>OV050033.1:102717699-105217699 GCA_920105625.2 Clusia tigrina | reverse complement strand
TCATAAAACCTTGAAATTTTTTAACAATAAAATAATCGAGCCTCTTGCCAATTTAAGCAATCGCTCAAAGCTATGCTACCCTTGAGTCCCAAATCAAACACTGATAAAACTTCAAATGGCCCTAACTTCTATACGGTACCTCCTACACCTATCAAAGTTTGCAACATACAAATGCTTGTAACTTTTTACTGGAGCGTCATAAAACCTTGAAATTTTGTAACAATAAAGTACTCGAGCCTCTTGTCAATTTAAGCTATCGCTCAAAGCTATGCTACCCTTGAGTCCCAAATCAAACACTGATAAAACTTCAATTGGCCCTAACTTCTATACGGTACGTCCTACACCTACCAAAGTTTGCAACATACAAATGCTTGTAACTTTTTACTGGACCGTCATAAACCCTTGAAATTTTTTAACAATAAAGTACTCGAGCCTCTTGTCAATTTAAGCCATCGCTCAAAGCTATGCTACCCTTGATTCCCAAATCAAACACTGATAAAACTTCAAATGGCCCTAACTTCTATGCGGTACGTCCTACACCTATCAAAGTTTGCAACATACAAATGCTTGTAACTTTTTACTGGAGCGTCATAAAACCTTGAAATTTTGTAACAATAAAGTACTCGAGCCCCTTGTCAATTTAAGCTATCGCTCAAAGCTATGCTACCCTTGAGTCCCAAATCAAACACTGATAAAACTTCAATTGGCCCTAACTTCTATACGGTACGTCCTACACCTACCAAAGTTTGCAACATACAAATGCTTGTAACTTTTTACTGGAGCGTCATAAACCCTTGAAATTTTTTAACAATAAAGTACTCGAGCCTCTTGTCAATTTAAGCTATCGCTCAAAGCTATGCTACCCTTGAGTCCCACATAAAACACTGATAAATCTTCAAATGGCCCTAACTTCTATACGGTACGTCCTATACCTATCATAGTTTGCAACATAAAAATGCTTGTAACTTTTTACTGGAGAGTCATAAAACCTTGAAATTTTGTAACAATAAAGTACTCGAGCCTCTTGTTAATTTAAGCTATCGCTCAAAGCTATGCTTCACTTAAGTCCCAAATCAAACACTGACAAAACTTCAAATGGCCCTAACTTCCATACGGTACGTCCTACACCAATCAAAGTTTGCAACATACAAATGCTTGCAACTTCTTACTGGAGCGTCATAAAACCTTGAAATTTTGTAACAATAAAGTACTCGAGCCTCTTGTCAATTTAAGCTATTGCTCAAAGCTATGCTACCCTTGAGTCCCAAATCAAACACTGATAAAACACGGTACATCCTACACATATCAAAGTTTGCAACATACAACTTGTAACTTTTTACTGGAGCGACATTAAGCCTTGAAATTTTGCAACAATAAAGTACTCGAGCCTCTTGTCAATTTAAGCTATCGCTCAAAGTTATGCTACCCTTGAGTCCCAAATCAAATACTGATAAAACTTCAAATGACCCTAACTTCTATACGGAACGTCCTACACCTAACAAAGTTTGCAACATACAAATGCTTGTAACTTTTTACTGGAGCGTCATAAAACCTTGAAATTTTGTAACAATAAAGTACTCGAGCCTCTTGTCAATTTAAGCCATCGCTCAAAGCTATGCTACCCTTGAGTCCCAAACCAAACACTGATAAAACTTCAAATGGCCCTAACTTCTATATGGTACGTCCTACACCTATTAAAGTTTGCAACATACAAATGCTTGTAACTTTTTACTGGAGCGTCATAAAACCTTGAAATTTTGTAACAATAAAGTACTCGAGCCTCTTGTCAATTTAAGCTATCGCTCAAAGCTATGCTACCCTTGAGTCCCAAATCAAACACTGATTAAACTTCAATTGGCCCTAACTTCTATACGGTACGTCCTACACCTACCAAAGTTTGCAACATACAAATGCTTGTAACTTTTTACTGGAGCGTCATAAACCCTTGAAATTTTTTAACAATAAAGTACTCGAGCCTCTTGTCAATTTAAGCTATCGCTCAAAGCTATGCTACCCTTGAGTCCCAAATAAAACACTGATAAATCTTCAAATGGCCCTAACTTCTATACGGTGCGTCCTACACCTATCATAGTTTTCAACATACAAATGCTTGTAACTTTTTACTGGGGCGTCATAAAACCTTGAAATTTTGTAACAATAAAGTACTCGAGCCTCTTGTCAATTTAAGCTATCGCTCAAAGCTATGCTACCCTTGAGTCCCAAATCAAACACTGATAAAACTTCAAATGGCCCTAACTTCTATACGGTACGTCCTACACCTATCAAAGTTTGCAACATACAAATGCTTGCAACTTTTTACTGGAGCGTCATAAAACCTTGAAATTTTGTAACAATAAAGTACTCGAGCCTCTTGTCAATTTAAGCTATCGCTCAAAGGTATGCTACTATTGAGTCCCAAATCAGACACTGACAAAACTTCAAATGGCCCTAACTTCTATACCGTACGTCCTACACCTATCAAAGTTTGCAACATACAAATGCTTGTAACTTTTTACTGGAGCGTCATAAAACCTTGAAATTTTGTAACAAAAAATACTCGAGACTCTTGTCAATTTAAGCTATCGCTCAAAGCTATACTACCCTTGAGTCCCAAATCAAATACTGATAAAACTTCAAATGGCCCTAACTTCTATACGGTACGTCCTACACCTATCAAGGTTTGCAACATACAAATGCTTGTAACTTTTTACTGGAGCGTCATAAAACCTTGAAATTTTGTAACAATAAAGTACTCGAGCCTCTTGTCAATTTAAGCCATCGCTCAAAGCTATGCTACCCTTGAGTCCCAAATAAAACACTGATAGATCTTCAAATGGCCCTAACTTCTATACGGTGCGTCCTACACCTATCATAGTTTTCAACATACAAATGCTTGTAACTTTTTACTGGAGCGTCATAAAACCTTGAAATTTTGTAACAATAAAGTACTCGAGCCTCTTGTCAATTTAAGCTATCGCTCAAAGCTATGCTACCCTTGAGTCCCAAATCAAACACTGATAAAACTTCAAATGGCCCTAACTTCTATACGGTACGTCCTACACCTATCAAAGTTTGCAACATACAAATGCTTGCAACTTTTTACTGGAGCGTCATAAAACCTTGAAATTTTGTAACAATAAAGTACTCGAGCCTCTTGTCAATTTAAGCTATCGCTCAAAGGTATGCTACTATTGAGTCCCAAATCAGACACTGACAAAACTTCAAATGGCCCTAACTTCTATACCGTACGTCCTACACCTATCAAAGTTTGCAACATACAAATGCTTGTAACTTTTTACTGGAGCGTCATAAAACCTTGAAATTTTGTAACAAAAAATACTCGAGACTCTTGTCAATTTAAGCTATCGCTCAAAGCTATACTACCCTTGAGTCCCAAATCAAATACTGATAAAACTTCAAATGGCCCTAACTTCTATACGGTACGTCCTACACCTATCAAGGTTTGCAACATACAAATGCTTGTAACTTTTTACTGGAGCGTCATAAAACCTTGAAATTTTGTAACAATAAAGTACTCGAGCCTCTTGTCAATTTAAGCCATCGCTCAAAGCTATTCTACCCTTGAGTCCCAAATCAAACACTGATAAAACTTCAAATGGCCCTAACTTCTATACGGTACGTCCTACACCAATCAAAGTTTGCAACATACAAATGCTTGCAACTTTTTACTGGAGCGTCATAAAACCTTGAAATTTTGTAACAATAAAGTACTCGAGCCTCTTGTCAATTTAAGCTATCGCTCAAAGCTATGCTATTATTGAGTCCCAAATCAGACACTGACAAAACTTCAAATGGCCCTAACTTCTATACGGTACGTCCTACACCTATCAAAGTTTGCAACATACAAATGCTTGTAACTTTTTACTGGAGCGTCATAAAACCTTGAAATTTTGTAACAATAAAGTACTCGAGACTCTTGTCAATTTAAGCTATCGCTCAAAGCTATACTACCCTTGAGTCCCAAATCAAATACTGATAAAACTTCAAATGGCCCTAACTTCTATACGGTACGTCCTACACCTATCAAAGTTTGCAACATACAAATGCTTGTAACTTTTTACTGGAGCGTCATAAAACCTTGAAATTTTGTAACAATAAAGTAATCGAGCCTCTTGCCAATTTAAGCTATCGCTCAAAGCTATGCTACCCTTGAGTCCCAAATCAAACACTGATAAAACTTCAATTGGCCCTAACTTCTATACGGTACGATCTACACCTATCAAAGTTTGCAACATACAAATGCTTCTAACTTTTTACTGGAGCGTCATAAAACCTTGAAATTTTGTAACAATAAAGTACTCGAGCCTCTTGTCAATTTAAGCTATCGCTCAAAGCTATGCTTCACTTAAGTCCCAAATCAAACACTGACAAAACTTCAAATGGCCCGAACTTCTATACGGTACGTCCTACACCAATCAAAGTTTGCAACATACAAATGCTTGCAACTTTTTACTGGAGCGTCATAAAACCTTGAAATTTTGTAACAATAAAGTACTCGAGCCTCTTGTCAATTTAAGCTATTGCTCAAAGCTATGCTACCCTTGAGTTCCAAATCAAACACTGATAAAACTTCAAATGGCCCTAACTTCTACACGGTACGTCCTACACATATCAAAGTTTGCAACATACAACTTGTAACTTTTTACTGGAGCGTCATTAAACCTTGAAATTTTGTAACAATAAAGTACTCGAGCCTCTTGTCAATTTAAGCTATCGCTCAAAGTTATGCTACCCTTGAGTTCCAAATCAAATACTGATAAAACTTCAAATGACCCTAACTTCTATACGGTACGTCCTACACCTATCAAAGTTTGCAACGTACAAATGCTTGTAACTTTTTACTGGAGCGTCATAAAACCTTGAAATTTTGTAACAATAAAGTACTCGAGCCTCTTGTCAATTTAAGCTATTATCAAAGCTATGCTACCCTTGAGTCCCAAATCAAACACTGATAAAACTTCAAATGGCCCTAATTTCTACACGGTACGTCCTACACATATCAAAGTTTGCAACATATAACTTGTAACTTTTTACTGGAGCGTCATTAAACCTTGAAATTTTGTAACAATAAAGTACTCGAGCCTCTTGTCAATTTAAGCCATCGCTCAAAGCTATGCTACCCTTGATTCCCAAATCAAACACTGATAAAACTTCAAATGGCCCTAACTTCTATACGGTACGTCCTACACCTAACAAAGTTTGCAACATACAAATGCTTGTAACTTTTTACTAGAGCGTCATAAAACCTTGAAATTTTGTAACAATAAAGTACTCGAGCCTCTTGTCAATTTAAGCTATCGCTCAAAGCTATGCTACCCTTGAGTCCCAAATCAAACACTGATAAAACTTCAATTGGCCCTAACTTCTATACGGTACGTCCTACACCTACCAAAGTTTGCAACATACAAATGCTTGTAACTTTTTACTGGAGCGTCATAAACCCTTGAAATTTTTTAACAATAAAGTACTCGAGCCTCTTGTCAATTTAAGCCATCGCTCAAAGCTATGCTACCCTTGATTCCCAAATCAAACACTGATAAAACTTCAAATGGCCCTAACTTCTATACGGTACGTCCTACACCTATCAAAGTTTGCAACATACAAATGCTTGTAACTTTTTACTGGAGCGTCTTAAAACCTTGAAATTTTGTAACAATAAAGTACTCGAGCCTCTTGTCAATTTAAGCTATCGCTCAAAGCTATGCTACCCTTGAGTCCCAAATAAAACACTGATAAATCTTCAAATGGCCCTAACTTCTATACGGTGCGTCCTACACCTATCATAGTTTTCAACATACAAATGCTTGTAACTTTTTACTGGAGCGTCATAAAACCTTGAAATTTTGTAACAATAAAGTACTCGAGCCTCTTGTCAATTTAAGCTATTGCTCAAAGCTATGCTACCCTTGAGTCCCACATCAAACACTGATAAAACTGCAAATGGCCCTAACTTCTACACGGTACGTCCTACACATATCAAAGTTTGCAACATACAACTTGTAACTTTTTACTGGAGCGTCATTAAACCTTGAAATTTTGTAACAATAAAGTACTCGAGCCTCTTGTCAATTTAAGCTATCGCTCAAAGTTATGCTACCCTTGAGTTCCAAATCAAATACTGATAAAACTTCAAATGACCCTAACTTCTATACGGTACGTCCTACACCTATCAAAGTTTGCAACATACAAATGCTTGTAACTTTTTACTGGAGCGTCATAAAACCTTGAAATTTTGTAACAATAAAGTACTCGAGCCTCTTGTCAATTTAAGCTATTGCTCAAAGCTATGCTACCCTTGAGTCCCAAATCAAACACTGATAAAACTTCAAATGGCCCTAATTTCTACACGGTACGTCCTACACATATCAAAGTTTGCAACATATAACTTGTAACTTTTTACTGGAGCGTCATTAAACCTTGAAATTTTGTAACAATAAAGTACTCGAGCCTCTTGTCAATTTAAGCCATCGCTCAAAGCTATGCTACCCTTGATTCCCAAATCAAACACTGATAAAACTTCAAATGGCCCTAACTTCTATACGGTACGTCCTACACCTATCAAAGTTTGCAACATACAAATGCTTGTAACTTTTTACTAGAGCGTCATAAAACCTTGAAATTTTGTAACAATAAAGTACTCGAGCCTCTTGTCAATTTAAGCTATCGCTCAAAGCTATGCTACCCTTGAGTCCCAAATCAAACACTGATAAAACTTCAAATGGCCCTAATTTCTACACGGTACGTCCTACACATATCAAAGTTTGCAACATATAACTTGTAACTTTTTACTGGAGCGTCATTAAACCTTGAAATTTTGTAACAATAAAGTACTCGAGCCTCTTGTCAATTTAAGCCATCGCTCAAAGCTATGCTACCCTTGATTCCCAAATCAAACACTGATAAAACTTCAAATGGCCCTAACTTCTATACGGTACGTCCTACACCTAACAAAGTTTGCAACATACAAATGCTTGTAACTTTTTACTAGAGCGTCATAAAACCTTGAAATTTTGTAACAATAAAGTACTCGAGCCTCTTGTCAATTTAAGCTATCGCTCAAAGCTATGCTACCCTTGAGTCCCAAATCAAACACTGATAAAACTTCAATTGGCCCTAACTTCTATACGGTACGTCCTACACCTACCAAAGTTTGCAACATACAAATGCTTGTAACTTTTTACTGGAGCGTCATAAACCCTTGAAATTTTTTAACAATAAAGTACTCGAGCCTCTTGTCAATTTAAGCCATCGCTCAAAGCTATGCTACCCTTGATTCCCAAATCAAACACTGATAAAACTTCAAATGGCCCTAACTTCTATACGGTACGTCCTACACCTATCAAAGTTTGCAACATACAAATGCTTGTAACTTTTTACTGGAGCGTCATAAAACCTTGAAATTTTGTAACAATAAAGTACTCGAGCCTCTTGTCAATTTAAGCTATCGCTCAAAGCTATGCTACCCTTGAGTCCCAAATAAAACACTGATAAATCTTCAAATGGCCCTAACTTCTATACGGTGCGTCCTACACCTATCATAGTTTTCAACATACAAATGCTTGTAACTTTTTACTGGAGCGTCATAAAACCTTGAAATTTTGTAACAATAAAGTACTCGAGCCTCTTGTCAATTTAAGCTATTGCTCAAAGCTATGCTACCCTTGAGTCCCAAATCAAACACTGATAAAACTTCAAATGGCCCTAACTTCTACACGGTATGTCCTACACATATCAAAGTTTGCAACATACAACTTGTAACTTTTTACTGGAGCGTCATTAAACCTTGAAATTTTGTAACAATAAAGTACTCGAGCCTCTTGTCAATTTAAGCTATCGCTCAAAGTTATGCTACCCTTGAGTTCCAAATCAAATACTGATAAAACTTCAAATGACCCTAACTTCTATACGGTACGTCCTACACCTATCAAAGTTTGCAACATACAAATGCTTGTAACTTTTTACTGGAGCGTCATAAAACCTTGAAATTTTGTAACAATAAAGTACTCGAGCCTCTTGTCAATTTAAGCTATTGCTCAAAGCTATGCTACCCTTGAGTCCCAAATCAAACACTGATAAAACTTCAAATGGCCCTAATTTCTACACGGTACGTCCTACACATATCAAAGTTTGCAACATATAACTTGTAACTTTTTACTGGAGCGTCATTAAACCTTGAAATTTTGTAACAATAAAGTACTCGAGCCTCTTGTCAATTTAAGCCATCGCTCAAAGCTATGCTACCCTTGATTCCCAAATCAAACACTGATAAAACTTCAAATGGCCCTAACTTCTATACGGTACGTCCTACACCTATCAAAGTTTGCAACATACAAATGCTTGTAACTTTTTACTAGAGCGTCATAAAACCTTGAAATTTTGTAACAATAAAGTACTCGAGCCTCTTGTCAATTTAAGCTATCGCTCAAAGCTATGCTACCCTTGAGTCCCAAATCAAACACTGATAAAACTTCAATTGGCCCTAACTTCTATACGGTACGTCCTACACCTATCAAAGTTTGCAACATACAAATGCTTGTAACTTTTTACTGGAGCGTCATAAAACCTTGAAATTTTGTAACAATAAAGTACTCGAGCCTCTTGTCAATTTAAGCTATCGCTCAAAGCTATGCTACCCTTGAGTCCCAAATAAAACACTGATAAATCTTCAAATGGCCCTAACTTCTATACGGTGCGTCCTACACCTATCATAGTTTTCAACATACAAATGCTTGTAACTTTTTAGTGGAGCGTCATAAAACCTTGAAATTTTGTAACAATAAAGTACTCGAGCCTCTTGTCAATTTAAGCTATCGCTCAAAGCTATGCTACCCTTGAGTCCCAAATCAAACACTGATAAAACTTCAAATGGCCCTAACTTATATACGGTACGTCCTACACCTATCAAAGTTTGCAACATACAAATGCTTGCAACTTTTTACTAGAGCGTCATAAAACCTTGAAATTTTGTAACAATAAAGTACTCGAGCCTCTTGTCAATTTAAGCCATCGCTCAAAGCTATGCTACCCTTCAGTCCCAAATCAAACACTGATAAAACTTCAAATGGCCCTAACTTCTATACGGTACATCTATCAAAGTTTGCAACATACAAATGCTTGTTACTTTTTACTGGAGCGTCGTAAAACCTTGAAATTTTGTAACAATAAAGTACTCGAGCCTCTTGTCAATTTAAGCTATCGCTCAAAGCTATGCTTCACTTAAGTCCCAAATCAAACACTGACAAAACTTCAAATGGCCCTAACTTCTATACGGTACGTCCTACACCAATCAAAGTTTGCAACATACAAATGGTTGCAACTTTTTACTGAAGCGTCATAAAACCTTGAAATTTTGTAACAATAAAGTACTCGAGCCTCTTGTCAATTTAAGCTATTGCTCAAAGCTATGCTACCCTTGAGTCCCAAATCAAACACTGATAAAACTTCAAATGGCCCTAACTTCTACACGGTACGTCCTACACATATCAAAGTTTGCAACATACAACTTGTAACTTTTTACTGGAGCGTCATTAAACCTTGAAATTTTGTAACAATAAAGTACTCGAGCCTCTTGTCAATTTAAGCCATCGCTCAAAGCTATGCTACCCTTGAGTCCCAAATCAAACACTGATAAAACTTCAATTGGCCCTAACTTTTATACGGTACGTCCTACACCTACCAAACTTTGCAACATACAAATGCTTGTAACTTTTTACTGGAGCGTCATAAACCCTTGAAATTTTTTAACAATAAAGTACTCGAGCCTCTTGTCAATTTCAGCTATCGCTCAAAGCTATGCTACCTTTGAGTCCCAAATAAAACACTGATAAATCTTCAAATGGCCCTAACTTCTATACGGTACGTCCTACACCTATCATAGTTTGCAACATACAAATGCTTGTAACTTTTTACTGGAGCGTCATAAAACCTTGAAATTTTGTAACAATAAAGTACTCGAGCCTCTTGTCAATTTAAGCTATCGCTCAAAGCTATGCTACCCTTGAGTCCCAAATCAAACACTGATAAAACTTCAAATGGCCCTAACTTCTATACGGTACGTCCTACACCTATCAAAGTTTGCACCAAACAAATGCTTGTAACTTTTTACTGGAGCGTCATAAAACCTTGAAATTTTGTAACAAAAAAGTATTCGAGCCTCTTGTCAATTTAAGCCATCGCTCAAAGCTATACTACCCTTGAGTCCCAAATCAAACACTGATAAAACTTCAATTGGCCCTAACTTCTATACGGTACGTCCTACACCTACCAAACTTTGCAACATACAAATGCTTCTAACTTTTTACTGGAGCGTCATAAACCCTTGAAATTTTTTAACAA
The DNA here is from genome assembly GCA_920105625.2 of Clusia tigrina. NCBI lineage: Eukaryota > Metazoa > Arthropoda > Insecta > Diptera > Clusiidae > Clusia > Clusia tigrina. The sequence goes on along the minus strand of OV050033.1, from coordinate 105,207,343 downwards.
TAAAGTACTCGAGCCTCCTGTCAATTTAAGCTATCGCTCAAAGCTATGCTACCCTTGAGTCCCAAATAAAACACTGAGAAATCTTCAAATGGCCCTAACTTCTATACGGTACGTCCTACACCTATCATAGTTTGCAACATACAAATGCTTGTAACTTTTTACTGGAGCGTCATAAAACCTTGAAATTTTGTAACAATAAAGTACTCGAGCCTCTTGTCAATTTAAGCTATCGCTCAAAGCTATGCTACCCTTGAGTCCCAAATCAAACACTGATAAAGCTTCAAGTGGCCCTAACTTCTATACGGTACGTCCTACACCTATCAAAGTTTGCACCAAACAAATGCTTGTAACTTTTTACTGGAGCGTCATAAAACCTTGAAATTTTGTAACAAAAAAGTATTCGAGCCTCTTGTCAATTTAAGCTATCGCTCAAAGCTATGCTACCCTTGAATCCCAAATCAAATACTGATAAAACTTCAAATGGCCCTAACTTCTATACGGTACGTCCTACACCTATCAAAGTTTGCAACATACAAATGCTTGTAACTTTTTACTGGAGCGTCATAAAACCTTGAAATTTTGTAACAATAAAGTAATCGAGCCTCTTGCCAATTTAAGCTATCGCTCAAAGCTATGCTACCCTTGAGTCCCAAATCAAACACTGATAAAACTTCAAATGGCCCTAACTTCTATACGGCACGTCCTACACCTATCAAAGTTTGCAACATACAAATGCTTGTAACTTTTGACTGGAGCGTCATAAAACTTTGAAATTTTGTAACAATAAAGTACTCGAGCCTCTTGTCAATTTAAGCTATCGCTCAAAGCTATGCTTCACTTAAGTCCCAAATCAAACACTGACAAAACTTCAAATGGCCCTAACTTCTATACGGTACGTCCTACACCAATCAAAGTTTGCAACATACAAATGCTTGCAACTTTTTACAGGAGCGTCATAAAACCTTGAAATTTTGTAACAATAAAGTACTCGAGCCTCTTGTCAATTTAAGCTATCGCTCAAAGCTATGCTACCCTTGAGTCCCAAATCAAACACTGATAAAACTTCAAATGGCCCTAACTTCTATACGGTACGTCCTACACCTAACAAAGTTTGCAACATACAAATGCTTGTAACTTTTTACTAGAGCGTCATAAAACCTTGAAATTTTGTAACAATAAAGTACTCGAGCCTCTTGTCAATTTAAGCTATCGCTCAAAGCTATGCTACCCTTGAGTCCCAAATCAAACACTGATAAAACTTCAATTGGCCCTAACTTCTATACGGTACGTCCTACACCTACCAAAGTTTGCAACATACAAATGCTTGTAACTTTTTACTGGAGCGTCATAAACCCTTGAAATTTTTTAACAATAAAGTACTCGAGCCTCTTGTCAATTTAAGCCATCGCTCAAAGCTATGCTACCCTTGATTCCCAAATCAAACACTGATAAAACTTCAAATGGCCCTAACTTCTATACGGTACGTCCTACACCTATCAAAGTTTGCAACATACAAATGCTTGTAACTTTTTACTGGAGCGTCATAAAACCTTGAAATTTTGTAACAATAAAGTACTCGAGCCTCTTGTCAATTTAAGCTATCGCTCAAAGCTATGCTACCCTTGAGTCCCAAATAAAACACTGATAAATCTTCAAATGGCCCTAACTTCTATACGGTGCGTCCTACACCTATCATAGTTTTCAACATACAAATGCTTGTAACTTTTTACTGGAGCGTCATAAAACCTTGAAATTTTGTAACAATAAAGTACTCGAGCCTCTTGTCAATTTAAGCTATTGCTCAAAGCTATGCTACCCTTGAGTCCCAAATCAAACACTGATAAAACTTCAAATGGCCCTAACTTCTACACGGTACGTCCTACACATATCAAAGTTTGCAACATACAACTTGTAACTTTTTACTGGAGCGTCATTAAACCTTGAAATTTTGTAACAATAAAGTACTCGAGCCTCTTGTCAATTTAAGCTATCGCTCAAAGTTATGCTACCCTTGAGTTCCAAATCAAATACTGATAAAACTTCAAATGGCCCTAACTTCTATACGGTACGTCCTACACCTATCAAAGTTTGCAACATACAAATGCTTGTAACTTTTTACTGGAGCGTCATAAAACCTTGAAATTTTGTAACAATAAAGTACTCGAGCCTCTTGTCAATTTAAGCTATTGCTCAAAGCTATGCTACCCTTGAGTCCCAAATCAAACACTGATAAAACTTCAAATGGCCCTAATTTCTACACGGTACGTCCTACACATATCAAAGTTTGCAACATATAACTTGTAACTTTTTACTGGAGCGTCATTAAACCTTGAAATTTTGTAACAATAAAGTACTCGAGCCTCTTGTCAATTTAAGCCATCGCTCAAAGCTATGCTACCCTTGATTCCCAAATCAAACACTGATAAAACTTCAAATGGCCCTAACTTCTATACGGTACGTCCTACACCTATCAAAGTTTGCAACATACAAATGCTTGTAACTTTTTACTAGAGCGTCATAAAACCTTGAAATTTTGTAACAATAAAGTACTCGAGCCTCTTGTCAATTTAAGCTATCGCTCAAAGCTATGCTACCCTTGAGTCCCAAATCAAACACTGATAAAACTTCAATTGGCCCTAACTTCTATACGGTACGTCCTACACCTATCAAAGTTTGCAACATACAAATGCTTGTAACTTTTTACTGGAGCGTCATAAAACCTTGAAATTTTGTAACAATAAAGTACTCGAGCCTCTTGTCAATTTAAGCTATCGCTCAAAGCTATGCTACCCTTGAGTCCCAAATAAAACACTGATAAATCTTCAAATGGCCCTAACTTCTATACGGTGCGTCCTACACCTATCATAGTTTTCAACATACAAATGCTTGTAACTTTTTAGTGGAGCGTCATAAAACCTTGAAATTTTGTAACAATAAAGTACTCGAGCCTCTTGTCAATTTAAGCTATCGCTCAAAGCTATGCTACCCTTGAGTCCCAAATCAAACACTGATAAAACTTCAAATGGCCCTAACTTATATACGGTACGTCCTACACCTATCAAAGTTTGCAACATACAAATGCTTGCAACTTTTTACTAGAGCGTCATAAAACCTTGAAATTTTGTAACAATAAAGTACTCGAGCCTCTTGTCAATTTAAGCCATCGCTCAAAGCTATGCTACCCTTCAGTCCCAAATCAAACACTGATAAAACTTCAAATGGCCCTAACTTCTATACGGTACATCTATCAAAGTTTGCAACATACAAATGCTTGTTACTTTTTACTGGAGCGTCGTAAAACCTTGAAATTTTGTAACAATAAAGTACTCGAGCCTCTTGTCAATTTAAGCTATCGCTCAAAGCTATGCTTCACTTAAGTCCCAAATCAAACACTGACAAAACTTCAAATGGCCCTAACTTCTATACGGTACGTCCTACACCAATCAAAGTTTGCAACATACAAATGGTTGCAACTTTTTACTGAAGCGTCATAAAACCTTGAAATTTTGTAACAATAAAGTACTCGAGCCTCTTGTCAATTTAAGCTATTGCTCAAAGCTATGCTACCCTTGAGTCCCAAATCAAACACTGATAAAACTTCAAATGGCCCTAACTTCTACACGGTACGTCCTACACATATCAAAGTTTGCAACATACAACTTGTAACTTTTTACTGGAGCGTCATTAAACCTTGAAATTTTGTAACAATAAAGTACTCGAGCCTCTTGTCAATTTAAGCCATCGCTCAAAGCTATGCTACCCTTGAGTCCCAAATCAAACACTGATAAAACTTCAATTGGCCCTAACTTTTATACGGTACGTCCTACACCTACCAAACTTTGCAACATACAAATGCTTGTAACTTTTTACTGGAGCGTCATAAACCCTTGAAATTTTTTAACAATAAAGTACTCGAGCCTCTTGTCAATTTCAGCTATCGCTCAAAGCTATGCTACCTTTGAGTCCCAAATAAAACACTGATAAATCTTCAAATGGCCCTAACTTCTATACGGTACGTCCTACACCTATCATAGTTTGCAACATACAAATGCTTGTAACTTTTTACTGGAGCGTCATAAAACCTTGAAATTTTGTAACAATAAAGTACTCGAGCCTCTTGTCAATTTAAGCTATCGCTCAAAGCTATGCTACCCTTGAGTCCCAAATCAAACACTGATAAAACTTCAAATGGCCCTAACTTCTATACGGTACGTCCTACACCTATCAAAGTTTGCACCAAACAAATGCTTGTAACTTTTTACTGGAGCGTCATAAAACCTTGAAATTTTGTAACAAAAAAGTATTCGAGCCTCTTGTCAATTTAAGCCATCGCTCAAAGCTATACTACCCTTGAGTCCCAAATCAAACACTGATAAAACTTCAATTGGCCCTAACTTCTATACGGTACGTCCTACACCTACCAAACTTTGCAACATACAAATGCTTCTAACTTTTTACTGGAGCGTCATAAACCCTTGAAATTTTTTAACAATAAAGTACTCGAGCCTCCTGTCAATTTAAGCTATCGCTCAAAGCTATGCTACCCTTGAGTCCCAAATAAAACACTGAGAAATCTTCAAATGGCCCTAACTTCTATACGGTACGTCCTACACCTATCATAGTTTGCAACATACAAATGCTTGTAACTTTTTACTGGAGCGTCATAAAACCTTGAAATTTTGTAACAATAAAGTACTCGAGCCTCTTGTCAATTTAAGCTATCGCTCAAAGCTATGCTACCCTTGAGTCCCAAATCAAACACTGATAAAGCTTCAAGTGGCCCTAACTTCTATACGGTACGTCCTACACCTATCAAAGTTTGCACCAAACAAATGCTTGTAACTTTTTACTGGAGCGTCATAAAACCTTGAAATTTTGTAACAAAAAAGTATTCGAGCCTCTTGTCAATTTAAGCTATCGCTCAAAGCTATGCTACCCTTGAGTCCCAAATCAAACACTGATAAAACTTCAATTGGCCCTAACTTTTATACGGTACGTCCTACACCTACCAAACTTTGCAACATACAAATGCTTGTAACTTTTTACTGGAGCGTCATAAACCCTTGAAATTTTTTAACAATAAAGTACTCGAGCCTCTTGTCAATTTCAGCTATCGCTCAAAGCTATGCTACCTTTGAGTCCCAAATAAAACACTGATAAATCTTCAAATGGCCCTAACTTCTATACGGTACGTCCTACACCTATCATAGTTTGCAACATACAAATGCTTGTAACTTTTTACTGGAGCGTCATAAAACCTTGAAATTTTGTAACAATAAAGTACTCGAGCCTCTTGTCAATTTAAGCTATCGCTCAAAGCTATGCTACCCTTGAGTCCCAAATCAAACACTGATAAAACTTCAAATGGCCCTAACTTATATACGGTACGTCCTACACCTATCAAAGTTTGCAACATACAAATGCTTGCAACTTTTTACTAGAGCGTCATAAAACCTTGAAATTTTGTAACAATAAAGTACTCGAGCCTCTTGTCAATTTAAGCCATCGCTCAAAGCTATGCTACCCTTCAGTCCCAAATCAAACACTGATAAAACTTCAAATGGCCCTAACTTCTATACGGTACATCTATCAAAGTTTGCAACATACAAATGCTTGTTACTTTTTACTGGAGCGTCGTAAAACCTTGAAATTTTGTAACAATAAAGTACTCGAGCCTCTTGTCAATTTAAGCTATCGCTCAAAGCTATGCTTCACTTAAGTCCCAAATCAAACACTGACAAAACTTCAAATGGCCCTAACTTCTATACGGTACGTCCTACACCAATCAAAGTTTGCAACATACAAATGGTTGCAACTTTTTACTGAAGCGTCATAAAACCTTGAAATTTTGTAACAATAAAGTACTCGAGCCTCTTGTCAATTTAAGCTATTGCTCAAAGCTATGCTACCCTTGAGTCCCAAATCAAACACTGATAAAACTTCAAATGGCCCTAACTTCTACACGGTACGTCCTACACATATCAAAGTTTGCAACATACAACTTGTAACTTTTTACTGGAGCGTCATTAAACCTTGAAATTTTGTAACAATAAAGTACTCGAGCCTCTTGTCAATTTAAGCCATCGCTCAAAGCTATGCTACCCTTGAGTCCCAAATCAAACACTGATAAAACTTCAATTGGCCCTAACTTTTATACGGTACGTCCTACACCTACCAAACTTTGCAACATACAAATGCTTGTAACTTTTTACTGGAGCGTCATAAACCCTTGAAATTTTTTAACAATAAAGTACTCGAGCCTCTTGTCAATTTCAGCTATCGCTCAAAGCTATGCTACCTTTGAGTCCCAAATAAAACACTGATAAATCTTCAAATGGCCCTAACTTCTATACGGTACGTCCTACACCTATCATAGTTTGCAACATACAAATGCTTGTAACTTTTTACTGGAGCGTCATAAAACCTTGAAATTTTGTAACAATAAAGTACTCGAGCCTCTTGTCAATTTAAGCTATCGCTCAAAGCTATGCTACCCTTGAGTCCCAAATCAAACACTGATAAAACTTCAAATGGCCCTAACTTCTATACGGTACGTCCTACACCTATCAAAGTTTGCACCAAACAAATGCTTGTAACTTTTTACTGGAGCGTCATAAAACCTTGAAATTTTGTAACAAAAAAGTATTCGAGCCTCTTGTCAATTTAAGCCATCGCTCAAAGCTATACTACCCTTGAGTCCCAAATCAAACACTGATAAAACTTCAATTGGCCCTAACTTCTATACGGTACGTCCTACACCTATCAAAGTTTGCAACATACAAATGCTTCTAACTTTTTACTGGAGCGTCATAAACCCTTGAAATTTTTTAACAATAAAGTACTCGAGCCTCCTGTCAATTTAAGCTATCGCTCAAAGCTATGCTACCCTTGAGTCCCAAATAAAACACTGAGAAATCTTCAAATGGCCCTAACTTCTATACGGTACGTCCTACACCTATCATAGTTTGCAACATACAAATGCTTGTAACTTTTTACTGGAGCGTCATAAAACCTTGAAATTTTGTAACAATAAAGTACTCGAGCCTCTTGTCAATTTAAGCTATCGCTCAAAGCTATGCTACCCTTGAGTCCCAAATCAAACACTGATAAAGCTTCAAGTGGCCCTAACTTCTATACGGTACGTCCTACACCTATCAAAGTTTGCACCAAACAAATGCTTGTAACTTTTTACTGGAGCGTCATAAAACCTTGAAATTTTGTAACAAAAAAGTATTCGAGCCTCTTGTCAATTTAAGCTATCGCTCAAAGCTATGCTACCCTTGAATCCCAAATCAAATACTGATAAAACTTCAAATGGCCCTAACTTCTATACGGTACGTCCTACACCTATCAAAGTTTGCAACATACAAATGCTTGTAACTTTTTACTGGAGCGTCATAAAACCTTGAAATTTTGTAACAATAAAGTAATCGAGCCTCTTGCCAATTTAAGCTATCGCTCAAAGCTATGCTACCCTTGAGTCCCAAATCAAACACTGATAAAACTTCAAATGGCCCTAACTTCTATACGGCACGTCCTACACCTATCAAAGTTTGCAACATACAAATGCTTGTAACTTTTGACTGGAGCGTCATAAAATTTTGAAATTTTGTAACAATAAAGTACTCGAGCCTCTTGTCAATTTAAGCTATCGCTCAAAGCTATGCTTCACTTAAGTCCCAAATCAAACACTGACAAAACTTCAAATGGCCCTAACTTCTATACGGTACGTCCTACACCAATCAAAGTTTGCAACATACAAATGCTTGCAACTTTTTACAGGAGCGTCATAAAACCTTGAAATTTTGTAACAATAAAGTACTCGAGCCTCTTGTCAATTTAAGCTATTGCTCAAAGCCATGCTACCCTTGAGTCCCAAATCAAACACTGATAAAACTTCAAATGGCCCTAACTTCTACACGGTACGTCCTACACATATCAAAGTTTGCAACATACAACTTGTAACTTTTTACTGGAGCGTCATTAAACCTTGAAATTTTGTAACAATAAAGTACTCGAGCCTCTTGTCAATTTAAGCTATCGCTCAAAGTTATGCTACCCTTGAGTCCCAAATCAAATACTGATAAAACTTCAAATGACCCTAACTTCTATACGGTACGTCCTACACCTATCAAAGTTTGCAACATACAAATGCTTGTAACTTTTTACTGGAGCGTCATAAAACCTTGAAATTTTGTAACAATAAAGTACTCGAGCCTCTTGTCAATTTAAGCCATCGGTCAAAGCTATGCTACCCTTGAGTCCCAAATCAAACACTGATAAAACTTCAATTGGCCCTAACTTCTATACGGTACGTCCTACACCTACCAAAGTTTGCAACATACAAATGCTTGTAACTTTTTACTGGAGCGTCATAAACCCTTGAAATTTTTTAACAATAAAGTACTCGAGCCTCTTGTCAATTTAAGCTATCGCTCAAAGCTATGCCACCCTTGAGTCCCAAATCAAACACTGATAAAACTTCAAATAGCCCTAACTTCTATACGGTACATCCTACACTTATCAACGTCTGCAACATACAAATGCTTGTAACTTTTTACTGGAGCGTCATAAAACCTTGAAATTTTGTAACAAGAAAGTACTCGAGCCTCTTGTCAATTTAAGCTATCGCTCAAAGCTATGCTACTCTTGAGTCCCAAATCAAACACTGACAAAACTTTAAATGGACCTAACTTCTATACGGTACGTCCTACACCTATCAAAGTTTGCAACATACAAATGCTTGTAACTTTTTACTGGAGCGTCATAAAACCTTGAAATTTTGTAACAATAAAGTACTCGAGACTCTTGTCAATTTAAGCTATCGCTCAAAGCTATGCTACCCTTGAGTCCCAAATCAAATACTGATAAAACTTCAAATGGCCCTAACTTCTATACGGTACGTCCTACACCTATCAAAGTTTGCAACATACAAATGCTTGTAACTTTTTACTGGAGCGTCATAAAACCTTGAAATTTTGTAACAATAAAGTAATCGAGCCACTTGCCAATTTAAGCTATCGCTCAAAGCTATGCTACCCTTGAGTCACAAATCAAACACTGATAAAACTTCAAATGGTCCTAACTTCTATACGGTACATCCTACACCTATCAAAGTTTGCAACATACAAATGCTTGTAACTTTTTACTGGAGCGTCATAAAACCTTGAAATTTTGTAACAATAAAGTACTCGAGCCTCTTGTCAATTTAAGCTATCGCTCAAAGCTATGCTTCACTTAAGTCCCAAATCAAACACTGACAAAACTTCAAATGGCCCTAACTTCTATACGGTACGTCCTACACCAATCAAAGTTTGCAACATACAAATGCTTGCAACTTTTTACTGGAGCGCCATAAAACCTTGAAATTTTGTAACAATAAAGTACTCGAGCCTCTTGTCAATTTAAGCTATTGCTCAAAGCTATGCTACCCTTGAGTCCCAAATCAAACACTGATAAAACTTCAAATGGCCCTAACTTCTACACGGTACGTCCTACACATATCAAAGTTTGCAACATACAACTTGTAACTTTTTAATGGAGCGTCATTAAACCTTGAAATTTTGTAACAATAAAGTACTCCAGCCTCTTGTCAATTAAAGCTATCGCTCAAAGTTATGCTACCCTTGAGTCCCAAATCAAATACTGATAAAACTTCAAATTACCCTAACTTCTATACGGTACGTCCTACACCTATCAAAGTTTGCAACATACAAATGCTTGTAACTTTTTACTGGAGCGTCATAAAACCTTGAAATTTTGTAACAATAAAGTACTCGAGCCTCTTGTCAATTTAAGCCATCGCTCAAAGCTATGCTACCCTTGAGTCCCAAATCAAACACTGATAAAACTTCAATTGGCCCTAACTTCTATACGGTACGTCCTACACCTACCAAAGTTTGCAACATACAAATGCTTGTAACTTTTTACTGGAGCGTCATAAACCCTTGAAATTTTTTAACAATAAAGTACTCGAGCCTCTTGTCAATTTAAGCTATCGCTCAAAGCTATGCTACCCTTGAGTTCCAAATAAAACACTGATAAATCTTCAAATGGCCCTAACTTCTATACGGTACGTCCTACACCTATCATAGTTTGCAACATACAAATGCTTGTAACTTTTTACTGGAGCGTCATAAAACCTTGAAATTTTGTAACAAAAAAGTATTCGAGCCTCTTGTCAATTTAAGCTATCGCTCAAAGCTATGCCACCCTTGAGTCCCAAATCAAACACTGATAAAACTTCAAATGGCCCTAACTTCTATACGGTACATCCTACACTTATCAAAGTTTGCACCATACAAATGCTTGTAACTTTTTACTGGAGCGTCATAAAACCTTGAAATTTTGTAACAAGAAAGTACTCGAGCCTCTTGTAAATTTAAGCTATCGCTCAAAGCTATGCTACTCTTGAGTCCCAAATCAAACACTGACAAAACTTCAAATGGCCCTAACTTCTATACGGTACGTCCTACACTTATCAAAGTCTGCAACATACAAATGCTTGTAACTTTTTACTGGAGCGTCATAAAACCTTGAAATTTTGTAACAAGAAAGTACTCGAGCCTCTTGTCAATTTAAGCTATCGCTCAAAGCTATGCTACTCTTGAGTTCCAAATAAAACACTGATAAATCTTCAAATGGCCCTAACTTCTATACGGTACGTCCTAAACCTATCATAGTTTGCAACATACAAATGCTTGTAACTTTTTACTGGAGCGTCATAAAACCTTGAAATTTTGTAACAATAAAGTACTCGAGCCTCTTGTCAATTTAAGCCATCGCTCAAAGCTATGCTACCCTTGATTCCCAAATCAAACACTGATAAAACTTCAAATGGCCCTAACTTCTATACGGTACGTCCTACACCTATCAAAGTTTGCAACATACAAATGCTTGTAACTTTTTACTGGAGCGTCATAAAACCTTGAAATTTTGTAACAATAAAGTACTCGAGCCTCTTGTCAATTTAAGCTATCGCTCAAAGCTATGCTACCCTTGAGTCCCAAATCAAACACTGATAAAACTTCATATGGCCCTAACTTCTATACGGTACGTCCTACACCTATCAAAGTTTGCAACATACAAATGCTTGTAACTTTTTACTGGAGCGTCATAAAACCTTGAAATTTTGTAACAATAAAGTACTCGAGCCTCTTGTCAATTTAAGCCATCGCTCAAAGCTATGCTACCCTTGAGTCCCAAATCAAACACTGATAAAACTTCAATTGGCCCTAACTTCTATACGGTACGTCCTACACCTACCAAAGTTTGCAACATACAAATGCTTGTAACTTTTTACTGGAGCGTCATAAACCCTTGAAATTTTTTAACAATAAAGTACTCGAGCCTCTTGTCAATTTAAGCTATCGCACAAAGTTATGCTACCCTTGAGTCCCAAATCAAATACTGATAAAACTTCAAGTGACCCTAACTTCTATACGGTACGTCCTACACCTATCAAAGTTTGCAACATACAAATGCTTGTAACTTTTTACTGGAGCGTCATAAAACCTTGAAATTTTGTAACAATAAAGTACTCGAGCCTCTTGTCAATTTAAGCCATCGCTCAAAGCTATGCTACCCTTGAGTCCCAAATCAAACACTGATAAAACTTCAATTGGCCCTAACTTCTATACGGTACGTCCTACACCTACCAAAGTTTGCAACATACAAGTGCTTGTAACTTTTTACTGGAGCGTCATAAACCCTTGAAATTTTTTAACAATAAAGTACTCGAGCCTCTTGTCAATTTAAGCTATCGCTCAAAGCTATGCCACCCTTGAGTCCCAAATCAAACACTGATAAAACTTCAAATAGCCCTAACTTCTATACGGTACATCCTACACTTATCAAAGTCTGCAACATACAAATGCTTGTAACTTTTTACTGGAGCGTCATAAAACCTTGAAATTTTGTAACAAGAAAGTACTCGAGCCTCTTGTCAATTTAAGCTATCGCTCAAAGCTATGCTACTCTTGAGTCCCAAATCAAACACTGACAAAACTTCAAATGGACCTAACTTCTATACGGTACGTCCTACACCTATCAAAGTTTGCAACATACAAATGCTTGTAACTTTTTACTGGAGCGTCATAAAACCTTGAAATTTTGTAACAATAAAGTACTCGAGACTCTTGTCAATTTAAGCTATCGCTCAAAGCTATGCTACCCTTGAGTCCCAAATCAAATACTGATAAAACTTCAAATGGCCCTAACTTCTATACGGTACGTCCTACACCTATCAAAGTTTGCAACATACAAATGCTTGTAACTTTTTACTGGAGCGTCATAAAACCTTGAAATTTTGTAACAATAAAGTAATCGAGCCTCTTGCCAATTTAAGCTATCGCTCAAAGCTATGCTACCCTTGAGTCACAAATCAAACACTGATAAAACTTCAAATGGCCCTAACTTCTATACGGTACATCCTACACCTATCAAAGTTTGCAACATACAAATGCTTGTAACTTTTTACTGGAGCGTCATAAAACCTTGAAATTTTGTAACAATAAAGTACTCGAGCCTCTTGTCAATTTAAGCTATCGCTCAAAGCTATGCTTCACTTAAGTCCCAAATCAAACACTGACAAAACTTCAAATGGCCCTAACTTCTATACGGTACGTCCTACACCAATCAAAGTTTGCAACATACAAATGCTTGCAACTTTTTACTGGAGCGTCATAAAACCTTGAAATTTTGTAACAATAAAGTACTCGAGCCTCTTGTCAATTTAAGCTATTGCTCAAAGCTATGCTACCCTTGAGTCCCAAATCAAACACTGATAAAACTTCAAATGGCCCTAACCTCTACACGGTACGTCCTACACATATCAAAGTTTGCAACATACAACTTGTAACTTTTTACTGGAGCGTCATTAAACCTTGAAATTTTGTAACAAAAAAGTATTCGAGCCTCTTGTCAATTTAAGCTATCGCTCAAAGCTATGCCACCCTTGAGTCCCAAATCAAACACTGATAAAACTTCAAATGGCCCTAACTTCTATACGGTACATCCTACACTTATCAAAGTTTGCACCATACAAATGCTTGTAACTTTTTACTGGAGCGTCATAAAACCTTGAAATTTTGTAACAAGAAAGTACTCGAGCCTCTTGTAAATTTAAGCTATCGCTCAAAGCTATGCTACTCTTGAGTCCCAAATCAAACACTGACAAAACTTCAAATGGCCCTAACTTCTATACGGTACGTCCTACACTTATCAAAGTCTGCAACATACAAATGCTTGTAACTTTTTACTGGAGCGTCATAAAACCTTGAAATTTTGTAACAAGAAAGTACTCGAGCCTCTTGTCAATTTAAGCTATCGCTCAAAGCTATGCTACTCTTGAGTTCCAAATAAAACACTGATAAATCTTCAAATGGCCCTAACTTCTATACGGTACGTCCTACACCTATCATAGTTTGCAACATACAAATGCTTGTAACTTTTTACTGGAGCGTCATAAAACCTTGAAATTTTGTAACAATAAAGTACTCGAGCCTCTTGTCAATTTAAGCCATCGCTCAAAGCTATGCTACCCTTGATTCCCAAATCAAACACTGATAAAACTTCAAATGGCCCTAACTTCTATACGGTACGTCCTACACCTATCAAAGTTTGCAACATACAAATGCTTGTAACTTTTTACTGGAGCGTCATAAAACCTTGAAATTTTGTAACAATAAAGTACTCGAGCCTCTTGTCAATTTAAGCTATCGCTCAAAGCTATGCTACCCTTGAGTCCCAAATCAAACACTGATAAAACTTCATATGGCCCTAACTTCTATACGGTACGTCCTACACCTATCAAAGTTTGCAACATACAAATGCTTGTAACTTTTTACTGGAGCGTCATAAAACCTTGAAATTTTGTAACAAAAAAGTATTCGAGCCTCTTGTCAATTTAAGCTATCGCTCAAAGCTATGCCACCCTTGAGTCCCAAATCAAACACTGATAAAACTTCAAATGGCCCTAACTTCTATACGGTACATCCTACACTTATCAAAGTCTGCAACATACAAATGCTTGTAACTTTTTACTGGAGCGTCATAAAACCTTGAAATTTTGTAACAAGAAAGTACTCGAGCCTCTTGTAAATTTAAGCTATCGCTCAAAGCTATGCTACTCTTGAGTCCCAAATCAAACACTGACAAAACTTCAAATGGCCCTAACTTCTATACGGTACGTCCTACACCTATCAAAGTTTGCAACATACAAATGCTTGTAGCTTTTTACTGGAGCGTCATAAAACCTTGAAATTTTGTAACAAGAAAGTACTCGAGACTCTTTTCAATTTAAGCTATCGCTCAAAGCTATGCTACCCTTGAGTCCCAAATCAAACACTGACAAAACTTCAAATGGCCCTAACTTCTATACGGTACGTCCTACAGCAATCAAAGTTTGCAACATACAAATGCTTGCAACTTTTTACTGGAGCGTCATAAAACCTTGAAATTTTGTAACAATAAAGTACTCGAGCTTCTTGTCAATTTAAGCTATTGCTCAAAGCTCTGCTACCCTTGAGTCCCAAATCAAACACTGATAAAACTTCAAATGGCCCTAACTTCTACACGGTACGTCCTACATATATCAAAGTTTGCAACATACAACTTGTAACTTTTTAATGGAGCGTCATAAAACCTTGAAATTTTGTAACAAAAAAGTATTCGAGCCTCTTGTCAATTTAAGCTATCGCTCAAAGTTATGCTACCCTTGAGTCCCAAATCAATCACAGATAAAACATCAAATGGCCCTAACATCTATACGGTACATCCTACACCTATCAAAGTCTACAACATACAAATGCTTATAACTTTTTACTGGAGAGTCATAAAACTTTGCAATTTTGTAACAATAAAGTACACGAGCCTCTTGTCAATTTAAGCTATCGCTCAAAGCTATGCTACCCTTGAGACCCAAATAAAACACTGATAAAACTTCAAATGGCCCTAACTTCTATACGGTACATCCTACACATATCAAAGTCTGCAACACACAAATGCTTATAACTTTTTACTGGAGCGTCATAAAGCCTTTAAATTTTGCAACAATAAAGTACTCGAGCCTCTTGTCAATTTAAGCTATCGCGCAAAGCTATGCTACCCTTGAGTCCCAAATCAAACACTGACAAAACTTCAAATGGCCATAACTTCTATACGGTACGTCCTACACCTATCAAAGTTTGCAACATACAAATGCTTGTAACTTTTTACTGGAGCGTCATAAAACCTTGAAATTTTGTAACAATAAAGTACTCGAGCCTCTTGTCAATTTAAGCTATCGCGCAAAGCTATGCTACCCTTGAGTCCCAATTCAAACACTGATAAAACTTCAAATGGCCCTAACTTCTATACGGTACGTCCTACACCTATCAAAGTTTGCAACATACAAATGCTTGTAACTTTTTACTGGTGCGTCATAAAACCTTGAAATTTTGTAACAATAAAGTACTCGAGCCTCTTGTCAATTTAAGCTATCGCTCAAAGCTATGCTACCCTTGAGTCCCAAATCAAACACTGATAATACTTCAAATGGCCCTAACTTCTACAGGGTACGTCCTACACCTATCAAAGTTTGCAACATACAAATACTTGTAACTTTTTACTGGAGCGTCATAAAACCTAGAAATTTTGTGACAATAAAGTACTCGAGTCTCTTATCAATTTAAGCTATCGCTCAAAGCTATGCTACCCTTGAGTCCCAAATCAAACACTGACAAAACTTCAAATGGCCCTAACTTCTATACGGTACGTCCTACACCTATCAAAGTTTGCAACATACAAATGCTTGTAACTTTTTACTGGAGCGTCATAAAACCTAGAAATTTTGTAACAATAAAGTACTCGAGCCTCTTGTCAATTTAAGCTATCGCTCAAAGCTATGCTACCCTTGAGTCCCAAATCAAACACTGATAAATCTTCAAATGGCCCTAACTTCTATACGGTACGTCCTACACCTATCAAAGTTTGCAACATACAAATGCTTGTAACTTTTTACTAGAGCGTCATAAAACCTAGAAATTTTGTAACAATAAAGTACTCGAGCCTCTTGTCAATTTAAGCTATCGCTCAAAGCTATGCTATCCTTGAGTCCCAAATCAAACAATGACAAAACTTCAAATGGCCCTAACTTCTATACGGTACGTCCTACACCTATCAAAGTTTGCAACATACAACTTGTAACTTTTTAATGGTGCGTCATAAAACATTGAAATTTTGTAACAAAAAAGTATTCGAGCCTCTTGTCAATTTAAGCTATCGCTCAAAGTTATGCTACCCTTGAGTCCCAAATCAAACACAGATAAAACTTCAAATGGCCCTAACTTCTATACGGTACATCCTACACCTATCAAAGTCTGCAACATACAAATGCTTATAACTTTTTACTGGAGAGTCATAAAACCTTGCAATTTTGTAACAATAAAGTACTCGAGCCTCTCGTCAATTTAAGCTATCGCGCAAAGCTATGCTACCCTTGAGTCCCAAATCAAACACTGACAAAACTTCAAATGGCCATAACTTCTATACGGTATGTCCTACACCTATTAAAGTTTGCAACATACAAATGCTTGTAACTTTTTACTGGAGCGTCATAAAACCAAGAAATTTTGTAACAATAAAGTACTCGAGATTCTTGTCAATTTAAGCTATCGCTCAAAGCTATGCTACCCTTGAGTCCCAAATCAAACACTGACAAAACTTCAAATGGCCCTAACTTCTATACGGTACGTCCTACACCTATCAAAGTTTGCAACATACAAATGCTTGTAACTTTTTACTGGAGCGTCATAAAACCTAGAAATTTTGTAACAATAAAGAACTCGAGCCTCTTGTCAATTTAAGCTATCGCTCAAAGCTATGCTACCCTTGAGTCCAAATCAAACACTGATAAATCTTCAAAAGGCCCTAAATTCTATACGGTACGTCCTACATCTATCAAAGTTTGCAACATACAAATGCTTGCAACTTTTTACTGGAACGTCATAAAACCTTGAAATTTTGTAACAATAAAGTACTCGAGCTTCTTGTCAATTTAAGCTATTGCTCAAAGCTATGCTACCCTTGAGTCCCAAATCAAACACTGATAAAACTTCAAATGGCCCTAACTTCTACACGGTACGTCCTACACATATCAAAGTTTGCAACATACAAATTGTAACTTTTTACTGGAGCGTCATTAAACCTTGAAATTTTGTAACAATAAAGTACTCGAGCCTCTTGTCAATTTAAGCTATCGCTCAAAGTTATGCTACCCTTGAATCCCAAATCAAATACTGATAAAACTTCAAATGGCCCTAACTTCTATACGGTACGTCCTACACCTATCAAAGTTTGCAACATACAAATGCTTGTAACTTTTTACTGGAGCGTCATAAAACCTTGAAATTTTGTAACAATAAAGGCCACTTGTCAATTTAAGCTATCGCTCAAAGCTATGCTACCCTTGAGTCCCAAATCAAACACTGATAAAACTTCATATGGCCCTAACTTCTATACGGTACGTCCTACACCTATCAAAGTTTGCAACATACAAATGCTTGTAACTTTTTACTGGAGCGTCATAAAACCTTGAAATTTTGTAACAAAAAAGTATTCGAGCCTCTTGTCAATTTAAGCTATCGCTCAAAGCTATGCCACCCTTGAGTCCCAAATCAAACACTGATAAAACTTCAAATGGCCCTAACTTCTATACGGTACATCCTACACCTATCAAAGTCTGCAACATACAAATGCTTGTAACTTTTTACTGGAGCGTCATAAAACCTTGAAATTTTGTAACAAGAAAGTACTCGAGCCTCTTGTAAATTTAAGCTATCGCTCAAAGCTATGCTACTCTTGAGTCCCAAATCAAACACTGACAAAACTTCAAATGGCCCTAACTTCTATACGGTACGTCCTACACCTATCAAAATTTGCAACATACAAATGCTTGTAGCTTTTTACTGGAGCGTCATAAAACCTTGAAATTTTGTAACAATAAAGTACTCGAGACTCTTGTCAATTTAAGCTATCGCTCAAAGCTATGCTACCCTTGAGTCCCAAATCAAACACTGACAAAACTTCAAATGGCCCTAACTTCTATACGGTACGTCCTACAGCAATCAAAGTTCGCAACATACAAATGCTTGCAACTTTTTACTGGAGCGTCATAAAACCATGAAATTTTGTAACAATAAAGTACTCGAGCTTCTTGTCAATTTAAGCTATTGCTCAAAGCTCTGCTACCCTTGAGTCCCAAATCAAACACTGATAAAACTTCAAATGGCCCTAACTTCTACACGGTACGTCCTACATATATCAAAGTTTGCAACATACAACTTGTAACTTTTTAATGGAGCGTCATAAAACCTTGAAATTTTGTAACAAAAAAGTATTCGAGCCTCTTGTCAATTTAAGCTATCGCTCAAAGTTATGCTACCCTTGAGTCCCAAATCAATCACAGATAAAACATCAAATGGCCCTAACATCTATACGGTACATCCTACACCTATCAAAGTCTACAACATACAAATGCTTATAACTTTTTACTGGAGAGTCATAAAACTTTGCAATTTTGTAACAATAAAGTACACGAGCCTCTTGTCAATTTAAGCTATCGCTCAAAGCTATGCTACCCTTGAGACCCAAATAAAACACTGATAAAACTTCAAATGGCCCTAACTTCTATACGGTACATCCTACACATATCAAAGTCTGCAACACACAAATGCTTATAACTTTTTACTGGAGCGTCATACAGCCTTTAAATTTTGCAACAATAAAGTACTCGAGCCTCTTGTCAATTTAAGCTATCGCGCAAAGCTATGCTACCCTTGAGTCCCAATTTAAACACTGATAAAACTTCAAATGGCCCTAACTTCTATACGGTACGTCCTACACCTATCAAAGTTTGCAACATACAAATGCTTGTAACTTTTTACTGGTGCGTCATAAAAACTTGAAATTTTGTAACAATAAAGTACTCGAGCGTCTTGTCAATTTAAGCTATCGCTCAAAGCTATGCTACCCTTGAGTCCCAAATCAAACACTGATAATACTTCAAATGGCCCTAACTTCTACAGGGTACGTCCTACACCTATCAAAGTTTGCAACATACAAATACTTGTAACTTTTTACTGGAGCGTCATAAAACCTAGAAATTTTGTGACAATAAAGTACTCGAGTCTCTTGTCAATTTAAGCTATCGCTCAAAGTTATGCTACCCTTGAGTCCCAAATCAAACACTGACAAAACTTCAAATGGCCCTAACTTCTATACGGTACGTCCTACACCTATCAAAGTTTGCAACATACAAATGCTTGTAACTTTTTACTGGAGCGTCATAAAACCTAGAAATTTTGTAACAATAAAGTACTCGAGCCTCTTGTCAATTTAAGCTATCGCTCAAAGCTATGCTACCCTTGAGTCCCAAATCAAACACTGATAAATCTTCAAATGGCCCTAACTTCTATACGGTACGTCCTACACCTATCAAAGTTTGCAACATACAAATCCTTGTAACTTTTTACTAGAGCGTCATAAAACCTAGAAATTTTGTAACAATAAAGTACTCGAGCCTCTTGTCAATTTAAGCTAACGCTCAAAGCTATGCTATCCTTGAGTCCCAAATCAAACACTGACAAAACTTCAAATGGCCCTAACTTCTATACGGTACGTCCTACACCTATCAAAGTTTGTAACATACAACTTGTAACTTTTTAATGGTGCGTCATAAAACCTTGAAATTTTGTAACAAAAAAGTATTCGAGCCTCTTGTCAATTTAAGCTATCGCTCAAAGTTATGCTACCCTTGAGTCCCAAATCAAACACAGATAAAACTTCAAATGGCCCTAACTTCTATTCGGTACATCCTACACCTATCAAAGTCTGCAACATACAAATGCTTATAACTTTTTACTGGAGAGTCATAAAACCTTGCAATTTTGTAACAATAAAGTACTCGAGCCTCTTGTCAATTTAAGCTATCGCGCAAAGCTATGCTACCCTTGAGTCCCAAATCAAACACTGACAAAACTTCAAATGGCCATAACTGATATACGGTACGTCCTACACCTATTAAAGTTTGCAACATACAAATGCTTGTAACTTTTTACTGGAGCGTCATAAAACCAAGAAATTTTGTAACAATAAAGTTCTCGAGATTCTTGTCAATTTAAGCTATCGCTCAAAGCTATGCTACCCTTGAGTCCCAAATCAAACACTGACAAAACTTCAAATGGCCCTAACTTCTATACGGTACGTCCTACACCTATCAAAGTTTGCAACATACAAATGCTTGTAACTTTTTACTGGAGCGTCATAAAACCTAGATATTTTGTAACAATAAAGAACTCGAGCCTCTTGTCAATTTAAGCTATCGCTCAAAGCTATGCTACCCTTGAGTCCAAATCAAACACTGATAAATCTTCAAAAGGCTCTAAATTCTATACGGTACGTCCTACATCTATCAAAGTTTGCAACATACAAATGCTTGTAACTTTTTACTGGAGCGTCATAAAACCTTGAAATTTTGTAACAATAAAGTACTCGAGACTCTTGTCAATTTAAGCTATCGCTCAAAGCTGTGCTACCCTTGAGTCCCAAATCAAACACTGACAAAACTTCAAATGGCCCTAACTTCTATACGGTACGTCCTACAGCAATCAAAGTTTGCAACATACAAATGCTTGTAACTTTTTACTGGAACGTCATAAAACCTTGAAATTTTGTAACAATAAAGTACTCGAGCTTCTTGTCAATTTAAGCTATTGCTCAAAGCTATGCTACCCTTGAGTCCCAAATCAAACACTGATAAAACTTCAAATGGCCCTAACTTCTACACGGTACGTCCTACACATATCAAAGTTTGCAACATACAAATTGTAACTTTTTACTGGAGCGTCATAAAACCTTGAAATTGTGTAACAAAAAAGTATTCGAGCCTCTTGTCAATTTAAGCTATCGCTCAAAGCTATGCCACCCTTGAGTCCCAAATCAAACACTGATAAAACTTCAAATGGCCCTAACTTCTATACGGTACATCCTACACTTATCAAAGTCTGCAACATACAAATGCTTGTAACTTTTTACTGGAGCGTCATAAAACCTTGAAATTTTGTAACAAGAAAGTACTCGAGCCTCTTGTAAATTTAAGCTATCGCTCAAAGCTATGCTACTCTTGAGTCCCAAATCAAACACTGACAAAACTTCAAACGGCCCTAACTTCTATACGGTACGTCCTACACCTATCAAAGTTTGCAACATACAAATGCTTGTAGCTTTTTACTGGAGCGTCATAAAACCTTGAAATTTTGTAACAATAAAGTACTCGAGACTCTTGTCAATTTAAGCTATCGCTCAAAGCTATGCTACCCTTGAGTCCCAAATCAAACACTGACAAAACTTCAAATGGCCCTAACTTCTATACGGTACGTCCTACAGCAATCAAAGTTTGCAACATACAAATGCTTGCAACTTTTTACTGGAGCGTCATAAAACCTTGAAATTTTGTAACAATAAAGTACTCGAGCTTTTTGTCAATTTAAGCTATTGCTCAAAGCTCTGCTACCCTTGAGTCCCAAATCAAACACTGATAAAACTTCAAATGGCCCTAACTTCTACACGGTACGTCCTACATATATCAAAGTTTGCAACATACAACTTGTAACTTTTTAATGGAGCGTCATAAAACCTTGAAATTTTGTGACAAAAAAGTATTCGAGCCTCTTGTCAATTTAAGCTATCGCTCAAAGTTATGCTACCCTTGAGTCCCAAATCAATCACAGATAAAACTTCAAATGGCCCTAACTTCTATACGGTACATCCTACACCTATCAAAGTCTACAACATACAAATGCTTATAACTTTTTACTGGAGAGTCATAAAACTTTGCAATTTTGTAACAATAAAGTACACGAGCCTCTTGTCAATTTAAGCTATCGCTCAAAGCTATGCTACCCTTGAGACCCAAATAAAACACTGATAAAACTTCAAATGGCCCTAACTTCTATACGGTACATCCTACACATATCAAAGTCTGCAACACACAAATGCTTATAACTTTTTACTGGAGCGTCATAAAGCCTTTAAATTTTGCAACAATAAAGTACTCGAGCCTCTTGTCAATTTAAGCTATCGCGCAAAGCTATGCTACCCTTGAGTACCAAATCAAACACTGACAAAACTTCAAATGGCCATAACTTCTATACAGTACGTCCTACACCTATCAAAGTTTGCAACATACAAATGCTTGTAACTTTTTACTGGAGCGTCATAAAACCTTGAAATTTTGTAACAATAAAGTACTCGAGCCTCTTGTCAATTTAAGCTATCGCGCAAAGCTATGCTACCCTTGAGTCCCAATTCAAACACTGATAAAACTTCAAATGGCCCTAACTTCTATACGGTACGTCCTACACCTATCAAAGTTTGCAACATACAAATGCTTGTAACTATTTACTGGTGCGTCATAAAACCTTGAAATTTTGTAACAATAAAGTACTCGAGCCTCTTGTCAATTTAAGCTATCGCTCAAAGCTATGCTACCCTTGAGTCCCAAATCAAACACTGATAATACTTCAAATGGCCCTAACTTCTATAGGGTACATCCTACACCTATCAAAGTTTGCAACATACAAATACTTGTAACTTTTTACTGGAGCGTCATAAAACCTAGAAATTTTGTAACAATAAAGTACTCGAGCCTCTTGTCAATTTAAGCTATCGCTCAAAGCTATGCTACCCTTGAGTCCCATATCAAACACTGACAAAACTTCAAATGGCCCTAACTTCTATACGGTACGTCCTACACCTATCAAAGTTTGCAACATACAAATGCTTGTAACTTTTTACTGGAGCGTCATAAAACCTAGAAATTTTGTAACAATAAAGTACTCGAGCCTCTTGTCAATTTAAGCTATCGCTCAAAGCTATGCTACCCTTGAGACCCAAATCAAACACTGATAAATCTCCAAATGGCCCTAACTTCTATACGGTACGTCCTACACCTATCAAAGTTTGCAACATACAAATGCTTGTAACTTTTTACTAGAACGTCATAAAACCTAGATATTTTGTAACAATAAAGTACTCGAGCCTCTTGTCAATTTAAGCTAACGCTCAAAGTTATGCTACCCTTGAGTCCCAAATCAAACACAGATAAAACTTCAAATGGCCCTAACTTCTATACGGTACATCCTACACCTATCAAAGTCTGCAACATACAAATGCTTATAACTTTTTACTGGAGAGTCATAAAACCTTGCAATTTTGTAACAATAAAGTACTCGAGCCTCTTGTCAATTTAAGCTATCGCGCAAAGCTATGCTACCCTTGAGTCCCAAATCAAACACAGATAAAACTTCAAATGGCCCTAACTTCTATAAGGTACATCCTACACCTATCAAAGTCTGCAACATACAAATGCTTATAACTTTTTACTGGAGAGTCATAAAACCTTGCAATTTTGTAACAATAAAGTACTCGAGCCTCTTGTCAATTTAAGCTATCGCGCAAAGCTATGCTACCCTTGAGTCCCAAATCAAACACTGACAAAACTTCAAATGGCCATAACTTCTATACGGTACGTCCTACACCTATTAAAGTTTGCAACATACAAATGCTTGTAACTTTTTACTGGAGCGTCATAAAACAAAGAAATTTTGTAACAAAAATGTATTCGAGCCTCTTGTCAATTTAAGCTATCGCTCAAAGCTATGCCACCCTTGAGTCCCAAATCAAACACTGACAAAACTTCAAATGGCCCTAACTTCTATACGGTACGTCCTACACCTATCAAAGTTTGCAACATACAAATGCTTGTAGCTTTTTACTGGAGCGTCATAAAACCTTGAAATTTTGTAACAATAAAGTACTCGAGACTGTTGTCAATTTAAGCTATCGCTCAAAGCTATGCTACCCTTGAGTCCCAAATCAAACACTGACAAAACTTCAAATGGCCCTAACTTCTATACGGTACGTCCTACAGCAATCAAAGTTTGCAACATACAAATGCTTGCAACTTTTTAATGGAGCGTCATAAAACCTTGAAATTTTGTAACAATAAAGTACTCGAGCTTCTTGTCAATTTAAGCTATTGCTCAAAGCTCTGCTACCCTAGAGTCCCAAATCAAACACTGATAAAACTTCAAATGGTCCTAACTTCTACACGGTACGTCCTACATATATCAAAGTTTGCAACATACAACTTGTAACTTTTTAATGGAGCGTCATAAAACCTTGAAATTTTGTAACAAAAAAGTATTCGAGCCTCTTGTCAATTTAAGCTATCGCTCAAAGTTATGCTACCCTTGAGTCCCAAATCAATCACAGATAAAACTTCAAATGGCCCTAACTTCTATACGGTACATCCTACACCTATCAAAGTCTACAACACACAAATGCTTATAACTTTTTACTGGAGCGTCATAAAGCCTTTAAATTTTGCAACAATAAAGTACTCGAGCCTCTTGTCAATTTAAGCTATCGCGCAAAGCTATGCTACCCTTGAGTCCCAAATCAAACACTGACAAAACTTCAAATGGCCATAACTTCTATACGGTACGTCCTACACCGATCAAAGTTTGCAACATACAAATGCTTGTAACTTTTTACTGGTGCGTCATAAAACCTTGAAATTTTGTAACAATAAAGTACTCGAGCCTCTTGTCAATTTAAGCTATCGCTCAAAGCTATGCTACCCTTGAGTCCCAAATCAAACACTGATAATACTTCAAATGGCCCTAACTTCTATAGCGTACGTCCTACACCTATCAAAGTTTGCAACATACAAATACTTGTAACTTTTTACTGGAGCGTCATAAAACCTAGAAATTTTGTAACAATAAAGTACTCGAGCCTCTTGTCAATTTAAGCTATCTCTCAAAGCTATGCTACCCTTGAGTCCCAAATCAAACACTGACAAAACTTCAAATGGCCCTAACTTCTATACGGTACGTCCTACACCTATCAAAGTTTGCAACATACAAATGCTTGTAACTTTTTACTGGAGCGTCATAAAACCTAGAAATTTTGTAACAATAAAGTACTCGAGCCTCTTGTCAATTTAAGCTATCGCTCAAAGCTATGCTACCCTTGAGTCCCAAATCAAACACTGATAAATCTTCAAATGGCCCTAACTTCTATACGGTACGTCCTACACCTATCAAAGTTTGCAACATACAAATGCTTGTAACTTTTTACTAGAGCGTCATAAAACCTAGAAATTTTGTAACAATAAAGTACTCGAGCCTCTTGTCAATTTAAGCTAACGCTCAAAGCTATGCTATCCTTGAGTCCCAAATCAAACACTGACAAAACTTCAAATGGCCCTAACTTCTATACGGTACGTCCTACACCTATCAAAGTGTGCAACATACAACTTGTAAATTTTTAATGGAGCGTCATAAAACCTTGAAATTTTGTAACAAAAAAGTATTCGAGCCTCTTGTCAATTTAAGCTATCGCTCAAAGTTATGCTACCCTTGAGTCCCAAATCAAACACAGATAAAACTTCAAATGGCCCTAACTTCTATACGGTACATCCTACACCTATCAAAGTCTGCAACATACAAATGCTTATAACTTTTTACTGGAGAGTCATAAAACCTTGCAATTTTGTAACAATAAAGTACTCGAGCCTCTTGTCAATTTAAGCTATCGCGCAAAGCTATGCTACCCTTGAGTCCCAAATCAAACACTGACAAAACTTCAAATGGCCATAACTTCTATACGGTACGTCCTACACCTATTAAAGTTTGCAACATACAAATGCTTGTAACTTTTTACTGGAGCGTCATAAAACCAAGAAATTTTGTAACAATAAAGTACTCGAGCCTCTTGTCAATTTAAGCTATCGCTCAAAGCTATGCTACCCTTGAGTCCCAAATCAAACACTGACAAAACTTCAAATGGCCCTAACTTCTATACGGTACGTCCTACACCTATCAAAGTTTGCAACATACAAATGCTTGTAACTTTTTTCTGGAGCGTCATAAAACCTAGAAATTTTGTAACAATAAAGAACTCGAGCCTCTTGTCAATTTAAGCTATCGCTCAAAGCTATGCTACCCTTGAGTCCCAAATCAAACACTGATAAATCTTCAAATGGCCCTAAATTCTATACGGTACGTCCTACATCTATCAAAGTTTGCAACAAACAAATGCTTGTAACTTTTTACTGGAGCGTCATAAAACCTAGAAATTTTGTAACAATAAAGTACTCGAGCCTCTTGTCAATTTAAGCTAACGCTCAAAGCTATGCTACCCTTGAGTCCCAAATCAAACACTGACAAAACTTCAAATGGCCCTAACTTCTATACGGTACGTCCTACACCTATCAAAGTTTGCAACATAC
The DNA here is from genome assembly GCA_920105625.2 of Clusia tigrina. Lineage (NCBI taxonomy): Eukaryota > Metazoa > Arthropoda > Insecta > Diptera > Clusiidae > Clusia > Clusia tigrina. Next base: position 105,181,008 of record OV050033.1, on the reverse strand, counting down.
AAATGCTTGTAACTTTTTACTGGAGCGTCATAAAACCTTGAAACTTTGTAACAATAAAGTACTCGAGACTCTTGTCAATTTAAGCTATCGCTCAAAGCTGTGCTACCCTTGAGTCCTAAATCAAACACTGACAAAACCTCAAATAGCCCTAACTTCTATACGGTACGTCCTACAGCAATCAAAGTTTGCAAGATACAAATGCTTGCAACTTTTTACTGGAACGTCATAAAACCTTGAAATTTTGTAACAATAAAGTACTCGAGCTTCTTGTCAATTTAAGCTATTGCTCAATGCTATGCTACCCTTGAGTCCCAAATCAAACACTGATAAAACTTCAAATGGCCCTAACTTCTACACGGTACGTCCTAACATATCAAAGTTTGCAACATACAAATTGTAACTTTTTACTGGAGCGTCATTAAACCTTGAAATTTTGTAACAATAAAGTACTCGAGCCTCTTGTCAATCTAAGCCATCGCTCAAAGTTATGCTACCCTTGAGTCCCAAATCAAATACTGATAAAACTTCAAATGGCCCTAACTTCTATACGGTACGTCCTACACCTATCAAAGTTTGCAACATACAATTGCTTGTAACTTTTTACAGGAGCGTCATTAAACCTAGAAATTTTGTAACAATAAAGTACTCGAGCCATTTGTCAATTTAAGCTATCGCTCAAAGCTATGCTACCCTTGAGTCCCAAATGAAACACTGATAAATCTTCAAATGGCCCTAACTTCTATACGATACGTCCTACACCTATCAAAGTTTGCAACATACAAATGCTTGTAACTTTTTACTGGAGCGTCATAAAACCTAGAAATTTTGTAACAATAAAGTACTCGAGCCTCTTGTCAATTTAAGCTATCGCTCAAAGCTATGCTACCCTTGAGTCCCAAATCAAACACTGACAAAACTTCAAATGGCCCTAACTTCTATACGGTACGTCCTACACCTATCAAAGTTTGCAACATACAACTTGAAACTTTTTAATGGAGCGTCATAAAACCTTGAAATTTTGTAACAAAAAAGTATTCGAGCCTCTTGTCAATTTAAGCTATCGCTCAAAGTTATGCTACCCTTGAGTCCCAAATCAAACACAGATAAAACTTCAAATGGCCCTAACTTCTATACGGTACATCCTACACCTATCAAAGTCTGCAACATACAAATGCTTATAACTTTTTACTGGAGAGTCATAAAACCTTGCAATTTTGTAACAATAAAGTACTCGAGCCTCTTGTCAATTTAAGCTATCGCTCAAAGCTATGCTACCCTTGAGTCCCAAATCAAACACTGACAAAACTTCAAATGGCCCTAACTTCTATACGGTACGTCCTACACCTATCAAAGTTTTCAACATACAAATGCTTGTAACTTTTTACTGGAGCGTCATAAAACCTAGAAATTTTGTAACAATAAAGAACTCGAGCCTCTTGTCAATTTAAGCTATCGCTCAAAGCTATGCTACCCTTGAGTCCCAAATCAAACACTGATAAATCTTCAAATGGCCCTAAATTCTATACGGTACGTCCTACATCTATCAAAGTTTGCAACATACAAATGCTTGTAACTTTTTACTGGAGCGTCATAAAACCTAGAAATTTTGTAACAATAAAGTACTCGAGCCTCTTGTCAATTTAAGCTAACGCTCAAAGCTATGCTACCCTTGAGTCCCAAATCAAACACTGACAAAACTTCAAATGGCCCTAACTTCTATACGGTACGTCCTACACCTATCAAAGTTTGCAACATACAAATGCTTGTAACTTTTTACTGGAGCGTCATAAAACCTAGAAATTTTGTAACAATAAAGTACTCGAGACTCTTGTCAATTTAAGCTATCGCTCAAAGCTGTGCTACCCTTGAGTCCCAAATCAAACACTGACAAAACCTCAAATAGCCCTAACTTTTATACGGTACGTCCTACAGCAATCAAAGTTTGCAACATACAAATGCTTGCAACTTTTTACTGGAACGTCATAAAACCTTGAAATTTTGTAACAATAAAGTACTCGAGCTTCTTGTCAATTTAAGCCATTGCTTAAAGCTATGCTACCCTTGAGTCCCAAATCAAACACTGATAAAACTTCAAATGGCCCTAACTTCTACACGGTACGTCCTACACATATCAAAGTTTGCAACATACAAATTGTAACTTTTTACTGGAGCGTCATTAAACCTTGAAATTTTGTAACAATAAAGTACTCGAGCCTCTTGTCAATCTAAGCTATCGCTCAAAGTTATGCTACCCTTGAGTCCCAAATCAAATACTGATAAAACTTCAAATGGCCCTAACTTCTATACGGTACGTCCTACACCTATCAAAGTTTGCAACATACAAATGCTTGTAACTTTTTACTGGAGCGTCATAAAACCTTGAAATTTTGTAACAATAAAGGCCTCTTGTCAATTGAAGCTATCGCTCAAAGCTATGCTACCCTTGAGTCCCAAATCAAACACTGATAAAACTTCAAATGGCCCTAACTTCTATACGGTACGTCCTACACCTATCAAAGTTTGCAACATACAAATGCTTGTAACTTTTTACTGGTGCGTCATAAAACCTTGAAATTTTGTAACAATAAAGTACTCGAGCCTCTTGTCATTTTAAGCTATCGCTCAAAGCTATGCTACCCTTGAGTCCCAAATCAAACACTGATAATACTTCAAATGGCCCTAACTTCTATAGGGTACGTCCTACACCTATCAAAGTTTGCAACATACAAATGCTTGTAACTTTTTACTGGAGCGTCATAAAACCTAGAAATTTTGTAACAATAAAGTACTCGAGCCTCTTGTCAATTTAAGCTATCGCTCAAAGCTATGCTACCCTTGAGTCCCAAATCAAACACTGACAAAACATCAAATGGTCCTAACTTCTATACGGTACGTCCTACACCTATCAAAGTTTGCAACATACAATTGCTTGTAACTTTTTACAGGAGCGTCATAAAACCTAGAAATTTTGTAACAATAAAGTACTCGAGCCATTTGTCAATTTAAGCTGTCGCTCAAAGCTATGCTACCCTTGAGTCCCAAATGAAACACTGATAAATCTTCAAATGGCCCTAACTTCTATACGGTACGTCCTACACCTATCAAAGTTTGCAACATACAAATGCTTGTAACTTTTTACTGGAGCGTCATAAAACCTAGAAATTTTGTAACAATAAAGTACTCGAGCCTCTTGTTAATTTAAGCTATCGCTCAAAGCTATGCTACCCTTGAGTCCCAAATCAAACACTGACAAAACTTCAAATGGCCCTAACTTCTATACGGTACGTCCTACACCTATCAAAGTTTGCAACATACAAATGCTTGTAACGTTTTACTGGAGCGTCATAAAACCTAGAAATTTTGTAACAATAAAGTACTCGAGCCTCTTGTCAATTTAAACTATCGCTCAAAGCTATGCTACCCTTGAGTCCCAAATCAAACACTGACAAAACTTCAAATGGCCCTAACTTCTATACGGTACGTCCTACACCTATCAAAGTTTGCAACATACAACTTGTAACTTTTTAATGGAGCGTCATAAAACCTTGAAATTTTGTAACAAAAAAGTATTCGAGCCTCTTGTCAATTTAAGCTATCGCTCAAAGTTATGCTACCCTTGAGTCCCAAATCAAACACTGATAAAACTTCAAATGGCCCTAACTTCTATACGGTACATCTTACACCTATCAAAGTCTGCAACATACAAATGCTTATAACTTTTTACTGGAGAGTCATAAAACCTTGCAATTTTGTAACAATAAAGTACTCGAGCCTCTTGTCAATTTAAGCTATCGCGCAAAGCTATGCTACCCTTGAGTCCCAAATCAAACACTGACAAAACTTCAAATGGCCATAACTTCTATACGGTACGTCCTACACCTATTAAAGTTTGCAACATACAAATGCTTGTAACTTTTTACTGGAGCGTCATAAAACCTAGAAATTTTGTAACAATAAAGTACTCGAGCCTCTTGTTAATTTAAGCTATCGCTCAAAGCTATGCTACCCTTGAGTCCCAAATCAAACACTGACAAAACTTCAAATGGCCCTAACTTCTATATGGTACGTCCTACACCTATCAAAGTCTGCAACATACAAATGCTTATAACTTTTTACTGGAGAGTCATAAAACCTTGCAATTTTGTAATAATAAAGTACTCGAGCCTCTTGTCAATTTAAGCTATCGCTCAAAGCTATGCTACCCTTGAGTCCCAAATCAAACACTGACAAAACTTCAAATGGCCCTAACTTCTATACGGTACGTCTTACACCTATCAAAGTTTTCAACATACAAATGCTTGTAACTTTTTACTGGAGCGTCATAAAACCTAAAAATTTTGTAACAATAAAGAACTCGAGCCTCTTGTCAATTTAAGCTATCGCTCAAAGCTATGCTACCCTTGAGTCCCAAATCAAACACTGATAAATCTTCAAATGGCCCTAAATTCTATACGGTACGTCCTACATCTATCAAAGTTTGCAACATACAAATGCTTGTAACTTTTTACTGGAGCGTCATAAAACCTAGAAATTTTGTAACAATAAAGTACTCGAGCCTCTTGCCAATTTAAGCTAACGCTCAAAGCTATGCTACCCTTGAGTCCCAAATCAAACACTGACAAAACTTCAAATGGCCCTAACTTCTATACGGTACGTCCTACACCTATCAAAGTTTGCAACATACAAATGCTTGTAACTTTTTACTGGAGCGTCATAAAACCTTGAAACTTTGTAACAATAAAGTACTCGAGACTCTTGTCAATTTAAGCTATCGCTCAAAGCTATGCTACCCTTGAGTCCCAAATCAAACACTGACAGAACTTCAAATAGCCCTAACTTCTATACGGTACGTCCTACAGCAATCAAAGTTTGCAACATACAAATGCTTGCAGCTTTTTACTGGAACGTCATAAAACCTTGAAATTTTGTAACAATAAAGTACTCGAGCTTCTTGTCAATTTAAGCTATTGCTCAAAACTATGCTACCCTTGAGTCCCAAATCAAACACTGATAAAACTTCAAATGGCTCTAACTTCTACACGGTACGTCCTACACATATCAAAGTTTGCAACATACAAATTGTAACTTTTTACTGGAGCGTCATTAAACCTTGAAATTTTGTAACAATAAAGTACTCGAGCCTCTTGTCAATCTAAGCTATCGCTCAAAGTTATGCTACCCTTGAGTCCCAAATCAAATACTGATAAAACTTCAAATGGCCCTAACTTCTATACGGTACGTCCTACACCTATCAAAGTTTGCAACATACAAATGCTTGTAACTTTTTACTGGAGCGTCATAAAACCTTGAAATTTTGTAACAATAAAGGCCTCTTGTCAATTGAAGCTATCGCTCAAAGCTATGCTACCCTTGAGTCCCAAATCAAACACTGATAAAACTTCAAATGGCCCTAACTTCTATACGGTACGTCCTACACCTATCAAAGTTTGCAACATACAAATGCTTGTAACTTTTTACTGGTGCGTCATAAAACCTTGAAATTTTGTAGCAATAAAGTACTCGAGCCTCTTGTCATTTTAAGCTATCGCTCAAAGCTATGCTACCCTTGAGTCCCAAATCGAACACTGATAATACTTCAAATGGCTAACTTCTATAGGGTACGTCCTACACCTATCAAAGTTTGCAACATACAAATGCTTGTAACTTTTTACTGGAGCGTCATAAAACCTAGAAATTTTGTAACAATAAAGTACTCGAGCCTCTTGTCAATTTAAGCTATCGCTCAAAGCTATGCTACCCTTGAGTCCCACATCAAACACTGACAAAACATCAAATGGTCCTAACTTCTATACGGTACGTCCTACACCTATCAAAGTTTGCACCATACAATTGCTTGTAACTTTTTACAGGAGCGTCATAAAACCTAGAAATTTTGTAACAATAAAGTACTCGAGCCATTTGTCAATTTAAGCTGTCGCTCAAAGCTATGCTACCCTTGAGTCCCAAATGAAACACTGATAAATCTTCAAATGGCCCTAACTTCTATACGGTAAGTCCTACACCTATCAAAGTTTGCAACATACAAATGCTTGTAACTTTTTACTGGAGCGTCATAAAACCTAGAAATTTTGTAACAATAAAGTACTCGAGCCTCTTGTCAATTTAAGCTATCGCTCAAAGCTATGCTACCCTTGAGTCCCAAATCAAACACTGACAAAACTTCAAATGGCCCTAACTTCTATACGGTACGTCCTACACCTATCAAAGTTTGCAACATACAACTTGTAACTTTTTAATGGAGCGTCATAAAACCTTGAAATTTTGTAACAAAAAAGTATTCGAGCCTCTTGTCAATTTAAGCTATCGCTCAAAGTTATGCTACCCTTGAGTCCCAAATCAAACACAGATAAAACTTCAAATGGCCCTAACTTCTATACGGTACATCCTACACCTATCAAAGTCTGCAACATACAAATGCTTATAACTTTTTACTGGAGAGTCATAAAACCTTGCAATTTTGTAACAATAAAGTACTCGAGCCTCTTGTCAATTTAAGCTATCGCGCAAAGCTATGCTACCCTTGAGTCCCAAATCAAACACTGACAAAACTTCAAATGGCCATAACTTCTATACGGTACGTCCTACACCTATTAAAGTTTGCAACATACAAATGCTTGTAACTTTTTACTGGAGCGTCATAAAACCAAGAAATTTTGTAACAATAAAGTACTCGAGCCTCTTGTCAATTTAAGCTATCGCTCAAAGCTATGCTACCCTTGAGTCCCAAATCAAACACAGACAAAACTTCAAATGGCCCTAACTTCTATACGGTACGTCCTACACCTATCAAAGTTTGCAACATACAAATGCTTCTAACTTTTTACTGGAGCGTCATAAAACCTAGAAATTTTGTAACAATAAAGAACTCGAGCCTCTTGTCAATTTAAGCTATCGCTCAAAGCTATGCTACCCTTGAGTCCCAAATCAAACACTGATAAATCTTCAAATGGCCCTAAATTCTATACGGTACGTCCTACATCTATCAAAGTTTGCAACATACAAATGCTTGTAACTTTTTACTGGAGCGTCATAAAACCTAGAAATTTTGTAACAATAAAGTACTCGAGCCTCTTGTCAATTTAAGCTAACGCTCAAAGCTATGCTACCCTTGAGTCCCAAATCAAACACTGACCAAACTTCAAATGGCCCTAAATTCTATACGGTATGTCCTACAGCAATCAAAGTTTGCAACATACAAATGCTTGCAACCTTTTACTGGAACGTCATAAAACCTTGAAATTTTGTAACAATAAAGTACTCGAGCTTCTTGTCAATTTAAGCTATTGCTCAAAGCTATGCTACCCTTGAGTCCCAAATCAAACACTGATAAAACTTCAAATGGCCCTAACTTCTACACGGTACGTCCTACACATATCAAAGTTTGCAACATACAAATTGTAACTTTTTACTGGAGCGTCATTAAACCTTGAAATTTTGTAACAATAAAGTACTCGAGCCTCTTGTCAATCTAAGCTATCGCTCAAAGTTATGCTACCCTTGAGTCCCAAATCAAATACTGATAAAACTTCAAATGGCCCTAACTTCTATACGGTACGTCCTACACCTATCAAAGTTTGCAACATACAAATGCTTGTAACTTTTTACTGGAGCGTCATAAAACCTTGAAATTTTGTAACAATAAAGGCCTCTTGTCAATTGAAGCTATCGCTCAAAGCTATGCTACCCTTGAGTCCCAAATCAAACACTGATAAAACTTCAAATAACCCTAACTTCTATACGGTACGTCCTACACCTATCAAAGTTTGCAACATACAAATGCTTGTAACTTTTTACTGGTGCGTCATAAAACCTTGAAATTTTGTAACAATAAAGTACTCGAGCCTCTTGTCATTTTAAGCTATCGCTCAAAGCTATGCTACCCTTGAGTCCCAAATCAAACACTGATAATACTTCAAATGGCCCTAACTTCTATAGGGTACGTCCTACACCTATCAAAGTTTGCAACATACAAATGCTTGTAACTTTTTACTGGAGCGTCATAAAACCTAGAAATTTTGTAACAATAAAGTACTCGAGCCTCTTGTCAATTTAAGCTATCGCTCAAAGCTATGCTACCCTTGAGTCCCAAATCAAACACTGACAAAACATCAAATGGTCCTAACTTCTATACGGTACGTCCTACACCTATCAAAGTTTGCAACATACAATTGCTTGTAACTTTTTACAGGAGCGTCATAAAACCTAGAAATTTTGTAACAATAAAATACTCGAGCCATATGTCAATTTAAGCTATCGCTCAAAGCTATGCTACCCTTGAGTCCCAAATGAAACACTGATAAATCTTCAAATGGCCCTAACTTCTATACGGTACGTCCTACACCTATCAAAGTTTCCAACATACAAAAGCTTGTAACTTTTTACTGGAGCGTCTTAAAACCTAGAAATTTTGTAACAATAAAGTACTCGAGCCTCTTGTCAATTTAAGATATCGCTCAAAGCTATGCTACCCTTGAGTCCCAAATCAAACACTGATAAATCTTCAAATGGCCCTAAATTCTATACGGTACGTCCTACATCTATCAAAGTTTGCAACATACAAATGCTTGTAACTTTTTACTGGAGCGTCATAAAACCTAGAAATTTTGTAACAATAAAGTACTCGAGCCTCTTGTCAATTTAAGCTAACGCCCAAAGCTATGCTACCCTTGAGTCCCAAATCAAACACTGACAAAACTTCAAATGGCCCTAACTTCTATACGGTACGTCCTACACCTATCAAAGTTTGCAACATACAAATGCTTGTAACTTTTTACTGGAGCGTCATAAAACCTTGAAATTTTGTAACAATAAAGTACTCCAGACTCTTGTCAATTTAAGCTTTCGCTCAAAGCTGTGCTACCCTTGAGTCCCAAATCAAACACTGACAAAACTTCAAATGGCCCTAACTTCTATACGGTACGTCCTACAGCAATCAAAGTTTGCAACATACAAGTGCTTGCAACTTTTTACTGGAGCGTCATAAAACCTTGAAATTTTATAGCAATAAAGTACTCGAGCTTCTTGTCAATTTAAGCTATTGCTCAAAGCTATGCTACCCTTGAGTCCCAAATCAAACATTGATAAAACTTCAAATGGCCCTAACTTCTACACGGTACGTCACACATATCAAAGTTTGCAACATACAAATTGTAACTTTTTACTGGAGCGTCATTAAACCTTGAAATTTTGTAACAATAAAGTACTCGAGCCTCTTGTCAATTTAAGCTATCGCTCAAAGTTTTGCTACCCTTGAGTCCCAAATCAAATACTGATAAAACTTCAAATGGCCCTAACTTCTATACGGTACGTCCTACACCTATCAAAGTTTGCAACATACAAATGCTTGTAACTTTTTACTGGAGCGTCATAAATCCTTGAAACTTTGTAACAATAAAGGCCTCTTGTCAATTTAAGCTATCGCTCAAAGCTATGCTACCCTTGAGTCCCAAATCAAACACTGATAAAACTTCAAATGGCCCTAACTTCTATACGGTACGTCCTACACCTATCAAAGTTTGCAACATACAAATGCTTGTAACTTTTTACTGGTGCGTCATAAAACCTTGAAATTTTGTAACAATAAAGTACTCGAGCCTCTTGTCATTTTAAGTTATCGCTCAAAGCTATGCTACCCTTGAGTCCCAAATCAAACACTGATAATACTTCAAATGGCCCTAACTTCTATAGGGTACGTCCTACACCTATCAAAGTTTCCAACATACAAATGCTTGTAACTTTTTACTGGAGCGTCATAAAACCTAGAAATTTTGTAACAATAAAGTACTCGAGCCTCTTGTCAATTTAAGCTATCGCTCAAAGCTATGCTACCTTTGAGTCCCAAATCAAACACTGACAAAACTTCAAATGGCCCTAACTTCTATACGGTACGTCCTACACCTATCAAAGTTTGCAACATACAATTGCTTGTAACTTTTTACAGGAGCGTCATAAAACCTAGAAATTTTGTAACAATAAAGTACTCGAGCCTCTTGTCAATTTAAGCTATCGCTCAAAGCTATGCTACCCTTGAGTCCCAAATCAAACACTGACAAAACTTCAAATGGCCCTAATTTCTATACGGTACGTCCTACACCTATCAAAGTTTGCAACATACAAATGCTTGTAACTTTTTACTGGAGCGTCATAAAACCTTGAAATTTTGTAACAATAAAGTACTCGAGACTCTTGTCAATTTAAGCTATCGCTCAAAGCTGTGCTACCCTTGAGTCCCAAATCAAACACTGACAAAACTTCAAATGGCCCTAACTTCTATACGGTACGTATTACAGCAATCAAAGTTTGCAACATACAAATGCTTGCAACTTTTTACTGGAGCGTCATAAAACCTTGAAATTTTGTAACAATAAAGTATTCGAGCTTCTTGTCAATTTAAGCTATTGCTCAAAGCTATGCTACCCTTGAGTCCCAAATCAAACACTGATAAAACTTCAAATGGCCCTAACTTCTACACGGTACGTCCTACACATATCAAAGTTTGCAACATACAACTTGTAACTTTTTACTGGAGCGTCATTAAACCTTGAAATTTTGTAACAATAAAGTACTCGAGCCTCTTGTCAATTTAAGCTATCGCTCAAAGTTATGCTACCCTTGAGTCCCAAAGCAAATACTGATAAAACTTCAAATGGCCCTAACTTCTATACGGTACGTCCTCCACCTATCAAACTTTGCAACATACAAATGCTTGTAACTTTTTACTGGAGCGTCATAAAACCTTGAAATTTTGTAACAAAAAAGTATTCGAGCCTCTTGTCAATTTAAACTATCGCTCAAAGCTATGCCACCCTTCAGTCCCAAATCAAACACTGATAAAACTTCAAATGGCCCTTACTTCTATACGGTACATCCTACACCTATCAAAGTCTGCAACATACAAATGCTTATAACTTTTTACTGGAGAGTCATAAAACCTTGCAATTTTGTAACAATAAAGTACACGAGCCTCTTGTCAATTTAAGCTATCGCTCAAAGCAATGCTACTTTTGAGTCCCAAATAAAACACTGATAAAACTTCAAATGGCGCTAACTTCTATACGGTACATCCTACACATATCAAAGTCTGCAACACACAAATGCTTATAACTTTTTACTGGAGTGTCATAAAGCCTTTCAATTTTGTAACAATAAAGTACTCGAGCCTCTTGTCAATTTAAGCTATCGCGCAAAGCTATGCTGCCCTTGAGTCCCAAATCAAATACTGATAAAACTTCAAATGGCCCTAACTTCTATATGGTACGTCCTACACCTATCCAATTTTGCAACATACAAATGCTTGTAACTTTTTACTGGAGCGTAATAAAACCTTGAAATGTTGTAACAATAAAGGCCTCTTGTCAATTTAAGCTATCGCTCAAAGCTATGCTACTTTTGAGTCCCAAATAAAACACTGATAAAACTTCAAATGTCCCTAACTTCTATACGTTACGTCCTACACCTATCAAAGTTTGCAACATACAAATGCTAGTAACTTTTTACTGGAGCGTCATAAAATCTAGAAATTTTGTAACAATAAAGTACTCGAGCCTCTTGTCAATTTAAGCTATCACTCAAAGCTATGCTACCCTTGAGTCCCAAATCAAACACTGATAAATCTTCAAATGGCCCTAACTTCTATAGGGTACGTCCTACACCTATCAAAGTTTGCAACATACAAATGCTTGTAACTTTTTACTGGAGCGTCATAGAACCTAGAAATTTTGTAACAATAAAGTACTCGAGCCTCTTGTCAATTTAAGCTAACGCTCAAAGCTATGCTACCCTTGAGTCCCAAATCAAACACTGACAAAACTTCAAATGGCCGTAACTTCTATACGGTACGTCCTACACCTATTAAAGTTTGCAACATACAAATGCTTGTTACTTTTTACTGGAGCGTCATAAAACCAAGAAATTTTGTAACAATAAAGTACTCGAGCCTCTTGTCAATTTAAGCTATCGCTCAAAGCTATGCTACCCTTGAGCCCCAAATAAAACACTGACAAAACTTCAAATGGCCCTAACTTCTATACGGTACGTCCTACACCTATCAAAGTTTGCAACATACAAATGCTTGTAACTTTTTACTGGAGCGTCATAAAACCTAGAAATTTTGTAACAATAAAGTACTCGAGCCTCTTGTCAATTTAAGCTATCGCTCAAAGCTATGCTACCCTTGAGTCCCAAATCAAACACTGACAAAACTTCAAATGGCCCTAATTTCTATACGGTACGTCCTACACCTATCAAAGTTTGCAACATACAAATGCTTGTAACTTTTTACTGGAGCGTCATAAAACCTTGAAATTTTGTAACAATAAAGTACTCGAGACTCTTGTCAATTTAAGCTATCGCTCAAAGCTGTGCTACCCTTGAGTCCCAAATCAAACACTGACAAAACTTCAAATGGCCCTAACTTCTATACGGTACGTATTACAGCAATCAAAGTTTGCAACATACAAATGCTTGCAACTTTTTACTGGAGCGTCATAAAACCTTGAAATTTTGTAACAATAAAGTATTCGAGCTTCTTGTCAATTTAAGCTATTGCTCAAAGCTATGCTACCCTTGAGTCCCAAATCAAACACTGATAAAACTTCAAATGGCCCTAACTTCTACACGGTACGTCCTACACATATCAAAGTTTGCAACATACAACTTGTAACTTTTTACTGGAGCGTCATTAAACCTTGAAATTTTGTAACAATAAAGTACTCGAGCCTCTTGTCAATTTAAGCTATCGCTCAAAGTTATGCTACCCTTGAGTCCCAAAGCAAATACTGATAAAACTTCAAATGGCCCTAACTTCTATACGGTACGTCCTCCACCTATCAAACTTTGCAACATACAAATGCTTGTAACTTTTTACTGGAGCGTCATAAAACCTTGAAATTTTGTAACAAAAAAGTATTCGAGCCTCTTGTCAATTTAAACTATCGCTCAAAGCTATGCCACCCTTCAGTCCCAAATCAAACACTGATAAAACTTCAAATGGCCCTTACTTCTATACGGTACATCCTACACCTATCAAAGTCTGCAACATACAAATGCTTATAACTTTTTACTGGAGAGTCATAAAACCTTGCAATTTTGTAACAATAAAGTACACGAGCCTCTTGTCAATTTAAGCTATCGCTCAAAGCAATGCTACTTTTGAGTCCCAAATAAAACACTGATAAAACTTCAAATGGCGCTAACTTCTATACGGTACATCCTACACATATCAAAGTCTGCAACACACAAATGCTTATAACTTTTTACTGGAGTGTCATAAAGCCTTTCAATTTTGTAACAATAAAGTACTCGAGCCTCTTGTCAATTTAAGCTATCGCGCAAAGCTATGCTGCCCTTGAGTCCCAAATCAAATACTGATAAAACTTCAAATGGCCCTAACTTCTATATGGTACGTCCTACACCTATCCAATTTTGCAACATACAAATGCTTGTAACTTTTTACTGGAGCGTAATAAAACCTTGAAATGTTGTAACAATAAAGGCCTCTTGTCAATTTAAGCTATCGCTCAAAGCTATGCTACTTTTGAGTCCCAAATAAAACACTGATAAAACTTCAAATGTCCCTAACTTCTATACGTTACGTCCTACACCTATCAAAGTTTGCAACATACAAATGCTAGTAACTTTTTACTGGAGCGTCATAAAATCTAGAAATTTTGTAACAATAAAGTACTCGAGCCTCTTGTCAATTTAAGCTATCACTCAAAGCTATGCTACCCTTGAGTCCCAAATCAAACACTGATAAATCTTCAAATGGCCCTAACTTCTATAGGGTACGTCCTACACCTATCAAAGTTTGCAACATACAAATGCTTGTAACTTTTTACTGGAGCGTCATAGAACCTAGAAATTTTGTAACAATAAAGTACTCGAGCCTCTTGTCAATTTAAGCTAACGCTCAAAGCTATGCTACCCTTGAGTCCCAAATCAAACACTGACAAAACTTCAAATGGCCATAACTTCTATACGGTACGTCCTACACCTATTAAAGTTTGCAACATACAAATGCTTGTTACTTTTTACTGGAGCGTCATAAAACCAAGAAATTTTGTAACAATAAAGTACTCGAGCCTCTTGTCAATTTAAGCTATCGCTCAAAGCTATGCTACCCTTGAGCCCCAAATAAAACACTGACAAAACTTCAAATGGCCCTAACTTCTATACGGTACGTCCTACACCTATCAAAGTTTGCAACATACAAATGCTTGTAACTTTTTACTGGAGCGTCATAAAACCTAGAAATTTTGTAACAATAAAGTACTCGAGCCTCTTGTCAATTTAAGCTATCGCTCAAAGCTATGCTACCCTTGAGTCCCAAATCAAACACTGATAAATCTTCAAATGGCCCTAAATTCTATACGGTACGTCCTACATCTATCAAAGTTTGCAACATACAAATGCTTGTAACTTTTTACTGGAGCGTCATAAAACCTAGAAATTTTGTAACAATAAAGTACTCGAGCCTCTTGTCAATTTAAGCTAACGCTCAAAGCTATGCTACCCTTGAGTCCCAAATCAAACACTGACAAAACTTCAAATGGCCCTAACTTCTATACGGTACGTCCTACACCTATCAAAGTTTGCAACATACAAATGCTTGTAACTTTTTACTGGAGCGTCATAAAACCTTCAAATTTTGTAACAATAAAGTACTCGAGACTCTTGTCAATTTAAGCTATCGCTCAAAGCTGTGCTACCCTTGAGTCCCAAATCAAACACTGACAAAATTTCAAATGGCCCTAACTTCTATACGGTACGTCCTACAGCAATCAAAGTTTGCAACATACATATACTTGCAACTTTTTACTGGAGCGTCATAAAACCTTGAAATTTTGTAACAATAAAGTACTCGAGCTTCTTGTCAATTTAAGCTATTGTTCAAAGCTATGCTACCCTTGAGTCCCAAATCAAACACTGATAAAACTTCAAATGGCCCTAACTTCTACACGGTACGTCCTACACATATCAAAGTTTGCAACATACAACTTGTAACTTTTTACTGGAGCGTCATTAAACCTTGAAATTTTGTAACAATAAAGTACTCGAGCCTCTTGTCAATTTAAGCTATCGCTCAAAGTTATGCTACCCTTGAGTCCCAAATCAAATACTGATAAAACTTCAAATGGCCCTAACTTCTATACGGTACGTCCTACACCTATCAAAGTTTGCAACATACAAATGCTTGTAACTTTTTACTGGAGCGTCATAAAACCTTGAAATTTTGTAACAATAAAGGCCTCTTGTCAATTTAAGCTATCGCTCAAAGCTATGCTACCCTTGAGTCCCAAATCAAACACTGATAAAACTTCAAATGGCCCTAACTTCTATACGGTACGTCCTACACCTATCAAAGTTTGCAACATACAAATGCTTGTAACTTTTTACTGGTGCGTCATAAAACCTTGAAATTTTGTAACAATAAAGTACTCGAGAATCTTGTCATTTTAAGCTATCGCTCAAAGCTATGCTACCCTTGAGTCCCAAATCAAACACTGATAATACTTCAAATGGCCCTAACTTCTATACGGTACGTCCTACACCTATCAAAGTTTGCAACATACAAATGCTTGTAACTTTTTACTGGAGCGTCATAAAACCTTGAAATTTTGTAACAATAAAGGCCTCTTGTCAATTTAAGCTATCGCTCAAAGCTATGCTACCCTTGAGTCCCAAATCAAACACTGATAAAACTTCAAATGGCCCTAACTTCTATACGGTACGTCCTACACCTATCAAAGTTTGCAACATACAAATGCTTGTAACTTTTTTCTGTAGCGTCATAAAACCTTGAAATTTTGTAACAAAAAAGTATTCGAGCCTCTTGTCAATTTAAACTATCGCTCAAAGCTATGCCACCCTTCAGTCCTAAATCAAACACTGATAAAACTTCAAATGGCCCTAACTTCTATACGGAACTTCCTACACCTATCAAAGTCTGCAACATACAAAAGCTGATAACTTTTTACAGGAGCGTCATAAAACCTAGAAATTTTGTAACAATAAAGTACTCGAGCCATTTGTCAATTTAAGCTATCGCTCAAAGCTATGCTACCCTTGAGTCCCAAATGAAACACTGATAAATCTTCAAATGGCCCTAACTTCTATACGGTACGTCCTACACCTATCAAAGTTTGCAACATACAAATGCTTGTAACTTTTTACTGGAGCGTCATAAAACCTAGAAATTTTGTAACAATAAAGTACTCGAGCCTCTTGTCAATTTAAGCTATCGCTCAAAGCTATGCTACCCTTGAGTCCCAAATCAAACACTGACAAAACTTCAAATGGCCCTAACTTCTATACGGTACGTCCTACACCTATCAAAGTTTGCAACATACAAATGGTTGTAACTTTTTACCGGAGCGTCATAAAACCTTGAAATTTTGTAACAATAAAGTACTCGAGACTCTTGTCAATTTAAGCTATCGCTCAAAGCTGTGCTACCCTTGAGTTCCAAATCAAACACTGACAAAACTTCAAATGGCCCTAACTTCTATACGGTACGTCCTACAGCAATCAAAGTTTGCGACATACAAATGCTTGCAACTTTTTACTGCAGCGTCATAAAACCTTGAAATTTTGTAACAATAAAGTACTCGAGCTTGTTGTCAATTTAAGCTATTGCTCAAAGCTATGCTACCCTTGAGTCCCAAATCAAACACTGATAAAACTTCAAATGGCCCTAATTTCTACACGGTACGTCCTACACATATCCAAGTTTGCAACATACAACTTGTAACTTTTTACTGGAGCGTCATTAAACCTTGAAATTTTGTAACAATAAAGTACTCGAGCCTCTTGTCAATTTAAGCTATCGCTCAAAGTTATGCTACCCTTGAGTCCCAAATCAAATACTGATAAAATTTCAAATGGCCATAACTTCTATACGGTACGTCCTACACCTATCAAACTTTGCAACATACAAATGCTTGTAACTTTTTACTGGAGCGTCATAAAACCTTGAAATTTTTGTAACAATAAAGGCCTCTTGTCAATTTAAGCTATCGCTCAAAGCTATGCTACCCTTGAGTCCCAAATCAAACACTGATAAAACTTCAAATGGCCCTAACTTCTATACGGTACGTCCTACACCTATCAAAGTTTGCAACATACAAATGCTTGTAACTTTTTTCTGGAGCGTCATAAAACCTTGAAATTTTGTAACAAAAAAGTATTCGAGCCTCTTGTCAATTTAAACTATCGCTCAAAGCTATGCCACCCTTCAGTCCCAAATCAAACACTGATAAAACTTCAAATGGCCCTAACTTCTATACGGTACATCCTACACCTATCAAAGTCTGCTTATAACTTTTTACTGGAGCGTTGAAAAAAAAAAAGCTTGAAATTTTGTAACAATAAAGTACTCTAGCCTCTTGTCAATTTAAGCTATCGCTCAAAGCTATGCTACCCTTAAGTCCCAGATCAAACACTGATGGAACTTCAAATGGCCATAACTTCTATACGGTATGCCGTACAACTAACAAAGTTTGCAACATACAAATGCTTGTAACTTTTTACTGGTGCGTCATAAAACCTTGAAATTTTGTAACAATAAAGTACCCGAGCCTCTGGTCAATTTAAGCTATCGCTCAAAGCTATGCTACCCTTGAGTCCCAAATCAAACACTGATAAAACTTCAAATGGCCCTAACTTCTATACGGTACGTCCTACACCTATCAAAGTTTGCAACATACAAATGCTTGTAACTTTTTACTGGAGCGTCATAAAACCTTGAAATTTTGTAACAATAAAGTAGTCGAGCCTCTTGTCAATTTAAGCTATCGCTCAAAGCTATGCTACCCTTGAGTCCCAAATCAAACACTGATAAAACTTCAAATGGCCCTAACTTCTAAACGGTACGTCCTATACCTATCAAAGTTTGCAACATACAAATGCTTGTAACTTTTTACTGGAGCGTCATAAAACCTTGAAATTTTGTAACAATAAAGTACTCGAGCTTCTTGTCAATTTAAGCTATTGCTCAAAGCTATGCTACCCTTGAGTCCCAAATCAAACACTGATAAAACTTCAAATGGCCCTAACTTCTACACGGTACGTCCTACACATATCAAAGTTTGCAACATACAACTTGTAACTTTTTACTGGAGCGTCATTAAACCTTGAAATTTTGTAACAATAAAGTACTCGAGCCTCTTGTCAATTTAAGCTATCGCTCAAAGTTATGCTACCCTTGAGTCCCAAAGCAAATACTGATAAAACTTCAAATGGCCCTAACTTCTATACGGTACGTCCTACACCTATCAAACTTTGCAACATACAAATGCTTGTAACTTTTTACTGGAGCGTCATAAAACCTTGAAATTTTGTAACAATAAAGGCCTCTTGTCAATTTAAGCTATCGCTCAAAGCTATGCTACCCTTGAGTCCCAAATCAAACACTGATAAAACTTCAAATGGCCCTAACTTCTATACGGTACGTCCTACACCTATCAAAGTTTGCAACATACAAATGCTTGTAACTTTTTTCTGGAGCGTCATAAAACCTTGCAATTTTGTAACAAAAAAGTATTCGAGCCTCTTGTCAATTTAAACTATCGCTCAAAGCTATGCCACCCTTCAGTCCCAAATCAAACACTGATAAAATTTCAAATGGTCCTAACTTCTATACGGTACATCCTACACCTATCAAAGTCTGCAACATACAAATGCTTATAACTTTTTACTGGAGAGTCATAAAACCTTGCAATTTTGTAACAATAAAGTACACGAGCCTCTTGTCAATTTAAGCTATCGCTCAAAGCTATGCTACTTTTGAGTCCAAATAAAACACTGATAAAACTTCAAATGGCGCTAACTTCTATACGGTACATCCTACACATATCAAAGTCTGCAACACACAAATGCTTATAACTTTTTACTGGAGTGTCATAAAGCCTTTCAATTTTGTAACAATAAAGTACTCGAGCCTCTTGTCAATTTAAGCTATCGCTCAAAGCTATGCTACCCTTGAGTCCCAAATCAAATACTGATAAAACTTCAAATGGCCCTAACTTCTATATGGTACGTCCTGCACCTATCCAATTTTGCAACATACAAATGCTTGTAACTTTTTACTGGAGCGTAATAAAACCTTGAAATGTTGTAACAATAAAGGCCTCTTGTCAATTTAAGCTATCGCTCAAAGCTATGCTACCCTTGAGTCCCAAATCAAACACTGACAAAATTTCAAATGGCCCTAACTTCTATACGGTACGTCCTACACCTATCAAAGTTTGCAACATACAAATGCTAGTAACTTTTTACTGGAGCGTCATAAAACCTAGAAATTTTGTAACAATAAAGTACTCGAGCCTCTTGTCAATTTAAGCTATCGCTCAAAGCTATGCTACCCTTGAGTCCCAAATCAAACACTGATAAATCTTCAAATGGCCCTAACTTCTATACGGTACGTCCTACACCTATCAAAGTTTGCAACATACAAATGCTTGTAACTTTTTACTGGAGCGTCATAAAACCTAGAAATTTTGTAACAATAAAGTACTCGAGCCTCTAGTCAATTTAAGCTAACGCTCAAAGCTATGCTACCCTTGAGTCCCAAATCAAACACTGACAAAACTTCAAATGGCCATAACTTCTATACGGTACGTCCTACACCTATTAAAGTTTGCAACATACAAATGCTTGTAACTTTTTACTGGAGCGTCATAAAACCAAGAAATTTTGTAACAATAAAGTACTCGAGCCTCTTGTCAATTTAAGCTATCGCTCAAAGCTATGCTACCCTTGAGTCCCAAATCAAACACTGACAAATCTTCAAATGGCCCTAACTTCTATACGGTACGTCCTACACCTATCAAAGTTTGCAACATACAAATGCTTGTAACTTTTTACTGGAGCGTCATAAAAGCTAGAAATTTTGTAACAATAAAGTACTCGAGCCTCTTGTCAATTTAAGCTATCGCTCAAAGCTATGCTACCCTTGAGTCCAAAATCAAACACTGATAAAACTTCAAATGGCCCTAAATTCTATACGGTACGTCCTACATCTATCAAAGTTTGCAACATACAAATGATTGTAACTTTTTACTGGAGCGTCATAAAACCTAGAAATTTTGTAACAATAAAGTACTCGAGCCTCTTGTCAATTTAAGCTATCGCTCAAAGCTATGCTACCCTTGAGACCCAAATCAAACACTGACAAATCTTCAAATGGCCCTAACTTCTATACGGTACGTCCTACAGCAGTCAAAGTTTGCAACATACAAATGCTTGCAACTTTTTACTGGAGCGTCATAAAACCTTGAAATTTTGTAACAATAAAGTACTCGAGCTTCTTGTCAATTTAAGCTATTGCTCAAAGCTATGCTACCCTTGAGTCCCAAGTCAAACACTGATAAAACTTCAAATGGCCCTAACTTCTACACGGTACGTCCTATAGCTATCAAAGTTTGCAACATACAAATGCTTGTAACTTTTTACTGGAGCGTCATAAAACCTAGAAATTTTGTAACAATAAAGTACTCGAGCCTCTTGTCAATTTAAGCTATCGCTCAAAGCTATGCTACCCTTGATTCCCAAATCAAATACTGATAAAACTTCAAATGGCCCTAACTTCTATACGGCACGTCCTACACCTATCAAAGTTTGCAACATACAAATGCTTGTAACTTTTTACTGGAGCGTCATAAAACCTTGAAATTTTGTAACAATAAAGGCCTCTTGTCAATTTAAGCTATCGCTCAAAGCTATGCTACCCTTGAGTCCCAAATCAAACACTGATAAAACTTCAAATGGCCCTAACTTCTATACGGTACGTCCTACACCTATCAAAGTTTGCAACATACAAATGCTTGTAACTTTTTACTGGTGCGTCATAAAACCTTGAAATTTTGTAACAATAAAGTACTCGAGAATCTTGTCATTTTAAGCTATCGCTCAAAGCTATGCTACCCTTGAGTCCCAAATCAAACACTGATAATACTTCAAATGGCCCTAATTTCTATAGGGTACGTCCTACACCTATCAAAGTTTGCAACATACAAATGCTTGTAACTTTTGACTGGAGAGTCATAAAACCTAGAAATTTTGTAACAATAAAGTACTCGAGCCTCTTGTCAATTTAAGCTATCGCTCAAAGCTTTGCTACCCTTGAGTCCCAAATCAAACACTGACAAAACTTCAAATGGCCCTAACTTCTATACGGTACGTCCTACACCTATCAAAGTTTGCAACATACAATTGCTTGTAACTTTTTACAGGAGCGTCATAAAACCTAGAAATTTTGTAACAATAAAATACTCGAGCCATTTGTCAATTTAAGCTATCGCTCAAAGCTATGCTACCCTTGAGTCGCAAATGAAACACTGATAAATCTTCAAATGGCCCTAACTTCTATACGGTACGTCCTATAGCTATCAAAGTTTGCAACATACAAATGCTTGTAACTTTTTACTGGAGCGTCATAAAACCTAGAAATTTTGTAACAATAAAGTACTCGAGCCTCTTGTCAATTTAAGCTATTGCTCAAAGCTATGCTACCCTTGAGTCCCAAATCAAACACTGACAAAACTTCAAATGGCCCTAACTTCTATACGGTACGTCCTACGCATATCAAAGTTTGCAACATACAAATGCTTGTAACTTTTTACTGGAGCGTCATAAAACCTTGAAATTTTGTAACAATAAAGTACTCGAGACTCTTGTCAATTTAAGCTATCGCTCAAAGCTGTGCTACCCTTGAGTCCCAAATCAAACACTGACAAAACTTCAAATGGCCCTAACTTCTATACGGTACGTCCTACAGCAATCAAAGTTTGCAACATACAAATGCTTGCAACTTTTTACTGGAGCGTCATAAAACCTTGAAATTTTGTAACAATAAAGTACTCGAGCTTCTTGTCAAATTAAGCTATTGCTCAAAGCTATGCTACCCTTGTGTCCCAAATCAAACACTGATAAAACTTCAAATGGCCCTAACTTCTACACGGTACGTCCTACACATATCAAAGTTTGCAACATACAACTTGTAACTTTTTACTGGAGCGTCATTAAACCTTGAAATTTTGTAACAATAAAGTACTCGAGCCTCTTGTCAATTTAAGCTATCGCTCAAAGCTATGCTACCCTTGATTCCCAAATCAAATACTGATAAAACTTCAAATGGCCCTAACTTCTATACGGCACGTCCTACACCTATCAAAGTTTGCAACATACAAATGCTTGTAACTTTTTACTGGAGCGTCATAAAACCTTGAAATTTTGTAACAATAAAGGCCTCTTGTCAATTTAAGCTATCGCTCAAAGCTATGCTACCCTTGAGTCCCAAATCAAACACTGATAAAACTTCACATGGCCCTAACTTCTATACGGTACGTCCTACACCTATCAAAGTTTGCAACATACAAATGCTTGTAACTTTTTACTGGTGCGTCATAAAACCTTGAAATTTTGTAACAATAAAGTACTCGAGAATCTTGTCATTTTAAGCTATCGCTCAAAGCTATGCTACCCTTGAGTCCCAAATCAAACACTGATAATACTTCAAATGGCCCTAATTTCTATAGGGTACGTCCTACACCTATCAAAGTTTGCAACATACAAATGCTTGTAACTTTTGACTGGAGAGTCATAAAACCTAGAAATTTTGTAACAATAAAGTACTCGAGCCTCTTGTCAATTTAAGCTATCGCTCAAAGCTTTGCTACCCTTGAGTCCCAAATCAAACACTGACAAAACTTCAAATGGCCCTAACTTCTATACGGTACGTCCTACACCTATCAAAGTTTGCAACATACAATTGCTTGTAACTTTTTACAGGAGCGTCATAAAACCTAGAAATTTTGTAACAATAAAATACTCGAGCCATTTGTCAATTTAAGCTATCGCTCAAAGCTATGCTACCCTTGAGTCGCAAATGAAACACTGATAAATCTTCAAATGGCCCTAACTTCTATACGGTACGTCCTATAGCTATCAAAGTTTGCAACATACAAATGCTTGTAACTTTTTACTGGAGCGTCATAAAACCTAGAAATTTTGTAACAATAAAGTACTCGAGCCTCTCGTCAATTTAAGCTATCGCTCAAAGCTATGCTACCCTTGATTCCCAAATCAAATACTGATAAAACTTCAAATGGCCCTAACTTCTATACGGCACGTCCTACACCTATCAAAGTTTGCAACATACAAATGCTTGTAACTTTTTACTGGAGCGTCATAAAACCTTGAAATTTTGTAACAATAAAGGCCTCTTGTCAATTTAAGCTATCGCTCAAAGCTATGCTACCCTTGAGTCCCAAATCAAACACTGATAAAACTTCAAATGGCCCTAACTTCTATACGGTACGTCCTACACCTATCAAAGTTTGCAACATACAAATGCTTGTAACTTTTTACTGGTGCGTCATAAAACCTTGAAATTTTGTAACAATAAAGTACTCGAGAATCTTGTCATTTTAAGCTATCGCTCAAAGCTATGCTACCCTTGAGTCCCAAATCAAACACTGATAATACTTCAAATGGCCCTAATTTCTATAGGGTACGTCCTACACCTATCAAAGTTTGCAACATACAAATGCTTGTAACTTTTGACTGGAGAGTCATAAAACCTAGAAATTTTGTAACAATAAAGTACTCGAGCCTCTTGTCAATTTAAGCTATCGCTCAAAGCTTTGCTACCCTTGAGTCCCAAATCAAACACTGACAAAACTTCAAATGGCCCTAACTTCTATACGGTACGTCCTACACCTATCAAAGTTTGCAACATACAATTGCTTGTAACTTTTTACAGGAGCGTCATAAAACCTAGAAATTTTGTAACAATAAAATACTCGAGCCATTTGTCAATTTAAGCTATCGCTCAAAGCTATGCTACCCTTGAGTCGCAAATGAAACACTGATAAATCTTCAAATGGCCCTAACTTCTATACGGTACGTCCTATAGCTATCAAAGTTTGCAACATACAAATGCTTGTAACTTTTTACTGGAGCGTCATAAAACCTAGAAATTTTGTAACAATAAAGTACTCGAGCCTCTTGTCAATTTAAGCTATTGCTCAAAGCTATGCTACCCTTGAGTCCCAAATCAAACACTGACAAAACTTCAAATGGCCCTAACTTCTATACGGTACGTCCTACGCATATCAAAGTTTGCAACATACAAATGCTTGTAACTTTTTACTGGAGCGTCATAAAACCTTGAAATTTTGTAACAATAAAGTACTCGAGACTCTTGTCAATTTAAGCTATCGCTCAAAGCTGTGCTACCCTTGAGTCCCAAATCAAACACTGACAAAACTTCAAATGGCCCTAACTTCTATACGGTACGTCCTACAGCAATCAAAGTTTGCAACATACAAATGCTTGCAACTTTTTACTGGAGCGTCATAAAACCTTGAAATTTTGTAACAATAAAGTACTCGAGCTTCTTGTCAAATTAAGCTATTGCTCAAAGCTATGCTACCCTTGTGTCCCAAATCAAACACTGATAAAACTTCAAATGGCCCTAACTTCTACACGGTACGTCCTACACATATCAAAGTTTGCAACATACAACTTGTAACTTTTTACTGGAGCGTCATTAAACCTTGAAATTTTGTAACAATAAAGTACTCGAGCCTCTTGTCAATTTAAGCTATCGCTCAAAGCTATGCTACCCTTGATTCCCAAATCAAATACTGATAAAACTTCAAATGGCCCTAACTTCTATACGGCACGTCCTACACCTATCAAAGTTTGCAACATACAAATGCTTGTAACTTTTTACTGGAGCGTCATAAAACCTTGAAATTTTGTAACAATAAAGGCCTCTTGTCAATTTAAGCTATCGCTCAAAGCTATGCTACCCTTGAGTCCCAAATCAAACACTGATAAAACTTCAAATGGCCCTAACTTCTATACGGTACGTCCTACACCTATCAAAGTTTGCAACATACAAATGCTTGTAACTTTTTACTGGTGCGTCATAAAACCTTGAAATTTTGTAACAATAAAGTACTCGAGAATCTTGTCATTTTAAGCTATCGCTCAAAGCTATGCTACCCTTGAGTCCCAAATCAAACACTGATAATACTTCAAATGGCCCTAATTTCTATAGGGTACGTCCTACACCTATCAAAGTTTGCAACATACAAATGCTTGTAACTTTTGACTGGAGAGTCATAAAACCTAGAAATTTTGTAACAATAAAGTACTCGAGCCTCTTGTCAATTTAAGCTATCGCTCAAAGCTTTGCTACCCTTGAGTCCCAAATCAAACACTGACAAAACTTCAAATGGCCCTAACTTCTATACGGTACGTCCTACACCTATCAAAGTTTGCAACATACAATTGCTTGTAACTTTTTACAGGAGCGTCATAAAACCTAGAAATTTTGTAACAATAAAATACTCGAGCCATTTGTCAATTTAAGCTATCGCTCAAAGCTATGCTACCCTTGAGTCGCAAATGAAACACTGATAAATCTTCAAATGGCCCTAACTTCTATACGGTACGTCCTATAGCTATCAAAGTTTGCAACATACAAATGCTTGTAACTTTTTACTGGAGCGTCATAAAACCTTGAAATTTTGTAACAATAAAGGCCTCTTGTCAATTTAAGCTATCGCTCAAAGCTATGCTACCCTTGAGTCCCAAATCAAACACTGATAAAACTTCAAATGGCCCTAACTTCTATACGGTACGTCCTACACCTATCAAAGTTTGCAACATACAAATGCTTGTAACTTTTTACTGGTGCGTCATAAAACCTTGAAATTTTGTAACAATAAAGTACTCGAGAATCTTGTCATTTTAAGCTATCGCTCAAAGCTATGCTACCCTTGAGTCCCAAATCAAACACTGATAATACTTCAAATGGCCCTAATTTCTATAGGGTACGTCCTACACCTATCAAAGTTTGCAACATACAAATGCTTGTAACTTTTGACTGGAGAGTCATAAAACCTAGAAATTTTGTAACAATAAAGTACTCGAGCCTCTTGTCAATTTAAGCTATCGCTCAAAGCTTTGCTACCCTTGAGTCCCAAATCAAACACTGACAAAACTTCAAATGGCCCTAACTTCTATACGGTACGTCCTACACCTATCAAAGTTTGCAACATACAATTGCTTGTAACTTTTTACAGGAGCGTCATAAAACCTAGAAATTTTGTAACAATAAAATACTCGAGCCATTTGTCAATTTAAGCTATCGCTCAAAGCTATGCTACCCTTGAGTCGCAAATGAAACACTGATAAATCTTCAAATGGCCCTAACTTCTATACGGTACGTCCTATAGCTATCAAAGTTTGCAACATACAAATGCTTGTAACTTTTTACTGGAGCGTCATAAAACCTAGAAATTTTGTAACAATAAAGTACTCGAGCCTCTTGTCAATTTAAGCTATTGCTCAAAGCTATGCTACCCTTGAGTCCCAAATCAAACACTGACAAAACTTCAAATGGCCCTAACTTCTATACGGTACGTCCTACGCATATCAAAGTTTGCAACATACAAATGCTTGTAACTTTTTACTGGAGCGTCATAAAACCTTGAAATTTTGTAACAATAAAGTACTCGAGACTCTTGTCAATTTAAGCTATCGCTCAAAGCTGTGCTACCCTTGAGTCCCAAATCAAACACTGACAAAACTTCAAATGGCCCTAACTTCTATACGGTACGTCCTACAGCAATCAAAGTTTGCAACATACAAATGCTTGCAACTTTTTACTGGAGCGTCATAAAACCTTGAAATTTTGTAACAATAAAGTACTCGAGCTTCTTGTCAAATTAAGCTATTGCTCAAAGCTATGCTACCCTTGTGTCCCAAATCAAACACTGATAAAACTTCAAATGGCCCTAACTTCTACACGGTACGTCCTACACATATCAAAGTTTGCAACATACAACTTGTAACTTTTTACTGGAGCGTCATTAAACCTTGAAATTTTGTAACAATAAAGTACTCGAGCCTCTTGTCAATTTAAGCTATCGCTCAAAGCTATGCTACCCTTGATTCCCAAATCAAATACTGATAAAACTTCAAATGGCCCTAACTTCTATACGGCACGTCCTACACCTATCAAAGTTTGCAACATACAAATGCTTGTAACTTTTTACTGGAGCGTCATAAAACCTTGAAATTTTGTAACAATAAAGGCCTCTTGTCAATTTAAGCTATCGCTCAAAGCTATGCTACCCTTGAGTCCCAAATCAAACACTGATAAAACTTCAAATGGCCCTAACTTCTATACGGTACGTCCTACACCTATCAAAGTTTGCAACATACAAATGCTTGTAACTTTTTACTGGTGCGTCATAAAACCTTGAAATTTTGTAACAATAAAGTACTCGAGAATCTTGTCATTTTAAGCTATCGCTCAAAGCTATGCTACCCTTGAGTCCCAAATCAAACACTGATAATACTTCAAATGGCCCTAATTTCTATAGGGTACGTCCTACAGCTATCAAAGTTTGCAACATACAAATGCTTGTAACTTTTGACTGGAGAGTCATAAAACCTAGAAATTTTGTAACAATAAAGTACTCGAGCCTCTTGTCAATTTAAGCTATCGCTCAAAGCTTTGCTACCCTTGAGTCCCAAATCAAACACTGACAAAACTTCAAATGGCCCTAACTTCTATACGGTACGTCCTACACCTATCAAAGTTTGCAACATACAATTGCTTGTAACTTTTTACAGGAGCGTCATAAAACCTAGAAATTTTGTAACAATAAAATACTCGAGCCATTTGCCAATTTAAGCTATCGCTCAAAGCTATGCTACCCTTGAGTCGCAAATGAAACACTGATAAATCTTCAAATGGCCCTAACTTCTATACGGTACGTCCTATAGCTATCAAAGTTTGCAACATACAAATGCTTGTAACTTTTTACTGGAGCGTCATAAAACCTAGAAATTTTGTAACAATAAAGTACTCGAGCCTCTTGTCAATTTAAGCTATCGCTCAAAGCTATGCTACCCTTGATTCCCAAATCAAATACTGATAAAACTTCAAATGGCCCTAACTTCTATACGGCACGTCCTACACCTATCAAAGTTTGCAACATACAAATGCTTGTAACTTTTTACTGGAGCGTCATAAAACCTTGAAATTTTGTAACAATAAAGGCCTCTTGTCAATTTAAGCTATCGCTCAAAGCTATGCTACCCTTGAGTCCCAAATCAAACACTGATAAAACTTCAAATGGCCCTAACTTCTATACGGTACGTCCTACACCTATCAAAGTTTGCAACATACAAATGCTTGTAACTTTTTACTGGTGCGTCATAAAACCTTGAAATTTTGTAACAATAAAGTACTCGAGAATCTTGTCATTTTAAGCTATCGCTCAAAGCTATGCTACCCTTGAGTCCCAAATCAAACACTGATAATACTTCAAATGGCCCTAATTTCTATAGGGTACGTCCTACACCTATCAAAGTTTGCAACATACAAATGCTTGTAACTTTTGACTGGAGAGTCATAAAACCTAGAAATTTTGTAACAATAAAGTACTCGAGCCTCTTGTCAATTTAAGCTATCGCTCAAAGCTTTGCTACCCTTGAGTCCCAAATCAAACACTGACAAAACTTCAAATGGCCCTAACTTCTATACGGTACGTCCTACACCTATCAAAGTTTGCAACATACAATTGCTTGTAACTTTTTACAGGAGCGTCATAAAACCTAGAAATTTTGTAACAATAAAATACTCGAGCCATTTGTCAATTTAAGCTATCGCTCAAAGCTATGCTACCCTTGAGTCGCAAATGAAACACTGATAAATCTTCAAATGGCCCTAACTTCTATACGGTACGTCCTATAGCTATCAAAGTTTGCAACATACAAATGCTTGTAACTTTTTACTGGAGCGTCATAAAACCTAGAAATTTTGTAACAATAAAGTACTCGAGCCTCTTGTCAATTTAAGCTATTGCTCAAAGCTATGCTACCCTTGAGTCCCAAATCAAACACTGACAAAACTTCAAATGGCCCTAACTTCTATACGGTACGTCCTACGCATATCAAAGTTTGCAACATACAAATGCTTGTAACTTTTTACTGGAGCGTCATAAAACCTTGAAATTTTGTAACAATAAAGTACTCGAGACTCTTGTCAATTTAAGCTATCGCTCAAAGCTGTGCTACCCTTGAGTCCCAAATCAAACACTGACAAAACTTCAAATGGCCCTAACTTCTATACGGTACGTCCTACAGCAATCAAAGTTTGCAACATACAAATGCTTGCAACTTTTTACTGGAGCGTCATAAAACCTTGAAATTTTGTAACAATAAAGTACTCGAGCTTCTTGTCAAATTAAGCTATTGCTCAAAGCTATGCTACCCTTGTGTCCCAAATCAAACACTGATAAAACTTCAAATGGCCCTAACTTCTACACGGTACGTCCTACACATATCAAAGTTTGCAACATACAACTTGTAACTTTTTACTGGAGCGTCATTAAACCTTGAAATTTTGTAACAATAAAGTACTCGAGCCTCTTGTCAATTTAAGCTATCGCTCAAAGCTATGCTACCCTTGATTCCCAAATCAAATACTGATAAAACTTCAAATGGCCCTAACTTCTATACGGCACGTCCTACACCTATCAAAGTTTGCAACATACAAATGCTTGTAACTTTTTACTGGAGCGTCATAAAACCTTGAAATTTTGTAACAATAAAGGCCTCTTGTCAATTTAAGCTATCGCTCAAAGCTATGCTACCCTTGAGTCCCAAATCAAACACTGATAAAACTTCAAATGGCCCTAACTTCTATACGGTACGTCCTACACCTATCAAAGTTTGCAACATACAAATGCTTGTAACTTTTTACTGGTGCGTCATAAAACCTTGAAATTTTGTAACAATAAAGTACTCGAGAATCTTGTCATTTTAAGCTATCGCTCAAAGCTATGCTACCCTTGAGTCCCAAATCAAACACTGATAATACTTCAAATGGCCCTAATTTCTATAGGGTACGTCCTACACCTATCAAAGTTTGCAACATACAAATGCTTGTAACTTTTGACTGGAGAGTCATAAAACCTAGAAATTTTGTAACAATAAAGTACTCGAGCCTCTTGTCAATTTAAGCTATCGCTCAAAGCTTTGCTACCCTTGAGTCCCAAATCAAACACTGACAAAACTTCAAATGGCCCTAACTTCTATACGGTACGTCCTACACCTATCAAAGTTTGCAACATACAATTGCTTGTAACTTTTTACAGGAGCGTCATAAAACCTAGAAATTTTGTAACAATAAAATACTCGAGCCATTTGTCAATTTAAGCTATCGCTCAAAGCTATGCTACCCTTGAGTCGCAAATGAAACACTGATAAATCTTCAAATGGCCCTAACTTCTATACGGTACGTCCTATAGCTATCAAAGTTTGCAACATACAAATGCTTGTAACTTTTTACTGGAGCGTCATAAAACCTAGAAATTTTGTAACAATAAAGTACTCGAGCCTCTTGTCAATTTAAGCTATCGCTCAAAGCTATGCTACCCTTGATTCCCAAATCAAATACTGATAAAACTTCAAATGGCCCTAACTTCTATACGGCACGTCCTACACCTATCAAAGTTTGCAACATACAAATGCTTGTAACTTTTTACTGGAGCGTCATAAAACCTTGAAATTTTGTAACAATAAAGGCCTCTTGTCAATTTAAGCTATCGCTCAAAGCTATGCTACCCTTGAGTCCCAAATCAAACACTGATAAAACTTCAAATGGCCCTAACTTCTATACGGTACGTCCTACACCTATCAAAGTTTGCAACATACAAATGCTTGTAACTTTTTACTGGTGCGTCATAAAACCTTGAAATTTTGTAACAATAAAGTACTCGAGAATCTTGTCATTTTAAGCTATCGCTCAAAGCTATGCTACCCTTGAGTCCCAAATCAAACACTGATAATACTTCAAATGGCCCTAATTTCTATAGGGTACGTCCTACACCTATCAAAGTTTGCAACATACAAATGCTTGTAACTTTTGACTGGAGAGTCATAAAACCTAGAAATTTTGTAACAATAAAGTACTCGAGCCTCTTGTCAATTTAAGCTATCGCTCAAAGCTTTGCTACCCTTGAGTCCCAAATCAAACACTGACAAAACTTCAAATGGCCCTAACTTCTATACGGTACGTCCTACACCTATCAAAGTTTGCAACATACAATTGCTTGTAACTTTTTACAGGAGCGTCATAAAACCTAGAAATTTTGTAACAATAAAATACTCGAGCCATTTGTCAATTTAAGCTATCGCTCAAAGCTATGCTACCCTTGAGTCGCAAATGAAACACTGATAAATCTTCAAATGGCCCTAACTTCTATACGGTACGTCCTATAGCTATCAAAGTTTGCAACATACAAATGCTTGTAACTTTTTACTGGAGCGTCATAAAACCTAGAAATTTTGTAACAATAAAGTACTCGAGCCTCTTGTCAATTTAAGCTATTGCTCAAAGCTATGCTACCCTTGAGTCCCAAATCAAACACTGACAAAACTTCAAATGGCCCTAACTTCTATACGGTACGTCCTATGCATATCAAAGTTTGCAACATACAAATGCTTGTAACTTTTTACTGGAGCGTCATAAAACCTTGAAATTTTGTAACAATAAAGTACTCGAGCCTCTTGTCAATTTAAGCTATCGCTCAAAGCTATGCTACCCTTGATTCCCAAATCAAATACTGATAAAACTTCAAATGGCCCTAACTTCTATACGGCACGTCCTACACCTATCAAAGTTTGCAACATACAAATGCTTGTAACTTTTTACTGGAGCGTCATAAAACCTTGAAATTTTGTAACAATAAAGGCCTCTTGTCAATTTAAGCTATCGCTCAAAGCTATGCTACCCTTGAGTCCCAAATCAAACACTGATAAAACTTCAAATGGCCCTAACTTCTATACGGTACGTCCTACACCTATCAAAGTTTGCAACATACAAATGCTTGTAACTTTTTACTGGTGCGTCATAAAACCTTGAAATTTTGTAACAATAAAGTACTCGAGAATCTTGTCATTTTAAGCTATCGCTCAAAGCTATGCTACCCTTGAGTCCCAAATCAAACACTGATAATACTTCAAATGGCCCTAATTTCTATAGGGTACGTCCTACACCTATCAAAGTTTGCAACATACAAATGCTTGTAACTTTTGACTGGAGAGTCATAAAACCTAGAAATTTTGTAACAATAAAGTACTCGAGCCTCTTGTCAATTTAAGCTATCGCTCAAAGCTTTGCTACCCTTGAGTCCCAAATCAAACACTGACCAAACTTCAAATGGCCCTAACTTCTATACGGTACGTCCTACACCTATCAAAGTTTGCAACATACAATTGCTTGTAACTTTTTACAGGAGCGTCATAAAACCTAGAAATTTTGTAACAATAAAATACTCGAGCCATTTGTCAATTTAAGCTATCGCTCAAAGCTATGCTACCCTTGAGTCGCAAATGAAACACTGATAAATCTTCAAATGGCCCTAACTTCTATACGGTACGTCCTATAGCTATCAAAGTTTGCAACATACAAATGCTTGTAACTTTTTACTGGAGCGTCATAAAACCTAGAAATTTTGTAACAATAAAGTACTCGAGCCTCTTGTCAATTTAAGCTATCGCTCAAAGCTATGCTACCCTTGATTCCCAAATCAAATACTGATAAAACTTCAAATGGCCCTAACTTCTATACGGCACGTCCTACACCTATCAAAGTTTGCAACATACAAATGCTTGTAACTTTTTACTGGAGCGTCATAAAACCTTGAAATTTTGTAACAATAAAGGCCTCTTGTCAATTTAAGCTATCGCTCAAAGCTATGCTACCCTTGAGTCCCAAATCAAACACTGATAAAACTTCAAATGGCCCTAACTTCTATACGGTACGTCCTACACCTATCAAAGTTTGCAACATACAAATGCTTGTAACTTTTTACTGGTGCGTCATAAAACCTTGAAATTTTGTAACAATAAAGTACTCGAGAATCTTGTCATTTTAAGCTATCGCTCAAAGCTATGCTACCCTTGAGTCCCAAATCAAACACTGATAATACTTCAAATGGCCCTAATTTCTATAGGGTACGTCCTACACCTATCAAAGTTTGCAACATACAAATGCTTGTAACTTTTGACTGGAGAGTCATAAAACCTAGAAATTTTGTAACAATAAAGTACTCGAGCCTCTTGTCAATTTAAGCTATCGCTCAAAGCTTTGCTACCCTTGAGTCCCAAATCAAACACTGACAAAACTTCAAATGGCCCTAACTTCTATACGGTACGTCCTACACCTATCAAAGTTTGCAACATACAATTGCTTGTAACTTTTTACAGGAGCGTCATAAAACCTAGAAATTTTGTAACAATAAAATACTCGAGCCATTTGTCAATTTAAGCTATCGCTCAAAGCTATGCTACCCTTGAGTCGCAAATGAAACACTGATAAATCTTCAAATGGCCCTAACTTCTATACGGTACGTCCTATAGCTATCAAAGTTTGCAACATACAAATGCTTGTAACTTTTTACTGGAGCGTCATAAAACCTAGAAATTTTGTAACAATAAAGTACTCGAGCCTCTTGTCAATTTAAGCTATTGCTCAAAGCTATGCTACCCTTGAGTCCCAAATCAAACACTGACAAAACTTCAAATGGCCCTAACTTCTATACGGTACGTCCTACGCATATCAAAGTTTGCAACATACAAATGCTTGTAACTTTTTACTGGAGCGTCATAAAACCTTGAAATTTTGTAACAATAAAGTACTCGAGACTCTTGTCAATTTAAGCTATCGCTCAAAGCTGTGCTACCCTTGAGTCCCAAATCAAACACTGACAAAACTTCAAATGGCCCTAACTTCTATACGGTACGTCCTACAGCAATCAAAGTTTGCAACATACAAATGCTTGCAACTTTTTACTGGAGCGTCATAAAACCTTGAAATTTTGTAACAATAAAGTACTCGAGCTTCTTGTCAAATTAAGCTATTGCTCAAAGCTATGCTACCCTTGTGTCCCAAATCAAACACTGATAAAACTTCAAATGGCCCTAACTTCTACACGGTACGTCCTACACATATCAAAGTTTGCAACATACAACTTGTAACTTTTTACTGGAGCGTCATTAAACCTTGAAATTTTGTAACAATAAAGTACTCGAGCCTCTTGTCAATTTAAGCTATCGCTCAAAGCTATGCTACCCTTGATTCCCAAATCAAATACTGATAAAACTTCAAATGGCCCTAACTTCTATACGGCACGTCCTACACCTATCAAAGTTTGCAACATACAAATGCTTGTAACTTTTTACTGGAGCGTCATAAAACCTTGAAATTTTGTAACAATAAAGGCCTCTTGTCAATTTAAGCTATCGCTCAAAGCTATGCTACCCTTGAGTCCCAAATCAAACACTGATAAAACTTCAAATGGCCCTAACTTCTATACGGTACGTCCTACACCTATCAAAGTTTGCAACATACAAATGCTTGTAACTTTTTACTGGTGCGTCATAAAACCTTGAAATTTTGTAACAATAAAGTACTCGAGAATCTTGTCATTTTAAGCTATCGCTCAAAGCTATGCTACCCTTGAGTCCCAAATCAAACACTGATAATACTTCAAATGGCCCTAATTTCTATAGGGTACGTCCTACACCTATCAAAGTTTGCAACATACAAATGCTTGTAACTTTTGACTGGAGAGTCATAAAACCTAGAAATTTTGTAACAATAAAGTACTCGAGCCTCTTGTCAATTTAAGCTATCGCTCAAAGCTTTGCTACCCTTGAGTCCCAAATCAAACACTGACAAAACTTCAAATGGCCCTAACTTCTATACGGTACGTCCTACACCTATCAAAGTTTGCAACATACAATTGCTTGTAACTTTTTACAGGAGCGTCATAAAACCTAGAAATTTTGTAACAATAAAATACTCGAGCCATTTGTCAATTTAAGCTATCGCTCAAAGCTATGCTACCCTTGAGTCGCAAATGAAACACTGATAAATCTTCAAATGGCCCTAACTTCTATACGGTACGTCCTATAGCTATCAAAGTTTGCAACATACAAATGCTTGTAACTTTTTACTGGAGCGTCATAAAACCTAGAAATTTTGTAACAATAAAGTACTCGAGCCTCTTGTCAATTTAAGCTATCGCTCAAAGCTATGCTACCCTTGATTCCCAAATCAAATACTGATAAAACTTCAAATGGCCCTAACTTCTATACGGCACGTCCTACACCTATCAAAGTTTGCAACATACAAATGCTTGTAACTTTTTACTGGAGCGTCATAAAACCTTGAAATTTTGTAACAATAAAGGCCTCTTGTCAATTTAAGCTATCGCTCAAAGCTATGCTACCCTTGAGTCCCAAATCAAACACTGATAAAACTTCAAATGGCCCTAACTTCTATACGGTACGTCCTACACCTATCAAAGTTTGCAACATACAAATGCTTGTAACTTTTTACTGGTGCGTCATAAAACCTTGAAATTTTGTAACAATAAAGTACTCGAGAATCTTGTCATTTTAAGCTATCGCTCAAAGCTATGCTACCCTTGAGTCCCAAATCAAACACTGATAATACTTCAAATGGCCCTAATTTCTATAGGGTACGTCCTACACCTATCAAAGTTTGCAACATACAAATGCTTGTAACTTTTGACTGGAGAGTCATAAAACCTAGAAATTTTGTAACAATAAAGTACTCGAGCCTCTTGTCAATTTAAGCTATCGCTCAAAGCTTTGCTACCCTTGAGTCCCAAATCAAACACTGACAAAACTTCAAATGGCCCTAACTTCTATACGGTACGTCCTACACCTATCAAAGTTTGCAACATACAATTGCTTGTAACTTTTTACAGGAGCGTCATAAAACCTAGAAATTTTGTAACAATAAAATACTCGAGCCATTTGTCAATTTAAGCTATCGCTCAAAGCTATGCTACCCTTGAGTCGCAAATGAAACACTGATAAATCTTCAAATGGCCCTAACTTCTATACGGTACGTCCTATAGCTATCAAAGTTTGCAACATACAAATGCTTGTAACTTTTTACTGGAGCGTCATAAAACCTAGAAATTTTGTAACAATAAAGTACTCGAGCCTCTTGTCAATTTAAGCTATTGCTCAAAGCTATGCTACCCTTGAGTCCCAAATCAAACACTGACAAAACTTCAAATGGCCCTAACTTCTATACGGTACGTCCTACGCATATCAAAGTTTGCAACATACAAATGCTTGTAACTTTTTACTGGAGCGTCATAAAACCTTGAAATTTTGTAACAATAAAGTACTCGAGACTCTTGTCAATTTAAGCTATCGCTCAAAGCTGTGCTACCCTTGAGTCCCAAATCAAACACTGACAAAACTTCAAATGGCCCTAACTTCTATACGGTACGTCCTACAGCAATCAAAGTTTGCAACATACAAATGCTTGCAACTTTTTACTGGAGCGTCATAAAACCTTGAAATTTTGTAACAATAAAGTACTCGAGCTTCTTGTCAAATTAAGCTATTGCTCAAAGCTATGCTACCCTTGTGTCCCAAATCAAACACTGATAAAACTTCAAATGGCCCTAACTTCTACACGGTACGTCCTACACATATCAAAGTTTGCAACATACAACTTGTAACTTTTTACTGGAGCGTCATTAAACCTTGAAATTTTGTAACAATAAAGTACTCGAGCCTCTTGTCAATTTAAGCTATCGCTCAAAGCTATGCTACCCTTGATTCCCAAATCAAATACTGATAAAACTTCAAATGGCCCTAACTTCTATACGGCACGTCCTACACCTATCAAAGTTTGCAACATACAAATGCTTGTAACTTTTTACTGGAGCGTCATAAAACCTTGAAATTTTGTAACAATAAAGGCCTCTTGTCAATTTAAGCTATCGCTCAAAGCTATGCTACCCTTGAGTCCCAAATCAAACACTGATAAAACTTCAAATGGCCCTAACTTCTATACGGTACGTCCTACACCTATCAAAGTTTGCAACATACAAATGCTTGTAACTTTTTACTGGTGCGTCATAAAACCTTGAAATTTTGTAACAATAAAGTACTCGAGAATCTTGTCATTTTAAGCTATCGCTCAAAGCTATGCTACCCTTGAGTCCCAAATCAAACACTGATAATACTTCAAATGGTCCTAATTTCTATAGGGTACGTCCTACACCTATCAAAGTTTGCAACATACAAATGCTTGTAACTTTTGACTGGAGAGTCATAAAACCTAGAAATTTTGTAACAATAAAGTACTCGAGCCTCTTGTCAATTTAAGCTATCGCTCAAAGCTTTGCTACCCTTGAGTCCCAAATCAAACACTGACAAAACTTCAAATGGCCCTAACTTCTATACGGTACGTCCTACACCTATCAAAGTTTGCAACATACAATTGCTTGTAACTTTTTACAGGAGCGTCATAAAACCTAGAAATTTTGTAACAATAAAATACTCGAGCCATTTGTCAATTTAAGCTATCGCTCAAAGCTATGCTACCCTTGAGTCGCAAATGAAACACTGATAAATCTTCAAATGGCCCTAACTTCTATACGGTACGTCCTATAGCTATCAAAGTTTGCAACATACAAATGCTTGTAACTTTTTACTGGAGCGTCATAAAACCTAGAAATTTTGTAACAATAAAGTACTCGAGCCTCTTGTCAATTTAAGCTATCGCTCAAAGCTATGCTACCCTTGATTCCCAAATCAAATACTGATAAAACTTCAAATGGCCCTAACTTCTATACGGCACGTCCTACACCTATCAAAGTTTGCAACATACAAATGCTTGTAACTTTTTACTGGAGCGTCATAAAACCTTGAAATTTTGTAACAATAAAGGCCTCTTGTCAATTTAAGCTATCGCTCAAAGCTATGCTACCCTAGAGTCCCAAATCAAACACTGATAAAACTTCAAATGGCCCTAACTTCTATACGGTACGTCCTACACCTATCAAAGTTTGCAACATACAAATGCTTGTAACTTTTTACTGGTGCGTCATAAAACCTTGAAATTTTGTAACAATAAAGTACTCGAGAATCTTGTCA
Organism: Clusia tigrina; assembly: GCA_920105625.2. NCBI lineage: Eukaryota > Metazoa > Arthropoda > Insecta > Diptera > Clusiidae > Clusia > Clusia tigrina. Next base: position 105,142,962 of record OV050033.1, on the reverse strand, counting down.
TTTTAAGCTATCGCTCAAAGCTATGCTACCCTTGAGTCCCAAATCAAACACTGATAATACTTCAAATGGCCCTAATTTCTATAGGGTACGTCCTACACCTATCAAAGTTTGCAACATACAAATGCTTGTAACTTTTGACTGGAGAGTCATAAAACCTAGAAATTTTGTAACAATAAAGTACTCGAGCCTCTTGTCAATTTAAGCTATCGCTCAAAGCTTTGCTACCCTTGAGTCCCAAATCAAACACTGACAAAACTTCAAATGGCCCTAACTTCTATACGGTACGTCCTACACCTATCAAAGTTTGCAACATACAATTGCTTGTAACTTTTTACAGGAGCGTCATAAAACCTAGAAATTTTGTAACAATAAAATACTCGAGCCATTTGTCAATTTAAGCTATCGCTCAAAGCTATGCTACCCTTGAGTCGCAAATGAAACACTGATAAATCTTCAAATGGCCCTAACTTCTATACGGTACGTCCTATAGCTATCAAAGTTTGCAACATACAAATGCTTGTAACTTTTTACTGGAGCGTCATAAAACCTAGAAATTTTGTAACAATAAAGTACTCGAGCCTCTTGTCAATTTAAGCTATTGCTCAAAGCTATGGTACCCTTGAGTCCCAAATCAAACACTGACAAAACTTCAAATGGCCCTAACTTCTATACGGTACGTCCTACGCATATCAAAGTTTGCAACATACAAATGCTTGTAACTTTTTACTGGAGCGTCATAAAACCTTGAAATTTTGTAACAATAAAGTACTCGAGACTCTTGTCAATTTAAGCTATCGCTCAAAGCTGTGCTACCCTTGAGTCCCAAATCAAACACTGACAAAACTTCAAATGGCCCTAACTTCTATACGGTACGTCCTACAGCAATCAAAGTTTGCAACATACAAATGCTTGCAACTTTTTACTGGAGCGTCATAAAACCTTGAAATTTTGTAACAATAAAGTACTCGAGCTTCTTGTCAAATTAAGCTATTGCTCAAAGCTATGCTACCCTTGTGTCCCAAATCAAACACTGATAAAACTTCAAATGGCCCTAACTTCTACACGGTACGTCCTACACATATCAAAGTTTGCAACATACAACTTGTAACTTTTTACTGGAGCGTCATTAAACCTTGAAATTTTGTAACAATAAAGTACTCGAGCCTCTTGTCAATTTAAGCTATCGCTCAAAGCTATGCTACCCTTGATTCCCAAATCAAATACTGATAAAACTTCAAATGGCCCTAACTTCTATACGGCACGTCCTACACCTATCAAAGTTTGCAACATACAAATGCTTGTAACTTTTTACTGGAGCGTCATAAAACCTTGAAATTTTGTAACAATAAAGGCCTCTTGTCAATTTAAGCTATCGCTCAAAGCTATGCTACCCTTGAGTCCCAAATCAAACACTGATAAAACTTCAAATGGCCCTAACTTCTATACGGTACGTCCTACACCTATCAAAGTTTGCAACATTCAAATGCTTGTAACTTTTTACTGGTGCGTCATAAAACCTTGAAATTTTGTAACAATAAAGTACTCGAGAATCTTGTCATTTTAAGCTATCGCTCAAAGCTATGCTACCCTTGAGTCCCAAATCAAACACTGATAAATCTTCAAATGGCCCTAACTTCTATACGGTACGTCCTATAGCTATCAAAGTTTGCAACATACAAATGCTTGTAACTTTTTACTGGAGCGTCATAAAACCTAGAAATTTTGTAACAATAAAGTACTCGAGCCTCTTGTCATTTTAAGCTATCGCTCAAAGCTATGCTACCCTTGAGTCCCAAATCAAACACTGATAATACTTCAAATGGCCCTAATTTCTATAGGGTACGTCCTACACCTATCAAAGTTTGCAACATACAAATGCTTGTAACTTTTGACTGGAGAGTCATAAAACCTAGAAATTTTGTAACAATAAAGTACTCGAGCCTCTTGTCAATTTAAGCTATCGCTCAAAGCTTTGCTACCCTTGAGTCCCAAATCAAACACTGACAAAACTTCAAATGGCCCTAACTTCTATACGGTACGTCCTACACATATCAAAGTTTGCAACATACAATTGCTTGTAACTTTTTACAGGAGCGTCATAAAACCTAGAAATTTTGTAACAATAAAATACTCGAGCCATTTGTCAATTTAAGCTATCGCTCAAAGCTATGCTACCCTTGAGTCGCAAATGAAACACTGATAAATCTTCAAATGGCCCTAACTTCTATACGGTACGTCCTATAGCTATCAAAGTTTGCAACATACAAATGCTTGTAACTTTTTACTGGAGCGTCATAAAACCTAGAAATTTTGTAACAATAAAGTACTCGAGCCTCTTGTCAATTTAAGCTATTGCTCAAAGCTATGGTACCCTTGAGTCCCAAATCAAACACTGACAAAACTTCAAATGGCCCTAACTTCTATACGGTACGTCCTACGCATATCAAAGTTTGCAACATACAAATGCTTGTAACTTTTTACTGGAGCGTCATAAAACCTTGAAATTTTGTAACAATAAAGTACTCGAGACTCTTGTCAATTTAAGCTATCGCTCAAAGCTGTGCTACCCTTGAGTCCCAAATCAAACACTGACAAAACTTCAAATGGCCCTAACTTCTATACGGTACGTCCTACAGCAATCAAAGTTTGCAACATACAAATGCTTGCAACTTTTTACTGGAGCGTCATAAAACCTTGAAATTTTGTAACAATAAAGTACTCGAGCTTCTTGTCAAATTAAGCTATTGCTCAAAGCTATGCTACCCTTGTGTCCCAAATCAAACACTGATAAAACTTCAAATGGCCCTAACTTCTACACGGTACGTCCTACACATATCAAAGTTTGCAACATACAACTTGTAACTTTTTACTGGAGCGTCATTAAACCTTGAAATTTTGTAACAATAAAGTACTCGAGCCTCTTGTCAATTTAAGCTATCGCTCAAAGCTATGCTACCCTTGATTCCCAAATCAAATACTGATAAAACTTCAAATGGCCCTAACTTCTATACGGCACGTCCTACACCTATCAAAGTTTGCAACATACAAATGCTTGTAACTTTTTACTGGAGCGTCATAAAACCTTGAAATTTTGTAACAATAAAGGCCTCTTGTCAATTTAAGCTATCGCTCAAAGCTATGCTACCCTTGAGTCCCAAATCAAACACTGATAAAACTTCAAATGGCCCTAACTTCTATACGGTACGTCCTACACCTATCAAAGTTTGCAACATTCAAATGCTTGTAACTTTTTACTGGTGCGTCATAAAACCTTGAAATTTTGTAACAATAAAGTACTCGAGAATCTTGTCATTTTAAGCTATCGCTCAAAGCTATGCTACCCTTGAGTCCCAAATCAAACACTGATAATACTTCAAATGGCCCTAATTTCTATAGGGTACGTCCTACACCTATCAAAGTTTGCAACATACAAATGCTTGTAACTTTTGACTGGAGAGTCATAAAACCTAGAAATTTTGTAACAATAAAGTACTCGAGCCTCTTGTCAATTTAAGCTATCGCTCAAAGCTTTGCTACCCTTGAGTCCCAAATCAAACACTGACAAAACTTCAAATGGCCCTAACTTCTATACGGTACGTCCTACACCTATCAAAGTTTGCAACATACAATTGCTTGTAACTTTTTACAGGAGCGTCATAAAACCTAGAAATTTTGTAACAATAAAATACTCGAGCCATTTGTCAATTTAAGCTATCGCTCAAAGCTATGCTACCCTTGAGTCGCAAATGAAACACTGATAAATCTTCAAATGGCCCTAACTTCTATACGGTACGTCCTATAGCTATCAAAGTTTGCAACATACAAATGCTTGTAACTTTTTACTGGAGCGTCATAAAACCTAGAAATTTTGTAACAATAAAGTACTCGAGCCTCTTGTCAATTTAAGCTATTGCTCAAAGCTATGCTACCCTTGAGTCCCAAATCAAACACTGACAAAACTTCAAATGGCCCTAACTTCTATACGGTACGTCCTACGCATATCAAAGTTTGCAACATACAAATGCTTGTAACTTTTTACTGGAGCGTCATAAAACCTTGAAATTTTGTAACAATAAAGTACTCGAGACTCTTGTCAATTTAAGCTATCGCTCAAAGCTGTGCTACCCTTGAGTCCCAAATCAAACACTGACAAAACTTCAAATGGCCCTAACTTCTATACGGTACGTCCTACAGCAATCAAAGTTTGCAACATACAAATGCTTGCAACTTTTTACTGGAGCGTCATAAAACCTTGAAATTTTGTAACAATAAGGTACTCGAGCTTCTTGTCAAATTAAGCTATTGCTCAAAGCTATGCTACCCTTGTGTCCCAAATCAAACACTGATAAAACTTCAAATGGCCCTAACTTCTACACGGTACGTCCTACACATATCAAAGTTTGCAACATACAACTTGTAACTTTTTACTGGAGCGTCATTAAACCTTGAAATTTTGTAACAATAAAGTACTCGAGCCTCTTGTCAATTTAAGCTATCGCTCAAAGCTATGCTACCCTTGATTCCCAAATCAAATACTGATAAAACTTCAAATGGCCCTAACTTCTATACGGCACGTCCTACACCTATCAAAGTTTGCAACATACAAATGCTTGTAACTTTTTTCTGTAGCGTCATAAAACCTTGAAATTTTGTAACAATAAAGGCCTCTTGTCAATTTAAGCTATCGCTCAAAGCTATGCGACCCTTGAGTCCCAAATCAAACACTGATAAAACTTCAAATGGCCCTAACTTCTATACGGTACGTCCTACACCTATCAAAGTTTGCAACAAACAAATGCTTGTAACTTTTTTCTGGAGCGTCATAAACCCTTGAAATTTTGTAACAATAAAGTACACGAGCCTCTTGTCAATTTAAGCTATCGCTCAAAGCTATGCTACCCTTGAGTCCCAAATAAAACACTGATAAAACTTCAAATGGCCCTAACTTCTATACGGTACATCCTACACATATCAAAGTCTGCAACACACAAATGCTTATAACTTTTTACTGGAGTGTCATAAAGCCTTTCAATTTTGTAACAATAAAGTACTCGAGCCTCTTGTCAATTTAAGCTATCGCGCAAAGCTATGCTACCCTTGAGTTCCAAATCAAATACTGATAAAACTTCAAATGGCCCTAACTTCTATACGGTACGTCCTACACCTATCCAAGTTTGCAACATACAAATGCTTGTAACTTTTTACTGGAGCGTAATAAAACCTTGAAATTTTGTAACAATAAAGGCCTCTTGTCAATTTAAGCTATCGCTCAAAGCTATGCTACCCTTGAGTCCCAAATCAAACACTGACAAAACTTCAATTGGCCCTAACTTCTATACGGTACGTCCTACACCTACCAAAGTTTGCAACATACAAATGCTTGTAACTTTTTACTGGAGCGTCATAAAACATTGAAATTTTGTAACAATAAAGTACTCGAGCCGCTTGTAAATTTAAGCTATCGCTCAAAGCTATGCCACCCTGGAGTCCAAAATCAAACACTGATAGCACTTCAAATGGCCCTAACTTCTATACGGTACGTCCTACACCTATCAAAGTCTGCAACATACAAATGCTTATAACTTTTTACTGGAGCGTCATAAAACATTGAAATTTTGAAACAATAAAGTACTCGAGCTTCTTGTCAATTTAAGCTATCGCTCAAAGCTATGCTACCCTTGAGTCCCAAAACAAACACTGATAAAACTTCAAATGGCCCTAACTTCTATACGGTACGTCCTACACCTATCAAAGTCTGCAACATACAAATGCTTATAACTTTTTACTGGAGCGTCATAAAACCTTGAAATTTTGAAACAATAAAGTACTCGAGCTTCTTGTCAATTTAAGCTATCGCTCAAAGCTATGCTACCCTTGAGTCCCAAAACAAACACTGATAAAGCTTCAAATGGCCCTAACTTCTATACGGTACGTCCTACACCTATCAAAGTCTGCAATATACAAATGCTTATAACTTTTTACTTTAGCGTCATAAAACATTGAAATTTTGCAATAATAAAGTACTCTAGCCTCTTGTCAATTTAAGATATCGCTCAAAGCTTTGCTACCCTTAAGTCCCAGATCAAACACTGATAAAACTTCAAATGGCCCTAACTTCAATACGGTGTGCCCTACTCCTATCAAAGTTTGCAACATACAAATGCTTGTAACTTTTTCCTGGAGCGTCATAAAACCTTGACATTTTGTAACAATAAAGTAATCGAGCCTCTTGCCAATTTAAGCTATCGCTCAAAGCTATGCTACCCTTTAGTCCCAAATCAAACACTGATAAAACTTCAAATGGCCCTAACTTCTATACGGTACGTCCTACACCTATCAAAGTTTGCAACATACAAATGCTTGTAACTTTTTACTGGAGCGTCATAAAACCTTGAAATTTTGTAACAATAAAGTACTTGAGCCTCTTGTCAATTTAAGCTATCGCTCAAAGCTATGCTACCCTTGAGTCCCAAATCAAACACTGATAAAACGTCAAATGGCCCTAACTTCTATACGGTACGTCCTACACCTAACAAAGTTTGCAACATACAAATGCTTGTAACTTTTTACTGGAGCGTCATAAAACCTTGAAATTTTGTAACAAGAAAGTACTCGAGCCTCTTGTCAATTTAAGCTATCGTGCAAAGCTATGCTACCCTTGAGTCCCAAATCAAACACTGACAAAACTTCAAATGGCCCTAACTTCTATACGGTACGTCCTACACCTATCAAAGTCTGCAACATACAAATGCTTATAACTTTTTACTGGAGCGTCATAAAACCTTGAAATTTTGAAACAATAAAGTACTCGAGCTTCTTGTCAATTTAAGCTATCGCTCAAAGCTATGCTACCCTTGAGTCCCAAAACAAACACTGATAAAGCTTCAAATGGCCCTAACTTCTATACGGTACGTCCTACACCTATCAAAGTCTGCAATATACAAATGCTTATAACTTTTTACTTTAGCGTCATAAAACATTGAAATTTTGCAATAATAAAGTACTCTAGCCTCTTGTCAATTTAAGATATCGCTCAAAGCTTTGCTACCCTTAAGTCCCAGATCAAACACTGATAAAACTTCAAATGGCCCTAACTTCAATACGGTGTGCCCTACTCCTATCAAAGTTTGCAACATACAAATGCTTGTAACTTTTTACTGGAGCGTCATAAAACCTTGACATTTTGTAACAATAAAGTAATCGAGCCTCTTGCCAATTTAAGCTATCGCTCAAAGCTATGCTACCCTTTAGTCCCAAATCAAACACTGATAAAACTTCAAATGGCCCTAACTTCTATACGGTACGTCCTACACCTATCAAAGTTTGCAACATACAAATGCTTGTAACTTTTTACTGGAGCGTCATAAAACCTTGAAATTTTGTAACAATAAAGTACTTGAGCCTCTTGTCAATTTAAGCTATCGCTCAAAGCTATGCTACCCTTGAGTCCCAAATCAAACACTGATAAAACTTCAAATGGCCCTAACTTCTATACGGTACGTCCTACACCTAACAAAGTTTGCAACATACAAATGCTTGTAACTTTTTACTGGAGCGTCATAAAACCTTGAAATTTTGTAACAAGAAAGTACTCGAGCCTCTTGTCAATTTAAGCTATCGTGCAAAGCTATGCTACCCTTGAGTCCCAAATCAAACACTGACAAAACTTCAAATGGCCCTAACTTCTATACGGTACGTCCTACACCTATCAAAGTTTGCAACATACAAATGTTTGTAACTTTTTACTGGAGCGTCATAAAACCTTGAAATTTTGTAACAATAAAGTACTCGAGCCTCTTGTCAATTTAAGCTATCGCGCAAATCTATGCTAGCCTTGAGTCCCAAATCAAACACTTATAACACTGCAAATGGCCCTAACTTCTATACGGTACGTCCTACACCTATCAAAGTTTGCAACATACAATTGCTTGTAACTTTTTACAGGAGCGTCATAAAACCTAGAAATTTTGTAACAATAAAGTACTCGAGCCATTTGTCAATTTAAGCTATCGCTCAAAGCTATGCTACCCTTGAGTCCCAAATGAAACACTGATAAATCTTCAAATGGCCCTAACTTCTATACGGTACGTCCTACACCTATCAAAGTTTGCAACATACAAATGCTTGTAACTTGTTACTGGAGCGTCATAAAACCTAGAAATTTTGTAACAATAAAGTACTCGAGCCTCTTGTCAATTTAAGCTATCGCTCAAAGCTATGCTACCCTTGAGTCCCAAATCAAACACTGACAAAGCTTCAAATGGCCCTAACTTCTATACAGTACGTCCTACACCTATCAAAGTTTGCAACATACAAATGCTTGTAACTTTTTACCGGAGCGTCATAAAACCTTGAAATTTTGTAACAATAAAGTACTCGAGACTCTTGTCAATTTAAGCTATCGCTCAAAGCTGTGCTACCCTTGAGTTCCAAATCAAACACTGACAAAACTTCAAATGGCCCTAACTTCTATACGGTACGTCCTACAGCAATCAAAGTTTGCAACATACAAATGCTTGCAACTTTTTACTGGAGCCTCATAAAACCTTGAAATTTTGTAACAATAAAGTACTCGAGCTTCTTGTCAATTTAAGCTATTGCTCAAAGCTATGCTACCCTTGAGTCCCAAATCAAACACTGATAAAACTTCAAATGGCCCTAATTTCTACACGGTACGTCCTACACATATCAAAGTTTGCAACATACAACTTGTAACTTTTTACTGGAACGTCATTAAACCTTGAAATTTTGTAACAATAAAGTACTCGAGCCTCTTGTCAATTTAAGTTATCGCTCAAAGTTATGCTACCCTTGAGTCCCAAATCAAATACTGATAAAACTTCAAATGGCCATAACTTCTATACGGTACGTCCTACACCTATCAAACTTTGCAACATACAAATGCTTGTAACTTTTTACTGGAGCGTCATAAAACCTTGAAATTTTGTAACAATAAAGGCCTCTTGTCAATTTAAACTATCGCTCAAAGCTATGCTACCCTTGAGTCCCAAATCAAACACTGATAAAACTTCAAATGGCCCTAACTTCTATACGGTACGTCCTACACCTATCAAAGTTTGCAACATACAAATGCTTGTATCTTTTTTCTGGAGCGTCATAAAACCTTGAAATTTTGTAACAAAAAAGTATTCGAGCCTCTTGTCAATTTAAACTATCGCTCAAAGCTATGCCACCCTTCAGTCCCAAATCAAACACTGATAAAACTTCAAATGGCCCTAACTTCTATACGGTACGTCCTACACCTATCAAAGTTTGCAACATACAAATGCTTGTATCTTTTTTCTGGAGCGTCATAAAACCTTGAAATTTTGTAACAAAAAAGTATTCGAGCCTCTTGTCAATTTAAGCTATCGCGCAAATCTATGCTACCCTTGAGTCCCAAATCAAACACTGATAAAACTTCAAATGGCCCTAACTTCTATACGGTACGTCCTACACCTATCAAAGTTTGCAACATACAAATGCTTATAACTTTTTACTTTAGCGTCATAAAACATTGAAATTTTGCAATAATAAAGTACTCTAGCCTCTTGTCAATTTAAGATATCGCTCAAAGCTTTGCTACCCTTAAGTCCCAGATCAAACACTGATAAAACTTCAAATGGCCCTAACTTCAATACGGTGTGCCCTACTCCTATCAAAGTTTGCAACATACAAATGCTTGTAACTTTTTACTGGAGCGTCATAAAACCTTGACATTTTGTAACAATAAAGTAATCGAGCCTCTTGCCAATTTAAGCTATCGCTCAAAGCTATGCTACCCTTTAGTCCCAAATCAAACACTGATAAAACTTCAAATGGCCCTAACTTCTATACGGTACGTCCTACACCTATCAAAGTTTGCAGCATACAAATGCTTGTAACTTTTTACTGGAGCGTCATAAAACCTTGAAATTTTGTAACAATAAAGTACTTGAGCCTCTTGTCAATTTAAGCTATCGCTCAAAGCTATGCTACCCTGGAGTCCCAAATCAAACACTGATAAAACTTCAAATGGCCCTAACTTCTATACGGTACGTCCTACACCTAACAAAGTTTGCAACATACAAATGCTTGTAACTTTTTACTGGAGCGTCATAAAACCTTGAAATTTTGTAACAAGAAAGTACTCGAGCCTCTTGTCAATTTAAACTATCGTGCAAAGCTATGCTACCCTTGAGTCCCAAATCAAACACTGACAAAACTTCAAATGGCCCTAACTTCTATACGGTACGTCCTACACCTATCAAAGTTTGCAACATACAAATGCTTGTAACTTTTTACTGGAGCGTCATAAAACCTTGAAATTTTGTAACAATAAAGTACTCGAGCCTCTTGTCAATTTAAGCTATCGCGCAAATCTATGCTACCCTTGAGTCCCAAATCAAACACTGATAACACTGCAAATGGCCCTAACTTCTATACGGTACGTCCTACACCTATCAAAGTTTGCAACATACAATTGCTTGTAACTTTTTACAGGAGCGTCATAAAACCTAGAAATTTTGTAACAATAAAGTACTCGAGCCATTTGTCAATTTAAGCTATCGCTCAAAGCTATGCTACCCTTGAGTCCCAAATGAAACACTGATAAATCTTCAAATGGCCCTAACTTCTATACGGTACGTCCTACACCTATCAAAGTTTGCAACATACAAATGCTTGTAACTTTTTACTGGAGCGTCATAAAACATAGAAATTTTGTAACAATAAAGTACTCGAGCCTCTTGTCAATTTAAGCTATCGCTCAAAGCTATGCTACCCTTGAATCCCAAATCAAACACTGACAAAACTTCAAATGGCCCTAACTTCTATACGGTACGTCCTACACCTATCAAAGTTTGCAACATACAAATGCTTGTAACTTTTTACCGGAGCGTCATAAAACCTTGAAATTTTGTAACTATAAAGTACTCGAGACTCTTGTCAATTTAAGCTATCGCTCAAAGCTGTGCTACCCTTGAGTTCCAAATCAAACACTGACAAAACTTCAAATTGCCCTAACTTCTATACGGTACGTCCTACAGCAATCAAAGTTTGCAACATACAAATGCTTGCAACTTTTTACTGGAGCCTCATAAAACCTTGAAATTTTGTAACAATAAAGTACTCGAGCTTCTTGTCAATTTAAGCTATTGCTCAAAGCTATGCTACCCTTGAGTCCCAAATCAAACACTGATAAAACTTCAAATGGCCCTAATTTCTACACGGTACGTCCTACACATATCAAAGTTTGCAACATACAACTTGTAACTTTTTACTGGAGCGTCATTAAACCTTGAAATTTTGTAACAATAAAGTACTCGAGCCTCTTGTCAATTTAAGCTATCGCTCAAAGTTATGCTACCCTTGAGTCCCAAATCAAATACTGATAAAACTTCAAATGGCCATAACTTCTATACGGTACGTCCTACACCTATCAAACTTTGCAACATACAAATGCTTGTAACTTTTTACTGGAGCGTCATAAAACCTTGAAATTTTGTAACAATAAAGGCCTCTTGTCAATTTAAGCTATCGCTCAAAGCTATGCTACCCTTGAGTCCCAAATCAAACACTGATAAAACTTCAAATGGCCCTAACTTCTATACGGTACGTCCTACACCTATCAAAGTTTGCAACATACAAATGCTTGTAACTTTTTTCTGGAGCGTCATAAAACCTTGAAATTTTGTAACAAAAAAGTATTCGAGCCTCTTGTCAATTTAAACTATCGCTCAAAGCTATGCCACCCTTCAGTCCCAAATCAAACACTGATAAAACTTCAAATGGCCCTAACTTCTATACGGTACATCCTACACCTATCAAAGTCTGCTTATAACTTTTTACTGGAGCGTCATAAAAGCTTGAAATTTTGTAACAATAAAGTACTCTAGCCTCTTTTCAATTTAAGCTATCGCTCAAAGCTATACTACCCTTAAGTCCCAGATCAAACACTGATGGAACTTCAAATGGCCATAACTTCTATACGGTATGCCGTACAACTAACAAAGTTTGCAACATACAAATGCTTGTAACTTTTTACTGGTGCGTCATAAAACCTTGAAATTTTGTAACAATAAAGTACCCGAGCCTCTGGTCAATTTAAGCTATCGCTCAAAGCTATGCTACCCTTGAGTCCCAAATCAAACACTGATAAAACTTCAAATGGCCCTAACTTCTAAACGGTACGTCCTATACCTATCAAAGTTTGCAACATACAAATGCTTGTAACTTTTTACTGGAGCGTCATAAAACCTTGAAATTTTGTAACAATAAAGTACTCGAGCCTCTTGTCAATTTAAGCTATCGCGCAAAGCTATGCTACCCTTGAGTCCCAAATCAAACACTGATAAAACTTCAAATGGCCCTAACTTCTATATGGTACGTCCTACACCTATCAAAGTTCACAACATACAAATGCTTGTAACTTTTTACTGGAGCGTCATAAAACCTTGAAATTTTGTAACAAGAAAGTACTCGAGCCTCTTGTCAATTTAAGCTATCGTGCAAAGCTATGCTACCCTTGAGTCCCAAATCAAACACTGACAAAACTTCAAATGGCCCTAACTTCTATACGGTACGTCCTACACCTATCAAAATTTGCAACATACAAATGCTTGTAACTTTTTACTGGAGCGTCATAAAACCTTGAAATTTTGTAACAATAAAGTACTCGAGCCTCTTGTCAATTTAAGCTATCGCGCAAATCTATGCTACCCTTGAGTCCCAAATCAAACACTGATAAAACTGCAAATGGCCCTAACTTCTATACGGTACGTCCTACCCCTATCAAAGTTTGCAACATACAATTGCTTGTAACTTTTTACAGGAGCGTCATAAAACCTAGAAATTTTGTAACAATAAAGTACTCGAGCCATTTGTCAATTTAAGCTATCGCTCAAAGCTATGCTACCCTTGAGTCCCAAATGAAACACTGATAAATCTTCAAATGGCCCTAACTTCTATACGGTACGTCCTACACCTATCAAAGTTTGCAACATACAAATGCTTGTACCTTTTTACTGGAGCGTCATAAAACCTAGAAATTTTGTAACAATAAAGTACTCGAGCCTCTTGTCAATTTAAGCTATCGCTCAAAGCTATGCTACCCTTGAGTCCCAAATCAAACACTGACAAAACTTCAAATGGCCCTAATTTCTATACGGTACGTCCTACACCTATCAAAGTTTGCAACATACAAATGCTTGTAACTTTTTACCGGAGCGTCATAAAACCTTGAAATTTTGTAACAATAAAGTACTCGAGACTCTTGTCAATTTAAGCTATCGCTCAAAGCTGTGCTACCCTTGAGTTCCAAATCAAACACTGACAAAACTTCAAATGGCCCTAACCTCTATACGGTACGTCCTACAGCAATCAAAGTTTGCAACATACAAATGCTTGCAACTTTTTACTGGAGCGTCATAAAACCTTGAAATTTTTTAACAATAAAGTACTCGAGCTTCTTGTCAATTTAAGCTATTGCTCAAAGCTATGCTACCCTTGAGTCCCAAATCAAACACTGATAAAACTTCAAATGGCCCTAATTTCTACACGGTACGTCCTACACATATCAAAGTTTGCAACATACAACTTGTAACTTTTTACTGGAGCGTCATTAAACCTTGAAATTTTGTAACAATAAAGTACTCGAGCCTCTTGTCAATTTAAGCTATCGCTCAAAGTTATGCTACCCTTGAGTCCCAAATCAAATACTGATAAAACTTCAAATGGCCATAACCTCTATACGGTACGTCCTACACCTATCAAACTTTGCAACATACAAATGCTTGTAACTTTTACTGGAGCGTCATAAAACCTTGAAATTTTGTAACAATAAAGGCCTCTTGTCAATTTAAGCTATCGCTCAAAGCTATGCTACCCTTGAGTCCCAAATCAAACACTGATAAAACTTCAAATGGCCCTAAGTTCTATACGGTACGTCCTACACCTATCAAAGTTTGCAACATACAAATGCTTGTAACTTTTTTCTGGAGCGTCATAAAACCTTGAAATTTTGTAACAAAAAAGTATTCGAGCCTCTTTTCAATTTAAACTATCGCTCAAAGCTATGCCACCCTTCAGTCCCAAATCAAACACTGATAAAACTTCAAATGGCCCTAACTTCTATACGGTACATCCTACACCTATCAAAGTCTGCTTATAACTTTTTACTGGAGCGTCATAAAAGCTTGAAATTTTGTAACAATAAAGTACTCTAGCCTCTTGTCAATTTAAGCTATCGCTCAAAGCTATGCTACCCTTAAGTCCCAGATCAAACACTGATGGAACTTCAAATGGCCATAACTTCTATACGGTATGCCGTACAACTAACAAAGTTTGCAACATACAAATGCTTCTAACTTTTTACTGGTGCGTCATAAAACCTTGAAATTTTGTAACAATAAAGTACGCGAGCCTCTGGTCAATTTAAGCTATCGCTCAAAGCTATGCTACCCTTGAGTCCCAAATCAAACACTGATAAAACTTCAAATGGCCCTAACTTCTATACGGTACGTCCTACACCTATCAAAGTTTGCAACATACAAATGCTTGTAACTTTTTACTGGAGCGTCATAAAACCTTGAAATTTTGTAACAATAAAGTAGTCGAGCCTCTTGTCAATTTAAGCTATCGCTCAAAGCTATGCTACCCTTGAGTCCCAAATCAAACACTGATAAAACTTCAAATGGCCCTAACTTCTAAACGGTACGTCCTATACCTATCAAAGTTTGCAACATACAAATGCTTGTAACTTTTTACTGGAGCGTCATAAAACCTTGAAATTTTGTAACAATAAAGTACTCGAGCCTCTTGTCAATTTAAGCTATCGCGCAAAGCTATGCTACCCTTGAGTCCCAAATCAAACACTGATAAAACTTCAAATGGCCCTAACTTCTATACGGTACGTCCTACACCTATCAAAGTTCACAATATACAAATGCTTGTAACTTTTTACTGGAGCGTCATAAAACCTTGAAATTTTGTAACAATAAAATACTCGAGCCTCTTGTCAATTTAAGCAATCGCGCAAAGCTATGCTACCCTTGAGTCGCAAATCAAACACTGATAAAACTTCACATGGCCCTAACTTCTATGCGGTACGTCCTACACCTATCAAAGTTTGCAACATACAAATGCTTGTAGCTTTTTACTGGAGCGTCATAAAACCTTGACATTTTGTAACAATAATGTACTCGAGCCTCTTGTCAATTTAAGCTATAACTCAAACCTATGCTACCCTTGAGTCCCAAATCAAGCACTGATAAAACTTCAAATGGTCCTAACTTCTATACGGTACGTCCTACACCTATCAAAGTTTGCAACATACAAATGCTTGTAACTTTTTACTGGTGCGTCATGAAACCTAGAAATTTTGTAACAATAAAGTACAAGAGCCTCTTGTCAATTTAAGCTGTCGCTGAAAGCTATGCTACCCTTGAGTCCCAAATCAAACACTGATAAAACTTCAAATGGCCCTAACTTCTATACGGTACGTCCTACACCTATCAAAGTTTGCAACATACAAATTCTTGTAACTTTTTACTGGAGCGTCATTAAACCTCGAAATTTTGTAACAATAAGGTACTCGAGCCTCTTGTCAATTTAAGCTATCGCTCAAAGTTATGCTACCCTTGAGTCCCAAATCAAATACTGATACAACTTCAAATGGCCCTAACTTCTATACGGTACGTCCTACACCTATAAAAGTTTGCAACATACAAATGCTTGTAACTTTTTACTGGAGCGTCATAAAACCTTGTAATTTTGAAACAATAAAGTACTTGAGCGTCTTGTCAATTTAAGCTATCGCTCAAAGCTATGCTACCCTGGAGTCCCAAATCAAACACTGATAAAACTTCAAATGGCCCTGACTTCTATACGGTACGTCCTATCAAAGTCTGCAACATACAAATGCTTATAACTTTTTACTGGAGCGTCATAAAAGCTTGAAATTTTGTAACAATAAAGTACTCGAGCCTCTTGTCAATTTAAGCTATCGCGCAAAGCTATGCTACCCTTTAGTCGCAAATCAAACACTGATAAAACTTCAAATGGCCCTAACTTCTATGCGGTACGTCCTACACCTATCAAAGTTTGCAACATACAAATGCTTGTAGCTTTTTACTGGAGCGTCATAAAACCTTGACATTTTGTAACAATAAAGTACTCGAGACTCTTGTCAATTTAAGCTATCGCTCAAAGCTGTGCTACCCTTGAGTTCCAAATCAAACACTGACAAAACTTCAAATGGCCCTAACTTCTATACGGTACGTCCTACAGCAATCAAAGTTTGCAACATACAAATGCTTGCAACTTTTTACTGGAGCGTCATAAAACCTTGAAATTTTTTAACAATAAAGTACTCGAGCCTCTGGTCAATTTGAGCTATCGCTCAAAGCTATGCTACCCTTGAGTCCCAAATCAAACACTGATAAAACTTCAAATGGCCCCAACTTCTATACGGTACGTCCTACACCTATCAAAGTTTGCAACATACAAATGCTTGTAACTTTTTACTGGAGCGTCATAAAACCTTGAAATTTTGTAACAATAAAGTAGTCGAGCCTCTTGTCAATTTAAGCTATCGCTCAAAGCTATGCTACCCTTGAGTCCCAAATCAAACACTGACAAAACTTCAAATGGCCCTAATTTCTATACGGTACGTCCTACACCTATCAAAGTTTGCAACATACAAATGCTTGTAACTTTTTACCGGAGCGTCATAAAACCTTGAAATTTTGTAACAATAAAGTACTCGAGACTCTTGTCAATTTAAGCTATCGCTCAAAGCTGTGCTACCCTTGAGTTCCAAATCAAACACTGACAAAACTTCAAATGGCCCTAACTTCTACACGGTACGTCCTACAGCAATCAAAGTTTGCAACATACAAATGCTTGCAACTTTTTACTGGAGCGTCATAAAACCTTGAAATTTTTTAACAATAAAGTACTCGAGCTTCTTGTCAATTTAAGCTATTGCTCAAAGCTATGCTACCCTTGAGTCCCAAATCAAACACTGATAAAACTTCAAATGGCCCTAATTTCTACACGGTACGTCCTACACATATCAAAGTTTGCAACATACAACTTGTAACTTTTTACTGGAGCGTCATTAAACCTTGAAATTTTGTAACAATAAAGTACTCGAGCCTCTTGTCAATTTAAGCTATCGCTCAAAGTTATGCTACCCTTGAGTCCCAAATCAAATACTGATAAAACTTCAAATGGCCATAACTTCTATACGGTACGTCCTACACCTATCAAACTTTGCAACATACAAATGCTTGTAACTTTTTACTGGAGCGTCATAAAACCTTGAAATTTTGTAACAATAAAGGCCTCTTGTCAATTTAAGCTATCGCTCAAAGCTATGCTACCCTTGAGTCCCAAATCAAACACTGATAAAACTTCATATGGCCCTAAGTTCTATACGGTACGTCCTACACCTATCAAAGTTTGCAACATACAAATGCTTGTAACTTTTTTCTGGAGCGTCATAAAACCTTGAAATTTTGTAACAAAAAAGTATTCGAGCCTCTTTTCAATTTAAACTATCGCTCAAAGCTATGCCACCCTTCAGTCCCAAATCAAACACTGATAAAACTTCAAATGGCCCTAAATTCTATACGGTACGTCCTACACCTATCAAAGTTTGCAACATACAAATGCTTGTAACTTTTTACTGGAGCGTCATAAAACCTTGAAATTTTGTAACAATAAAGTAGTCGAGCCTCTTGTCAATTTAAGCTATCGCTCAAAGCTATGCTACCCTTGAGTCCCAAATCAAACACTGATAAAACTTCAAATGGCCCTAACTTCTAAACGGTACGTCCTATACCTATCAAAGTTTGCAACATACAAATGCTTGTAACTTTTTACTGGAGCGTCATAAAACCTTGAAATTTTGTAACAATAAAGTACTCGAGCCTCTTGTCAATTTAAGCTATCGCGCAAAGCTATGCTACCCTTGAGTCCCAAATCAAACACTGATAAAACTTCAAATGGCCCTAACTTCTATACGGTACGTCCTACACCTATCAAAGTTCACAATATACAAATGCTTGTAACTTTTTACTGGAGCGTCATAAAACCTTGAAATTTTGTAACAATAAAATACTCGAGCCTCTTGTCAATTTAAGCAATCGCGCAAAGCTATGCTACCCTTGAGTCGCAAATCAAACACTGATAAAACTTCACATGGCCCTAACTTCTATGCGGTACGTCCTACACCTATCAAAGTTTGCAACATACAAATGCTTGTAGCTTTTTACTGGAGCGTCATAAAACCTTGACATTTTGTAACAATAATGTACTCGAGCCTCTTGTCAATTTAAGCTATAACTCAAACCTATGCTACCCTTGAGTCCCAAATCAAGCACTGATAAAACTTCAAATGGTCCTAACTTCTATACGGTACGTCCTACACCTATCAAAGTTTGCAACATACAAATGCTTGTAACTTTTTACTGGTGCGTCATGAAACCTAGAAATTTTGTAACAATAAAGTACAAGAGCCTCTTGTCAATTTAAGCTGTCGCTGAAAGCTATGCTACCCTTGAGTCCCAAATCAAACACTGATAAAACTTCAAATGGTCCTAACTTCTATACGGTACGTCCTACACCTATCAAAGTTTGCAACATACAAATTCTTGTAACTTTTTACTGGAGCGTCATTAAACCTCGAAATTTTGTAACAATAAGGTACTCGAGCCTCTTGTCAATTTAAGCTATCGCTCAAAGTTATGCTACCCTTGAGTCCCAAATCAAATACTGATACAACTTCAAATGGCCCTAACTTCTATACGGTACGTCCTACACCTATAAAAGTTTGCAACATACAAATGCTTGTAACTTTTTACTGGAGCGTCATAAAACCTTGTAATTTTGAAACAATAAAGTACTTGAGCGTCTTGTCAATTTAAGCTATCGCTCAAAGCTATGCTACCCTGGAGTCCCAAATCAAACACTGATAAAACTTCAAATGGCCCTGACTTCTATACGGTACGTCCTATCAAAGTCTGCAACATACAAATGCTTATAACTTTTTACTGGAGCGTCATAAAAGCTTGAAATTTTGTAACAATAAAGTACTCGAGCCTCTTGTCAATTTAAGCTATCGCGCAAAGCTATGCTACCCTTTAGTCGCAAATCAAACACTGATAAAACTTCAAATGGCCCTAACTTCTATGCGGTACGTCCTACACCTATCAAAGTTTGCAACATACAAATGCTTGTAGCTTTTTACTGGAGCGTCATAAAACCTTGACATTTTGTAACAATAAAGTACTCGAGACTCTTGTCAATTTAAGCTATCGCTCAAAGCTGTGCTACCCTTGAGTTCCAAATCAAACACTGACAAAACTTCAAATGGCCCTAACTTCTATACGGTACGTCCTACAGCAATCAAAGTTTGCAACATACAAATGCTTGCAACTTTTTACTGGAGCGTCATAAAACCTTGAAATTTTTTAACAATAAAGTACTCGAGCCTCTGGTCAATTTGAGCTATCGCTCAAAGCTATGCTACCCTTGAGTCCCAAATCAAACACTGATAAAACTTCAAATGGCCCCAACTTCTATACGGTACGTCCTACACCTATCAAAGTTTGCAACATACAAATGCTTGTAACTTTTTACTGGAGCGTCATAAAACCTTGAAATTTTGTAACAATAAAGTAGTCGAGCCTCTTGTCAATTTAAGCTATCGCTCAAAGCTATGCTACCCTTGAGTCCCAAATCAAACACTGACAAAACTTCAAATGGCCCTAATTTCTATACGGTACGTCCTACACCTATCAAAGTTTGCAACATACAAATGCTTGTAACTTTTTACCGGAGCGTCATAAAACCTTGAAATTTTGTAACAATAAAGTACTCGAGACTCTTGTCAATTTAAGCTATCGCTCAAAGCTGTGCTACCCTTGAGTTCCAAATCAAACACTGACAAAACTTCAAATGGCCCTAACTTCTACACGGTACGTCCTACAGCAATCAAAGTTTGCAACATACAAATGCTTGCAACTTTTTACTGGAGCGTCATAAAACCTTGAAATTTTTTAACAATAAAGTACTCGAGCTTCTTGTCAATTTAAGCTATTGCTCAAAGCTATGCTACCCTTGAGTCCCAAATCAAACACTGATAAAACTTCAAATGGCCCTAATTTCTACACGGTACGTCCTACACATATCAAAGTTTGCAACATACAACTTGTAACTTTTTACTGGAGCGTCATTAAACCTTGAAATTTTGTAACAATAAAGTACTCGAGCCTCTTGTCAATTTAAGCTATCGCTCAAAGTTATGCTACCCTTGAGTCCCAAATCAAATACTGATAAAACTTCAAATGGCCATAACTTCTATACGGTACGTCCTACACCTATCAAACTTTGCAACATACAAATGCTTGTAACTTTTTACTGGAGCGTCATAAAACCTTGAAATTTTGTAACAATAAAGGCCTCTTGTCAATTTAAGCTATCGCTCAAAGCTATGCTACCCTTGAGTCCCAAATCAAACACTGATAAAACTTCAAATGGCCCTAAGTTCTATACGGTACGTCCTACACCTATCAAAGTTTGCAACATACAAATGCTTGTAACTTTTTTCTGGAGCGTCATAAAACCTTGAAATTTTGTAACAAAAAAGTATTCGAGCCTCTTTTCAATTTAAACTATCGCTCAAAGCTATGCCACCCTTCAGTCCCAAATCAAACACTGATAAAACTTCAAATGGCCCTAACTTCTATACGGTACATCCTACACCTATCAAAGTCTGCTTATAACTTTTTACTGGAGCGTCATAAAAGCTTGAAATTTTGTAACAATAAAGTACTCTAGCCTCTTGTCAATTTAAGCTATCGCTCAAAGCTATGCTACCCTTAAGTCCCAGATCAAACACTGATGGAACTTCAAATGGCCATAACTTCTATACGGTATGCCGTACAACTAACAAAGTTTGCAACATACAAATGCTTGTAACTTTTTACTGGTGCGTCATAAAACCTTGAAATTTTGTAACAATAAAGTACGCGAGCCTCTGGTCAATTTAAGCTATCGCTCAAAGCTATGCTACCCTTGAGTCCCAAATCAAACACTGATAAAACTTCAAATGGCCCTAACTTCTATACGGTACGTCCTACACCTATCAAAGTTTGCAACATACAAATGCTTGTAACTTTTTACTGGAGCGTCATAAAACCTTGAAATTTTGTAACAATAAAGTAGTCGAGCCTCTTGTCAATTTAAGCTATCGCTCAAAGCTATGCTACCCTTGAGTCCCAAATCAAACACTGATAAAACTTCAAATGGCCCTAACTTCTAAACGGTACGTCCTATACCTATCAAAGTTTGCAACATACAAATGCTTGTAACTTTTTACTGGAGCGTCATAAAACCTTGAAATTTTGTAACAATAAAGTACTCGAGCCTCTTGTCAATTTAAGCTATCGCGCAAAGCTATGCTACCCTTGAGTCCCAAATCAAACACTGATAAAACTTCAAATGGCCCTAACTTCTATACGGTACGTCCTACACCTATCAAAGTTCACAACATACAAATGCTTGTAACTTTTTACTGGAGCGTCATAAAACCTTGAAATTTTGTAACAATAAAATACTCGAGCCTCTTGTCAATTTAAGCAATCGCGCAAAGCTATGCTACCCTTGAGTCGCAAATCAAACACTGATAAAACTTCAAATGGCCCTAACTTCTATGCGGTACGTCCTACACCTATCAAAGTTTGCAACATACAAATTCTTGTAACTTTTTACTGGAGCGTCATTAAACCTCGAAATTTTGTAACAATAAGGTACTCGAGCCTCTTGTCAATTTAAGCTATCGCTCAAAGTTATGCTACCCTTGAGTCCCAAATCAAGCACTGATAAAACTTCAAATGGTCCTAACTTCTATACGGTACGTCCTACACCTATCAAAGTTTGCAACATACAAATGCTTGTAACTTTTTACTGGTGCGTCATGAAACCTAGAAATTTTGTAACAATAAAGTACAAGAGCCTCTTGTCAATTTAAGCTGTCGCTGAAAGCTATGCTACCCTTGAGTCCCAAATCAAACACTGATAAAACTTCAAATGGTCCTAACTTCTATACGGTACGTCCTACACCTATCAAAGTTTGCAACATACAAATTCTTGTAACTTTTTACTGGAGCGTCATTAAACCTCGAAATTTTGTAACAATAAGGTACTCGAGCCTCTTGTCAATTTAAGCTATCGCGCAAAGCTATGCTACCCTTTAGTCGCAAATCAAACACTGATAAAACTTCAAATGGCCCTAACTTCTATGCGGTACGTCCTACACCTATCAAAGTTTGCAACATACAAATGCTTGTAGCTTTTTACTGGAGCGTCATAAAACCTTGACATTTTGTAACAATAAAGTACCCGAGCCTCTGGTCAATTTGAGCTATCGCTCAAAGCTATGCTACCCTTGAGTCCCAAATCAAACACTGATAAAACTTCAAATGGCCCCAACTTCTATACGGTACGTCCTACACCTATCAAAGTTTGCAACATACAAATGCTTGTAACTTTTTACTGGAGCGTCATAAAACCTTGAAATTTTGTAACAATAAAGTAGTCGAGCCTCTTGTCAATTTAAGCTATCGCTCAAAGCTATGCTACCCTTGAGTCCCAAATCAAACACTGATAAAACTTCAAATGGCCCTAACTTCTAAACGGTACGTCCTATACCTATCAAAGTTTGCAACATACAAATGCTTGTAACTTTTTACTGGAGCGTCATAAAACCTTGAAATTTTGTAACAATAAAGTACTCGAGCCTCTTGTCAATTTAAGCTATCGCGCAAAGCTATGCTATCCTTGAGTCCCAAATCAAACACTGATAAAACTTCAAATGGCCCTAACTTCTATATGGTACGTCCTACACCTATCAAATTTCACAACATACAAACGCTTGTAACTTTTTACTGGAGCGTCATAAAACCTTGAAATTTTGTAACAATAAAGTACTCGAGCCTCTTGTCAATTTAAGCTATCGCGCAAAGCTATGCTACCCTTGAGTCGCAAATCAAACACTGATAAAACTTCAAATGGCCCTAACTTCTATGCGGTACGTCCTACACCTATCAAAGTTTGCAACATACAAATGCTTGTAGCTTTTTACTGGAGCGTCATGAAACCTTGACATTTTGTAACAATAATGTACTCGAGCCTCTTGTCAATTTAAGCTATCGCGCAAAGCTATGCTACCCTTGAGTCCCAAATCAAACACTGATAAAACTTCAAATGGCCCTAACTTCTATACGGTACGTCCTACACCTATCAAAGTTCACAACATACAAATGCTTGTAACTTTTTACTGGAGCGTCATAAAACCTTGAAATTTTGTAACAATAAAGTACTCGAGCCTCTTGTCAATTTAAGCTATCGAGCAAAGCTATGCTACCCTTTAGTCGCAAATCAAACACTGATAAAACTTCAAATGGCCCTAACTTCTATGCGGTACGTCCTACACCTATCAAAGTTTGCAACATACAAATGCTTGTAGCTTTTTACTGGAGCGTCATAAAACCTTGACATTTTGTAACAATAATGTACTCGAGCCTCTTGTCAATTTAAGCTATCGCTCAAACCTATGCTACCCTTGAGTCCCAAATCAAGCACTGATAAAACTTCAAATGGTCCTAACTTCTATACGGTACGTCCTACACCTATCAAAGTTTGCAAAATACAAATGCTTGTAACTTTTTACTGGTGCGTCATGAAACCTAGAAATTTTGTAGCAATAAAGTACTCGAGCCTCTTGTCAATTTGAGCAATCGCTCAAAGCTATGCTACCCTTGAGTCCCAAATCAAACACTGATAAAACTTCAAATGGTCCCAACTTCTATACGTTACGTCCTACACCTATCAAAGTTTGACACATACAAATGCTTGTAACTTTTTACTGGAGCGTCATAAAACCTTGAAATTTTGTAACAATAAAGTACTCGAGCCTCTTGTCAATTTAAGCTATCGCTCAAAGCTATGCTACCCTTGAGTCCCAAATCAAACACTGACAAAACTTCAAATGGCACTAACTTCTACACGGTACGTCCTACACATATCAAAGTTTGCAACATACAAATTCTTGCAACTTTTTACTGGAGCGTCATTAAACCTCGAAATTTTGTAACAATAAGGTACTCGAGCCTCTTGTCAATTTAAGCTATCGCTCAAAGTTATGCTACCCTTAAGTCCCAGATCAAACACTGATGGAACTTCAAATGGCCATAACTTCTATACGGTATGCCGTACAACTAACAAAGTTTGCAACATACAAATGCTTGTAACTTTTTACTGGAGCGTCATAAAACCTTGAAATTTTGTAACAATAGAGTACTCGAGCCTCTTGTCAATTTAAGCTATCGCGCAAAGCTATGCTACCCTTGAGTCGCATATCAAACACTGATAAAACTTCAAATGGCCCTAACTTCTATGCGGTACGTCCTACACCTATCAAAGTTTGCAACATACAAATGCTTGTAACTTTTTACTGGAGCGTCATAAAACCTTGAAATTTTGTAACAATAAAGTACTCGAGCCTCTTGTCAATTTAAGTTATCGCGCAAAGATATGCTACCCTTGAGTCCCAAATCAAACACTGATAAAACTTCAAATGGCCCTAACTTCTATACGGTACGTCCTACACCTATCAAAGTTCACAACATACAAATGCTTGTAACTGTTTACTGGAGCGTCATAAAACCTTGAAATTTTGTAACAATAAATTACTCGAGCCTCTTGTCAATTTAAGCTATCGCGCAAAGCTATGCTACCCTTGAGTCGCAAATCAAACACTGATAAAACTTCAAATGGCCCTAACTTCAATGCGGTACGTCCTACACCTATCAAAGTTTGCAACATACAAATGATTGTAGCTTTTTACTGGAGCGTCATAAAACCTTGAAATTTTGTAACAATAATGTACTCGAGCCTCTTGTCAATTTAAGCTATCGCTCAAAGCTATGCTACCCTTGAGTCCCAAATCAAACACTGAAAAAACTTCAAATGGCACTAACTTCTACACGGTACGTCCTACACATATCAAAGTTTGCAACATACAAATTCTTGTAACTTTTTACTGGAGCGTCATTAAACCTCGAAATTTTGTAACAATAAGGTACTCGAGCCTCTTGTCAATTTAAGCTATCGCTCAAAGTTATGCTACCCTTGAGTCCCAAATCAAATACTGATAAAACTTCAAATGGCCCTAACTTCTATACGGTACGTCCTACACCTATAAAAATTTGCAACATACAAATGCTTGTAACTTTTTACTGGAGCGTCATAAAACCTTCAAATTGTGTAACAATAAAGTTCTCGAGCCTCTTGTCAATTTAAGCTAGCGCTCAAAGCTATGCTACCTTTGAGTCCCAAATCAAACACTGATAAAACTTCAAATGGCCCTAACTTCTATACGGTACGTCCTACACCTACCAAAGTTTGCAACATACAAATGCTTGTAACTTTTTACTGGAGCCTCATAAAACCTTGAAATTTTGTAACAATAAAGTACTCGAGCCTCTTGTCAATTTAAGCTATCGCTCAAAGCTAAGCTGCCCTTGAGTCCCACACCAAACACTGATAAAACTTCAAATGGCCCCAACTTCTATACGGTTCGTCCTACACCTATCAAAGTTTGCAACATTCAAATGCTTGTAACTTTTTACTGGAGCGTCATAAAACCTTGAAATTTTGTAACAATAAAGTACTCGCGCCTCTTGTCAATTTAAGCTATCGCTCAAAGCTATGCTACCCTTGAGTCCCAAATCAAACACTGACCAAACTTCAAATGGCCCTAACTTCTATACGGTACGTCCTACACCAATCAAAGTTTGCAACATACAAATGCTTGTAACTTTTTACTGGAGCGTCATAAAACCTTGAAATTTTGTAACAATAAAGTACTCGAGCCTCTTGTCAATTTAAGCTATCGCTAGAAGCTATTTTACCCTTGAGTCCCAAATAAAATACTGATAAAACTTCAAATGACCCTAACTTCTATACGGTACGTCCTACACCTATCAAAGTTTGCAACATACAAATGCTTGTAACTTTTTACTGGAGCGTCATAAAACCTTCAAATTTTGTGACAATAAAGACCTCGAGCCTCTTGTGTAAGCACTTGAAAAGACACGTTGTTATTTGGACAAGCGTCTTTATTCGAATGAATTCACTCTCTCACACTTTTCTTCGTTATGCCGGTTAGTATATGTATATTTATGAATACAGTTAGGTGACATTACATGCATATAAATATATGTTGAATATGAAAATACTGTGGTGCAAAATGAGTAAATAGTAAATAAAATAAAGATGCTACAGTGGTATATGTATGTTCATGAAAAGAATACAGCTAGGTGATATTACATACATATAAACATGTTGTACATGAACACACTGTGGTTCATATATATATACAGAGTAAATAATAAATACAATATAGATGCTACAGTTCGGCCATCCTGACCTTGAGATCTCCTGATCTCCAGTAATATTTTCGTTAATTGCTATTTGAAACTTTGCGATCCCTCAACCAGGGACGAATATGCTTAACTTCCCACACCCCCTTATAGGGTGTTCGCGATTGCTGAAACCCTTCTACGTCCTGTAGCAAATACCGATCGAATCGCAGGACTTTAGTTACTTGATAGGGACCTTTAAATTTTGGTATCAATTTTTTAGATGCTCCAGCATGCGAATCGAAATTTGTTATTAAAACATAATCTCCTACTTCGTACTTGTTTGGCTCTTGTCTTTTTTTATCAACATACTGCTTATTGTATTCTTGCAATCTCTCTTGGCTATTAAAAGCTTAGTTTCTTATCTCCTCAAGATTTCTATTAAACGTCATCTCTTCAACTTGCACTAAATTTTCCTTTAGCAAATCAACCGTATTTCCTCTTTGCTGAATCCCGAAAAGCATTATACTTGGATGTTCTTTTACTGCTCTATGCACTGTGTTGTTGAGGGTATGTTCGACTGTTTCCAGAACTGAGTCCCAACAGATATTTTTTTCTGGGTTAACTAGTTTAGCAATCATTGGCCCTAGCGATCTGTTTATTCGTTCTACTTGTCCATTGGCCTGAGGAGAAAACGTGGCTATCTTTATATGCTCTACATTATTTTCTTTCAAATACTCACAAAACTCTTTAGATGTAAAACAACTCCCACGATCTGAGATAATGTATTTTGGGCGACTATAAGATCTAAAATAATCCGTTAGTGATTTTATAACTTCATTAGTGTTTGTAGTTTTGGTAGAATATAATCTAACGAATTTGGTACAAGCATCGACAACAACTAAAATGTATTTTTTTGACCTCGAGTGGTCTACCGGGCCGTAATGATCTATATGTACCATCATAAATGGACTACTGCTCTTAGGAATATTTTTGAGAAAACCTTCCTGTCTACCGTGTTTCGGCGAAAAAACAATGCACTTTAGACAGTTCTTTATATGATTTGCTGCTTTCGTTTTCATTTTTGAAAACCAATAACTTTTTGAAATTAAATCTATCATTTTATCTGCTCCTACATGACCCATTTCGTCGTGATATTTGTAAAAAACATGATCTTCCATGCTCTCAGGGACACAAAATACTACATTCCCATTATCCTTTTTTCTATATATAGCACCATTTCGCATTTCATACAAGGAATGTTCAGAATTTTCTAGTGTTTCGCGAATCTTACTAAGATTTTTGTCCTTCCCTTGCATTATAACCAAATTATCTTCGAAAGTATTTGTTTCTAAAACTAAAATATTTGTAGCTCGACTTAACGCTGCATGCGAGATCCTGAACGATGTTCTAGCACATAATCATAATTCTGCAGCTCTAGCGCCCACCTTGCTATTCTAGGATTCAACTCTTTTTTATTTAGTGTCATTGTTAACGAGTGACAATCCGTAATAATTTTAAATTTCATACCATGGAGATAATCTCTAAACCGTTTTAAAGCATATATGATAGCTAAAGTTTCTAACTCAAAGCTGTGGTACTTAGATTCTGCCTCTGTGGCCCGTTTTGAATAGTAAAACACGGGGTGTAATTTATCACCATCTTTTTTTTGCATTAAAATAGCTCCGAAACCTAACGAGCTCGCATCACAATGCAGTTCTGTGGGATCTTTCGGATCATAAATCGCTAGTATGGGTGCTTCTAGCAATCTTTGTTTGAGATGTTCAAAAGCTTCTAATTCTAGCGCACCGAAATGAAATTTTCTATCCTTTCTAATTAAGTCATATAGAGGTTTTGCTATTCTTGAGAAATCTTTGACAAACCTTCTAAAATAAGAGCAAAGTCCCAAAAAACTTTGGACAGTATGAGGTTTATCTGGTACCGGGTAGTTTCTAAAGGCTTCCAAGCCTTTTTCATCTGCTTTTATGCCTTTTGCCGAAATTGAATATCCTAAGTATTTTATGGTCGATTGAAGAAAATCACATTTGTCAAGTCTTAACTCGAGTTTATTTTTTACTAACCTCTCGAAAACTTCGACTTGAATTTCGAAATGTTTTTCAATATTGTCAGTAGCTATCATAATATCATCCAGGTATATTATCAGCTTATCTTCCTTAACCATGTCTGCAAAAATCGAATTGATGAACCTTTGAAAATTTGAAGGAGCATTTCTAAGCCCGAATGGCATTCTTAAGAATTCAAACTGTCCGAGAGGGGTTATGAACGAAGTAAATTTAACTGAATTTGAATCCATAAATATATGAAAAAATCCATTTTTTAAATCAAGCTTTGTAAAAACTTTCTTGTTGGCCAGTCTATCTAATAAATCATCAATTAGTGGAATGGGGTAATTATCTCTCGACGTAACTTTATTTAGAGTGCGGTAATCAACACACATTCTTAACTCACCGGTTTTTTTCTTTACCAGAACTATAGGAGAAACAAATTGCGATTCGCTAGGCCTTATATAGTTTTTATTTAAATATTCATCTAAAATTTTTTGTAACTCACTTTTTTCTGCGTAGGACAATCTTCGAGGACCACTATGGAATGGCTTTTCATTTTCCACAACAAGTTTCATAAAATTTTTCTTTTCAGGCTCTTCAGGTCGCTTCGGTTTCAAATAGCATTCACTAGGTAGGTAGGTAGGTAGGAGTGGCCGCCCAGTTTGCCAAAAGCACACTTGAGCACACATAATGGCCCATTGTGATACCACGGTGTGGCGCCGTTCAAGCACTGACTAAAAAGGTTCCCATACTTGGGATGGTGATAGTCAGCGCAAGGACAGCGCCTGGAAAGGCACGACTCCCCCGTCATGTTTCAGGAAACCATCCTGATATTTTGATTAACCTGGCTATGTCCCTAATATTAATGGATGACAGCTCTGTCAGGCTTGTAAGAAATGGGGCACCAAAGGTGCGAATTCTTCTTCTGCTCAAGGATGGGCAGTGGCATAAGAGGTGGAAAACCGTCTCGTCCTCCTCCTCGAAGCCACAGCCTCGGCAAAAGTCATTTGAGGGTAGGCCCAGTCTTTCTGCGTGCTGTCCCATTATGCAGTGGCCGGTCAAAACCGACACAGTTGTCGACAGTGATACGCGATCAAGTCGAAGAAGTTGATTGGTTCTGTTTTTGTCCATGCTTGCCCAAGTTAGTCTAGCCGTGTGGCAGGATTCCTCGTTAGTCCAGGATTTGTAGGCGTCAGCCAGATATTTCCGTTTGACTTCCAGCTTGGCTGTTGCCAGTGGAATTCCGATGTTTACAGAGGGGTGAATGTCGTGCATTAGCGTGCCTGCCTTGGCAAGCTCGTCCGCCTCGCAGTTTCCCGGGATTTCGCTGTGTCCGGGAACCCAGACTAGGTGCACCCGAGAGTAACTTGCGAGCTCATTTAAAGATGTTCGACATTCATGAACTAGTCTTGATGTGGCCGTGGAGCCAAAAAGAGATTTAATGGCGGCCTGGCTGTCTGAGAAGATAGATACGTCAACCGCGCCGATTTCACTACTCAGCATCCATTTGGCTGCGTGGTAAATGGCCATGACCTCAGCTTGAAAAACGCTGCAATGGTCTGGGAGACGTAGGGAGATGTTTAAGTCCAGCTTGTCGGAATAAATACCGCTGCCGACTCTACCTCCAAGCTTGGAACCGTCGGTGTAGATTTCGACTGTTTCACCGACGATTCGGTTTTCTGAGGTCCAGTCGCTTCGACTTGGAATAGTGAGGTCGAATTCCCTGTTCAAATCGGGATAGACCGACATATAGTCGATAAAGTTGGGGACAGGTGGGTCCTGATTCAGAATTGAAGCATGGCCTGTCAGGGTTATGCGCCAGTGCGAAAGAGCATTAAGTCTAATCGCTGTCAGCTTGGCTTGTTGCTTAACCAGGATCCCCGAGGGGAGCCAGTGCAGCATGGCAAAAAGGGCTTTCGTAGGTGTGCTGCGAAGAGCGCCAGTGATCAGTAGAGCAGTGGATCTTCTGATTTTATCAATGGGTTTGAAATTACAGGCTTTTTCAAGAGCTTGCCACCAGAAGACCGACCCGTATAACAGGTTTGGTTCAACGATGGCCGTGTAGAGCCAGAGCACGACTCGAGGACGAAGTCCCCATCGTGCACCAACTGCTCTTTTACAGCAGTATATAGCGCATGCTGCCTTACGTGCCCTCTCAGCTAGATTGGCTTTCCAATTAAGCTTTGGGTCGAGAATCAGGCCTAAGTACTTAACGTGTGTGCTCAAAGAGAGCGGAGTGCCGTTTAGACTAGGCATTGTAAACTTTGGAATTTTGTACTTCCTAGTGAAAAGCATAGTCTCGGTTTTGGATGGGTTAACCCCAAGTTCGAATTCGCGACACCAGTTCGACACAATAGAGAGTGAATAGTTAAGTTTTTCGGAAAGTGTTTGTGGGAATTTGCCGGATGCCGCGATTGCTATGTCGTCCGCATAGGCTATCACTTTGCATCCAGTAGATTCCAATCTCACCAGTAGTGTGTTAACTGCCAGGTTCCAGAGGAGGGGTGATAAAACACCCCCTTGTGGCGTGCCCCTGTTAACCACCCTCCTGGATTGGGCACTGCCGATCGTGGAAGTGATGATCCTAGATGTTAGTAGAAGCTCTATAAATTTAAGAAGACCTGAATTCAGGTAAAGATTATAGAGTGCGGAGATGACAGCGTTGGGGCATACATTGTTGAATGCTCCCTCGATGTCCAGAAATATGGCAAGTGTGAATTCCTTGTACGCCAAGGATTTGTCAACTTGAGAAATGAGAGAATGAAGTGCTGTTTCAACCGATTTGCCTTTAGAGTAAGCGTGTTGAGATACAGAGAGAAGAGAAGGGTTGATCGATGTCCTGATATGTAGGTCAAGAGCTCTTTCTAGAACCTTAAGAAGAAAGGATGTTAGACTTATGGGTCTGTAATCCTTAGGTTTGGTGTGCGAGGCCTTCCCAACTTTTGGTATGAAGACGACCCGAGCCGTGCGCCAGCGTAAGGGAATGTATTGCAGTCTGAGGCTTGCATTATATATTTGAAGCAGCCATGGAAGGATAATCTCTTCCCCATTTTGGATATCGGCAGGAATGATGCCGTCTGGTCCGGGGGACTTGTATGGCTTAAAGGTTTGAATGGACCA
This sequence comes from Clusia tigrina, assembly GCA_920105625.2. Classification (NCBI taxonomy): domain Eukaryota; kingdom Metazoa; phylum Arthropoda; class Insecta; order Diptera; family Clusiidae; genus Clusia; species Clusia tigrina. The sequence goes on along the minus strand of OV050033.1, from coordinate 105,111,368 downwards.
TTCAAGGTGACTTTTTGTCACTTGGAATGTGGGGAGGGTATCATGCGAAACCTGCTCCACCTGGTAGAGTGCTTGATCCGCTGAGGCTAAACTCCCTGGGAAGTGGGTGTCTAGCAGGATATCAAGGGTTTCGGCGCTTGAGTGAGTCCAGCTGCCATCTGGTTTTTGGATACAGTCAAGGGCTTTGTTAGAGGAGTGGAGAATTTTACGAAGACGGCTAGCCTCGGACGTCGATTCAATGCTTTCGCAAAATTCCCTCCATGACGCTCGTTTCCCTCGCCTAATGGCGTATTTCAACTCTTTTTGCTTATTTTTGAAAGGGGCCCACTCAGCTGTAACTTTAGCTTTGTTGAAAAGCATTCTACAAGTTTTGCGAAGACTTGCAATTTCCGAGTTCCACCACGGAGGTTTAGGTTTGCCCCGTGGTTCGGGAGTGATGCAAGAAATATGAGTGGCTTTTTTAAAAGCTGTGGACAGATCGTCGACCGCCCGATCAATGTCGGGACAGTTGTGGATAATAGGGGGAGTCGTTGCTAAGCATGACCCCAGTTTGAGCCGGAAAAGAGGCCAGTTCGTGTTTTTTCTATTGACAGGTTTAAGAGATTCTGTATTGCCTGTAGTCTCCCTCAAGTCAATGTCAAAGGTGATATAGCAGTGGTCCGAAAAGGAGCATTCCTGTGAGACGAACCAATTGCTTATCATGTTCGAGTAGTTATCGCTGACGAGGGTGATGTCAAGCACTTCCTTCCTTACGGATGTAAGGAAGGTCGGCTCATTTCCCCGGTTAGCATTCACTAAATATTTTACAAAATCTTGTTTTATCTGAATAACTTATATCAGCACCAATATTTAAATTAACTTCTGTTAAATTATAACCGACATCAATTGACATAAGCTTATTTTCAAATTCATCAGCATTAAATTCTAATTTTTGTGTTTCTTTTAATTTTTCGTAAAAATTTTTTGCAACTATTTTTGATACATTTTTTAAGTTTTCTTCATTTTTAACTGATCCTGAGACATCTCGAACATTCATCGAATCGCTTCTGACTTCATTCAATTTTCCATTTCTAAATTCTTTCTCATTGCTTAATACTTTCATAAATTTTCTATTATTTTTAGGTTTATCACAATTTCTTTCATTATCTAAATTTTTTTTAACTAACTTTAAATTACATGTTGTAATGAAATCTCGGCCTAATACAACTTCATGACTCATCGGGCACCACCATGAGATTTAGATCAACTTCATCGTTTTCAAACATGACTCGACATTTAATTTTTCCAATAATATTTAATTTACTTTTATTAATTCCAGTGTACAACATATTTATTTTTGATAATTTGATTAAATTAATATTTTCAGGAAGACAGGACCTCCGAACAAAACTTATGGGGCTGCCTGAGTCTACGAGGCACACTAGAAATAGAGAATAATCAGGATTTTCAAAATCTACAATAATTTCTAACTTTCTTACAAAATCATCTTCTTCTACCAACTGAATAGTCTTCCTTCTGTCTGGGCAAACGTTTGCACGGTGTTCCATGCTTCCGCATACATAACAGGCTCCGACTGCACGTCTTGGTTTCTGGCACTCAGCAGTAAAATGACCCAGTGAATTACAGTTGTAGCATCTAGCTTGAGACTTCGGATTGTTCTGTAAATTAAGAAACTTGAATTGAGTGGACACACGGCGCCGTAGTTGAACTTTTTCGAAAGCTTTTAGAAGTTGTTCTTTAATGGTGAAACTTTGAATATTCGCTTGTACACGGAGTTGCTGATCGGGTATGCCTTCAATAACATAGTCTATTAACTCGCTTTCTTCCAATTTGATTTTTCTCGCCATTGCAATTTTGTCAGTGTAGTATTCCGCAAACGTTTCATCAAACTTCCAGATTCGTGACTCAAACTTTCGACGTAGTACCAGTGTACTCTCTTTGCAGCCAAACACATCTCTCATCTGAGATAATAAGTCCTCAACACTCTCAGTCGCAAAATTGACTTTGGAGTGCATCCAATTTTGAGCTTTGCTTTTGAGTTTGCTCACCAAAAGAGCGCGTTTGTTGGTGTCACTAAGAGTGTTAGCTGCACTAATACTATTAAACTGCGAAACCCAAAAGTTGACATCACATTCGCCGTCATAGTCTGGTAGCATGTCTTTTAGCATGTGAAATGAAAAACTGAGAATGCTGTTGTTGTTATTAGTAACGTCGTCATACCGAGACGAAGAAGCTGCATACTCGTTCATGTTAGCCGTGCGTTCGACCGAAGCAGCCCTCTTCAATAAATCGTTTTCTTTTGTTAGCAGTTCCTTCTCCCGTTTTAGCAATGCTATCTCTCGTTCATATAGCTCTTTTTCAGTGTTGTTAACTGGGCGAACTTGCTCTACGCTTGAAGATTCACTTTCTCGCTCATCGTCGCTTACCCCTCCGCAATCATTATCCAACTCATGTTGCTCGAATTCTGCTGTGTTGTTTGGACACTTACCACGCTGAGCAGGCTGTACCTCATTGAGACGTGAAACAAGGACAGATTTTTTGCCGCTTGTCGTTAAGCCCAGTTGCGACAACCAACAGCGCAGCTGTGCAGCTGTATATTCGTTGCCACTGATTGAATCTGCCATCGGTTTTTATTATTATTTTAATTTTTTTTTTTTTTAACTTTTTATTTCGTTTCCGCTATTTTCACTCGTTTATCTTTCTTTTCTTTTTTTTTTGTTTCTTCACTCATTTGTCTATCTTTTTTTCGCTTCGACTTCACTCCCCCGTCTATCTATTTTCAAAAATATTTTTTTTCGTTTTTAAAAGCGTTTAGGAATAATCCCACTTCTGAAAACTGTAAGCACTTGAAAACACACGTTGTTATTTGGACAAGCGTCTTTATTCGAATGAATTCACTCTCTCACACTTTTCTTCGTTATGCCGGTTAGTATATGTATATTTATGAATACAGTTAGGTGACATTACATGCATATAAATATATGTTGTATATGAAAATACTGTGGTGCAAAATGAGTAAATAGTAAATAAAATAAAGATGCTACAGTGGTATATGTATGTTCATGAAAAGAATACAGCTAGGTGATATTACATACATATAAACATGTTGTACATGAACACACTGTGGTTCATATACATATACAGAGTAAATAATAAATACAATATAGATGCTACACTTGTCAATTTAAGCTATCGCCCAAAGCTATGCTACCCTTGAGTCCCAAATCAAACACTGATAAAACTTCAAACGGCCCTAACTTATATATGGTACGTCCTACACCTATCAAAGTTTGCAACATACAAATGCTTGTAACTTTTTACTGGAGCGCCATAAAACCTTGAAATTTTGTAACAATAAAGTCCCCGAGCCTCTTGTCAATTCAAGCTATCGCTAAAAGCTATTCTACCCTTGAGTCCCAAATCAAACACTGATAAAACTTCAAATGACCCTGACTTCTATACGGTACGTCCTACACCTATCAAAGTTTGCAACATACAAATGCTTGTAACTTTTTACTGGAGCGTCATAAAAACTTGAAATTTTGTAACAATAAAGTACTCGAGCCTCTTGTCAATTTAAGCTATCGCTCAAAGCTAAGCTACCCTTTTATAGGTGTAGGACGTACCGTATAGAAGTTAGGGTCATTTGAAGTTTTATCAGTGTTTTATTTGGGACTCAAGGGTAAAATAGCTTCTAGCGATAGCTTAAATTGACAAGAGGCTCGAGTACTTTATTGTTACAAAATTTCAAGGTTTTATGACGCTCCAGTAAAAAGTTACAAGCATTTGTATGTTGCAAACTTTGATTGGTGTAGAACGTACCGTATATAAGTTAGGGCCATTTGAAGTTTGGTCAGTGTTTGATTTGGGACTCAAGGGTAGCATAGCTTTGAGCGATAGCTTAAATTAACAAGAGGCGCGAGTACTTTATTGTTACAAAATTTCAAGGTTTTATGACGCTTCAGTAAAAAGTTACAAGCATTTGAATGTTGCAAACTTTGATAGGTGTAGGACGAACCGTATAGAAGTTAGGGCCATTTGAATTTTTATCAGTGTTTGATTTGGGACTCAAGGGTAGCATAGCTTTGAGCGATAGCTTAAATTGACAAGAGGCTCGAGTACTTTATTGTTACAAAATTTGAAGGTTTTATGACGCTCCAGTAAAAAGTTACAAGCATTTGTATGTTGCAAACTTTGATAGGTGTAGGACGTACCGTATAGAAGTTGGGGCCATTTGAAGTTTTATCTGTGTTTGATTTGGGACTCAAGAGCAGCATAGCTTTGAGCGATAGCTTAAATTGACAAGAGGCTCGAGTTCTTTATTGTTACAAAATATCAAGGTTTTATGACACTCCAGTAAAAAGTTACAAGCATTTATATGTTGCAAACTTTGATAGGTGTAGGACGTACCGTATAGAAGCTAGGGCCATTTGAAGTTTTATCAGTGCGTGATTTCGGCCTCAAGGGTAGCATAGCTTTGAGCGATAGCTTAAATTGAAAAGAGGCTCGAGTACTTTATTGTTACAAAATTTCAAGGGTTTATGACGCTCCAGTAAAAAGTTATAAGCATTTGTATGTTGCAAACTTTTATAGGTGTAGGACGTACCGTATAGAAGTTAGGATAATTTGAAGTTGTATCAGTATTTGATTTGGGACTCAAGGGTAGCATAACTTTGAGCGATAGCTTAAATTGACAAGAGGCTCGAGTACCTTATTGTTACAAAATTTCGAGGTTTAATGACGCTCCAGTAAAAAGTTACAAGAATTTGTATGTTGCAAACTTTGATATGTGTAGGACGTACCGTGTAGAAGTTAGTGCCATTTGAACTTTTGTCAGTGTTTGATTTGGGACTCAAGGGTAGCATAACTTTGAGCGATAGCTTAAATTGACAAGAGGCTCGAGTACCTTATTGTTACAAAATTTCGAGGTTTAATGACGCTCCAGTAAAAAGTTACAAGAATTTGTATGTTGCAAACTTTGATATGTGTAGGACGTACCGTGTAGAAGTTAGTGCCATTTGAAGTTTTGTCAGTGTTTGATTTGGGACTCAAGGGTAGCATAGCTTTGAGCGATAGCTTAAATTGACAAGAGGCTCGAGTACTTTATTGTTACAAAATTTCAAGGTTTTATGACGCTCCAGTTAAAAGTTACAAGCATTTGTATGTTGCAAACTTTGATAGGTGTAGGACGTACCGTATAGAAGTTAGGGCCATTTGAAGTTTTATCAGTGTTTGATTTGGGACTCAAGGGTAGCATAGCTTTGAGCGATAGCTTAAATTGACAAGAGGCTCGACTACTTTATTGTTACAAAATTTCAAGGTTTTGTGACGCTCCAGTAAAAAGTTACAAGCATTTATATGTTGCAAACTTTGATAGGTGTAGGACGTACCGTATAGAAGTTAGGGCCATTTGAAGTTTTATCAGTGTTTGATTTGGGACTCAAGGGTAGCATAGCTTTGAGCGATAGCTTAAATTGACCAGAGGCTCGGGTACTTTATTGTTACAAAATTTCAAGGTTTTATGAAGCACCAGTAAAAAGTTACAAGCATTTGTATGTTGCAAACTTTGTTAGTTGTACGGCATACCGTATAGAAGTTATGGCCATTTGAAGTTCCATCAGTGTTTGATCTGGGACTTAAGGGTAGCATAGCTTTGAGCGATAGCTTAAATTGACAAGAGGCTAGAGTACTTTATTGTTACAAAATTTCAAGCTTTTATGACGCTCCAGTAAAAAGTTATAAGCATTTGTATGTTCAATCTTTGATAGGTGTAGGACGTACCGTATAGAAGTTAGGGCCATTTGAAGTTTTATCAGTGTTTGATCTGGGACTCAAGGGTAGCATATCTTTGAGCGATAGCTTAAATTGACAAGAGGCTAGAGTACTTTATTGTTACAAAATTTCAAGGGTTTATGACGCTCCAGTAAAAAGTTATAAGCATTTGTATGTTGCAGACTTTGATCGGTGTAGGACGTACCGTATAGAAGTCAGGGCCATTTGAAGTTTTATCAGTGTTTGCTTTGGGACTGCAGGGTAGCATAGCTTTGAGCGATAGCTTAAATTGACAAGAGGCTCGAGTACTTTATTGTTTCAAAATTTCAAGGTTTTATGACGCTCCAGTAAAAAGTTACAAGCATTTGTATGTTGCAAACTTTTATAGGTGTAGGACGTACCGTATAGAAGTTAGGATAATTTGAAGTTGTATCAGTATTTGATTTGGGACTCAAGGGTAGCATAACTTTGAGCGATAGCTTAAATTGACAAGAGGCTCGAGTACCTTATTGTTACAAAATTTCGAGGTTTAATGACGCTCCAGTAAAAAGTTACAAGAATTTGTATGTTGCAAACTTTGATATGTGTAGGACGTACCGTGTAGAAGTTAGTGCCATTTGAAGTTTTATCAGTGTTTGAATTGGGACTCAAGGGTAGCATAGCTTTGAGCGATAGCTTAAATTGACAAGAGGCTCGAGTACTTTATTGTTACAAAATTTCAAGGTTTTATGACGCTCCAGTAAAAAGTTACAAGCATTTGTATGTGTCAAACTTTGATAGGTGTAGGACGTAACGTATAGAAGTTGGGACCATTTGAAGTTTTATCAGTGTTTGATTTGGGACTCAAAGTTAGCATAGCTTTGAGCGATAGCTTAAATTGACAAGAGGCTCGAGTACTTTATTGTTACAAAATTTCTAGGTTTCATGACGCACCAGTAAAAAGTTACAAGCATTTGTATGTTGTGAACTTTGATAGGTGTAGGACGTACCGTATATAAGTTAGGGCCATTTGAAGTTTTATCAGTGTTTGATTTGGGACTCAAGGGTAGGATAGCTTTGCGCGATAGCTTAAATTGACAAGAGGCTCGAGTACTTTATTGTTACAAAATTTCAAGGTTTTATGACGCTCCAGTAAAAAGTTACAAGCATTTGTATGTTGCAAACTTTGATAGGTGTAGGACGTTCCGTATAGAAGTTAGGACCAATTGAAGTTTTATCAGTGCTTGATTTGGGTCTCAAGGGTAGCATAGGTTTGAGCGATAGCTTAAATTGACAAGAGGCTCGAGTACATTATTGTTACAAAATGTCAAGGTTTTATGACGCTCCAGTAAAAAGCTACAAGCATTTGTATGTTGCAAACTTTGATAGGTGTAGGACGTACCGCATAGAAGTTAGGGCCATTTGAAGTTTTATCAGTGTTTGATTTGCGACTCAAGGGTAGCATAGCTTTGCGCGATAGCTTAAATTGACAAGAGGCTCGAGTACTTTATTGTTACAAAATTTCTAGGTTTCATGACGCACCAGTAAAAAGTTACAAGCATTTGTATGTTGTGAACTTTGATAGGTGTAGGGCGTACCGTATATAAGTTAGGGCCATTTGAAGTTTTATCAGTGTTTGATTTGGGACTCAAGGGTAGGATAGCTTTGCGCGATAGCTTAAATTGACAAGAGGCTCGAGTACTTTATTGTTACAAAATTTCAAGGTTTTATGACGCTCCAGTAAAAAGTTACAAGCATTTGTATGTTGCAAACTTTGATAGGTGTAGGACGTACCGTATAGAAGTTAGGACCAATTGAAGTTTTATCAGTGCTTGATTTGGGACTCAAGGGTAGCATAGGTTTGAGCGATAGCTTAAATTGACAAGAGGCTCGAGTACATTATTGTTACAAAATGTCAAGGTTTTATGACGCTCCAGTAAAAAGCTACAAGCATTTGTATGTTGCAAACTTTGATAGGTGTAGGACGTACCGCATAGAAGTTAGGGCCATTTGAAGTTTTATCAGTGTTTGATTTGCGACTCAAGGGTAGCATAGCTTTGCGCGATAGCTTAAATTGACAAGAGGCTCGAGTACTTTATGGTTACAAAATTTCAAGGTTTTATGACGCTCCATTAAAAAGTTACAAGCATTTGTATGTAGCAAACTTTGATAGGTATAGGACGTACCGTTTAGAAGTTAGGGCCATTTGAATTTTTATCAGTGTTTGATTTGGGACTCAAGGCTAGCATAGCTTTGAGCGATAGCTTAAATTGACAAGAGGCTCGACTACTTTATTGTTACAAAATTTCAAGGTTTTATGACGCTCCAGTAAAAAGTTACAAGCATTTGTATGTTGCAAACTTTGATAGGTGTAGGACGTACCGTATAGAAGTTAGGACCATTTGAAGTTTTATCAGTGCTTGATTTGGGACCCAAGGGTAGCATAGGTTTGAGCGATAGCTTAAATTGACAAGAGGCTCGAGTACATTATTGTTACAAAATGTCAAGGTTTTATGACGCTCCAGTAAAAAGTTACAAGCATTTGTATGTTGCAAACTTTGATAGGTGTAGGACGTACCGTATAGAAGTTGGGGCCATTTGAAGTTTTATCAGTGTTTGATTTGGGACTCAAGAGCAGCATAGCTTTGAGCGATAGCTTAAATTGACAAGAGGCTCGAGTTCTTTATTGTTACAAAATATCAAGGTTTTATGACACTCCAGTAAAAAGTTACAAGCATTTATATGTTGCAAACTTTGATAGGTGTAGGACGTACCGTATAGAAGCTAGGGCCATTTGAAGTTTTATCAGTGTGTGATTTGGGCCTCAAGGGTAGCATAGCTTTGAGCGATAGCTTCAATTGAAAAGAGGCTCGAGTACTTTATTGTTACAAAATTTCAAGGTTTTATGACGCTCCAGTAAAAAGTTACAAGCATTTGTATGTTGCAAACTTTGATAGGTGTAGGACGTTCCGTATAGAAGTTAGGGCCATTTGAAGTTTTATCAGTGTTTGATCTGGGACTCAAGGGTAGCATATCTTTGAGCGATAGCTTAAATTGACAAGAGGCTAGAGTACTTTATTGTTACAAAATTTCAAGGGTTTATGATGCTCCAGTAAAAAGTTATAAGCATTTGTATGTTTGCAGACTTTGATAGGTGTAGGATGTACCGTATAGAAGTTATGGCCATTTGAAGTTCCATCAGTGTTTGATCTGGGACTTAAGGGTAGCATAGCTTTGAGCGATAACTTAAATTGACAAGAGGCTAGAGTACTTTATTGTTACAAAATTTCAAGCTTTTATGACGCTCCAGTAAAAAGTTATAAGCATTTGTATGTTGCAGACTTTGATAGGTGTAGGACGTACCGTATAGAAGTTAGGGCCATTTTAAGTTTTATCAGTGTTTGATCTGGGACTCAAGGCTAGCATATCTTTGAGCGATAGCTTAAATTGACAAGAGGCTAGAGTACTTTATTGTTACAAAATTTCAAGGGTTTATGACGCTCTAGTAAAAAGTTATAAGCATTTGTATGTTGCAGACTTTGATAGGTGTAGGCCGTACCGTATAGAAGTCAGGGCCATTTGAAGTTTTATCAGTGTTTGCTTTGGGACTCCAGGGTAGCATAGCTTTGAGCGATAGCTTAAATTGACAAGAGGCTCGAGTACTTTATTGTTTCAAAATTTCAAGGTTTTATGACGCTCCAGTAAAAAGTTACAAGCATTTGTATGTTGCAAACTTTTATATGTGTAGGACGTACCGTATATAAGTTAGAATAATTTGAAGTTGTATCAGTATTTGATTTGGGACTCAAGGGTAGCATAACTTTGAGCGATAGCTTAAATTGACAAGAGGCTCGAGTACCTTATTGTTACAAAATTTCGAGGTTTAATGACGCTCCAGTAAAAAGTTACAAGAATTTGTATGTTGCAAACTTTGATATGTGTAGGACGTACCGTGTAGAAGTTAGTGCCATTTGAAGTTTTGTCAGTGTTTGATTTGGGACTCAAGGGTAGCATAACTTTGAGCGATAGCTTAAATTGACAAGAGGCTCGAGTACCTTATTGTTACAAAATTTCGAGGTTTTATGACGCTCCAGTAAAAAGTTACAAGAATTTGTATGTTGCAAACTTTGATATGTGTAGGACGTACCTTGTAGAAGTTAGTGCCATTTGAAGTTTTGTCAGTGTTTGATTTGGGACTCAAGGGTAGCATAGCTTTGAGCGATAGCTTAAATTGACAAGAGGCTCGAGTACTTTATTGTTACAAAATTTCAAGGTTTTATGACGCTCCAGTAAAAAGTTACAAGCATTTGTATGTTGCAAACTTTGATAGGTGTAGGACGTACCGTATAGAAGTTAGGACCAATTGAAGTTTTATCAGTGCTTGATTTGGGACTCAAGGGTAGCATAGGTTTGAGCGATAGCTTAAATTGACAAGAGGCTCGAGTACATTATTGTTACAAAATGTCAAGGTTTTATGACGCTCCAGTAAAAAGCTACAAGCATTTGTATGTTGCAAACTTTGATAGGTGTAGGACGTACCGCATAGAAGTTAGGGCCATTTGAAGTTTTATCAGTGTTTGATTTGCGACTCAAGGGTAGCATAGCTTTGCGCGATAGCTTAAATTGACAAGAGGCTCGAGTACTTTATGGTTACAAAATTTCAAGGTTTTATGACGCTCCAGTAAAAAGTTACAAGCATTTGTATGTAGCAAACTTTGATAGGTATAGGACGTACCGTTTAGAAGTTAGGGCCATTTGAAGTTTTATCAGTGTTTGATTTGGGACTCAAGGGTAGCATAGCTTTGAGCGATAGCTTAAATTGACAAGAGGCTCGACTACTTTATTGTTACAAAATTTCAAGGTTTTATGACGCTCCAGTAAAAAGTTACAAGCATTTGTATGTTGCAAACTTTGATAGGTGTAGGACGTACCGTATAGAAGTTAGGACCATTTGAAGTTTTATCAGTGCTTGATTTGGGACTCAAGGGTAGCATAGGTTTGAGCGATAGCTTAAATTGACAAGAGGCTCGAGTACATTATTGTTACAAAATGTCAAGGTTTTATGACGCTCCAGTAAAAAGTTACAAGCATTTGTATGTTGCAAACTTTGATAGGTGTAGGACGTACCGTATAGAAGTTGGGGCCATTTGAAGTTTTATCAGTGTTTGATTTGGGACTCAAGAGCAGCATAGCTTTGAGCGATAGCTTAAATTGACAAGAGGCTCGAGTTCTTTATTGTTACAAAATATCAAGGTTTTATGACACTCCAGTAAAAAGTTACAAGCATTTATATGTTGCAAACTTTGATAGGTGTAGGACGTACCGTATAGAAGCTAGGGCCATTTGAAGTTTTATCAGTGTGTGATTTGGGCCTCAAGGGTAGCATAGCTTTGAGCGATAGCTTAAATTGAAAAGAGGCTCGAGTACTTTATTGTTACAAAATTTCAAGGTTTTATGACGCTCCAGTAAAAAGTTACAAGCATTTGTATGTTGCAAACTTTGATAGGTGTAGGACGTACCGTATAGAAGTTAGGGCCATTTGAAGTTTTATCAGTGTTTGATCTGGGACTCAAGGGTAGCATATCTTTGAGCGATAGCTTAAATTGACAAGAGGCTAGAGTACTTTATTGTTACAAAATTTCAAGGGTTTATGATGCTCCAGTAAAAAGTTATAAGCATTTGTATGTTTGCAGACTTTGATAGGTGTAGGACGTACCGTATAGAAGTTATGGCCATTTGAAGTTCCATCAGTGTTTGATCTGGGACTTAAGGGTAGCATAGCTTTGAGCGATAGCTTAAATTGACAAGAGGCTAGAGTACTTTATTGTTACAAAATTTCAAGCTTTTATGACGCTCCAGTAAAAAGTTATAAGCATTTGTATGTTGCAGACTTTGATAGGTGTAGGACGTACCGTATAGAAGTTAGGGCCATTTTAAGTTTTATCAGTGTTTATTCTGGGACTCAAGGCTAGCATATCTTTGAGCGATAGCTTAAATTGACAAGAGGCTAGAGTACTTTATTGTTACAAAATTTCAAGGGTTTATGACGCTCCAGTAAAAAGTTATAAGCATTTGTATGTTGCAGACTTTGATAGGTGTAGGACGTACCGTATAGAAGTCAGGGCCATTTGAAGTTTTATCAGTGTTTGCTTTGGGACTCCAGGGTAGTATAGCTTTGAGCGATAGCTTAAATTGACAAGAGGCTCGAGTACTTTATTGTTTCAAAATTTCAAGGTTTTATGACGCTCCAGTAAAAAGTTACAAGCATTTGTATGTTGCAAACTTTTATAGGTGTAGGACGTACCGTATAGAAGTTAGGATAATTTGAAGTTGTATCAGTATTTGATTTGGGACTCAAGGGTAGCATAACTTTGAGCGATAGCTTAAATTGACAAGAGGTTCGAGTACCTTATTGTTACAAAATTTCGAGGTTTAATGACGCTCCAGTAAAAAGTTACAAGAATTTGTATGTTGCAAACTTTGATATGTGTAGGACGTACCGTGTAGAAGTTAGTGCCATTTGAAGTTTTGTCAGTGTTTGATTTGGGACTCAAGGGTAGCATAACTTTGAGCGATAGCTTAAATTGACAAGAGGCTCGAGTACCTTATTGTTACAAAATTTCGAGGTTTTATGACGCTCCAGTAAAAAGTTACAAGAATTTGTATGTTGCAAACTTTGATATGTGTAGGACGTACCTTGTAGAAGTTAGTGCCATTTGAAGTTTTGTCAGTGTTTGATTTGGGACTCAAGGGTAGCATAGCTTTGAGCGATGGCTTAAATTGACAAGAGGCTCGAGTACTTTATTGTTACAAAATTTCAAGGTTTTATGACGCTCCAGTTAAAAGTTACAAGCATTTGTATGTTGCAAACTTTGATAGGTGTAGGACGTACCGTATAGAAGTTAGGGCCATTTGAAGTTTTATCAGTGTTTGATTTGGGACTCAAGGGTAGCATAGCTTTGAGCGATAGCTTAAATTGACAAGAGGCTCGACTACTTTATTGTTACAAAATTTCAAGGTTTTATGACGCTCCAGTAAAAAGTTACAAGCATTTGTATGTTGCAAACTTTGATAGGTGTAGGACGTACCGTATAAAAGTTAGGGCCATTTGAAGTTTTATCAGTGTTTGATTTGGGACTCAAGGGTAGCATAGCTTTGAGCGATAGCTTAAATTGACCAGAGGCTCGGGTACTTTATTGTTACAAAATTTCAAGGTTTTATGACGCACCAGTAAAAAGTTACAAGCATTTGTATGTTGCAAACTTTGTTAGTTGTACGGCATACCGTATAGAAGTTATGGCCATTTGAAGTTCCATCAGTGTTTGATCTGGGACTTAAGGGTAGCATAGCTTTGAGCGATAGCTTAAATTGACAAGAGGCTAGTGTACTTTATTGTTACAAAATTTCAAGCTTTTATGACGCTCCAGTAAAAAGTTATAAGCATTTGTATGTTGCAGACTTTGATAGGTGTAGGACGTACCGTATAGAAGTTAGGGCCATTTGAAGTTTTATCAGTGTTTGATCTGGGACTCAAGGGTAGCATATCTTTAAGCGATAGCTTAAATTGACAAGAGGCTCGAGTACCTTATTGTTACAAAATTTCGAGGTTTAATGACGCTCCAGTAAAAAGTTACAAGAATTTGTATGTTGCAAACTTTGATATGTGTAGGACGTACCGTGTAGAAGTTAGTGCCATTTGAAGTTTTGTCAGTGTTTGAATTGGGACTCAAGGGTAGCATAGCTTTGAGCGATAGCTTAAATTGACAAGAGGCTCGAGTACCTTATTGTTACAAAATTTCGAGGTTTAATGACGCTCCAGTAAAAAGTTACAAGAATTTGTATGTTGCAAACTTTGATATGTGTAGGACGTACCGTGTAGAAGTTAGTGCCATTTGAAGTTTTGTCAGTGTTTGAATTGGGACTCAAGGGTAGCATAGCTTTGAGCGATAGCTTAAATTGACAAGAGGCTCGAGTACTTTATTGTTACAAAATTTCAAGGTTTTATGACGCTCCAGTAAAAAGTTACAAGCATTTGTATGTGTCAAACTTTGATAGGTGTAGGACGTAACGTATAGAAGTTGGGACCATTTGAAGTTTTATCAGTGTTTGATTTGGGACTCAAGGGTAGCATAGCTTTGAGCGATAGCTTAAATTGACAAGAGGCTCGAGTACTTTATTGTTACAAAATTTCTAGGTTTCATGACGCACTAGTAAAAAGTTACAAGCATTTGTATGTTGTGAACTTTGATAGGTGTAGGACGTACCGTATAGAAGTTAGGGCCATTTGAAGTTTTATCAGTGTTTGATTTGGGACTCAAGGGTAGGATAGCTTTGCGCGATAGCTTAAATTGACAAGAGGCTCGAGTACTTTATTGTTACAAAATTTCAAGGTTTTATGACGCTCCAGTAAAAAGTTACAAGCATTTGTATGTTGCAAACTTTGATAGGTATAGGACGTACCGTTTAGAAGTTAGGGCCATTTGAAGTTTTATCAGTGTTTGATTTGGGACTCAAGGGTAGCATAGCTTTGAGCGATAGCTTAAATTGACAAGAGGCTCGACTACTTTATTGTTACAAAATTTCAAGGTTTTATGACGCTCCAGTAAACAGTTACAAGCATTTGTATGTTGCAAACTTTGATAGGTGTAGGACGTACCGTATAGAAGTTAGGACCATTTGAAGTTTTATCAGTGCTTGATTTGGGACTCAAGGGTAGCATAGGTTTGAGCGATAGCTTAAATTGACAAGAGGCTCGAGTACATTATTGTTACAAAATGTCAAGGTTTTATGACGCTCCAGTAAAAAGCTACAAGCATTTATATGTTGCAAACTTTGATAGGTGTAGGACGTACCGCATAGAAGTTAGGGCCATTTGAAGTTTTATCAGTGTTTGATTTGCGACTCAAGGGTAGCATAGCTTTGCGCGTTAGCTTAAATTGACAAGAGGCTCGAGTACTTTATTGTTACAAAATTTCAAGGTTTTATGACGCTCCAGTAAAAAGTTACAAGCATTTGTATGTTGTGAACTTTGATAGGTGTAGGACGTACCGTATAGAAGTTAGGGCCATTTGAAGTTTTATCAGTGTTTGATCTGGGACTCAAGGGTAGCATATCTTTGAGCGATAGCTTAAATTGACAAGAGGCTAGCGTACTTTATTGTTACAAAATTTCAAGGGTTTATGACGCTCCAGTAAAAAGTTATAAGCATTTGTATGTTGTGAACTTTGATGGGTGTAGGACGTACCGTATAGAAGTTAGGGCCATTTGAAGTTTTATCAGTGTTTGTTTTGGGACTCAAGGGTAGCATAGCTTTGCGCGATAGCTTAAATTGACAAGAGGCTCGAGTACTTTATTGTTACAAAATTTCAAGGTTTTATGACGCTCCAGTAAAAAGTTACAAGCATTTGTATGTTGCACACTTTGATAGGTATAGGACGTACCGTTTAGAAGTTAGGGCCATTTGAAGTTTTATCAGTGTTTGATTTGGGACTCAAGGGTAGCATAGCTTTGAGCGATAGCTTAAATTGACAAGAGGCTCGACTACTTTATTGTTACAAAATTTCAAGGTTTTATGACGCTCCAGTAAAAAGTTACAAGCATTTGTATGTTGCAAACTTTGATAGGTGTAGGACGTACCGTATAGATGTTAGGGCCATTTGAAGTTTTATCAGTGTTTGATTTGGGACTCAAGAGTAGTATAGCTTTGAGCGATAGCTTAAATTGACCAGAGGCTCGGGTACTTTATTGTTACAAAATTTCAAGGTTTTATGACGCACCAGTAAAAAGTTACAAGCATTTGTATGTTGCAGACTTTGATCGGTGTAGGACGTACCGTATAGAAGTTAGGGCCATTTGAAGTTTTATCAGTGTTTGATCTGGGACTCAAGGGTAGCATATCTTTGAGCGATAGCTTAAATTGACAAGAGGCTAGCGTACTTTATTGTTACAAAATTTCAAGGGTTTATGACGCTCCAGTAAAAAGTTATAAGCATTTGTATGTTGCAGACTTTGATAGGTGTAGGACGTACCGTATAGAAGTCAGGGCCATTTGAAATTTTATCAGTGTTTGATTTGGGACTCCAGGGTAGCATCGCTTTGAGCGATAGCTTAAATTGACAAGAGGCTCGAGTACTTTATTGTTTCAAAATTTCAAGGTTTTATGACGCTCCAGTAAAAAGTTACAAGCATTTGTATGTTGCAAACTTTTATAGGTGTAGGACGTACCGTATAGAAGTTAGGGTCATTTGAAGTTGTATCAGTATTTGATTTGGGACTCAATGGTAGCATAACATTGAGCGATAGCTTAAATTGACAAGAGGCTCGAGTACCTTATTGTTACAAAATTTCGAGGTTTAATGACGCTCCAGTAAAAAGTTACAAGAATTTGTATGTTGCAAACTTTGATATGTGTAGGACGTACCGTGTAGAAGTTAGTGCCATTTGAAGTTTTGTCAGTGTTTGATTTGGGACTCAAGGGTAGCATAGCTTTGAGCGATAGCTTAAATTGACAAGAGGCTCGAGTACTTTATTGTTACAAAATTTCAAGGTTTTATGACGCTCCAGTAAAAAGTTACAAGCATTTGTATGTTGCAAACTTTGATAGGTGTAGGACGTACCGTATAGAAGTTAGGACCATTTGAAGTTTTATCAGTGTTTGATTTGGGACTCAAGGGTAGCATAGCTTTCAGCGACAGCTTAAATTGACAAGAGGCTCGAGTACTTTATTGTTACAAAATTTCTAGGTTTCATGACGCACCAGTAAAAAGTTACAAGCATTTGTATGTTGCAAACTTTGATAGGTGTAGGACGTACCGTATGGAAGTTAGGACCATTTGAAGTTTTATCAGTGCTTGATTTGGGACTCAAGGGTAGCATAGGTTTGAGCGATAGCTTAAATTGACAAGAGGCTCGAGTACATTATTGTTACAAAATGTCAAGGTTTTATGACGCTCCAGTAAAAAGCTACAAGCATTTGTATGTTGCAAACTTTGATAGGTGTAGGACGTACCGCATAGAAGTTAGGGCCATTTGAAGTTTTATCAGTGTTTGATTTGCGACTCCAGGGTAGCATAGCTTTGCGCGATAGCTTAAATTGACAAGAGGCTCGAGTACTTTATTGTTACAAAATTTCAAGGTTTTATGACGCTCCAGTAAAAAGTTACAAGCATTTGTATGTTGTGAACTTTGATAGGTGTAGGACGTACCGTATAGAAGTTAGGGCCATTTGAAGTTTTATCAGTGTTTGATTTGGGACTCAAGGGTAGCATAGCTTTGCGCGATAGCTTAAATTGACAAGAGGCTCGAGTACTTTATTGTTACAAAATTTCAAGGTTTAATGACGCTCCAGTAAAAAGTTACAAGCATTTGTATGTTGCAAACTTTGATAGGTGTAGGACGTACCGTATAGAAGTTAGGACCATTTGAAGTTTTATCAGTGTTTGATTTGGGACTCAAGGGTAGCATAGCTTTCAGCGACAGCTTAAATTGACAAGAGGCTCGAGTACTTTATTGTTACAAAATTTCTAGGTTTCATGACGCACCAGTAAAAAGTTACAAGCATTTGTATGTTGCAAACTTTGATAGGTGTACGACGTACCGTATAGAAGTTAGGACCATTTGAAGTTTTATCAGTGCTTGATTTGGGACTCAAGGGTAGCATAGGTTTGAGCGATAGCTTAAATTGACAAGAGGCTCGAGTACATTATTGTTACAAAATGTCAAGGTTTTATGACGCTCCAGTAAAAAGCTACAAGCATTTGTATGTAGCAAACTTTGATAGGTGTAGGACGTACCGCATAGAAGTTAGGGCCATTTGAAGTTTTATCAGTGTTTGATTTGCGACTCAAGGGTAGCATAGCTTTGCGCGATAGCTTAAATTGACAAGAGGCTCGAGTACTTTATTGTTACAAAATTTCAAGGTTTTATGACGCTCCAGTAAAAAGTTACAAGCATTTGTATGTTGTGAACTTTGATGGGTGTAGGACGTACCGTATAGAAGTTAGGGCCATTTGAAATTTTATCAGTGTTTGATTTGGGACTCAAGGGTAGCATAGCTTTGCGCGATAGCTTAAATTGACAAGAGGCTCGAGTACTTTATTGTTACAAAATTTCAAGGTTTTATGACGCTCCAGTAAAAAGTTACAAGCATTTGTATGTTGCACACTTTGATAGGTATAGGACGTACCGTTTAGAAGTTAGGGCCATTTGAAGTTTTATCAGTGTTTGATTTGGGACTCAAGGGTAGCATAGCTTTGAGCGATAGCTTAAATTGACAAGAGGCTCGACTACTTTATTGTTACAAAATTTCAAGGTTTTATGACGCTCCAGTAAAAAGTTACAAGCATTTGTATGTTGCAAACTTTGATAGGTGTAGGACGTACCGTATAGAAGTTAGGGCCATTTGAAGTTTTATCAGTGTTTGATTTGGGACTCAAGGGTAGCATAGCTTTGAGCGATAGCTTAAATTGACCAGAGGCTCGGGTACTTTATTGTTACAAAATTTCAAGGTTTTATGACGCACCAGTAAAAAGTTACAAGCATTTGTATGTTGCAAACTTTGTTAGTTGTACGGCATACCGTATAGAAGTTATGGCCATTTGAAGTTCCATCAGTGTTTGATCTGGGACTTAAGGGTAGCATAGCTTTGAGCGATAGCTTAAATTGACAAGAGGCTAGAGTACTTTATTGTTACAAAATTTCAAGCTTTTATGACGCTCCAGTAAAAAGTTATAAGCATTTGTATGTTGCAGACTTTGATAGGTGTAGGACGTACCGTATAGAAGTTAGGGCCATTTGAAGTTTTATCAGTGTTTGATCTGGGACTCAAGGGTAGCATATCTTTGAGCGATAGCTTAAATTGACAAGAGGCTGGCGTACTTTATTGTTACAAAATTTCAAGGGTTTATGACGCTCCAGTAAAAAGTTATAAGCATTTGTATGTTGCAGACTTTGATAGGTGTAGGACGTACCGTATAGAAGTCAGGGCCATTTGAAGTTTTATCAGTATTTGGTTTGGGACTCAAGGGTAGCATAACTTTGAGCGATAGCTTAAATTGACAAGAGGCTCGAGTATCTTATTGTTACAAAATTTCGAGGTTTAATGACGCTCCAGTAAAAAGTTACAAGAATTTGTATGTTGCAAACTTTGATATGTGTAGGACGTACCGTGTAGAAGTTAGTGCCATTTGAAGTTTTGTCAGTGTTTGATTTGGGACTCAAGGGTAGCATAGCTTTGAGCGATAGCTTAAATTGACAACAGGCTCGAGTACTTTATTGTTACAAAATTTCAAGGTTTCATGACGCACCAGTAAAAAGTTACAAGCATTTGTATGTTGCAAACTTTGATAGGTGTAGGACGTACCGTATAGAAGTTAGGACCATTTGAAGTTTTATCAGTGCTTGATTTGGGACTCAAGGGTAGCATAGGTTTGAGCGATAGCTTAAATTGACAAGAGGCTCGAGTACATTATTGTTACAAAATGTCAAGGTTTTATGACGCTCCAGTAAAAAGCTACAAGCATTTGTATGTAGCAAACTTTGATAGGTGTAGGACGTACCGCATAGAAGTTAGGGCCATTTGAAGTTTTATCAGTGTTTGATTTGCGACTCAAGGGTAGCATAGCTTTGCGCGATAGCTTAAATTGACAAGAGGCTCGAGTACTTTATTGTTACAAAATTTCAAGGTTTTATGACGCTCCAGTAAAAAGTTACAAGCATTTGTATGTTGTGAACTTTGATGGGTGTAGGACGTACCGTATAGAAGTTAGGGCCATTTGAAGTTTTATCAGTGTTTGATTTGGGACTCAAGGGTAGCATAGCTTTGCGCGATAGCTTAAATTGACAAGAGGCTCGAGTACTTTATTGTTACAAAATTTCAAGGTTTTATGACGCTCCAGTAAAAAGTTACAAGCATTTGTATGTTGCACACTTTGATAGGTATAGGACGTACCGTTTAGAAGTTAGGGCCATTTGAAGTTTTATCAGTGTTTGATTTGGGACTCAAGGGTAGCATAGCTTTGAGCGATAGCTTAAATTGACAAGAGGCTCGACTACTTTATTGTTACAAAATTTCAAGGTTTTATGACGCTCCAGTAAAAAGTTACAAGCATTTGTATGTTGCAAACTTTGATAGGTGTAGGACGTACCGTATAGAAGTTAGGGCCATTTGAAGTTTTATCAGTGTTTGATTTGGGACTCAAGGGTAGCATAGCTTTGAGCGATAGCTTAAATTGACCAGAGGCTCGGGTACTTTATTGTTACAAAATTTCAAGGTTTTATGACGCACCAGTAAAAAGTTACAAGCATTTGTATGTTGCAAACTTTGTTAGTTGTACGGCATACCGTATAGAAGTTATGGCCATTTGAAGTTCCATCAGTGTTTGATCTGGGACTTAAGGGTAGCATAGCTTTGAGCGATAGCTTAAATTGACAAGAGGCTAGAGTACTTTATTGTTACAAAATTTCAAGCTTTTATGACGCTCCAGTAAAAAGTTATAAGCATTTGTATGTTGCAGACTTTGATAGGTGTAGGACGTACCGTATAGAAGTTAGGGCCATTTGAAGTTTTATCAGTGTTTGATCTGGGACTCAAGGGTAGCATATCTTTGAGCGATAGCTTAAATTGACAAGAGGCTAGCGTACTTTATTGTTACAAAATTTCAAGGGTTTATGACGCTCCAGTAAAAAGTTATAAGCATTTGTATGTTGCAGACTTTGATAGGTGTAGGACGTACCGTATAGAAGTCAGGGCCATTTGAAGTTTTATCAGTATTTGGTTTGGGACTCAAGGGTAGCATAACTTTGAGCGATAGCTTAAATTGACAAGAGGCTCGAGTATCTTATTGTTACAAAATTTCGAGGTTTAATGACGCTCCAGTAAAAAGTTACAAGAATTTGTATGTTGCAAACTTTGATATGTGTAGGACGTACCGTGTAGAAGTTAGTGCCATTTGAAGTTTTGTCAGTGTTTGATTTGGGACTCAAGGGTAGCATAGCTTTGAGCGATAGCTTAAATTGACAACAGGCTCGATTACTTTATTGTTACAAAATTTCAAGGTTTTATGACGCTCCAGTAAAAAGTTACAAGCATTTGTATGTTGCAAATTTTGATAGGTGTAGGACGTACCGTATAGAAGTTAGGGCCATTTGAAGTTTTATCAGTGTTTGATTTGGGACACAAGGGTAGCATAGGTTTGAGCGATAGCTTAAATTGAAAAGATGCCTTTATTGTTACAAAATTTCAAGATTTTATGACGCTCCAGTAAAAAGTTACAAGCATTTGCATGTTCCAAACTTTGATAGGTGTAGGACGTACCGTATAGAAGTTTCGGGCCATTTGAAGTTTTATCAGTGTTTGATTTGGGACTCAAGGATAGCATAGCTTTGAGCGATGGCTTAAATTGACAAGAGGCTCGAGTACTTTATTGTTACAAAATTTCAAGGTTTTATGACGCTGCAGTAAAAAGTTACAAGCATTTGTATGTTGCAAACTTTGATAGGTGTAGGACGTACCGTATAGAAGTTAGGGCCATTTGAAGTTTTGTCAGTGTTTGATTTGGGACTCAAGGGTAGCATAGCTTTGAGCGATAGCTTAAATTAACAAGAGGCTCGAGTATCTTATTGTTACAAAATTTCGAGGTTTAATGACGCTCCAGTAAAAAGTTACAAGAATTTGTATGTTGCAAACTTTGATATGTGTAGGACGTACCGTGTAGAAGTTAGTGCCATTTGAAGTTTTGTCAGTGTTTGATTTGGGACTCAAGGGTAGCATAGCTTTGAGCGATAGCTTAAATTGACAACAGGCTCGAGTACTTTATTGTTACAAAATTTCAAGGTTTTATGACGCTCCAGTAAAAAGTTACAAGCATTTGTATGTTGCAAACTTTGATAGGTGTAGGACGTACCGTATAGAAGTTAGGACCATTTGAAGTTTTATCAGTGTTTGATTTGGGACTCAAGGGTAGCATAGCTTTCAGCGACAGCTTAAATTGACAAGAGGCTCGAGTACTTTATTGTTACAAAATTTCTAGGTTTCATGACGCACCAGTAAAAAGTTACAAGCATTTGTATGTTGCAAACTTTGATAGGTGTAGGACGTACCGTATAGAAGTTAGGACCATTTGAAGTTTTATCAGTGCTTGATTTGGGACTCAAGGGTAGCATAGGTTTGAGCGATAGCTTAAATTGACAAGAGGCTCGAGTACATTATTGTTACAAAATGTCAAGGTTTTATGACGCTCCAGTAAAAAGCTACAAGCATTTGTATGTTGCAAACTTTGATAGGTGTAGGACGTACCGCATAGAAGTTAGGGCCATTTGAAGTTTTATCAGTGTTTGATTTGCGACTCAAGGGTAGCATAGCTTTGCGCGATAGCTTAAATTGACAAGAGGCTCGAGTACTTTATTGTTACAAAATTTCAAGGTTTTATGACGCTCCAGTAAAAAGTTACAAGCATTTGTATGTTGTGAAATTTGATAGGTGTAGGACGTACCGTATAGAAGTTAGGGCCATTTGAAGTTTTATCAGTGTTTGATTTGGGACTCAAGGGTAGCATAGCTTTGCGCGATAGCTTAAATTGACAAGAGGCTCGAGTACTTTATTGTTACAAAATTTCAAGGTTTAATGACGCTCCAGTAAAAAGTTACAAGCATTTGTATGTTGCAAACTTTGATAGGTATAGGACGTACCGTTTAGAAGTTAGGGCCATTTGAAGTTTTATCAGTGTTTGATTTGGGACTCAAGGGTAGCATAGCTTTGAGCGATAGCTTAAATTGACAAGAGGCTCGACTACTTTATTGTTACAAAATTTCAAGGTTTTATGACGCTCCAGTAAAAAGTTACAAGCATTTGTATGTTGCAAACTTTGATAGGTGTAGGACGTACCGTATAGAAGTTAGGGCCATTTGAAGTTTTATCAGTGTTTGATTTGGGACACAAGGGTAGCATAGGTTTGAGCGATAGCTTAAATTGAAAAGATGCCTTTATTGTTACAAAATTTCAAGATTTTATGACGCTCCAGTAAAAAGTTACAAGCATTTGCATGTTCCAAACTTTGATAGGTGTAGGACGTACCGTATAGAAGTTTCGGGCCATTTGAAGTTTTATCAGTGTTTGATTTGGGACTCAAGGATAGCATAGCTTTGAGCGATGGCTTAAATTGACAAGAGGCTCGAGTACTTTATTGTTACAAAATTTCAAGGTTTTATGACGCTGCAGTAAAAAGTTACAAGCATTTGTATGTTGCAAACTTTGATAGGTGTAGGACGTACCGTATAGAAGTTAGGGCCATTTGAAGTTTTGTCAGTGTTTGATTTGGGACTCAAGGGTAGCATAGCTTTGAGCGATAGCTTAAATTAACAAGAGGCTCGAGTATCTTATTGTTACAAAATTTCGAGGTTTAATGACGCTCCAGTAAAAAGTTACAAGAATTTGTATGTTGCAAACTTTGATATGTGTAGGACGTACCGTGTAGAAGTTAGTGCCATTTGAAGTTTTGTCAGTGTTTGATTTGGGACTCAAGGGTAGCATAGCTTTGAGCGATAGCTTAAATTGACAACAGGCTCGAGTACTTTATTGTTACAAAATTTCAAGGTTTTATGACGCTCCAGTAAAAAGTTACAAGCATTTGTATGTTGCAAACTTTGATAGGTGTAGGACGTACCGTATAGAAGTTAGGACCATTTGAAGTTTTATCAGTGCTTGATTTGGGACTCAAGGGTAGCATAGGTTTGAGCGATAGCTTAAATTGACAAGAGGCTCGAGTACATTATTGTTACAAAATGTCAAGGTTTTATGACGCTCCAGTAAAAAGCTACAAGCATTTGTATGTTGCAAACTTTGATAGGTGTAGGACGTACCGCATAGAAGTTAGGGCCATTTGAAGTTTTATCAGTGTTTGATTTGCGACTCCAGGGTAGCATAGCTTTGCGCGATAGCTTAAATTGACAAGAGGCTCGAGTACTTTATTGTTACAAAATTTCAAGGTTTTATGACGCTCCAGTAAAAAGTTACAAGCATTTGTATGTTGTGAAATTTGATAGGTGTAGGACGTACCGTATAGAAGTTAGGGCCATTTGAAGTTTTATCAGTGTTTGATTTGGGACTCAAGGGTAGCATAGCTTTGCGCGATAGCTTAAATTGACAAGAGGCTCGAGTACTTTATTGTTACAAAATTTCAAGGTTTAATGACGCTCCAGTAAAAAGTTACAAGCATTTGTATGTTGCAAACTTTGATAGGTATAGGACGTACCGTTTAGAAGTTAGGGCCATTTGAAGTTTTATCAGTGTTTGATTTGGGACTCAAGGGTAGCATAGCTTTGAGCGATAGCTTAAATTGACAAGAGGCTCGACTACTTTATTGTTACAAAATTTCAAGGTTTTATGACGCTCCAGTAAAAAGTTACAAGCATTTGTATGTTGCAAACTTTGATAGGTGTAGGACGTACCGTATAGAAGTTAGGGCCATTTGAAGTTTTATCAGTGTTTGATTTGGGACTCAAGGGTAGCATAGCTTTGAGCGATAGCTTAAATTAACAAGAGGCTCGAGTACTTTATTGTTATAAATTTCAAGGGTTTATGACGCTCCACTTAAAAGGTATAAGCATTTGTATGTTGCAGACTTTGATAGGTGTAGGACGTACCGTATAGAAGTCAGGGCCATTTGAAGTTTTATCAGTGTTTGATTTGGGACTCCAGGGTAGCATAGCTTTGAGCGATAGCTTAAATTGACAAGGGGCTCGAGTACTTTATTGTTTCAAAATTTCAAGGTTTTATGACGCTCGAGTAAAAAGTTACAAGCATTTGTATGTTGCAAACTTTGATAGGTGTAGGACGTACCGCATAGAAGTTAGGGCCATTTGAAGTTTTATGAGTGTTTGATTTAGGCCTCAAGGGAAGCATAGCTTTGAGCGATAGCTTAAATTGACAAGAGGCTCGAGTACTTTATTGTTACAAAATTTCAAGGTTTTATGACGCACCTGTAAAAAGTTACAAGCATTTGTATGTTGCTAACTTTGATAGGTGTAGGGCGTACCGTATAGAAGTTAGGGCCATTTGAAGTTTTATCAGTGTTTGATTTAGTACTCAAGGGTAGAATAGCTTTGAGCGATAGCTTAAATTGACAAGAGGCTCGAGTATGTACTTTATTGTTACAAAATTTCAAGGTTTTATGACGCTCCAGTAAAAAGTTACAAGCATTTGAATGTTGCAAACTTTGATAGGTGTAGGACGAACCGTATAGAAGTTGGGGCCATTTGAAGTTTTATCAGTGTTTGGTGTGGGACTCAAGGGCAGCTTAGCTTTGAGCGATAGCTTAAATTGACAAGAAGCTCGAGTACTTTATTGTTACAAAATTTCAAGGTTTTATGACGCTCCAGTAAAAAGTTACAAGCATTTGTATGTTGCAAACTTTGGTAGGTGTAGGACGTACCGTATAGAAGTTAGGGCCATTTGAAGTTTTATCAGTGTTTGATTTGGGACTCAAGGGTAGCATAGCTTTGAGCGATAGCTTAAATTGACAAGAGGCTCGAGTACTTTATTGTTACAAAATTTGAAGGTTTTATGACGCTCCACTAAAAAGTTACAAGCATTTGTATGTTGCAAACTTTGATAGGTGTAGGACGTACCGTATAGAAGTTGGGGCCATTTGAAGTTTTATCAGTGTTTGATTTGGGACTCAAGAGCAGCATAGCTTTGAGCGATAGCTTAAATTGACAAGAGGCTCGAGTTCTTCATTGTTACAAAATATCAAGGTTTTATGACGCTCCAGTAAAAAGTTACAAGCATTTGTATGTTGCAAACTTTGATAGGTGTAGGACGTACCGTATAGAAGCTAGGGCCATTTGAAGTTTTATCAGTGTTTGATTTGGGACTCAAGGGTAGCATAGCTTTGAGCGATAGCTTAAATTGACAAGAGGCTCGAGTACTTTATTGTTACAAAATTTCAAGGTTTTATGACGCTCCAGTAAAAAGTTACAAGCATTTGTATGTTGCAAACTTTGATAGGTGTAGGACGTACCGTATAGAAGTGAGGGGCCATTTGAAGTTTTATCAGTGTTTGATCTGGGACTCGAGGGTAGCATATCTTTGAGCGGTAGCTTAAATTGACAAGAGGCTAGAGTACTTTATTGTTACAAAATTTCATGGGTTTATGACGCTCCAGTAAAAAGTTATAAGCATTTGTATGTTGCAGACTTTGATAGGTGTAGGACGTACCGTATAGAAGTCAGGGCCATTTGAAGTTTTATCAGTGTTTGATTTGGGACTCAAGGGTAGCATAGCTTTGAGCGATAGCTTAAATTGACAAGAGGCTCGAGTACTTTATTGTTACAAAATTTCAAGGTTTTATGACGCTCCAGTAAAAAGTTACAAGCATTTGTATGTTGAAAACTTTGATAGGTGTAGGACGTACCGTATAGAAGTTAGGGCCATTTGAAGTTTTATCAGTGTTTGATCTGGGACTCAAGGGTAGCATATCTTTGAGCGATAGCTTAAATTGACAAGAGGCTAGAGTACTTTATTGTTACAAAATTTCAAGGGTTTATGACGCTCCAGTAAAAAGTTATAAGCATTTGTATGTTGCAAACTTTGATAGGTGTAGGACGTACCGTATAGAAGTTAGGACCATTTGAAGTTTTATCAGTGTTTGATCTGGGACTCAAGGGTAGCATATCTTTGAGCGATAGCTTAAATTGACAAGAGGCTCGAGAACTTTATTGTTTCAAAATTTCAAGGTTTTATGACGCTCCAGTAAAAAGTTACAAGCATTTGTATGTTGCAAACTTTGATAAGTGTAGGACGTACCGTATAGAAGTTAGGGCCATTTGAAGTTTTATCAGTCTATGATTTGGGACTCAAGGGTAGCATAGGTTTGAGCGATAGCTTAAATTGAAAAGATGCCTTTATTGTTACAAAATTTCAAGGTTTTATGACGCTCCAGTAAAAAGTTACAAGCATTTGTATGTTGCAAACTTTGATAGGTGTAGGACGTACCGTATAGAAGTTAGGGCCATTTGAAGTTTTATCAGTGTTTGATCTGGGACTCAAGGGTAGCATATCTTTGAGCGATAGCTTAAATTGACAAGAGGCTAGAGTACTTTATTGTTACAAAATTTCAAGGGTTTATGACGCTCCAGTAAAAAGTTATAAGCATTTGTATGTTGCAAACTTTGATAGGTGTTGGGCGTACCGTATAGATGTTAGGGCCATTTGAATTTTTATCAGTGTTTGATTTGGGACTCAAGGGTAACATAGCTTTGCGCGATAGCTTAAATTTACAAGAGGCTCGAGTACTTTATTGTTACAAAATTTCAAGGTTTTATGACGCACCTGTAAAAAGTTACAAGCATTTGTATGTTGCTAACTTTGATAGGTGTAGGGCGTACCGTATAGAAGTTAGGGCCATTTGAAGTTTTATCAGTCTATGATTTGGGACTCAAGGGTAGCATAGGTTTGAGCGATAGCTTAAATTGAAAAGATGCCTTTATTGTTACAAAATTTCAAGGTTTTATGACGCTCCAGTAAAAAGTTACAAGCATTTGTATGTTGCAAACTTTGATAGGTGTAGGACGTACCGTATAGAAGTTAGGGCCATTTGAAGTTTTATCAGTGTTTGATCTGGGACTCAAGGGTAGCATATCTTTGAGCGATAGCTTAAATTGACAAGAGGCTCGAGTACTTTATTGTTACAAAATTTCAAGGTTTTATGACGCTCCAGTAAAAAGTTATAAGCATTTGTATGTTGCAAACTTTGATAGGTGTTGGGCGTACCGTATAGATGTTAGGGCCATTTGAATTTTTATCAGTGTTTGATTTGGGACTCAAGGGTAACATAGCTTTGCGCGATAGCTTAAATTTACAAGAGGCTCGAGTACTTTATTGTTACAAAATTTCAAGGTTTTATGACGCACCTGTAAAAAGTTACAAGCATTTGTATGTTGCTAACTTTGATAGGTGTAGGGCGTACCGTATAGAAGTTAGGGCCATTTGAAGTTTTATCAGTGTTTGATTTAGTACTCAAGGGTAGAATAGCTTTGAGCGATAGCTTAAATTGACAAGAGGCTCGAGTATGTACTTTATTGTTACAAAATTTCAAGGTTTTATGACGCTCCAGTAAAAAGTTACAAGCATTTGAATGTTGCAAACTTTGATAGGTGTAGGACGAACCGTATAGAAGTTGGGGCCATTTGAAGTTTTATCAGTGTTTGGTGTGGGACTCAAGGGCAGCTTAGCTTTGAGCGATAGCTTAAATTGACAAGAAGTTCGAGTACTTTATTGTTACAAAATTTCAAGGTTTTATGACGCTCCAGTAAAAAGTTACAAGCATTTGTATGTTGCAAACTTTGGTAGGTGTAGGACGTACCGTATAGAAGTTAGGGCCATTTGAAGTTTTATCAGTGTTTTATTTGGGACTCAAGGGTAGCATAGCTTTGAGCGATAGCTTAAATTGACAAGAGGCTCGAGTACTTTATTGTTACAAAATTTGAAGGTTTTATGACGCTCCACTAAAAAGTTACAAGCATTTGTATGTTGCAAACTTTGATAGGTGTAGGACGTACCGTATAGAAGTTGGGGCCATTTGAAGTTTTATCAGTGTTTGATTTGGGACTCAAGAGCAGCATAGCTTTGAGCGATAGCTTAAATTGACAAGAGGCTCGAGTTCTTCATTGTTACAAAATATCAAGGTTTTATGACGCTCCAGTAAAAATTTACAAGTATTTGTATGTTGCAAACTTTGATAGGTGTAGGACGTACCGTATAGAAGCTAGGGCCATTTGAAGTTTTATCAGTGTTTGATTTGGGACTCAAGGGTAGCATAGCTTTGAGCGATAGCTTAAATTGACAAGAGGCTCGAGTACTTTATTGTTACCAAATTTCAAGGTTTTATGACGCTCCAGTAAAAAGTTACAAGCATTTGTATGTTGCAAACTTTGATAGGTGTAGGACGTACCGTATAGAAGTGAGGGGCCATTTGAAGTTTTATCAGTGTTTGATCTGGGACTCGAGGGTAGCATATCTTTGAGCGGTAGCTTAAATTGACAAGAGGCTAGAGTACTTTATTGTTACAAAATTTCAAGGGTTTATGACGCTCCAGTAAAAAGTTATAAGCATTTGTATGTTGCAGACTTTGATAGGTGTAGGACGTACCGTATAGAAGTCAGGGCCATTTGAAGTTTTATCAGTGTTTGATTTGGGACTCAAGGGTAGCATAGCTTTGAGCGATAGCTTAAATTGACAAGAGGCTCGAGTACTTTATTGTTACAAAATTTCAAGGTTTTATGACGCTCCAGTAAAAAGTTACAAGCATTTGTATGTTGAAAACTTTGATAGGTGTAGGACGTACCGTATAGAAGTTAGGGCCATTTGAAGTTTTATCAGTGTTTGATCTGGGACTCAAGGGTAGCATATCTTTGAGCGATAGCTTAAATTGACAAGAGGCTAGAGTACTTTATTGTTACAAAATTTCAAGGGTTTATGACGCTCCAGTAAAAAGTTATAAGCATTTGTATGTTGCAAACTTTGATAGGTGTAGGACGTACCGTATAGAAGTTAGGACCATTTGAAGTTTTATCAGTGTTTGATCTGGGACTCAAGGGTAGCATATCTTTGAGCGATAGCTTAAATTGACAAGAGGCTCGAGAACTTTATTGTTTCAAAATTTCAAGGTTTTATGACGCTCCAGTAAAAAGTTACAAGCATTTGTATGTTGCAAACTTTGATAAGTGTAGGACGTACCGTATAGAAGTTAGGGCCATTTGAAGTTTTATCAGTCTATGATTTGGGACTCAAGGGTAGCATAGGTTTGAGCGATAGCTTAAATTGAAAAGATGCCTTTATTGTTACAAAATTTCAAGGTTTTATGACGCTCCAGTAAAAAGTTACAAGCATTTGTATGTTGCAAACTTTGATAGGTGTAGGACGTACCGTATAGAAGTTAGGGCCATTTGAAGTTTTATCAGTGTTTGATCTGGGACTCAAGGGTAGCATATCTTTGAGCGATAGCTTAAATTGACAAGAGGCTAGAGTACTTTATTGTTACAAAATTTCAAGGGTTTATGACGCTCCAGTAAAAAGTTATAAGCATTTGTATGTTGCAAACTTTGATAGGTGTTGGGCGTACCGTATAGATGTTAGGGCCATTTGAATTTTTATCAGTGTTTGATTTGGGACTCAAGGGTAACATAGCTTTGCGCGATAGCTTAAATTTACAAGAGGCTCGAGTACTTTATTGTTACAAAATTTCAAGGTTTTATGACGCACCTGTAAAAAGTTACAAGCATTTGTATGTTGCTAACTTTGATAGGTGTAGGGCGTACCGTATAGAAGTTAGGGCCATTTGAAGTTTTATCAGTCTATGATTTGGGACTCAAGGGTAGCATAGGTTTGAGCGATAGCTTAAATTGAAAAGATGCCTTTATTGTTACAAAATTTCAAGGTTTTATGACGCTCCAGTAAAAAGTTACAAGCATTTGTATGTTGCAAACTTTGATAGGTGTAGGACGTACCGTATAGAAGTTAGGGCCATTTGAAGTTTTATCAGTGTTTGATCTGGGACTCAAGGGTAGCATATCTTTGAGCGATAGCTTAAATTGACAAGAGGCTCGAGTACTTTATTGTTACAAAATTTCAAGGTTTTATGACGCTCCAGTAAAAAGTTATAAGCATTTGTATGTTGCAAACTTTGATAGGTGTTGGGCGTACCGTATAGATGTTAGGGCCATTTGAATTTTTATCAGTGTTTGATTTGGGACTCAAGGGTAACATAGCTTTGCGCGATAGCTTAAATTTACAAGAGGCTCGAGTACTTTATTGTTACAAAATTTCAAGGTTTTATGACGCACCTGTAAAAAGTTACAAGCATTTGTATGTTGCTAACTTTGATAGGTGTAGGGCGTACCGTATAGAAGTTAGGGCCATTTGAAGTTTTATCAGTGTTTGATTTAGTACTCAAGGGTAGAATAGCTTTGAGCGATAGCTTAAATTGACAAGAGGCTCGAGTATGTACTTTATTGTTACAAAATTTCAAGGTTTTATGACGCTCCAGTAAAAAGTTACAAGCATTTGAATGTTGCAAACTTTGATAGGTGTAGGACGAACCGTATAGAAGTTGGGGCCATTTGAAGTTTTATCAGTGTTTGGTGTGGGACTCAAGGGCAGCTTAGCTTTGAGCGATAGCTTAAATTGACAAGAAGTTCGAGTACTTTATTGTTACAAAATTTCAAGGTTTTATGACGCTCCAGTAAAAAGTTACAAGCATTTGTATGTTGCAAACTTTGGTAGGTGTAGGACGTACCGTATAGAAGTTAGGGCCATTTGAAGTTTTATCAGTGTTTTATTTGGGACTCAAGGGTAGCATAGCTTTGAGCGATAGCTTAAATTGACAAGAGGCTCGAGTACTTTATTGTTACAAAATTTGAAGGTTTTATGACGCTCCACTAAAAAGTTACAAGCATTTGTATGTTGCAAACTTTGATAGGTGTAGGACGTACCGTATAGAAGTTGGGGCCATTTGAAGTTTTATCAGTGTTTGATTTGGGACTCAAGAGCAGCATAGCTTTGAGCGATAGCTTAAATTGACAAGAGGCTCGAGTTCTTCATTGTTACAAAATATCAAGGTTTTATGACGCTCCAGTAAAAATTTACAAGTATTTGTATGTTGCAAACTTTGATAGGTGTAGGACGTACCGTATAGAAGCTAGGGCCATTTGAAGTTTTATCAGTGTTTGATTTGGGACTCAAGGGTAGCATAGCTTTGAGCGATAGCTTAAATTGACAAGAGGCTCGAGTACTTTATTGTTACCAAATTTCAAGGTTTTATGACGCTCCAGTAAAAAGTTACAAGCATTTGTATGTTGCAAACTTTGATAGGTGTAGGACGTACCGTATAGAAGTGAGGGGCCATTTGAAGTTTTATCAGTGTTTGATCTGGGACTCGAGGGTAGCATATCTTTGAGCGGTAGCTTAAATTGACAAGAGGCTAGAGTACTTTATTGTTACAAAATTTCAAGGGTTTATGACGCTCCAGTAAAAAGTTATAAGCATTTGTATGTTGCAGACTTTGATAGGTGTAGGACGTACCGTATAGAAGTCAGGGCCATTTGAAGTTTTATCAGTGTTTGATTTGGGACTCAAGGGTAGCATAGCTTTGAGCGATAGCTTAAATTGACAAGAGGCTCGAGTACTTTATTGTTACAAAATTTCAAGGTTTTATGACGCTCCAGTAAAAAGTTACAAGCATTTGTATGTTGAAAACTTTGATAGGTGTAGGACGTACCGTATAGAAGTTAGGGCCATTTGAAGTTTTATCAGTGTTTGATCTGGGACTCAAGGGTAGCATATCTTTGAGCGATAGCTTAAATTGACAAGAGGCTAGAGTACTTTATTGTTACAAAATTTCAAGGGTTTATGACGCTCCAGTAAAAAGTTATAAGCATTTGTATGTTGCAAACTTTGATAGGTGTAGGACGTACCGTATAGAAGTTAGGACCATTTGAAGTTTTATAAGTGTTTGATCTGGGACTCAAGGGTAGCATATCTTTGAGCGATAGCTTAAATTTTCAAGAGGCTCGAGAACTTTATTGTTTCAAAATTTCAAGGTTTTATGACGCTCCAGTAAAAAGTTACAAGCATTTGTATGTTGCAAACTTTGATAGGTGTAGGACGTACCGTATAGAAGTTAGGGCCATTTGAAGTTTTATCAGTCTATGATTTGGGACTCAAGGGTAGCATAGGTTTGTGCGATAGCTTAAATTGAAAAGATGCCTTTATTGTTACAAAATTTCAAGGTTTTATGACGCTCCAGTAAAAAGTTACAAGCATTTGTATGTTGCAAACTTTGATAGGTGTACGACGTACCGTATAGAAGTTAGGGCCATTTGAAGTTTTATCAGTGTTTGATCTGGGACTCAAGGGTAGCATATCTTTGAGCGATAGCTTAAATTGACAAGAGGCTAGAGTACTTTATTGTTACAAAATTTCAAGGGTTTATGACGCTCCAGTAAAAAGTTATAAGCATTTGTATGTTGCAAACTTTGATAGGTGTAGGACGTACCGTATAGAAGTTAGGACCATTTGAAGTTTTATCAGTGTTTGATCTGGGACTCAAGGGTAGCATATCTTTGAGCGATAGCTTAAATTGACAAGAGGCTCGAGTAATTTATTGTTTCAAAATTTCAAGGTTTTATGACGCTCCAGTAAAAAGTTACAAGCATTTGTATGTTGCAAACTTTGATAGGTGTAGGACGTACCGTATAGAAGTCAGGGCCATTTGAAGTTTTATCAGTGTTTGATTTGGGACTCAAGGGTAGCATAGCTTTGAGCGATAGCTTAAATTGACAAGAGGCTCGAGTACTTTATTGTTTCAAAATTTCAAGGTTTTATGACGCTCGAGTAAAAAGTGACAAGCATTTGTATGTTGCAAACTTTGATAGGTGTAGGACGTACCGTATAGAAGTTAGGGCCATTTGAAGTTTTATCAGTCTATGATTTGGGACTCAAGGGTAGCATAGGTTTGAGCGATAGCTTAAATTGAAAAGATGCCTTTATTGTTAAAAATTTCAAGGTTTTATGACGCTCCAGACAAAAGTTACAAGCATTTGTATGTTGCAAACTTTGATAGGTGTAGGACGTACCGTATAGAAGTTAGGGCCATTTGAAGTTTTATCAGTGTTTGATCTGGGACTCAAGGGTAGCATATCTTTGAGCGATAGCTTAAATTGACAAGAGGCTCGAGTACTTTATTGTTACAAAATTTCAAGGTTTTATGACGCTCCAGTAAAAAGTTACAAGCATTTGTATGTTGCAAACTTTGATAGGTGTAGGACGTACCGTATAGAAGTTAGTGCCATTTGAAGTTTTGTCAGTGTTTGATTTGGGACTCAAGGGTAGCATAGCTTTCTGCGATAGCTTAAATTGACAAGAGGCTCGAGTACTTTATTGTTTCAAAATTTCAAGGTTTTATGACGCTCGAGTAAAAAGTTACAAGCATTTGTATGTTGCAAACTTTGATAGGTGTAGGACGTACCGTATAGAAGTCAGGGCCATTTGAAGTTTTATCAGTGTTTGATTTGGGACTCAAGGGTAGCATAGCTTTGAGCGATAGCTTAAATTGACAAGAGGCTCGAGTACTTTATTGTTTCAAAATTTCAAGGTTTTATGACGCTCGAGTAAAAAGTTACAAGCATTTGTATGTTGCAAACTTTGATAGGTGTAGGACGTACCGTATAGAAGTTAGGGCCATTTGAAGTTTTATCAGTCTATGATTTGGGACTCAAGGGTAGCATAGGTTTGAGCGATAGCTTAAATTGAAAAGATGCCTTTATTGTTAAAAATTTCAAGGTTTTATGACGCTCCAGACAAAAGTTACAAGCATTTGTATGTTGCAAACTTTGATAGGTGTTGGGCGTACCGTATAGATGTTAGGGCCATTTGAAGTTTTATCAGTGTTTGATTTGGGACTCAAGGGTAGCATAGCTTTGCGCGATAGCTTAAATTGACAAGAGGCTCGAGTACTTTATTGTTACAAAATTTCAAGGTTTTATGACGCTCCAGTAAAAAGTTACAAGCATTTGTATGTTGCAAACTTTGATAGGTGTAGGACGTACCGTATAGAAGTCAGGGCCATTTGAAGTTTTATCAGTGTTTGATTTGGGACTCAAGGGTAGCATAGCTTTGAGCGATAGCTTAAATTGACAAGAGGCTCGAGTACTTTATTGTTTCAAAATTTCAAGGTTTTATGACGCTCGAGTAAAAAGTTACAAGGATTTATATGTTGCAAACTTTGATAGGTGTAGGACGTACCGTATAGAAGTTAGGGCCATTTGAAGTTTTATCAGTCTATGATTTGGGACTCAAGGGTAGCATAGGTTTGAGCGATAGCTTAAATTGAAAAGATGCCTTTATTGTTAAAAATTTCAAGGTTTTATGACGCTCCAGACAAAAGTTACAAGCATTTGTATGTTGCAAACTTTGATAGGTGTTGGGCGTACCGTATAGATGTTAGGGCCATTTGAAGTTTTATCAGTGTTTGATTTGGGACTCAAGGGTAGCATAGCTTTGCGCGATAGCTTAAATTGACAAGAGGCTCGAGTACTTTATTGTTACAAAATTTCAAGGTTTTATGACGCTCCAGTAAAAAGTTACAAGCATTTGTATGTTGCAAACTTTGATAGGTGTAGGACGTACCGTATAGAAGTTAGTGCCATTTGAAGTTTTGTCAGTGTTTGATTTGGGACTCAAGGGTAGCATAGCTTTGAGCGATGGCTTAAATTGACAAGAGGCTCGAGTACTTTATTGTTACAAAATTTCAAGGTTTTATGACGCTCCAGTAAAAAGTTAAAAAAATTTGTATGTTGCAAACTTTGATAGGTGTAGGACGTACCGTATAGAAGTCAGGGCCATTTGAAGTTTTATCAGTGTTTGATTTGGGACTCAAGGGTAGCATAGCTTTGAGCGATAGCTTAAATTGACAAGAGGCTCGAGTGCTTTATTGTTTCAAAATTTCAAGGTTTTATGACGCTCGAGTAAAAAGTTACAAGCATTTGTATGTTGCAAACTTTGATAGGTGTAGGACGTACCGTATAGAAGTTAGGGCCATTTGAAGTTTTATCAGTCTATGATTTGGGACTCAAGGGTAGCATATCTTTGAGCGATAGCTTAAATTGAAAAGATGCCTTTATTGTTAAAAATTTCAAGGTTTTATGACGCTCCAGACAAAAGTTACAAGCATTTGTATGTTGCAAACTTTGATAGGTGTTGGGCGTACCGTATAGATGTTAGGGCCATTTGAAGTTTTATCAGTGTTTGATTTGGGACTCAAGGGTAGCATAGCTTTGCGCGATAGCTTAAATTGACAAGAGGCTCGAGTACTTTATTGTTACAAAATTTCAAGGTTTTATGACGCTCCAGTAAAAAGTTACAAGCATTTGTATGTTGCAAACTTTGATAGGTGTAGGACGTACCATATAGAAGTTAGGGCCATTTGAAGTTTTATGAGTGTTTAATTTAGGCCTCAAGGGAAGCATAGCTTTGAGCGATAGCTTAAATTGACAAGAGGCTCGAGTACTTTATTGTTACAAAATTTCACGGTTTTATGACGCTCCAGTAAAAAGTTACAAGCATTTGTATGTTGCAAACTTTGATTGGTGTAGGACGTACCGTATAGAAGTTAGGGCCATTTGAAGTTTTATCACTGTTTGATTTGGGATTCAAGGGTAGCATAGCTTTGAGCAATAGCTTAAATTGACAAGAGGCTCGAGTACTTTATTGTTACAAAATTTCAAGGTTTTATGACCTACCTGTAAAAAGTTACAAGCATTTGTATGTTGCGAACTTTGATAGGTGTAGGGCGTACCGTATAGAAGTTAGGGCCATTAGAAGTTTTATCAGTGTTTGATTTAGTACTCTAGGGTAGAATAGCTTTGAGCGATAGCTTAAATTGACAAGAGGCTCGAGTACTTTATTGTTACAAAATTTCAAGGTTCTATGACGCTCCAGTAAAAAGTTACAAGCATTTGAATGTTGCAAACTTTGATAGGTGTAGGACGAACCGTATAGAAGTTGGGGCCATTTGAAGTTTTATCAGTGTTTGGTGTGGGACTCAAGGGCAGCTTAGCTTTGAGCGATAGCTTAAATTGACAAGAGGCTCGAGTACTTTATTGTTACAAAATTTCAAGGTTTTATGACGCTCCAGTAAAAAGTTACAAGCATTTGTATGTTGCAAACTTTGGTAGGTGTAGGACGTACCGTATAGAAGTTGGGGCCATTTGAAGTTTTATCAGTGTTTGATTTGGGACTCAAGAGCAGCATAGCTTTGAGCGATAGCTTTAATTGACAAGAGGCTCGAGTTCTTTATTGTTACAAAATATCAAGGTTTTATGACGCTCCAGTAAAAAGTTACAAGCATTTGTATGTTGCAAACTTTGATAGGTGTAGGACGTACCGTATAGAAGCTAGGGCCATTTGAAGTTTTATCAGTGTTTGATTTGGGACTCAAGGGTAGCATAGCTTTGAGCGATAGCTTAAATTGACAAGAGGCTCGAGTACTTTATTGTTACAAAATTTCAAGGTTTTATGACGCTCCAGTAAAAAGTTACAAGCATTTGTATGTTGCAAACTTTGATAGGTGTAGGACGTACCGTATAGAAGTTAGGGCCATTTGAAGTTTTATCAGTGTTTGATCTGGGACTCAAGGGTAGCATATCTTTGAGCGATAGCGTAAATTGACAAGAGGCTAGAGTACTTTATTGTTACAAAATTTCAAGGGTTTATGACGCTCCAGGAAAAAGTTATAAGCATTTGTATGTTGCAGACTTTGATAGGTGTAGGACGTACCGTATAGAAGTCAGGGCCATTTGAAGTTTTATCAGTGTTTCATTTGGGACTCAAGGGTAGCATAGCTTTGAGCGATAGCTTAAATTGACAAGAGGCTCGAGTACTTTATTGTTACAAAATTTCAAGGTTTTGTGCGCTCCAGTAAAAAGTTACAAGCATTTGTATGTTGCAAACTTTGATAGGTGTAGGACGTACCGTATAGAAGTTAGGACCATTTGAAGTTTTATCAGTGTTTGATCTGAGACTCAAGGGTAGCATATCTTTGAGCGATAGCTTAAATTGACAAGAGGCTCGAGTACTTTATTGTTTCAAAATTTCAAGGTTTTATGACGCTCCAGTAAAAAGTTACAAGCATTTGTATGTTGCAAACTTTTATAGGTGTAGGACGTACCGTATAGAAGTTAGGGTCATTTGAAGTTGTATCAGTATTTGATTTGGGACTCAAGGGTAGCATAACTTTGAGCGATAGCTTAAATTGACAAGAGGCTCGAGTACTTTATTGTTACAAAATTTGAAGGTTTTATGACGCTCCAGTAAAAAGTTACAAGCATTTGTATGTTGCAAACTTTGATAGGTGTAGGACGTACCGTATAGAAGTTAGGACCGTTTGAAGTTTTATCAGTGTTTGATTTGGGACTCAAGGGTAGCATAGTTTTGAGCGATAGCTTAAATTGACAAGAGGCACGAGTACTTTATTGTTACAAAATTTCTAGGTTTCATGACGCTCCAGTAAAAAGTTACAAGCATTTGTATGTTGCAAACTTTGATAGGTGTAGGACGTACCGTATAGAAGTTAGGACCATTTTAAGTTTTATCAGTGCTTGATTTGGGACTCAAGAGTAGCATAGGTTGGAGCGATAGCTTAAATTGACAAGAGGCTCGAGTACATTATTGTTACAAAATGTCAAGGTGTTATGACGCTCCAGTAAAAAGCTACAAGCATTTGTATGTTGCAAACTTTGATAGGTGTAGGACGTACCGCATAGAAGTTAGGGCCATTTGAAGTTTTATCAGTGTTTGATTTGCGACTCAAGGGTAGCATAGCTTTGCGCGATAGCTTAAATTGACAAGAGGCTCGAGTACTTTATTGTTACAAAATTACAAGGTTTTATGACGCTCCAGTAAAAAGTTACAAGCATTTGTATGTTGTGAACTTTGATAGGTGTAGGACGTACCGTATAGAAGTTAATGCCATTTGAAGTTTTATCAGTGTTTGGGACTCAAGGGTAGCATAGCTTTGCGCGATAGCTTAAATTGACAAGAGGCTCGAGTACTTTATTGTTACAAAATTTCAAGGTTTTATGACGCTCCAGTAAAAAGTTACAAGCATTTGTATGTTGCAAACTTTGATAGGTATAGGACGTACCGTTTAGAAGTTAGGGCCATTTGAAGTTTTATCAGTGTTTGATTTGGGACTCAAGGGTAGCATAGCTTTGAGCGATAGCTTAAATTGAAAAGAGGCTCGACTACTTTATTGTTACAAAATTTCAAGGTTTTATGACGCTCCAGTAAAAAGTTACAAGCATTTGTATGTTGCAAACATTGATAGGTGTAGGACGTACCGTATAGAAGTTAGGACCATTTGATGTTTTATCAGTGTTTGATTTGGGACTCAAGGGTAGCATAGCTTTGAGCGATAGCTTTAATTGACCAGAGGCTCGGGTACTTTATTGTTACAAAATTTCAAGGTTTTATGACGCACCAGTAAAAAGTTACAAGCATTTGTATGTTGCAAACTTTGTTAGTTGTACGGCATACCGTATAGAAGTTATGGCCATTTAAAGTTCCATCAGTGTTTGATGTGGGACTTAAGGGTAGCATAGCTTTGAGCGATAGCTTAAATTGACAAGAGGCTAGAGTACTTTATTGTTACAAAATTTCAAGCTTTTATGACGCTCCAGTAAAAAGTTATAAGCATTTGTATGTTGCAGACTTTGATAGGTGTAGGACGTACCGTATAGAAGTTAGGGCCATTTGAAGTGTTATCAGTGTTTGATCTGGGACTCAAGGGTAGCATATCTTTGAGCGATAGCTTAAATTGACAAGAGGCTAGAGTACTTTATTGTTACAAATTTTCAAGGGTTTATGACGCTCCACTTAAAAGTTATAAACATTTGTATGTTGCAGACTTTGATAGGTGTAGAACGTACCGTATAGAAGTCAGGGCCATTTGAAGTTTTATCAGTGTTTGATTTGGGACTCCAGGGTAGCATAGCTCTGAGCGATAGCTTAAATTGACAAGAGGCTCGAGTACTTTATTGTTTCAAAATTTCAAGATTTTATGACGCTCCAGTAAAAAGTTACAAGCATTTGTATGTTCCAAACTTTGATAGGTGTAGGACGTACCGTATAGAAGTTAGTGCCATTTGAAGTTTTGTCAGTGTTTGATTTGGGACTCAAGGGTAGCATAGCTTTGAGCGATAGCTTAAATTGACAAGAGGCTCGAGTACTTTATTGTTACAAATTTCAAGGGTTTATGACGCTCCACTTAAAAGTTATAAGCATTTGTATGTTGCAGACTTTGATAGATGTAGGACGTACCGTATAGAAGTCAGGGCCATTTGAAGTTTTATCAGTGTTTGATTTGGGACTCCAGGGTAGCATAGCTTTGAGCGATAGCTGAAATTGACAAGAGGCTCGAGTACTTTATTGTTTCAAAATTTCAAGGTTTTATGACGCTCCAGTAAAAAGTTACAAGCATTTGTATGTTGCAAACTTTGATAGGTGTAGGACGTACCGTGTAGAAGTTAGGGCCATTTGAAGTTTTATCAGTCATTGATTTGGGACTCAAGGGTAGCATAGGTTTGAGCGATAGCTTAAATTGAAAAGATGCCTTTATTGTTACAAAATTTCAAGATTTTATGACGCTCCAGTAAAAATTTACAAGCATTTGTATGTTGCAAACTTTGATTGGTGTAGGACGTAGCGTATAGAAGTTAGGGTCATTTGAAGTTTTATCAGTGTTTGATTGAGTACTCACGGGTAGTATAGCTTTGAGCGATAGCTTAAATTGACAAGAGGCTCGAGTACTTTATTGTTACAAAATTTCAAGGTTTTATGACGCTCCAGTAAAAAGTTACAAGCATTTGTATGTTGCAAACTTTGATAGGTGTAGGACGTACCGTATAGAAGTTATTGCCATTTGAAGTTTTATCAGTGTTTGATTTGGGACTCAAGGGTAGCATAGCTTTGCGCGATAGCTTAAATTGACAAGAGGCTCGAGTACTTTATTGTTACAAAATTTCAAGGTTTTATGACGCTCCAGTAAAAAGTTACAAGCATTTGTATGTTGCAAACTTTGATGGGTGTAGGACGTACCGTATAGAAGTTAGGGCCATTTGAAGTTTTATGAGTGTTTGATTTAGGCCTCAAGGGTAGCATAGCTTTGAGCGATAGCTTAAATTTACTAGAGGCTCGGGGACTTTATTGTTACAAAATTTCAAGGTTTTATGACGCTCCAGTAAAAAGTTACAAGCATTTGCATGTTGCAAACTTTGATAGGTGTAGGACGTACCGTATAGAAGTTAAGGTCATTTGAAGTTTTATCAGTGTTTGATTTGGGACTCAAGGGTAGCATAGCTTTGAGCGATAGCTTAAATTGACAAGAGTCTCAAGTACTTTATTGTTACAAAATTTCAAGGTATTATGACGCTCCAGTAAAAAGTTACAAGCATTTGTATGTTGCAAACTTTGATAGGTATAGGACGTACCGTATA
This sequence comes from Clusia tigrina, assembly GCA_920105625.2. NCBI lineage: Eukaryota > Metazoa > Arthropoda > Insecta > Diptera > Clusiidae > Clusia > Clusia tigrina. Next base: position 105,070,574 of record OV050033.1, on the reverse strand, counting down.
GAAGTTAGGGCCATTTGAAGGATTATCAGTGTTTGATTTGAGACTCAAGGGTAGCTTAGCTTTGAGCGATAGCTTAAATTGGCAAGAGGCTCGAGTACTTTATTGTTACAAAATTTCAAAGTTTTATGACTCTCCAGTATAAATTTACAATCATTTGTATGTTGCAGACTTTCATAGGTGTAGGACGTACCGTATAGAAGTTAGGGCCATTTGCAATTTTATCAGTGTTTTATTTGGGACTCAAGGGCAGCATAGCTTTCAGCGATAGCTTAAATTGACAAGAGGCTCGAGTACTTCATTGTTACAAAATTTGAAGGTTTTATGATGCTCCAGTAAAAAGTTACAAGCATTTGTATGTTGCAAACTTTGATAGGTGTAGGACGTACCGTATATAAGTTAGGGCCATTTGAAGTTTTATCAGTCATTGATTTGGGACTCAAGGGTAGCATAGGTTTGAGCGATAGCTTAAATTGAAAAGATGCCTTTATTGTTACAAAATTTCAAGATTTTATGACGCTCCAGTAAAAATTTACAAGCATTTGTATGTTGCAAACTTTGATTGGTGAAGGACGTAGCGTATAGAAGTTAGGGCCATTTGAAGTCTTATCAGTGTTTGATTGAGTACTCACTGGTAGTATAGCTTTGAGCGATAGCTTAAATTGACAAGAGGCTCGAGTACTTTATTGTTACAAAATTTCAAGGTTTTATGACGCTCCAGTAAAAAGTTACAAGCATTTGTATGTTGCAAACTTTGATAGGTGTTGGGCGTACCGTATAGATGTTAGGGCCATTTGAAGTTTTATCAGTGTTTGATTTGGGACTAAAGGGTAGCATAGCTTTGCGCGATAGCTTAAATTGACAAGAGGCTCGAGTACTTTATTGTTACAAAAGTTCAAGGTTTTATGACGCTCCAGTAAAAAGTTACAAGCATTTGTATGTTGCAAACTTTGATAGGTGTAGGACGTACCGTATAGAAGTTAGGGCCATTTGAAGTTTTATGAGTGTTTGATTTAGGCCTCAAGGGTAGCTTAGCTTTGAGCGATAGCTTAAATTGACAAGAGGCTCGAGTACTTTATTGTTACAAAATTTCAAGGTTTTATGACGCTCCAGTAAAAAGTTACAAGCATTTGTATGTTGCAAACTTTGATTGGTGTAGGACGTACTGTATAGAAGTTAGGGCCATTTGAAGTTTTATCAGTGTTTGATTTGGGATTCAAGGGTAGCATAGCTTTGAGCGATAGCTTAAATTGACAAGAGGCTCGAGTACTTTATTGTTACAAGATTTCAAGGTTTTATGACGCTCCAGTAAAAAGTTACAAGCATTTGTATGTTGCAAACTTTGATAGGTGTAGGGTGTACCGTATAGATGTTAGGGCCATTTGAAGTTTTATCAGTGTTTGATTTGGGACTCAAGGGTAGCATAGCTTTGCGCGATAGCTTAAATTGACTAGACACTCGGGGACTTTATTGTTACAAAATTTCAAGGTTTTTTGACGCTCCAGTAAAAAGTTACAAGCATTTGCATGTTGCAAACTTTGATAGGTGTAGGACGTACCGTATAGAAGTTAGGGCCATTTGCAATTTTATCAGTGTTTTATTCGGGACTCAAGGGTAGAATAGCTTCTAGCGATAGCTTAAATTGACAAGAGGCTCGAGTACTTTATTGTTACAAAATTTCAAGGTTTTATGACGCTCTAGTAAAAAGTTACAAGCATTTGTATGTTGCAAACTTTGATTGGTGTAGGACGTACCGTATAGAAGTTAGGGCCATTTGAAGTTTTGTCAGTGTTTGATTTGGGACTCAAGGGTAGCATAGCTTTGAGCGATAGCTTAAATTGACAAGAGGCTCGAGTACTTTATTGTTACAAAATTTCAAGGTTTTATGACGCTCCAGTAAAAAGTTACAAGCATTTGTATGTTGCAAACTTTGGTAGGTGTAGGACGTACCGTATAGAAGTTAGGGCCATTTGAAGTTTTATCAGTGTTTGATTTGGGACTCAAGGGTAGCAGAGCTTTGAGCGATAGCTTAAATTGACAAGAGGCTCGAGTACTTTATTGTTACAAAATCTGAAGGTTTTATGACGCTCCAGTAAAAAGTTACAAGCATTTGTATGTTGCAAACTTTGATAGGTGTAGGACGTACCGTATAGAAGTTGGGGCCATTTGAAGTTTTATCAGTGTTTGATTTGGGACTCAAGAGCAGCATAGCTTTGAGCGATAGCTTAAATTGACAAGAGGCTCGAGTTCTTTATTGTTACAAAATTTCAAGGTTTTATGACGCTCCAGTAAAAAGTTACAGGCATTTGTATGTTGCAAACTTTGATAGGTGTAGGACGTACCGTATAGAAGCTAGGGCCATTTGAAGTTTTATCATTGTTTGATTTGGGACTCAAGGGTAGCATAGCTTTGAGCGATAGCTTAAATCGACAAGAGGCTCGAGTACTTTATTGTTACAAAATTTCAAGGTTTTATGACGCTCCAGTAAAAAGTTACAAGCATTTGTATGTTGCAAACTTTGATAGGTGTAGGACGTACTGTATAGAAGTTAGGGCCATTTGAAATTTGAGCGATAGCTTAAATTGACAAGAGGCTAGAGTACTTTATTGTTACAAAATTTCAAGGGTTTATGACGCTCCAGTAAAAAGTTATAAGCATTTGTATGTTGCAAACTTTGATTGGTGTAGGACGTACCGTATAGAAGTTAGGGCCATTTGAAGTTTTATCAGTGTTTGATTTCGGACTCAAGGGTAGCATAGGTTTGAACGATAGCCTAAATTGAAAAGATGCCTTTATTGTTACAAAATTTCGAGGTTTAATGACGCTCCAGTAAAAAGTTACAAGAATTTGTATGTTGCAAACTTTGATATGTGTAGGACGTAGCGTATAGAAGTTAGGGCCATTTGAAGTTTTATCAGTGTTTGATTTGGGACTCAAGGGTAGCATAGCTTTGAGCGATAGCTTAAATTGACAAGAGGCTCGAGTACTTTATTGTTACAAAATTTCAAGGTTTTATGACGCTCCAGTAAAAAGTTGCAAGCATTTGTATGTTGCAAACTTTGACAGGTGTAGGACGTACCGTATAGAAGTTAGGGTCATTTGAAGTTGTATCAGTATTTGATTTGGGACTCAATGGTAGCATAGCTTTGAGCGATAGCTTAAATTGACAAGAGGCTCGAGTACTTTATTGTTACAAAATTTCAAGGTTTTATGACGCTCCAGTAAAAAGTTGCAAGCATTTGTATGTTGCAAACTTTAACAGGTGTAGGACGTACCGTATAGAAGTTAGGGTCATTTGAAGTTGTATCAGTATTTGATTTGGGACTCAATGGTAGCATAACTTTGAGCGATAGCTTAAATTGACAAGAGGCTCGAGTACCTTATTGTTACAAAATTTCGAGGTTTTATGACGCTCCAGTAAAAAGTTACAAGCATTTGTATGTTGCAAACTTTGATAGGTGTAGGACGTACCGCATAGAAGTTAGGGCCATTTGAAGTTTTATCAGTGTTTGATTTGCGACTCAAGGGTAGCATAGCTTTGCGCGATAGCTTAAATTGACAAGAGGCTCGAGTACTTTATTGTTACAAAATTTCAAGGTTTTATGACGCTCCAGTAAAAAGTTACAAGCATTTGTATGTTGTGAACTTTGATAGGTGTAGGACGTACCGTATAGAAGTTAGGGCCATTTGAAGTTTTATCAGTGTTTGATTTGGGACTCAAGGGTAGCATAGCTTTGCGCGATACCTTAAATTGACAAGAGGCTCGAGTACTTTATTGTTACAAAATTTCAAGGTTTTATGACGCTCCAGTAAAAAGTTACAAGCATTTGTATGTTGCAAACTTTGATAGGTATAGGACGTACCGTTTAGAAGTTAGGGCCATTTGAAGTTTTATCAGTGTTTGATTTGGGACTCAAGGGTAGCATAGCTTTGAGCGATAGCTTAAATTGACAATAGGCTCGACTACTTTATTGTTACAAAATTTCAAGGTTTTATGACGCTCCAGTAAAAAGTTACAAGCATTTGTATGTTGCAAACTTTGATACGTGTAGGACGTACCGTATAGAAGTTAGGGCCATTTGAAGTTTTATCAGTGTTTGATCTGGGACTCAAGGGTGGCATATCTTTGAGCGATAGCTTAAATTGACAAGAGGCTAGAGTACTTTATTGTTACAAAATTTCAAGGGTTTATGACGCTCCAGTAAAAAGTTATAAGCATTTGTATCTTGCGGACTTTGATAGGTGTAGGACGTACCGTATAGAAGTCAGGGCCATTTGAAGTTTTATCAGTGTTTGATTTGGGACTCCAGGGTAGCATAGCTTTGAGCGATAGCTTAAATTGACAAGAGGCTCGAGTACTTTATTGTTTCAAAATTTCAAGGTTTTATGACGCTCCAGTAAAAAGTTACAAGCATTTGTATGTTGCAAACTTTGATAGGTGTAGGACGTACCGTATAGAAGTTAGGGCCATTTGAAGTTTTATCAGTGATAGATTTGGGACTCAAGGGTAGCATAGGTTTGAACGATAGCTTAAATTGAAAAGATGCCTTTATTGTTATAAAATTTCAAGATTTTATGACGCTCCAGTAAAAAGTTACAAGCATTTGTATGTTGCAAACTTTGATAGGTGTAGGACGTACCGTATAGAAGTTAGGGCCATTTGAAGTTTTATCAGTGTTTGATTTGGGACTCAAGGGTAGCATAGCTTTGAGCGATAGCTTAAATTGACAAGAGGCTCAAGTACTTTATTGTTACAAAATTTCAAGGTTTTATGACGCTCCGGTAAAAAAGTTACAAGCATTTGTATGTTGCAAACTTTGATAGGTGTAGGACGTACCGTATAGAAGTTAGGGCCATTTGAAGTTTTATCAGTGTTTGATTTGGGACTCAATGGTAGCATAGCTTTGCGCGATAGCTTAAATTGACAAGAGGCTCGAGTACTTTATTGTTACAAAATTTCAAGGTTTTATGACGCTCCAGTAAAAAGTTACAAGCATTTTTATGTTGTAAACTTTGATAGGTGTAGGACGTACCGTATAGAAGTTAGGGCCATTTGAAGTTTTATCAGTGTTTGATTTGGGACTCAAGGGTAGCATAGCTTTGCGCGATAGCTTAAATTGACAAGAGGCTCGAGTACTTTATTGTTACAAAATTTCAAGGTTTTATGACGCTCCAGTAAAAAGTTACAAGCATTTGTATGTTGCAAACTTTGATAGGTGTAGGACGTACCGTATAGAAGTTAGGGCCATTTGAAGTTTTATCAGTGATAGATTTGGGACTCGAGGGTAGCATAGGTTTGAGCGATAGCCTAAATTGAAAAGATGCCTTTATTGTTACAAAATTTGAAGATTTTATGACGCTCCAGTAAAAAGTTACAAGCATTTGTATGTTGCAAACTTTGATAGGTGTAGGACGTACCGTATAGAAGTTAGGGCCATTTGAAGTTTTATCAGTGTTTGATTTGGGACTCAAGGGTAGCATAGCTTTGAGCGATAGTTTAAATTGACAAGAGGCTCAAGTACTCTATTGTTACAAAATTGCAAGGTTTTATGACGCTCCGGTAAAAAAGTTACAAGCTTTTGTATGTTGCAAACTTTGATAGGTGTAGGACGTACCGTATAGAAGTTAGGGCCATTTGAAGTTTTATCAGTGTTTGATTTGGGACTCAAGGGTAGCATAGCTTTGCGCGATAGCTTAAATTGACAAGAGGCTCGAGTACTTTATTGTTACAAAATTTCAAGGTTTTATGACGCTCCGGTAAAAAAGTTACAAGCATTTGTATGTTGCAAACTTTGATAGGTGTAGGACGTACCGTATAGAAGTTAGGGCCATTTGAAGTTTTATCAGTGTTTGATTTGGGACTCAAGGGTAGCATAGCTTTGCGCGATAGCTTAAATTGACAAGAGGCTCGAGTACTTTATTGTTACAAAATTTCAAGGTTTTATGACGCTCCAGTAAAAAATTTAAGCATTTGTATGTTGCAAACTTTGATAGGTGTAGGACGTACCGTATAGAAGTTGGGGCCATTTGAAGTTTTATCAGTGATTGATTTGGGACTCAAGGGTAGCATAGGTTTGAGCGATAGCTTAAATTGAAAAGATGCCTTTATTGTTACAAAATTTCAAGATTTTATGACGCTCCAGTAAAAAGTTACAAGCATTTGTATGTTGCAAACTTTGATAGGTGTAGGACGTACCGTATAGAAGTTAGGGCCATTTGAAGTTTTATCAGTGTTTGATTTGGGACTCAAGGGTAGCATAGCTTTGAGCGATAGCTTAAATTGACAAGAGGCTCAAGTACTTTATTGTTACAAAATTTCAAGGTTTTATGACGCTCCGGTAAAAAGTTACAAGCATTTGTATGTTGCAAACTTTGATAGGTGTAGGACGTACCGTATAGAAGTTGGGGCCATTTGAAGTTTTATCAGTGTTTGATTTGGGACTCAAGAGCAGCATAGCTTTGAGCGATAGCTTAAATTGACAAGAGGCTCGAGTTCTTTATTGTTACAAAATTTCAAGGTTTTATGACGCTCCAGTAAAAAGTTACAAGCATTTGTATGTTGCAAACTTTGATAGGTGTAGGACGTACCGTATAGAAGCTAGGGCCATTTGAAGTTTTATCATTGTTTGATTTGGGACTCAAGGGTAGCATAGCTTTGAGCGATAGCTTAAATCGACAAGAGGCTCGAGTACTTTATTGTTACAAAATTTCAAGGTTTTATGACGCTCCAGTAAAAAGTTACAAGCATTTGTATGTTGCAAACTTTGATAGGTGTAGGACGTACTGTATAGAAGTTAGGGCCATTTGAAATTTGAGCGATAGCTTAAATTGACAAGAGGCTAGAGTACTTTATTGTTACAAAATTTCAAGGGTTTATGACGCTCCAGTAAAAAGTTATAAGCATTTGTATGTTGCAAACTTTGATTGGTGTAGGACGTACCGTATAGAAGTTAGGGCCATTTGAAGTTTTATCAGTGTTTGATTTCGGACTCAAGGGTAGCATAGGTTTGAACGATAGCCTAAATTGAAAAGATGCCTTTATTGTTACAAAATTTCAAGATTTTGTGACGCTCCAGTAAAAAGTTACAAGCATTTGTATGTTCCAAACTTTGATAGGTGTAGGACGTACCGTATATAAGTTAGGGCCATTTGAAGTTTTATCAGTGTTTGATTTGGGACTCAAGGGTAGCATAGCTTTGAGCGATGGCTTAAATTGACAAGAGGCTCGAGTACTTTATTGTTCCAAAATTTCAAGGTTTTATAACGCTCCAGTAAAAAGTTACAAGCATTTGTATGTTGCAAACTTTGATAGGTGTAGGACGTACCGTATAGAAGTTAGGACCATTTGAAGTTTTATCAGTGTTTGATTTGGGACTCAAGGGTAGCATAGCTTTGAGCGATAGCTTAAATTGACGAGAGGCTCGAGTACTTTATTGTTACAAAATTTCAAGGTTTTATGACGCTCCAGTAAAAAGTTGCAAGCATTTGTATGTTGCAAACTTTGACAGGTGTAGGACGTACCGTATAGAAGTTAGGGTCATTTGAAGTTGTATCAGTATTTGATTTGGGACTCAATGGTAGCATAACTTTGAGCGATAGCTTAAATTGACAAGAGGCTCGAGTACCTTATTGTTACAAAATTTCGAGGTTTAATGACGCTCCAGTAAAAAGTTACAAGAATTTGTATGTTGCAAACTTTGATATGTGTAGGACGTACCGTATAGAAGTTAGGGCCATTTGAAGTTTTATCAGTGTTTGATTTGGGACTCAAGGGTAGCATAGCTTTGAGCGATAGCTTAAATTGACAAGAGGCTCGAGTACTTTATTGTTACAAAATTTCAAGGTTTTATGACGCTCCAGTAAAAAGTTGCAAGCATTTGTATATTGCAAACTTTGACAGGTGTAGGACGTACCGTATAGAAGTTAGGGTCATTTGAAGTTGTATCAGTATTTGATTTGGGACTCAATGGTAGCATAGCTTTGAGCGATAGCTTAAATTGACAAGAGGCTCGAGTACTTTATTGTTACAAAATTTCAAGGTTTTATGACGCTCCAGTAAAAAGTTGCAAGCATTTGTATGTTGCAAACTTTAACAGGTGTAGGACGTACCGTATAGAAGTTAGGGTCATTTGAAGTTGTATCAGTATTTGATTTGGGACTCAATGGTAGCATAACTTTGAGCGATAGCTTAAATTGACAAGAGGCTCGAGTACCTTATTGTTACAAAATTTCGAGGTTTTATGACGCTCCAGTAAAAAGTTACAAGCATTTGTATGTTGCAAACTTTGATAGGTGTAGGACGTACCGCATAGAAGTTAGGGCCATTTGAAGTTTTATCAGTGTTTGATTTGCGACTCAAGGGTAGCATAGCTTTGCGCGATAGCTTAAATTGACAAGAGGCTCGAGTACTTTATTGTTACAAAATTTCAAGGTTTTATGACGCTCCAGTAAAAAGTTACAAGCATTTGTATGTTGTGAACTTTGATAGGTGTAGGACGTACCGTATAGAAGTTAGGGCCATTTGAAGTTTTATCAGTGTTTGATTTGGGACTCAAGGGTAGCATAGCTTTGCGCGATACCTTAAATTGACAAGAGGCTCGAGTACTTTATTGTTACAAAATTTCAAGGTTTTATGACGCTCCAGTAAAAAGTTACAAGCATTTGTATGTTGCAAACTTTGATAGGTATAGGACGTACCGTTTAGAAGTTAGGGCCATTTGAAGTTTTATCAGTGTTTGATTTGGGACTCAAGGGTAGCATAGCTTTGAGCGATAGCTTAAATTGACAATAGGCTCGACTACTTTATTGTTACAAAATTTCAAGGTTTTATGACGCTCCAGTAAAAAGTTACAAGCATTTGTATGTTGCAAACTTTGATACGTGTAGGACGTACCGTATAGAAGTTAGGGCCATTTGAAGTTTTATCAGTGTTTGATCTGGGACTCAAGGGTGGCATATCTTTGAGCGATAGCTTAAATTGACAAGAGGCTAGAGTACTTTATTGTTACAAAATTTCAAGGGTTTATGACGCTCCAGTAAAAAGTTATAAGCATTTGTATCTTGCGGACTTTGATAGGTGTAGGACGTACCGTATAGAAGTCAGGGCCATTTGAACTTTTATCAGTGTTTGATTTGGGACTCCAGGGTAGCATAGCTTTGAGCGATAGCTTAAATTGACAAGAGGCTCGAGTACTTTATTGTTTCAAAATTTCAAGGTTTTATGACGCTCCAGTAAAAAGTTACAAGCATTTGTATGTTGCAAACTTTGATAGGTGTAGGACGTACCGTATAGAAGTTAGGGCCATTTGAAGTTTTATCAGTGATAGATTTGGGACTCAAGGGTAGCATAGGTTTGAGCGATAGCTTAAATTGAAAAGATGCCTTTATTGTTACAAAATTTCAAGATTTTATGACGCTCCAGTAAAAAGTTACAAGCATTTGTATGTTGCAAACTTTGATAGGTGTAGGACGTACCGTATAGAAGTTAGGGCCATTTGAAGTTTTATCAGTGTTTGATTTGGGACTCAAGGGTAGCATAGCTTTGAGCGATAGCTTAAATTGACAAGAGGCTCAAGTACTGTATTGTTACAAAATTTCAAGGTTTTATGACGCTCCAGTAAAAAGTTACAAGCATTTTTATGTTGTAAACTTTGATAGGTGTAGGACGTACCGTATAGAAGTTAGGGCCATTTGAAGTTTTATCAGTGTTTGATTTGGGACTCAAGGGTAGCATAGCTTTGCGCGATAGCTTAAATTGACAAGAGGCTCGAGTACTTTATTGTTACAAAATTTCAAGGTTTTATGACGCTCCAGTAAAAAGTTACAAGCATTTGTATGTTGCAAACTTTGATAGGTGTAGGACGTACCGTATAGAAGTTAGGGCCATTTGAAGTTTTATCAGTGATAGATTTGGGACTCGAGGGTAGCATAGGTTTGAGCGATAGCCTAAATTGAAAAGATGCCTTTATTGTTACAAAATTTGAAGATTTTATGACGCTCCAGTAAAAAGTTACAAGCATTTGTATGTTGCAAACTTTGATAGGTGTAGGACGTACCGTATAGAAGTTAGGGCCATTTGAAGTTTTATCAGTGTTTGATTTGGGACTCAAGGGTAGCATAGCTTTGAGCGATAGTTTAAATTGACAAGAGGCTCAAGTACTCTATTGTTACAAAATTGCAAGGTTTTATGACGCTCCGGTAAAAAAGTTACAAGCTTTTGTATGTTGCAAACTTTGATAGGTGTAGGACGTACCGTATAGAAGTTAGGGCCATTTGAAGTTTTATCAGTGTTTGATTTGGGACTCAAGGGTAGCATAGCTTTGCGCGATAGCTTAAATTGACAAGAGGCTCGAGTACTTTATTGTTACAAAATTTCAAGGTTTTATGACGCTCCGGTAAAAAAGTTACAAGCATTTGTATGTTGCAAACTTTGATAGGTGTAGGACGTACCGTATAGAAGTTAGGGCCATTTGAAGTTTTATCAGTGTTTGATTTGGGACTCAAGGGTAGCATAGCTTTGCGCGATAGCTTAAATTGACAAGAGGCTCGAGTACTTTATTGTTACAAAATTTCAAGGTTTTATGACGCTCCAGTAAAAAATTTAAGCATTTGTATGTTGCAAACTTTGATAGGTGTAGGACGTACCGTATAGAAGTTGGGGCCATTTGAAGTTTTATCAGTGATTGATTTGGGACTCAAGGGTAGCATAGGTTTGAGCGATAGCTTAAATTGAAAAGATGCCTTTATTGTTACAAAATTTCAAGATTTTATGACGCTCCAGTAAAAAGTTACAAGCATTTGTATGTTGCAAACTTTGATAGGTGTAGGACGTACCGTATAGAAGTTAGGGCCATTTGAAGTTTTATCCGTGTTTGATTTGGGACTCAATGGTAGCATAGCTTTGCGCGATAGCTTAAATTGACAAGAGGCTCGAGTACTTTATTGTTACAAAATTTCAAGGTTTTATGACGCTCCAGTAAAAAGTTACAAGCATTTTTATGTTGTAAACTTTGATAGGTGTAGGACGTACCGTATAGAAGTTAGGGCCATTTGAAGTTTTATCAGTGTTTGATTTGGGACTCAAGAGTAGCATAGCTTTGCGCGATAGCTTAAATTGACAAGAGGCTCGAGTACTTTATTGTTACAAAATTTCAAGCTTTTATGACGCTCCAGTAAAAAGTTACAAGCATTTGTATGTTGCAAACTTTGATAGGTATAGGACGTACCGTATAGAAGTTATGGCCATTTGAAGTTTTATCAGTGTTTGATTTGGGACTGAAGGGTAGGATAGCTTTGAGCGATAGCTTAAATTGACAAGAGGCTCGAATACTTTATTGTTACAAAATTTCAAGGTTTTATGACGCTCCAGTAAAAAGTTACAAGCATTTTTATGTTGTAAACTTTGATAGGTGTAGGACGTACCGTATAGCAGTTAGGGCCATTTGAAGTTTTATCAGTGTTTGATTTGGGACTCAAGGGTAGAATAGCTTTGAGCGATAGCTTAAATTGTCCAGAGGCTCGGGTACTTTATTGTTACAAAATTTTAAGGTTTTATGACGCACCAGTAAAAAGTTACGAGCATTTGTATGTTGCAAACTTTGTTAGTTGTAGGGCATACCGTATAGAAGTTATGGCCATTTGAAGTTCCTTCAGTGTTTGATCTGGGACTCAAGGGTAGCATATCTTTGAGCGATAGCTTAAATTGACAAGAGGCTAGAGTACTTTATTGTCACAAAATTTCAAGGGTTTATGACGCTCCACTTAAAAGTTATAAGCATTTGTATGTTGCAGACTTTGATAGGTGTAGGACGTACCGTATAGAAGTCAGGGCCATTTGAAGTTTTATCAGTGGTTGATTTGGGACTCCAGGGTAGCATAGCTTTGAGCGATAGCTTAAATTGACAAGAGGCTCGAGTACTTTATTGTTTCAAAATTTCAAGGTTTTATGACGCTCCCGTAAAAAGTTACAAGCATTTGTATGTTGCAAACTTTGATAGGTGTAGGACGTACCGCATAGAAGTTAGGGCCATTTGAAGTTTTATCAGTGTTTGATTTGGGACTCAAGGGTAGCATAGGTTTGAGCGATGGCTTAAATTGACAAGAGGCTTGAGTACTTTATTGTTACAAAGTTTCAAGGTTTTATGACGCTCCAGTCAAAAGTTACAAGCATTTGTATGTTGCAAACTTTGATAGGTGTAGGACGTACCGTATAGAAGTTAGGGTCATTTGAAGTTGTATCAGTATTTGATTTGGGACTCAAGGGTAGCATAACTTTGAGCGATAGCTTAAATTGACAAGAGGCTCGAGTACTTTATTGTTACAAAATTTCAAGGTTTTATGACCCTCCAGTAAAAAGTTACAAGCATCTGTATGTTGCAAACTTTGATAGGTGTAGGACGTACCGTATAGAAGTTAGGGCCATTTGAAGTTTTATCAGTGTTTGATTTGGGACTCAAGGGTAGCATAGCTATGAGCGATAGCTTAAATTGAGCAGAGGCTCGGGTACTTTATTGTTACAAAATTTCTAGGTTTTATGACGCACCAGTAAAAAGTTACAAGCATTTGTATGTTGCAAACTTTGTTAGTTGTACGGCATACCGTATAGAAGTTAGGGCCATTTGAAGTTTTATCAGTGATAGATTTGGGACTCAAGGGTAGCATAGGTTTGAGCGATAGCTTAAATTGAAAAGATGCCTTTATTGTTACAAAATTTCAAGGTTTTATGACGCTCCAGTAAAAAGTTACAAGCATTTATATGTTGCAAACTTTGATAGGTGTAGGACGTACCGTATAGAAGTTAGGGCCATTTGAAGTTTTATCAGTGATTGATTTGGGACTCAAGGGTAGCATAGGTTTGAGCGATAGCTTAAATTGAAAAGATGCCTTTATTGTTACAAAATTTCAAGATTTTATGACGCTCCAGTAAAAAGTTACAAGCATTTGTATGTTGCAAACTTTGATAGGTGTAGGACGTACCGTATAGAAGTTAGGGCCATTTGAAGTTTTATCAGTGTTTGATTTGGGACTCAATGGTAGCATAGCTTTGCGCGATAGCTTAAATTGACAAGAGGCTCGAGTACTTTATTGTTACAAAATTTCAAGGTTTTATGACGCTCCAGTAAAATGTTTCAAGCATTTTTATGTTGTAAACTTTGATAGGTGTAGGACGTACCGTATAGAAGTTAGGGCCATTTGAAGTTTTATCAGTGTTTGATTTGGGACTCAAGGGTAGCATAGCTTTGCGCGATAGCTTAAATTGACAAGAGGCTCGAGTACTTTATTGTTACAAAATTTCAAGCTTTTATGACGCTCCAGTAAAAAGTTACAAGCATTTGTATGTTGCAAACTTTGATAGGTATAGGACGTACCGTATAGAAGTTATGGCCATTTGAAGTTTTATCAGTGTTTGATTTGGGACTGAAGGGTAGGATAGCTTTGAGCGATAGCTTAAATTGACAAGAGGCTCGAATACTTTATTGTTACAAAATTTCAAGGTTTTATGACGCTCCAGTAAAAAGTTACAAGTATTTGTATGTTGCAAACTTTGATAGGTGTAGGACGTACCGTATAGCAGTTAGGGCCATTTGAAGTTTTATCAGTGTTTGATTTGGGACTCAAGGGTAGCATAGCTTTGAGCGATAACTTAAATTGTCCAGAGGCTCGGGTACTTTATTGTTACAAAATTTCTAGGTTTTATGACGCACCAGTAAAAAGTTACGAGCATTTGTATGTTGCAAACTTTGTTAGTTGTAGGGCATACCGTATAGAAGTTATGGCCATTTGAAGTTCCATCAGTGTTTGATCTGGGACTCAATGGTAGCATAGCTTTGCGCGATAGCTTAAATTGACAAGAGGCTCGAATACTTTATTGTTACAAAATTTCAAGGTTTTATGACGCTCCAGTAAAAAGTTACAAGTATTTGTATGTTGCAAACTTTGATAGGTGTAGGACGTACCGTATAGCAGTTAGGGCCATTTGAAGTTTTATCAGTGTTTGATTTGGGACTCAAGGGTAGCATAGCTTTGAGCGATAGCTTAAATTGACAAGAGGCTCAAGTACTTTATTGTTACAAAATTTCAAGGTTTTATGACGCTCCGGTAAAAAAGTTACAAGCATTTGTATGTTGCAAACTTTGATAGGTGTAGGACGTACCGTATAGAAGTTAGGGCCATTTGAAGTTTTATCAGTGTTTGATTTGGAACTCAATGGTAGCATAGCTTTGCGCGATAGCTTAAATTGACAAGAGGCTCGAGTACTTTATTGTTACAAAATTTCAAGGTTTTATGACGCTCCAGTAAAAAGTTACAAGCATTTTTATGTTGTAAACTTTGATAGGTGTAGGACGTACCGTATAGAAGTTAGGGCCATTTGAAGTTTTATCAGTGTTTGATTTGGGACTCAAGGGTAGCATAGCTTTGCGCGATAGCTTAAATTGACAAGAGGCTCGAGTACTTTATTGTTACAAAATTTCAAGGTTTTATGACGCTCCAGTAAAAAGTTACAAGCATTTGTATGTTGCAAACTTTGATAGGTGTAGGACGTACCGTATAGAAGTTAGGGCCATTTGAAGTTTTATCAGTGATAGATTTGGGACTCGAGGGTAGCATAGGTTTGAGCGATAGCCTAAATTGAAAAGATGCCTTTATTGTTACAAAATTTGAAGATTTTATGACGCTCCAGTAAAAAGTTACAAGCATTTGTATGTTGCAAACTTTGATAGGTGTAGGACGTACCGTATAGAAGTTAGGGCCATTTGAAGTTTTATCAGTGTTTGATTTGGGACTCAAGGGTAGCATAGCTTTGAGCGATAGTTTAAATTGACAAGAGGCTCAAGTACTCTATTGTTACAAAATTGCAAGGTTTTATGACGCTCCGGTAAAAAAGTTACAAGCTTTTGTATGTTGCAAACTTTGATAGGTGTAGGACGTACCGTATAGAAGTTAGGGCCATTTGAAGTTTTATCAGTGTTTGATTTGGGACTCAAGGGTAGCATAGCTTTGAGCGATAGCTTAAATTGACAAGAGGCTCGAGTACTTTATTGTTACAAAATTTCAAGGTTTTATGACGCTCCGGTAAAAAAGTTACAAGCATTTGTATGTTGCAAACTTTGATAGGTGTAGGACGTACCGTATAGAAGTTAGGGCCATTTGAAGTTTTATCAGTGTTTGATTTGGGACTCAAGGGTAGCATAGCTTTGCGCGATAGCTTAAATTGACAAGAGGCTCGAGTACTTTATTGTTACAAAATTTCAAGGTTTTATGACGCTCCAGTAAAAAATTTAAGCATTTGTATGTTGCAAACTTTGATAGGTGTAGGACGTACCGTATAGAAGTTGGGGCCATTTGAAGTTTTATCAGTGATTGATTTGGGACTCAAGGGTAGCATAGGTTTGAGCGATAGCTTAAATTGAAAAGATGCCTTTATTGTTACAAAATTTCAAGATTTTATGACGCTCCAGTAAAAAGTTACAAGCATTTGTATGTTGCAAACTTTGATAGGTGTAGGACGTACCGTATAGAAGTTAGGGCCATTTGAAGTTTTATCCGTGTTTGATTTGGGACTCAATGGTAGCATAGCTTTGCGCGATAGCTTAAATTGACAAGAGGCTCGAGTACTTTATTGTTACAAAATTTCAAGGTTTTATGACGCTCCAGTAAAAAGTTACAAGCATTTTTATGTTGTAAACTTTGATAGGTGTAGGACGTACCGTATAGAAGTTAGGGCCATTTGAAGTTTTATCAGTGTTTGATTTGGGACTCAAGAGTAGCATAGCTTTGCGCGATAGCTTAAATTGACAAGAGGCTCGAGTACTTTATTGTTACAAAATTTCAAGCTTTTATGACGCTCCAGTAAAAAGTTACAAGCATTTGTATGTTGCAAACTTTGATAGGTATAGGACGTACCGTATAGAAGTTATGGCCATTTGAAGTTTTATCAGTGTTTGATTTGGGACTGAAGGGTAGGATAGCTTTGAGCGATAGCTTAAATTGACAAGAGGCTCGAATACTTTATTGTTACAAAATTTCAAGGTTTTATGACGCTCCAGTAAAAAGTTACAAGCATTTTTATGTTGTAAACTTTGATAGGTGTAGGACGTACCGTATAGCAGTTAGGGCCATTTGAAGTTTTATCAGTGTTTGATTTGGGACTCAAGGGTAGAATAGCTTTGAGCGATAGCTTAAATTGTCCAGAGGCTCGGGTACTTTATTGTTACAAAATTTTAAGGTTTTATGACGCACCAGTAAAAAGTTACGAGCATTTGTATGTTGCAAACTTTGTTAGTTGTAGGGCATACCGTATAGAAGTTATGGCCATTTGAAGTTCCTTCAGTGTTTGATCTGGGACTCAAGGGTAGCATATCTTTGAGCGATAGCTTAAATTGACAAGAGGCTAGAGTACTTTATTGTCACAAAATTTCAAGGGTTTATGACGCTCCACTTAAAAGTTATAAGCATTTGTATGTTGCAGACTTTGATAGGTGTAGGACGTACCGTATAGAAGTCAGGGCCATTTGAAGTTTTATCAGTGGTTGATTTGGGACTCCAGGGTAGCATAGCTTTGAGCGATAGCTTAAATTGACAAGAGGCTCGAGTACTTTATTGTTTCAAAATTTCAAGGTTTTATGACGCTCCCGTAAAAAGTTACAAGCATTTGTATGTTGCAAACTTTGATAGGTGTAGGACGTACCGCATAGAAGTTAGGGCCATTTGAAGTTTTATCAGTGTTTGATTTGGGACTCAAGGGTAGCATAGGTTTGAGCGATGGCTTAAATTGACAAGAGGCTTGAGTACTTTATTGTTACAAAGTTTCAAGGTTTTATGACGCTCCAGTCAAAAGTTACAAGCATTTGTATGTTGCAAACTTTGATAGGTGTAGGACGTACCGTATAGAAGTTAGGGTCATTTGAAGTTGTATCAGTATTTGATTTGGGACTCAAGGGTAGCATAACTTTGAGCGATAGCTTAAATTGACAAGAGGCTCGAGTACTTTATTGTTACAAAATTTCAAGGTTTTATGACCCTCCAGTAAAAAGTTACAAGCATCTGTATGTTGCAAACTTTGATAGGTGTAGGACGTACCGTATAGAAGTTAGGGCCATTTGAAGTTTTATCAGTGTTTGATTTGGGACTCAAGGGTAGCATAGCTATGAGCGATAGCTTAAATTGAGCAGAGGCTCGGGTACTTTATTGTTACAAAATTTCTAGGTTTTATGACGCACCAGTAAAAAGTTACAAGCATTTGTATGTTGCAAACTTTGTTAGTTGTACGGCATACCGTATAGAAGTTAGGGCCATTTGAAGTTTTATCAGTGATAGATTTGGGACTCAAGGGTAGCATAGGTTTGAGCGATAGCTTAAATTGAAAAGATGCCTTTATTGTTACAAAATTTCAAGGTTTTATGACGCTCCAGTAAAAAGTTACAAGCATTTATATGTTGCAAACTTTGATAGGTGTAGGACGTACCGTATAGAAGTTAGGGCCATTTGAAGTTTTATCAGTGATTGATTTGGGACTCAAGGGTAGCATAGGTTTGAGCGATAGCTTAAATTGAAAAGATGCCTTTATTGTTACAAAATTTCAAGATTTTATGACGCTCCAGTAAAAAGTTACAAGCATTTGTATGTTGCAAACTTTGATAGGTGTAGGACGTACCGTATAGAAGTTAGGGCCATTTGAAGTTTTATCAGTGTTTGATTTGGGACTCAATGGTAGCATAGCTTTGCGCGATAGCTTAAATTGACAAGAGGCTCGAGTACTTTATTGTTACAAAATTTCAAGGTTTTATGACGCTCCAGTAAAAAGTTTCAAGCATTTTTATGTTGTAAACTTTGATAGGTGTAGGACGTACCGTATAGAAGTTAGGGCCATTTGAAGTTTTATCAGTGTTTGATTTGGGACTCAAGGGTAGCATAGCTTTGCGCGATAGCTTAAATTGACAAGAGGCTCGAGTACTTTATTGTTACAAAATTTCAAGCTTTTATGACGCTCCAGTAAAAAGTTACAAGCATTTGTATGTTGCAAACTTTGATAGGTATAGGACGTACCGTATAGAAGTTATGGCCATTTGAAGTTTTATCAGTGTTTGATTTGGGACTGAAGGGTAGGATAGCTTTGAGCGATAGCTTAAATTGACAAGAGGCTCGAATACTTTATTGTTACAAAATTTCAAGGTTTTATGACGCTCCAGTAAAAAGTTACAAGTATTTGTATGTTGCAAACTTTGATAGGTGTAGGACGTACCGTATAGCAGTTAGGGCCATTTGAAGTTTTATCAGTGTTTGATTTGGGACTCAAGGGTAGCATAGCTTTGAGCGATAACTTAAATTGTCCAGAGGCTCGGGTACTTTATTGTTACAAAATTTCTAGGTTTTATGACGCACCAGTAAAAAGTTACGAGCATTTGTATGTTGCAAACTTTGTTAGTTGTAGGGCATACCGTATAGAAGTTATGGCCATTTGAAGTTCCATCAGTGTTTGATCTGGGACTTAAGGGTAGCATAGCTTTGAGCGATAGCTTAAATTGACAAGAGGCTCGACTACTTTATTGTTACAAAATTGCAAGGTTTTATGACGCTCCAGTAAAAAGTTACAAGCATTTGTATGTTGCAAACTTTGATACGTGTAGGACGGACCGTATAGAAGTTAGGGCCATTTGAAGTTTTATCAGTGTTTGATCTGGGACTCAAGGGTGGCATATCTTTGAGCGATAGCTTAAATTGACAAGAGGCTAGAGTACTTTATTGTTACAAAATTTCAAGGGTTTATGACGCTCCAGTAAAAAGTTATAAGCATTTGTATGTTGCAGACTTTGATAGGTGTAGGACGTACCGTATAGAAGTCAGGGCCATTTGAAGTTTTATCAGTGTTTGATTTGGGACTCCAGGGTAGCATAGCTTTGAGCGATAGCTTAAATTGACAAGAGGCTCGAGTACTTTATTGTTTCAAAATTTCAAGGTTTTATGACGCTCCAGTAAAAAGTTACAAGCATTTGTATGTTGCAAACTTTGATAGGTGTAGGACGTACCGTATAGAAGTTAGGGCCATTTGAAGTTTTATCAGTGATACATTTGGGACTCAAGGGTAGCATAGGTTTGAGCGATAGCTTAAATTGAAAAGATACCTTTATTGTTACAAAATTTCAAGATTTTATGACGCTCCAGTAAAAAGTTACAAGCATTTGTATGTTGCAAACTTTGATAGGTGTAGGACGTACCGTATAGAAGTTAGGGCCATTTGAAGTTTTATCAGTGTTTGATTTGGGACTCAAGGGTAGCATAGCTTTGAGCGATAGCTTAAATTGACAAGAGGCTCAAGTACTTTATTGTTACAAAATTTCAAGGTTTTATGACGCTCCGGTAAAAAAGTTACAAGCATTTGTATGTTGCAAACTTTGATAGGTGTAGGACGTACCGTATAGAAGTTAGGGCCATTTGAAGTTTTATCAGTGTTTGATTTGGGACTCAAGGGTAGCATAGCTTTGCGCGATAGCTTAAATTGACAAGAGGCTCGAGTACTTTATTGTTACAAAATTTCAAGGTTTTATGACGCTCCAGTAAAAAGTTACAAGCAATTGTATGTTGCAAACTTTGATAGGTGTAGGACGTACCGTATAGAAGTTAGGGCCATTTGAAGTTTTATCAGTGATAGATTTGGGACTCAAGGGTAGCATAGATTTGAGCGATAGCTTAAATTGAAAAGATGCCTTTATTGTTACAAAATTTCAAGATTTTATGACGCTCCAGTAAAAAGTTACAAGCATTTGTATGTTGCAAACTTTGATAGGTGTAGGACGTACCGTATAGAAGTTAGGGCCATTTGAAGTTTTTTCAGTGTTTGATTTGGGACTCAAGGGCAGCATAGCTTTGAGCGATAGCTTAAATTGACAAGAGGCTCGAGTTCTTTATTGTTACAAAATTTCAAGGTTTTATGACGCTCCAGTAAAAAGTTACAAGCATTTGTATGTTGCAAACTTTGATACGTGTAGGACGTACCGTATAGAAGTTAGGGCCATTTGGAGTTTTATCAGTGTTTGATCTGGGACTCAAGGGTGGCATATCTTTGAGCGATAGCTTAAATTGACAAGAGGCTAGAGTACTTTATTGTTACAAAATTTCAAGGGTTTATGACGCTCCAGTAAAAAGTTATAAGCATTTGTATGTTGCAGACTTTGATAGGTGTAGGACGTACCGTATAGAAGTCAGGGCCATTTGAAGTTTTATCAGTGTTTGATTTGGGACTCCAGGGTAGCATAGCTTTGAGCGATAGCTTAAATTGACAAGAGGCTCGAGTACTTTATTGTTTCAAAATTTCAAGGTTTTATGACGCTCCAGTAAAAAGTTACAAGCATTTGTATGTTGCAAACTTTGATTGGTGTAGGACGTACCGTATAGAAGTTAGGGCCATTTGAAGTTTTATCAGTGTTTGATTTCGGACTCAAGGGTAGCATAGGTTTGAGCGATAGCCTAAATTGAAAAGATGCCTTTATTGTTACAAAATTTCAAGATTTTGTGACGCTCCAGTAAAAAGTTACAAGCAGTTGTATGTTCCAAACTTTGATAGGTGTAGGACGTACCGTATAGAAGTTAGGGCCATTTGAAGTTTTATCAGTGTTTGATTTGGGACTCAAGGGTAGCATAGCTTTGAGCGATGGCTTAAATTGACAAGAGGCTCGAGTACTTTATTGTTCCAAAATTTCAAGGTTTTATAACGCTCCAGTAAAAAGTTACAAGCATTTGTATGTTGCAAACTTTGATAGGTGTAGGACGTACCGTATAGAAGCTAGGGCCATTTGAAGTTTTATCAGTGTTTGATTTGGGACTCAAGGGTAGCATAGCTTTGAGCGATAGCTTAAATTGAAAAGATGCCTTTATTGTTACAAAATTTCAAGATTTTGTGACGCTCCAGTAAAAAGTTACAAGCATTTGTATGTTCCAAACTTTGATAGGTGTAGGACGTACCGTATAGAAGTTAGGGCCATTTGAAGTTTTATCAGTGTTTGATTTGGGACTCAAGGGTAGCATAGCTTTGAGCGATGGCTTAAATTGACAAGAGGCTCGAGTACTTTATTGTTCCAAAATTTCAAGGTTTTATGACGCTCCAGTAAAAAGTTACAAGCATTTGTATGTTGCAAACTTTGATACGTGTAGGACGGACCGTATAGAAGTTAGGGCCATTTGAAGTTTTATCAGTGTTTGATCTGGGACTCAAGGGTGGCATATCTTTGAGCGATAGCTTAAATTGACAAGAGGCTAGAGTACTTTATTGTTACAAAATTTCAAGGGTTTATGACGCTCCAGTAAAAAGTTACAAGCATTTGTATGTTGCAAACTTTGATAGGTGTAGGACGTACCGTATAGAAGTTAGGACCATTTGAAGTTTTATCAGTGTTTGATTTCGGACTCAAGGGTAGCATAGGTTTGAGCGATAGCCTAAATTGAAAAGATGCCTTTATTGTTACAAAATTTCAAGATTTTGTGACGCTCCAGTAAAAAGTTACAAGCATTTGTATGTTCCAAACTTTGATAGGTGTAGGACGTACCGTATAGAAGTTAGGGCCATTTGAAGTTTTATCAGTGTTTGATTTGGGACTCAAGGGTAGCATAGCTTTGAGCGATGGCTTAAATTGACAAGAGGCTCGAGTACTTTATTGTTCCAAAATTTCAAGGTTTTATGACGCTCCAGTAAAAAGTTACAAGCATTTGTATGTTGCAAACTTTGATACGTGTAGGACGGACCGTATAGAAGTTAGGGCCATTTGAAGTTTTATCAGTGTTTGATCTGGGACTCAAGGGTGGCATATCTTTGAGCGATAGCTTAAATTGACAAGAGGCTAGAGTACTTTATTGTTACAAAATTTCAAGGGTTTATGACGCTCCAGTAAAAAGTTATAAGCATTTGTATGTTGCAGACTTTGATAGGTGTAGGACGTACCGTATAGAAGTCAGGGCCATTTGAAGTTTTATCAGTGTTTGATTTGGGACTCCAGGGTAGCATAGCTTTGAGCGATAGCTTAAATTGACAAGAGGCTCGAGTACTTCATTGTTTAAAAATTTCAAGGTTTTATGACGCTCCAGTAAAAAGTTACAAGCATTTGTATGTTGCAAACTTTGATTGGTGTAGGACGTACCGTATAGAAGTTAGGGCCATTTGAAGTTTTATCAGTGTTTGATTTCGGACTCAAGGGTAGCATAGGTTTGAGCGATAGCCTAAATTGAAAAGATGCCTTTATTGTTACAAAATTTCAAGATTTTGTGACGCTCCAGTAAAAAGTTACAAGCATTTGTATGTTCCAAACTTTGATAGGTGTAGGACGTACCGTATAGAAGTTAGGGCCATTTGAAGTTTTATCAGTGTTTGATTTGGGACTCAAGGGTAGCATAGCTTTGAGCGATGGCTTAAATTGACAAGAGGCTCGAGTACTTTATTGTTCCAAAATTTCAAGGTTTTATAACGCTCCAGTAAAAAGTTACAAGCATTTGTATGTTGCAAACTTTGATAGGTGTAGGACGTACCGTATAGAAGCTAGGGCCATTTGAAGTTTTATCAGTGTTTGATTTCGGACTCAAGGGTAGCATAGGTTTGAGCGATAGCCTAAATTGAAAAGATGCCTTTATTGTTACAAAATTTCAAGATTTTGTGACGCTCCAGTAAAAAGTTACAAGCATTTGTATGTTCCAAACTTTGATAGGTGTAGGACGTACCGTATAGAAGTTAGGGCCATTTGAAGTTTTATCAGTGTTTGATTTGGGACTCAAGGGTAGCATAGCTTTGAGCGATGGCTTAAATTGACAAGAGGCTCGAGTACTTTATTGTTCCAAAATTTCAAGGTTTTATAACGCTCCAGTAAAAAGTTACAAGCATTTGTATGTTGCAAACTTTGATAGGTGTAGGACGTACCGTATAGAAGCTAGGGTCATTTGAAGTTTTATCAGTGTTTGATTTGGGACTCAAGGGTAGCATAGCTTTGAGCGATAGCTTAAATTGAAAATATGCCTTTATTGTTACAAAATTTCAAGATTTTGTGACGCTCCAGTAAAAAGTTACAAGCATTTGTATGTTCCAAACTTTGATAGGTGTAGGACGTACCGTATAGAAGTTAGGGCCATTTGAAGTTTTATCAGTGTTTGATTTGGGACTCAAGGGTAGCATAGCTTTGAGCGATGGCTTAAATTGACAAGAGGCTCGAGTACTTTATTGTTCCAAAATTTCAAGGTTTTATGACGCTCCAGTAAAAAGTTACAAGCATTTGTATGTTGCAAACTTTGATACGTGTAGGACGGACCGTATAGAAGTTAGGGCCATTTGAAGTTTTATCAGTGTTTGATCTGGGACTCAAGGGTGGCATATCTTTGAGCGATAGCTTAAATTGACAAGAGGCTAGAGTACTTTATTGTTACAAAATTTCAAGGGTTTATGACGCTCCAGTAAAAAGTTACAAGCATTTGTATGTTGCAAACTTTGATAGGTGTAGGACGTACCGTATAGAAGTTAGGACCATTTGAAGTTTTATCAGTGTTTGATTTCGGACTCAAGGGTAGCATAGGTTTGAGCGATAGCCTAAATTGAAAAGATGCCTTTATTGTTACAAAATTTCAAGATTTTGTGACGCTCCAGTAAAAAGTTACAAGCATTTGTATGTTCCAAACTTTGATAGGTGTAGGACGTACCGTATAGAAGTTAGGGCCATTTAAGTTTTATCAGTGTTTGATTTGGGACTCAAGGGTAGCATAGCTTTGAGCGATGGCTTAAATTGACAAGAGGCTCGAGTACTTTATTGTTCCAAAATTTCAAGGTTTTATGACGCTCCAGTAAAAAGTTACAAGCATTTGTATGTTGCTAACTTTGATACGTGTAGGACGGACCGTATAGAAGTTAGGGCCATTTGAAGTTTTATCAGTGTTTGATCTGGGACTCAAGGGTGGCATATCTTTGACCGATAGCTTAAATTGACAAGAGGCTAGAGTACTTTATTGTTACAAAATTTCAAGGGTTTATGACGCTCCAGTAAAAAGTTATAAGCATTTGTATGTTGCAGACTTTGATAGGTGTAGGACGTACCGTATATAAGTCAGGGCCATTTGAAGTTTTATCAGTGTTTGATTTGGGACTCCAGGGTAGCATAGCTTTGAGCGATAGCTTAAATTGACAAGAGGCTCGAGTACTTTATTGTTTCAAAATTTCAAGGTTTTATGACGCTCCAGTAAAAAGTTACAAGCATTTGTATGTTGCAAACTTTGATAGGTGTAGGACGTACCGTATAGAAGTTAGGGCCATTTGAAGTTTTATCAGTGATACATTTGGGACTCAAGGGTAGCATAGGTTTGAGCGATAGCTTAAATTGAAAAGATGCCTTTATTGTTACAAAATTTCAAGATTTTATGACGCTCCAGTAAAAAGTTACAAGCATTTGTATGTTGCAAACTTTGATTGGTGTAGGACGTACCGTACAGAAGTTAGGGCCATTTGAAGTTTTATCAGTGTTTGATTTCGGACTCAAGGGTAGCATAGGTTTGAGCGATAGCCTAAATTGAAAAGATGCCTTTATTGTTACAAAATTTCAAGATTTTGTGACGCTCCAGTAAAAAGTTACAAGCATTTGTATGTTCCAAACTTTGATAGGTGTAGGACGTACCGTATAGAAGTTAGGGCCATTTGAAGTTTTATCAGTGTTTGATTTGGGACTCAAGGGTAGCATAGCTTTGAGCGATGGCTTAAATTGACAAGAGGCTCGAGTACTTTATTGTTCCAAAATTTCAAGGTTTTATGACGCTCCAGTAAAAAGTTACAAGCACTTGTATGTTGCAAACTTTGATACGTGTAGGACGGACCGTATAGAAGTTAGGGCCATTTGAAGTTTTATCAGTGTTTGATCTGGGACTCAAGGGTGGCATATCTTTGAGCGGTAGCTTAAATTGAAAAGATGCCTTTATTGTTACAAAATTTCAAGATTTTGTGACGCTCCAGTAAAAAGTTACAAGCATTTGTATGTTCCAAACTTTGATAGGTGTAGGACGTACCGTATAGAAGTTAGGGCCATTTGAAGTTTTATCAGTGTTTGATTTGGGACTCAAGGGTAGCATAGCTTTGAGCGATGGCTTAAATTGACAAGAGGCTCGAGTACTTTATTGTTCCAAAATTTCAAGGTTTTATGACGCTCCAGTAAAAAGTTACAAGCATTTGTATGTTGCAAACTTTGATACGTGTAGGACGGACCGTATAGAAGTTAGGGCCATTTGAAGTTTTATCAGTGTTTGATCTGGGACTCAAGGGTGGCATATCTTTGAGCGATAGCTTAAATTGACAAGAGGCTAGAGTACTTTATTGTTACAAAATTTCAAGGGTTTATGACGCTCCAGTAAAAAGTTACAAGCATTTGTATGTTGCAAACTTTGATAGGTGTAGGACGTACCGTATAGAAGTTAGGACCATTTGAAGTTTTATCAGTGTTTGATTTCGGACTCAAGGGTAGCACAGGTTTGAGCGATAGCCTAAATTGAAAAGATGCCTTTATTGTTACAAAATTTCAAGATTATGTGACGCTCCAGTAAAAAGTTACAAGCATTTGTATGTTCCAAACTTTGATAGGTGTAGGACGTACCGTATAGAAGTTAGGGCCATTTGAAGTTTTATCAGTGTTTGATTTGGGACTCAAGGGTAGCATAGCTTTGAGCGATGGCTTAAATTGACAAGAGGCTCGAGTACTTTATTGTTCCAAAATTTCAAGGTTTTATGACGCTCCAGTAAAAAGTTACAAGCATTTGTATGTTGCAAACTTTGATACGTGTAGGACGGACCGTATAGAAGTTAGGGCCATTTGAAGTTTTATCAGTGTTTGATCTGGGACTCAAGGGTGGCATATCTTTGAGCGATAGCTTAAATTGACAAGAGGCTAGAGTACTTTATTGTTACAAAATTTCAAGGGTTTATGACGCTCCAGTAAAAAGTTATAAGAATTTGTATGTTGCAGACTTTGATAGGTGTAGGACGTACCGTATAGAAGTTAGGGCCATTTGAAGTTTTATCATTGTTTGATCTGGGACTCAAGGGTGGCATATCTTTGAGCGATAGCTTAAATTGACAAGAGGCTAGAGTACTTTATTGTTACAAAATTTCAAGGGTTTATGACGCTCCAGTAAAAAGTTATAAGCATTTGTATGTTGCAGACTTTGATAGGTGTAGGACGTACCGTATAGAAGTCAGGGCCATTTGAAGTTTTATCAGTGTTTGATTTGGGACTCCAGGGTAGCATAGCTTTAAGCGATAGCTTAAATTGACAAGAGGCTCGAGTACTTTATTGTTTCAAAATTTCAAGGTTTTATGACGCTCCAGTAAAAAGTTACAAGCATTTGTATGTTGCAAACTTTGATTGGTGTAGGACGTACCGTATAGAAGTTAGGGCCATTTGAAGTTTTATCAGTGTTTGATTTCGGACTCAAGGGTAGCATAGGTTTGAGCGATAGCCTAAATTGAAAAGATGCCTTTATTGTTACAAAATTTCAAGATTTTGTGACGCTCCAGTAAAAAGTTACAAGCATTTGTATGTTCCAAACTTTGATAGGTGTAGGACGTACCGTATAGAAGTTAGGGCCATTTGAAGTTTTATCAGTGTTTGATTTGGGACTCAAGGGTAGCATAGCTTTGAGCGATGGCTTAAATTGACAAGAGGCTCGAGTACTTTATTGTTCCAAAATTTCAAGGTTTTATGACGCTCCAGTAAAAAGTTACAAGCATTTGTATGTTGCAAACTTTGATAGGTGTAGGACGTACCGTATAGAAGTTAGGGCCATTTGAAGTTTTATCAGTGATAGATTTGGGACTCAAGGGTAGCATAGGTTTGAGCGATAGCTTAAATTGAAAAGATGCCTTTATTGTTACAAAATTTCAAGATTTTATGACGCTCCAGTAAAAAGTTACAAGCATTTGTATGTTGCAAACTTTGATAGGTGTAGGACGTACCGTATAGAAGTTAGGGCCATTTGAAGTTTTATCAGTGTTTGATTTGGGACTCAAGGGTAGCATAGCTTTGAGCGATAGCTTAAATTGACAAGAGGCTCAAGTACTTTATTGTTACAAAATTTCAAGGTTTTATGACGCTCCGGTAAAAAGTCACAAGCATTTGTATGTTGCAAACTTTGATAGGTGTAGGACGTACCGTATAGAAGCTAGGGCCATTTGAAGTTTTATCAGTGTTTGATTTGGGACTCAAGGGTAGCATAGCTTTGAGCGATAGCTTAAATTGACAAGAGGCTCGAGTACTTTATTGTTTCAAAATTTCAAGGTTTTATGACGCTCCAGTAAAAAGTTACAAGCATTTGTATGTTGCAAACTTTGATAGGTGTAGGACGTACCGTATAGAAGTTAGGGCCATTTGAAGTTTTATCAGTGATAGATTTGGGACTCAAGGGTAGCATAGGTTTGAGCGATAGCTTAAATTGAAAAGATGCCTTTATTGTTACAAAATTTCAAGATTTTATGACGCTCCAGTAAAAAGTTACAAGCATTTGTATGTTGCAAACTTTGATAGGTGTTGGACGTACCGTATAGAAGTTAGGGCCATTTGAAGTTTTATCAGTGTTTGATTTGGGACTCAAGGGTAGCATAGCTTTGAGCGATAGCTTAAATTGACAAGAGGCTCAAGTACTTTATTGTTACAAAATTTCAAGATTTTGTGACGCTCCAGTAAAAAGTTACAAGCATTTGTATGTTCCAAACTTTGATAGGTTTAGGACGTACCGTATGGAAGTTAGGGCCATTTGAAGTTTTATCAGTGTTTGATTTGGGACTCAAGGGTAGCATAGCTTTGAGCGATGGCTTAAATTGACAAGAGGCTCGAGTACTTTATTGTTCCAAAATTTCAAGGTTTTATAACGCTCCAGTAAAAAGTCACAAGCATTTGTATGTTGCAAACTTTGATAGGTGTAGGACGTACCGTATAGAAGTTAGGGTCATTTGAAGTTGTATCAGTATTTGATTTGGGACTCAATAGTAGCATAACTTTGAGCGATAGCTTAAATTGACAAGAGGCTCGAGTACCTTATTGTTACAAAATTTCGAGGTTTAATGACGCTCCAGTAAAAAGTTACAAGAATTTGTATGTTGCAAACTTTGATATGTGTAGGACGTACCGTGTAGAAGTTAGTGCCATTTGAAGTTTTGTCAGTGTTTGATTTGGGACTCAAGGGTAGCAGAGCTTTGAGCGATAGCTTAAATTGACAAGAGGCTCGAGTACTTTATTGTTACAAAATTTCAAGGTTTTATGACGCTCCAGTAAAAAGTTACAGGCATTTGTATGTTGCAAACTTTGATAGGTGTAGGACGTACCGTATAGAAGTTAGGACCATTTGAAGTTTTATCAGTGTTTGATTTGGGACTCAAGGGTAGCATAGCTTTGAGCGATAGCTTAAATTGACAAGAGGCTCGAGTACTTTATTGTTACAAAATTTCTAGGTTTCATGACGCACCAGTAAAAAGTTACAAGCATTTGTATGTTGCAAACTTTGATATGTGTAGGACGTACAGTATAGAAGCTAGGGCCATTTGAAGTTTTATCAGTGTTTGATTTGGGACTCAAGGGTAGCATAGCTTTGAGCGATAGCTTAAATTGACAAGAGGCTCGAGTACTTTATTGTTACAAAATTTCAAGGTTTTATGACGCTCCAGTAAAAAGTTGCAAGCATTTGTATGTTGCAAACTTTGATAGGTGTAGGACGTACCGTATAGAAGTTAGGGTCATTTGAAGTTGTATCAGTATTTGATTTGGGACTCAATGGTAGCATAACTTTGAGCGATAGCTTAAATTGACCAGAGGCTCGAGTACCTTATTGTTACAAAATTTCGAGGTTTAATGACGCTCCAGTAAAAAGTTACAAGAATTTGTATGTTGCAAACTTTGATATGTGTAGGACGTACCGTGTAGAAGTTAGTGCCATTTGAAGTTTTGTCAGTGTTTGATTTGGGACTCAAGGGTAGCAGAGCTTTGAGCGATAGCTTAAATTGACAAGAGGCTCGAGTACTTTATTGTTACAAAATTTCAAGGTTTTATGACGCTCCAGTAAAAAGTTACAAGCATTTGTATGTTGCAAACTTTGATAGGTGTAGGACGTACCGTATAGAAGTTAGGACCATTTGAAGTTTTATCAGTGTTTGATTTGGGACTCAAGGGTAGCATAGCTTTGAGCGATAGCTTAAATTGACAAGAGGCTCGAGTACATTATTGTTACAAAATGGCAAGGTTTTATGACGCTCCAGTAAAAAGCTACAAGCATTTGTATATTGCAAACTTGATAGGTGTAGGACGTACCGCATAGAAGTTAGGGCCATTTGAAGTTTTATCAGTGTTTGATTTGCGACTCAAGGGTAGCATAGCTTTGCGCGATAGCTTAAATTGACAAGAGGCTCGAGTTCTTTATTGTTACAAAATTTCAAGGTTTTATGACGCTCCAGTAAAAAGTTACAAGCATTTGTATGTTGTGAACTTTGATAGGTGTAGGACGTACCGTATAGAAGTTAGGGCCATTTGAAGTTCTATCAGTGTTTGATCTGGGACTCAAGGGTGGCATATCTTTGAGCGATAGCTTAAATTGACAAGAGGCTAGAGTACTTTATTGTTACAAAATTTCAAGGGTTTATGACGCTCCAGTAAAAAGTTATAAGCATTTGTATGTTGCAGACTTTGATAGGTGTAGGACGTACCGTATAGAAGTCAGGGCCATTTGAAGATTTATCAGTGTTTGATTTGGGACTCGAGGGTAGCATAGCTTTGAGCGATAGCTTAAATTGAAAAGATGCCTTTATTGTTACAAAATTTCAAGATTTTATGACGCTCCAGTAAAAAGTTACAAGCATTTGTATGTTGCAAACTTTGATAGGTGTTGGACGTACCGTATAGAAGTTAGGGCCATTTGAAGTTTTATCAGTGTTTGATTTGGGACTCAAGGGTAGCATAGCTTTGAGCGATAGCTTAAATTGACAAGAGGCTCAAGTACTTTATTGTTACAAAATTTCAAGATTTTGTGACGCTCCAGTAAAAAGTTACAAGCATTTGTATGTTCCAAACTTTGATAGGTTTAGGACGTACCGTATGGAAGTTAGGGCCATTTGAAGTTTTATCAGTGTTTGATTTGGGACTCAAGGGTAGCATAGCTTTGAGCGATGGCTTAAATTGACAAGAGGCTCGAGTACTTTATTGTTCCAAAATTTCAAGGTTTTATAACGCTCCAGTAAAAAGTCACAAGCATTTGTATGTTGCAAACTTTGATAGGTGTAGGACGTACCGTATAGAAGCTAGGGCCATTTGAAGTTTTATCAGTGTTTGATTTGGGACTCAAGGGTAGCATAGCTTTGAGCGATAGCTTAAATTGACAAGAGGCTCGAGTACTTTATTGTTACAAAATTTCAAGGTTTTATGACGCTCCAGTAAAAAGTTGCAAGCATTTGTATGTTGCAAACTTTGATAGGTGTAGGACGTACCGTATAGAAGTTAGGGTCATTTGAAGTTGTATCAGTATTTGATTTGGGACTCAATAGTAGCATAACTTTGAGCGATAGCTTAAATTGACAAGAGGCTCGAGTACCTTATTGTTACAAAATTTCGAGGTTTAATGACGCTCCAGTAAAAAGTTACAAGAATTTGTATGTTGCAAACTTTGATATGTGTAGGACGTACCGTGTAGAAGTTAGTGCCATTTGAAGTTTTGTCAGTGTTTGATTTGGGACTCAAGGGTAGCAGAGCTTTGAGCGATAGCTTAAATTGACAAGAGGCTCGAGTACTTTATTGTTACAAAATTTCAAGGTTTTATGACGCTCCAGTAAAAAGTTACAGGCATTTGTATGTTGCAAACTTTGATAGGTGTAGGACGTACCGTATAGAAGTTAGGACCATTTGAAGTTTTATCAGTGTTTGATTTGGGACTCAAGGGTAGCATAGCTTTGAGCGATAGCTTAAATTGACAAGAGGCTCGAGTACTTTATTGTTACAAAATTTCTAGGTTTCATGACGCACCAGTAAAAAGTTACAAGCATTTGTATGTTGCAAACTTTGATATGTGTAGGACGTACAGTATAGAAGCTAGGGCCATTTGAAGTTTTATCAGTGTTTGATTTGGGACTCAAGGGTAGCATAGCTTTGAGCGATAGCTTAAATTGACAAGAGGCTCGAGTACTTTATTGTTACAAAATTTCAAGGTTTTATGACGCTCCAGTAAAAAGTTGCAAGCATTTGTATGTTGCAAACTTTGATAGGTGTAGGACGTACCGTATAGAAGTTAGGGTCATTTGAAGTTGTATCAGTATTTGATTTGGGACTCAATGGTAGCATAACTTTGAGCGATAGCTTAAATTGACCAGAGGCTCGAGTACCTTATTGTTACAAAATTTCGAGGTTTAATGACGCTCCAGTAAAAAGTTACAAGAATTTGTATGTTGCAAACTTTGATATGTGTAGGACGTACCGTGTAGAAGTTAGTGCCATTTGAAGTTTTGTCAGTGTTTGATTTGGGACTCAAGGGTAGCAGAGCTTTGAGCGATAGCTTAAATTGACAAGAGGCTCGAGTACTTTATTGTTACAAAATTTCAAGGTTTTATGACGCTCCAGTAAAAAGTTACAAGCATTTGTATGTTGCAAACTTTGATAGGTGTAGGACGTACCGTATAGAAGTTAGGACCATTTGAAGTTTTATCAGTGTTTGATTTGGGACTCAAGGGTAGCATAGCTTTGAGCGATAGCTTAAATTGACAAGAGGCTCGAGTACATTATTGTTACAAAATGTCAAGGTTTTATGACGCTCCAGTAAAAAGCTACAAGCATTTGTATATTGCAAACTTGATAGGTGTAGGACGTACCGCATAGAAGTTAGGGCCATTTGAAGTTTTATCAGTGTTTGATTTGCGACTCAAGGGTAGCATAGCTTTGCGCGATAGCTTAAATTGACAAGAGGCTCGAGTTCTTTATTGTTACAAAATTTCAAGGTTTTATGACGCTCCAGTAAAAAGTTACAAGCATTTGTATGTTGTGAACTTTGATAGGTGTAGGACGTACCGTATAGAAGTTAGGGCCATTTGAAGTTCTATCAGTGTTTGATCTGGGACTCAAGGGTGGCATATCTTTGAGCGATAGCTTAAATTGACAAGAGGCTAGAGTACTTTATTGTTACAAAATTTCAAGGGTTTATGACGCTCCAGTAAAAAGTTATAAGCATTTGTATGTTGCAGACTTTGATAGGTGTAGGACGTACCGTATAGAAGTCAGGGCCATTTGAAGATTTATCAGTGTTTGATTTGGGACTCGAGGGTAGCATAGCTTTGAGCGATAGCTTAAATTGACAAGAGGCTCGAGTACTTTATTGTTTCAAAATTTCAAGGTTTTATGACGCTCCAGTAAAAAGTTACAA
This sequence comes from Clusia tigrina, assembly GCA_920105625.2. Classification (NCBI taxonomy): domain Eukaryota; kingdom Metazoa; phylum Arthropoda; class Insecta; order Diptera; family Clusiidae; genus Clusia; species Clusia tigrina. The sequence continues at coordinate 105,038,189 of OV050033.1, read as the reverse complement.
GCATTTGTATGTTGCAAACTTTGATTGGTGTAGGACGTACCGTATAGAAGTTAGGGCCATTTGAAGTTTTATCAGTGTTTGATTTCGGACTCAAGCGTAGCATAGGTTTGAGCGATAGCCTAAATTGAAAAGATGCCTTTATTGTTACAAAATTTCAAGGTTTTATGACGCTCCAGTAAAAAGTTACAAGCATTTGTATGTTGCAAACTTTGATAGGTATAGGACGTACCGTTTAGAAGTTAGGGCCATTTGAAGTTTTATCAGTGTTTGATTTGGGACTCAAGGGTAGCATAGCTTTGAGCGATAGCTTAAATTGGCAATAGGCTCGACTACTTTATTGTTACAAAATTTCAAGGTTTTATGACGCTCCAGTAAAAAGTTACAAGCATTTGTATGTTGCAAACTTTGATACGTGTAGGACGTACCGTATAGAAGTTAGGGCCATTTGAAGTTTTATCAGTGTTTGATCTGGGACTCAAGGGTGGCATACCTTTGAGCAATAGCTTAAATTGACAAGAGGCTAGAGTACTTTATTGTTACAAAATTTCAAGGGTTTATGACGCTGCAGTAAAAAGTTATAAGCATTTGTATGTTGCAGACTTTGATAGGTGTAGGACGTACCGTATAGAAGTCAGGGCCATTTGAAGTTTTATCAGTGTTTGATTTGGGACTCCAGGGTAGCATAGCTTTGAGCGATAGCTTAAATTGACAAGAGGCTCGAGTACTTTATTGTTTCAAAATTTCAAGGTTTTATGACGCTCCAGTAAAAAGTTACAAGCATTTGTATGTTGCAAACTTTGATAGGTGTAGGACGTACCGTATAGAAGTTAGGGCCATTTGAAGTTTTATCAGTGATAGATTTGGGACTCAAGGGTAGCATAGGTTTGAGCGATAGCTTAAATTGAAAAGATGCCTTTATTGTTACAAAATTTCAAGATTTTATGACGCTCCAGTAAAAAGTTACAAGCATTTGTATGTTGCAAACTTTGATAGGTGTAGGACGTACCGTATAGAAGTTAGGGCCATTTGAAGTTTTATCAGTGTTTGATTTGGGACTCAAGGGTAGCATAGCTTTGAGCGATAGCTTAAATTGACAAGAGGCTCAAGTACTTTATTGTTACAAAATTTCAAGGTTTTATGTCGCTCCGGTAAAAAAGTTACAAGCATTTGTATGTTGCAAACTTTGATAGGTGTAGGACGTACCGTATAGAAGTTAGGGCCATTTGAAGTTTTATCAGTGTTTGATTTGGGACTCAAGGGTAGCATAGCTTTGCGCGATAGCTTAAATTGACAAGAGGCTCGAGTACTTTATTGTTACAAAATTTCAAGGTTTTATGACGCTCCAGTAAAAAGTTACAAGCATTTGTATGTTGCAAACTTTGATAGGTGTAGGACGTACAGTATAGAAGTTAGGGCCATTTGAAGTTTTATCAGTGATAGATTTGGGACTCAAGGGTAGCATAGGTTTGAGCGATAGCTTAAATTGAAAAGATGCCTTTATTGTTACAAAATTTCAAGATTTTATGACGCTCCAGTAAAAAGTTACAAGCATTTGTATGTTGCAAACTTTGATAGGTGTAGGACGTACCGTATAGAAGTTAGGGCCATTTGAAGTTTTATCAGTGTTTGATTTGGGACTCAAGGGCAGCATAGCTTTGAGCGATAGCTTAAATTGACAAGAGGCTCGAGTTCTTTATTGTTACAAAATTTCAAGGTTTTATGACGCTCCAGTAAAAAGTTACAAGCATTTGTATGTTGCAAACTTTGATACGTGTAGGACGTACCGTATAGAAGTTAGGGCCATTTGAAGTTTTATCAGTGTTTGATCTGGGACTCAAGGGTGGCATATCTTTGAGCGATAGCTTAAATTGACAAGAGGCTAGAGTTCTTTATTGTTACAAAATTTCAAGGGTTTATGACGCTCCAGTAAAAAGTTATAAGCATTTGTATGTTGCAGACTTTGATAGGTGTAGGACGTACCGTATAGAAGTCAGGGCCATTTGAAGTTTTATCAGTGTTTGATTTGGGACTCCAGGGTAGCTTTGAGCGATAGCTTAAATTGACAAGAGGCTCGAGTACTTTATTGTTTCAAAATTTCAAGGTTTTATGACGCTCCAGTAAAAAGTTACAAGCATTTGTATGTTGCAAACTTTGATAGGTGTAGGACGTACCGTATAGAAGTTAGGGCCATTTGAAGTTTTATCAGTGATAGATTTGGGACTCAAGGGTAGCATAGGTTTGAGCGATAGCTTAAATTGAAAAGATGCTTTTATTGTTACAAAATTTCAAGATTTTATGACGCTCCAGTAAAAAGTTACAAGCATTTGTATGTTACAAGGGTAGCATAGCTTTGAGCGATAGCTTAAATTGACAAGAGGCGCAAGTACTTTATTGTTACAAAATTTCAAGATTTTATGACGCTCCAGTAAAAAGTTACAAGCATTTGTATGTTGCAAACTTTGATAGGTGTAGGACGTACCGTATAGAAGTTAGGGCCATTTGAAGTTTTATCAGTGTTTGATTTGGGACTCAATGGTAGCATAGCTTTGCGCGATAGCTTAAATTGACAAGAGGCTCGAGTACTTTATTGTTACAAAATTTCAAGGTTTTATGACGCTCCAGTAAAAAGTTACAAGCATTTTTATGTTGTAAACTTTGATAGGTGTAGGACGTACCGTATAGAAGTTAGGGCCATTTGAAGTTTTATCAGTGTTTGATTTGGGACTCAAGGGTAGCATAGCTTTGCGCGATAGCTTAAATTGACAAGAGGCTCAAGTACTTTATTGTTACAAAATTGCAAGGTTTTATGACGCTCCGGTAAAAAAGTTACAAGCTTTTGTATGTTGCAAACTTTGATAGGTGTAGGACGTACCGTATAGAAGTTAGGGCCATTTGAAGTTTTATCAGTGTTTGATTTGGGACTCAAGGGCAGCATAGCTTAGAGCGATAGCTTAAATTGACAAGAGGCTCGAGTACTTTATTGTTACAAAATTTCAAGGTTTTATGACGCTCCGGTAAAAAAGTTACAAGCATTTGTATGTTGCAAACTTTGATAGGTGTAGGACGTACCGTATAGAAGTTAGGGCCATTTGAAGTTTTATCAGTGTTTGATTTGGGACTCAAGGGTAGCATAGCTTTGCGCGATAGCTTAAATTGACAAGAGGCTCGAGTACTTTATTGTTACAAAATTTCAAGGTTTTATGACGCTCCAGTAAAAAGTTACAAGCATTTGTATGTTGCAAACTTTGATAGGTGTAGGACGTACCGTATAGAAGTTAGGGCCATTTGAAGTTTTATCAGTGATTGATTTGGGACTCAAGGGTAGCATAGGTTTGAGCGATAGCTTAAATTGAAAAGATGCCTTTATTGTTACAAAATTTCAAGATTTTATGACGCTCCAGTAAAAAGTTACAAGTATTTGTATGTTGCAAACTTTGATAGGTGTAGGACGTACCGTATAGCAGTTAGGGCCATTTGAAGTTTTATCAGTGTTTGATTTGGGACTCAAGGGTAGCATAGCTTTGAGCGATAGCTTAAATTGTCCAGAGGCTCGGGTACTTTATTGTTACAAAATTTCAAGGTTTTATGACGCACCAGTAAAAAGTTACGAGCATTTGTATGTTGCAAACTTTGTTAGTTGTAGGGCATACCGTATAGAAGTTATGGCCATTTGAAGTTCCATCAGTGTTTGATGTGGGACTTAAGGGTAGCATAGCTTTGAGCGATAGCTTAAATTGACAAGAGGCTAGAGTACTTTATTGTTACAGAATTTCAAGCTTTTATGACGCTCCAGTAAAAAGTTATAAGCATTTGTATGTTGCAGACTTTGATAGGTGTAGGACGTACCGTATAGAAGTTAGGGCCATTTGAAGTTTTATCAGTGTTTGATCTGGGACTCAAGGGTAGCATATCTTTGAGCGATAGCTTAAATTGACAAGAGGCTAGAGTACTTTATTGTTACAAAATTTCAAGATTTTATGACGCTCCAGTAAAAAGTTACAAGCATTTGTATGTTGCAAACTTTGATAGGTGTAGGACGTACCGTATAGAAGTTAGGGCCATTTGAAGTTGTATCAGTGTTTGATTTGGGACTCAATGGTAGCATAGCTTTGCGCGATAGCTTAAATTGACAAGAGGCTCGAGTGCTTTATTGTTACAAAATTTCAAGGTTTTATGACGCTCCAGTAAAAAGTTACAAGCATTTGTATGTTGCAAACTTTGATAGGTGTCGGACGTACCGTATAGAAGTTAGGGCCATTTGAAGTTTTATCAGTGTTTGATTTGGGACTCAAGGGTAGCATAGCTTTGAGCGATAGCTTAAATTTACCAGAGGCTCGGGTACTTTATTGTTACAAAATTTCAAGGTTTTATGACGCACCAGTAAAAAGTTACAAGCATTTGTATGTTGCAAACTTTGTTAGTTGTACGGCATACCGTATAGAAGTTAGGGCCATTTGAAGTTTTATCAATGATAGATTTGGGACTCAAGGGTAGCATAGGTTTGAGCGATAGCTTAAATTGAAAAGATGCCTTTATTGTTACAAAATTTCAAGGTTTTATGACGCTCGAGTAAAAAGTTACAAGCATTTGTATGTTGCAAACTTTGATAGGTGTAGGACGTACCGTATAGAAGTTAGGGCCATTTGAAGTTTTATCAGTGATTGATTTGGGACTCAAGGGTAGCATAGGTTTGAGCGATAGCTTAAATTGAAAAGATGCCTTTATTGTTACAAAATTTCAAGATTTTATGACGCTCCAGTAAAAAGTTACAAGCATTTGTATGTTGCAAACTTTGATAGGTGTAGGACGTACCGTATAGAAGTTAGGGCCATTTGAAGTTTTATCAGTGTTTGATTTGGGACTCAATGGTAGCATAGCTTTGCGCGATAGCTTAAATTGACAAGAGGCTCGAGTGCTTTATTGTTACAAAATTTCAAGGTTTTATGACGCTCCAGTAAAAAGTTTCAAGCATTTTTATGTTGTAAACTTTGATAGGTGTAGGACGTACCGTATAGAAGTTAGGGCCATTTGAAGTTTTATCAGTGTTTGATTTGGGACTCAAGGGTAGCATAGCTTTGCGCGATAGCTTAAATTGACAAGAGGCTCGAGTACTTTATTGTTACAAAATTTCAAGCTTTTATGACGCTCCAGTAAAAAGTTACAAGCATTTGTATGTTGCAAACTTTGATAGGTATAGGACGTACCGTATAGAAGTTATGGCCATTTGAAGTTTTATCAGTGTTTGATTTGGGACTGAAGGGTAGGATAGCTTTGAGCGATAGCTTAAATTGACAAGAGGCTCGACTACTTTATTGTTACAAAATTTCAAGGTTTTATGACGCTCCAGTAAAAAGTTACAAGTATTTGTATGTTGCAAACTTTGATAGGTGTAGGACGTACCGTATAGCAGTTAGGGCCATTTGAAGTTTTATCAGTGTTTGATTTGGGACTCAAGGGTAGCATAGCTTTGAGCGATAGCTTAAATTGTCCAGAGGCTCGGGTACTTTATTGTTACAAAATTTCAAGGTTTTATGACGCATCAGTAAAAAGTTACGAGCATTTGTATGTTGCAAACTTTGTTAGTTGTAGGGCATACCGTATAGAAGTTATGGCCATTTGAAGTTCCATCAGTGTTTGATCTGGGACTTAAGGGTAGCATAGCTTTGAGCGATAGCTTAAATTGACAAGAGGCTCGACTACTTTATTGTTACAAAATTTCAAGGTTTTATGACGCTCCAGTAAAAAGTTACAAGCATTTGTATGTTGCAAACTTTGATACGTGTAGGACGTACCGTATAGAAGTTAGGGCCATTTGAAGTTTTATCAGTGTTTGATCTGGGACTCAAGGGTGGCATATCTTTGAGCGATAGCTTAAATTGACAAGAGGCTAGAGTACTTTATTGTTACAAAATTTCAAGGGTTTATGACGCTCCAGTAAAAAGTTATAAGCATTTGTATGTTGCAGACTTTGATAGGTGTAGGACGTACCGTATAGAAGTCAGGGCCATTTGAAGTTTTATCAGTGTTTGATTTGGGACTCCAGGGTAGCATAGCTTTGAGCGATAGCTTAAATTGACAAGAGGCTCGAGTACTTTATTGTTTCAAAATTTCAAGGTTTTATGACGCTCCAGTAAAAAGTTACAAGCATTTGTATGTTGCAAACTTTGATAGGTGTAGGACGTACCGTATAGAAGTTAGGGCCATTTGAAAATTTTTTATCAGTGATAGATTTGGGACTCAAGGGTAACATAGGTTTGAGCGATAGCTTAAATTGAAAAGATGCCTTTATTGTTACAAAATTTCAAGATTTTATGACGCTCCAGTAAAAAGTTACAAGCATTTGTATGTTGCAAACTTTGATAGGTGTAGGACGTACCGTATAGAAGTTAGGGCCATTTGAAGTTTTATCAGTGTTTGATTTGGGACTCAAGGGTAGCATAGCTTTGAGCGATAGCTTAAATTGACAAGAGGCTCAAGTACATTATTGTTACAAAATTTCAAGGTTTTATGACGCTCCGGTAAAAAAGTTACAAGCATTTGTATGTTGCAAACTTTGATAGGTGTAGGACGTACCGTATAGAAGTTAGGGCCATTTGAAGTTTTATCAGTGTTTGATTTGGGACTCAAGGGTAGCATAGCTTTGCGCGATAGCTTAAATTGACAAGAGGCTCGAGTACTTTATTGTTACAAAATTTCAAGGTTTTATGACGCTCCAGTAAAAAGTTACAAGCATTTGTATGTTGCAAACTTTGATAGGTGTAGGACGTACCGTATAGAAGTTAGGGCCATTTGAAGTTTTATCAGTGATAGATTTGGGACTCAAGGGTAGCATAGGTTTGAGCGATAGCTTAAATTGAAAAGATGCCTTTATTGTTACAAAATTTCAAGATTTTATGACGCTCCAGTAAAAAGTTACAAGCATTTGTATGTTGCAAACTTTGATAGGTGTAGGACGTACCGTATAGAAGTTAGGGCCATTTGAAGTTTTATCAGTGTTTGATTTGGGAGTCAAGGGCAGCATAGCTTTGAGCGATAGCTTAAATTGACAAGAGGCTCGAGTTCTTTATTGTTACAAAATTTCAAGGTTTTATGACGCTCCAGTAAAAAGTTACAAGCATTTGTATGTTGCAAACTTTGATACGTGTAGGACGTACCGTATAGAAGTTAGGGCCATTTGAAGTTTTATCAGTGTTTGATCTGGGACTCAAGGGTGGCATATCTTTGAGCGATAGCTTAAATTGACAAGAGGCTAGAGTACTTTATTGTTACAAAATTTCAAGGGTTTATGACTCTCCAGTAAAAAGTTATAAGCATTTGTATGTTGCAGACTTTGATAGGTGTAGGACGTACCGTATAGAAGTCAGGGCCATTTGAAGTTTTATCAGTGTTTGATTTGGGACTCCAGGGTAGCATAGCTTTGAGCGATAGCTTAAATTGACAAGAGGCTCGAGTACTTTATTGTTTCAAAATTTCAAGGTTTTATGACGCTCCAGTAAAAAGTTACAAGCATTTGTATGTTGCAAACTTTGATAGGTGTAGGACGTACCGTATAGAAGTTAGGGCCATTTGAAGTTTTATCAGCGATAGATTTGGGACTCAAGGGTAGCATAGGTTTGAGCGATAGCTTAAATTGAAAAGATGCCTTTATTGTTACAAAATTTCAAGATTTTATGACGCTCCAGTAAAAAGTTACAAGCATTTGTATGTTGCAAACTTTGATAGGTGTAGGACGTACCGTATAGAAGTTAGGGCCATTTGAAGTTTTATCAGTGTTTGATTTGGGACTCAAGGGTAGCATAGCTTTGCGCGATAGCTTAAATTGACAAGAGGCTCGAGTACTTTATTGTTACAAAATTTCAAGGTTTTATGACGCTCCAGTAAAAAGTTACAAGCATTTGTATGTTGCAAACTTTGATAGGTGTAGGACGTACCGTATAGAAGTTAGGGCCATTTGAAGTTTTATCAGTGTTTGATTTGGGAGTCAAGGGCAGCATAGCTTTGAGCGATAGCTTAAATTGACAAGAGGCTCGAGTTCTTTATTGTTACAAAATTTCAAGGTTTTATGACGCTCCAGTAAAAAGTTACAAGCATTTGTATGTTGCAAACTTTGATACGTGTAGGACGTACTGTATAGAAGTTAGGGCCATTTGAAGTTTTATCAGTGTTTGATCTGGGACTCAAGGGTGGCATATCTTTGAGCGATAGCTTAAATTGACAAGAGGCTAGAGTACTTTATTGTTACAAAATTTCAAGGGTTTATGACGCTCCAGTAAAAAGTTATAAGCATTTGTATGTTGCAGACTTTGATAGGTGTAGGACGTACCGTATAGAAGTCAGGGCCATTTGAAGTTTTATCAGTGTTTGATTTGGGACTCCAGGGTAGCATAGCTTTGAGCGATAGCTTAAATTGACAAGAGGCTCGAGTACTTTATTGTTTCAAAATTTCAAGGTTTTATGACGCTCCAGTAAAAAGTTACAAGCATTTGTATGTTGCAAACTTTGATAGGTGTAGGACGTACAGTATAGAAGTTAGGGCCATTTGAAGTTTTATCAGTGATAGATTTGGGACTCAAGGGTAGCATAGGTTTGAGCGATAGCTTAAATTGAAAAGATGCCTTTATTGTTACAAAATTTCAAAATTTTATGACGCTCCAGTAAAAAGTTACAAGCATTTGTATGTTGCAAACTTTGATAGGTGTAGGACGTACCGTATAGAAGTTAGGGCCATTTGAAGTTTTATCAGTGTTTGATTTGGGACTCAAGGGTAGCATAGCTTTGAGCGATAGCTTAAATTGACAAGAGGCGCAAGTACTTTATTGTTACAAAATTTCAAGATTTTATGACGCTCCAGTAAAAAGTTACAAGCATTTGTATGTTGCAAACTTTGATAGGTGTAGGACGTACCGTATAGAAGTTAGGGCCATTTGAAGTTTTATCAGTGTTTGATTTGGGACTCAATGGTAGCATAGCTTTGCGCGATAGCTTAAATTGACAAGAGGCTCGAGTACTTTATTGTTACAAAATTTCAAGGTTTTATGACGCTCCAGTAAAAAGTTACAAGCATTTTTATGTTGTAAACTTTGATAGGTGTAGGACGTACCGTATAGAAGTTAGGGCCATTTGAAGTTTTATCAGTGTTTGATTTGGGACTCAAGGGTAGCATAGCTTTGCGCGATAGCTTAAATTGACAAGAGGCTTGAGTACTTTATTGTTACAAAATTTCAAGGTTTTATGACGCTCCAGTAAAAAGTTACAAGCATTTGTATGTTGCAAACTTTGATAGGTGTAGGACGTACCGTATAGAAGTTAGGGCCATTTGAAGTTTTATCAGTGATAGATTTGGGACTCAAGGGTAGCATAGGTTTGAGCGATAGCTTAAATTGAAAAGATGCCTTTATTGTTACAAAATTTCAAGATTTTATGACGCTCCAGTAAAAAGTTACAAGCATTTGTATGTTGCAAACTTTGATAGGTGTAGGACGTACCGTATAGAAGTTAGGGCCATTTGAAGTTTTATCAGTGTTTGATTTGGGACTCAAGGGTAGCATATCTTTGAGCGATAGCTTAAATTGACAAGAGGCTAGAGTACTTTATTGTTACAAAATTTCAAGGGTTTATGACGCTCCAGTAAAAAGTTATAAGCATTTGTATGTTGCAGACTTTGATAGGTGTAGGACGTACCGTATAGAAGTCAGGGCCATTTGAAGTTTTATCAGTGTTTGATTTGGGACTCCAGGGTAGCATAGCTTTGAGCGATAGCTTAAATTGACAAGAGGCTCGAGTACTTTATTGTTTCAAAATTTCAAGGTTTTATGACGCTCCAGTAAAAAGTTACAAGCATTTGTATGTTGCAAACTTTGATAGGTGTAGGACGTACCGTATAGAAGTTAGGGCCATTTGAAGTTTTATCAGTGATAGATTTGGGACTCAAGGGTAGCATAGGTTTGAGCGATAGCTTAAATTGAAAAGATGCCTTTATTGTTACAAAATTTCAAGATTTTATGACGGTCCAGTAAAAAGTTACAAGCATTTGTATGTTGCAAACTTTGATAGGTGTAGGACGTACCGTATAGAAGTTAGGGCCATTTGAAGTTTTATCAGTGTTTGATTTGGGACTCAAGGGTAGCATAGCTTTGAGCGATAGCTTAAATTGACAAGAGGCTCAAGTACTTTATTGTTACAAAATTTCAAGATTTTATGACGCTCCGGTAAAAAAGTTACAAGCATTTGTATGTTGCAAACTTTGATAGGTGTAGGACGTACCGTATAGAAGTTAGGGCCATTTGAAGTTTTATCAGTGTTTGATTTGGGACTCAAGGGCAGCATAGCTTTGAGCGATAGCTTAAATTGACAAGAGGCTCGAGTTCTTTATTGTTACAAAATTTCAAGGTTTTATGACGCTCCAGTAAAAAGTTACAAGCATTTGTATGTTGCAAACTTTGATACGCGTAGGACGTACCGTATAGAAGTTAGGGCCATTTGAAGTTTTATCAGTGTTTGATTTGGGACTCAAGGGTAGCATAGCTTTGCGCGATAGCTTAAATTGACAAGAGGCTCGAGTACTTTATTGTTACAAAATTTCAAGGTTTTATGACGCTCCAGTAAAAAGTTACAAGCATTTGTATGTTGCAAAATTTGATAGGTGTAGGACGTACCGTATAGAAGTTAGGGCCATTTGAAGTTTTATCAGTGATAGATTTGGGACTCAAGGGTAGCATAGGTTTGAGCGATAGCTTAAATTGAAAAGATGCCTTTATTGTTACAAAATTTCAAGATTTTATGACGCTCCAGTAAAAAGTTACAAGCATTTGTATGTTGCAAACTTTGATAGGTGTAGGACGTACCGTATAGAAGTTAGGGCCATTTGAAGTTTTATCAGTGTTTGATTTGGGACTCAAGGGTAGCATAGCTTTGCGCGATAGCTTAAATTGACAAGAGGCTCGAGTACTTTATTGTTACAAAATTTCAAGGTTTTATAACGCTCCAGTAAAAAGTTACAAGCATTTGTATGTTGCAAACTTTGATAGGTGTAGGACGTACCGTATAGAAGTTAGGGCCATTTGAAGTTTTATCAGTGATTGATTTGGGACTCAAGGGTAGCATAGGTTTGAGCGATAGCTTAAATTGAAAAGATGCCTTTATTGTTACAAAATTTCAAGATTTTATGACGCTCCAGTAAAATGTTACAAGCATTTGTATGTTGCAAACTTTGATAGGTGTAGGACGTACCGTATAGAAGTTAGGGCCATTTGAAGTCTTATAAGTGTTTGATTTGGGACTCAATGGTAGCATAGCTTTGCGCGATAGCTTAAATTGACAAGAGGCTCGAGTACTTTATTGTTACAAAATTTCAAGGTTTTATGACGCTCCAGTAAAAAGTTACAAGCATTTTTATGTTGTAAACTTTGATAGGTGTAGGACGTACCGTATAGAAGTTAGGGCCATTTGAAGTTTTATCAGTGTTTGATTTGGGACTCAAGGGTAGCATAGCTTTGCGCGATAGCTTAAATTGACAAGAGGCTCGCGTACTTTATTGTTACAAAATTTCAAGATTTTATGACGCTCCAGTAAAAAGATACAAGCATTGGCATGTTGCAAGCTTTGATAGGTATAGGACGGTCCGTATAGAAGTTAGGGCCATTTGAAGTTTTATCAGTGTTTGATTTGGGACTGAAGGGTAGGATAGCTTTGAGCGATAGCTTAAATTGACAAGAGGCTCGAATACTTTATTGTTACAAAATTTCAAGGTTTTATGACGCTCCAGTAAAAAGTTACAAGTATTTGTATGTTGCAAACTTTGATAGGTGTAGGACGTACCGTATAGCAGTTAGGGCCATTTGAAGTTTTATCAGTGTTTGATTTGGGACTCAAGGGTAGCATAGCTTTGAGCGATAGCTTAAATTGTCCAGAGGCTCGGGTACTTTATTGTTACAAAATTTCAAGGTTTTATGACGCACCAGTAAAAAGTTACGAGCATTTGTATGTTGCAAACTTTGTTAGTTGTAGGGCATACCGTATAGAAGTTATGGCCATTTGAAGTTCCATCAGTGTTTGATCTGGGACTTAAGGGTAGCATAGCTTTGAGCGATAGCTTAAATTGACAAGAGGCTAGAGTACTTTATTGGTACAGAATTTCAAGCTTTTATGACGCTCCAGTAAAAAGTTATAAGCATTTGTATGTTGCAGACTTTGATAGGTGTAGGACGTACCGTATAGAAGTTAGGGCCATTTGAAGTTTTATCAGTGTTTGATCTGGGACTCAAGGGTAGCATATCTTTGAGCGATAGCTTAAATTGACAAGAGGCTAGAGTACTTTATTGTCACAAAATTTCAAGGGTTTATGACGCTCCACTTAAAAGTTATAAGCATTTGTATGTTGCAGACTTTGATAGGTGTATTACGTACCGTATAGAAGTCAGGGCCATTTGAAGTTTTATCAGTGGTTGATTTTGGACTCCAGGGTAGCATAGCTTTGAGCGATAGCTTAAATTGACAAGAGGCTCGAATACTTTATTGTTTCAAAATTTCAAGGTTTTATGACGCTCCCGTAAAAAGTTACAAGCATTTGTATGTTGCAAACTTTGTTAGTTGTACGGCATACGGTATAGAAGTTAGGGCCATTTGAAGTTTTATCAGTGATAGATTTGGGACTCAAGGGTAGCATAGGTTTGAGCGATAGCTTAAATTGAAAAGATGCCTTTATTGTTACAAAATTTCAAGGTTTTATGACGCTCCAGTAAAAAGTTACAAGCATTTGTATGTTGCAAACTTTGATAGGTGTAGGACGTACCGTATAGAAGTTAGGGCCATTTGAAGTTTTATCAGTGATTGATTTGGGACTCAAGGGTAGCATAGGTTTGAGCGATAGCTTAAATTGAAAAGATGCCTTTATTGTTACAAAATTTCAAGATTTTATGACGCTCCAGTAAAAAGTTACAAGCATTTGTATGTTGCAAACTTTGATAGGTGTAGGACGTACCGTATAGAAGTTAGGGCCATTTGAAGTTTTATCAGTGTTTGATTTGGGACTCAAGGGTAGCATAGCTTTGCGCGATAGCTTAAATTGACAAGAGGCTCGAGTACTTTATTGTTACAAAATTTCAAGGTTTTATGACGCTCCAGTAAAAAGTTACAAGCATTTGTATGTTGCAAACTTTGATAGGTGTAGGACGTACCGTATAGAAGTTAGGGCCATTTGAAGTTTTATCAGTGTTTGATTTGGGACTCAAGGGTAGCATAGCTTTGCGCGATAGCTTAAATTGACAAGAGGCTCGAGTACTTTATTGTTACAAAATTTCAAGTTTTATGACGCTCCAGTAAAAAGTTACAAGCATTTGTATGTTGCAAACTTTGATAGGTATAGGACGTACCGTATAGAAGTTATGGCAATTTGAAGTTTTATCAGTGTTTGATTTGGGACTGAAGGGTAGGATAGCTTTGAGCGATAGCTTAAATTGACAAGAGGCTCGAATACTTTATTGTTACAAAATTTCAAGGTTTTATGACGCTCCAGTAAAAAGTTACAAGTATTTGTATGTTGCAAACTTTGATAGGTGTAGGACGTACCGTATAGCAGTTAGGGCCATTTGAAGTTTTATCAGTGTTTGATTTGGGACTCAAGGGTAGCATAGCTTTGAGCGATAGCTTAAATTGTCCAGAGGCTCGGGTACTTTATTGTTACAAAATTTCAAGGTTTTATGACGCACCAGTAAAAAGTTACGAGCATTTGTATGTTGCAAACTTTGTTAGTTGTAGGGCATACCGTATAGAAGTTATGGCCATTTGAAGTTCCATCAGTGTTTGATCTGGGACTTAAGGGTAGCATAGCTTTGAGCGATAGCTTAAATTGACAAGAGGCTAGAGTACTTTATTGTTACAGAATTTCAAGCTTTTATGACGCTCCAGTAAAAAGTTATAAACATTTGTATGTTGCAGACTTTGATAGGTGTAGGACGTACCGTATAGAAGTTAGGGCCATTTGAAGTTTTATCAGTGTTTGATCTGGGACTCAAGGGTAGCATATCTTTGAGCGATAGCTTAAATTGACAAGAGGCTAGAGTACTTTATTGTCACAAAATTTCAAGGGTTTATGACGCTCCACTTAAAAGTTATAAGCATTTGTATGTTGCAGACTTTGATAGGTGTAGGACGTACCGTATAGAAGTCAGGGCCATTTGAAGTTTTATCAGTGGTTGATTTGGGACTCCAGGGTAGCATAGCTTTGAGCGATAGCTTAAATTGACAAGAGGCTCGAGTACTTTATTGTTTCAAAATTTTAAGGTTTTATGACGCTCCCGTAAAAAGTTACAAGCATTTGTATGTTGCAAACTTTGATAGGTGTAGGACGTACCGCATAGAAGTTAGGGCCATTTGAAGTTTTATCAGTGTTTGATTTGGGACTCAAGGGTAGCATAGGTTTGAGCGATGGCTTAAATTGACAAGAGGCTCGAGTACTTTATTGTTACAAAGTTTCAAGGTTTTATGACGCTCCAGTAAAAAGTTACAAGCATTTGTATGTTGCAAACTTTGATAAGTGTAGGACGTACCGTATAGAAGTTAGGGTCATTTGAAGTTGTATCAGTATTTGATTTGGGACTCAAGGGTAGCATAACTTTGAGCGATAGCTTAAATTGACAAGAGGCTCGAGTACTTTATTGTTACAAAATTTCAAGGTTTTATGACGCTCCAGTAAAAAGTTACAAGCATTTGTATGTTGCAAACTTTGATAGGTGTAGGACGTACCGTATAGAAGTTAGGGCCATTTGAAGTTTTATCAGTGATAGATTTGGGACTCAAGGGTAGCATAGGTTTGAGCGATAGCTTAAATTGAAAAGATGCCTTTATTGTTACAAAATTTCAAGGTTTTATGACGCTCCAGTAAAAAGTTACAAGCATTTGTATGTTGCAAACTTTGATAGGTGTAGGACGTACCGTATAGAAGTTAGGGCCATTTGAAGTTTTATCAGTGATTGATTTGGGACTCAAGGGTAGCATAGGTTTGAGCGATAGCTTAAATTGAAAAGATGCCTTTATTGTTACAAAATTTCAAGATTTTATGACGCTCCAGTAAAAAGTTACAAGCATTTGTATGTTGCAAACTTTGATAGGTGTAGGACGTACCGTATAGAAGTTAGGGCCATTTGAAGTTTTATCAGTGTTTGATTTGGGACTCAATGGTAGCATAGCTTTGCGCGATAGCTTAAATTGACAAGAGGCTCGAGTACTTTATTGTTACAAAATTTCAAGGTTTTATGACGCTCCAGTAAAAAGTTTCAAGCATTTTTATGTTGTAAACTTTGATAGGTGTAGGACGTACCGTATAGAAGTTAGGGCCATTTGAAGTTTTATCAGTGTTTGATTTGGGACTCAAGGTTAGCATAGCTTTGCGCGATAGCTTAAATTGACAAGAGGCTCGAGTACTTTATTGTTACAAAATTTCAAGCTTTTATGACGCTCCAGTAAAAAGTTACAAGCATTTGTATGTTGCAAACTTTGATAGGTATAGGACGTACCGTATAGAAGTTAGGGCCATTTGAAGTTTTATCAGTGTTTGATTTGGGACTCAAGGGTAGCATAGCTTTGCGCGATAGCTTAAATTGACAAGAGGCTCGAGTACTTTATTGTTACAAAATTTCAAGCTTTTATGACGCTCCAGTAAAAAGTTACAAGCATTTGTATGTTGCAAACTTTGATAGGTATAGGACGTACCGTATAGAAGTTATGGCCATTTGAAGTTTTATCAGTGTTTGATTTGGGACTGAAGGGTAGGATAGCTTTGAGCGATAGCTTAAATTGACAAGAGGCTCGACTACTTTATTGTTACAAAATTTCAAGGTTTTATGACGCTCCAGTAAAAAGTTACAAGTATTTGTATGTTGCAAACTTTGATAGGCGTAGGACGTACCGTATAGCAGTTAGGGCCATTTGAAGTTTTATCAGTGTTTGATTTGGGACTCAAGGGTAGCATAGCTTTGAGCGATAGCTTAAATTTTCCAGAGGCTCGGGTACTTTATTGTTACAAAATTTCAAGATTTTATGACGCTCCAGTAAAAAGTTATAAGCATTTGCATGTTGCAGACTTTGATAGGTGTAGGACGTACCGTATAGAAGTTAGGGCCATTTGAAGTTTTATCAGTGTTTGATCTGGGACTCAAGGGTAGCATATCTTTGAGCGATAGCTTAAATTGACAAGAGGCTAGAGTACTTTATTGTCACAAAATTTCAAGGTTTTATGACGCTCCAGTAAAAAGTTACAAGCATTTGTATGTTGCAAACTTTGATAGGTGTAGGACGTACCGTATAGAAGTTAGGGTCATTTGAAGTTGTATCTGTATTTGATTTGGGACTCAAGGGTAGCATAACTTTGAGCGATAGCTTAAATTGACAAGAGGCTCGAGTACTTTATTGTTACAAAATTTCAAGGTTTTATGACGCTCCAGTAAAAAGTTACAAGCATTTGTATGTTGCAAACTTTGATAGGTGTAGGACGTACCGTATAGAAGTTAGGGCCATTTGAAGTTTTATCAGTGTTTGATTGAGGCCTCAAGGGTAGCATAGCTTTGAGCAATAGCTTAAATTGACAAGAGGCTCGAGTACTTTATTGTTACAAAATTTCAAGGTTTTATGACGCACCTGTAAAAAGTTACAAGCATTTGTATGTTGCTAACTTTGATAGGTGTAGGACGTACCGTATAGAAGTTAGGGCCATTTGAAGTTTTTTCAGTGATTGATTTGGGACTCAAGGGTAGCATAGGTTTGAGCGATAGCTTAAATTGAAAAGATGCCTTTATTGTTACAAATTTCAAGATTTTATGACGCTCCAGTAAAAAGTTACAAGCATTTGTATGTTGCAAACTTTGATAGGTGTAGGACGTACCGTATTGAAGTTAGGGCCATTTGAAGTTTTATCAGTGTTTGATTTGGGACTCAAGGGTAGCATAGCTTTGAGCGATGGCTTAAATTGACAAGAGGCGCGAGTACTTTATTGTTACAAAATTTCAAGGTTTTATGACGCTCCAGTAAAAAGTTACAAGCATTTGAATGTTGCAAACTTTGATAGGTGTAGGACGAACCGTATAGAAGTTGGGGCCATTTGAAGTTTTATCAGTGTTTGGTGTGGGACTCAAGGGCAGCTTAGCTTTGAGCGATAGCTTAAATTGACAAGAGGCTCGAGTACTTTATTGTTACAAAATTTCAAGGTTTTATGACGCTCCAGTAAAAAGTTACAAGTATTTGTATGTTGCAAACTTTGGTAGGTGTAGGACGTACCGTATAGAAGTTAGGGCCATTTGAAGTTTTATCAGTGTTTGATTTAGGACTCAAGGGTAGCATAGCTTTGAGCGATAGCTTAAATTGACAAGAGGCTCGAGTACTTTATTGTTACAAAATTTGAAGGTTTTATGACGCTCCAGTAAAAAGTTTCAAGCATTTGTATGTTGCAAACTTTGATAGGTGTAGGACGTACCGTATAGAAGTTGGGGCCATTTGAAGTTTTATCAGTGTTTGATTTGGGACTCAAGGGCAGCATAGGTTTGAGCGATAGCTTAAATTGACAAGAGGCTCGAGTTCTTTATTGTTACAAAATTTCAAGGTTTTATGACGCTCCAGTAAAAAGTTACAAGCATTTGTATGTTGCAAACTTTGATAGGTGTAGGACGTACCGTATAGAAGTTAGGGCCATTTGAAGTTTTTTCAGTGTTTGATCTGGGACTCAAGGGTAGCATATCTTTGAGCGATAGCTTAAATTGACAAGAGGCTAGAGTACTTTATTGTTACAAAATTTCAAGGTTTTATGACGCTCCAGTAAAAAGTTACAAGCCTTTGTATGTTGCAAACTTTGATAGGTGTAGGACGTACCGTATAGAAGTTAGGGCCATTTGAAGTTTTATCAGTGATTGATTTGGGACTCAAGGGTAGCATAGGTTTGAGCGATAGCTTAAATTGAAAAGATGCCTTTATTGTTACAAAATTTCAAGATTTTATGACGCTCCAGTAAAAAGTTACAAGCATTTGTATGTTGCAAACTTTGATAGGTGTAGGACGTACCGTATAGAAGTTAGGGCCATTTGAAGTTTTATCAGTGTTTGATTTGGGACTCAAGGGTAGCATAGCTTTGAGCGATAGCTTAAATTGACAAGAGGCTCGAGTACTTTATTGTTACAAAATTTCAAGGTTTTATGACGCTCCGGTAAAAAAGTTACAAGCATTTGTATGTTGCAAACTTTGATAGGTGTAGAACGTACCGTATAGAAGTTAGGGCCATTTGAAGTTTTATCAGTGTTTGATTTGGGACTCAAGGGTAGCATAGCTTTGCGCGATAGCTTAAATTGACAAGAGGCTCGAGTACTTTATTGTTACAAAATTTCAAGGTTTTATGACGCTCCAGTAAAAAGTTACAAGCATTTGTATGTTGCAAACTTTGATAGGTGTAGGACGTACCGTATAGAAGTTAGGGCCATTTGAAGTTTTATCAGTGATTGATTTGGGACTCAAGGGTTGCATAGGTTTGAGCGATAGCTTAAATTGAAAAGATGCCTTTATTGTTACAAAATTTCAAGATTTTATGATGCTCCAGTAAAAAGTTACAAGCATTTGTATGTTGCAAACTTTGATAGGTGTAGGACGTACCGTATAGAAGTTAGGGCCATTTGAAGTTTTATCAGTGTTTGATTTGGGACTCAAGGGTAGCATAGCTTTGCGCGATAGCTTAAATTGACAAGAGGCTCGAGTACTTTATTGTTACAAAATTTCAAGGTTTTATGACGCACCAGTAAAAAGTTACGAGCATTTGTATGTTGCAAACTTTGTTAGTTGTAGGGCATACCGTATAGAAGTTATGGCCATTTGAAGTTCCATCAGTGTTTGATCTGGGACTTAAGGGTAGCATAGCTTTGAGCGATAGCTTAAATTGACAAGAGGCTAGAGTACTTTATTGTTACAGAATTTCAAGCTTTTATGACGCTCCAGTAAAAAGTTATAAGCATTTGTATGTTGCAGACTTTGATAGGTGTAGGACGTACCGTATAGAAGTTAGGGCCATTTGAAGTTTTATCAGTGTTTGATCTGGGACTCAAGGGTAGGATAGCTTTGAGCGATAGCTTAAATTGTCCAGAGGCTCGGGTACTTTATTGTTACAAAATTTCAAGGTTTTATGACGCACCAGTAAAAAGTTACGAGCATTTGTATGTTGCAAACTTTGTTAGTTGTAGGGCATACCGTATAGAAGTTATGGCCATTTGAAGTTCCATCAGTGTTTGATCCGGGGCTTAAGGGTAGCATAGCTTTGAGCGATAGCTTAAATTGACAAGAGGCTAGAGTACTTTATTGTTACAGAATTTCAAGCTTTTATGACGCTCCAGTAAAAAGTTACAAGCATTTGTATGTTGCAAAGTTTGATAGGTGTAGGACGTACCGTATAGAAGTTAGGGCCATTTGAAGTTTTATCAGTGTTTGATTTGGGACTCAAGGGTAGCATAGCTTTGCGCGATAGCTTAAATTGACAAGAGGCTCGAGTACTTTATTGTTACAAAATTTCAAGGTTTTATGACGCACCAGTAAAAAGTTACGAGCATTTGTATGTTGCAAACTTTGTTAGTTGTAGGGCATACCGTATAGAAGTTATGGCCATTTGAAGTTCCATCAGTGTTTGATCTGGGACTTAAGGGTAGCATAGCTTTGAGCGATAGCTTAAATTGACAAGAGGCTAGAGTACTTTATTGTTACAGAATTTCAAGCTTTTATGACGCTCCAGTAAAAAGTTATAAGCATTTGTATGTTGCAGACTTTGATAGGTGTAGGACGTACCGTATAGAAGTTAGGGCCATTTGAAGTTTTATCAGTGTTTGATCTGGGACTCAAGGGTAGGATAGGTTTGAGCGATAGCTTAAATTGTCCAGAGGCTCGGGTACTTTATTGTTACAAAATTTCAAGGTTTTATGACGCACCAGTAAAAAGTTACGAGCATTTGTATGTTGCAAACTTTGTTAGTTGTAGGGCATACCGTATAGAAGTTATGGCCATTTGAAGTTCCATCAGTGTTTGATCTGGGGCTTAAGGGTAGCATAGCTTTGAGCGATAGCTTAAATTGACAAGAGGCTAGAGTACTTTATTGTTACAGAATTTCAAGCTTTTATGACGCTCCAGTAAAAAGTTACAAGCATTTGTATGTTGCAAACTTTGATATACAGGTATAGGACGTACCGTATAGAAGTTATGGCCATTTGAAGTTTTATCAGTGTTTGATTTGGGACTGAAGGGTAGGATAGCTTTGAGCGATAGCTTAAATTGTCCAGAGGCTCGGGTACTTTATTGTTACAAAATTTCAAGGTTTTATGACGCACCAGTAAAAAGTTACGAGCATTTGTATGTTGCAAACTTTGTTAGTTGTAGGGCATACCGTATAGAAGTTATGGCCATTTGAAGTTCCATCAGTGTTTGATCTGGGACTTAAGGGTAGCATAGCTTTGAGCGATAGCTTAAATTGACAAGAGGCTAGAGTACTTTATTGTTACAGAATTTCAAGCTTTTATGACGCTCCAGTAAAAACTTATAAGCATTTGTATGTTGCAGACTTTGATAGGTGTAGGACGTACCGTATAGAAGTTAGGGCCATTTGAAGTTTTATCAGTGTTTGATCTGGGACTCAAGGGTAGCATATCTTTGAGCGATAGCTTAAATTGACAAGAGGCTAGAGTACTTTATTGTCACAAAATTTCAAGGGTTTATGACGCTCCACTTAAAAGTTATAAGCATTTGTATGTTGCAGATTTTGATAGATGTAGGACGTACCGTATAGAAGTCAGGGCCATTTGAAGTTTTATCAGTGGTTGATTTGGGACTCCAGGGTAGCATAGCTTTGAGCGATAGCTTAAATTGACAAGAGGCTCGAGTACTTTATTGTTTCAAAATTTCAAGGTTTTATGACGCTCCAGTAAAAAGTTACAAGCATTTGTATGTTGCAAACTTTGATAGGTGTAGGACGTACCGTATAGAAGTTAGGGCCATTTGAAGTTTTATCAGTGATTGATTTGGGACTCAAGGGTAGCATAGGTTTGAGCGATAGCTTAAATTGAAAAGATGCCTTTATTGTTACAAAATTTCAAGATTTTATGACGCTCCCGTAAAAAGTTACAAGCATTTGTATGTTGCAAACTTTGATAGGTGTAGGACGTACCGCATAGAAGTTAGGGCCATTTGAAGTTTTATCAGTGTTTGATTTGGGACTCAAGGGTAGCATAGGTTTGAGCGATGGCTTAAATTGACAAGAGGCTCGAGTACTTTATTGTTACAAAATTTCAAGGTTTTATGACGCTCCAGTAAAAAGTTACAAGCATTTGTATGTTGCAAACTTTGATAGGTGTAGGACGTACCGTATAGAAGTTAGGGTCATTTGAAGTTGTATCAGTATTTGATTTGGGACTCAAGGGTAGCATAACTTTGAGCGATAGCTTAAATTGACAAGAGGCTCGAGTACTTTATTGTTACAAAATTTCAAGGTTTTATGACGCTCCAGTAAAAAGTTACAAGCATTTGCATGTTGCAAACTTTGATTGGTGTAGGACGTACCGTATAGAAGTTAGGGCCATTTGAAGTTTTATCAGTGTTTGATTTGGGATTCAAGGGTAGCATAGCTTTGAGCAATAGCTTAAATTGACAAGAGGCTCGAGTACTTTATTGTTACAAAATTTCAAGGTTTTATGACGCACCTGTAAAAAGTTACAAGCATTTGTATGTTGCTAACTTTGATAGTTGTAGGGCGTACCGTATAGAAGTTAGGGCCATTTGAAGTTTTATCAGTGTTTGATTTAGTACTCAATTGTAGTATAGCTTTGAGCGATAGCTTAAATTGACAAGAGGCTCGAGTACTTTATTGTTACAAAATTTCAAGGTTTTATGACGCTCCAGTAAAAAGTTACAAGCATTTGTATGTTGCAAACTTTGATAGGTGTAGGGTGTACCGTATAGATGTTAGGGCCATTTGAAGTTTTATCAGTGTTTGATTTGGGACTCTAGGGTAGCATAGCTTTGCGTGATAGCTTAAATTGACAAGAGGCTCGAGTACTTTATTGTTACAAAATTTCAAGGTTTTATGACGCTCCAGTAAAAAGTTACAAGCATTTGCTTGTTGCAAACTTTGATAGGTGTAGGACGTACCGTATAGAAGTTAAGGCCATTTGAAGTTTTATCAGTGTTTGATTTGGTACTCAAGGGTAGCATAGCTTTGAGCGATAGCTTAAATTGACAAGAGTCTCAAGTACTTTATTGTTACAAAATTTCAAGGTATTATGACGCTCCAGTAAAAAGTTACAAGCATTTGTATGTTGCAAACTTTGATAGGTGTAGGACGTACCGTATAGAAGTTAGGGCCATTTGAAGTTTTATCAGTGTTTGATTTGGGACTCAAGGGTAGCATAGCTTTGAGCGATAGCTTAAATTGACAAGAGGCTCGAGTACTTTATTGTTACAAAATTTCAAAGTTTTATGACGCTCCAGTAAAAATTTACAATCATTTGTATGTTGCAAACTTTCATAGGTGTACGACGTACCGTATAGAAGTTAGGGCCATTTGCAATTTTATCAGTGTTTTATTTGGGACTCAAGGGTAGCAAAGCTTTCAGCGATAGCTTAAATTGACAAGAGGCTCGAGTACTTCATTGTTACAAAATTTGAAGGTTTTATGATGCTCCAGTAAAAAGTTACAAGCATTTGTATGTTGCAAACTTTGATAGGTGTAGGAAGTACCGTATATAAGTTAGTGCCGTTTGAAGTTTTATCAGTGTTTGAATTGGGACTCAAGGATAGCATAGCTTTGGGCGATAGCTTAAATTGACAAGAGGCTCGAGGTCTTTATTGTCACAAAATTTCAAGGTTTTATGACGCTCCAGTAAAAAGTTACAAGTAATTGTATGTTGCAAACTTTGATAGGTGTAGCACGTACCGTATAGAAGTTAGGGTCATTTGAAGTTTTATCAGTGTTTTATTCGGGACTCAAGGGTAGAATAGCTTTTAGCGATACTTTAAATAGACAAGAGGCTCGACTACTTTATTGTTACAAAATTTCAAGGTTTTATGACGCTCCAGTAAAAAGTTACAAGCATTTGTATGTTGCAAACTTTGATTGGTGTAGGACGTACCGTATAGAAGTTAGGGCCATTTGAAGTTTTGTCAGTGTTTGATTTGGGACTCATGGGTAGCATAGCTTTGAGCGATAGCTTAAATTGACAAGAGGCGCGAGTACTTTATTGTTACAAAATTTCAAGGTTTTATGACGCTCCAGTAAAAAGTTACAAGCATTTGAATGTTGCAAACTTTGACAGGTGTAGGACGAACCGTATAGAAGTTGGGGCCATTTGAAGTTTTATCAGTGTTTGGTGTGGGACTCAAGGGCAGCTTAGCTTTGAGCGATAGCTTAAATTGACAAGAGGCTCGAGTACTTTATTGTTACAAAATTTCAAGGTTTTATGACGCTCCAGTAAAAAGTTACAAGCATTTGTATGTTGCAAACTTTGGTAGGTGTAGGACGTACCGTATAGAAGTTAGCACCATTTGAAGTTTTATCAGTGTTTGATTTGGGGCTCAAGGGTAGCATAGCTTTGAGCGATAGCTTAAATTGACAAGAGGCTCGAGTACTTTATTGTTACAAAATTTGAAGGTTTTATGACGCTCCAGTAAAAAGTTACAAGCATTTGTATGTTGCAAACTTTGATAGGTGTAGGACGTACCGTATAGAAATTATTGTCATTTGAAGTTTTATCAGTGTTTGATTTGGGACTCAAGGGTAGAATAGCTTTTAGCGATAGCTTAAATTGACAAGAGGCTCGAGTACTTTATTGTTACAAAATTTCAAGGTTTTATGACGCTCCAGTAAAAAGTTACAAGCCTTTGTATGTTGCAAACTTTGATAGGTGTAGGACGTACCGTATAGAAGTTAGGGCCATTTGAAGTTTTATCAGTGTTTGATTTGGGACTCAAGGGTAGCATAGCTTTGAGCGATGGCTTAAATTGACAAGAGGCTCGAGTACTTTATTGTTACAAAATTTCAAGGTTTTATGACGCTCCGTTAAAAAGTTACAAGCATTTGTATGTTGCAAACTTTGATAGGTGTAGGACGTACCGTAGAGAAGTTAGGGCCATTTGAAGATTTATCAGTGTTTGATTTGGGACTCAAGGGTAGCATAGCTTTGAGCGATAGCTCAAATTGACAAGAGGCTCGAGTACTTTATTGTTACAAAATTTCAAGGTTTTATGACGCTCCAATAAAAAGTTACAAGCATTTGTATGTTGCAAACTTTGATAGGTGTAGGACGTACCGTATAGAAGTTAGGGCCATTTGAAGTTTTATCAGTGTTTGATTTGGGACTCAAGGGTAGCATAGCTTTGAGCGATAGCTTAAATTGACAAGAGGCTCGAGTACTTTATTGATAAAAAATTTCAAGGTTTTATGACGCTCCAGTAAAAAGTTACAAGCATTTGTACGAGTATGTTGCAAACTTTGATAGGTGCAGGACGTACCGTATAGAAGTTAGGGCCATTTAAAATTTTATCAGTGTTTGATTTGGGACTCAAGGGTAGCATAGCTTTGAGCGATAGCTTAAATTGACAAGAGGCTCGAGTACTTTATTGTTACAAAATTGCAATGTTTTATGACGCTCCAGTAAAAAGTTACAAGCATTTGTACGTTGCAAACTTTGATAGGTGTAAGACGTACCGTATAGAAGTTAGGGTCATTTGAAGTTTTATCAGTGTTTGATTTGGGACTCAAGGGTAGCATAGCTTGTGCGATAGCTTAAATTGACAAGAGGCTCGAGTACTTTATTGATAAAAAATTTCAAGGCTTTATGACGCTCCAGTAAAAAGTTACAAGCATTTGTACGAGTATGTTGCAAACTTTGATAGGTGTAGGACGTACCGTATAGAAGTTGGGGCCATTTGAAATTTTATCTGTGTTTGATTTGGGACTGAAGGGTAGCATAGCTTTGAGCGATAGCTCAAATTGACAAGAGGCTCGAGTACTTTATTGTTACAAAATTTCAAGGTTTTATGACGCTCCAGTAAAAAGATACAAGCATTTGTATGTTGCAAACTTTGATAGGTGTAGGACTTACCGTATAGAAGTTGGGCCATTTGAAGATTTATCAGTGTTTGATTTGGGACTCAAAGGTAGCATAGCTTTGAGCGATAGCTCAAATTGACAAGAGGCTCTAGTACTTTATTGTTACAAAATTTCAAGGTTTTATGACGCTCCAGTAAAAAGTTACAAGCATTTGTATGTTGCAAACTTTGATAGGTGTAGGACGTACCGTATAGAAGTTAGGGCCATTTGAAGTTTTATCAGTGTTTGAATTGGGACTCAAGGGTAGCAAAGCTTTGAGCGAAAGCTTAAATTGACAAGAGGCTCGAGTACTTTATTGTTACAAAATTTCAAGGTTTTATGACGCTCCGGTAAAAAGTTACAAGCATTTGTATGTTGCAAACTTTGATAGGTGTAGGACGTACCGTATAGAAGTTAGGGCCATTTGAAGATTTATCAGTGTTTGATTTGGAACTCAAGGGTAGCATAGCTTTGAGCGATAGCTCAAATTGACAAGAGGCTCGAGTACTTTATTGTTACAAAATTTCAAGGTTTTATGACGCTCCAGTAAAAAGTTACAAGCATTTGTACGTTGCAAACTTTGATAGGTGTAGGACGTACCGTATAGAAGTTAGGGTCATTTGAAGTTTTATCCGTGTTTGATTTGGGACTCAATGGTAGCATAGCTTTGAGCGACAGCTTAAATTGACAAAAGGCTCGAGTACTTTATTGTTACAAATTTCAAGGTTTTATGACGCTCCAGTAAAAAGTTACAAGCATTTGTATGTTGCAAACTTTGATAGGTGTAGGACGTACCGTATAGAAGTTAGGGCCATTTGAAGTTTTATCAGTGTTTGATTTGGGACTCAAGGGTAGCATAGCTTTGAGCGATAGCTTAAATTGACAAGAGGCTCGAGTACTTTATTGATAAAAAATTTCAAGGTTTTATGACGCTCCAGTAAAAAGTTACAAGCATTTGTACGAGTATGTTGCAAACTTTGATAGGTGTAGGACGTACCGTATAGAAGTTAGGGCCATTTGCAGTTTTATCAGTGTTTGATTTGGGACTCAAGGGTAGCATAGCTTTGAGCGATAGCTTAAATTGACAAGAGGCTCGAGTACTTTATTGATAAAAAATTTCAAGGCTTTAAGACGCTCCAGTAAAAAGTTACACGCATTTGTACGAGTATGTTGCAAACTTTGATAGGTGTAGGACGTACCGTATAGAAGTTGGGGCCATTTGAAATTTTATCTGTGTTTGATTTGGGACTCAAGGGTAGCATAGCTTTGAGCGATAGCTCAAATTGACAAGAGGCTCGAGTACTTTATTGTTACAAAATTTCAAGGTTTTATGACGCTCCAGTAAAAAGTTACAAGCATTTGTACGTTGCAAACTTTGATAGGTGTAGGACGTACCGTATAGAAGTTAGGGTCATTTGAAGTTTTATCAGTGTTTGATTTGGGACTCAATGGTTGCATAGCTTTGAGCGACAGCTTAAATTGACAAAAGGCTCGAATACTTTATTGTTACAAAATTTCAAGATTTTATGACGCTCCAGTAAAAAGTTACAAGCATTTGTATGTTGCAAACTTTGATAGGTGTAGGACGTACCGTATAGAAGTTACGGCCATTTGAAGTTTTATCAGTGTCTGATTTGGGAGTCAAGGGTAGCATAGCTTTGAGCGATAGCTTAAATTGACAAGAGGCTCGAGTACTTTATTGATAAAAAATTTCAAGGTTTTATGACGCTCCAGTAAAAAGTTACTAGCATTTGTACGAGTATGTTGCAAACTTTGATAGGTGTAGGACCTACCGTATAGAAGTTAGGGCCATTTGCAGTTTTATCAGTGTTTGATTTGGGACTCAAGGGTAGCATAGCTTTGAGCGATAGCTTAAATTGACAAGAGGCTCGAGTACTTTATTGATAAAAAATTTCAAGGTTTTATGACGCTCCAGTAAAAAGTTACAAGCATTTGTACGAGTATGTTGCAAACTTTGATAGGTGTAGGACGTACCGTATAGAAGTTAGGGCCATTTGAAGTTTTATCAGTGTTTGATTTGGGGTAGCATAGCTTTGAGCGATAGCTTAAATTGACAAGAGGCTCGAGTACTTTATTGTTACAAAATTTCAATGTTTTATGACGCTCCAGTAAAAAGTTACAAGAATTTGTACGTTGCAAACTTTGATAGGTGTAGGACGTACCGTATAGAAGTTAGGGTCATTTGAAGTTTTATCAGTGTTTGATTTGGGACTCAAGGGTAGCATAGCTTTGAGCGATAGCTTAAATTGACAAAAGGCTCGAGTACTTTATTGTTACAAAATTTCAAGGTTTTATGACGCTCCAGTAAAAAGTTACAAGCATTTGTACGAGTATGTTGCAAACTTTGATAGGTGTAGGACGTACCGTATAGAAGTTAGGGCCATTTGAAGTTTTATCAGTGTTTGATTTGGGACTCAAGGGTAGCATAGCTTTGAGCGATAGCTTAAATTGACAAGAGGCTCGAGTACTTTATTGAAAATAAATTTCAAGGCTTTATGACGCTCCAGTAAAAAGTTACAAGCATTTGTACGAGTATGTTGCAAACTTTGATAGGTGTAGGACGTACCGTATAGAAGTTGGGGCCATTTGAAGTTTTATCAGTGTTTGATTTGGGACTCAAGGGTAGCATAGCTTTGAGCGATAGCTCAAATTGACAAGAGGCTCGAGTACTTTATTGTTACAAAATTTCAAGGTTTTATGACGCTCCGGTAAAAAGTTACAAGCATTTGTATGTTGCAAACTTTGATAGGTGTAGGACGTACCGTATAGAAGTTAGGGCCATTTGAAGATTTATCAGTGTTTGATTTGGAACTCAAGGGTAGCATAGCTTTGAGCGATAGCTCAAATTGACAAGAGGCTCGAGTACTTTATTGTTAAAAAATTTCAAGGTTTTATGACGCTCCAGTAAAAAGTTACAAGCATTTGTACGTTGCAAACTTTGATAGGTGTAGGACGTACCGTATAGAAGTTAGGGTCATTTGAAGTTGTATCCGTGTTTGATTTGGGACTCAATGGTAGCATAGCTTTGAGCGACAGCTTAAATTGACAAAAGGCTCGAGTACTTTATTGTTACAAATTTCAAGGTTTTATGACGCTCCAGTAAAAAGTTACAAGCATTTGTATGTTGCAAACTTTGATAGGTGTAGGACGTACCGTATAGAAGTTAGGGCCATTTGAAGTTTTATCAGTGTTTGATTTGGGACTCAAGGGTAGCATAGCTTTGAGCGATAGCTTAAATTGACAAGAGGCTCGAGTACTTTATTGATAAAAAATTTCAAGGTTTTATGACGCTCCAGTAAAAAGTTACAAGCATTTGTACGAGTATGTTGCAAACTTTGATAGGTGTAGGACGTACCGTATAGAAGTTAGGGCCATTTGCAGTTTTATCAGTGTTTGATTTGGGACTCAAGGGTAGCATAGCTTTGAGCGATAGCTTAAATTGACAAGAGGCTCGAGTACTTTATTGATAAAAAATTTCAAGGCTTTAAGACGCTCCAGTAAAAAGTTACACGCATTTGTACGAGTATGTTGCAAACTTTGATAGGTGTAGGACGTACCGTATAGAAGTTGGGGCCGTTTGAAATTTTATCTGTGTTTGATTTGGGACTCAAGGGTAGCATAGCTTTGAGCGATAGCTCAAATTGACAAGAGGCTCGAGTACTTTATTGTTACAAAATTTCAAGGTTTTATGACGCTCCAGTAAAAAGTTACAAGCATTTGTACGTTGCAAACTTTGATAGGTGTAGGACGTACCGTATAGAAGTTAGGGTCATTTGAAGTTTTATCAGTGTTTGATTTGGGACTCAATGGTTGCATAGCTTTGAGCGACAGCTTAAATTGACAAAAGGCTCGAATACTTTATTGTTACAAAATTTCAAGGTTTTATGACGCTCCAGTAAAAAGTTACAAGCATTTGTATGTTGCAAACTTTGATAGGTGTAGGACGTACCGTATAGAAGTTACGGCCATTTGAAGTTTTATCAGTGTCTGATTTGGGAGTCAAGGGTAGCATAGCTTTGAGCGATAGCTTAAATTGACAAGAGGCTCGAGTACTTTATTGATAAAAAATTTCAAGGTTTTATGACGCTCCAGTAAAAAGTTACAAGCATTTGTACGAGTATGTTGCAAACTTTGATAGGTGTAGGACCTACCGTATAGAAGTTAGGGCCATTTGCAGTTTTATCAGTGTTTGATTTGGGACTCAAGGGTAGCATAGCTTTGAGCGATAGCTTAAATTGACAAGAGGCTCGAGTACTTTATTGATAAAAAATTTCAAGGTTTTATGACGCTCCAGTAAAAAGTTACAAGCATTTGTACGAGTATGTTGCAAACTTTGATAGGTGTAGGACGTACCGTATAGAAGTTAGGGCCATTTGAAGTTTTATCAGTGTTTGATTTGGGGTAGCATAGCTTTGAGCGATAGCTTAAATTGACAAGAGGCTCGAGTACTTTATTGTTACAAAATTTCAATGTTTTATGACGCTCCAGTAAAAAGTTACAAGCATTTGTACGTTGCAAACTTTGATAGGTGTAGGACGTACCGTATAGAAGTTAGGGTCATTTGAAGTTTTATCAGTGTTTGATTTGGGACTCAAGGGTAGCATAGCTTTGAGCGATAGCTTAAATTGACAAAAGGCTCGAGTACTTTATTGTTACAAAATATCAAGGTTTTATGACGCTCCAGTAAAAAGTTACAAGCATTTGTACGAGTATGTTGCAAACTTTGATAGGTGTAGGACGTACCGTATAGAAGTTAGGGCCATTTGAAGTTTTATCAGTGTTTGATTTGGGACTCAAGGGTAGCATAGCTTTGAGCGATAGCTTAAATTGACAAGAGGCTCGAGTACTTTATTGAAAAAAAATTTCAAGGCTTTATGACGCTCCAGTAAAAAGTTACAAGCATTTGTACGAGTATGTTGCAAACTTTGATAGGTGTAGGACGTACCGTATAGAAGTTGGGGCCATTTGAAGTTTTATCAGTGTTTGATTTGGGACTCAAGGGTAGCATAGCTTTGAGCGATAGCTCAAATTGACAAGAGGCTCGAGTACTTTATTGTTACAAAATTTCAAGGTTTTATGACGCTCCAGTAAAAAGTTACAAGCATTTGTATGTTGCAAACTTTGATAGGTGTAGGACGTACCGTATAGAAGTTAGGGCCATTTGAAGTTTTATCAGTGTTTGATTTGGGACTCAAGGGTAGCATAGCTTTGAGCGATAGCTTAAATTGACAAGAGGCTCGAGTACTTTATTGATAAAAAATTTCAAGGTTTTATGACGCTCCAGTAAAAAGTTACAAGCATTTGTACGAGTATGTTGCAAACTTTGATAGGTGCAGGACGTACCGTATAGAAGTTAGGGCCATTTAAAGTTTTATCAGTGTTTGATTTGGGACTCAAGGGTAGCATAGCTTTGAGCGATAGCTTAAATTGACAAGAGGCTCGAGTACTTTATTGTTACAAAATTTCAAGGTTTTATGACGCTCCAGTAAAAAGATACAAGCATTTGTATGTTGCAAACTTTGATAGGAGTAGGACTTACCGTATAGAAGTTAGGGCCATTTGAAGATTTATCAGTGTTTGATTTGGGACTCAAAGGTAGCATAGCTTTGAGCGATAGCTCAAATTGACAAGAGGCTCGAGTACTTTCTTGTTACAAAATTTCAAGGTTTTATGACGCTCCAGTAAAAAGTTACAAGCATTTGTACGTTGCAAACTTTGATAGGTGTAGGACGTACCGTATAGAAGTTAGGGTCATTTGAAGTTTTATCAGTGTTTGATTTGGGACTCAAGGGTAGCATAGCTTTGAGCGATAGCTTAAATTGACAAGAGGCTCGAGTACTTTATTGATGAAAAATTTCAAGGCTTTATGACGCTCCAGTAAAAAGTTACAAGCATTTGTACGAGTATGTTGCAAACTTTGATAGGTGTAGGACGTACCGTATAGAAGTTGGGGCCATTTGAAATTTTATCAGTGTTTGATTTGGGACTCAAGGGTAGCATAGCTTTGAGCGATAGCTTAAATTGACAAGAGGCTCGAGTACTTTATTGATGAAAAATTTCAAGGTTTTATGACGCTCCAGTAAAAAGTTACAAGCATTTGTACGAGTATGTTGCAAACTTTGATAGGTGCAGGACGTACCGTATAGAAGTTAGGGCCATTTGAAGTTTTATCAGTGTTTGAATTGGGACTCAAGGGTAGCAAAGCTTTGAGCGATACCTTAAATTGACAAGAGGCTCGAGTACTTTATTGTTACAAAATTTCAAGGTTTTATGACGCTCCGGTAAAAAGTTACAAGCATTTGTATGTTGCAAACTTTGATAGGTGTAGGACGTACCGTATATAAGTTAGGGCCATTTGAAGATTTATCAGTGTTTGATTTGGAACTCAAGGGTAGCATAGCTTTGAGCGATAGCTCAAATTGACAAGAGGCTCGAGTACTTTATTGTTACAAAATTTCAAGGTTTTATGACGCTCCAGTAAAAAGTTACACGCATTTGTACGTTGCAAACTTTGATAGGTGTAGGACGTACCGTATAGAAGTTAGGGTCATTTGAAGTTTTATCAGTGTTTGATTTGGGACTCAATGGTATCATAGCTTTGAGCGACAGCTTAAATTGACAAAAGGCTCGAGTACTTTATTGTTACAAATTTCAAGGTTTTATGACGCTCCAGTAAAAAGTTACAAGCATTTGTATGTTGCAAACTTTGATAGGTGCAGGACGTACCGTATAGAAGTTAGGGCCATTTGAAGTTTTATCAGTGTTTGATTTGGGACTCAAGGGTAGCATAGCTTTGAGCGATAGCTTAAATTGACAAGAGGCTCGAGTACTTTATTGATAAAAAATTTCAAGGTTTTATGACGCTCCAGTAAAAAGTTACAAGCATTTGTACGAGTATGTTGCAAACTTTGATAGGTGTAGGACGTACCGTATAGAAGTTAGGGCCATTTGCAGTTTTATCAGTGTTTGATTTGGGACTCAAGGGTAGCATAGCTTTGAGCGATAGCTTAAATTGACAAGAGGCTCGAGTACTTTATTGATAAAAAATTTCAAGGCTTTAAGACGCTCCAGTAAAAAGTTACAAGCATTTGTACGAGTATGTTGCAAACTTTGATAGGTGTAGGACGTACCGTATAGAAGTTGGGGCCATTTGAAATTTTATCTGTGTTTGATTTGGGACTCAAGGGTAGCATAGCTTTGAGCGATAGCTCAAATTGACAAGAGGCTCGAGTACTTTATTGTTACAAAATTTCAAGGTTTTATGACGCTCCAGTAAAAAGTTACAAGCATTTGTACGTTGCAAACTTTGATAGGTGTAGGACGTACCGTATAGAAGTTAGGGTCATTTGAAGTTTTATCAGTGTTTGATTTGGGACTCAATGGTTGCATAGCTTTGAGCGACAGCTTAAATTGACAAAAGGCTCGAATACTTTATTGTTACAAAATTTCAAGGTTTTATGACGCTCCAGTAAAAAGTTACAAGCATTTGTATGTTGCAAACTTTGATAGGTGTAGGACGTACCGTATAGAAGTTAGGGCCATTTGAAGTTTTATCAGTGTCTGATTTGGGAGTCAAGGGTAGCATAGCTTTGAGCGATAGCTTAAATTGACAAGAGGCTCGAGTACTTTATTGATAAAAAATTTCAAGGTTTTATGACGCTCCAGTAAAAAGTTACAAGCATTTGTACGAGTATGTTGCAAACTTTGATAGGTGTAGGACGTACCGTATAGAAGTTAGGGCCATTTGCAGTTTTATCAGTGTTTGATTTGGGACTCAAGGGTAGCATAGCTTTGAGCGATAGCTTAAATTGACAAGAGGCTCGAGTACTTTATTGATAAAAAATTTCAAGGCTTTAAGACGCTCCAGTAAAAAGTTACAAGCATTTGTACGAGTATGCTGCAAACTTTGATAGGTGTAGGACGTACCGTATAGAAGTTGGGGCCATTTGAAATTTTATCTGTGTTTGATTTGGGACTCAAGGGTAGCATAGCTTTGAGCGATAGCTCAAATTGACAAGAGGCTCGAGCACTTTATTGTTACAAAATTTCAAGGTTTTATGACGCTCCAGTAAAAAGTTACAAGCATTTGTACGTTGCAAACTTTGATAGGTGTAGGACGTACCGTATAGAAGTTAGGGTCATTTGAAGTTTTATCAGTGTTTGATTTGGGACTCAATGGTTGCATAGCTTTGAGCGACAGCTTAAATTGACAAAAGGCTCGAATACTTTATTGTTACAAAATTTCAAGGTTTTATGACGCTCCAGTAAAAAGTTACAAGCATTTGTATGTTGCAAACTTTGATAGGTGTAGGACGTACCGTATAGAAGTTAGGGCCATTTGAAGTTTTATCAGTGTCTGATTTGGGAGTCAAGGGTAGCATAGCTTTGAGCGATAGCTTAAATTGACAAGAGGCTCGAGTACTTTATTGATAAAAAATTTCAAGGTTTTATGACGCTCCAGTAAAAAGTTACAAGCATTTGTACGAGTATGTTGCAAACTTTGATAGGTGTAGGACGTACCGTATAGAAGTTAGGGCCATTTGCAGTTTTATCAGTGTTTGATTTGGGACTCAAGGGTAGCATAGCTTTGAGCGATAGCTTAAATTGACAAGAGGCTCGAGTACTTTATTGATAAAAAATTTCAAGGTTTTATGACGCTCCAGTAAAAAGTTACAAGCATTTGTACGAGTATGTTGCAAACTTTGATAGGTGTAGGACGTACCGTATAGAAGTTGGGGCCATTTGAAATTTTATCTGTGTTTGATTTGGGACTCAAGGGTAGCATAGCTTTGAGCGATAGCTCAAATTGACAAGAGGCTCGAGTACTTTATTGTTACAAAATTTCAAGGTTTTATGACGCTCCAGTAAAAAGTTACAAGCATTTGTACGTTGCAAACTTTGATAGGTGTAGGACGTACCGTATAGAAGTTAGGGTCATTTGAAGTTTTATCAGTGTTTGATTTGGGACTCAATGGTTGCATAGCTTTGAGCGACAGCTTAAATTGACAAAAGGCTCGAATACTTTATTGTTACAAAATTTCAAGGTTTTATGACGCTCCAGTAAAAAGTTACAAGCATTTGTATGTTGCAAACTTTGATAGGTGTAGGACGTACCGTATAGAAGTTAGGGCCATTTGAAGTTTTATCAGTGTCTGATTTGGGAGTCAAGGGTAGCATAGCTTTGAGCGATAGCTTAAATTGACAAGAGGCTCGAGTACTTTATTGATAAAAAATTTCAAGGTTTTATGACGCTCCAGTAAAAAGTTACAAGCATTTGTACGAGTATGTTGCAAACTTTGATAGGTGTAGGACGTACCGTATAGAAGTTAGGGCCATTTGCAGTTTTATCAGTGTTTGATTTGGGACTCAAGGGTAGCATAGCTTTGAGCGATAGCTTAAATTGACAAGAGGCTCGAGTACTTTATTGATAAAAAATTTCAAGGCTTTAAGACGCTCCAGTAAAAAGTTACAAGCATTTGTACGAGTATGTTGCAAACTTTGATAGGTGTAGGACGTACCGTATAGAAGTTGGGGCCATTTGAAATTTTATCTGTGTTTGATTTGGGACTCAAGGGTAGCATAGCTTTGAGCGATAGCTCAAATTGACAAGAGGCTCGAGTACTTTATTGTTACAAAATTTCAAGGTTTTATGACGCTCCAGTAAAAAGTTACAAGCATTTGTACGTTGCAAACTTTGATAGGTGTAGGACGTACCGTATAGAAGTTAGGGTCATTTGAAGTTTTATCAGTGTTTGATTTGGGACTCAATGGTTGCATAGCTTTGAGCGACAGCTTAAATTGACAAAAGGCTCGAATACTTTATTGTTACAAAATTTCAAGGTTTTATGACGCTCCAGTAAAAAGTTACAAGCATTTGTATGTTGCAAACTTTGATAGGTGTAGGACGTACCGTATAGAAGTTAGGGCCATTTGAAGTTTTATCAGTGTCTGATTTGGGAGTCAAGGGTAGCATAGCTTTGAGCGATAGCTTAAATTGACAAGAGGCTCGAGTACTTTATTGATAAAAAATTTCAAGGTTTTATGACGCTCCAGTAAAAAGTTACAAGCATTTGTACGAGTATGTTGCAAACTTTGATAGGTGTAGGACGTACCGTATAGAAGTTAGGGCCATTTGCAGTTTTATCAGTGTTTGATTTGGGACTCAAGGGTAGCATAGCTTTGAGCGATAGCTTAAATTGACAAGAGGCTCGAGTACTTTATTGATAAAAAATTTCAAGGTTTTATGACGCTCCAGTAAAAAGTTACAAGCATTTGTACGAGTATGTTGCAAACTTTGATAGGTGTAGGACGTACCGTATAGAAGTTGGGGCCATTTGAAATTTTATCTGTGTTTGATTTGGGACTCAAGGGTAGCATAGCTTTGAGCGATAGCTCAAATTGACAAGAGGCTCGAGTACTTTATTGTTACAAAATTTCAAGGTTTTATGACGCTCCAGTAAAAAGTTACAAGCATTTGTACGTTGCAAACTTTGATAGGTGTAGGACGTACCGTATAGAAGTTAGGGTCATTTGAAGTTTTATCAGTGTTTGATTTGGGACTCAATGGTTGCATAGCTTTGAGCGACAGCTTAAATTGACAAAAGGCTCGAATACTTTATTGATAAAAAATTTCAAGGTTTTATGACGCTCCAGTAAAAAGTTACAAGCATTTGTATGTTGCAAACTTTGATAGGTGTAGGACGTACCGTATAGAAGTTAGGGCCATTTGAAGTTTTATCAGTGTCTGATTTGGGAGTCAAGGGTAGCATAGCTTTGAGCGATAGCTTAAATTGACAAGAGGCTCGAGTACTTTATTGATAAAAAATTTCAAGGTTTTATGACGCTCCAGTAAAAAGTTACAAGCATTTGTACGAGTATGTTGCAAACTTTGATAGGTGTAGGACGTACCGTATAGAAGTTAGGGCCATTTGCAGTTTTATCAGTGTTTGATTTGGGACTCAAGGGTAGCATAGCTTTGAGCGATAGCTTAAATTGACAAGAGGCTCGAGTACTTTATTGATAAAAAATTTCAAGGTTTTATGACGCTCCAGTAAAAAGTTACAAGCATTTGTACGAGTATGTTGCAAACTTTGATAGGTGTAGGACGTACCGTATAGAAGTTAGGGCCATTTGAAGTTTTATCAGTGTTTGATTTGGGGTAGCATAGCTTTGAGCGATAGCTTAAATTGACAAGAGGCTCGAGTACTTTATTGTTACAAAATTTCAATGTTTTATGACGCTCCAGTAAAAAGTTACAAGCATTTGTACGTTGCAAACTTTGATAGGTGTAGGACGTACCGTATAGAAGTTAGGGTCATTTGAAGTTTTATCAGTGTTTGATTTGGGACTCAAGGGTAGCATAGCTTTGAGCGATAGCTTAAATTGACAAAAGGCTCGAGTACTTTATTGTTACAAAATTTCAAGGTTTTATGACGCTCCAGTAAAAAGTTACAAGCATTTGTACGAGTATGTTGCAAACTTTGATAGGTGTAGGACGTACCGTATAGAAGTTAGGGCCATTTGCAGTTTTATCAGTGTTTGATTTGGGACTCAAGGGTAGCATAGCTTTGAGCGATAGCTTAAATTGACAAGAAGCTCGAGTACTTTATTGATAAAAAATTTCAAGGTTTTATGACGCTCCAGTAAAAAGTTACAAGCATTTGTACGAGTATGTTGCAAACTTTGATAGGTGTAGGACGTACCGTATAGAAGTTGGGGCCATTTGAAATTTTATCTGTGTTTGATTTGGGACTCAAGGGTAGCATAGCTTTGAGCGATAGCTCAAATTGACAAGAGGCTCGAGTACTTTATTGTTACAAAATTTCAAGGTTTTATGACGCTCCAGTAAAAAGTTACAAGCATTTGTACGTTGCAAACTTTGATAGGTGTAGGACGTACCGTATTGAAGTTAGGGTCATTTGAAGTTTTATCAGTGTTTGATTTGGGACTCAATGGTTGCATAGCTTTGAGCGACAGCTTAAATTGACAAAAGGCTCGAATACTTTATTGTTACAAAATTTCAAGGTTTTATGACGCTCCAGTAAAAAGTTACAAGCATTTGTTTGTTGCAAACTTTGATAGGTGTAGGACGTACCGTATAGAAGTTAGGGCCATTTGAAGTTTTATCAGTGTCTGATTTGGGAGTCAAGGGTAGCATAGCTTTGAGCGATAGCTTAAATTGACAAGAGGCTCGAGTACTTTATTGATAAAAAATTTCAAGGTTTTATGACGCTCCAGTAAAAAGTTACAAGCATTTGTACGAGTATGTTGCAAACTTTGATAGGTGTAGGACGTACCGTATAGAAGTTAGGGCCATTTGAAGTTTTATCAGTGTTTGATTTGGAGTAGCATAGCTTTGAGCGATAGCTTAAATTGACAAGAGGCTCGAGTACTTTATTGTTACAAAATTTCAATGTTTTATGACGCTCCAGTAAAAAGTTACAAGCATTTGTACGTTGCAAACTTTGATAGGTGTAGGACGTACCGTATAGAAGTTAGGGTCATTTGAAGTTTTATCAGTGTTTGATTTGGGACTCAAGGGTAGCATAGCTTTGAGCGATAGCTTAAATTGACAAAAGGCTCGAGTACTTTATTGTTACAAAATTTCAAGGTTTTATGACGCTCCAGTAAAAAGTTACAAGCATTTGTACGAGTATGTTGCAAACTTTGATAGGTGTAGGACGTACCGTATAGAAGTTAGGGCCATTTGAAGTTTTATCAGTGTTTGATTTGGGACTCAAGGGTAGCATAGCTTTGAGCGATAGCTTAAATTGACAAGAGGCTCGAGTACTTTATTGAAAAAAGATTTCAAGGCTTTATGACGCTCCAGTAAAAAGTTACAAGCATTTGTACGAGTATGTTGCAAACTTTGATAGGTGTAGGACGTACCGTATAGAAGTTGGGGCCATTTGAAGTTTTATCACTGTTTGATTTGGGACTCAAGTGTAGCATAGCTTTGAGCGATAGCTCAAATTGACAAGAGGCTCGAGTACTTTATTGTTACAAAATTTTAAGGTTTTATGACGCTCCAGGAAAAAGATACAAGCATTTGTATGTTGCAAACTTTGATAGGTGTAGGACGTACCGTATAGAAGTTAGGGCCATTTGAAGTTTTATCAGTGTTTGATTTGGGACTCAAGGGTAGCATAGCTTTGAGCGATAGCTTAAATTGACAAGAGGCTCGAGTACTTTATTGTTACAAAATTTCAAGGTTTTATGACGCTCCAGTAAAAAGTTACAAGCATTTGTATGTTGCAAACTTTGATAGGTGTAGGACGTACCGTATAGAAGTTAGGGCCATTTGAAGTTTTATCAGTGTTTGATTTGGGACTCAAGGGTAGCATAGCTTTGAGCGATAGCTTAAATTGACAAGAGGCTCGAGTACTTTATTGATAAAAAATTTCAAGGTTTTATGACGCTCCAGTAAAAAGTTACAAGCATTTGTACGAGTATGTTGCAAACTTTGATAGGTGCAGGACGTACCGTATAGAAGTTAGGGCCATTTAAAGTTTTATCAGTGTTTGATTTGGGACTCAAGGGTAGCATAGCTTTGAGCGATAGCTTAAATTGACAAGAGGCTCGAGTACTTTATTGTTACAAAATTTCAAGGTTTTATGACGCTCCAGTAAAAAGATACAAGCATTTGTATGTTGCAAACTTTGATAGGTGTAAGACTTACCGTATAGAAGTTAGGGCCATTTGAAGATTTATCAGTGTTTGATTTGGGACTCAAAGGTAGCATAGCTTTGAGCAATAGCTCAAATTGACAAGAGGCTCGAGTACTTTCTTGTTACAAAATTTCAAGGTTTTATGACGCTCCAGTAAAAAGTTACAAGCATTTGTACGTTGCAAACTTTGATAGGTGTAGGACGTACCGTATAGAAGTTAGGGTCATTTGAAGTTTTATCAGTGTTTGATTTGGGACTCAAGGGTAGCATAGCTTTGATCGATAGCTTAAATTGACAAGAGGCTCGAGTACTTTATTGATGAAAAATTTCAAGGCTTTATGACGCTCCAGTAAAAAGTTACAAGCATTTGTACGAGTATGTTGCAAACTTTGATAGGTGTAGGACGTACCGTATAGAAGTTGGGGCCATTTGAAATTTTATCTGTGTTTGATTTGGGACTCAAGGGTAGCATAGCTTTGAGCGATAGCTCAAATTGACAAGAGGCTCGAGTACTTTATTGTTACAAAATTTCAAGGTTTTATCACGCTCCAGTAAAAAGATACAAGCATTTGTATGTTGCAAACTTTGATAGGTGTAGGACTTACCGTATAGAAGTTAGGGCCATTTGAAGATTTATCAGTGTTTGATTTGGGACTCAAAGGTAGCATAGCTTTGAGCGATAGCTCAAATTGACAAGAGGCTCGAGTACTTTCTTGTTACAAAATTTCAAGGTTTTATGACGCTCCAGTAAAAAGTTACAAGCATTTGTATGTTGCAAACTTTGATAGGTGTAGGACGTACCGTATAGAAGTTAGGGCCATTTGAAGTTTTATCAGTGTTTGAATTGGGACTCAAGGGTAGCAAAGCTTTGAGCGATAGCTTAAATTGACAAGAGGCTCGAGTACTTTATTGTTACAAAATTTCAAGGTTTTATGACGCTCCGGTAAAAAGTTACAAGCATTTGTATGTTGCAAACTTTGATAGATGTAGGACGTACCGTATAGAAGTTAGGGCCATTCGAAGATTTATCAGTGTTTGATTTGGAACTCAAGGGTAGCATAGCTTTGAGCGATAGCTCAAATTGACAAGAGGCTCGAGTACTTTCTTGTTACAAAATTTCAAGGTTTTATGACGCTCCAGTAAAAAGTTACAAGCATTTGTACGTTGCAAACTTTGATAGGTGTAGGACGTACCGTATAGAAGTTAGGGTCATTTGAAGTTTTATCAGTGTTTGATTTGGGACTCAAGGGTAGCATAGCTTTGAGCGATAGCTTAAATTGACAAGAGGCTCGAGTACTTTATTGATGAAAAATTTCAAGGCTTTATGACGCTCCAGTAAAAAGTTACAAGCATTTGTACGAGTATGTTGCAAACTTTGATAGGTGTAGGACGTACCGTATAGAAGTTGGGGCCATTTGAAATTTTATCTGTGTTTGGTTTGGGACTCAAGGGTAGCATAGCTTTGAGCGATAGCTCAAATTGACAAGAGGCTCGAGTACTTTATTGTTACAAAATTTCAAGGTTTTATCACGCTCCAGTAAAAAGATACAAGCATTTGTATGTTGCAAACTTTGATAGGTGTAGGACTTACCGTATAGAAGTTAGGGCCATTTGAAGATTTATCAGTGTTTGATTTGGGACTCAAAGGTAGCATAGCTTTGAGCGATAGCTCAAATTGACAAGAGGCTCGAGTACTTTCTTGTTACAAAATTTCAAGGTTTTATGACGCTCCAGTAAAAAGTTACAAGCATTTGTATGTTGCAAACTTTGATAGGTGTAGGACGTACCGTATAGAAGTTAGGGCCATTTGAAGTTTTATCAGTGTTTGAATTGGGACTCAAGGGTAGCAAAGCTTTGAGCGATAGCTTAAATTGACAAGAGGCTCGAGTACTTTATTGTTACAAAATTTCAAGGTTTTATGACGCTCCGGTAAAAAGTTACAAGCATTTGTATGTTGCAAACTTTGATAGATGTAGGACGTACCGTATAGAAGTTAGGGCCATTCGAAGATTTATCAGTGTTTGATTTGGAACTCAAGGGTAGCATAGCTTTGAGCGATAGCTCAAATTGACAAGAGGCTCGAGTACTTTATTGTTACAAAATTTCAAGGTTTTATGACGCTCCAGTAAAAAGTTACAAGCATTTGTACGTTGCAAACTTTGATAGGTGTAGGACGTACCGTATAGAAGTTAGGGTCATTTGAAGTTTTATCAGTGTTTGATTTGGGACTCAATGGTAGCATAGCTTTGAGCGACAGCTTAAATTGACAAAAGGCTCGAGTACTTTATTGTTACAAAATTTCAAGGTTTTATGACGCTCCAGTAAAAAGTTACAAGCATTTGTATGTTGCAAACTTTGATAGGTGTAGGACGTACCGTATAGAAGTTAGGGCCATTTGAAGTTTTATCAGTGTTTGATTTGGGACTCAAGGGTAGCATAGCTTTGAGCGATAGCTTAAATTGACAAGAGGCTCGAGTACTTTATTGTTACAAAATTTCAAGGTTTTATGACGCTCCAGTAAAAAGTTACAAGCATTTGTATGTTGCAAACTTTGATAGGTGTAGGACGTACCGTATAGAAGTTAGGGCCATTTGAAGTTTTATCAGTGTTTGATTTGGGACTCAAGGGTAGCATAGCTTTGAGCGATAGCTTAAATTGACAAGAGGCTCGAGTACTTTATTGATAAAAAATTTCAAGGTTTTATAAGGCTCCAGTAAAAAGTTACAAGCATTTGTACGAGTATGTTGCAAACTTTGATAGGTGCAGGACGTACCGTATAGAAGTTAGGGCCATTTAAAGTTTTATCAGTGTTTGATTTGGGAATCAAGGGTAGCATAGCTTTGAGCGATAGCTTAAATTGACAAGAGGCTCGAGTACTTTATTGTTACAAAATTTCAAGGTTTTATGACGCTCCAGTAAAAAGATACAAGCATTTGTATGTTGCAAACTTTGATAGGTGTAGGACTTACCGTATAGAAGTTAGGGCCATTTGAAGATTTATCAGTGTTTGATTTGGGACTCAAAGGTAGCATAGCTTTGAGCGATAGCTCAAATTGACAAGAGGCTCGAGTACTTTCTTGTTACAAAATTTCAAGGTTTTATGACGCTCCAGTAAAAAGTTACAAGCATTTGTACGTTGCAAACTTTGATAGGTGTAGGACGTACCGTATAGAAGTTAGGGTCATTTGAAGTTTTATCAGTGTTTGATTTGGGACTCAAGGGTAGCATAGCTTTGATCGATAGCTTAAATTGACAAGAGGCTCGAGTACTTTATTGATGAAAAATTTCAAGGCTTTATGACGCTCCAGTAAAAAGTTACAAGCATTTGTACGAGTATGTTGCAAATTTTGATAGGTGTAGGACGTACCGTATAGAAGTTGGGGCCATTTGAAATTTTATCTGTGTTTGATTTGGGACTCAAGGGTAGCATAGCTTTGAGCGATAGCTCAAATTGACAAGAGGCTCGAGTACTTTATTGTTACAAAATTTCAAGGTTTTATCACGCTCCAGTAAAAATATACAAGCATTTGTATGTTGCAAACTTTGATAGGTGTAGGACTTACCGTATAGAAGTTAGGGCCATTTGAAGATTTATCAGTGTTTGATTTGGGACTCAAACGTAGCATAGCTTTGAGCGATAGCTCAAATTGACAAGAGGCTCGAGTACTTTCTTGTTACAAAATTTCAAGGTTTTATGACGCTCCAGTAAAAAGTTACAAGCATTTGTATGTTGCAAACTTTGATAGGTGTAGGACGTACCGTATAGAAGTTAGGGCCATTTGAAGTTTTATCAGTGTTTGAATTGGGACTCAAGGGTAGCAAAGCTTTGAGCGATAGCTTAAATTGACAAGAGGCTCGAGTACTTTATTGTTACAAAATTTCAAGGTTTTATGACGCTCCGGTAAAAAGTTACAAGCATTTGTATGTTGCAAACTTTGATAGATGTAGGACGTACCGTATAGAAGTTAGGGCCATTCGAAGATTTATCAGTGTTTGATTTGGAACTCAAGGGTAGCATAGCTTTAAGCGATAGCTCAAATTGACAAGAGGCTCGAGTACTTTATTGTTACAAAATTTCAAGGTTTTATGACGCTCCAGTAAAAAGTTACAAGCATTTGTACGTTGCAAACTTTGATAGGTGTAGGACTTACCGTATAGAAGTTAGGTCCATTTGAAGATTTATCAGTGTTTGATTTGGGACTCAAAGGTAGCATAGCTTTGAGCGATAGCTCAAATTGACAAGAGGCTCGAGTACTTTCTTGTTACAAAATTTCAAGGTTTTATGACGCTCCAGTAAAAAGTTACAAGCATTTGTACGTTGCAAACTTTGATAGGTGTAGGACGTACCGTATAGAAGTTAGGGTCCTTTGAAGTTTTATCAGTGTTTGATTTGGGACTCAAGGGTAGCATAGCTTTGAGCGATAGCTTAAATTGACAAGAGGCTCGAGTACTTTATTGATGAAAAATTTCAAGGCTTTATGACGCTCCAGTAAAAAGTTACAAGCATTTGTACGAGTATGTTGCAAACTTTGATAGGTGTAGGACGTACCGTATAGAAGTTGGGGCCATTTGAAATTTTATCTGTGTTTGATTTGGGACTCAAGGGTAGCATAGCTTTGAGCGATAGCTCAAATTGACAAGAGGCTCGAGTACTTTATTGTTACAAAATTTCAAGGTTTTATCACGCTCCAGTAAAAAGATACAAGCATTTGTATGTTGCAAACTTTGATAGGTGTAGGACTTACCGTATAGAAGTTAGGGCCATTTGAAGATTTATCAGTGTTTGATTTGGGACTCAAAGGTAGCATAGCTTTGAGCGATAGCTCAAATTGACAAGAGGCTCGAGTACTTTCTTGTTACAAAATTTCAAGGTTTTATGACGCTCCAGTAAAAAGTTACAAGCATTTGTATGTTGCAAACTTTGATAGGTGTAGGACGTACCGTATAGAAGTTAGGGCCATTTGAAGTTTTATCAGTGTTTGAATTGGGACTCAAGGGTAGCAAAGCTTTGAGCGATAGCTTAAATTGACAAGAGGCTCGAGTACTTTATTGTTACAAAATTTCAAGGTTTTATGACGCTCCGGTAAAAAGTTACAAGCATTTGTATGTTGCAAACTTTGATAGATGTAGGACGTACCGTATAGAAGTTAGGGCCATTCGAA
Source organism: Clusia tigrina (assembly GCA_920105625.2). NCBI lineage: Eukaryota > Metazoa > Arthropoda > Insecta > Diptera > Clusiidae > Clusia > Clusia tigrina. The sequence goes on along the minus strand of OV050033.1, from coordinate 104,994,249 downwards.
GATTTATCAGTGTTTGATTTGGAACTCAAGGGTAGCATAGCTTTGAGCGATAGCTCAAATTGACAAGAGGCTCGAGTACTTTATTGTTACAAAATTTCAAGGTTTTATGACGCTCCAGTAAAAAGTTACAAGCATTTGTATATTGCAAACTTTGATAGGTGTAGGACGTACCGTATAGAAGTTAGGGCCATTTGAAATTTTATCAGTGTTTGATTTGGGACTCAAGGGTAGCATAGCTTTGAGCGATAGCTTAAATTGACAAGAGGCTCGAGTACTTTATTGATAAAAAATTTCAAGGTTTTATGACGCTCCAGTAAAAAGTTACAAGCATTTGTACGAGTATGTTGCAAACTTTGATAGGTGTAGGACGTACCGTATAGAAGTTAGGGCCATTTGCAGTTTTATCAGTGTTTGATTTGGGATTCAAGGGTAGCATAGCTTTGAGCGATAGCTTAAATTGACAAGAGGCTCGAGTACTTTATTGATAAAAAATTTCAAGGCTTTATGACGCTCCAGTAAAAAGTTACAAGCATTTGTACGAGTATGTTGCAAACTTTGATAGGTGTAGGACGTACCGTATAGAAGTTGGGGCCATTTGAAATTTTATCTGTGTTTGATTTGGGACTCAAGGGTAGCATAGCTTTGAGCGATAGCTCAAATTGACAAGAGGCTCGAGTACTTTATTGTTACAAAATTTCAAGGTTTTATGACGCTCCAGTAAAAAGATACAAGCATTTGTATGTTGCAAACTTTGATAGGTGTAGGACTTACCGTATAGAAGTTAGGGCCATTTGAAGATTTATCAGTGTTTGATTTGGGACTCAAAGGTAGCATAGCTTTGAGCGATAGCTCAAATTGACAAGAGGCTCGAGTACTTTATTGTTACAAAATTTCAAGGTTTTATGACGCTCCAGTAAAAAGTTACAAGAATTTGTATGTTGCAAACTTTGATAGGTGTAGGACGTACCGTATAGAAGTTAGGGCCATTTGAAGTTTTATCAGTGTTTGAATTGGGACTCAAGGGTAGCAAAGCTTTGAGCGATAGCTTAAATTGACAAGAGGCTCGAGTACTTTATTGTTACAAAATTTCAAGGTTTAATGACGCTCCGGTAAAAAGTTACAAGCATTTGTATGTTGCAAACTTTGATAGGTGTAGGACGTACCGTATAGAAGTTAGGGCCATTTGAAGATTTATCAGTGTTTGATTTGGTACTCAAGGGTAGCATAGCTTTGAGCGATAGCTCAAATTGACAAGAGGCTCGAGTACTTTATTGCTACAAAATTTCAAGGTTTTATGACGCTCCAGTAAAAAGTTACAAGCATTTGTACGAGTATGTTGCAAACTTTGATAGGTGTAGGACGTACCGTATAGAAGTTAGGGCCATTTGAAGTTTTATCAGTGTTTGATTTGGGGTAGCATAGCTTTGAGCGATAGCTTAAATTGACAAGAGGCTCGAGTACTTTATTGTTACAAAATTTCAATGTTTTATGACGCTCCAGTAAAAAGTTACAAGCATTTGTACGTTGCAAACTTTGATAGGTGTAGGACGTACCGTATAGAAGTTAGGGTCATTTGAAGTTTTATCAGTGTTTGATTTGGGACTCAAGGGTAGCATAGCTTTGAGCGATAGCTTAAATTGACAAAAAGCTCGAGTACTTTATTGTTACAAAATTTCAAGGTTTTATGACGCTCCAGTAAAAAGTTACAAGCATTTGTACGAGTATGTTGCAAACTTTGATAGGTGTAGGACGTACCGTATAGAAGTTAGGGCCATTTGAAGTTTTATCAGTGTTTGATTTGGGACTCAAGGGTAGCATAGCTTTGAGCGATAGCTTAAATTGACAAGAGGCTCGAGTACTTTATTGATAAAAAATTTCAAGGGTTTATGACGCTCCAGTAAAAAGTTACAAGCATTTGTACGAGTATGTTGCAAACTTTGATAGGTGTAGGACGTACCGTATAGAAGTTGGGGCCATTTGAAGTTTTATCAGTGTTTGATTTGGGACTCAAGGGTAGCATAGCTTTGAGCGATAGCTCAAATTGACAAGAGGCTCGAGTACTTTATTGTTACAAAATTTCAAGGTTTTATGACGCTCCAGGAAAAAGATACAAGCATTTGTATGTTGCAAACTTTGATAGGTGTAGGACTTACCGTATAGAAGTTAGGGCCATTTGAAGATTTATCAGTGTTTGATTTGGGACTCAAGGGTAGCATAGCTTTGAGCGATAGCTCAAATTGACAAGCGGCTCGAGTACTTTATTGTTACAAAATTTCAAGGTTTTATGACGCTCCAGTAAAAAGTTACAAGCATTTGTATGTTGCAAACTTTGATAGGTGTAGGACGTACCGTATAGAAGTTAGGGCCATTTGAAGTTTTATCAGTGTTTGAGTTGGGACTCAAGGGTAGCATAGCTTTGAGCGACCCGCTTAAATTGACAAGATGCTCGAGTACTTTATTGTTACAAAATTTCAAGGTTTTATGACGCTCCGGTAAAAAGTTACAAGCATTTGTATGTTGCAAACTTTGATAGGTGTAGGACGTACCGTATAGAAGTTAGGGCCATTTGAAGATCTATCAGTGTTTGATTTGGAACTCAAGGGTAGCATAGCTTTGAGCGATAGCTCAAATTGACAAGAGGCTCGAGTACTTTATTGTTACAAAATTTCAAGGTTTTATGACGCTCCAGTAAAAAGTTACAAGCATTTGTACGTTGCAAACTTTGATAGGTGTAGGACGTACCGTATAGAAGTTAGGGTCATTTGAAGTTTTATCAGTGTTTGATTTGGGACTCAATGGTAGCATAGCTTTGAGCGACAGCTTAAATTGACAAAAGGCTCGAGTACTTTATTGTTACAAAATTTCAAGGTTTTATGACGCTCCAGTAAAAAGTTACAAGCATTTGTATGTTGCAAACTTTGATAGGTGTAGGACGTACCGTATAGAAGTTAGGGCCATTTGCAGTTTTATCAGTGTTTGATTTGGGACTCAAGGGTAGCATAGCTTTGAGCGATAGCTTAAATTGACAAGAGGCTCGAGTACTTTATTGATAAAAAATTTCAAGGTTTTATGACGCTCCAGTAAAAAGTTACAAGCATTTGTACGAGTATGTTGCAAACTTTGATAGGTGTAGGACGTACCGTATAGAAGTTAGGGCCATTTGAAGTTTTATCAGTGTTTGATTTGGGGTAGCATAGCTTTGAGCGATAGCTTAAATTGACAAGAGGCTCGAGTACTTTATTGTTACAAAATTTCAATGTTTTATGACGCTCCAGTAAAAAGTTACAAGCATTTGTACGTTGCAAACTTTGATAGGTGTAGGACGTACCGTATAGAAGTTAGAGTCATTTGAAGTTTTATCAGTGTTTGATTTGGGACTCAAGGGTAGCATAGCTTTGAGCGATAGCTTAAATTGACAAAAGGCTCGAGTACTTTATTGTTACAAAATTTCAAGGTTTTATGACGCTCCAGTAAAAAGTTACAAGCATTTGTACGAGTATGTTGCAAACTTTGATAGGTGTAGGACGTACCGTATAGAAGTTAGGGCCATTTGAAGTTTTATCAGTGTTTGATTTGGGACTCAAGGGTAGCATAGCTTTGAGCGATAGCTTAAATTGACAAGAGGCTCGAGTACTTTATTGATAAAAAATTTCAAGGCTTTATGACGCTCCAGTAAAAAGTTACAAGCATTTGTACGAGTATGTTGCAAACTTTGATAGGTGTAGGACGTACCGTATAGAAGTTGGGGCCATTTGAAGTTTTATCAGTGTTTGATTTTAGACTCAAGGGTAGCATAGCTTTGAGCGATAGCTCAAATTGACAAGAGGCTCGAGTACTTTATTGTTACAAAATTTCAAGGTTTTATGACGCTCCAGGAAAAAGATACAAGCATTTGTATGTTGCAAACTTTGATAGGTGTAGGACTTACCGTATAGAAGTTAGGGCCATTTGAAGTTTTATCAGTGTTTGATTTGGGACTCAAGGGTAGCATAGCTTTGAGCGATAGCTCAAATTGACAAGAGGCTCGAGTACTTTATTGTTACAAAATTTCAAGGTTTTATGACGCTTCAGTAAAAAGTTACAAGCATTTGTATGTTGCAAACTTTGATAGGTGTAGGACGTACCGTATAGAAGTTAGGGCCATTTGAAGTTTTATCAGTGTTTGAATTGGGACTCAAGGGTAGCATAGCTTTGAGCGATAGCTTAAATTGACAAGAGGCTCGAGTACTTTATTGTTACAAAATTTCAAGGTTTTATGACGCTCCGGTAAAAAGTTACAAGCATTTGTATGTTGCAAACTTTTATAGGTGTAGGACGTACCGTAGATAAGTTAGGGCCATTTGAAGATTTATCAGTGTTTGATTTGGGACTCAAGGGTAGCATAGCTTTGAGCGATAGCTCAAATTGACAAGAGGCTCGAGTACTTTATTGTTACAAAATTTCAAGGTTTTATGACGCTCCAGTAAAAAGTTACAAGCATTTGTACGTTGCAAACTTTGATAGGTGTAGGACGTACCGTATAGAAGTTAGGGTCATTTGAAGTTTTATCAGTGTTTGATTTGGGACTCAAGGGTAGCATAGCTTTGAGCGATAGCTTAAATTGACAAAAGGCTCGAGTACTTTATTGTTACAAAATTTCAAGGTTTTATGACGCTCCAGTAAAAAGTTACAAGCATTTGTATGTTGCAAACTTTGATATGTGTAGGACGTACCGTATAGAAGTTAGGGCCATTTGAAGTTTTATCAGTGTTTGATTTGGGACTCAAGGGTAGCATAGCTTTGAGCGATAGCTTAAATTGACAAGAGGCTCGAGTACTTTATTGATAAAAAATTTCAAGGTTTTATGATGCTCCAGTAAAAAGTTACAAGCATTTGTACGAGTATGTTGCAAACTTTGATAGGTGTAGGACGTACCGTATAGAAGTTAGGGCCATTTGAAGTTTTATCAGTGTTTGATTTGGGACTCAAGGGTAGCATAGCTTTGAGCGATAGCTTAAATTGACAAGAGGCTCGAGTACTTTATTGTTACAAAATTTCAATGTTTTATGACGCTCCAGTAAAAAGTTACAAGCATTTGTACGTTGCAAACTTTGATAGGTGTAGGACGTACCGTATAGAAGTTAGGGTCATTTGAAGTTTTATCAGTGTTTGATTTGGGACTCAAGGGTAGCATAGCTTTGAGCGATAGCTTAAATTGACAAAAGGCTCGAGTACTTTATTGTTACAAAATTTCAAGGTTTTATGACGCTCCAGTAAAAAGTTACAAGCATTTGTACGAGTATGTTGCAAACTTTGATAGGTGTAGGACGTACCGTATAGAAGTTAGGGCCATTTGAAGTTTTATCAGTGTTTGATTTGGGACTCAAGGGTAGCATAGCTTTGAGCGATAGCTTAAATTGACAAGAGGCTCGAGTACTTTATTGATAAAAAATTTCAAGGCTTTATGACGCTCCAGTAAAAAGTTACAAGCATTTGTACGAGTATGTTGCAAACTTTGATAGGTGTAGGACGTACCGTATAGAAGTTGGGGCCATTTGAAGTTTTATCAGTGTTTGATTTTAGACTCAAGGGTAGCATAGCTTTGAGCGATAGCTCAAATTGACAAGAGGCTCGAGTACTTTATTGTTACAAAATTTCAAGGTTTTATGACGCTCCAGGAAAAAGATACAAGCATTTGTATGTTGCAAACTTTGATAGGTGTAGGACTTACCGTATAGAAGTTAGGGCCATTTGAAGTTTTATCAGTGTTTGATTTGGGACTCAAGGGTAGCATAGCTTTGAGCGATAGCTCAAATTGACAAGAGGCTCGAGTACTTTATTGTTACAAAATTTCAAGGTTTTATGACGCTTCAGTAAAAAGTTACAAGCATTTGTATGTTGCAAACTTTGATAGGTGTAGGACGTACCGTATAGAAGTTAGGGCCATTTGAAGTTTTATCAGTGTTTGAATTGGGACTCAAGGGTAGCATAGCTTTGAGCGATAGCTTAAATTGACAAGAGGCTCGAGTACTTTATTGTTACAAAATTTCAAGGTTTTATGACGCTCCGGTAAAAAGTTACAAGCATTTGTATGTTGCAAACTTTTATAGGTGTAGGACGTACCGTAGATAAGTTAGGGCCATTTGAAGATTTATCAGTGTTTGATTTGGGACTCAAGGGTAGCATAGCTTTGAGCGATAGCTCAAATTGACAAGAGGCTCGAGTACTTTATTGTTACAAAATTTCAAGGTTTTATGACGCTCCAGTAAAAAGTTACAAGCATTTGTACGTTGCAAACTTTGATAGGTGTAGGACGTACCGTATAGAAGTTAGGGTCATTTGAAGTTTTATCAGTGTTTGATTTGGGACTCAAGGGTAGCATAGCTTTGAGCGATAGCTTAAATTGACAAAAGGCTCGAGTACTTTATTGTTACAAAATTTCAAGGTTTTATGACGCTCCAGTAAAAAGTTACAAGCATTTGTATGTTGCAAGCTTTGATATGTGTAGGACGTACCGTATAGAAGTTAGGGCCATTTGAAGTTTTATCAGTGTTTGATTTGGGACTCAAGGGTAGCATAGCTTTGAGCGATAGCTTAAATTGACAATAGGCTCGAGTACTTTATTGTTACAAAATTTCAAGGTTTTATGATGCTCCAGTAAAAAGTTACAAGCATTTGTACGAGTATGTTGCAAACTTTGATAGGTGTAGGACGTACCGTATAGAAGTTAGGGCCATTTGAAGTTTTATCAGTGTTTGATTTGGGACTCAAGGGTAGCATAGCTTTGAGCGATAGCTTAAATTGACAAGAGGCTCGAGTACTTTATTGTTACAAAATTTCAATGTTTTATGACGCTCCAGTAAAAAGTTACAAGCATTTGTACGTTGCAAACTTTGATAGGTGTAGGACGTACCGTATAGAAGTTAGGGTCATTTGAAGTTTTATCAGTGTTTGATTTGGGACTCAAGGGTAGCATAGCTTTGAGCGATAGCTTAAATTGACAAAAGGCTCGAGTACTTTATTGTTACAAAATTTCAAGGTTTTATGACGATCCAGTAAAAACTTACAAGCATTTGTACGAGTATGTTGCAAACTTTGATAGGTGTAGGACGTACCGTATAGAAGTTAGGGCCATTTGAAGTTTTATCAGTGTTTGATTTGGGACTCAAGGGTAGCATAGCTTTGAGCGATAGCTTAAATTGACAACAGGCTCGAGTACTTTATTGTTGCAAAATTTCAAGGTTTTATGACGCTCCAGTAAAAAGTTACAAGCATTTGTATGTTGGAAACTTTGATAGGTGTAGGACGTACCGTACAGAAGCTAGGGCCATTTGAAGTTTTATCAGTGTTTGATTTAGGACTCAACGGTAGCATAGCTTTGAGCGATAGCTTAAATTGACAAGAGGCTCGAGTACTTTATTGTTACAAAATTTCAAGGTTTTATGACGCTCCAGTAAAAAGTTACAAGCATTTGTATGTTGCAAACTTTGATAGGTGTAGGACGTACCGTATATAAGTTAGGGCCATTTGAAGTTTTATCAGTGTTTGATTTGGGACTCAAGGGTAGCATAGCTTTGAGCGATAGCTCAAATTGACAAGAGGCTCGAGTACTTTATTGTTACAAAATTTCAAGGTTTTATGACGCTTCAGTAAAAAGTTACAAGCATTTGTATGTTGCAAACTTTGATAGGTGTAGGACGTACCGTATAGAAGTTAGGGCCATTTGAAGTTTTATCAGTGTTTGAATTGGGACTCAAGGGTAGCATAGCTTTGAGCGATAGCTTAAATTGACAAGAGGCTCGAGTACTTTATTGTTACAAAATTTCAAGGTTTTATGACGCTCCGGTAAAAAGTTACAAGCATTTGTATGTTGCAAACTTTTATAGGTGTAGGACGTACCGTAGATAAGTTAGGGCCATTTGAAGATTTATCAGTGTTTGATTTGGGACTCAAGGGTAGCATAGCTTTGAGCGATAGCTCAAATTGACAAGAGGCTCGAGTACTTTATTGTTACAAAATTTCAAGGTTTTATGACGCTCCAGTAAAAAGTTACAAGCATTTGTACGTTGCAAACTTTGATAGGTGTAGGACGTACCGTATAGAAGTTAGGGTCATTTGAAGTTTTATCAGTGTTTGATTTGGGACTCAAGGGTAGCATAGCTTTGAGCGATAGCTTAAATTGACAAAAGGCTCGAGTACTTTATTGTTATAAAATTTCAAGGTTTTATGACGCTCCAGTAAAAAGTTACAAGCATTTGTATGTTGCAAGCTTTGATATGTGTAGGACGTACCGTATAGAAGTTAGGGCCATTTGAAGTTTTATCAGTGTTTGATTTGGGACTCAAGGGTAGCATAGCTTTGAGCGATAGCTTAAATTGACAAGAGGCTCGAGTACTTTATTGTTACAAAATTTCAAGGTTTTATGATGCTCCAGTAAAAAGTTACAAGCATTTGTACGAGTATGTTGCAAACTTTGATAGGTGTAGGACGTACCGTATAGAAGTTAGGGCCATTTGAAGTTTTATCAGTGTTTGATTTGGGACTCAAGGGTAGCATAGCTTTGAGCGATAGCTTAAATTGACAAGAGGCTCGAGTACTTTATTGTTACAAAATTTCAATGTTTTATGACGCTCCAGTAAAAAGTTACAAGCATTTGTACGTTGCAAACTTTGATAGGTGTAGGACGTACCGTATAGAAGTTAGGGTCATTTGAAGTTTTATCAGTGTTTGATTTGGGACTCAAGGGTAGTATAGCTTTGAGCGATAGCTTAAATTGACAAAAGGCTCGAGTACTTTATTGTTACAAAATTTCAAGGTTTTATGACGATCCAGTAAAAACTTACAAGCATTTGTACGAGTATGTTGCAAACTTTGATAGGTGTAGGACGTACCGTATAGAAGTTAGGGCCATTTGAAGTTTTATCAGTGTTTGATTTGGGACTCAAGGGTAGCATAGCTTTGAGCGATAGCTTAAATTGACAACAGGCTCGAGTACTTTATTGTTGCAAAATTTCAAGGTTTTATGACGCTCCAGTAAAAAGTTACAAGCATTTGTATGTTGGAAACTTTGATAGGTGTAGGACGTACCGTACAGAAGCTAGGGCCATTTGAAGTTTTATCAGTGTTTGATTTAGGACTCAACGGTAGCATAGCTTTGAGCGATAGCTTAAATTGACAAGAGGCTCGAGTACTTTATTGTTACAAAATTTCAAGGTTTTATGACGCTCCAGTAAAAAGTTACAAGCATTTGTATGTTGCAAACTTTGATAGGTGTAGGACGTACCGTATATAAGTTAGGGCCATTTGAAGTTTTATCAGTGTTTGATTTGGGACTCAAGGGAAGCATAGCTTTGAGCGATAACTTAAATTGACAAGACCCTCGAGTACTTTATTGTTACAAAATTTCAAGGTTTTATGACGCTCCAGTAAAAAGTTACAAGCATTTGTATGTTGGAAACTTTGATAGGTGTAGGACGTACCGTACAGAAGCTAGGGCCATTTGAAGTTTTATCAGTGTTTGATTTAGGACTCAAGGGTAGCATAGCTTTGAGCGATAGCTTAAATTGACAAGAGGCTCGAGTACTTTATTGTTATAAAATTTCAAGGTTTTATGACGCTCCAGTAAAAAGTTACAAGCATTTGTATGTTGCAAACTTTGATAGGTGTAGGACGTACCGTATAGAAGTTAGGGCCATTTGAAGTTTTATCAGTGTTTGATTTGGGACTCAAGGGAAGCATAGCTTTGAGCGATAACTTAAATTGACAAGAGGCTCGAGTACTTAATTGTTACAAAATTTCAAGGTTTTATGACGCTCCAGTAAAAAGTTACAAGCATTTGTATGTTGCAAACTTTTATAGTTGTAGGACGTACCGTATAGAAGTTAGGGCCATTTGAAGTTTTATCAGTGTTTGATTTGGGACTCAAGGGAAGCATAGCTTTGAGCGATAACTTAAATTGACAATAGGCTTGAGTACTTTATTGTTATAAAATTTCAAGGTTTTATGACGCTCCAGTAAAAAGTTACAAGCATTTGTATGTTGCAAACTTTGATAGGTGTAGGACTTACCGTATATAAGTTAGGGCCATTTGAAGTTTTATCAGTGTTTGATTTAGGCCTCAAGGGTAGCATAGCTTTGAGAGATAGCTTAAATTGACAAGAGGCTCGAGTACTTTATTGTTACAAAATTTCAAGGTTTTATGACGCTCCAGTAAAAAGTTACAAGCAGTTGAATGTTGCAAACTTTGATAGGTGTAGGACGAACCGTATAGAAGTTGGGGCCATTTGAAGTTTTATCAGTGTTTGGTATGGGACTCAAGGGCAGCTTAGCTTTGAGCGATAGCTTAAATTGACAAGAGGCTCGAGTACTTTATTGTTACAAAATTTCAAGGTTTTATGACGCTCCAGTAAAAAGTTACAAGCATTTGTATGTTGCAAACTTTGATAGGTGTAGGACGTACCGTATAGAAGTTAGGGTCATTTGAAGTTTTATCAGTGTTTTATTTGGGACTCAAGGGTAGAATATCTTTTAGCGATAGCTTAAATTGACAGGAGGCTCGAGTACTTTATTGTTACAAAATTTCAAGGTTTTATGACGCTCCAGTAAAAAGTTACAAGCATTTGTATGTTGCAAACTTTGATTGGTGTAGGACGTACCGTATAGAAGTTAGGGCCATTTGAAGTTTTGTCAGTGTTTGATTTGGAACTCAAGGGTAGCATAGCTTTGAGCGATAACTTAAATTGACAAGAGGCGCGAGTACTTTATTGTTACAAAATTTCAAGGTTTTATGACGCTCCAGTAAAAAGTTACAAGCAGTTGAATGTTGCAAACTTTGATAGGTGTAGGACGAACCGTATAGAAGTTGGGGCCATTTGAAGTTTTATCAGTGTTTGGTATGGGACTCAAGGGCAGCTTAGCTTTGAGCGATAGCTTAAATTGACAAGAGGCTCGAGTACTTTATTGTTACAAAATTTCAAGGTTTTATGACGCTCCAGTAAAAAGTTACAAGCAATTGTATGTTGCAAACTTTGATAGGTGTAGGACGTACCGTATAGAAGTTAGGGCCATTTGAAGTTTTATCAGTGTTTGATTTAGGCCTCAAGGGTAGCATAGCTTTGGGCGATAGCTTAAATTGACAAGAGGCTCGAGTACTTTATTGTTACAAAATTTCAAGGTTTTATGACGCTCCAGTAAAAAGTTACAAGCATTTGTATGTTGCACACTTTGATTGGTGTAGGGCGTACCGTATAGAAGTTAGGGCCATTTGAAGTTTTATCAGTGTTTGATTTGGGACTCAAGGGAAGCATAGCTTTGAGCGATAACTTAAATTGACAATAGGCTTGAGTACTTTATTGTTATAAAATTTCAAGGTTTTATGACGCTCCAGTAAAAAGTTACAAGCATTTGTATGTTGCAAACTTTGATAGGTGTAGGACTTACCGTATATAAGTTAGGGCCATTTGAAGTTTTATCAGTGTTTGATTTAGGCCTCAAGGGTAGCATAGCTTTGAGAGATAGCTTAAATTGACAAGAGGCTCGAGTACTTTATTGTTACAAAATTTCAAGGTTTTATGACGCTCCAGTAAAAAGTTACAAGCAGTTGAATGTTGCAAACTTTGATAGGTGTAGGACGAACCGTATAGAAGTTGGGGCCATTTGAAGTTTTATCAGTGTTTGGTATGGGACTCAAGGGCAGCTTAGCTTTGAGCGATAGCTTAAATTGACAAGAGGCTTGAGTACTTTATTGTTACAAAATTTCAAGGTTTTATGACGCTCCAGTAAAAAGTTACAAGCATTTGTATGTTGCAAACTTTGATTGGTGTAGGACGTACCGTATAGAAGTTTGGGGCATTTGAAGTTTTGTCAGTGTTTGATTTGGAACTCAAGGGTAGCATAGCTTTGAGCGATAACTTAAAGGTTTTATGACGCTCCAGTAAAAAGTTACAAGCATTTGTATGTTGCAAACTTTGATAGGTGTAGGACGTACCGTATAGAAGTTAGGGTCATTTGAAGTTTTATCAGTGTTTTATTTGGGACTCAAGGGTAGAATATCTTTTAGCGATAGCTTAAATTGACAGGAGGCTCGAGTACTTTATTGTTACAAAATTTCAAGGTTTTATGACGCTCCAGTAAAAAGTTACAAGCATTTGTATGTTGCAAACTTTGATTGGTGTAGGACGTACCGTATAGAAGTTAGGGCCATTTGAAGTTTTGTCAGTGTTTGATTTGGAACTCAAGGGTAGCATAGCTTTGAGCGATAACTTAAATTGACAAGAGGCGCGAGTACTTTATTGTTACAAAATTTCAAGGTTTTATGACGCTCCAGTAAAAAGTTACAAGCAGTTGAATGTTGCAAACTTTGATAGGTGTAGGACGAACCGTATAGAAGTTGGGGCCATTTGAAGTTTTATCAGTGTTTGGTATGGGACTCAAGGGCAGCTTAGCTTTGAGCGATTGCTTAAATTAACAAGAGGCTCGAGTACTTTATTGTTACAAAATTTCAAGGTTTTATGACGCTCCAGTAAAAAGTTACAAACAATTGTATGTTGCAAACTTTGATAGGTGTAGGACGTACCGTATAGAAGTTAGGGCCATTTGAAGTTTTATCAGTGTTTGATTTAGGCCTCAAGGGTAGCATAGCTTTGGGCGATAGCTTAAATTGACAAGAGGCTCGAGTACTTTATTGTTACAAAATTTCAAGGTTTTATGACGCTCCAGTAAAAAGTTACAAGCATTTGTATGTTGCAAACTTTGATTGGTGTAGGGCGTACCGTATAGAAGTTAGGGCCATTTGAAGTTTTATCAGTATTTGATTTGGGACTCAAGGGTAGCATAGCTTTGAGCGATAGCTTAAATTGACAACAGTACTTTAGTGTTGCAAAATTTCAAGGTTTTATGACGCTCCAGTAAAAAGTTACAAGCATTTGTATGTTGGAAACTTTGATAGGTGTAGGACGTACCGTACATAAGCTAGGGCCATTTGAAATTTTATTAGTGTTTGATTTAGGACTCAATGGTAGCATAGCTTTGAGCGATAGCTTAAATTGACAAGAGGCTCGAGAACTTTATTGTTACAAAATTTCAAGGTTTTATGACGCTCCAGTAAAAAGTTACAAGCATTTGTATGTTGCAAACTTTGATAGGTGTAGGACGTACCGTATAGAAGTTAGGGTCATTTGAAGTTTTATCAGTGTTTAGTTTGGGACTCAAGGGTAGAATAGCTTTTAGCGATAGCTTATATTGACAAGAGGGTCGAGTTCTTTATTGTTACAGAATTTCAAGGCTTTATGACGCTCCAGTAAAAAGTTACAAGCATTTGTATGTTGCAAACTTTGATAGGTGTAGGACTTACCGTATAGAAGTTAGGGCCATTTGAAGTTTTATCAGTGTTTGATTTAGGCCTCAAGGGTAGCATAGCTTTGAGAGATAGCTTAGATTGACAAGAGGCTCGAGTACTTTATTGTTACAAAATTTCAAGGTTTTATGACGCTCCAGTAAAAAGTTACAAGCATTTGTATGTTGCACACTTTGATTGGTGTAGGGCGTACCGTATAGAAGTTAGGGCCATTTGAAGTTTTATCAGTGTTTGATTTGGGACTCAAGGGAAGCATAGCTTTGAGCGATAACTTAAATTGACAATAGGCTTGAGTACTTTATTGTTATAAAATTTCAAGGTTTTATGACGCTCCAGTAAAAAGTTACAAGCATTTGTATGTTGCAAACTTTGATAGGTGTAGGACTTACCGTATATAAGTTAGGGCCATTTGAAGTTTTATCAGTGTTTGATTTAGGCCTCAAGGGTAGCATAGCTTTGCGAGATAGCTTAAATTGACAAGAGGCTCGAGTACTTTATTGTTACAAAATTTCAAGGTTTTATGACGCTCCAGTAAAAAGTTACAAGCAGTTGAATGTTGCAAACTTTGATAGGTGTAGGACGAACCGTATAGAAGTTGGGGCCATTTGAAGTTTTATCAGTGTTTGGTATGGGACTCAAGGGCAGCTTAGCTTTGAGCGATAGCTTAAATTGACAAGAGGCTCGAGTACTTTATTGTTACAAAATTTCAAGGTTTTATGACGCTCCAGTAAAAAGTTACAAGCATTTGTATGTTGCAAACTTTGATTGGTGTAGGACGTACCGTATAGAAGTTTGGGGCATTTGAAGTTTTGTCAGTGTTTGATTTGGAACTCAAGGGTAGCATAGCTTTGAGCGATAACTTAAAGGTTTTATGACGCTCCAGTAAAAAGTTACAAGCATTTGTATGTTGCAAACTTTGATAGGTGTAGGACGTACCGTATAGAAGTTAGGGTCATTTGAAGTTTTATCAGTGTTTTTTTTGGGACTCAAGGGTAGAATATCTTTTAGCGATAGCTTAAATTGACAGGAGGCTCGAGTACTTTATTGTTACAAAATTTCAAGGTTTTATGACGCTCCAGTAAAAAGTTACAAGCATTTGTATGTTGCAAACTTTGATTGGTGTAGGACGTACCGTATAGAAGTTAGGGCCATTTGAAGTTTTGTCAGTGTTTGATTTGGAACTCAAGGGTAGCATAGCTTTGAGCGATAACTTAAATTGACAAGAGGCGCGAGTACTTTATTGTTACAAAATTTCAAGGTTTTATGACGCTCCAGTAAAAAGTTACAAGCAGTTGAATGTTGCAAACTTTGATAGGTGTAGGACGAACCGTATAGAAGTTGGGGCCATTTGAAGTTTTATCAGTGTTTGGTATGGGACTCAAGGGCAGCTTAGCTTTGAGCGATTGCTTAAATTAACAAGAGGCTCGAGTACTTTATTGTTACAAAATTTCAAGGTTTTATGACGCTCCAGTAAAAAGTTACAAACAATTGTATGTTGCAAACTTTGATAGGTGTAGGACGTACCGTATAGAAGTTAGGGCCATTTGAAGTTTTATCAGTGTTTGATTTAGGCCTCAAGGGTAGCATAGCTTTGGGCGATAGCTTAAATTGACAAGAGGCTCGAGTACTTTATTGTTACAAAATTTCAAGGTTTTATGACGCTCCAGTAAAAAGTTACAAGCATTTGTATGTTGCAAACTTTGATTGGTGTAGGGCGTACCGTATAGAAGTTAGGGCAATTTGAAGTTTTATCAGTATTTGATTTGGGACTCAAGGGTAGCATAGCTTTGAGCGATAGCTTAAATTGACAACAGTACTTTAGTGTTGCAAAATTTCAAGGTTTTATGACGCTCCAGTAAAAAGTTACAAGCATTTGTATGTTGGAAACTTTGATAGGTGTAGGACGTACCGTACAGAAGCTAGGGCCATTTGAAATTTTATTAGTGTTTGATTTAGGACTCAAGGGTAGCATAGCTTTGAGCGATAGCTTAAATTGACAAGAGGCTCGAGAACTTGATTGTTACAAAATTTCAAGGTTTTATGACGCTCCAGTAAAAAGTTACAAGCATTTGTATGTTGCAAACTTTGATAGGTGTAGGACGTACCGTATAGAAGTTAGGGTCATTTGAAGTTTTATCAGTGTTTAGTTTGGGACTCAAGGGTAGAATAGCTTTTAGCGATAGCTTATATTGACAAGAGGGTCGAGTTCTTTATTGTTACAGAATTTCAAGGCTTTATGACGCTCCAGTAAAAAGTTACAAGCATTTGTATGTTGCAAACTTTGATAGGTGTAGGACTTACCGTATAGAAGTTAGGGCCATTTGAAGTTTTATCAGTGTTTGATTTAGGCCTCAAGGGTAGCATAGCTTTGAGAGATAGCTTAGATTGACAAGAGGCTCGAGTACTTTATTGTTACAAAACTTCAAGGTTTTATGACGCACCTGTAAAAAGTTACAAGCATTTGTATGTTGCTAACTTTGATAGTTGTAGGGCGTACCGTATAGAAGTTAGGGCCATTTGAAGTTTTATCAGTGTTTGATTTAGTACTCAAGGGTAGAATAGCTTTTAGCGATAGCTTAAATTGACAGGAGGCTCGAGTACTTTATTGTTACAAAGTTTCAAGGTTTTATGACGCTCCAGTAAAAAGTTACAAGCATTTGTATGTTGCAAACTTTGATTGGTGTAGGACGTACCGTATAGAAGTTAGGGCCATTTGAAGTTTTGTCAGTGTTTGATTTGGAACTCAAGGGTAGCATAGCTTTGAGCGATAACTTAAATTGACAAGAGGCGCGAGTACTTTATTGTTACAAAATTTCAAGGTTTTATGACGCTCCAGTAAAAAGTTACAAGCAGTTGAATGTTGCAAACTTTGATAGGTGTAGGACGAACCGTATAGAAGTTGGGGCCATTTGAAGTTTTATCAGTGTTTGGTATGGGACTCAAGGGCAGCTTAGCTTTGAGCGATTGCTTAAATTAACAAGAGGCTCGAGTACTTTATTGTTACAAAATTTCAAGGTTTTATGACGCTCCAGTAAAAAGTTACAAACAATTGTATGTTGCAAACTTTGATAGGTGTAGGACGTACCGTATAGAAGTTAGGGCCATTTGAAGTTTTATCAGTGTTTGATTTAGGCCTCAAGGGTAGCATAGCTTTGGGCGATAGCTTAAATTGACAAGAGGCTCGAGTACTTTATTGTTACAAAATTTCAAGGTTTTATGACGCTCCAGTAAAAAGTTACAAGCATTTGTATGTTGCAAACTTTGATTGGTGTAGGGCGTACCGTATAGAAGTTAGGGCCATTTGAAGTTTTATCAGTATTTGATTTGGGACTCAAGGGTAGCATAGCTTTGAGCGATAGCTTAAATTGACAACAGTACTTTAGTGTTGCAAAATTTCAAGGTTTTATGACGCTCCAGTAAAAAGTTACAAGCATTTGTATGTTGGAAACTTTGATAGGTGTAGGACGTACCGTACAGAAGCTAGGGCCATTTGAAATTTTATTAGTGTTTGATTTAGGACTCAAGGGTAGCATAGCTTTGAGCGATAGCTTAAATTGACAAGAGGCTCGAGAACTTTATTGTTACAAAATTTCAAGGTTTTATGACGCTCCAGTAAAAAGTTACAAGCATTTGTATGTTGCAAACTTTGATAGGTGTAGGACGTACCGTATAGAAGTTAGGGTCATTTGAAGTTTTATCAGTGTTTAGTTTGGGACTCAAGGGTAGAATAGCTTTTAGCGATAGCTTATATTGACAAGAGGGTCGAGTTCTTTATTGTTACAGAATTTCAAGGCTTTATGACGCTCCAGTAAAAAGTTACAAGCATTTGTATGTTGCAAACTTTGATAGGTGTAGGACTTACCGTATAGAAGTTAGGGCCATTTGAAGTTTTATCAGTGTTTGATTTAGGCCTCAAGGGTAGCATAGCTTTGAGAGATAGCTTAGATTGACAAGAGGCTCGAGTACTTTATTGTTACAAAATTTCAAGGTTTTATGACGCTCCAGTAAAAAGTTACAAGCATTTGTATGTTGCACACTTTGATTGGTGTAGGGCGTACCGTATAGAAGTTAGGGCCATTTGAAGTTTTATCAGTGTTTGATTTGGGACTCAAGGGAAGCATAGCTTTGAGCGATAACTTAAATTGACAATAGGCTTGAGTACTTTATTGTTATAAAATTTCAAGGTTTTATGACGCTCCAGTAAAAAGTTACAAGCATTTGTATGTTGCAAACTTTGATAGGTGTAGGACTTACCGTATATAAGTTAGGGCCATTTGAAGTTTTATCAGTGTTTGATTTAGGCCTCAAGGGTAGCATAGCTTTGAGAGATAGCTTAAATTGACAAGAGGCTCGAGTACTTTATTGTTACAAAATTTCAAGGTTTTATGACGCTCCAGTAAAAAGTTACAAGCAGTTGAATGTTGCAAACTTTGATAGGTGTAGGACGAACCGTATAGAAGTTGGGGCCATTTGAAGTTTTATCAGTGTTTGGTATGGGACTCAAGGGCAGCTTAGCTTTGAGCGATAGCTTAAATTGACAAGAGGCTCGAGTACTTTATTGTTACAAAATTTCAAGGTTTTATGACGCTCCAGTAAAAAGTTACAAGCATTTGTATGTTGCAAACTTTGATTGGTGTAGGACGTACCGTATAGAACTTTGGGGCATTTGAAGTTTTGTCAGTGTTTGATTTGGAACTCAAGGGTAGCATAGCTTTGAGCGATAACTTAAAGGTTTTATGACGCTCCAGTAAAAAGTTACAAGCATTTGTATGTTGCAAACTTTGATAGGTGTAGGACGTACCGTATAGAAGTTAGGGTCATTTGAAGTTTTATCAGTGTTTTATTTGGGACTCAAGGGTAGAATATCTTTTAGCGATAGCTTAAATTGACAGGAGGCTCGAGTACTTTATTGTTACAAAATTTCAAGGTTTTATGACGCTCCAGTAAAAAGTTACAAGCATTTGTATGTTGCAAACTTTGATTGGTGTAGGACGTACCGTATAGAAGTTAGGGCCATTTGAAGTTTTGTCAGTGTTTGATTTGGAACTCAAGGGTAGCATAGCTTTGAGCGATAACTTAAATTGACAAGAGGCGCGAGTACTTTATTGTTACAAAATTTCAAGGTTTTATGACGCTCCAGTAAAAAGTTACAAGCAGTTGAATGTTGCAAACTTTGATAGGTGTAGGACGAACCGTATAGAAGTTGGGGCCATTTGAAGTTTTATCAGTGTTTGGTATGGGACTCAAGGGCAGCTTAGCTTTGAGCGATTGCTTAAATTAACAAGAGGCTCGAGTACTTTATTGTTACAAAATTTCAAGGTTTTATGACGCTCCAGTAAAAAGTTACAAACAATTGTATGTTGCAAACTTTGATAGGTGTAGGACGTACCGTATAGAAGTTAGGGCCATTTGAAGTTTTATCAGTGTTTGATTTAGGCCTCAAGGGTAGCATAGCTTTGGGCGATAGCTTAAATTGACAAGAGGCTCGAGTACTTTATTGTTACAAAATTTCAAGGTTTTATGACGCTCCAGTAAAAAGTTACAAGCATTTGTATGTTGCAAACTTTGATTGGTGTAGGGCGTACCGTATAGAAGTTAGGGCCATTTGAAGTTTTATCAGTATTTGATTTGGGACTCAAGGGTAGCATAGCTTTGAGCGATAGCTTAAATTGACAACAGTACTTTAGTGTTGCAAAATTTCAAGGTTTTATGACGCTCCAGTAAAAAGTTACAAGCATTTGTATGTTGCAAACTTTGATAGGTGTAGGACGTACCGTATAGAAGTTAGGGTCATTTGAAGTTTTATCAGTGTTTAGTTTGGGACTCAAGGGTAGAATAGCTTTTAGCGATAGCTTATATTGACAAGAGGGTCGAGTTCTTTATTGTTACAGAATTTCAAGGCTTTATGACGCTCCAGTAAAAAGTTACAAGCATTTGTATGTTGCAAACTTTGATAGGTGTAGGACTTACCGTATAGAAGTTAGGGCCATTTGAAGTTTTATCAGTGTTTGATTTAGGCCTCAAGGGTAGCATAGCTTTGAGAGATAGCTTAGATTGACAAGAGGCTCGAGTACTTTATTGTTACAAAACTTCAAGGTTTTATGACGCACCTGTAAAAAGTTACAAGCATTTGTATGTTGCTAACTTTGATAGTTGTAGGGCGTACCGTATAGAAGTTAGGGCCATTTGAAGTTTTATCAGTGTTTGATTTAGTACTCAAGGGCAGTATAGCTTTGAGCGATAGCTTAAATTGACAAGAGGCTCGAGTACTTTATTGTTACAAAATTTCAAGGTTTTATGACGCTCCAGTAAAAAGTTACAAGCATTTGTATGTTGCAAACTTTGATAGGTGTAGGACGTACCGTATAGAAGTTAGGGTCATTTGAAGTTTTATCAGTGTTTTATTTGGGACTCAAGGGTAGAATAGCTTTTAGCGATAGCTTAAATTGACAGGAGGCTCGAGTACTTTATTGTTACAAAGTTTCAAGGTTTTATGACGCTCCAGTAAAAAGTTACAAGCATTTGTATGTTGCAAACTTTGATTGGTGTAGGACGTACCGTATAGAAGTTAGGGCCATTTGAAGTTTTGTCAGTGTTTGATTTGGAACTCAAGGGTAGTATAGCTTTGAGCGATAGCTTAAATTGACAAGAGGCTCGAGTACTTTATTGTTACAAAGTTTCAAGGTTTTATGACGCTCCAGTAAAAAGTTACAAGCATTTGAATGTTGCAAACTTTGATAGGTGTAGGACGAACCGTATAGAAGTTGGGGCCATTTGAAGTTTTATCAGTGTTTGGTATGGGACTCAAGGGCAGCTTAGCTTTGAGCGATAGCTTAAATTGACAAGAGGCTCGAGTACTTTATTGTTACAAAATTTCAAGGTTTTATGACGCTCTAGTAAAAAGTTACAAGCATTTGTATGTTGCAAACTTTCATAGGTGTAGGACGTACCGTATAGAAGTTAGGGCCATTTGAAGTTTTATCAGTGTTTGATTTAGGCCTCAAGGGTAGCATAGCTTTGGGCGATAGCTTAAATTGACAAGAGGCTCGAGTGCTTTATTGTTACAAAATTTCAAGGTTTTATGACGCTCCAGTAAAAAGTTACAAGCATTTGTATGTTGCAAACTTTGATTGGTGTAGGGCGTACCGTATAGATGTTAGGGCCATTTGAAGTTTTATCAGTCTTTGATTTGGGACTCAAGGGTAGCATAGCTTTGCACGATAGCTTAAATTGACAAGAGGCTCGAGTACTTTATTGTTACAAAATTTCAAGGTTTTATGACGCTCCAGTAAAAAGTTACAAGCATTTGTATGTTGCAAACTTTGATAGGTGTAGGACGTACCGTATAGAAGTTAGGGCCATTTGAAGTTTTATGAGTGTTTGATTTAGGCCTCAAGGGTAGCATAGCTTTGAGCGATAGCTTAAATTGACAAGAGGCTCGAGTACTTTATTGTTACAAAATTTCAAGGTTTTATGACGCTCCAGTAAAAAGTTACAAGCATTTGTATGTTGCAAACTTTGGTAGGTGTAGGACGTACCGTATAGTAGTTAGGGCCATTTAAAGTTTTATCAGTGTTTGATTTGGGACTCAAGGGTAGCATAGCTTTGAGAGATAGCTTAGATTGACAAGAGGCTCGAGTACTTTATTGTTACAAAACTTCAAGGTTTTATGACGCACCTGTAAAAAGTTACAAGCATTTGTATGTTGCTAACTTTGATAGTTGTAGGGCGTACCGTATAGAAGTTAGGGCCATTTGAAGTTTTATCAGTGTTTGATTTAGTACTCAAGGGCAGTATAGCTTTGAGCGATAGCTTAAATTGACAAGAGGCTCGAGTACTTTATTGTTACAAAATTTCAAGGTTTTATGACGCTCCAGTAAAAAGTTACAAGCATTTGTATGTTGCAAACTTTGATAGGTGTAGGACGTACCGTATAGAAGTTAGGGTCATTTGAAGTTTTATCAGTGTTTTATTTGGGACTCAAGGGTAGAATAGCTTTTAGCGATAGCTTAAATTGACAGGAGGCTCGAGTACTTTATTGTTACAAAGTTTCAAGGTTTTATGACGCTCCAGTAAAAAGTTACAAGCATTTGTATGTTGCAAACTTTGATTGGTGTAGGACGTACCGTATAGAAGTTAGGGCCATTTGAAGTTTTGTCAGTGTTTGATTTGGAACTCAAGGGTAGTATAGCTTTGAGCGATAGCTTAAATTGACAAGAGGCTCGAGTACTTTATTGTTACAAAGTTTCAAGGTTTTATGACGCTCCAGTAAAAAGTTACAAGCATTTGAATGTTGCAAACTTTGATAGGTGTAGGACGAACCGTATAGAAGTTGGGGCCATTTGAAGTTTTATCAGTGTTTGGTATGGGACTCAAGGGCAGCTTAGCTTTGAGCGATAGCTTAAATTGACAAGAGGCTCGAGTACTTTATTGTTACAAAATTTCAAGGTTTTATGACGCTCTAGTAAAAAGTTACAAGCATTTGTATGTTGCAAACTTTCATAGGTGTAGGACGTACCGTATAGAAGTTAGGGCCATTTGAAGTTTTATCAGTGTTTGATTTAGGCCTCAAGGGTAGCATAGCTTTGGGCGATAGCTTAAATTGACAAGAGGCTCGAGTGCTTTATTGTTACAAAATTTCAAGGTTTTATGACGCTCCAGTAAAAAGTTACAAGCATTTGTATGTTGCAAACTTTGATTGGTGTAGGGCGTACCGTATAGATGTTAGGGCCATTTGAAGTTTTATCAGTCTTTGATTTGGGACTCAAGGGTAGCATAGCTTTGCACGATAGCTTAAATTGACAAGAGGCTCGAGTACTTTATTGTTACAAAATTTCAAGGTTTTATGACGCTCCAGTAAAAAGTTACAAGCATTTGTATGTTGCAAACTTTGATAGGTGTAGGACGTACCGTATAGAAGTTAGGGCCATTTGAAGTTTTATGAGTGTTTGATTTAGGCCTCAAGGGTAGCATAGCTTTGAGCGATAGCTTAAATTGACAAGAGGCTCGAGTACTTTATTGTTACAAAATTTCAAGGTTTTATGACGCTCCAGTAAAAAGTTACAAGCATTTGTATGTTGCAAACTTTGGTAGGTGTAGGACGTACCGTATAGTAGTTAGGGCCATTTAAAGTTTTATCAGTGTTTGATTTGGGACTCAAGGGTAGCATAGCTTTGAGCGATAGCTTAAATTGACAAGAGGCTCGAGTACTTTATTGTTACAAAATTTGAAGGTTTTATGACGCTCCAGTAAAAAGTTACAAGCACTTGTATGTTGCAAACTTTGATAGGTGTAGGACGTACCGAATAGAAGCTAGGGCCATTTGAAGTTTTATCAGTGTTTGATTTGGGACTCAAGGGTAGCATAGCTTTAAGCGATAGCTTAAATTGACAAGAGGCTCGAGTACTTTATTGTTACAAAATTTCAAGGTTTTATGACGCTCCAGTAAAAAGTTACAAGCATTTGTATGTTGCAAACTTTGATAGGTGTAGGACGTACCGTATAGAAGTTAGGGTCATTTGAAGTTTTATCAGTGTTTTATTTGGGACTCAAGGGTAGGATAGCTTTTAGCGATAGCTTAAATTGACAGGAGGCTCGAGTACTTTATTGTTACAAAATTTCAAGGTTTTATGACGCTCCAGTAAAAAGTTACAAGCATTTGTATGTTGCAAACTTTGATAGGTGTAGAACGTACCATATAGAAGTTAGGGCCATTTGAAGTTTTATGAGTGTTTGATTTAGGCCTCAAGGGTAGCATAGCTTTGAGCGATAGCTTAAATTGACAAGAGGCTCGAGTACTTTATTGTTACAAAATTTCAAGGTTTTATGACGCTCCAGTAAAAAGTTACAAGCATTTGTATGTTTCAAAGTTTGGTAGGTGTAGGACGTACCGTATAGAAGTTAGGGCCATTTGAAGTTTTATCAGTGTTTGATTTGGGACTCAAGGGTAGCATAGCTTTGAGCGATAGCTTAAATTGACAAGAGGCTCGAGTGCTTTATTGTTACAAAATTTTAAGGTTTTATGACGCTCCAGTAAAAAGTTACAAGCATTTGTGTGTTGCAAACTTTGATAGGTGTAGGACGTACCGAATAGAAGTTGGGGCCATTTGAAGTTTTATCAGTGTTTGATTTGGGACTCAAGGGTAGCATAGCTTTGAGCGGTAGCTTAAATTGACAAGAGGCTCGAGTGCTTTATTGTTACAAAATTTGAAGGTTTTATGACGCTCCAGTAAAAAGTTACAAGCATTTGTATGTTTCAAAGTTTGGTAGGTGTAGGACGTACCGAATAGAAGCTAGGGCCATTTGAAGTTTTATCAGTGTTTGATTTGGGACTCAAGGGTAGCATAGCTTTAAGCGATAGCTTAGATTGACAAGAGGCTCGAGTACTTTATTGTTACAAAACTTCAAGGTTTTATGACGCACCTGTAAAAAGTTACAAGCATTTGTATGTTGCAAAGTTTGATAGTTGTAGGGCGTACCGTATAGAAGTTAGGGCCATTTGAAGTTTTATCAGTGTTTGATTTAGTACTCAAGGGCAGTATAGCTTTGAGCGATAGCTTAAATTGACAAGAGGCTCGAGTACTTTATTGTTACAAAATTTCAAGGTTTTATGACGCTCCAGTAAAAAGTTACAAGCATTTGTATGTTGCAAACTTTGATAGGTGTAGGACGTACCGTATAGAAGTTAGGGTCATTTGAAGTTTTATCAGTGTTTTATTTGGGACTCAATTGTAGAATAGCTTTTAGCGATAGCTTAAATTGACAGGAGGCTCGAGTACTTTATTGTTACAAAGTTTCAAGGTTTTATGACGCTCCAGTAAAAAGTTACAAGCATTTGTATGTTGCAAACTTTGATTGGTGTAGGACGTACCGTATAGAAGTTAGGGCCATTTGAAGTTTTGTCAGTGTTTGATTTGGAACTCAAGGGTAGTATAGCTTTGAGCGATAGCTTAAATTTACAAGAGGCGCGAGTACTTTATTGTTACAAAATTTCAAGGTTTTATGACGCTCCAGTAAAAAGTTACAAGCATTTGAATGTTGCAAACTTTGATAGGTGTAGGACGAACCGTATAGAAGTTGGGGCCATTTGAAGTTTTATCAGTGTTTGGTATGGGACTCAAGGGCAGCTTAGCTTTGAGCGATAGCTTAAATTGACAAGAGGCTCGAGTACTTTATTGTTACAAAATTTCAAGGTTTTATGACGCTCCAGTAAAAAGTTACAAGCATTTGTATGTTGCAAACTTTCATAGGTGTAGGACGTACCGTATAGAAGTTAGGGCCATTTGAAGTTTTATCAGTGTTTGATTTAGGCCTCAAGGGTAGCATAGCTTTGGGCGATAGCTTAAATTGACAAGAGGCTCGAGTACTTTATTGTTACAAAATTTCAAGGTTTTATGACGCTCCAGTAAAAAGTTACAAGCATTTGTATGTTGCAAACTTTGATTGGTGTAGGGCGTACCGTATAGATGTTAGGGCCATTTGAAGTTTTATCAGTCTTTGATTTGGGACTCAAGGGTAGCATAGCTTTGCACGATAGCTTAAATTGACAAGAGGCTCGAGTACTTTATTGTTACAAAATTTCAAGGTTTTATGACGCTCCAGTAAAAAGTTACAAGCATTTGTATGTTGCAAACTTTGATAGGTGTAGGACGTACCGTATAGAAGTTAGGGCCATTTGAAGTTTTATGAGTGTTTGATTTAGGCCTCAAGGGTAGCATAGCTTTGAGCGATAGCTTAAATTGACAAGAGGCTCGAGTACTTTATTGTTACAAAATTTCAAGGTTTTATGACGCTCCAGTAAAAAGTTACAAGCATTTGTATGTTGCAAACTTTGGTAGGTGTAGGACGTACCGTATAGTAGTTAGGGCCATTTAAAGTTTTATCAGTGTTTGATTTGGGACTCAAGGGTAGCATAGCTTTGAGCGAAAGCTTAAATTGACAAGAGGCTCGAGTACTTTATTGTTACAAAATTTGAAGGTTTTATGACGCTCCAGTAAAAAGTTACAAGCACTTGTATGTTGCAAACTTTGATAGGTGTAGGACGTACCGAATAGAAGCTAGGGCCATTTGAAGTTTTATCAGTGTTTGATTTGGGACTCAAGGGTAGCATAGCTTTAAGCGATAGCTTAAATTGACAAGAGGCTCGAGTACTTTATTGTTACAAAATTTCAAGGTTTTATGACGCTCCAGTAAAAAGTTACAAGCATTTGTATGTTGCAAACTTTGATAGGTGTAGGACGTACCGTATAGAAGTTAGGGTCATTTGAAGTTTTATCAGTGTTTTATTTGGGACTCAAGGGTAGGATAGCTTTTAGCGATAGCTTAAATTGACAGGAGGCTCGAGTACTTTATTGTTACAAAATTTCAAGGTTTTATGACGCTCCAGTAAAAAGTTACAAGCATTTGTATGTTGCAAACTTTGATAGGTGTAGAACGTACCGTATAGAAGTTAGGGCCATTTGAAGTTTTATGAGTGTTTGATTTAGGCCTCAAGGGTAGCATAGCTTTGAGCGATAGCTTAAATTGACAAGAGGCTCGAGTACTTTATTGTTACAAAATTTCAAGGTTTTATGACGCTCCAGTAAAAAGTTACAAGCATTGGTATGTTTCAAAGTTTGGTAGGTGTAGGACGTACCGTATAGAAGTTAGGGCCATTTGAAGTTTTATCAGTGTTTGATTTGGGACTCAAGGGTAGCATAGCTTTGAGCGATAGCTTAAATTGACAAGAGGCTCGAGTGCTTTATTGTTACAAAATTTGAAGGTTTTATGACGCTCCAGTAAAAAGTTACAAGCATTTGTGTGTTGCAAACTTTGATAGGTGTAGGACGTACCGAATAGAAGTTGGGGCCATTTGAAGTTTTATCAGTGTTTGATTTGGGACTCAAGGGTAGCATAGCTTTGAGCGGTAGCTTAAATTGACAAGAGGCTCGAGTGCTTTATTGTTACAAAATTTGAAGGTTTTATGACGCTCCAGTAAAAAGTTACAAGCATTTGTGTGTTGCAAACTTTGATAGGTGTAGGACGTACCGAATATAAGTTGGGGCCATTTGAAGTTTTATCAGTGTTTGATTTGGGACTCAAGGGCAGTATAGCTTTGAGCGATAGCTTAAATTGACAAGAGGCTCGAGTTCTTTATTGTTACAAAATTTCAAGGTATTATGACGCTCCAGTAAAAAGTTACAAGCACTTGTATGTTGCAAACTTTGATAGGTGTAGGACGTCCCGTTTAGAAGCTAGGGCCATTTGAAGTTTTATCAGTGTTTGATTTGGGATTCAATTGTAGCATAGCTTTGAGCGATAGCTTAAATTGACAAGAGGCTCGAGTACTTTATTGTTACAAAATTTCAAGGTTTTATGACGTTCCAGTAAAAAGTTACAAGCATTTGTTTGTTGGAAACTTTGATAGGTGTAGGACGTACCGTATAGAAGCTAGGGCCATTTGAAGTTTTATCAGTGTTTGATTTAGGCCTCAAGGGTAGCATAGCTTTGGGAGATAGCTTAAATTGACAAGAGGCTCGAGTACTTTATTGTTACAAAATTTCAAGGTTTTATGACGCTCCAGTAAAAAGTTACAAGCATTTGTATGTTGCAAACTTTGATTGGTGTAGGGCGTACCGTATAGATGTTAGGGCCATTTGAAGTTTTATCAGTCTTTGATTTGGGACTCAAGGGTAGCATAGCTTTGCACGATAGCTTAAATTGACAAGAGGCTCGAGTACTTTATTGTTACAAAATTTCAAGGTTTTATGACGCTCCAGTAAAAAGTTACAAGCATTTGTATGTTGCAAACTTTGATAGGTGTAGGACGTACCGTATAGAAGTTAGGGCCATTTGAAGTTGTATGAGTGTTTGATTTAGGCCTCAAGGGTAGCATAGCTTTGAGCGATAGCTTAAATTGACAAGAGGCTCGAGTACTTTATTGTTACAAAATTTCAAGGTTTTATGACGCTCCAGTAAAAAGTTACAAGCATTTGTATGTTGCAAACTTTGGTAGGTGTAGGACGTACCGTATAGTAGTTAGGGCCATTTGAAGTTTTATCAGTGTTTGATTTGGGACTCAAGGGTAGCATAGCTTTGAGCGATAGCTTAAATTGACAAGAGGCTCGAGTACTTTATTGTTACAAAATTTGAAGGTTTTATGACGCTCCAGTAAAAAGTTACAAGCACTTGTATATTGCAAACTTTGATAGGTGTAGGACGTACCTAATAGAAGCTAGGGCCATTTGAAGTTTTATCAGTGTTTGATTTGGGACTCAAGGGTAGCATAGCTTTAAGCGATAGCTTAAATTGACAAGAGGCTCGAGTACTTTATTGTTACAAAATTTCAAGGTTTTATGACGCTCCAGTAAAAAGTTACAAGCATTTGTATGTTGCAAACTTTGATAGGTGTAGGACGTACCGTATAGAAGTTAGGGTCATTTGAAGTTTTATCAGTGTTTTATTTGGGACTCAAGGGTAGGATAGCTTTTAGCGATAGCTTAAATTGACAGGAGGCTCGAGTACTTTATTGTTACAAAATTTCAAGGTTTTATGACGCTCCAGTAAAAAGTTACAAGCATTTGTATGTTGCAAACTTTGATAGGTGTAGAACGTACCGTATAGAAGTTAGGGCCATTTGAAGTTTTATGAGTCTTTGATTTGGGACTCAAGGGTAGCATAGCTTTGCACGATAGCTTAAATTGACAAGAGGCTCGAGTACTTTATTGTTACAAAATTTCAAGGTTTTATGACGCTCCAGTAAAAAGTTACAAGCATTTGTATGTTGCAAACTTTGATAGGTGTAGGACGTACCGTATAGAAGTTAGGGCCATTTGAAGTTGTATGAGTGTTTGATTTAGGCCTCAAGGGTAGCATAGCTTTGAGCGATAGCTTAAATTGACAAGAGGCTCGAGTACTTTATTGTTACAAAATTTCAAGGTTTTATGACGCTCCAGTAAAAAGTTACAAGCATTTGTATGTTGCAAACTTTGGTAGGTGTAGGACGTACCGTATAGTAGTTAGGGCCATTTGAAGTTTTATCAGTGTTTGATTTGGGACTCAAGGGTAGCATAGCTTTGAGCGATAGCTTAAATTGACAAGAGGCTCGAGTACTTTATTGTTACAAAATTTGAAGGTTTTATGACGCTCCAGTAAAAAGTTACAAGCACTTGTATATTGCAAACTTTGATAGGTGTAGGACGTACCTAATAGAAGCTAGGGCCATTTGAAGTTTTATCAGTGTTTGATTTGGGACTCAAGGGTAGCATAGCTTTAAGCGATAGCTTAAATTGACAAGAGGCTCGAGTACTTTATTGTTACAAAATTTCAAGGTTTTATGACGCTCCAGTAAAAAGTTACAAGCATTTGTATGTTGCAAACTTTGATAGGTGTAGGACGTACCGTATAGAAGTTAGGGTCATTTGAAGTTTTATCAGTGTTTTATTTGGGACTCAAGGGTAGGATAGCTTTTAGCGATAGCTTAAATTGACAGGAGGCTCGAGTACTTTATTGTTACAAAATTTCAAGGTTTTATGACGCTCCAGTAAAAAGTTACAAGCATTTGTATGTTGCAAACTTTGATAGGTGTAGAACGTACCGTATAGAAGTTAGGGCCATTTGAAGTTTTATGAGTGTTTGATTTAGGCCTCAAGGGTAGCATAGCTTTGAGCGATAGCTTAAATTGACAAGAGGCTCGAGTACTTTATTGTTACAAAATTTCAAGGTTTTATGACGCTCCAGTAAAAAGTTACAAGCATTTGTATGTTGCAAAGTTTGGTAGGTGTAGGACGTACCGTATAGAAGTTAGGGCCATTTGAAGTTTTATCAGTGTTTGATTTGGGACTCAAGGGTAGCATAGCTTTGAGCGATAGCTTAAATTGACAAGAGGCTCGAGTGCTTTATTGTTACAACATTTGAAGGTTTTATGACGCTCCAGTAAAAAGTTACAAGCATTTGTGTGTTGCAAACTTTGATAGGTGTAGGACGTACCGAATAGAAGTTGGGGCCATTTGAAGTTTTATCAGTGTTTGATTTGGGACTCAAGGGTAGCATAGCTTTGAACGGTAGCTTAAATTGACAAGAGGCTCGAGTGCTTTATTGTTACAAAATTTGAAGGTTTTATGACGCTCCAGTAAAAAGTTACAAGCATTTGTGTGTTGCAAACTTTGATAGGTGTAGGACGTACCGAATATAAGTTGGGGCCATTTGAAGTTTTATCAGTGTTTGATTTGGGACTCAAGGGCAGTATAGCTTTGAGCGATAGCTTAAATTGACAAGAGGCTCGAGTTCTTTATTGTTACAAAATTTCAAGGTTTTATGACGCTCCAGTAAAAAGTTACAAGCACTTGTATGTTGCAAACTTTGATAGGTGTAGGACGTACCGTATAGAAGCTAGGGCCATTTGAAGTTTTATCAGTGTTTGATTTGGGATTCAATTGTAGCATAGCTTTGAGCGATAGCTTAAATTGACAAGAGGCTCGAGTACTTTATTGTTACAAAATTTCAAGGTTTTATGACGTTCCAGTAAAAAGTTACAAGCATTTGTTTGTTGGAAACTTTGATAGGTGTAGGACGTACCGTATAGAAGCTAGGGCCATTTGAAGTTTTATCAGTGTTTGATTTGGGACTCAAGGGTAGCATAGCTTTGAGCGATAGCTTAAATTGACAAAAGGCTCGAGTACTTTATTGTTACAAAATTTCAAGGTTTTATGACGCTCCAGTAAAAAGTTACAAGCATTTGTATGTTGCAAACTTTGATAGGTGAAGGACGTACCGTATAGAAGTTAGGTCCATTTGAAGTTTTATCAGTGTTTGATTTGGGACTCAAGGGTAGCATAGCTTTGAGCGATAGCTCAAATTGGCAAGAGGCTCGAGTGCTTTATTGTTACAAAATTTCAAGGTTTTATGACGCTCCAGTAAAAAGATACAAGCATTTGTATGTTGCAAACTTTGATAGGTGTAGGACGTACCGTCTAGAAGTAAGGGCCATTTGAAGATTTATCAGTGTTTGATTTGGGACTCAAGGGTAGCATAGCTTTGAGCGATAGCTCAAATTGACAAGAGGCTCGAGTACTTTATTGTTACAAAATTTCAAGGTTTTATGACGCTCCAGTAAAAAGTTACAAGCATTTGTATGTTGCAATCTTTGATAGGTGTAGCACGTACCGTATAGAAGTTAGGGCCATTTGAAGTTTTATCAGTGTTTCATTTGGGACTCAAGGGTAGCATAGCTTTGAGCGATAGCTTAAATTGACAAGAGGCTCGAGTACTTTATTGTTACAAAATTTTAAGATTTTATGACGCACCTGTAAAAAGTTACAAGCATTCGTATGTTGCTAACTTTGATAGGTGTAGGGCGTACCGTATAGAAGTTAGGGCCATTTGAAGTTTTATCTGTATTTGATTTAGTACTCAAGGGTAGTATAGCTTTGAGCGATAGCTTAAATTTACAAGAGGCTCGAGTACTTTATTCTTACAAAATTTCAAGGTTTTATGACGCTCCAGTAAAAAGTTACAAGCATTTGTATGTTGCAAACTTTGATAGGAGTAGGGTGTACCGTATGGATGTTAGCGCCATTTGAAGTTTTATCAGTGTTTGATTTGGCACTCTAGGGTAGCATAGCTTTGCGCAATAGCTAAAATTGACAAGAGGCTCGAGTACTTTATTGTTAGAAAATTTCAAGGTTTTATGACGCTCCAGTAAAAAGTTACAAGCATTTGTATGTTGCAAACTTTGATAGGTGTAGGACGTACCGTATAGAAGTTAGGGCCATTTGAACTTTTATCAGTGTTTGATTTGGGACTCAAGGGTAGCATAGCTTTGCGCGATAGCTTAAATGGACAAGAGGCTCGGGGACTTTATTGTTACAAAATTTCAAGGTTTTATGACGCTCCAGTAAAAAGTTACAAGCATTTCATGTTGCAAACTTTGATAGGTGTAGGACGTACCGTATAGAAGTTAAGGCCATTTGAAGTTTTATCAGTGTTTGATTTGGGACTCAAGGGTAGCATAGCTTTGCGCGATAGCTTAAATGGACAAGAGGCTCGGGGACTTTATTGTTACAAAATTTCAAGGTTTTATGACGCTCCAGTAAAAAGTTACAAGCATTTGCATGTTGCAAACTTTGATAGGTGTAGGACGTACCGCATAGAAGTTAAGGCCATTTGAAGTTTTATGAGTGTTTCATTTGGGACTCAAGGGTAGCATAGCTTTGAGCGATAGCTTAAATTGTCAAGAGTCTCAAGTACTTTATTATTACAAAAATTCAAGGTTTTATGACGCTCCAGTAAAAATTTACAATCATTTGTATGTTGCAAACTTTCATAGGTGTAGGACGTACCATATAGAAGTTAGGGCCATTTGCAATTTTATCAGTGTTTTATTTGGGACTCAAGGGTAGCATAGCTTTCAGCGATAGCTTAAATTGACAAGAGGCTCACATAATTTGAAGGTTTTATGATGCTCCAGTAAAAAGTTACAAGCATTTGTATGTTGCAAACTTTGATAGGTGTAGGACGTACCGTATATAAGTTAGGGCCGTTTGAAGTTTTATCAGTGTTTGATTTGGGACTCAAGGGTAGCATAGCTTTGGGCGATAGCTTAAATTGACAAGAGGCTCGAGGTCTTTATTGTCACAAAATTTCAAGGTTTTACGACGCTCCAGTAAAAAGTTACAAGCATTTGTATGTTGCAAACTTTGATAGGTGTAGGACGTACCGTATAGAAGTTAGGGTCATTTGAAGTTTTATCAGTGTTTTATTTGGGACTCAAGGGTAGAATAGCTTTTAGCGATAGCTTAAATTGACAAGAGGCTCGAGTACTTTATTGTTACAAAATTTCAAGGTTTTATGACGCTCCAGTAAAAAGTTACAAGCATTTGTATGTTGCAAACTTTGATTGGTGTAGGACGTACCGTATAGAAGTTAGGGCCATTTGAAGTTTTGTCAGTGTTTGATTTGGGACTCAAGGGTAGCATAGCTTTGAGCGATAGCTTAAATTGACAAGAGGCGCGAGTACTTTATTGTTACAAAATTTCAAGGTTTTATGACGCTCCAGTAAAAAGTTACAAGCATTTGAATGTTGCAAACTTTGATAGGTGTAGGACCAATCGTATAGAAGTTGGGGCCATTTGAAGTTTTATCAGTGTTTGGTGTGGGACTCAAGGGCAGCTTAGCTTTGAGCGATAGCTTAAATTGACAAGAGGCTCGAGTACTTTATTGTTACAAAATTTCAAGGTTTTATGACGCTCCAGTAAAAAGTTACAAGCATTTGTATGTTGCAAACTTTGGTAGGTGTAGGACGTACCGTATAGAAGTTAGGGCCATTTGAAGTTTTATCACTGTTTGATTTGGGACTCAAGGGTAGCATAGCTTTGAGCGATAGCTTAAATTGACAAGAGGCTCGAGTACTTTATTGTTACAAAATTTCAAGGTTTTATGACGCTCCAGTAAAAAGATACAAGCATTTGTATGTTGCAAACTTTGATAGGTGTAGGACGTACCGTATAGAAGTTAGGGCCATTTGAAGATTTATCAGTGTTTGATTTGGGAGTCAAGGATAGCATAGGTTTGAGCGATAGCTCAAATTGGCAAGAGGCTCGAGTACTTTATTGTTACAAAATTTCAAGGTTTTATGACGCTCCAGTAAAAAGTTACAAGCATTTGTATGTTGCAAACTTTGATAGGTGTAGGACGTACCGTATAGAAGTTGGGGACATTTGAAGTTTTATCAGTGTTTGAATTGGGACTCAAGGGCAGCATAGCTTAGAGCGATAGCTTAAATTGACAAGAGGCTCGAGTTCTTTATTGTTACAAAATTTCAAGGTTTTATGACGCTCCAGTAAAAAGTTACAAGCATTTGTATGTTGCAAACTTTGATAGCTGTAGGACGTACCGTATAGAACTAGGGCCATTTGAAGTTTTATCAGTGTTTGATTTGGGACTCAAGGGTAGCATAGCTTTGAACGATAGCTTAAATTGACAAGAGGCTCTAGTACTTTATTGTTACAAAATTTCAAGGTTTTATGACGTTCCAGTAAAAAGTTTCAAGCATTTGTATGTTGGAAACTTGGATAGGTGTAAGACGTACCGTATAGAAGCTAGGACCATTTGAAGTTTTATCAGTATTTGATTTGGGACTCAAGGGTAGCATAGCTTTGCGCGATAGCTTAAATGGGCAAGAGGCTCGGGGACTTTATTGTTACAAAATTTCAAGGTTTTATGACGCTCCAGTAAAAAGTTACAAGCATTTGCATGTTGCAAAATTTGATAGGTGTAGGACGTACCGTATAGAAGTTAAGGCCATTTGAAGTTTTATCAGTGTTTGATTTGGGACTCAAGGGTAGCATAGCTTTGCGCGATAGCTTAAATGGACAAGAGGCTCGGGGACTTTATTGTTACAAAATTTCAAGGTTTTATGACGCTCCAGTAAAAAGTTACAAGCATTTGCATGTTGCAAACTTTGATAGGTGTAGGACGTACCGTATAGAAGTTAAGGCCATTTGAAGTTTTATCAGTGTTTGATTTGGGACTCAAGGGTAGCATAGCTTTGAACGATAGCTTAAGTTGACAAGAGGCTCACAAAATTTGAAGGTTTTATGATGCTCCAGTAAAAAGTTACAAGCATTTGTATGTTGCAAACTTTCATAGGTGTAGGACGTACCGTATAGAAGTTAGGGCCATTTGCAATTTTATCAGTGTTTTATTTGGGACTCAAGGGTAGCATAGCTTTCAGCGATAGCTTAAGTTGACAAGAGGCTCACAAAATTTGAAGGTTTTATGATGCTCCAGTAAAAAGTTACAAGCATTTGTATGTTGCAAACTTTGATAGGTGTAGGACCTACCGTATATAAGTTAGGGCCGTTTGAAGTTTTATCAGTGTTTGATTTGGGACTCAAGGGTAGCATAGCTTTGGGCGATAGCTTAAATTGACAAGAGGCTCGAGGTCTTTATTGTCACAAAATTTCAAGGTTTTACGACGCTCCAGTAAAAAGTTACAAGCATTTGTATGTTGCAAACTTTGATAGGTGTAGGGCGTACCGTATAGAAGTTAGGGCCATTTGAAGTTTTATCTGTATTTGATTTAGTACTCAAGGGTAGTATAGCTTTGAGCGATAGCTTAAATTTACAAGAGGCTCGAGTACTTTATTCTTACAAAATTTCAAGGTTTTATGACGCTCCAGTAAAAAGTTACAAGCATTTGTATGTTGCAAACTTTGATAGGAGTAGGGTGTACCGTATGGATGTTAGCGCCATTTGAAGTTTTATCAGTGTTTGATTTGGGACTCAAGGGTAGCATAGCTTTGCGCGATAGCTTAAATGGACAAGAGGCTCGGGGACTTTATTGTTACAAAATTTCAAGGTTTTATGGCGCTCCAGTAAAAAGTTACAAGCATTTCATGTTGCAAACTTTGATAGGTGTAGGACGTACCGTATAGAAGTTAAGGCCATTTGAAGTTTTATCAGTGTTTGATTTGGGACTCAAGGGTAGCATAGCTTTGCGCGATAGCTTAAATGGACAAGAGGCTCGGGGACTTTATTGTTACAAAATTTCAAGGTTTTATGACGCTCCAGTAAAAAGTTACAAGCATTTGCATGTTGCAAACTTTGATAGGTGTAGGACGTACCGCATAGAAGTTAAGGCCATTTGAAGTTTTATGAGTGTTTCATTTGGGACTCAAGGGTAGCATAGCTTTGAGCGATAGCTTAAATTGTCAAGAGTCTCAAGTACTTTATTATTACAAAAATTCAAGGTTTTTTGACGCTCCAGTAAAAATTTACAATCATTTGTATGTTGCAAACTTTCATAGGTGTAGGACGTACCATATAGAAGTTAGGGCCATTTGCAATTTTATCAGTGTTTTATTTGGGACTCAAGGGTAGCATAGCTTTCAGCGATAGCTTAAATTGACAAGAGGCTCACAAAATTTGAAGGTTTTATGATGCTCCAGTAAAAAGTTACAAGCATTTGTATGTTGCAAACTTTGATAGGTGTAGGACGTACCGTATATAAGTTAGGGCCGTTTGAAGTTTTATCAGTGTTTGATTTGGGACTCAAGGGTAGCATAGCTTTGGGCGATAGCTTAAATTGACAAGAGGCTCGAGGTCTTTATTGTCACAAAATTTCAAGGTTTTACGACGCTCCAGTAAAAAGTTACAAGCATTTGTATGTTGCAAACTTTGATAGGTGTAGGACGTACCGTATAGAAGTTAGGGTCATTTGAAGTTTTATCAGTGTTTTATTTGGGACTCAAGGGTAGAATAGCTTTTAGCGATAGCTTAAATTGACAAGAGGCTCGAGTACTTTATTGTTACAAAATTTCAAGGTTTTAGGACGCTCCAGTAAAAAGTTACAAGCATTTGTATGTTGCAAACTTTGATTGGTGTAGGACGTACCGTATAGAAGTTAGGGCCATTTGAAGTTTTGTCATTGTTTGATTTGGGACTCAAGGGTAGCATAGCTTTGAGCGATAGCTTAAATTGACAAGAGGCGCGAGTACTTTATTGTTACAAAATTTCAAGGTTTTATGACGCTCCAGTAAAAAGTTACAAGCATTTGATAGGTGTAGGACCAACCGTATAGAAGTTGGGGCCATTTGAAGTTTTATCAGTGTTTGGTGTGGGACTCAAGGGCAGCTTAGCTTTGAGCGATAGCTTAAATTGACAAGAGGCTCGAGTACTTTATTGTTACAAAATTTCAAGGTTTTATGACGCTCCAGTAAAAAGTTACAAGCATTTGTATGTTGCAAACATTGGTAGGTGTAGGACGTACCGTATAGAAGTTAGGGCCATTTGAAGTTTTATCACTGTTTGATTTGGGACTCAAGGGTAGCATAGCTTTGAGCGATAGCTTAAATTGACAAGAGGCTCGAGTACTTTATTGTTACAAAATTTCAAGGTTTTATGACGCTCCAGTAAAAAGATACAAGCATTTGTATGTTGCAAACTTTGATAGGTGTAGGACGTACCGTATAGAAGTTAGGGCCATTTGAAGATTTATCAGTGTTTGATTTGGGAGTCAAGGGTAGCATAGGTTTGAGCGATAGCTCAAATTGGCAAGAGGCTCGAGTACTTTATTGTTACAAAATTTCAAGGTTTTATGACGCTCCAGTAAAAAGTTACAAGCATTTGTATGTTGCAAACTTTGATAGGTGTAGGACGTACCGTATAGAAGTTGGGGACATTTGAAGTTTTATCAGTGTTTGAATTGGGACTCAAGGGCAGCATAGCTTAGAGCGATAGCTTAAATTGACAAGAGGCTCGAGTTCTTTATTGTTACAAAATTTCAAGGTTTTATGACGCTCCAGTAAAAAGTTACAAGCATTTGTATGTTGCAAACTTTGATAGCTGTAGGACGTACCGTATAGAACTAGGGCCATTTGAAGTTTTATCAGTGTTTGATTTGGGACTCAAGGGTAGCAAAGCTTTGAGCGATAGCTTAAATTGACAAGAGGCTCTAGTACTTTATTGTTACAAAATTTCAAGGTTTTATGACGTTCCAGTAAAAAGTTACAAACATTTGTATGTTGGAAACTTGGATAGGTGTAGGACGTACCGTATAGAAGTTAAGGCCATTTGAAGTTTTATCAGTGTTTGATTTGGGACTCAAGGGTAGCATAGCTTTGCGCGATAGCTTAAATGGGCAAGAGGCGCGGGGACTTTATTGTTACAAAATTTCAAGGTTTTATGACGCTCCAGTAAAAAGTTACAAGCATTTGCATGTTGCAAACTTTGATAGGTGTAGGACGTACCGTATAGAAGTTAAGGCCATTTGAAGTTTTATCAGTGTTTGATTTGGGACTCAAGGGTAGCATAGCTTTGCGCGATAGCTTAAATGGACAAGAGGCTCGTGGACTTTATTGTTACAAAATTTCAAGGTTTTATGACGCTCCAGTAAAAATTTACAATCATTTGTATGTTGAAAACTTTCATAGGTGTAGGACGTACCGTATAGAAGTTAGGGCCATTTGCAATTTTATCAGTGTTTTATTTGGGACTCAAGGGTAGCATAGCTTTCAGCGATAGCTTAAATTGACAAGAGGCTCACAAAATTTGAAGGTTTTATGATGCTCCAGTAAAAAGTTACAAGCATTTGTATGTTGCAAACTTTGATAGGTGTAGGACGTACCGTATAGAAGTTAGGGCCATTTCAAGATTTATCAGTGTTTGATTTGGGAATTAAGGGTAGCATAGCTTTGAGCGATAGCTTAAATTGACAAAAGGCTCGAGTACTTTATTGTTACAAAATTTCAAGGTTTTATGACGCTCCAGTAAAAAGTTACAAGCATTTGCATGTTGCAAACTTTGATAGGTGTAGGGCGTACCGTATAGAAGTTAAGGCCATTTGAAGTTTTATCAGTGTTTGATTTGGGACTCAAGGGTAGCATAGCTTTGAGCGATAGCTTAAATTGACAAGAGTCTCAAGTACTTTATTATTACAAAAATTCAAGGTTTTATGACGCTACAGTAAAAATTTACAATCATTTGTATGTTGAAAACTTTCATAGGTGTAGGACGTACCGTATAGAAGTTAGGGCCATTTGCAATTTTATCAGTGTTTTATTTGGGACTCAAGGGTAGCATAGCTTTCAGCGATAGCTTAAATTGACAAGAGGCTCACAAAATTTGAAGGTTTTATGATGCTCCAGTAAAAAGTTACAAGCATTTGTATGTTGCAAACTTTGATAGGTGTAGGACGTACCGTATATAAGTTAGGGCCATTTGAAGTTTTATCAGTGTTTGATTTGGGACTCAAGGGTAGCATAGCTTTGGGCGATAGCTTAAATTGACAAGAGGCTCGAGGTCTTTATTGTCACAAAATTTCAAGGTTTTACGACGCTCCAGTAAAAAGTTACAAGCATTTGTATGTTGCAAACTTTGATAGGTGTAGGACGTACCGTATAGAAGCCAGGGCCATTTGAAGTTTTATCAGTGTTCGATTTGGGACTCAAGGGTAGCATAGCTTTGAGCAATAGCTTAAATTGACAAAAGGCTCGAGTACTTTATCGTTACAAAATTTCAAGGTTTTATGACGCTCCAGTAAAAAGTTACAAGCATTTGTATGTTGCAATCTTTGATAGGTGTAGCACGTACCGTATAGAAGTTAGGGCTATTTGAAGTTTTATCAGTGTTTGATTTGGGACTCAAGGGTAGCATAGCTTTGCGCGATAGCTTAAATGGACAAGAGGCTCGGGGACTTTATTGTTACAAAATTTCAAGGTTTTATGGCGCTCCAGTAAAAAGTTACAAGCATTTGCATGTTGCAAACTTTGATAGGTGTAGGACGTACCGTATAGAAGTTAAGGCCATTTGAAGTTTCATCAGTGTTTGATTTGGGACTCAAGGGTAGCATAGCTTTGGGCGATAGCTTAAATTGACAAGAGGCTCGAGGTCTTTATTGTCACAAAATTTCAAGGTTTTACGACGCTCCAGTAAAAAGTTACAAGCATTTGTATGTTGCAAACTTTGATAGGTGTAGGACGTACCGTATAGAAGCTAGGGCCATTTGAAGTTTTATCAGTGTTTGATTTGGGACTCAAGGGTAGCATAGCTTTGAGCAAAAGCTTAAATTGACAAAAGGCTCGAGTACTTTATTGTTACAAAATTTCAAGGTTTTATGACGCTCCAGTAAAAAGTTACAAGCATTTGCATGTTGCAAACTTTGATAGGTGTAGGACGTACCGTATAGAAGTTAAGGCCATTTGAAGTTTTATCAGTGTTTGATTTGGGACTCAAGGGTAGCATAGCTTTGGGCGATAGCTTAAATTGACAAGAGGCTCGAGGTCTTTATTGTCACAAAATTTCAAGGTTTTACGACACTCCAGTAAAAAGTTACAAGCATTTGTATGTTGCAAACTTTGATAGGTGTAGGACGTACCGTATATAAGTTAGGGCCATTTGAAGTTTTATCAGTGTTTGATTTGGGACTCAAGGGTAGCATAGCTTTGGGCGATAGCTTAAATGGACAAGAGGCTCGGGGACTTTATTGTTACAAAATTTCAAGGTTTTATGGCGCTCCAGTAAAAAGTTACAAGCATTTGCATGTTGCAAACTTTGATAGGTGTAGGACGTACCGTATAGAAGTTAAGGCCATTTGAAGTTTTATCAGTGTTTGATTTGGGACTCAAGGGTAGCATAGCTTTGGGCGATAGCTTAAATTGACAAGAGGCTCGAGGTCTTTATTGTCACAAAATTTCAAGGTTTTACGACGCTCCAGTAAAAAGTTACAAGCATTTGTATGTTGCAAACTTTGATAGGTGTAGGACGTACCGTATAGAAGCTAGGGCCATTTGAAGTTTTATCAGTGTTTGATTTGGGACTCAAGGGTAGCATAGCTTTGAGCAATAGCTTAAATTGACAAAAGGCTCGAGTACTTTATTGTTACAAAATTTCAAGGTTTTATGACGCTCCAGTAAAAAGTTACAAGCATTTGCATGTTGCAAACTTTGATAGGTGTAGGACGTACCGTATAGAAGTTAAGGCCATTTGAAGTTTTATCAGTGTTTGATTTGGGACTCAAGGGTAGCATAGCTTTGGGCGATAGCTTAAATTGACAAGAGGCTCGAGGTCTTTATTGTCACAAAATTTCAAGGTTTTACGACGCTCCAGTAAAAAGTTACAAGCATTTGTATGTTGCAAACTTTGATAGGTGTAGGACGTACCGTATATAAGTTAGGGCCATTTGAAGTTTTATCAGTGTTTGATTTGGGACTCAAGGGTAGCATAGCTTTGGGCGATAGCTTAAATTGACAAGAGGCTCGAGGTCTTTATTGTCACAAAATTTCAAGGTTTTACGACGCTCCAGTAAAAAGTTACAAGCATTTGTATGTTGCAAACTTTGATAGGTGTAGGACGTACCGTATAGAAGCCAGGGCCATTTGAAGTTTTATCAGTGTTCGATTTGGGACTCAAGGGTAGCATAGCTTTGAGCAGTAGCTTAAATTGACAAAAGGCTCGAGTACTTTATTGTTACAAAATTTCAAGGTTTTATGGCGCTCCAGTAAAAAGCTACAAGCATTTGTATGTTGCAAACTTTGATAGGTGTAGGACGTACCGTATAGAAGTTAGGGCCATTTGAAGTTTTATCAGTGTTTGATTTGGGATTCAAGGGTAGCATAGCTTTGAGCGATAGCTTAAATTGACAAAAGGCTCGAGTACTTTATTGTTACAAAATTTCAAGGTTTTATGACGCTCCAGTAAAAAGTTACAAGCATTTGTATGTTGCAATCTTTGATAGGTGTAGCACGTACCGTATAGAAGTTAGGGCCATTTGAAGTTTTATCAGTGTTTCATTTGGGACTCAAGGGTAGCATAGCTTTGACCGATAGCTTAAATTGACAAGAGGCTCGAGTAGTTTATTGTTACAAAATTTCAAGGTTTTATGACGCACCTGTAAAAAGTTACAAGCATTTGTATGTTGCTAACTTTGATAGGTGTAGGGCGTACCGTATAGAAGTTAGGGCCATTTGAAGTTTTATCAGTATTTGATTTAGTACTCAAGGGTAGTATAGCTTTGAGCGATAGCTTAAATTGACAAGAGGCTCGAGTACTTTATTCTTACAAAATTTCAAGGTTTTATGACGCTCCAGTAAAAAGTTACAAGCATTTGTATGTTGCAAACTTTGATAGGAGTAGGGTGTACCATATGGATGTTAGCGCCATTTGAAGTTTTATCAGTGTTTGATTTGGGACTCTAGGGTAGCATAGCTTTGCGCGATAGCTAAAATTGACAAGAGGCTCGAGTACTTTATTGTTACAAAATTTCAAGGTTTTATGACGCTCCAGTAAAAAGTTACAAGCATTTGTATGTTGCAAACTTTGATAGGTGTAGGATGTACCGTATAGAAGTAAGGGCCATTTGAAGTTTTATCAGTTTTTGATTTGGGACTCAAGGGTAGCATAGCTTTGCGCGATAGCTTAAATGGACAAGAGGCTCGGGGACTTTATTGTTACAAAATTTCAAGGTTTTATGATGCTCCAGTAAAAAGTTACAAGCATTTGTATGTTGCAAACTTTGATAGGTGTAGGACGTACCGTATATAAGTTAGGGCCATTTGAAGTTTTATCAGTGTTTGATTTGG
This sequence comes from Clusia tigrina, assembly GCA_920105625.2. NCBI lineage: Eukaryota > Metazoa > Arthropoda > Insecta > Diptera > Clusiidae > Clusia > Clusia tigrina. The sequence continues at coordinate 104,952,861 of OV050033.1, read as the reverse complement.
GACTCAAGGGTAGCATAGCTTTGGGCGATAGCTTAAATTAACAAGAGGCTCGAGGTCTTTATTGTCACAAAATTTCTAGGTTTTACGACGCTCCAGTAAAAAGTTACAAACATTTGTATGTTGCAAACTTTGATAGGTGTAAGACGTACCGTATAGAAGCCAGGGCCATTTGAAGTTTTATCAGTGTTCGATTTGGGACTCAAGGGTAGCATAGCTTTGAGCAATAGCTTAAATTGACAAAAGGCTCGAGTACTTTATTGTTACAAAATTTCAAGGTTTTATGACGCTCCAGTAAAAAGTTACAAGCATTTGTATGTTGCAATCTTTGATAGGTGTACACGTACCGTATAGAAGTTAGGGCCATTTGAAGTTTTATCAGTGTTTGATTTGGGACTCAAGGGTAGCATAGCTTTGGGCGATAGCTTAAATTGACAAGAGGCTCGAGGTGTTTATTGTCACAAAATTTCAAGGTTTTACGACGCTCCAGTAAAAAGTTACAAGCATTTGTATGTTGCAAACTTTGATAGGTGTAGGACGTACCGTATAGAAGCTAGGGCCATTTGAAGTTTTATCAGTGTTTGATTTGGGACTCAAGGGTAGCATAGCTTTGAGCGATAGCTTAAATTGACAAGAGGCTCACAAAATTTGAAGGTTTTATGATGCTCCAGTAAAAAGTTACAAGCATTTGTATGTTGCAAACTTTGATAGGTGTAGGACGTACCGTATATAAGTTAGGGCCGTTTGAAGTTTTATCAGTGTTTGATTTGGGACTCAAGGGTAGCATAGCTTTGAGCGATAGCTTAAATTGACAAGAGGCTCTAGTACTTTATTGTTACAAAATTTCAAGGTTTTATGACGCACCTGTAAAAAGTTACAAGCATTTGTATGTTGCTAACTTTGATAGGTGTAGGGCGTACCGTATAGAAGTTAGGGCCATTTGAAGTTTTATCAGTATTTGATTTAGTACTCAAGGGTAGTATAGCTTTGAGCGATAGCTTAAATTGACAAGAGGCTCGAGTACTTTATTCTTACAAAATTTCAAGGTTTTATGACGCTCCAGTAAAAAGTTACAAGCATTTGTATGTTGCAAACTTTGATAGGAGTAGGGTGTACCGTATGGATGTTAGCGCCATTTGAAGTTTTATCAGTGTTTGATTTGGGACTCAAGGGTAGCATAGCTTTGGGCGATAGCTTAAATTGACAAGAGGCTCGAGGTCTTTATTGTCACAAAATTTCAAGGTTTTACGACGCTCCAGTAAAAAGTTACAAGCATTTGTATGTTGCAAACTTTGATAGGTGTAGGACGTACCGTATAGAAGCTAGGGCCATTTGAAGTTTTATCAGTGTTTGATTTGGGACTCAAGGGTAGCATAGCTTTGAGCAATAGCTTAAATTGACAAAAGGCTCGAGTACTTTATTGTTACAAAATTTCAAGGTTTTATGACGCTCCAGTAAAAAGTTACAAGCATTTGCATGTTGCAAACTTTGATAGGTGTAGGACGTACCGTATAGAAGTTAAGGCCATTTGAAGTTTTATCAGTGTTTGATTTGGGACTCAAGGGTAGCATAGCTTTGGGCGATAGCTTAAATTGACAAGAGGCTCGAGGTCTTTATTGTCACAAAATTTCAAGGTTTTACGACGCTCCAGTAAAAAGTTACAAGCATTTGTATGTTGCAAACTTTGATAGGTGTAGGACGTTCCGTATAGAAGCCAGGGCCATTTGAAGTTTTATCAGTGTTCGATTTGGGACTCAAGGGTAGCATAGCTTTGAGCAATAGCTTAAATTGACAAAAGGCTCGAGTACTTTATTGTTACAAAATTTCAAGGTTTTATGGCGCTCCAGTAAAAAGTTACAAGCATTTGTATGTTGCAAACTTTGATAGGTGTAGGACGTACCGTATAGAAGTTAGGGCCATTTGAAGTTTTATCAGTGTTTGATTTGGGATTCAAGGGTAGCATAGCTTTGAGCGATAGCTTAAATTGACAAAAGGCTCGAGTACTTTATTGTTACAAAATTTCAAGGTTTTATGACGCACCTCTAAAAAGTTACAAGCATTTGTATTTTGCTAACTTTGATAGGAGTAGGGTGTACCATATGGATGTTAGCGCCGTTTGAAGTTTTATCAGTGTTTGATTTGGGACTCTAGGGTAGCATAGCTTTGCGCGATAGCTAAAATTGACAAGAGGCTCGAGTACTTTATTGTTACAAAATTTCAAGGTTTTATGACGCTCCAGTAAAAAGTTACAAGCATTTGTATGTTGCAAACTTTGATAGGTGTAGGACGTACCGTATAGAAGTTAGGGCCATTTGAAGTCTTATCAGTGTTTGATTTGGGACTCAAGGGTAGCATAGCTTTGCGCGATAGCTTAAATGGACAAGAGGCTCGGGGACTTTATTGTTACAAAATTTCAAGGTTTTATGGCGCTCCAGTAAAAAGTTACAAGCATTTGCATGTTGCAAACTTTGATAGGTGTAGGACGTACCGTATAGAAGTTAAGGCCATTTGAAGTTTTATCAGTGTTTGATTTGGGACTCAAGGGTAGCATAGCTTTGCGCGATAGCTTAAATGGACAAGAGGCTCGGGGACTTTATTGTTACAAAATTTCAAGGTTTTATGACGCTCCAGTAAAAAGTTACAAGCATTTGCATGTTGCAAACTTTGATAGGTGTAGGGCGTACCGTATAGAAGTTAAGGCCATTTGAAGTTTTATCAGTGTTTGATTTGGGACTCAAGGGTAGCATAGCTTTGAGCGATAGCTTAAATTGACAAAAGGCTCGAGTACTTTATTGTTACAAAATTTCAAGGTTTTATGACGCTCCAGTAAAAAGTTACAAGCATTTGCATGTTGCAAACTTTGATAGGTGTAGGACGTACCGTATAGAAGTTAAGGCCATTTGAAGTTTTATCAGTGTTTGATTTGGGACTCAAGGGTAGCATAGCTTTGGGCGATAGCTTAAATTGACAAGAGGCTCGAGGTCTTTATTGTCACAAAATTTCAAGGTTTTACGACGCTCCAGTAAAAAGTTACAAGCATTTGTATGTTGCAAACTTTGATAGGTGTAGGACGTTCCGTATAGAAGCCAGGGCCATTTGAAGTTTTATCAGTGTTCGATTTGGGACTCAAGGGTAGCATAGCTTTGAGCAATAGCTTAAATTGACAAAAGGCTCGAGTACTTTATTGTTACAAAATTTCAAGGTTTTATGGCGCTCCAGTAAAAAGTTACAAGCATTTGTATGTTGCAAACTTTGATAGGTGTAGGACGTACCGTATAGAAGTTAGGGCCATTTGAAGTTTTATCAGTGTGTGATTTGGGATTCAAGGGTAGCATAGCTTTGAGCGATAGCTTAAATTGACAAAAGGCTCGAGTACTTTATTGTTACAAAATTTCAAGGTTTTATGACGCACCTGTAAAAAGTTACAAGCATTTGTATGTTGCTAACTTTGATAGGAGTAGGGTGTACCATATGGATGTTAGCGCCGTTTGAAGTTTTATCAGTGTTTGATTTGGGACTCTAGGGTAGCATAGCTTTGCGCGATAGCTAAAATTGACAAGAGGCTCGAGTACTTTATTGTTACAAAATTTCAAGGTTTTATGACGCTCCAGTAAAAAGTTACAAGCATTTGTATGTTGCAAACTTTGATAGGTGTAGGACGTACCGTATAGAAGTTAGGGCCATTTGAAGTTTTATCAGTGTTTGATTTGGGACTCAAGGGTAGCATAGCTTTGCGCGATAGCTTAAATGGACAAGAGGCTCGGGGACTTTATTGTTACAAAATTTCAAGGTTTTATGACGCTCCAGTAAAAAGTTACAAGCATTTGCATGTTGCAAACTTTGATAGGTGTAGGGCGTACCGTATAGAAGTTAAGGCCATTTGAAGTTTTATCAGTGTTTGATTTGGGACTCAAGGGTAGCATAGCTTTGAGCGATAGCTTAAATTGACAAGAGTCTCAAGTACTTTATTATTACAAAAATTCAAGGTTTTATGACGCTCCAGTAAAAATTTACAATCATTTGTTTGTTGAAAACTTTCATAGGTGTAGGACGTACCGTATAGAAGTTAGGGCCATTTGCAATTTTATCAGTGTTTTATTTGGGACTCAAGGGTAGCATAGCTTTCAGCGATAGCTTAAATTGACAAGAGGCTCACAAAATTTGAAGGTTTTATGATGCTCCAGTAAAAAGTTACAAGCATTTGTATGTTGCAAACTTTGATAGGTGTAGGACGTACCGTATATAAGTTAGGGCCATTTGAAGTTTTATCAGTGTTTGATTTGGGACTCAAGGGTAGCATAGCTTTGGGCGATAGCTTAAATTGACAAGAGGCTCGAGGTCTTTATTGTCACAAAATTTCAAGGTTTTACGACGCTCCAGTAAAAAGTTACAAATATTTGTATGTTGCAAACTTTGATAGGTGTAGGACGTACCGTATAGAAGCCAGGGCCATTTGAGGTTTTATCAGTGTTCGATTTGGGACTCAAGGGTAGCATAGCTTTGAGCAATAGCTTAAATTGACAAAAGGCTCGAGTACTTTATTGTTACAAAATTTCAAGGTTTTATGACGCTCCAGTAAAAAGTTACAAGCATTTGTATGTTGCAATCTTTGATAGGTGTAGCACGTACCGTATAGAAGTTAGGGCCATTTGAAGTTTTATCAGTGTTTGATTTGGGACTCAAGGGTAGCATAGCTTTGGGCGATAGCTTAAATTGACAAGAGGCTCGAGGTCTTTATTGTCACAAAATTTCAAGGTTTTACGACGCTCCAGTAAAAAGTTACAAGCATTTGTATGTTGCAAACTTTGATAAGTGTAGGACGTACCGTATAGAAGCTAGGGCCATTTGAAGTTTTATCAGTGTTTGATTTGGGACTCAAGGGTAGCTTAGCTTTGAGCGATAGCTTAAATTGACAAGAGGCTCACAAAATTTGAAGGTTTTATGATGCTCCAGTAAAAAGTTACAAGCATTTGTATGTTGCAAACTTTGATAGGTGTAGGACGTACCGTATATAAGTTAGGGCCGTTTGAAGTTTTATCAGTGTTTTATTTGGGACTCAAGGGTAGCATAGCTTTGAGCGATAGCTTAAATTGACAAGAGGCTCTAGTACTTTATTGTTACAAAATTTCAAGGTTTTATGACGCACCTGTAAAAAGTTACAAGCATTTGTATGTTGCTAACTTTGATAGGTGTAGGGCGTACCGTATAGAAGTTAGGGCCATTTGAAGTTTTATCAGTATTTGATTTAGTACTCAAGGGTAGTATAGCTTTGAGCGATAGCTTAAATTGACAAGAGGATCGAGTACTTTATTCTTACAAAATTTCAAGGTTTTATGACGCTCCAGTAAAAAGTTACAAGCATTTGTATGTTGCAAACTTTGATAGGAGTAGGGTGTACCGTATGGATGTTAGCGCCATTTGAAGTTTTATCAGTGTTTGATTTGGGACTCTAGGGTAGCATAGCTTTGCGCGATAGCTAAAATTGACAAGAGGCTCGAGTACTTTATTGTTACAAAATTTCAAGGTTTTATGACGCTCCAGTAAAAAGTTACAAGCATTTGTATGTTGCAAACTTTGATAGGTGTAGGACGTACCGTATAGAAGTTAGGGCCATTTGAAGTTTTATCAGTGTTTGATTTGGGACTCAAGGGTAGCATAGCTTTGCGCGATAGCTTAAATGGACAAGAGGCTCGGGGACTTTATTGTTACAAAATTTCAAGGTTTTATGGCGCTCCAGTAAAAAGTTACAAGCATTTGCATGTTGCAAACTTTGATAGGTGTAGGACGTACCGTATAGAAGTTGAGGCCATTTGAAGTATTATCAGTGTTTGATTTGGGACTCAAGGGTAGCATAGCTTTGCGCGATAGCTTAAATGGACAAGAGGCTCGGGGACTTTATTGTTACAAAATTTCAAGGTTTTATGACGCTCCAGTAAAAAGTTACAAGCATTTGCATGTTGCAAACTTTGATAGGTGTAGGGCGTACCGTATATAAGTTAATGCCATTTGAAGTTTTATCAGTGTTTGATTTGGGACTCAAGGGTAGAATAGCTTTTAGCGATAGCTTAAATTGACAAGAGGCTCGAGTACTTTATTGTTACAAAATTTCAAGGTTTTATGACGCTCCAGTAAAAAGTTACAAGCATTTGTATGTTGGAAACTTGGATAGGTGTAGGGCGTACCGTATAGAAGTTAGGGCCATTTGAAGTTTTGTCAGTGTTTGATTTGGGACTCAAGGGTAGCATAGCTTTGCGCGATAGCTTAAATTGACAAGAGGCGCGAGTACTTTATTGTTACAAAATTTCAAGGTTTTATGATGCTCCAGTAAAAAGTTACAAGCATTTGTATGTTGCAAACTTTGATAGGTGTAGGACGTACCGTATATAAGTTAGGGCCGTTTGAAGTTTTATCAGTGTTTGATTTGGGACTCAAGGGTAGCATAGCTTTGAGCGATAGCTTAAATTGACAAGAGGCTCTAGTACTTTATTGTTACAAAATTTCAAGGTTTTATGACGCACCTGTAAAAAGTTACAAGCAATTGTATGTTGCTAACTTTGATAGGTGTAGGGCGTACCGTATAGAAGTTAGGGCCATTTGAAGTTTTATCAGTATTTGATTTAGTACTCAAGGGTAGTATAGCTTTGAGCGATAGCTTAAATTGACAAGAGGCTCGAGTACTTTATTCTTACAAAATTTCAAGGTTTTATGACGCTCCAGTAAAAAGTTACAAGCATTTGTATGTTGCAAACTTTGATAGGAGTAGGGTGTACCGTATGGATGTTAGCGCCATTTGAAGTTTTATCAGTGTTTGATTTGGGAGTCAAGGATAGCATAGGTTTGAGCGATAGCTCAAATTGGCAAGAGGCTCGAGTACTTTATTGTTACAAAATTTCAAGGTTTTATGACGCTCCAGTAAAAAGTTACAAGCATTTGTATGTTGCAAACTTTGATAGGTGTAGGACGTACCGTATAGAAGTTAGGGCCATTTGAAGTTTTATCAGTGTTTGATTTGGGACTCAAGGGTAGCATAGCTTTGCGCGATAGCTTAAATGGACAAGAGGCTCGGGGACTTTATTGTTACAAAATTTCAAGGTTTTATGGCGCTCCAGTAAAAAGTTACAAGCATTTGCATGTTGCAAACTTTGATAGGTGTAGGACGTACCGTATAGAAGTTAAGGCCATTTGAAGTTTTATCAGTGTTTGATTTGGGACTCAAGGGTAGCATAGCTTTGCGCGATAGCTTAAATGGACAAGAGGCTCGGGGACTTTATTGTTACAAAATTTCAAGGTTTTATGACGCTCCAGTAAAAAGTTACAAGCATTTGCATGTTGCAAACTTTGATAGGTGTAGGGCGTACCGTATATAAGTTAAGGCCATTTGAAGTTTTATCAGTGTTTGATTTGGGACTCAAGGGTAGCATAGCTTTGAGCGATAGCTTAAATTGACAAGAGTCTCAAGTACTTTATTATTACAAAAATTCAAGGTTTTATGACGCTCCAGTAAAAATTTACAATCATTTGTATGTTGAAAACTTTCATAGGTGTAGGACGTACCGTATAGAAGTTAGGGCCATTTGCAATTTTATCAGTGTTTTATTTGGGACTCCAGGGTAGCATAGCTTTCAGCGATAGCTTAAATTGACAAGAGGCTCACAAAATTTGAAGGTTTTATGATGCTCCAGTAAAAAGTTACAAGCATTTGTATGTTGCAACCTTTGATAGGTGTAGGACGTACCGTATAGAAGTTAGGGTCATTTGAAGTTTTATCAGTGTTTTATTTGGGACTCAAGGGTAGAATAGCTTTTAGCGATAGCTTAAATTGACAAGAGGCTCGAGTACTTTATTGTTACAAAATTTCAAGGTTTTATGACGCTCCAGTAAAAAGTTACAAGCATTTGTATGTTGCAAACTTTGATAGGTGTAGGACGTACCGTATAGAAGTTAGGGCCATTTGAAGTTTTATCAGTGTTTGATTTGGGACTCAAGGGTAGCATAGCTTTGCGCGATAGCTTAAATGGACAAGAGGCTCGGGGACTTTATTGTTACAAAATTTCAAGGTTTTATGGCGCTCCAGTAAAAAGTTACAAGCATTTGTATGTTGCAAACTTTGATAGGAGTAGGGTGTACCGTATTAATGTTAGCGCCATTTGAAGTTTTATCAGTGTTTGATTTGGGACTCTAGGGTAGCATAGCTTTGCGCGATAGCTAAAATTGACAAGAGGCTCGAGTATTTTATTGTTACAAAATTTCAAGGTTTTATGACGCTCCAGTAAAAAGTTACAAGCATTTGTATGTTGCAAACTTTGATAGGTGTAGGACGTACCGTATAGAAGTTAGGGCCATTTGAAGTTTTATCAGTGTTTGATTTGGGACTCAAGGGTAGCATAGCTTTGCGCGATAGCTTAAATGGACAAGAGGCTCGGGGACTTTATTGTTACAAAATTTCAAGCTTTTATGGCGCTCCAGTAAAAAGTTGCAAGCATTTGCATGTTGCAAACTTTGATAGGTGTAGGACGTACCGTATAGAAGTTAAGGCCATTTGAAGTTTTATCAGTGTTTTATTTGGGACTCAAGGGTAGAATAGCTTTAAGCGATAGCTTAAATTGACAAGAGGCTCGAGTACTTTATTGTTACAAAATTTCAAGGTTTTATGACGCTCCAGTAAAACGTTACAAGCATTTGTATGTTGCAAACTTTGATTGGTGTAGGACGTACCGTATAGAAGTTAGGGCCATTTGAAGTTTTGTCAGTGTTTGATTTGGGACTCAAGGGTAGCATAGCTTTGAGCGATAGCTTAAATTGACAAGAGGCGCGAGTACTTTATTGTTACAAAATTTCAAGGTTTTAAGACGTTCTAGTAAAAAGTTACAAGCATTTGTATGTTGGAAACTTGGATAGGTGTAAGACGTACCGTATAGAAGCTAGGGCCATTTGAAGTTTTATCAGTGTTTGATTTGGGACTCAAGGGTAGCATAGCTTTGAGCGATAGCTTAAATTGACAAAAGGCTCGAGTATTTTATTGTTACAAAATTTCAAGGTTTTATGACGCTCCAGTAAAAAGTTACAAGCATTTGTATGTTGCAAACTTGGATAGTTGTAGGACGTACCGTATAAAAGTTAGGGCCATTTGAAGTTTTATCAGTGTTTGATTTGGGACTCAAGGGTAGCATAGCTTGGCGCGATAGCTTAAATGGACAAGAGGCTCGGGGACTTTATTGTTATAAAATTTCAAGGTTTTATGACGCTCCAGTAAAAAGTTAAAAGCATTTGCATGTTGCAAACTTTGATAGGAGTAGGACGTACCATATAAAAGTTAAGGCCATTTGAAGTTTTATCAGTGTTTGATTTGGGACTCAAGGGTAGCATAGCTTTGCGCGATAGCTTAAATGGACAAGAGGCTCGGGGACTTTATTGTTACAAAATTTCAAGGTTTTATGACGCTCCAGTAAAAAGTTACAAGCATTTGCATGTTGCAAACTTTGATAGGTGTAGGACGTACCGTATAGAAGTTAAGGCCATTTGAAGTTTTATCAGTGTTTGATTTGGGACTCAAGGGTAGCATAGCTTTGAGCGATAGCTTAAATTGACAAGAGTCTCAAGTACTTTATTATTACAAAAATTCAAGGTTTTATGACGCTCCAGTAAAAATTTACAATCATTTGTATGTTGCAAACTTTCATAGGTGTAGGACGTACCGTATAGAAGTTAGGGCCATTTGCAATTTTATCAGTGTTTTATTTGGAACTGAAGGGTAGCATAGCTTTCAGCGATAGCTTAAGTTGACAAGAGGCTCACAAAATTTGAAGGTTTTATGATGCTCCAGTAAAAAGTTACAAGCATTTGTATGTTGCAAACTTTGATAGGTGTAGGACGTACCGTATATAAGTTAGGGCCGTTTGAAGTTTTATCAGTGTTTGATTTGGGACTCAAGGGCAGCATAGCTTTGGGCGATAGCTTAAATTGACAAGAGGCTCGAGGTCTTTATTGTCACAAAATTTCAAGGTTTTACGACGCTCCAGTAAAAAGTTACAAGCATTTGTATGTTGCAAACTTTGATAGCTGTAGGACGTACCGTATAGAAGTTAGGGTCATTTGAAGTTTTATCAGTGTTTTATTTGGGACTCAAGGGTAGAATAGCTTTTAGCGATAGCTTAAATTGACAAGAGGCTCGAGTACTTTATTGTTACAAAATTTCAAGGTTTTACGACGCTCCAGTAAAAAGTTACAAGCATTTGTATGTTGCAAACTTTGATTGGTGTAGGACGTACCGTATAGAAGTTAGGGCCATTTGAAGTTTTGTCAGTGTTTGATTTGGGACTCAAGGGTAGCATAGCTTTGAGCGATAGCTTAAATTGACAAGAGGCGCGAGTACTTTATTGTTACAAAATTTCAAGGTTTTAAGACGTTCTAGTAAAAAGTTACAAGCATTTGTATGTTGGAAACTTGGATAGGTGTAAGACGTACCGTATAGAAGCTAGGGCCATTTGAAGTTTTATCAGTGTTTGAAATGGGACTCAAGGGTAGCATAGCTTTGAGCGATAGCTTAAATTGACAAAAGGCTCGAGTATTTTATTGTTACAAAATTTCAAGGTTTTATGACGCTCCAGTAAAAAGTTACAAGCATTTGTATGTTGCAAACTTTGATAGTTGTAGGACGTACCGTATAGAAGTTAGGGCCATTTGAAGTTTTATCAGTGTTTGATTTGGGACTCAAGGGTAGCATAGCTTGGCGCGATAGCTTAAATGGACAAGAGGCTCGGGGACTTTATTGTTACAAAATTTCAAGGTTTTATGACGCTCCAGTAAAAAGTTAAAAGCATTTGCATGTTGCAAACTTTGATAGGAGTAGGACGTACCGTATAAAAGTTAAGGCCATTTGAAGTTTTATCAGTGTTTGATTTGGGACTCAAGGGTAGCATAGCTTTGCGCGATATCTTAAATGGACAAGAGGCTCGGGGACTTTATTGTTACAAAATTTCAAGGTTTTATGACGCTCCAGTAAAAAGTTACAAGCATTTGCATGTTGCAAACGTTGATAGGTGTAGGACGTACCGTATAGAAGTTAAGGCCATTTGAAGTTTTATCAGTGTTTGATTTGGGACTCAAGGGTAGCATAGCTTTGAGCGATAGCTTAAATTGACAAGAGTCTCAAGTACTTTATTATTACAAAAATTCAAGGTTTTATGACGCTCCAGTAAAAATTTACAATCATTTGTATGTTGCAAACTTTCATAGGTGTAGGACGTACCGTATAGAAGTTAGGGCCATTTGCAATTTTATCAGTGTTTTATTTGGGACTGAAGGGTAGCATAGCTTTCAGCGATAGCTTAAGTTGACAAGAGGCTCACAAAATTTGAAGGTTTTATGATGCTCCAGTAAAAAGTTACAAGCATTTGTATGTTGCAAACTTTGATAGGTGTAGGACGTACCGTATATAAGTTAGGGCCGTTTGAAGTTTTATCAGTGTTTGATTTGGGACTCAAGGGTAGCATAGCTTTGGGCGATAGCTTAAATTGACAAGAGGCTCGAGGTCTTTATTGTCACAAAATTTCAAGGTTTTACGACGCTCCAGTAAAAAGTTACAAGCATTTATATGTTGCAAACTTTGATAGCTGTAGGACGTACCGTATAGAAGTTAGGGTCATTTGAAGTTTTATCAGTGTTTTATTTGGGACTCAAGGGTAGAATAGATTTTAGCGATAGCTTAAATTGACAAGAGGCTCGAGTACTTTATTGTTACAAAATTTCAAGGTTTTATGACGCTCCAGTAAAAAGTTACAAGCATTTGTATGTTGCAAACTTTGATTGGTGTAGGACGTACCGTATAGAAGTTAGGGCCATTTGAAGTTTTGTCAGTGTTTGATTTGGGACTCAAGGGTAGCATAGCTTTGAGCGATAGCTTAAATTGACAAGAGGCGCGAGTACTTTATTGTTACAAAATTTCAAGGTTTTATGACGTTCCAGTAAAAAGTTACAAGCATTTGTATGTTGGAAACTTGGATAGGTGTAAGACGTACCGTATAGAAGCTAGGGCCATTTGAAGTTTTATCAGTGTTTGATTTGACACTCAAGGGTAGCATAGCTTTGAGCGATAGCTTAAATTGACAAAAGGCTCGAGTATTTTATTGTTACAAAATTTCAAGGTTTTATGACGCTCCAGTAAAAAGTTACAAGCATTTGTATGTTGCAAACTTTGATAGGTGTAGGACGTACCGTATAGAAGTTAGGGCCATTTGAAGTTTTATCAGTGTTTGATTTGGGACTCAAGGGTAGCATAGCTTTGCGCGATAGCTTAAATGGACAAGAGGCTCGGGGACTTTATTGTTACAAAATTTCAAGGTTTTATGACGCTCCAGTAAAAAGTTAAAAGCATTTGCATGTTGCAAACTTTGATAGGTGTAGGACGTACCGTATAGAAGTTAAGGCCATTTGAAGTTTTATCAGTGTTTGATTTGGGACTCAAGGGTAGCATAGCTTTGCGCGATAGCTTAAATGGACAAGAGGCTCGGGGACTTTATTGTTACAAAATTTCAAGGTTTTATGACGCTCCAGTAAAAAGTTACAAGCATTTGCATGTTGCAAACTTTGATAGGTGTAGGAAGTACCGTATAGAAGTTAAGGCCATTTGAAGTTTTATCAGTGTTTGATTTGGGACTCAAGGGTAGCATAGCTTTGAGCGATAGTTTAAATTGACAAGAGTCTCAAGTACTTTATTATTACAAAAATTCAAGGTTTTATGACGCTCCAGTAAAAATTTACAATCATTTGTATGTTGCAAACTTTCATAGGTGTAGGACGTACCGTATAGAAGTTAGGGCCATTTGCAATTTTATCAGTGTTTTATTTGGGACTGAAGGGTAGCATAGCTTTGCGCGATAGCTTAAATGGACAAGAGGCTCGAGTACTTTATTGTTACAAAATTTCAAGGTTTAATGACGCTCCAGTAAAAAGTTACAAGCATTTGTATGTTGCAAACTTTGGTAGGTGTAGGACGAACCGTATAGAAGCCAGGGCCATTTGAAGTTTTATCAGTGTTTAATTTGGGACTCAAGGGTAGCATAGCTTTGAGCGATAGCTTAAATTGACAAGAGGCTCGAGTACTTTATTGTTACAAAATTTCAAGGTTTTATGACGTTCCAGTAAAAAGTTACAAGCATTTGTATGTTGGAAACTTGGATAGGTGTAAGACGTACCGTATAGAAGCTAGGGCCATTTGAAGTTTTATCAGTGTTTGATTTGGGACTTAAGGGTAGCATAGCTTTGAGCGATAGCTTAAATTGACAAAAGGCTCGAGTACTTTATTGTTACAAAATTTCAAGGTTTTATGACGCTCCAGTAAAAAGTTACAAGCATTTGCATGTTGCAAACTTTGATAGGTGTAGGGCGTACCGTATAGAAGTTAAGGCCATTTGAAGTTTTATCAGTGTTTGATTTGGGACTCAAGGGTAGCATAGCTTTGAGCGATAGCTTAAATTGACAAGAGTCTCAAGTACTTTATTATTACAAAAATTCAAGGTTTTATGACGCTCCAGTAAAAATTTACAATCATTTGAATGTTGAAAACTTTCATAGGTGTAGGACGTACTGTATAGAAGTTAGGGCCATTTGCAATTTTATCAGTGTTTTATTTGGGACTCAAGGGTAGCATAGCTTTCAGCGATAGCTTAAATTGACAAGAGGCTCACAAAATTTGAAGGTTTTATGATGCTCCAGTAAAAAGTTACAAGCATTTGTATGTTGCAAACTTTGATAGGTGTAGGACGTACCGTATATAAGTTAGGGCCGTTTGAAGTTTTATCAGTGTTTGATTTGGGACTCAAGGGCAGCATAGCTTTGGGCGATAGCTTAAATTGACAAGAGGCTCGAGGTCTTTATTGTCACAAAATTTCAAGGTTTTACGACGCTCCAGTAAAAAGTTACAAGCATTTGTATGTTGCAAACTTTGATAGCTGTAGGACGTACCGTATAGAAGTTAGGGTCATTTGAAGTTTTATCAGTGTTTTATTTGGGACTCAAGGGTAGAATAGCTTTTAGCGATAGCTTAAATTGACAAGAGGCTCGAGTACTTTATTGTTACAAAATTTCAAGGTTTTACGACGCTCCAGTAAAAAGTTACAAGCATTTGTATGTTGCAAACTTTGATTGGTGTAGGACGTACCGTATAGAAGTTAGGGCCATTTGAAGTTTTGTCAGTGTTTGATTTGGGACTCAAGGGTAGCATAGCTTTGAGCGATAGCTTAAATTGACAAGAGGCGCGAGTACTTTATTGTTACAAAATTTCAAGGTTTTAAGACGTTCTAGTAAAAAGTTACAAGCATTTGTATGTTGGAAACTTGGATAGGTGTAAGACGTACCGTATAGAAGCTAGGGCCATTTGAAGTTTTATCAGTGTTTGAAATGGGACTCAAGGGTAGCATAGCTTTGAGCGATAGCTTAAATTGACAAAAGGCTCGAGTATTTTATTGTTACAAAATTTCAAGGTTTTATGACGCTCCAGTAAAAAGTTACAAGCATTTGTATGTTGCAAACTTTGATAGTTGTAGGACGTACCGTATAGAAGTTAGGGCCATTTGAAGTTTTATCAGTGTTTGATTTGGGACTCAAGGGTAGCATAGCTTGGCGCGATAGCTTAAATGGACAAGAGGCTCGGGGACTTTATTGTTACAAAATTTCAAGGTTTTATGACGCTCCAGTAAAAAGTTAAAAGCATTTGCATGTTGCAAACTTTGATAGGAGTAGGACGTACCGTATAAAAGTTAAGGCCATTTGAAGTTTTATCAGTGTTTGATTTGGGACTCAAGGGTAGCATAGCTTTACGCGATATCTTAAATGGACAAGAGGCTCGGGGACTTTATTGTTACAAAATTTCAAGGTTTTATGACGCTCCAGTAAAAAGTTACAAGCATTTGCATGTTGCAAACGTTGATAGGTGTAGGACGTACCGTATAGAAGTTAAGGCCATTTGAAGTTTTATCAGTGTTTGATTTGGGACTCAAGGGTAGCATAGCTTTGAGCGATAGCTTAAATTGACAAGAGTCTCAAGTACTTTATTATTACAAAAATTCAAGGTTTTATGACGCTCCAGTAAAAATTTACAATCATTTGTATGTTGCAAACTTTCATAGGTGTAGGACGTACCGTATAGAAGTTAGGGCCATTTGCAATTTTATCAGTGTTTTATTTGGGACTGAAGGGTAGCATAGCTTTCAGCGATAGCTTACGTTGACAAGAGGCTCACAAAATTTGAAGGTTTTATGATGCTCCAGTAAAAAGTTACAAGCATTTGTATGTTGCAAACTTTGATAGGTGTAGGACGTACCGTATATAAGTTAGGGCCGTTTGAAGTTTTATCAGTGTTTGATTTGGGACTCAAGGGTAGCATAGCTTTGGGCGATAGCTTAAATTGACAAGAGGCTCGAGGTCTTTATTGTCACAAAATTTCAAGGTTTTACGACGCTCCAGTAAAAAGTTACAAGCATTTATATGTTGCAAACTTTGATAGCTGTAGGACGTACCGTATAGAAGTTAGGGTCATTTGAAGTTTTATCAGTGTTTTATTTGGGACTCAAGGGTAGAATAGATTTTAGCGATAGCTTAAATTGACAAGAGGCTCGAGTACTTTATTGTTACAAAATTTCAAGGTTTTATGACGCTCCAGTAAAAAGTTACAAGCATTTGTATGTTGCAAACTTTGATTGGTGTAGGACGTACCGTATAGAAGTTAGGGCCATTTGAAGTTTTGTCAGTGTTTGATTTGGGACTCAAGGGTAGCATAGCTTTGAGCGATAGCTTAAATTGACAAGAGGCGCGAGTACTTTATTGTTACAAAATTTCAAGGTTTTATGACGTTCCAGTAAAAAGTTACAAGCATTTGTATGTTGGAAACTTGGATAGGTGTAAGACGTACCGTATAGAAGCTAGGGCCATTTGAAGTTTTATCAGTGTTTGATTTGACACTCAAGGGTAGCATAGCTTTGAGCGATAGCTTAAATTGACAAAAGGCTCGAGTATTTTATTGTTACAAAATTTCAAGGTTTTATGACGCTCCAGTAAAAAGTTACAAGCATTTGTATGTTGCAAACTTTGATAGGTGTAGGACGTACCGTATAGAAGTTAGGGCCATTTGAAGTTTTATCAGTGTTTGATTTGGGACTCAAGGGTAGCATAGCTTTGCGCGATAGCTTAAATGGACAAGAGGCTCGGGGACTTTATTGTTACAAAATTTCAAGGTTTTATGACGCTCCAGTAAAAAGTTAAAAGCATTTGCATGTTGCAAACTTTGATAGGTGTAGGACGTACCGTATAGAAGTTAAGGCCATTTGAAGTTTTATCAGTGTTTGATTTGGGACTCAAGGGTAGCATAGCTTTGCGCGATAGCTTAAATGGACAAGAGGCTCGGGGACTTTATTGTTACAAAATTTCAAGGTTTTATGACGCTCCAGTAAAAAGTTACAAGCATTTGCATGTTGCAAACTTTGATAGGTGTAGGAAGTACCGTATAGAAGTTAAGGCCATTTGAAGTTTTATCAGTGTTTGATTTGGGACTCAAGGGTAGCATAGCTTTGAGCGATAGCTTAAATTGACAAGAGTCTCAAGTACTTTATTATTACAAAAATTCAAGGTTTTATGACGCTCCAGTAAAAATTTACAATCATTTGTATGTTGCAAACTTTCATAGGTGTAGGACGTACCGTATAGAAGTTAGGGCCATTTGCAATTTTATCAGTGTTTTATTTGGGACTGAAGGGTAGCATAGCTTTGCGCGATAGCTTAAATGGACAAGAAGCTCGAGTACTTTATTGTTACAAAATTTCAAGGTTTAATGACGCTCCAGTAAAAAGTTACAAGCATTTGTATGTTGCAAACTTTGGTAGGTGTAGGACGAACCGTATAGAAGCCAGGGCCATTTGAAGTTTTATCAGTGTTTAATTTGGGACTCAAGGGTAGCATAGCTTTGAGCGATAGCTTAAATTGACAAGAGGCTCGAGTACTTTATTGTTACAAAATTTCAAGGTTTTATGACGTTCCAGTAAAAAGTTACAAGCATTTGTATGTTGGAAACTTGGATAGGTGTAAGACGTACCGTATAGAAGCTAGGGCCATTTGAAGTTTTATCAGTGTTTGATTTGGGACTTAAGGGTAGCATAGCTTTGAGCGATAGCTTAAATTGACAAAAGGCTCGAGTACTTTATTGTTACAAAATTTCAAGGTTTTATGACGCTCCAGTAAAAAGTTACAAGCATTTATATGTTGCAATCTTTGATAGGAGCAGGGTGTACCTTATGGATGTTAGCGCCATTTTAAGTTTTATCAGTGATAGCTTTGAGCGATAGCTTAAATTGACAAGAGTCTCGAGTACTTTATTGTTACAAAATTTCAAGGTTTTATGACGCTCCAGTAAAAAGTTACCAGCATTTGTATGTTGCAAACTTTGATTGGTGTAGGACGTACCGTATAGAAGTTAGGGCCATTTGAAGTTTTGTCAGTGTTTGATTTGGGACTCAAGGGTAGCATAGCTTTGAGCGATAGCTTAAATTGACAAGAGGCGCGAGTACTTTATTGTTACAAAATTTCAAGGTTTTATGACGCTCCAGTAAAAAGTTACAAGCATTTGAATATTGCAAACTTTGATAGGTGTAGGACGAACCGTATAGAAGTTGGGGACATTTGAAGTTTTATCAGTGTTTGATTTGGGACTCGAGGGCAGCATAGCTTTGGGCGATAGCTTAAATTGACAAGAGGCTCGAGGTCTTTATTGTCACAAAATTTCAAGGTTTTACGACGCTCCAGTAAAAAGTTACAAGCATTTGTATGTTGCAAACTTTGATAGGTGTAGGACGTACCGTATAGAAGTTGGGGACATTTGAAGCTTTATCAGTGTTTGATTTGGGACTCAAGGGCAGCATAGCTTAGAGCGATAGCTTAAATTGACAAGAGGCTCGAGTTCTTCATTGTTACAAAATTTCAAGGTTTTATGACGCTCCAGTAAAAAGTTACAAGCATTTGTATGTTGCAAACTTTGATAGCTGTAGGACGTACCGTATAGAAGCTAGGGCCATTTGAAGTTTTATCAGTGTTTGATTTGGGACTCAAGGGTAGCATAGCTTTGAGCGATAGCTTAAATTGACAAGAGGCTCGAGTACTTTATTGTTAAAAAATGTCAAGGTTTTATGACGTTCCAGTAAAAAGTTACAAGCATTTGTATCTTGCAATCTTTGATAGGTGTAGCACGTACCGTATAGAAGTTAGGGCCATTTGAGTTTTATCAGTGTTTCATTTGGGACTCAAGGGTAGCATAGCTTTGAGCGATAGCTTAAATTGACAAGAGGCTCGAGTACTTTATTGTTACAAAATTTCAAGGTTTTATGACGCACCTGTAAAAAGTTAC
Organism: Clusia tigrina; assembly: GCA_920105625.2. Taxonomy (NCBI): domain Eukaryota; kingdom Metazoa; phylum Arthropoda; class Insecta; order Diptera; family Clusiidae; genus Clusia; species Clusia tigrina. The sequence continues at coordinate 104,934,476 of OV050033.1, read as the reverse complement.
AAGCATTTGTATGTTGCTAACTTTGATAGGTGTAGGGCGTATCGTATAGAAGTTAGGGCCATTTGAAGTTTTATCCGTATTTGATTTAGTACTCAAGGGTAGTATAGCTTTGAGCGATAGCTTAAATTGACAAGAGGCTCGAGTACTTTATTCTTACAAAATTTCAAGGTTTTATGACGCTCCAGTAAAAAGTTACAAGCATTTGCATGTTGCAAACTTTGATAGGTGTAGGGCGTACCGTATAGAAGTTAAGGCCATTTGAAGTTTTATCAGTGTTTGATTTGGGACTCAAGGGTAGCATAGCTTTGAGCGATAGCTTAAATTGACAAGAGTCTCAAGTACTTTATTATTACAAAAATTCAAGGTTTTATGACGCTCCAGTAAAAATTTACAATCATTTGTATGTTGAAAACTTTCATAGGTGTAGGACGTACCGTATAGAAGTTAGGGCCATTTGCAATTTTATCAGTGTTTTATTTGGGACTCAAGGGTAGCATAGCTTTCAGCGATAGCTTAAATTGACAAGAGGCTCACAAAATTTGAAGGTTTTATGATGCTCCAGTAAAAAGTTACAAGCATTTGTATGTTGCAAACTTTGATAGGTGTAGGACGTACCGTATATAAGTTAGGGCCGTTTGAAGTTTTATCAGTGTTTGATTTGGACTCAAGGGTAGCATAACTTTGGGCGATAGCTTAAATTGACAAGAGGCTCGAGGTCTTTATTGTCACAAAATTTCAAGGTTTTACGACGCTCCAGTAAAAAGTTACAAGCATTTGTATGTTGCAAACTTTGATTGGTGTAGGACGTACCGTATAGAAGCTAGGGCCATTTGAAGTTTTATCAGTGTTTGATTTGGGACTCAAGGGTAGCATAGCTTTGAGCGATAGCTTAAATTGACAAGAGGCTCGAGTACTTTATTGTTACAAAATTTCAAGGTTTTATGACGTTCCAGTAAAAAGTTACAAGCATTTGTATGTTGGAAACTTGGATAGGTGTAAGACGTACCGTATAGAAGCTAGGGCCATTTGAAGTTTTATCAGTGTTTGATTTGGGACTCAATGGTAGCATAGCTTTGCGCGATAGCTTAAATGGACAAGAGGCTCGGGGACTTTATTGTTACAAAATTTCAAGGTTTTATGACGCTCCAGTAAAAAGTTACAAGCATTTGCATGTTGCAAACTTTGATAGGTGTAGGACGTACCGTATAGAAGTTAAGGCCATTTGAAGTTTTATCAGTGTTTGATTTGGGACTCAAGGGTAGCATAGCTTTGAGCGATAGCTTAAATTGACAAGAGTCTCAAGTACTTTATTATTACAAAAATTCAAGGTTTTATGACGCTCCAGTAAAAATTTACAATCATTTGTATGTTGCAAACTTTCATAGGTGTAGGACGTACCGTATAGAAGTTAGGGCCATTTGCAATTTTATCAGTGTTTTATTTGGGACTGAAGGGTAGCATAGCTTTGCGCGATAGCTTAAATGGACAAGAGGCTCGAGTACTTTATTGTTACAAAATTTCAAGGTTTTATGACGCTCCAGTAAAAAGTTACAAGCATTTGTATGTTGCAAACTTTGGTAGGTGTAGGACGAACCGTATAGAAGTTGGGGCCATTTGAAGTTTTATCAGTGTTTGGTGTGGGACTCAAGGACAGCTTAGCTTTGAGCGATAGCTCAAATTGGCAAGAGGCTCGAGTACTTTATTGTTACAAAATTTCAAAGTTTTATGACGCTCCAGTAAAAAGTTACAAGCATTTGTATGTTGCAAACCTTGATAGGTGTAGGACGTACCGTATAGAAGTTGGGGACATTTGAAGTTTTATCAGTGTTTGATTTGGGACTCAAGGGCAGCATAGCTTAGAGCGATAGCTTAAATTGACAAGAGGCTCGAGTTCTTTATTGTTACAAAATTTCAAGGTTTTATGACGCTCCAGTAAAAAGTTACAAGCATTTGTATGTTGCAAACTTTGATAGCTGTAGGACGTACCGTATAGAAGCTAGGGCCATTTGAAGTTTTATCAGTGTTTGATTTGGGACTCAAGGGTAGCATAGCTTTGAGCGATAGCTTAAATTGACAAGAGGCTCGAGTACTTTATTGTTACAAAATTTCAAGGTTTTATGACGTTCCAGTAAAAAGTTACAAGCATTTGTATGCTGGAAACTTGGATAGGTGTAAGACGTACCGTATAGAAGCTAGGGCCATTTGAAGTTTTATCAGTGTTTGATTTGGGACTCAAGGGTAGCATAGCTTTGAGCGATAGCTTAAATTGACAAAACGCTCGAGTACTTTATTGTTACAAAATTTCAAGGTTTTATGACGCTCCAGTAAAAAGTTACAAGCATTTGTATGTTGCAATCTTTGATAGGTGTAGCACGTACCGTATAGAAGTTAGGGCCATTTGAAGTTTTATCAGTGTTTCATTTGGGACTCAAGGGTAGCATAGCTTTGAGCGATAGCTTAAATTGACAAGAGGCTCGAGTACTTTATTGTTACAAAATTTCAAGGTTTTATGACGCACCTGTAAAAAGTTACAAGCATTTGTATGTTGCTAACTTTGATAGGTGTAGGGCGTATCGTATAGAAATTAGGGCCATTTGAAGTTTTATCCGTATTTGATTTAGTACTTAAGGGTAGTATAGCTTTGAGCGATAGCTTAAATTGACAAGAGGCTCGAGTACTTTATTCTTACAAAATTTCAAGGTTTTATGACGCTCCAGTAAAAAGTTACAAGCATTTGTATGTTGCAAACTTTGATAGGAGTAGGGTGTACCGTATGGATGTTAGCGCCATTTGAAGTTTTATCAGTGTTTGATTTGGGACTCTAGGGTAGCATAGCTTTGCGCGATAGCTAAAATTGACAAGAGGCTCGAGTACTTTATTGTTACAAAATTTCAAGGTTTTATGACGCTCCAGTAAAAAGTTACAATCATTTGTATGTTGCAAACTTTGATAGGTGTAGGACGTACCGTATAGAAGTTAGGGCCATTTGAAGTTTTATCAGTGTTTGATTTGGGACTCAAGGGTAGCATAGCTTTGCGCGATAGCTCAAATGGACAAGAGGCTCGGGAACTTTATTGTTACAAAATTTCAAGGTTTTATGGCGCTCCAGTAAAAAGTTACAAGCATTTGCATGTTGCAAACTTTGATAGGTGTAGGACGTACCGTATAGAAGTTAAGGCCATTTGAAGTTTTATCAGTGTTTGATTTGGGACTCAAGGGTAGCATAGCTTTGCGCGATAGCTTAAATGGACAAGAGGCTCGGGGACTTTATTGTTACAAAATTTCAAGGTTTTATGACGCTCCAGTAAAAAGTTACAAGCATTTGCATGTTGCAAACTTTGATAGGTGTAGGGCGTACCGTATAGAAGTTAAGGCCATTTGAAGTTTTATCAGTGTTTGATTTGGGACTCAAGGGTAGCATAGCTTTGAGCGATAGCTTAAATTGACAAGAGTCTCAAGTACTTTATTATTACAAAAATACAAGGTTTTATGACGCTCCAGTAAAAATTTACAATCATTTGTATGTTGAAAACTTTCATAGGTGTAGGACGTACCGTATAGAAGTTAGGTCCATTTGCAATTTTATCAGTGTTTTATTTGGGACTCAAGGGTAGCATAGCTTTCAGCGATAGCTTAAATTGACAAGAGGCTCACAAAATTTGAAGGTTTTATGATGCTCCAGTAAAAAGTTACAAGCATTTGTATGTTGCAAACTTTGATAGGTGTAGGACGTACCGTATATAAGTTAGGGCCGTTTGAAGTTTTATCAGTGTTTGATTTGGGACTCAAGGGTAGCATAGCTTTGGGCGATAGCTTAAATTGACAAGAGGCTCGAGGTCTTTATTGTCACAAAATTTCAAGGTTTTACGACGCTCCAGTAAAAAGTTACAAGCATTTGTATGTTGCAAACTTTGATAGGTGTAGGACGTACCGTATAGAAGTTAGGGCCATTTGAAGTTTTATCAGTGTTTGATTTGGGACTCAAGGGTAGCATAGCTTTGCGCGATAGCTTAAATGGACAAGAGGCTCGGGGACTTTATTGTTACAAAATTTCAAGGTTTTATGACGCTCCAGTAAAAAGTTACAAGCATTTGCATGTTGCAAACTTTGATAGGTGTAGGGCGTACCGTATAGAAGTTAAGGCCATTTGAAGTTTTATCAGTGTTTGATTTGGGACTCAAGGGTAGCATAGCTTTGAGCGATAGCTTAAATTGACAAGAGTCTCAAGTACTTTATTATTACAAAAATACAAGGTTTTATGACGCTCCAGTAAAAATTTACAATCATTTGTATGTTGAAAACTTTCATAGGTGTAGGACGTACCGTATAGAAGTTAGGTCCATTTGCAATTTTATCAGTGTTTTATTTGGGACTCAAGGGTAGCATAGCTTTCAGCGATAGCTTAAATTGACAAGAGGCTCCCAAAATTTGAAGGTTTTATGATGCTCCAGTAAAAAGTTACAAGCATTTGTATGTTGCAATCTTTGATAGGTGTAGCACGTACCGTATAGAAGTTAGGGCCATTTGAAGTTTTATCAGTGTCTCATTTGGGACTCAAGGGTAGCAAAGCTTTGAGCGATAGCTTAAATTGACAAGAGGCTCGAGTACTTTATTGTTACAAAATTTCAAGGTTTTATGACGCACCTGTAAAAAGTTACAAGCATTTGTATGTTGCTAACTTTGATAGGTGTAGGGCGTATCGTATAGAAGTTAGGGTCATTTGAAGTTTTATCCGAATTTGATTTAGTACTCAAGGGTAGTATAGCTTTGAGCGATAGCTTAAATGGACAACAGGCTCGGGGACTTTATTGTTACAAAATTTCAAGGTTTTATGACGTTCCAGTAAAAAGTTACAAGCATTTGTATCTTGCAATCTTTGATAGGTGTAGCACGTACCGTATAGAAGTTAGGGCCATTTGAAGTTTTATCAGTGTTTCATTTGGGACTCAAGGGTAGCAAAGCTTTGAGCGATAGCTTAAATTGACAAGAGGCGCGAGTACTTTATTGTTACAAAATTTCAAGGTTTTATGACGCTCCAGTAAAAAGTTACAAGCATTTGAATATTGCAAACTTTGATAGGTGTAGGACGAACCGTATAGAAGTTGGGGACATTTGAAGTTTTATCAGTGTTTGATTTGGGACTCAAGGGCAGCATAGCTTTGAGCGATAGCTTAAATGGACAAGAGGCTCGGGGACTTTATTGTTACAAAATTTCAAGGTTTTATGACGCTCCAGTAAAAATTTACAATCATTTGTATGTTGCAAACTTTCATAGGTGTAGGACCTACCGTATAGAAGTTAGGGCCATTTGCAATTTTATCAGTGTTTTATTTGGGACTGAAGGGTAGCATAGCTTTGCGCGATAGCTTAAATGGACAAGAGGCTCGAGTACTTTATTGTTACAAAATTTCAAGGTTTTATGACGCTCCAGTAAAAAGTTACAAGCATTTGTATGTTGCAAACTTTGGTAGGTGTAGGACGAACCGTATAGAAGTTGGGGCCATTTGAAGTTTTATCAGTGTTTGGTGTGGGACTCAAGGACAGCTTAGCTTTGAGCGATAGCTCAAATTGGCAAGAGGCTCGAGTACTTTATTGTTACAAAATTTCAAGGTTTTATGACGCTCCAGTAAAAAGTTACAAGCATTTGTATGTTGCAAACCTTGATAGGTGTAGGACGTACCGTATAGAAGTTGGGGACATTTGAAGTTTTATCAGTGTTTGATTTGGGACTCAAGGGCAGCATAGCTTAGAGCGATAGCTTAAATTGACAAGAGGCTCGAGTTCTTTATTGTTACAAAATTTCAAGGTTTTATGACGCTCCAGTAAAAAGTTACAAGCATTTGTATGTTGCAAACTTTGATAGCTGTAGGACGTACCGTATAGAAGCTAGGGCCATTTGAAGTTTTATCAGTGTTTATTTTGGGACTCAAGGGTAGCATAGCTTTGAGCGATAGCTTAAATTGACAAGAGGCTCGAGTACTTTATTGTTACAAAATTTCAAGGTTTTATGACGTTCCAGTAAAAAGTTACAAGCATTTGTATGTTGGAAACTTGGATAGGTGTAAGACGTACCGTATAGAAGCTAGGGCCATTTGAAGTTTTATCAGTGTTTGATTTGGGACTCAAGGGTAGCATAGCTTTGAGCGATAGCTTAAATTGACAAAAGGCTCGAGTACTTTATTGTTACAAAATTTCAAGGTTTTATGACGCTCCAGTAAAAAGTTACAAGCATTTGAATGTTGCAATCTTTGATAGGTGTAGCACGTACCGTATAGAAGTTAGGGCCATTTGAAGTTTTATCAGTGTTTCATTTGGGACTCAACGGTAGCATAGCTTTGAGCGATAGCTTAAATTGACAAGAGGCTCGAGTACTTTATTGTTACAAAATTTCAAGGTTTTATGACGCACCTGTAAAAAGTTACAAGCATTTGTATGTTGCTAACTTTGATAGGTGTAGGGCGTATCGTATAGAAGTTAGGGCCATTTGAAGTTTTATCCGTATTTGATTTAGTTCTTAAGGGTAGTATAGCTTTGAGCGATAGCTTAAATTGACAAGAGGCTCGAGTACTTTATTGTTACAAAATTTCAAGGTTTTATGACGCTCCAGTAAAAAGTTACAAGCATTTGTATGTTGCAAACTTTGATAGGAGTAGAATGTACCGTATGGATGTTAGCGCCATTTGAAGTTTTATCAGTGTTTGATTTGGGACTCTAGGGTAGCATAGCTTTGCGCGATAGCTAAAATTGACAAGAGGCTCGAGTACTTTATTGTTACAAAATTTCAAGGTTTTATGACGCTCCAGTAAAAAGTTACAAGCATTTGTATGTTGCAATCTTTGATAGGTGTAGCACGTACCGTATAGAAGTTAGGGCCATTTGAAGTTTTATCAGTGTTTCATTTGGGACTCAAGGGTAGCATAGCTTTGAGCGATAGCTTAAATTGACAAGAGGCTCGAGTACTTTATTGTTACAAAATTTCAAGGTTTTATGACGCACCTGTAAAAAGTTACAAGCATTTGTATGTTGCTAACTTTGATAGGTGTAGGGCGTATCGTATAGAAATTAGGGCCATTTGAAGTTTTATCCGTATTTGATTTAGTACTTAAGGGTAGTATAGCTTTGAGCGATAGCTTAAATTGACAAGAGGCTCGAGTACTTTATTCTTACAAAATTTCAAGGTTTTATGACGCTCCAGTAAAAAGTTACAAGCATTTGTATGTTGCAAACTTTGATAGGAGTAGGGCGTACCGTATGGATGTTAGCGCCATTTGAAGTTTTATCAGTGTTTGATTTGGGACTCTAGGGTAGCATAGCTTTGCGCGATAGCTAAAATTGACAAGAGGCTCGAGTACTTTATTGTTACAAAATTTCAAGGTTTTATGACGCTCCAGTAAAAAGTTACAATCATTTGTATGTTGCAAACTTTGATAGGTGTAGGACGTACCGTATAGAAGTTAGGGCCATTTGAAGTTTTATCAGTGTTTGATTTGGGACTCAAGGGTAGCATAGCTTTGCGCGATAGCTCAAATGGACAAGAGGCTCGGGAACTTTATTGTTACAAAATTTCAAGGTTTTATGGCGCTCCAGTAAAAAGTTACAAGCATTTGCATGTTGCAAACTTTGATAGGTGTAGGACGTACCGTATAGAAGTTAAGGCCATTTGAAGTTTTATCAGTGTTTGATTTGGGACTCAAGGGTAGCATAGCTTTGCGCGATAGCTTAAATGGACAAGAGGCTCGGGGACTTTATTGTTACAAAATTTCAAGGTTTTATGACGCTCCAGTAAAAAGTTACAAGCATTTGCATGTTGCAAACTTTGATAGGTGTAGGGCGTACCGTATAGAAGTTAAGGCCATTTGAAGTTTTATCAGTGTTTGATTTGGGACTCAAGGGTAGCATAGCTTTGAGCGATAGCTTAAATTGACAAGAGTCTCAAGTACTTTATTATTACAAAAATACAAGGTTTTATGACGCTCCAGTAAAAATTTACAATCATTTGTATGTTGAAAACTTTCATAGGTGTAGGACGTACCGTATAGAAGTTAGGTCCATTTGCAATTTTATCAGTGTTTTATTTGGGACTCAAGGGTAGCATAGCTTTCAGCGATAGCTTAAATTGACAAGAGGCTCACAAAATTTGAAGGTTTTATGATGCTCCAGTAAAAAGTTACAAGCATTTGTATGTTGCAAACTTTGATAGGTGTAGGACGTACCGTATATAAGTTAGGGCCGTTTGAAGTTTTATCAGTGTTTGATTTGGGACTCAAGGGTAGCATAGCTTTGGGCGATAGCTTAAATTGACAAGAGGCTCGAGGTCTTTATTGTCACAAAATTTCAAGGTTTTACGACGCTCCAGTAAAAAGTTACAAGCATTTGTATGTTGCAAACTTTGATAGGTGTAGGACGTACCGTATAGAAGTTAGGGCCATTTGAAGTTTTATCAGTGTTTGATTTGGGACTCAAGGGTAGCATAGCTTTGCGCGATAGCTTAAATGGACAAGAGGCTCGGGGACTTTATTGTTACAAAATTTCAAGGTTTTATGACGCTCCAGTAAAAAGTTACAAGCATTTGCATGTTGCAAACTTTGATAGGTGTAGGGCGTACCGTATAGAAGTTAAGGCCATTTGAAGTTTTATCAGTGTTTAATTTGGGACTCAAGGGTAGCATAGCTTTGAGCGATAGCTTAAATTGACAAGAGTCTCAAGTACTTTATTATTACAAAAATACAAGGTTTTATGACGCTCCAGTAAAAATTTACAATCATTTGTATGTTGAAAACTTTCATAGGTGTAGGACGTACCGTATAGAAGTTAGGTCCATTTGCAATTTTATCAGTGTTTTATTTGGGACTCAAGGGTAGCATAGCTTTCAGCGATAGCTTAAATTGACAAGAGGCTCCCAAAATTTGAAGGTTTTATGATGCTCCACTAAAAAGTTACAAGCATTTGTATGTTGCAATCTTTGATAGGTGTAGCACGTACCGTATAGAAGTTAGGGCCATTTGAAGTTTTATCAGTGTCTCATTTGGGACTCAAGGGTAGCAAAGCTTTGAGCGATAGCTTAAATTGACAAGAGGCTCGAGTACTTTATTGTTACAAAATTTCAAGGTTTTATGACGCACCTGTAAAAAGTTACAAGCATTTGTATGTTGCTAACTTTGATAGGTGTAGGGCGTATCGTATAGAAGTTAGGGTCATTTGAAGTTTTATCCGAATTTGATTTAGTACTCAAGGGTAGTATAGCTTTGAGCGATAGCTTAAATGGACAACAGGCTCGGGGACTTTATTGTTACAAAATTTCAAGGTTTTATGACGTTCCAGTAAAAAGTTACAAGCATTTGTATCTTGCAATCTTTGATAGGTGTAGCACGTACCGTATAGAAGTTAGGGCCATTTGAAGTTTTATCAGTGTTTCATTTGGGACTCAAGGGTAGCAAAGCTTTGAGCGATAGCTTAAATTGACAAGAGGCGCGAGTACTTTATTGTTACAAAATTTCAAGGTTTTATGACGCTCCAGTAAAAAGTTACAAGCATTTGAATATTGCAAACTTTGATAGGTGTAGGACGAACCGTATAGAAGTTGGGGACATTTGAAGTTTTATCAGTGTTTGATTTGGGACTCAAGGGCAGCATAGCTTTGAGCGATAGCTTAAATGGACAAGAGGCTCGGGGACTTTATTGTTACAAAATTTCAAGGTTTTATGACGCTCCAGTAAAAATTTACAATCATTTGTATGTTGCAAACTTTCATAGGTGTAGGACCTACCGTATAGAAGTTAGGGCCATTTGCAATTTTATCAGTGTTTTATTTGGGACTGAAGGGTAGCATAGCTTTGCGCGATAGCTTAAATGGACAAGAGGCTCGAGTACTTTATTGTTACAAAATTTCAAGGTTTTATGACGCTCCAGTAAAAAGTTACAAGCATTTGTATGTTGCAAACTTTGGTAGGTGTAGGACGAACCGTATAGAAGTTGGGGCCATTTGAAGTTTTATCAGTGTTTGGTGTGGGACTCAAGGACAGCTTAGCTTTGAGCGATAGCTCAAATTGGCAAGAGGCTCGAGTACTTTATTGTTACAAAATTTCAAGGTTTTATGACGCTCCAGTAAAAAGTTACAAGCATTTGTATGTTGCAAACCTTGATAGGTGTAGGACGTACCGTATAGAAGTTGGGGACATTTGAAGTTTTATCAGTGTTTGATTTGGGACTCAAGGGCAGCATAGCTTAGAGCGATAGCTTAAATTGACAAGAGGCTCGAGTTCTTTATTGTTACAAAATTTCAAGGTTTTATGACGCTCCAGTAAAAAGTTACAAGCATTTGTATGTTGCAAACTTTGATAGCTGTAGGACGTACCGTATAGAAGCTAGGGCCATTTGAAGTTTTATCAGTGTTTGATTTGGGACTCAAGGGTAGCATAGCTTTGAGCGATAGCTTAAATTGACAAGAGGCTCGAGTACTTTATTGTTACAAAATTTCAAGGTTTTATGACGTTCCAGTAAAAAGTTACAAGCATTTGTATGTTGGAAACTTGGATAGGTGTAAGACGTACCGTATAGAAGCTAGGGCCATTTGAAGTTTTATCAGTGTTTGATTTGGGACTCAAGGGTAGCATAGCTTTGAGCGATAGCTTAAATTGACAAAAGGCTCGAGTACTTTATTGTTACAAAATTTCAAGGTTTTATGACGCTCCAGTAAAAAGTTACAAGCATTTGAATGTTGCAATCTTTGATAGGTGTAGCACGTACCGTATAGAAGTTAGGGCCATTTGAAGTTTTATCAGTGTTTCATTTGGGACTCAACGGTAGCATAGCTTTGAGCGATAGCTTAAATTGACAAGAGGCTCGAGTACTTTATTGTTACAAAATTTCAAGGTTTTATGACGCACCTGTAAAAAGTTACAAGCATTTGTATGTTGCTAACTTTGATAGGTGTAGGGCGTATCGTATAGAAGTTAGGGCCATTTGAAGTTTTATCCGTATTTGATTTAGTTCTTAAGGGTAGTATAGCTTTGAGCGATAGCTTAAATTGACAAGAGGCTCGAGTACTTTATTCTTACAAAATTTCAAGGTTTTATGACGCTCCAGTAAAAAGTTACAAGCATTTGTATGTTGCAAACTTTGATAGGAGTAGAATGTACCGTATGGATGTTAGCGCCATTTGAAGTTTTATCAGTGTTTGATTTGGGACTCTAGGGTAGCATAGCTTTGCGCGATAGCTAAAATTGACAAGAGGCTCGAGTACTTTATTGTTACAAAATTTCAAGGTTTTATGACGCTCCAGTAAAAAGTTACAAGCATTTGTATGTTGCAATCTTTGATAGGTGTAGCACGTACCGTATAGAAGTTAGGGCCATTTGAAGTTTTATCAGTGTTTCATTTGGGACTCAAGGGTAGCATAGCTTTGAGCGATAGCTTAAATTGACAAGAGGCTCGAGTACTTTATTGTTACAAAATTTCAAGGTTTTATGACGCACCTGTAAAAAGTTACAAGCATTTGTATGTTGCTAACTTTGATAGGTGTAGGGCGTATCGTATAGAAATTAGGGCCATTTGAAGTTTTATCCGTATTTGATTTAGTACTTAAGGGTAGTATAGCTTTGAGCGATAGCTTAAATTGACAAGAGGCTCGAGTACTTTATTCTTACAAAATTTCAAGGTTTTATGACGCTCCAGTAAAAAGTTACAAGCATTTGTATGTTGCAAACTTTGATAGGAGTAGGGCGTACCGTATGGATGTTAGCGCCATTTGAAGTTTTATCAGTGTTTGATTTGGGACTCTAGGGTAGCATAGCTTTGCGCGATAGCTAAAATTGACAAGAGGCTCGAGTACTTTATTGTTACAAAATTTCAAGGTTTTATGACGCTCCAGTAAAAAGTTACAATCATTTGTATGTTGCAAACTTTGATAGGTGTAGGACGTACCGTATAGAAGTTAGGGCCATTTGAAGTTTTATCAGTGTTTGATTTGGGACTCAAGGGTAGCATAGCTTTGCGCGATAGCTCAAATGGACAAGAGGCTCGGGAACTTTATTGTTACAAAATTTCAAGGTTTTATGGCGCTCCAGTAAAAAGTTACAAGCATTTGCATGTTGCAAACTTTGATAGGTGTAGGACGTACCGTATAGAAGTTAAGGCCATTTGAAGTTTTATCAGTGTTTGATTTGGGACTCAAGGGTAGCATAGCTTTGCGCGATAGCTTAAATTGACAAGAGGCTCGAGGTCTTTATTGTCACAAAATTTCAAGGTTTTACGACGCTCCAGTAAAAAGTTACAAGCATTTGTATGTTGCAAACTTTGATAGGTGTAGGACGTACCGTATAGAAGTTAGGGCCATTTGAAGTTTTATCAGTGTTTGATTTGGGACTCAAGGGTAGCATAGCTTTGCGCGATAGCTTAAATGGACAAGAGGCTCGGGGACTTTATTGTTACAAAATTTCAAGGTTTTATGACGCTCCAGTAAAAAGTTACAAGCATTTGCATGTTGCAAACTTTGATAGGTGTAGGGCGTACCGTATAGAAGTTAAGGCCATTTGAAGTTTTATCAGTGTTTAATTTGGGACTCAAGGGTAGCATAGCTTTGAGCGATAGCTTAAATTGACAAGAGTCTCAAGTACTTTATTATTACAAAAATACAAGGTTTTATGACGCTCCAGTAAAAATTTACAATCATTTGTATGTTGAAAACTTTCATAGGTGTAGGACGTACCGTATAGAAGTTAGGTCCATTTGCAATTTTATCAGTGTTTTATTTGGGACTCAAGGGTAGCATAGCTTTCAGCGATAGCTTAAATTGACAAGAGGCTCCCAAAATTTGAAGGTTTTATGATGCTCCAGTAAAAAGTTACAAGCATTTGTATGTTGCAATCTTTGATAGGTGTAGCACGTACCGTATAGAAGTTAGGGCCATTTGAAGTTTTATCAGTGTTTCATTTGGGACTCAAGGGTAGCAAAGCTTTGAGCGATAGCTTAAATTGACAAGAGGCTCGAGTACTTTTTTGTTATAAAATTTCAAGGTTTTATGACGCACCTGTAAAAAGTTACAAGCATTTGTATGTTGCTAACTTTGATAGGTGTAGGGCGTATCGTATAGAAATTAGGGCCATTTGAAGTTTTATCCGTATTTGATTTAGTACTTAAGGGTAGTATAGCTTTGAGCGATAGCTTAAATTGACAAGAGTCTCAAGTACTTTATTATTACAAAAATACAAGGTTTTATGACGCTCCAGTAAAAATTTACAATCATTTGTATGTTGAAAACTTTCATAGGTGTAGGACGTACCGTATAGAAGTTAGGTCCATTTGCAATTTTATCAGTGTTTTATTTGGGACTCAAGGGTAGCATAGCTTTCAGCGATAGCTTAAATTGACAAGAGGCTCACAAAATTTGAAGGTTTTATGATGCTCCAGTAAAAAGTTACAAGCATTTGTATGTTGCAAACTTTGATAGGTGTAGGACGTACCGTATATAAGTTAGGGCCGTTTGAAGTTTTATCAGTGTTTGATTTGGGACTCAAGGGTAGCATAGCTTTGAGCGATAGCTTAAATTGACAAGAGGCTCGAGGTCTTTATTGTCACAAAATTTCAAGGTTTTACGACGCTCCAGTAAAAAGTTACAAGCATTTGTATGTTGCAAACTTTGATAGGTGTAGGACGTACCGTATAGAAGTTAGGGCCATTTGAAGTTTTATCAGTGTTTGATTTGGGACTCAAGGGTAGCATAGCTTTGCGCGATAGCTTAAATGGACAAGAGGCTCGGGGACTTTATTGTTACAAAATTTCAAGGTTTTATGACGCTCCAGTAAAAAGTTACAAGCATTTGCATGTTGCAAACTTTGATAGGTGTAGGGCGTACCGTATAGAAGTTAAGGCCATTTGAAGTTTTATCAGTGTTTAATTTGGGACTCAAGGGTAGCATAGCTTTGAGCGATAGCTTAAATTGACAAGAGTCTCAAGTACTTTATTATTACAAAAATACAAGGTTTTATGACGCTCCAGTAAAAATTTACAATCATTTGTATGTTGAAAACTTTCATAGGTGTAGGACGTACCGTATAGAAGTTAGGTCCATTTGAATTTATATCAGTGTTTGATTTGGGACTCAAGGGTAGCACAGCTTTGAGCGATAGCTTAAATTGACAAGAGGCTCCCAAAATTTGAAGGTTTTATGATGCTCCAGTAAAAAGTTACAAGCATTTGTATGTTGCAATCTTTGATAGGTGTAGCACGTACCGTATAGAAGTTAGGGCCATTTGAAGTTTTATCAGTGTTTCATTTGGGACTCAAGGGTAGCAAAGCTTTGAGCGATAGCTTAAATTGACAAGAGGCTCGAGTACTTTATTGTTACAAAATTTCAAGGTTTTATGACGCACCTGTAAAAAGTTACAAGCATTTGTATGTTGCTAACTTTGATAGGTGTAGGGCGTATCGTATAGAAGTTAGGGTCATTTGAAGTTTTATCCGAATTTGATTTAGTACTCAAGGGTAGTATAGCTTTGAGCGATAGCTTAAATGGACAACAGGCTCGGGGACTTTATTGTTACAAAATTTCAAGGTTTTATGACGTTCCAGTAAAAAGTTACAAGCATTTGTATCTTGCAATCTTTGATAGGTGTAGCACGTACCGTATAGAAGTTAGGGCCATTTGAAGTTTTATCAGTGTTTCATTTGGGACTCAAGGGTAGCAAAGCTTTGAGCGATAGCTTAAATTGACAAGAGGCGCGAGTACTTTATTGTTACAAAATTTCAAGGTTTTATGACGCTCCAATAAAAGTTACAAGCATTTGAATATTGCAAACTTTGATAGGTGTAGGACGAACCGTATAGAAGTTGGGGACATTTGAAGTTTTATCAGTGTTTGATTTGGGACTCAAGGGCAGCATAGCTTTGAGCGATAGCTTAAATGGACAAGAGGCTCGGGGACTTTATTGTTACAAAATTTCAAGGTTTTATGACGCTCCAGTAAAAATTTACAATCATTTGTATGTTGCAAACTTTCATAGGTGTAGGACCTACCGTATAGAAGTTAGGGCCATTTGCAATTTTATCAGTGTTTTATTTGGGACTGAAGGGTAGCATAGCTTTGCGCGATAGCTTAAATGGACAAGAGGCTCGAGTACTTTATTGTTACAAAATTTCAAGGTTTTATGACGCTCCAGTAAAAAGTTACAAGCATTTGTATGTTGCAAACTTTGGTAGGTGTAGGACGAACCGTATAGAAGTTGGGGCCATTTGAAGTTTTATCAGTGTTTGGTGTGGGACTCAAGGACAGCTTAGCTTTGAGCGATAGCTCAAATTGGCAAGAGGCTCGAGTACTTTATTGTTACAAAATTTCAAGGTTTTATGACGCTCCAGTAAAAAGTTACAAGCATTTGTATGTTGCAAACCTTGATAGGTGTAGGACGTACCGTATAGAAGTTGGGGACATTTGAAGTTTTATCAGTGTTTGATTTGGGACTCAAGGGCAGCATAGCTTAGAGCGATAGCTTAAATTGACAAGAGGCTCGAGTTCTTTATTGTTACAAAATTTCAAGGTTTTATGACGCTCCAGTAAAAAGTTACAAGCATTTGTATGTTGCAAACTTTGATAGCTGTAGGACGTACCGTATAGAAGCTAGGGCCATTTGAAGTTTTATCAGTGTTTGATTTGGGACTCAAGGGTAGCATAGCTTTGAGCGATAGCTTAAATTGACAAGAGGCTCGAGTTCTTTATTGTTACAAAATTTCAAGGTTTTATGACGCTCCAGTAAAAAGTTACAAGCATTTGTATGTTGCAAACTTTGATAGCTGTAGGACGTACCGTATAGAAGTTAGGGCCATTTGAAGTTTTATCCGTATTTGATTTAGTTCTTAAGGGTAGTATAGCTTTGAGCGATAGCTTAAATTGACAAGAGGCTCGAGTACTTTATTCTTACAAAATTTCAAGGTTTTATGACGCTCCAGTAAAAAGTTACAAGCATTTGTATGTTGCAAACTTTGATAGGAGTAGAATGTACCGTATGGATGTTAGCGCCATTTGAAGTTTTATCAGTGTTTGATTTGGGACTCTAGGGTAGCATAGCTTTGCGCGATAGCTAAAATTGACAAGAGGCTCGAGTACTTTATTGTTACAAAATTTCAAGGTTTTATGACGCTCCAGTAAAAAGTTACAAGCATTTGCATGTTGCAAACTTTGATAGGTGTAGGACGTACCGTATAGAAGTTAAGGCCATTTGAAGTTTTATCAGTGTTTGATTTGGGACTCAAGGGTAGCATAGCTTTGCGCGATAGCTTAAATGGACAAGAGGCTCGGGGACTTTATTCTTACAAAATTTCAAGGTTTTATGACGCTCCAGTAAAAAGTTACAAGCATTTGCATGTTGCAAACTTTGATAGGTGTAGGGCGTACCGTATAGAAGCTAGGGCCATTTGAAGTTTTATCAGTGTTTGATTTGGGACTCAAGGGTAGCATAGCTTTGAGCGATAGCTTAAATTGACAAGAGGCTCGAGTACTTTATTGTTACAAAATTTCAAGGTTTTATGACGTTCCAGTAAAAAGTTACAAGCATTTGTATCTTGCAATCTTTGATAGGTGTAGCACGTACCGTATAGAAGTTAGGGCCATTTGAAGTTTTATCAGTGTTTCATTTGGGACTCAAGAGTAGCATAGCTTTGAGCGATAGCTTAAATTGACAAGAGGCTCGAGTACTTTATTGTTACAAAATTTCAAGGTTTTATGACGCACCTGTAAAAAGTTACAAGCATTTGTATGTTGCTAACTTTGATAGGTGTAGGGCGTATCGTATAGAAGTTAGGGCCATTTGAAGTTTTATCCGTATTTGATTTAGTACTCAAGGGTAGTATAGCTTTGAGCGATAGCTTAAATTGACAAGAGGCTCGAGTACTTTATTCTTACAAAATTTCAAGGTTTTATGACGCTCCAGTAAAAAGTTACAAGCATTTGCATGTTGCAAACTTTGATAGGTGTAGGGCGTACCGTATAGAAGTTAAGGCCATTTGAAGTTTTATCAGTGTTTGATTTGGGACTCAAGGGTAGCATAGCTTTGAGCGATAGCTTAAATTGACAAGAGTCTCAAGTACTTTATTATTACAAAAATTCAAGGTTTTATGACGCTCCAGTAAAAATTTACAATCATTTGTATGTTGAAAACTTTCATAGGTGTAGGACGTACCGTATAGAAGTTAGGGCCATTTGAAGTTTTATCAGTGTTTTATTTGGGACTCAAGGGTAGAATAGCTTTTAGCGATAGCTTAAATTGACAAGAGGCTCGAGTACTTTATTGTTACAAAATTTCAAGGTTTTATGACGCTCCAGTAAAAAGTTACCAGCATTTGTATGTTGCAAACTTTGATTGGTGTAGGACGTACCGTATAGAAGTTAGGGCCATTTGAAGTTTTGTCAGTGTTTGATTTGGGACTCAAGGGTAGCATAGCTTTGAGCGATAGCTTAAATTGACAAGAGGCGCGAGTACTTTATTGTTACAAAATTTCAAGGTTTTATGACGCTCCAGTAAAAAGTTACAAGCATTTGAATATTGCAAACTTTGATAGGTGTAGGACGAACCGTATAGAAGTTGGGGACATTTGAAGTTTTATCAGTGTTTGATTTGGGACTCAAGGGCAGCATAGCTTTGGGCGATAGCTTAAATTGACAAGAGGCTCGAGGTCTTTATTGTCACAAAATTTCAAGGTTTTACGACGCTCCAGTAAAAAGTTACAAGCATTTGTATGTTGCAAACTTTGATAGGTGTAGGACGTACCGTATAGAAGTTGGGGACATTTGAAGCTTTATCAGTGTTTGATTTGCGACTCAAGGGCAGCATAGCTTTGGGCGATAGCTTAAATTCTTTAGCTTAGAGCGATAGCTTAAATTGACAAGAGGCTCGAGTTCTTCATTGTTACAAAATTTCAAGGTTTTATGACGCTCCAGTAAAAAGTTACAAGCATTTGTATGTTGCAAACTTTGATAGCTGTAGGACGTACCGTTGGGGACACTTGAAGTTTTATCAGTGTTTGATTTGGGACTCAAGGGTAGCATAGCTTTGAGCGATAGCTTAAATTGACAAGAGGCTCGAGTACTTTATTGTTACAAAATTTCAAGGTTTTATGACGTTCCAGTAAAAAGTTACAAGCATTTGTATCTTGCAATCTTTGATAGGTGTAGCACGTACCGTATAGAAGTTAGGGCCATTTGAAGTTTTATCAGTGTTTCATTTGGGACTCAAGGGCAGCATAGCTTTGGGCGATAGCTTAAATTGACAAGAGGCTCGAGGTCTTTATTGTCACAAAATTTCAAGGTTTTACGACGCTCCAGTAAAAAGTTACAAGCATTTGTATGTTGCAAACTTTGATAGGTGTAGGACGTACCGTATAGAAGTTAGGGCCATTTGAAGTTTTGTCAGTGTTTGATTTGGGACTCAAGGGTAGCATAGCTTTGAGCGATAGCTTAAATTGACAAGAGGCGCGAGTACTTTATTGTTACAAAATTTCAAGGTTTTATGACGCTCCAGTAAAAAGTTACAAGCATTTGAATATTGCAAACTTTGATAGGTGTAGGACGAACCGTATAGAAGTTGGGGACATTTGAAGTTTTATCAGTGTTTGATTTGGGACTCAAGGGCAGCATAGCTTTGGGCGATAGCTTAAATTGACAAGAGGCTCGAGGTCTTTATTGTCACAAAATTTCAAGGTTTTACGACGCTCCAGTAAAAAGTTACAAGCATTTGTATGTTGCAAACTTTGATAGGTGTAGGACGTACCGTATAGAAGTTGGGGACATTTGAAGCTTTCTCAGTGTTTGATTTGGGACTCAAGGGCAGCATAGCTTAGAGCGATAGCTTAAATTGACAAGAGGCTCGAGTTCTTCATTGTTACAAAATTTCAAGGTTTTATGACGCTCCAGTAAAAAGTTACAAGCATTTGTATGTTGCAAACTTTGATAGCTGTAGGACGTACCGTTGGGGACATTTGAAGTTTTATCAGTGTTTGATTTGGGACTCAAGGGTAGCATAGCTTTGAGCGATAGCTTAAATTGACAAGAGGCTCGAGTACTTTATTGTTACAAAATTTCAAGGTTTTATGACGTTCCAGTAAAAAGTTACAAGCATTTGTATCTTGCAATCTTTGATAGGTGTAGCACGTACCGTATAGAAGTTAGGGCCATTTGAAGTTTTATCAGTGTTTCATTTGGGACTCAAGGGCAGCATAGCTTTGGGCGATAGCTTAAATTGACAAGAGGCTCGAGGTCTTTATTGTCACAAAATTTCAAGGTTTTACGACGCTCCAGTAAAAAGTTACAAGCATTTGTATGTTGCAAACTTTGATAGGTGTAGGACGTACCGTATAGAAGTTAGGGCCATTTGAAGTTTTGTCAGTGTTTGATTTGGGACTCAAGGGTAGCATAGCGTTGAGCGATAGCTTAAATTGACAAGAGGCGCGAGTACTTTATTGTTACAAAATTTCAAGGTTTTATGACGCTCCAGAAAAAAGTTACAAGCAGTTGAATATTGCAAACTTTGATAGGTGTAGGACGAACCGTATAGAAGTTGGGGACATTTGAAGTTTTATCAGTGTTTGATTTGGGACTCAAGGGCAGCATAGCTTTGGGCGATAGCTTAAATTGACAAGAGGCTCGAGGTCTTTATTGTCACAAAATTTCAAGGTTTTACGACGCTCCAGTAAAAAGTTACAAGCATTTGTATGTTGCAAACTTTGATAGGTGTAGGACGTACCGTATAGAAGTTGGGGACATTTGAAGCTTTATCAGTGTTTGATTTGGGACTCAAGGGCAGCATAGCTTTGGGCGATAGCTTAAATTGACAAGAGGCTCGAGGTCTTTATTGTCACAAAATTTCAAGGTTTTACGACGCTCCAGTAAAAAGTTACAAGCATTTGTATGTTGCAAACTTTGATAGGTGTAGGACGTACCGTATAGAAGTTGGGGACATTTGAAGTTTTATTAGTGTTTGATTTGGGACTCAAGGGTAGCATAGCTTTGAGCGATAGCTTAAATTGACAAGAGGCTCGAGTACTTTATTGTTACAAAATTTCAAGGTTTTATGACGTTCCAGTAAAAAGTTACAAGCATTTGTATCTTGCAATCTTTGATAGGTGTAGCACGTACCGTATAGAAGTTAGGGCCATTTGAAGTTTTATCAGTGTTTCATTTGGGACTCAAGGGTAGCATAGCTTTGAGCGATAGCTTAAATTGACAAGAGGCTCGAGTACTTTATTGTTACAAAATTTCAAGGTTTTATGACGCACCTGTAAAAAGTTACAAGCATTTGTATGTTGCTAACTTTGATAGGTGTAGGGCGTATCGTATAGAAGTTAGGGCCATTTGAAGTTTTATCCGTATTTGATTTAGTACTCAAGGGTAGTATAGCTTTGAGCGATAGCTTAAATTGACAAGAGGCTCGAGTACTTTATTCTTACAAAATTTCAAGGTTTTATGACGCTCCAGTAAAAAGTTACAAGAATTTGTATGTTGCAAACTTTGATAGGAGTAGGGTGTACCGTATGGATGTAAGCGCCATTTGAAGTTTTATCAGTGTTTGATTTGGGACTCTAGGGTAGCATAGCTTTGCGCGATAGCTAAAATTGACAAGAGGCTCGAGTACTTTATTGTTACAAAATTTCAAGGTTTTATGACGCTCCAGTAAAAAGTTACAATCATTTGTATGTTGCAAACTTTGATAGGTGTAGGACGTACCGTATATAAGTTAGGGCCATTTGAAGTTTTATCAGTGTTTGATTTGGGACTCACGGGTAGCATAGCTTTGCGCGATAGTTCAAATGGACAAGAGGCTCGGGGACTTTATTGTTACAAAATTTCAAGGTTTTTTGGCGCTCCAGTAAAAAGTTACAAGCATTTGCATGTTGCAAACTTTGATAGGTGTAGGACGTACCGTATAGAAGTTAAGGCCATTTGAAGTTTTATCAGTGTTTGATTTGGGACTCAAGGGTAGCATAGCTTTGCGCGATAGCTTAAATGGACAAGAGGCTCGGGGACTTTATTGTTACAAAATTTCACGGTTTTATGACGCTCCAGTAAAAAGTTACAAGCATTTGCATGTTGCAAACTTTGATAGGTGTAGGGCGTACCGTATAGAAGTTAAGGCCATTTGAAGTTTTATCAGTGTTTGATTTGGGACTCAAGGCTAGCATAGCTTTGAGCGATAGCTTAAATTGACAAGAGTCTCAAGTACTTTATTATTACAAAAATTCAAGGTTTTATGACGCTCCAGTAAAAATTTACAATCATTTGTATGTTGAAAACTTTCATAGGTGTAGGACGTACCGTATAGAAGTTAGGGCCATTTGCAATTTTATCAGTGTTTTATTTGGGACTCAAGGGTAGTATAGCTTTCAGCGATAGCTTAAATTGACAAGAGGCGCGAGTACTTTATTGTTACAAAATTTCAAGGTTTTATGACGCTCCAGTAAAAAGTTACAAACATTTGAATGTTGCAAACTTTGATAGGTGTAGGACGAACCGTATAGAAGTTGGGACCATTTGAAGTTTTATCAGTGTTTGGTGTGGGACTCAAGGGCAGCTTAGCTTTGAGCGATAGCTTAAATTGACAAGAGGCTCGAGTACTTTATTGTTACAAAATTTCAAGGTTTTATGACGCTCCAGTAAAAAGTTACAAGCATTTGTATGTTGCAAACTTTGGTAGGTGTAGGACGTACCGTATAGAAGTTAGGGCCATTTGAAGTTTTATCAGTGTTTGATTTGGGACTCAAGGGTAGCATAGCTTTGAGCGATAGCTTAAATTGACAAGAGTCTCAAGTACTTTATTATTACAAAAATTCAAGGTTTTATGACGCTCCAGTAAAAATTTACAATCATTTGTATGTTGAAAACTTTCATAGGTGTAGGACGTACCGTATAGAAGTTAGGGCCATTTGCAATTTTATCAGTGTTTTATTTGGGACTCAAGGGTAGTATAGCTTTCAGCGATAGCTTAAATTGACAAGAGGCGCGAGTACTTTATTGTTACAAAATTTCAAGGTTTTATGACGCTCCAGTAAAAAGTTACAAGCATTTGAATGTTGCAAACTTTCATAGGTGTAGGACGAACCGTATAGAAGTTGGGGCCATTTGAAGTTTTATCAGTGTTTGGTGTGGGACTCAAGGGCAGCTTAGCTTTGAGCGATAGCTTAAATTGACAAGAGGCTCGAGTACTTTATTGTTACAAAATTTCAAGGTTTTATGACGCTCCAGTAAAAAGTTACAAGCATTTGTATGTTGCAAACTTTGGTAGGTGTAGGACGTACCGTATAGAAGTTAGGGCCATTTGAAGTTTTATCAGTGTTTGATTTGGGACTCAAGGGTAGCATAGCTTTGAGCGATAGCTTAAATTGACAAGAGGCTCGAGTACTTTATTGTTACAAAATTTGAAGGTTTTATGACGCTCCAGTAAAAAGATACAAGCATTTGTATGTTGCAAACTTTGATAGGTGTAGGACGTACCGTATAGAAGTTAGGGCCATTTGAAGATTTATCAGTGTTTGATTTGGGACTCAAGGGTAGCATAGCTTTGAGCGATAGCTCAAATTGGCAAGAGGCTCGAGTACTTTATTGTTACAAAATTTCAAGGTTTTATGACGCTCCAGTAAAAAGTTAGAAGCATTTGTATGTTGCAAACTTTGATAGGTGTAGGACGTACCGTATAGAAGTTGGGGATATTTGAAGTTTTATCAGTGTTTGATTTGGGACTCAAGGGCAGCATAGCTTAGAGCGATAGCTTAAATTGACAAGAGGCTCGAGTTCTTTATTGTTACAAAATTTCAAGGTTTTATGACGCTCCAGTAAAAAGTTACAAGCATTTGTATGTTGCAAACTTTGATAGCTGTAGGACGTACCGTATAGAAGCTAGGGCCATTTGAAGTTTTATCAGTGTTTGATTTGGGACTCAAGGGTAGCATAGCTTTGAGCGATAGCTTAAATTGACAAGAGGCTCGAGAACTATTGTTACAAAATTTCAAGGTTTTATGACGTTCCAGTAAAAAGTTACAAGCATTTGTATGTTGGAAACTTGGATAGGTGTAAGACGTACCGTATAGAAGCTAGGGCCATTTGAAGTTTTATCAGTGTTTGATTTGGGACTCAAGGGTAGCATAGCTTTGAGCGATAGCTTCAATTGACAAGAGGCTCGAGTACTTTATTGGCACAAAATTACAAGGTTTTATGACGCTCCAGAAAGAAGTTACAAGCATTTATATGTTGCAAACTTTGATAGGTGTAGGACGTACCGTATAGAAGTTAAGGCCATTTGAAGTTTTATCAGTGTTTGATTTGGGACTCAAGGGTAGAATAGCTTTTAGCGATAGCTTAAATTGACAAGAGGCTCGAGTACTTTATTGTTACAAAATTTCAAGGTTTTATGACGCTCCAGTAAAAAGTTACAAGCATTTGTATGTTGCAAACTTTGATAGGTGTAGGACGTACTGTATAGAAGTTAGGGCCATTTGAAGTTTTATCAGTGTTTGATTTGGGACTCAAGGGTAGCATAGCTTTGAGCGATAGCTTAAATTGACAAGAGGCTCGAGTACTTTATTGTTACAAAATTTCAAGGTTTTATGACGTTCCAGTAAAAAGTTACAAGCATTTGTATGTTGGAAACTTGGATAGGTGTAAGACGTACCGTATAGAAGCTAGGGCCATTTGAAGTTTTATCAGTGTTTGATTTGGGACTCAAGGGTAGCATAGCTTTTAGCGATAGCTTAAATTGACAAAAGGCTCGAGTATTTTATTGTTACAAAATTTCAAGGTTTTATGACGCTCCAGTAAAAAGTTACAAGCATTTGTATGTTGCAAACTTTGATAGGTGTAGGACGTATCGTATAGAAGTCAGGGTCATTTGAAGTTTTATCAGTGTTTGATTTGGGACTCAAGGGTAGCATAGCTTTGAGCGATAGCTCAAATTGACAAGAGGCTCGAGTACTTTTGTTCACTCCGAATCCTAACGTTCAGGTGGCTTCCGCCTGGTACCTGGGGCACCATGTTGTCGGCCTATCTCTGCGTTCCATCGTTCGGTACGGTGCGAAAGCACGTGTTGTGCGGTGGAGAGCGAGAGAACAGTCGAGGCAGGTGCATATCGTATTTGTGCGGAAGCCATCTTTATCTGCTGGCATATTTTGGCGCGGGGCTACGAAGCAGCGGCAGCTGCTCTCTTTGCGCGGTGGTCAGTCTGTTCTGGAATTGCGGCAAGTGTGGATCGGCGCCCAATAAATATATAAAAAGTGAAAATTGGCTAAGGAATGCTGCTGCGTATTTTTCGTTTAACGTGGTTTTCATAAGTTAATAAATAAATCTTTTTTAATCAAATAAATAGTGCTATCTGAGTGCAACATTTTGGTCCTTCGAGCCGGATAAGAATCCGGTTTTTGGTAAGTGTCGATTGTTTTAATCGAATTAAAAATATTATTATTATAAATTAACAATAATTTAAATTTGATTATACACAAATTGATTATTTTTTGTGTTTCGGTTGGGTTGCCGTGCGTTCGGGTGTTTGTGCTCTGTCGGCGCTGCTGACTATTGAAACCATTGCGCTGTTGTTGTCTTCGCTGCATTATCGCCGTTTTTAGGTACTGGTGGCTAATGCAGAAAGCAGAATAAGAAAAGTAGGTCAGTGGCTTCGTGCGATCAGCTGCTGTCTCTATTTCTTTTGTGAAGCAGGGCCGGTTACGGGTAGCAACTGGTTTCCTGAACATTGTGGGCCCTTCTGTCGCAGTGCGTTTAAACGATAAGTGTTGGGCGTGGTTTCAGTGCGGTTGCGTTCGGAGGTGCATATAAGCCAATATTGAGCTGCGTTCGCAGGCGCATAAGTTCCGCAAAATGGTGGACTCGTATATTTCGGCGGCAGATGAACTTCTGATGTTCATAAGTCGTTTTGAACGGTGCTCGCCGGAAAGTCACTCCATTATATCACTTCAACTTGATGAAGCAGAATTGGATGCTCGGTGGGCTTCGCTTAAAACGGCAAAAATAACTGCCATGTCCGAGGCGCGGGTCATGAAAGACGGTGAATCACTGTTAGAGTCAATCGGACAGCGGTTCGAGTCAAGTTTTGATACTTTTAAGCGGGGTCGTATTTTGATCGCGGAAGTGAGACAACGTTTAGAGCAGGCAACTCCCGTTCCTACTACAGGGGAGCCATTTTTATCATTGACGCACAGCATCCACGTACCCCCTTGTGATATCCCTGCCTTTGAAGGGAGTTATGCTGCATGGCCCACGTTCCTTGACATGTTTACAGCACTATTCATTAACAACACGCGGCTGTCTAATGCGGAGAAATTCTACCATTTGTCCCTTAAGACCCGGGGAGAACCACATGAAATTGTCTCCAAAATTCCAATTACTGAGGCGGGTTTTCAGCAAGTGTGGGAAAACTTACTGGAGCGCTACGACAACAAGCGCATCCAGATCAACAACCAATTGAAGACACTGTTGGGTCTTGACCCGGTTAGAAGAGAAGATGGTGGGGAAATTAAACGCCTACAGCGTGACATTGGTAACTGTATCGCTGCACTGACATCTTACGGCATCGACGTTGCGAGTTGGGATGCCATTTTAGTGTACTTGTGCTCCATGCGGCTGCCTGAGCTCACACTGTCCCTGTGGGAACAAACCATGGGGGGCCGCGCAGATATTCCAGAATGGAAGGCGATGGATGACTTCTTGTCATTGCGGTTTCGTACACTCGAGGCGATTTCGGATCTCCGGTCGCAAGGCTCCAGTTCATCACAAATAAGGGTTCAGCCGAATCAACCGCGAACAGCACGGGTGCAAACCCATCCAGTAAGTGTTACCCCGGAAGGGTGCAAAGTGTGCAGGCGGTCTACACACTCGGTGCGAAATTGTCCTGCGTTCCAGGCCGCCACCGTATCAGCTCGGTGGGGCTTGGTGCGCAAACACGGGTTGTGTGTGAATTGCTTGTCAGCTTCACATAGAGTGGCAAATTGCCCCAGCTCCTTTTCGTGCTCCACCTGTCGGGAGCGGCACCACACTCTGCTGCATACGGACTCGCCACGGGGTCGTCCAACCGCTGCGACGCCAAACCCACCATCCACATCGGGGAGGGGACGCTCCAATTCAAATGGACGCTCCTCCCTGGTCCATCCACCCGTACCCAAGTCTTCTTACCACACTGCGCAGGTATCGCGTCCGGCAGATAGGGTGGGGCCGAGTCCAAGTCATCCAAGTGGCCGCCTCTCCAATCGTGTTATCTTGGGTACGGCCTTAGTCACGATAAAACATCAAGGAGTATGGTACACAGCCCGGGCTCTGATAGATTCTGGTTCTGAGGGGTCCTTTGTTTCGGACCGCCTCCAAAAGCGCCTTAAGCTGCCGGCGCACTCAGTACATGCCCAGGTATCGGGGGTCAGCAATATCCTTGCTGGCACCGTTACCAAAGCATGTCATATCACCATCGGGTCGCGGTACGATGCCACTGTGCGTCTCCAAGTATCGGCTTTGGTGTTGCCTACCCTGACAGGTGAACTGCCGCCGCTCCTATTGAGTAAAGGAGAGCAACACAAACTGAGACACTTCAGGTTAGCCGATTCAAGCACTTCACACTCCACCCAAGTAGATTTGTTAATCGGAGGGGATCTTTACCCTCAGGTCTTGCTTGATGGGTTGCGGCGCAACCTGGTGGGGTCACTAATTGCCCAAGAAACGGTATTCGGCTGGATCCTTACAGGGCCTCTGCCGGATAAACGGATATCCACTTTCACAACTCGCGTGCAAGTGTCTGAAACTGCTTCGCTCGACCACCTTCTACGACAGTTCTGGGAAATGGAACAGCCTCTGCAAGATCGAAAGCTGTCCCAGACTGATCAAGACTGCCTTAATTTGTACTCCCAGACTACTCGTCGGGATGCTACGGGGCGATACATAGTCACTCTGCCGTTCAAACAAGGGTTTGTTCCGGAGAAGTCTCTAGGAGCGTCGCGCTATATTGCCCTTCGGCAATTTGAGCGCAATGAGTCCCGGCTGGTAAAGAGCCCGGCCGATAAGCGACAATACGACGCGGTGGTACTTGAATACGTGACGTTAAATCACATGCGCAAGGTTCCACCGCCGTCAGTAACTCCTGTGCCTCATTATTACTTGCCACATCATGCAGTAATTAAGCCGGAGAGTACAACCACCAAACTTCGCGTGGTGTTCAATGCCTCACAGGCGACTTCCAACACGGTCAGCTTGAATGACGTGTTACACACAGGGCCAGTGTTACAAGCCGATCTGACCCGGCTAATAATCCAGTGGCGTATGTTTCGCTATGTCCTGAACGGGGACATACAAAAGATGTATCGTCAGATTCTGGTTGAGCCAAGCCAAGCTTCATACCAGAGAATTGTGTTTAGGGAATCTCCCGACAGCGATATCTCTGACTATGAATTGAAAACGGTCACCTTCGGGGTGAATTGTGCTCCTTATCTTGCAATAAGGACACTTTTGCAATTGGCAGACGACATGGAGAGCAGGTTCCCATTGGCTTCTCAGGTGCTACGTAATTCGATGTACGTGGATGACGCTCTAGTGGGTACACATGATATTGCTACTGCCATTCGCACTAGGGATGAGCTGATTGAGAGCTTGGATTCAGCCGGGTTCTCAATGCGAAAGTGGGCAGCAAATTCTACAGAAATTTTATCCGGTTTGCCTCCAGGGCATCTGCTTAGGGAAGATTTTCTCCAATTCGAGGAGACCAGCACCACTCGCACTTTGGGCATTCGATGGAATGCGCGGGGGGATTGGTTTTATTTCCATGTGGCAGCTTTGCCAATCGTTGCCGTATACACCAAACGTAAGGTCCTGTCGGTCATCGCACAGCTGTTTGACCCAGCGGGATGGTTGGCTCCTATTGTCATCTCCGCTAAGATCTTGATGCAACAGATATGGTTGGATCAAATAGGTTGGGACGAGCAACTTACTCCTACCACTTTAACAAGGTGGACACACTTCTTATCGCAGTATCAGGCAATCTCCCAAGTACGCGTGCCTCGCTGGGTACGATCTGCACCTGATCGCGATATTGAGTTCCACGCCTTCTGTGATGCTTCTCAGCTAGCATATGCTGCAGCCCTTTACGTTCGGTGTAAAGGTGAAAATTCCATCTCTACCCATTTGCTAGTGGCGAAATCGCGGGTGGCCCCATTGAGAACTATCTCTCTTCCACGTTTAGAACTATGTGGGGCAACACTTTTAGCAGAGCTGATTTTCCCTCTCAAACCTCTATTAAATATTTCAGATGACAACTTGTTTTGTTGGTCCGACTCTACGATTGTGTTGGCATGGCTGCGAAAGCCACCCCACGTGTGGAAAGTCTTCGTGGCGAATCGAGTCACTGCTATTACCAGCAAAGTAGGTGTGAACAACTGGCGTCATGTCCGCTCAGAAGATAACCCAGCAGATTTAGCTAGCCGTGGTGTGGCACCTGATGCACTACTCCACAACAGGCTCTGGTGGGAAGGCCCGGCCTGGCTGCAGCAGGAGCGGAAACGGTGGCCGCCTCCGTTGGACGAAAACGTGTTAGCAACCGATGAAGAGCAACGACCTACAAAGTGTAGTATATGTGTCCTCTGCGGACGACCCAATGTTGCGCTTCTCCTCATTTTCTAGGGCCCTCCGAGTGTTGAGTTTCGTGCGCCGCTTTATGCGCCACTGTTCGGTGAAACATCGGGACACGACTCCTGACAGGGGGTCCCCGCTTACTCGGGGAGAAATCGCTGAAACGACCACTTGCCTTAATGTGCTCGCGCAGAAAATGTATTTCCCAAAAGAATACAGCGCACTTGTGGCACGGGAGCCGATATCCAGCTCCAGTTCGCTTTTGGCTCTGAATCCGTTCGTGCACTCCGATGGTACTCTGCGCGTAAATGGTCGGTTGGCGCTCACTACACATTTGCCATTTTCGGAGAGACACCCGATCATTCTGCCATACTATGGTCATTTGACTCGTCCGATAGTGAAGTTCATCCATCAGGTGTCCCTACACGGGGGGAATCAATTAATGTTGCGGCTAATCCGGACCCAATATTGGATTCCAAAAGCGAAAACGCTCATTAAAAGCACAATTCTCCAATGTAAAACATGTATTCTGTGGAAGAAGCGTCGACAACAGCAGCTCATGGCAGCTCTTCCGGTTGAACGTACCACGTGTTCACGTCCTTTTACCCATACTGGAGTTGATTTCGCGGGGCCGTTTGATATCAAGCACTATAAGGGGCGGGCATGCCACGTTACGAAGGGGTACGTCTGCATCTTTGTATGCTTCGCTACGAGAGCAGTTCACCTTGAGGCGACTAACGATTTGAGTACTCCTGCCTTCCTTGCGGCATTGTCTCGGTTTATCGCCCGCCGGGGATGTCCTTTGAAAATGCACTCGGATAATGGTCGGAACTTTGTGGGCGCGGAAAAGGCGTTGAGGCTTGATTCTCCGCGAAATCCGTGACCGAACCGTGGTGGGTCACTTTCATACTCAGATCGAGTGGGATTTTAATCCCCCCCATGCTCCACATATGGGGGGCCTTTGGGAAGCAGCGGTCAAGAGTTTCAAGTACCATTTCAAACGCATGGCAGGGCAACTTAAGTACACGTTTGAAGAATTTGTGACTCTCTTAGCGCGCATCGAGGCGTGTCTTAATTCTACGCCTATCAGCGCTCTGTCGGAGGACCCCACGGATCTCCAAGCGCTGACGCCTGGTCATTTCTTGGTGGGTGCGCCACTGTTGGCACCAGCTGAGCCTCCGGATACAACACCCTTTCTCTCAATTTTGAACCGATGGCAAAAACTGAAGGCGCTGGCCCATCAATTCAGCGTCAGGTGGAAAAACGAATACCTTCTCGAGTGTCAACGGCGGAGTAAGTGGCGAACGGCTCAAGTGAATGTCAAGGTGGGTGAGTTAGTGGTTGTGCGGGAAGACAACCTAGCGCCTCAAGAATGGCGGCTGGGCAGGGTCACCGATACGCACCCTGGTCCTGATGGAAAAGTGCGTGTTGTGGATGTGCGGACCGCACGTGGAATGCTAACCCGACCTATCACGAAGGTGGTGATCCTACCGGGAGAAGAGCCGCCTCCTACCAGCGGAGGGGTATAACGTACCTTGCACTTTTTTAATTTATAGTTTTTATGTTTTCTTTTATATCTACTCCCTTCTTGTACTAATTAAATTTTTGATATTTTCTCAGATTTCGGCCCGCGCGGTGCACAAGACCCGCTACTCGTTTTCTGACGGATGCTGCTTTTTGTCTGCCAGTTGTTCGAGTGTGTCCGTGCTACCACCTCCACTCTCCATGGCGGTGCCACCGGACCCAACAGCACCTCGTCGGACCAGGTCAACTAAATTCGACTTCCCATCGAGCTCCACCTCTCTATTACCGGCGCGCCACCTGGCTGCGTGGTTCCGAAAGCGCCAAACCAAGGTCAGGAAGAGACCAGGCGGGAACCATCTCGCGCTGTTCCGCCCTTTCTGGGTATTACGAAGAGACCGGTGCAGCTACGCCCTACTCCGCAGATCATCTGCACTATGTGTTAGCAGATGGGCCACCGCATTGAGGGGTGCGCATGCTTCCTGAAGTTGCGCCCTCGGGCACCAAACCACCCTCCATTGATGAAGGGTATGAACGGGATCCGGCGTGGATATGTTCTTCTCTTGCAATAATGCAAGGGGGCGGCATGTTCACTCCGAATCCTAACGTTCAGGTGGCTTCCGCCTGGTACCTGGGGCACCATGTTGTCGGCCTATCTCTGCGTTCCATCGTTCGGTACGGTGCGAAAGCACGTGTTGTGCGGTGGAGAGCGAGAGAACAGTCGAGGCAGGTGCATATCGTATTTGTGCGGAAGCCATCTTTATCTGCTGGCATATTTTGGCGCGGGGCTACGAAGCAGCGGCAGCTGCTCTCTTTGCGCGGTGGTCAGTCTGTTCTGGAATTGCGGCAAGTGTGGATCGGCGCCCAATAAATATATAAAAAGCGAAAATTGGCTAAGGAATGCTGCTGCGTATTTTTCGTTTAACGTGGTTTTCATAAGTTAATAAATAAATCTTTTTTAATCAAATAAATAGTGCTATCTGAGTGCAACAACTTTATTGTTACAAAATTTCAAGGTTTTATGACGCTCCAGTAAAAAGTTACAAGCATTTGTATGTTGCAATCTTTGATAGGTGTAGCACGTACCGTATAGAAGTTAGGGCCATTTGAAGTTTTATCAGTGTTTCATTTGAGATTCAAGGGTAGCATAGCTTTGAGCGATAGATTAAATTGACAAGAGGCTCGAGTACTTTATTGTTACAAAATTTCAAGGTTTTATGAAGCACCTGTAAAAAGTTACAAGCATTTGTATGTTGCTAACTTTGATAGGTGTAGGGCGTACCGTATAGAAGTTAGGGCCATTTGAAGTTTTATCAGTATTTGATTTAGTACTCAAGGGTAGTATAGCTTTGAGCGATAGCTTAAATTGACAAGAGGCTCGAGTACTTTATTCTTACAAAATTTCAAGGTTTTATTACGCTCCAGTAAAAAGTTACAAGCATTTGTATGTTGCAAACTTTGATAGGAGTAGGGTGTACCGTATGGATGTTAGCGCCATTTGAAGTTTTATCAGTGTTTGATTTGGGACTCTAGGGTAGCATAGCTTTGCGCGATAGCTAAAATTGACAAGAGGCTCGAGTACTTTATTGTTACAAAATTTCAAGGTTTTATGACGCTCCAGTAAAAAGTTACAAGCATTTGTATGTTGCAAACTTTGATAGGTGTAGGACGTACCGTATAGAAGTTAGGGCCATTTGAAGTTTTATCAGTGTTTGATTTGGGACTCAAGGGTAGAATAGCTTTTAGCGATAGCTTAAATTGACAAGAGGCTCGAGTACTTTATTGTTACAAAATTTCAAGGTTTTATGACGCTCCAGTAAAAAGTTACAAGCATTTGTATGTTGCAAACTTTGATAGATGTAGGACGTACTGTATAGAAGTTAGGGCCATTTGAAGTTTTATCAGTGTTTGATTTGGGACTCAAGGGTAGCATAGCTTTGAGCGATAGCTTAAATTGACAAGAGGCTCGAGTACTTTATTGTTACAAAATTTCAAGGTTTTATGACGTTCCAGTAAAAAGTTACAAGCATTTGTATGTTGGAAACTTGGATAGGTGTAAGACGTACCGTATAGAAGTCAGGGTCATTTGAAGTTTTATCAGTGTTTGATTTGGGACTCAAGGGTAGCATAGCTTTGAGCGTTAGCTCAAATTGACAAGAGGCTCGAGTACTTTATTGTTACAAAATTTCAAGGTTTTATGACGTTCCAGTAAAAAGTTACAAGCATTTGTATGTTGGAAACTTGGATATGTGTAACACGTACCGTATAGAAGCTAGGGCCATTTGAAGTTTTATCAGTGTTTGATTTGGGACTCAAGGGTAGCATAGCTTTGAGCGATAGCTTAAATTGACAAGAGGCTCGAGTACTTTATTGTTACAAAATTTCAAGGTTTTATGAAGCACCTGTAAAAAGTTACAAGCATTTGTATGTTGCTAACTTTGATAGGTGTAGGGCGTACCGTATAGAAGTTAGGGCCATTTGAAGTTTTATCAGTATTTGATTTAGTACTCAAGGGTAGTATAGCTTTGAGCGATAGATTAAATTGACAAGAGGCTCGAGTACTTTATTCTTACACAATTTCAAGGTTTTATGACACTCCAGTAAAAAGTTACAAGCATTTGTATGTTGCAAACTTTGATAGGAGTAGGGTGTACCGTATGGATGTTAGCGCCATTTGAAGTTTTATCAGTGTTTGATTTGGGACTCTAGGGTAGCATAGCTTTGCGCGATAGCTAAAATTGACAAGAGGCTCGAGTACTTTATTGTTACAAAATTTCACGGTTTTATGACGCTCCAGTAAAAAGTTACAAGCATTTGTATGTTGCAAACTTTGATAGGTGTAGGACGTACCGTATAGAAGTTAGGGCCATTTGAAGTTTTATCAGTGTTTGATTTGGGACTCAAGGGTAGCATAGCTTTGAGCGATAGCTCAAATTGGCAAGAGGCTCGAGTACTTTATTGTTACAAAATTTCAAGGTTTTATGACGCTCCAGTAAAAAGTTACAAGCATTTGTATGTTGCAAACTTTGATAGGTGTAGGACGTGTTGGAGTCCTCGTGTCCTTGCTTGGCGGGCGACGTCCTGTCGCGGTTCTTCGGGCGCGTGGCTGAAAACTTGAAAGCCCTAACGTCGAAATAAAACACTTATTGCTTTTCGTAACAAATACAAGACAAGATTTATTCTTACGAAACCTAATGCTTATATACTATTCTTAAAAACCTATCTCAGTCTGTGAACTGACCTTTCTGGTGTTCCAGTTCTGCACCTGTTAATTGGTGTCAGTTGGTCAAGCCAACTGACCCACTTCAAAAGTGGCGACGGTGCACTACGCTGCCCTCGTCGACTCGACTGCGGAACTGTAACACCCTAAAAGCTTACATAATAACGTTGCACAGATCACATTAACTTAGAATACTTAAACCCTAGAAGTATGCCTTATTATAGCACCGTTTTAGCACATGCTAA
Source organism: Clusia tigrina (assembly GCA_920105625.2). NCBI lineage: Eukaryota > Metazoa > Arthropoda > Insecta > Diptera > Clusiidae > Clusia > Clusia tigrina. The sequence continues at coordinate 104,900,905 of OV050033.1, read as the reverse complement.
TTTAACATAGTGTGGCATCTATTAGGAGTCGGTGCTGTGAGTAAACTACACGTAGGTAGTATGGTTCTAACTCACAACAGACGTACCGTATAGAAGTTGGGGACATTTGAAGTTTTATCAGTGTTTGATTTGGGACTCAAGGGCAGCATAGCTTAGAGCGATAGCTTAAATTGACAAGAGGCTCGAGTTCTTTATTGTTACAAAATTTCAAGGTTTTATGACGCTCCAGTAAAAAGTTACAAGCATTTGTATGTTGCAAACTTTGATAGCTGTAGGACGTACCGTATAGAAGCTAGGGCCATTTGGAGTTTTATCAGTGTTTGATTTGGGACTCAAGGGTAGCATAGCTTTGAGCGATAGCTTAAATTGACAAGAGGCTCGAGTACTTTATTGTTACAAAATTTCAAGGTTTTATGCCGTTCCAGTAAAAAGTTACAAGCATTTGTATGTTGGAAACTTGGATAGGTGTAAGACGTACCGTATAGAAGCTAGTTCCATTTGAAGTTTTATCAGTGTTTGATTTGGGACTCAAGGGTAGCATAGCTTTGAGCGATAGCTTAAATTGACAAAAGGCTCGAGTATTTTATTGTTACAAAATTTCAAGGTTTTATGACGCTCCAGTAAAAAGTTACAAGCATTTGTATGTTGCAAACTTTGATAGGTGTAGGACGTACCGTATAGAAGTCAGGGTCTTATTATCTGGGTGCAGGGTGTGATAAAACTTAAAGTTCGGAATCTGAAAATGGCTTTTGTTGGTGAAATGGGTTTCAGATATTAGGAGTATATCTATTTCGTATGTTTTAAGGAATTTTTTAATTTCTAATAAATGTTTTGACAGCCCATTAGCGTTCCATAGAATGATTTTTATGGGATTGAGGATGAGCAATTCTTAGTCGTGAGGGTCACTAATAAGTTCATCATTGTTGTGATTTGTTGCATGACTTGCCGCAGTAGCATTATCATTTCTCGCATTTCGTTCGGAGCTTGGGTTTCTGCAGGAACAGTATTAATTGGTAGGGCCGTTGTGTTTTCATTAGTTGCTTGTGTTGAGTGTTTCAGTGCCTGAGCATATGAAAGTACATTTTGAGTTTGTTTTGATGTACTGGGATTTACCAGAACTTCCTGTTGTTGAGTAGGATTCATGGGTAAATTGTCGTTTTTCCTTAATTGTGGGTATTTCATTTTCTGAAGATTTTTATAGACTACACAACCTTTGTAATTTGCTGGGTGATTACCTTCACACAAGGCGCATTTGACTTCATCTGATCTGCTTTTACGTACACAATCTGAAGACGTGTGGCTTCCGGCGCATTTAATACACATTGGTTTCCTGCGACAGTACGTTTTTTTATGCCCATACTGCAGTTAGCGCATTGGGGAATATCGCGAGTCGGTCGGGGGGGCTCAAAAACAATTTTTGTATGAAGCAGGTATTTGACTTCATAAATTTCTTTATTGTTTGAGTTTGTTTGAAGTTCAATGATAAACATTGGCAGAGGCTTTTTTGTGTTTCTTCGCTTTATGTTCCAAATATTCGTGACAGAGTGACCGAGGTTTTGCAGGGCTTGGGTTATTTCATCTGTGCCTATATATGGGTGCATATTTTTCAGTACTACTTTGAAGCCTCTTTCTTGTTTTGGCTTATAGGTGAAAAATTCGGTGTTTTTTATCTCAAGCTGGTTGACTATTGTCTTGTAGGCTTCTGGAGAAAATGCCTGGATTTTAACTTGCTCATTGTTTATGAGCTTTAATTCGTATGAATTTGGAGCAGCTTCAGACAATAGTTTCATTAGAGGAGCTATATTGGTAACTCTGTCAACAAATATTGGTGGGGGCTTAGACACTTTTTCTTTATGTTCTGTGCTTTTTTGGTCACATTCTTCAACTTCTTCTAGGGACGAAAATCGATTTTCGGTTCCTTTCGGATCTCCTAGCCAGTATTTTTCAAGTTTAGCTTGTTTTTGAGTGGTCTTTGTCTTACCTGGACTCTCTCTCTGCCTTTTCTTGTTTAGAACCGTTTTCCAGTCCTCGTCGTGGGAGGGTACACTTACTATGACTTGGGGAGAGGCAACTGGTTGCTGTTGTTTGTGTAGCAGCTGAAGCTGGCGTTGAAGCTGATCAATTTGTTGTTGGACAGTTTGTTGAGAGCTGTTTTTATTTGGAAAAGACGAGCTTGATTGTGGCGAGGGGTATTGAGGACTCCAGGAATTTTGGAGCGGATTCTGAAGAAGGGGTTTCTTTTGTGTTTGCAGTTGTTGATGCTGCTGTTGTTGTTCCTGATGTTGTTTTTCTCGGTGTTGCTGTTGTTGTTGTTGTTGTTGTAGTTGTTGTTGTTGTTGTTGTTGTTCTTGTTGTTGTCGTCGTTGTTGTTGTTGCTCTTCTTGTTGTTGACCTTCCCCTCTAGGTGGGGTACGGTCTACACCCATTTTTTTTTCTTTATTATTTATTTTTGTTTAAAATGAACTTTGGCAACTCTACACTAGATACTTGCTAAGCCGCTTTTAATTTAACGTATTTGTGTACATACATAACCGTATAATAGCAGTGCTATTTTGCGGTTGTCTCACTTTGTGATTATTTGTTGTTTCTCACTTTATAATTTTGTTGTTTTTATTTTTGTATATTTTGTTTTTGTTTTTACACTTTATTTAAAAATTAAAGAATTTTAAGTTAGTTGTTTTCAGAATCACTGCACTCGGCACTCTTCCGACGCAGAAAATTTTGCACTTTCACGCTTGTGCGAAATTGTTATTATTTTCTATTTAATTACCTCGATTTTTGTTAAATTTTATTATCACTATCGGATTAGTTTTTCACTTTGTAAGAGTTGCCATAGGGCCATTTGAAGTTTTATCAGTGTTTGATTTGGGACTCAAGGGTAGACTAGCTTTTAGCGATAGCTTAAATTGACAAGAGGCTCGAGTACTTTATTGTTACAAAATTTCAAGGTTTTATGACGCTCTAGTAAAAAGTTACAAGCATTTGTATGTTGCAAACTTTGATAGGTGTAGGACGTACCATATAGAAGTTAGGGCCATTTGAAGTTTTGTCAGTGTTTGATTTGGGACTCAAGGGTAGCATAGCTTTGAGTGATAGCTTAAATTGACAAGAGGCTCGAGTACTTTATTGATACAAAATTTCAAGGTTTTATGACGCTCCAGTAAAAAGTTACAAGCATTTGTATGTTCCAAACTTTGATAGGTGTAGGACGTATCGTATAGAAGTTGGGGCCATTTGAAGTTTTATCAGTGTTTTATTTGGGACTCAAGGGTAGCATAGCTTTGAGCGATAGCTTAAATTGACAAAAGGCTCGAGTACTTTATTGTTACAAAATTTCAAGGTTTTATGACGCTCCAGTAAAAAGTTACAAGCATTTGAATGTTGCAAACTTTGATAGGTGTAGGACGAACCGTATAGAAGTTGGGGCCATTTGAAGTTTTATCAGTGTTTGGTGTGGGACTCAAGGGCAGCTTAGATTTGAGCGATAGCTTAAATTGACAAGAGGCTCGAGTACTTTATTGTTACAAAATTTCCAGATTTTATGACGCTCCAGTAAAAAGTTACAAGCATTTGTATGTTGCAAACTTTGGTAGGTGTAGGACGTACCGTATAGAAGTTAGGGCCATTTGAAGTTTTATCAGTGTTTGATTTGGGACTCAAGGGTAGCATAGCTTTGAGCGATAGCTTAAATTGACAAGAGGCTCGAGTACTTTATTGTTACAAAATTTGAAGGTTTTATGACGCTCCAGTAAAAAGATACAAGCATTTGTATGTTGCAAACTTTGATAGGTGTAGGACGTACCGTATAGAAGTTAGGGCCATTTGAAGATTTATCAGTGTTTGATTTGGGACTCAAGGGTAGCATAGCTTTGAGCGATAGCTCAAATTGGCAAGAGGCTCGAGTACTTTATTGTTACAAAATTTCAAGGTTTTATGACGCTCCAGTAAAAAGTTACAAGCATTTGTATATTGCAAACTTTGATAGGTGTAGGACGTACCGTATAGAAGTTGGGGAATTTTGAAATTTTATCAGTGTTTGATTTGGGACTCAAGGGCAGCATAGCTTAGAGCGATAGCTTAAATTGACAAGAGGCTCGAGTTCTTTATTGTTACAAAATTTCAAGGTTTTATGACGCTCCAGTAAAAAGTTACAAGCATTTGTATGTTGCAAACTTTGATAGGTGTAGGACGTACCGTATAGAAGCTAGGGCCATTTGAAGTTTTATCAGTGTTTGATTTGGGACTCAAGGGTAGCATAGCTTTGAGCGATAGCTTAAATTGACAAGAGGCTCGAGTACTTTATTGTTACAAAATTTCAAGGTTTTATGACGTTCCAGTAAAAAGTTACAAGCATTTGTATGTTGGAAACTTGGATAGGTGTAAGACGTACCGTATAGAAGCTAGGGCCATTTGAAGTTTTATCAGTGTTTGATTTGGGACTCAAGGGTAGCATAGCTTTGAGCGATAGCTTAAATTGACAAAAGGCTCGAGTATTTTATTGTTACAAAATTTCAAGGTTTTATGACGCTCCAGTAAAAAGTTACAAGCATTTGTACGAGTATGTTGCAAACATTGATAGGTGTAGGACGTACCGTATAGAAGTTAGGGCCATTTGAAGTTTTATCAGTGTTTGATTTGGGACTCAAGGGTAGCATAGCTTTGAGCGATAGCTTAAATTGACAAGAGGCTCGAGTACCAATTGTTACAAAATTTCAATGTTTTATGACGCTCCAGTAAAAAGTTACAAGCATTTGTACGAGTATGTTGCAAACTTTGATAGGTGTAGGACGTACCGTATAGAAGTTAGGGCCATTTGAAGTTTTATCAGTGTTTGATTTGTGACTCAAGGGTAGCATAGCTTTTAGCGATAGCTTAAATTGACAAAAGGCTCGAGTACTTTATTGTTAAAAAAATTTCAAGGTTTTATGACGCTCCAGTAAAAAGTTACAAGCATTTGTATGTTGGAAACTTTGATAGGTGTAGGACGTACCGTACAGAAGCTAGGGCCATTTGAAGTTTTATCAGTGTTTGATTTAGGACTCAAGGGTAGCATATCTTTGAGCGATAACTTAAATTAACAAGAGGCTCGAGTACTTTATTGTTACAAAATTTCAAGTTTTTATGACGCTCCAGTAAAAAGTTACAAGCATTTGTATGTTGCAAACTTTGATAGGTGTAGGACGTACCGTATAGAAGTCAGGGTCATTTGAAGTTTTATCAGTGTTTGATTTGGGACTCAAGGGTAGAATAGCATTTAGCGATAGCGTAAATTGACAAGAGGCGCGAGTACTTTATTGTTACAAAATTTCCAGGTTTTATGACGCTCCAGTAAAAAGTTACAAGCATTTGTATGTTGCAAACTTTGATAGGTGTAGGACGTACCGTATAGAAGTTAGGGCCATTTGAAGTTTTATCAGTGTTTGATTTGGGACTCAAGGGTAGCATAGCTTTGAGCGATAGCTTAAATTGACAAGAGGCTCGAGTACTTTATTGTCACAAAATTACAAGGTTTTATGACGCTCCAGAAAGAAGGTACAAGCATTTGTATGTTGCAAACTTTGATAGTTGTAGGACGTACCGTATAGAAGTTAGGGCCATTTGAAGTTTTATCAGTGTTTGATTTGGGACTCAACGGTAGAATAGCTTTTAGCTTTAGCTTAAATTGACAAGAGGCTCGAGTACTTTATTGATACAAAATATCAAGGTTTTATGACGCTCCACTAAAAAGTTACAAGCATTTGTATGTTGCAAACTTTGATAGGTGTAGGACGTACCGTATAGAAGTTAGGGCTATTTGTAGTTTTATCAGTGTTTAATTTGGGACTCAAGGGTAGCATAGCTTTGAGCGATAGCTCCAATTGACAAGAGGCTCGAGTACTTTATTGTTACAAAATTTCAAGGTTTTTTGACGCTACAGTGAAAAGTTACAAGCATTTGTATGTTGCAAACTTTGATAGGTGTACGACGTACCGTTTAGAAGTTAGAGCCATTTGCAGTTTTATCAGTGTTTGATTTGGAACTCAAGGGTTGCATAGCTTTGAGCGATAGCTTAAATTGACAAGAGGCTCGAGTACTTTATTGTTTCAAAATTTCAAGGTTTTATGACGCTCCAGTAAAAAGTTCCAAGCATTTGTACGAGTATGTTGCAAAATTTGATAGATGTAGGACGTACCGTATAGAAGTTAGGGCCATTTGAAGTTTTATCAGTGTTTGATTTGGTACTCAAGGGTAGCACAGCTTTGAGCGATAGCTTAAATTGACAAGAGGCTCGAGTACTTTATTGTTACAAAATTTCAAAGTTTTATGACGCTCCAGCAAAAAGTTACAAGCATTTGTATGTTGCAAACTTTGATAGGTGTAATACGTACCTTATAGAAGTTGGGGCCATTAGAAGTTTATCAGTGTTTGATTTGGGACTCAAGGGCTTTGAGCGATAACGTAAATTGACAAGAGGTTCGAGTACTTTATTGTTAGAAAATTTCAAGGTTTTATGACGCTCCAGTAAAAAGTTACAAGCATTTGTATGTTGCAAACTTTGATAGGTGTAGGTCGTACCGTATAGAAGTTAGGGCCATTTGAAGATTTATCAGTGTTTGATTTGGGACTCAAGGGTAGCATAGCTTTGAGCGATAGCTCAAATTGACAAGAGGCACGAGTACTTGATTGTTACAAAAATTTCAAGGTTTTATGACGCTCCAGTAAAAAGTTACAAGCATTTGTACGAGTATGTTGTAAACTTTGATAGGTGTAGGACGTACCGTATAGAAGTTAGGGCCATTTGAAGTTTTATCAGTGTTTGATTTGGGACTCAAGGGTAGCATAGCTTTGAGCGATAGCTTAAATTGACAAGAGGCTCGAGTACTTTATTGTTACAAAATTTCAAGATTTTTTGGCGCTCCAGTAAAAAGTTACAAGCATTTGTATATTGCAAACTTTGATAGGTGTAGGACGTACCGTATAGAAGTTAGGGTCATTTTAAGTTTTATCAGTGTTTGATTTGGGAGTCAAGGGTAGAATAGCTTTTAGCGATAGCTTAAATTGACAAAAGCCTCGAGTACTTTTTTGTTACAAAATTTCAAGGTTTTATGACGCTCCAGTAAAAAGTTACAAGCATTTGTATGTTGAAAACTTTGATAGGTGTAGGACGTACCGTATAGAAGCTAGGGCCATTTGAAGTTTATCTGTGTTTGATTTGGGACTCAAGGGTAGCATAGCTTTGAGCGATAGCTTAAATTGACAAGAGGCTCGAGTACTTTATTGTTACAAAATTTCAAGGTTTTATGACGCTCCAGTAAAAAGTTACAAGCATTTGTATGTTGCAAACTTTGATAGGTGTAGGACGTACCGTATAGAAGTTAGGGCCATTTGTGGTTTATCAGTGTTTGATTTGGGACTCAAGGGTAGCATAGCTTTGAGCGGTAGCTTAAATTGGCAAGAGGCTCGAGTACTTTATTGTTACAAAATTACAAGGTTTTATGACGCTCCAGTAAAAAGTTACAAGCATTTGTATGTTGCAAACTTTGATAGGTATAGGACGTACCGTGTAGAAATTAGGGCCAATTGAAGTTTTGTCAGTGTTTGATTTGGGACTCAAGGGTAGCATAGCTTTAAGCGATAGCTTAAATTGACAAGAGGCTCGAGTACTTTTTTGTTACAAAATTTCAAGGTTTTATGACGCTCCAGTAAAAAGTTACAAGCATTTGTATGTTGGAAACTTGGATGGGTGTAAGACGTACTGTATAGAAGCTAGGGCCATTTGAAGTTTTATCAGTGTTTGATTTGGGACTCAAGGGTAGCATAGCTTTGAGCGATAGCTTAAATTGACAAAAGGCTCGAGTATTTTATTGTTACAAAATTTCAAGGTTTTATGACGCTCCAGTAAAAAGTTACAAGCATTTGTACGAGTATGTTGCAAACTTTGATAGGTGTAGGACGTACCGTATAGAAGTTAGGGCCATTTGAAGTTTTATCAGTGTTTGATTTGGGACTCAAGGGTAGCATAGCTTTAAGCGATAGCTTAAATTGACAAGAGGCTCGAGTACTTTATTGATACAAAATTTCAAGGTTTTATGACGCTCCAGTAAAAAGTTACAAGCATTTGTATGTTCCAAACTTTGATAGGTGTAGGACGTATCGTATAGAAGTTGGGGCCATTTGAAGTTTTATCAGTGTTTTATTTGGGACTCAAGGGTAGCATAGCTTTGAGCGATAGCTTAAATTGACAAAAGGCTCGAGTACTTTATTGTTACAAAATTTCAAGGTTTTATGACGCTCCAGTAAAAAGTTACAAGCATTTGAATGTTGCAAACTTTGATAGGTGTAGGACGAACCGTATAGAAGTTGGGGCCATTTGAAGTTTTATCAGTGTTTGGTGTGGGACTCAAGGGCAGCTTAGATTTGAGCGATAGCTTAAATTGACAAGAGGCTCGAGTACTTTATTGTTACAAAATTTCCAGATTTTATGACGCTCCAGTAAAAAGTTACAAGCATTTGTATGTTGCAAACTTTGGTAGGTGTAGGACGTACCGTATAGAAGTTAGGGCCATTTGAAGTTTTATCAGTGTTTGATTTGGGACTCAAGGGTAGCATAGCTTTGAGCGATAGCTTAAATTGACAAGAGGCTCGAGTACTTTATTGTTACAAAATTTGAAGGTTTTATGACGCTCCAGTAAAAAGATACAAGCATTTGTATGTTGCAAACTTTGATAGGTGTAGGACGTACCGTATAGAAGTTAGGGCCATTTGAAGATTTATCAGTGTTTGATTTGGGACTCAAGGGTAGCATAGCTTTGAGCGATAGCTCAAATTGGCAAGAGGCTCGAGTACTTTATTGTTACAAAATTTCAAGGTTTTATGACGCTCCAGTAAAAAGTTACAAGCATTTGTATATTGCAAACTTTGATAGGTGTAGGACGTACCGTATAGAAGTTGGGGAATTTTGAAATTTTATCAGTGTTTGATTTGGGACTCAAGGGCAGCATAGCTTAGAGCGATAGCTTAAATTGACAAGAGGCTCGAGTTCTTTATTGTTACAAAATTTCAAGGTTTTATGACGCTCCAGTAAAAAGTTACAAGCATTTGTATGTTGCAAACTTTGATAGGTGTAGGACGTACCGTATAGAAGCTAGGGCCATTTGAAGTTTTATCAGTGTTTGATTTGGGACTCAAGGGTAGCATAGCTTTGAGCGATAGCTTAAATTGACAAGAGGCTCGAGTACTTTATTGTTACAAAATTTCAAGGTTTTATGACGTTCCAGTAAAAAGTTACAAGCATTTGTATGTTGGAAACTTGGATAGGTGTAAGACGTACCGTATAGAAGCTAGGGCCATTTGAAGTTTTATCAGTGTTTGATTTGGGACTCAAGGGTAGCATAGCTTTGAGCGATAGCTTAAATTGACAAAAGGCTCGAGTATTTTATTGTTACAAAATTTCAAGGTTTTATGACGCTCCAGTAAAAAGTTACAAGCATTTGTACGAGTATGTTGCAAACATTGATAGGTGTAGGACGTACCGTATAGAAGTTAGGGCCATTTGAAGTTTTATCAGTGTTTGATTTGGGACTCAAGGGTAGCATAGCTTTGAGCGATAGCTTAAATTGACAAGAGGCTCGAGTACTTTATTGTTACAAAATTTCAATGTTTTATGACGCTCCAGTAAAAAGTTACAAGCATTTGTACTAGTATGTTGCAAACTTTGATAGGTGTAGGACGTACCGTATAGAAGTTAGGGCCATTTGAAGTTTTATCAGTGTTTGATTTGTGACTCAAGGGTAGCATAGCTTTTAGCGATAGCTTAAATTGACAAAAGGCTCGAGTACTTTATTGTTAAAAAAATTTCAAGGTTTTATGACGCTCCAGTAAAAAGTTACAAGCATTTGTATGTTGGAAACTTTGATAGGTGTAGGACGTACCGTACAGAAGCTAGGGCCATTTGAAGTTTTATCAGTGTTTGATTTAGGACTCAAGGGTAGCATATCTTTGAGCGATAACTTAAATTAACAAGAGGCTCGAGTACTTTATTGTTACAAAATTTCAAGTTTTTATGACGCTCCAGTAAAAAGTTACAAGCATTTGTATGTTGCAAACTTTGATAGGTGTAGGACGTACCGTATAGAAGTCAGGGTCATTTGAAGTTTTATCAGTGTTTGATTTGGGACTCAAGGGTAGAATAGCATTTAGCGATAGCGTAAATTGACAAGAGGCGCGAGTACTTTATTGTTACAAAATTTCCAGGTTTTATGACGCTCCAGTAAAAAGTTACAAGCATTTGTATGTTGCAAACTTTGATAGGTGTAGGACGTACCGTATAGAAGTTAGGGCCATTTGAAGTTTTATCAGTGTTTGATTTGGGACTCAAGGGTAGCATAGCTTTGAGCGATAGCTTAAATTGACAAGAGGCTCGAGTACTTTATTGTCACAAAATTACAAGGTTTTATGACGCTCCAGAAAGAAGGTACAAGCATTTGTATGTTGCAAACTTTGATAGTTGTAGGACGTACCGTATAGAAGTTAGGGCCATTTGAAGTTTTATCAGTGTTTGATTTGGGACTCAACGGTAGAATAGCTTTTAGCTTTAGCTTAAATTGACAAGAGGCTCGAGTACTTTATTGATACAAAATATCAAGGTTTTATGACGCTCCACTAAAAAGTTACAAGCATTTGTATGTTGCAAACTTTGATAGGTGTAGGACGTACCGTATAGAAGTTAGGGCTATTTGTAGTTTTATCAGTGTTTAATTTGGGACTCAAGGGTAGCATAGCTTTGAGCGATAGCTCCAATTGACAAGAGGCTCGAGTACTTTATTGTTACAAAATTTCAAGGTTTTTTGACGCTACAGTGAAAAGTTACAAGCATTTGTATGTTGCAAACTTTGATAGGTGTACGACGTACCGTTTAGAAGTTAGAGCCATTTGCAGTTTTATCAGTGTTTGATTTGGAACTCAAGGGTTGCATAGCTTTGAGCGATAGCTTAAATTGACAAGAGGCTCGAGTACTTTATTGTTTCAAAATTTCAAGGTTTTATGACGCTCCAGTAAAAAGTTCCAAGCATTTGTACGAGTATGTTGCAAAATTTGATAGATGTAGGACGTACCGTATAGAAGTTAGGGCCATTTGAAGTTTTATCAGTGTTTGATTTGGTACTCAAGGGTAGCACAGCTTTGAGCGATAGCTTAAATTGACAAGAGGCTCGAGTACTTTATTGTTACAAAATTTCAAAGTTTTATGACGCTCCAGCAAAAAGTTACAAGCATTTGTATGTTGCAAACTTTGATAGGTGTAATACGTACCTTATAGAAGTTGGGGCCATTAGAAGTTTATCAGTGTTTGATTTGGGACTCAAGGGCTTTGAGCGATAACGTAAATTGACAAGAGGTTCGAGTACTTTATTGTTAGAAAATTTCAAGGTTTTATGACGCTCCAGTAAAAAGTTACAAGCATTTGTATGTTGCAAACTTTGATAGGTGTAGGTCGTACCGTATAGAAGTTAGGGCCATTTGAAGATTTATCAGTGTTTGATTTGGGACTCAAGGGTAGCATAGCTTTGAGCGATAGCTCAAATTGACAAGAGGCACGAGTACTTGATTGTTACAAAAATTTCAAGGTTTTATGACGCTCCAGTAAAAAGTTACAAGCATTTGTACGAGTATGTTGTAAACTTTGATAGGTGTAGGACGTACCGTATAGAAGTTAGGGCCATTTGAAGTTTTATCAGTGTTTGATTTGGGACTCAAGGGTAGCATAGCTTTGAGCGATAGCTTAAATTGACAAGAGGCTCGAGTACTTTATTGTTACAAAATTTCAAGATTTTTTGGCGCTCCAGTAAAAAGTTACAAGCATTTGTATGTCGCAAACTTTGATAGGTGTAGGACGTACCGTATAGAAGTTAGGGTCATTTTAAGTTTTATCAGTGTTTGATTTGGGAGTCAAGGGTAGAATAGCTTTTAGCGATAGCTTAAATTGACAAAAGCCTCGAGTACTTTATTGTTACAAAATTTCAAGGTTTTATGACGCTCCAGTAAAAAGTTACAAGCATTTGTATGTTGAAAACTTTGATAGGTGTAGGACGTACCGTATAGAAGCTAGGGCCATTTGAAGTTTATCTGTGTTTGATTTGGGACTCAAGGGTAGCATAGCTTTGAGCGATAGCTTAAATTGACAAGAGGCTCGAGTACTTTATTGTTACAAAATTTCAAGGTTTTATGACGCTCCAGTAAAAAGTTACAAGCATTTGTATGTTGCAAACTTTGATAGGTGTAGGACGTACCGTATAGAAGTTAGGGCCATTTGTGGTTTATCAGTGTTTGATTTGGGACTCAAGGATAGCATAGCTTTGAGCGGTAGCTTAAATTGGCAAGAGGCTCGAGTACTTTATTGTTACAAAATTACAAGGTTTTATGACGCTCCAGTAAAAAGTTACAAGCATTTGTATGTTGCAAACTTTGATAGGTATAGGACGTACCGTATAGAAATTAGGGCCAATTGAAGTTTTGTCAGTGTTTGATTTGGGACTCAAGGGTAGCATAGCTTTAAGCGATAGCTTAAATTGACAAGAGGCTCGAGTACTTTTTTGTTACAAAATTTCAAGGTTTTATGACGCTCCAGTAAAAAGTTACAAGCATTTGTATGTTGGAAACTTGGATGGGTGTAAGACGTACTGTATAGAAGCTAGGGCCATTTGAAGTTTTATCAGTGTTTGATTTGGGACTCAAGGGTAGCATAGCTTTGAGCGATAGCTTAAATTGACAAAAGGCTCGAGTATTTTATTGTTACAAAATTTCAAGGTTTTATGACGCTCCAGTAAAAAGTTACAAGCATTTGTACGAGTATGTTGCAAACTTTGATAGGTGTAGGACGTACCGTATAGAAGTTAGGGCCATTTGAAGTTTTATCAGTGTTTGATTTGGGACTCAAGGGTAGCATAGCTTTGAGCGATAGCTTAAATTGTCAAGAGGCTCGAGTACTTTATTGTTACAAAATTTCAATGTTTTATGACGCTCCAGTAAAAAGTTACAAGCATTTGTACGAGTATGTTGCAAACTTTGATAGGTGTAGGACGTACCGTATAGAAGTTAGGGCCATTTGAAGTTTTATCAGTGTTTGATTTGTGACTCAAGGGTAGCATAGCTTTTAGCGATAGCTTAAATTGACAAAAGGCTCGAGTACTTTATTGTTACAAAATTTCAAGGTTTTATGACGCTCCAGTAAAAAGTTACAAGCATTTGTACGAGTATGTTGCAAACTTTGATAGGTGTAGGACGTACCGTATAGAAGTTAGGGCCATTTGAAGTTTTATCAGTGTTTGATTTGAGACTCAAGGGTAGCATGGCTTTGAGCGATAGCTTAAATTGACAACAGGCTCGAGTACTTTATTGTTACAAAATTTCAAGGTTTTATGACGCTCCAGTAAAAAGTTACAAGCATTTGTATGTTGGAAACTTTGATAGGTGTAGGACGTACCGTACAGAAGCTAGGGCCATTTGAAGTTTTATCAGTGTTTGATTTAGGACTCAAGGGTAGCATATCTTTGAGCGATAGCTTAAATTAACAAGAGGCTCGAGTACTTTATTGTTACAAAATTTCAAGTTTTTATGACGCTCCAGTAAAAAGTTACAAGCATTTGTATGTTGCAAACTTTGATAGGTGTAGGACGTACCGTATAGAAGTCAGGGTCATTTGAAATTTTTTCAGTGTTTGATTTGGGACTCAAGGGTAGAATAGCTTTTAGCGATAGCGTAAATTGACAAGAGGCGCGAGTACTTTATTGTTACAAAATTTCCAGGTTTTATGACGCTCCAGTAAAAAGTTACAAGCATTTGTATGTTGCAAACTTTGATAGGTGTAGGACGTACCGTATAGAAGTTAGGGCCATTTGAAGTTTTATCAGTGTTTGATTTGGGACTCAAGGGTAGAATAGCTTTTAGCGATAGCTTAAATTGACAAGAGGCTCGAGTACTTTATTGATACAAAATTTCAAGGTTTTATGACGCTCCACTAAAAAGTTACAAGCATTTGTATGTTGCAAACTTTGATAGGTGTAGGACGTACCGTATAGAAGTTAGGGCCATTTGTAGTTTTATCAGTGTTTAATTTGGGACTCAAGGGTAGCATAGCTTTGAGCGATAGCTCCAATTGACAAGAGGCTCGAGTACTTTATTGTTACAAAATTTCAAGGTTTATTGACGCTACAGTGAAAAGTTACAAGCATTTGTATGTTGCCAACTTTGATAGGTGTACGACGTACCGTATAGAAGTTAGAGCCATTTGCAGTTTATCTGTGTTTGATTTGGGACTCAAGGGTAGCATAGCTTTGAGCGATAGCTTAAATTGACAAGAGGCTCGAGTACTTTATTGTTACAAAATTTCAAGGTTTTATGACGCTCCAGTAAAAAGTTACAAGCATTTGTATGTTGCAAACTTTGATAGGTGTAGGACGTACCGTATAGAAGTTAGGGCCATTTGTGGTTTATCAGTGTTTGATTTGGGACTCAAGGGTAGCATAGCTTTGAGCGGTAGCTTAAATTGGCAAGAGGCTCGAGTACTTTATTGTTACAAAATTACAAGGTTTTATGACGCTCCAGTAAAAAGTTACAAGCATTTGTATGTTGCAAACTTTGATAGGTATAGGACGTACCGTATAGAAATTAGGGCCAATTGAAGTTTTGTCAGTGTTTGATTTGGGACTCAAGGGTAGCATAGCTTTGAGCGATAGCTTAAATTGACAAGAGGCTCGAGTACTTTATTGTTACAAAATTTCAAGGTTTTATGACGCTCCAGTAAAAAGTTACAAGCATTTGTATGTTGGAAACTTGGATGGGTGTAAGACGTACTGTATAGAAGCTAGGGCCATTTGAAGTTTTATCAGTGTTTGATTTGGGACTCAAGGGTAGCATAGCTTTGAGCGATAGCTTAAATTGACAAAAGGCTCGAGTATTTTATTGTTACAAAATTTCAAGGTTTTATGACGCTCCAGTAAAAAGTTACAAGCATTTGTACGAGTATGTTGCAAACTTTGATAGGTGTAGGACGTACCGTATAGAAGTTAGGGCCATTTGAAGTTTTATCAGTGTTTGATTTGGGACTCAAGGGTAGCATAGCTTTGAGCGATAGCTTAAATTGTCAAGAGGCTCGAGTACTTTATTGTTACAAAATTTCAATGTTTTATGACGCTCCAGTAAAAAGTTACAAGCATTTGTACGAGTATGTTGCAAACTTTAATAGGTGTAGGACGTACCGTATAGAAGTTAGGGCCATTTGAAGTTTTATCAGTGTTTGATTTGTGACTCAAGGGTAGCATAGCTTTTAGCGATAGCTTAAATTGACAAAAGGCTCGAGTACTTTATTGTTACAAAATTTCAAGGTTTTATGACGCTCCAGTAAAAAGTTACAAGCATTTGTATGTTGGAAACTTAGATAGGTGTAGGACGTACCGTACAGAAGCTAGGGCCATTTGAAGTTTTATCAGTGTTTGATTTAGGACTCAAGGGTAGCATATCTTTGAGCGATAGCTTAAATTAACAAGAGGCTCGAGTACTTTATTGTTACAAAATTTCAAGTTTTTATGACGCTCCAGTAAAAAGTTACAAGCATTTGTATGTTGCAAACTTTGATAGGTGTAGGACGTACCGTATAGAAGTCAGGGTCATTTGAAATTTTTTCAGTGTTTGATTTGGGACTCAAGGGTAGAATAGCTTTTAGCGATAGCGTAAATTGACAAGAGGCTCGAGTACTTTATTGTTACAAAATTTCAAGGTTTTTTGACGCTCCAGTGAAAAGTTACAAGCATTTGTATGTTGCCAACTTTGATAGGTGTACGACGTACCGTATAGAAGTTAGAGCCATTTGCAGTTTTATCAGTGTTTGATTTGGGACTCAAGGGTTGCATAGCTTAGAGCGATAGCTTAATTGACAAGAGGCTCGAGTACTTTATTGTTTCAAAATTTAAAGGTTTTATGACGCTCCAGTAAAAAGTTCCAAGCATTTGTACGAGTATGTTGCAAACTTTGATAGGTGTAGGACGTACCGTATAGAAGTTAGGGCTATTTGAAGTTTTATCAGTGTTTGATTTGGTACTCAAGGGTAGCACAGCTTTGAGCGATAGCTTAAATTGACAAGAGGCTCGAGTACTTTATTGTTACAAAATTTCAAAGTTTTATGACGCTCCAGTAAAAAGTTACAAGCATTTGTATGTTGCAAACTTTGATAGGTGTAGGACGTACCGTATAGAAGTTAGGGCCATTTGTAGTTTTATCAGTGTTTAATTTGGGACTCAAGGGTAGCATAGCTTTGAGCGATAGCTCCAATTGACAAGAGGCTCGAGTACTTTATTGTTACAAAATTTCAAGGTTTTTTGACGCTACAGTGAAAAGTTACAAGCATTTGTATGTTGCCAACTTTGATAGGTGTAATACGTACCTTATAGAAGTTGGGGCCATTAGAAGTTTATCAGTGTTTGATTGGGACTCAAGGGCTTTGAGCGATAACGTAAATTGACAAGAGGTTCGAGTACTTTTTTGTTAGAAAATTTCAAGGTTTTATGACGCTCCAGTAAAAAGTTACAAGCATTTGTATGTTGCAAACTTTGATAGGTGTAGGTCGTACCGTATAGAAGTTAGGGCCATTTGAAGATTTATCAGTGTTTGATTTGGGACTCAAGGGTAGCATAGCTTTGAGCGATAGCTCAAATTGACAAGAGGCACGAGTACTTTATTGTTACAAAAATTTCAAGGTTTTATGACGCTCCAGTAAAAAGTTACAAGCATTTGTACGAGTATGTTGTAAACTTTGATAGGTGTAGGACGTACCGTATAGAAGTTAGGGCCATTTGAAGTTTTATCAGTGTTTGATTTGGGACTCAAGGGTAGCATAGCTTTGAGCGATAGTTTAAATTGACAAGAGGCTCGAGTACTTTATTGTTACAAAATTTCAAGATTTTTTGGCGCTCCAGTAAAAAGTTACAAGCATTTGTATATTGCAAACTTTGATAGGTGTAGGACGTACCGTATAGAAGTTAGGGTCATTTGAAGTTTTATCAGTGTTTGATTTGGGACTCAAGGGTAGAATAGCTTTTAGCGATAGCTTAAATTGACAAGAGGCTCGAGTACTTTATTGTTTCAAAATTTCAAGGTTTTATGACGCTCCAGTAAAAAGTTACAAGCATTTGTATGTTGAAAACTTTGATAGGTGTAGGACGTACCGTATAGAAGCTAGGTCCATTTGAAGTTTATCTGTGTTTGATTTGGGACTCAAGGGTAGCATAGCTTTGAGCGATAGCTTAAATTGACAAGAGGCTCAAGTACTTTATTGTTACAAAATTTCAAGGTTTTATGACGCTCCAGTAAAAAGTTACAAGCATTTGTATGTTGCAAACTTTGATAGGTGTAGGACGTACCGTATAGAAGTTAGGGCCATTTGTGGTTTATCAGTGTTTGATTTGGGACTCAAGGGTAGCATACCTTTGAGCGATAGCTTAAATTGGCAAGAGGCTCGAGTACTTTATTGTTACAAAATTTCAAGGTTTTATGACGTTCCAGTAAAAAGTTACAAGCATTTGTATGTTGGAAACTTGGATAGGTGTAAGACGTACCGTATAGAAGCTATGGCCATTTGAAGTTTTATCAGTGTTTGATTTGGGACTCAAGGGTAGCATAGCTTTGAGCGATAGCTTAAATTGACAAGAGGCTCGAGTACTTTTTTGTTACAAAATTTCAAGGTTTTATGACGCTCCAGTAAAAAGTTACAAGCATTTGTATGTTGCAACTTCGATAGGTGTAGGACGTACCGTATAGCAGTTAGGGCCATTTGAAGTTGTATCAGTGTTTGATTTGGGACTCAAGGGCAGTATAGCTTTGAGCGATAGCTTAAATTGACAAGAGGCTCGAGTACTTTATTGTTACAAAATTTCAAGGTTTTATGACGTTCCAGTAAAAAGTTACAAGCATTTGTATGTTGGAAACTTGGATAGGTGTAAGACGTACCGTATAGAAGCTAGGGCCATTTGAAGTTTTATCAGTGTTTGATTTGGGACTCAAGGGTAGCATAGCTTTGAGCGATATCTTGAATTGACAAGAGGCTCGAGTACTTTATTGATACAAAATTTCAAGGTTTTATGACGCTCCACTAAAAAGTTACAAGCATTTGTATGTTGCAAACTTTGATAGGTGTAGGACGTACCGTATAGAAGTTAGGGCCATTTGTAGTTTTATCAGTGGTTAATTTGGGACTCAAGGGTAGCATAGCTTTGAGCGATAGCTCCAATTGACAAGAGGCTCGAGTACTTTATTGTTACAAAATTTCAAGGTTTATTGACGCTACAGTGAAAAGTTACAAGCATTTGTATGTTGCCAACTTTGATAGGTGTACGACGTACCGTATAGAAGTTAGAGCCATTTGCAGTTTATCTGTGTTTGATTTGGGACTCAAGGGTAGCATAGCTTTGAGCGATAGCTTAAATTGACAAGAGGCTCGAGTACTTTATTGTTACAAAATTTCAAGGTTTTATGACGCTCCAGTAAAAAGTTACAAGCATTTGTATGTTGCAAACTTTGATAGGTGTAGGACGTACCGTATAGAAGTTAGGGCCATTTGTGGTTTATCAGTGTTTGATTTGGGACTCAAGGGTAGCATAGCTTTGAGCGGTAGCTTAAATTGGCAAGAGGCTCGAGTACTTTATTGTTACAAAATTACAAGGTTTTATGACGCTCCAGTAAAAAGTTACAAGCATTTGTATGTTGCAAACTTTGATAGGTATAGGACGTACCGTATAGAAATTAGGGCCAATTGAAGTTTTGTCAGTGTTTGATTTGGGACTCAAGGGTAGCATAGCTTTAAGCGATAGCTTAAATTGACAAGAGGCTCGAGTACTTTTTTGTTACAAAATTTCAAGGTTTTATGACGCTCCAGTAAAAAGTTACAAGCATTTGTATGTTGGAAACTTGGATGGGTGTAAGACGTACTGTATAGAAGCTAGGGCCATTTGAAGTTTTATCAGTGTTTGATTTGGGACTCAAGGGTAGCATAGCTTTGAGCGATAGCTTAAATTGACAAAAGGCTCGAGTATTTTATTGTTACAAAATTTCAAGGTTTTATGACGCTCCAGTAAAAAGTTACAAGCATTTGTACGAGTATGTTGCAAACTTTGATAGGTGTAGGACGTACCGTATAGAAGTTAGGGCCATTTGAAGTTTTATCAGTGTTTGATTTGGGACTCAAGGGTAGCATAGCTTTGAGCGATAGCTTAAATTGTCAAGAGGCTCGAGTACTTTATTGTTACAAAATTTCAATGTTTTATGACGCTCCAGTAAAAAGTTACAAGCATTTGTACGAGTATGTTGCAAACTTTAATAGGTGTAGGACGTACCGTATAGAAGTTAGGGCCATTTGAAGTTTTATCAGTGTTTGATTTGTGACTCAAGGGTAGCATAGCTTTTAGCGATAGCTTAAATTGACAAAAGGCTCGAGTACTTTATTGTTACAAAATTTCAAGGTTTTATGACGCTCCAGTAAAAAGTTACAAGCATTTGTATGTTGGAAACTTAGATAGGTGTAGGACGTACCGTACAGAAGCTAGGGCCATTTGAAGTTTTATCAGTGTTTGATTTAGGACTCAAGGGTAGCATATCTTTGAGCGATAGCTTAAATTAACAAGAGGCTCGAGTACTTTATTGTTACAAAATTTCAAGTTTTTATGACGCTCCAGTAAAAAGTTACAAGCATTTGTATGTTGCAAACTTTGATAGGTGTAGGACGTACCGTATAGAAGTCAGGGTCATTTGAAATTTTTTCAGTGTTTGATTTGGGACTCAAGGGTAGAATAGCTTTTAGCGATAGCGTAAATTGACAAGAGGCTCGAGTACTTTATTGTTACAAAATTTCAAGGTTTTTTGACGCTCCAGTGAAAAGTTACAAGCATTTGTATGTTGCCAACTTTGATAGGTGTACGACGTACCGTATAGAAGTTAGAGCCATTTGCAGTTTTATCAGTGTTTGATTTGGGACTCAAGGGTTGCATAGCTTAGAGCGATAACTTAATTGACAAGAGGCTCGAGTACTTTATTGTTTCAAAATTTAAAGGTTTTATGACGCTCCAGTAAAAAGTTCCAAGCATTTGTACGAGTATGTTGCAAACTTTGATAGGTGTAGGACGTACCGTATAGAAGTTAGGGCTATTTGAAGTTTTATCAGTGTTTGATTTGGTACTCAAGGGTAGCACAGCTTTGAGCGATAGCTTAAATTGACAAGAGGCTCGAGTACTTTATTGTTACAAAATTTCAAAGTTTTATGACGCTCCAGTAAAAAGTTACAAGCATTTGTATGTTGCAAACTTTGATAGGTGTAGGACGTACCGTATAGAAGTTAGGGCCATTTGTAGTTTTATCAGTGTTTAATTTGGGACTCAAGGGTAGCATAGCTTTGAGCGATAGCTCCAATTGACAAGAGGCTCGAGTACTTTATTGTTACAAAATTTCAAGGTTTTTTGACGCTACAGTGAAAAGTTACAAGCATTTGTATGTTGCCAACTTTGATAGGTGTAATACGTACCTTATAGAAGTTGGGGCCATTAGAAGTTTATCAGTGTTTGATTGGGACTCAAGGGCTTTGAGCGATAACGTAAATTGACAAGAGGTTCGAGTACTTTTTTGTTAGAAAATTTCAAGGTTTTATGACGCTCCAGTAAAAAGTTACAAGCATTTGTATGTTGCAAACTTTGATAGGTGTAGGTCGTACCGTATAGAAGTTAGGGCCATTTGAAGATTTATCAGTGTTTGATTTGGGACTCAAGGGTAGCATAGCTTTGAGCGATAGCTCAAATTGACAAGAGGCACGAGTACTTTATTGTTACAAAAATTTCAAGGTTTTATGACGCTCCAGTAAAAAGTTACAAGCATTTGTACGAGTATGTTGTAAACTTTGATAGGTGTAGGACGTACCGTATAGAAGTTAGGGCCATTTGAAGTTTTATCAGTGTTTGATTTGGGACTCAAGGGTAGCATAGCTTTGAGCGATAGTTTAAATTGACAAGAGGCTCGAGTACTTTATTGTTACAAAATTTCAAGATTTTTTGGCGCTCCAGTAAAAAGTTACAAGCATTTGTATATTGCAAACTTTGATAGGTGTAGGACGTACCGTATAGAAGTTAGGGTCATTTGAAGTTTTATCAGTGTTTGATTTGGGACTCAAGGGTAGAATAGCTTTTAGCGATAGCTTAAATTGACAAGAGGCTCGAGTACTTTATTGTTTCAAAATTTCAAGGTTTTATGACGCTCCAGTAAAAAGTTACAAGCATTTGTATGTTGAAAACTTTGATAGGTGTAGGACGTACCGTATAGAAGCTAGGTCCATTTGAAGTTTATCTGTGTTTGATTTGGGACTCAAGGGTAGCATAGCTTTGAGCGATAGCTTAAATTGACAAGAGGCTCAAGTACTTTATTGTTACAAAATTTCAAGGTTTTATGACGCTCCAGTAAAAAGTTACAAGCATTTGTATGTTGCAAACTTTGATAGGTGTAGGACATACCGTATAGAAGTTAGGGCCATTTGTGGTTTATCAGTGTTTGATTTGGGACTCAAGGGTAGCATACCTTTGAGCGATAGCTTAAATTGGCAAGAGGCTCGAGTACTTTATTGTTACAAAATTACAAAGTTTTATGACGCTCCAGTAAAAAGTTACAAGCATTTGTATGTTGCAAACTTTGATAGGTATAGGACGTACCGTATAGAAATTAGGGCCAATTGAAGTTTTGTCAGTGTTTGATTTGGGACTCAAGGGTAGCATAGCTTTGAGCGATAGCTTAAATTGACAAGAGGCTCGAGTAGTTTTTTGTTACAAAATTTCAAGGTTTTATGACGCTCCAGTAAAAAGTTACAAGCAATTGTATGTTGCAACTTCGATAGGTGTAGGACGTACCGTATAGCAGTTAGGGCCATTTGAAGTTGTATCAGTGTTTGATTTGGGACTCAAGGGCAGTATAGCTTTGAGCGATAGCTTAAATTGACAAGAGGCTCGAGTACTTTATTGTTACAAAATTTCAAGGTTTTATGACGTTCCAGTAAAAAGTTACAAGCATTTGTATGTTGGAAACTTGGATAGGTGTAAGACGTACCGTATAGAAGCTAGGGCCATTTGAAGTTTTATCAGTGTTTGATTTGGGACTCAAGGGTAGCATAGCTTTGAGCGATATCTTGAATTGACAAAAGGCTCGAGAATTTTATTGTTACAAAATTTCAAGGTTTTATGACGCTCCAGTAAAAAGTTACAAGCATTTGTACGAGTATGTTGCAAACTTTGATAGGTGTAGGACGTGCCGTATAGAAGTTAGGGCCATTTGAAGCTTTATCAGTGTTTGATTTGGGACTCAAGGGTAGCATAGCTTTGAGCGATAGCTTAAATTGACAAGAGGCTCAAGTACTTAATTGTTACAAAATTTCAATGTTTTATGACGCTCCAGTAAAAAGTTACAAGCATTTGTACGAGTATGTTGCAAACTTTGATAGGTGTAGGACGTACCGTATAGAAGTTAGGGCCATTTGAAGTTTTATCAGTGTTTGATTTGGGACTCAAGGGTAGCATAGCTTAGAGCGATAGCTTAAATTGACAAAAGGCTCGAGTACTTTATTGTTACAAAATTTCAAGGTTTTATGACGCTCCAGTAAAAAGTTACAAGCATTTGTACGAGTATGTTGCAAACTTTGATAGGTGTAGGTCGTACCGTATAGAAGTTAGGGCCATTTGAAGTTTTATCAGTGTTTGGTTTGGGACTCAAGGGTAGCATAGCTTTGAGCGATAGCTTAAATTGACAACCGGCTCGAGTACTTTATTGTTACAAAATTTCAAGGTTTTATGACGCTCCAGTAAAAAGTTACAAGCATTTGTATGTTGGAAACTTTGATAGGTGTAGGACATACCGTACAGAAGCTAGGGCCATTTGAAATTTTATAAGTGTTTGATTTAGGACTCAAGGGTAGCATAGCTTTGAGCGATAGCTTAAATTGACAAGAGGCTCGAGTACTTTATTGTTACAAAATTTCAATTTTTTATGACGCTCCAGTAAAAAGTTACAAGCATTTGTATGTTGCAAACTTTGATAGGTGTAGGACGTACCGTATAGAAGTCAGGGTCATTTGAAGTTTTATCAGTGTTTGATTTGGGACTCAAGGGTAGCATAGCTTTTAGCGATAGCTTAAATTGACAAGAGGCTCGAGTACTTTATTGATACAAAATTTCAAGGTTTTATGACGCTCCAGTAAAAAGTTACAAGCATTTGTATGTTGCAAACTTTGATAGGTGTAGGACGTACCGTATAAAAGTTAGGGCCATTTGAAGTTTTATCAGTGTTTGATTTGGGACAAAAGGGTAGCATAGCTTTTAGCGATAGCTTAAATTGACAAGAGGCTCGAGTACTTTATTGATACAAAATTTCAAGGTTTTATGACGCTCCAGTAAAAAGTTACAAGCATTTGTATGTTGCAAACTTTGATAGGTGTAGGACGTACCGTATAGAAGTTAGGGCCATTTGAAGTTTTATCAGTGTTTGATTTGGGACTCAAGGGTAGAATAGCTTTGAGCGATAGCTTAAATTGACAAGAGGCTCGAGTACTTTATTGTCACAAAATTACAAGGTTTTATGACGCTCCAGAAAGAAGTTACAAGCATTTGTATGTTGCAAACTTTGATAGGTGTAGGACGTACCGTATAGAAGTTAGGGCCATTTGAAGTTTTATCAGTGTTTGATTTGGGACTCAAGGGTAGAATAGCTTTTAGCGATAGCTTAAATTGACAAGAGGCTCGAGTACTTTATTGATACAAAATTTCAAGGTTTTATGACGCTCCAGTAAAAAGTTACAAGCATTTGTATGTTGGAAACTTTGATAGGTGTAGGACATACCGTACAGAAGCTAGGGCCATTTGAAATTTTATAAGTGTTTGATTTAGGACTCAAGGGTAGCATAGCTTTGAGCGATAGCTTAAATTGACAAGAGGCTCGAGTACTTTATTGTTACAAAATTTCAATTTTTTATGACGCTCCAGTAAAAAGTTACAAGCATTTGTATGTTGCAAACTTTGATAGGTGTAGGACGTACCGTATAGAAGTCAGGGTCATTTGAAGTTTTATCAGTGTTTGATTTGGGACTCAAGGGTAGCATAGCTCTTAGCGATAGCTTAAATTGACAAGAGGCTCGAGTACTTTATTGATACAAAATTTCAAGGTTTTATGACGCTCCAGTAAAAAGTTACAAGCATTTGTATGTTGCAAACTTTGATAGGTGTAGGACGTACCGTATAAAAGTTAGGGCCATTTGAAGTTTTATCAGTGTTTGATTTGGGACTCAAGGGTAGCATAGCTTTTAGCGATAGCTTAAATTGACAAGAGGCTCGAATACTTTATTGATACAAAATTTCAAGGTTTTATGACGCTCCAGTAAAAAGTTACAAGCATTTGTATGTTCCAAACTTTGATAGGTGTAGGACGTATCGTATAGAAGTTGGGGCCATTTGAAGTTTTATCAGTGTTTGATTTGGGACTCAAGGGTAGCATAGCTTTGAGCGATAGCTCAAATTGACAAAAGGCTCGAGTATTTTATTGTTACAAAATTTCAAGGTTTTATGACGCTCCAGTAAAAAGTTACAAGCATTTGTATGTTGCAAACTTTGATAGGTGTAGGACGTACCGTATAGAAGTTAGGGCCATTTGAAGTTTTATCAGTGTTTGATTTGGGACTCAAGGGTAGAATAGCTTTGAGCGATAGCTTAAATTGACAAGAGGCTCGAGTACTTTATTGTCACAAAATTACAAGGTTTTATGACGCTCCAGAAAGAAGTTACAAGCATTTGAATGTTGCAAACTTTGATAGGTGTAGGACGTACCGTATAGAAGTTAGGGCCATTTGAAGTTTTATCAGTGTTTGATTTGGGACTCAAGGGTAGAATAGCTTTTAGCGATAGCTTAAATTGACAAGAGGCTCGAGTACTTTATTGATACAAAATTTCAAGGTTTTATGACGCTCCAGTAAAAAGTTACAAGCATTTGTATGTTGAAAACTTTGATAGGTGTAGGACGTACCGTATAGAAGCTAGGGCCATTTGAAGTTTATCAGTGTTTGATTTGGGACTCAAGGGTAGCATAGCTTTGAGCGATAGCTTAAATTGACAAGAGGCTCGAGTACTTTATTGTTACAAAATTTCAAAGTTTTATGACGCTCCAGCAAAAAGTTACAAGCATTTGCATGTTGCAAACTTTGATAGGTGTAATACGTACCTTATAGAAGTTGGGGCCATTAGAAGTTTATCAGTGTTTGATTTGGGACTCAAGGGCTTTGAACGATAACGTAAATTGACAAGAGGTTCAAGTACTTTATTGTTACAAAATTTCAAGGTTTTATGACGCTCCAGTAAAAAGTTACAAGCATTTGTACGAGTATGTTGCAAACTTTGATAGGTGTAGGTCGTACCGTATAGAAGTTAGGGCCATTTGAAGTTTTATCAGTGTTTGATTTGGGACTCAAGGGTAGCATAGCTTTGAGCGATAGCTTAAATTGACAACCGGCTCGAGTACTTTATTGTTACAAAATTTCAAGGTTTTATGACGCTCCAGTAAAAAGTTACAAGCATTTGTATGTTGGAAACTTTGATAGGTGTAGGACATACCGTACAGAAGCTAGGGCCATTTGAAATTTTATAAGTGTTTGATTTAGGACTCAAGGGTAGCATAGCTTTGAGCGATAGCTTAAATTGACAAGAGGCTCGAGTACTTTATTGTTACAAAATTTCAATTTTTTATGACGCTCCAGTAAAAAGTTACAAGCATTTGTATGTTGTAAACTTTGATAGGTGTAGGACGTACTGTATAGAAGTTAGGGCCATTTGAAGTTTTATCAGTGTTTGATTTGGGACTCAAGGGTAGCATAGCTTTGAGCGATAGCTTAAATTGACAAGAGGCTCGAGTACTTTATTGTTACAAAATTTCAAGATTTTTTGGCGCTCCAGTAAAAAGTTACAAGCATTTGTATATTGCAAACTTTGATAGGTGTAGGACGTACCGTATAGAAGTTAGGGTCATTTGAAGTTTTATCAGTGTTTGATTTGGGACTCAAGGGTAGAATAGCTTTTAGCGATAGCTTAAATTGACAAAAGCCTCGAGTACTTTATTGTTACAAAATTTCAAGGTTTTATGACGCTCCAGTAAAAAGTTACAAGCATTTGTATGTTGAAAACTTTGATAGGTGTAGGACGTACCGTATAGAAGCTAGGGCCATTTGAAGTTTATCAGTGTTTGATTTGGGACTCAAGGGTAGCATAGCTTTGAGCGATAGCTTAAATTGACAAGAGGCTCGAGTACTTTATTGTTACAAAATTTCAAGGTTTTATGACGCTCCAGTAAAAAGTTACAAGCATTTGTATGTTGCAAACTTTGATAGGTGTAGGACGTACCGTATAGAAGTTAGGGCCATTTGTGGTTTATCAGTGTTTGATTTGGGACTCAAGGGTAGCATAGCTTTGAGCGGTAGCTTAAATTGGCAAGAGGCTCGAGTACTTTATTGTTACAAAATTACAAGGTTTTATGACGCTCCAGTAAAAAGTTACAAGCATTTGTATGTTGCAAACTTTGATAGGTATAGGACGTACCGTATAGAAATTAGGGCCAATTGAAGTTTTGTCAGTTTTTGATTTGGGACTCAAGGGTAGCATAGCTTTAAGCGATAGCTTAAATTGACAAGAGGCTCGAGTACTTTTTTGTTACAAAATTTCAAGGTTTTATGACGCTCCAGTAAAAAGTTACAAGCATTTGTATGTTGGAAACTTGGATAGGTGTAAGACGTACTGTATAGAAGCTAGGGCCATTTGAAGTTTTATCAGTGTTTGATTTGGGACTCAAGGGTAGCATAGCTTTGAGCGATAGCTTAAATTGACAAAAGGCTCGAGTATTTTATTGTTACAAAATTTCAAGGTTTTATGACGCTCCAGTAAAAAGTTACAAGCATTTGTACGAGTATGTTGCAAACATTGATAGGTGTAGGACGTACCGTATAGAAGTTAGGGCCATTTGAAGTTTTATCAGTGTTTGATTTGGGACTCAAGGGTAGCATAGCTTTGAGCGATAGCTTAAATTGACAAGAGGCTCGAGTACTTTATTGTTACAAAATTTCAATGTTTTATGACGCTCCAGTAAAAAGTTACAAGCATTTGTACGAGTATGTTGCAAACTTTGATAGGTGTAGGACGTACCGTATAGAAGTTAGGGCCATCTGAAGTTTTATCAGTGTTTGATTTGTGACTCAAGGGTAGCATAGCTTTTAGCGATAGCTTAAATTGACAAAAGGCTCGAGTACTTTATTGTTACAAAATTTCAAGGTTTTATGACGCTCCAGTAAAAAGTTACAAGCATTTGTACGAGTATGTTGCAAACTTTGATAGGTGTAGGACGTACCGTATAGAAGTTAGGGCCATTTGAAGTTTTATCAGTGTTTGATTTGGGACTCAAGGGTAGCATGGCTTTGAGCGATAGCTTAAATTGACAACAGGCTCGAGTACTTTATTGTTACAAAATTTCAAGGTTTTATGACGCTCCAGTAAAAAGTTACAAGCATTTGTATGTTGGAAACTTTGATAGGTGTAGGACGTATCGTACAGAAGCTAGGGCCATTTGAAGTTTTATCAGTGTTTGATTTAGGACTCAAGGGTAGCATATCTTTGAGCGATAGCTTAAATTAACAAGAGGCTCGAGTACTTTATTGTTACAAAATTTCAAGTTTTTATGACGCTCCAGTAAAAAGTTACAAGCATTTGTATGTTGCAAACTTTGATAGGTGTAGGACGTACCGTATAGAAGTCAGGGTCATTTGAAATTTTTTCAGTGTTTGATTTGGGACTCAAGGGTAGAATAGCTTTTAGCGATAGCGTAAATTGACAAGAGGCGCGAGTACTTTATTGTTACAAAATTTCCAGGTTTTATGACGCTCCAGTAAAAAGTTACAAGCATTTGTATGTTGCAAACTTTGATAGGTGTAGGACGTACCGTATAGAAGTTAGGGCCATTTGAAGTTTTATCAGTGTTTGATTTGGGACTCAAGGGTAGAATAGCTTTTAGCGATAGCTTAAATTGACAAGAGGCTCGAGTACTTTATTGATACAAAATTTCAAGCTTTTATGACGCTCCACTAAAAAGTTACAAGCATTTGTATGTTGCAAACTTTGATAGGTGTAGGACGTACCGTATAGAAGTTAGGGCCATTTGTAGTTTTATCAGTGTTTAATTTGGGACTCAAGGGTAGCATAGCTTTGAGCGATAGCTCCAATTGACAAGAGGCTCGAGTACTTTATTGTTACAAAATTTCAAGGTTTTTTGACGCTACAGTGAAAAGTTACAAGCATTTGTATGTTGCCAACTTTGATAGGTGTACGACGTACCGTATAGAAGTTAGAGCCATTTGCAGTTTTATCAGTGTTTGATTTGGGACTCAAGGGTTGCATAGCTTAGAGCGATAGCTTAAATTGACAAGAGGCTCGAGTACTTTATTGTTACAAAATTTCAAAGTTTTATGACGCTCCAGTAAAAAGTTACATGCATTTGTATGTTGCAAACTTTGATAGGTGTAGGACGTACCGTATAGAAGTTAGGGCCATTTGTAGTTTTATCAGTGTTTAATTTGGGACTCAAGGGTAGCATAGCTTTGAGCGATAGCTCCAATTGACAAGAGGCTCGAGTACTTTATTGTTACAAAATTTCAAGGTTTTTTGACGCTACAGTGAAAAGTTACAAGCATTTCTATGTTGCCAACTTTGATAGGTGTAATACGTACCTTATAGAAGTTGGGGCCATTAGAAGTTTATCAGTGTTTGATTTGGGACTCAAGGGTTTTGAGCGATAACGTAAATTGACAAGAGGTTCGAGTACTTTATTGTTAGAAAATTTCAAGGTTTTATGACGCTCCAGTAAAAAGTTACAAGCATTTGTATGTTGCAAACTTTGATAGGTGTAGGTCGTACCGTATAGAAGTTAGGGCCATTTGAAGATTTATCAGTGTTTGATTTGGGACTCAAGGGTAGCATAGCTTTGAGCGATAGCTCAAATTGACAAGAGGCACGAGTACTTTATTGTTACAAAAATTTTAAGGTTTTATGACGCTCCAGTAAAAAGTTACAAGCATTTGTACGAGTATGTTGTAAACTTTGATAGGTGTAGGACGTACCGTATAGAAGTTAGGGCCATTTGAAGTTTTATCATTGTTTGATTTGGGACTCAAGGGTAGCATAGCTTTGAGCGATAGCTTAAATTGACAAGAGGCTCGAGTACTTTATTGTTACAAAATTTCAAGATTTTTTGGCGCTCCAGTAAAAAGTTACAAGCATTTGTATATTGCAAACTTTGATAGGTGTAGGACGTACCGTATAGAAGTTAGGGTCATTTGAAGTTTTATCAGTGTTTGATTTGGGACTCAAGGGTAGAATAGCTTTTAGCGATAGCTTAAATTGACAAGAGGCTCGAGTACTTTATTGTTTCAAAATTTCAAGGTTTTATGACGCTCCAGTAAAAAGTTACAAGCATTTGTATGTTGAAAACTTTGATAGGTGTAGGACGTACCGTATAGAAGCTAGGTCCATTTGAAGTTTATCTGTGTTTGATTTGGGACTCAAGGGTAGCATAGCTTTGAGCGATAGCTTAAATTGACAAGAGGCTCGAGTACTTTATTGTTACAAAATTTCAAGGTTTTATGACGCTCCAGTAAAAAGTTACAAGCATTTGTATGTTGCAAACTTTGATAGGTGTAGGACGTACCGTATAGAAGTTAGGGCCATTTGTGGTTTATCAGTGTTTGATTTGGGACTCAAGGGTAGCATAGCTTTGAGCGATAGCTTAAATTGGCAAGAGGCTCGAGTACTTTATTGTTACAAAATTACAAGGTTTTATGACGCTCCAGTAAAAAGTTACAAGCATTTGTATGTTGCAAACTTTGATAGGTATAGGACGTACCGTATAGAAATTAGGGCCAATTGAAGTTTTGTCAGTGTTTGATTTGGGACTCAAGTGTAGCATAGCTTTGAGCGATAGCTTAAATTGACAAGAGGCTCGAGTACTTTTTTGTTACAAAATTTCAAGGTTTTATGACGCTCCAGTAAAAAGTTACAAGCATTTGTATGTTGCAACTTCGATAGGTGTAGGACGTACCGTATAGAAGTTAGGGCCATTTGAAGTTGTATCAGTGTTTGATTTGGGACTCAAGGGCAGTATAGCTTTGAGCGATAGCTTAAATTGACAAGAGGCTCGAGTACTTTATTGATACAAAATTTCAAGGTTTTATGACGCTCCAGTAAAAAGTTACAAGCATTTGTATGTTGAAAACTTTGATAGGTGTAGGACGTACCGTATAGAAGTTAGGGCCATTTGAAGTTTTATCAGTGTTTGATTTGGGACTCAAGGGTAGAATAGCTTTTAGCGATAGCTTAAATTGACAAGAGGCTCGAGTACTTTATTGATACAAAATTTCAAGGTTTTATGACGCTCCAGTAAAAAGTTACAAGCATTTGTATGTTGAAAACTTTGATAGGTGTAGGACGTACCGTATAGAAGCTAGGGCCATTTGAAGTTTATCAGTGTTTGATTTGTGACTCAAGGGTAGCATAGCTTTTAGCGATAGCTTAAATTGACAAAAGGCTCGAGTACTTTATTGTTACAAAATTTCAAGGTTTTATGACGCTCCAGTAAAAAGTTACAAGCATTTGTATGTTGGAAACTTGGATAGGTGTAAGACGTACTGTATAGAAGCTAGGGCCATTTGAAGTTTTATCAGTGTTTGATTTGGGACTCAAGGGCAGTATAGCTTTGAGCGATAGCTTAAATTGACAAGAGGCTCGAGTACTTTATTGATACAAAATTTCAAGGTTTTATGACGCTCCAGTAAAAAGTTACAAGCATTTGTATGTTGAAAACTTTGATAGGTGTAGGACGTACCGTATAGAAATTAGGGCCAATTGAAGTTTTGTCAGTGTTTGATTTGGGACTCAAGGGCAGTATAGCTTTGAGCGATAGCTTAAATTGACAAGAGGCTCGAGTACTTTATTGATACAAAATTTCAAGGTTTTATGACGTTCCAGTAAAAAGTTACAAGCATTTGTATCTTGGAAACTTGGATAGGTGTAAGACGTACCGTATAGAAGCTAGGGCCATTTGAAGTTTTATCAGTGTTTGATTTGGGACTCAAGGGTAGCATAGCTTTGAGCGATAGCTTGAATTGACAAAAGGCTCGAGTATTTTATTGTTACAAAATTTCAAGGTTTTATGGCGCTCCAGTAAAAAGTTACAAGCATTTGTACGAGTATGTTGCAAACTTTGATAGGTCTAGGACGTACCGTATAGAAGTTAGGGCCATTTGAAGTTTTATCAGTGTTTGATTTGGGACTCAAGGGTAGCATAGCTTTGAGCGATAGCTTAAATTGACAAGAGGCTCGAGTACTTAATTGTTACAAAATTTCAATGTTTTATGACGCTCCAGTAAAAAGTTACAAGCATTTGTACGAGTATGTTGCAAACTTTGATAGGTGTAGGACGTACCGTATAGAAGTTAGGGCCATTTGAAGTTTTATCAGTGTTTGATTTGGGACTCAAGGGTAGCATAGCTTAGAGCGATAGCTTAAATTGACAAAAGGCTCGAGTACTTTATTGTTACAAAATTTCAAGGTTTTATGACGCTCCAGTAAAAAGTTACAAGCATTTGTACGAGTATGTTGCAAACTTTGATAGGTGTAGGTCGTACCGTATAGAAGTTAGGGCCATTTGAAGTTTTATCAGTGTTTGATTTGGGACTCAAGGGTAGCATAGCTTTGAGCGATAGCTTAAATTGACAACCGGCTCGAGTACTTTATTGTTACAAAATTTCAAGGTTTTATGACGCTCCAGTAAAAAGTTACAAGCATTTGTACGAGTATGTTGCAAACTTTGATAGGTGTAGGACGTACCGTATAGAAGTTAGGGCCATTTGAAGTTTTATCAGTGTTTGATTTGGGACTCAAGGGTAGAATAGCTTTTAGCGATAGCTTAAATTGACAAAAGGCTCGAGTACTTTATTGTTACAAAATTTCAAGGTTTTATGACGCTCCAGTAAAAAGTTACAAGCATTTGTACGAGTATGTTGCAAACTTTGATAGGTGTAGGACGTACCGTATAGAAGTTAGGGCCATTTGAAGTTTTATCAGTGTTTGATTTGGGACTCAAGGGTAGTGTAATTATATTTGTAATTATTCTAAAACTTTTGTAATTATATTTGTAATTATTTGTTTACAAGATTAAAAATTATTAATTCACATTTCAATTATATTTGTGGTGTGGTTGGTTTAAATTTCAGTGCCAGCTTCTTGGTTGTTTAGAATTTGCTGCTTCCTTCTCGGCTGCTCGTCTGCTACTCACTCGTTCGTTCAAAAATTACCGGACGAGTTTGTACTTCGGCGAGACATTTTACGGCGAAGACAGAGCTTTTAGTGCGACATCCCACCTCCCGGTGGATTCATACTGGGATCCACGAAACTTAAAGCGGCTAGCTTAGATGCAGGTCGACGGATAATACCGCGGCTGGTGCGTACCGCGGCACTCCGGACTTGGCCGTCCTTGGCAGTGAAGACTTCAATTATTCGCCCTTTGACCCATTGGCTTCTAGGTAAGACAGGATCGCATACAACAACCAGTTGGTCTACTCTTAGTGGTGAGGCTGTACTCCTCCATTTTTGTCGATGCAAAAGTTGTGGCAAGTACTCCACAATCCACCTTTTCCACAGACGATCCTTCAGGTTCTGCGCAATTCTCCATTGTTTGCGCAGACAGATTTTCTCATCTTCCGGTGCAGGTGTTTGAGTGGAATTGAGGCAGCCACTCAAGAAGTGGTTCGGAGTAAGTGGTTCCTCTTCTTCATGGGTTATAGGAAGTTCTGTAAGTGGACGGCTGTTTATTATATTTTCCGCCTCAATCAGTGCGCTGCGGAAGGTCTCCAAGCGTGGTGCCTCATCCTTCAGGGTTCTCTGTAGCAGGCGTTTCACGCATTGGACAAGCCGCTCCCAACAACCTCCAGCACTAGGATTGGCTGGGCAATTAAAAATCCACTCTATGTTTTCCTTTGACATTGCCCGTCGAACCCGATCTACGTCAAATAAGCGGTTCTCCTGGCGAAACTCCTTTTGCGCACCTATAAAGTTGGTGCCATTGTCGCTACGAATTCTAATCGGCACACCGCGACGGTTCACAAAATTCCTGAAACAAATTAAAAATGCATCGGTGGACAGATCTTCTGCCACCTCCAAATGTAGGGCTCGAGTGGTGAGGCAAGTGAATAAAGCCACCCAACGTTTCTCTCGTCTGCGGCCGATAGCAACGCAGAATGGTCCACAGTAGTCCACCCCTGAGTAGGTAAAAGGTCGGACGTACGGTGTTAGGCGGTCTGTGGGTAACTGTCCCATAAGTGGCACAGATGGCTTGGCTCGAGCGGTAATACAAATGACACAATCCCTCTTGATCCTTTTTAATAATGTGCGAGCATGAGGCACCCAGAACTTTTGCCGCATTTCATTTATTGTTAGGCAGTCGTTCTGGTGATGTCTCTTTTGGTGGTAATGCTTCATTATCAGCTGCGACACGCGATGTTTCTGCGGTAATATTATCGGGCGTCGGGCTGATTCAGGAATGTAATTAGCGGCGTTGATTCTTCCGTTGACTCTTAGCAGACCATCAGGATACAGCATCGGCGTGAGCTTAAATATGGCACTGGTCTTTGAAATTCCTGTACTTGCGCGTAGGGCTGACATTTCATCTGCAAATGACTCGTATTGTACGCGACAGCATACAAATTTTTCAGCATCAGAAACTTCAGCTGCTGTGAGCTCTCCAAACTGACGGGATCTAGATTTGGCGTTGCGAATGAACCGAAATATCCATGCTGTCACCCTCAACGTCTTCATGTAGGATGAAAACTTGATCAAACTATCAAGAATATTGTCTGTGTTTATTATGTGTAACACCTGATTAACAGCTTCTTCAGATACACAGTGCTCTGAGAGAAGCATCCCAGCTTCTCGAGGCCAGTGTATTTCTTCTTGGCACAAGAAATCTGGACCCAATATCCAACGGCTGTCTTGCTCTACATACTGTGGCAACTTGGCTCTAGTTGCATCGTCGGCGACGTTCATCGATGTTGGTATCCAGCGCCATTGCATCGGCGTGGAAGTGGCAAGTATCTCAGCAATACGGTAGGCAACGAATTGCTTATACTTACGGGTTGTGGAACGAAGCCAAAGCAGAATTGTCTTGGAATCGCTCCAAAATGTCGTAGCGTTGATCATGAAATCATGACAGTCTTCAATCGAAGTCTTCAGTCGGCTTCCTAGTACGGCCGCTTGCAATTCCAGGCGTGGTACGGTCATACCCTTTGCAGGTGCACATCTCGTTTTGGCAGCAACGAATGCGACTTCTACCTCGTTTGCTTTGCAAACACGCAAAAAGGCGACTGCTGTAAATGCACTTTCACTAGCATCAACGAATATGTGCAGCTGTATATCATCGGCATTCGGCAACAAATACGACAAGCAACGCGGGACTGAAAAGTTTTTCACGCCCTGAAAAACGTTCCACCATGCAAACCATTGTTTCTCCAAATCTGATGGCAGCTGCTCATCCCACTGGATTTTCCGCTTCCACAGCGACTGCAGAAGTAGCTTGGCGAAAATAGTGATGTTGGCTAGGAGGCCAAAGGGGTCGTAAATAGCCATAACGATTCCCAGCAACTCTCTCTTAGTCGGTGTTCTCTTGTACTCCAGCACCTGGCGTGGAATTCTATGGAACTTAAAGTGGAATTCAAACCTGTCGACTCCAGAGTTCCAAAACATACCCAGCACCTTCTCTGTTGTTGGCTGCAGTTCAGTGTTGACAACTTCTTGTTGCTTGACTTGGCTACCATTCAGTTTGACCTGCAGCTTCTTGCAGTTTGATACGAAATTCCTGAGCGTGAATCCTGCGGCAGCGTTTATCTTCCGGGCCTCAAACATTACCTTCTCGGCCTCCTGTACGTCATCAAAACTTATGACCAGGTCATCCACATAGGTGTTGTCAATGATAGCTTTTGCGCCACCTGGCATGTGAGGCAAAAACTGTGCTGCGTTCACGTTTTTTATGTATTCTGCACAACACGGCGAACAAATCGCTCCGAAGATCATCGACATCATTGAGTAGACACGGATTGGCTCGGCTGAATTTCCGTCTCTCCAAAGAAAGCGCTGTGAGTCCTGGTCTTCAGCTCGTATGCGGACTTGTGAGAACATTTCTTGAATATCTCCTGCAACAGCAATACCTCCTTGTCGAAATTTGTGCATGATGGCCAAAAGTGGCTGCGCATGCTCAGGACCCTTTAATAATACTGAGTTGAGCGATACGTTAGAAATAGCAGCTGCAGCATCAAAGACGATACGAAGATTATCCGGCTTATGCGGGTTCACTACACCAAAGTGAGGAAGGTACCAGGTTGTAGGACTATGTCTCTCAGCAGCCTCTGGTGACAACAATTTGGCGTACCCCTTGTCAATGTATTTGGCGACTTCCGTTTTATATCTGGCTGCAAATGCGGCATCCCGGGACATCTTCCCCTCAATATTTAACAGGCGCTGCTTGGCCATAACATAGCTCTGCGGCAGCTTAGTGGCATCGTTGCGCCATAATAGACCAACTTCATAGTGTTGGCCGATGTTTTGTGTGGTCTCAATCAATATTTTTCTTGCTCTGGCGTTCTCATCTGACTCCAGGACTGTGCTGGTGCTGCGGACTCCAAAACTTTCTACAGAAAAGTACTCTTCGACTAATCTGTTCAGTTGTGTTAAAGTAGATGCTTCTTTGACGTGCAACACCCTTGACATTGAGGTGGTGCTTGAGTGAAGTGGCCCATATGCCACCCAACCCAACATAGTTGCCGCAGCGATAGGTTGATCTGGACCGGCGGCGACAGTTTTCTCTGATATGCCTAAAAAACTATTATCCAATCCCAGCAGCAGGACTGGTTTGGCGGCTTGGTAGCTGGCGATTGGCACATCTGTGAAGTGCCCATGCTGTTGCTTGATGAATGTCTGCATTGGTAAGTTAAGCTGCTTCACGGTGCGTACGTTTCTGAGTGGGTACTCCTGGCCACCACACTCTGCACGTACGTTCAAGCTTACTTTTTTCGATGGCTCCGTGGTTTGCTTCTCTCCATACCACTGAAGCGTCAGCTGTGCAGTAGGGCTTTTGAGACCAAGTTGATTTGCGATGGTCTCTTCAAGAAGTGAGACCGAAGAACCTTCATCAAACATCGCAAATACAGGTATGCTACCACATGGACCAAACAGCACCACTGGTAGTATCTTAAATAAGCTTGACTGCTGGTGTTGACGGCAGTTAAGCACATGCTCGACATCCTCTGGTTTCAGCTCTGCTAGCGGCTTAGTTGTCTGGTGCAGTAAGTTGTGATGCATACGGGTGCATCCATTTATACCACATGCATGCCTTGCCTGGCAACTCAGCACGTTATGCCCTCTATGCAAGCAGGCAAAACAAAGGCGGTGACGCTTTACCAAAGTCCATTTGTCATTTGTATTAAGCGCCTTAAATTGACGACATGCGCTCAGTTTGTGGCTCAAATTGCATTGCACACAACTGAGTTGTTGCTGTTCCACTTGAGGTTCGGTGCTATGCAAAACGCGACGTGGAATAGCACCTCGTGATATGGTCTGACGGTTCTGAAGGTTACCTTGTTGCACCCCTTGGTGCGGCTGCAGGGGCTGATGTTGGCGCAAAGCTGTACTAGCTATGGCTGGCATCAAGCTCACTACCTTTGCGAGTTCACTAACCCAGTCGGCAAAGGCTTCAACGGTGGCATAAGGCGTTATATTGGAGGCGTGTCGACTCCATTCATATTGCTTGGTGGGCGGAAGCTTTCCAATAAGCTGCTCAAGAAGAGTAGGGTTGGCCAAATGGTGATCGCATTTTGCTGACTTAAAAAAGGCGACAATATTTCGGACGCGGTTTGAGAATTCCAACACTTGCTCAAGTCGATTCTCATAAATCGGTGGGAACTGCTGCACCTTTTGCAGCTGCGAGCGGATCAATAAGTCAGAGCGTCCAAAATTGAACTCTAACTCCTGCATGACTTTGGTCACGTCGTCAGGATATATGAGTAGTGACGTCACAGCGCGCTTCGCATTCCCTTGAAGTGCCTTATGCAAACGCATAAGGTTCTGGCGATTATTATAACCAAATTCATTGGTCGTGTCTCTGAAGTTGGCTAAAAACAGAGGCCAATCTTCAGGGTTTCCATCGAAAGATGGCAGTGGATATAACTTACCGCCGGGGCTATCGATAAAAGTCATGACACCATTATACGGCGTCGATGTACTTGGTGGCTGCGATTGCGGCATCTGCTGTGGTTGCTGCGTCGACGTTTGTGGCAGCGGTGATTGCACAGTTTCATGAAAGGAGGATTCATTACCCCCAACAACGGATGCACCCCTATCCACTCGAGTGCGAAGTTGTTGAATCTCTATTTGGCCACGATGCGTCTCTTTACGTAGTTCGTCAACAGATTCGCGCAGTATATTTACACTGCTGAGAAGCTGCGCCAGTTGTTCACTAGTTACAACTGCTTGCGGCTGCGCTTGGCCCTGTGTTCCCTCGTTGGCCATTTCTATTACTCTGCTGTCCAATGAATCCGAGCTTTCCTCTCTGTCGTCTACTTTTGCTGATTCTAATTTTTTTGATTTCGTTCGAGTCAACATTTATTTTTCTTTTATATAAGGTCTGTTCAATTTCAACAGCTGCTTGGTTCGGCACTGCAATACCGATCGAAAATTATTTGCAGCAGTTTGTTCTGGTAGAATCGATTAATTTTGAAATTAACAGATGTCGGTAATGTTGTTCGTATTTTTGAAGAAATGGCTGTTGCAAATTATCAACCCTTGTTGATGACGTCACAAAATGCTCTCGGAAGCACTAGCGCTCCGAAGGCGAAGTACGGCAGTATTTGTTTTGCGATGGCTTTGACGATGCAAACAAATCTTGAAACAGCTCGGCGGTGGCTATTCAAGTCTAGCGATCTAGGTGATTTCTTCTTTGATCCTGTAAGTATAATTACCTGAAGCAGTACGGCGTTGACTGCACGGAGTATATAATTCCTAATAATTATCACAATGGCGGTGAAAATGCTGTGGTGGCAGCGGAAGAAAGCAAATTCTAAAACTTTGTAATTATATTTGTAATTATTCTAAAACTTTTGTAATTATATTTGTAATTATTTGTTTACAAGATTAAAAATTATTAATTCACATTTCAATTATATTTGTGGTGTGGTTGGTTTAAATTTCAGTGCCAGCTTCTTGGTTGTTTAGAATTTGCTGCTTCCTTCTCGGCTGCTCGTCTGCTACTCACTCGTTCGTTCAAAAATTACCGGACGAGTTTGTACTTCGGCGAGACATTTTACGGCGAAGACAGAGCTTTTAGTGCGACAGGTAGAATAGCTTTTAGCGATAGCTTAAATTGACAAGAGGCTCGAGTACTTTATTGATACAAAATTTCAAGGTTTTATGACGCTCCAGTAAAAAGTTACAAGCATTTGTATGTTGGAAACTTTGATAGGTGTAGGACATACCGTACAGAAGCTAGGGCCATTTGAAATTTTATAAGTGTTTGATTTAGGACTCAAGGGTAGCATAGCTTTGAGCGATAGCTTAAATTGACAAGAGGCTCGAGTACTTTATTGTTACAAAATTTCAATTTTTTATGACGCTCCAGTAAACAGTTACAAGCATTTGTATGTTGCAAACTTTGATAGGTGTAGGACGTACCGTATAGAAGTCAGGGTCATTTGAAGTTTTATCAGTGTTTGATTTGGGACTCAAGGGTAGCATAGCTTTTAGCGATAGCTTAAATTGACAAGAGGCTCGAGTACTTTATTGATACAAAATTTCAAGGTTTTATGACGCTCCAGTAAAAAGTTACAAGCATTTGTATGTTGCAAACTTTGATAGGTGTAGGACGTACCGTATAAAAGTTAGGACCATTTGAAGTTTTATCAGTGTTTGATTTGGGACTCAAGGGTAGCATAGCTTTTAGCGATAGCTTAAATTGACAAGAGGCTCGAATACTTTATTGATACAAAATTTCAAGGTTTTATGACGCTCCAGTAAAAAGTTACAAGCATTTGTATGTTCCAAACTTTGATAGGTGTAGGACGTATCGTATAGAAGTTGGGGCCATTTCAAGTTTTATCAGTGTTTGATTTGGGACTCAAGGGTAGCATAGCTTTGAGCGATAGCTCAAATTGACAAAAGGCTCGAGTATTTTATTGTTACAAAATTTCAAGGTTTTATGACGCTCCAGTAAAAAGTTACAAGCATTTGTATGTTGCAAACTTTGATAGGTGTAGGACGTACCGTATAGAAGTTAGGGCCATTTGAAGTTTTATCAGTGTTTGATTTGGGACTCAAGGGTAGAATAGCTTTGAGCGATAGCTTAAATTGACAAGAGGCTCGAGTACTTTATTGTCACAAAATTACAAGGTTTTATGACGCTCCAGAAAGAAGTTACAAGCATTTGAATGTTGCAAACTTTGATAGGTGTAGGACGTACCGTATAGAAGTTAGGGCCATTTGAAGTTTTATCAGTGTTTGATTTGGGACTCAAGGGTAGAATAGCTTTTAGCGATAGCTTAAATTGACAAGAGGCTCGAGTACTTTATTGATACAAAATTTCAAGGTTTTATAACGCTCCAGTAAAAAGTTACAAGCATTTGTATGTTGAAAACTTTGATAGGTGTAGGACGTACCGTATAGAAGCTAGGGCCATTTGAAGTTTATCAGTGTTTGATTTGGGACTCAAGGGTAGCATAGCTTTGAGCGATAGCTTAAATTGACAAGAGGCTCGAGTACTTTATTGTTACAAAATTTCAAAGTTTTATGACGCTCCAGCAAAAAGTTACAAGCATTTGTATGTTGCAAACTTTGATAGGTGTAATACGTACCTTATAGAAGTTGGGGCCATTAGAAGTTTATCAGTGTTTGATTTGGGACTCAAGGGCTTTGAGCGATAACGTAAATTGACAAGAGGTTCAAGTACTTTATTGTTACAAAATTTCAAGGTTTTATGACGCTCCAGTAAAAAGTTACAAGCATTTGTACGAGTATGTTGCAAACTTTGATAGGTGTAGGTCGTACCGTATAGAAGTTAGGGCCATTTGAAGTTTTATCAGTGTTTGATTTGGGACTCAAGGGTAGCATAGCTTTGAGCGATAGCTTAAATTGACAACCGGCTCGAGTACTTTATTGTTACAAAATTTCAAGGTTTTATGACGCTCCAGTAAAAAGTTACAAGCATTTGTATGTTGGAAACTTTGATAGGTGTAGGACATACCGTACAGAAGCTAGGGCCATTTGAAATTTTATAAGTGTTTGATTTAGGACTCAAGGGTAGCATAGCTTTGAGCGATAGCTTAAATTGACAAGAGGCTCGAGTACTTTATTGTTACAAAATTTCAATTTTTTATGACGCTCCAGTAAAAAGTTACAAGCATTTGTATGTTGTAAACTTTGATAAGTGTAGGACGTACTGTATAGAAGTTAGGGCCATTTGAAGTTTTATCAGTGTTTGATTTGGGACTCAAGGGTAGCATAGCTTTGAGCGATAGCTTAAATTGACAAGAGGCTCGAGTACTTTATTGTTACAAAATTTCAAGATTTTTTGGCGCTCCAGTAAAAAGTTACAAGCATTTGTATATTGCAAACTTTGATAGGTGTAGGACGTACCGTATAGAAGTTAGGGTCATTTGAAGTTTTATCAGTGTTTGATTTGGGACTCAAGGGTAGAATAGCTTTTAGCGATAGCTTAAATTGACAAAAGCCTCGAGTACTTTATTGTTACAAAATTTCAAGGTTTTATGACGCTCCAGTAAAAAGTTACAAGCATTTGTATGTTGAAAACTTTGATAGGTGTAGGACGTACCGTATAGAAGCTAGGGCCATTTGAAGTTTATCTGTGTTTGATTTGGGACTCAAGGGTAGCATAGCTTTGAGCGATAGCTTAAATTGACAAGAGGCTCGAGTACTTTATTGTTACAAAATTTCAAGGTTTTATGACGCTCCAGTAAAAAGTTACAAGCATTTGTATGTTGCAAACTTTGATAGGTGTAGGACGTACCGTATAGAAGTTAGGGCCATTTGTGGTTTATCAGTGTTTGATTTGGGACTCAAGGGTAGCATAGCTTTGAGCGGTAGCTTAAATTGGCAAGAGGCTCGAGTACTTTATTGTTACAAAATTACAAGGTTTTATGACGCTCCAGTAAAAAGTTACAAGCATTTGTATGTTGCAAACTTTGATAGGTATAGGACGTACCGTATAGAAATTAGGGCCAATTGAAGTTTTGTCAGTTTTTGATTTGGGACTCAAGGGTAGCATAGCTTTAAGCGATAGCTTAAATTGACAAGAGGCTCGAGTACTTTTTTGTTACAAAATTTCAAGGTTTTATGACGCTCCAGTAAAAAGTTACAAGCATTTGTATGTTGGAAACTTGGATAGGTGTAAGACGTACTGTATAGAAGCTAGGGCCATTTGAAGTTTTATCAGTGTTTGATTTGGGACTCAAGGGTAGCATAGCTTTGAGCGATAGCTTAAATTGACAAAAGGCTCGAGTATTTTATTGTTACAAAATTTCAAGGTTTTATGACGCTCCAGTAAAAAGTTACAAGCATTTGTACGAGTATGTTGCAAACTTTGATAGGTGTAGGACGTACCGTATAGAAGTTAGGGCCATTTGAAGTTTTATCAGTGTTTGATTTGGGACTCAAGGGTAGCATAGCTTTGAGCGATAGCTTAAATTGACAAGAGGCTCGAGTACTTTATTGTTACAAAATTTCAATGTTTTATGACGCTCCAGTAAAAAGTTACAAGCATTTGTACGAGTATGTTGCAAACTTTGATAGGTGTAGGACGTACCGTATAGAAGTTAGGGCCATCTGAAGTTTTATCAGTGTTTGATTTGTGACTCAAGGGTAGCATAGCTTTTAGCGATAGCTTAAATTGACAAAAGGCTCGAGTACTTTATTGTTACAAAATTTCAAGGTTTTATGACGCTCCAGTAAAAAGTTACAAGCATTTGTACGAGTATGTTGCAAACTTTGATAGGTGTAGGACGTACCGTATAGAAGTTAGGGCCATTTGAAGTTTTATCAGTGTTTGATTTGGGACTCAAGGGTAGCATGGCTTTGAGCGATAGCTTAAATTGACAACAGGCTCGAGTACTTTATTGTTACAAAATTTCAAGGTTTTATGACGCTCCAGTAAAAAGTTACAAGCATTTGTATGTTGGAAACTTTGATAGGTGTAGGACGTATCGTACAGAAGCTAGGGCCATTTGAAGTTTTATCAGTGTTTGATTTAGGACTCAAGGGTAGCATATCTTTGAGCGATAGCTTAAATTAACAAGAGGCTCGAGTACTTTATTGTTACAAAATTTCAAGTTTTTATGACGCTCCAGTAAAAAGTTACAAGCATTTGTATGTTGCAAACTTTGATAGGTGTAGGACGTACCGTATAGAAGTCAGGGTCATTTGAAATTTTTTCAGTGTTTGATTTGGGACTCAAGGGTAGAATAGCTTTTAGCGATAGCGTAAATTGACAAGAGGCTCGAGTACTTTATTGATACAAAATTTCAAGGTTTTATGACGCTCCAGTAAAAAGTTACAAGCATTTGTATGTTGCAAACTTTGATAGGTGTAGGACGTACCGTATAAAAGTTAGGGCCATTTGAAGTTTTATCAGTGTTTGATTTGGGACTCAAGGGTAGCATAGCTTTTAGCGATAGCTTAAATTGACAAGAGGCTCGAATACTTTATTGATACAAAATTTCAAGGTTTTATGACGCTCCAGTAAAAAGTTACAAGCATTTGTATGTTCCAAACTTTGATAGGTGTAGGACGTATCGTATAGAAGTTGGGGCCATTTGAAGTTTTATCAGTGTTTGATTTGGGACTCAAGGGTAGCATAGCTTTGAGCGATAGCTCAAATTGACAAAAGGCTCGAGTATTTTATTGTTACAAAATTTCAAGGTTTTATGACGCTCCAGTAAAAAGTTACAAGCATTTGTATGTTGCAAACTTTGATAGGTGTAGGACGTACCGTATAGAAGTTAGGGCCATTTGAAGTTTTATCAGTGTTTGATTTGGGACTCAAGGGTAGAATAGCTTTGAGCGATAGCTTAAATTGACAAGAGGCTCGAGTACTTTATTGTCACAAAATTACAAGGTTTTATGACGCTCCAGAAAGAAGTTACAAGCATTTGAATGTTGCAAACTTTGATAGGTGTAGGACGTACCGTATAGAAGTTAGGGCCATTTGAAGTTTTATCAGTGTTTGATTTGGGACTCAAGGGTAGAATAGCTTTTAGCGATAGCTTAAATTGACAAGAGGCTCGAGTACTTTATTGATACAAAATTTCAAGGTTTTATGACGCTCCAGTAAAAAGTTACAAGCATTTGTATGTTGAAAACTTTGATAGGTGTAGGACGTACCGTATAGAAGCTAGGGCCATTTGAAGTTTATCAGTGTTTGATTTGGGACTCAAGGGTAGCATAGCTTTGAGCGATAGCTTAAATTGACAAGAGGCTCGAGTACTTTATTGTTACAAAATTTCAAAGTTTTATGACGCTCCAGCAAAAAGTTACAAGCATTTGTATGTTGCAAACTTTGATAGGTGTAATACGTACCTTATAGAAGTTGGGGCCATTAGAAGTTTATCAGTGTTTGATTTGGGACTCAAGGGCTTTGAGCGATAACGTAAATTGACAAGAGGTTCAAGTACTTTATTGTTACAAAATTTCAAGGTTTTATGACGCTCCAGTAAAAAGTTACAAGCATTTGTACGAGTATGTTGCAAACTTTGATAGGTGTAGGTCGTACCGTATAGAAGTTAGGGCCATTTGAAGTTTTATCAGTGTTTGATTTGGGACTCAAGGGTAGCATAGCTTTGAGCGATAGCTTAAATTGACAACCGGCTCGAGTACTTTATTGTTACAAAATTTCAAGATTTTATTACGCTCCAGTAAAAAGTTACAAGCATTTGTATGTTGGAAACTTTGATAGGTGTAGGACATACCGTACAGAAGCTAGGGCCATTTGAAATTTTATAAGTGTTTGATTTAGGACTCAAGGGTAGCATAGCTTTGAGCGATAGCTTAAATTGACAAGAGGCTCGAGTACTTTATTGTTACAAAATTTCAATTTTTTATGACGCTCCAGTAAAAAGTTAC
The DNA here is from genome assembly GCA_920105625.2 of Clusia tigrina. Lineage (NCBI taxonomy): Eukaryota > Metazoa > Arthropoda > Insecta > Diptera > Clusiidae > Clusia > Clusia tigrina. Next base: position 104,856,617 of record OV050033.1, on the reverse strand, counting down.
AAGCATTTGTATGTTGTAAACTTTGATAGGTGTAGGACGTACTGTATAGAAGTTAGGGCCATTTGAAGTTTTATCAGTGTTTGATTTGGGACTCAAGGGTAGCATAGCTTTGAGCGATAGCTTAAATTGACAAGAGGCTCGAGTACTTTATTGTTACAAAATTTCAAGATTTTTTGGCGCTCCAGTAAAAAGTTACAAGCATTTGTATATTGCAAACTTTGATAGGTGTAGGACGTACCGTATAGAAGTTAGGGTCATTTGAAGTTTTATCAGTGTTTGATTTGGGACTCAAGGGTAGAATAGCTTTTAGCGATAGCTTAAATTGACAAAAGCCTCGAGTACTTTATTGTTACAAAATTTCAAGGTTTTATGACGCTCCAGTAAAAAGTTACAAGCATTTGTATGTTGAAAACTTTGATAGGTGTAGGACGTACCGTATAGAAGCTAGGGCCATTTGAAGTTTATCTGTGTTTGATTTGGGACTCAAGGGTAGCATAGCTTTGAGCGATAGCTTAAATTGACAAGAGGCTCGAGTACTTTATTGTTACAAAATTTCAAGGTTTTATGACGCTCCAGTAAAAAGTTACAAGCATTTGTATGTTGCAAACTTTGATAGGTGTAGGACGTACCGTATAGAAGTTAGGGCCATTTGTGGTTTATCAGTGTTTGATTTGGGACTCAAGGGTAGCATAGCTTTGAGCGGTAGCTTAAATTGGCAAGAGGCTCGAGTACTTTATTGTTACAAAATTACAAGGTTTTATGACGCTCCAGTAAAAAGTTACAAGCATTTGTATGTTGCAAACTTTGATAGGTATAGGACGTACCGTATAGAAATTAGGGCCAATTGAAGTTTTGTCAGTTTTTGATTTGGGACTCAAGGGTAGCATAGCTTTAAGCGATAGCTTAAATTGACAAGAGGCTCGAGTACTTTTTTGTTACAAAATTTCAAGGTTTTATGACGCTCCAGTAAAAAGTTACAAGCATTTGTATGTTGGAAACTTGGATAGGTGTAAGACGTACTGTATAGAAGCTAGGGCCATTTGAAATTTTATCAGTGTTTGATTTGGGACTCAAGGGTAGCATAGCTTTGAGCGATAGCTTAAATTGACAAAAGGCTCGAGTATTTTATTGTTACAAAATTTCAAGGTTTTATGACGCTCCAGTAAAAAGTTACAAGCATTTGTACGAGTATGTTGCAAACTTTGATAGGTGTAGGACGTACCGTATAGAAGTTAGGGCCATTTGAAGTTTTATCAGTGTTTGATTTGGGACTCAAGGGTAGCATAGCTTTGAGCGATAGCTTAAATTGACAAGAGGCTCGAGTACTTTATTGTTACAAAATTTCAATGTTTTATGACGCTCCAGTAAAAAGTTACAAGCATTTGTACGAGTATGTTGCAAACTTTGATAGGTGTAGGACGTACCGTATAGAAGTTAGGGCCATCTGAAGTTTTATCAGTGTTTGATTTGTGACTCAAGGGTAGCATAGCTTTTAGCGATAGCTTAAATTGACAAAAGGCTCGAGTACTTTATTGTTACAAAATTTCAAGGTTTTATGACGCTCCAGTAAAAAGTTACAAGCATTTGTACGAGTATGTTGCAAACTTTGATAGGTGTAGGACGTACCGTATAGAAGTTAGGGCCATTTGAAGTTTTATCAGTGTTTGATTTGGGACTCAAGGGTAGCATGGCTTTGAGCGATAGCTTAAATTGACAACAGGCTCGAGTACTTTATTGTTACAAAATTTCAAGGTTTTATGACGCTCCAGTAAAAAGTTACAAGCATTTGTATGTTGGAAACTTTGATAGGTGTAGGACGTATCGTACAGAAGCTAGGGCCATTTGAAGTTTTATCAGTGTTTGATTTAGGACTCAAGGGTAGCATATCTTTGAGCGATAGCTTAAATTAACAAGAGGCTCGAGTACTTTATTGTTACAAAATTTCAAGTTTTTATGACGCTCCAGTAAAAAGTTACAAGCATTTGTATGTTGCAAACTTTGATAGGTGTAGGACGTACCGTATAGAAGTCAGGGTCATTTGAAATTTTTTCAGTGTTTGATTTGGGACTCAAGGGTAGAATAGCTTTTAGCGATAGCGTAAATTGACAAGAGGCGCGAGTACTTTATTGTTACAAAATTTCCAGGTTTTATGACGCTCCAGTAAAAAGTTACAAGCATTTGTATGTTGCAAACTTTGATAGGTGTAGGACGTACCGTATAGAAGTTAGGGCCATTTGAAGTTTTATCAGTGTTTGATTTGGGACTCAAGGGTAGAATAGCTTTTAGCGATAGCTTAAATTGACAAGAGGCTCGAGTACTTTATTGATACAAAATTTCAAGCTTTTATGACGCTCCACTAAAAAGTTACAAGCATTTGTATGTTGCAAACTTTGATAGGTGTAGGACGTACCGTATAGAAGTTAGGGCCATTTGTAGTTTTATCAGTGTTTAATTTGGGACTCAAGGGTAGCATAGCTTTGAGCGATAGCTCCAATTGACAAGAGGCTCGAGTACTTTATTGTAACAAAATTTCAAGGTTTTTTGACGCTACAGTGAAAAGTTACAAGCATTTGTATGTTGCCAACTTTGATAGGTGTACGACGTACCGTATAGAAGTTAGAGCCATTTGCAGTTTTATCAGTGTTTGATTTGGGACTCAAGGGTTGCATAGCTTAGAGCGATAGCTTAAATTGACAAGAGGCTCGAGTACTTTATTGTTACAAAATTTCAAAGTTTTATGACGCTCCAGTAAAAAGTTACATGCATTTGTATGTTGCAAACTTTGATAGGTGTAGGACGTACCGTATAGAAGTTAGGGCCATTTGTAGTTTTATCAGTGTTTAATTTGGGACTCAAGGGTAGCATAGCTTTGAGCGATAGCTCCAATTGACAAGAGGCTCGAGTACTTTATTGTTACAAAATTTCAAGGTTTTTTGACGCTACAGTGAAAAGTTACAAGCATTTCTATGTTGCCAACTTTGATAGGTGTAATACGTACCTTATAGAAGTTGGGGCCATTAGAAGTTTATCAGTGTTTGATTTGGGACTCAAGGGTTTTGAGCGATAACGTAAATTGACAAGAGGTTCGAGTACTTTATTGTTAGAAAATTTCAAGGTTTTATGACGCTCCAGTAAAAAGTTACAAGCATTTGTATGTTGCAAACTTTGATAGGTGTAGGTCGTACCGTATAGAAGTTAGGGCCATTTGAAGATTTATCAGTGTTTGATTTGGGACTCAAGGGTAGCATAGCTTTGAGCGATAGCTCAAATTGACAAGAGGCACGAGTACTTTATTGTTACAAAAATTTCAAGGTTTTATGACGCTCCAGTAAAAAGTTACAAGCATTTGTACGAGTATGTTGTAAACTTTGATAGGTGTAGGACGTACCGTATAGAAGTTAGGGCCATTTGAAGTTTTATCATTGTTTGATTTGGGACTCAAGGGTAGCATAGCTTTGAGCGATAGCTTAAATTGACAAGAGGCTCGAGTACTTTCTTGTTACAAAATTTCAAGATTTTTTGGCGCTCCAGTAAAAAGTTACAAGCATTTGTATATTGCAAACTTTGATAGGTGTAGGACGTACCGTATAGAAGTTAGGGCCATTTGAAGTTTTATCAGTGTTTGATTTGGGACTCAAGGGTAGAATAGCTTTTAGCGATAGCTTAAATTGACAAGAGGCTCGAGTACTTTATTGTTTCAAAATTTCAAGGTTTTATGACGCTCCAGTAAAAAGTTACAAGCATTTGTATGTTGAAAACTTTGATAGGTGTAGGACGTACCGTATAGAAGCTAGGTCCATTTGAAGTTTATCTGTGTTTGATTTGGGACTCAAGGGTAGCATAGCTTTGAGCGATAGCTTAAATTGACAAGAGGCTCGAGTACTTTATTGTTACAAAATTTCAAGGTTTTATGACGCTCCAGTAAAAAGTTACAAGCATTTGTATGTTGCAAACTTTGATAGGTGTAGGACGTACCGTATAGAAGTTAGGGCCATTTGTGGTTTATCAGTGTTTGATTTGGGACTCAAGGGTAGCATAGCTTTGAGCGATAGCTTAAATTGGCAAGAGGCTCGAGTACTTTATTGTTACAAAATTACAAGGTTTTATGACGCTCCAGTAAAAAGTTACAAGCATTTGTATGTTGCAAACTTTGATAGGTATAGGACGTACCGTATAGAAATTAGGGCCAATTGAAGTTTTGTCAGTGTTTGATTTGGGACTCAAGTGTAGCATAGCTTTGAGCGATAGCTTAAATTGACAAGAGGCTCGAGTACTTTTTTGTTACAAAATTTCAAGGTTTTATGACGCTCCAGTAAAAAGTTACAAGCATTTGTATGTTGCAACTTCGATAGGTGTAGGACGTACCGTATAGAAGTTAGGGCCATTTGAAGTTGTATCAGTGTTTGATTTGGGACTCAAGGGCAGTATAGCTTTGAGCGATAGCTTAAATTGACAAGAGGCTCGAGTACTTTATTGTTACAAAATTTCAAGGTTTTATGACGTTCCAGTAAAAAGTTACAAGCATTTGTATGTTGGAAACTTGGATAGGTGTAAGACGTACCGTATAGAAGCTAGGGCCATTTGAAGTTTTATCAGTGTTTGATTTGGGACTCAAGGGTAGCATAGCTTTGAGCGATAGCTTGAATTGACAAAAGGCTCGAGTATTTTATTGTTACAAAATTTCAAGGTTTTATGGCGCTCCAGTAAAAAGTTACAAGCATTTGTACGAGTATGTTGCAAACTTTGATAGGTCTAGGACGTACCGTATAGAAGTTAGGGCCATTTGAAGTTTTATCAGTGTTTGATTTGGGACTCAAGGGTAGCATAGCTTTGAGCGATAGCTTAAATTGACAAGAGGCTCGAGTACTTAATTGTTACAAAATTTCAATGTTTTATGACGCTCCAGTAAAAAGTTACAAGCATTTGTACGAGTATGTTGCAAACTTTGATAGGTGTAGGACGTACCGTATAGAAGTTAGGGCCATTTGAAGTTTTATCAGTGTTTGATTTGGGACTCAAGGGTAGCATAGCTTAGAGCGATAGCTTAAATTGACAAAAGGCTCGAGTACTTTATTGTTACAAAATTTCAAGGTTTTATGACGCTCCAGTAAAAAGTTACAAGCATTTGTACGAGTATGTTGCAAACTTTGATAGGTGTAGGTCGTACCGTATAGAAGTTAGGGCCATTTGAAGTTTTATCAGTGTTTGATTTGGGACTCAAGGGTAGCATAGCTTTGAGCGATAGCTTAAATTGACAACCGGCTCGAGTACTTTATTGTTACAAAATTTCAAGGTTTTATGACGCTCCAGTAAAAAGTTACAAGCATTTGTATGTTGGAAACTTTGATAGGTGTAGGACATACCGTACAGAAGCTAGGGCCATTTGAAATTTTATAAGTGTTTGATTTAGGACTCAAGGGTAGCATAGCTTTGAGCGATAGCTTAAATTGACAAGAGGCTCGAGTACTTTATTGTTACAAAATTTCAATTTTTTATGACGCTCCAGTAAAAAGTTACAAGCATTTGTATGTTGCAAACTTTGATAGGTGTAGGACGTACCGTATAGAAGTCAGGGTCATTTGAAGTTTTATCAGTGTTTGATTTGGGACTCAAGGGTAGAATAGCTTTTAGCGATAGCTTAAATTGACAAGAGGCGCGAGTACTTTATTGTTACAAAATTTCAAGGTTTTATGACGCTCCAGTAAAAAGTTACAAGCATTTGTATGTTGCAAACTTTGATAGGTGTAGGACGTACCGTATAAAAGTTAGGGCCATTTGAAGTTTTATCAGTGTTTGATTTGGGACTCAAGGGTAGCATAGCTTTTAGCGATAGCTTAAATTGACAAGAGGCTCGAGTACTTTATTGATACAAAATTTCAAGGTTTTATGACGCTCCAGTAAAAAGTTACAAGCATTTGTATGTTCCAAACTTTGATAGGTGTAGGACGTATCGTATAGAAGTTGGGGCCATTTGAAGTTTTATCAGTGTTTGATTTGGGACTCAAGGGTAGCATAGCTTTGAGCGATAGCTTAAATTGACAAAAGGCTCGAGTACTTTATTGTTACAAAATTTCAAGGTTTTATGACGCTCCAGTAAAAAGTTACAAGCATTTGTATGTTGCAAACTTTGATAGGTGTAGGACGTACCGTATAGAAGTTAGGGCCATTTGAAGTTTTATCAGTGTTTGTTTTGGGACTCAAGGGTAGAATAGCTTTGAGCGATAGCTTAAATTGACAAGAGGCTCGAGTACTTTATTGTCACAAAATTACAAGGTTTTATGACGCTCCAGAAAGAAGTTACAAGCATTTGTATGTTGCAAACTTTGATAGGTGTAGGACGTACCGTATAGAAGTTAGGGCCATTTGAAGTTTTATCAGTGTTTGATTTGGGACTCAAGGGTAGAATAGCTTTTAGCGATAGCTTAAATTGACAAGAGGCTCGAGTACTTTATTGATACAAAATTTCAAGGTTTTATGACGCTCCAGTAAAAAGTTACAAGCATTTGTATGTTGAAAACTTTGATAGGTGTAGGACGTACCGTATAGAAGCTAGGGCCATTTGAAGTTTATCAGTGTTTGATTTGGGACTCAAGGGTAGCATAGCTTTGAGCGATAGCTTAAATTGACAAGAGGCTCGAGTACTTTATTGTTACAAAATTTCAAGGTTTTATGACGCTCCAGTAAAAAGTTACAAGCATTTGTATGTTGCAAACTTTGATAGGTGTAGGACGTACCGTATAGAAGTTAGGGCCATTTGTGGTTTATCAGTGTTTGATTTGGGACTCAAGGGTAGCATAGCTTTGAGCGATAGCTTAAATTGGCAAGAGGCTCGAGTACTTTATTGTTACAAAATTACAAGGTTTTATGACGCTCCAGTAAAAAGTTACAAGCATTTGTATGTTGCAAACTTTGATAGGTATAGGACATACCGTATAGAAGTTAGGGCCATTTGAAGTTGTATCAGTGTTTGATTTGGGACTCAAGGGCAGTATAGCTTTGAGCGATAGCTTAAATCGACAAGAGGCTCGAGTACTTTATTGTTACAAAATTTCAAGGTTTTATGACGTTCCAGTAAAAAGTTACAAGCATTTGTATGTTGGAAACTTGGATAGGTGTAAGACGTACCGTATAGAAGCTAGGGCCATTTGAAGTTTTATCAGTGTTTGATTTGGGACTCAAGGGTAACATAGCTTTGAGCGATAGCTTAAATTGACAAAAGGCTCGAGTATTTTATTGTTACAAAATTTCAAGGTTTTATGACGCTCCAGTAAAAAGTTACAAGCATTTGTACGAGTATGTTGCAAACTTTGATAGGTGTAATACGTACCTTATAGAAGTTGGGGCCATTTGAAGTTTTATCAGTGTTTGATTTGGGACTCAAGGGTAGCATAGCTTTGAGCGATAGCTTAAATTGACAAGAGGCTCGAGTACTTTATTGTTACAAAATTTCAATGTTTTATGACGCTCCAGTAAAAAGTTACAAGCATTTGTACGAGTATGTTGCAAACTTTGATAGTGTAGGACGTACCGTATAGAAGTTAGGGCCATTTGAAGTTTTATCAGTGTTTGATTTGGGACTCAAGGGTAGCATAGCTTTGAGCGATAGCTTAAATTGACAAAAGGCTCGAGTACTTTATTGTTACAAAATTTCAAGGTTTTATGACGCTCCAGTAAAAAGTTACAAGCATTTGTACCAGTATGTTGCAAACTTTGATAGGTGTAGGACGTACCGTATAAAAGTTAGGGCCATTTGAAGTTTTATCAGTGTTTGATTTGGGACTCAAGGGTAGCATAGCTTTGAGCGATAGCTTAAATTGACAACCGGCTCGAGTACTTTATTGTTACAAAATTTCAAGGTTTTATGACGCTCCAGTAAAAAGTTACAAGCATTTGTATGTTGGAAACTTTGATAAGTGTAGGACGTACCGTACAGAAGCTAGGGCCATTTGAAATTTTATAAGTGTTTGATTTAGGACTCATGGGTAGCATAGCTTTGAGCTTTAGCTTAAATTGACAAGAGGCTCGAGTACTTTATTGTTACAAAATTTCAAGTTTTTATGACGCTCCAGTAAAAAGTTACAAGCATTTGTATGTTGCAAACTTTGATAGGTGTAGGACGTACCGTATAGAAGTCAGGGTCATTTGAAGATTTATCAGTGTTTGATTTGGGACTCAAGGGTAGAATAGCTTTTAGCGATAGCTTAAATTGACAAGAGGCTCGAGTACTTTATTGTCACAAAATTACAAGGTTTTATGACGCTCCAGAAAGAAGTTACAAGCATTTGTATGTTGCAAACTTTGATAGGTGTAGGACGTACCGTATAAAAGTTAGGGCCATTTGAAGTTTTATCAGTGTTTGATTTGGGACTCAAGGGTAGCATAGCTTTGAGCGATAGCTTAAATTGACAAGAGGCTCGAGTACTTTATTGTCACAAAATTACAAGGTTTTATGACGCTCCAGAAAGAAGTTACAAGCATTTGTATGTTCCAAACTTTGATAGGTGTAGGACGTATCGTATAGAAGTTGGGGCCATTTGAAGTTTTATCAGTGTTTGATTTGGGACTCAAGGGTAGCATAGCTTTGGGCGATAGCTTAAATTGACAAAAGGCTCGAGTACTTTATTGTTACAAAATTTCAAGGTTTTATGACGCTCCAGTAAAAAGTTACAAGCATTTGTATGTTGCAACTTCGATAGGTGTAGGACGTACCGTATAGAAGTTAGGGCCATTTGAAGTTGTATCAGTGTTTGATTTGGGACTCAAGGGCAGTATAGCTTTGAGCGATAGCTTAAATTGACAAGAGGCTCGAGTACTTTATTGTTACAAAATTTCAATGTTTTATGACGCTCCAGTAAAAAGTTACAAGCATTTGTACGAGTATGTTGCAAACTTTGATAGTGTAGGACGTACCGTATATAAGTTAGGGCCATTTGAAGTTTTATCAGTGTTTGATTTGGGACTCAAGGGTAGCATAGCTTTGAGCGATAGCTTAAATTCACAAAAGGCTCGAGTACTTTATTGTTACAAAATTTCAAGGTTTTATGACGCTCCAGTAAAAAGTTACAAGCATTTGTACCAGTATGTTGCAAACTTTGATAGGTGTAGGACGTACCGTATAGAAGTTAGGGCCATTTGAAGTTTTATCAGTGTTTGATTTGGGACTCAAGGGTAGCATAGCTTTGAGCGATAGCTTAAATTGACAACCGGCTCGAGTACTTTATTGTTACAAAATTTCAAGGTTTTATGACGCTCCAGTAAAAAGTTACAAGCATTTGTATGTTGGAAACTTTGATAGGTGTAGGACGTACCGTACAGAAGCTAGGGCCATTTGAAATTTTATAAGTGTTTTATTTAGGACTCAAGGGTAGCATAGCTTTGAGCGATAGCTTAAATTGACAAGAGGCTCGAGTACTTTATTGTTACAAAATTTCAAGTTTTTATGACGCTCCAGTAAAAAGTTACAAGCATTTGTATGTTGCAAACTTTGATAGGTGTAGGACGTACCGTATAGAAGTCAGGGTCATTTGAAGTTTTATCAGTGTTTGATTTGGGACTCAAGGGTAGAATAGCTTTTAGCGATAGCTTAAATTGACAAGAGGCGCGAGTACTTTATTGTTACAAAATTCTAAGGTTTTATGACGCTCCAGTAAAAAGTTACAAGCATTTGTATGTTGCAAACTTTGATAGGTGTAGGACGTACCGTATAAAAGTTAGGGCCATTTGAAGTTTTATCAGTGTTTGATTTGGGACTCAAGGGTAGCATAGCTTCGAGCGATAGCTTAAATTGACAAGAGGCTCGAGTACTTTATTGTCACAAAATTACAAGGTTTTATGACGCTCCAGAAAGAAGTTACAAACATTTGTATGTTGCAAACTTTGATAGCTGTAGGACGTACCGTATAGAAGTAAGGGCCATTTGAAGTTTTATCAGTGTTTGATTTGGGACTCAAGGGTAGAATAGCTTTTAGCGATAGCTTAAATTGACAAGAGGCTCGAGTACTTTATTGATACAAAATTTCAAGGTTTTATGACGCTCCAGTAAAAAGTTACAAGCATTTGTATGTTCCAAAGTTTGATAGGTGTAGGACGTATCGTATAGAAGTTGGGGCCATTTGAAGTTTTATCAGTGTTTGATTTGGGACTCAAGGGTAGCATAGCTTTGAGCGATAGCTTAAATTGACAAAAGGCTCGAGTACTTTATTGTTACAAAATTTGAAGGTTTTATGACGCTCCAGTAAAAAGTTACAAGCATTTGAATGTTGCAAACTTTGATAGGTGTAGGACGTACCGTATAGAAGTTAGGGCCATTTGAAGTTTTATCAGTGTTTGATTTGGGACTCAAGGGTAGCATAGCTTTGAGCGATAGCTTAAATTGACAAGAGGCTCGAGTACTTTATTGTTACAAAATTTCAAGGATGTATGACGCTCCAGTAAAAAGTTACAAGCATTTGTATGTTGCAAAATTTGATAAGTGTAGGACGTTCCGTATAGAAGTTAGGGCCATTCGAAGATTCATCACTGTTTGATTTCGGACTCAAGGGAAGCATAGCTTTGAGCGATAGCTCAAATTGACAAGAGGCTCGAGTACTTTATTGTTACAAAATTTCAAGGTTTTATGACGCTCCACTAAAAAGTTACAAGCATTTGTATGTTGCAAACTTTGATAGGTGTAGGACGTACCGTATAGAAGTTAGGGCCATTTGTAGTTTTATCAGTGTTTAATTTGGGACTCAAGGGTAGCATAGCTTTGAGCGATAGCTCCAATTGACAAGAGGCTCGAGTACTTTATTGTTACAAAATTTCAAGGTTTTTTGACGCTCCAGTGAAAAGTTACAAGCATTTGTATGTTGCCAACTTTGATAGGTGTACGACGTACCGTATAGAAGTTAGAGCCATTTGCAGTTTTATCAGTTTTTGATTTGGGACTCAAGGGTTGCATAGCTTTGAGCGATAGCTTAAATTGCCAAGAGGCTCGAGTACTTTATTGTTTCAAAATTTCAAGGTTTTATGACGCTCCAGTAAAAAGTGCCAAGCATTTGTACGAGTATGTTGCAAACTTTGATAGGTGTAGGACGTACCATATAGAAGTTAGGGCCATATGAAGTTTTATCAGTGTTTGATTTGGTACTCAAGGGTAGCACAGCTTTGAGCGATAGCTTAAATTGACAAGAGGCTCAAGTACTTTATTGTTACAAAATTTCAAAGTTTTATGACGCTCCAGTAAAAAGTTACAAGCATTTGTATGTTGCAAACTTTGATAGGTGTAATACGTACCTTATAGAAGTTGGGGCCATTAGAAGTTTATCAGTGTTTGATTTGGGACTCAAGGGCATTGAGCGATAACTTAAATTGACAAGAGGCTCGAGTACTTTATTGTTAGAAAATTTCAAGGTTTTATGACGCTCCAGTAAAAAGTTACAAGCATTTGTATGTTGCAAACTTTGATAGGTGTAGGTCGTACCGTATAGAAGTTAGGGCCATTTGAAGATTTATCAGTGTTTGATTTGGGACTCAAGGGTAGCATAGCTTTGAGCGATAGCTCAAATTGACAAGAGGCACGAGTACTTTATTGTTACAAAAATTTCAAGGTTTTATGACGCTCCAGTAAAAAGTTACAAGCATTTGTACGAGTATGTTGCAAACTTTGATAGGTGTAGGACGTACCGTATAGAAGTTAGGGCCATTTGAAGTTTTATCAGTGTTTGATTTGGGACTCAAGGGTAACATAGCTTTGAGCGATAGCTTAAATTGCCAAGAGGCTCGAGTACTTTATTGTTACAAAATTTCCAGATTTTTTGGCGCTCCAGTAAAAAGTTACAAGCATTTGTATGTTGCAGACTTTGATAGGTGTAGGACGTACCGTATAGAAGTTAGGGTCATTTGAAGTTTTATCAGTGTTTGATTTGGGACTCAAGGGTAGAATAGCTTTTAGCGATAGCTTAAATTGACAAGAGGCTCGAGTACTTTATTGTTACAAAATTTCAAGGTTTTATGACGCTCCAGTAAAAAGTTACAAGCATTTGTATGTTGGAAACTTTGATAGGTGTAGGACGTACCGTATAGAAGCTAGGGCCATTTGAAGTTTATCAGTGTTTGATTTGGGACTCAAGGGTAGCATAGCTTTGAGCGATAGCTTAAATTGACAAGAGGCTCGAGTACTTTTTTGTTACAAAATTTCAAGGTTTTATGACGCTCCAGTAAAAAGTTACAAGCATTTGTATGTTGCAACTTCGATAGGTGTAGGACGTACCGTATAGAAGTTGGGGCCATTTGAAGTTGTATCAGTGTTTGATTTGGGACTCAAGGGTAGGATAGCTTTGAGCGATAGCTTAAATTGACAAAAGGCTCGAGTACTTTATTGTTACAAAATTTCAATGTTTTATGACGCTCCAGTAAAAAGTTGCAAGCATTTGTACGAGTATGTTGCAAACTTTGATAGGTGTAGGACGTACCGTATAGAAGTTAGGGCCATTTGAAGTTTCATCAGTGTTTGATTTGGTACTCAAGGGTAGCTTAGCTTTGAGCGATAGCTTAAATTGACAAGAGGCTCGACTACTTAATTGTTACAAAATTTCAAGGTTTTATAACGCTCCAGTAAAAAGTTACAACTATTTGTATGTTGCAAACTTTGATAGGTGTAGGACGTACCGTATAGAAGTTAGGGCCATGTGAAGTTTTATCAGTGTTTGATTTGGGATTCAAGGGTAGCATAGCTTTGAGCGATAGCTTAAATTCACAAGAGGCTCGAGTACTTTGTTACAAAATTTCAAGGTTTTATGACGCTCCAGTAAAAAGTTACAAGCATTTGTACGAGTATGTTGCAAGCTTTGATAGGTATAGGATGCACCGTATAGAAGTTAGGGCCATTTGGAGCTTTATCAGTGTTTGATTTGGGACTCAAGGGTAGCATAGCTTTGAGCGATAGCTTAAATTGACAAGAGGCTCGAGTACTTTATTGTTACAAAATCTCAAGGTTTTATGACGCTCCAGTAAAAAGTTACAAGCATTTGTATGTTGCTAACTTTGATAGGTGTAGGACGTACCGTATAATAGTTTGGGCCATTTGAAGTTTTATCAGTGTTTGATTTGGGACTCAAGGGTAGCATAGCTTTGAGCGATAGCTTGAATTGACAAAAGGCTCGAGTATTTTATTGTTACAAAATTTCAAGGTTTTATGACGCTCCAGTAAAAAGTTACAAGCATTTGTACGAGTATGTTGCAAACTTTGATAGGTGTAGGACGTAGCGTATAGAAGTTAGGGCCATTTGAAGTTTTATCAGTGTTTGATTTGGGACTCAAGGGTAGCATAGCTTTGAGCGATAGCTTAAATTGACAAGAGGCTCGAGTACTTAATTGTTACAAAATTTCAATGTTTTATGACGCTCCAGTAAAAAGTTACAAGCATTTGTACGAGTATGTTGCAAACTTTGATAGGTGTAGGACGTACCGTATAGAAGTTAGGGCCATTTGAAGTTTTATCAGTGTTTGATTTGGGACTCAAGGGTAGCATAGCTTAGAGCGATAGCTTAAATTGACAAAAGGCTCGAGTACTTTATTGTTACAAAATTTCAAGGTTTTATGACGCTCCAGTAAAAAGTTACAAGCATTTGTATGTTGGAAACTTTGATAGGTGTAGGACATACCGTACAGAAGCTAGGGCCATTTGAAATTTTATAAGTGTTTGATTTAGGACTCAAGGGTAGCATAGCTTTGAGCGATAGCTTAAATTGACAAGAGGCTCGAGTACTTTATTGTTACAAAATTTCAATTTTTTATGACGCTCCAGTAAAAAGTAACAAGCATTTGTATGTTGCAAACTTTGATAGGTGTAGGACGTACCGTATAGAAGTCAGGGTCATTTGAAGTTTTATCAGTGTTTGATTTGGGACTCAAGGGTAGAATAGCTTTTAGCGATAGCTTAAATTGACAAGAGGCGCGAGTACTTTATTGTTACAAAATTTCAAGGTTTTATGACGCTCCAGTAAAAAGTTACAAGCATTTGTATGTTGCAAACTTTGATAGGAGTAGGACGTACCGTATAAAAGTTAGGGCCATTTGAAGTTTTATCAGTGTTTGATTTGGGACTCAAGGGTAGCATAGCTTTTAGCGATAGCTTAAATTGACAAGAGGCTCGAGTACTTTATTGATACAAAATTTCAAGGTTTTATGACGCTCCAGTAAAAAGTTACAAGCATTTGTATGTTGCAAACTTTGATAGGTGTAGGACGTACCGTATAGAAGTTAGGGCCATTTGAAGTTTTATCAGTGTTTGATTTGGGACTCAAGGGTAGAATAGCTTTGAGCGATAGCTTAAATTGACAAGAGGCTCGAGTACTTTATTGTCACAAAATTACAAGGTTTTATGACGCTCCAGAAAGAAGTTACAAGCATTTGTGTGTTGCAAACTTTGATAGGTGTAGGACGTACCGTATAGAAGTTAGGGCCATTTGAAGTTTTATCAGTGTTTGATTTGGGACTCAAGGGTAGCATAGCTTTTAGCGATAGCTTAAATTGACAAGAGGCTCGAGTACTTTATTGATACACAATTTCAAGGTTTTATGACGCTCCAGTAAAAAGTTACAAGCATTTGTATGTTGAAAACTTTGATAGGTGTAGGACGTACCGTATAGAAGACTCAAGGGTAGCATAGCTTTGAGCGATAGCTTAAATTGACAAGAGGCTCGAGTACTTTATTGTTACAAAATTTCAAAGTTTTATGACGCTCCAGCAAAAAGTTACAAGCATTTGTATGTTGCAAACTTTGATAGGTGTAATACGTACCTTATAGAAGTTGGGGCCATTAGAAGTTTATCAGTGTTTGATTTGGGACTCAAGGGCTTTGAGCGATAACGTAAATTGACAAGAGGTTCGAGTACTTTATTGTTAGAAAATTTCAAGGTTTTATGACGCTCCAGTAAAAAGTTACAAGCATTTGTATGTTGCAAACTTTGATAGGTGTAGGTCGTACCGTATAGAAGTTAGGGCCATTTGAAGATTTATCAGTGTTTGATTTGGGACTCAAGGGTAGCATAGCTTTGAGCGATAGCTTAAATTGACAAGAGGCTCGAGTACTTTATTGTTACAAAATTTCAAGATTTTTTGGCGCTCCAGTAAAAAGTTACAAGCATTTGTATATTGCAAACTTTGATAGGTGTAGGACGTACCGTATAGAAGTTAGGGTCATTTGAAGTTTTATCAGTGTTTGATTTGGGACTCAAGGGTAGAATAGCTTTTAGCGATAGCTTAAATTGACAAAAGCCTCGAGTACTTTATTGTTACAAAATTTCAAGGTTTTATGACGCTCCAGTAAAAAGTTACAAGCATTTGTATGTTCCAAACTTTGATAGGTGTAGGACGTATCGTATAGAAGTTGGGGCCATTTGAAGTTTTATCAGTGTTTGATTTAGGACTCAAGGGTAGCATAGCTTTGAGCGATAGCTTAAATTGACAAAAGGCTCGAGTACTTTATTGTTACAAAATTTCAAGGTTTTATGACGCTCCAGTAAAAAGTTACAAGCATTTGTATGTTGCAAACTTTGATAGGTGTAGGACGTACCGTATAGAATTTAGGGCCATTTGAAGTTTTATCAGTGTTTGATTTGGGACTCAAGGGTAGAATAGCTTTGAGCGATAGCTTAAATTGACAAGAGGCTCGAGTACTTTATTGTCACAAAATTACAAGGTTTTATGACGCTCCAGAAAGAAGTTACAAGCATTTGTATGTTGCAAACTTTGATAGGTGTAGGACGTACCGTATAGAAGTTAGGGCCATTTGAAGTTTTATCAGTGTTTGATTTGGGACTCAAGGGTAGAATAGCTTTTAGCGATAGCTTAAATTGACAAGAGGCTCGAGTACTTTATTGATACACAATTTCAAGGTTTTATGACGCTCCAGTAAAAAGTTACAAGCATTTGTATGTTGAAAACTTTGATAGGTGTAGGACGTACCGTATAGAAGCTAGGGCCATTTGAAGTTTATCAGTGTTTGATTTGGGACTCAAGGGTAGCATAGCTTTGAGCGATAGCTTAAATTGACAAGAGGCTCGAGTACTTTATTGTTACAAAATTTCAAAGTTTTATGACGCTCCAGCAAAAAGTTACAAGCATTTGTATGTTGCAAACTTTGATAGGTGTAATACGTACCTTATAGAAGTTGGGGCCATTAGAAGTTTATCAGTGTTTGATTTGGGACTCAAGGGCTTTGAGCGATAACGTAAATTGACAAGAGGTTCGAGTACTTTATTGTTAGAAAATTTCAAGGTTTTATGACGCTCCAGTAAAAAGTTACAAGCATTTGTATGTTGCAAACTTTGATAGGTGTAGGTCGTACCGTATAGAAGTTAGGGCCATTTGAAGATTTATCAGTGTTTGATTTGGGACTCAAGGGTAGCATAGCTTTGAGCGATAGCTTAAATTGACAAGAGGCTCGAGTACTTTATTGTTACAAAATTTCAAGATTTTTTGGCGCTCCAGTAAAAAGTTACAAGCATTTGTATATTGCAAACTTTGATAGGTGTAGGACGTACCGTATAGAAGTTAGGGTCATTTGAAGTTTTATCAGTGTTTGATTTGGGACTCAAGGGTAGAATAGCTTTTAGCGATAGCTTAAATTGACAAAAGCCTCGAGTACTTTATTGTTACAAAATTTCAAGGTTTTATGACGCTCCAGTAAAAAGTTACAAGCATTTGTATGTTGAAAACTTTGATAGGTGTAGGACGTACCGTATAGAAGCTAGGGCCATTTGAAGTTTATCTGTGTTTGATTTGGGACTCAAGGGTAGCATAGCTTTGAGCGATAGCTTAAATTGACAAGAGGCTCGAGTACTTTTTTGTTACAAAATTTCAAGGTTTTATGACGCTCCAGTAAAAAGTTACAAGCATTTGTATGTTGGAAACTTGGATAGGTGTAAGACGTACTGTATAGAAGCTAGGGCCATTTGAAGTTTTATCAGTGTTTGATTTGGGACTCAAGGGTAGCATAGCTTTGAGCGATAGCTTAAATTGACAAAAGGCTCGAGTATTTTATTGTTACAAAATTTCAAGGTTTTATGACGCTCCAGTAAAAAGTTACAAGCATTTGTACGAGTATGTTGCAAACTTTGATAGGTGTAGGACGTACCGTATAGAAGTTAGGGCCATTTGAAGTTTTATCAGTGTTTGATTTGGGACTCAAGGGTAGCATAGCTTTGAGCGATAGCTTAAATTGACAAGAGGCTCGAGTACTTTATTGTTACAAAATTTCAATGTTTTATGACGCTCCAGTAAAAAGTTACAAGCATTTGTACGAGTATGTTGCAAACTTTGATAGGTGTAGGACGTACCGTATAGAAGTTAGGGCCATTTGAAGTTTTATCAGTGTTTGATTTGGGACTCAAGGGTAGCATAGCTTTGAGCGATAGCTTAAATTGACAAGAGGCTCGAGTACTTTATTGTTACAAAATTTCAAGATTTTTTGGCGCTCCAGTAAAAAGTTACAAGCATTTGTATATTGCAAACTTTGATAGGTGTAGGACGTACCGTATAGAAGTTAGGGTCATTTGAAGTTTTATCAGTGTTTGATTTGGGACTCAAGGGTAGAATAGCTTTTAGCGATAGCTTAAATTGACAAAAGCCTCGAGTACTTTCTTGTTACAAAATTTCAAGGTTTTATGACGCTCCAGTAAAAAGTTACAAGCATTTGTATGTTGAAAACTTTGATAGGTGTAGGACGTACCGTATAGAAGCTAGGGCCATTTGAAGTTTATCTGTGTTTGATTTGGGACTCAAGGGTAGCATAGCTTTGAGCGATAGCTTAAATTGACAAGAGGCTCGAGTACTTTATTGTTACAAAATTTCAAGGTTTTATGACGCTCCAGTAAAAAGTTACAAGCATTTGTATGTTGCAAACTTTGATAGGTGTAGGACGTACCGTACAGAAGTTAGGGCCATTTGTGGTTTATCAGTGTTTGATTTGGGACTCAAGGGTAGCATAGCTTTGAGCGGTAGCTTAAATTGGCAAGAGGCTCGAGTACTTTATTGTTACAAAATTACAAGGTTTTATGACGCTCCAGTAAAAAGTTACAAGCATTTGTATGTTGCAAACTTTGATAGGTATAGGACGTACCGTATAGAAATTAGGGCCAATTGAAGTTTTGTCAGTGTTTGATTTGGGACTCAAGGGTAGCATAGCTTTAAGCGATAGCTTAAATTGACAAGAGGCTCGAGTACTTTTTTGTTACAAAATTTCAAGGTTTTATGACGCTCCAGTAAAAAGTTACAAGCATTTGTATGTTGGAAACTTGGATAGGTGTAAGACGTACTGTATAGAAGCTAGGGCCATTTGAAGTTTTATCAGTGTTTGATTTGGGACTCAAGGGTAGCATAGCTTTGAGCGATAGCTTAAATTGACAAAAGGCTCGAGTATTTTATTGTTACAAAATTTCAAGGTTTTATGACGCTCCAGTAAAAAGTTACAAGCATTTGTACGAGTATGTTGCAAACTTTGATAGGTGTAGGACGTACCGTATAGAAGTTAGGGCCATTTGAAGTTTTATCAGTGTTTGATTTGGGACTCAAGGGTAGCATAGCTTTGAGCGATAGCTTAAATTGACAAGAGGCTCGAGTACTTTATTGTTACAAAATTTCAATGTTTTATGACGCTCCAGTAAAAAGTTACAAGCATTTGTACGAGTATGTTGCAAACTTTGATAGGTGTAGGACGTACCGTATAGAAGTTAGGGCCATTTGAAGTTTTATCAGTGTTTGATTTGTGACTCAAGGGTAGCATAGCTTTTAGCGATAGCTTAAATTGACAAAAGGCTCGAGTACTTTATTGTTACAAAATTTCAAGGTTTTATGACGCTCCAGTAAAAAGTTACAAGCATTTGTACGAGTATGTTGCAAACTTTGATAGGTGTAGGACGTACCGTATAGAAGTTAGGGCCATTTGAAGTTTTATCAGTGTTTGATTTGGGACTCAAGGGTAGCATGGCTTTGAGCGATAGCTTAAATTGACAACAGGCTCGAGTACTTTATTGTTACAAAATTTCAAGGTTTTATGACGCTCCAGTAAAAAGTTACAAGCATTTGTATGTTGGAAACATTGATAGGTGTAGGACGTACCGTACAGAAGCTAGGGCCATTTGAAGTTTTATCAGTGTTTGATTTAGGACTCAAGGGTAGCATATCTTTGAGCGATAGCTTAAATTAACAAGAGGCTCGAGTACTTTATTGTTACAAAATTTCAAGTTTTTATGACGCTCCAGTAAAAAGTTACAAGCATTTGTATGTTGCAAACTTTGATAGGTGTAGGACGTACCGTATAGAAGTCAGGGTCATTTGAAATTTTTTCAGTGTTTGATTTGGGACTCAAGGGTAGAATAGCTTTTAGCGATAGCGTAAATTGACAAGAGGCGCGAGTACTTTATTGTTACAAAATTTCCAGGTTTTATGACGCTCCAGTAAAAAGTTACAAGCATTTGTATGTTGCAAACTTTGATAGGTGTAGGACGTACCGTATAGAAGTTAGGGCCATTTGAAGTTTTATCAGTGTTTGATTTGGGACTCAAGGGTAGAATAGCTTTTAGCGATAGCTTAAATTGACAAGAGGCTCGAGTACTTCATTGATACAAAATTTCAAGGTTTTATGACGCTCCACTAAAAAGTTACAAGCATTTGTATGTTGCAAACTTTGATAGGTGTAGGACGTACCGTATAGAAGTTAGGGCCATTTGTAGTTTTATCAGTGTTTAATTTGGGACTCAAGGGTAGCATAGCTTTGAGCGATAGCTCCAATTGACAAGAGGCTCGAGTACTTTATTGTTACAAAATTTCAAGGTTTTTTGACGCTACAGTGAAAAGTTACAAGCATTTGTATGTTGCCAACTTTGATAGGTGTACGACGTACCGTATAGAAGTTAGAGCCATTTGCAGTTTTATCAGTGTTTGATTTGGGACTCAAGGGTTGCATAGCTTAGAGCGATAGCTTAAATTGACAAGAGGCTCGAGTACTTTATTGTTTCAAAATTTCAAGGTTTTATGACGCTCCAGTAAAAAGTTCCAAGCATTTGTAAGAGTATGTTGCAAACTTTGATAGGTGTAGGACGTACCGTATAGAAGTTAGGGCTATTTGAAGTTTTATCAGTGTTTGATTTGGTACTCAAGGGTAGCACAGCTTTGAGCGATAGCTTAAATTGACAAGAGGCTCGAGTACTTTATTGTTACAAAATTTCAAAGTTTTATGACGCTCCAGTAAAAAGTTACAAGCATTTGTATGTTGCAAACTTTGATAGGTGTAGGACGTACCGTATAGAAGTTAGGGCCAATTGTAGTTTTATCAGTGTTTAATTTGGGACTCAAGGGTAGCATAGCTTTGAGCGATAGCTCCAATTGACAAGAGGCTCGAGTACTTTATTGTTACAAAATTCAAGGTTTTTTGACGCTACAGTGAAAAGTTACAAGCATTTGTATGTTGCCAACTTTGATAGGTGTAATACGTACCTTATAGAAGTTGGGGCCATTAGAAGTTTATCAGTGTTTGATTTGGGACTCAAGGGCTTTGAGCGATAACGTAAATTGACAAGAGGTTCGAGTACTTTATTGTTAGAAAATTTCAAGGTTTTATGACGCTCCAGTAAAAAGTTACAAGCATTTGTATGTTGCAAACTTTGATAGGTGTAGGTCGTACCGTATAGAAGTTAGGGCCATTTGAAGATTTATCAGTGTTTGATTTGGGACTCAAGGGTAGCATAGCTTTGAGCGATAGCTCAAATTGACAAGAGGCACGAGTACTTTATTGTTACAAAAATTTCAAGGTTTTATGACGCTCCAGTAAAAAGTTACAAGCATTTGTACGAGTATGTTGTAAACTTTGATAGGTGTAGGACGTACCGTATAGAAGTTAGGGCCATTTGAAGTTTTATCAGTGTTTGATTTGGGACTCAAGGGTAGCATAGCTTTGAGCGATAGCTTAAATTGACAAGAGGCTCGAGTACTTTATTGTTACAAAATTTCAAGATTTTTTGGCGCTCCAGTAAAAAGTTACAAGCATTTGTATATTGCAAACTTTGATAGGTGTAGGACGTACCGTATAGAAGTTAGGGTCATTTGAAGTTTTATCAGTGTTTGATTTGGGACTCAAGGGTAGAATAGCTTTTAGCGATAGCTTAAATTGACAAGAGGCTCGAGTACTTTATTGTTTCAAAATTTCAAGGTTTTATGACGCTCCAGTAAAAAGTTACAAGCATTTGTATGTTGAAAACTTTGATAGGTGTAGGACGTACCGTATAGAAGCTAGGTCCATTTGAAGTTTATCTGTGTTTGATTTGGGACTCAAGGGTAGCATAGCTTTGAGCGATAGCTTAAATTGACAAGAGGCTCGAGTACTTTATTGTTACAAAATTTCAAGGTTTTATGACGCTCCAGTGAAAAGTTACAAGCATTTGTATGTTGCAAACTTTGATAGGTGTAGGACGTACCGTATAGAAGTTAGGGCCATTTGTGGTTTATCAGTGTTTGATTTGGGACTCAAGGGTAGCATAGCTTTGAGCGATAGCTTAAATTGGCAAGAGGCTCGAGTACTTTATTGTTACAAAATTACTAGGTTTTATGACGCTCCAGTAAAAAGTTACAAGCATTTGTATGTTGCAAACTTTGATAGGTATAGGACGTACCGTATAGAAATTAGGGCCAATTGAAGTTTTGTCAGTGTTTGATTTGGGACTCAAGTGTAGCATAGCTTTGAGCGATAGCTTAAATTGACAAGAGGCTCGAGTACTTTTTTGTTACAAAATTTCAAGGTTTTATGACGCTCCAGTAAAAAGTTACAAGCATTTGTATGTTGCAACTTCGATAGGTGTAGGACGTAACGTATAGAAGTTAGGGTCATTTGAAGTTTTATCAGTGTTTGATTTGGGACTCAAGGGTAGAATAGCTTTTAGCGATAGCTTAAATTGACAAGAGGCTCGAGTACTTTATTGTTTCAAAATTTCAAGGTTTTATGACGCTCCAGTAAAAAGTTACAAGCATTTGTATGTTGCAAACTTTGATAGGTATAGGACGTACCGTATAGAAATTAGGGCCAATTGAAGTTTTGTCAGTGTTTGATTTGGGACTCAAGTGTAGCATAGCTTTGAGCGATAGCTTAAATTGACAAGAGGCTCGAGTACTTTTTTGTTACAAAATTTCAAGGTTTTATGACGCTCCAGTAAAAAGTTACAAGCATTTGTATGTTGCAACTTCGATAGGTGTAGGACGTACCGTATAGAAGTTAGGGCCATTTGAAGTTGTATCAGTGTTTGATTTGGGACTCAAGGGCAGTATAGCTTTGAGCGATAGCTTAAATTGACAAGAGGCTCGAGTACTTTATTGTTACAAAATTTCAAGGTTTTATGACGTTCCAGTAAAAAGTTACAAGCATTTGTATGTTGGAAACTTGGATAGGTGTAAGACGTACCGTATAGAAGCTAGGGCCATTTGAAGTTTTATCAGTGTTTGATTTGGGACTCAAGGGTAGCATAGCTTTGAGCGATAGCTTGAATTGACAAAAGGCTCGAGTATTTTATTGTTACAAAATTTCAAGGTTTTATGACGCTCCAGTAAAAAGTTACAAGCATTTGTACGAGTATGTTGCAAACTTTGATAGGTGTAGGACGTACCGTATAGAAGTTATGGCCATTTGAAGTTTTATCAGTGTTTGATTTGGGACTCAAGGGTAGCATAGCTTTGAGCGATAGCTTAAATTGACAAGAGGCTCGAGTACTTAATTGTTACAAAATTTCAATGTTTTATGACGCTCCAGTAAAAAGTTACAAGCATTTGTACGAGTATGTTGCAAACTTTGATAGGTGTAGGACGTACCGTATAGAAGTTAGGGCCATTTGAAGTTTTATCAGTGTTTGATTTGGGACTCAAGGGTAGCATAGCTTAGAGCGATAGCTTAAATTGACAAAAGGCTCGAGTACTTTATTGTTACAAAATTTCAAGGTTTTATGACGCTCCAGTAAAAAGTTACAAGCATTTGTACGAGTATGTTGCAAACTTTGATAGGTGTAGGTCGTACCGTATAGAAGTTAGGGCCATTTGAAGTTTTATCAGTGTTTGATTTGGGACTCAAGGGTAGCATAGCTTTGAGCGATAGCTTAAATTGACAACCGGCTCGAGTACTTTATTGTTACAAAATTTCAAGGTTTTATGACGCTCCAGTAAAAAGTTACAAGCATTTGTATGTTGGAAACTTTGATAGGTGTAGGACATACCGTACAGAAGCTAGGGCCATTTGAAATTTTATAAGTGTTTGATTTAGGACTCAAGGGTAGCATAGCTTTGAGCGATAGCTTAAATTGACAAGAGGCTCGAGTACTTTATTGTTACAAAATTTCAATTTTTTATGACGCTCCAGTAAAAAGTTACAAGCATTTGTATGTTGCAAACTTTGATAGGTGTAGGACGTACCGTATAGAAGTCAGGGTCATTTGAAGTTTTATCAGTGTTTGATTTGGGACTCAAGGGTAGAATAGCTTTTAGCGATAGCTTAAATTGACAAGAGGCGCGAGTACTTTATTGTTACAAAATTTCAAGGTTTTATGACGCTCCAGTAAAAAGTTACAAGCATTTGTATGTTGCAAACTTTGATAGGTGTAGGACGTACCGTATAAAAGTTAGGGCCATTTGAAGTTTTATCAGTGTTTGATTTGGGACTCAAGGGTAGCATAGCTTTTAGCGATAGCTTAAATTGACAAGAGGCTCGAGTACTTTATTGATACAAAATTTCAAGGTTTTATGACGCTCCAGTAAAAAGTTACAAGCATTTGTATGTTCCAAACTTTGATAGGTGTAGGACGTATCGTATAGAAGTTGGGGCCATTTGAAGTTTTATCAGTGTTTGATTTGGGACTCAAGGGTAGCATAGCTTTGAGCGATAGCTTAAATTGACAAAAGGCTCGAGTACTTTATTGTTACAAAATTTCAAGGTTTTATGACGATCCAGTAAAAAGTTACAAGCATTTGTATGTTGCAAACTTTGATAGGTGTAGGACGTACCGTATAGAAGTTAGGGCCATTTGAAGTTTTATCAGTGTTTGATTTGGGACTCAAGGGTAGAATAGCTTTGAGCGATAGCTTAAATTGACAAGAGGCTCGAGTACTTTATTGTCACAAAATTACAAGGTTTTATGACGCTCCAGAAAGAAGTTACAAGCATTTGTATGTTGCAAACTTTGATAGGTGTAGGACGTACCTTATAGAAGTTAGGGCCATTTGAAGTTTTATCAGTGTTTGATTTGGGACTCAAGGGTAGAATAGCTTTTAGCGATAGCTTAAATTGACAAGAGGCTCGAGTACTTTATTGATACAAAATTTCAAGGTTTTATGACGCTCCAGTAAAAAGTTACAAGCATTTGTATGTTGAAAACTTTGATAGGTGTAGGACGTACCGTATAGAAGCTAGGGCCATTTGAAGTTTATCAGTGTTTGATTTGGGACTCAAGGATAGCATAGCTTTGAGCGATAGCTTAAATTGACAAGAGGCTCGAGTACTTTATTGTTACAAAATTTCAAGGTTTTATGACGCTCCAGTAAAAAGTTACAAGCATTTGTATGTTGCAAACTTTGATAGGTGTGGGACGTACCGTATAGAAGTTAGGGCCATTTGTGGTTTATCAGTGTTTGATTTGGGACTCAAGGGTAGCATAGCTTTGAGCGATAGCTTAAATTGGCAAGAGGCTCGAGTACTTTATTGTTACAAAATTACAAGGTTTTATGACGCTCCAGTAAAAAGTTACAAGCATTTGTATGTTGCAAACTTTGATAGGTATAGGACGTACCGTATAGAAATTAGGGCCAATTGAAGTTTTGTCAGTGTTTGATTTGGGACTCAAGGGTAGCATAGATTTGAGCGATAGCTTAAATTGACAAGAGGCTCGAGTACTTTTTTGTTACAAAATT
This sequence comes from Clusia tigrina, assembly GCA_920105625.2. Taxonomy (NCBI): domain Eukaryota; kingdom Metazoa; phylum Arthropoda; class Insecta; order Diptera; family Clusiidae; genus Clusia; species Clusia tigrina. The sequence goes on along the minus strand of OV050033.1, from coordinate 104,831,696 downwards.
TCAAGGTTTTATGACACTCCAGTAAAAAGTTACAAGCATTTGTATGTTGCAACTTCGATAGGTGTAGGACGTACCGTATAGAAGTTAGGGCCATTTGAAGTTGTATCAGTGTTTGATTTGGGACTCAAGGGCAGTATAGCTTTGAGCGATAGCTTAAATCGACAAGAGGCTCGAGTACTTTATTGTTACAAAATTTCAAGGTTTTATGACGTTCCAGTAAAAAGTTACAAGCATTTGTATGTTGGAAACTTGGATATGTGTAAGACGTACCGTATAGAAGCTAGGGCCATTTGAAGTTTTATCAGTGTTTGATTTGGGACTCAAGGGTAACATATCTTTGAGCGATAGCTTAAATTGACAAAAGGCTCGAGTATTTTATTGTTACAAAATTTCAAGGTTTTATGACGCTCCAGTAAAAAGTTACAAGCATTTGTACGAGTATGTTGCAAACTTTGATAGGTGTAATACGTACCTTATAGAAGTTGGGGCCATTAGAAGTTTATCAGTGTTTGATTTGGGACTCAAGGGCATTGAGCGATAACTTAAATTGACAAGAGGCTCGAGTACTTTATTGTTAGAAAATTTCAAGGTTTTATGACGCTCCAGTAAAAAGTTACAAGCATTTGTATGTTGCTAACTTTGATAGGTGTAGGTCGTACCGTATAGAAGTTAGGGCCATTTGAAGATTTATCAGTGTTTGATTTGGGACTCAAGGGTAGCATAGCTTTGAGCGATAGCTCAAATTGACAAGAGGCACGAATACTTTATTGTTACAAAAATTTCAAGGTTTTATGACGCTCCAGTAAAAAGTTACAAGCATTTGTACGAGTATGTTGCAAACTTTGATAGTGTAGGACGTACCGTATAGAAGTTAGGGCCATTTGAAGTTTTATCAGTGTTTGATTTGGGACTCAAGGGTAGCATAGCTTTGAGCGATAGCTTAAATTGACAAGAGGCTCGAGTACTTTATTGTTACAAAATTTCAATGTTTTATGACGCTCCAGTAAAAAGTTACAAGCATTTGTACGAGTATGTTGCAAACTTTGATAGGTGTAGGACGTACCGTATAGAAGTTAGGGCCATTTGAAGTTTTATCAGTGTTTGATTTGGGACTCAAGGGTAGCATAGCTTTGAGCGATAGCTTAAATTGACAAGAGGCTCGAGTACTTAATTGTTACAAAATTTCAATGTTTTATGACGCTCCAGTAAAAAGTTACAAGCATTTGTACGAGTAAACTTTGATAGGTGTAGGACATACCGTACAGAAGCTAGGGCCATTTGAAATTTTATAAGTGTTTGATTTAGGACTCAAGGGTAGCATAGCTTTGAGCGATAGCTTAAATTGACAAGAGGCTCGAGTACTTTATTGTTACAAAATTTCAATTTTTTATGACGCTCCAGTAAAAAGTTACAAGCATTTGTATGTTGCAAACTTTGATAGGTGTAGGACGTACCGTATAGAAGTCAGGGTCATTTGAAGTTTTATCAGTGTTTGATTTGGGACTCAAGGGTAGAATAGCTTTTAGCGATAGCTTAAATTGACAAGAGGCGCGAGTACTTTATTGTTACAAAATTTCAAGGTTTTATGACGCTCCAGTAAAAAGTTACAAGCATTTGAATGTTGCAAACTTTGATAGGTGTAGGACGTACCGTATAAAAGTTAGGGCCATTTGAAGTTTTATCAGTGTTTGATTTGGGACTCAAGGGTAGCATAGCTTTTAGCGATAGCTTAAATTGACAAGAGGCTCGAGTACTTTATTGATACAAAATTTCAAGGTTTTATGACGCTCCAGTAAAAAGTTACAAGCATTTGTATGTTCCAAACTTTGATAGGTGTAGGACGTATCGTATAGAAGTTGGGGCCATTTGAAGTTTTATCAGTGTTTGATTTGGGACTCAAGGGTAGCATAGCTTTGAGCGATAGCTTAAATTGACAAAAGGCTCGAGTACTTTATTGTTACAAAATTTCAAGGTTTTATGACGATCCAGTAAAAAGTTACAAGCATTTGTATGTTGCAAACTTTGATAGGTGTAGGACGTACCGTATAGAAGTTAGGGCCATTTGAAGTTTTATCAGTGTTTGATTTGGGACTCAAGGGTAGAATAGCTTTGAGCGATAGCTTAAATTGACAAGAGGCTCGAGTACTTTATTGTCACAAAATTACAAGGTTTTATGACGCTCCAGAAAGAAGTTACAAGCATTTGTATGTTGCAAACTTTGATAGGTGTAGGACGTACCTTATAGAAGTTAGGGCCATTTGAAGTTTTATCAGTGTTTGATTTGGGACTCAAGGGTAGAATAGCTTTTAGCGATAGCTTAAATTGACAAGAGGCTCGAGTACTTTATTGATACAAAATTTCAAGGTTTTATGACGCTCCAGTAAAAAGTTACAAGCATTTGTATGTTGAAAACTTTGATAGGTGTAGGACGTCCCGTATAGAAGCTAGGGCCATTTGAAGTTTATCAGTGTTTGATTTGGGACTCAAGGGTAGCATAGCTTTGAGCGATAGCTTAAATTGACAAGAGGCTCGAGTACTTTATTGTTACAAAATTTCAAGGTTTTATGACGCTCCAGTAAAAAGTTACAAGCATTTGTATGTTGCAAACTTTGATAGGTGTGGGACGTACCGTATAGAAGTTAGGGCCATTTGTGGTTTATCAGTGTTTGATTTGGGACTCAAGGGTAGCATAGCTTTGAGCGATAGCTTAAATTGGCAAGAGGCTCGAGTACTTTATTGTTACAAAATTACAAGGTTTTATGACGCTCCAGTAAAAAGTTACAAGCATTTGTATGTTGCAAACTTTGATAGGTATAGGACGTACCGTATAGAAATTAGGGCCAATTGAAGTTTTGTCAGTGTTTGATTTGGGACTCAAGGGTAGCATAGATTTGAGCGATAGCTTAAATTGACAAGAGGCTCGAGTACTTTTTTGTTACAAAATTTCAAGGTTTTATGACACTCCAGTAAAAAGTTACAAGCATTTGTATGTTGCAACTTCGATAGGTGTAGGACGTACCGTATAGAAGTTAGGGCCATTTGAAGTTGTATCAGTGTTTGATTTGGGACTCAAGGGCAGTATAGCTTTGAGCGATAGCTTAAATCGACAAGAGGCTCGAGTACTTTATTGTTACAAAATTTCAAGGTTTTATGACGTTCCAGTAAAAAGTTACAAGCATTTGTATGTTGGAAACTTAGATAGGTGTAAGACGTACCGTATAGAAGCTAGGGCCATTTGAAGTTTTATCAGTGTTTGATTTGGGACTCAAGGGTAACATATCTTTGAGCGATAGCTTAAATTGACAAAAGGCTCGAGTATTTTATTGTTACAAAATTTCAAGGTTTTATGACGCTCCAGTAAAAAGTTACAAGCATTTGTACGAGTATGTTGCAAACTTTGATAGGTGTAATACGTACCTTATAGAAGTTGGGGCCATTAGAAGTTTATCAGTGTTTGATTTGGGACTCAAGGGCATTGAGCGATAACTTAAATTGACAAGAGGCTCGAGTACTTTATTGTTAGAAAATTTCAAGGTTTTATGACGCTCCAGTAAAAAGTTACAAGCATTTGTATGTTGCTAACTTTGATAGGTGTAGGTCGTACCGTATAGAAGTTAGGGCCATTTGAAGATTTATCAGTGTTTGATTTGGGACTCAAGGGTAGCATAGCTTTGAGCGATAGCTCAAATTGACAAGAGGCACGAATACTTTATTGTTACAAAAATTTCAAGGTTTTATGACGCTCCAGTAAAAAGTTACAAGCATTTGTACGAGTATGTTGCAAACTTTGATAGTGTAGGACGTACCGTATAGAAGTTAGGGCCATTTGAAGTTTTATCAGTGTTTGATTTGGGACTCAAGGGTAGCATAGCTTTGAGCGATAGCTTAAATTGACAAGAGGCTCGAGTACTTTATTGTTACAAAATTTCAATGTTTTATGACGCTCCAGTAAAAAGTTACAAGCATTTGTACGAGTATGTTGCAAACTTTGATAGTGTAGGACGTACCGTATAGAAGTTAGGGCCATTTGAAGTTTTATCAGTGTTTGATTTGGGATTCAAGGGTAGCATAGCTTTGAGCGATAGCTTAAATTGACAAAAGGCTCGAGTACTTTATTGTTACAAAATTTCAAGGTTTTATGACGCTCCAGTAAAAAGTTACAAGCATTTGTACCAGTATGTTGCAAACTTTGATAGGTGTAGGACGTACCGTATAAAAGTTAGGGCCATTTGAAGTTTTATCAGTGTTTGATTTGGGACTCAAGGGTAGCATAGCTTTGAGCGATAGCTTAAATTGACAACCGGCTCGAGTACTTTATTGTTACAAAATTTCAAGGTTTTATGACGCTCCAGTAAAAAGTTACAAGCATTTGTATGTTGGAAACTTTGATAGGTGTAGGACGTACCGTACAGAAGCTAGGGCCATTTGAAATTTTATAAGTGTTTGATTTAGGACTCAAGGGTAGCATAGCTTTGAGCGATAGCTTAAATTGACAAGAGGCTCGAGTACTTTATTGTTACAAAATTTCAAGTTTTTATGACGCTCCAGTAAAAAGTTACAAGCATTTGTATGTTGCAAACTTTGATAGGTGTAGGACGTACCGTATAGAAGTCAGGGTCATTTGAAGTTTTATCAGTGTTTGATTTGGGACTCAAGGGTAGAATAGCTTTTAGCGATAGCTTAAATTGACAAGAGGCGCGAGTACTTTATTGTTACAAAATTCCAAGGTTTTATGACGCTCCAGTAAAAAGTTACAAGCATTTGTATGTTGCAAACTTTGATAGGTGTAGGACGTACCGTATAAAAGTTAGGGCCATTTGAAGTTTTATCAGTGTTTGATTTGGGACTCAAGGGTAGCATAGCTTTGAGCGATAGCTTAATTTGACAAGAGGCTCGAGTACTTTATTGTCACAAAATTACAAGGTTTTATGACGCTCCAGAAAGAAGTTACAAGCATTTGTATGTTCCAAACTTTGATAGGTGTAGGACGTATCGTATAGAAGTTGGGGCCATTTGAAGTTTTATCAGTGTTTGATTTGGGACTCAAGGGTAGCATAGCTTTGGGCGATAGCTTAAATTGACAAAAGGCTCGAGTACTTTATTGTTACAAAATTTCAAGGTTTTATGACGCTCCAGTAAAAAGTTACAAGCATTTGTATGTTGCAACTTCGATAGGTGTAGGACGTACCGTATAGAAGTTAGGGCCATTTGAAGTTGTATCAGTGTTTGATTTGGGACTCAAGGGCAGTATAGCTTTGAGCGATAGCTTAAATTGACAAGAGGCTCGAGTACTTTATTGTTACAAAATTTCAATGTTTTATGACGCTCCAGTAAAAAGTTACAAGCATTTGTACGAGTATGTTGCAAACTTTGATAGTGTAGGACGTACCGTATAGAAGTTAGGGCCATTTGAAGTTTTATCAGTGTTTGATTTGGGACTCAAGGGTAGCATAGCTTTGAGCGATAGCTTAAATTGACAAAAGGCTCGAGTACTTTATTGTTACAAAATTTCAAGGTTTTATGACGCTCCAGTAAAAAGTTACAAGCATTTGTATGTTGCAAACTTTGATAGGTGTAGGACGTACCGTATATAAGTCAGGGTCATTTGAAGTTTTATCAGTGTTTGATTTGGGACTCAAGGGTAGAATAGCTTTTAGCGATAGCTTAAATTGACAAGAGGCGCGAGTACTTTATTGTTACAAAATTCTAAGGTTTTATGACGCTCCAGTAAAAAGTTACAAGCATTTGTATGTTGCAAACTTTGATAGGTGTAGGACGTACCGTATAAAAGTTAGGGCCATTTGAAGTTTTATCAGTGTTTGATTTGGGACTCAAGGGTAGCATAGCTTTGAGCGATAGCTTAAATTGACAAGAGGCTCGAGTACTTTATTGTCACAAAATTACAAGGTTTTATGACGCTCCAGAAAGAAGTTACAAGCATTTGTATGTTGCAAACTTTGATAGGTGTAGGACGTACCGTATAGAAGTAAGGGCCATTTGAAGTTTTATCAGTGTTTGATTTGGGACTCAAGGGTAGAATAGCTTTTAGCGATAGCTTAAATTGACAAGAGGCTCGAGTACTTTATTGATACAAAATTTCAAGGTTTTATGACGCTCCAGTAAAAAGTTACAAGCATTTGTATGTTCCAAAGTTTGATAGGTGTAGGACGTATCGTATAGAAGTTGGGGCCATTTGAAGTTTTATCAGTGTTTGATTTGGGACTCAAGGGTAGCATAGCTTTGAGCGATAGCTTAAATTGACAAAAGGCTCGAGTACTTTATTGTTACAAAATTTCAAGGTTTTATGACGCTCCAGTAAAAAGTTACAAGCATTTGAATGTTGCAAACTTTGATAGGTGTAGGACGTACCGTATAGAAGTTAGGGCCATTTGAAGTTTTATCAGTGTTTGATTTGGGACTCAAGGGTAGCATAGCTTTGAGCGATAGCTTAAATTGACAAGAAGCTCGAGTACTTTATTGTTACAAAATTTCAAGGATGTATGACGCTCCAGTAAAAAGTTACAAGCATTTGTATGTTGCAAAATTTGATAAGTGTAGGACGTTCCGTATAGAAGTTAGGGCCATTCGAAGATTCATCACTGTTTGATTTCGGACTCAAGGGTAGCATAGCTTTGAGCGATAGCTCAAATTGACAAGAGGCTCGAGTACTTTATTGTTACAAAATTTCAAGGTTTTATGACGCTCCACTAAAAAGTTACAAGCATTTGTATGTTGCAAACTTTGATAGGTGTAGGACGTACCGTATAGAAGTTAGGGCCATTTGTAGTTTTATCAGTGTTTAATTTGGGACTAAAGGGTAGCATAGCTTTGAGCGATAGCTCCAATTGACAAGAGGCTCGAGTACTTTATTGTTACAAAATTTCAAGGTTTTTTGACGCTCCAGTGAAAAGTTACAAGCATTTGTATGTTGCCAACTTTGATAGGTGTACGACGTACCGTATAGAAGTTAGAGCCATTTGCAGTTTTATCAGTTTTTGATTTGGGACTCAAGGGTTGCATAGCTTTGAGCGATAGCTTAAATTGACAAGAGGCTCGAGTACTTTATTGTTTCAAAATTTCAAGGTTTTATGACGCTCCAGTAAAAAGTGCCAAGCATTTGTACGAGTATGTTGCAAACTTTGATAGGTGTAGGACGTACCGTATAGAATTTAGGGCCATATGAAGTTTTATCAGTGTTTGATTTGGTACTCAAGGGTAGCACAGCTTTGAGCGATAGCTTAAATTGACAAGAGGCTCAAGTACTTTATTGTTACAAAATTTCAAAGTTTTATGACGCTCCAGTAAAAAGTTACAAGCATTTGTATGTTGCAAACTTTGATAGGTGTAATACGTACCTTATAGAAGTTGGGGCCATTAGAAGTTTATCAGTGTTTGATTTGGGACTCAAGGGCATTGAGCGATAACTTAAATTGACAAGAGGCTCGAGTACTTTATTGTTAGAAAATTTCAAGGTTTTATGACGCTCCAGTAAAAAGTTACAAGCATTTGTATGTTGCAAACTTTGATAGGTGTAGGTCGTACCGTATAGAAGTTAGGGCCATTTGAAGATTTATCAGTGTTTGATTTGGGACTCAAGGGTAGCATAGCTTTGAGCAATAGCTCAAATTGACAAGAGGCACGAGTACTTTATTGTTACAAAAATTTCAAGGTTTTATGACGCTCCAGTAAAAAGTTACAAGCATTTGTACGAGTATGTTGCAAACTTTGATAGGTAAAGGACGTACCGTATAGAAGTTAGGGCCATTTGAAGTTTTATCAGTGTTTGATTTGGGACTCAAGGGTAGCATAGCTTTGAGCGATAGCTTAAATTGCCAAGAGGCTCGAGTACTTTATTGTTACAAAATTTCCAGATTTTTTGGCGCTCCAATAAAAAGTTACAAGCATTTGTATGTTGCAGACTTTGATAGGTGTAGGACGTACCGTATAGAAGTTAGGGTCATTTGAAGTTTTATCAGTGTTTGATTTGGGACTCAAGGGTAGAATAGCTTTTAGCGATAGCTTAAATTGACAAGAGGCTCGAGTACTTTATTGTTACAAAATTTCAAGGTTTTATGACGCTCCAGTAAAAAGTTACAAGCATTTGTATGTTGGAAACTTTGATAGGTGTAGGACGTCCCGTATAGAAGCTAGGGCCATTTGAAGTTTATCAGTGTTTGATTTGGGACTCAAGGGTAGCATAGCTTTGAGCGATATCTTAAATTGACAAGAGGCTCGAGTACTTTTTTGTTACAAAATTTCAAGGTTTTATGACGCTCCAGTAAAAAGTTACAAGCATTTGTATGTTGCAACTTCGATAGGTGTAGGACGTACCGTATAGAAGTTGGGGCCATTTGAAGTTGTATCAGTGTTTGATTTGGGACTCAAGGGTAGGATAGCTTTGAGCGATAGCTTAAATTGACAAAAGGCTCGAGTACTTTATTGTTACAAAATTTCAATGTTTTATGACGCTCCAGTAAAAAGTTACAAGCATTTGTATGTTTGAAAATTTGATAGGTGTAGGACGTACCGTATAGAAGTTAGGGCCATTTGAAGTTTTATCAGTGTTTGATTTGGGACTCAAGGGTTGCATAGCTTTGAGCGATAGCTTAAATTGACAAGAGGCTCGAGTACTTTATTGTTTCAAAATTTCAAGGTTTTATGACGCTCCAGTAAAAAGTTGCAAGCATTTGTACGAGTATGTTGCAAACTTTGATAGGTGTAGTACGTACCGTATAGAAGTTAGGGCCATTTGAAGTTTTATCAGTGTTTGATTTGGTACTCAAGGGTAGCTTAGCTTTGAGCGCTAGCTTAAATTGACAAGAGGCTCGAGTACTTCATTGTTACAAAATTTCAATGTTTTATGACGCTCCAGTAAAAAGTTACAAGCATTTGTATGTTGCAAACTTTGATAGGTGTAATACGTATCTTATAGAAGTTGGGGCCATTAGAAGTTTATCAGTGTTTGATTTGGGACTCAAGGGCAGCATAGCTTTGAGCGATAACTTAAATTGACAAGAGGCTCGACTACTTAATTGTTACAAAATTTCAAGGTTTTATAACGCTCCAGTAAAAAGTTACAACTATTTGTATGTTGCAAACTTTGATAGCTTTAGGACGTACCGTATAGAAGTTAGGGCCATGTGAAGTTTTATCAGTGTTTGATTTGGGATTCAAGGGTAGCATAGCTTTGAGCGATAGCTTAAATTCACAAGAGGCTCGAGTACTTTGTTACAAAATTTCAAGGTTTTATGACACTCCAGTAAAAAGTTACAAGCATTTGTACGAGTATGTTGCAAGCTTTGATAGGTATAGGATGCACCGTATAGAAGTTAGGGCCATTTGGAGCTTTATCAGTGTTTGATTTGGGACTCAAGGGTAGCATAGCTTTGAGCGATAGCTTAAATTGACAAGAGGCTCGAGTACTTTATTGTTACAAAATCTCAAGGTTTTATGACACTCCAGTAAAAAGTTACAAGCATTTGTATGTTGCTAACTTTGATAGGTGTAGGACGTACCGTATAATAGTTTGGGCCATTTGAAGTTTTATCAGTGTTTGATTTGGGACTCAAGGGTAGGATAGCTTTGCGCGATAGCTTAAATTGACAAGAGGCTCGAGTACTTTATTGTTACAAAATTTCAAGGTTTTATGACGCTCCAGTAAAAAGTTACAAGCATTTGTATGTTGGAAACTTTGATAGGTGTAGGACGTACCGTATAGAAGCTAGGGCCATTTAAAGTTTATCAGTGTTTGATTTGGGACTCAAGGGTAGCATAGCTTTGAGCGATAGCTTAAATTGACAAGAGGCTCGAGTACTTTTTTATTACAAAATTTCAAGGTTTTATGACGCTCCAGTAAAAAGTTACAAGCATTTGTATGTTGCAACTTCGATAGGTGTAGGACGTACCGTATAGAAGTTGGGGCCATTTGAAGTTGTATCAGTGTTTGATTTGGGACTCAAGGGTAGGATAGCTTTGAGCGATAGCTTAAATTGACAAGAGGCTCGAGTACTTTATTGTTACAAAATTTCAATGTTTTATGACGCTCCAGTAAAAAGTTACAAGCATTTGTATGTTGCAAACTTTGATAGGTGTAATACGTATCTTATAGAAGTTGGGGCCATTAGAAGTTTATCAGTGTTTGATTTGGGACTCAAGGGCAGCATAGCTTTGAGCGATAACTTAAATTGACAAGAGGCTCGACTACTTAATTGTTACAAAATTTCAAGGTTTTATAACGCTCCAGTAAAAAGTTATAACCATTTGTATGTTGCAAACTTTGATAGGTGTAGGTAGTTAGGACGTACCGTATAGAAGTTAGGGCCATTTGAAGTTTTATCAGTGTTTGATTTGGTACTCAAGGGTAGCTTAGCTTTGAGCGCTAGCTTAAATTGACAAGAGGCTCGAGTACTTTATTGTTACAAAATGTCAAGGTTTTATGACGCTCCAGTAAAAAGTTACAAGCATTTGTATGTTGCTAACTTTGATAGGTGTAGGACGTACCGTATAATAGTTTGGGCCATTTGAAGTTTTATCAGTGTTTGATTTGGGACTCAAGGGTAGGATAGCTTTGCGCGATAGCTTAAATTGACAAGAGGCTCGAGTACTTTATTGTTACAAAATTTCAAGGTTTTATGACGCTCCAGTAAAAAGTTACAAGCATTTGTATGTTGGAAACTTTGATAGGTGTAGGACGTACCGTATAGAAGCTAGGGCCATTTAAAGTTTATCAGTGTTTGATTTGGGACTCAAGGGTAGCATAGCTTTGAGCGATAGCTTAAATTGACAAGAGGCTCGAGTACTTTTTTGTTACAAAATTTCAAGGTTTTATGACGCTCCAGTAAAAAGTTACAAGCATTTGTATGTTGCAACTTCGATAGGTGTAGGACGTACCGTATAGAAGTTGGGGCCATTTGAAGTTGTATCAGTGTTTGATTTGGGACTCAAGGGTAGGATAGCTTTGAGCGATAGCTTAAATTGACAAGAGGCTCGAGTACTTTATTGTTACAAAATTTCAATGTTTTATGACGCTCCAGTAAAAAGTTACAAGCATTTGTATGTTGCAAACTTTGATAGGTGTAATACGTATCTTATAGAAGTTGGGGCCATTAGAAGTTTATCAGTGTTTGATTTGGGACTCAAGGGCAGCATAGCTTTGAGCGATAACTTAAATTGACAAGAGGCTCGACTACTTAATTGTTACAAAATTTCAAGGTTTTATAACGCTCCAGTAAAAAGTTACAACCATTTGTATGTTGCAAACTTTGATAGGTGTAGGACGTACCGTATAGAAGTTAGGGCAATGTGAAGTTTTATCAGTGTTTGATTTGGGACTCAAGGGTAGCATAGCTTTGAGCGATAACTTAAATTGACAAGAGGCTCGAGTACTTTGTTACAAAATTTCAAGGTTTTATGACGCTCCAGTAAAAAGTTACAAGCATTTGTACGAGTATGTTGCAAACTTTGATAGGTATAGGATGCACCGTATAGAAGTTAGGGCCATTTGAAGCTTTATCAGTGTTTGATTTGGGATTCAAGGCTAACATAGCTTCGAGCGATAGCTTAAATTGACAAGAGGCTCGAGTACTTTATTGTTACAAAATTTCAAGATTTTATGACGCTACAGTAAAAAGTTACAAGCATTTGCATGTTGCAAGCTTTGATAGGTATAGGACGTACCGTATAGAAGTTAGGGCCATTTAAAGTTTTGTCAGTGTTTGATTTCGAAATCAAGGGTAGCATAGCTTTGAGCGATAGCTTAAATTGACAAGAGGCTCGAGTACTTTATTGTTACAAAATCTCAAGGTTTTATGACGCTCCAGTAAAAAGTTACAAGCATTTGTATGTTGCAAACTTTGATAGGTGTGGGACGTACCGTATAGAAGTTGGGGCCTTTTGAAGTTTTATCAGTGTTTGATTTGGGACTCAATGGCAGCATAGCTTTGAGCGATAGCTTAAATTGACAAGAGGCTCGAGTACTTTATTGTTACAAAATTTCAAGGTTTTATGACGCTCCAGTAAAAAGTTACAAGCATTTGTATGTTGGAAACTTTGATAGGTGTAGGACGTACTGTATAGAAGATAGGGCCATTTGAAGTTTTATCCGTATTTGATTTGGGACTCAAGGGTAGCATAGCTTTGAGCGATTGCTTAAATTGACAAAATGCTCGAGTACTTTATTGTTACATAATTTCAAGGTTTTATGACGCTCCAGTAAAAAACTACAAGCATTTGTATGTTGCTAACTTTGATAGGTGTAGGACGTACCGTATAATAGTTTGGGCCATTTGAAGTTTTATCAGTGTTTGATTTGGGACTCAAGGGTAGCATAGCTTTGAGCTATAGCTCAAATTGACAAGAAGCTCCAGTACTTTATTGTTACAAAATTTCAAGGTTTTATGACGGTCAGTAAAACGTTACAAGCATTTGTATGTTGGAAACTTTGATAGGTGTAGGACGTACCATATATATACTAGGGCCATTTGAAGTTTTATCATTGTTTGATTTGGGACTCAAGGGTTGCATAGATTTGAGCGATAGCTTAAATTGACAAGAGGCTCGAGTACTTTATTGTTACAAAATTTCAAGGTTTTATGACGCTCCAGTAAAAAGTTACAAGCATTTGTATGTTGCAAACTTTGATAGGTGTAGGACGTACCGTATAGTAGTTAGGGCCATTTTAAGTCTTATCAGTGTTTGATTTGGGATTCAAGGGTAACATAGCTTTGAGCGATAGCTTAAATTGACAAGAGGCTCGAGTACTTTATTGTTACAAAATTTCAAGGTTTTATGACGCTCCAGTAAAAAGTTACAAGCATTTGCATGTTGCAAGCTTTGATAGGTATAGGACGTACCGTATAGAAGTTAGGGCCATTTAAAGTTTTGTCAGTGTTTGATTTCGAACTCAAGGGTAGCATAGCTTTGAGCGATAGCTTAAATTGACAAGAGGCTCGAGTACTTTATTGTTACAAAATTTCAAGGTTTTATGACGCTCCAGTAAAAAGTTACAAGCATTTGTATGTTGCAAACTTTGATAGGTGTAGGACGTACCGTATAGAAGTTGGGGCCATTTGAAGTTTTATCAGTGTTTGATTTGGGACTCAAGGGCAGCATAGCTTTGAGCGATAGCTTAAATTGACAAGAGGCTCGAGTACTTTATTGTTACAAAATTTCAAGGTTTTATGAAGCTCCAGTAAAAAGTTACAAGCATTTATATGTTGGAAACTTTGATAGGTGTAGGACGTACCGTATAGAAGATAGGACTATTTGAAGTTTTATCCGTATTTGATTTGGGACTCAAGGGTAGCATAGCTTTGAGCGATTGCTTAAATTGACAAAAGGCTCGAGTACTTTATTGTTACATAATTTCAAGGTTTTATGACGCTCCAGTAAAAAACTACAAGCATTTGTATGTTGCAAACTTTGATAGGTGTAGGACGTACCGTATAGTAGTTAGGGCCATTTTAAGTCTTATCAGTATTTGATTTGGGATTCAAGGGTAACATAGCTTTGAGCGATAGCTTAAATTGACAAGAGGCTCGAGTACTTTATTGTTACAAAATTTCAAGGTTTTATGACGCTCCAGTAAAAAGTTACAAGCATTTGCATGTTGCAAGCTTTGATAGGTGTAGGACGTACCGTATAGAAGATAGGGCCATTTGAAGTTTTATCCGTATTTGAGTTGGGACTCAAGGGTAGCATAGCTTTGAGCGATTGCTTAAATTGACAAAAGGCTCGAGTACTTTATTGTTACATAATTTCAAGGTTTTATGACGCTCCAGTAAAAAACTGCAAGCATTTGTATGTTGCTAACTTTGATAGGTGTAGGACGTACCGTATAATAGTTTGGGCCATTTGAAGTTTTATCAGTGTTTGATTTGGGACTCAAGGGTAGCATAGCTTTGAGCGATAGCTTAAATTGACAAGAGGCTCGAGTACTTTATTGTTACAAAATTTCAAGGTTTTATGACGCTCCAGTAAAAAGTTACAAGCATTTGTATATTGGAAACTTTGATAGGTGTAGGACGTACCATATATATGCTAGGGCCATTTGAAGTTTTATCATTGTTTGATTTGGGACTCAAGGGTTGCATAGCTTTGAGCGATAGCTTTAATTGACAAGAGGCTCGAGTACTTTATTGTTACAAAATTTCAAGGTTTTATGGCGCTCCAGTAAAAAGTTACAAGCATTTGTATGTTGCAAACTTTGATAGGTGTAGGACGTACCGTATAGAAGCTAGGGCCATTTGAAGTTTTATCCGTGTTTGATTTGGGACTCAAGGGTAGCATAGCTTTGAGCGATAGCTTAAATTGACAAAAGGCTCGAGTACTTTATTGTTACAAAATTTCAAGGTTTTATGACGCTCCAGTAAAAAGTTAAAAGCATTTGTATGTTGCAAACTTTGATAGGTGTAGGACGTACCGTATGGTAGTTAGGGCCATTTTAAGTCTTATCAGTGTTTGATTTGGGATTCAAGGGTAACATAGCTTTGAGCGATAGCTTAAATTGACAAGAGGCTCGAGTACTTTATTGTTACAAAATTTCAAGGTTTTATGACGCTCCAGTAAAAAGTTACAAGCATTTGCATGTTGCAAGCTTTGATAGGTATAGGACGTACCGTATAGAAGTTAGGGCCATTTAAAGTCTTGTCAGTGTTTGATTTCGAACTCAAGGGTAGCATAGCTTTGAGCGATAGCTTAAATTGACAAGAAGCTCGAGTACTTTATTGTTCCAAAATTTCAAGGTTTTATGACGCTCCAGTAAAAAGTTACAAGCATTTGTATGTTGCAAACTTTGATAGGTGTAGGACGTACCGTATAGAAGTTGGGGCCATTTGAAGTTTTATCAGTGTTTGATTTGGGACTCAAGGGCAGCATAGCTTTGAGCGATAGCTTAAATTGGCAAGAGGCTCGAGTACTTTATTGTTACAAAATTTCAAGGTTTTATGACGCTCCAGTAAAAAGTTACAAGCATTTGTATGTTGGAAACTTTGATAGGTGTAGGACGTACCGTATAGAAGATAGGGCCATTTGAAGTTTTATCCGTATTTGAGTTGGGACTCAAGGGTAGCATAGCTTTGAGCGATTGCTTAAATTGACAAAAGGCTCGAGTACTTTATTGTTACTTAATTTCAAGGTTTTATGACGCTCCAGTAAAAAACTACAAGCATTTGTATGTTGCTAACTTTGATAGGTGTAGGACGTACCGTATAATAGTTTGGGCCATTTGAAGTTTTATCCGTGTTTGATTTGGGACTCAAGGGTAGCATAGCTTTGAGCGATAGCTTAAATTGACAAAAGGCTCGAGTACTTTATTGTTACAAAATTTCAAGGTTTTATGACGCTCCAGTAAAAAGTTACAAGCATTTGTATGTTGCAAACTTTGATAGGTGTAGGACGTACCGTATAGTAGTTAGGGCCATTTTAAGTCTTATCAGTGTTTGATTTGGGATTCAAGGGTAACATAGCTTTGAGCGATAGCTTAAATTGACAAGAGGCTCGAGTACTTTATTGTTACAAAATTTCAAGGTTTTATGACGCTCCAGTAAAAAGTTACAAGCATTTGCATGTTGCAAGCTTTCATAGGTATAGGACGTACCGTATAGAAGTTAGGGCCATTTAAAGTCTTGTCAGTGTTTGATTTCGAATTCAAGGGTAACATAGCTTTGAGCGATAGCTCAAATTGACAAGAGGCTCGAGTACTTTATTGTTACAAAATTTCAAGGTTTTATGACGCTCCAGTAAAAAGTTACAAGCATTTGCATGTTGCAAGCTTTGATAGGTATAGGACGTACCGTATAGAAGCTAGGGCCATTTAAAGTTTTGTCAGAGTTTGATTTCGAACTCAAGGGTAGCATAGCTTTGAGCGATAGCTTAAATTGACAAGAGGCTAGAGTACTTTATTGTTACAAAATTTCAAGGTTTTATGACGCTCCAGTAAAAAGTTACAAGCATTTGCATGTTGCAAGCTTTGATAGGTATAGGACGTACCGTATAGAAGTTAGGGCCATTTAAAGTTTTGTCAGAGTTTGATTTCGAACTCAAGGGTAGCATAGCTTTGAGCGATAGCTTAAATTGACAAGAGGCTAGAGTACTTTATTGTTACAAAATTTCAAGGTTTTATGACGCTCCAGTAAAAAGTTACAAGCATTTGTATGTTGCAAACTTTGATAGGTGTAGGACGTACCGTATATAAGTTGGGGCCATTTGAAGTTTTATTAGTGTTTGATTTGGGACTCAAGGGCAGCATAGCTTTGAGCGATAGCTTAAATTGACAAGAGGCTCAAGTACTTTATTGTTACAAAATTTCAAGGTTTTATGACGCTCCAGTAAAAAGTTACAAGCATTTGTATGTTGGAAACTTTGATAGGTGTAGGACGTACCGTATAGAATATAGGGCCATTTGAAGTTTTATCCGTATTTGAGTTGGGACTCAAGGGTAGCATAGCTTTGAGCGATTGCTTAAATTGACAAAAGGCTCGAGTACTTTATTGTTACATAATTTCAAGGTTTTATGACGCTCCAGTAAAAAACTACAAGCATTTGTATGTTGCTAACTTTGATAGGTGTAGGACGTACCGTATAATAGTTTGGGCCATTTGAAGTTTTATCAGTGTTTGATTTGGGACTCAAGGGTAGCATAGCTTTGAGCGATAGCTTAAATTGACAAGAGGCTCGAGTACTTTATTGTTACAAAATTTCAAGGTTTTATGACGCTCCAGTAAAAAGTTACAAGCATTTGCATGTTGCAAGCTTTGATAGGTATAGGACGTACCGTATAGAAGTTAGGGCCATTTAAAGTTTTGTCAGAGTTTGATTTCGAACTCAAGGGTAGCATAGCTTTGAGCGATAGCTTAAATTGACAAGAGGCTAGAGTAGTTTATTGTTACAAAATTTCAAGGTTTTATGACGCTCCAGTAAAAAGTTACAAGCATTTGTATGTTGCAAACTTTGATAGGTGTAGGACGTACCGTATATAAGTTGGGGCCATTTGAAGTTTTATTAGTGTTTGATTTGGGACTCAAGGGCAGCATAGCTTTGAGCGATAGCTTAAATTGACAAGAGGCTCGAGTACTTTATTGTTACAAAATTTCAAGGTTTTATGACGCTCCAGTAAAAAGTTACAAGCATTTGTATATTGGAAACTTTGATAGGTGTAGGACGTACCATATATATGCTAGGGCCATTTGAAGTTTTATCATTGTTTGATTTGGGACTCAAGGGTTGCATAGCTTTGAGCGCTAGCTTTAATTGACAAGAGGCTCGAGTACTTTATTGTTACAAAATTTCAAGGTTTTATGACGCTCCAGTAAAAAGTTACAAGCATTTGTATGTTGCAAACTTTGATAGGTGTAGGACGTACCGTATAGAAGCTAGGGCCATTTGAAGTTTTATCCGTGTTTGAGTTGGGACTCAAGGGTAGCATAGCTTTGAGCGATAGCTTAAATTGACAAAAGGCTCGAGTACTTTATTGTTACAAAATTTCAAGGTTTTATGACGCTCCAGTAAAAAGTTACAAGCATTTGTATGTTGCAAACTTTGATAGGTATAGGACGTACCGTATAGAAGTTGGGGCCATTTGAATTTTTATCAGTGTCTGATTTGGGACTCAAGGGCAGCATAGCTTTGAGCGATAGCTTAAATTGACAAGAGGCTCGAGTACGTTATCGTTACAAAATTTCAAGGTTTTATGACGCTCCAGTAAAAAGTTACAAGCATTTGTATGTTGGAAACTTTGATAGTTGTAGGACGTACCGTATAGAAGCTAGGGCCATATGAAGTTTTATCCGTGTTTGATTTGGGACTCAAGGGTAGCATAGCTTTGAGCGATAGCTTAAATTGACAAAAGGCTCGAGTACTTTATTGTTACAAAATTTCAAGGTTTTATGACGCTCCAGTAAAAAATTACAAGCATTTGTATGTTGCTAACTTTGATAGGTGTAGGACGTACTGTATAGAAGTTTGGGCCATTTGAAGCTTTATCAGTGTTTGATTTGCGATTCAAGGGTAACATAGCTTTGAGCGATAGCTTAAAATGACAAGAGGCTCGAGTACTTTATTGTTACAAAATTTCAAGGTTTTATGACGCTCCAGTAAAAAGTTACAAGCATTTGTATGTTGGAAACTTTGATAGGTGTAGGACGTACCGTATAGAAGCTAGGGCCATTTGAAGTTTTATCAGTGTTTGATTTGGGACTCAAGGGTAGCATAGCTTTGAGCGATAGCTCAAATTGACAAGAGGCTCGAGTACTTTATTGTTACAAAATTTCAAGGTTTTATGACGCTCCAGTAAAAAGTTACAAGCATATGTATGTTGCAAACTTTGATAGGTGTAGGACGTACCGTATAGAAGTTAGGGCCATTTGAAGATTTATCAGTGTTTGATTTGGGACTCAAGGGTAGCATAGCTTTGAGCGATTGCTCACATTGACAAGAGGCTCGAGTACTTTATTGTTACAAAATTTCAAGGTTTTATGACGCTCCAGTAAAAAGTTACAAGCATTTGTATGTTGCAAACTTTGATAGGTGTAGGACGTACCGTATAGAAGTTAGGGCCATTCGCAGATTTATCAGTGTTTGATTTGGGACTCAAGGGTAGCATAGCTTTGAGCGATAGCTCAAATTGACAAGAGGCTCCAGTACTTTATTGTTACAAAATTTCAAGGTTTTATGACGCTCCTGTAAAAAGTTACAAGCATTTGTATATTGGAAACTTTGATAGGTGTAGGACGTACCATATATATGCTAGGGCCATTTGAAGTTTTATCCGTGTTTGATTTGGGACTCAAGGGTAGCATAGCTTTGAGCGATAGCTTAAATCGACAAAAGGCTCGAGTACTTTATTGTTACAAAATTTCAAGGTTTTATGACGCTCCAGTAAAAAGTTACAAGCATTTGTATGTTGCAAACTTTGATAGGTGTAGGACGTACCGTATAGTAGTTAGGGCCATTTTAAGTCTTATCAGTGTTTGATTTGGGATTCAAGGGTAACATAGCTTTGAGCGATAGCTTAAATTGACAAGAGGCTCGAGTACTTTATTGTTACAAAATTTCAAGGTTTTATGACGCTCCAGTAAAAAGTTACAAGTATTTGCATGTTGCAAGCTTTCATAGGTATAGGACGTACCGTATAGAAGTTAGGGCCATTTAAAGTCTTGTCAGTGTTTGATTTCGAACTCAAGGGTAGCATGGCTTTGAGCGATAGCTTAAATTAACAAGAGGCTCGAGTACTTTATTGTTACAAAATTTCAAGGTTTTATGACGCTCCAGTAAAAAGTTACAAGCATTTGTATGTTGCAAACTTTGATAGGTGTAGGACGTGCCGTATAGGAGTTGGGGCCATTTGAAGTTTTATCAGTGTTTGATTTGGGACTCAAGGGCTGCATAGCTTTGAGCGATAGATTAAATTGACAAGAGGCTCGAGTACTTTATTGTTACAAAATGTCAAGGTTTTATGACCCTCCAGTAAAAAGTTACAAGCATTTGTATGTTGGAAACTTTGATAGGTGTAGGACGTACCGTATATAAGATAGGGCCATTTGAAGTTTTATCCATATTTGAGTTGGGACTCAAGGGTAGCATAGCTTTGAGCGATTGCTTAAATTGACAAAAGGCTCGAGTACTTTATTGTTACATAATTTCAAGGTTTTATGACGCTCCAGTAAAAAACTACAAGCATTTGTATGTTGCTAACTTTGATAGGTGTAGGACGTACCGTATAATAGTTTGGGCCATTTGAAGTTTTATCAGTGTTTGATTTGGGACTCAAGGGTAGCATAGCTTTGAGCGATAACTTAAATTGACAAGAGGCTCGAGTACTTTATTGTTACAAAATTTCAAGGTTTTATGACGCTCCAGTAAAAAGTTACAAGCATTTGTATGTTGCAAACTTTGATAGGTGTAGTACGTACCGTATAGAAGTTAGGGCCATTCGAAGATTTATCAGTGTTTGATTTGGGACTCAAGGGTAGCATAGCTTTGAGCGATAGCTCAAATTGACAAGAGGCTCCAGTACTTTATTGTTACAAAATTTCAAGGTTTTATGACGCTCTAGTAAAAAGTAACAAGCTTTTGTATGTTGCAAACTTTGATAGGTGTAGGACGTACCGTATAGTTGTTAGGGCCATTTGAAGTATTTTCAGTGTTTGATTTGGGACTCAAGGTTAGCATAGCTTTGAGCGATAGCTTAAATTGACAAGAGGCTCGAGTACTTTATTGTTACAAAATTTCAAGGTTTTATGACGCTCCAGTAAAAAATTACAAGCATTTGTATGTTGCTAACTTTGATAGGTGTAGGACGTACTGTATAGAAGTTTGGGCCATTTGAAGCTTTATTAGTGTTTGATTTGGGACTCAAGGGTAGCATAGCTTTGAGCGATAGCTTAAATTGACAAGAGGCTCGAGTACTTTATTGTTACAAAATTTCAAGGTTTTATGACGCTCCAGTAAAAAGTTACAAGCATTTGTATGTTGGAAACTTTGATAGGTGTAGGACGTACCGTATAGAAGATAGGGCCATTTGAAGTTTTATCCGTATTTGAGTTGGGACTCAAGGGTAGCATAGCTTTGAGCGATTGCTTAAATTGACAAAAGGCTCGAGTACTTTATTGTTACATAATTTCAAGGTTTTATGACGCTCCAGTAAAAAGTTACAAGCATTTGTATGTTGGAAACTTTGATAGGTGTAGGACGTACCGTATAGAAGATAGGGCCATTTGAAGTTTTATCCGTGTTTGATTTGGGACTCAAGGGTAGCATAGCTTTGAGCGATAGCTTAAATTGACAAAAGGCTCGAGTACTTTATTGTTACAAAATTTCAAGGTTTTATGACGCTCCAGTAAAAAATTACAAGCATTTGTATGTTGCTAACTTTGATAGGTGTAGGACGTACTGTATAGAAGTTTGGGCCATTTGAAGCTTTATTAGTGTTTGATTTGGGACTCAAGGGTAGCATAGCTTTGAGCGATAGCTTAAATTGACAAGAGGCTCGAGTACTTTATTGTTACAAAATTTCAAGGTTTTATGACGCTCCAGTAAAAAGTTACAAGCATTTGTATGTTGGAAACTTTGATAGGTGTAGGACGTACCGTATAGAAGATAGGGCCATTTGAAGTTTTATCCGTATTTGAGTTGGGACTCAAGGGTAGCATAGCTTTGAGCGATTGCTTAAATTGACAAAAGGCTCGAGTACTTTATTGTTACAAAATTTCAAGGTTTTATGACGCTCCAGTAAAAAATTACAAGCATTTGTATGTTGCTAACTTTGATAGGTGTAGGACGTACTGTATAGAAGTTTGGGCCATTTGAAGCTTTATTAGTGTTTGATTTGGGACTCAAGGGTAGCATAGCTTTGAGCGATAGCTTAAATTGACAAGAGGCTCGAGTACTTTATTGTTACAAAATTTCAAGGTTTTATGACGCTCCAGTAAAAAGTTACAAGCATTTGTATGTTGGAAACTTTGATAGGTGTAGGACGTACCGTATAGAAGATAGGGCCATTTGAAGTTTTATCCGTATTTGAGTTGGGACTCAAGGGTAGCATAGCTTTGAGCGATTGCTTAAATTGACAAAAGGCTCGAGTACTTTATTGTTACATAATTTCAAGGTTTTATGACGCTCCAGTAAAAAACTACAAGCATTTGTATGTTGCTAACTTTGATAGGTGTAGGACGTACCGTATAATAGTTTGGGCCATTTGAAGTTTTATCAGTGTTTGATTTGGGACTCAAGGGTAGCATAGCTTTGAGCGATAGCTCAAATTGACAAGAGGCTCCAGTACTTTATTGTTACAAAATTTCAAGGTTTTGTGACGCTCAGTAAAAAGTTACAAGCATTTGTAAGTTGGAAACTTTGATAGGTGTAGGACGTACCATATATATGCTAGGGCCATTTGAAGTTTTATCATTGTTTGATTTGGGACTCAAGGGTTGCATAGCTTTGAGCGATAGCTCAAATTGACAAGAGGCTCGAGTATTTTATTGTTACAAAATTTCAAGGTTTTATGACGCTCCAGTAAAAAGTTACAAGCATTTGTATGTTGCAAACTTTGATAGGTGTAGGACGTACCGTATAGAAGCTAGGGCCATTTGAAGTTTTATTCGTGTTTGATTTGGGACTCAAGGGTAGCATACCTTTGAGCGATTGCTCAAATTGACAAGAGGCTCGAGTACTTTATTGTTACAAAACTTCAAGGTTTTATGACGCTCCAGTAAAAAGTTACAAACATATGTATGTTGCAAACTTTGATAGGTGTAGGACGTACCGTATAGAAGTTAGGGCCATTTGAAGATTTATCAGTGTTTGATTTGGGACTCAAGGGTAGCATAGCTTTGAGCGATAGCTTAAATTGACAAAAGGCTCGAGTACTTTATTGTTACAAAATTTCAAGGTTTTATGACGCTCCAGTAAAAAATTACAAGCATTTGTATGTTGCTAACTTTGATAGGTGTAGGACGTACTGTATAGAAGTTTGGGCCATTTGAAGCTTTATTAGTGTTTGATTTGGGACTCAAGGGTAGCATAGCTTTGAGCGATAGCTTAAATTGACAAGAGGCTCGAGTACTTTATTGTTACAAAATTTCAAGGTTTTATGACGCTCCAGTAAAAAGTTACAAGCATTTGTATGTTGGAAACTTTGATAGGTGTAGGACGTACCGTATAGAAGATAGGGCCATTTGAAGTTTTATCCGTATTTGAGTTGGGACTCAAGGGTAGCATAGCTTTGAGCGATTGCTTAAATTGACAAAAGGCTCGAGTACTTTATTGTTACATAATTTCAAGGTTTTATGACGCTCCAGTAAAAAACTACAAGCATTTGTATGTTGCTAACTTTGATAGGTGTAGGACGTACCGTATAATAGTTTGGGCCATTTGAAGTTTTATCAGTGTTTGATTTGGGACTCAAGGGTAGCATAGCTTTGAGCGATAGCTCAAATTGACAAGAGGCTCCAGTACTTTATTGTTACAAAATTTCAAGGTTTTGTGACGCTCAGTAAAAAGTTACAAGCATTTGTAAGTTGGAAACTTTGATAGGTGTAGGACGTACCATATATATGCTAGGGCCATTTGAAGTTTTATCATTGTTTGATTTGGGACTCAAGGGTTGCATAGCTTTGAGCGATAGCTCAAATTGACAAGAGGCTCGAGTATTTTATTGTTACAAAATTTCAAGGTTTTATGACGCTCCAGTAAAAAGTTACAAGCATTTGTATGTTGCAAACTTTGATAGGTGTAGGACGTACCGTATAGAAGCTAGGGCCATTTGAAGTTTTATTCGTGTTTGATTTGGGACTCAAGGGTAGCATAGCTTTGAGCGATAGCTCAAATTGACAAGAGGCTCCAGTACTTTATTGTTACAAAATTTCAAGGTTTTGTGACGCTCAGTAAAAAGTTACAAGCATTTGTAAGTTGGAAACTTTGATAGGTGTAGGACGTACCATATATATGCTAGGGCCATTTGAAGTTTTATCATTGTTTGATTTGGGACTCAAGGGTTGCATAGCTTTGAGCGATAGCTCAAATTGACAAGAGGCTCGAGTATTTTATCGTTACAAAATTTCAAGGTTTTATGACGCTCCAGTAAAAAGTTACAAGCATTTGTATGTTGGAAACTTTGATAGGTGTAGGACGTACCGTATATAAGATAGGGCCATTTGAAGTTTTATCCATATTTGAGTTGGGACTCAAGGGTAGCATAGCTTTGAGCGATTGCTTAAATTGACAAAAGGCTCGAGTACTTTATTGTTACATAATTTCAAGGTTTTATGACGCTCCAGTAAAAAACTACAAGCATTTGTATGTTGCTAACTTTGATAGGTGTAGTACGTACCGTATAGAAGTTAGGGCCATTCGAAGATTTATCAGTGTTTGATTTGGGACTCAAGGGTAGCATAGCTTTGAGCGATAGCTCAAATTGACAAGAGGCTCCAGTACTTTATTGTTACAAAATTTCAAGGTTTTATGACGCTCTAGTAAAAAGTAACAAGCTTTTGTATGTTGCAAACTTTGATAGGTGTAGGACGTACCGTATAGTTGTTAGGGCCATTTGAAGTATTTTCAGTGTTTGATTTGGGACTCAAGGTTAGCATAGCTTTGAGCGATAGCTTAAATTGACAAGAGGCTCGAGTACTTTATTGTTACAAAATTTCAAGGTTTTATGACGCTCCAGTAAAAAATTACAAGCATTTGTATGTTGCTAACTTTGATAGGTGTAGGACGTACTGTATAGAAGTTTGGGCCATTTGAAGCTTTATTAGTGTTTGATTTGGGACTCAAGGGTAGCATAGCTTTGAGCGATAGCTTAAATTGACAAGAGGCTCGAGTACTTTATTGTTACAAAATTTCAAGGTTTTATGACGCTCCAGTAAAAAGTTACAAGCATTTGTATGTTGGAAACTTTGATAGGTGTAGGACGTACCGTATAGAAGATAGGGCCATTTGAAGTTTTATCCGTATTTGAGTTGGGACTCAAGGGTAGCATAGCTTTGAGCGATTGCTTAAATTGACAAAAGGCTCGAGTACTTTATTGTTACATAATTTCAAGGTTTTATGACGCTCCAGTAAAAAGTTACAAGCATTTGTATGTTGGAAACTTTGATAGGTGTAGGACGTACCGTATAGAAGATAGGGCCATTTGAAGTTTTATCCGTGTTTGATTTGGGACTCAAGGGTAGCATAGCTTTGACCGATAGCTTAAATTGACAAAAGGCTCGAGTACTTTATTGTTACAAAATTTCAAGGTTTTATGACGCTCCAGTAAAAAATTACAAGCATTTGTATGTTGCTAACTTTGATAGGTGTAGGACGTACTGTATAGAAGTTTGGGCCATTTGAAGCTTTATTAGTGTTTGATTTGGGACTCAAGGGTAGCATAGCTTTGAGCGATAGCTCAAATTGACAAGAGGCTCGAGTACTTTATTGTTACAAAATTTCAAGATTTTATGACGCTCCAGTAAAAAGTTACAAGCATTTGTATGTTGGAAACTTTGATAGGTGTAGGACGTACCGTATAGAAGATAGGGCCATTTGAAGTTTTATCCGTATTTGAGTTGGGACTCAAGGGTAGCATAGCTTTGAGCGATTGCTTAAATTGACAAAAGGCTCGAGTACTTTATTGTTACAAAATTTCAAGGTTTTATGACGCTCCAGTAAAAAATTACAAGCATTTGTATGTTGCTAACTTTGATAGGTGTAGGACGTACTGTATAGAAGTTTGGGCCATTTGAAGCTTTATTAGTGTTTGATTTGGGACTCAAGGGTAGCATAGCTTTGAGCGATAGCTTAAATTGACAAGAGGCTCGAGTACTTTATTGTTACAAAATTTCAAGGTTTTATGACGCTCCAGTAAAAAGTTACAAGCATTTGTATGTTGGAAACTTTGATAGGTGTAGGACGTACCGTATAGAAGATAGGGCCATTTGAAGTTTTATCCGTATTTGAGTTGGGACTCAAGGGTAGCATAGCTTTGAGCGATTGCTTAAATTGACAAAAGGCTCGAGTACTTTATTGTTACATAATTTCAAGGTTTTATGACGCTCCAGTAAAAAACTACAAGCATTTGTATGTTGCTAACTTTGATAGGTGTAGGACGTACCGTATAATAGTTTGGGCCATTTGAAGTTTTATCAGTGTTTGATTTGGGACTCAAGGGTAGCATAGCTTTGAGCGATAGCTCAAATTGACAAGAGGCTCCAGTACTTTATTGTTACAAAATTTCAAGGTTTTGTGACGCTCAGTAAAAAGTTACAAGCATTTGTAAGTTGGAAACTTTGATAGGTGTAGGACGTACCATATATATGCTAGGGCCATTTGAAGTTTTATCATTGTTTGATTTGGGACTCAAGGGTTGCATAGCTTTGAGCGATAGCTCAAATTGACAAGAGGCTCGAGTATTTTATTGTTACAAAATTTCAAGGTTTTATGACGCTCCAGTAAAAAGTTACAAGCATTTGTATGTTGCAAACTTTGATAGGTGTAGGACGTACCGTATAGAAGCTAGGGCCATTTGAAGTTTTATTCGTGTTTGATTTGGGACTCAAGGGTAGCATAGCTTTGAGCGATTGCTCAAATTGACAAGAGGCTCGAGTACTTTATTGTTACAAAACTTCAAGGTTTTATGACGCTCCAGTAAAAAGTTACAAACATATGTATGTTGCAAACTTTGATAGGTGTAGGACGTACCGTATAGAAGTTAGGGCCATTTGAAGATTTATCAGTGTTTGATTTGGGACTCAAGGGTAGCATAGCTTTGAGCGATAGCTTAAATTGACAAAAGGCTCGAGTACTTTATTGTTACAAAATTTCAAGGTTTTATGACGCTCCAGTAAAAAATTACAAGCATTTGTATGTTGCTAACTTTGATAGGTGTAGGACGTACTGTATAGAAGTTTGGGCCATTTGAAGCTTTATTAGTGTTTGATTTGGGACTCAAGGGTAGCATAGCTTTGAGCGATAGCTTAAATTGACAAGAGGCTCGAGTACTTTATTGTTACAAAATTTCAAGGTTTTATGACGCTCCAGTAAAAAGTTACAAGCATTTGTATGTTGGAAACTTTGATAGGTGTAGGACGTACCGTATAGAAGATAGGGCCATTTGAAGTTTTATCCGTATTTGGGTTGGGACTCAAGGGTAGCATAGCTTTGAGCGATTGCTTAAATTGACAAAAGGCTCGAGTACTTTATTGTTACATAATTTCAAGGTTTTATGACGCTCCAGTAAAAAACTACAAGCATTTGTATGTTGCTAACTTTGATAGGTGTAGGACGTACCGTATAATAGTTTGGGCCATTTGAAGTTTTATCAGTGTTTGATTTGGGACTCAAGGGTAGCATAGCTTTGAGCGATAGCTCAAATTGACAAGAGGCTCCAGTACTTTATTGTTACAAAATTTCAAGGTTTTGTGACGCTCAGTAAAAAGTTACAAGCATTTGTAAGTTGGAAACTTTGATAGGTGTAGGACGTACCATATATATGCTAGGGCCATTTGAAGTTTTATCATTGTTTGATTTGGGACTCAAGGGTTGCATAGCTTTGAGCGATAGCTCAAATTGACAAGAGGCTCGAGTATTTTATCGTTACAAAATTTCAAGGTTTTATGACGCTCCAGTAAAAAGTTACAAGCATTTGTATGTTGGAAACTTTGATAGTTGTAGGACGTACCGTATAGAAGCTAGGGCCATATGAAGTTTTATCCGTGTTTGATTTGGGACTCAAGGGTAGCATAGCTTTGAGCGATAGCTTAAATTGACAAAAGGCTCGAGTACTTTATTGTTACAAAATTTCAAGGTTTTATGACGCTCCAGTAAAAAATTACAAGCATTTGTATGTTGCTAACTTTGATAGGTGTAGGACGTACTGTATAGAAGTTTGGGCCATTTGAAGCTTTATTAGTGTTTGATTTGGGACTCAAGGGTAGCATAGCTTTGAGCGATAGCTTAAATTGACAAGAGGCTCGAGTACTTTATTGTTACAAAATTTCAAGGTTTTATGACGCTCCAGTAAAAAGTTACAAGCATTTGTATGTTGGAAACTTTGATAGGTGTAGGACGTACCGTATAGAAGATAGGGCCATTTGAAGTTTTATCCGTATTTGAGTTGGGACTCAAGGGTAGCATAGCTTTGAGCGATTGCTTAAATTGACAAAAGGCTCGAGTACTTTATTGTTACATAATTTCAAGGTTTTATGACGCTCCAGTAAAAAACTACAAGCATTTGTATGTTGCTAACTTTGATAGGTGTAGGACGTACCGTATAATAGTTTGGGCCATTTGAAGTTTTATCAGTGTTTGATTTGGGACTCAAGGGTAGCATAGCTTTGAGCGATAGCTCAAATTGACAAGAGGCTCCAGTACTTTATTGTTACAAAATTTCAAGGTTTTGTGACGCTCAGTAAAAAGTTACAAGCATTTGTAAGTTGGAAACTTTGATAGGTGTAGGACGTACCATATATATGCTAGGGCCATTTGAAGTTTTATCATTGTTTGATTTGGGACTCAAGGGTTGCATAGCTTTGAGCGATAGCTCAAATTGACAAGAGGCTCGAGTATTTTATTGTTACAAAATTTCAAGGTTTTATGACGCTCCAGTAAAAAGTTACAAGCATTTGTATGTTGCAAACTTTGATAGGTGTAGGACGTACCGTATAGAAGCTAGGGCCATTTGAAGTTTTATTCGTGTTTGATTTGGGACTCAAGGGTAGCATAGCTTTGAGCGATTGCTCAAATTGACAAGAGGCTCGAGTACTTTATTGTTACAAAACTTCAAGGTTTTATGACGCTCCAGTAAAAAGTTACAAACATATGTATGTTGCAAACTTTGATAGGTGTAGGACGTACCGTATAGAAGTTAGGGCCATTTGAAGATTTATCAGTGTTTGATTTGGGACTCAAGGGTAGCATAGCTTTGAGCGATTGCTCAAATTGACAAGAGGCTCGAGTACTTTATTGTTACAAAATTTCAAGGTTTTATGACGCTCCAGTAAAAAGTAACAAGCTTTTGTATGTTGCAAACTTTGATAGGTGTAGGACGTACCGTATAGTTGTTAGGGCCATTTGAAGTCTTTTCAGTGTTTGATTTGGGACTCAAGGTTAGCATAGCTTTGAGCGATAGCTTAAATTGACAAGAGGCTCGAGTACTTTATTGTTACAAAATTTCAAGGTTTTATGACGCTCCAGTAAAAAGTTACAAGCATTTGCATGTTGCAAACTTTGATAGGTATAGGACGTACCGTATAGAAGTTAGGGCCATTTGAAGTTTTGTCAGTGTTTGATTTGGGACTCAAGGGTAGCATAGCCTTGAGCGATAGCTTAAATTGACAAGAGGCTCGAGTACTTTATTGTTACAAAATTTCAATTTTTTATGACGCTCCAGTAAAAAGTTACAAGCATTTGTATGTTGCAAACTTTGATAGGTGCAGGACGTACCGTATAGAAGTTGGGGCCATTTGAATTTTTATCAGTGTTTGATTTGGGACTCAAGGGCAGCATAGCTTTGAGCGATAGCATAAATTGACAAGAGGCTCGAGTACGTTATCGTTACAAAATTTCAAGGTTTTATGACGCTCCAGAAAAAAGTTACAAGCATTTGTATGTTGGAAACTTTGATAGTTGTAGGACGTACCGTATAGAAGCTAGGGCCATATGAAGTTTTATCCGTGTTTGGTTTGGGACTCAAGGGTAGAATAGCTTTGAGCGATAGCTTAAATTGACAAAAGGCTCGAGTACTTTATTGTTACAAAATTTCAAGGTTTTATGACGCTCCAGTAAAAAATTACAAGCATTTGTATGTTGCTAACTTTGATAGGTGTAGGACGTACTGTATAGAAGTTTGGGCCATTTGAAGCTTTATCAGTGTTTGATTTGGGACTCAAGGGTAGCATAGCTTTGAGCGATAGCTTAAATTGACAAGAGGCTCGAGTACTTTATTGTTACAAAATTTCAAGGTTTTATGACGCTCCAGTAAAAAGTTACAAGCATTTGTATGTTGGAAACTTTGATTGGTGTAGGACGTACCATATAGAAGTTAGGGCCATTCGAAGATTTATCAGTGTTTGATTTGGGACTCAAGGGTAGCATAGCTTTGAGCGATTGCTTAAATTGACAAAAGGCTCGAGTACTTTATTGTTACATAATTTCAAGGGTTTATGACGCTCCAGTAAAAAACTACAAGCATTTGTATGTTGCTAACTTTGATAGGTGTAGGACGTACCGTATAATAGTTTGGGCCATTTGAAGTTTTATCATTGTTTGATTTGGGACTCAAGGGTTGCATAGCTTTGAGCGATAGCTCAAATTGACAAGAGGCTCGAGTACTTTATTGTTACAAAATTTCAAGGTTTTATGACGCTCCAGTAAAAAGTTACAAGCATTTGTATGTTGCAAACTTTGATAGGTGTAGGACGTACCGTATAGAAGTTAGGGCCATTTGAAGTTTTATTCGTGTTTGATTTGGGATTCAAGGGTAACATAGCTTTGAGCGATAGCTTAAATTGACAAGAGGCTCGAGTACTTTATTGTTACAAAATTTCAAGGTTTTATGACGCTCCAGTAAAAAGTTACAAGCATTTGTATGTTGCAAACTTTGATAGGTGTAGGACGTACCGTATAGAAGCTAGGGCCATTTGAAGTTTTATCAGTGTTTGATTTGGGACTCAAGGGTAGCATAGCTTTGAGCGATAGCTCAAATTGACAAGAGGCTCGAGTACTTTATTGTTACAAAATTTCAAAGTTTTATGACGCTCCAGTAAAAAGTTACAAGCATATGTATGTTGCAAACTTTGATAGGTGTAGGACGTACCGTATAGAAGTTAGGGCCATTTGAAGATTTATCAGTGTTTGATTTGGGACTCAAGGGTAGCATAGCTTTGAGCGATTGCTCAAATTGACAAGAGGCTCGAGTACTTTATTGTTACAAAATTTCAAGGTTTTATGACGCTCCAGTAAAAAGTTACAAGCTTTTGTATGTTGCAAACTTTGATAGGTGTAGGACGTACCGTATAGTTGTTAGGGCCATTTGAAGTCTTTTCAGTGTTTGATTTTGGACTCAAGATTAGCATAGCTTTGAGCGATAGCTTAAATTGACAAGAGGCTCGAGTACTTTATTGTTACAAAATTTCAAGGTTTTATGACGCTCCAGTAAAAAGTTACAAGCATTTGCATGTTGCAAACTTTGATAGGTATAGGACGTACCGTATAGAAGTTAATGCCATTTGAAGTTTTGTCAGTGTTTGATTTGGGACTCAAGGGTAGCATAGCTTTGAGCGATAGCTTAAATTGACAAGAGGCTCGAGTACTTTATTGTTACAAAATTTCAAGGTTTTATGACGCTCCAGTAAAAAATTACAAGCATTTGTAGGTTGCTAACTTTGATAGGTGTAGGACGTACTGTATAGAAGTTTGGGCCATTTGAAGCTTTATCAGTGTTTGATTTGGGACTCAAGGGTAGCATAGCTTTGAGCGATAGCTTAAATTGACAAGAGGCTCGAGTACTTTATTGTTACAAAATTTCAAAGTTTTATGACGCTCCAGTACAAAGTTACAAGCATTTGTATGTTGGAAACTTTGATAGGTGTAGGACGTACCGTATAGAAGTTAGGGCCATTCGAAGATTTATCAGTGTTTGATTTGGGACTCAAGGGTTGCATAGCTTTGAGCGATAGCTCAAATTGACAAGAGGCTCGAGTACTTTATTGTTACAAAATTTCAAGGTTTTATGACGCTCAGTAAAAAATTACAAGCATTTGTATGTTGGAAACTTTGATAGGTGTAGGACGTACCGTATAGAAGCTAGGGCCATATGAAGTTTTATAAGTGTTTGATTTGGGACTCAAGGGTAGCATAGCTTTGAGCGATAGCTTAAATTGACAAGAGGCTCGAGTACTTTATTGTTACAAAATTTCAAGGTTTTATGACGCTCCAGTAAAAAGTTACAAGCATTTGCATGTTGCAAACTTTGATAGGTATAGGACGTACCGTATAGAAGTTAATGCCATTTGAAGTTTTGTCAGTGTTTGATTTGGGACTCAAGGGTAGCATAGCTTTGAGCGATAGCTTAAATTGACAAGAGGCTCGAGTACTTTATTGTTACAAAATTTCAGGGTTTTATGACGCTCCAGTAAAAAGTTACAAGCATTTGTATGTTGCAAACTTTGATAGGTGCAGGACGTACCGTATAGAAGTTGGGGCCATTTGAATTTTTATCAGTGTTTGATTTGGGACTCAAGGGCAGCATAGCTTTGAGCAATAGCTTAAATTGACAAGAGGCTCGAGTACGTTATCGTTACAAAATTTCAAGGTTTTATGACGCTCCAGTAAAAAGTTACAAGCATTTGTATGTTGGAAACTTTGATAGTTGTAGGACGTACCGTATAGAAGCTAGGGCCATATGAAGTTTTATCCGTGTTTGATTTGGGACTCAAGGGTAGCATAGCTTTGAGCGATAGCATAAATTGACAAAAGGCTCGAGTACTTTATTGTTACAAAATTTCAAGGTTTTATGACGCTCCAGTAAAAAATTACAAGCATTTGTAGGTTGCTAACTTTGATAGGTGTAGGACGTACTGTATAGAAGTTTGGGCCATTTGAAGCTTTATCAGTGTTTGATTTGGGACTCAAGGGTAGCATAGCTTTGAGCGATAGCTTAAATTGACAAGAGGCTCGAGTACTTTATTGTTACAAAATTTCAAGGTTTTATGACGCTCCAGTAAAAAGTTACAAGCATTTGTATGTTGGAAACTTTGATAGGTGTAGGACGTACCGTATAGAAGTTAGGGCCATTCGAAGATTTATCAGTGTTTGATTTGGGACTCAAGGGTAGCATAGCTTTGAGCGATAGCTCAAATTACCAAGAGGCTCGAGTACTTTATTGTTACAAAATTTCAAGGTTTTATGACGCTCAGTAAGAAATTACAAGCATTTGTATGTTGGAAACTTTGATAGGTGTAGGACGTTGAGGCATTGAGGAACCCTTCTTGTGATTAGGATTGCGACTGTGTTGAATAAAGCGTGCTACATAGGCTGTGATCCTTTGGAGTTTAAGAAATGAGTTCCTATGGTTGATGTTGTTTATGAAGTGGTCTCCGCATGATTGGGCCACGTTCACTGTAACCGTTGTTTTTCGTTCTTCATTGCAGTCAGATTCAGGTTTGTATGGCACAGACCATGTTGCTTCTGAGCTATGAAGAAATAAGGGACCATAGAACCATAACGTGCAGTTCTTCAATTTTGATGGAGTAATTCCACGTGATAGAATATCGGCTGGATTTTCTTTCGATCTGACGTGTCGCCATTGTTGAGGTAAGCTGAGGTTTTGTATGGTTGCTATACGGTTGGCAAAGACGGTTTGATATGATGACGATGTGGAATTGATCCATGCTAGAACAATTTCAGAGTCTGACCAGAAGAACGTAGGAGTCTCTCGCAATTGTTGTTCTTTTTTTACTCGATTTACTAGCTCAGCCGTCAACATAGCCGCACAAAATTTTAGTCTTGGAATAGTGGTAGACTTGACTGGTGCAACCTTGGATTTGGAGAAAGTAGTCGTACATGTACTACGTTGTCCTCGGTAACTGAACGAACGTAAACTGCACTGCCGTACGCCCGTTCAGAAGCATCAGCGAAGGCATGTATCTGAACAAATTTCGGCACGTGTTTCCCAAAGGCATGTCTTTGTACATAAATTTTGTCCAATTCAGTTAGTTCATCTCGAAAGCGGAGCCATCGTGTGTGTAGGTCCATTGGTAATGCTGCATCCCAATCTAGCTTCAATGTCCAAAGTTGCTGCAGAAATAGTTTTGCCGACACGACTACTGGTCCATTAAACCCGAGGATACAATCCTTGTTGTATCGAAACAATTTCTTTTGACCCGGAGGCTGTCATTTACTGGAATCCATGACAATCCTAGTGTTTTAATGTGGTCGTCGGAGTCTATATCGAAGTCAAACTGCATTGCTCGATCTGCCATTGGTATCTCCTGCAGCAGTTTGTGATGATTGGCGCACCATTTTCTCAGTTTGAAGCCACCTTTGGCGAGTAGTTGCTGGAGTTGAGTTTGAGCAAAAATGGCTTCTGTTAGGCTATTGCACCCTGTCATGACATCATCCACATAGAAATCCCTTTTGCAGGATTGCGGCAGTGACTGGATGGTTGATCCTTTCATCTTTGGCAAGTTGTTGCAAGCATTTTGTAGCCAAATAAGGTGCTGATGTTGTTCCATATGTTACTGTATTTAGCTTATAGAACTGAATTGGTAAAGTAGGTTCAGTTCTCCAAGCAATTAATTGAAGATTTCGATCCTAGTCGTTGATTAGGATCTGACGGGACATCTTTTCTATATCTGCGCAAATATGGTGAATAGATCGTCTTGAATTGTTGGACCAGTAGCTAGCACGTCATTTAGTGCAAGGTTCGTTGATGACTTCGCTGATGCGTCAAAAACAACTCTCAATTTGGTGGTTGTGCTTGATTGCTTAAGGATACCATGATGTGGTAGGAAGTATGATGGGGATTTTATCTCTTCTTCCTTAATGAGACTCATATGACCAAGTTGATGATATTCGGCCATAAAGTCAGCATACATTCCTTTCAATGTGGGATCTTTGGTGAGCTTGCGTTCCAATGACGTGAATCTCCTCAATGCAAGATCCTTAGAGTGTCCTAATCTTTCAGGTATTTGTTTGGAAGGCAGTTGTACGACAAATCTTCCAAGTGCATTTCTTTTCACTGTTTGGCTGAAGTTCTCTTCGCACATCCTTTCCTCCTGTGTTTGTGTGGGAACCTTGGCGTCTACTTCCTCGAGAATGCAAAATTTTTGTAGGTCGAATTCTGTATTGGTCAGCACTCCGCATGTTAGTTCATCAAGGTAGTTGTTGTCGATTTTGCCCTAGAAGAAGCTAGGGCCATATGAAGTTTTATAAGTGTTTGATTTGGGACTCAAGGGTAGCATAGCTTTGAGCGATAGCTTAAATTGACAAGAGGCTCGAGTACTTTATTGTTACAAAATTTCAAGGTTTTATGACGCTCCAGTAAAAAGTTACAAGCATTTGTATGTTGCAAACTTTGATAGGTGTCGGACGTACCGTATAGAAGTTAGGGCCATTTGAAGATCTATCAGTGTTTGATTTGGGACTCAAGGTTAGCATAGCTTTGAGCGATAGCTCAAATTGACAAGAGGCTCGAGTACTTTATTGTTACAAAATTTCAGGGATTTATGACGCTCCAGTAAAAAGTTACAAGCATGTGTATGTTGCAAACTTTGATAGGTGTAGGACGTACTGTATAGAAGTTTGGGCCATTTGAAGCTTTATCAGTGTTTGATTTGGGACTCAAGGGTAGCATAGCTTTGAGCGATAGCTTAAATTGACAAGAGGCTCGAGTACTTTATTGTTACAAAATTTCAAGGTTTTATGACGCTCCAGTAAAAAGTTACAAGCATTTGTATGTTGGAAACTTTGATAGGTGTAGGACGTACCGTATAGAATATAGGGCCATTTGAAGTTTTATCCGTATTTGAGTTGGGACTCAAGGGTAGCATAGCTTTGAGCGATTGCTTAAATTGACAAAAGGCTCGAGTACTTTATTGTTACATAATTTCAAGGTTTTATGACGCTCCAGTAAAAAACTACAAGCATTTGTATGTTGCTAACTTTGATAGGTGTAGGACGTACCGTATAATAGTTTGGGCCATTTGAAGTTTTATCAGTGTTTGATTTGGGACTCAAGGGTAGTATAGCTTTGAGCGATAGCTTAAATTGACAAGAGGCTCGAGTACTTTATTGTTACAAAATTTCAAGGTTTTATGACGCTCCAGTAAAAAGTTACAAGCATTTGTATGTTGCAAACTTTGATAGGTGTAGGACGTACCGTATAGAAGTTAGGGCCATTCGAAGATTTATCAGTGTTTGATTTGGGACTCAAGGGTAGCATAGCTTTGAGCGATAGCTCAAATTGACAAGAGGCTCCAGTACTTTATTGTTACAAAATTTCAAGGTTTTGTGACGCTCAGTAAAAAGTTACAAGCATTTGTAAGTTGGAAACTTTGATAGGTGTAGGACGCACCATATATATGCTAGGGCCATTTGAAGTTTTATCATTGTTTGATTTGGGACTCAAGGGTTGCATAGCTTTGAGCGATAGCTCAAATTGACAAGAGGCTCGAGTACTTTATTGTTACAAAATTTCAAGGTTTTATGACGCTCCAGTAAAAAGTTACAAGCATTTGTATGTTGCAAACTTTGATAGGTGTAGGACGTACCGTATAGAAGCTAGGGCCATTTGAAATTTTATTCGTGTTTGATTTGGGACTCAAGGGTAGCATAGCTTTGAGCGATTGCTCAAATTGACAAGAGGCTCGAGTACTTTATTGTTACAAAATTTCAAGGTTTTATGACGCTCCAGTAAAAAGTTACAAACATATGTATGTTGCAAACTTTGATAGGTGTAGGACGTACCGTATAGAAGTTAGGGCCATTTGAAGATTTATCAGTGTTTGATTTGGGACTCAAGGGTAGCATAGCTTTGAGCGATTGCTCAAATTGACAAGAGGCTCGAGTACTTTATTGTTACAAAATTTCAAGGTTTTATGACGCTCCAGTAAAAAGTAACAAGCTTTTGTATGTTGCAAACTTTGATAGGTGTAGGACGTACCGTATAGTTGTTAGGGCCATTTGAAGTCTTTTCAGTGTTTGATTTGGGACTCAAGGTTAGCATAGCTTTGAGCGATAGCTTAAATTGACAAGAGGCTCGAGTACTTTATTGTTACAAAATTTCAGGGTTTTATGACGCTCCAGTAAAAAGTTACAAGCATTTGTATGTTGCAAACTTTGATAGGTGCAGGACGTACCGTATAGAAGTTGGGGCCATTTGAATTTTTATCAGTGTTTGATTTGGGACTCAAGGGCAGCATAGCTTTGAGCAATAGCTTAAATTGACAAGAGGCTCGAGTACGTTATCGTTACAAAATTTCAAGGTTTTATGACGCTCCAGTAAAAAGTTACAAGCATTTGTATGTTGGAAACTTTGATAGTTGTAGGACGTACCGTATAGAAGCTAGGGCCATATGAAGTTTTATCCGTGTTTGATTTGGGACTCAAGGGTAGCATAGCTTTGAGCGATAGCTTAAATTGACAAAAGGCTCGAGTACTTTATTGTTACAAAATTTCAAGGTTTTATGACGCTCCAGTAAAAAATTACAAGCATTTGTAGGTTGCTAACTTTGATAGGTGTAGGACGTACTGTATAGAAGTTTGGGCCATTTGAAGCTTTATCAGTGTTTGATTTGGGACTCAAGGGTAGCATAGCTTTGAGCGATAGCTTAAATTGACAAGAGGCTCGAGTACTTTATTGTTACAAAATTTCAAGGTTTTATGACGCTCCAGTAAAAAGTTACAAGCATTTGTATGTTGGAAACTTTGATAGGTGTAGGACGTACCGTATAGAAGTTAGGGCCATTCGAAGATTTATCAGTGTTTGATTTGGGACTCAAGGGTAGCATAGCTTTGAGCGATAGCTCCAATTACCAAGAGGCTCGAGTACTTTATTGTTACAAAATTTCAAGGTTTTATGACGCTCAGTAAGAAATTACAAGCATTTGTATGTTGGAAACTTTGATAGGTGTAGGACGTACCGTATAGAAGCTAGGGCCATATGAAGTTTTATAAGTGTTTGATTTGGGACTCAAGGGTAGCATAGCTTTGAGCGATAGCTTAAATTGACAAGAGTCTCGAGTACTTTATTGTTACAAAATTTCAAGGTTTTATGACGCTCCAGTAAAAAGTTACAAGCATTTGTATGTTGCAAACTTTGATAGGTGTAGGACGTACCGTATAGAAGTTAGGGCCATTTGAAGATCTATCAGTGTTTGATTTGGGACTCAAGGTTAGCATAGCTTTGAGCGATAGCTCAAATTGACAAGAGGCTCGAGTACTTTATTGTTACAAAATTTCAGGGATTTATGACGCTCCAGTAAAAAGTTACAAACATGTGTATGTTGCAAACTTTGATAGGTGTAGGACGTACTGTATAGAAGTTTGGGCCATTTGAAGCTTTATCAGTGTTTGATTTGGGACTCAAGGGTAGCATAGCTTTGAGCGATAGCTTAAATTGACAAGAGGCTCGAGTACTTTATTGTTACAAAATTTCAAGGTTTTATGACGCTCCAGTAAAAAGTTACAAGCATTTGTATGTTGGAAACTTTGATAGGTGTAGGACGTACCGTATAGAAGATAGGGCCATTTGAAGTTTTATCCGTATTTGAGTTGGGACTCAAGGGTAGCATAGCTTTGAGCGATTGCTTAAATTGACAAAAGGCTCGAGTACTTTATTGTTACATAATTTCAAGGTTTTATGACGCTCCAGTAAAAAACTACAAGCATTTGTATGTTGCTAACTTTGATAGGTGTAGGACGTACCGTATAATAGTTTGGGCCATTTGAAGTTTTATCAGTGTTTGATTTGGGACTCAAGGGTAGTATAGCTTTGAGCGATAGCTTAAATTGACAAGAGGCTCGAGTACTTTATTGTTACAAAATTTCAAGGTTTTATGACGCTCCAGTAAAAAGTTACAAGCATTTGTATGTTGCAAACTTTGATAGGTGTAGGACGTACCGTATAGAAGTTAGGGCCATTCGAAGATTTATCAGTGTTTGATTTGGGACTCAAGGGTAGCATAGCTTTGAGCGATAGCTCAAATTGACAAGAGGCTCCAGTACTTTATTGTTACAAAAT
This sequence comes from Clusia tigrina, assembly GCA_920105625.2. Taxonomy (NCBI): domain Eukaryota; kingdom Metazoa; phylum Arthropoda; class Insecta; order Diptera; family Clusiidae; genus Clusia; species Clusia tigrina. The sequence continues at coordinate 104,793,481 of OV050033.1, read as the reverse complement.
TTCAAGGTTTTGTGACGCTCAGTAAAAAGTTACAAGCATTTGTAAGTTGGAAACTTTGATAGGTGTAGGACGTACCATATATATGCTAGGGCCATTTGAAGTTTTATCATTGTTTGATTTGGGACTCAAGGGTTGCATAGCTTTGAGCGATAGCTCAAATTGACAAGAGGCTCGAGTACTTTATTGTTACAAAATTTCAAGGTTTTATGACGCTCCAGTAAAAAGTTACAAGCATTTGTATGTTGCAAACTTTGATAGGTGTAGGACGTACCGTATAGAAGCTAGGGCCATTTGAAATTTTATTCGTGTTTGATTTGGGACTCAAGGGTAGCATAGCTTTGAGCGATTGCTCAAATTGACAAGAGGCTCGAGTACTTTATTGTTACAAAATTTCAAGGTTTTATGACGCTCCAGTAAAAAGTTACAAACATATGTATGTTGCAAACTTTGATAGGTGTAGGACGTACCGTATAGAAGTTAGGGCCATTTGAAGATTTATCAGTGTTTGATTTGGGACTCAAGGGTAGCATAGCTTTGAGCGATTGCTCAAATTGACAAGAGGCTCGAGTACTTTATTGTTACAAAATTTCAAGGTTTTATGACGCTCCAGTAAAAAGTAACAAGCTTTTGTATGTTGCAAACTTTGATAGGTGTAGGACGTACCGTATAGTTGTTAGGGCCATTTGAAGTCTTTTCAGTGTTTGATTTGGGACTCAAGGTTAGCATAGCTTTGAGCGATAGCTTAAATTGACAAGAGGCTCGAGTACTTTATTGTTACAAAATTTCAAGGTTTTATTACGCTCCAGTAAAAAGTTACAAGCATTTGCATGTTGCAAACTTTGATAGGTATAGGACGTACCGTATAGAAGTTAGGGCCATTTGAAGTTTTGTCAGTGTTTGATTTGGGACTCAAGGGTAGCATAGCCTTGAGCGATAGCTTAAATTGACAAGAGGCTCGAGTACTTTATTGTTACAAAATTTCAAGGTTTTATGACGCTCCAGTAAAAAGTTACAAGCATTTGTATGTTGCAAACTTTGATAGGTGCAGGACGTACCGTATAGAAGTTGGGGCCATTTGAATTTTTATCAGTGTTTGATTTGGGACTCAAGGGCAGCATAGCTTTGAGCGATAGCTTAAATTGACAAGAGGCTCGAGTACGTTATCGTTACAAAATTTCAAGGTTTTATGACGCTCCAGAAAAAAGTTACAAGCATTTGTATGTTGGAAACTTTGATAGTTGTAGGACGTACCGTATAGAAGCTAGGGCCATATGAAGTTTTATCCGTGTTTGGTTTGGGACTCAAGGGTAGCATAGCTTTGAGCGATAGCTTAAATTGACAAAAGGCTCGAGTACTTTATTGTTACAAAATTTCAAGGTTTTATGACGCTCCAGTAAAAAATTACAAGCATTTGTATGTTGCTAACTTTGATAGGTGTAGGATGTACTGTATAGAAGTTTGGGCCATTTGAAGCTTTATCAGTGTTTGATTTGGGACTCAAGGGTAGCATAGCTTTGAGCGATAGCTTAAATTGACAAGAGGCTCGAGTACTTTATTGTTACAAAATTTCAAGGTTTTATGACGCTCCAGTAAAAAGTTACAAGCATTTGTATGTTGGAAACTTTGATTGGTGTAGGACGTACCGTATAGAAGTTAGGGCCATTCGAAGATTTATCAGTGTTTGATTTGGGACTCAAGGGTAGCATAGCTTTGAGCGATTGCTTAAATTGACAAAAGGCTCGAGTACTTTATTGTTACATAATTTCAAGGGTTTATGACGCTCCACTAAAAAACTACAAGCATTTGTATGTTGCTAACTTTGATAGGTGTAGGACGTACCGTATAATAGTTTGGGCCATTTGAAGTTTTATCATTGTTTGATTTGGGACTCAAGGGTTGCATAGCTTTGAGCGATAGCTCAAATTGACAGGAGGCTCGAGTACTTTATTGTTACAAAATTTCAAGGTTTTATGACGCTCCAGTAAAAAGTTACAAGCATTTGTATGTTGCAAACTTTGATAGGTGTAGGACGTACCGTATAGAAGCTAGGGCCATTTGAAGTTTTATCAGTGTTTGATTTGGGACTCAAGGGTAGCATAGCTTTGAGCGATAGCTCAAATTGACAAGAGGCTCGAGTACTTTATTGTTACAAAATTTCAAGGTTTTATGACGCTCCAGTAAAAAGTTACAAGCATATGTATGTTGCAAACTTTGATAGGTGTATTACGTACCGTATAGTTGTTAGGGCCATTTGAAGTCTTTTCAGTGTTTGATTTTGGACTCAAGATTAGCATAGCTTTGAGCGATAGCTTAAATTGACAAGAGGCTCGAGTACTTTATTGTTACAAAATTTCAAGGTTTTATGACGCTCCAGTAAAAAGTTACAAGCATTTGCATGTTGCAAACTTTGATAGGTATAGGACGTACCGTATAGAAGTTAATGCCATTTGAAGTTTTGTCAGTGTTTGATTTGGGACTCAAGGGTAGCATAGCTTTGAGCGATAGCTTAAATTGACAAGAGGCTCGAGTACTTTATTGTTACAAAATTTCAAGGTTTTATGACGCTCCAGTAAAAAGTTACAAGCATTTGTATGTTGCAAACTTTGATAGGTGCAGGACGTACCGTATAGAAGTTGGCGCCATGTGAATTTTTATCAGTGTTTGATTTGGGACTCAAGGGCAGCATAGCTTTGAGCGATAGCTTAAATTGACAAGAGGCTCGAGTACGTTATCGTTACAAAATTTCAAGGTTTTATGACGCTCCAGTAAAAAGTTACAAGCATTTGTATGTTGGAAACTTTGATAGTTGTAGGACGTACCGTATAGAAGCTAGGGCCATATGAAGTTTTATCCGTGTTTGATTTGGGACTCAAGGGTAGCATAGCTTTGAGCGATAGCTTAAATTGACAAAAGGCTCGAGTACTTTATTGTTACAAAATTTCAAGGTTTTATGACGCTCCAGTAAAAAATTACAAGCACTTGTAGGTTGCTAACTTTGATAGGTGTAGGACGTACTGTATAGAAGTTTGGGCCATTTGAAGCTTTATCAGTGTTTGATTTGGGACTCAAGGGTAGCATAGCTTTGAGCGATAGCTTAAATTGACAAGAGGCTCGAGTACTTTATTGTTACAAAATTTCAAGGTTTTATGACGCTCCAGTAAAAAGTTACAAACATTTGTATGTTATAAACTTTGATAGGTGTAGGACGTACCGTATAGAAGTTAGGGCCATTCGAAGATTTATCAGTGTTTGATTTGGGACTCAAGGGTTGCATAGCTTTGAGCGATAGCTCAATTTGACAAGAGGCTCGAGTACTTTATTGTTACAAAATTTCAAGGTTTTATGACGCTCAGTAAAAAATTACAAGCATTTGTATGTTGGAAACTTTGATAGGTGTAGGACGTACCGTATAGAAGCTAGGGCCATATGAAGTTTTATAAGTGTTTGATTTGGGACTCAAGGGTAGCATAGCTTTGAGCGATAGCTTAAATTGACAAGAGGCTCGAGTACTTTATTGTTACAAAATTTCAAGGTTTTATGACGCTCCAGTAAAAAGTTACAAGCATTTGTATGTTGCAAACTTTGATAGGTGTAGGACGTACCGTATAGAAGTTAGGGCCATTTGAAGATCTATCAGTGTTTGATTTGGGACTCAAGGTTAGCATAGCTTTGAGCGATAGCTCAAATTGACAAGAGGCTCGAGTACTTTATTGTTACAAAATTTCCAGGTTTTATGACGCTCCAGTAAAAAGTTACAAGCATGTGTATGTTGCAAACTTTGATAGGTGTAGGACGTACCGTATAGAAGTTAGGGCCATGGGAAGATTTATCAGTGTTTGATTTGGGACTCAAGGGTAGCATAGCTTTGAGCGATTGCTCAAATTGACATGAGGCTCGAGTACTTTATTGTTACAAAATTTCAAGGTTTTATGACGCTCCAGTAAAAAGTTACAAGCTTTTGTATGTTGCAAACTTTGATAGGTGTAGGACGTACCGTATAGTTGTTAGGGCCATTTGAAGTCTTTTCAGTGTTTGATTTTGGACTCAAGATTAGCATAGCTTTGAGCGATAGCTTAAATTGACAAGAGGCTCGAGTACTTTATTGTTACAAAATTTCAAGGTTTTATGACGCTCCAGTAAAAAGTTACAAGCATTTGCATGTTGCAAACTTTGATAGGTATAGGACGTACCGTATAGAAGTTAATGCCATTTGAAGTTTTGTCAGTGTTTGATTTGGGACTCAAGGGTAGCATAGCTTTGAGCGATAGCTTAAATTGACAAGAGGCTCGAGTACTTTATTGTTACAAAATTTCAAGGTTTTATGACGCTCCATTAAAAAGTTACAAGCATTTGTATGTTGCAAACTTTGATAGGTGCAGGACGTACCGTATAGAAGTTGGGGCCATTTGAATTTTTATCAGTGTTTGATTTGGGACTCAAGGGCAGCATAGCTTTGAGCGATAGCTTAAATTGACAAGAGGCTCGAGTACTTTATTGTTACAAAATTTCAAGGTTTTATGACGCTCCAGTAAAAAGTTACAAGCATTTGTATGTTGGAAACTTTGATAGTTGTAGGACGTACCGTATAGAAGCTAGGGCCATATGAAGTTTTATCCGTGTTTGATTTGGGACTCAAGGGTAGCATAGCTTTGAGCGATAGCTTAAATTGACAAAAGGCTCGAGTACTTTATTGTTACAAAATTTCAAGGTTTTATGACGCTCCAGTAAAAAATTACAAGCATTTGTAGGTTGCTAACTTTGATAGGTGTAGGACGTACTGTATAGAAGTTTGGGCCATTTGAAGCTTTATCAGTGTTTGATTTGGGACTCAAGGGTAGCATAGCTTTGAGCGATAGCTTAAATTGACAAGAGGCTCGAGTACTTTATTGTTACAAAATTTCAAGGTTTTATGACGCTCCAGTAAAAAGTTACAAGCATTTGTATGTTGGAAACTTTGATAGGTGTAGGACGTACCGTATAGAAGTTAGGGCCATTCGAAGATTTATCAGTGTTTGATTTGGGACTCAAGGGTAGCATAGCTTTGAGCGATAACTCAAATTACCAAGAGGCTCGAGTACTTTATTGTTACAAAATTTCAAGGTTTAATGACGCTCAGTAAGAAATTACAAGCATTTGTATGTTGGAAACTTTGATAGGTGTAGGACGTACCGTATAGAAGCTAGGGCCATATGAAGTTTTATAAGTGTTTGATTTGGGACTCAAGGGTAGCATAGCTTTGAGCGATAGCTTAAATTGACAAGAGGCTCCAGTACTTTATTGTTACAAAATTTCAAAGTTTTATGACGCTCCAGTAAAAAGTTACAAGCATTTGTATGTTGCAAACTTTGATAGGTGTAGGACGTACCGTATAGAAGTTAGGGCCATTTGAAGATCTATCAGTGTTTGATTTGGGACTCAAGGTTAGCATAGCTTTGAGCGATAGCTCAAATTGACAAGAGGCTCGAGTACTTTATTGTTACAAAATTTCAGGGATTTATGACGCTCCAGTAAAAAGTTACAAGCATGTGTATGTTGCAAACTTTGATAGGTGTAGGACGTACCGTATAGAAGTTAGGGCCATTGGAAGATTTATCAGTGTTTGCTTTGGGACTCAAGGGTAGCATAGCTTTGAGCGATAGCTCAAATTGACAAGAGGCTCGAGTACTTTATTGTTACAAAATTTCATGGTTTTATGACGCTCCAGTAAAAAGTTACAAAAATGTGTATGTTGCAAACTTTGATAGGTGTAGGACGTACCTTATAGAAGTTAGGGCCAATTGAAGATTTATCAGTGTTTGATTTGGGACTCAAGGGTAGCATAACTTTGAGCGATAGCTCAAATTGAGAAGAGGCTCGAGTACTTTATTGTTACAAAATTTCAAGGTTTTATGACGCTCCAGTAAAAAGTTACAAGCATTTGTATGTTGCAAACTTTGATGGGTGTAGGACGTACCTTATAGAAGTTAGAGCCATTTGAAGATTTATCAGTGTTTGATTTGGGACTCAAGGGTAGCATAGCTTTGAGCGATAGCTCAAATTGACAAGAGGCTCGAGTACTTTATTGTTACAAAATTTCAAGGTTTTATGACGCTCCAGTAAAAACTTACAAGCATTTGTATGTTGCAAACTTTGATAGGTATAGGACGTACCGTATAGAAGTTGGGGCCATTTGAAGTTTTATCAGTGTTTGATTTGGGACTCAAGGGTAGCATAGCTTTGAGCGATAGCTTAAATTGACAACAGGCTCGAGTACTTTATTGTTACAAAATTTCAAAGTTTTATGACGCTCCAGTAAAAAGTTACAAGCATTTGTATGTTGCAAACTTTGATGGGTGTAGGACGTACCTTATAGAAGTTAGAGCCATTTGAAGATTTATCAGTGTTTGATTTGGGACTCAAGGGTAGCATAGCTTTGAGCGATAGCTCAAATTGACAAGAGGCTCGAGTACTTTATTGTTACAAAATTTCAAGGTTTTATGACGCTCCAGTAAAAACTTACAAGCATTTGTATGTTGCAAACTTTGATAGGTATAGGACGTACCGTATAGAAGTTGGGGCCATTTGAAGTTTTATCAGTGTTTCATTTTTGACTCAAGGGCAGCATAGCTTTGAGCGATAGCTTAAATTGACAAGAGGCTCGAGTACTTTATTGTTACAAAATTTCAAGGTTTTATGACGCTCCAGTAAAAAGATACAAGCATTGGCATGTTGCAAGCTTTGATAGGTATAGGACGGTCCGTATAGAAGTTAGGGCCATTTGAAGTTTTGTCAATGTTTGATTTGGGACTCAAGGGTAGCATAGGTTTGAGCGATAGCTTAAATTGACAAGAGGCTCGAGTACTTTATTGTTACAAAATTTCAAGGTTTTATGACGCTCCAATAAAAAGTTACAAGCATTTGTATGTTGCAAACTTTGATAGGTGTAGGACGTACCGTATAGAAGTTGGGGCCATTTGAAGTTTTATCAGTGTTTCATTTTTGACTCAAGGGCAGCATAGCTTTGAGCGATAGCTTAAATTGACAAGAGGCTCGAGTACTTTATTGTTACAAAATTTCAAGGTTTTATGACGCTCCAGTAAAAAGATACAAGCATTGGCATGTTGCAAGCTTTGATAGGTATAGGACGGTCCGTATAGAAGTTAGGGCCATTTGAAGTTTTGTCAGTGTTTGAATTGGGACTCAAGGGTAGCATAGCTATGAGCAATAGCTTAAATTGACAAGAGGCTCGAGTACTTTATTGTTACAAAATTCCAATGTTTTATGACGCTCCTGTAAAAAGTTACAAGCACGAGTTTGTACGAGTATGTTGCAAACTTTGATAGGTGTAGGACGTACCGTATAGAAGTTAGGGCCATTTGAAGTTTTATCAGTGTTTGATTTGGGACTCAAGGGTAGCATAGCTTTGAGCGATAGCTTAAATTGACAACAGGCTCGAGTACTTTATTGTTACAAAATTTCAAGGTTTTATGACGCTCCAGTAAAAAGTTACAAGCATTTGTATGTTGCAAACTTTGATGGGTGTAGGACGTACCTTATAGAAGTTAGGGCCATTTGAAGATTTATCAGTGTTTGATTTGGGACTCAAGGGTAGCATAGCTTTGAGCGATAGCTCAAATTGACAAGAGGCTCGAGTACTTTATTGTTACAAAATTTATTGGTTTTACGACGCTCCAGTAAAAAGTTACAAGCATGTGTATGTTGCAAACTTTGATAGGTGTAGGACGTATCGTATAGAAGTTAGGGCCAATTGAAGATTTTTCAGTGTTTGATTTGGGACTCAAGGGTAGCATAGCTTTGAGTGATAACTCAAATTGACAAGAGGCTCCAGTACTTTAATGTTACAAAATTTCAAGGTTTTATGACGCTCCAGTAAAAAGTTACAAGCATTTGTATGTTGCAAACTTTGATAGGTATAGGACGTACCGTATAGAAGTTAGGGTCATTTGAAGTTTTGTCAATGTTTGATTTGGGACTCAAGGATAGCATAGCTTTGAGCGATAGGTTAAATTGACAAGAGGCTCGAGTACTTTATTGTTACAAAATTTCAAGGTTTTATGACGCTAAAATAAAAAGTTACAAGCATTTGTATGTTGGAAACTTTGATAGTTGTAGGACGTACCGTATAGAAGCTAGGGCCATTTGAAGTTTTGTCAATGTTTGATTTGGGACTCAAGGGTAGCATAGCTTTGAGCGATAGCTTAAATTGACAACAGGCTCGAGTACTTTATTGTTACAAAATTTCAAGGTTTTATGACGCTCCAGTAAAAAATTACAAGCATTTGTATGTTGCTAACTTTGATAGGTGTATTACGTACTGTATAGAAGTTTGGGCCATTTGAAGCTTTATCAGTGTCTGATTTGGGACTCAAGGGTAGCATAGCTTTGAGCGATAGCTTAAATTGACAAGAGGCTCGAGTACTTTATTGTTACAAAATTTCAAGGTTTTATGACGCTCAGTAAGAAATTACAAGCATTTGTATGTAGGAAACTTTGATAGGTGTAGGACGTACCGTATAGAAGCTAGGGCCGTATGAAGTTTTATAAGTGTTTGATTTGGGACTCAAGGGTAGCATAGCTTTGAGCGATAGCTCAAATTGACAAAAGGCTCGAGTACTTTATTGTTACAAAATTTCATGGTTTTATGACGCTCCAGTAAAAAATTACAAGCATGTGTATGTTGCAAACTTTGATAGGTGTAGGACGTATCGTATAGAAGTTAGGGCCAATTGAAGATTTTTCAGTGTTTGATTTGGGACTCAAGGGTAGCATAGCTTTGAGCGATAGCTCAAATTGACAAGAGGCTCGAGTACTTTATTGTTACAAAATTTCAAGATTTTATGACGCTCCAGTAAAAAGTTACAAGCATTTGTATGTTGCAAACTTTGATAGGTATAGGACGTACCGTATAGAAGTTAGGGTCATTTGAAGTTTTGTCAATGTTTGATTTGGGACTCAAGGGTAGCATAGCTTTGAGCGATAGCTTAAATTGACAAGAGGCTCGAGTACTTTATTGTTACAAAATTTCAAGGTTTTATGACGCTAAAATAAAAAGTTACAAGCATTTGTATGTTGGAAACTTTGATAGTTGTAGGACGTACCGTATAGAAGCTAGGGCCATATGAAGTTTTATCCGTGCTTGATTTGGGACTCAAGGGTAGCATAGCTTTGAGCGATAGCTTAAATTGACAAAAGGCTCGAGTACTTTATTGTTACAAAATTTCAAGGTTTTATGACGCTCCAGTAAAAAATTACAAGCATTTGTATGTTGCTAACTTTGATAGGTGTATTACGTACTGTATAGAAGTTTGGGCCATTTGAAGCTTTATCAGTGTCTGATTTGGGACTCAAGGGTAGCATAGCTTTGAGCGATAGCTTAAATTGACAAGAGGCTCGAGTACTTTATTGTTACAAAATTTCAAGGTTTTATGACGCTCCTGTAAAAAGTTACAAGGATTTGTATGTTGGAAACTTTGATAGGTGTAGGACGTACCGTATAGAAGTTAGGGCCATTCGAAGATTTATCAGTGTTTGATTTGGGAATCAAGGGTAGCATAGCTTTGAGCGATAGCTCAAATTACCAAGAGGCTCGAGTACTTTATTGTTACAAAATTTCAAGGTTTTATGACGCTCAGTAAGAAATTACAAGCATTTGTATGTAGGAAACTTTGATAGGTGTAGGACGTACCGTATAGAAGCTAGGGCCGTATGAAGTTTTATAAGTGTTTGATTTGGGACTCAAGGGTAGCATAGCTTTGAGCGATAGCTCAAATTGACAAAAGGCTCGAGTACTTTATTGTTACAAAATTTCATGGTTTTATGACGCTCCAGTAAAAAATTACAAGCATGTGTATGTTGCAAACTTTGATAGGTGTAGGACGTATCGTATAGAAGTTAGGGCCAATTGAAGATTTTTCAGTGTTTGATTTGGGACTCAAGGGTAGCATAGCTTTGAGCGATAGCTCAAATTGACAAGAGGCTCGAGTACTTTATTGTTACAAAATTTCAAGATTTTATGACGCTCCAGTAAAAAGTTACAAGCATTTGTATGTTGCAAACTTTGATAGGTATAGGACGTACCGTATAGAAGTTAGGGTCATTTGAAGTTTTGTCAATGTTTGATTTGGGACTCAAGGGTAGCATAGCTTTGAGCGATAGCTTAAATTGACAAGAGGCTCGAGTACTTTATTGTTACAAAATTTCAAAGTTTTATGACGCTAAAATAAAAAGTTACAAGCATTTGTATGTTGGAAACTTTGATAGTTGTAGGACGTACCGTATAGAAGCTAGGGCCATATGAAGTTTTATCCGTGCTTGATTTGGGACTCAAGGGTAGCATAGCTTTGAGCGATAGCTTAAATTGACAAAAGGCTCGAGTACTTTATTGTTACAAAATTTCAAGGTTTTATGACGCTCCAGTAAAAACTTACAAGCATTTGTATGTTGCAAACTTTGATAGGTATAGGACGTACCGTATAGAAGTTGGGGCCATTTGAAGTTTTATCAGTGTTTCATTTGGGACTCAAGGGTAGCATAGCTTTGAGCGATAGCTTAAATTGACAAGAGGCTCGAGTACTTTATTGTTACAAAATTTCAAGGTTTTATGACGCTCCAGTAAAAAGATACAAGCATTGGCATGTTGCAAGCTTTGATAGGTATAGGACGGTCCGTATAGAAGTTAGGGCCATTTGAAGTTTTGTCAATGTTTGATTTGGGACTCAAGGGTAGCATAGGTTTGAGCGATAGCTTAAATTGACAAGAGGCTCGAGTACTTTATTGTTACAAAATTTCAAGGTTTTATGACGCTCCAATAAAAAGTTACAAGCATTTGTATGTTGCAAACTTTGATAGGTGTAGGACGTACCGTATAGAAGTTGGGGCCATTTGAAGTTTTATCAGTGTTTCATTTTTGACTCAAGGGCAGCATAGCTTTGAGCGATAGCTTAAATTGACAAGAGGCTCGAGTACTTTATTGTTACAAAATTTCAAGGTTTTATGACGCTCCAGTAAAAAGATACAAGCATTGGCATGTTGCAAGCTTTGATAGGTATAGGACGGTCCGTATAGAAGTTAGGGCCATTTGAAGTTTTGTCAGTGTTTGAATTGGGACTCAAGGGTAGCATAGCTATGAGCAATAGCTTAAATTGACAAGAGGCTCGAGTACTTTATTGTTACAAAATTCCAATGTTTTATGACGCTCCTATAAAAAGTTACAAGCACGAGTTTGTACGAGTATGTTGCAAACTTTGATAGGTGTAGGACGTACCGTATAGAAGTTAGGGCCATTTGAAGTTTTATCAGTGTTTGATTTGGGACTCAAGGGTAGCATAGCTTTGAGCGATAGCTTAAATTGACAACAGGCTCGAGTACTTTATTGTTACAAAATTTCAAGGTTTTATGACGCTCCAGTAAAAAGTTACAAGCATTTGTATGTTGCAAACTTTGATGGGTGTAGGACGTACCTTATAGAAGTTAGGGCCATTTGAAGATTTATCAGTGTTTGATTTGGGACTCAAGGGTAGCATAGCTTTGAGCGATAGCTCAAATTGACAAGAGGCTCGAGTACTTTATTGTTACAAAATTTCATGGTTTTATGACGCTCCAGTAAAAAGTTACAAGCATGTGTATGTTGCAAACTTTGATAGGTGTAGGACGTATCGTATAGAAGTTAGGGCCAATTGAAGATTTTTCAGTGTTTGATTTGGGACTCAAGGGTAGCATAGCTTTGAGCGATAGCTCAAATTGACAAGAGGCTCGAGTACTTTATTGTTACAAAATTTCAAGGTTTTATGACGCTCCAGTAAAAAGTTACAAGCATTTGTATGTTGCAAACTTTGATAGGTATAGGACGTACCGTATAGAAGTTAGGGTCATTTGAAGTTTTGTCAATGTTTGATTTGGGACTCAAGGATAGCATAGCTTTGAGCGATAGCTTAAATTGACAAGAGGCTCGAGTACTTTATTGTTACAAAATTTCAAGGTTTTATGACGCTAAAATAAAAAGTTACAAGCATTTGTATGTTGGAAACTTTGATAGTTGTAGGACGTACCGTATAGAAGCTAGGGCCATTTGAAGTTTTGTCAATGTTTGATTTGGGACTCAAGGGTAGCATAGCTTTGAGCGATAGCTTAAATTGACAACAGGCTCGAGTACTTTATTGTTACAAAATTTCAAGGTTTTATGACGCTCCAGTAAAAAATTACAAGCATTTGTATGTTGCTAACTTTGATAGGTGTATTACGTACTGTATAGAAGTTTGGGCCATTTGAAGCTTTATCAGTGTCTGATTTGGGACTCAAGGGTAGCATAGCTTTGAGCGATAGCTTAAATTGACAAGAGGCTCGAGTACTTTATTGTTACAAAATTTCAAGGTTTTATGACGCTCCTGTAAAAAGTTACAAGGATTTGTATGTTGGAAACTTTGATAGGTGTAGGACGTACCGTATAGAAGTTAGGGCCATTCGAAGATTTATCAGTGTTTGATTTGGGAATCAAGGGTAGCATAGCTTTGAGCGATAGCTCAAATTACCAAGAGGCTCGAGTACTTTATTGTTACAAAATTTCAAGGTTTTATGACGCTCAGTAAGAAATTACAAGCATTTGTATGTAGGAAACTTTGATAGGTGTAGGACGTACCGTATAGAAGCTAGGGCCGTATGAAGTTTTATAAGTGTTTGATTTGGGACTCAAGGGTAGCATAGCTTTGAGCGATAGCTCAAATTGACAAAAGGCTCGAGTACTTTATTGTTACAAAATTTCATGGTTTTATGACGCTCCAGTAAAAAATTACAAGCATGTGTATGTTGCAAACTTTGATAGGTGTAGGACGTATCGTATAGAAGTTAGGGCCAATTGAAGATTTTTCAGTGTTTGATTTGGGACTCAAGGGTAGCATAGCTTTGAGCGATAGCTCAAATTGACAAGAGGCTCGAGTACTTTATTGTTACAAAATTTCAAGATTTTATGACGCTCCAGTAAAAAGTTACAAGCATTTGTATGTTGCAAACTTTGATAGGTATAGGACGTACCGTATAGAAGTTAGGGTCATTTGAAGTTTTGTCAATGTTTGATTTGGGACTCAAGGGTAGCATAGCTTTGAGCGATAGCTTAAATTGACAAGAGGCTCGAGTACTTTATTGTTACAAAATTTCAAGGTTTTATGACGCTAAAATAAAAAGTTACAAGCATTTGTATGTTGGAAACTTTGATAGTTGTAGGACGTACCGTATAGAAGCTAGGGCCATATGAAGTTTTATCCGTGCTTGATTTGGGACTCAAGGGTAGCATAGCTTTGAGCGATAGCTTAAATTGACAAAAGGCTCGAGTACTTTATTGTTACAAAATTTCAAGGTTTTATGACGCTCCAGTAAAAAATTACAAGCATTTGTATGTTGCTAACTTTGATAGGTGTAGGACGTACTGTATAGAAGTTTGGGCCATTTGAAGCTTTATCAGTGTTTGATTTGGGACTCAAGGGTAGCATAGCTTTGAGCGATAGCTTAAATTGACAAGAGGCTCGAGTACTTTATTGTTACAAAATTTCAAGGTTTTATGACGCTCCAGTAAAAAGTTACAAGCATTTGTATGTTGGAAACTTTGATAGGTGTAGGACGTACCGTATAGAAGTTAGGGCCATTCGAAGATTTATCAGTGTTTGATTTGGGACTCAAGGGTAGCATAGCTTTGAGCGATAGCTCAAATTACCAAGTGGCTCGAGTACTTTATTGTTACAAAATTTCAAGGTTTTATGACGCTCCAGTAAAAAGTTACAAGCATTTGTATGTTGCAAACTTTGATAGGTATAGGACGTACCGTATAGAAGTTAGGGTCATTTGAAGTTTTGTCAAAGTTTGATTTGGGACTCAAGGGTACCATAGCTTTGAGCGATAGCTCAAATTGACAAGAGGCTCGAGTACTTTATTGTTACAAAATTTCATGGTTTTATGACGCTCCAGTAAAAAGTTGCAAGCATGTGTATGTTGCAAACTTTGATAGGTGTAGGACGTATCGTATAGAAGTTAGGGCCAATTGAAGATTTTTCAGTGTTTGATTTGGGACTCAAGGGTAGCATAGCTTTGAGCGATAGCTTAAATTGACAAAAGGCTCGAGTACTTTATTGTTACAAAATTTCAAGGTTTTATGACGCTCCAGTAAAAAATTACAAGCATTTGTATGTTGCTAACTTTGATAGGTGTAGGACGTACTGTATAGAAGTTTGGGCCATTTGAAGCTTTATCAGTGTTTGATTTGGGACACAAGGGTAGCATAGCTTTGAGCGATAGCTTAAATTGACAAGAGGCTCGAGTACTTTATTGTTACAAAATTTCAAGGTTTTATGACGCTCCAGTAAAAAGTTACAAGCATTTGTATGTTGGAAACTTTGATAGGTGTAGGACGTACCGTATAGAAGTTAGGGCCATTCGAAGATTTATCAGTGTTTGATTTGGGACTCAAGGGTAGCATAGCTTTGAGCGATAGCTCAAATTACCAAGTGGCTCGAGTACTTTATTGTTACAAAATTTCAAGGTTTTATGACGCTCAGTAAGAAATTACAAGCATTTGTATGTTGGAAACTTTGATAGGTGTAGGACGTACCGTATAGAAGCTAGGGCCATATGAAATTTTATAAGTGTTTGATTTGGGACTCAAGGGTAGCATAGCTTTGAGCGATAGCTCAAATTGACAAGAGGCTCGAGCACTTTATTGTTACAAAATTTCAAGGTTTTGTGACGCTCCAGTAAAAAGTTACAAGCATTTGTATGTTGCAAACTTTGATAGGTGTAGGACGTACCGTATAGAAGTTAGGGCCATTTGAAGATTTATCAGTGTTTGATTTGGGACTCAAGGGCAGCATTGCTTTGAGCGATAACTTAAATTGACAAGAGGCTCGAGTTCGTTATTGTTACAAAATTTCAAGGTTTTATGACGCTCCAGTAAAAAGTTACAAGCATTTGTATGTTGCAAACTTTGATAGGTGTAGGACGTACCGTATAGAAGTTAGGGCCATTTGAAGATTTATCAGTGTTTGATTTGGGACTCAAGGGCAGCATTGCTTTGAGCGATAACTTAAATTGACAAGAGGCTCGAGTACTTTATTGTTACAAAATTTCAAGGTTTTATGACGCTCCAGTAAAAAATAACAAGCATTTGTATGTTGCTAACTTTGATAGGTGTAGGACGTACTGTATAGAAGTTTGGGCCATTTGAAGCTTTATCAGTGTTTGATTTGGGACTCAAGGGTAGCATAGCTTTGAGCGATAGCTCAAATTACCAAGAGGCTCGAGTACTTTATTGTTACAAAATTTCAAGGTTTTATGACGCTCAGTAAAAAATTACAAGCATTTGTATGTTGGAAACTTTGATAGGTGTAGGACGTACCGTATAGAAGTTAGGGCCATTTGAAGTTTTATCAGTGTTTGATTTGGGACTCAAGGGTAGCATAGCTTTGAGCGATAGTTTAAATTGACAAGAGGCTCGAGTACTTTATTGTTACAAAATTTCAAGGTTTTATGACGCTCCAGTAAAAAGTTACAAGCATTTGTATGTTGCAAACTTTGATAGGTGTAGGACGTACCGTATAGAAGTTAGGGCCATTGGAAGATTTATCAGTGTTTGATTTGGGATTCAAGGGTAGCATAGCTTTGAGCGATAGCTCAAATTGACAAGAGGCTCGAGTACTTTATTGTTACAAAATTTCATGGTTTTATGACGCTCCAGTAAAAAGTTACAAGCATGTGTATGTTGCAAACTTTGATAGGTGTAGGACGTACCTTATAGAAGTTAGGGTCAATTGAAGATTTATCAGTGTTTGATTTGGGACTCAAGGGTAGCATAGCTTTGAGCGATAGCTCAAATTGAGAAGAGGCTCGAGTACTTTATTGTTACAAAATTTCAAGGTTTTATGACGCTCCAGTAAAAACTTACAAGCATTTGTATGTTGCAAACTTTGATAGGTATAGGACGTACCGTATAGAAGTTAGGGCCATTTGAAGTTTTGTCAATGTTTGATTTGGGACTCAAGGGTAGCATAGGTTTGAGCGATAGCTTAAATTGACAAGAGGCTCGAGTACTTTATTGTTACAATATTTCAAGGTTTTATGACGCTCCAATAAAAAGTTACAAGCATTTGTATGTTGCAAACTTTGATAGGTGTAGGACGTACCGTATATAAGTTGGGGCCATTTAAAGTTTTATCAGTGTTTCATTTTTGACTCAAGGGCAGCATAGCTTTGAGCGATAGCTTAAATTGACAAGAGGCTCGCGTACTTTATTGTTACAAAATTTCAAGATTTTATGACGCTCCAGTAAAAAGATACAAGCATTGGCATGTTGCAAGCTTTGATAGGTATAGGACGGTCCGTATAGAAGTTAGGGCCATTTGAAGTTTTGTCAGTGTTTGAATTGGGACTCAAGGGTAGCATAGCTATGAGCAATAGCTTAAATTGACAAGAGGCTCGAGTACTTTATTGTTACAAAATTTCAATGTTGTATGACGCTCCTGTAAAAAGTTACAAGCACGAGTTTGTACGAGTATGTTGCAAACTTTGATAGGTGTAGGACGTACCGTATAGAAGTTAGGGCCATTTGAAGTTTTATCAGTGTTTGATTTGGGACTCAAGGGTAGCATAGCTTTGAGGGATAGCTTAAATTGACAACAGGCTCGAGTACTTTATTGTTACAAAATTTCAAGGTTTTATGACGCTCCAGTAAAAAGTTACAAGCATTTGTATGTTGCAAACTTTGATGGGTGTAGGACGTACCTTATAGAAGTTAGGGCCATTTGAAGATTTATCAGTGTTTGATTTGGGACTCAAGGGTAGCATAGCTTTGAGCGATAGCTCAAATTGACAAGAGGCTCGAGTACTTTATTGTTACAAAATTTCTGGTTTTATGACGCTCCAGTAAAAAGTTACAAGCATGTGTATGTTGCAAACTTTGATAGGTGTAGGACGTATCGTATAGAAGTTAGGGCCAATTGAAGATTTATCAGTGTTTGATTTGGGACTCAAGGGTAGCATAGCTTTGAGCGATAGCTCAAATTGACAAGAGGCTCGAGTACTTTATTGTTACAAAATTTCAAGGTTTTATGACGCTCCAGTAAAAAGTTACAAGCATTTGTATGTTGCAAACTTTGATAGGTATAGGACGTACCGTATAGAAGTTAGGGTCATTTGAAGTTTTGTCAATGTTTGATTTGGGACTCAAGGGTAGCATAGCTTTGAGCGATAGCTTAAATTGACAAGAGGCTCGAGTACTTTATTGTTACAAAATTTCAAGGTTTTATGACGCTAAAATAAAAAGTTACAAGCATTTGTATGTTCCAAACTTTGATAGGTGTAGGACGTACCGTATAGAAGTTGGGGCCATTTGAAGTTTTATCAGTGTTTGATTTTTGACTCAAGGGCAGCATAGCTTTGAGCGATGGCTTAAATTGACAAGAGGCTCGAGTACTTTATTGTTACAAAATTTCAAGGTTTTATGACGCTCCAGTAAAAAGTTACAAGCATTTGTACGAGTATGTTGCAAACTTTGATAGGTGTAGGACGTACCGTATAGAAGTTAGGGCCATTTGAAGTTTTATCAGTGTTTGATTTGGGACTCAAGGGTAGCATATCTTTGAGCGATAGCTTAAATTGACAACAGGCTCGAGTACTTTATTGTTACAAAATTTCAAGGTTTTATGACGCTCCAGTAAAAAGTTACAAGCATTTGTATGTTGGAAACTTTGATAGGTGTAGGACGTACCGTACAGAAGCTAGGGCCATTTGAAGTTTTATCAGTGTTTGATTTAGGACTCAAGGGTAGCATAGCTTTGAGCGATAGCTTAAATTGACAAGAGGCTCGAGTACTTTATTGTTACAAAATTTCAAGGTTTTATGACTCTCCAGTAAAAAGTTACAAGCATTTGTATGTTGCAAACTTTGATAGGTGTAGGACGTACCGTATAGAAGTTAGGGTCATTTGAAGTTTTATCAGTGTTTGATTTGGGACTCAAATTGACAAGAGGCTCGAGTACTTTATTGTTACAAAATTTCAAGGTTTTATGACGCTCCAATAAAAAGTTACAAGCATTTGTATGTTGCAAACTTTGATAGGTGTAGGACGTACCGTATAGAAGTTGGGGCCATTTGAAGTTTTATCAGTGTTTGATTTTTGACTCAAGGGCAGCATAGCTTTGAGCGATAGTTCAAATTGACAAGAGGCTCGAGTACTTTATTGTTACAAAATTTCATGGTTTTATGACGCTCCAGAAAAAAGTTACAAGCATGTGTATGTTGCAAACTTTGATAGGTGTAGGACGTACCATATAGAAGTTAGGGCCAATTGAAGATTTATCAGTGTTTGATTTGGGACTCAAGGGTAGCATAGCTTTGAGCGATAGCTCAAATTGACAAGAGGCTCGAGTACTTTATTGTTACAAAATTTCAAGGTTTTATGACGCTCCAGTAAAAACTTACAAGCATTTGTATGTTGCAAACTTTGATAGGTATAGGACGTACCGTATAGAAGTTAGGGCCATTTGAAGTTTTGTCAATATTTGATTTGAAACTCAAGGGTAGCATAGGTTTGAGCGATATCTTAAATTGACAAGAGGCTCGAGTACTTTATTGTTACAAAATTTCAAGGTTTTATGACGTTCCAATAAAAAGTTACAAGCATTTGTATGTTGCAAACTTCGATAGGTGTAGGACGTACCGTATAGAAGTTGGGGCCATTTGAAGTTTTATCAGTGTTTCATTTTTGACTCAAGGGCAGCATATCTTTGAGCGATAGCTTAAATTGACAAGAGGCTCGAGTACTTTATTGTTACAAAATTTCAAGGTTTTATGACACTCCAGTAAAAAGTTACAAGCATTTGTACGTTGCAAACTTTGATAGGTGTAGGACGTACCGTATAGAAGTTAGGGCCATTTGAAGATTTATCAGTGTTTGATTTGGGACTCAAGGGTAGCATAGCTTTGAGCGATAGCTCAAATTGACAAGATGCTCGAGTACTTTATTGTTACAAAATTTCATGGTTTTATGACGCTCCAGTAAAAAGTTACAAGCATGTGTATGTTGCAAACTTTGATAGGTGTAGGACGTACCGTATAGAAGTTAGGGCCAATTGAAGATTTATCAGTGTTTGATTTGGGACTCAAGGGTAGCATAGCTTTGAGCGATAGCTCAAATTGACAAGAGGCTCGAGTACTTTATTGTTACAAAATTTCAAGGTTTTATGACGCTCCAGTAAAAAGTTACAAGCATTTGTATGTTGCAAACTTTGATAGGTATAGGACGTACCGTATAGAAGTTAGGGCCATTTGAAGTTTTGTCAATGTTTGATTTGGGACTCAAGGGTAGCATAGGTTTGAGCGATAGCTTAAATTGACAAGAGGCTCGAGTACTTTATTCTTACAAAATTTCAAGGTTTTATGACGTTCCAATAAAAAGTTACAAGCATTTGCATGTTGCAAACTTTGAGAGGTGTAGGACGTACCGTATAGAAGTTGGGGCCATTTGAAGTTTTATCAGTGTTTAATTTTTGACTCAAGGGCAGCATAGCTTTGAGCGATAGCTTAAATTGACAAGAGGCTCGAGTACTTTATTGTTACAAAATTTCAAGGTTTTATGACGCTCCAGTAAAAAGATACAAGCATTTGCATGTTGCAAGCTTTGATAGGTATAGAACGGTCCGAATAGAAGTTAGGGCCATTTGAAGTTTTGTCAGTGTTTGAATTGGGACTCAAGGGTAGCATAGCTATGAGCAATAGCTTAAATTGACAAGAGGCTCGAGTACTTTATTGTTACAAAATTTCAAGGTTTTATGACGCACCTGTAAAAAGTTACAAGCATTTGTATGTTGCTAACTTTGATAGGTGTAGGGCGTACCGTATAGAAGTTAGGGCCATTTGAAGTTTTATCAGTGTTTGATTTGGGACTCAAGGGTAGCATAGCTTTGAGCGATAGCTTAAATTGACAAGAGGCTCGAGTATTTTATTGTTACAAAATTTCAATGTTTTATGACGCTCCAGTAAAAAGTTGCAAGCATTTGTACGTTGCAAACTTTGATAGGTGTAGGACGTACCGTATAGAAGTTAGGGCCATTTGAAGATTTATCAGTGTTTGAGTTGGGACTCAAGGGTAGCATAGCTTTGAGCGATAGCTCAAATTGACAAGAGGCTCGAGTACTTTATTGTTACAAAATTTCAAGGTTTTATGACGCTCCAGTAAAAAGTTACAAGCATTTGTATGTTGCAAACTTTGATAGGTATAGGACGTACCGTATAGAAGTTAGGGCCATTTGAAGTTTTGTCAATGTTTGATTTGGGACTCAAGGATAGCATGAGTTTGAGCGATAGCTTAAATTGACAAGAGGCTCGAGTACTTTATTGTTACAAAATTTCAAGGTTTTATGACGTTCCAATAAAAAGTTACAAGCATTTGTATGTTGCAAACTTTGATAGGTGTAGGACGTACCGTATAGAAGTTGGGGCCATTTGAAGTTTTATCAGTGTTTCATTTTTGACTCAAGGGCAGCATAGCTTTGAGCGATAGCTTAAATTGACAAGAGGCTCGAGTACTTTATTGTTACAAAATTTCAAGGTTTTATGACGCTCCAGTAAAAAGATACAAGCATTTGCATGTTGCAAGCTTTGATAGGTGTAGAACGGTCCGAATAGAAGTTAGGGCCATTTGAAGTTTTGTCAGTGTTTGAATTGGGACTCAAGGGTAGCATAGCTATGAGCAATAGCTTAAATTGACAAGAGGCTCGAGTACTTTATTGTTACAAAATTTCAAGGTTTTATGACGCTCCAGTAAAAAGATACAAGCATTTGCATGTTGCAAGCTTTGATAGGTGTAGAACGGTCCGAATAGAAGTTAGGGCCATTTGAAGTTTTGTCAGTGTTTGAATTGGGACTCAAGGGTAGCATAGCTATGAGCAATAGCTTAAATTGACAAGAGGCTCGAGTACTTTATTGTTACAAAATTTCAAGGTTTTATGACGCTCCAGTAAAAAGATACAAGCATTTGCATGTTGCAAGCTTTGATAGGTGTAGAACGGTCCGAATAGAAGTTAGGGCCATTTGAAGTTTTGTCAGTGTTTGAATTGGGACTCAAGGGTAGCATAGCTATGAGCGATAGCTCAAATTGACAAGAGGCTCGAGTACTTTATTGTTACAAAATTTCATGGTTTTATGACGCTCCAGTAAAAAGTTACAAGCATGTGTATGTTGCAAACTTTGATAGGTGTAGGACGTACCGTATAGAAGTTAGGGCCAATTGAAGATTTATCAGTGTTTGATTTGGGACTCAAGGGTAGCATAGCTTTGAGCGATAGCTCAAATTGACAAGAGGCTCGAGTACTTTATTGTTACAAAATTTCAAGGTTTTATGACGCTCCAGTAAAAAGTTACAAGCATTTGTATGTTGCAAACTTTGATAGGTATAGGACGTACCGTATAGAAGTTAGGGTCATTTGAAGTTTTATCAGTGTTTGATTTGGGACTCAAATTGACAAGAGGCTCGAGTACTTTATTGTTACAAAATTTCAAGATTTTATGACGCTCCAGTAAAAAGTTACAAGCATTTGTACGAGTATGTTGCAAACTTTGATAGGTGTAGGACGTACCGTATAGAAGTTAGGGCCATTTGAAGTTTTATCAGTGTTTGATTTAGGAATCAAGGGTAGCATAGCTTTGAGCGATAGATTAAATTGACAACAGGCTCGAGTACTTTATTGTTACAAAATTTCAAGGTTTTATGACGCTCCAGTAAAAAGTTACAAGCATTTGTATGTTGGAAACTTTGATAGGTGAAGGACGTACTGTATAGAAGCTAGGGCCATTTGAAGTTTTATCAGTGTTTGATTTAGGACTCAAGGGTAGCATAGCTTTGAGCGATAGCTTAAATTGACAAGAGGCTCGAGTACTTTATTGTTACAAAATTTCAAGGTTTTATGACGCTCCAGTAAAAAGTTACAAGCATTTGTATGTTGCAAACTTTGATAGGTATAGGACGTACCGTATAGAAGTTAGGGTCATTTGAAGTTTTGTCAATGTTTGATTTGGGACTCAAGGGTAGCATAGCTTTGAGCGATAGCTTAAATTGACAAGACGCTCGAGTACTTTATTGTTACAAAATTTCAAGGTTTTATGACGCTCCAATAAAAAGTTACAAGCATTTGTATGTTGCAAACTTTGATAGGTGTAGGACGTACCGTATAGAAGTTGGGGCCATTTGAAGTTTTATCAGTGTTTGATTTTTGACTCAAGGGCAGCATTGCTTTGAGCGATAGCTAAAATTGACAAGAGGCTCGAGTACTTTATTGTTACAAAATTTCAAGGTTTTATGACGCTCCAGTAAAAAGTTACAAGCATTTGTATGTTGCAAACTTTGATAGGTATAGGACGTACCGTATAGAAGTTAGGGTCATTTGAAGTTTTGTCATTGTTTGATTTGGGACTCACGGGTAGCATAGCTTTGAGCGATAGCTTAAATTGACAAGAGGCTCGAGTACTTTATTGTTACAAAATTTCAAGGTTTTATGACGCTCCAATAAAAAGTTACAAGCATTTGTATGTTGCAAACTTTGATAGGTGTAGGACGTACCGTATAGAAGTTGGGGCCATTTGAAGTTTTATCAGTGTTTGATTTTTGACTCAAGGGCAGCATTGCTTTGAGCGATAGCTTAAATTGACAAGAGGCTCGAGTACTTTATTGTTACAAAATTTCAAGGTTTTATGACGCTCCAGTAAAAAGTTACAAGCATTTGTACGAGTATGTTGCAAACTTTGATAGGTGTAGGACGTACCGTATAGAAGTTAGGGCCATTTGAAGTTTTATCAGTGTTTGATTTGGGACTCAAGGGTAGCATAGCTTTGAGCGATAGCTTAAATTGACAACAGGCTCGAGTACTTTATTGTTAGAAAATTTCAAGATTTTATGACGCTCCAGTAAAAAGTTACAAGCATTTGTATGTTGGAAACTTTGATAGGTGTAGGACGTACCGTACAGAAGCTAGGGCCATTTGAAGATTTATCAGTGTTTGATTTAGGACTCAAGGGTAGCATAGCTTTGAGCGATAGCTTAAATTGACAAGAGGCTCGAGTACTTTATTGTTACAAAATTTCAAGGTTTTATGACGCTCCAGTAAAAAGTTAGAAGCATTTGTATGTTGCAAACTTTGATAGGTGTAGGACGTACCGTATAGAAGTTAGGGCCAATTGAAGATTTATCAGTGTTTGATTTGGGACTCAAGGGTAGCATAGCTTTGAGCGATAGCTCAAATTGACAAGAGGCTCGAGTACTTTATTGTTACAAAATTTCAAGGTTTTATGACGCTCCAATAAAAAGATACAAGCATTTGCATGTTGCAAACTTTGATAGGTGTAGGATGTACCGTATAGAAGTTGGGGCCATTTGAAGTTTTATCAGTGTTTGATTTTTGACTCAAGGGCAGCATAGCTTTGAGCGATAGCTCAAATTGACAAGAGGCTCGAGTACTTTATTGTTACAAAATTTCATGGTTTTATGACGTTCCAGTAAAAAGTTACAAGCATTTGTATGTTGCAAACTTTGATAGGTATAGGACGTACCGTATAGAAGTTAGGGCCATTTGAAGTTTTGTCAATGTTTGATTTGGGACTCAAGGGTAGCATAGCTTTGAGCGATAGCTTAAATTGACAAGAGGCTCGAGCACTTTATTGTTACAAAATTTCAAGGTTTTATGACGCTCCAATAAAAAGTTACAAGCATTTGTTTGTTGCAAACTTTGATAGGTGTAGCACGTACCGTATAGAAGTTGGGGCCATTTGAAGTTTTATCAGTGTTTGATTTTTGACTCAAGGGCAGCATAGCTTTGAGCGATAGCTTAAATTGACAAGAGGCTAGAGAACTTTATTGTTACAAAATTTCAAGGTTTTATGACGCTCCAGTAAAAAGATAGAAGCATTTGCATGTTGCAAGCTTTGATAGGTATAGGACGTACCGTATAGAAGTTAGGGCCATTTGAAGTTTTGTCAGTGTTTGAATTGGGACTCAAGGGTAGCAAAGCTTTGAGCAATAGCTTAAATTGACAAAAGGCTCGAGTACTTTATTGTTACAAAATTTCAAGGTTTTATGACGCACCTGTAAAAAGTTACAAGCATTTGTATGTTGCTAACTTTGATAGGTGTAGGGCGTACCGTATAGAAGTTAGGGCCATTTGAAGTTTTATCAGTGTTTGATTTGGGACTCAAGGGTAGCATAGCTTTGAGCGATAGCTTAAATTGACAAAAGGCTCGAGTAATTTATTGTTACAAAATTTCAAGGTTTTATGACGCTCCAGTAAAAAGTTACAAGCATTTGTACGAGTATGTTGCAAACTTTGATAGGTGTAGGACGTACCGTATAGAAGTTAGGGCCATTTGAAGTTTTATCAGTGTTTGATTTGGGAATCAAGGGTAGCATAGCTTTGAGCGATAGATTAAATTGACAACTGGCTCGAGTACTTTATTGTTACAAAATTTCAAGGTTTTATGACGCTCCAGTAAAAAGTTACAAGCATTTGTATGTTGGAAACTTTGATAGGTGTAGGACGTACTGTACAGAAGCTAGGGCCATTTGAAGTTTTATCAGTGTTTGATTTAGGACTCAAGGGTAGCATAGCTTTGAGCGATAGCTTAAATTGACAAGAGGCTCGAGTACTTTATTGTTACAAAATTTCAAGGTTTTATGACGCTCCAGTAAAAAGTTACAAGCATTTGTATGTTGCAAACTTTGATTGGTGTAGGACGTACCGAATAGAAGTTAGGGCAATTTGAAGTTTTAACAGTGTTTGATTTGGGATTCAAGGGTAGCAAAGCTTTGAGCAGTAGCGTAAATTGACAAGAGGCTCGAGTACTTTATTGTTACAAAATTTCAAGGTTTTATGACGCACCTGTAAAAAGTTACAAGCATTTGTATGTTGCTAACTTTGATAGGTGTAGGGCGTACCGTATAGAAGTTAGGGCCATTCGAAGTTTTATCAGTGTTTGATTTAGTACTCATGGGTAGTATAGCTTTGAGCGATAGCTTAAATTGACAAGAGGCTCGAGTACTTTATTATTACAAAATTTCAAGGTTTTATGACGCTCCAGTAAAAAGTTACAAGCATTTGTATGTTGCAAACTTTGATAGGTGTAGGGTGTACCGTATAGATGTTAGGGCCATTTGAAGTTTTATCAGTGTTTGATTTGGGACTCTAGGGTAGAATAGCTTTGCGCGATAGCTTAAATTGACAAGAATCTCGAGTACTTTATTGTTACAAAATTTCAAGGTTTTATGACGCTCCAGTAAAAAGTTACAAGCATTTGTATGTTGCAAACTTTGATAGGTGTAGGACGTACCGTACAGAAGCTAGGGCCATTTGAAATTTTATCAGTGTTTGATTTAGGACTCAAGGGTAGCATAGCTTTGAGCGATAGCTTAAATTGACAAGAGTCTCGAGTACTTTATTGTTACAGAATTTCAAGGTTTTATGACGCTCCAGTAAAAAGGTACAAGCATTTGTATGTTGCAAACTTTGATAGGTGTAGGACGTACCGTATAGAAGTTAGGGCCATTTGAAGTTTTATGAGTGTTTGATTTAGGCCTCAAGGGTAGCATAGCTTTGAGCGATAGCTTAAATTGACAAGAGGCTCGAGTACTTTATTGTTACAAAATTTCAAGGTTTTATGACGCTCCAGTAAAAAGTTACAAGCATTTGTATGTTGCAAACTTTGATAGGTGTAGCACGTACCGTATAGAAGTTAGGGCCATTTGAAGTTTTATCACTGTTTGATTTGGGACTCAAGGGTAGCATAGCTTTGAGCGATAGCTTAAATTGACAAAAGGCTCGAGTAATTTATTGTTACAAAATTTCAAGGTTTTATGACGCTCCAGTAAAAAGTTACAAGCATTTGTACGAGTATGTTGCAAACTTTGATAGGTGTAGGACGTACCGTATAGAAGTTAGGGCCATTTGAAGTTTTATCAGTGTTTGATTTGGGAATCAAGGGTAGCATAGCTTTGAGCGATAGATTAAATTGACAAATGGCTCGAGTACTTTATTGTTACAAAATTTCAAGGTTTTATGACGCTCCAGTAAAAAGTTACAAGCATTTGTATGTTGGAAACTTTGATAGGTGTAGGACGTACTGTACAGAAGCTAGGGCCATTTGAAGTTTTATCAGTGTTTGATTTAGGACTCAAGGGTAGCATAGCTTTGAGCGATAGCTTAAATTGACAAGAGGCTCGAGTACTTTATTGTTACAAAATTTCAAGGTTTTATGACGCTCCAGTAAAAAGTTACAAGCATTTGTATGTTGCAAACTTTGATTGTTGTAGGACGTACCGAATAGAAGTTAGGGCAATTTGAAGTTTTAACAGTGTTTGATTTGGGATTCAAGGGTAGCAAAGCTTTGAGCAGTAGCGTAAATTGACAAGAGGCTCGAGTACTTTATTGTTACAAAATTTCAAGGTTTTATGACGCACCTGTAAAAAGTTACAAGCATTTGTATGTTGCTAACTTTGATAGGTGTAGGGCGTACCGTATAGAAGTTAGGGCCATTCGAAGTTTTATCAGTGTTTGATTTAGTACTCATGGGTAGTATAGCTTTGAGCGATAGCTTAAATTGACAAGAGGCTCGAGTACTTTATTATTACAAAATTTCAAGGTTTTATGACGCTCCAGTAAAAAGTTACAAGCATTTGTATGTTGCAAACTTTGATAGGTGTAGGGTGTACCGTATAGATGTTAGGGCCATTTGAAGTTTTATCAGTGTTTGATTTGGGACTCTAGGGTAGAATAGCTTTGCGCGATAGCTTAAATTGACAAGAATCTCGAGTACTTTATTGTTACAAAATTTCAAGGTTTTATGACGCTCCAGTAAAAAGTTACAAGCATTTGTATGTTGCAAACTTTGATAGGTGTAGGACGTACCGTACAGAAGCTAGGGCCATTTGAAATTTTATCAGTGTTTGATTTAGGACTCAAGGGTAGCATAGCTTTGAGCGATAGCTTAAATTGACAAGAGTCTCGAGTACTTTATTGTTACAGAATTTCAAGGTTTTATGACGCTCCAGTAAAAAGGTACAATCATTTGTATGTTGCAAACTTTGATAGGTGTAGGACGTACCGTATAGAAGTTAGGGCCATTTGAAGTTTTATGAGTGTTTGATTTAGGCCTCAAGGGTAGCATAGCTTTGAGCGATAGCTTAAATTGACAAGAGGCTCGAGTACTTTATTGTTACAAAATTTCAAGGTTTTATGACGCTCCAGTAAAAAGTTACAAGCATTTGTATGTTGCAAACTTTGATAGGTGTAGCACGTACCGTATAGAAGTTAGGGCCATTTGAAGTTTTATCAGGGTTTGATTTAGGCCTCAAGGGTAGCATAGCTTTGAGCGATAGCTTAAATTGACAAGAGGCTCGAGTACTTTATTGTTACAAAATTTCAAGGTTTTATGACGCTCCAGTAAAAAGTTACAAGCATTTGTATGTTGCAAACTTTGATTGGTGTAGGGCGTACCGTATAGAAGTTAGGTCCATTTGAAGCTTTATCAGAGTTTGATTTGGAACTCAAGGGTAGCATAGCTTTGCGCGATAGCTTAAATTGACAAGAGGCTCGAGTACTTTATTGTTACAAAATTTCAAGGTTTTATGACGCTCCAGTAAAAAGTTACAAGCATTTGTATGTTGCAAACTTTGATAGGTGTAGGACGTACCGTATAAAAGTTAGGGCCATTTGAAGTTTTATGAGTGTTTGATTTAGGCCTCAAGGGTAGCATAGCTTTGAGCGATAGCTTAAATTGACAAGAGGCTCGAGTACTTTATTGTTACAAAATTTCAAGGTTTTATGACGCTCCAGTAAAAAGTTACAAGCATTTGTATGTTGCAAACTTTGATTGGTGTAGGATGTACCGAATAGAAGTTAGGGCCATTTGAAGTTTTATCAGTGTTTTATTTGGGATTCAAGGGTAGCATAGCTTTGAGCAATAGCTTAAATTGACAAGAGGCTCGAGTACTTTATTGTTACAAAATTTCAAGGTTTTATGACGCACCTGTAAAAAGTTACAAGCATTTGTATGTTGCTAACTTTGATAGGTGTAGGGCGTACCGTATAGAAGTTAGGGCCATTTGAAGTTTTATCAGTGTTTGATTTAGTACTCAAGGGTAGTATAGCTTTGAGCGATAGCTTAAATTGACAGGAGGCTCGAGTACTTTATTATTACAAAATTTCAGGGTTTTATGACACTCCAGTAAAAAGTTACAAGCATTTGTATGTTGCAAACTTTGATAGGTGTAAGGTGTACCGTATAGATGTTAGGGCCATTTGAAGTTTTATCAGTGTTTGAATTGGGACTCTAGGGTAGCATAGCTTTGCGCGATAGCTTAAATTGACAAGAGGCTCGAGTACTTTATTGTTACAAAATTTCAAGGTTTTATGACGCTCCAGTAAAAAGTTACAAGCATTTGTATGTTGCAAACTTTGATAGGTGTAGGACGTGCCGTACAGAAGCTAGGGCCATTTGAAATTTTATCAGTGTTTGATTTAGGACTCAAGGGTAGCATAGCTTTGAGCGATAGCTTAAATTGACAAGAGGCTCGAGTACTTTATTGTTACAAAATTTCAAGGTTTTATGACGCTCCAGTAAAAAGTTACAAGCATTTGTATGTTGCAAACTTTGATAGGTGTGGGACGTACCGTATAAAAGTTAGGGCCATTTGAAGTTTTATGAGTGTTTGATTTAGGCCTCAAGGGTAGCATAGCTTTGAGCGATAGCTTAAATTGACAAGAGGCTCGAGTACTTTATTGTTACAAAATTTCAAGGTTTTATGACGCTCCAGTAAAAAGTTACAAGCATTTGTATGTTGCAAACTTTGATTGGTGTAGGACGTACCGAATAGAAGTTAGGGCCATTTGAAGTTTTATCAGTGTTTGATTTGGAATGCAAGGGTAGCATAGCTTTGAGCAATAGCTTAAATTGACAAGAGGCTCGAGTACTTTATTGTTACAAAATTTCAAGGTTTTATGACGCACCTGTAAAAAGTTACAAGCATTTGTATGTTGCTAACTTTGATAGGTGTAGGGCGTACCGTATAGAAGTTAGGGCCATTTGAAGTTTTATCAGTGTTTGATTTAGTACTCAAGGGTAGTATAGCTTTGAGCGATAGCTTAAATTGACAAGAGGCTCGAGTACTTTATTATTACAAAATTTCAAGGTTTTATGACGCTCCAGTAAAAAGTTACATGCATTTGTATGTTGCAAACTTTGATAGGTGTAGGGTGTACCGTATAGATGTTAGGGCCATTTGAAGTTTTATCAGTGTTTGATTTGGGACTCTAGGGTAGCATAGCTTTGCGCGATAATTTAAATTGACAAGAGGCTCGAGTACTTTATTGTTACAAAATTTCAAGGTTTTATGACGCTCCAGTAAAAAGTTACAAGCATTTGTATGTTGCAAACTTTGATTGGTGTAGGGCGTACCGTATAGAAGTTAGGTCCATTTGAAGTTTTATCAGAGTTTGATCTGGAACTCTAGGGTAGCATAGCTTTGCGCGATAGCTTAAATTGACAAGAGGCTCGAGTACTTTATTGTTACAAAGTTTCAAGGTTTTATGACGCTCCAGTAAAAAGTTACAAGCATTTGTATGTTGCAAACTTTGATAGGTGTAGGACGTACCGTATAAAAGTTAGGGCCATTTGAAGTTTTATGAGTGTTTGATTTAGGCCTCAAGGGTAGCATAGCTTTGAGCGATAGCTTAAATTGACAAGAGGCTCGAGTACTTTATTGTTACAAAATTTCAAGGTTTCATGACGCTCCAGTAAAAAGTTACAAGCATTTGTATGTTGCAAACTTTGATTAGTGTAGGACGTACCGAATAGAAGTTAGGACCATTTGAAGTTTTATCAGTGTTTGATTTGGGATTCAAAGGTAGCATAGCTTTGAGTAATAGCTTAAATTGACAAGAGGCTCGAGTACTTTATTGTTACAAAATTTCAAGGTTTTATGACGCACCTGTAAAAAGTTACAAGCATTTGTATGTTGCTAACTTTGATAGGTGTAGGGCGTACCGTATAGAAGTTAGGTCCATTTGAAGTTTTATCAGAGTTTGATTTGGAACTCAAGGGTAGCATAGCTTTGCGCGATAGCTTAAATTGACAAGAGGCTCGAGTACTTTATTGTTACAAAGTTTCAAGGTTTTATGACGCTCCAGTAAAAAGTTACAAGCATTTGCATGTTGCAAACTTTGATAGGTGTAGGACGTACCGTATAAAAGTTAGGGCCATTTGAAGTTTTATGAGTGTTTGATTTAGGCCTCAAGGGTAGCATAGCTTTGAGCGATAGCTTAAATTGACAAGAGGCTCGAGTACTTTATTGTTACAAAATTTCAAGGTTTTATGACGCTCCAGTAAAAAGTTACAAGCATTTGTATGTTGCAAACTTTGATTAGTGTAGGACGTACCGAATAGAAGTTAGGACCATTTGAAGTTTTATCAGTGTTTGATTTGGGATTCAAGGGTAGCATAGCTTTGAGTAATAGCTTAAATTGACAAGAGCCTCGAGTACTTTATTGTTACAAAATTTCAAGTTTTTATGACGCACCTGTAAAAAGTTACAAGCATTTGTATGTTGCTAACTTTGATAGGTGTAGGGCGTACCGTATAGAAGTTAGGGCCATTTGAAGTTTTATCAGTGTTTGATTTAGTACTCAAGCATAGTATAGCTTTGAGCGATAACTTAAATTGACAAGAGGCTCGAGTACTTTATTGTTACAAAATTTCAAGGTTTTATGACGCTCCAGTAAAAAGTTACAAGCATTTGTATGTTGCAAACTTTGATAGGTGTAGGACGTACCGTATAGAAGTTAGGGTAATTTGAAGTTTTATCAGTGTTTGATTTGGGACTCAAATTGACAAGAGGCTCGAGTACTTTATTGTTACAAAATTTCAAGGTTTTATGACGCACCTGTAAAAAGTTACAAGCATTTGTATGTTTCTAACTTTGATAGGTGTAGGGTGTACCGTATAGATGTTAGGGCCATTTGAAGTTTTATCAGTGTTTCATTTGGGACTCTAGGGTAGCATAGCTTTGCGCGATAGCTTAAATTGACAAGAGGCTCGAGTACTTTTTTGTTACAAAATTTCAAGGTTTTATGACGCTCCAGTAAAAAGTTACAAGCATTTGTATGTTGCAAACTTTGATAGGTGTAGGACGTTCCGTACAGAAGCTAGGGCCATTTGAAATTTTATCAGTGTTTGATTTAGGACTCAAGGGTAGCATAGCTTTGAGCGATAGCTTAAATTGACAAGAGGCTCGAGTACTTTATTGTTACAAAATTTCAAGGTTTTATGACGCTCCAGTAAAAAGTTACAAGCATTTGTATGTTGCAAACTTTGATAGGTGTAGGACGTACCGTATAGAAGTTAGGGTAATTTGAAGTTTTATCAGTGTTTGATTTGGGACTCAAATTGACAAGAGGCTCGAGTACTTTATTGTTACAAAATTTCAAGGTTTTATGACGCTCCAGTAAAAAGTTACAAAAATTTGTATGTTGCAAACTTTGATAGGTGTAGGACGCACCGTATAGAAGTTAGGGCCATTTGAAGTTTTATCAGTGTTTGATTTGGGACTCAAGGGTAGCATAGCTTTGAGCGATAACTTAAATTGACAAGAGGCTCGAGTAATTTATTGTTACAAAATTTCAAGGTCTTATGACGCTCCAGTTAAAAGTTACAAGCATTTGTATGTTGCAAACTTTGATTGGTGTAGGGCGTACCGTATAGAAGTTAGGTCTATTTGAAGTTTTATCAGAGTTTGATTTGGAACTCAAGGGTAGCATAGCTTTGCGCGATAGCTTAAATTGACAAGAGGCTCAAGTACTTTATTGTTACAAAATTTCAAGGTTTTATGACGCTCCAGTAAAAAGTTACAAGCATTTGTATGTTGCAAACTTTGATAGGTGTAGGACGTTCCGTACAGAAGCTAGGGCCATTTGAAATTTTATCAGTGTTTGATTTGGGACTCAAGGGTAGCATAGCTTTGAGCGATAGCTTAAATTGACAAGAGGCTCGAGTACTTTATTGTTACAAAATTTCAAGGTTTTATGACGCTCCAGTAAAAAGTTACAAGCATTTGTATGTTGCAAACTTTGATAGGTGTAGGACGTACCGTATAGAAGTTAGGGTAATTTGAAGTTTTATCAGTGTTTGATTTGGGACTCAAATTGACAAGAGGCTCGAGTACTTTATTGTTACAAAATTTCAAGGTTTTATGACGCTCCAGTAAAAAGTTACAAAAATTTGTATGTTGCAAACTTTGATAGGTGTAGGACGCACCGTATAGAAGTTAGGGCCATTTGAAGTTTTATCAGTGTTTGATTTGGGACTCAAGGGTAGAATAGCTTTGAGCGATAACTTAAATTGACAAGAGGCTCGAGTAATTTATTGTTACAAAATTTCAAGGTCTTATGACGCTCCAGTTAAAAGTTACAAGCATTTGTATGTTGCAAACTTTGATTGGTGTAGGGCGTACCGTATAGAAGTTAGGTCTATTTGAAGTTTTATCAGAGTTTGATTTGGAACTCAAGGGTAGCATAGCTTTGCGCGATAGCTTAAATTGACAAGAGGCTCAAGTACTTTATTGTTACAAAATTTCAAGGTTTTATGACGCTCCACTAAAAAGTTACAAGCATTTGTATGTTGCAAACTTTGATAGGTGTAGGACGTACCGCATAGAAGTTAGGGCCTTTTGAAGTTTTATCAGTGTTTGATTTAGGCCTCAAGGGTAGCATAGCTTTGAGCGATAGCTTAAATTGACAAGAGGCTCGAGTACTTTATTGTTACAAAATTTCAAGGTTTTATGACGCTCCAGTAAAAAGTTACAAGCATTTGTATGTTGCAAACTTTGATTGGTGTAGGGCGTACCGTATAGAAGTTAGGTCCATTTGAAGTTTAATCAGAGTTTGATTTGGAACTCAAGGGTAGCATAGCTTTGCGCGATAGCTTAAATTGACAAGAGGCTCGAGTACTTTATTGTTACAAAGTTTCAAGGTTTTATGACGCTCCAGTAAAAAGTTACAAGCATTTGTATGTTGCAAACTTTGATAGGTGTAGGACGTACCGTATAAAAGTTAGGGCCATTTGAAGTTTTATGAGTGTTTGATTTAGGCCTCAAGGGTAGCATAGCTTTGAGCGATAGCTTAAATTGACAAGAGGCTCGAGTACTTTATTGTTACAAAATTTCAAGGTTTTATGACGCTCCAGTAAAAAGTTACAAGCATTTGTATGTTGCAAACTTTGATTAGTGTAGGACGTACCGAATAGAAGTTAGGGCCCTTTGAAGATCTATCAGTGTTTCATTTGGGACTCTAGGGTAGCATAGCTTTGCGCGATAGCTTAAATTGACAAGAGGCTCGAGTACTTTATTGTTACAAAATTTCAAGGTTTTATGACGCTCCAGTAAAAAGTTACAAGCATTTGTATGTTGCAAACTTTGATAGGTGTAGGACGTACCGTACAGAAGCTAGGGCCATTTGAAATTTTATCAGTGTTTGATTTAGGACTCAAGGGTAGCATAGCTTTGAGCGATAGCTTAAATTGACAAGAGGCTCGAGTACTTTATTGTTACAAAATTTCAAGGTTTTATGACGCTCCAGTAAAAAGTTACAAGCATTTGTATGTTGCAAACTTTGATAGGTGTAGGACGTACCGTATAGAAGTTAGGGTAATTTGAAGTTTTATCAGTGTTTGATTTGGGACTAAAATTGACAAGAGGCTCGAGTACTTTATTGTTACAAAATTTCAAGGTTTTATGACGCTCCAGTAAAAAGTTACAAAAATTTGTATGTTGCAAACTTTGATAGGTGTAGGACGCACCGTATAGAAGTTAGGGCCATTTGAAGTTTTATCAGTGTTTGATTTGGGACTCAAGGGTAGCATAGCTTTGAGCGATAACTTAAATTGACAAGAGGCTCGAGTACTTTATTGTTACAAAATTTCAAGGTTTTATGACGCTCCATTTAAAAGTTACAAGCATTTGTATGTTGCAAACTTTGATTGGTGTTGGGCGTACCGTATAGAAGTTAGGTCCATTTGAAGTTTTATCAGAGTTTGATTTGGAACTCAAGGGTAGCATAGCTTTGCGCGATAGCTTAAATTGACAAGAGGCTCGAGTACTTTATTGTTACAAAATTTCAAGGTTTTATGGCGCTCCAGTAAAAAGTTACAAGCATTTGTATGTTGCAAACTTTGATTGGTGTAGGACGTACCATATAGAAGTTAGGTCCATTTGAAGTTTTATCAGAGTTTGATTTGGAACTCAAGGGTAGCATAGCTTTGCGCGATAGCTTAAATTGACAAGAGGCTCGAGTACTTTATTGTTACAAAATTTCAAGGTTTTATGACGCTCCAGTAAAAAGTTACAAGCATTTGTATGTTGCAAACTTTGATAGGTGTAGGACGAACCGTATAAAAGTTAGGGCCATTTGAAGTTTTATGAGTGTTTGATTTAGGCCTCAAGGGTAGCATAGCTTTGAGCGATAGCTTAAATTGACAAGAGGCTCGAGTACTTTATTGTTACAAAATTTCAAGGTTTTATGACGCTCCAGTAAAAAGTTACAAGCATTTGTATGTTGCAAACTTTGATTGGTGTAGGACGTACCGAATAAAAGTTGGGGCCATTTGAAGTTTTATCAGTGTTTGATTTGGGATTCAAGGGTAGCATAGCTTTGAGCAATAGCTTAAATTGACAAGAGGCTCCAGTACTTTATTGTTACAAAATTTCAAGGTTTTATGACGCACCTGTAAAAAGTTACAAGCATTTGTATGTTGCTAACTTTGATAGGTGTAGGGCGTACCGTATAGAAGTTAGGGCCATTTGAAGTTTTATCAGTGTTTGATTTAGTACTCAAGGGTAGTGTAGCTTTGAGCGATAGCTTAAATTGACAAGAGGCTCGAGTACTTTATTATTACAAAATATCAAGGTTTTATGACGCTCCAGTAAAAAGTTACAAGCATTTGTATGTTGCAAACTTTGATATGTGTAGGGTGTACCGTATAGATGTTAGGGCCATTTGAAGTTTTATCAGTGTTTGATTTGGAACTCTAGGGTAGCATAGCTTTGCGCGATAGCTTAAATTGACAAGAGGCTCGAGTACTTTATTGTTACAAAATTTCAAGGTTTTATGACGCTCCAGTAAAAAGTTACAAGCATTTGTATGTTGCAAACTTTGATAGGTGTAGGACGTACCGTACAGAAGCTAGGGCCATTTGAAATTTTATCAGTGTTTGATTTAGGACTCAAGGGTAGCATAGCTTTGAGCGATAGCTTAAATTGACAAGAAGCTCGAGTACTTTATTGTTACAAAATTTCAAGCTTTTATGACGCTCCAGTAAAAAGTTACAAGCATTTGTATGTTGCAAACTTTGATAGGTGTAGGACGTACCGTATAGAAGTTAGGGTAATTTGAAGTTTTATCAGTGTTTGATTTGGGACTCAAATTGACAAGAGGCTCGAGTACTTTATTGTTACAAAATTTCAAGGTTTTATGACGCTCCAGTAAAAAGTTACAAAAATTTGTATGTTGCAAACTTTGATAGGTGTAGGACGCACCGTATAGAAGTTAGGGCCATTTGAAGTTTTATCAGTGTTTGATTTGGGACTCAAGGGTAGCATAGCTTTGAGCGATAACTTAAATTGACAAGAGGCTCGAGTACTTTATTGTTACAAAATTTCAAGGTTTTATGACGCTCCAGTTAAAAGTTACAAGCATTTGTATGTTGCAAACTTTGATTGGTGTAGGGCATACCGTATAGAAGTTAGGTCCATTTGAAGTTTTATCAGAGTTTGATTTGGAACTCAAGGGTAGCATAGCTTTGCGCGATAGCTTAAATTGACAAGAGGCTCGAGTACTTTATTGTTACAAAATTTCAAGGTTTTATGGCGCTCCAGTAAAAAGTTACAAGCATTTGTATGTTGCAAACTTTGATTGGTGTAGGGCGTACCGTATAGAAGTTAGGTCCATTTGAAGTTTTATCAGAGTTTGATTTGGAACTCAAGGGTAGCATAGCTTTGCGCGATAGCTTAAATTGACAAGAGGCTCGAGTACTTTATTGTTACAAAATTTCAAGGTTTTATGACGCTCCAGTAAAAAGTTACAAGCATTTGTATGTTGCAAACTTTGATAGGTGTAGGACGTACCGTATAAAAGTTAGGGCCATTTGAAGTTTTAAGAGTGTTTGATTTAGGCCTCAAGGTTAGCATAGCTTTGAGCGATAGCTTAAATTGACAAGAGGCTCCAGTACTTTATTGTTACAAAATTTCAAGGTTTTATGACGCTCCAGTAAAAAGTTACAAGCATTTGTATGTTGCAAACTTTGATTGGTGTAGGACGTACCGAATAGAAGTTAGGGCCATTTGAAGTTTTATCAGTGTTTGATTTGGGATTCAAGGGTAGCATAGCTTTGAGCAATAGCTTAAATTGACAAGAGGCTCGAGTACTTTATTGTTACAAAATTTCAAGGTTTTATGACGCACCTGTAAAAAGTTACAAGCATTTGTATGTTGCTAACTTTGATAGGTGTAGGGCGTACCGTATAGAAGTTAGGGCCATTTGAAGTTTTATCAGTGTTTGATTTAGTACTCAAGGGTAGTGTAGCTTTGAGCGATAGCTTAAATTGACAAGAGGCTCGAGTACTTTATTATTACAAAATATCAAGGTTTTATGACGCTCCAGTAAAAAGTTACAAGCATTTGTATGTTGCAAACTTTGATAGGTGTAGGGTGTACCGTATAGATGTTAGGGCCATTTGAAGTTTTATCAGTGTTTGATTTGGGACTCTAGGGTAGCATAGCTTTGCGCGATAGCTTAAATTGACAAGAGGCTCGAGTACTTTATTGTTACAAAATTTCAAGGTTTTATGACGCTCCAGTAAAAAGTTACAAGCATTTGTATGTTGCAAACTTTGATTGGTGTAGAGCGTATCGTATAGAATTTAGGGCCATTTGAAGTTTTATCAGAGTTTGATTTGGGCATCAAGGGTAGCATAGCTTTGCGCGATAGCTTAAATTGACAAGAGGCTCGAGTACTTTATTGTTACAAAATTTCAAGGTTTTATGACGCACCTGTAAAAAGTTACAAGAATTTGTATGTTGCAAACTTTGATAGGTGTAGGACGTACCGTATAGAAGTTAGGGCCATTTGAAGTTTTATTAGTGTTTAATTTAGTACTCAAGGGTAGTATAGCTTTGAGCGATAGCTTAAATTGACAAGAGGCTCGAGTACTTTATTATTACAAAATTTCAAGGTTTTATGACGCTCCAGTAAAAAGTTACAAGCATTTATATGTTGCAAACTTTGAGAGGTGTAGGGTGTACCGTATAGATGTTAGGGCCATTTGAAGTTTTATCAGTGTTTGATTTGGGACTCTAGGGTAGCATAGCTTTGCGCGATAGCTTAAATTGACAAGAGGCTCGAGTACTTTATTGTTACAAAATTTCAAGGTTTTATGACGCTCTAGTAAAAAGTTACAAGCATTTGTATGTTACAAACTTTGATAGGTGTAGGACGTACCATACAGAAGCTAGGGCCATTTGAAATTTTATCAGTGTTTGATTTAGGACTCAAGGGTAGCATAGCTTTGAGCGATAGCTTAAATTGAGAAGAGGCTCGAGTACTTTATTGTTACAAAATTTCAAGGTTTTATGACGCTCCAGTAAAAAGTTACAAGCATTTGTATGTTGCAAACTTTGATAGGTGTAGGACGTACCGTATAGAAGTTAGGGTAATTTGAAGTTTTATCAGTGTTTGATTTGGGACTCAAATTGACAAGAGGCTCGAGTACTTTATTGTTACAAAATTTCAAGGTTTTATGACGCTCCAGTAAAAAGTTACAAAAATTTGTATGTTGCAAACTTTGATAGGTGTAGGACGCATCGTATAGAAGTTAGGGCCATTTGAAGTTCTATCAGTGTTTGATTTGGGACTCAAGGGTAGCATAGCTTTGAGCGATAACTTAAATTGACAAGAGGCTCGAGTACTTTATTGTTACAAAATTTCAAGGTTTTATGTCGCTCCAGTAAAAAGTTACAAGCATTTGTATGTTGCAAACTTTGATAGGTGTAGGACGTACCGTACAGAAGTTAGGGCCATTTGAAGTTTTATCAGTGTTTGATTTAGGCCTCAAGGGTAGCATAGCTTTGAGCGATAGCTTAAATTGACAAGAGGCTCGAGTACTTTATTGTTACAAAATTTCAAGGTTTTATGGCGCTCCAGTGAAAAGTTACAAGCATTTGTATGTTGCAAACTTTGATTGGTGTAGGGCGTACCGTATAGAAGTTAGGTCCATTTGAAGTTTTATCAGAATTTGATTTGGAACTCAAGGGTAGCATAGCTTTGCGCGATAGCTTAAATTGACAAGAGGCTCGAGTACTTTATTGTTACAAAATTTCAAGGTTTTATGGCGCTCCAGTAAAAAGTTACAAGCATTTGTATGTTGCAAACTTTGATTGGTGTAGGACGTACCATATAGAAGTTAGGTCCATTTGAAGTTTTATCAGAGTTTGATTTGGAACTCAAGGGTAGCATAGCTTTGCGCGATAGCTTAAATTGACAAGAGGCTCGAGTACTTTATTGTTACAAAATTTCAAGGTTTTATGACGCTCCAGTAAAAAGTTGCAAGCATTTGTATGTTGCAAACTTTGATAGGTGTAGGACGAACCGTATAAAAGTTAGGGCCATGTGAAGTTTTATGAGTGTTTGATTTAGGACTCAACGGTAGCATAGCTTTGCGCGATAGCTTAAATTGACAAGAGGCTCGAGTACTTTATTGTTACAAAATTTCAAGGTTTATGACGCTCCAGTAAAAAGTTACAAGCATTTGTATGTTGCAAACTTTGATAGGTGTAGGACGTACCGTATAAAAGTTAGGGCCATTTGAAGTTTTAAGAGTGTTTGATTTAGGCCTCAAGGTTAGCATAGCTTTGAGCGATAGCTTAAATTGACAAGAGGCTCGAGTACTTTATTGTTACAAAATTTCAAGGTTTTATGACGCTCCAGTAAAAAGTTACAAGCATTTGTATGTTGCAAACTTTGATTGGTGTAGGACGTACCGAATAGAAGTTAGGGCCATTTGAAGTTTTATCAGTGTTTGATTTGGGATTCAAGGGTAGCATAGCTTTGAGCAATAGCTTAAATTGACAAGAGGCTCGAGTACTTTATTGTTACAACATTTCAAGGTTTTATGACGCACCTGTAAAAAGTTACAAGCATTTGTATGTTGCTAACTTTGATAGGTGTAGGGCGTACTGTATAGAAGTTAGGGCCATTTGAAGTTTTATCAGTGTTTGATTTAGTACTCAAGGGTAGTGTAGCTTTGAGCGATAGCTTAAATTGACAAGTGGCTCGAGTACTTTATTATTACAAAATATCAAGGTTTTATGACGCTCCAGTAAAAAGTTACAAGCATTTGTATGTTGCAAACTTTGATAGGTGTAGGGTGTACCGTATAGATGTTAGGGCCATTTGAAGTTTTATCAGTGTTTGATTTGGGACTCTAGGGTAGCATAGCTTTGCGCGATAGCTTAAATTGACAAGAGGCTCGAGTACTTTATTGTTACAAAATTTCAAGGTTTTATGACGCACCTGTAAAAAGTTACAAGCATTTGTATGTTGCAAACTTTGATAGGTGTAGGACGTACCGTATAGAAGTTAGGGCCATTTGAAGTTTTATCAGTGTTTGATTTAGTACTCAAGGGTAGTATAGCTTTGAGCGATAGCTTAAATTGACAAGAGGCTCGAGTACTTTATTATTACAAAATTTCAAGGTTTTATGACGCTCCAGTAAAAAGTTACAAGCATTTATATGTTGCAAACTTTGATAGGTGTAGGGTGTACCGTATAGATGTTAGGGCCATTTGAAGTTTTATCAGTGTTTGATTTGGGACTCTAGGGTAGCATAGCTTTGCGCGATAGCTTAAATTGACAAGAGGCTCGAGTACTTTATTGTTACAAAATTTCAAGGTTTTATGACGCTCCAGTAAAAAGTTACAAGCATTCGTATGTTACAAACTTTGATAGGTGTAGGACGTACCATACAGAAGCTAGGGCCATTTGAAATTTTATCAGTGTTTGATTTAGGACTCAAGGGTAGCATAGCTTTGAGCGATAGCTTAAATTGAGAAGAGGCTCGAGTACTTTATTGTTACAAAATTTCAAGGTTTTATGACGCTCCAGTAAAAAGTTACAAGCATTTGTATGTTGCAAACTTTGATAGGTGTAGGACGTACCGTATAGAAGTTAGGGTAATTTGAAGTTTTATCAGTGTTTGATTTGAGACTCAAATTGACAAGAGGCTCGAGTACTTTATTGTTACAAAATTTCAAGGTTTTATGACGCTCCAGTAAAAAGTTACAAACATTTTTATGTTGCAAACTTTGATAGGTGTAGGACGCATCGTATAGAAGTTAGGGCCATTTGAAGTTTTATCAGTGTTTGATTTGGGACTCAAGGGTAGCATAGCTTTGAGCGATAACTTAAATTGACAAGAGGCTCGAGTACTTTATTGTTACAAAATTTCAAGGTTTTATGTCGCTCCAGTAAAAAGTTACAAGCATTTGTATGTTGCAAACTTTGATAGGTGTAGGACGTACCGTATAGAAGTTAGGGCCATTTGAAGTTTTATCAGTGTTTGATTTAGGCCTCAAGGGTAGCATAGCTTTGAGCGATAGCTTAAATTGACAAGAGGCTCGAGTACTTTATTGTTACAAAATTTCAAGGTTTTATGGCGCTCCAGTAAAAAGTTACAAGCATTTGTATGTTGCAAACTTTGATTGGTGTAGGGCGTACCGTATAGAAGTTAGGTCCATTTGAAGTTTTATCAGAATTTGATTTGGAACTCAAGGGTAGCATAGCTTTGCGCGATAGCTTAAATTGACAAGAGGCTCGAGTACTTTATTGCTACAAAATTTCAAGGTTTTATGACGCTCCAGTAAAAAGTTACAAGCATTTGTATGTTGCAAAGTTTGATAGGTGTAGGACGTACCGTATAGAAGTTAGGGCCATTTGAAGTTTTATGAGTGTTTGATTTAGGCCTCAAGGGTAGCATAGTTTTGAGCGATAGCTCAAATTGACAAGAGGCTCGAGTACTTTATTGTTACAAAATTTCAAGGTTTTATGACGCTCCAGTAAAAAGTTACAAGCATTTGTATGTTGCAAACTTTGATAGGTGTAGGACGTACCGTATAAAAGTTAGGGCCATTTGAAGTTTTAAGAGTGTTTGATTTAGGCCTCAAGGTTAGCATAGCTTTGAGCGATAGCTTAAATTGACAAGAGGCTCGAGTACTTTATTGTTACAAAATTTCAAGGTTTTATGACGCTCCAGTAAAAAGTTACAAGCATTTGTATGTTGCAAACTTTGATTGGTGTAGGACGTACCGAATAGAAGTTAGGGCCATTTGAAGTTTTATCAGTGTTTGATTTGGGATTCAAGGGTAGCATAGCTTTGAGCAATAGCTTAAATTGACAAGAGGCTCGAGTACTTTATTGTTACAAAATTTCAAGGTTTTATGACGCACCTGTAAAAAGTTACAAGCATTTGTATGTTGCAAACTTTGATAGGTGTAGGACGTACCGTATAGAAGTTAGGGCCATTTGAAGTTTTATCAGTGTTTGATTTAGTACTCAAGGGTAGTATAGCTTTGAGCGATAGCTTAAATTGACAAGAGGCTCGAGTACTTTATTATTACAAAATTTCAAGGTTTTATGACGCTCCAGTAAAAAGTTACAAGCATTTATATGTTGCAAACTTTGATAGGTGTAGGGTGTACCGTATAGATGTTAGGGCCATTTGAAGTTTTATCAGTGTTTGATTTGGGACTCTAGGGTAGCATAGCTTTGCGCGATAGCTTAAATTGACAAGAGGCTCGAGTACTTTATTGTTACAAAATTTCAAGGTTTTATGACGCTCCAGTAAAAAGTTACAAGCATTCGTATGTTACAAACTTTGATAGGTGTAGGACGTACCATACAGAAGCTAGGGCCATTTGAAATTTTATCAGTGTTTGATTTAGGACTCAAGGGTAGCATAGCTTTGAGCGATAGCTTAAATTGAGAAGAGGCTCGAGTACTTTATTGTTACAAAATTTCAAGGTTTTATGACGCTCCAGTAAAAAGTTACAAGCATTTGTATGTTGCAAACTTTGATAGGTGTAGGACGTACCGTATAGAAGTTAGGGTAATTTGAAGTTTTATCAGTGTTTGATTTGGGACTCAAATTGACAAGAGGCTCGAGTACTTTATTGTTACAAAATTTCAAGGTTTTATGACGCTCCAGTAAAAAGTTACAAAAATTTGTATGTTGCAAACTTTGATAGGTGTAGGACGCATCGTATAGAAGTTAGGGCCATTTGAAGTTTTATCAGTGTTTGATTTGGGACTCAAGGGTAGCATAGCTTTGAGCGATAACTTAAATTGACAAGAGGCTCGAGTACTTTATTGTTACAAAATTTCAAGGTTTTATGTCGCTCCAGTAAAAAGTTACAAGCATTTGTATGTTGCAAACTTTGATAGGTGTAGGACGTACCGTATAGAAGTTAGGGCCATTTGAAGTTTTATCAGTGTTTGATTTAGGCCTCAAGGGTAGCATAGCTTTGAGCGATAGCTTAAATTGACAAGAGGCTCGAGTTCTTTATTGTTACAAAAT
This sequence comes from Clusia tigrina, assembly GCA_920105625.2. Classification (NCBI taxonomy): domain Eukaryota; kingdom Metazoa; phylum Arthropoda; class Insecta; order Diptera; family Clusiidae; genus Clusia; species Clusia tigrina. Next base: position 104,750,797 of record OV050033.1, on the reverse strand, counting down.
TTCAAGGTTTTATGGCGCTCCAGTAAAAAGTTACAAGCATTTGTATGTTGCAAACTTTGATTGGTGTAGGGCGTACCGTATAGAAGTTAGGTCCATTTGAAGTTTTATCAGAATTTGATTTGGAACTCAAGGGTAGCATAGCTTTGCGCGATAGCTTAAATTGACAAGAGGCTCGAGTACTTTATTGCTACAAAATTTCAAGGTTTTATGACGCTCCAGTAAAAAGTTACAAGCATTTGTATGTTGCAAAGTTTGATAGGTGTAGGACGTACCGTATAGAAGTTAGGGCCATTTGAAGTTGTATGAGTGTTTGATTTAGGCCTCAAGGGTAGCATAGTTTTGAGCGATAGCTCAAATTGACAAGAGGCTCGAGTACTTTATTGTTACAAAATTTCAAGGTTTTATGACGCTCCAGTAAAAAGTTACAAGCATTTGTATGTTGCAAACTTTGATTGGTGTAGGACGTACCGAATAGAAGTTAGGGCCATTTGAAGTTTTATCAGTGTTTGATTTGGGATTCAAGGGTAGCAAAGCTTTGCGCGAAAGCTTAAATTGACAAGAGGCTCGAGTACTTTATTGTTACAAAATTTCAAGGTTTTATGACGCTCTAGTAAAAAGTTACAAGCATTTGTATGTTGCAAACTTTGATAGGTGTAGGACGTACCGTACAGAAGCTAGGGCCATTTGAAATTTTATCAGTGTTTGATTTAGGACTCAAGGGTAGCATAGCTTTGCGCGATAGCTTAAATTGACAAGAGGCTCGAGGACTTTATTGTTACAAAATTTCAAGGTTTTACGACGCTCCAGTAAAAATTACAAGCATTTGTATGTTGCAAACTTTGATAGTTGTAGGACGTACCGTACAGAAGCTATGGCCATTTGAAATTTTATCAGTGTTTGATTTAGGACTCAAGGGTAGCATAGCTTTGAGCGATAGCTTAAATTGACAAGAGGCTCGAGTACTTTATTGTTACAAAATTTCTAGGTTTTATGACGCTCCAGTAAAAAGTTACAAGCATTTGTATGTTGCAAACTTTGATAGGTGTAGGACGTACCGTACAGAAGCTAGGGCCATTTGAAATTTTATCAGTGTTTGATTTAGGATTCAAGGGTAGCATAGCTTTGAGCGATAGCTTAAATTGACAAGAGGCTCGAGTACTTTATTGTTACAAAATTTCAAGGTTTTATGACGCTCCAGTAAAAAGTTACTAGCATTTGTATGTTGCAAACTTTGATAGGTGTAGGGCGTACCGTATAGAAGTTAGGTCCATTTGAAGTTTTATCAGAGTTTGATTTGGAACTCAAGGGTAGCATAGCTTTGCGCGATAGCTTAAATTGACAAGAGGCTCGAGTACTTTATTGCTACAAAATTTCAAGGTTTTATGACGCTCCAGTAAAAAGTTACAAGCATTTGTATGTTGCAAAGTTTGATAGGTGTAGGACGTACCGTATAGAAGTTAGGGCCATTTGAAGTTTTATGAGTGTTTGATTTAGGCCTCAAGGGTAGCATAGTTTTGAGCGATAGCTCAAATTGACAAGAGGCTCGAGTACTTTATTGTTACAAAATTTCAAGGTTTTATGACGCTCCAGTAAAAAGTTACAAGCATTTGTATGTTGCAAACTTTGATAGGTGTAGGACGTACCGTATAGAAGTTAGGGCCATTTGAAGTTTTATCAGTGTTTGATTTAGGCCTCAAGGGTAGCATAGCTTTGAGCGATAGCTTAAATTGACAAGAGGCTCGAGTTCTTTATTGTTACAAAATTTCAAGGTTTTATGGCGCTCCAGTAAAAAGTTACAAGCATTTGTATGTTGCAAACTTTGATTGGTGTAGGGCGTACCGTATAGAAGTTAGGTCCATTTGAAGTTTTATCAGAATTTGATTTGGAACTCAAGGGTAGCATAGCTTTGCGCGATAGCTTAAATTGACAAGAGGCTCGAGTACTTTATTGCTACAAAATTTCAAGGTTTTATGACGCTCCAGTAAAAAGTTACAAGCATTTGTATGTTGCAAAGTTTGATAGGTGTAGGACGTACCGTATAGAAGTTAGGGCCATTTGAAGTTTTATGAGTGTTTGATTTAGGCCTCAAGGGTAGCATAGTTTTGAGCGATAGCTCAAATTGACAAGAGGCTCGAGTACTTTATTGTTACAAAATTTCAAGGTTTTATGACGCTCCAGTAAAAAATTACAAGCATTTGTATGTTGCAAACTTTGATTGGTGTAGGACGTACCGAATAGAAGTTAGGGCCATTTGAAGTTTTATCAGTGTTTGATTTGGGATTCAAGGGTAGCAAAGCTTTGCGCGAAAGCTTAAATTGACAAGAGGCTCGAGTACTTTATTGTTACAAAATTTCAAGGTTTTATGACGCTCTAGTAAAAAGTTACAAGCATTTGTATGTTGCAAACTTTGATAGGTGTAGGACGTACCGTACAGAAGCTAGGGCCATTTGAAATTTTATCAGTGTTTGATTTAGGACTCAAGGGTAGCATAGCTTTGCGCGATAGCTTAAATTGACAAGAGGCTCGAGGACTTTATTGTTACAAAATTTCAAGGTTTTACGACGCTCCAGTAAAAATTACAAGCATTTGTATGTTGCAAACTTTGATAGTTGTAGGACGTACCGTACAGAAGCTATGGCCATTTGAAATTTTATCAGTGTTTGATTTAGGACTCAAGGGTAGCATAGCTTTGAGCGATAGCTTAAATTGACAAGAGGCTCGAGTACTTTATTGTTACAAAATTTCTAGGTTTTATGACGCTCCAGTAAAAAGTTACAAGCATTTGTATGTTGCAAACTTTGATAGGTGTAGGACGTACCGTACAGAAGCTAGGGCCATTTGAAATTTTATCAGTGTTTGATTTAGGATTCAAGGGTAGCATAGCTTTGAGCGATAGCTTAAATTGACAAGAGGCTCGAGTACTTTATTGTTACAAAATTTCAAGGTTTTATGACGCTCCAGTAAAAAGTTACTAGCATTTGTATGTTGCAAACTTTGATAGGTGTAGGGCGTACCGTATAGAAGTTAGGTCCATTTGAAGTTTTATCAGAGTTTGATTTGGAACTCAAGGGTAGCATAGCTTTGCGCGATAGCTTAAATTGACAAGAGGCTCGAGTACTTTATTGTTACAAAATTTCAAGGTTTTATGACGCTCCAGTAAAAAGTTACAAAAATTTGTATGTTGCAAACTTTGATAGGTGTAGGACGCATCGTATAGAAGTTAGGGCCATTTGAAGTTTTATCAGTGTTTGATTTGGGACTCAAGGGTAGCATAGCTTTGAGCGATAACTTAAATTGACAAGAGGCTCGAGTACTTTATTGTTACAAAATTTCAAGGTTTTATGTCGCTCCAGTAAAAAGTTACAAGCATTTGTATGTTGCAAACTTTGATAGGTGTAGGACGTACCGTATAGAAGTTAGGGCCATTTGAAGTTTTATCAGTGTTTGATTTAGGCCTCAAGGGTAGCATAGTTTTGAGCGATAGCTTAAATTGACAAGAGGCTCGAGTTCTTTATTGTTACAAAATTTCAAGGTTTTATGGCGCTCCAGTAAAAAGTTACAAGCATTTGTATGTTGCAAACTTTGATTGGTGTAGGGCGTACCGTATAGAAGTTAGGTCCATTTGAAGTTTTATCAGAATTTGATTTGGAACTCAAGGGTAGCATAGCTTTGCGCGATAGCTTAAATTGACAAGAGGCTCGAGTACTTTATTGCTACAAAATTTCAAGGTTTTATGACGCTCCAGTAAAAAGTTACAAGCATTTGTATGTTGCAAAGTTTGATAGGTGTAGGACGTACCGTATAGAAGTTAGGGCCATTTGAAGTTTTATGAGTGTTTGATTTAGGCCTCAAGGGTAGCATAGTTTTGAGCGATAGCTCAAATTGACAAGAGGCTCGAGTACTTTATTGTTACAAAATTTCAAGGTTTTATGACGCTCCAGTAAAAAGTTACAAGCATTTGTATGTTGCAAACTTTGATTGGTGTAGGACGTACCGAATAGAAGTTAGGGCCATTTGAAGTTTTATCAGTGTTTGATTTCGGATTCAAGGGTAGCAAAGCTTTGCGCGAAAGCTTAAATTGACAAGAGGCTCGAGTACTTTATTGTTACAAAATTTCAAGGTTTTATGACGCTCTAGTAAAAAGTTACAAGCATTTGTATGTTGCAAACTTTGATAGGTGTAGGACGTACCGTACAGAAGCTAGGGCCATTTGAAATTTTATCAGTGTTTGATTTAGGACTCAAGGGTAGCATAGCTTTGCGCGATAGCTTAAATTGACAAGAGGCTCGAGGACTTTATTGTTACAAAATTTCAAGGTTTTACGACGCTCCAGTAAAAATTACAAGCATTTGTATGTTGCAAACTTTGATAGTTGTAGGACGTACCGTACAGAAGCTATGGCCATTTGAAATTTTATCAGTGTTTGATTTAGGACTCAAGGGTAGCATAGCTTTGAGCGATAGCTTAAATTGACAAGAGGCTCGAGTACTTTATTGTTACAAAATTTCTAGGTTTTATGACGCTCCAGTAAAAAGTTACAAGCATTTGTATGTTGCAAACTTTGATAGGTGTAGGACGTACCGTACAGAAGCTAGGGCCATTTGAAATTTTATCAGTGTTTGATTTAGGATTCAAGGGTAGCATAGCTTTGAGCGATAGCTTAAATTGACAAGAGGCTCGAGTACTTTATTGTTACAAAATTTCAAGGTTTTATGACGCTCCAGTAAAAAGTTACTAGCATTTGTATGTTGCAAACTTTGATAGGTGTAGGGCGTACCGTATAGAAGTTAGGTCCATTTGAAGTTTTATCAGAGTTTGATTTGGAACTCAAGGGTAGCATAGCTTTGCGCGATAGCTTAAATTGACAAGAGGCTCGAGTACTTTATTGTTACAAAATTTCAAGGTTTTATGACGCTCCAGTAAAAAGTTACAAGCATTTGTATGTTGCAAACTTTGATTGGTGTAGGACGTACCGAATAGAAGTTAGGGCCATTTGAAGTTTTATCAGTGTTTGATTTGGGATTCAAGGGTAGCATAGCTTTGAGCAATAGCTTAAATTGACAAGAGGCTCGAGTACTTTATTGTTACAAAATTTCAAGGTTTTATGACGCTCCAGTAAAAAGTTACAAGCATTTGTATGTTGCAAACTTTGATTGGTGTAGGACGTACCGAATAGAAGTTAGGGCCATTTGAAGTTTTATCAGTGTTTGATTTGGGATTCAAGGGTAGCATAGCTTTGAGCAATAGCTTAAATTGACAAGAGGCTCGAGTACTTTATTGTTACAAAATTTCAAGGTTTTATGACGCACCTGTAAAAAGTTACAAGCATTTGTATGTTGCTAACTTTGATAGGTGTAGGGCGTACCGTATAGAAGTTAGGGCCATTTGAAGTTTTATTAGTGTTTGATTTAGTACTCAAGGGTAGTATAGCCTTGAGCGATAGCTTAAATTGACAAGAGGCTCGAGTACTTTATTATTACAAAATTTCAAGGTTTTATGACGCTCCAGTAAAAAGTTACAAGCATTTGTATGTTGCAAACTTTGATAGGTGTAGGGTGTACCGAATAGAAGTTAGGGCCATTTGAAGTTTTATCAGTGTTTGATTTGGGATTCAAGGGTAGCATAGCTTTGAGCAAGAGCTTAAATTGACAAGAGGCTCGAGTACTTTATTGTTACAAAATTTCAAGGTTTTATGACGCACCTGTAAAAAGTTACAAGCAATTGTATGTTGCAAACTTTGATTGGTGTAGGGCGTACCGTATAGAAGTTAGGTCCATTTGAAGTTTTATCAGAGTTTGATTTGGAACTCAAGGGTAGCATAGATTTGCGCTATAGCTTAAATTGACAAGAGGCTCGAGTACTTTATTGTTACAAAATTTCAAGGTTTTATGACGCTCCAGTAAAAAGTTACAAGCATTTATATGTTGCAAACTTTGATAGGTGTAGGACGTACCGTACAGAAGCTAGGGCCATTTGAAATTTTATCAGTGTTTGATTTAGGACTCAAGGGTAGCATAGCTTTAGCGACAGCTTAAATTGACAAGAGGCTCGAGTACTTTATTGTTACAAAATTTCAAGGTTTTAAGACGCTCCAGTAAAAAGTTACAAGCATTTGTATGTTGCAAACTTTGATAGGTGTAGGACGTACCGTATAAAAGTTAGGGCCATTTGAAGTTTTATGAGTGTTTGATTTAGGCCTCAAGGGTAGCATAGCTTTGAGCGATAGCTTAAATTGACAAGAGGCTCGAGTACTTTATTGTTACAAAATTTCAAGGTTTTATGACTCTCCAGAAAAAAGTTACAACCATTTGTATGTTGCAAACTTTGATTGGTGTAGGACGTACCGAATATAAGTTAGGGCCATTTGAAGTTTTATCAGTGTTTGATTTGGGATTCAAGGGTAGCATAGCTTTGCGCGATAGCTTAAATTGACAAGAGGCTCGAGTACTTTATTGTTACAAAATTTCAAGGTTTTATGACGCTCCAGTAAAAAGTTACAAGCATTTGTATGTTGCAAACTTTGATAGGTGTAGGACGTACCGTACAGAAGCTAGGGCCATTTGAAATTTTATCAGTGTTTGATTTAGGACTCAAGGGTAGCATAGCTTTGAGCGATAGCTTAAATTGAGAAGAGGCTCGAGTACTTTATTGTTACAAAATTTCAAGGTTTTATGACGCTCCAGTAAAAAGTTACAAGCATTTGTATGTTGCAAACTTTGATAGGTGTAGGACGTACCATACAGAAGCTAGGGTCATTTGAAATTTTATCAGTGTTTGATTTAGGACTCAAGGGTAGCATAGCTTTGAGCGATAGCTTAAATTGACAAGAGGCTCGAGTACTTTATTGTTACAAAATTTCAAGGTTTCATGACGGTCCAGTAAAAAGTTACAAGCATTTGTATGTTGCAAACTTTGATAGGTGTAGGACGTACCGTACAGAAGCTAGGGCCATTTGAAATTTTATCAGTGTTTGATTTAGGAATCAAGGGTAGCATAGCTTTGAGCGATAGCTTAAATTGACAAGAGGCTCGAGTACTTTATTGTTACAAAATTTCAAGGTTTTATGACGCTCCAGTAAAAAGTTACAAGCATTTGTATGTTGCAAACTTTGATAGGTGTAGGACGTACCGTATAAAAGTTAGGCCCACTTGAAGTTTTATGAGTGTTTGATTTAGGCCTCAAGGGTAGCATAGCTTTGAGCGATAGCTTAAATTGACAAGAGGCTCGAGTACTTTATTGTTACAAAATTTCAAGGTTTTATGACGCTCCAGTAAAAAGTTACAAGCATTTGTATGTCGCAAACTTTGATAGGTGTAGGACGTACCGTATAAAAGTTAGGGCCATTTGAAGTTTTATGAGTGTTTGATTTAGGCCTCAAGGGTAGCATAGCTTTGAGCGATAGCTTAAATTGACAAGAGGCTCGAGTACTTTATTGTTACAAAATTTCAAGATTTTTTGACGCTCCAGTAAAAAGTTACAAGCATTTGTATGTTGCAAACTTTGATTGGTGTAGGGCGTACCGTATAGAAGTTAGGTCCATTTGAAGTTTTATCAGAGTTTGATTTGGAACTCAAGGGTAGCATAGCTTTGCGCGATAGCTTAAATTGACAAGAGGCTCGAGTACTTTATTGTTACAAAATTTCAAGGTTTTATGACGCTCCAGTAAAAAGTTACAAGCATTTGTATGTTGCAAACTTTGATAGGTGTAGGACGTACCATACAGAAGCTAGGGTCATTTGAAATTTTATCAGTGTTTGATTTAGGACTCAAGGGTAGCATAGCTTTGAGCGATAGCTTAAATTGACTAGAGGCTCGAGTACTTTATTGTTACAAAATTTCAAGGTTTCATGACGGTCCAGTAAAAAGTTACAAGCATTTGTATGTTGCAAACTTTGATAGGTGTAGGACGTACCGTACAGAAGCTAGGGCCATTTGAAATTTTATCAGTGTTTGATTTAGGACTCAAGGGTAGCATAGCTTTGAGCGATAGCTTAAATTGACAAGAGGCTCGAGTACTTTATTGTTACAAAATTTCAAGGTTTTATGACGCTCCAGTAAAAAGTTACAAGCATTTGTATGTTGCAAACTTTGATAGGTGTAGGACGTACCGTATAAAAGTTAGGCCCACTTGAAGTTTTATGAGTGTTTGATTTAGGCCTCAAGGGTAGCATAGCTTTGAGCGATAGCTTAAATTGACAAGAGGCTCGAGTACTTTATTGTTACAAAATTTCAAGGTTTTATGACGCTCCAGTAAAAAGTTACAAGCATTTGTATGTCGCAAACTTTGATAGGTGTAGGACGTACCGTATAAAAGTTAGGGCCATTTGAAGTTTTATGAGTGTTTGATTTAGGCCTCAAGGGTAGCATAGCTTTGAGCGATAGCTTAAATTGACAAGAGGCTCGAGTACTTTATTGTTACAAAATTTCAAGATTTTTTGACGCTCCAGTAAAAAGTTACAAGCATTTGTATGTTGCAAACTTTGATTGGTGTAGGGCGTACCGTATAGAAGTTAGGTCCATTTGAAGTTTTATCAGAGTTTGATTTGGAACTCAAGGGTAGCATAGCTTTGCGCGATAGCTTAAATTGACAAGAGGCTCGAGTACTTTATTGTTACAAAATTTCAAGGTTTTATGACGCTCCAGTAAAAAGTTACAAGCATTTGTATGTTGCAAACTTTGATTGGTGTAGGACGTACCGAATAGAAGTTAGGGCCATTTGAAGTTTTATCAGTGTTTGATTTGGGATTCAAGGGTAGCATATCTTTGCGCGATAGCTTAAATTGACAAGAGGCTCGAGTACTTTATTGTTACAAAATTTCAAGGTTTTATGACGCTCCAGTAAAAAGTTACAAGCATTTGTATGTTGCAAACTTTGATAGGTGTAGGACGTACCGTACATAAGCTAGGGCCATTTGAAATTTTATCAGTGTTTGATTTAGGACTCAAGGGTAGCATAGCTTTGAGCGATAGCTTCAATTGACAAGAGGCTCGAGTACTTTATTGTTACATAATTTCAAGGTTTTATGACGCTCCAGTAAAAAGTTACAAGCATTTGTATGTTTCAAACTTTGATAGGTGTAGGACGTACCGTACAGAAGCTAGGGCCATTTGAAATTTTATCAGTGTTTGATTTAGGACTCAAGGGTAGCATAGCTTTGAGCGATAGCTTAAATTGACAAGAGGCTCGAGTACTTTATTGTTACAAAATTTGAAGGTTTTATGACGCTCCAGTAAAAAGTTACAAGCATTTGTATGTTGCAAACTTTGATAGGTGTAGGGCGTACCGTATAGAAGTTAGGTCCATTTGAAGTTTTATCAGAGTTTGATTTGGAACTCAAGGTTAGCATAGCTTTGCGCGATAGCTTAAATTGACAAGAGGCTCGAGTACTTTATTGTTACAAGATTTCAAGGTTTTATGACGCTCCAGTAAAAAGTTACAAGCATTTGTATGTTGCAAACTTTGATAGGTGTAGGACGTACCGTATAAAAGTTAGGGCCATTTGAAGTTTTATGAGTGTTTGATTTAGGTCTCATGGGTAGCATAGCTTTGAGCGATAGCTTAAATTGACAAGAGGCTCGAGTACTTTATTGTTACAAAATTTCAAGGTTTTTTGACGCTCCAGTAAAAAGTTACAAGCATTTGTATGTTGCAAACTTTGATTGGTGTAGGGCGTACCGTATAGAAGTTAGGTCCATTTGAAGTTTTATCAGAGTTTGATTTGGAACTCAAGGGTAGCATAGCTTTGCGCGATAGCTTAAATTGACAAGAGGCTCGAGTACTTTATTGTTACAAAATTTCAAGGTTTTATGACGCTCCAGTAAAAAGTTACAAGCATTTGTATGTTGCAAACTTTGATAGGTGTAGGACGTACCGTATAACAGTTAGGGCCATTTGAAATTTTATGAGTGTTTGATTTAGGCCTCAAGGGTAGCATAGCTTTGAGCGATAGCTTCAATTGACAAGAGGCTCGAGTACTTTATTGTTACAAAATTTCAAGGTTTTATGACGCTCCAGTAAAAAGTTACAAGCATTTGTATGTTGCAAACTTTGATTGGTGTAGGACGTACCGATTAGAAGTTAGGGCCATTTGAAGTTTTATCAGTGTTTGATTTGGGATTCAAGGGTAGCATAGCTTTGAGCAATAGCTTAAATTGACAAGAGGCTCGAGTACTTTATTGTTACAAAATTTCAAGGCTTTATGACGCACCTGTAAAAAGTTACAAGCATTTGTATGTTGCTAACTTTGATAGGTGTAGGGCGTACCGAATAGAAGTTAGGGCCATTTGAAGTTTTATCAGTGTTTGATTTAGTACTCAAGGGTAGTATAGCTTTGAGCGATAGCTTAAATTGACAAGAGGCTCGAGTACTTTATTATTACAAAATTTCAAGGTTTTATGACGCTCCAGTAAAAAGTTACAAGCATTTGTATGTTGCAAACTTTGATAGGTGTAGGACGTACCGTATAAAAGTTAGGGCCATTTGAAGTTTTATGAGTGTTTGATTTAGGCCTCAAGGGTAGCATAGCTTTGAGCGATAGCTTAAATTGACAAGAGGCTCGAGTACTTTATTGTTACAAAATTTCAAGGTTTTATGACGCTCCAGTAAAAAGTTACAAGCATTTGTATGTTGCAAACTTTGATAGGTGTAGGACGTACCGTATAAAAGTTAGGGCCATTTGAAGTTTTATGAGTGTTTGATTTAGGCCTCAAGGGTAGCATAGCTTTGAGCGATAGCTTAAATTGACAAGAGGCTCGAGTACTTTATTGTTACAAAATTTCAAGGGTTTATGACGCTCCAGTAAAAAGTTACAAGCATTTGTATGTTGCAAACTTTGATTGGTGTAGGACGTACCGAATAGAAGTTAGGGCCATTTGAAGTTTTATCAGTGTTTGATTTGGGATTCAAGGGTAGCATATCTTTGCGCGATAGCTTAAATTGACAAGAGGCTCGAGTACTTTATTGTTACAAAATTTCAAGGTTTTATGACGCTCCAGTAAAAAGTTACAAGCATTTGTATGTTGCAAACATTGATAGGTGTAGGACGTACCGTACAGAAGCTAGGGCCATTTGAAATTTTATCAGTGTTTGATTTAGGACTCAAGGGTAGCATAGCTTTGAGCGATAGCTTTAATTGACAAGAGGCTCGAGTACTTTATTGTTACATAATTTCAAGGTTTTATGACGCTCCAGTAAAAAGTTACAAGCATTTGTATGTTGCAAACTTTGATAGGTGTAGGACGTACCGTACAGAAGCTAGGGCCATTTGAAATTTTATCAGTGTTTGATTTAGGACTCAAGGGTAGCATAGCTTTGAGTGATAGCTTAAATTGACAGAGGCTCGAGTACTTTATTGTTACAAAATTTCAAGGTTTAATGACGCTCCAGTAAAAAGTTAGAAGCATTTGTATGTTGCAAACTTTGATAGGTGTAGGGCGTACCGTATAGAAGTTAGGTCCATTTGAAGTTTTATCAGTGTTTGATTTGGGATTCAAGGGTAGCATATCTTTGCGCGATAGCTTAAATTGACAAGAGGCTCGAGTACTTTATTGTTACAAAATTTCAAGGTTTTATGACGCTCCAGTAAAAAGTTACAAGCATTTGTATGTTGCAAACTTTGATAGGTGTAGGACGTACAGTACATAAGCTAGGGCCATTTGAAATTTTATCAGTGTTTGATTTAGGACTCAAGGGTAGCATAGCTTTGAGCGATAGCTTCAATTGACAAGAGGCTCGAGTACTTTATTGTTACATAATTTCAAGGTTTTATGACGCTCCAGTAAAAAGTTACAAGCATTTGTATGTTTCAAACTTTGATAGGTGTAGGACGTACCGTACAGAAGCTAGGGCCATTTGAAATTTTATCAGTGTTTGATTTAGGACTCAAGGGTAGCATAGCTTTGAGCGATAGCTTAAATTGACAAGAGGCTCGAGTACTTTATTGTTACAAAATTTGAAGGTTTTATGACGCTCCAGTAAAAAGTTACAAGCATTTGTATGTTGCAAACTTTGATAGGTGTAGGGCGTACCGTATAGAAGTTAGGTCCATTTGAAGTTTTATCAGAGTTTGATTTGGAACTCAAGGTTAGCATAGCTTTGCGCGATAGCTTAAATTGACAAGAGGCTCGAGTACTTTATTGTTACAAGATTTCAAGGTTTTATGACGCTCCAGTAAAAAGTTACAAGCATTTGTATGTTGCAAACTTTGATAGGTGTAGGACGTACCGTATAAAAGTTAGGGCCATTTGAAGTTTTATGAGTGTTTGATTTAGGTCTCATGGGTAGCATAGCTTTGAGCGATAGCTTAAATTGACAAGAGGCTCGAGTACTTTATTGTTACAAAATTTCAAGGTTTTTTGACGCTCCAGTAAAAAGTTACAAGCATTTGTATGTTGCAAACTTTGATTGGTGTAGGGCGTACCGTATAGAAGTTAGGTCCATTTGAAGTTTTATCAGAGTTTGATTTGGAACTCAAGGGTAGCATAGCTTTGCGCGATAGCTTAAATTGACAAGAGGCTCGAGTACTTTATTGTTACAAAATTTCAAGGTTTTATGACGCTCCAGTAAAAAGTTACAAGCATTTGTATGTTGCAAACTTTGATAGGTGTAGGACGTACCGTATAACAGTTAGGGCCATTTGAAATTTTATGAGTGTTTGATTTAGGCCTCAAGGGTAGCATAGCTTTGAGCGATAGCTTCAATTGACAAGAGGCTCGAGTACTTTATTGTTACAAAATTTCAAGGTTTTATGACGCTCCAGTAAAAAGTTACAAGCATTTGTATGTTGCAAACTTTGATTGGTGTAGGACGTACCGATTAGAAGTTAGGGCCATTTGAAGTTTTATCAGTGTTTGATTTGGGATTCAAGGGTAGCATAGCTTTGAGCAATAGCTTAAATTGACAAGAGGCTCGAGTACTTTATTGTTACAAAATTTCAAGGCTTTATGACGCACCTGTAAAAAGTTACAAGCATTTGTATGTTGCTAACTTTGATAGGTGTAGGGCGTACCGAATAGAAGTTAGGGCCATTTGAAGTTTTATCAGTGTTTGATTTAGTACTCAAGGGTAGTATAGCTTTGAGCGATAGCTTAAATTGACAAGAGGCTCGAGTACTTTATTATTACAAAATTTCAAGGTTTTATGACGCTCCAGTAAAAAGTTACAAGCATTTGTATGTTGCAAACTTTGATAGGTGTAGGACGTACCGTATAAAAGTTAGGGCCATTTGAAGTTTTATGAGTGTTTGATTTAGGCCTCAAGGGTAGCATAGCTTTGAGCGATAGCTTAAATTGACAAGAGGCTCGAGTACTTTATTGTTACAAAATTTCAAGGTTTTATGACGCTCCAGTAAAAAGTTACAAGCATTTGTATGTTGCAAACTTTGATAGGTGTAGGACGTACCGTATAAAAGTTAGGGCCATTTGAAGTTTTATGAGTGTTTGATTTAGGCCTCAAGGGTAGCATAGCTTTGAGCGATAGCTTAAATTGACAAGAGGCTCGAGTACTTTATTGTTACAAAATTTCAAGGGTTTATGACGCTCCAGTAAAAAGTTACAAGCATTTGTATGTTGCAAACTTTGATTGGTGTAGGACGTACCGAATAGAAGTTAGGGCCATTTGAAGTTTTATCAGTGTTTGATTTGGGATTCAAGGGTAGCATATCTTTGCGCGATAGCTTAAATTGACAAGAGGCTCGAGTACTTTATTGTTACAAAATTTCAAGGTTTTATGACGCTCCAGTAAAAAGTTACAAGCATTTGTATGTTGCAAACATTGATAGGTGTAGGACGTACCGTACAGAAGCTAGGGCCATTTGAAATTTTATCAGTGTTTGATTTAGGACTCAAGGGTAGCATAGCTTTGAGCGATAGCTTTAATTGACAAGAGGCTCGAGTACTTTATTGTTACATAATTTCAAGGTTTTATGACGCTCCAGTAAAAAGTTACAAGCATTTGTATGTTGCAAACTTTGATAGGTGTAGGACGTACCGTACAGAAGCTAGGGCCATTTGAAATTTTATCAGTGTTTGATTTAGGACTCAAGGGTAGCATAGCTTTGAGTGATAGCTTAAATTGACAGAGGCTCGAGTACTTTATTGTTACAAAATTTCAAGGTTTAATGACGCTCCAGTAAAAAGTTAGAAGCATTTGTATGTTGCAAACTTTGATAGGTGTAGGGCGTACCGTATAGAAGTTAGGTCCATTTGAAGTTTTATCAGAGTTTGATTTGGAACTCAAGGGTAGCATAGCTTTGCGCGATAGCTTAAATTGACAAGAGGCTCGAGTACTTTATTGTTACAAGATTTCAAGGTTTTATGACGCTCCAGTAAAAAGTTACAAGCATTTGTATGTTGCAAACTTTGATAGGTGTAGGACGTACCGTATAAAAGTTAGGGCCATTTGAAGTTTTATGGGTGTTTGATTTAGGCCTCAAGGGTAGCATAGCTTTGAGTGATAGCTTCAATTGACAAGAGGCTCGAGTACTTTATTGTTACAAAATTTCAAGGTTTTATGACGCTCCAGTAAAAAGTTACAAGCATTTGTATGTTGCAAACTTTGATTGGTGTAGGACGTACCGAATAGAAGTTAGGGCCATTTGAAGTTTTATCAGTGTTTGATTTGGGATTCAAGGGTAGCATAGCTTTGAGCAATAGCTTAAATTGATAAGAGGCTCGAGTACTTTATTGTTACAAAATTTCAAGGCTTTATGACGCACCTGTAAAAAGTTACAAGCATTTGTATGTTGCTAACTTTGATAGGTGTAGGGCGTACCGTATAGAAGTTAGGGCCATTTGAAGTTTTATCAGTGTTTGATTTAGTACTCAAGGGTAGTATAGCTTTGAGCGATAGCTTAAATTGACAAGAGGCTCGAGTACTTTATTATTACAAAATTTCAAGGTTTTATGACGCTCCAGTAAAAAGTTACAAGCATTTGTATGTTGCACACTTTGATAGGTGTAGGGTGTACCGTATAGATGTTAGGGCCATTTGAAGTTTTATCAGTGTTTGATTTGGGACTCTAGGGTAGTGTAGCTTTGCGCGATAGCTTAAATTGACAAGAGGCTCGAGTACTTTATTGTTATAAAATTTCAAGGTTTTATGACGCTCCAGTAAAAAGTTACAAGCATTTGTATGTTGCAAACTTTGATAGGTGTAGGACGTACCGTATAGAAGTTAGGGCCATTTGAAGTTTTATGAGTGTTTGATTTAGGCCTCAAGGGTAGCATAGCTTTGAGCGAGAGCTTAAATTGACAAGAGGCTCGAGTACTTTATTGTTACAAAATTTCAAGGTTTTATGACGCTCCAGTAAAAAGTTACAAGCATTTGTATGTTTGCAAACTTTGATTGGTGTAGGACGTACCGAATAGAAGTTAGGGCCATTTGAAGTTTTATCAGTGTTTGATTTGGGATTCAAGGGTAGCATAGCTTTGCGCGATAGCTTAAATTGACAAGAGGCTCGAGTACTTTATTGTTAAAAAATTTCAAGGTTTTATGACGCTCCAGTAAAAAGTTACAAGCATTTGTATGTTGCAAACTTTGATAGGTGTAGGACGTACCGTACAGAAGCTAGGGCCATTTGAAATTTTATCAGTGTTGATTTAGGACTCAAGGGTAGCAGAGCTTTGAGCGATAGCTTAAATTGACAAGAGGCTCGAGTACTTTATTGTTACAAAATTTCAAGGTTTTATGACGCTCCAGTAAAAAGTTACAAGCATTTGTATGTTGCAAACTTTGATAGGTGTAGGACGTACCGTAGAGAAGCTAGGGCCATTTGAAATTTTATCAGTGTTTGATTTAGGACTCAAGGGTAGCATAGCTTTGAGCGATAGCTTAAATTGACTAGAGGCTCGAGTACTTTATTGTTACAAAATTTCAAGGTTTTATGACGGTCCAGTAAAAAGTTACAAGCATTTGTAAGTTGCAAACTTTGATAGGTGTAGGACGTACCGTACAGAAGCTAGGGCCATTTGAAATTTTATCAGTGTTTGATTTAGGACTCAAGGGTAGCATAGCTTTGAGCGATAGCTTAAATTGACAAGAGGATCGAGTACTTTATTGTTACAAAATTTCAAGGTTTTATGACGCTCCAGTAAAAAGTTACAAGCATTTGTATGTTACAAACTTTGATAGGTGTAGGACGTACCGTATAAAAGTTAGGGCCACTTGAAGTTTTATGAGTGTTTGATTTAGGCCTCACGGGTAGCATAGCTTAGAGAGATAGCTTAAATTGACAAGAGGCTCGAGTACTTTATTGTTACAAAATTTCAAGGTTTTTTGACGCTCCAGTAAAAAGTTACAAGCATTTGTATTTTGCAAACTTTGATTGGTGTAGGGCGTACCGTATAGAAGTTAGGTCCATTTGAAGTTTTATCAGAGTTTGATTTGGAACTCAAGGGTAGCATAGCTTTGCGCGATAGCTTAAATTGACAAGATGCTCGAGTACTTTATTGTTACAAAATTTCAAGGTTTTTTATGACGCTCCAGTAAAAAGTTACAAGCATTTGTGTGTTGCAAACTTTGATAGGTGTAGGGTGTACCGTATAGATGTTAGGGCCATTTGAAGTTTTATCAGTGTTTGATTTGGGACTCTAGGGTAGCATAGCTTTGCGCGATAGCTTAAATTGACAAGAGGCTCGAGTACTTTATTGTTACAAAATTTCAAGGTTTTATGACGCTCCAGTAAAAAGTTACAAGCATTTGTATGTTGCAAACTTTGATAGGTGTAGGACGTACCGTACAGAAGCTAGGGCCATTTGAAATTTTATCAGTGTTTGATTTAGGACTCAAGGGTAGCATAGCTTTGAGCGATAGCTTAAATTGACAAGAGGCTCGAGTACTTTATTGTTACAAAATTTCAAGGTTTTATAACGCTCCAGTAAAAAGTGACAAGCATTTGTATGTTGCAAACTTTGATAGGTGTAGGACGTACCGTATAAAAGTTAGGGCCATTTGAAGTTGTATGAGTGTTTGATTTAGGCCTCAAGGGTAGCATAGCTTTGAGCGATAGCTTAAATTGACAAGAGGCTCGAGTACTTTATTGTTACAAAATTTCAAGGTTTTATGACGCTCCAGTAAAAAGTTACAAGCATTTGTATGTTGCAAACTTTGATTGGTGTAGGACGTACCGAATAGAAGTTAGGGCCATTTGAAGTTTTATCAGTGTTTGATTTGGGATTCAAGGGTAGCATAGCTTTGAGCAATAGCTTAAATTGACAAGAGGCTCGAGTACTTTTTTGTTACAAAATTTCAAGGTTTTATGACGCACCTGTAAAAAGTTACAAGCATTTGTATGTTGCTAACTTTGATAGGTGTAGGGCGTACCATATAGAAGTTAGGGCCATTTGAAGTTTTATCAGTGTTTGATTTAGTACTCAAGGGTAGTATAGCTTTGAGCGATAGCTTAAATTGACAAGAGGCTCGAGTACTTTATTATTACAAAATTTCAAGGTTTTATGACGCTCCAGTAAAAAGTTACAAGCATTTGTATGTTGCAAACTTTGATAGGTGTAGGGTGTACCGTATAGATGTTAGGGCCATTTGAAGTTTTATCAGTGTTTGATTTGGGACTCTAGGGTAGCATAGCTTTGCGCGATAATTTAAATTGACAAGAGGCTCGAGTACTTTATTGTTACAAAATTTCAAGGTTTTATGACGCTCCAGTAAAAAGTTACAAGCATTTGTATGTTGCAAACTTTGATAGGTGTAGGACGTAGCGTACAGAAGCTAGGGCCATTTGAAATTTCATCAGTGTTTGATTAAGGACTCAAGGGTAGCATAGCTTTGAGCGATAGCTTAAATTGACAAGAGGCTCGAGTACTTTATTGTTACAAAATTTCAAGGTTTTATGACGCTCCAGTAAAAAGTTACAAGCATTTGTATGTTGCAAACTTTGATAGGTGTAGGACGTACCGTAAAGAAGCTAGGGCCATTTGAAATATTATCAGTGTTTGATTTAGGACTCAAGGGTAGCATAGCTTTGATGCGATAGCTTAAATTGACTAGAGGCTCGAGTACTTTATTGTTACAAAATTTCAAGGTTTTATGACGGTCCAGTAAAAAGTTACAAGCATTTGTAAGTTGCAAACTTTGATAGGTGTAGGACGTACCGTATAGAAGTTAGGTCCATTTGAAGTTTTATCAGAGTTTGATTTGGAACTCAAGGGTAGCATAGCTTTGCGCGATAGCTTAAATTGACAAGAGGCTCGAGTACTTTATTGTTACAAAATTTCAAGGTTTTATGACGCTCCAGTAAAAAGTTACAAGCATTTGTATGTTGCAAACTTTGATAGGTGTAGGACGTACCGTATAAAAGTTAGGGCCATTTGAAGTTTTATGAGTGTTTGATTTAGGCCTCAAGGGTAGCATAGCTTTGAGCGATAGCTTAAATTGACAAGAGGCTCGATTACTTTATTGTTAAAAAATTTCAAGGTTTTATGACGCTCCAGTAAAAAGTTACAACCATTTGTATGTTGCAAACTTTGATTGGTGTAGGACGTACCGAATAGAAGTTAGGGCCATTTGAAGTTTTATCAGTGTTTGATTTAGTACTCAAGGGTAGTATAGCTTTGAGCGATAGCTTAAATTGACAAGAGGCTCGAGTACTTTATTATTACAAAATTTCAGGGTTTTATGACGCTCCAGTAAAAAGTTACAAGCATTTGTGTGTTGCAAACTTTGATAGGTGTAGGGTGTACCGTATAGATGTTAGGGCCATTTGAAGTTTTATCAGTGTTTGATTTGGGACTCTAGGGTAGCATAGCTTTGCGCGATAGCTTAAATTGACAAGAGGCTCGAGTACTTTATTGTTACAAAATTTCAAGGTTTTATGACGCTCCAGTAAAAAGTTACAAGCATTTGTATGTTGCAAACTTTGATAGGTGTAGGACGTACCGTACAGAAGCTAGGGCCATTTGAAATTTTATCAGTGTTTGATTTAGGATTCAAGGGTAGCATAGCTTTGAGCGATAGCTTAAATTGACAAGAGGCTCGAGTACTTTATTGTTACAAAATTTCAAGGTTTTATGACGCTCCAGTAAAAAGTTACAAGCATTTGTATGTTGCAAACTTTGATAGGTGTAGGACGTACCGTATAAAAGTTAGGGCCATTTGAAGTTGTATGAGTGTTTGATTTAGGCCTCAAGGGTAGCATAGCTTTGAGCGATAGCTTAAATTGACAAGAGGCTCGAGTACTTTATTGTTACAAAATTTCAAGGTTTTATGACGCTCCAGTGAAAAGTTACAAGCATTTGTATGCTGCAAACTTTGATTGGTGTAGGACGTACCGAATAGAAGTTAGGGCCATTTGAAGTTTTATCAGTGTTTGATTTGGGATTCAAGGGTAGCATAGCTTTGAGCAATAGCTTAAATTGACAAGAGGCTCGAGTACTTTATTGTTACAAAATTTCAAGGTTTTATGACGCTCCAGTAAAAAGTTACAAGCATTTGTATGTTGCAAACTTTGATAGGTGTAGGGTGTACCGTATAGATGTTAGGGCCATTTGAAGTTTTATCAGTGTTTGATTTGGGACTCTAGGGTAGCATAGCTTTGCGCGATAATTTAAATTGACAAGAGGCTCGAGTACTTTATTGTTACAAAATTTCAAGGTTTTATGACGCTCCAGTAAAAAGTTACAAGCATTTGTATGTTGCAAACTTTGATAGGTGTAGGACGTAGCGTACACAAGCTAGGGCCATTTGAAATTTTATCAGTGTTTGATTTAGGACTCAAGGGTAGCATAGCTTTGAGCGATAGCTTAAATTGACAAGAGGCTCGAGTACTTTATTGTTACAAAATTTCAAGGTTTTATGACGCTCCAGTAAAAAGTTACAAGCATTTGTATGTTGCAAGCTTTGATAGGTGTAGAACGTACCGTATAGAAGTTAGGGTCATTTGAAGTTTTATCAGTGTTTGATTTGGGACTCAAGGGTAGAATAGCTTTTAGCGATAGCTTAAATTGACAAGAAGCTCGAGTACTTTATTGTTACAAAATTTCAAGGTTTTATGACGCTCCAGTAAAAAGTTACAAGCATTTGTATGTTGCAAGCTTTGATAGGTGTAGAACGTACCGTATAGAAGTTAGGGTCATTTGAAGTTTTATCAGTGTTTGATTTGGGACTCAAGGGTAGAATAGCTTTTAGCGATAGCTTAAATTGACAAGAGGCTCGAGTACTTTATTGTTACAAAATTTGAAGGTTTTATGACGCTCCAGTTAAAAGTTACAAGCATTTGTATGTTGCAAACTTTGATTGGTGTAGGGCGTACCGTATAGAAGTTAGGTCCATTTGAAGTTTTATCAGAGTTTGATTTGGAACTCAAGGGTAGCATAGCTTTGCGCGATAGCTTAAATTGACAAGAGGCTCGAGTACTTTATTGTTACAAAATTTCAAGGTTTTATGACGCTCCAGTAAAAAGTTACAAGCATTTGTATGTTGCAAACTTTGATAGGTGTAGGACGTACCGTATAAAAGTTAGGGCCATTTGAAGTTTTATGAGTGTTTGATTTAGGCCTCAAGGGTAGCATAGCTTTGAGCGATAGCTTAAATTGACAAGAGGCTCGAGTACTTTATTGTTACAAAATTTCAAGGTTTTATGACGCTCCAGTAAAAAGTTACAAGCATTTGTATGTTGCAAACTTTGATTGGTGTAGGACGTACCGAATAGAAGTTAGGGTAATTTGAAGTTTTATCAGTGTTTGATTTGGGACTCAAATTGACAAGAGGCTCGAGTACTTTATTGTTACAAAATTTCAAGGTTTTATGACGCTCCAGTAAAAAGTTACAAAAATTTGTATGTTGCAAACTTTGATAGGTGTAGGACGCACCGTATAGAAGTTAGGTCCATTTGAAGTTTTATCAGAGTTTGATTTGGAACTCAAGGGTAGCATAGCTTTGCGCGATAGCTTAAATTGACAAGAGGCTCGAGTACTTTATTGTTACAAAATTTCAAGGTTTTATGACGCTCCAGTAAAAAGTTACAAGCATTTGTATGTTGCAAACTTTGATAGGTGTAGGACGTACCGTATAAAAGTTAGGGCCATTTGAAGTTTTAAGAGTGTTTGATTGAGGCCTCAAGGTTAGCATAGCTTTGAGCGATAGCTTAAATTGACAAGAGGCTCGAGTACTTTATTGTTACAAAATTTCAATGTTTTATGACGCTCCAGTAAAAAGTTACAAGCATTTGTATGTTGCAAACTTTGATTGGTGTAGGACGTACCAAATAGAAGTTAGGGCCATTTGAAGTTTTATCAGTGTTTGA
Source organism: Clusia tigrina (assembly GCA_920105625.2). Classification (NCBI taxonomy): domain Eukaryota; kingdom Metazoa; phylum Arthropoda; class Insecta; order Diptera; family Clusiidae; genus Clusia; species Clusia tigrina. Next base: position 104,729,543 of record OV050033.1, on the reverse strand, counting down.
TTTGGGATTCAAGGGTAGCATAGCTTTGAGCAATAGCTTAAATTGACAAGAGGCTCGAGTACTTTATTGTTACAAAATTTCAAGGTTTTATGACGCACCTGTAAAAAGTTACAAGCATTTGTATGTTGCTAACTTTGATAGGTGTAGGGCGTACCGTATAGAAGTTAGGGCCATTTGAAGTTTTATCAGTGTTTGATTTAGTACTCAAGGGTAGTGTAGCTTTGAGCGATAGCTTTAATTGACAAGAGGCTCGAGTACTTTATTATTACAAAATTTCAAGGTTTTATGACGCTCCAGTAAAAAGTTACAAGCATTTGTATGTTGCAAACTTTGATAGGTGTAGGACGAACCGTATAAAAGTTAGGGCCATTTGAAGTTTTATCAGAGTTTGATTTGGGCATCAAGGGTAGCATAGCTTTGCGCGATAGCTTAAATTGACAAGAGGCTCGAGTACTTTATTGTTACAAAATTTCAAGGTTTTATGACGCACCTGTAAAAAGTTACAAGCATTTGTATGTTGCAAACTTTGAATGGTGTAGGACGTACCGTATAGAAGTTAGGGCCATTTGAAGTTTTATCAGTGTTTGATTTAGTACTCAAGGGTAGTATAGCTTTGAGCGATAGCTTAAATTGACAAGAGGCTCGAGTACTTTATTATTACAAAATTTCAAGGTTTTATGACGCTCCAGTAAAAAGTTACAAGCATTTGTATGTTGCAAACTTTGATAGGTGTAGGGTGTACCGTATAGATGTTAGGGCCATTTGAAGTTTTATCAGTGTTTGATTTGGGACTCTAGGGTAGCATAGCTTTGCGCGATAGCTTAAATTGACAAGAGGCTCGAGTACTTTATTGTTACAAAATTTCAAGGTTTTATGACGCTCCAGTAAAAAGTTACAAGCATTTGTATGTTACAAACTTTGATAGGTGTAGGACGTACTATACAGAAGCTAGGGCCATTTGAAATTTTATCAGTGTTTGATTTAGGACTCAAGGGTAGCATAGCTTTGAGCGATAGCTTAAATTGACAAGAGGCTCGAGTACTTTATTGTTACAAAATTTCAAGGTTTTATGACGCTCCAGTAAAGAGTTACAAGCATTTGTATGTTGCAAACTTTGATAGGTGTAGGACGTACCGTATAGAAGTTAGGGTAATTTGAAGTTTTATCAGTGTTTGATTTGGGACTCAAATTGACAAGAGGCTCGAGTACTTTATTGTTACAAAATTTCAAGGTTTTATGACGCTCCAGTAAAAAGTTACAAAAATTTGTATGTTGCAAACTTTGATAGGTGTAGGACGCATCGTATAGAAGTTAGGGCCATTTGAAGTTTTATCAGTGTTTGATTTGGGACTCAAGGGTAGCATAGCTTTGAGCGATAACTTAAATTGACAAGAGGCTCGAGTACTTTATTGTTACAAAATTTCAAGGTTTTATGGCGCTCCAGTAAAAAGTAACAAGCATTTGTATGTTGCAAACTTTGATTGGTGTAGGGCGTACCGTATAGAAGTTAGGTCCATTTGAAGTTTTATCAGAATTTGATTTGGAACTCAAGGGTAGCATAGCTTTGCGCGATAGCTTAAATTGACAAGAGGCTCGAGTACTTTATTGTTACAAAATTTCAAGGTTTTATGACGCTCCAGTAAAAAGTTACAAGCATTTGTATGTTGCAAACTTTGATAGGTGTAGGACGTACCGTATAGAAGTTAGGGCCATTTGAAGTTTTATGAGTGTTTGATTTACGCCTCAAGGGTAGCATAGTTTTGAGCGATAGCTTAAATTGACAAGAGCTCGAGTACTTTATTGTTACAAAATTTCAAGGTTTTATGACGCTCCAGTAAAAAGTTACAAGCATTTGTATGTTGCAAACTTTGATTGGTGTAGGACGTACCGAATAGAAGTTAGGGCCATTTGAAGTTTTATCAGTGTTTGATTTGGGATTCAAGGGTAGCAAAGCTTTGCGCGATAGCTTAAATTGACAAGAGGCTCGAGTACTTTATTGTTACAAAATTTCAAGGTTTTATGACGCTCCAGTAAAAAGTTACAAGCATTTGTATGTTGCAAACTTTGATAGTTTTAGGACGTACCGTACAGAAGCTAGGGCCATTTGAAATTTTATCAGTGTTTGATTTAGGACTCAAGGGTAGCATAGCTTTGCGCGATAGCTTAAATTGACAAGAGGCTCGAGGACTTTATTGTTACAAAATGTCAAGGTTTTACGACGCTCCAGTAAAAAGTTACAAGCATTTGTATGTTGCAAACTTTGATAGCTGTAGGACGTACCGTACAGAAGCTAGGGCCATTTGAAATTTTATCAGTGTTTGATTTAGGAATCAAGGGTAGCATAGCTTTGAGCGATAGCTTAAATTGACAAGAGGCTCGAGTACTTTATTGTTACAAAATTTCTAGGTTTTATGACGCTCCAGTAAAAAGTTACAAGCATTTGTATGTTGCAAACTTTGATAGGTGTAGGACGTACCGTACAGAAGCTAGGGCCATTTGAAATTTTATCAGTGTTTGATTTAGGACTCAAGGGTAGCATAGCTTTGAGCGATAGCTTAAATTGACAAGAGGCTCGAGTACTTTATTGTTACAAAATTTCAAGGTTTTATGACGCTCCAGTAAAAAGTTACAAGCATTTGTATGTTGCAAACTTTGATAGGTGTAGGACGTACCGTATAGAAGTTAGGTCCATTTGAAGTTTTATCAGAGTTTGATTTGGAACTCAAGGGTAGCATAGCTTTGCGCGATAGTTTAAATTGACAAGAGGCTCGAGTACTTTATTGTTACAAAATTTCAAGGTTTTATGACGCTCCAGTAAAAAGTTACAAGCATTTGTATGTTGCAAACTTTGATTGGTGTAGGACGTACCGAATAGAAGTTAGGGCAATTTGAAGTTTTATCAGTGTTTGATTTGGGATTCAAGGGTAGCATAGCTTTGAGCAATAGCTTAAATTGACAAGAGGCTCGAGTACTTTATTGTTACAAAATTTCAAGGTTTTATGACGCACCTGTAAAAAGTTACAAGCATTTTTATGTTGCTAACTATGATAGGTGTAGGGCGTACCGTATAGAAGTTAGGGCCATTTGAAGTTTTATTAGTGTTTGATTTAGTACTCAAGGGTAGTATAGCCTTGAGCGATAGCTTAAATTGACAAGAGGCTCGAGTACTTTATTATTACAAAATTTCAAGGTTTTATGACGCTCCAGTAAAAAGTTACAAGCATTTGTATGTTGCAAACTTTGATAGGTGTAGGGTGTACCGAATAGAAGTTAGGGCCATTTGAAGTTTTATCAGTGTTTGATTTGGGATTCAAGGGTAGCATAGCTTTGAGCAATAGCTTAAATTGACAAGAGGCTCGAGTACTTTATTGTTACAAAATTTCAAGGTTTTATGACGCACCTGTAAAAAGTTACAAGCATTTGTATGTTGCAAACTTTGATTGGTGTAGGGCGTACCGTATAGAAGTTAGGTCCATTTGAAGTTTTATCAGAGTTTGATTTGGAACTCAAGGGTAGCATAGCTTTGCCCTATAGCTTAAATTGACAAGAGGCTCGAGTACTTTATTGTTACAAAATTTCAAGGTTTTATGACGCTCCAGTAAAAAGTTACAAGCATTTGTATGTTGCAAACTTTGATAGGTGTAGGACGTACCGTACAGAAGCTAGGGCCATTTGAAATTTTATCAGTGTTTGATTTAGGACTCAAGGGTAGCATAGCTTTGAGCGACAGCTTAAATTGACAAGAGGCTCGAGTACTTTATTGTTACAAAATTTCAAGGTTTTAAGACGCTCCAGTAAAAAGTTACAAGCATTTGTATGTTGCAAACTTTGATAGGTGTAGGACGTACCGTATAAAAGTTAGGGCCATTTGAAGTTTTATGAGTGTTTGATTTAGGCCTCAAGGGTAGCATAGCTTTGAGCGATAGCTTAAATTGACAAGAGGCTCGAGTACTTTATTGTTACAAAATTTCAAGGTTTTATGACGCTCCAGTAAAAAGTTACAACCATTTGTATGTTGCAAACTTTGATTGGTGTAGGACGTACCGAATATAAGTTAGGGCAATTTGAAGTTTTATCAGTGTTTGATTTGGGATTCAAGGGTAGTATAGCATTGCGCGATAGCTTAAATTGACAAGAGGCTCGAGTACTTTATTGTTACAAAATTTCAAGGTTTTATGACGCTCCAGTAAAAAGTTACAAGCATTTGTATGTTGCAAACTTTGATAGGTGTAGGACGTACCGTATAGAAGTTAGGTCCATTTGAAGTTTTATCAGAGTTTGATTTGGAACTCAAGGGTAGCATAGCTTTGCGCGATAGTTTAAATTGACAAGAGGCTCGAGTACTTTATTGTTACAAAATTTCAAGGTTTTATGACGCTCCAGTAAAAAGTTACAAGCATTTGTATGTTGCAAACTTTGATTGGTCTAGGACGTACCGAATAGAAGTTAGGGCCATTTGAAGTTTTATCAGTGTTTGATTTGGGATTCAAGGGTATCATAGCTTTGAGCAATAGCTTAAATTGACAAGAGGCTCGAGTACTTTATTGTTACAAAATTTCAAGGTTTTATGACGCTCCAGTAAAAAGTTACAAGCATTTGTATGTTGCAAACTTTGATAGGTGTAGGACGTACCGTACAGAAGCTAGGGCCATTTGAAATTTTATCAGTGTTTGATTTAGGACTCAAGGGTAGCATAGCTTTGAGCGACAGCTTAAATTGACAAGAGGCTCGAGTACTTTATTGTTACAAAATTTCAAGGTTTTAAGACGCTCCAGTAAAAAGTTACAAGCATTTGTATGTTGCAAACTTTGAGAGGTGTAGGACGTACCGTATAAAAGTTAGGGCCATTTGAAGTTTTATGAGTGTTTGATTTAGGCCTCAAGGGTAGCATAGCTTTGAGCGATAGCTTAAATTGACAAGAGGCTCGAGTACTTTATTGTTACAAAATTTCAAGGTTTTATGACGCTCCAGTAAAAAGTTACAACCATTTGTATGTTGCAAACTTTGATTGGTGTAGGACGTACCGAATATAAGTTAGGGCCATTTGAAGTTTTATCAGTGTTTGATTTGGGATTCAAGGATAGTATAGCTTTGCGCGATAGCTTAAATTGACAAGAGGCTCGAGTACTTTATTGTTGCAAAATTTCAAGGTTTTATGACGCTCCAGTAAAAAGTTACAAGCATTTGTATGTTGCAAACTTTGATAGGTGTAGGACGTACCATACAAAGATGCTAGGGCCATATTAAATTTCATCAGTGTTTGATTTAGGACTCAAGGGTAGCATAGCTTTGAGCGATAGCTTAAATTGACAAGAGGCTCGAGTACTTTATTGTTACAAAATTTCAAGGTTTTATGACGCTCCAGTAAAAAGTTACAAGCATTTGTATGTTGCAAACTTTGATAGGTGTAGGACGTACCATACAAAGATGCTAGGGCCATTTTAAATTTCATCAGTGTTTGATTTAGGACTCAAGGGTAGCATAGCTTTGAGCGATAGCTTAAATTGACAAGAGGCTCGAGTACTTTATTGTTACAAAATTTCAAGTTTTTAAGACGCTCCAGTAAAAAGTTACAAGCATTTGTATGTTGCAAACTTTGATAGGTGTAGGACGTACCGTATAAAAGTTAGGGCCATTTGAAGTTTTATGAGTGTTTGATTTAGGCCTCAAGGGTAGCATAGCTTTGAGCGATAGCTTAAATTGACAAGAGGCTCGAGTACTTTATTGTTACAAAATTTCAAGGTTTTATGACGCTCCAGTAAAAAGTTACAACCATTTGTATGTTGCAAACTTTGATTGGTGTAGGGCGTACCGTATAGAAGTTAGGTCCATTTGAAGTTTTATCAAAGTTTGATTTGGAACTCAAGGGTAGCATAGCTTTGCGCTATAGCTTAAATTGACAAGAGGCTCGAGTACTTTATTGTTACAAAATTTCAAGGTTTTATGACGCTCCAGTAAAAAGTTACAAGCATTTGTATGTTGCAAACTTTGATAGGTGTAGGACGTACCGTACAGAAGCTAGGGCCATTTGAAATTTTATCAGTGTTTGATTTAGGACTCAAGGGTAGCATAGCTTTGAGCGACAGCTTAAATTGACAAGAGGCTCGAGTACTTTATTGTTACAAAATTTCAAGGTTTTAAGACGCTCCAGTAAAAAGTTACAAGCATTTGTATGTTGCAAACTTTGATAGGTGTAGGACGTACCGTATAAAAGTTAGGGCCATTTGAAGTTTTATGAGTGTTTGATTTAGGCCTCAAGGGTAGCATAGCTTTGAGCGATAGCTTAAATTGACAAGAGGCTCGAGTACTTTATTGTTACAAAATTTCAAGGTTTTATGACGCTCCAGTAAAAAGTTACAACCATTTGTATGTTGCAAACTTTGATTGGTGTAGGACGTACCGAATATAAGTTAGGGCCATTTGAAGTTTTATCAGTGTTTGATTTGGGATTCAAGGGTAGCATAGCTTTGCGCGATAGCTTAAATTGACAAGAGGCTCGAGTACTTTATTGTTACAAAATTTCAAGGTTTTATGACGCTCCAGTAAAAAGTTACAAGCATTTGTATGTTGCAAACTTTGATAGGTGTAGGACGTACCATACAAAGATGCTAGGGCCATTTTAAATTTCATCAGTGTTTGATTTAGGACTCAAGGGTAGCATAGCTTTGAGCGATAGTTTAAATTGACAAGAGGCTCGAGTACTTTATTGTTACAAAATTTCAAGGTTTTAAGACGCTCCAGTAAAAAGTTACAAGCATTTGTATGTTGCAAACTTTGATAGGTGTAGGACATACCGTATAAAAGTTAGGGCCATTTGAAGTTTTATGAGTGTTTGATTTAGGCCTCAAGGGTAGCATAGCTTTGAGCGATAGCTTAAATAGACAAGAGGCTCGAGTACTTTATTGTTACAAAATTTCAAGGTTTTATGACGCTCCAGTAAAAAGTTACAAGCATTTGTATGTTGCAAACTTTGATAGGTGTAGGACGTACCGTACAGAAGCTAGGGCCATTTGAAATTTTGTCAGTGTTTGATTTAGGACTAAGGGTAGCATAGCTTTGAGCGATAGCTTAAATTGACAAGAGGCTCGAGTACTTTATTGTTACAAAATTTCAAGGTTTTATGACGCTCCAGTAAAAAGTTACAAGCATTTGTATGTTGCAAACTTTGATAGGTGTAGGACGTACCATACAGAAGCTAGGGCCATTTTAAATTTTATCTGTGTTTGATTTAGGACTCAAGGGTAGCATAGCTTTGAGCGATAGCTTAAATTGACAAGAGGCTCGAGTACTTTATTGTTACAAAATTTCAAGGTTTTATGACGGTCCAGTAAGAAGTTACAAGCATTTGTATGTTGCAAACTTTGATAGGTGTAGGACGTACCATACAGAAGCTAGGGCCATTTTAAATTTTATCAGTGTTTGATTTAGGACTCAAGGGTAGCATAGCTTTGAGCGATAGCTTAAATTGACAAGAGGCTCGAGTACTTTATTGTTACAAAATTTCAAGGTTTTATGACGCTCCAGTAAAAAGTTACAAGCATTTGTATGTTGCAAACTTTGATAGGTGTAGGACGTACCGTATAAAAGTTAAGGCCATTTGAAGTTTTATGAGTGTTTGATTTAGGCCTCAAGGGTAGCATAGCTTTGAGCGATAGCTTAAATTGACAAGAGGCTCGAGTACTTTATTGTTACAAAATTTCAAGGTTTTATGACGCTCCAGTAAAAAGTTACAAACATTTGTATGTTGCAAACTTTGATAGGTGTAGGACGTACCGTATAAAAGTTAGGGCCACTTGAAGTTTTATGAGTGTTTGATTTAGGCCTCAAGGGTAGCATAGCTTTGAGCGATAGCTTAAATTGACAAGAGGCTCGAGTACTTTATTGTTACAAAATTTCAAGGTTTTATGACGCTCCAGTAAAAAGTTACAAGCATTTGTATGTTGCAAACTTTGATAGGTGTAGGACGTACCGTATAAAAGTTAGGGCCATTTGAAGTTTTATGAGTGTTTGATTTAGGCCTCAAGGGTAGCATAGCTTTGAGCGATAGCTTAAATTGACAAGAGGCTCGAGTACTTTATTGTTACAAAATTTCAAGGTTTTATGACGCTCCAGTAAAAAGTTACAACCATTTGTATGTTGCAAACTTTGATTGGTGTAGGACGTACCGAATATAAGTTAGGGCCATTTGAAGTTTTATCAGTGTTTGATTTGGGATTCAAGGGTAGCATAGCTTTGCGCGATAGCTTAAATTGACAAGAGGCTCGAGTACTTTATTGTTACAAAATTTCAAGGTTTTATGACGCTCCAGTAAAAAGTTACAAGCATTTGTATGTTGCAAACTTTGATAGGTGTAGGACGTACCATACAAAGATGCTAGGGCCATTTTAAATTTCATCAGTGTTTGATTTAGGACTCAAGGGTAGCATAGCTTTGAGCGATAGCTTAAATTGACAAGAGGCTCGAGTACTTTATTGTTACAAAATTTCAAGGTTTTAAGACGCTCCAGTAAAAAGTTACAAGCATTTGTATGTTGCAAACTTTGATAGGTGTAGGACATACCGTATAAAAGTTAGGGCCATTTGAAGTTTTATGAGTGTTTGATTTAGGCCTCAAGGGTAGCATAGCTTTGAGCGATAGCTTAAATTGACAAGAGGCTCGAGTACTTTATTGTTACAAAATTTCAAGGTTTTATGACGCTCCAGTAAAAAGTTACAAACATTTGTATGTTGCAAACTTTGATAGGTGTAGGACGTACCGTATAAAAGTTAGGGCCACTTGAAGTTTTATGAGTGTTTGATTTAGGCCTCAAGGGTAGCATAGCTTTGAGCGATAGCTTAAATTGACAAGAGGCTCGAGTACTTTATTGTTACAAAATTTCAAGGTTTTATGACGCTCCAGTAAAAAGTTACAAGCATTTGTATGTTGCAAACTTTGATAGGTGTAGGACGTACCGTATAAAAGTTAGGGCCACTTGAAGTTTTATGAGTGTTTGATTTAGGCCTCAAGGGTAGCATAGCTTTGAGCGATAGCTTAAATTGACAAGAGGCTCGAGTACTTTATTGTTACAAAATTTCAAGGTTTTATGACGCTCCAGTAAAAAGTTACAAGCATTTGTATGTTGCAAACTTTGATAGGTGTAGGACGTACCATACAAAGATGCTAGGGCCATTTTAAATTTCATCAGTGTTTGATTTAGGACTCAAGGGTAGCATAGCTTTGAGCGATAGCTTAAATTGACAAGAGGCTCGAGTACTTTATTGTTACAAAATTTCAAGGTTTTAAGACGCTCCAGTAAAAAGTTACAAGCATTTGTATGTTGCAAACTTTGATAGGTGTAGGACATACCGTATAAAAGTTAGGGCCATTTGAAGTTTTATGAGTGTTTGATTTAGGCCTCAAGGGTAGCATAGCTTTGAGCGATAGCTTAAATTGACAAGAGGCTCGAGTACTTTATTGTTACAAAATTTCAAGGTTTTATGACGCTCCAGTAAAAAGTTACAAACATTTGTATGTTGCAAACTTTGATAGGTGTAGGACGTACCGTATAAAAGTTAGGGCCACTTGAAGTTTTATGAGTGTTTGATTTAGGCCTCAAGGGTAGCATAGCTTTGAGCGATAGCTTAAATTGACAAGAGGCTCGAGTACTTTATTGTTACAAAATTTCAAGGTTTTATGACGCTCCAGTAAAAAGTTACAAACATTTGTATGTTGCAAACTTTGATAGGTGTAGGACGTACCGTATAAAAGTTAGGGCCACTTGAAGTTTTATGAGTGTTTGATTTAGGCCTCAAGGGTAGCATAGCTTTGAGCGATAGCTTAAATTGACAAGAGGCTCGAGTACTTTATTGTTACAAAATTTCAAGGTTTTATGACGCTCCAGTAAAAAGTTACAAGCATTTGTATGTTGCAAACTTTGATAGGTGTAGGACGTACCGTATAAAAGTTAGGGCCATTTGAAGTTTTATGAGTGTTTGATTTAGGCCTCAAGGGTAGCATAGCTTTGAGCGATAGCTTAAATTGACAAGAGGCTCGAGTACTTTATTGTTACAAAATTTCAAGGTTTTATGACGCTCCAGTAAAAAGTTACAACCATTTGTATGTTGCAAACTTTGATTGGTGTAGGACGTACCGAATATAAGTTAGGGCCATTTGAAGTTTTATCAGTGTTTGATTTGGGATTCAAGGGTAGCATAGCTTTGCGCGATAGCTTAAATTGACAAGAGGCTCGAGTACTTTATTGTTACAAAATTTCAAGGTTTTATGACGCTCCAGTAAAAAGTTACAAGCATTTGTATGTTGCAAACTTTGATAGGTGTAGGACGTACCATACAAAGATGCTAGGGCCATTTTAAATTTCATCAGTGTTTGATTTAGGACTCAAGGGTAGCATAGCTTTGAGCGATAGCTTAAATTGACAAGAGGCTCGAGTACTTTATTGTTACAAAATTTCAAGGTTTTAAGACGCTCCAGTAAAAAGTTACAAGCATTTGTATGTTGCAAACTTTGATAGGTGTAGGACATACCGTATAAAAGTTAGGGCCATTTGAAGTTTTATGAGTGTTTGATTTAGGCCTCAAGGGTAGCATAGCTTTGAGCGATAGCTTAAATAGACAAGAGGCTCGAGTACTTTATTGTTACAAAATTTCAAGGTTTTATGACGCTCCAGTAAAAAGTTACAAGCATTTGTATGTTGCAAACTTTGATAGGTGTAGGACGTACCGTACAGAAGCTAGGGCCATTTGAAATTTTATCAGTGTTTGATTTAGGACTAAGGGTAGCATAGCTTTGAGCGATAGCTTAAATTGACAAGAGGCTCTAGTACTTTATTGTTACAAAATTTCAAGGTTTTATGACGCTCCAGTAAAAAGTTACAAGCATTTGTATGTTGCAAACTTTGATAGGTGTAGGACGTACCATACAGAAGCTAGGGCCATTTTAAATTTTATCAGTGTTTGATTTAGGACTCAAGGGTAGCATAGCTTTGAGCGATAGCTTAAATTGACAAGAGGCTCGAGTACTTTATTGTTACAAAATTTCAAGGTTTTATGACGGTCCAGTAAGAAGTTACAAGCATTTGTATGTTGCAAACTTTGATAGGTGTAGGACGTACCATACAGAAGCTAGGGCCATTTTAAATTTTATCAGTGTTTGATTTAGGACTCAAGGGTAGCATAGCTTTGAGCGATAGCTTAAATTGACAAGAGGCTCGAGTACTTTATTGTTACAAAATTTCAAGGTTTTATGACGCTCCAGTAAAAAGTTACAAACATTTGTATGTTGCAAACTTTGATAGGTGTAGGACGTACCGTATAAAAGTTAGGGCCACTTGAAGTTTTATGAGTGTTTGATTTAGGCCTCAAGGGTAGCATAGCTTTGAGCGATAGCTTAAATTGACAAGAGGCTCGAGTACTTTATTGTTACAAAATTTCAAGGTTTTATGACGCTCCAGTAAAAAGTTACAAGCATTTGTATGTTGCAAACTTTGATAGGTGTAGGACGTACCGTATAAAAGTTAGGGCCATTTGAAGTTTTATGAGTGTTTGATTTAACCTCAAGGGTAGCATAGCTTTGAGCGATAGCTTAAATTGACAAGAGGCTCGAGTACTTTATTGTTACAAAATTTCAAGATTTTTTGACGCTCCAGTAAAAAGTTACAAGCATTTGTATGTTGCAAACTTTGATTGGTGTAGGGCGTACCGTATAGAAGTTAGGTCCATTTGAAGTTTTATCAGAGTTTGATTTGGAACTCAAGGGTAGCATAGCTTTGCGCGATAGCTTAAATTGACAAGAGGCTCGAGTACTTTATTGTTACAAAATTTCAAGGTTTTATGTCGCTCCAGTAAAAATTTGAAAGCATTTGTATGTTGCAAACTTTGATAGGTGTAGGACGTACCGTATAGAAGTTAGGGCCATTTGAAGTTTTATCAGTGTTTGATTTAGGCCTCAAGGGTAGCATAGCTTTGAGCGATAGCTTAAATTGACAAGAGGCTCGAGTACTTTATTGTTACAAAATTTCAAGGTTTTATGGCGCTCCAGTAAAAAGTAACAAGCATTTGTATGTTGCAAACTTTGATTGGTGTAGGGCGTACCGTATAGAAGTTAGGTCCATTTGAAGTTTTATCAGAATTTGATTTGGAACTCAAGGGTAGCATAGCTTTGCGCGATAGCTTAAATTGACAAGAGGCTCGAGTACTTTATTGTTACAAAATTTCAAGGTTTTATGACGCTCCAGTAAAAAGTTACAAGCATTTGTATGTTGCAAACTTTGATAGGTGTAGGACGTACCGTATAGAAGTTAGGGCCATTTGAAGTTTTATGAGTGTTTGATTTAGGCCTCAAGGGTAGCATAGTTTTGAGCGATAGCTTAAATTGACAAGAGGCTCGAGTACTTTATTGTTACAAAATTTCAAGGTTTTATGACGCTCCAGTAAAAAGTTACAAGCATTTGTATCTTGCAAACTTTGATTGGTGTAGGACGTACCGTATAGAAGTTAGGTCCATTTGAAGTTTTATCAGAGTTTGATTTGGAACTCAAGGGTAGCATAGCTTTGCGCTATAGCTTAAATTGACAAGAGGCTCGAGTACTTTATTGTTACAAAATTTCAAGGTTTTATGACGCTCCAGTAAAAAGTTACAAGCATTTGTATGTTGCAAACTTTGATAGGTGTAGGACGTACCGTACAGAAGCTAGGGCCATTTGAAATTTTATCAGTGTTTGATTTAGGACTCAAGGGTAGCATAGCGTTGAGCGACAGCTTAAATTGACAAGAGGCTCGAGTACTTTATTGTTACAAAATTTCAAGGTTTTTAGACGCTCCAGTAAAAAGTTACAAGCATTTGTATGTTGCAAACTTTGATAGGTGTAGGACGTACCGTATAAAAGTAAGGGCCATTTGAAGTTTTATGAGTGTTTGATTTAGGCCTCAAGGGTAGCATAGCTTTGAGCGATAGCTTAAATTGACAAGAGGCTCGAGTACTTTATTGTTACAAATTTCAAGGTTTTATGACGCTCCAGTAAAAAGTTACAACCATTTGTATGTTGCAAACTTTGATAGGTGTAGGGCGTACCGTATAGAAGTTAGGTCCATTTGAAGTTTTATCAGAGTTTGATTTGGAACTCAAGGGTAGCATAGCTTTGCGCGACAGCTTAAATTGACAAGAGGCTCGAGTACTTTATTGTTACAATATTTCAAGGTTTTATGACGGTCCAGTAAAAAGTTACAAGCATTTGTATGTTGCAAACTTTGATAGGTGTAGGACGTACCGTACAGAAGCTAGGGCCATTTGAAATTTTATCAGTGTTTGATTTAGGACTCAAGGGTAGCATAGCTTTGAGCGATAGCTTAAATTGACAAGAGGCTCGAGTACTTTATTGTTACAAAATTTCAAGGTTTTATGACGCTCCAGTAAAAAGTTACAAGCATTTGTATGTTGCAAACTTTGATAGGTGTAGGACGTACCGTATAAAAGTTAGGGCCATTTGAAGTTTTATGAGTGTTTGATTTAGGACTCAAGGGTAGCATAGCTTTGAGCGATAGCTTAAATTGACAAGAGGCTCGAGTACTTTATTGTTACAAAATTTCAAGGTTTTATGACGCTCCAGTAAAAAGTTACAAGCATTTGTATGTTGCAAACTTTGATAGGTGTAGGGCGTACCGTATAGAAGTTAGGTCCATTTGAAGTTTTATCAGAGTTTGATTTGGAACTCAAGGGTAGCATAGCTTTGCGCGACAGCTTAAATTGACAAGAGGCTCGAGTACTTTATTGTTACAATATTTCAAGGTTTTATGGCACTCCAGTAAAAAGTTACAAGCATTTGTATGTTGCAAACTTTGATAGGTGTAGGACGCACCGTATAAAAGTTAGGGCCATTTGAAGTTTTATGAGTGTTTGATTTAGGCCTCAAGGGTAGCATAGCTTTGAGCGATAGCTTCAATTGACAAGAGGCTCGAGAACTTTATTGTTACAAAATTTCAAGTTTTTATGACGCTCCAGTAAAAAGTTACAAGCATTTGTATGTTGCAAACTTTGATTGGTGTAGGACGTACCGAATAGAAGTTAGGGCCATTTGAAGTTTTATCAGTGTTTGATTTGGGATTCAAGGGTAGCATAGCTTTGAGCAATAGCTTAAATTGACAAGAGGCTCGAGTACTTTATTGTTACAAAATTTCAAGGCTTTATGACGCACCTGTAAAAAGTTACAAGCATTTGTATGTTGCTAACTTTGATAGGTGTAGGGCGTACCGTATAGAAGTTAGGGCCATTTGAAGTTTTATCAGTGTTTGATTTAGTACTCAAGGGTAGTATAGCTTTGAGCGATAGCTTAAATTGACAAGAGGCTCGAGTACTTTATTGTTACAAATTTCAAGGTTTTATGACGCTCCAGTAAAAAGTTACAACCATTTGTATGTTGCAAACTTTGATAGGTGTAGGGCGTACCGTATAGAAGTTAGGTCCATTTGAAGTTTTATCAGAGTTTGATTTGGAACTCAAGGGTAGCATAGCTTTGCGCGACAGCTTAAATTGACAAGAGGCTCGAGTACTTTATTGTTACAATATTTCAAGGTTTTATGACGGTCCAGTAAAAAGTTACAAGCATTTGTATGTTGCAAACTTTGATAGGTGTAGGACGTACCGTACAGAAGCTAGGGCCATTTGAAATTTTATCAGTGTTTGATTTAGGACTCAAGGGTAGCATAGCTTTGAGCGATAGCTTAAATTGACAAGAGGCTCGAGTACTTTATTGTTACAAAATTTCAAGGTTTTATGACGCTCCAGTAAAAAGTTACAAGCATTTGTATGTTGCAAACTTTGATAGGTGTAGGACGTACCGTATAAAAGTTAGGGCCATTTGAAGTTTTATGAGTGTTTGATTTAGGACTCAAGGGTAGCATAGCTTTGAGCGATAGCTTAAATTGACAAGAGGCTCGAGTACTTTATTGTTACAAAATTTCAAGGTTTTATGACGCTCCAGTAAAAAGTTACAAGCATTTGTATGTTGCAAACTTTGATAGGTGTAGGGCGTACCGTATAGAAGTTAGGTCCATTTGAAGTTTTATCAGAGTTTGATTTGGAACTCAAGGGTAGCATAGCTTTGCGCGACAGCTTAAATTGACAAGAGGCTCGAGTACTTTATTGTTACAATATTTCAAGGTTTTATGGCACTCCAGTAAAAAGTTACAAGCATTTGTATGTTGCAAACTTTGATAGGTGTAGGACGCACCGTATAAAAGTTAGGGCCATTTGAAGTTTTATGAGTGTTTGATTTAGGCCTCAAGGGTAGCATAGCTTTGAGCGATAGCTTCAATTGACAAGAGGCTCGAGAACTTTATTGTTACAAAATTTCAAGTTTTTATGACGCTCCAGTAAAAAGTTACAAGCATTTGTATGTTGCAAACTTTGATTGGTGTAGGACGTACCGAATAGAAGTTAGGGCCATTTGAAGTTTTATCAGTGTTTGATTTGGGATTCAAGGGTAGCATAGCTTTGAGCAATAGCTTAAATTGACAAGAGGCTCGAGTACTTTATTGTTACAAAATTTCAAGGCTTTATGACGCACCTGTAAAAAGTTACAAGCATTTGTATGTTGCTAACTTTGATAGGTGTAGGGCGTACCGTATAGAAGTTAGGGCCATTTGAAGTTTTATCAGTGTTTGATTTAGTACTCAAGGGTAGTATAGCTTTGAGCGATAGCTTAAAGTGACAAGAGGCTCGAGTACTTTATTGTTACAAAATTTCAAGGTTTTATGACGCTCCAGTAAAAAGTTACAAGCATTTGTATGTTGCAAACTTTGATAGGTGTAGGACGTACCGTACAGAAGCTAGGGCCATTTGAAATTTTATCAGTGTTTGATTTAGGACTCAAGGGTAGCATAGCTTTGAGCGATAGCTTAAATTGACAAGAGGCTCGAGTACTTTATTGTTACAAAATTTCAAGGTTTTATGACGCTCCAGTAAAAAGTTACAAACATTTGTATGTTGCAAACTTTGATAGGTGTAGGACGTACCGTATAGAAGTTAGGGCCATTTGAAGTTTTATCAGTGTTTGATTTAGGCCTCAAGGGTAGCATAGCTTTGAGCGATAGCTTAAATTGACAAGAGGCTCGAGTACTTTATTGTTACAAAATTTCAAGGTTTTATGGCGCTCCAGTAAAAAGTAACAAGCATTTGTATGTTGCAAACTTTGATTGGTGTAGGGCGTACCGTATAGAAGTTAGGTCCATTTGAAGTTTTATCAGAATTTGATTTGGAACTCAAGGGTAGCATAGCTTTGCGCGATAGCTTAAATTGACAAGAGGCTCGAGTACTTTATTGTTACAAAATTTCAAGGTTTTATGACGCTCCAGTAAAAAGTTACAAGCATTTGTATGTTGCAAACTTTGATAGGTGTAGGACGTACCGTATAGAAGTTAGGGCCATTTGAAGTTTTATGAGTGTTTGATTTAGGCCTCAAGGGTAGCATAGTTTTGAGCGATAGCTTAAATTGACAAGAGGCTCGAGTACTTTATTGTTACAAAATTTCAAGGTTTTATGACGCTCCAGTAAAAAGTTACAAGCATTTGTATCTTGCAAACTTTGATTGGTGTAGGACGTACCGTATAGAAGTTAGGTCCATTTGAAGTTTTATCAGAGTTTGATTTGGAACTCAAGGGTAGCATAGCTTTGCGCTATAGCTTAAATTGACAAGAGGCTCGAGTACTTTATTGTTACAAAATTTCAAGGTTTTATGACGCTCCAGTAAAAAGTTACAAGCATTTGTATGTTGCAAACTTTGATAGGTGTAGGACGTACCGTACAGAAGCTAGGGCCATTTGAAATTTTATCAGTGTTTGATTTAGGACTCAAGGGTAGCATAGCGTTGAGCGACAGCTTAAATTGACAAGAGGCTCGAGTACTTTATTGTTACAAAATTTCAAGGTTTTTAGACGCTCCAGTAAAAAGTTACAAGCATTTGTATGTTGCAAACTTTGATAGGTGTAGGACGTACCGTATAAAAGTAAGGGCCATTTGAAGTTTTATGAGTGTTTGATTTAGGCCTCAAGGGTAGCATAGCTTTGAGCGATAGCTTAAATTGACAAGAGGCTCGAGTACTTTATTGTTACAAATTTCAAGGTTTTATGACGCTCCAGTAAAAAGTTACAACCATTTGTATGTTGCAAACTTTGATAGGTGTAGGGCGTACCGTATAGAAGTTAGGTCCATTTGAAGTTTTATCAGAGTTTGATTTGGAACTCAAGGGTAGCATAGCTTTGCGCGACAGCTTAAATTGACAAGAGGCTCGAGTACTTTATTGTTACAATATTTCAAGGTTTTATGACGGTCCAGTAAAAAGTTACAAGCATTTGTATGTTGCAAACTTTGATAGGTGTAGGACGTACCGTACAGAAGCTAGGGCCATTTGAAATTTTATCAGTGTTTGATTTAGGACTCAAGGGTAGCATAGCTTTGAGCGATAGCTTAAATTGACAAGAGGCTCGAGTACTTTATTGTTACAAAATTTCAAGGTTTTATGACGCTCCAGTAAAAAGTTACAAGCATTTGTATGTTGCAAACTTTGATAGGTGTAGGACGTACCGTATAAAAGTTAGGGCCATTTGAAGTTTTATGAGTGTTTGATTTAGGACTCAAGGGTAGCATAGCTTTGAGCGATAGCTTAAATTGACAAGAGGCTCGAGTACTTTATTGTTACAAAATTTCAAGGTTTTATGACGCTCCAGTAAAAAGTTACAAGCATTTGTATGTTGCAAACTTTGATAGGTGTAGGGCGTACCGTATAGAAGTTAGGTCCATTTGAAGTTTTATCAGAGTTTGATTTGGAACTCAAGGGTAGCATAGCTTTGCGCGACAGCTTAAATTGACAAGAGGCTCGAGTACTTTATTGTTACAATATTTCAAGGTTTTATGGCACTCCAGTAAAAAGTTACAAGCATTTGTATGTTGCAAACTTTGATAGGTGTAGGACGCACCGTATAAAAGTTAGGGCCATTTGAAGTTTTATGAGTGTTTGATTTAGGCCTCAAGGGTAGCATAGCTTTGAGCGATAGCTTCAATTGACAAGAGGCTCGAGAACTTTATTGTTACAAAATTTCAAGTTTTTATGACGCTCCAGTAAAAAGTTACAAGCATTTGTATGTTGCAAACTTTGATTGGTGTAGGACGTACCGAATAGAAGTTAGGGCCATTTGAAGTTTTATCAGTGTTTGATTTGGGATTCAAGGGTAGCATAGCTTTGAGCAATAGCTTAAATTGACAAGAGGCTCGAGTACTTTATTGTTACAAAATTTCAAGGCTTTATGACGCACCTGTAAAAAGTTACAAGCATTTGTATGTTGCTAACTTTGATAGGTGTAGGGCGTACCGTATAGAAGTTAGGGCCATTTGAAGTTTTATCAGTGTTTGATTTAGTACTCAAGGGTAGTATAGCTTTGAGCGATAGCTTAAAGTGACAAGAGGCTCGAGTACTTTATTGTTACAAAATTTCAAGGTTTTATGACGCTCCAGTAAAAAGTTACAAGCATTTGTATGTTGCAAACTTTGATAGGTGTAGGACGTACCGTACAGAAGCTAGGGCCATTTGAAATTTTATCAGTGTTTGATTTAGGACTCAAGGGTAGCATAGCTTTGAGCGATAGCTTAAATTGACAAGAGGCTCGAGTACTTTATTGTTACAAAATTTCAAGGTTTTATGACGCTCCAGTAAAAAGTTACAAGCATTTGAATGTTGCAAACTTTGATAGGTGTAGGACGTACCGTAGAGAAGCTAGGGCCATTTGAAATTTTATCAGTGTTTGATTTAGGACTCAAGGGTAGCATAGCTTTGAGCGATAGCTTAAATTGACAAGAGGCTCGAGTACTTTATTGTTACAAAATTTCAAGGTTTTATGACGGTCCAGTAAAAAGTTACAAGCATTTGTAAGTTGCAAACTTTGATAGGTGTAGGACGTACCGTACAGAAGCTAGGGCCATTTGAAATTTTATCAGTGTTTGATTTAGGACTCAAGGGTAGCATAGCTTTGAGCGATAGCTTAAATTGACAAGAGGCTCGAGTACTTTATTGTTACAAAATTTCAAGGTTTTATGACGCTCCAGTAAAAAGTTACAAGCATTTGTATGTTGCAAACTTTGATAGGTGTAGGACGTACCGTATAAAAGTTAGCGCCACTTGAAGTTTTATGAGTGTTTGATTTAGGCCTCACGGGTAGCATAGCTTAGAGCGATAGCTTAAATTGACAAGAGGCTCGAGTACTTTATTGTTACAAAATTTCAAGGTTTTATGACGCTCCAGTAAAAAGTTACAAGCATTTGTATGTTGCAAACTTTGATAGGTAGGACGTACCGTATAAAAGTTAGGGCCATTTGAAGTTTTATGAGTGTTTGATTTAGGTCTCAAGGGTAGCATAGCTTTGAGCGATAGCTTAAATTGACAAGAGGCTCGAGTACTTTATTGTTACAAATTTTCAAGGGTTTTTGACGCTCCAGTAAAAAGTTACAAGCATTTGTATGTTGCAAACTTTGATTGGTGTAGGGCGTACCGTATAGAAGTTAGGTCCATTTAAAGTTTTATCAGAGTTTGATTTGGAACTCAAGGGTAGCATAGCTTTGCGCGATAGCTTAAATTGACAAGAGGCTCGAGTACTTTATTGTTACAAAATTTCAAGGTTTTATGACGCTACAGTAAAAAGTTACAAGCATTTGTATGTTGCAAACTTTGATAGGTGTAGGACGTACCGTATAAAAGTTAGGGCCATTTGAAGTTTTATGAGTGTTTGATTTAGGCCTCAAGGGTAGCATAGCTTTGAGCGATAGCTTAAATTGACAAGAGGCTCGATTACTTTATTGTTACAAAATTTCAAGGTTTTATGACGCTCCAGTAAAAAGTTACAAGCATTTGTATGTTGCAAACTTTGATTGGTGTAGGACGTACCGAATAGAAGTTAGGGTCATTTGAAGTTTTATCAGTGTTTGATTTGGGATTCAAGGGTAGCATAGCTTTGAGCAATAGCTTAAATTGACAAGAGGCTCGAGTACTTTATTGTTACAAAATTTCAAGGTTTTATGACGCACCTGTAAAAAGTTACAAGCATTTGTATGTTGCTAACTTTGATAGGTGTAGGGCGTACCGTATAAAAGTTAGGGCCATTTGAAGTTTTATCAGTGTTTGATTTAGTACTCAAGGGTAGTATACCTTTGAGCGATAGCTTAAATTGACAAGAGGCTCGAGTACTTTATTATTACAAAATTTCAAGGTTTTATGACGCTCCAGTAAAAAGTTACAAGCATTTGTATGTTGCAAACTTTGATAGGTGTAAGGTGTACCGTATAGATGTTAGGGCCATTGGAAGTTTTATCAGTGTTTGATTTGGGACTCTAGGGTAGCGTAGCTTTGCGCGATAGCTTAAATTGACAAGAGGCTCGAGTACTTTATTGTTATAAAATTTCAAGGTTTTATGACGCTCCAGTAAAAAGTTACAAGCATTTGTATGTTGCAAACTTTGATAGGTGTGGGACGTACCGTATAGAAGTTAGGGCCATTTGAAGTTTTGTGAGTGTTTGATTTAGGCCTCAAGGGTAGCATAGCTTTGAGCGATAGCTTAAATTGACAAGAGGCTCGAGTACTTTATTGTTACAAAATTTCAAGGTTTTATGACGCTCCAGTAAAAAGTTACAAGCATTTGCATGTTGCAAACTTTGATAGGTGTAGGGTGTACCGTATATATGTTAGGGCCATTTGAAGTTTTATCAATGTTTGATTTGGGACTCTAGGGTAGCATAGCTTTGCGCGATAGCTTAAATTGACAAGAGGCTCGAGTACTTTATTGTTACAAAATTTCAAGGTTTTATGACGCTCCAGTAAAAAGTTACAAGCATTTGTATGTTGCAAACTTTGATAGGTGTAGGACGTACCGTACAGAAGCTAGGGCCATTTGAAATTTTATCAGTGTTTGATTTAGGACTCAAGGGTAGCATAGATTTCAGCGATAGCTTAAATTGACAAGAGGCTCGAGTACTTTATTGTTACAAAATTTCAAGGTTTTATGACGCTCCAGTAAAAAGTTACAAGCATTTGTATGTTGCAAACTTTGATAGGTGTAGGACGTACCGTATAAAAGTTAGGGCCATTTGAAGTTTTATGAGTGTTGGATTTAGGCCTCAAGGGTAGCATAGCTTTGAGCGATAGCTTAAATTGACAAGAGGCTCGAGTACTTTATTGGTACAAAATTTCAAGGTTTTATGACGCTCCAGTAAAAAGTTACAAGCATTTGTATGTTGCAAACTTTGATTGGTGTAGGACGTACCGAATAGAAGTTAGGGCCATTTGAAGTTTTATCAGTGTTTGATTTGGGATTCAAGGGTAGCATAGCTTTGCGCGATAGCTTAAATTGACAAGAGGCTCGAGTACTTTATAGTTACAAAATTTCAAGGTTTTATGACGCTCCAGTAAAAAGTTACAAGCATTTGTATGTTGCAAACTTTGATAGGTGTAGGACGTACCGTAGAGAAGCAAGGGCCATTTGAAATTTTATCAGTGTTTGATTTAGGACTCAAGGGTAGTATAGCTTTGAGCGATAGCTTAAATTGACAAGAGGCTCGAGTACTTTATTGTTACAAAATTTCAAGGTTTTATGACGCTCCAGTAAAAAGTTACAAGCATTTGTATGTTGCAAACTTTGATTGGTGTAGGACGTACCGAATAGAAGTTAGGGCCATTTGAAGTTTTATCAGTGTTTGATTTGGGATTCAAGGGTAGCATAGCTTTGGGCGATAGCTTAAATTGACAAGAGGCTCGAGTACTTTATTGTTACAAAATTTCAAGGTTTTATGACGCTCCAGTAAAAAGTTACAAGCATTTGTATGTTGCAAACTTTGATAGGTGTAGGACGTACCGTATAAAAGTTAGGGCCATTTGAAGTTTTATGAGTGTTTGATTTAGGCCTCAAGGGTAGCATAGCTTTGAGCGATAGCTTAAATTGACAAGAGGCTCGATTACTTTATTGTTACAAAATTTCAAGGTTTTATGACGCTCCAGTAAAAAGTTACAAGCATTTGTATGTTGCAAACTTTGATTGGTGTAGGACGTACCGAATAGAAGTTAGGGCCATTTGAAGTTTTATCAGTGTTTGATTTGGGATTCAAGGGTAGCATAGCTTTGAGCAATAGCTTAAATTGACAAGAGGCTCGAGTACTTTATTGTTACAAAATTTCAAGGTTTTATGACGCACCTGTAAAAAGTTACAAGCATTTGTATGTTGCTAACTTTGATAGGTGTAGGGCGTACCGTATAAAAGTTAGGGCCATTTGAAGTTTTATCAGTGTTTGATTTAGTACTCAAGGGTAGTATACCTTTGTGCGATAGCTTAAATTGACAAGAGGCTCGAGTACTTTATTATTACAAAATTTCAAGGTTTTATGACGCTCCAGTAAAAAGTTACAAGCATTTGTATGTTGCAAACTTTGATAGGTGTAGGGTGTACCGTATATATGTTAGGGCCATTTGAAGTTTTATCAGTGTTTGATTTGTGACTCTACGGTAGCATAGCTTTGCGCGATGGCTTAAATTGACAAGAGGCTCGAGTACTTTATTGTTACAAAATTTCAAGGTTTTATGACGCTCCAGTAAAAAGTTACAAGCATTTGTATGTTGCAAACTTTGATAGGTGTAGGACGTACCGTACAGAAGCTAGGGCCATTTGAAATTTTATCAGTGTTTGATTTAGGACTCAAGGGTAGCATAGATTTGAGCGATAGCTTAAATTGACAAGAGGCTCGAGTACTTTATTGTTACAAAATTTCAAGGTTTTATGACGCTCCAGTAAAAAGTTACAAGCATTTGTATGTTGCAAACTTTGATAGGTGTAGGACGTACCGTATAAAAGTTAGGGCCATTTGAAGTTTTATGAGTGTTTGATTTAGGCCTCAAGGGTAGCATAGCTTTGAGCGATAGCTTAAATTGACAAGAGGCTCGAGTACTTTATTGGTACAAAATGTCAAGGTTTTATGACGCTCCAGTAAAAAGTTACAAGCATTTGTATGTTGCAAACTTTGATAGGTGTAGGGTGTACCGTATATATGTTAGGGCCATTTGAAGTTTTATCAGTGTTTGATTTGGGACTCTAGGGTAGCATAGCTTTGCGCGATAGCTTAAATTGACAAGAGGCTCGAGTACTTTATTGTTACAAAATTTCAAGGTTTTATGACGCTCCAGTAAAAAGTTAGAAGCATTTGTATGTTGCAAACTTTGATAGGTGTAGGACGTACCGTACAGAAGCTAGGGCCATTTGAAATTTTATCAGTGTTTGATTTAGGACTCAAGGGTAGCATAGATTTGAGCGATAGCTTAAATTGACAAGAGGCTCGAGTACTTTATTGTTACAAAATTTCAAGGTTTTATGACGCTCCAGTAAAAAGTTACAAGCATTTGTATGTTGCAAACTTTGATAGGTGTAGGACGTACCGTATAAAAGTTAGGGCCATTTGAAGTTTTATGAGTGTTTGATTTAGGCCTCAAGGGTAGCATAGCTTTGAGCGATAGCTTAAATTGACAAGAGGCTCGAGTACTTTATTGGTACAAAATTTCAAGGTTTTATGACGCTCCAGTAAAAAGTTACAAGCATTTGTATGTTGCAAACTTTGATAGGTGTAGGGTGTACCGTATATATGTTAGGGCCATTTGAAGTTTTATCAGTGTTTGATTTGGGACTCTAGGGTAGCATAGCTTTGCGCGATAGCTTAAATTGACAAGAGGCTCGAGTACTTTATTGTTACAAAATTTCAAGGTTTTATGACGCTCCAGTAAAAAGTTACAAGCATTTGTATGTTGCAAACTTTGATAGGTGTAGGACGTACCGTACAGAAGCTAGGGCCATTTGAAATTTTATCAGTGTTTGATTTAGGACTCAAGGGTAGCATAGATTTGAGCGATAGCTTAAATTGACAAGAGGCTCGAGTACTTTATTGTTACAAAATTTCAAGGTTTTATGACGCTCCAGTAAAAAGTTACAAGCATTTGTATGTTGCAAATTTTGATAGGTGTAGGACGTACCGTATAAAAGTTAGGGCCATTTGAAGTTTTATGAGTGTTTGATTTAGGCCTCAAGGGTAGCATAGCTTTGAGCGATAGCTTAAATTGACAAGAGGCTCGAGTACTTTATTGGTACAAAATTTCAAGGTTTTATGACGCTCCAGTAAAAAGTTACAAGCATTTGTATGTTGCAAACTTTGATAGGTGTAGGACGTACCGTAGAGAAGCAAGGGCCATTTGAAATTTTATCAGTGTTTGATTTAGGACTCAAGGGTAGTATAGCTTTGAGCGATAGCTTAAATTGACAAGAGGCTCGAGTACTTTATTGTTACAAAATTTCAAGGTTTTATGACGGTCCAGTAAAAAGTTACAAGCATTTGTAAGTTGCAAACTTTGATAGGTGTAGGACGTACCGTACAGAAGCTAGGGCCATTTGAAATTTTATCAGTGTTTGATTTAGGACTCAAGGGTAGCATAGCTTTGAGCGATAGCTTAAATTGACAAGAGGCTCGAGTACTTTATTGTTACAAAATTTCAAGGTTTTATGACGCTCCAGTAAAAAGTTACAAGCATTTGTATGTTGCAAACTTTGATAGGTGTAGGACGTACCGTATAAAAGTTAGGGCCATTTGAAGTTTTACGAGTGTTTGATTTAGGCCTCAAGGGTAGCATAGCTTTGAGCGATAGCTTAAATTGACAAGAGGCTCGATTACTTTATTGTTACAAAATTTCAAGGTTTTATGACGCTCCAGTAAAAAGTTACAAGCATTTGTATGTTGCAAACTTTGATTGGTGTAGGACGTACCGAATAGAAGTTAGGGCCATTTGAAGTTTTATCAGTGTTTGATTTGGGATTCAAGGGTAGCATAGCTTTGAGCAATAGCTTAAATTGACAAGAGGCTCGAGTACTTTATTGTTACAAAATTTCAAGGTTTTATGACGCACCTGTAAAAAGTTACAAGCATTTGTATGTTGCTAACTTTGATAGGTGTAGGGCGTACCGTATAAAGGTTAGGGCCATTTGAAGTTTTATCAGTGTTTGATTTAGTACTCAAGGGTAGTATACCTTTGAGCGATAGCTTAAATTGACAAGAGGCTCGAGTACTTTATTATTACAAAATTTCAAGGTTTTATGACGCTCCAGTAAAAAGTTACAAGCATTTGTATGTTGCAAACTTTGATAGGTGTAGGGTGTACCGTATATATGTTAGGGCCATTTGAAGTTTTATCAGTGTTTGATTTGTGACTCTACGGTAGCATAGCTTTGCGCGATGGCTTAAATTGACAAGAGGCTCGAGTACTTTATTGTTACAAAATTTCAAGGTTTTATGACGCTCCAGTAAAAAGTTACAAGCATTTGTATGTTGCAAACTTTGATAGGTGTAGGACGTACCGTACAGAAGCTAGGGCCATTTGAAATTTTATCAGTGTTTGATTTAGGACTCAAGGGTAGCATAGCTTTGAGCGATAACTTAAATTGACAAGAGGCTCGAGTACTTTATTGTTGCAAAATTTCAAGGTTTTATGACGCTCCAGTAAAAAGTTACAAGCATTTGTATGTTGCAAACTTTGATAGGTGTAGGACGTACCGTATAAAAGTTAGGGCCATTTGAAGTTTTATGAGTGTTTGATTTAGGCCTCAAGGGTAGCATAGCTTTGAGCGATAGCTTAAATTGACAAGAGGCTCGAGTACTTTATTGTTACAAAATTTCAAGGTTTTATGACGCTCCAGTAAACAGTTACAAGCATTTGTATGTTGCAAACTTTGATAGGTGTAGGACGTACCGTACAGAAGCTAGGGCCATTTGAAATTTTATCAGTGTTTGATTTAGGCCTCAAGGGTAGTATAGCTTTGAGCGATAGCTTAAATTGACAAGAGGCTCGAGTACTTTATTGTTATAAAATTTCAAGGTTTTATGACGCTCCAGTAAAAAGTTACAAGCATTTGTATGTTGCAAACTTTGATTGGTGTAGGACGTACCGAATAGAAGTTAGGGCCATTTGAAGTTTTATCAGTGTTTGATTTGGGATTCAAGGGTAGCATAGCTTTGCGCGATAGCTTAAATTGACAAGAGGCTCGAGTACTTTATTGTTACAAAATTTCAAGGTTTTATGACGCTCCAGTAAAAAGTTACAAGCATTTGTATGTTGCAAACTTTGATAGGTGTAGGACGTACCGTAGAGAAGCTAGGGCCAATTGAAATTTTATCAGTGTTTGATTTAGGACTCAAGGGTAGTATAGCTTTGAGCGATAGCTTAAATTGACAAGAGGCTCGAGTACTTTATTGTTACAAAATTTCAAGGTTTTATGACGGTCCAGTAAAAAGTTACAAGCATTTGTAAGTTGCAAACTTTGATAGGTGTAGGACGTACCGTACAGAAGCTAGGGCCATTTGAAATTTTATCAGTGTTTGATTTAGGACTCAAGGGTAGCATAGCTTTGAGCGATAGCTTAAATTGACAAGAGGCTCGAGTACTTTATTGTTACAAAATTTCAAGGTTTTATGACGCTCCAGTAAAAAGTTACAAGCATTTGTATGTTGCAAACTTTGATAGGTGTAGGACGTACCGTATAAAAGTTAGGGCCACTTGAAGTTTTATGAGTGTTTGATTTAGGCCTCACGGGTAGCATAGCTTAGAGCGATAGCTTAAATTGACAAGAGGCTCGAGTACTTTATTGTTACAAAATTTCAAGGTTTTATGACGCTCCAGTAAAAAGTTACAAGCATTTGTATGTTGCAAACTTTGATAGGTGTAGGACGTACCGTATAAAAGTTAGGGCCATTTGAAGTTTTATGAGTGTTTGATTTAGGTCTCAAGGGTAGCATAGCTTTGAGCGATAGCTTAAATTGACAAGAGGCTCGAGTACTTTATTGTTACAAAATTTCAAGGTTTTATGACGCTCCAGTAAAAAGTTACAAGCATTTGTATGTTGCAAACTTTGATTGGTGTAGGGCGTACCGTATAGAAGTTAGGTCCATTTGAAGTTTTATCAGAGTTTGATTTGGAACTCAAGGGTAGCATAGCTTTGCGCGATAGCTTAAATTGACAAGAGGCTCGAGTACTTTATTGTTACAAAATTTCAAGGTTTTATGACGCTCCAGTAAAAAGTTACAAGCATTTGTATGTTGCAAACTTTGATAGGTGTAGGACGTACCGTATAAAAGTTAGGGCCATTTGAAGTTTTATGAGTGTTTGATTTAGGCCTCAAGGGTAGCATAGCTTTGAGCGATAGCTTAAATTGACAAGAGGCTCGATTACTTTATTGTTACAAAATTTCAAGGTTTTATGACGCTCCAGTAAAAAGTTACAAGCATTTGTATGTTGCAAACTTTGATTGGTGTAGGACGTACCGAATAGAAGTTAGGGCCATTTGAAGTTTTATCAGTGTTTGATTTGGGATTCAAGGGTAGCATAGCTTTGAGCAATAGCTTAAATTGACAAGAGGCTCGAGTACTTTATTGTTACAAAATTTCAAGGTTTTATGACGCACCTGTAAAAAGTTACAAGCATTTGTATGTTGCTAACTTTGATAGGTGTAGGGCGTACCGTATAAAAGTTAGGGCCATTTGAAGTTTTATCAGTGTTTGATTTAGTACTGAAGGGTAGTATACCTTTGAGCGATAGCTTAAATTGACAAGAGGCTCGAGTACTTTATTATTACAAAATTTCAAGGTTTTATGACGCTCCAGTAAAAAGTTACAAGCATTTGTATGTTGCAAACTTTGATAGGTGTAGGGTGTACCGTATATATGTTAGGGCCATTTGAAGTTTTATCAGTTTTTGATTTGGGACTCTACGGTAGCATAGCTTTGCGCGATAGCTTAAATTGACAAGAGGCTCGAGTACTTTATTGTTACAAAATTTCAAGGTTTTATGACGCTCCAGTAAAAATTTACAAGCATTTGTATGTTGCAAACTTTGATAGGTGTAGGACGTACCGTACAGAAGCTAGGGCCATTTGAAATTTTATCAGTGTTTGATTTAGGACTCAAGGGTAGCATAGCTTTGAGCGATAGCTTAAATTGACAAGAGGCTCGAGTACTTTATTGTTACAAAATTTCAAGGTTTTATGACGCTCCAGTAAAAAGTTACAAGCATTTGTATGTTGCAAACTTTGATAGGTGTAGGACGTACCGTATAAAAGTTAGGGCCATTTGAAGTTTTATGAGTGTTTGATTTAGGCCTCAAGGGTAGCATAGCTTTGCGCGATAGCTTAAATTGACAAGAGGCTCGAGTACTTTATTGTTACAAAATTTCAAGGTTTTATGACGCTCCAGTAAAAAGTTACAAGCATTTGTATGTTGCAAACTTTGATTGGTGTAGGACGTACCGAATAGAAGTTAGGGCCATTTGAAGTTTTATCAGTGTTTGATTTGGGATTCAAGGGTAGCATAGCTTTGCGCGATAGCTTAAATTGACAAGAGGCTCGAGTACTTTATTGTTACAAAATTTCAAGGTTTTATGATGCTCCAGTAAAAAGTTACAAGCATTTGTATGTTGCAAACTTTGATAGGTGTAGGACGTACCGTATAAAAGTTAGGGCCACTTGAAGCTTTATGAGTGTTTGATTTAGGCCTCACGGGTAGCATAGCTTAGAGCGATAGCTTAAATTGACAAGAGGCTCGAGTACTTTATTGTTACAAAATTTCAAGGTTTTATGACGCTCCAGTAAAAAGTTACAAGCATTTGTATGTTGCAAACTTTGATAGGTGTAGGACGTACCGTATAAAAGTTAGGGCCATTTGAAGTTTTATGAGTGTTTGATTTAGGTCTCAAGGGTAGCATAGCTTTGAGCGATAGCTTAAATTGACAAGAGGCTCGAGTACTTTATTGTTACAAAATTTCAAGGTTTTTTGACGCTCCAGTAAAAAGTTACAAGCATTTGTATGTTGCAAACTTTGATTGGTGTAGGGCGTACCGTATAGAAGTTAGGTCCATTTGAAGATTTATCA
Organism: Clusia tigrina; assembly: GCA_920105625.2. Lineage (NCBI taxonomy): Eukaryota > Metazoa > Arthropoda > Insecta > Diptera > Clusiidae > Clusia > Clusia tigrina. The sequence continues at coordinate 104,700,569 of OV050033.1, read as the reverse complement.
GAGTTTGATTTGGAACTCAAGGGTAGCATAGCTTTGCGCGATAGCTTAAATTGACAAGAGGCTCGAGTACTTTATTGTTACAAAATTTCAAGGTTTTATGACGCTCCAGTAAAAAGTTACAAGCATTTGTATGTTGCAAAATTTGATAGGTGTAGGACGTACCGTATAAAAGTTAGGGCCATTTGAAGTTTTATGAGTGTTTGATTTAGGCCTCAAGGGTAGCATAACTTTGAGCGATAGCTTAAATTGACAAGAGGCTCGATTACTTTATTGTTACAAAATTTCAAGGTTTTATGACGCTCCAGTAAAAAGTTACAAGCATTTGTATGTTGCAAACTTTGATTGCACGTATCGAATAGAAGTTAGGGCCATTTGAAGTTTTATCAGTGTTTGATTTGGGATTCAAGGGTAGCATAGCTTTGAGCAATAGCTTAAATTGACAAGATGCTTGAGTACTTTATTGTTACAAAATTTCAAGGTTTTATGACGCACCTGTAAAAAGTTACAAGCATTTGTATGTTGCTAACTTTGATAGATGTAGGGCGTACCGTATAAAAGTTAGGGCCATTTGAAGTTTTATCAGTGTTTGATTTAGTACTCAAGGGTAGTATACCTTTGAGCGATAGCTTAAATTGACAAGAGGCTCGAGTACTTTATTATTACAAAATTTCAAGGTTTTATGACGCTCCAGTAAAAAGTTACAAGCATTTGTATGTTGCAAACTTTGATAGGTGTAGGGTGTACCGTATATATGTTAGGGCCATTTGAAGTTTTATCAGTGTTTGATTTGGGACTCTAGGGTAGCATAGCTTTGCGCGATAGCTTAAATTGACAAGAGGCTCGAGTACTTTATTGTTACAAAATTTCAAGGTTTTATGACGCTCCAGTAAAAAGTTACAAGCATTTGTATGTTGCAAACTTTGATAGGTGTAGGACGTACCGTACAGAAGCTAGGGCCATTTGAAATTTTATCAGTGTTTGATTTAGGACTCGAGGGTAGCATAGCTTTGAGCGATAGCTTAAATTGACAAGAGGCTCGAGTACTTTATTGTTACAAAATTTCAATTTTTTATGACGCTCCAGTAAAAAGTTACAAGCATTTGTATGTTGCAAACTTTGATAGGTGTAGGATGTACCGTATAAAAGTTAGGGCCATTTGAAGTTTTATGAGTGTTTGATTTAGGCCTCAAGGGTAGCATAGCTTTGAGCGATAGCTTAAATTGACAAGAGGCTCGAGTACTTTATTGTTATAAAATTTCAAGGTTTTATGACGCTCCAGTAAAAAGTTACAAGCATTTGTATGCTGCAAATTTTGATTGGTGTAGGACGTACCGAATAGAAGTTAGGGCCATTTGTAGTTTTATCAGTGTTTGATTTGGGATTCAAGGGTAGCATAGCTTTGCGCGATAGCTTAAATTGACAAGAGGCTCGAGTACTTTATTGTTACAAAATTTCAAGGTTTTATGACGCTCCAGTAAAAAGTTACAAGCATTTGTATGTTGCAAACTTTGATAGGTGTAGGACGTACCGTACAGAAGCTAGGGCCATTTGAAATTTTATCAGTGTTTGATTTAGGACTCAAGAGTAGCATAGCTTTGAGCGATAGCTTAAATTGACAAGAGGCTCGAGTACTTTATTGTTACAAAATTTCAAAGTTTCATGACGCTCCAGTAAAAAGTTACAAGCATTTGTATGTTGCAAACTTTGATAGGTGTAGGACGTACCGTATAAAAGTTAGGGTCATTTGAAGTTTTATGAGTGTTTGATTTAGGCCTCAAGGGTAGCATAGCTTTGAGCGATAGCTTAAATTGACAAGAGGCTCGAGTACTTTATTGTTACAAAATTTCAAGGTTTTATGACGCTCCAGTAAAAAGTTACAAGCATTTGTATGTTGCAAACTTTGATTGGTGTAGGGCGTACCGTATAGAAGTTAGGTCCATTTGAAGTTTTATCAGAGTTTGATTTGGAACTCAAGGGTAGCATAGCTTTGCGCGATAGCTTAAATTGACAAGAGGCTCGAGTACTTTATTGTTACAAAATTTCAAGGTTTTATGACGCTCCAGTAAAAAGTTACAAGCATTTGTATGTTGCAAACTTTGATAGGTGTAGGACGTACCGTATAAAAGTTAGGGCCATTTGAAGTTTTATGAGTGTTTGATTTAGGCCTCAAGGGTAGCATAGCTTTGAGCGATAGCTTAAATTGACAAGAGGCTCGATTACTTTATTGTTACAAAATTTCAAGGTTTTATGACGCTCCAGTAAAAAGTTACAAGCATTTGTATGTTGCAAACTTTGATTGGTGTAGGACGTACCGAATAGAAGTTAGGGCCATTTGAAGTTTTATCAGTGTTTGATTTGGGATTCAAGGGTAGCATAGCTTTGAGCAATAGCTTAAATTGACAAGAGGCTCGAGTACTTTATTGTTACAAAATTTCAAGGTTTTATGACGCACCTGTAAAAAGTTACAAGCATTTGTATGTTGCTAACTTTGATAGGTGTAGGGCGTACCGTATAAAAGTTAGGGCCATTTGAAGTTTTATCAGTGTTTGATTTAGTACTGAAGGGTAGTATACCTTTGAGCGATAGCTTAAATTGACAAGAGGCTCGAGTACTTTATTATTACAAAATTTCAAGGTTTTATGACGCTCCAGTAAAAAGTTACAAGCATTTGTATGTTGCAAACTTTGATAGGTGTAGGGTGTACCGTATATATGTTAGGGCCATTTGAAGTTTTATCAGTTTTTGATTTGGGACTCTACGGTAGCATAGCTTTGCGCGATAGCTTAAATTGACAAGAGGCTCGAGTACTTTATTGTTACAAAATTTCAAGGTTTTATGACGCTCCAGTAAAAAGTTACAAGCATTTGTATGTTGCAAACTTTGATAGGTGTAGGACGTACCGTACAGAAGCTAGGGCCATTTGAAGTTTTATCAGAGTTTGATTTGGAACTCAAGGGTAGCATAGCTTTGCGCGATAGCTTAAATTGACAAGAGGCTCGAGTACTTTATTGTTACAAAATTTCAAGGTTTTATGACGCTCCAGTAAAAAGTTACAAGCATTTGTATGTTGCAAACTTTGATAGGTGTAGGACGTACCGTATAAAAGTTAGGGCCATTTGAAGTTTTATGAGTGTTTGATTTAGGCCTCAAGGGTAGCATAGCTTTGAGCGATAGCTTAAATTGACAAGAGGCTCGATTACTTTATTGTTACAAAATTTCAAGGTTTTATGACGCTCCAGTAAAAAGTTACAAGCATTTGTATGTTGCAAACTTTGATTGGTGTAGGACGTACCGAATAGAAGTTAGGGCCATTTGAAGTTTTATCAGTGTTTGATTTGGGATTCAAGGGTAGCATAGCTTTGAGCAATAGCTTAAATTGACAAGAGGCTCGAGTACTTTATTGTTACAAAATTTCAAGGTTTTATGACGCACCTGTAAAAAGTTACAAGCATTTGTATGTTGCTAACTTTGATAGGTGTAGGGCGTACCGTATAAAAGTTAGGGCCATTTGAAGTTTTATCAGTGTTTGATTTAGTACTGAAGGGTAGTATACCTTTGAGCGATAGCTTAAATTGACAAGAGGCTCGAGTACTTTATTATTACAAAATTTCAAGGTTTTATGACGCTCCAGTAAAAAGTTACAAGCATTTGTATGTTGCAAACTTTGATAGGTGTAGGGTGTACCGTATATATGTTAGGGCCATTTGAAGTTTTATCAGTTTTTGATTTGGGACTCTACGGTAGCATAGCTTTGCGCGATAGCTTAAATTGACAAGAGGCTCGAGTACTTTATTGTTACAAAATTTCAAGGTTTTATGACGCTCCAGTAAAAATTTACAAGCATTTGTATGTTGCAAACTTTGATAGGTGTAGGACGTACCGTACAGAAGCTAGGGCCATTTGAAATTTTATCAGTGTTTGATTTAGGACTCAAGGGTAGCATAGCTTTGAGCGATAGCTTAAATTGACAAGAGGCTCGAGTACTTTATTGTTACAAAATTTCAAGGTTTTATGACGCTCCAGTAAAAAGTTACAAGCATTTGTATGTTGCAAACTTTGATAGGTGTAGGACGTACCGTATAAAAGTTAGGGCCATTTGAAGTTTTATGAGTGTTTGATTTAGGCCTCAAGGGTAGCATAGCTTTGAGCGATAGCTTAAATTGACAAGAGGCTCGAGTACTTTATTGTTACAAAATTTCAAGGTTTTATGACGCTCCAGTAAAAAGTTACAAGCATTTGTATGTTGCAAACTTTGATTGGTGTAGGACGTACCGAATAGAAGTTAGGGCCATTTGAAGTTTTATCAGTGTTTGATTTGGGATTCAAGGGTAGCATAGCTTTGCGCGATAGCTTAAATTGACAAGAGGCTCGAGTACTTTATTGTTACAAAATTTCAAGGTTTTATGATGCTCCAGTAAAAAGTTACAAGCATTTGTATGTTGCAAACTTTGATAGGTGTAGGACGTACCGTAGAGAAGCTAGGGCCATTTGAAATTTTATCAGTGTTTGATTTAGGACTCAAGGGTAGCATAGCTTTGAGCGATAGCTTAAATTGACAAGAGGCTCGAGTACTTTATTGTTACAAAATTTCAAGGTTTTATGACGCTCCAGTAAAAAGTTACAAGCATTTGTATGTTGCAAACTTTGATAGGTGTAGGACGTACCGTATAAAAGTTAGGGCCACTTGAAGCTTTATGAGTGTTTGATTTAGGCCTCACGGGTAGCATAGCTTAGAGCGATAGCTTAAATTGACAAGAGGCTCGAGTACTTTATTGTTACAAAATTTCAAGGTTTTATGACGCTCCAGTAAAAAGTTACAAGCATTTGTATGTTGCAAACTTTGATAGGTGTAGGACGTACCGTATAAAAGTTAGGGCCATTTGAAGTTTTATGAGTGTTTGATTTAGGTCTCAAGGGTAGCATAGCTTTGAGCGATAGCTTAAATTGACAAGAGGCTCGAGTACTTTATTGTTACAAAATTTCAAGGTTTTTTGACGCTCCAGTAAAAAGTTACAAGCATTTGTATGTTGCAAACTTTGATTGGTGTAGGGCGTACCGTATAGAAGTTAGGTCCATTTGAAGATTTATCAGAGTTTGATTTGGAACTCAAGGGTAGCATAGCTTTGCGCGATAGCTTAAATTGACAAGAGGCTCGAGTACTTTATTGTTACAAAATTTCAAGGTTTTATGACGCTCCAGTAAAAAGTTACAAGCATTTGTATGTTGCAAAATTTGATAGGTGTAGGACGTACCGTATAAAAGTTAGGGCCATTTGAAGTTTTATGAGTGTTTGATTTAGGCCTCAAGGGTAGCATAACTTTGAGCGATAGCTTAAATTGACAAGAGGCTCGATTACTTTATTGTTACAAAATTTCAAGGTTTTATGACGCTCCAGTAAAAAGTTACAAGCATTTGTATGTTGCAAACTTTGATTGCACGTATCGAATAGAAGTTAGGGCCATTTGAAGTTTTATCAGTGTTTGATTTGGGACTCTAGGGTAGCATAGCTTTGCGCGATAGCTTAAATTGACAAGAGGCTCGAGTACTTTATTGTTACAAAATTTCAAGGTTTTATGACGCTCCAGTAAAAAGTTACAAGCATTTGTATGTTGCAAACTTTGATAGGTGTAGGACGTACCGTACAGAAGCTAGGGCCATTTGAAATTTTATCAGTGTTTGATTTAGGACTCGAGGGTAGCATAGCTTTGAGCGATAGCTTAAATTGACAAGAGGCTCGAGTACTTTATTGTTACAAAATTTCAATTTTTTATGACGCTCCAGTAAAAAGTTACAAGCATTTGTATGTTGCAAACTTTGATAGGTGTAGGATGTACCGTATAAAAGTTAGGGCCATTTGAAGTTTTATGAGTGTTTGATTTAGGCCTCAAGGGTAGCATAGCTTTGAGCGATAGCTTAAATTGACAAGAGGCTCGAGTACTTTATTGTTATAAAATTTCAAGGTTTTATGACGCTCCAGTAAAAAGTTACAAGCATTTGTATGCTGCAAATTTTGATTGGTGTAGGACGTACCGAATAGAAGTTAGGGCCATTTGTAGTTTTATCAGTGTTTGATTTGGGATTCAAGGGTAGCATAGCTTTGCGCGATGGCTTAAATTGACAAGAGGCTCGAGTACTTTATTGTTACAAAATTTCAAGGTTTTATGACGCTCCAGTAAAAAGTTACAAGCATTTGTATGTTGCAAACTTTGATAGGTGTAGGACGTACCGTACAGAAGCTAGGGCCATTTGAAATTTTATCAGTGTTTGATTTAGGACTCAAGAGTAGCATAGCTTTGAGCGATAGCTTAAATTGACAAGAGGCTCGAGTACTTTATTGTTACAAAATTTCAAAGTTTCATGACGCTCCAGTAAAAAGTTACAAGCATTTGTATGTTGCAAACTTTGATAGGTGTAGGACGTACCGTATAAAAGTTAGGGTCATTTGAAGTTTTATGAGTGTTTGATTTAGGCCTCAAGGGTAGCATAGCTTTGAGCGATAGCTTCAATTGACAAGAGGCTCGAGTACTTTATTGTTACAAAATTTCAAGGTTTTATGACGCTCCAGTAAAAAGTTACAAGCATTTGTATGCTGCAAATTTTGATTGGTGTAGGACGTACCGAATAGAAGTTAGGGCCATTTGTAGTTTTATCAGTGTTTGATTTGGGATTCAAGGGTAGCATAGCTTTGAGCGATAGCTTAAATTGACAAGAGGCTCGAGTACTTTATTGTTACAAAATTTCAAGGTTTTATGACGCTCCAGTAAAAAGTTACAAGCATTTGTATGTTGCAAACTTTGATAGGTGTAGGACGTACCGTACAGAAGCTAGGGCCATTTGAAATTTTATCAGTGTTTGATTTAGGACTCAAGAGTAGCATAGCTTTGAGCGATAGCTTAAATTGACAAGAGGCTCGAGTACTTTATTGTTACAAAATTTCAAAGTTTCATGACGCTCCAGTAAAAAGTTACAAGCATTTGTATGTTGCAAACTTTGATAGGTGTAGGACGTACCGTATAAAAGTTAGGGTCATTTGAAGTTTTATGAGTGTTTGATTTAGGCCTCAAGGGTAGCATAGCTTTGAGCGATAGCTTCAATTGACAAGAGGCTCGAGTACTTTATTGTTACAAAATTTCAAGGTTTTATGACGGTCCAGTAAAAAGTTACAAGCATTTGTAAGTTGCAAACTTTGATAGGTGTAGGACGTACCGCACAGAAGCTAGGGCCATTTGAAATTTTATCAGTGTTTGATTTAGGACTCAAGGGTAGCATAGCTTTGAGCGATAGCTTAAATTGACAAGAGGCTCGAGTACTTTATTGTTACAAAATTTCATGGTTTTATGACGCTCCAGTAAAAAGTTACAAGCATTTGTATGTTCCAAACTTTGATAGATGTAGGACGTACCGTATAAAAGTTAGGGCCACTTGAAGTTTTATGAGTGTTTGATTTAGGCCTCAAGGGTAGCATAGCTTAGAGCGATAGCTTAAATTGACAAGAGGCTCGAGTACTTTATTGTTACAAAATTTCAAGGTTTTATGACGCTCCAGTAAAAAGTTGCAAGCATTTGTATGTTGCAAACTTTGATAGGTGTAGGACGTACCGTATAAAAGTTAGGGCCATTTGAAGTTTTATGAGTGTTTGATTTAGGCCTCAAGGGTAGCATAGCTTTGAGCGATAGCTTAAATTGACAAGAGGCTCGATTACTTTATTGTTACAAAATTTCAAGGTTTTATGACGCTCCAGTAAAAAGATACAAGCATTTGTATGTTGCAAACTTTGATTGGTGTAGGACGTACCGAATAGAAGTTAGGGCCATTTGAAGTTTTATCAGTGTTTGATTTGGGATTCAAGGGTAGCATAGCTTTGCGCGATAGCTTAAATTGACAAGAGGCTCGAGTACTTTATTGTTACAAAATTTCAAGGTTTTATGACGCTCCAGTAAAAAGTTACAAGCATTTGTATGTTGCAAACTTTGATAGGTGTAGGACGTACCGTACAGAAGCTAGGGCCATTTGAAATTTTATCAGTGTTTGATTTAGGACTGAAGGGTAGCATAGCTTTGAGCGATAGCTTAAATTGACAAGAGGCTCGAGTACTTTATTGTTACAAAATTTCAAACTTTCATGACGCTCCAGTAAAAAGTTACAAGCATTTGTATGTTGCAAACTTTGATAGGTGTAGGACGTACCGTATAAAAGTTAGGGCCATTTGAAGTTTTATGAGTGTTTGATTTAGGCCTCAAGGGTAGCATAGCTTTGAGCGATAGCTTCAATTGACAAGAGGCTCGAGTACTTTATTGTTACAAAATTTCAAGGTTTTATGACGGTCCAGTAAAAAGTTACAAGCATTTGTAAGTTGCAAACTTTGATAGGTGTAGGACGTACCGCACAGAAGCTAGGGCCATTTGAAATTTTATCAGTGTTTGATTTAGGACTCAAGGGTAGCATAGCTTTGAGCGATAGCTTAAATTGACAAGAGGCTCGAGTACTTTATTGTTACAAAATTTCAAGGTTTTATGACGCTCCAGTAAAAAGTTACAAGCATTTGTATGTTGCAAACTTTGATAGGTGTAGGACGTACCGTATAAAAGTTAGTGTCATTTGAAGTTTTATGAGTGTTTGATTTAGGCCTCAAGGGTAGCATAGCTTTGAGCGATAGCTTCAATTGACAAGAGGCTCGAGTACTTTATTGTTACAAAATTTCAAGGTTTTATGACGGTCCAGTAAAAAGTTACAAGCATTTGTAAGTTGCAAACTTTGATAGGTGTAGGACGTACCGCACAGAAGCTAGGGCCATTTGAAATTTTATCAGTGTTTGATTTAGGACTCAAGGGTAGCATAGCTTTGAGCGATAGCTTAAATTGACAAGAGGCTCGAGTACTTTATTGTTACAAAATTTCAAGGTTTTATGACGCTCCAGTAAAAAGTTACAAGCATTTGTATGTTGCAAACTTTGATAGGTGTAGGACGTACCGTATAAAAGTTAGGGTCATTTGAAGTTTTATGAGTGTTTGATTTAGGCCTCAAGGGTAGCATAGCTTAGAGCGATAGCTTAAATTGACAAGAGGCTCGAGTACTTTATTGTTACAAAATTTCAAGGTTTTATGACGCTCCAGTAAAAAGTTGCAAGCATTTGTATGTTGCAAACTTTGATAGGTGTAGGACGTACCGTATAAAAGTTAGGGCCATTTGAAGTTTTATGAGTGTTTGATTTAGGCCTCAAGGGTAGCATAGCTTTGAGCGATAGCTTAAATTGACAAGAGGCTCGATTACTTCATTGTTACAAAATTTCAAGGTTTTATGACGCTCCAGTAAAAAGTTACAAGCATTTGTATGTTGCAAACTTTGATTGGTGTAGGACGTACCGAATAGAAGTTAGGTCCATTTGAAGTTTTATCAGTGTTTGATTTGGGATTCAAGGGTAGCATAGCTTTGCGCGATAGCTTAAATTTTCAAACTTTCATGACGCTCCAGTAAAAAGTTACAAGCATTTGTATGTTGCAAACTTTGATAGGTGTAGGACGTACCGTATAAAAGTTAGGGCCATTTGAAGTTTTATGAGTGTTTGATTTAGGCCTCAAGGGTAGCATAGCTTTGAGCGATAGCTTCAATTGACAAGAGGCTCGAGTACTTTATTGTTACAAAATTTCAAGGTTTTATGACGGTCCAGTAAAAAGTTACAAGCATTTGTAAGTTGCAAACTTTGATAGGTGTAGGACGTACCGCACAGAAGCTAGGGCCATTTGAAATTTTATCAGTGTTTGATTTAGGACTCAAGGGTAGCATAGCTTTGAGCGATAGCTTAAATTGACAAGAGGCTCGAGTACTTTATTGTTACAAAATTTCAAGGTTTTATGACGCTCCAGTAAAAAGTTACAAGCATTTGTATGTTGCAAACTTTGATAGGTGTAGGACGTACCGTATAAAAGTTAGTGTCATTTGAAGTTTTATGAGTGTTTGATTTAGGCCTCAAGGGTAGCATAGCTTTGAGCGATAGCTTCAATTGACAAGAGGCTCGAGTACTTTATTGTTACAAAATTTCAAGGTTTTATGACGGTCCAGTAAAAAGTTACAAGCATTTGTAAGTTGCAAACTTTGATAGGTGTAGGACGTACCGCACAGAAGCTAGGGCCATTTGAAATTTTATCAGTGTTTGATTTAGGACTCAAGGGTAGCATAGCTTTGAGCGATAGCTTAAATTGACAAGAGGCTCGAGTACTTTATTGTTACAAAATTTCAAGGTTTTATGACGCTCCAGTAAAAAGTTACAAGCATTTGTATGTTGCAAACTTTGATAGGTGTAGGACGTACCGTATAAAAGTTAGGGTCATTTGAAGTTTTATGAGTGTTTGATTTAGGCCTCAAGGGTAGCATAGCTTAGAGCGATAGCTTAAATTGACAAGAGGCTCGAGTACTTTATTGTTACAAAATTTCAAGGTTTTATGACGCTCCAGTAAAAAGTTGCAAGCATTTGTATGTTGCAAACTTTGATAGGTGTAGGACGTACCGTATAAAAGTTAGGGCCATTTGAAGTTTTATGAGTGTTTGATTTAGGCCTCAAGGGTAGCATAGCTTTGAGCGATAGCTTAAATTGACAAGAGGCTCGATTACTTCATTGTTACAAAATTTCAAGGTTTTATGACGCTCCAGTAAAAAGTTACAAGCATTTGTATGTTGCAAACTTTGATTGGTGTAGGACGTACCGAATAGAAGTTAGGTCCATTTGAAGTTTTATCAGTGTTTGATTTGGGATTCAAGGGTAGCATAGCTTTGCGCGATAGCTTAAATTGACAAGAGGCTCGAGTACTTTATTGTTACAAAATTTCAAGGTTTTATGACGGTCCAGTAAAAAGTTACAAGCATTTGTAAGTTGCAAACTTTGATAGGTGTAGGACGTACCGCACAGAAGCTAGGGCCATTTGAAATTTTATCAGTGTTTGATTTAGGACTCAAGGGTAGCATAGCTTTGAGCGATAGCTTAAATTGACAAGAGGCTCGAGTACTTTATTGTTACAAAATTTCATGGTTTTATGACGCTCCAGTAAAAAGTTACAAGCATTTGTATGTTCCAAACTTTGATAGATGTAGGACGTACCGTATAAAAGTTAGGGCCACTTGAAGTTTTATGAGTGTTTGATTTAGGCCTCAAGGGTAGCATAGCTTAGAGCGATAGCTTAAATTGACAAGAGGCTCGAGTACTTTATTGTTACAAAATTTCAAGGTTTTATGACGCTCCAGTAAAAAGTTGCAAGCATTTGTATGTTGCAAACTTTGATAGGTGTAGGACGTACCGTATAAAAGTTAGGGCCATTTGAAGTTTTATGAGTGTTTGATTTAGGCCTCAAGGGTAGCATAGCTTTGAGCGATAGCTTAAATTGACAAGAGGCTCGATTACTTTATTGTTACAAAATTTCAAGGTTTTATGACGCTCCAGTAAAAAGATACAAGCATTTGTATGTTGCAAACTTTGATTGGTGTAGGACGTACCGAATAGAAGTTAGGGCCATTTGAAGTTTTATCAGTGTTTGATTTGGGATTCAAGGGTAGCATAGCTTTGCGCGATAGCTTAAATTGACAAGAGGCTCGAGTACTTTATTGTTACAAAATTTCAAGGTTTTATGACGCTCCAGTAAAAAGTTACAAGCATTTGTATGTTGCAAACTTTGATAGGTGTAGGACGTACCGTACAGAAGCTAGGGCCATTTGAAATTTTATCAGTGTTTGATTTAGGACTGAAGGGTAGCATAGCTTTGAGCGATAGCTTAAATTGACAAGAGGCTCGAGTACTTTATTGTTACAAAATTTCAAACTTTCATGACGCTCCAGTAAAAAGTTACAAGCATTTGTATGTTGCAAACTTTGATAGGTGTAGGACGTACCGTATAAAAGTTAGGGCCATTTGAAGTTTTATGAGTGTTTGATTTAGGCCTCAAGGGTAGCATAGCTTTGAGCGATAGCTTCAATTGACAAGAGGCTCGAGTACTTTATTGTTACAAAATTTCAAGGTTTTATGACGGTCCAGTAAAAAGTTACAAGCATTTGTAAGTTGCAAACTTTGATAGGTGTAGGACGTACCGCACAGAAGCTAGGGCCATTTGAAATTTTATCAGTGTTTGATTTAGGACTCAAGGGTAGCATAGCTTTGAGCGATAGCTTAAATTGACAAGAGGCTCGAGTACTTTATTGTTACAAAATTTCAAGGTTTTATGACGCTCCAGTAAAAAGTTACAAGCATTTGTATGTTGCAAACTTTGATAGGTGTAGGACGTACCGTATAAAAGTTAGTGTCATTTGAAGTTTTATGAGTGTTTGATTTAGGCCTCAAGGGTAGCATAGCTTTGAGCGATAGCTTCAATTGACAAGAGGCTCGAGTACTTTATTGTTACAAAATTTCAAGGTTTTATGACGGTCCAGTAAAAAGTTACAAGCATTTGTAAGTTGCAAACTTTGATAGGTGTAGGACGTACCGCACAGAAGCTAGGGCCATTTGAAATTTTATCAGTGTTTGATTTAGGACTCAAGGGTAGCATAGCTTTGAGCGATAGCTTAAATTGACAAGAGGCTCGAGTACTTTATTGTTACAAAATTTCAAGGTTTTATGACGCTCCAGTAAAAAGTTACAAGCATTTGTATGTTGCAAACTTTGATAGGTGTAGGACGTACCGTATAAAAGTTAGGGTCATTTGAAGTTTTATGAGTGTTTGATTTAGGCCTCAAGGGTAGCATAGCTTAGAGCGATAGCTTAAATTGACAAGAGGCTCGAGTACTTTATTGTTACAAAATTTCAAGGTTTTATGACGCTCCAGTAAAAAGTTGCAAGCATTTGTATGTTGCAAACTTTGATAGGTGTAGGACGTACCGTATAAAAGTTAGGGCCATTTGAAGTTTTATGAGTGTTTGATTTAGGCCTCAAGGGTAGCATAGCTTTGAGCGATAGCTTAAATTGACAAGAGGCTCGATTACTTCATTGTTACAAAATTTCAAGGTTTTATGACGCTCCAGTAAAAAGTTACAAGCATTTGTATGTTGCAAACTTTGATTGGTGTAGGACGTACCGAATAGAAGTTAGGTCCATTTGAAGTTTTATCAGTGTTTGATTTGGGATTCAAGGGTAGCATAGCTTTGCGCGATAGCTTAAATTTTCAAACTTTCATGACGCTCCAGTAAAAAGTTACAAGCATTTGTATGTTGCAAACTTTGATAGGTGTAGGACGTACCGTATAAAAGTTAGGGCCATTTGAAGTTTTATGAGTGTTTGATTTAGGCCTCAAGGGTAGCATAGCTTTGAGCGATAGCTTCAATTGACAAGAGGCTCGAGTACTTTATTGTTACAAAATTTCAAGGTTTTATGACGGTCCAGTAAAAAGTTACAAGCATTTGTAAGTTGCAAACTTTGATAGGTGTAGGACGTACCGCACAGAAGCTAGGGCCATTTGAAATTTTATCAGTGTTTGATTTAGGACTCAAGGGTAGCATAGCTTTGAGCGATAGCTTAAATTGACAAGAGGCTCGAGTACTTTATTGTTACAAAATTTCAAGGTTTTATGACGCTCCAGTAAAAAGTTACAAGCATTTGTATGTTGCAAACTTTGATAGGTGTAGGACGTACCGTATAAAAGTTAGTGTCATTTGAAGTTTTATGAGTGTTTGATTTAGGCCTCAAGGGTAGCATAGCTTTGAGCGATAGCTTCAATTGACAAGAGGCTCGAGTACTTTATTGTTACAAAATTTCAAGGTTTTATGACGGTCCAGTAAAAAGTTACAAGCATTTGTAAGTTGCAAACTTTGATAGGTGTAGGACGTACCGCACAGAAGCTAGGGCCATTTGAAATTTTATCAGTGTTTGATTTAGGACTCAAGGGTAGCATAGCTTTGAGCGATAGCTTAAATTGACAAGAGGCTCGAGTACTTTATTGTTACAAAATTTCAAGGTTTTATGACGCTCCAGTAAAAAGTTACAAGCATTTGTATGTTGCAAACTTTGATAGGTGTAGGACGTACCGTATAAAAGTTAGGGTCATTTGAAGTTTTATGAGTGTTTGATTTAGGCCTCAAGGGTAGCATAGCTTAGAGCGATAGCTTAAATTGACAAGAGGCTCGAGTACTTTATTGTTACAAAATTTCAAGGTTTTATGACGCTCCAGTAAAAAGTTGCAAGCATTTGTATGTTGCAAACTTTGATAGGTGTAGGACGTACCGTATAAAAGTTAGGGCCATTTGAAGTTTTATGAGTGTTTGATTTAGGCCTCAAGGGTAGCATAGCTTTGAGCGATAGCTTAAATTGACAAGAGGCTCGATTACTTCATTGTTACAAAATTTCAAGGTTTTATGACGCTCCAGTAAAAAGTTACAAGCATTTGTATGTTGCAAACTTTGATTGGTGTAGGACGTACCGAATAGAAGTTAGGTCCATTTGAAGTTTTATCAGTGTTTGATTTGGGATTCAAGGGTAGCATAGCTTTGCGCGATAGCTTAAATTGACAAGAGGCTCGAGTACTTTATTGTTACAAAATTTCAAGGTTTTATGACGCTCCAGTAAAAAGTTACAAGCATTTGTATGTTGCAAACTTTGATAGGTGTAGGACGTACCGTACAGAAGCTAGGGCCATTTGAAATTTTATCAGTGTTTGATTTAGGACTGAAGGGTAGCATAGCTTTGAGCGATAGCTTAAATTGACAAGAGGCTCGAGTACTTTATTGTTACAAAATTTCAAACTTTCATGACGCTCCAGTAAAAAGTTACAAGCATTTGTATGTTGCAAACTTTGATAGGTGTAGGACGTACCGTATAAAAGTTAGGGCCATTTGAAGTTTTATGAGTGTTTGATTTAGGCCTCAAGGGTAGCATAGCTTTGAGCGATAGCTTCAATTGACAAGAGGCTCGAGTACTTTATTGTTACAAAATTTCAAGGTTTTATGACGGTCCAGTAAAAAGTTACAAGCATTTGTAAGTTGCAAACTTTGATAGGTGTAGGACGTACCGCACAGAAGCTAGGGCCATTTGAAATTTTATCAGTGTTTGATTTAGGACTCAAGGGTAGCATAGCTTTGAGCGATAGCTTAAATTGACAAGAGGCTCGAGTACTTTATTGTTACAAAATTTCAAGGTTTTATGACGCTCCAGTAAAAAGTTACAAGCATTTGTATGTTGCAAACTTTGATAGGTGTAGGACGTACCGTATAAAAGTTAGTGTTATTTGAAGTTTTATGAGTGTTTGATTTAGGCCTCAAGGGTAGCATAGCTTTGAGCGATAGCTTCAATTGACAAGAGGCTCGAGTACTTTATTGTTACAAAATTTCAAGGTTTTATGACGGTCCAGTAAAAAGTTACAAGCATTTGTAAGTTGCAAACTTTGATAGGTGTAGGACGTACCGCACAGAAGCTAGGGCCATTTGAAATTTTATCAGTGTTTGATTTAGGACTCAAGGGTAGCATAGCTTTGAGCGATAGCTTAAATTGACAAGAGGCTCGAGTACTTTATTGTTACAAAATTTCAAGGTTTTATGACGCTCCAGTAAAAAGTTACAAGCATTTGTATGTTGCAAACTTTGATAGGTGTAGGACGTACCGTATAAAAGTTAGGGTCATTTGAAGTTTTATGAGTGTTTGATTTAGGCCTCAAGGGTAGCATAGCTTAGAGCGATAGCTTAAATTGACAAGAGGCTCGAGTACTTTATTGTTACAAAATTTCAAGGTTTTATGACGCTCCAGTAAAAAGTTGCAAGCATTTGTATGTTGCAAACTTTGATAGGTGTAGGACGTACCGTATAAAAGTTAGGGCCATTTGAAGTTTTATGAGTGTTTGATTTAGGCCTCAAGGGTAGCATAGCTTTGAGCGATAGCTTAAATTGACAAGAGGCTCGATTACTTTATTGTTACAAAATTTCAAGGTTTTATGACGCTCCAGTAAAAAGTTACAAGCATTTGTATGTTGCAAACTTTGATTGGTGTAGGACGTACCGAATAGAAGTTAGGTCCATTTGAAGTTTTATCAGTGTTTGATTTGGGATTCAAGGGTAGCATAGCTTTGCGCGATAGCTTAAATTGACAAGAGGCTCGAGTACTTTATTGTTACAAAATTTCAAGGTTTTATGACGCTCCAGTAAAAAGTTACAAGCATTTGTATGTTGCAAACTTTGATAGGTGTAGGACGTACCGTACAGAAGCTAGGGCCATTTGAAATTTTATCAGTGTTTGATTTAGGACTGAAGGGTAGCATAGCTTTGACCGATAGCTTAAATTGACAAGAGGCTCGAGTACTTTATTGTTACAAAATTTCAAACTTTCATGACGCTCCAGTAAAAAGTTACAAGCATTTGTATGTTGCAAACTTTGATAGGTGTAGGACGTACCGTATAAAAGTTAGGGCCATTTGAAGTTTTATGAGTGTTTGATTTAGGCCTCAAGGGTAGCATAGCTTTGAGCGATAGCTTCAATTGACAAGAGGCTCGAGTACTTTATTGTTACAAAATTTCAAGGTTTTATGACGGTCCAGTAAAAAGTTACAAGCATTTGTAAGTTGCAAACTTTGATAGGTGTAGGACGTACCGCACAGAAGCTAGGGCCATTTGAAATTTTATCAGTGTTTGATTTAGGACTCAAGGGTAGCATAGCTTTGAGCGATAGCTTAAATTGACAAGAGGCTCGAGTACTTTATTGTTACAAAATTTCAAGGTTTTATGACGCTCCAGTAAAAAGTTACAAGCATTTGTATGTTGCAAACTTTGATAGGTGTAGGACGTACCGTATAAAAGTTAGGGCCACTTGAAGTTTTATGAGTGTTTGATTTAGGCCTCAAGGGTAGCATAGCTTAGAGCGATAGCTTAAATTGACAAGAGGCTCGAGTACTTTATTGTTACAAAATTTCAAGGTTTTATGACGCTCCAGTAAAAAGTTACAAGCATTTGTATGTTGCAAACTTTGATAGGTGTAGGACGTACCGTATAAAAGTTAGGGCCATTTGAAGTTTTATGAGTGTTTGATTTGGGATTCAAGGGTAGCATAGCTTTGAGCAATAGCTTAAATTGACAAGAGGCTCGAGTACTTTATTGTTACAAAATTTCAAGGTTTTGTGACGCACCTGTAAAAACTTACAAGCATTTGTATGTTGCTAACTTTGATAGGTGTAGGACGTACCGTATAGAAGTTAGGGCCATTTGAAGTTTTATGAGTGTTTGATTTAGGCCTCAAGGGTAGCATAGTTTTGAGCGATAGCTTAAATTGACAAGAGGCTTGAGTACTTTATTGTTACAAAATTTCAAGGTTTTATGACGCTCCAGTAAAAAGTTACAAGCATTTGTAAGTTGCAAACTTTGATAGGTGTAGGACGTACCGCACAGAAGCTAGGGCCATTTGAAATTTTATCAGTGTTTGATTTAGGACTCAAGGATAGCATAGCTTTGAGCGATAGCTTAAATTGACAAGAGGCTCGAGTACTTTATTGTTACAAAATTTCAAGGTTTTATGACGCACCTGTAAAAAGTTACAAGCATTTGTATGTTGCTTACTTTGATAGGTGTAGGGCGTACCGTATAGAAATTAGGGCCATTTGAAGTTTTATCAGTGTTTGATTTGGGACTCAAGGGTAGTATAGCTTTGAGCGATAGCTTAAATTGACAAGAGGCTCGAGTACTTTATTATTACAAAATTTCAAGGTTTTATGACGCTCCAGTAAAAAGTTACAAGCATTTGTATGTTGCAAACTTTGATAGTGTAGGGTGTACCGTATAGATGTTAGGGCCATTTGAAGTTTTATCAGTGTTTGATTTGGGACTCTAGGGTAGCATAGCTTTGCGCGATAGCTTAAATTGACAAGAGGCTCGAGTACTTTACTGTTACAAAATTTCAAGGTTTTATGACGCTCCAGTAAAAAGTTACAAGCATTTGTATGTTGCAAACTTTGTTAGGTGTAGGACGTACCGTATAGAAGTTAGGGCCATTTGAAGTTTTATGAGTGTTTGATTTAGGCCTCAAGGGTAGCATAGTTTTGAGCGATAGCTTAAATTGACAAGAGGCTCGAGTACTTTATTGTTACAAAATTTCAAGGTTTTATGACGCTCCAGTAAAAAGTTACAAGCATTTGTATGTTGCAAACTTTGATTGGTGTAGGGCGTACCGTATAGAAGTTAGGTCCATTTGAAGTTTTATCAGAGTTTGATTTGGAACTCAAGGGTAGCATAGCTTTGCGCGATAGCTTAAATTGACAAGAGGCTCGAGTACTTTATTGTTACAAAATTTCAAGGTTTTATGACGCTCCAGTAAAAAGTTACAAGAATTTGTATGTTACAAACTTTGATTGGTGTAGGACGTACCGAATAGAAGTTAGGGCCATTTGAAGTTTTATCAGTGTTTGTTTTGGGATTCAAGGGTAGCATAGCTTTGAGCAATAGCCTAAATTGACAAGAGGCTCGAGTACTTTATTGTTACAAAATTTCAAGGTTTTATGACGCTCCAGTAAAAAGTTACAAGAATTTGTATGTTACAAACTTTGATTGGTGTAGGGCGTACCGTATAGAAGTTAGGTCCATTTGAAGTTTTATCAGAGTTTGATTTGGAACTCAAGGGTAGCATAGCTTTGCGCGATAGCTTAAATTGACAAGTGGCTCGAGTACTTTATTGTTACAAAATTTCAAGGTTTTATGACGCTCCAGTAAAAAGTTACAAGCATTTGTATGTTGCAAACTTTGATAGTTGTAGGACGTACCGTATAAAAGTTAGGGCCATTTGAAGTTTTATGAGTGTTTGATTTAGGCCTCAAGGGTAGCATAGCTTTGAGCGATAGCTTAAATTGACAAGAGGCTCGAGTACTTTATTGTTACAAAATTTCAAGGTTTTATGACGCTCCAGTAAAAAGTTACAAGCATTTGTATGTTGCAAACTTTGATTGGTGTAGGACGTACCGAATAGAAGTTAGGGCCATTTGAAGTTTTATCAGTGTTTGATTTGGGATTCAAGGGTAGCATAGCTTTGAGCAATAGCTTAAATTGACTAGAGGCTCGAGTACTTTATTGTTACAAAATTTCAAGGTTTTATGACGCTCCAGTAAAAAGTTACAAGCATTTGTATGTTGCAAACTTTGATAGGTGTAGGACGTACCGTATAAAAGTTAGGGCCATTTGAAGTTTTATGAGTGTTTGATTTAGGCCTCAAGGGTAGCATAGCTTTGAGCGATAGCTTAAATTGACAAGAGGCTCGAGTACTTTATTGTTACAAAATTTCAAGGTTTTATGACGCTCCAGTAAAAAGTTACAAGCATTTGTATGTTGCAAACTTTGATTGGTGTAGGGCGTACCGTATAGAAGTTAGGTCCATTTGAAGTTTTATCAGAGTTTGATTTGGAACTCAAGGGTAGCATAGCTTTGCGCGATAGCTTAAATTGACAAGAGGCTCGAGTACTTTATTGTTACAAAATTTCAAGGTTTTATGACGCTCCAGTAAAAAGTTACAAAAATTTGTATGTTACAAACTTTGATTGGTGTAGGACGTACCGAATAGAAGTTAGGGCCATTTGAAGTTTTATCAGTGTTTGATTTGGGATTCAAGGGTAGCATAGCTTTGAGCAATAGCTTAAATTGACAAGAGGCTCGAGTACTTTATTGTTACAAAATTTCAAGGTTTTATGACGCTCCAGTAAAAAGTTACAAGCATTTGTATGTTGCAAACTTTGATTGGTGTAGGGCGTACCGTATAGAAGTTAGGTCCATTTGTAGTTTTATCAGAGTTTGATTTGGAACTCAAGGGTAGCATAGCTTTGCGCGATAGCTTAAATTGACATGAGGCTCGAGTACTTTATTGTTACAAAATTTCAAGGTATTATGACGCTCCAGTAAAAAGTTACAAGCATTTGTATGTTGCAAACTTTGATAGGTGTAGGACGTATCGTATAAAAGTTAGGGCCATTTGAAGTTTTATGAGTGTTTGATTTAGGCCTCAAGGGTAGCATAGCTTTGAGCGACAGCTTAAATTGACAAGAGGCTCGAGTACTTTATTATTACAAAATTTCAAGGTTTTATGACGCACCTGTAAAAATTACAAGCATTTGTATGTTGCTAGCTTTGATAGGTGTAGGGCGTACCGTATAAAAGTTAGGGCCATTTGAAGTTTTATGAGTGTTTGATTTAGGCCTCAAGGGTAGCATAGCTTTGAGCGATTTGAGGTTTTATGACGCTCCAGTAAAAAGTTACAAGCATTTGTATATTGCAAACTTTGATAGGTGTAGGACGTACCGAATAGAAGTTAAGGCCATTTGAAGTTTTATCAGTGTTTGATTTGGGATTCAAGGGTAGCATAGCTTTGAGCAATAGCTTAAATTGACAAGAGGCTCGAGTACTTTATTGTTACAAAATTTCAAAGTTTTATGACGCACCTGTAAAAAGTTACAAGCATTTGTATGTTGCTAACTTTGATAGGTGTAGGGCGTACCGTATAGAAGTTAGGGCCATTTGAAGTTTTATCAGTGTTTGATTTAGTACTCAAGGGTAGTATAGCTTTGAGCGATAGCTTAAATTGACAAGAGGCTCGAGTACTTTATTATTACAAAATTTCAAGGTTTTATGACGCTCCAGTAAAAAGTTACAAGCATTTGTGTGTTGCAAACTTTGATAGGTGTAGGGTGTACCGTATAGATATTAGGGCCATTTGAAGTTTTATCAGTATTTGATTTGGGACTCTAGGGTAGCATAGCTTTGCACGATAGCTTAAATTGACAAGAGGCTCGAGTACTTTATTGTTACAAAATTTCAAGGTTTTATGACGCTCCAGCAAAAAGTTACAAGCATTTGTATGTTGCAAACTTTGATAGGTGTAGGACGTACCGTATAGAAGTTAGGGTCATTTGAAGTTTTATCAGTGTTTGATTTGGGACTCAAGGGTAGAATAGCTTTTAGCGATAGCTTAAATTTACAAGAGGCTCGAGTACTTTATTGTTACAAAATTTCAAGGTTTTATGACGCTCCAGTAAAAAGTTACAAGCATTTGTATGTTGCAAACTTTGATTGGTGTAGGGCGTACCGTATAGAAGTTAGGTCCATTTGAAGTTTTATCAGAGTTTGATTTGGAACTCAAGGGTAGCATAGCTTTGCGCGATAGCTTAAATTGACAAGAGGCTCGAGTACTTTATTGTTACAAAATTTCAAGGTTTTATGACGCTCCAGTAAAAAGTTACAAAAATTTGTATGTTACAAACTTTGATTGGTGTAGGACGTACCGAATAGAAGTTAGGGCCATTTGAAGTTTTATCAGTGTTTGATTTGGGATTCAAGGGTAGCATAGCTTTGAGCAATAGCTTAAATTGACAAGAGGCTCGAGTACTTTATTGTTACAAAATTTCAAGGTTTTATGACGCTCCAGTAAAAAGTTACAAGCATTTGTATGTTGCAAACTTTGATTGGTGTAGGGCGTACCGTATAGAAGTTAGGTCCATTTGTAGTTTTATCAGAGTTTGATTTGGAACTCAAGGGTAGCATAGCTTTGCGCGATAGCTTAAATTGACATGAGGCTCGAGTACTTTATTGTTACAAAATTTCAAGGTATTATGACGCTCCAGTAAAAAGTTACAAGCATTTGTATGTTGCAAACTTTGATAGGTGTAGGACGTATCGTATAAAAGTTAGGGCCATTTGAAGTTTTATGAGTGTTTGATTTAGGCCTCAAGGGTAGCATAGCTTTGAGCGACAGCTTAAATTGACAAGAGGCTCGAGTACTTTATTATTACAAAATTTCAAGGTTTTATGACGCACCTGTAAAAATTACAAGCATTTGTATGTTGCTAGCTTTGATAGGTGTAGGGCGTACCGTATAAAAGTTAGGGCCATTTGAAGTTTTATGAGTGTTTGATTTAGGCCTCAAGGGTAGCATAGCTTTGAGCGATTTGAGGTTTTATGACGCTCCAGTAAAAAGTTACAAGCATTTGTATATTGCAAACTTTGATAGGTGTAGGACGTACCGAATAGAAGTTAAGGCCATTTGAAGTTTTATCAGTGTTTGATTTGGGATTCAAGGGTAGCATAGCTTTGAGCAATAGCTTAAATTGACAAGAGGCTCGAGTACTTTATTGTTACAAAATTTCAAAGTTTTATGACGCACCTGTAAAAAGTTACAAGCATTTGTATGTTGCTAACTTTGATAGGTGTAGGGCGTACCGTATAGAAGTTAGGGCCATTTGAAGTTTTATCAGTGTTTGATTTAGTACTCAAGGGTAGTATAGCTTTGAGCGATAGCTTAAATTGACAAGAGGCTCGAGTACTTTATTATTACAAAATTTCAAGGTTTTATGACGCTCCAGTAAAAAGTTACAAGCATTTGTGTGTTGCAAACTTTGATAGGTGTAGGGTGTACCGTATAGATATTAGGGCCATTTGAAGTTTTATCAGTATTTGATTTGGGACTCTAGGGTAGCATAGCTTTGCACGATAGCTTAAATTGACAAGAGGCTCGAGTACTTTATTGTTACAAAATTTCAAGGTTTTATGACGCTCCAGCAAAAAGTTACAAGCATTTGTATGTTGCAAACTTTGATAGGTGTAGGACGTACCGTATAGAAGTTAGGGTCATTTGAAGTTTTATCAGTGTTTGATTTGGGACTCAAGGGTAGAATAGCTTTTAGCGATAGCTTAAATTTACAAGAGGCTCGAGTACTTTATTGTTACAAAATTTCAAGGTTTTATGACGCTCCAGTAAAAAGTTACAAGCATTTGTATGTTGCAAACTTTGATAGGTGTAGGACGTACCGTATAAAAGTTAGGGCCATTTGAAGTTTTATGAGTGTTTGATTTAGGCCTCAAGGGTAGCATAGCTTTGAGCGATAGCTTAAATTGACAAGAGGCTCGAGTACTTTATTGTTACAAAATTTCAAGGTTTTGTGACGCACCTGTAAAAACTTACAAGCATTTGTATGTTGCTAACTTTGATAGGTGTAGGACGTACCGTATAGAAGTTAGGGCCATTTGAAGTTTTATGAGTGTTTGATTTAGGCCTCAAGGGTAGCATAGTTTTGAGCGATAGCTTAAATTGACAAGAGGCTCGAGTACTTGTTACAAAATTTCAAGGTTTTATGACGCTCCAATAAAAAGTTACAAGCATTTGTATGTTGCAAACTTTGATTGGTGTAGGGCGTACCGTATAGAAGTTAGCTCCATTTGAAGTTTTATCAGAGTTTGATTTGGAACTCAAGGGTAGCATAGCTTTGCGCGATAGCTTAAATTGACAAGAGGCTCGAGTACTTTATTGTTACAAAATTTCAAGGTTTTATGACGCTCCAGTAAAAAGTTACAAGCATTTGTATGTTGCAAACTTTGATAGGTGTAGGACGTACCGTATAAAAGTTAGGGCCATTTGAAGTTTTATGAGTGTTTGATTTAGGCCTGAAGGGTAGCATAGCTTTGAGCGATAGCTTAAATTGACAAGAGGCTCGAGTACTTTATTGTTACAAAATTTGAAGGTTTTATGACGCTCCAGTAAAAAGTTACAAGAATTTGTATGTTACAAACTTTGATTGGTGTAGGACGTACCGAATAGAAGCTAGGGCCATTTGAAATATTATCAGTGTTTGATTTAGGACTCAAGCATAGCTTTGAGCGATAGCTTAAATTGACAAGAGGCTCGAGTACTTTATTGTTACAAAATTTCAAGGTTTTATGACGCTCCAGTAAAAAGTTACAAGCATTTGTATGTTGCAAACTTTGATAGGTGTAGGACGTACCGTATAAAAGTTAGGGCCATTTGAAGTTTTATGAGTGTTTGATTTAGGCCTCAAGGGTAGCATAGCTTTGAGCGACAGCTTAAATTGACAAGAGGCTCGAGTACTTTATTGTTACAAAATTTCAAGGTTTTATGACGCTCCAGTAAAAAGTTACAAGCATTTGTATGTTGCTAACTTTGATAGGTGTAGGGCGTACCGTATAGAAAGTTAGGGCCATTTGAAGTTTTATCAGTGTTTGATTTAGTACTCAAGGGTAGCATAGCTTTGAGCGATAGCTTAAATTGACAAGAGGCTCGAGTACTTTATTGTTACAAAATTTCAAGGTTTTATGACGCTCCAGTAAAAAGTTACAAGAATTTGTATGTTACAAACTTTGATTGGTGTAGGACGTACCGAATAGAAGTTAGGGCCATTTGAAGTTTTATCAGTGTTTGATTTGGGATTCAAGGGTAGCATAGCTTTGAGCAATAGCTTAAATTGACAAGAGGCTCGAGTACTTTATTGTTACAAAATTTCAAGGTTTTATGACGCTCCAGTAAAAAGTTACAAGCATTTGTATGTTGCAAACTTTGATTGGTGTAGGGCGTACCGTATAGAAGTTAGGTCCATTTGAAGTTTTATCAGAGTTTGATTTGGAACTCAAGGGTAGCATAGCTTTGCGCGATAGCTTAAATTGACATGAGGCTCGAGTACTTTATTGTTACAAAATTTCAAGGTATTATGACGCTCCAGTAAAAAGTTACAAGCATTTGTATGTTGCAAACTTTGATAGGTGTAGGACGTACCGTACAGAAGCTAGGGCCATTTGAAATTTTATCAGTGTTTGATTTAGTACTCAAGGGTAGCATAGCTTTGAGCGATAGCTTAAATTGACAAGAGGCTCGAGTACTTTATTGTTACAAAATTTCAAGGTTTTATGACGCTCCAGTAAAAAGTTACAAGCATTTGTATGTTGCAAACTTTGATAGGTGTAGGACGTACCGTATAAAAGTTAGGGCCATTTGAAGTTTTATCAGTGTTTGATTTAGTACTCAAGGGTAGTATAGCTTTGAGCGATAGCTTAAATTGACAAGAGGCTCGAGTACTTTATTATTACAAAATTTCAAGGTTTTATGACGCTCCAGTAAAAAGTTACAAGCATTTGTGTGTTGCAAACTTTGATAGGTGTAGGGTGTACCGTATAGATATTAGGGCCATTTGAAGTTTTATCAGTATTTGATTTGGGACTCTAGGGTAGCATAGCTTTGCACGATAGCTTAAATTGACAAGAGGCTCGAGTACTTTATTGTTACAAAATTTCAAGGTTTTATGACGCTCCAGCAAAAAGTTACAAGCATTTGTATGTTGCAAACTTTGATAGGTGTAGGACGTACCGTATAGAAGTTAGGGTCATTTGAAGTTTTATCAGTGTTTGATTTGGGACTCAAGGGTAGAATAGCTTTTAGCGATAGCTTAAATTTACAAGAGGCTCGAGTACTTTATTGTTACAAAATTTCAAGGTTTTATGACGCTCCAGTAAAAAGTTACAAGCATTTGTATGTTGCAAACTTTGATAGGTGTAGGACGTACCGTATAAAAGTTAGGGCCATTTGAAGTTTTATGAGTGTTTGATTTAGGCCTCAAGGGTAGCATAGCTTTGAGCGATAGCTTAAATTGACAAGAGGCTCGAGTACTTTATTGTTACAAAATTTCAAGGTTTTGTGACGCACCTGTAAAAACTTACAAGCATTTGTATGTTGCTAACTTTGATAGGTGTAGGACGTACCGTATAGAAGTTAGGGCCATTTGAAGTTTTATGAGTGTTTGATTTAGGCCTCAAGGGTAGCATAGTTTTGAGCGATAGCTTAAATTGACAAGAGGCTCGAGTACTTGTTACAAAATTTCAAGGTTTTATGACGCTCCAATAAAAAGTTACAAGCATTTGTATGTTGCAAACTTTGATTGGTGTAGGGCGTACCGTATAGAAGTTAGCTCCATTTGAAGTTTTATCAGAGTTTGATTTGGAACTCAAGGGTAGCATAGCTTTGCGCGATAGCTTAAATTGACAAGAGGCTCGAGTACTTTATTGTTACAAAATTTCAAGGTTTTATGACGCTCCAGTAAAAAGTTACAAGCATTTGTATGTTGCAAACTTTGATAGGTGTAGGACGTACCGTATAAAAGTTAGGGCCATTTGAAGTTTTATGAGTGTTTGATTTAGGCCTGAAGGGTAGCATAGCTTTGAGCGATAGCTTAAATTGACAAGAGGCTCGAGTACTTTATTGTTACAAAATTTGAAGGTTTTATGACGCTCCAGTAAAAAGTTACAAGAATTTGTATGTTACAAACTTTGATTGGTGTAGGACGTACCGAATAGAAGCTAGGGCCATTTGAAATATTATCAGTGTTTGATTTAGGACTCAAGCATAGCTTTGAGCGATAGCTTAAATTGACAAGAGGCTCGAGTACTTTATTGTTACAAAATTTCAAGGTTTTATGACGCTCCAGTAAAAAGTTACAAGCATTTGTATGTTGCAAACTTTGATAGGTGTAGGACGTACCGTATAAAAGTTAGGGCCATTTGAAGTTTTATGAGTGTTTGATTTAGGCCTCAAGGGTAGCATAGCTTTGAGCGACAGCTTAAATTGACAAGAGGCTCGAGTACTTTATTGTTACAAAATTTCAAGGTTTTATGACGCTCCAGTAAAAAGTTACAAGCATTTGTATGTTGCTAACTTTGATAGGTGTAGGGCGTACCGTATAGAAAGTTAGGGCCATTTGAAGTTTTATCAGTGTTTGATTTAGTACTCAAGGGTAGCATAGCTTTGAGCGATAGCTTAAATTGACAAGAGGCTCGAGTACTTTATTGTTACAAAATTTCAAGGTTTTATGACGCTCCAGTAAAAAGTTACAAGAATTTGTATGTTACAAACTTTGATTGGTGTAGGACGTACCGAATAGAAGTTAGGGCCATTTGAAGTTTTATCAGTGTTTGATTTGGGATTCAAGGGTAGCATAGCTTTGAGCAATAGCTTAAATTGACAAGAGGCTCGAGTACTTTATTGTTACAAAATTTCAAGGTTTTATGACGCTCCAGTAAAAAGTTACAAGCATTTGTATGTTGCAAACTTTGATTGGTGTAGGGCGTACCGTATAGAAGTTAGGTCCATTTGAAGTTTTATCAGAGTTTGATTTGGAACTCAAGGGTAGCATAGCTTTGCGCGATAGCTTAAATTGACATGAGGCTCGAGTACTTTATTGTTACAAAATTTCAAGGTATTATGACGCTCCAGTAAAAAGTTACAAGCATTTGTATGTTGCAAACTTTGATAGGTGTAGGACGTACCGTACAGAAGCTAGGGCCATTTGAAATTTTATCAGTGTTTGATTTAGTACTCAAGGGTAGCATAGCTTTGAGCGATAGCTTAAATTGACAAGAGGCTCGAGTACTTTATTGTTACAAAATTTCAAGGTTTTATGACGCTCCAGTAAAAAGTTACAAGCATTTGTATGTTGCAAACTTTGATAGGTGTAGGACGTACCGTATAAAAGTTAGGGACATTTGAAGTTTTATGAGTGTTTGATTAGGCCTCAAGGGTAGCATAGCTTTGAGCGACAGCTTAAATTGACAAGAGGCTCGAGTACTTTATTGTTACAAAATTTCAAGGTTTTATGACGCTCCAGTAAAAAGTTACAAGCATTTGTATGTTGCAAACTTTGATAGGTGTAGGGTGTACCGTATAGATGTTAGGGCCATTTGAAGTTTTATCAGTGTTTGATTTGGGACTCTAGGGTAGTATAGCTTTGAGCAATACCTTAAATTGACAAGAGGCTCGAGTACTTTATAGTTACAAAATTTCAAGGTTTTATGACGCTCCAGTAAAAAGTTACAAGCATTTGTATGTTGCAAACTTTGATACGTGTAGGACGTACCGTACAGAAGCTAGGGCCATTTGAAATTTTATCAGTGTTTGATTTAGGACTCAAGGGTAGTATAGCTTTGAGCGATAGCATAAACTGACAAGAGGCTCGAGTACTTTATTATTACAAAATTTCAAGGATTTATGACGCTCCAGTAAAAAGTTACAAGCATTTGTATGTTGCAAACTTTGATAGGTGTAGGACGTACCGTACAGAAGCTAGGGCCATTTGAAATTTTATCAGTGTTTGATTTACGACTCAAGGGTAGCATAGCTTTTAGCGATAGCTTAAATTGACAAGAGGCTCGAGTACTTTATTATTACAAAATTTCCAGGTTTTATGACGCACCTGTAAAAAGTTACAAGCATTTGTATGTTGCTAGCTTTGATAGGTGTAGGGCGTACCGTATAGAAGTTAGGGCCATTTGAAGTTTTATCAGTGTTTGATTTAGTACTCAAGGGTAGTATAGCTTTGAGCGATAGCTTAAATTGACAAGAGGCTCGAGTACTTTATTATTACAAAATTTCAAGGTTTTATGACGCTCCAGTAAAAAGTTACAAGCATTTGTGTGTTGCAAACTTTGATAGGTGTAGGACGTACCGAATAGAAGTTAAGGCCATTTGAAGTTTTATCAGTGTTTGATTTGGGACTCTAGGGTAGCATAGCTTTGCGCGATAGCTTAAATTGACAAGAGGCTCGAGTACTTTATTGTTACAAAATTTCAAGGTTTTATGACGCTCCAGCAAAAAGTTACAAGCATTTGTATGTTGCAAACTTTGATAGGTGTAGGACGTACCGTATAGAAGTTAGGGTCATTTGAAGTTTTATCAGTGTTTGATTTGGGACTCAAGGGTAAAATAGCTTTTAGCGATAGCTTAAATTTACAAGAGGCTCGAGTACTTTATTGTTACAAAATTTCAAGGTTCTATGACGCTCCAGTAAAAAGTTACAAAAATTTGTATGTTGCAAACTTTGATAGGTGTAGGACGTACCGTATAGAAGTTAAGGCCATTTGAAGTTTTATCAGTGTTTTATTTGGAACTCAAGGGTAGCATAGCTTTGAGCGATAACTTAAATTGACAAGAGGCTCGGGTACTTTATTGTTACAAAATTTCAAGGTCTTATGACGCTCCAGTAAAAAGTTACAAGCATTTGTATGTTGCAAACTTTGATAGGTGTAGGACGTACAGTATAGAAGTTAGGGCCATTTGAAGTTTTATCAGTGTTTGATTTAGGCCTCAAGGGAAGCATAGCTTTGAGCGATAGCTTAAATTGACAAGAGGCTCGAGTACTTTATAGTTACAAAATTTCAAGGTTTTATGACGCTCCAGTAAAAAGTTACAAGCATTTGTATGTTGCAAACTTTGATAGGTATAGGACGTACCGTATAGAAGTTAGGGCCATTTGAAATTTTATCAGTGTTTGATTTAGGACTCAAGGGTAGTATAGCTTTGAGCGATAGCATAAACTGACAAGAGGCTCGAGTACTTTATTATTACAAAATTTCAAGGATTTATGACGCTCCAGTAAAAAGTTACAAGCATTTGTATGTTGCAAACTTTGATAGGTGTAGGACGTACCGTACAGAAGCTAGGGACATTTGAAATTTTATCAGTGTTTGATTTACGACTCAAGGGTAGCATAGCTTTTAGCGATAGCTTAAATTGACAAGAGGCTCGAGTACTTTATTATTACAAAATTTCAAGGTTTTATGACGCACCTGTAAAAAGTTACAAGCATTTGTATGTTGCTAGCTTTGATAGGTGTAGGGCGTACCGTATAAAAGTTAGGGCCATTTGAAGTTTTATGAGTGTTTGATTTAGGCCTCAAGGGTAGCATAGCTTTGAGCGATAGCTTAAATTGACAAGAGGCTCGAGTACTTTATTGTTACAAAATTTCAAGGTTTTATGACGCTCCAGTAAAAAGTTACACGCATTTGTATGTTGCAAACTTTGATAGGTGTAGGACGTACCGAATAGAAGTTAAGGCCATTTGAAGTTTTATGAGTGTTTGATTTAGGCCTCAAGGGTAGCATAGCTTTGAGCAATAACTTAAATTGACAAGAGGCTCGGGTACTTTATTGTTACAAAATTTCAAGGTCTTATGACGCTCCAGTAAAAAGTTACAAGCATTTGTATGTTGCAAACTTTGATAGGTGTAGGACGTACAGTATAGAAGTTAGGGCCATTTGAAGTTTTATCAGTGTTTGATTTAGGCCTCAAGGGAAGCATAGCTTTGAGCGATAGCTTAAATTGACAAGAGGCTCGAGTACTTTATTGTTACAAAATTTCAAGGTTTTATGACGCTCCAGTAAAAAGTTACAAGCATTTGTATGTTGCAAACTTTGATAGGTATAGGACGTACCGTATAGAAGTTAGGGCCATTTGAAGTTTTATGAGTGTTTGATTTAGGCCTCAAGGGTAGCATAGCTTTGAGCGATAGCTTAAATTGACAAGAGGCTCGAGTACTTTATTGTTACAAAATTTCAAGGTTTTATGACGCTCCAGTAAAAAGTTACAAGCATTTGTATGTTGCAAACTTTGATAGGTGTAGGACGTACCGTACAGAAGCTAGGGCCATTTGAAATTTTATCAGTGTTTGATTTACGACTCAAGGGTAGCATAGCTTTTAGCGATAGCTTAAATTGACAAGAGGCTCGAGTACTTTATTATTACAAAATTTCAAGGTTTTATGACGCACCTGTAAAAAGTTACAAGCATTTGTATGTTGCTAGCTTTGATAGGTGTAGGGCGTACCGTACAGAAGCTAGGGCCATTTGAAATTTTATCAGTGTTTGATTTAGGACTCAAGGGTAGTATAGCTTTGAGCGATAGCATAAACTGACAAGAGGCTCGAGTACTTTATTATTACAAAATTTCAAGGATTTATGACGCTCCAGTAAAAAGTTACAAGCATTTGTATGTTGCAAACTTTGATAGGTGTAGGACGTACCGTACAGAAGCTAGGGACATTTGAAATTTTATCAGTGTTTGATTTACGACTCAAGGGTAGCATAGCTTTTAGCGATAGCTTAAATTGACAAGAGGCTCGAGTACTTTATTATTACTAAATTTCAAGGTTTTATGACGCACCTGTAAAAAGTTACAAGCATTTGTATGTTGCTAGCTTTGATAGGTGTAGGGCGTACCGTATAAAAGTTAGGGCCATTTGAAGTTTTATGAGTGTTTGATTTAGGCCTCAAGGGTAGCAGAGCTTTGAGCGATAGCTTAAATTGACAAGAGGCTCGAGTACTTTATTGTTACAAAATTTCAAGGTTTTATGACGCTCCAGTAAAAAGTTACAAGCATTTGTATGTTGCAAACTTTGATAGGTGTAGGACGTACCGAATAGAAGTTAAGGCCATTTGAAGTTTTATCAGTGTTTGATTTGGGACTCTAGGGTAGCATAGCTTTGAGCGATAACTTAAATTGACAAGAGGCTCGGGTACTTTATTGTTACAAAATTTCAAGGTCTTATGACGCTCCAGTAAAAAGTTACAAGCATTTGTATGTTGCAAACTTTGATAGGTGTAGGACGTACAGTATAGAAGTTAGGGCCATTTGAAGTTTTATCAGTGTTTGATTTAGGCCTCAAGGGAAGCATAGCTTTGAGCGATAGCTTAAATTGACAAGAGGCTCGAGTACTTTATTGTTACAAAATTTCAAGGTTTTATGACGCTCCAGTAAAAAGTTACAAGCATTTGTATGTTGCAAACTTTGATAGGTATAGGACGTACCGTATAGAAGTTAGGGCCATTTGAAGTTTTATGAGTGTTTGATTTAGGCCTCAAGGGTAGCATAGCTTTGAGCGATAGCTTAAATTGACAAGAGGCTCGAGTACTTTATTGTTACAAAATTTCAAGGTTTTATGACGCTCCAGTAAAAAGTTACAAGCATTTGTATGTTGCAAACTTTGATAGGTGTAGGACGTACCGTACAGAAGCTAGGGACATTTGAAATTTTATCAGTGTTTGATTTACGACTCAAGGGTAGCATAGCTTTTAGCGATAGCTTAAATTGACAAGAGGCTCGAGTACTTTATTATTACAAAATTTCAAGGTTTTATGACGCACCTGTAAAAAGTTACAAGCATTTGTATGTTGCTAGCTTTGATAGGTGTAGGGCGTACCGTATAAAAGTTAGGGCCATTTGAAGTTTTATGAGTGTTTGATTTAGGCCTCAAGGGTAGCATAGCTTTGAGCGATAGCTTAAATTGACAAGAGGCTCGAGTACTTTATTGTTACAAAATTTCAAGGTTTTATGACGCTCCAGTAAAAAGTTACAAGCATTTGTATGTTGCAAACTTTGATAGGTGTAGGACGTACCGAATAGAAGTTAAGGCCATTTGAAGTTTTATCAGTGTTTGATTTGGGACTCTAGGGTAGCATAGCTTTGAGCGATAACTTAAATTGACAAGAGGCTCGGGTACTTTATTGTTACAAAATTTCAAGGTCTTATGACGCTCCAGTAAAAAGTTACAAGCATTTGTATGTTGCAAACTTTGATAGGTGTAGGACGTACAGTATAGAAGTTAGGGCCATTTGAAGTTTTATCAGTGTTTGATTTAGGCCTCAAGGGAAGCATAGCTTTGAGCGATAGCTTAAATTGACAAGAGGCTCGAGTACTTTATTGTTACAAAATTTCAAGGTTTTATGACGCTCCAGTAAAAAGTTACAAGCATTTGTATGTTGCAAACTTTGATAGGTGTAGGACGTACCGTACAGAAGCTAGGGCCATTTGAAATTTTATCAGTGTTTGATTTACGACTCAAGGGTAGCATAGCTTTTAGCGATAGCTTAAATTGACAAGAGGCTCGAGTACTTTATTATTACAAAATTTCAAGGTTTTATGACGCACCTGTAAAAAGTTACAAGCATTTGTATGTTGCTAGCTTTGATAGGTGTAGGGCGTACCGTACAGAAGCTAGACCCATTTGAAATTTTATCAGTGTTTGATTTAGGACTCAAGGGTAGTATAGCTTTGAGCGATAGCATAAACTGACAAGAGGCTCGAGTACTTTATTATTACAAAATTTCAAGGATTTATGACGCTCCAGTAAAAAGTTACAAGCATTTGTATGTTGCAAACTTTGATAGGTGTAGGACGTACCGTACAGAAGCTAGGGACATTTGAAATTTTATCAGTGTTTGATTTACGACTCAAGGGTAGCATAGCTTTTAGCGATAGCTTAAATTGACAAGAGGCTCGAGTACTTTATTATTACAAAATTTCAAGGTTTTATGACGCACCTGTAAAAAGTTACAAGCATTTGTATGTTGCTAGCTTTGATAGGTGTAGGGCGTACCGTATAAAAGTTAGGGCCATTTGAAGTTTTATGAGTGTTTGATTTAGGCCTCAAGGGTAGCATAGCTTTGAGCGATAGCTTAAATTGACAAGAGGCTCGAGTACTTTATTGTTACAAAATTTCAAGGTTTTATGACGCTCCAGTAAAAAGTTACAAGCATTTGTATGTTGCAAACTTTGATAGGTGTAGGACGTACCGTATAGAAGTTAGGGCCATTTGAAGTTTTATCAGTGTTTGATTTAGTACTCAAGGGTAGTATAGCTTTGAGCGATAGCTTAAATTGACAAGAGGCTCGAGTACTTTATTATTACAAAATTTCAAGGTTTTATGACGCTCCAGTAAAAAGTTACAAGCATTTGTGTGTTGCAAACTTTGATAGGTGTAGGACGTACCGAATAGAAGTTAAGGCCATTTGAAGTTTTATCAGTGTTTGATTTGGGACTCTAGGGTAGCATAGCTTTGCGCGATAGCTTAAATTGACAAGAGGCTCGAGTACTTTATTGTTACAAAATTTCAAGGTTTTACGACGCTCCAGCAAAAATTTACAAGCATTTGTATGTTGCAAACTTTGATAGGTGTAGGACGTACCGTATAGAAGTTAGGGTCATTTGAAGTTTTATCAGTGTTTGATTTGGGACTCAAGGGTAGAATAGCTTTTAGCGATAGCTTAAATTTACAAGAGGCTCGAGTACTTTATTGTTACAAAATTTCAAGGTTCTATGACGCTCCAGTAAAAAGTTACAAAAATTTGTATGTTGCAAACTTTGATAGGTGTAGGACGTACCGTATAGAAGTTAAGGCCATTTGAAGTTTTATCAGTGTTTTATTTGGAACTCAAGGGTAGCATAGCTTTGAGCGATAACTTAAATTGACAAGAGGCTCGGGTACTTTATTGTTACAAAATTTCAAGGTCTTATGACGCTCCAGTAAAAAGTTACAAGCATTTGTATGTTGCAAACTTTGATAGGTGTAGGACGTACAGTATAGAAGTTAGGGCCATTTGAAGTTTTATCAGTGTTTGATTTAGGCCTCAAGGGAAGCATAGCTTTGAGCGATAGCTTAAATTGACAAGAGGCTCGAGTACTTTATTGTTACAAAATTTCAAGGTTTTATGACGCTCCAGTAAAAAGTTACAAGCATTTGTATGTTGCAATCTTTGATAGGTGAAGGACGTACCGTATAGAAGTTAGGGCCATTTGAAGTTTTATGAGTGTTTGATTTAGGCCTCAAGGGTAGCATAGCTTTGAGCGATAGCTTAAATTGACAAGAGGCTCGAGTACTTTATTGTTACAAAATTTCAAGGTTTTATGACGCTCCAGTAAAAAGTTACAAGCATTTGTATGTTGCAAACTTTGATTGGTGTAGGACGTACCGTATAGAAGTTAGGGCCATTTGAAGTTTTATCAGTGTTTGATTTGGGATTCAAGGGTAGCATAGCTTTGAGCAATAGCTTAAATTGACAAGAGGCTCGAGTACTTTATTGTTACAAAATTTCAAGGTTTTATGACGCACCTGTAAAAAGTTACAAGCATTTGTATGTTGCTGACTTTGATAGGTGTAGGGCGTACCGTATAGAAGTTAGGGCCATTTGAAGTTTTATCAGTGTTTGATTTGGGACTCAAGGGTAGAATAGCTTTTAGCGATAGCTTAAATTTACAAGAGGCTCGAGTACTTTATTGTTACAAAATTTCAAGGTTCTATGACGCTCCAGTAAAAAGTTACAAAAATTTGTATGTTGCAAACTTTGATAGGTGTAGGACGTACCGTATAGAAGTTAAGGCCATTTGAAGTTTTATCAGTGTTTTATTTGGAACTCAAGGGTAGCATAGCTTTGAGCGATAACTTAAATTGACAAGAGGCTCGAGTACTTTATTGTTACAAAATTTCAAGGTCTTATGACGCTCCAGTAAAAAGTTACAAGCATTTGTATGTTGCAAACTTTGATAGGTGTAGGACGTACAGTATAGAAGTTAGGGCCATTTGAAGTTTTATCAGTGTTTGATTTAGGCCTCAAGGGAAGCATAGCTTTGAGCGATAGCTTAAATTGACAAGAGGCTCGAGTACTTTATTGTTACAAAATTTCAAGGTTTTATGACGCTCCAGTAAAAAGTTACAAGCATTTGTATGTTGCAAACTTTGATAGGTGTAGGACGTACCGTATAGAAGTTAGGGCCATTTGAAGTTTTATGAGTGTTTGATTTAGGCCTCAAGGGTAGCATAGCTTTGAGCGATAGCTTAAATTGACAAGAGGCTCGAGTACTTTATTGTTACAAAATTTCAAGTTTTTATGACGCTCCAGTAAAAAGTTACAAGCATTTGTATGTTGCAAACTTTGATTGGTGTAGGACGTACCGTATAGAAGTTAGGGCCATTTGAAGTTTTATCAGTGTTTGATTTGGGATTCAAGGGTAGCATAGCTTTGAGCAATAGCTTAAATTGACAAGAGGCTCGAGTACTTTATTGTTACAAAATTTCAAGGTTTTATGACGCACCTGTAAAAAGTTACAAGCATTTGTATGTTGCTGACTTTGATAGGTGTAGGGCGTACCGTATAGAAGTTAGGGCCATTTGAAGTTTTATCAGTGTTTGATTTAGTACTCAAGGGTAGTATAGCTTTGAGCGATAGCTTAAATTGACAAGAGGCTCGAGTACTTTATTGTTACAAAATTTCAAGGTTTTATGACGCTCCAGTAAAAAGTTACAAGCATTTGTATGTTGCAAACTTTGATAGGTGTAGGACGTACCGTACAAAAGCTAGGGCCATTTGAAATTTTATCAGTGTTTGATTTAGGACTCAAGGGTAGCATAGCTTTGAGCGATAGCTTAAATTGACAAGAGGCTCGAGTACTTTATTGTTACAAAATTTCAAGGTTTTATGACGCTCCAGTAAAAAGTTACAAGCATTTGTATGTTGCAAACTTTGATAGGTGTAGGACATACAGTATAGAAGTTAGGGCCATTTGAAGTTTTATCAGTGTTTGATTTAGGCCTCAAGGGAAGCATAGCTTTGAGCGATAGCTTAAATTGACAAGAGGCTCGAGTACTTTATTGTTACAAAATTTCAAGGTTTTATGACGCTCCAGTAAAAAGTTACAAGCATTTGTATGTTGCAAACTTTGATAGGTGTAGGACGTACCGTATAGAAGTTAGGGTCATTTGAAGTTTTATCAGTGTTTGATTTGGGACTCAAGTGTAGAATAGCTTTTAGCGATAGCTTAAATTTACAAGAGGCTCGAGTACTTTATTGTTACAAAATTTCAAGGTTCTATGACGCTCCAGTAAAAAGTTACAAAAATTTGTATGTTGCAAACTTTGATAGGTGTAGGACGTACCGTATAGAAGTTAAGGCCATTTGAAGTTTTATCAGTGTTTTATTTGGAACTCAAGGGTAGCATAGCTTTGAGCGATAACTTAAATTGACAAGAGGCTCGAGTACTTTATTGTTACAAAATTTCAAGGTCTTATGACGCTCCAGTAAAAAGTTACAAGCATTTGTATGTTGCAAACTTTGATAGGTGTAGGACGTACAGTATAGAAGTTAGGGCCATTTGAAGTTTTATCAGTGTTTGATTTAGGCCTCAAGGGAAGCATAGCTTTGAGCGATAGCTTAAATCGACAAGAGGCTCGAGTACTTTATTGTTACAAAATTTCAAGGTTTTATGACGCTCCAGTAAAAAGTTACAAGCATTTGTATGTTGCAATCTTTGATAGGTGAAGGACGTACCGTATAGAAGTTAGGGCCATTTGAAGTTTTATGAGTGTTTGATTTAGGCCTCAAGGGTAGCATAGCTTTGAGCGATAGCTTAAATTGACAAGAGGCTCGAGTACTTTATTGTTACAAAATTTCAAGGTTTTATGACGCTCCAGTAAAAAGTTACAAGCATTTGTATGTTGCAAACTTTGATTGGTGTAGGACGTACCGTATAGAAGTTAGGGCCATTTGAAGTTTTATCAGTGTTTGATTTGGGATTCAAGGGTAGCATAGCTTTGAGCAATAGCTTAAATTGACAAGAGGCTCGAGTACTTTATTGTTACAAAATTTCAAGGTTTTATGACGCACCTGTAAAAAGTTACAAGCATTTGTATGTTGCTGACTTTGATAGGTGTAGGGCGTACCGTATAGAAGTTAGGGCCATTTGAAGTTTTATCAGTGTTTGATTTAGTACTCAAGGGTAGTAAAGCTTTGAGCGATAGCTTAAATTGACAAGAGGCTCGAGTACTTTATTGTTACAAAATTTCAAGGTTTTATGACGCTCCAGTAAAAAGTTACAAGCATTTGTATGCTGCAAACTTTGATAGGTGTAGGACGTACCGTATAGAAGTTAGGGTCATTTGAAGTTTTATCAGTGTTTGATTTAGTACTCAAGGGTAGTATAGCTTTTAGCGATA
Organism: Clusia tigrina; assembly: GCA_920105625.2. Classification (NCBI taxonomy): domain Eukaryota; kingdom Metazoa; phylum Arthropoda; class Insecta; order Diptera; family Clusiidae; genus Clusia; species Clusia tigrina. The sequence goes on along the minus strand of OV050033.1, from coordinate 104,663,280 downwards.
GCTTAAATTGACAAGAGGCTCGAGTACTTTATTGTTACAAAATTTCAAGGTTCTATGACGCTCCAGTAAAAAGTTACAAAAATTTTTATGTTGCAAACTTTGATAGGTGTAGGAGGTACCGTATAGAAGTTAGGGCCATTTGAAGTTTTATCAGTGTTTGCTTTGGAACTCAAGGGTAGCATAGCTTTGAGCGATAGCTTAAATTGACAAGAGGCTCGAGTACTTTATTGTTACAAAATTTCAAGGTTTTATGACGCTCCAGTAAAAAGTTACAAGCATTTGTATGTTGCAAACTTTGATTGGCTTAGAGCGTACCGTATAGAATTTAGGGCCATTTGAAGTTTTATCAGAGTTTGATTTGGGCATCAAGGGTAGCATAGCTTTGAGCGATAGCTTAAATTGACAAGAGGCACGAGTACTTTATTGTTACAAAATTTCAAGGTTTTATGACGCTCCAGTAAAAAGTTACAAGCACTTGTATGTTGCAAACTTTGGTAGGTGTTGGACGTACCGTATAGAAGTTAGGGCCATTTGAAGTTTTGTCAGTGTTTGATTTGGGACTCAAGGGTAGCATAGCTTTGAGCTATAGCTTAAATTGACAAGAGGCGCGAGTACTTTATTGTTACAAAATTTCAAGGTTTTATGACGCTCCAGTAAAAGTTACAAGCATTTGAATGTTGCAAACTTCGATAGGTGTAGGACGAACCGTATAGAAGTTGGGGCCATTTGAAGTTTTATCAGTGTTTGGTGTGGGACTCGAGGGCAGCTTAGCTTTGAGCGATAGCTTAAATTGACAAGAGGCACGAGTACTTTATTGTTACAAAATTTCAAGGTTTTATGACGCTCCAGTAAAAAGTTACAAGCATTTGTATGTTGCAAACTTTGGTAGGTGTAGGAAGTACCGTATAGAAGTTAGGGCCATTTGAAGTTTTATCAGTGATTGATTTGGGACTCAAAGGTAGCATAGCTTTGAGCGATAGCTTAAATTGACAAGAGGCTCGAGTACTTTATTGTTACAAAATTTGAAGGTTTTATGACGCTCCAGTAAAAAGTTACAATCATTTGTATTTTGCAAACTTTGATAGGTGTAGGACGTACCGTATAGAAGTTGGGGCCATTTAAAGTTTTATCAGTGTTTGATTTGGGACTCAAGGGCAGCATAGCTTTGAGCGATAGCTTAAATTGACAAGAGGCTCGAGTTCTTTATTGTTACAAAATTTCAAGGTTTTATGACGCTCCAGTAAAAAGTTACAAGCATTTGTATGTTGGAAACTTTGATAGGTGTAGGACGTACCAGACAGGAGCTAGGGCCATTTGAAGTTTTATCAGTGTTTGATTTGGGACTCAAGGGTAGGATGGCTTTGAGCGGTAGCTTAAATTGACAAGAGGCTCGAGTACTTTATTGCTACAAAATTTCAAGGTTTTATGACGCTTCAGTAAAAAGTTACAAGCATTTGTATGTTGCAAACTTTGATAGGTGTAGGACGTACCGTATAGAAGTTAGGGCCATTTGAAGTTTTATCAGTGTTTGATTTGGGACTCAAGGGTAGCATAGCTTTGAGCGATAGCTTAAATTGACAAGAGGCTCGAGTACTTTATTGTTACAAAATTACAAGGTTTGATGACGCTCCAGAAAAAAGTTACAAGCATGTGTATGTTGCAAACTTTGATAGGTATAGGACTTACCGTATAGAAGTTAGGGCCATTTGAAGATTTGTCAGTGTTTGATTTGGGACTCAAGGGTAGCATAGCTTTGAGCGATAGCTTAAATTGACAAGAGGCTCGAGTACTTTATTGTTACAAAATTTCAAGGATTTATGACGCTCCAGTAAAAAGTTACAAGCATTTGTATGTTGCAAACTTTGATAGGTGTAGGACGTACCGTATAGAAGTTAGGGCAATTTGAAGTTTTATCAGTGTTTGATTTGGGACTCAAGGGTAGCATAGCTTTGAGCGATAGCTTAAATTGACAACAGGCTCGAGTACTTTATTGTTACAAAATTTCAAGGTTTTATGACGCTCCAGTAAAAAGTTACAAGCATTTGTATGTTTGGAAACTTTGATAGGTGTAGGACATACCGTACAGAAGCTAGGGCTATTTGAAGTTTTATCAGTGTTTGATTTAGGACTCAAGGGTAGCATAGCTTTGAGCGATAGCTTTGAGCGATAGCTCAAATTGACAAGAGGCTCGAGTACTTTATTGTTACAAAATTTCAAGGTTTTATGACGCACCTGTAAAAAGTTACAAGCATTTGTATGTTGCAAACTTTGATAGGTATAGGACGTACCGTATAGAAGTTAGGGCCATTTGAAGTTTTGTCAATGTTTGATTTGGGACTCAAGGGTAGCGTAGGTTTGAGCGATAGCTTAAATTGACAAGAGGCTCGAGCACTTTATTGTTACAAAATTTCAATGTTTTATGACGCTCCAGTAAAAAGTTACAAGCATTTGTACGTTGCAAACTTTGATAGATGTAGGACGTACCGTATAGAGTTAGGGCCAATTGAAGATTTATCAGTGTTTGATTTGGGACTCAAGGGTAGCATAGCTCTGAGCGATAGCTCAAATTGACAAGAGGCTCGAGTACTTTATTGTTACAAAATTTCAAGGTTTTATGACGCACCTGTAAAAAGTTACAAGCATTTGTATGTTGCAAACTTTGATAGGTATAGGACGTACCGTATAGAAGTTAGGGCCATTTGAAGTTTTGTCAATGTTTGATTTGGGACTCAAGGGTAGCGTAGGTTTGAGCGATAGCTTAAATTGACAAGAGGCTCGAGTACTTTATTGTTACAAAATTTCAAGGTTTTATGACGCACCTGTAAAAAGTTACAAGCATTTGTATGTTGCAAACTTTGATAGGTATAGGACGTACCGTATAGAAGTTAGGGCCATTTGAAGTTTTGTCAATGTTTGATTTGGGACTCAAGGGTAGCGTAGGTTTGAGCGATAGCTTAAATTGACAAGAGGCTCGAGTACTTTATTGTTACAAATTTTCAAGGTTTTATGACGCTCCAATAAAAAGTTACAAGCATTTGTATGTTGCAAACTTTGATAGGTGTAGGACGTACCGTATAGAAGTTGGGGCCATTTGAAGTTTTATCAGTGTTTCATTTTTGACACAAGGGCAGCATAGCTTTGAGCGATAGTTTAAATTGACAAGAGGCTCGAGTACTTTATTGTTACAAAATTTCAAGGTTTTATGACGCTCCAGTAAAAAGATACAAGCATTTGCATGTTGCAAGCTTTGATAGGTATAGGACGGTCCGTATAGAAGTTAGGGCCATTTGAAGTTTTGTCAGTGTTTGAATTGGACTCAAGGGTAGCATAGCTTTGAGCAATAGTTTAAATTGTCAAGAGGCTCGAGTACTTTATTGTTACAAAATTTCAAGGTTTTATGACGCTCCAGTAAAAAGTTACAAGCATTTGTACGTTGCAAACTTTGATAGATGTAGGACGTACCGTATAGAAGTTAGGGCCAATTGAAGATTTATCAGTGTTTGATTTGGGACTCAAGGGTAGCATAGCTCTGAGCGATAGCTCAAATTGACAAGAGGCTCGAGTACTTTATTGTTACAAAATTTCAAGGTTTTATGACGCACCTGTAAAAAGTAACAAGCATTTGTATGTTGCAAACTTTGATATATATAGGACGTACCGTATAGAAGTTAGGGCCATTTGAAGTTTTGTCAATGTTTGATTTGGGACTCAAGGGTAGCGTAGGTTTGAGCGATAGCTTAAATTGACAAGAGGCTCGAGTACTTTATTGTTACAAAATTTCAAGGTTTTATGACGCACCTGTAAAAAGTTACAAGTATTTGTATGTTGCAAACTTTGATAGGTATAGGACGTACCGTATAGAAGTTAGGGCCATTCGAAGTTTTGTCAATGTTTGATTTGGGACTCAAGGGTAGCGTAGGTTTGAGCGATAGCTTAAATTGACAAGAGGCTCGAGTACTTTATTGTTACAAATTTTCATGGTTTTATGACGCTCCAGTAAAAAGTTACAAGCATGTGTATGTTGCAAACTTTGATAGATGTAGGACGTACCGTATAGAAGTTAGGGCCAATTGAAGATTTATCAGTGTTTGATTTGGGACTCAAGGGTAGCATAGCTCTGAGCGATAGCTCAAATTGACAAGAGGCTCGAGTACTTTATTGTTACAAAATTTCAAGGTTTTATGACGCACCAGTAAAAAGTTACAAGCATTTGTATGTTGCAAACTTTGATAGGTATACGACGTACCGTATAGAAGTTAGGGCCATTTGAAGTTTTGTCAATGTTTGATTTGGGACTCAAGGGTAGCGTAGGTTTGAGCGATAGCTTAAATTGACAAGAGGCTCGAGTACTTTATTGTTACAAATTTTCATGGTTTTATGACGCACCAGTAAAAAGTTACAAACATGTGTATGTTGCAAACTTTGATAGATGTAGGACGTACCGTATAGAAGTTAGGGCCAATTGAAGATTTATCAGTGTTTGATTTGGGACTCAAGGGTAGCATAGCTCTGAGCGATAGCTCAAATTGACAAGAGGCTCGAGTACTTTATTGTTACAAAATTTCAAGGTTTTATGACGCACCTGTAAAAAGTTACAAGCATTTGTATGTTGCAAACTTTGATAGGTATAGGACGTACCGTATAGAAGTTAGGGCCATTTGAAGTTTTGTCAATGTTTGATTTGGGACTCAAGGGTAGCGTAGGTTTGAGCGATAGCTTAAATTGACAAGAGGCTCGAGTACTTTATTGTTACAAAATTTCAATGTTTTATGACGCTCCAGTAAAAAGTTACTAGCATTTGTACGTTGCAAACTTTGATAGATGTAGGACGTACCGTATAGAAGTTAGGGACAATTGAAGATTTATCAGTGTTTGATTTGGGACTCAAGGGTAGCATAGCTCTGAGCGATAGCTCAAATTGACAAGAGGCTCGAGTACTTTATTGTTACAAAATTTCAAGGTTTTATGACGCACCTGTAAAAAGTTACAAGCATTTGTATGTTGCAAACTTTGATAGGTATAGGACATACCGTATAGAAGTTAGGGCCATTTGAAGTTTTGTCAATGTTTGATTTGGGACTCAAGGGTAGCGTAGGTTTGAGCGATAGCTTAAATTGACAAGAGGCTCGAGTACTTTATTGTTACAAATTTTCAAGGTTTTATGACGCTCCAATAAAAAGTTACAAGCATTTGTATGTTGCAAACTTTGATAGGTGTAGGACGTACCGTATAGAAGTTGGGGCCATTTGAAGTTTTATCAGTGTTTCATTTTTGACACAAGGGCAGCATAGCTTTGAGCGATAGTTTAAATTGACAAGAGGCTCGAGTACTTTATTGTTACAAAATTTCAAGGTTTTATGACGCTCCAGTAAAAAGATACAAGCATTTGCATGTTGCAAGCTTTGATAGGTATAGGACGGTCCGTATAGAAGTTAGGGCCATTTGAAGTTTTGTCAGTGTTTGAATTGGACTCAAGGGTAGCATAGCTTTGAGCAATAGTTTAAATTGTCAAGAGGCTCGAGTACTTTATTGTTACAAAATTTCAAGGTTTTATGACGCTCCAGTAAAAAGTTACAAGCATTTGTACGTTGCAAACTTTGATAGATGTAGGACGTACCGTATAGAAGTTAGGGCCAATTGAAGATTTATCAGTGTTTGATTTGGGACTCAAGGGTAGCATAGCTCTGAGCGATAGCTCAAATTGACAAGAGGCTCGAGTACTTTATTGTTACAAAATTTCAAGGTTTTATGACGCACCTGTAAAAAGTAACAAGCATTTGTATGTTGCAAACTTTGATATATATAGGACGTACCGTATAGAAGTTAGGGCCATTTGAAGTTTTGTCAATGTTTGATTTGGGACTCAAGGGTAGCGTAGGTTTGAGCGATAGCTTAAATTGACAAGAGGCTCGAGTACTTTATTGTTACAAAATTTCAAGGTTTTATGACGCACCTGTAAAAAGTTACAAGTATTTGTATGTTGCAAACTTTGATAGGTATAGGACGTACCGTATAGAAGTTAGGGCCATTCGAAGTTTTGTCAATGTTTGATTTGGGACTCAAGGGTAGCGTAGGTTTGAGCGATAGCTTAAATTGACAAGAGGCTCGAGTACTTTATTGCTACAAATTTTCATGGTTTTATGACGCTCCAGTAAAAAGTTACAAGCATGTGTATGTTGCAAACTTTGATAGATGTAGGACGTACCGTATAGAAGTTAGGGCCAATTGAAGATTTATCAGTGTTTGATTTGGGACTCAAGGGTAGCATAGCTCTGAGCGATAGCTCAAATTGACAAGAGGCTCGAGTACTTTATTGTTACAAAATTTCAAGGTTTTATGACGCACCAGTAAAAAGTTACAAGCATTTGTATGTTGCAAACTTTGATAGGTATACGACGTACCGTATAGAAGTTAGGGCCATTTGAAGTTTTGTCAATGTTTGATTTGGGACTCAAGGGTAGCGTAGGTTTGAGCGATAGCTTAAATTGACAAGAGGCTCGAGTACTTTATTGTTACAAATTTTCATGGTTTTATGACGCTCCAGTAAAAAGTTACAAACATGTGTATGTTGCAAACTTTGATAGATGTAGGACGTACCGTATAGAAGTTAGGGCCAATTGAAGATTTATCAGTGTTTGATTTGGGACTCAAGGGTAGCATAGCTCTGAGCGATAGCTCAAATTGACAAGAGGCTCGAGTACTTTATTGTTACAAAATTTCAAGGTTTTATGACGCACCTGTAAAAAGTTACAAGCATTTGTATGTTGCAAACTTTGATAGGTATAGGACGTACCGTATAGAAGTTAGGGCCATTTGAAGTTTTGTCAATGTTTGATTTGGGACTCAAGGGTAGCGTAGGTTTGAGCGATAGCTTAAATTGACAAGAGGCTCGAGTACTTTATTGTTACAAAATTTCAATGTTTTATGACGCTCCAGTAAAAAGTTACTAGCATTTGTACGTTGCAAACTTTGATAGATGTAGGACGTACCGTATAGAAGTTAGGGACAATTGAAGATTTATCAGTGTTTGATTTGGGACTCAAGGGTAGCATAGCTCTGAGCGATAGCTCAAATTGACAAGAGGCTCGAGTACTTTATTGTTACAAAATTTCAAGGTTTTATGACGCACCTGTAAAAAGTTACAAGCATTTGTATGTTGCAAACTTTGATAGGTATAGGACGTACCGTATAGAAGTTAGGGCCATTTGAAGTTTTGTCAATGTTTGATTTGGGACTCAAGGGTAGCGTAGGTTTGAGCGATAGCTTAAATTGACAAGAGGCTCGAGTACTTTATTGTTACAAAATTTCAAGTTTTTATGACGCACCTGTAAAAAGTTACAAGCATTTGTATATTGCAAACTTTGATAGGTATAGGACGTACCGTATAGAAGTTAGGGCCATTTGAAGTTTTGTCAATGTTTGATTTGGGACTCAAGGGTAGCGTAGGTTTGAGCGATAGCTTAAATTGACAAGAGGCTCGAGTACTTTATTGTTACAAATTTTCAAGGTTTTATGACGCTCCAATAAAAAGTTACAAGCATTTGTATGTTGCAAACTTTGATAGGTGTAGGACGTACCGTATAGAAGTTGGGGCCATTTGAAGTTTTATCAGTGTTTCATTTTTGACACAAGGGCAGCATAGCTTTGAGCGATAGTTTAAATTGACAAGAGGCTCGAGTACTTTATTGTTACAAAATTTCAAGGTTTTATGACGCACCAGTAAAAAGTTACAAGCATTTGTATGTTGCAAACTTTGATAGGTATACGACGTACCGTATAGAAGTTAGGGCCATTTGAAGATTTATCAGTGTTTGATTTGCGACTCAAGGGTAGCGTAGGTTTGAGCGATAGCTTAAATTGACAAGAGGCTCGAGTACTTTATTGTTACAAAATTTCAAGGTTTTATGACGCACCTGTAAAAAGTTACAAGCATTTGTATATTGCAAACTTTGATAGGTATAGGACGTACCGTATAGAAGTTAGGGCCATTTGAAGTTTTGTCAATGTTTGATTTGGGACTCAAGGGTAGCGTAGGTTTGAGCGATAGCTTTAATTGACAAGAGGCTCGAGTACTTTATTGTTACAAAATTTCAAGGTTTTATGACGCACCTGTAAAAAGTTACAAGCATTTGTATATTGCAAACTTTGATAGGTATAGGACGTACCGTATAGAAGTTAGGGCCATTTGAAGTTTTGTCAATGTTTGATTTGGGACTCAAGGGTAGCGTAGGTTTGAGCGATAGCTTAAATTGACAACAGGCTCGAGTACTTTATTGTTACAAATTTTCATGGTTTTATGACGCTCCAGTAAAAAGTTACAAGCATGTGTATGTTGCAAACTTTGATAGATGTAGGACGTACCGTATAGAAGTTAGGGCCAATTGAAGATTTATCAGTGTTTGATTTGGGACTCAAGGGTAGCATATCTCCGAGCGATAGCTCAAATTGACAAGAGGCTCGAGTACTTTATTGTTACAAAATTTCAAGGTTTTATGACGCACCAGTAAAAAGTTACAAGCATTTGTATGTTGCAAACTTTGATAGGTATACGACGTACCGTATAGAAGTTAGGGCCATTTGAAGTTTTGTCAATGTTTGATTTGGGACTCAAGGGTAGCGTAGGTTTGAGCGATAGCTTAAATTGACAAGAGGCTCGAGTACTTTATTGTTACAAATTTTCAAGGTTTTATGACGCAACAATAAAAAGTTACAAGCATTTGTATGTTGCAAACTTTGATAGGTGTAGGACGTACCGTATAGAAGTTGGGGCCATTTGAAGTTTTATCAGTGTTTCATTATTGACACAAGGGCAGCATAGCTTTGAGCGATAGTTTAAATTAACAAGAGGCTCGAGTACTTTATTGTTACAAAATTTCAAGGTTTTATGTCGCTCCAGTAAAAAGTTACAAGCATTTGTATGTTGCAAACTTTGATAGGTGTAGGACGTACCTTTTAGAAGTTAGGGCCATTTGAAGTTTTATCAGTGTTTGATTTAGGACTCAAGGGTAGCATAGCTTTGAGCGATAGCTTTGAGCGATAGCTTAAATTGACAAGAGGCTCGAGTACTTTATTGTTACAAAATTTCAAGGTTTTATGACGCTCCAGTAAAAAGTTACAAGAATTTGTATGTTGCAAACTTTGATTGGTGTAGGGCGTACCGTATAGAAGTTAGGTCCATTTGAAGTTTTATCAGAGTTTGATTTGGAACTCAAGGGTAGCATAGCTTTGCGCGATAGCTTAAATTGACAAGAGGCTCGAGTACTTTATTGTTACAAAATTTCAAGGTTTTATGACGCTCCAGTAAAAAGTTACAAGCAATTGTATGTTGCAAACTTTGATAGGTGTAGGACGTACCGTATAAAAGTTAGGGCCATTTGAAGTTTTATGAGTGTTTGATTTAGGCCTCAAGGGTAGCATAGCTTTGAGCGATAGCTCAAATTGACAAGAGGCTCGAGTACTTTATTGTTACAAAATTTCATGGTTTTATGACGCTCCAGTAAAAAGTTACAAGCATGTGTATGTTGCAAACTTTGATAGATGTAGGACGTACCGTATAGAAGTTAGGGCCAATTGAAGATTTATCAGTGTTTGATTTGGGACTCAAGGGTAGCATAGCTCTGAGCGATAGCTCAAATTGACAAGAGGCTCGAGTACTTTATTGTTACAAAATTTCAAGGTTTTATGACGCACCTGTAAAAAGTTACAAGCATTTGTATGTTGCAAACTTTGATAGGTATAGGACGTACCGTATAGAAGTTAGGGCCATTTGAAGTTTTGTCAATGTTTGATTTGGGAATCAAGGGTAGCGTAGGTTTGAGCGATAGCTTAAATTGACAAGAGGCTCGAGTACTTTATTGTTACAAAATTTCAATGTTTTATGACGCTCCAGTAAAAAGTTACAAGCATTTGTACGTTGCAAACTTTGATAGATGTAGGACGTACCGTATAGAAGTTAGGGCCAATTGAAGATTTATCAGTGTTTGATTTGGGACTCAAGGGTAGCATAGCTCTGAGCGATAGCTCAAATTGACAAGAGGCTCGAGTACTTTATTGTTACAAAATTTCAAGGTTTTATGACGCACCTGTAAAAAGTTACAAGCATTTGTATGTTGCAAACTTTGATAGGTATAGGACGTACCGTATAGAAGTTAGGGCCATTTGAAGTTTTGTCAATGTTTGATTTGGGACTCAAGGGTAGCGTAGGTTTGAGCGATAGCTTAAATTGACAAGAGGCTCGAGTACTTTATTGTTACAAAATTTCAAGGTTTTATGACGCACCTGTAAAAAGTTACAAGCATTTGTATGTTGCAAACTTTGATAGGTATAGGACGTACCGTATAGAAGTTAGGGCCATTTGAAGTTTTGTCAATGTTTGATTTGGGACTCAAGGGTAGCGTAGGTTTGAGCGATAGCTTAAATTGACAAGAGGCTCGACTACTTTATTGTTACAAATTTTCAAGGTTTTATGACGCTCCAATAAAAAGTTACAAGCATTTGTATGTTGCAAACTTTGATAGGTGTAGGACGTACCGTATAGAAGTTGGGGCCATTTGAAGTTTTATCAGTGTTTCATTTTTGACACAAGGGCAGCATAGCTTTGAGCGATAGTTTAAATTGACAAGAGGCTCGAGTACTTTATTGTTACAAAATTTCAAGGTTTTATGACGCTCCAGTAAAAAGATACAAGCATTTGCATGTTGCAAGCTTTGATAGGTATAGGACGGTCCGTATAGAAGTTAGGGCCATTTGAAGTTTTGTCAGTGTTTGAATTGGACTCAAGGGTAGCATAGCTTTGAGCAATAGTTTAAATTGACAAGAGGCTCGAGTACTTTATTGTTACAAAATTTCAAGGTTTTATGACGCTCCAGTAAAAAGTTACAAGCATTTGTACGTTGCAAACTTTGATAGATGTAGGACGTACCGTATAGAAGTTAGGGCCAATTGAAGATTTATCAGTGTTTGATTTGGGACTCAAGGGTAGCATAGCTCTGAGCGATAGCTCAAATTGACAAGAGGCTCGAGTACTTTATTGTTACAAAATTTCAAGGTTTTATGACGCACCTGTAAAAAGTAACAAGCATTTGTATGTTGCAAACTTTGATAGGTATAGGACGTACCGTATAGAAGTTAGGGCCATTTGAAGTTTTGTCAATGTTTGATTTGGGACTCAAGGGTAGCGTAGGTTTGAGCGATAGCTTAAATTGACAAGAGGCTCGAGTACTTTATTGTTACAAAATTTCAAGGTTTTATGACGCACCTGTAAAAAGTTACAAGCATTTGTATGTTGCAAACTTTGATAGGTATAGGACGTACCGTATAGAAGTTAGGGCCATTCGAAGTTTTGTCAATGTTTGATTTGGGACTCAAGGGTAGCGTAGGTTTGAGCGATAGCTTAAATTGACAAGAGGCTCGAGTACTTTATTGTTACAAATTTTCATGGTTTTATGACGCTCCAGTAAAAAGTTACAAGCATGTGTATGTTGCAAACTTTGATAGATGTAGGACGTACCGTATAGAAGTTAGGGCCAGTTGAAGATTTATCAGTGTTTGATTTGGGACTCAAGGGTAGCATAGCTCTGAGCGATAGCTCAAATTGACAAGAGGCTCGAGTACTTTATTGTTACAAAATTTCAAGGTTTTATGACGCACCTGTAAAAAGTTACAAGCATTTGTATGTTGCAAACTTTGATAGGTATACGACGTACCGTATAGAAGTTAGGGCCATTTGAAGTTTTGTCAATGTTTGATTTGGGACTCAAGGGTAGCGTAGGTTTGAGCGATAGCTTAAATTGACAAGAGGCTCGAGTACTTTATTGTTAGAAAATTTCAAGGTTTTATGACGCTCCAGTAAAAAGTTACAAGCATTTGTATGTTGGAAACTTTGATAGGTGTAGGACATACCGTACAGAAGCTAGGGCTATTTGAAGTTTTATCAGTGTTTGATTTAGGACTCAAGGGTAGCATAGCTTTGAGCGATAGCTCTGAGCGATAGCTCAAATTGACAAGAGGCTCGAGTACTTTATTGTTACAAAATTTCAAGGTTTTATGACGCACCTGTAAAAAGTTACAAGCATTTGTATGTTGCAAACTTTGATAGGTGTAGGACGTACCGTATAGAAGTTAGGGCCATTTGAAGTTTTGTCAATGTTTGATTTGGGACAAACTTTGATAGGTATAGGACGTACCGTATAGAAGTTAGGGCCATTTGAAGTTTTGTCAATGTTTGATTTGGGACTCAAGGGTAGCGTAGGTTTGAGCGATAGCTTAAATTGACAAGAGGCTCGAGTACTATATTGTTACAAAATTTCAATGTTTTATGACGCTCCAGTAAAAAGTTACAAGCATTTGTACGTTGCAAACTTTGATAGATGTAGGACGTACCGTATAGAAGTTAGGGCCAATTGAAGATTTATCAGTGTTTGATTTGGGACTCAAGGGTAGCATAGCTCTGAGCGATAGCTCAAATTGACAAGAGGCTCGAGTACTTTATTGTTACAAAATTTCAAGGTTTTATGACGCACCTGTAAAAAGTTACAAGCATTTGTATGTGCAAACTTTGATAGGTATAGGACGTACCGTATAGAAGTTAGGGCCATTTGAAGTTTTGTCAATGTTTGATTTGGGACTCAAGGGTAGCGTAGGTTTGAGCGATAGCTTAAATTGACAAGAGGCTCGAGTACTTTATTGTTACAAAATTTCAAGGTTTTATGACGCACCTGTAAAAAGTTACAAGCATTTGTATATTGCAAACTTTGATAGGTATAGGACGTACCGTATAGAAGTTAGGGCCATTTGAAGTTTTGTCAATGTTTGATTTGGGACTCAAGGGTAGCGTAGGTTTGAGCGATAGCTTAAATTGACAAGAGGCTCGAGTACTTTATTGTTACAAATTTTCAAGGTTTTATGACGCTCCAATAAAAAGTTACAAGCATTTGTATGTTGCAAACTTTGATAGGTGTAGGACGTACCGTATAGAAGTTGGGGCCATTTGAAGTTTTATCAGTGTTTCATTTTTGACACAAGGGCAGCATAGCTTTGAGCGATAGTTTAAATTGACAAGAGGCTCGAGTACTTTATTGTTACAAAATTTCAAGGTTTTATGACTCTCCAGTAAAAAGATACAAGCATTTGCATGTTGCAAGCTTTGATAGGTATAGGACGGTCCGTATAGAAGTTAGGGCCATTTGAAGTTTTGTCAGTGTTTGAATTGGGACTCAAGGGTAGCATAGCTTTGAGCAATAGCTTAAATTGACAAGAGGCTCGAGTACTTTATTGTTACAAAATTTCAAGGTTTTATGACGCACCTGTAAAAAGTTACAAGCATTTGTATGTTGCAAACTTTGATAGGTGTAGGGCGTACCGTATAGAAGTTAGGGCCATTTGAAGTTTTATCAGTGTTTGATTTGGGACTCAAGGGTAGCATAGCTTTGCGCGATAGCTTAAATTGACAAGAGGCTCGAGTACTTTATTGTTAGAAAATTTCAAGGTTTTATGACGCTCCAGTAAAAAGTTACAAGCATTTGTATGTTGGAAACTTTGATAGGTGTAGGACATACCGTACAGAAGCTAGGGCTATTTGAAGTTTTATCAGTGTTTGATTTAGGACTCAAGGGTAGCATAGCTTTGAGCGATAGCTTTGAGCGATAGCTTAAATTGACAAGAGGCTCGAGTACTTTATTGTTACAAAATTTCAAAGTTTTATGACGCTCCAGTAAAAAGTTACAAGCATTTGTATGTTGCAAACTTTGATAGGTGTAGGACGTACCGTATATAAGTTAGGGTCATTTGAAGTTTTATCAGTGTTTGATTTGGGACTCAAATTGACAAGAGGCTCGAGTACTTTATTGTTACAAATTTTCAAGGTTTTTTGACGCTCCAGTAAAAAGTTACAAAAATTTGTATGTTGCAAACTTTGATAGGTGTAGGACGCACCGTATAGAAGTTAGGGCCATTTGATGTTTTATCAGTGTTTGATTTGTGACTCAAGGGTAGCATAGCTTTGAGCGATAACTTAAATTGACAAGAGGCTCGAGTAGTTTATTGTTACAAAATTTCAAGGTTTTATGTCGCTCCAGTAAAAAGTTACAAGCATTTGTATGTTGGAAACTTTGATAGGTGTAGGACGTACCGTTTAGAAGTTAGGGCCATTTGAAGTTTTATCAGTGTTTGATTTAGGCCTCAAGGGTAGCATAGCTTTGACCGATAGCTTAAATTGACAAGAGGCTCGAGTACTTTATTGTTACAAAATTTCAAGGTTTTATGACGCTCCAGTAAAAAGTTACAAGCATTTGTATGTTGCAAACTTTGATTGGTGTAGGGCGTACCGTATAGAAGTTAGGTCCATTTGAAGTTTTATCAGAGTTTGATTTGGAACTCAAGGGTAGCATAGCTTTGCGCGATAGCTTAAAATGACAAGAGGCTCGAGTACTTTATTGTTACAAAATTTCAAGGTTTTATGACGCTCCAGTAAAAAGTTACAAGCAATTGTATGTTGCAAATTTCGATAGGTGTAGGACGTACCGTATAAAAGTTAGGGCCATTTGAAGTTTTATGAGTGTTTGATTTAGGCCTCAAGGGTAGCATAGCTTTGAGCGATAGCTCAAATTGACAAGAGGCTCGAGTACTTTATTGTTACAAAATTTCATGGTTTTATGACGCTCCAGTAAAAAGTTACAAGCATGTGTATGTTGCAAACTTTGATAGATGTAGGACGTACCGTATAGAAGTTAGGGCCAATTGAAGATTTATCAGTGTTTGATTTGGGACTCAAGGGTAGCATAGTTCTGAGCGATAGCTCAAATTGACAAGAGGCTCGAGTACTTTATTGTTACAAAATTTCAAGGTTTTATGACGCACCTGTAAAAAGTTACAAGCATTTGTATGTTGCAAACTTTGAAAGGTATAGGACGTACCGTATAGAAGTTAGGGCCATTTGAAGTTTTGTCAATGTTTGATTTTTGACTCAAGGGTAGCGTAGGTTTGAGCGATAGCTTAAATTGACAAGAGGCTCGAGTACTTTATTGTTACAAAATTTCAAGGTTTTATGACGCACCTGTAAAAAGTTACAAGCATTTGTATGTTGCAAACTTTGATAGGTATAGGACGTACCGTATAGAAGTTAGGGCCATTTGAAGTTTTGTCAATGTTTGATTTGGGACTCAAGGGTAGCGTAGGTTTGAGCGATAGCTTAAATTGACAAGAGGCTCGAGTACTTTATTGTTACAAATTTTCAAGGTTTTATGACGCTCCAATAAAAAGTTACAAGCATTTGTATGTTGCAAACTTTGATAGGTGTAGGACGTACCGTATAGAAGTTGGGGCCATTTGAAGTTTTATCAGTGTTTCATTTTTGACACAAGGGCAGCATAGCTTTGAGCGATAGTTTAAATTGACATGAGGCTCGAGTACTTTATTGTTACAAAATTTCAAGGTTTTATGACGCTCCAGTAAAAAGATACAAGCATTTGCATGTTGCCAGCTTTGATAGGTATAGGACGGTCCGTATAGAAGTTAGGGCCATTTGAAGTTTTGTCAGTGTTTGAATTGGGACTCAAGGGTAGCATAGCTTTGAGCAATAGCTTAAATTGACAAGAGGCTCGAGTACTTTATTGTTACAAAATTTCAAGGTTTTATGACGCACCTGTAAAAAGTTACAAGCATTTGTATGTTGCTAACTTTGATAGGTGTAGGGCGTACCGTATAGAAGTTAGGGCCATTTGAAGTTTTATCAGTGTTTGATTTGGGACTCAAGGGTAGCATAGCTTTGCGCGATAGCTTAAATTGACAAGAGGCTCGAGTACTTTATTGTTACAAAATTTCAAGGTTTTATGACGCTCCAGTAAAAAGTTACAAGCATTTGTATGTTGGAAACTTTGATAGGTGTAGGACATACCGTACAGAAGCTAGGGCTATTTGAAGTTTTATCAGTGTTTGATTTAGGACTCAAGGGTAGCATAGCTTTGAGCGATAGGTTTGAGCGATAGCTTAAATTGACAAGAGGCTCGAGTACTTTATTGTTACAAAATTTCAAGGTTTTATGACGCTCCAGTAAAAAGTTACAAGCATTTGTATGTTGCAAACTTTGATAGGTGTAGGACGTACCGTATATAAGTTAGGGTCATTTGAAGTTTTATCAGTGTTTGATTTGGGACTCAAATTGACAAGAGGCTCGAGTACTTTATTGTTACAAATTTTCAAGGTTTTATGACGCTCCAGTAAAAAGTTACAAAAATTTGTATGTTGCAAACTTTGATAGGTGTAGGACGCACCGTATAGAAGTTAGGGCCATTTGAAGTTTTATCAGTGTTTGATTTGGGACTCAAGGGTAGCATAGCTTTGAGCGATAACTTAAATTGACAAGAGGCTCGAGTAGTTTATTGTTACAAAATTTCAAGGTTTTATGTCGCTCCAGTAAAAAGTTACAAGCATTTGTATGTTGCAAACTTTGATAGGTGTAGGACGTACCGTTTAGAAGTTAGGGCCATTTGAAGTTTTATCAGTGTTTGATTTAGGCCTCAAGGGTAGCATAGCTTTGAGCGATAGCTTAAATTGACAAGAGGCTCGAGTACTTTATTGTTACAAAATTTCAAGGTTTTATGACGCTCCAGTAAAAAGTTACAAGCATTTGTATGTTGCAAACTTTGATTGGTGTAGGGCGTACCGTATAGAAGTTAGGTCCATTTGAAGTTTTATCAGAGTTTGATCTGGAACTCAAGGGTAGCATAGCTTTGCGCGATAGCTTAAATTGACAAGAGGCTCGAGTACTTTATTGTTACAAAATTTCAAGGTTTTATGACGCTCCAGTAAAAAGTTACAAGCAATTGTATGTTGCAAACTTTGATAGGTGTAGGACGTACCGTATAAAAGTTAGGGCCATATGAAGTTTTATGAGTGTTTCATTTAGGCCTCAAGGGTAGCATAGCTTTGAGCGATAGCTCAAATTGACAAGAAGCTCGAGTACTTTATTGTTACAAAATTTCATGGTTTTATGACGCTCCAGTAAAAAGTTACAAGCATGTGTATGTTGCAAACTTTGATAGATGTAGGACGTACCGTATAGAAGGTAGGGCCAATTGAAGATTTATCAGTGTTTGATTTGGGACTCAAGGGTAGCATAGCTCTGAGCGATAGCTCAAATTGACAAGAGGCTCGAGTACTTTATTGTTACAAAATTTCAAGGTTTTATGACGCACCTGTAAAAAGTTACAAGCATTTGTATGTTGCAAACTTTGATAGGTATAGGACGTACCGTATAGAAGTTAGGGCCATTTGAAGTTTTGTCAATGTTTGATTTGGGACTCAAGGGTAGCGTAGGTTTGAGCGATAGCTTAAATTGACAAGAGGCTCGAGTACTTTATTGTTACAAAATTTCAATGTTAGATGTAGGACGTACCGTATAGAAGTTAGGGCCAATTGAAGATTTATCAGTGTTTGATTTGGGACTCAAGGGTAGCATAGCTCTGAGCGATAGCTCAAATTGACAAGAGGCTCGAGTACTTTATTGTTACAAAATTTCAAGGTTTTATGACGCACCTGTAAAAAGTTACAAGCATTTGTATGTTGCAAACTTTGATAGGTATAGGACGTACCGTATAGAAGTTAGGGCCATTTGAAGTTTTGTCAATGTTTGTTTTGGGACTCAAGGGTAGCGTAGGTCTGAGCGATAGCTTAAATTGACAAGAGGCTCGAGTACTTTATTGTTACAAAATTTCAAGGTTTTATGACGCACCTGTAAAAAGTTACAAGCATTTGTATGTTGCAAACTTTGATAGGTATAGGACGTACCGTATAGAAGTAAGGGCCATTTGAAGTTTTGTCAATGTTTGATTTGGGACTCAAGGGTAGCGTAGGTTTGAGCGATAGCTTAAATTGACAAGAGGCTCGAGTACTTTATTGTTACAAATTTTCAAGGTTTTATGACGCTCCAATAAAAAGTTACAAGCATTTGTATGTTGCAAACTTTGATAGGTGTAGGACGTACCGTATAGAAGTTGGGTCCATTTGAAGTTTTATCAGTGTTTCATTTTTGACACAAGGGCAGCATAGCTTTGAGCGATAGTTTAAATTGACAAGAGGCTCGAGTACTTTATTGTTACAAAATTTCAAGGTTTTATGACGCTCCAGTAAAAAGATACAAGCATTTACATGTTGCAAGCTTTGATAGGTATAGGACGGTCCGTATAGAAGTTAGGGCCATTTGAAGTTTTGTCAGTGTTTGAATTGGGACTCAAGGGTAGCATAGCTTTGAGCAATAGCTTAAATTGACAAGAGGCTCGAGTACTTTATTGTTACAAAATTTCAAGGTTTTATGACGCACCTGTAAAAAGTTACAAGCATTTGTATGTTGCAAACTTTGATAGGTATAGGACGTACCGTATAGAAGTTAGGGCCATTTGAAGTTTTGTCAATGTTTGATTTGGGACTCAAGGGTAGCGTAGGTTTGAGCGATAGCTTAAATTGACAAAAGGCTCGAGTACTTTATTGTTACAAATTTTCATGGTTTTATGACGCTCCAGTAAAAAGTTACAAGCATGTGTATGTTGCAAACTTTGATAGATGTAGGACGTACCGTATAGAAGTTAGGGCCAATTGAAGATTTATCAGTGTTTGATTTGGGACTCAAGGGTAGCATAGCTCTGAGCGATAGCTCAAATTGACAAGAGGCTCGAGTACTTTATTGTTACAAAATTTCAAGGTTTTATGACGCACCTGTAAAAAGTTACAAGCATTTGTATGTTGCAAACTTTGATAGGTATAGGACGTACCGTATAGAAGTTAGTGCCATTTGAAGTTTTGTCAATGTTTGATTTGGGACTCAAGGGTAGCGTAGGTTTGCGCGATAGCTTAAATTGACAAGAGGCTCGAGTACTTTATTGTTACAAAATTTCAATGTTTTATGACGCTCCAGTAAAAAGTTACAAGCATTTGTACGTTGCAAACTTTGATAGATGTAGGACGTACCGTATAGAAGTTAGGGCCAATTGAAGATTTATCAGTGTTTGATTTGGGACTCAAGGGTAGCATAGCTCTGAGCGATAGCTCAAATTGACAAGAGGCTCGAGTACTTTATTGTTACAAAATTTCAAGGTTTTATGACGCACCTGTAAAAAGTTACAAGCATTTGTATGTTGCAAACTTTGATAGGTATAGGACGTACCGTATAGAAGTTAGGGCCATTTGAAGTTTTGTCAATGTTTGATTTGGGACTCAAGGGTAGCGTAGGTTTGAGCGATAGCTTAAATTGACAAGAGGCTCGAGTACTTTATTGTTACAAAATTTCAAGGTTTTATGATGCACCTGTAAAAAGTTACAAGCATTTTTATGTTGCAAACTTTGATAGGTATAGGACGTACCGTATAGAAGTTAGGGCCATTTGAAGTTTTGTCAATGTTTGATTTGGGACTCAAGGGTAGCGTAGGTTTGAGCGATAGCTAAAATTGACAAGAGGCTCGAGTACTTTATTGTTACAAATTTTCAAGGTTTTATGACGCTCCAATAAAAAGTTACAAGCATTTGTATGTTGCAAACTTTGATAGGTGTAGGACGTACCGTATAGAAGTTAGGCCATTTGAAGTTTTGTCAATGTTTGATTTGGGACTCAAGGGTAGCGTAGGTTTGAGCGATAGCTTAAATTGACAAGAGGCTCGAGTACTTTATTGTTACAAAATTTCAAGGTTTTATGACGCACCTGTAAAAAGTTACAAGCATTTGTATGTTGCAAACTTTGATAGGTATAGGACGTACCGTATAGAAGTTAGGGCCATTTGAAGTTTTGTCAATGTTTGATTTGGGACTCAAGGGTAGCGTAGGTTTGAGCGATAGCTTAAATTGACAAGAGGCTCGAGTACTTTATGGTTACAAATTTTCATGGTTTTATGACGCTCCAGTAAAAAGTTACAAGCATGTGTATGTTGCAAACTTTGATAGATGTAGGACGTACCGTATAGAAGTTAGGGCCAATTGAAGATTTATCAATGTTTGATTTGGGACTCAAGGGTAGCATAGCTCTGAGCGATAGCTCAAATTGACAAGAGGCTCGAGTAATTTATTGTTACAAAATTTCAAGGTTTTATGACGCACCTGTAAAAAGTTACAAGCATTTGTATGTTGCAAACTTTGATAGGTATAGGACGTACCGTATAGAAGTTAGGGCCATTTGAAGTTTTGTCAATGTTTGATTTGGGACTCAAGGGTAGCGTAGGTTTGAGCGATAGCTTAAATTGACAAGAGGCTCGAGTACTTTATTGTTACAAATTTTCATGGTTTTATGACGCTCCAGTAAAAAGTTACAAGCATGTGTATGTTGCAAATTTTGATAGATGTAGGACGTACCGTATAGAAGTTAGGGCCAATTGAAGATTTATCAGTGTTTGATTTGGGACTCAAGGGTAGCATAGCTCTGAGCGATAGCTCAAATTGACAAGAGGCTCGAGTACTTTATTGTTACAAAATTTCAAGGTTTTATGACGCACCTGTAAAAAGTTACAAGCATTTGTATGTTGCAAACTTTGATAGGTATAGGACGTACCGTATAGAAGTTAGGGCCATTTGAAGTTTTGTCAATGTTTGATTTGGGACAAACTTTGATAGGTATAGGACGTACCGTATAGAAGTTAGGGCCATTTGAAGTTTTGTCAATGTTTGATTTGGGACTCAAGGGTAGCGTAGGTTTGAGCGATAGCTTAAATTGACAAGAGGCTCGAGTACTATATTGTTACAAAATTTCAATGTTTTATGACGCTCCAGTAAAAAGTTACAAGCATTTGTACGTTGCAAACTTTGATAGATGTAGGACGTACCGTATAGAAGTTGGGTCCATTTGAAGTTTTATCAGTGTTTCATTTTTGACACAAGGGCAGCATAGCTTTGAGCGATAGTTTAAATTGACAAGAGGCTCGAGTACTTTATTGTTACAAAATTTCAAGGTTTTATGACGCTCCAGTAAAAAGATACAAGCATTTGCATGTTGCAAGCTTTGATAGGTATAGGACGGTCCGTATAGAAGTTAGTGCCATTTGAAGTTTTGTCAGTGTTTGAATTGGGACTCAAGGGTAGCATAGCTTTGAGCAATAGCTTAAATTGACAAGAGGCTCGAGTACTTTATTGTTACAAAATTTCAAGGTTTTATGACGCACCTGTAAAAAGTTACAAGCATTTGTATGTTGCAAACTTTGATAGGTATAGGACGTACCGTATAGAAGTTAGGGCCATTTGAAGTTTTGTCAATGTTTGATTTGGGACTCAAGGGTAGCGTAGGTTTGAGCGATAGCTTAAATTGACAAGAGGCTCGAGTACTTTATTGTTACAAATTTTCATGGTTTTATGACGCTCCAGTAAAAAGTTACAAGCATGTGTATGTTGCAAACTTTGATAGATGTAGGACGTACCGTATAGAAGTTAGGGCCAATTGAAGATTTATCAGTGTTTGATTTGGGACTCAAGGGTAGCATAGCTCTGAGCGATAGCTTAAATTGACAAGAGGCTCGAGTACTTTATTGTTACAAAATTTCAAGGTTTTATGACGCACCTGTAAAAAGTTACAAGCATTTGTATGTTGCAAACTTTGATAGGTATAGGACGTACCGTATAGAAGTTAGTGCCATTTGAAGTTTTGTCAATGTTTGATTTGGGACTCAAGGGTAGCGTAGGTTTGCGCGATAGCTTAAATTGACAAGAGGCTCGAGTACTTTATTGTTACAAAATTTCAATGTTTTATGACGCTCCAGTAAAAAGTTACAAGCATTTGTACGTTGCAAACTTTGATAGATGTAGGACGTACCGTATAGAAGTTAGGGCCAATTGAAGATTTATCAGTGTTTGATTTGGGACTCAAGGGTAGCATAGCTCTGAGCGATAGCTCAAATTGACAAGAGGCTCGAGTACTTTATTGTTACAAAATTTCAAGGTTTTATGACGCACCTGTAAAAAGTTACAAGCATTTGTATGTTGCAAACTTTGATAGGTATAGGACGTACCGTATAGAAGTTAGGGCCATTTGAAGTTTTGTCAATGTTTGATTTGGGACTCAAGGGTAGCGTAGGTTTGAGCGATAGCTTAAATTGACAAGAGGCTCGAGTACTTTATTGTTACAAAATTTCAAGGTTTTATGATGCACCTGTAAAAAGTTACAAGCATTTTTATGTTGCAAACTTTGATAGGTATAGGACGTACCGTATAGAAGTTAGGGCCATTTGAAGTTTTGTCAATGTTTGATTTGGGACTCAAGGGTAGCGTAGGTTTGAGCGATAGCTAAAATTGACAAGAGGCTCGAGTACTTTATTGTTACAAATTTTCAAGGTTTTATGACGCTCCAATAAAAAGTTACAAGCATTTGTATGTTGCAAACTTTGATAGGTGTAGGACGTACCGTATAGAAGTTAGGCCATTTGAAGTTTTGTCAATGTTTGATTTGGGACTCAAGGGTAGCGTAGGTTTGAGCGATAGCTTAAATTGACAAGAGGCTCGAGTACTTTATTGTTACAAAATTTCAAGGTTTTATGACGCACCTGTAAAAAGTTACAAGCATTTGTATGTTGCAAACTTTGATAGGTATAGGACGTACCGTATAGAAGTTAGGGCCATTTGAAGTTTTGTCAATGTTTGATTTGGGACTCAAGGGTAGCGTAGGTTTGAGCGATAGCTTAAATTGACAAGAGGCTCGAGTACTTTATGGTTACAAATTTTCATGGTTTTATGACGCTCCAGTAAAAAGTTACAAGCATGTGTATGTTGCAAACTTTGATAGATGTAGGACATACCGTATAGAAGTTAGGGCCAATTGAAGATTTATCAGTGTTTGATTTGGGACTCAAGGGTAGCATAGCTCTGAGCGATAGCTCAAATTGACAAGAGGCTCGAGTACTTTATTGTTACAAAATTTCAAGGTTTTATGACGCACCTGTAAAAAGTTACAAGCATTTGTATGTTGCAAACTTTGATAGGTATAGGACGTACCGTATAGAAGTTAGGGCCATTTGAAGTTTTGTCAATGTTTGATTTGGGACAAACTTTGATAGGTATAGGACGTACCGTATAGAAGTTAGGGCCATTTGAAGTTTTGTCAATGTTTGATTTGGGACTCAAGGGTAGCGTAGGTTTGAGCGATAGCTTAAATTGACAAGAGGCTCGAGTACTATATTGTTACAAAATTTCAATGTTTTATGACGCTCCAGTAAAAAGTTACAAGCATTTGTACGTTGCAAACTTTGATAGATGTAGGACGTACCGTATAGAAGTTAGGGCCAATTGAAGATTTATCAGTGTTTGATTTGGGACTCAAGGGTAGCATAGCTCTGAGCGATAGCTTAAATTGACAAGAGGCTCGAGTACTTTATTGTTACAAAATTTCAAGGTTTTATGACGCACCTGTAAAAAGTTACAAGCATTTGTATGTTGCAAACTTTGATAGGTATAGGACGTACCGTATAGAAGTTAGGGCCATTTGAAGTTTTGTCAATGTTTGATTTGGGACTCAAGGGTAGCGTAGGTTTGAGCGATAGCTTAAATTGACAAGAGGCTCGAGTACTTTATTGTTACAAATTTTCAAGGTTTTATGACGCTCCAATAAAAAGTTACAAGCATTTGTATGTTGCAAACTTTGATAGGTGTAGGACGTACCATATAGAAGTTGGGGCCATTTGAAGTTTTATCAGTGTTTCATTTTTGACACAAGGGCAGCATAGCATTGAGCGATAGTTTAAATTGACAAGAGGCTCGAGTACTTTATTGTTACAAAATTTCAAGGTTTTATGACGCTCCAGTAAAAAGATACAAGCATTTGCATGTTGCAAGCTTTGATAGGTATAGGACGGTCCGTATAGAAGTTAGGGCCATTTGAAGTTTTGTCAGTGTTTGAATTGGGACTCAAGGGTAGCATAGCTTTGAGCAATAGCTTAAATTGACAAGAGGCTCGAGTACTTTATTGTTACAAAATTTCAAGGTTTTATGACGCACCTGTAAAAAGTTACAAGCATTTGTACGTTGCAAACTTTGATAGGTGTAGGACGTACCGTATAGAATTTAGGGTCATTTGAAGTTTTATCAGTGTTTGATTTGGCACTCAAGGGTAGCATAGCTTTGAGCGATAGCTTAAATTGACAAAAGGCTCGGGTACTTTATTGTTACAAAATTTCAAGGTTTTATGACGCTCCTGTAAAATGTTACAAGCATTTTTACGAGTATGTTGCAAACTTTGATAGGTGTAGGACGTACCGTATAGAAGTTAGGGCCATTTGAAGTTTTATCAGTGTTTCATTTAGGACTCAAGGGTGGCATAGCTTTGAGCGATAGCTTAAATTGACAAGAGGCTCGAGTACTTTACTGTTACAAAATTTCAAGGTTTTATGACGCTCCAGTAAAAAGATACAAGCATTTGCATGTTGCAAGCTTTGATAGGTATAGGACGGTCCGTATAGAAGTTAGGGCCATTTGAAGTTTTGTCAGTGTTTGAATTGGGACTCAAGGGTAGCATAGCTTTGAGCAATAGCTTAAATTGACAAGAGGCTCGAGTACTTTATTGTTACAAAATTTCAAGGTTTTATGACGCACCTGTAAAAAGTTACAAGCATTTGTATGTTGCAAACTTTGATAGGTATAGGACGTACCGTATAGAAGTTAGGGCCATTTGAAGTTTTGTCAATGTTTGATTTGGGACTCAAGGGTAGCGTAGGTTTGAGCGATAGCTTAAATTGACAAGAGGCTCGAGTACTTTATTGTTACAAAATTTCAAGGTTTTATGACGCACCTGTAAAAAGTTACAAGCATTTGTATGTTGCAAACTTTGATAGGTATAGGACGTACCGTATAGAAGTTAGGGCCATTTGAAGTTTTGTCAATGTTTGATTTGGGACTCAAGGGTAGCGTAGGTTTGAGCGATAGCTTAAATTGACAAGAGGCTCGAGTACTATATTGTTACAAAATTTCAATGTTTTATGACGCTCCAGTAAAAAGTTACAAGCATTTGTACGTTGCAAACTTTGATAGATGTAGGACGTACCGTATAGAAGTTGGGTCCATTTGAAGTTTTATCAGTGTTTCATTTTTGACACAAGGGCAGCATAGCTTTGAGCGATAGTTTAAATTGACAAGAGGCTCGAGTACTTTATTGTTACAAAATTTCAAGGTTTTATGACGCTCCAGTAAAAAGATACAAGCATTTGCATGTTGCAAGCTTTGATAGGTATAGGACGGTCCGTATAGAAGTTAGGGCCATTTGAAGTTTTGTCAGTGTTTGAATTGGGACTCAAGGGTAGCATAGCTTTGAGCAATAGCTTAAATTGACAAGAGGCTCGAGTACTTTATTGTTACAAAATTTCAAGGTTTTATGACGCACCTGTAAAAAGTTACAAGCATTTGTATGTTGCAAACTTTGATAGGTATAGGACGTACCGTATAGAAGTTAGGGCCATTTGAAGTTTTGTCAATGTTTGATTTGGGACTCAAGGGTAGCGTAGGTTTGAGCGATAGCTTAAATTGACAAGAGGCTCGAGTACTTTATTGTTACAAATTTTCATGGTTTTATGACGCTCCAGTAAAAAGTTACAAGCATGTGTATGTTGCAAACTTTGATAGATGTAGGACGTACCGTATAGAAGTTAGGGCCAATTGAAGATTTATCAGTGTTTGATTTGGGACTCAAGGGTAGCATAGCTCTGAGCGATAGCTCAAATTGACAAGAGGCTCGAGTACTTTATTGTTACAAAATTTCAAGGTTTTATGACGCACCTGTAAAAAGTTACAAGCATTTGTATGTTGCAAACTTTGATAGGTATAGGACGTACCGTATAGAAGTTAGTGCCATTTGAAGTTTTGTCAATGTTTGATTTGGGACTCAAGGGTAGCGTAGGTTTGCGCGATAGCTTAAATTGACAAGAGGCTCGAGTACTTTATTGTTACAAAATTTCAATGTTTTATGACGCTCCAGTAAAAAGTTACAAGCATTTGTACGTTGCAAACTTTGATAGATGTAGGACGTACCGTATAGAAGTTAGGGCCAATTGAAGATTTATCAGTGTTTGATTTGGGACTCAAGGGTAGCATAGCTCTGAGCGATAGCTCAAATTGACAAGAGGCTCGAGTACTTTATTGTTACAAAATTTCAAGGTTTTATGACGCACCTGTAAAAAGTTACAAGCATTTGTATGTTGCAAACTTTGATAGGTGTAGGACGTACCGTATAGAAGTTAGGGCCATTTGAAGTTTTGTCAATGTTTGATTTGGGACTCAAGGGTAGCGTAGGTTTGAGCGATAGCTTAAATTGACAAGAGGCTCGAGTACTTTATTGTTACAAAATTTCAAGGTTTTATGATGCACCTGTAAAAAGTTACAAGCATTTTTATGTTGCAAACTTTGATAGGTATAGGACGTACCGTATAGAAGTTAGGGCCATTTGAAGTTTTGTCAATGTTTGATTTGGGACTCAAGGGTAGCGTAGGTTTGAGCGATAGCTAAAATTGACAAGAGGCTCGAGTACTTTATTGTTACAAATTTTCAAGGTTTTATGACGCTCCAATAAAAAGTTACAAGCATTTGTATGTTGCAAACTTTGATAGGTGTAGGACGTACCGTATAGAAGTTAGGCCATTTGAAGTTTTGTCAATGTTTGATTTGGGACTCAAGGGTAGCGTAGGTTTGAGCGATAGCTTAAATTGACAAGAGGCTCGAGTACTTTATTGTTACAAAATTTCAAGGTTTTATGACGCACCTGTAAAAAGTTACAAGCATTTGTATGTTGCAAACTTTGATAGGTATAGGACGTACCGTATAGAAGTTAGGGCCATTTGAAGTTTTGTCAATGTTTGATTTGGGACTCAAGGGTAGCGTAGGTTTGAGCGATAGCTTAAATTGACAAGAGGCTCGAGTACTTTATGGTTACAAATTTTCATGGTTTTATGACGCTCCAGTAAAAAGTTACAAGCATGTGTATGTTGCAAACTTTGATAGATGTAGGACGTACCGTATAGAAGTTAGGGCCAATTGAAGATTTATCAGTGTTTGATTTGGGACTCAAGGGTAGCATAGCTCTGAGCGATAGCTCAAATTGACAAGAGGCTCGAGTACTTTATTGTTACAAAATTTCAAGGTTTTATGACGCACCTGTAAAAAGTTACAAGCATTTGTATGTTGCAAACTTTGATAGGTATAGGACGTACCGTATAGAAGTTAGGGCCATTTGAAGTTTTGTCAATGTTTGATTTGGGACAAACTTTGATAGGTATAGGACGTACCGTATAGAAGTTAGGGCCATTTGAAGTTTTGTCAATGTTTGATTTGGGACTCAAGGGTAGCGTAGGTTTGAGCGATAGCTTAAATTGACAAGAGGCTCGAGTACTATATTGTTACAAAATTTCAATGTTTTATGACGCTCCAGTAAAAAGTTACAAGCATTTGTACGTTGCAAACTTTGATAGATGTAGGACGTACCGTATAGAAGTTAGGGCCAATTGAAGATTTATCAGTGTTTGATTTGGGACTCAAGGGTAGCATAGCTCTGAGCGATAGCTTAAATTGACAAGAGGCTCGAGTACTTTATTGTTACAAAATTTCAAGGTTTTATGACGCACCTGTAAAAAGTTACAAGCATTTGTATGTTGCAAACTTTGATAGGTATAGGACGTACCGTATAGAAGTTAGGGCCATTTGAAGTTTTGTCAATGTTTGATTTGGGACTCAAGGGTAGCGTAGGTTTGAGCGATAGCTTAAATTGACAAGAGGCTCGAGTACTTTATTGTTACAAATTTTCAAGGTTTTATGACGCTCCAATAAAAAGTTACAAGCATTTGTATGTTGCAAACTTTGATAGGTGTAGGACGTACCATATAGAAGTTGGGGCCATTTGAAGTTTTATCAGTGTTTCATTTTTGACACAAGGGCAGCATAGCATTGAGCGATAGTTTAAATTGACAAGAGGCTCGAGTACTTTATTGTTACAAAATTTCAAGGTTTTATGACGCTCCAGTAAAAAGATACAAGCATTTGCATGTTGCAAGCTTTGATAGGTATAGGACGGTCCGTATAGAAGTTAGGGCCATTTGAAGTTTTGTCAGTGTTTGAATTGGGACTCAAGGGTAGCATAGCTTTGAGCAATAGCTTAAATTGACAAGAGGCTCGAGTACTTTATTGTTACAAAATTTCAAGGTTTTATGACGCACCTGTAAAAAGTTACAAGCATTTGTACGTTGCAAACTTTGATAGGTGTAGGACGTACCGTATAGAATTTAGGGTCATTTGAAGTTTTATCAGTGTTTGATTTGGCACTCAAGGGTAGCATAGCTTTGAGCGATAGCTTAAATTGACAAAAGGCTCGGGTACTTTATTGTTACAAAATTTCAAGGTTTTATGACGCTCCTGTAAAAAGTTACAAGCATTTTTACGAGTATGTTGCAAACTTTGATAGGTGTAGGACGTACCGTATAGAAGTTAGGGCCATTTGAAGTTTTATCAGTGTTTCATTTAGGACTCAAGGGTGGCATAGCTTTGAGCGATAGCTTAAATTGACAAGAGGCTCGAGTACTTTATTGTTACAAAATTTCAAGGAATTATGACGCTCCAGTAAAAAGTTACAAGCATTTGTATGTTGCAAATTTTGATTGGTGTAGGGCGTACCGTATAGAAGTTAGGTCCATTTGAAGTTTTATCAGAGTTTGATTTGGAACTCAAGGGTAGCATAGCTTTGCGCGATAGCTTAAATTGACAAGAGGCTCGAGTACTTTATTGTTACAAAATTTCAAGGTTTTATGACGCTCCAGTAAAAAGTTACAAGCATTTGTATGTTGCAAACTTTGATAGGTGTAGGACGTACCGTATAAAAGTTAGGGCCATTTGAAGTTTTATGAGTGTTTGATTTAGGCCTCAAGGGTAGCATAGCTTTGAGCGATAGCTTAAATTGACAAGAGGCTAGAGTACTTTATTGTTACAAACTTTCAAGGTTTTATGACGCTCCAGTAAAAAGTTACAAGCATTTGTATGTTGCAAACTTTGATTGGTGTAGGGTGTACCGTATAGATGTTAGGGCCATTTGAAGTTTTATCAGTGTTTGATTTGGGACTCTAGGGTAGCATAGCTTTGCGCGATAGCTTAAATTGACAAGAGGCTGGAGTACTTTATAGTTACAAAATTTGAAGGTTTTATGACGCTCCAGTAAAAAGTTACAAGCATTTGTATGTTGCAAACTTTGATAGGTGTAGGATGTACCGTATAGAAGTTAGGGCCATTTGAAGTTTTATCAGTGTTTGATTTGGGACTCAAAGGTAGTATAGCTTTGAGCGATAGCTTAAATTGACAACAGGCTCGAGTACTTTATTGTTACTAAATTTCAAGGTTTTATGACGCTCCAGTAAAAAGTTACAAGCATTTGTATGTTGGAAACTTTGATAGGTGTAGGACGTACCGTACAGAAGCTAGGGCCATTTGAAATTTTATCAGTGTTTGATTTAGGACTCAAGGGTAGCATAGCTTTAAGCGATAGCTTAAATTGACAAGAGGCTCGAGTACTTTATTGTTACAAAATTTCAAGGTTTTATGACGCTCCAGTAAAAAGTTACAAGCATTTGAATGTTGCAAACTTTGATAGGTGTAGGACGTACCGTATAGAAGTTAGGGTCATTTGAAGTTTTATCAGTGTTTGATTTGGGACTCAAGGGTAGAATAGCTTTTAGCGATAGCTTAAATTGACAAGAGGCTCGAGTACTTTATTGTTACAAAATTTCAAGGTTTTATGACGCTCCAGTAAAAACTTACAAGCATTTGTATGTTGCAAACTTTGATTGGTGTAGGACGTACCGTATAGAAGTTAAGGCCATTTGAAGTTTTATCAGTGTTTGATTTGGGATTCAAGGGTAGCATTGCTTTGAGCAATAGCTTAAATTGACAAGAGGCTCGAGTACTTTATTGTTACAAAATTTCAAGGTTTTATGACGCACCTGTAAAAAGTTACAAGCATTTGTATGTTGCTGACTTTGATAGGTGTAGGACGTTCCGTATAGAAGTTAGGGTCATTTGAAGTTTTATCAGTGTTTGATTTGGGACTCAAGGGTAGAATAGCTTTTAGCGATAGCTTAAATTGACAAGAGGCTCGAGTACTTTATTGTTACAAAATTTCAAGGTTTTATGACGCTCCAGTAAAAAGTTACAAGCATTTGTATGTTGCAAACTTTGATTGGTGTAGGACGTACCGTATAGAAGTTAGGGCCATTTGAAGTTTTATCAGTGTTTGATTTGGGATTCAAGGGTAGCATAGCTTTGAGCAATAGCTTAAATTGACAAGAGGCTCGAGTACTTTATTGTTACAAAATTTCAGGGTTTTATGACGCACCTGTAAAAAGTTACAAGCATTTGTATGTTGCTGACTTTGATAGGTGTAGGGCGTACCGTATAGAAGTTAGGGCCCTTTGAAGTTTTATCAGTGTTTGACTTAGTACTCAAGGGTAATATAGCTTTGAGCGATAGCTTAAATTGGCAAGAGGCTCGAGTACTTTATTATTACAAAATTTCAAGGTTTTATGACGCTCCAGTAAAAAGTTACAAGCATCTGTATGTTGCAAACTTTGATAGGTGTAGGACGTACCGTATAGAAGTTAGTGTCATTTGAAGTTGTATCACTGTTTTATTTGGGACTCAAGGGTAGTATAGCTTTTAGCGATAGCTTAAATTTACAAGAGGCTCGAGTACTTTATTGTTACAAAATTTCAAGGTTTTATGACGCTCCAGTAAAAATTTACAAGCATTTGTATGTTGCAAACTTTGATTGGTGTAGGACGTACCGTATAGAAGTTAGGGCCATTTGAAGTTTTGTCAGTGTTTGATTTGGGACTCAAGGGTAGCATAGCTTTCAGCGATAGCTTAAATTGACAAGAGGCGCGAGTACTTTATTGTTACAAAATTTCAAGGTTTTATGACGCTCCAGTAAAAGTTACAAGCATTTGAATGTTGCAAACTTTGATAGGTGTAGGACGAACCGTATAGAAGTTGGGGCCATTTGAAGTTTTATCAGTGTTTGGTGTGGGACTCAAGGGCAGCTTAGCTTTGAGCGATAGCTTAAATTGACAAGAGGCACGAATACTTTATTGTTACAAAATTTCAAGGTTTTATGACGCTCCAGTAAAAAGTTACAAGCATTTGTATGTTGCAAACTTTGGTAGGTGTAGGACGTACCGTATAGAAGTTAGGGCCATTTGAAGTTTTATCAGTGTTTGATTTTGGACTCAAGGGTAGCATAGCTTTGAGCGATAGCTTAAATTGACAAGAGGCTCGAGTACTTTATTGTTACAAAATTTGAAGGTTTTATGACGCTCCAGTAAAAAGTTACAAGCATTTGTATGTTGCAAACTTTGATTGGTGTAGGACGTACCGTATAGAAGTTAGGGCCATTTGAAGTTTTGTCAGTGTTTGATTTGGGACTCAAGAGTAGCATAGCTTTGAGCGATAGCTTAAATTGACAAGAGGCTCGAGTACTTTATTGTTACAAAATTTCAAGGTTTTATGACGCTCCAGTAAAAAGTTACAAACATTTGTATGTTGCAAACTTTGATTGGTGTAGGACGTACCGTATAGAAGTTAGGGCCATTTGAAGTTTTATCAGTGTTTGATTTGGGATTCAAGGGTAGAATAACTTTGAGCAATAGCTTAAATTGACAAGAGGCTCGAGTACTTTATTGTTACAAAATTTCAAGGTTTTATGACGCTCCAGTAAAAAGTTACAAGCATTTGTATGTTGGAAACTTTGATAGGTGTAGGACGTACCATACAGAAGCTAGGGCCATTTGAAGTTTCATCAGTGTTTGATTTAGGACTCAAGGGTAGCATAGCTTTGAGCGATAGCTTAAATTGACAAGAGGCTCGAGTACTTTATTGTTACAAAATTTCAAGGTTTTATGACGCACCTGTAAAAAGTTACAAGCATTTGTATGTTGCTAACTTTGATAGGTGTAGGGCGTACCGTATAGAAGTTAGGGCCATTTGAAGTTTTATCAGTGTTTGATTTAGTACTCAAGGGTAGTATAGCTTTGAGCGATAGCTTAAATTGACAAGAGGCTCGAGTACTTTATTATTACAAAATTTCAAGGTTTTGTGACGCTCCAGTAAAAAGTTACAAGCATTTGTATGTTGCAAACTTTGATAGGTGTAGGGTGTACCGTATAGATGTTAGGGCCATTTGAAGTTTTATCAGTGTTTGATTTGGGACTCTAGGGTAGCATAGCTTTGCGCGATAGCTTAAATTGACAAGAGGCTCGAGTACTTTATTGTTACAAAATTTGAAGGTTTTATGACGCTCCAGTAAAAAGTTACAAGCATTTGTATGTTGCAAACTTTGATAGGTGTAGGACGTACCGTACAGAAGCTAGGGCCATTTGAAATTTTATCAGTGTTTGATTTAGGACTCAAGGGTAGCATAGCTTTGAGCGATAGCTTAAATTGGCAAGAGGATCGAGTACTTTATTGTTACAAAATTTCAAGGTTTTATGACGCTCCAGTAAAAAGTTACAAGCATTTGAATGTTGCAAACTTTGATAGGTGTAGGACGTTCCGTATAGAAGTTAGGGTCATTTGAAGTTTTATCAGTGTTTGATTTGGGACTCAAGGGTAGAATAGCTTTTAGCGATAGCTTAAATTGACAAGAGGCTCGAGTACTTTATTGTTACAAAATTTCAAGGTTTTATGACGCTCCAGTAAAAAGTTACAAGCATTTGTATGTTGCAAACTTTGATTGGTGTAGGACGTACCGTATAGAAGTTAGGGCCATTTGAAGTTTTATCAGTGTTTGATTTGGGATTCAAGGGTAGCATAGCTTTGAGCAATAGCTTAAATTGACAAGAGGCTCGAGTACTTTATTGTTACAAAATTTCAGGGTTTTATGACGCACCTGTAAAAAGTTACAAGCATTTGTATGTTGCTGACTTTGATAGGTGTAGGGCGTACCGTATAGAAGTTAGGGCCCTTTGAAGTTTTATCAGTGTTTGACTTAGTACTCAAGGGTAATATGGCTTTGAGCGATAGCTTAAATTGGCAAGAGGCTCGAGTACTTTATTATTACAAAATTTCAAGGTTTTATGACGCTCCAGTAAAAAGTTACAAGCATCTGTATGTTGCAAACTTTGATAGGTGTAGGACGTACCGTATAGAAGTTAGTGTAATTTGAAGTTGTATCACTGTTTTATTTGGGACTCAAGGGTAGAATAGCTTTTAGCGATAGCTTAAATTTACAAGAGGCTCGAGTACTTTATTGTTACAAAATTTCAAGGTTTTATGACGCTCCAGTAAAAATTTACAAGCATTTGTATGTTGCAAACTTTGATTGGTGTACGACGTACCGTATAGAAGTTAGGGCCATTTGAAGTTTTGTCAGTGTTTGATTTGGGACTCAAGGGTAGCATAGCTTTCAGCGATAGCTTAAATTGACAAGAGGCGCGAGTACTTTATTGTTACAAAATTTCAAGGTTTTATGACGCTCCAGTAAAAGTTACAAGCATTTGAATGTTGCAAACTTTGATAGGTGTAGGACGAACCGTATAGAAGTTGGGGCCATTTGAAGTTTTATCAGTGTTTGGTGTGGGACTCAAGGGCAGCTTAGCTTTGAGCGATAGCTTAAATTGACAAGAGGCACGAGTACTTTATTGTTACAAAATTTCAAGGTTTTATGACGCTCCAGTAAAAAGTTACAAGCATTTGTATGTTGCAAACTTTGGTAGGTGTAGGACGTACCGTATATAAGTTAGGGCCATTTGAAGTTTTATCAGTGTTTGCTTTTGGACTCAAGGGTAGCATAGCTTTGAGCGATAGCTTAAATTGACAAGAGGCTCGAGTACTTTATTGTTACAAAATTTGAAGGTTTTATGACGCTCCAGTAAAAAGTTACAAGCATTTGTATGTTGCAAACTTTGATTGGTGTAGGACGTACCGTATAGAAGTTAGGGCCATTTGAAGTTTTGTCAGTGTTTGATTTGGGACTCAAGAGTAGCATAGCTTTGAGCGATAGCTTAAATTGACAAGAGGCTCGAGTACTTTATTGTTACAAAATTTCAAGGTTTTATGACGCTCCAGTAAAAAGTTACAAACATTTGTATGTTGCAAACTTTGATTGGTGTAGGACGTACCGTATAGAAGTTAGGGCCATTTGAAGTTTTATCAGTGTTTGATCTGGGATTCAAGGGTAGCATAACTTTGAGCAATAGCTTAAATTGACAAGAGGCTCGAGTACTTTATTGTTACAAAATTTCAAGGTTTTATGACGCTCCAGTAAAAAGTTACAAGCATTTGTATGTTGGAAACTTTGATAGGTGTAGGACGTACCATACAGAAGCTAGGGCCATTTGAAGTTTCATCAGTGTTTGATTTAGGACTCAAGGGTAGCATAGCTTTGAGCGATAGCTTAAATTGACAAGAGGCTCGAGTACTTTATTGTTACAAAATTTCAAGGTTTTATGACGCACCTGTAAAAAGTTACAAGCATTTGTATGTTGCTAACTTTGAAGGTGTAGGGCATACCGTATAGAAGTTAGGGCCATTTGAAGTTTTATCAGTGTTTGATTTAGTACTCAAGGGTAGTATAGCTTTGAGCGATAGCTTAAATTGACAAGAGGCTCGAGTACTTTATTATTACAAAATTTCAAGGTTTTATGACGCTCCAGTAAAAAGTTACAAGCATTTGTATGTTGCAAACTTTGATAGGTGTAGGGTGTACCGTATAGATGTTAGGGCCATTTGAAGTTTTATCAGTGTTTGATTTGGGACTCTAGGGTAGCATAGCTTTGCGCGATAGCTTAAATTGACAAGAGGCTCGAGTACTTTATTGTTACAAAATTTGAAGGTTTTATGACGCTCCAGTAAAAAGTTACAAGCATTTGTATGTTGCAAACTTTGATAGGTGTAGGACGTACCGTATAGAAGTTAGGGCCATTTGAAGTTTTATCAGTGTTTGATTTGGGACTCAAAGGTAATATAGCTTTGAGCGATAGCTTAAATTGACAACAGGCTCGAGTACTTGATTGTTACAAAATTTCAAGGTTTTATGACGCTCCAGTAAAAAGTTACAAGCATTTGTATGTTGCAAACTTTGATTGGTGTAGGACGTACCGTATAGAAATTAGGGCCATTTGAAGTTTTATCAGTGTTTGATTTGGGATTCAAGGGTAGCATAGCTTTGAGCAATAGCTTAAATTGACAAGAGGCTCGAGTACTTTATTGTTACAAAATTTCAAGGTTTTATGACGCACCTGTAAAAAGTTAAAAGCATTTGTATGTTGCTGACTTTGATAGGTGTAGGGCGTACCGTATAGAAGTTAGGTCCCTTTGAAGTTTTATCAGTGTTTGATTTAGTACTCAAGGGTAATATAGCTTTGAGCGATAGCTTAAATTGGCAAGAGGTTCGAGTACTTTATTATTACAAAATTTCAAGGTTTTATGACGCTCCAGTAAAAAGTTACAAGCATCTGTATGTTGCAAACTTTGATAGGTGTAGGACGTACCGTATAGAAGTTAGTGTCATTTGAAGTTGTATCACTGTTTTATTTGGGACTCAAGGGTAGAATAGCTTTTAGCGATAGCTTAAATTTACAAGAGGCTCGAGTACTTTATTGTTACAAAATTTCAAGGGTTTATGACGCTCCAGTAAAAAGTTACAAGCATTTGTATGTTGCAAACTTTGATTGCTGTAGGACGTACCGTATAGAAGTTAGGGCCATTTGAAGTTTTGTCAGTGTTTGATTTGGGACTCAAGGGTAGCATAGCTTTCAGCGATAGCTTAAATTGACAAGAGGCGCGAGTACTTTATTGTTACAAAATTTCAAGGTTTTATGACGCTCCAGTAAAAGTTACAAGCATTTGAATGTTGCAAACTTTGATAGGTGTAGGACGAACCGTATAGAAGCTGGGGCCATTTGAAGTTTTATCAGTGTTTGGTGTGGGACTCAAGGGCAGCTTAGCTTTGAGCGATAGCTTAAATTGACAAGAGGCACGAGTACTTTATTGTTACAAAATTTCAAGGTTTTATGACGCTCCAGTAAAAAGTTACAAGCATTTGTATGTTGCAAACTTTGGTAGGTGTAGGACGTACCGTATAGAAGTTAGGGCCATTTGAAGTTTTATCAGTGTTTGATTTTGGACTCAAGGGTAGCATAGCTTTGAGCGATAGCTTAAATTGACAAGAGGCTCGAGTACTTTATTGTTACAAAATTTGAAGGTTTTATGACGCTCCAGTAAAAAGTTACAAGCATTTGTATGTTGCAAACTTTGATAGGTGTAGGACGTACCGTATAGAAGTTGGGGCCATTCGAAGTTTTATCAGTGTTTGATTTGGGACTCAAGAGTAGCATAGCTTTGAGCGATAGCTTAAATTGACAAGAGGCTCGAGTTCTTTATTGTTACAAAATTCCAAGGTTTTATGACGCTCCAGTAAAAAGTTACAAGCATTTGTATGTTGCAAACTTTGATTGGTGTAGGACGTACCGTATAGAAGTTAGGGCCATTTGAAGTTTTGTCAGTGTTTGATTTGGGACTCAAGAGTAGCATAGCTTTGAGCGATAGCTTAAATTGACAAGAGGCTCGAGTACTTTATTGTTACAAAATTTCAAGGTTTTATGACGCTCCAGTAAAAAGTTACAAACATTTGTATGTTGCAAACTTTGATTGGTGTAGGACGTACCGTATAGAAGTTAGGGCCATTTGAAGTTTTATCAGTGTTTGATTTGGGATTCAAGGGTAGCATAACTTTGAGCAATAGCTTAAATTGACAAGAGGCTCGAGTACTATATTGTTACAAAATTTCAAGGCTTTATGACGCTCCAGTAAAAAGTTACAAGCATTTGTATGTTGGAAACTTTGATAGGTGTAAGACGTACCATACAGAAGCTAGGGCCATTTGAAGTTTCATCAGTGTTTGATTTAGGACTCAAGGGTAGCATAGCTTTGAGCGATAGCTTAAATTGACAAGAGGCTCGAGTACTTTATTGTTACAAAATTTCAAGGTTTTATGACGCACCTGTAAAAAGTTACAAGCATTTGTATGTTGCTAACTTTGATAGGTGTAGGGCGTACCGTATAGAAGTTAGGGCCATTTGAAGTTTTATCAGTGTTTGATTTAGTACTCAAGGGTAGTATAGCTTTGAGCGATAGCTTAAATTGACAAGAGGCTCGAGTACTTTATTATTACAAAATTTCAAGGTTTTATGACGCTCCAGTAAAAAGTTACAAGCATTTGTATGTTGCAAACTTTGATAGGTGTAGGGTGTACCGTATAGATGTTAGGGCCATTTGAAGTTTTATCAGTGTTTGATTTGGGACTCTAGGGTAGCATAGCTTTGCGCGATAGCTTAAATTGACAAGAGGCTCGAGTACTTTATTGTTACAAAATTTGAAGGTTTTATGATGCTCCAGTAAAAAGTTACAAGCATTTGTATGTTGCAAACTTTGATAGGTGTAGGACGTACCGTATAGAAGTTAGGGCCATTTGAAGTTTTATCAGTGTTTGATTTGGGATTCAAGGGTAGCATAGCTTTGAGCAATAGCTTAAATTGACAAGAGGCTCGAGTACTTTATTGTTACAAAATTTCAAGGTTTTATGACGCACCTGTAAAAAGTTACAAGCATTTGTATGTTGCTGACTTTGATAGGTGTAGGGCGTACCGTATAGAAGTTAGGGCCCTTTGAAGTTTTATCAGTGTTTGATTTAGTACTCAAGGGTAATATAGCTTTGAGCGATAGCTTAAATTGGCAAGAGGCTCGAGTACTTTATTATTACAAAATTTCAAGGTTTTATGACGCTCCAGTAAAAAGTTACAAGCATCTGTATGTTGCAAACTTTGATAGGTGTAGGACGTACCGTATAGAAGTTAGTGTCATTTGAAGTTGTATCACTGTTTTATTTGGGACTCAAGGGTAGAATAGCTTTTAGCGATAGCTTAAATTTACAAGAGGCTCGAGTACTTTATTGTTACAAAATTTCAAGGTTTTATGACGCTCCAGTAAAAAGTTACAAGCATTTGTATGTTGCAAACTTTGATTGCTGTAGGACGTACCGTATAGAAGTTAGGGCTATTTGAAGTTTTGTCACTGTTTGATTTGGGACTCAAGCGTAGCATAGCTTTCAGCGATAGCTTAAATTGACAAGAGGCGCGAGTACTTTATTGTTACAAAATTTCAAGGTTTTATGACGCTCCAGTAAAAGTTACAAGCATTTGAATGTTGCCAACTTTGATAGGTGTATGACGAACCGTATAGAAGTTGGGGCCATTTGAAGTTTTATCAGTGTTTGGTGTGGGACTCAAGGGCAGCTTAGCTTTGAGCGATAGCTTAAATTGACAAGAGGCACGAGTACTTTATTGTTACAAAATTTCAAGGTTTTATGACGCTCCAGTAAAAAGTTACAAGCATTTGTATGTTGCAAACTTTGGTAGGTGTAGGACGTACCGTATAGAAGTTAGGGCCATTTGAAGTTTTATCAGTGTTTGATTTTGGACTCAAGGGTAGCATAGCTTTGAGCGATAGCTTAAATTGACAAGAGGCTCGAGTACTTTATTGTTACAAAATTTGAAGGTTTTATGACGCTCCAGTAAAAAGTTACAAGCATTTGTATGTTGCAAACTTTGATAGGTGTAGGACGTACCGTATAGAAGTTGGGGCCATTTGAAGTTTTATCAGTGTTTGATTTGGGACTCAAGAGTAGCATAGCTTTGAGCGATAGCTTAAATTGACAAG
Organism: Clusia tigrina; assembly: GCA_920105625.2. Lineage (NCBI taxonomy): Eukaryota > Metazoa > Arthropoda > Insecta > Diptera > Clusiidae > Clusia > Clusia tigrina. The sequence goes on along the minus strand of OV050033.1, from coordinate 104,624,595 downwards.
AGGCTCGAGTTCTTTATTGTTACAAAATTCCAAGGTTTTATGACGCTCCAGTAAAAAGTTACAAGCATTTGTATGTTGCAAACTTTGATTGGTGTAGGACGTACCGTATAGAAGTTAGGGCCATTTGAAGTTTTGTCAGTGTTTGATTTGGGACTCAAGAGTAGCATAGCTTTGAGCGATAGCTTAAATTGACAAGAGGCTCGAGTACTTTATTGTTACAAATTTTCAAGGTTTTATGACGCTCCAGTAAAAAGTTACAAACATTTGTATGTTGCAAACTTTGATTGGTGTAGGACGTACCGTATAGAAGTTAGGGCCATTTGAAGTTTTATCAGTGTTTGATTTGGGATTCAAGGGTAGCATAACTTTGAGCAATAGCTTAAATTGACAAGAGGCTCGAATACTTTATTGTTACAAAATTTCAAGGTTTTATGACTCACCTGTAAAAAGTTACAAGCATTTGTATGTTGCAAACTTTGATTGGTGTAGAGCGTACCGTATAGAAGTTAGGGCCATTTGAAGTTTTATCAGTTTTTGATTTGGGACTCTAGGGTAGCATAGCTTTGCGCGATAGCTTAAATTGACAAGAGGCTCGAGTACTTTATTGTTACAAAATTTCAAGGTTTTATGACGCTCCAGTAAAAAGTTACAAGCATTTGCATGTTGCAAACTTTGATTGGTGTAGGACGTACCGTATAGAAGTTAAGGCCATTTGAAGTTTTATCAGTGTTTGATTTGGGACTTAAGGGTAGCATAGCATTGAGCGATAGCTTAAATTGACAAGAGTCTCAAGTACTTTATTGTTACAAAATTTCAAGGTATTATGACGCTCCAGTAAAAAGTTACAAGCATTTGTATGTTGCAAACTTTGATAGGTGTAGGACGTACCGTATAGAAGTTAGGGCCATTTGAAGTTTTATCAGTGTTTGATTTGAGACTCAAGGGTAGCTTAGCTTTGAGCTATAGCTTAAATTGACAAGAGGCTCGAGTACTTTATTGTTACAAAATTTCAAGTTATTATGACGCTCCAGTAAAAAGTTACAAGCATTTGTATGTTGCAAACTTTGATAGGTGTAGGACGTACCGAATAGAAGTTAGGGCCATTTGAAGTTTTATCAGTGTTTGATTTGGGATTCAAGGGTAGCACAGCTTTGAGCAATAGCTTAAATTGATAAGAGGCTCGAGTACTTTATTGTTACAAAATTTCAAGGTTTTATGACGCACCTGTAAAAAGTTACAAGCATTTGCATGTTGCTAACTTTGATAGGTGTAGGGCGTACCGTATAGAAGTTAGGGCCATTTGAAGTTTTATCAGTGTTTGATTTAGTACTCAAGGGTAGTATAGCTTAGAGCGATAGCTTAAATTGACAAGAGGCTCGAGTACTTTATTATTACAAAATTTCAAGGTTTTATGACGCTCCAGTAAAAAGTTACAAGCATTTGTATGTTGCAAACTTTGATAGGTGTAGGGTGTACCGTATAGATGTTAGGGCCATTTGAAGTTTTATCAGTGTTTGATTTGGGACTCTAGGGTAGCATAGCTTTGCGGTATAGCTTAAATTGACAAGAGGCTCGAGTACTTTATTGTTACAAAATTTCAAGGTTTTATGACGCTCCAGTAAAAAGTTACAAGCATTTGTATGTTGCAAACTTTGATTGGTGTAGGACGTACCGTATAGAAGTTAGGGCCATTTGAAGTTTTGTCAGTGTTTGATTTGGGACTCAAGAGTAGCATAGCTTTGTGCGATAGCTTAAATTGACAAGAGGCTCGAGTACTTTATTGTTACAAAATTTCAAGGTTTTATGACGCTCCAGTAAACAGTTACAAGCATTTGTATGTTGCAAACTTGGATTGGTGTAGGACGTACCGTATAGAAGTTAGCGCCATTTGAAGTTTTATCAGTGTTTGATTTGGGACTCAAGGGTAGCATTGAGCGATAGCTTAAATTGACAAGAGGCTCGAGTACATTATTGTTACAAAATTTGAAGGTTTTATGACGCTCCAGTAAAAAGTTACAAGCATTTGTATGTTGCAAACTTTGATAGGTGTAGGACGTACCGTATAGAAGTTGGGGCCATTTGAAGTTTTATCAGTGTTTGATTTGGGACTCAAGAGTAGCATAGCTTTGAGCGATAGCTTAAATTGACAAGAGGCTCGAGTTCTTTATTGTTACAAAATTTCAAGGTTTTATGACGCTCCAGTAAAAAGTTACAAGCATTTGTATGTTGCAAACTTTGATTGGTGTAGGACGTACCCTATAGAAGTTAGGGCCATTTGAAGTTTTGTCAGTGTTTGATTTGGGACTCAAGAGTAGCATAGCTTTGTGCGATAGCTTAAATTGACAAGAGGCTCGAGTACTTTATTGTTACAAAATTTCAAGGTTTTATGACGCTCCAGTAAAAAGTTACAAGCATTTGTATGTTGCAAACTTTGATTGGTGTAGGACATACCGTATAGAAGTTAGGGCCATTTGAAGTTTTATCAGTGTTTGATTTGGGATTCAAGGGTAGCATAGCTTTGAGCAATAGCTTAAATTGACAAGAGGCTCGAGTACTTTATTGTTACAAAATTTCAAGGTTTTATGACGCACCTGTAAAAAGTTACAAGCATTTGTATGTTGCAAACTTTGATTGGTGTAGAGCGTACCGTATAGAAGTTAGGGCCATTTGAAGTTTTATCAGTTTTTGATTTGGGACTCTAGGGTAGCATAGCTTTGCGCGATAGCTTAAATTGAAAAGAGGCTCGAGTACTTAATTGTTACAAAATTTCAAGGTTTTATGCCGCTCCAGTAAAAAGTTACAAGCATTTGCATGTTGCAAACTTTGATTGGTGTAGGACGTACCGTATAGAAGTTAAGGCCATTTGAAGTTTTATCAGTGTTTGATTTGGGACTCAAGGGTAGCATAGCATTGAGCGATAGCTTAAATTGACAAGAGTCTCAAGTACTTTATTGTTCCAAATTTCAAGGTATTATGACGCTCCAGTAAAAAGTTACAAGCATTTGTATGTTGCAAACTTTGATAGGTGTAGGACGTACCGTATAGAAGTTAGGGCCATTTGAAGTTTTATCAGTGTTTGATTTGAGACTCAAGGGTAGCTTAGCTTTGAGCGATAGCTTAAATTGACAAGAGGCTCGAGTACTTTATTGTTACAAAATTTCAAGTTATTATGACGCTCCAGTAAAAAGTTACAAGCATTTGTATGTTGCAAACTTTGATAGGTGTAGGACGTACCGAATAGAAGTTAGGGCCATTTGAAGTTTTATCAGTGTTTGATTTGCGATTCAAGGGTAGCATAGCTTTGAGCAATAGCTTAAATTGACAAGAGGCTCGAGTACTTTATTGTTACAAAATTTCAAGGTTTTATGACGCACCTGTAAAAAGTTACAAGCATTTGTATGTTGCTAACTTTGATAGGTGTAGGGCGTACCGTATAGAAGTTAGGGCCATTTGAAGTTTTATCAGTGTTTGATTTAGTACTCAAGGGTAGTATAGCTTAGAGCGATAGCTTAAATTGACAAGAGGCTCGAGTACTTTATTATTACAAAATTTCAAGGTTTTATGACGGTCCAGTAAAAAGTTACAAGCATTTGTATGTTGCAAACTTTGATAGGTGTAGGGTGTACCTTATAGATGTTAGGGCCATTTGAAGTTTTATCAGTGTTTGATTTGGGACTCAAAGGTAGCATAGCTTTGAGCGATAGCTTAAATTGACAACAGGCTCGAGTACTTTATTGTTACAAAATTTCAAGGTTTTATGACGCTCCAGTAAAAAGTTACAAGCATTTGTATGTTGGAAACTTTGATAGGTGTAGGACGTACCGTACAGAGGCTAGGGCCATTTGAAATTTTATCAGTTTGATTTGGGCATCAAGGGTAGCATAGCTTTGCGCGATATGTTAAATTGACAAGAGGCTCGAGTACTTTATTGCTACAAAATTTCAAGGTTTTATGACGCACCTGTAAAAAGTTACAAGCATTTGTATGTTGCTAACTTTGATAGGTGTAGGGCGTACCGTATAGAAGTTAGGGCCATTTGAAGTTTTATCAGTGTTTGATTTAGTACTCAAGGGTAGTATAGCTTAGAGCGATAGCTTAAATTGAAAAGAGGCTCGAGTACTTTATTATTACAAAATTTCAAGGTTTTATGACGGTCCAGTAAAAAGTTACAAGCATTTGTATGTTGCAAACTTTGATAGGTGTAGGGTGTACCGTATAGATGTTAGGGCCATTTGAAGTTTTATCAGTGTTTGATTTGGGACTCAAAGGTAGCATAGCTTTGAGCGATAGCTTAAATTGACAACAGGCTCGAGTACTTTATTGTTACAAAATTTCAAGGTTTTATGACGCTCCAGTAAAAAGTTACAAGCATTTGTATGTTGCAAACTTTGATTGGTGTAGAGCGTACCGTATAGAAGTTAAGGCCATTTGAAGTTTTATCAGTGTTTGATTTGGGACTCAAGGGTAGCATAGCATTGAGCGATAGCTTAAATTGACAAGAGTCTCAAGTACTTTATTGTTACAAAATTTCAAGGTATTATGACGCTCCAGTAAAAAGTTACAAGCATTTGTATGTTGCAAACTTTGATAGGTGTAGGACGTACCGTATAGAAGTTAGGGCCATTTAAAGTTTTATCAGTGTTTGATTTGAGACTCAAGGGTAGCTTAGCTTTGAGCGATAGCTTAAATTGACAAGAGGCTCGAGTACTTTATTGTTACAAAATTTCAAGTTATTATGACGCTCCAGTAAAAAGTTACAAGCATTTGTATGTTGCAAACTTTGATAGGTGTAGGACGTACCGAATAGAAGTTAGGGCCATTTGAAGTTTTATCAGTGTTTGATTTGGGATTCAAGGGTAGCATAGCTTTGAGCAATAGCTTAAATTGACAAGAGGCTCGAGTACTTTATTGTTACAAAATTTCAAGGTTTTATGACGCACCTGTAAAAAGTTACAAGCATTTGTATGTTGCTAACTTTGATAGGTGTAGGGCGTACCGTATAGAAGTTAGGGCCATTTGAAGTTTTATCAGTGTTTGATTTAGTACTCAAGGGTAGTATAGCTTAGAGCGATAGCTTAAATTGACAAGAGGCTCGAGTACTTTATTATTACAAAATTTCAAGGTTTTATGACGGTCCAGTAAAAAGTTACAAGCATTTGTATGTTGCAAACTTTGATAGGTGTAGGGTGTACCGTATAGATGTTAGGGCCATTTGAAGTTTTATCAGTGTTTGATTTGGGACTCAAAGGTAGCATAGCTTTGAGCGATAGCTTAAATTGACAACAGGCTCGAGTACTTTATTGTTACAAAATTTCAAGGTTTTATGACGCTCCAGTAAAAAGTTACAAGCATTTGTATGTTGGAAACTTTGATAGGTGTAGGACGTACCGTACAGAAGCTAGGGCCATTTGAAATTTTATCAGTTTGATTTGGGCATCAAGGGTAGCATAGCTTTGCGCGATATGTTAAATTGACAAGAGGCTCGAGTACTTTATTGCTACAAAATTTCAAGGTTTTATGACGCACCTGTAAAAAGTTACAAGCATTTGTATGTTGCTAACTTTGATAGGTGTAGGGCGTACCGTATAGAAGTTAGGGCCATTTGAAGTTTTATCAGTGTTTGATTTAGTACTCAAGGGTAGTATAGCTTAGAGCGATAGCTTAAATTGACAAGAGGCTCGAGTAATTTATTATTACAAAATTTCAAGGTTTTATGACGGTCCAGTAAAAAGTTACAAGCATTTGTATGTTGCAAACTTTGATAGGTGTAGGGTGTACCGTATAGATGTTAGGGCCATTTGAAGTTTTATCAGTGTTTGATTTGGGACTCAAAGGTAGCATAGCTTTGAGCGATAGCTTAAATTGACAAGAGGCTCGAGTACTTTATTGTTACAAAATTTCAAGGTTTTATGACGCTCCAGTAAAAAGTTACAAGCATTTGTATGTTGCAAACTTTGATTGGTGTAGGACGTACCGTATAGAAGTTAGGGTCATTTGAAGTTTTATCAGTGTTTGATTTGGGACTCAAAGGTAGCATAGCTTTGAGCGATAGCTTAAATTGACAACAGGCTCGAGTACTTTATTGTTACAAAATTTCAAGGTTTTATGACGCTCCAGTAAAAAGTTACAAGCATTTGTATGTTGCAAACTTTGATTGGTGTAGAGCGTACTGTATAGAAGTTAGGGCCATTTGAAGTTTTATCAGAGTTTGATTTGGGCATCAAGGGTAGCATAGCTTTGCGCGATATGTTAAATTGACAAGAGGCTCGAGTACTTTATTGCTAGAAAATTTCAAGGTTTTATGACGCTCCAGTAAAAAGTAACAAGCATTTGAATGTTACAAACTTTGATAGGTGTAGGACGTACCGTATAGAAGTTAGGGTCATTTGAAGTTTTATCAGTGTTTGATTTGGGACTCAAGGGTGGAATAGCTTTTAGCGATAGCTTAAATTGACAAGAGGCTCGAGTACTTTATTGTTACAAAATTTCAAGGTTTTATGACGCTCCAGTAAAAAGTTACAAAAATTTGTATGTTGCAAACTTTGATAGGTGTAGGACGTACCGTATAGAAGTTAGGGCCATTTGAAGTTTTATCAGTGTTTGATTTGGAACTCAAGGGTAGCATAGCTTTGAGCGATAGCTTAAATTGACAAGAGGCTCGAGTACTTTATTGTTACAAAATTTCAAGGTTTTATGACGCTCCAGTAAAAAGTTACAAGCATTTGTATGTTGCAAACTTTGATTGGTGTAGAGCGTACCGTATAGAAGTTAGGGCCATTTGAAGTTTTATCAGAGTTTGATTTGGGCATCAAGGGTAGCATTGCTCTGCGCGATAGGTTAAATTGACAAGAGGCTCGAGTACTTTATTGCTACAAAATTTCAAGGTTTTATGACGCTCCAGTAAAAAGTTACAAGCATTTGTATGTTGCAAACTTTGATAGGTGTAGGACGTACCGTATAGAAGTTAGGGCCAGTTGACGTTTTATGAGTGTTTGATTTAGGCCTCAAGGGTAGCATAGCTTTGAGCGATAGATTAAATTGACAAGAGGCTCGAGTACTTTATTGTTACAAAATTTCAAGGTTTTATGACGCTCCAGTAAAAAGTTACAAGCATTTGTATGTTGCAAACTTTGATTGGTGTAGGACGTACCGTATAGAAGTTAGGGCCATTTGAAGTTTTATCAGTGTTTGATTTGGGATTAAAGGGTAGCATAGCTTTGAGCAATAGCTTAAATTGACAAGAGGCTCGAGTACTTTATTGTTACAAAATTTCAAGGTTTTATGACGCACCTGTAAAAAGTTACAAGCATTTGTATGTTGCTGACTTTGATAGGTGTAGGGCGTACCGTATAGAAGTTAGGGCCATTTGAAGTTTTATCAGTGTTTGATTTAGTACTCAAGGGTAATATAGCTTTGAGCGATAGCTTAAATTGACAAGAGGCTCGAGTACTTTATTATTACAAAATTTCAAGGTTTTATGACGCTCCAGTAAAAAGTTACAAGCATCTGTATGTTGCAAACTTTGATAGGTGTAGGACGTACCGTATAGAAGTTAGTGTCATTTGAAGTTTCACCACTGTTTTATTTGGGACTCAAGGGTAGAATAGCTTTTAGCGATAGCTTAAATTGACAAGAGGCTCGAGTACTTTATTGTTGCAAAATTTCAAGGTTTTATGACGCTCCAGTAAAAAGTTACAAGCATTTGTATGTTGCAAACTTTGATTGGTGTAGGACGTACCGTATAGAAGTTAGGGCCATTTGAAGTTTTGTCAGTGTTTGATTTGGGACTCAAGGGTAGCATAGGTTTCAGCGATAGCTTAAATTGACAAGAGGCGCGAGTACTTTATTGTTACAAAATTTCAAGGTTTTATGACGCTCCAGTAAAAGTTACAAGCATTTGAATGTTGCAAACTTTGATAGGTGTAGGACGAACCGTATAGAAGTTGGGGCCATTTGAAGTTTTATCAGTGTTTGGTGTGGGACTCAAGGGTAGCATAGCTTTGAGCGATAGCTTAAATTGACAAGAGGCGCGAGTACTTTATTGTTACAAAATTTCAAGGTTTTATGACGCTCCAGTAAAAGTTACAAGCATTTGCATGTTCCAAACTTTGATAGGTGTAGGACGAACCGTATAGAAGTTAGGGCCATTTGACGTTTTATGAGTGTTTGATTTAGGCCTCAAGGGTAGCATAGCTTTGAGCGATAGCTTAAATTGACAAGAGGCTCGAGTACTTTATTGTTACAAAATTTCAAGGTTTTATGACGCTCCAGTAAAAAGTTACAAGCATTTGTATGTTGCAAACTTTGATTGGTGTAGGACGTACCGTATAGAAGTTGGGGCCATTTGAAGTTTTATCAGTGTTTGGTGTGGGACTCAAGGGCAGCTTAGCTTTGAGCGATAGCTTAAATTGACAAGAGGCACGAGTACTTTATTGTTACAAAATTTCAAGGTTTTATGACGCACCTGTAAAAAGTTACAAGCATTTGTATGTTGCAAACTTTGATTGGTGTAGAGCGTACCGTATAGAAGTTAGGGCCATTTGAAGTTTTATCAGTTTTTGATTTGGGACTCTAGGGTAGCATAGCTTTGCGCGATAGCTTAAATTGACAAGAGGCTCGAGTACTTTATTGTTACAAAATTTCAAGGTTTTATGACGCTCCAGTAAAAAGTTACAAGCATTTGCATGTTGGAAACTTTGATTGGTGTAGGACGTACCGTATAGAAGTTAAGGCCATTTGAAGTTTTATCAGTGTTTGATTTGAGACTCAAGGGTAGCTTAGCTTTGAGCGATAGCTTAAATTGACAAGAGGCTCGAGTACTTTATTGTTACAAAATTTCAAGTTATTATGACGCTCCAGTAAAAAGTTACAAGCATTTGTATGTTGCAAACTTTGATTGGTGTAGAGCGTACCGTATAGAAGTTAGGGCCATTTGAAGTTTTATCAGAGTTTGATTTGGGCATCAAGGGTAGCATAGCTTTGCGCGATAGTTTAAATTGACAAGAGGCTCGAGTACTTTATTGCTACAAAATTTCAAGGTTTTATGACGCTCCAGTAAAAAGTTACAAGCATTTGTATGTTGCAAACTTTGATAGGTGTAGGACGTACCGTATAGAAGTTAGGGCCATTTGACGTTTTATGAGTGTTTGATTTAGGCCTCAAGGGTAGCATAGCTTTGAGCGATAGATTAAATTGACAAGAGGCTCGAGTACTTTATTGTTACAAAATTTCAAGGTTTTATGACGCTCCAGTAAAAAGTTACAAGCATTTGTATGTTGCAAACTTTGATTGGTGTAGGACGTACCGTATAGAAGTTAGGGCCATTTGAAGTTTTATCAGTGTTTGATTTGGGATTAAAGGGTAGCATAGCTTTGAGCAATAGCTTAAATTGACAAGAGGCTCGAGTACTTTATTGTTACAAAATTTCAAGGTTTTATGACGCACCTGTAAAAAGTTACAAGCATTTGTTTGTTGCTGACTTTGATAGGTGTAGGGCGTACCGTATAGAAGTTAGGGCCATTTGAAGTTTTATCAGTGTTTGATTTAGTACTCAAGGGTAATATAGCTTTGAGCGATAGCTTAAATTGACAAGAGGCTCGAGTACTTTATTATTACAAAATTTCAAGGTTTTATGACGCTCCAGTAAAAAGTTACAAGCATCTGTATGTTGCAAACTTTGATAGGTGTAGGACGTACCGTATAGAAGTTAGTGTCATTTGAAGTTCCATCACTGTTTTATTTGGGACTCAAGGGTAGAATAGCTTTTAGCGATAGCTTAAATTGACAAGAGGCTCGAGTACTTTATTGTTGCAAAATTTCAAGGTTTTATGACGCTCCAGTAAAAAGTTACAAGCATTTGTATGTTGCAAACTTTGATTGGTGTAGGACGTACCGTATAAAAGTTAGGGCCATTTGAAGTTTTGTCAGTGTTTGATTTGGGACTCAAGGGTAGCATAGGTTTCAGCGATAGCTTAAATTGACAAGAGGCGCGAGTACTTTATTGTTACAAAATTTCAAGGTTTTATGATGCTCCAGTAAAAGTTACAAGCATTTGAATGTTGCAAACTTTGATTGGTGTAGAGCGTACCGTATAGAAGTTAGGGCCATTTGAAGTTTTATCAGAGTTTGATTTGGGCATCAAGGGTAGCATTGCTCTGCGCGATAGGTTAAATTGACAAGAGGCTCGAGTACTTTATTGCTACAAAATTTCAAGGTTTTATGACGCTCCAGTAAAAAGTTACAAGCATTTGTATGTTGCAAACTTTGATAGGTGTAGGACGTACCGTATAGAAGTTAGGGCCAGTTGACGTTTTATGAGTGTTTGATTTAGGCCTCAAGGGTAGCATAGCTTTGAGCGATAGATTAAATTGACAAGAGGCTCGAGTACTTTATTGTTACAAAATTTCAAGGTTTTATGACGCTCCAGTAAAAAGTTACAAGCATTTGTATGTTGCAAACTTTGATTGGTGTAGGACGTACCGTATAGAAGTTAGGGCCATTTGAAGTTTTATCAGTGTTTGATTTGGGATTAAAGGGTAGCATAGCTTTGAGCAATAGCTTAAATTGACAAGAGGCTCGAGTACTTTATTGTTACAAAATTTCAAAGTTTTATGACGCACCTGTAAAAAGTTACAAGCATTTGTATGTTGCTGACTTTGATAGGTGTAGGGCGTACCGTATAGAAGTTAGGGCCATTTGAAGTTTTATCAGTGTTTGATTTAGTACTCAAGGGTAATATAGCTTTGAGCGATAGCTTAAATTGACAAGAGGCTCGAGTACTTTATTATTACAAAATTTCAAGGTTTTATGACGCTCCAGTAAAAAGTTACAAGCATCTGTATGTTGCAAACTTTGATAGGTGTAGGACGTACCGTATAGAAGTTAGTGTCATTTGAAGTTTCACCACTGTTTTATTTGGGACTCAAGGGTAGAATAGCTTTTAGCGATAGCTTAAATTGACAAGAGGCTCGAGTACTTTATTGTTGCAAAATTTCAAGGTTTTATGACGCTCCAGTAAAAAGTTACAAGCATTTGTATGTTGCAAACTTTGATTGGTGTAGGACGTACCGTATAGAAGTTAGGGCCATTTGAAGTTTTGTCAGTGTTTGATTTGGGACTCAAGGGTAGCATAGGTTTCAGCGATAGCTTAAATTGACAAGAGGCGCGAGTACTTTATTGTTACAAAATTTCAAGGTTTTATGACGCTCCAGTAAAAGTTACAAGCATTTGAATGTTGCAAACTTTGATAGGTGTAGGACGAACCGTATAGAAGTTGGGGCCATTTGAAGTTTTATCAGTGTTTGGTGTGGGACTCAAGGGCAGCTTAGCTTTGAGCGATAGCTTAAATTGACAAGAGGCACGAGTACTTTATTGTTACAAAATTTCAAGGTTTAATGACGCTCCAGTAAAAAGTTACAAGCATTTGTATGTTGCAAACTTTGGTAGGTGTTGGACGTACCGTATAGAAGTTAGGGCCATTTGAAGTTTTATCAGTGTTTGATTTGGGACTCAAGGGTAGCATAGCTTTGAGCGATAGCATAAATTGACAAGAGGCGCGAGTACTTTATTGTTACAAAATTTCAAGGTTTTATGACGCTCCAGTAAAAGTTACAAGCATTTGCATGTTCCAAACTTTGATAGGTGTAGGACGAACCGTATAGAAGTTAGGGCCATTTGACGTTTTATGAGTGTTTGATTTAGGCCTCAAGGGTAGCATAGCTTTGAGCGATAGCTTAAATTGACAAGAGGCTCGAGTACTTTATTGTTACAAAATTTCAAGGTTTTATGACGCTCCAGTAAAAAGTTACAAGCATTTGCATGTTGCAAACTTTGATTGGTGTAGGACGTACCGTATAGAAGTTAAGGCCATTTGAAGTTTTATCAGTGTTTGATTTGAGACTCAAGGGTAGCTTAGCTTTGAGCGATAGCTTAAATTGACAAGAGGCTCGAGTACTTTATTGTTACAAAATTTCAAGTTATTATGACGCTCCAGTAAAAAGTTACAAGCATTTGTATGTTGCAAACTTTGATTGGTGTAGAGCGTACCGTATAGAAGTTAGGGCCATTTGAAGTTTTATCAGAGTTTGATTTGGGCATCAAGGGTAGCATAGCTTTGCGCGATAGTTTAAATTGACAAGAGGCTCGAGTACTTTATTGCTACAAAATTTCAAGGTTTTATGACGCTCCAGTAAAAAGTTACAAGCATTTGTATGTTGCAAACTTTGATAGGTGTAGGACGTACCGTATAGAAGTTAGGGCCATTTGACGTTTTATGAGTGTTTGATTTAGGCCTCAAGGGTAGCATAGCTTTGAGCGATAGATTAAATTGACAAGAGGCTCGAGTACTTTATTGTTACAAAATTTCAAGGTTTTATGACGCTCCAGTAAAAAGTTACAAGCATTTGTATGTTGCAAACTTTGATTGGTGTAGGACGTACCGTATAGAAGTTGGGGCCATTTGAAGTTTTATCAGTGTTTGGTGTGGGACTCAAGGGCAGCTTAGCTTTGAGCGATAGCTTAAATTGACAAGAGGCACGAGTACTTTATTGTTACAAAATTTCAAGGTTTTATGACGCACCTGTAAAAAGTTACAAGCATTTGTATGTTGCAAACTTTGATTGGTGTAGAGCGTACCGTATAGAAGTTAGGGCCATTTGAAGTTTTATCAGTTTTTGATTTGGGACTCTAGGGTAGCATAGCTTTGCGCGATAGCTTAAATTGACAAGAGGCTCGAGTACTTTATTGTTACAAAATTTCAAGGTTTTATGACGCTCCAGTAAAAAGTTACAAGCATTTGCATGTTGCAAACTTTGATTGGTGTAGGACGTACCGTATAGAAGTTAAGGCCATTTGAAGTTTTATCAGTGTTTGATTTGAGACTCAAGGGTAGCTTAGCTTTGAGCGATAGCTTAAATTGACAAGAGGCTCGAGTACTTTATTGTTACAAAATTTCAAGTTATTATGACGCTCCAGTAAAAAGTTACAAGCATTTGTATGTTGCAAACTTTGATTGGTGTAGAGCGTACCGTATAGAAGTTAGGGCCATTTGAAGTTTTATCAGAGTTTGATTTGGGCATCAAGGGTAGCATAGCTTTGCGCGATAGTTTAAATTGACAAGAGGCTCGAGTACTTTATTGCTACAAAATTTCAAGGTTTTATGACGCTCCAGTAAAAAGTTACAAGCATTTGTATGTTGCAAACTTTGATAGGTGTAGGACGTACCGTATAGAAGTTAGGGCCATTTGACGTTTTATGAGTGTTTGATTTAGGCCTCAAGGGTAGCATAGCTTTGAGCGATAGATTAAATTGACAAGAGGCTCGAGTACTTTATTGTTACAAAATTTCAAGGTTTTATGACGCTCCAGTAAAAAGTTACAAGCATTTGTATGTTGCAAACTTTGATTGGTGTAGGACGTACCGTATAGAAGTTAGGGCCATTTGAAGTTTTATCAGTGTTTGATTTGGGATTAAAGGGTAGCATAGCTTTGAGCAATAGCTTAAATTGACAAGAGGCTCGAGTACTTTATTGTTACAAAATTTCAAGGTTTTATGACGCACCTGTAAAAAGTTACAAGCATTTGTTTGTTGCTGACTTTGATAGGTGTAGGGTGTACCGTATAGAAGTTAGGGCCATTTGAAGTTTTATCAGTGTTTGATTTAGTACTCAAGGGTAATATAGCTTTGAGCGATAGCTTAAATTGACAAGAGGCTCGAGTACTTTATTATTACAAAATTTCAAGGTTTTATGACGCTCCAGTAAAAAGTTACAAGCATCTGTATGTTGCAAACTTTGATAGGTGTAGGACGTACCGTATAGAAGTTAGTGTCATTTGAAGTTCCATCACTGTTTTATTTGGGACTCAAGGGTAGAATAGCTTTTAGCGATAGCTTAAATTGGCAAGAGGCTCGAGTACTTTATTGTTGCAAAATTTCAAGGTTTTATGACGCTCCAGTAAAAAGTTACAAGCATTTGTATGTTGCAAACTTTGATTGGTGTAGGACGTACCGTATAAAAGTTAGGGCCATTTGAAGTTTTGTCAGTGTTTGATTTGGGACTCAAGGGTAGCATAGGTTTCAGCGATAGCTTAAATTGACAAGAGGCGCGAGTACTTTATTGTTACAAAATTTCAAGGTTTTATGATGCTCCAGTAAAAGTTACAAGCATTTGAATGTTGCAAACTTTGATAGGTGTAGGACGAACCGTATAGAAGTTGGGGCCATTTGAAGTTTTATCAGTGTTTGGTGTGGGACTCAAGGGCAGCTTAGCTTTGAGCGATAGCTTAAATTGACAAGAGGCACGAGTACTTTATTGTTACAATATTTCAAGGTTTAATGACGCTCCAGTAAAAAGTTACAAGCATTTGTATGTTGCAAACTTTGGTAGGTGTTGGACGTACCGTATAGAAGTTAGGGCCATTTGAAGTTTTATCAGTGTTTGATTTTGGACTCAAGGGTAGCATAGCTTTGAGCGATAGCTTAAATTGACAAGAGGCTCGAGTACTTTATTGTTATAAAATTTGAAGGTTTTATGACGCTCCAGTAAAAAGTTACAAGCATTTGTATATTGCAGACTTTGATAGGTGTAGGACGTACCGTATAGAAGTTAGGGCCATTTGAAGTTTTGTCAGTGTTTGATTTGGGACTCAAGGGTAGCATAGCTTTGAGCGATAGCTTAAATTGACAAGAGGCGCGAGTACTTTATTGTTACAAAATTTCAAGGTTTTATGACGCTCCAGTAAAAGTTACAAGCATTTGCATGTTGCAAACTTTGATAGGTGTAGGACGAACCGTATAGAAGTTAGGGCCATTTGACGTTTTATGAGTGTTTGATTTAGGCCTCAAGGTTAGCATAGCTTTGAGCGATAGCTTAAATTGACAAGAGGCTCGAGTACTTTATTGATACAAAATTTCAAGGTTTTATGACGCTCCAGTAAAAAGTTACAAGCATTTGTATGTTGCAAACTTTGATTGGTGTAGGACGTACCGTATAGAAGTTGGGGCCATTTGAAGTTTTATCAGTGTTTGGTGTGGGACTCAAGGGCAGCTTAGTTTTGAGCGATAGCTTAAATTGACAAGAGTCTCAAGTACTTTATTGTTACAAAATTTCAAGGTTTTATGACGCACCTGTAAAAAGTTACAAGCATTTGTATGTTGCAAACTTTGATTGGTGTAGGGCGTACCGTATAGAAGTTAGGGCCATTTGAAGTTTTATCAGTGTTTGATTTAGTACTCAAGGGTAGTATAGCTTAGAGCGATAGCTTAAATTGACAAGAGGCTCGAGTACTTTATTATTACAAAATTTCAAGGTTTTATGACGCTCCAGTAAAAAGTTACAAGCATTTGTATGTTGCAAACTTTGATTGGTGTAGAGCGTACCGTATAGAAGTTAGGGCCATTTGAAGTTTTATCACAGTTTGATTTGGGCATCAAGGGTAGCATAGCTTTGCGTGATATGTTAAATTGACAAGAGGCTCGAGTACTTTATTGCTACAAAATTTCAAGGTTTTATGACGCTCCAGTAAAAAGTTACAAGCATTTGTATGTTGCAAACTTTGATAGGTGTAGGACGTACCGTATAGAAGTTAGGGCCATTTGACGTTTTATGAGTGTTTGATTTAGGCCTCAAGGGTAGCATAGCTTTGAGCGATAGCTTAAATTGACAAGAGGCTCGAGTACTTTATTGTTACAAAATTTCAAGGTTTTATGACGCTCCAGTAAAAAGTTACAAGCATTTGTATGTTGCAAACTTTGATTGGTGTAGGACGTACCGTATAGGAGTTAGGGCCATTTGAAGTTTTATCAGTGTTTGATTTGGGATTAAAGGGTAGCATAGCTTTGAGCAATAGCTTAAATTGACAAGAGGCTCCAGTACTTTATTGTTACAAAATTTCAAGGTTTTATGACGCACCTGTAAAAAGTTACAAGCATTTGTATGTTGCTGACTTTGATAGGTGTAGGGCGTACCGTATAGAAGTTAGGGCCATTTGAAGTTTTATCAGTGTTTGATTTAGTACTCAAGGGTAATATAGCTTTGAGCGATAGCTTAAATTGACAAGAGGCTCGAGTACTTTATTATTACAAAATTTCAAGGTTTTATGACGCTCCAGTAAAAAGTTACAAGCATCTGTATGTTACAAACTTTGATAGGTGTAGGACGTACCGTATAAAAGTTAGTGTCATTTGAAGTTTCATCACTGTTTTATTTGGGACTCAAGGGTAGAATAGCTTTTAGCGATAGCTTAAATTGACAAGAGGCTCGAGTACTTTATTGTTGCAAAATTTCAAGGTTTTATGACGCTCCAGTAAAAAGTTACAAGCATTTGTATGTTGCAAAATTTGATTGGTGTAGGACGTACCGTATAGAAGTTAGGGCCATTTGAAGTTTTGTCAGTGTTTGATTTGGGACTCAAGGGTAGCATAGGTTTCAGCGATAGCTTAAATTGACAAGAGGCGCGAGTACTTTATTGTTACAAAATTTCAAGGTTTTATGACGCTCCAGTAAAAGTTACAAGCATTTGAATGTTGCAAACTTTGATAGGTGTAGGACGAACCGTATAGAAATTGGGGCCATTTGAAGTTTTATCAGTGTTTGGTGTGGGACTCAAGGGCAGCTTAGCTTTGAGCGATAGCTTAAATTGACAAGAGGCACGAGTACTTTATTGTTACAAAATTTCAAGGTTTTATGACGCTCCAGTAAAAAGTTACAAGCATTTGTATGTTGCAAACTTTGGTAGGTGTTGGACGTACCGTATAGAAGTTAGGGCCATTTGAAGTTTTATCAGTGTTTGATTTTGGACTCAAGGGTAGCATAGCTTTGAGCGATAGCTTAAATTGACAAGAGGCTCGAGTACTTTATTGTTACAAAATTTGAAGGTTTTATGACGCTCCAGTAAAAAGTTACAAGCATTTGTATATTGCAGACTTTGATAGGTGTAGGACGTACCGTATAGAAGTTAGGGCCATTTGAAGTTTTGTCAGTGTTTGATTTGGGACTCAAGGGTAGCATAGCTTTGAGCGATAGCTTAAATTGACAAGAGGCGCGAGTACTTTATTGTTACAAAATTTCAAGGTTTTATGACGCTCCAGTAAAAGTTACAAGCATTTGCATGTTGCAAACTTTGATAGGTGTAGGACTAACCGTATAGAAGTTGGGGCCATTTGAAGTTTTATCAGTGTTTGGTGTGGGACTCAAGGGCAGCTTAGCTTTGAGCGATAGCTTAAATTGACAAGAGGCACGAGTACTTTATTGTTACAAAATTTCAAGGTTTTATGACGCTCCAGTAAAAAGTTACAAGCATTTGTATGTTGCAAACTTTGGTAGGTGTAGGACGTACCGTATAGAAGTTAGGGCCATTTGAAGTTTTATCAGTGATTGATTTGGGACTCAAGGGTAGCATAGCTTTGAGCGATAGCTTAAATTGACAAGAGGCTCGAGTTCTTTATTGTTACAAAATTTCAAGGTTTTATGACGCTCCAGTAAAAAGTTACAAGCATTTGTATGTTGGAAACTTTGATAGGTGTAGGACGTACCGTATAGAAGTTGGGGCCATTTGAAGTTTTATCAGTGTTTGATTTGGGACTCAAGGGCAGCATAGCTTTGAGCGATAGCTTAAATTGACAAGAGGCTCGAGATATTTATTGTTACAAAATTTCAAGGTTTTATGACGCTCCAGTAAAAAGTTACAAGCATTTGTATGATGGAAACTTTGATAGGTGTAGGACGTACCATACAGAAGCTAGGGCCATTTGAAGTTTCATCAGTGTTTGATTTAGGACTCAAGGGTAGCATAGCTTTGAGCGATAGCTTAAATTGACAAGAGGCGCGAGAACTTTATTGTTACAAAATTTCAAGGTTTTATGACGCTCCAGTAAAAGTTACAAGCATTTGAATGTTGCAAACTTTGAGAGGTGTAGGACGAACCGTATAGAAGTTGGGGCCATTTGAAGTTTTATCAGTGTTTGGTGTGGGACTCAAGGGCAGCTTAGCTTTGAGCGATAGCTTAAATTGACAAGAGGCATGAGTACTTTATTGTTACAAAATTTCAAGGTTTTATGACGCTCCAGTAAAAAGTTACAAGCATTTGTATGTTGCAAAGTTTGGTAGGTGTAGGACGTACCGTATAGAAGTTAGGGCCATTTGAAGTTTTATCAGTGATTGATTTGGGACTCAAGGGTAGCATAGCTTTGAGCGATAGCTTAAATTGACAAGAGGCTCGAGTTCTTTATTGTTACAAAATTTCAAGGTTTTATGACGCTAAAGTAAAAAGTTACAAGCATTTGTATGTTGGAAACTTTGATAGGTGTAGGACGTACCGTATAGAAGTTGGGGCCATTTGAAGTTTTATCAGTGTTTGATTTGGGACTCAAGGGCAGCATAGCTTTGAGCGATAGCTTAAATTGACAATAGGCTCGAGATCTTTATAGTTACAAAATTTCAAGGTTTTATGACGCTCCAGTAAAAAGTTACAAGCATTTGTATGTTGGAAACTTTGATAGGTGTAGGACGTACCATACAGAAGCTAGGGCCATTTGAAGTTTCATCAGTGTTTGATTTAGGACTCAAGGGTAGCATAGCTTTGAGCGATAGCTTAAATTGACAAGAGGCTCGAGTACTTTATTGTTACAAAATTTCAAGGTTTTATGACGCTCCAGTAAAAAGTTACAAGCAATTGTATGTTGCAAACTTTGATTGGTGTAGGACGTACCGTATAGAAGTTAGGGCCATTTGAAGTTTTGTCAGTGTTTGATTTGGGACTCAAGGGTAGCATAGGTTTCAGCGATAGCTTAAATTGACAAGAGGCACGAATACTTTATTGTTACAAAATTTCAAGGTTTTATGACGCTCCAGTAAAAAGTTACAAGCATTTGTATGTTGCAAACTTTGGTAGGTGTTGGACGTACCGTATAGAAGTTAGGGCCATTTGAAGTTTTGTCAGTGTTTGATTTGGGACTCATGGGTAGCATAGCTTTGAGCGATAGCTTAAATTGACAAGAGGCTCGAGTACTTTATTGTTACAAAATTTGAAGGTTTTATGACGCTCCAGTAAAAAGTTACAAGCATTTGTATATTGCAGACTTTGATAGGTGTAGGACGTACCGTATAGAAGTTAGGGCCATTTGAAGTTTTGTCAGTGTTTGATTTGGGACTCAAGGGTAGCATAGCTTTGAGCGATAGCTTAAATTGACAAGAGGCGCGAGTACTTTATTGTTACAAAATTTCAAGGTTTTATGACGCTCCAGTAAAAAGTTACAAGCATTTGTATGTTGCAAACTTTGGTAGGTGTTGGACGTACCGTATAGAAGTTAGTGTCATTTGAAGTTTCATCACTGTTTTATTTGGGACTCAAGGGTAGAATAGCTTTCAGCGATAGCTTAAATTGACAAGAGGCTCGAGTACTTTATTGTTACAAAATTTCAAGGTTTTATGACGCTCCAGTAAAAAGTTACAAAAATTTGTATGTTGCAAACTTTGATAGGTGTAGGACGTACCGTATAGAAGTTAGGGCCATTTGAAGTTTTATCAGTGTTTGATTTGGAACTCAAGGGTAGCATAGCTTTGAGCGATAGCTTAAATTGACAAGAGGCTCGAGTACTTTATTGTTACAAAATTTCAAGGTTTTATGACGCTCCAGTAAAAAGTTACAAGCATTTGTATGTTGCAAACTTTGATAGGTGTAGGACGTACCGTATAGAAGTTAGGGTCATTTGAAGTTTTATCACTGTTTTATTTGGGACTCAAGGGTAGAATAGCTTTTAGCGATAGCTTAAATTGACAAGAGGCTCGAGTACTTTATTGTTACAAAATTTCAAGGTTTTATGACGCTCCAGTAAAAAGTTACAAGCATTTGTATGTTGCAAACTTTGATTGGTGTAGGACGTACCGTATAGAAGTTAGGGCCATTTGAAGTTTTGTCAGTGTTTGATTTGGGACTCAAGGGTAGCATAGGTTTCAGCGATAGCTTAAATTGACAAGAGGCGCGAGTACTTTATTGTTACAAAATTTCAAGGTTTTATGACGCTGCAGTAAAAGTTACAAGCATTTGAATGTTGCAAACTTTGATAGGTGTAGGACGAACCGTATAGAAGTTGGGGCCATTTGAAGTTTTATCAGTGTTTGGTGTGGGACTCAAGGGCAGCTTAGCTTTGAGCGATAGCTTAAATTGACAAGAGGCACGAGTACTTTATTGTTACAAAATTTCAAGGTTTTATGACGCTCCAGTAAAAAGTTACAAGCATTTGTATGTTGCAAACTTTGGTAGGTGTTGGACGTACCGTATAGAAGTTAGGGCCATTTGAAGTTTTATCAGTGTTTGATTTTCGACTCAAGGGTAGCATAGCTTTGAGCGATAGCTTAAATTGACAAGAGGCTCGAGTACTTTATTGTTACAAAATTTGAAGGTTTTATGACGCTCCAGTAAAAAGTTACAAGCATTTGTATATTGCAGACTTTGATAGGTGTAGGACGTACCGTATAGAAGTTAGGGCCATTTGAAGTTTTGTCAGTGTTTGATTTGGGACTCAAGGGTAGCATAGCTTTGAGCGATAGCTTAAATTGACAAGAGGCGCGAGTACTTTATTGTTACAAAATTTCAAGGTTTTATGACGCTCCAGTAAAAGTTACAAGCATTTGAATGTTGCAAACTTTGATAGGTGTAGGACGAACCGTATAGAAGTTGGGGCCATTTGAAGTTTTATCAGTGTTTGGTGTGGGACTCAAGGGCAGCTTAGCTTTGAGCGATAGCTTAAATTGACAAGAGGCACGAGTACTTTATTGTTACAAAATTTCAAGGTTTTATGACACTCCAGTAAAAAGTTACAAGCATTTGTATGTTGCAAACTTTGGTAGGTGTAGGACGTACCGTAAAGAAGTTAGGGCCATTTGAAGTTTTATCAGTGATTGATTTGGGACTCAAGGGTAGCACAGCTTTTAGCGATAGCTTAAATTGACAAGAGGCTCGAGTTCTTTATTGTTACAAAATTTCAAGGTTTTATGACGCTCCAGTAAAAAGTTACAAGCATTTGAATGTTGCAAACTTTGATAGGTGTAGGACGTACCGTATAGAAGTTAGGGCCATTTGAAGTTTTATCAGAGTTTGATTTGGGCATCAAGGGTAGCATAGCTTTGCGCGATAGGTTAAATTGACAAGAGGCTCGAGTACTTTATTGCTACAAAATTTCAAGGTTTTATGACGCTCCAGTAAAAAGTTACAAGCATTTGTATGTTGCAAACTTTGGTAGGTGTTGGACGTACCGTATAGAAGTTAGTGTCATTTGAAGTTTCATCACTGTTTTATTTGGGACTCAAGGGTAGAATAGCTTTCAGCGATAGCTTAAATTGACAAGAGGCTCGAGTACTTTATTGTTACAAAATTTCAAGGTTTTATGACGCTCCAGTAAAAAGTTACAAAAATTTGTATGTTGCAAACTTTGATAGGTGTAGGACGTACCGTATAGAAGTTAGGGCCATTTGAAGTTTTATCAGTGTTTGATTTGGAACTCAAGGGTAGCATAGCTTTGAGCGATAGCTTAAATTGACAAGAGGCTAGAGTACTTTATTGTTACAAAATTTCAAGGTTTTATGACGCTCCAGTAAAAAGTTACAAGCATTTGTATGTTGCAAACTTTGATAGGTGTAGGACGTACCGTATAGAAGTTAGGGTCATTTGAAGTTTTATCACTGTTTTATTTGGGGCTCAAGGGTAGAATAGCTTTTAGCGATAGCTTAAATTGACAAGAGGCTCGAGTACTTTATTGTTACAAAATTTCAAGGTTTTATGACGCTCCAGTAAAAAGTTACAAGCATTTGTATGTTGCAAACTTTGATTGGTGTAGGACGTACCGTATAGAAGTTAGGGCCATTTGAAGTTTTGTCAGTGTTTGATTTGGGACTCAAGGGTAGCATAGGTTTCAGCGATAGCTTAAATTGACAAGAGGCGCGAGTACTTTATTGTTACAAAATTTCAAGGTTTTATGACGCTCCAGTAAAAGTTACAAGCATTTGAATGTTGCAAACTTTGATAGGTGTAGGACGAACCGTATAGAAGTTGGGGCCATTTGAAGTTTTATCAGTGTTTGGTGTGGGACTCAAGGGCAGCTTAGCTTTGAGCGATAGCTTAAATTGACAAGAGGCACGAGTACTTTATTGTTACAAAATTACAAGGTTTTATGACGCTCCAGTAAAGAGTTACAAGCATTTGTATGTTGCAAACTTTGGTAGGTGTAGGACGTACCGTATAGAAGTTAGGGCCATTTGAAGTTTTATCAGTGTTTGATTTTCGACTCAAGGGTAGCATAGCTTTGAGCGATAGCTTAAATTGACAAGAGGCTCGAGTACTTTATTGTTACAAAATTTCAAGGTTTTATGACGCTCCAGTAAAAAGTTACAAGCATTTGTATATTGCAGACTTTGATAGGTGTAGGACGTACCGTATAGAAGTTAGGGCCATTTGAAGTTTTGTCAGTGTTTGATTTGGGACTCAAGGGTAGCATAGCTTTGAGCGATAGCTTAAATTGACAAGAGGCGCGAGTACTTTATTGTTACAAAATTTCAAGGTTTTATGACGCTCCAGTAAAAGTTACAAGCATTTGAATGTTGCAAACTTTGATAGGTGTAGGACGAACCGTATAGAAGTTGGGGCCATTTGAAGTTTTATCAGTGTTTGGTGTGGGACTCAAGGGCAGCTTAGCTTTGAGCGATAGCTTAAATTGACAAGAGGCACGAGTACTTTATTGTTACAAAATTTCAAGGTTTTATGACACTCCAGTAAAAAGTTACAAGCATTTGTATGTTGCAAACTTTGGTAGGTGTAGGACGTACCGTAAAGAAGTTAGGGCCATTTGAAGTTTTATCAGTGATTGATTTGGGACTCAAGGGTAGCACAGCTTTTAGCGATAGCTTAAATTGACAAGAGGCTCGAGTTCTTTATTGTTACAAAATTTCAAGGTTTTATGACGCTCCAGTAAAAAGTTACAAGCATTTGAATGTTGCAAACTTTGATAGGTGTAGGACGTACCGTATAGAAGTTAGGGCCATTTGATGTTTTATCAGAGTTTGATTTGGGCATCAAGGGTAGCATAGCTTTGCGCGATAGGTTAAATTGACAAGAGGCTCGAGTACTTTATTGCTACAAAATTTCAAGGTTTTATGACGCTCCAGTAAAAAGTTACAAGCATTTGTATGTTGCAAACTTTGATAGGTGTAGGACGTACCGTATAGAAGTTAGGGCCATTTGAAGTTTTGTCAGTGTTTGATTTGGGATTCAAGGGCAGCATAGCTTTGAGCGATAGCTTAAATTGACAAGAGGCTCGAGATATTTATTGTTACAAAATTTCAAGGTTTTATGACGCTCCAGTAAAAAGTTACAAGCATTTGTATGATGGAAACTTTGATAGGTGTAGGACGTACCATACAGAAGCTAGGGCCATTTGAAGTTTCATCAGTGTTTGATTTAGGACTCAAGGGTAGCATAGCTTTGAGCGATAGCTTAAATTGACAAGAGGCGCGAGAACTTTATTGTTACAAAATTTCAAGGTTTTATGACGCTCCAGTAAAAGTTACAAGCATTTGAATGTTGCAAACTTTGAGAGGTGTAGGACGAACCGTATAGAAGTTGGGGCCATTTGAAGTTTTATCAGTGTTTGGTGTGGGACTCAAGGGCAGCTTAGCTTTGAGCGATAGCTTAAATTGACAAGAGGCATGAGTACTTTATTGTTACAAAATTTCAAGGTTTTATGACGCTCCAGTAAAAAGTTACAAGCATTTGTATGTTGCAAACTTTGGTAGGTGTAGGACGTACCGTATAGAAGTTAGGGCCATTTGAAGTTTTATCAGTGATTGATTTGGGACTCAAGGGTAGCATAGCTTTGAGCGATAGCTTAAATTGACAAGAGGCTCGAGTTCTTTATTGTTACAAAATTTCAAGGTTTTATGACGCTAAAGTAAAAAGTTACAAGCATTTGTATGTTGGAAACTTTGATAGGTGTAGGACGTACCGTATAGAAGTTGGGGCCATTTGAAGTTTTATCAGTGTTTGATTTGGGACTCAAGGGCAGCATAGCTTTGAGCGATAGCTTAAATTGACAATAGGCTCGAGATCTTTATAGTTACAAAATTTCAAGGTTTTATGACGCTCCAGTAAAAAGTTACAAGCATTTGTATGTTGGAAACTTTGATAGGTGTAGGACGTACCATACAGAAGCTAGGGCCATTTGAAGTTTCATCAGTGTTTGATTTAGGACTCAAGGGTAGCATAGCTTTGAGCGATAGCTTAAATTGACAAGAGGCTCGAGTACTTTATTGTTACAAAATTTCAAGGTTTTATGACGCTCCAGTAAAAAGTTACAAGCAATTGTATGTTGCAAACTTTGATTGGTGTAGGACGTACCGTATAGAAGTTAGGGCCATTTGAAGTTTTGTCAGTGTTTGATTTGGGACTCAAGGGTAGCATAGGTTTCAGCGATAGCTTAAATTGACAAGAGGCACGAATACTTTATTGTTACAAAATTTCAAGGTTTTATGACGCTCCAGTAAAAAGTTACAAGCATTTGTATGTTGCAAACTTTGGTAGGTGTTGGACGTACCGTATAGAAGTTAGGGCCATTTGAAGTTTTGTCAGTGTTTGATTTGGGACTCATGGGTAGCATAGCTTTGAGCGATAGCTTAAATTGACAAGAGGCTCGAGTACTTTATTGTTACAAAATTTGAAGGTTTTATGACGCTCCAGTAAAAAGTTACAAGCATTTGTATATTGCAGACTTTGATAGGTGTAGGACGTACCGTATAGAAGTTAGGGCCATTTGAAGTTTTGTCAGTGTTTGATTTGGGACTCAAGGGTAGCATAGCTTTGAGCGATAGCTTAAATTGACAAGAGGCGCGAGTACTTTATTGTTACAAAATTTCAAGGTTTTATGACGCTCCAGTAAAAAGTTACAAGCATTTGTATGTTGCAAACTTTGGTAGGTGTTGGACGTACCGTATAGAAGTTAGTGTCATTTGAAGTTTCATCACTGTTTTATTTGGGACTCAAGGGTAGAATAGATTTCAGCGATAGCTTAAATTGACAAGAGGCTCGAGTACTTTATTGTTACAAAATTTCAAGGTTTTATGACGCTCCAGTAAAAAGTTACAAAAATTTGTATGTTGCAAACTTTGATAGGTGTAGGACGTACCGTATAGAAGTTAGGGCCATTTGAAGTTTTATCAGTGTTTGATTTGGAACTCAAGGGTAGCATAGCTTTGAGCGATAGCTTAAATTGACAAGAGGCTCGAGTACTTTATTGTTACAAAATTTCAAGGTTTTATGACGCTCCAGTAAAAAGTTACAAGCATTTGTATGTTGCAAACTTTGATAGGTGTAGGACGTACCGTATAGAAGTTAGGGTCATTTGAAGTTTTATCACTGTTTTATTTGGGACTCAAGGGTAGAATAGCTTTTAGCGATAGCTTAAATTGACAAGAGGCTCGAGTACTTTATTGTTACAAAATTTCAAGGTTTTATGACGCTCCAGTAAAAAGTTACAAGCATTTGTATGTTGCAAACTTTGATTGGTGTAGGACGTACCGTATAGAAGTTAGGGCCATTTGAAGTTTTGTCAGTGTTTGATTTGGGACTCAAGGGTAGCATAGGTTTCAGCGATAGCTTAAATTGACAAGAGGCGCGAGTACTTTATTGTTACAAAATTTCAAGGTTTTATGACGCTCCAGTAAAAGTTACAAGCATTTGAATGTTGCAAACTTTGATAGGTGTAGGACGAACCGTATAGAAGTTGGGGCCATTTGAAGTTTTATCAGTGTTTGGTGTGGGACTCAAGGGCAGCTTAGCTTTGAGCGATAGCTTAAATTGACAAGAGGCACGAGTACTTTATTGTTACAAAATTTCAAGGTTTTATGACGCTCCAGTAAAAAGTTACAAGCATTTGTATGTTGCAAACTTTGGTAGGTGTTGGACGTACCGTATAGAAGTTAGGGCCATTTGAAGTTTTATCAGTGTTTGATTTTCGACTCAAGGGTAGCATAGCTTTGAGCGATAGCTTAAATTGACAAGAGGCTCGAGTAATTTATTGTTACAAAATTTGAAGGTTTTATGACGCTCCAGTAAAAAGTTACAAGCATTTGTATATTGCAGACTTTGATAGGTGTAGGACGTACCGTATAGAAGTTAGGGCCATTTGAAGTTTTGTCAGTGTTTGATTTGGGACTCAAGGGTAGCATAGCTTTGAGCGATAGCTTAAATTGACAAGAGGCGCGAGTACTTTATTGTTACAAAATTTCAAGGTTTTATGACGCTCCAGTAAAAGTTACAAGCATTTGAATGTTGCAAACATTGATAGGTGTAGGACGAACCGTATAGAAGTTGGGGCCATTTGAAGTTTTATCAGTGTTTGGTGTGGGACTCAAGGGCAGCTTAGCTTTGAGCGATAGCTTAAATTGACAAGAGGCACGAGTACTTTATTGTTACAAAATTTCAAGGTTTTATGACGCTCCAGTAAAAAGTTACAAGCATTTGTATGTTGCAAACTTTGGTAGGTGTAGGACGTACCGTAAAGAAGTTAGGGCCATTTGAAGTTTTATCAGTGATTGATTTGGGACTCAAGGGTAGCACAGCTTTTAACGATAGCTTAAATTGACAAGAGGCTCGAGTTCTTTATTGTTACAAAATTTCAAGGTTTTATGACGCTCCAGTAAAAAGTTACAAGCATTTGAATGTTGCAAACTTTGATAGGTGTAGGACGTACCGTATAGAAGTTAGGGCCATTTGAAGTTTTATCAGAGTTTGATTTGGGCATCAAGGGTAGCATAGCTTTGCGCGATAGGTTAAATTGACAAGAGGCTCGAGTACTTTATTGCTACAAAATTTCAAGGTTTTATGACGCTCCAGTAAAAAGTTACAAGCATTTGTATGTTGCAAACTTTGATAGGTGTAGGACGTACCGTATAGAAGTTAGGGCCATTTGAAGTTTTGTCAGTGTTTGATTTGGGACTCAAGGGTAGCATAGCTTTGAGCGATAGCTTAAATTGACAAGAGGCTCGAGTACTTTATTGTTACAAAATTTGAAGGTTTTATGACGCTCCAGTAAAAGTTACAAGCATTTGAATGTTGCAAACTTTGATAGGTGTAGGACGAACCGTATAAAAGTTGGGGCCATTTGAAGTTTTATCAGTGTTTGGTGTGGGACTCAAGGGCAGCTTAGCTTTGAGCGATAGCTTAAATTGACAAGAGGCACGAGTACTTTATTGTTACAAAATTTCAAGGTTTTATGACGCTCCAGTAAAAAGTTACAAGCATTTGTATGTTGCAAACTTTGGTAGGTGTTGGATGTACCGTATAGAAGTTAGTGTCATTTGAAGTTTCATCACTGTTTTATTTGGGACTCAAGGGTAGAATAGCTTTTAGCGATAGCTTAAATTGACAAGAGGCTCGAGTACTTTATTGTTACAAAATTTCAAGGTTTTATGACGCTCCAGTAAAAAGTTACAAAAATTTGTATGTTGCAAACTTTGATAGGTGTAGGACGTACCGTATAGAAGTTAAGGCCATTTGAAGTTTTATCAGTGTTTGATTTGGAACTCAAGGGTAGCATAGCTTTGAGCGATAGCTTAAATTGACAAGAGGCTCGAGTACTTTATTGTTACAAAATTTCAAGGTTTTATGACGCTCCAGTAAAAAGTTACAAGCATTTGTATATTGCAGACTTTGATAGGTGTAGGACGTACCGTAAAGAAGTTAGGGCCATTTGAAGTTTTATCAGTGATTGATTTGGGACTCAAGGGTAGCATAGCTTTTAGCGATAGCTTAAATTGACAAGAGGCTCGAGTTCTTTATTGTTACAAAATTTCAAGGTTTTATGACGCTCCAGTAAAAAGTTACAAGCATTTGAATGTTGCAAACTTTGATAGGTGTAGGACGTACCGTATAGAAGTTAGGGCCATTTGAAGTTTTATCAGAGTTTGATTTGGGCATCAAGGGTAGCATAGCTTTGCGCGATAGGTTAAATTGACAAGAGGCTCGAGTACTTTATTGCTACAAAATTTCAAGGTTTTATGACGCTCCAGTAAAAAGTTACAAGCATTTGTATGTTGCAAACTTTGATAGGTGTAGGGCGTACCGTATAGAAGTTAGGGCCATTTGAAGTTTTGTCAGTGTTTGATTTGGGACTCAAGGGTAGCATAGCTTTGAGCGATAGCTTAAATTGACAAGAGGCGCGAGTACTTTATTGTTACAAAATTTGAAGGTTTTATGACGCTCCAGTAAAAGTTACAAGCATTTGAATGTTGCAAACTTTGATAGGTGTAGGACGAACCGTATAGAAGTTGGGGCCATTTGAAGTTTTATCAGTGTTTGGTGTGGGACTCAAGGGCAGCTTAGCTTTGAGCGATAGCTTAAATTGACAAGAGGCACGAGTACTTTATTGTTACAAAATTTCAAGGTTTTATGACGCGCCAGTAAAAAGTTACAAGCATTTGTATGTTGCAAACTTTGGTAGGTGTAGGACGTACCGTATAGAAGTTAGGGCCATTTGAAGTTTTATCAGAGTTTGATTTGGGCATCAAGGGTAGCATAGCTTTGCGCGATAGGTTAAATTGACAAGAGGCTCGAGTACTTTATTGCTACAAAATTTCAAGGTTTTATGACGCTCCAGTAAAAAGTTACAAGCATTTGTATGTTGCAAACTTTGATAGGTGTAGGGCGTACCGTATAGAAGTTAGGGCCATTTGAAGTTTTGTCAGTGTTTGATTTGGGACTCAAGGGTAGCATAGCTTTGAGCGATAGCTTAAATTGACAAGAGGCGCGAGTACTTTATTGTTACAAAATTTGAAGGTTTTATGACGCTCCAGTAAAAGTTACAAGCATTTGAATGTTGCAAACTTTGATAGGTGTAGGACGAACCGTATAGAAGTTGGGGCCATTTGAAGTTTTATCAGTGTTTGGTGTGGGACTCAAGGGCAGCTTAGCTTTGAGCGATAGCTTAAATTGACAAGAGGCACGAGTACTTTATTGTTACAAAATTTCAAGGTTTTATGACGCGCCAGTAAAAAGTTACAAGCATTTGTATGTTGCAAACTTTGGTAGGTGTAGGACGTACCGTATAGAAGTTAGGGCCATTTGAAGTTTTATCAGTGATTGATTTCGGACTCAAGGGTAGCATAGCTTTGAGCGATAGCTTAAATTGACAAGAGGCTCGAGTTCTTTATTGTTACAAAATTTCAAGGTTTTATGACGCTCCAGTAAAAAGTTACAAGCATTTGAATGTTGCAAACTTTGATAGGTGTAGGACGTACCGTATAGAAGTTAGGGTCATTTGAAGTTTTATCAGTGTTTGATGTGGGACTCAAGGGTAGAATAGCTTTTAGCGATAGCTTAAATTGACAAGAAGCTCGAGTACTTTATTGTTACAAAATTTCAAGGTTTTATGACGCTCCAGTAAAAAGTTACAAAAATTTGTATGTTGCAAACTTTGATAGGTGTAGGACTTACCGTATAGAAGTTAGGGCCATTTGAAGTTTTATCAGTGTTTGATTTGGAACTCAAGGGTAGCATAGCTTTGAGCGATAGCTTAAATTGACAAGAGGCTCGAGGACTTTATTGTTACAAAATTTCAAGGTTTTATGACGCTCCAGTAAAAAGTTACAAGCATTTGTATGTTGCAAACTTTGATTGGTGTAGAGCGTACCGTATAGAAGTTAGGGCCATTTGAAGTTTTATCAGAGTTTGATTTGGGCATCAAGGGTAGCATAGCTTTGCGCGATAGGTTAAATTGACAAGAGGCTCGAGTACTTTATTGCTACAAAATTTCAAGGTTTTATGACGCTCCAGTAAAAAGTTACAAGCATTTGTATGTTGCAAACTTTGATAGGTGTAGGACGTACCGTATAGAAGTTAGGGCCATTTGACGTTTTATGAGTGTTTGATTTAGGCCTCAAGGGTAGCATAGCTTTGAGCGATAGCTTAAATTGACAAGAGGCTCGAGTACTTTATTGTTACAAAATTTCAAGGTTTTATGACGCTCCAGTAAAAGTTACAAGCATTTGAATGTTGCAAACTTTGATAGGTGTAGGACGAACCGTATAGAAGTTGGGGCCATTTGAAGTTTTATCAGTGTTTGGTGTGGGACTCAAGGGCAGCTTAGCTTTGAGCGATAGCTTAAATTGACAAGAGGCACGAGTACTTTATTGTTACAAAATTTCAAGGTTTTATGACGCTCCAGTAAAAAGTTACAAGCATTTGTATGTTGCAAACTTTGGTAGGTGTTGGACGTACCGTATAGAAGTTAGTGTCATTTGAAGTTTCATCACTGTTTTATTTGGGACTCAAGGGTAGAATAGCTTTTAGCGATAGCTTAAATTGACAAGAGGCTCGAGTACTTTATTGTTACAAAATTTCAAGGTTTTATGACGCTCCAGTAAAAAGTTACAAAAATTTGTATGTTGCAAACTTTGATAGGTGTAGGACGTACCGTATAGAAGTTAGGGCCATTTGAAGTTTTATCAGTGTTTGATTTGGAACTCAAGGGTAGCATAGCTTTGAGCGATAGCTTAAATTGACAAGAGGCTCGAGTACTTTATTGTTACAAAATTTCAAGGTTTTATGACGCTCCAGTAAAAAGTTACAAGCATTTGTATGTTGCAAACTTTGATAGGTGTAGGACGTACCGTAGTGAAGTTAGGGCCATTTGAAGTTTTGTCAGTGTTTGATTTGGAACTCAAGGGTAGCATAGCTTTGAGCGATAGCTTAAATTGACAAGAGGCTCGAGGACTTTATTGTTACAAAATTTCAAGGTTTTATGACGCTCCAGTAAAAAGTTACAAGCATTTGTATGTTGCAAACTTTGATTGGTGTAGAGCGTACCGTATAGAAGTTAGGGCCATTTGAAGTTTTATCAGAGTTTGATTTGGGCATCAAGGGTAGCATAGCTTTGCGCGATAGGTTAAATTGACAAGAGGCGCGAGTACTTTATTGTTACAAAATTTGAAGGTTTTATGACGCTCCAGTAAAAGTTACAAGCATTTGAATGTTGCAAACTTTGATAGGTGTAGGACGAACCGTATAGAAGTTGGGGCCATTTGAAGTTTTATCAGTGTTTGGTGTGGGACTCAAGGGCAGCTTAGCTTTGAGCGATAGCTTAAATTGACAAGAGGCACGAGTACTTTATTGTTACAAAATTTCAAGGTTTTATGACGCTCCAGTAAAAAGTTACAAGCATTTGTATGTTGCAAACTTTGGTAGGTGTAGGGCGTACCGTATAGAAGTTAAGGCCATTTGAAGTTTTATCAGTGTTTGATTTAGGACTCAAGGGTAGCATAGCTTTGCGCGATAGGTTAAATTGACAAGAGACTCGAGTACTTTATTGCTACAAAATTTCAAGGTTTTATGACGCTCCAGTAAAAAGTTACAAGCATTTGTATGTTGCAAACTTTGATAGGTGTAGGACGTACCGTATAGAAGTTAGGGCCATTTGAAGTTTTATCAGTGTTTGATTTGGAACTCAAGGGTAGCATAGCTTTGAGCGATAGCTTAAATTGACAAGAGGCTCGAGGACTTTATTGTTACAAAATTTCAAGGTTTTATGACGCTCCAGTAAAAAGTTACAAGCATTTGTATGTTGCAAACTTTGATTGGTGTAGAGCGTACCGTATAGAAGTTAGGGCCATTTGAAGTTTTATCAGAGTTTGATTTGGGCATCAAGGGTAGCATAGCTTTGCGCGATAGGTTAAATTGACAAGAGGCTCGAGTACTTTATTGCTACAAAATTTCAAGGTTTTATGACGCTCCAGTAAAAAGTTACAAGCATTTGTATGTTGCAAACTTTGATAGGTGTAGGACGTACCGTATAGAAGTTAGGGCCATTTGACGTTTTATGAGTGTTTGATTTAGGCCTCAAGGGTAGCATAGCTTTGAGCGATAGCTTAAATTGACAAGAGGCTCGAGTACTTTATTGTTACAAAATTTCAAGGTTTTATGACGCTCCAGTAAAAGTTACAAGCATTTGAATGTTGCAAACTTTGATAGGTGTAGGACGAACCGTATAGAAGTTGGGGCCATTTGAAGTTTTATCAGTGTTTGGTGTGGGACTCAAGGGCAGCTTAGCTTTGAGCGATAGCTTAAATTGACAAGAGGCACGAGTACTTTATTGTTACAAAATTTCAAGGTTTTATGACGCTCCAGTAAAAAGTTACAAGCATTTGTATGTTGCAAACTTTGGTAGGTGTTGGACGTACCGTATAGAAGTTAGTGTCATTTGAAGTTTCATCACTGTTTTATTTGGGACTCAAGGGTAGAATAGCTTTTAGCGATAGCTTAAATTGACAAGAGGCTCGAGTACTTTATTGTTACAAAATTTCAAGGTTTTATGACGCTCCAGTAAAAAGTTACAAAAATTTGTATGTTGCAAACTTTGATAGGTGTAGGACGTACCGTATAGAAGTTAGGGCCATTTGAAGTTTCATCACTGTTTTATTTGGGACTCAAGGGTAGAATAGCTTTTAGCGATAGCTTAAATTGACAAGAGGCTCGAGTACTTTATTGTTACAAAATTTCAAGGTTTTATGACGCTCCAGTAAAAAGTTACAAAAATTTGTATGTTGCAAACTTTGATAGGTGTAGGACGTACCGTATAGAAGTTAGGGCCATTTGAAGTTTTATCAGTGTTTGATTTGGAACTCAAGGGTAGCATAGCTTTGAGCGATAGCTTAAATTGACAAGAGGCTCGAGTACTTTATTGTTACAAAATTTCAAGGTTTTATGACGCTCCAGTAAAAAGTTACAAGCATTTGTATGTTGCAAACTTTGATAGGTGTAGGACGTACCGTAGTGAAGTTAGGGCCATTTGAAGTTTTGTCAGTGTTTGATTTGGAACTCAAGGGTAGCATAGCTTTGAGCGATAGCTTAAATTGACAAGAGGCTCGAGGACTTTATTGTTACAAAATTTCAAGGTTTTATGACGCTCCAGTAAAAAGTTACAAGCATTTGTATGTTGCAAACTTTGATTGGTGTAGAGCGTACCGTATAGAAGTTAGGGCCATTTGAAGTTTTATCAGAGTTTGATTTGGGCATCAAGGGTAGCATAGCTTTGCGCGATAGGTTAAATTGACAAGAGGCGCGAGTACTTTATTGTTACAAAATTTGAAGGTTTTATGACGCTCCAGTAAAAGTTACAAGCATTTGAATGTTGCAAACTTTGATAGGTGTAGGACGAACCGTATAGAAGTTGGGGCCATTTGAAGTTTTATCAGTGTTTGGTGTGGGACTCAAGGGCAGCTTAGCTTTGAGCGATAGCTTAAATTGACAAGAGGCACGAGTACTTTATTGTTACAAAATTTCAAGGTTTTATGACGCTCCAGTAAAAAGTTACAAGCATTTGTATGTTGCAAACTTTGGTAGGTGTAGGGCGTACCGTATAGAAGTTAAGGCCATTTGAAGTTTTATCAGTGTTTGATTTAGGACTCAAGGGTAGCATAGCTTTGCGCGATAGGTTAAATTGACAAGAGACTCGAGTACTTTATTGCTACAAAATTTCAAGGTTTTATGACGCTCCAGTAAAAAGTTACAAGCATTTGTATGTTGCAAACTTTGATAGGTGTAGGACGTACCGTATAGAAGTTAGGGCCATTTGAAGTTTTATCAGTGTTTGATTTGGAACTCAAGGGTAGCATAGCTTTGAGCGATAGCTTAAATTGACAAGAGGCTCGAGGACTTTATTGTTACAAAATTTCAAGGTTTTATGACGCTCCAGTAAAAAGTTACAAGCATTTGTATGTTGCAAACTTTGATTGGTGTAGAGCGTACCGTATAGAAGTTAGGGCCATTTGAAGTTTTATCAGAGTTTGATTTGGGCATCAAGGGTAGCATAGCTTTGCGCGATAGGTTAAATTGACAAGAGGCTCGAGTACTTTATTGCTACAAAATTTCAAGGTTTTATGACGCTCCAGTAAAAAGTTACAAGCATTTGTATGTTGCAAACTTTGATAGGTGTAGGACGTACCGTATAGAAGTTAGGGCCATTTGACGTTTTATGAGTGTTTGATTTAGGCCTCAAGGGTAGCATAGCTTTGAGCGATAGCTTAAATTGACAAGAGGCTCGAGTACTTTATTGTTACAAAATTTCAAGGTTTTATGACGCTCCAGTAAAAGTTACAAGCATTTGAATGTTGCAAACTTTGATAGGTGTAGGACGAACCGTATAGAAGTTGGGGCCATTTGAAGTTTTATCAGTGTTTGGTGTGGGACTCAAGGGCAGCTTAGCTTTGAGCGATAGCTTAAATTGACAAGAGGCACGAGTACTTTATTGTTACAAAATTTCAAGGTTTTATGACGCTCCAGTAAAAAGTTACAAGCATTTGTATGTTGCAAACTTTGGTAGGTGTTGGACGTACCGTATAGAAGTTAGTGTCATTTGAAGTTTCATCACTGTTTTATTTGGGACTCAAGGGTAGAATAGCTTTTAGCGATAGCTTAAATTGACAAGAGGCTCGAGTACTTTATTGTTACAAAATTTCAAGGTTTTATGACGCTCCAGTAAAAAGTTACAAAAATTTGTATGTTGCAAACTTTGATAGGTGTAGGACGTACCGTATAGAAGTTAGGGCCATTTGAAGTTTTATCAGTGTTTGATTTGGAACTCAAGGGTAGCATAGCTTTGAGCGATAGCTTAAACTGACAAGAGGCTCGAGTACTTTATTGTTACAAAATTTCAAGGTTTTATGACGCTCCAGTAAAAAGTTACAAGCATTTGTATGTTGCAAACTTTGATAGGTGTAGGACGTACCGTAGTGAAGTTAGGGCCATTTGAAGTTTTGTCAGTGTTTGATTTCGGACTCAAGGGTAGCATAGCTTTGAGCGATAGCTTAAATTGACAAGAGGCGCGAGTACTTTATTGTTACAAAATTTGAAGGTTTTATGACGCTCCAGTAAAAGTTACAAGCATTTGAATGTTGCAAACTTTGATAGGTGTAGGACGAACCGTATAGAAGTTGGGGCCATTTGAAGTTTTATCAGTGTTTGGTGTGGGACTCAAGGGCAGCTTAGCTTTGAGCGATAGCTTAAATTGACAAGAGGCACGAGTACTTTATTGTTACAAAATTTCAAGGTTTTATGACGCTCCAGTAAAAAGTTACAAGCATTTGTATGTTGCAAACTTTGGTAGGTGTAGGGCGTACCGTATAGAAGTTAAGGCCATTTGAAGTTTTATCAGTGTTTGATTTAGGACTCAAGGGTAGCATAGCTTTGCGCGATAGGTTAAATTGACAAGAGGCTCGAGTACTTTATTGCTACAAAATTTCAAGGTTTTATGACGCTCCAGTAAAAAGTTACAAGCATTTGTATGTTGCAAACTTTGATAGGTGTAGGACGTACCGTATAGAAGTTAGGGCCATTTGAAGTTTTGTCAGTGTTTGATTTGGGACTCAAGGGTAGCATAGCTTTGAGCGATAGCTTAAATTGACAAGAGGCGCGAGTACTTTATTGTTACAAAATTTGAAGGTTTTATGACGCTCCAGTAAAAGTTACAAGCATTTGAATGTTGCAAACTTTGATAGGTGTAGGACGAACCGTATAGAAGTTGGGGCCATTTGAAGTTTTATCAGTGTTTGGTGTGGGACTCAAGGGCAGCTTAGCTTTGAGCGATAGCTTAAATTGACAAGAGGCACGAGTACTTTATTGTTACAAAATTTCAAGGTTTTATGACGCGCCAGTAAAAAGTTACAAGCATTTGTATGTTGCAAACTTTGGTAGGTGTAGGACGTACCGTATAGAAGTTAGGGCCATTTGAAGTTTTATCAGTGATTGATTTCGGACTCAAGGGTAGCATAGCTTTGAGCGATAGCTTAAATTGACAAGAGGCTCGAGTTCTTTATTGTTACAAAATTTCAAGGTTTTATGACGCTCCAGTAAAAAGTTACAAGCATTTGAATGTTGCAAACTTTGATAGGTGTAGGACGTACCGTATAGAAGTTAGGGTCATTTGAAGTTTTATCAGTGTTTGATGTGGGACTCAAGGGTAGAATAGCTTTTAGCGATAGCTTAAGTTGACAAGAAGCTCGAGTACTTTATTGTTACAAAATTTCAAGGTTTTATGACGCTCCAGTAAAAAGTTACAAAAATTTGTATGTTGCAAATTTTGATAGGTGTAGGACGTACCGTATAGAAGTTAGGGCCATTTGAAGTTTTATCAGTGTTTGATTTGGAACTCAAGGGTAGCATAGCTTTGAGCGATAGCTTAAATTGACAAGAGGCTCGAGTACTTTATTGTTACAAAATTTCAAGGTTTTATGACGCTCCAGTAAAAGTTACAAGCATTTGAATGTTGCAAACTTTGATAGGTGTAGGACGAACCGTATAGAAGTTGGGGCCATTTGAAGTTTTATCAGTGTTTGGTGTGGGACTCAAGGGCAGCTTAGCTTTGAGCGATAGCTTAAATTGACAAGAGGCACGAGTACTTTATTGTTACAAAATTTCAAGGTTTTATGACGCTCCAGTAAAAAGTTACAAGCATTTGTATGTTGCAAACTTTGGTAGGTGTTGGACGTACCGTATAGAAGTTAGTGTCATTTGAAGTTTCATCACTGTTTTATTTGGGACTCAAGGGTAGAATAGCTTTTAGCGATAGCTTAAATTGACAAGAGGCTCGAGTACTTTATTGTTACAAAATTTCAAGGTTTCATGACGCTCCAGTAAAAAGTTACAAAAATATGTATGTTGCAAACTTTGATAGGTGTAGGACGTACCGTATAGAAGTTAGGGCCATTTGAAGTTTTATCAGTGTTTGATTTGGAACTCAAGGGTAGCATAGCTTTGAGCGATAGCTTAAATTGACAAGAGGCTCGAGTACTTTATTGTTACAAAATTTCAAGGTATTATGACGCTCCAGTAAAAAGTTACAAGCATTTGTATGTTGCAAACTTTGATAGGTGTAGGACGTACCGTATAGAAGTTAGGGTCATTTGAAGTTTTATCACTGTTTTATTTGGGACTCAAGGGTAGAATAGCTTTTAGCGATAGCTTAAATTGACAAGAGGCTCGAGTACTTTATTGTTACAAAATTTCAAGGTTTTATGACGCTCCAGTAAAAAGTTACAAGCATTTGTATGTTGCAAACTTTGATTGGTGTAGGACGTACCGTATAGAAGTTAGGGCCATTTGAAGTTTTGTCAGTGTTTGATTTGGGACTCAAGGGTAGCATAGGTTTCAGCGATAGCTTAAATTGACAAGAGGCGCGAGTACTTTATTGTTACAAAATTTCAAGGTTTTATGACGCTCCAGTAAAAGTTACAAGCATTTGAATGTTGCAAACTTTGATAGGTGTAGGACGAACCGTATAGAAGTTGGGGCCATTTGAAGTTTTATCAGTGTTTGGTGTGGGACTCAAGGGCAGCTTAGCTTTGAGCGATAGCTTAAATTGACAAGAGGCACGAGTACTTTATTGTTACAAAATTTCAAGGTTTTATGACGCTCCAGTAAAAAGTTACAAGCATTTGTATGTTGCAAACTTTGGTAGGTGTTGGACGTACCGTATAGAAGTTAGGGCCATTTGAAGTTTTATCAGTGTTTGATTTGGGACTCAAGGGTAGCATAGCTTTGAGCGATAGCTTAAATTGACAAGAGGCGCGAGTACTTTATTGTTACAAAATTTCAAGGTTTTATGACGCTCCAGTAAAAGTTACAAGCATTTGAATGTTGCAAACTTTGATAGGTGTAGGACGAACCGTATAGAAGTTGGGGCCATTTGAAGTTTTATCAGTGTTTGGTGTGGGACTCAAGGGCAGCTTAGCTTTGAGCGATAGCTTAAATTGACAAGAGGCACGAGTACTTTATTGTTACAAAATTTCAAGGTTTTATGACGCGCCAGTAAAAAGTTACAAGCATTTGTATGTTGCAAACTTTGGTAGGTGTAGGACGTACCGTATAGAAGTTAGGGCCATTTGAAGTTTTATCAGTGATTGATTTCGGACTCAAGGGTAGCATAGCTTTGAGCGATAGCTTAAATTGACAAGAGGCTCGAGTTCTTTATTGTTACAAAATTTCAAGGTTTTATGACGCTCCAGTAAAAAGTTACAAGCATTTGAATGTTGCAAACTTTGATAGGTGTAGGACGTACCGTATAGAAGTTAGGGTCATTTGAAGTTTTATCAGTGTTTGATGTGGGACTCAAGGGTAGAATAGCTTTTAGCGATAGCTTAAATTGACAAGAAGCTCGAGTACTTCATTGTTACAAAATTTCAAGGTTTTATGACGCTCCAGTAAAAAGTTACAAAAATTTGTATGTTGCAAACTTTGATAGGTGTAGGACGTACCGTATAGAAGTTAGGGCCATTTGAAGTTTTATCAATGTTTGATTTGGAACTCAAGGGTAGCATAGCTTTGAGCGATAGCTTAAATTGACAAGAGGCTCGAGTACTTTATTGTTACAAAATTTCAAGGTTTTATGACGCTCCAGTAAAAGTTACAAGCATTTGAATGTTGCAAACTTTGATAGGTGTAGGACGAACCGTATAGAAGTTGGGGCCATTTGAAGTTTTATCAGTGTTTGGTGTGGGACTCAAGGGCAGCTTAGCTTTGAGCGATAGCTTCAATTGACAAGAGGCACGAGTACTTTATTGTTACAAAATTTCAAGGTTTTATGACGCTCCAGTAAAAAGTTACAAGCATTTGTATGTTGCAAACTTTGGTAGGTGTTGGACGTACCGTATAGAAGTTAGTGTCATTTGAAGTTTCATCACTGTTTTATTTGGGACTCAAGGGTAGAATAGCTTTTAGCGATAGCTTAAATTGACAAGAGGCTCGAGTACTTTATTGTTACAAAATTTCAAGGTTTCATGACGCTCCAGTAAAAAGTTACAAAAATTTGTATGTTGCAAACTTTGATAGGTGTAGGACGTACCGTATAGAAGTTAGGGCCATTTGAAGTTTTATCAGTGTTTGATTTGGAACTCAAGGGTAGCATAGCTTTGAGCGATAGCTTAAATTGACAAGAGGCTCGAGTACTTTATTGTTACAAAATTTCAAGGTTTTATGACGCTCCAGTAAAAAGTTACAAGCATTTGTATGTTGCAAACTTTGATAGGTGTAGGACGTACCGTATAGAAGTTAGGGCCATATGAAGTTTTATCACTGTTTTATTTGGGACTCAAGGGTAGAATAGCTTTTAGCGATAGCTTAAATTGACAAGAGGCTCGAGTACTTTATTGTTACAAAATTTCAAGGTTTTATGACGCTCCAGTAAAAAGTTACAAGCATTTGTATGTTGCAAACTTTGATTGGTGTAGGACGTACCGTATAGAAGTTAGGGCCATTTGAAGTTTTGTCAGTGTTTGATTTGGGACTCAAGGGTAGCATAGGTTTCAGCGATAGCTTAAATTGACAAGAGGGGCGAGTACTTTATTGTTACAAAATTTCAAGGTTTTATGACGCTCCAGTAAAAGTTACAAGCATTTGAATGTTGCAAACTTTGATAGGTGTAGGACGAACCGTATAGAAGTTGGGGCCATTTGAAGTTTTATCAGTGTTTGGTGTGGGACTCAAGGGCAGCTTAGCTTTGAGCGATAGCTTAAATTGACAAGAGGCACGAGTACTTTATTGTTACAAAATTTCAAGGTTTTATGACGCTCCAGTAAAAAGTTACAAGCATTTGTATGTTGCAAACTTTGGTAGGTGTTGGACGTACCGTATAGAAGTTAGGGCCATTTGAAGTTTTATCAGTGTTTGATTTTGGACTCAAGGGTAGCATAGCTTTGAGCGATAGCTTAAATTGACAAGAGGCTCGAGTACTTTATTGTTACAAAATTTGAAGGTTTTATGACGCTCCAGTAAAAAGTTACAAGCATTTGTATATTGCAGACTTTGATAGGTGTAGGACGTACCGTATAGAAGTTAGGGCCATTTGAAGTTTTGTCAGTGTTTGATTTGGGACTCAAGGGCAGCATAGCTTTGAGCGATAGCTTAAATTGACAAGAGGCGCGAGTACTTTATTGTTACAAAATTTCAAGGTTTTTTGACGCTCCAGTAAAAGTTACAAGCATTTGAATGTTGCAAACTTTGATAGGTGTAGGACGAACCGTATAGAAGTTGGGGCCATTTGAAGTTTTATCAGTGTTTGGTGTGGGACTCAAGGGCAGCTTAGCTTTGAGCGATAGCTTAAATTGACAAGAGGCACGAGTACTTTATTGTTACAAAATTTCAAGGTTTTATGACGCTCCAGTAAAAAGTTACAAGCATTTGTATGTTGCAAACTTTGGTAGGTGTAGGATGTACCGTAAAGAAGTTAGGGCCATTTGAAGTTTTATCAGTGATTGATTTGGGACTCAAGGGTAGCATAGCTTTTAGCGATAGCTTAAATTGACAAGAGGCTCGAGTTCTTTATTGTTACAAAATTTCAAGGTTTTATGACGCTCCAGTAAAAAGTTACAAGCATTTGAATGTTGCAAACTTTGATAGGTGTAGGACGTACCGTATAGAAGTTAGGGCCATTTGAAGTTTTATCAGAGTTTGATTTGGGCATCAAGGGTAGCATAGCTTTGCGCGATAGGTTAAATTGACAAGAGGCTCGAGTACTTTATTGCTACAAAATTTCAAGGTTTTATGACGCTCCAGTAAAAAGTTACAAGCATTTGTATGTTGCAAACTTTGATAGGTGTAGGACGTACCGTATAGAAGTTAGGGCCATTTGAAGTTTTGTCAGTGTTTGATTTGGGACTCAAGGGTAGTATAGCTTTGAGCGATAGCTTAAATTGACAAGAGGCGCGAGTACTTTATTGTTACAAAATTTGAAGGTTTTATGACGCTCCAGTAAAAGTTACAAGCATTTGAATGTTGCAAACTTTGATAGGTGTAGGACGAACCGTATAGAAGTTGGGGCCATTTGAAGTTTTATCAGTGTTTGGTGTGGGACTCAAGGGCAGCTTAGCTTTGAGCGATAGCTTAAATTGACAAGAGGCACGAGTACTTTATTGTTACAAAATTTCAAGGTTTTATGACGCGCCAGTAAAAAGTTACAAGCATTTGTATGTTGCAAACTTTGGTAGGTGTAGGACGTACCGTATAGAAGTTAGGGCCATTTGAAGTTTTATCAGTGATTGATTTCGGACTCAAGGGTAACATAGCTTTGAGCGATAGCTTAAATTGACAAGAGGCTCGAGTTCTTTATTGTTACAAAATTTCAAGGTTTTATGACGCTCCAGTAAAAAGTTACAAGCATTTGAATGTTGCAAACTTTGATAGGTGTAGGACGTACCGTATAGAAGTTAGGGTCATTTGAAGTTTTATCAGTGTTTGATGTGGGACTCAAGGGTAGAATAGCTTTTAGCGATAGCTTAAATTGACAAGAAGCTCGAGTACTTTATTGTTACAAAATTTCAAGGTTTTATGACGCTCCAGTAAAAAGTTACAAAAATTTGTATGTTGCAAACTTTGATAGGTGTAGGACGTACCGTATAGAAGTTAGGGCCATTTGAAGTTTTATCAGTGTTTGATTTGGAACTCAAGGGTAGCATAGCTTTGAGCGATAGCTTAAATTGACAAGAGGCTCGAGTACTTTATTGTTACAAAATTTCAAGGTTTTATGACGCTCCAGTAAAAAGTTACAAGCATTTGTATGTTGCAAACTTTGATTGGTGTAGAGCGTACCGTATAGAAGTTAGGGCCATTTGAAGTTTTATCAGAGTTTGATTTGGGCATCAAGGGTAGCATAGCTTTGCGCGATAGGTTAAATTGACAAGAGGCTCGAGTACTTTATTGCTACAAAATTTCAAGGGTTTATGACGCTCCAGTAAAAAGTTACAAGCATTTGTATGTTGCAAACTTTGATAGGTGTAGGACGTACCGTATAGAAGTTAGGGCCATTTGACGTTTTATGAGTGTTTGATTTAGGCCTCAAGGGTAGCATAGCTTTGAGCGATAGCTTAAATTGACAAGAGGCTCGAGTACTTTATTGTTACAAAATTTCAAGGTTTTATGACGCTCCAGTAAAAAGTTACAAGCATTTGTATGTTGCAAACTTTGATTGGTGTAGGACGTACCGTATAGAAGTTAGGGCCATTTGAAGTTTTATCAGTGTTTGATTTGGCATTAAAGGGTAGCATAGCTTTGAGCAATAACTTAAATTGACAAGAGGCTCGAGTACTTTATTGTTACAAAATTTCAAGGTTTTATGACGCACCTGTAAAAAGTTACAAGCATTTGTATGTTGCTGACTTTGATAGGTGTAGGGCGTACCGTATAGAAGTTAGGGCCATTTGAAGTTTTATCAG
This sequence comes from Clusia tigrina, assembly GCA_920105625.2. Lineage (NCBI taxonomy): Eukaryota > Metazoa > Arthropoda > Insecta > Diptera > Clusiidae > Clusia > Clusia tigrina. Next base: position 104,582,360 of record OV050033.1, on the reverse strand, counting down.
TGTTTGATTTAGTACTCAAGGGTAATATAGCTTTGAGCGATAGCTTAAATTGACAAGAGCCTCGAGTACTTTATTATTACAAAATTTCAAGGTTTTATGACGCTCCAGTAAAAAGTTACAAGCATCTGTATGTTGCAAACTTTGATAGGTGTAGGACGTACCGTATAGAAGTTAGTGTCATTTGAAGTTTTATCACTGTTTTATTTGGGACTCAAGGGTAGAATAGCTTTTAGCGATAGCTTAAATTGACAAGAGGCTCGAGTACTTTATTGTTACAAAATTTCAAGGTTTTATGACGCTCCAGTAAAAAGTTACAAGCATTTGTATGTTGCAAACTTTGATTGGTGTAGGACGTACCGTATAGAAGTTAGGGCCATTTGAAGTTTTGTCAGTGTTTGATTTGGGACTCAAGGGTAGCATAGGTTTCAGCGATAGCTTAAATTGACAAGAGGCGCGAGTACTTTATTGTTACAAAATTTGAAGGTTTTATGACGCTCCAGTAAAAGTTACAAGCATTTGAATGTTGCAAACTTTGATAGGTGTAGGACGAACCGTATAGAAGTTGGGGCCATTTGAAGTTTTATCAGTGTTTGGTGTGGGACTCAAGGGCAGCTTAGCTTTGAGCGATAGCTTAAATTGACAAGAGGCACGAGTACTTTATTGTTACAAAATTTCAAGGTTTTATGACGCGCCAGTAAAAAGTTACAAGCATTTGTATGTTGCAAACTTTGGTAGGTGTAGGACGTACCGTATAGAAGTTAGGGCCATTTGAAGTTTTATCAGTGATTGATTTCGGACTCAAGGGTAGCATAGCTTTGAGCGATAGCTTAAATTGACAAGAGGCTCGAGTTCTTTATTGTTACAAAATTTCAAGGTTTTATGACGCTCCAGTAAAAAGTTACAAGCATTTGAATGTTGCAAACTTTGATAGGTGTAGGACGTACCGTATAGAAGTTAGGGTCATTTGAAGTTTTATCAGTGTTTGATGTGGGACTCAAGGGTAGAATAGCTTTTAGCGATAGCTTAAATTGACAAGAAGCTCGAGTACTTTATTGTTACAAAATTTCAAGGTTTTATGACGCTCCAGTAAAAAGTTACAAAAATTTGTATGTTGCAAACTTTGATAGGTGTAGGACGTACCGTATAGAAGTTAGGGCCATTTGAAGTTTTATCAGTGTTTGATTTGGAACTCAAGGGTAGCATAGCTTTGAGCGATAGCTTAAATTGACAAGAGGCTCGAGTACTTTATTGTTACAAAATTTCAAGGTTTTATGACGCTCCAGTAAAAAGTTACAAGCATTTGTATGTTGCAAACTTTGATAGGTGTAGGACGTACCGTATAGAAGTTAGGGTCATTTGAAGTTTTATCACTGTTTTATTTGGGACTCAAGGGTAGAATAGCTTTTAGCGATAGCTTAAATTGACAAGAGGCTCGAGTACTTTATTGTTACAAAATTTCAAGGTTTTATGACGCTCCAGTAAAAAGTTACAAGCATTTGTATGTTGCAAACTTTGATTGGTGTAGGACGTACCGTATAGAAGTTAGGGCCATTTGAAGTTTTGTCAGTGTTTGATTTGGGACTCAAGGGTAGCATAGGTTTCAGCGATAGCTTAAATTGACAAGAGGCGCGAGTACTTTATTGTTACAAAATTTCAAGGTTTTATGACGCTCCAGTAAAAGTTACAAGCATTTGAATGTTGCAAACTTTGATAGGTGTAGGACGAACCGTATAGAAGTTGGGGCCATTTGAAGTTTTATCAGTGTTTGGTGTGGGACTCAAGGGCAGCTTAGCTTTGAGCGATAGCTTAAATTGACAAGAGGCACGAGTACTTTATTGTTACAAAATTTCAAGGTTTTATGACGCTCCAGTAAAAAGTTACAAGCATTTGTATGTTGCAAACTTTGGTAGGTGTTGGACGTACCGTATAGAAGTTAGGGCCATGTGAAGTTTTATCAGTGTTTGATTTTGGACTCAAGGGTAGCATAGCTTTGAGCGATAGCTTAAATTGACAAGAGGCTCGAGTACTTTATTGTTACAAAATTTGAAGGTTTTATGACGCTCCAGTAAAAAGTTACAAGCATTTGTATATTGCAGACTTTGATAGGTGTAGGACGTACCGTATAGAAGTTAGGGCCATTTGAAGTTTTGTCAGTGTTTGATTTGGGACTCAAGGGTAGCATAGCTTTGAGCGATAGCTTAAATTGACAAGAGGCGCGAGTACTTTATTGTTACAAAATTTCAAGGTTTTATGACGCTCCAGTAAAAGTTACAAGCATTTGAATGTTGCAAACTTTGATAGGTGTAGGACGAACCGTATAGAAGTTGGGGCCATTTGAAGTTTTATCAGTGTTTGGTGTGGGACTCAAGGGCAGCTTAGCTTTGAGCGATAGCTTAAATTGACAAGAGGCACGAGTACTTTATTGTTACAAAATTTCAAGGTTTTATGACGCTCCAGTAAAAAGTTACAAGCATTTGTATGTTGCAAACTTTGGTAGGTGTAGGATGTACCGTAAAGAAGTTAGGGCCATTTGAAGTTTTATCAGTGATTGATTTGGGACTCAAGGGTAGCATAGCTTTTAGCGATAGCTTAAATTGACAAGAGGCTCGAGTTCTTTATTGTTACAAAATTTCAAGGTTTTATGACGCTCCAGTAAAAAGTTACAAGCATTTGAATGTTGCAAACTTTGATAGGTGTAGGACGTACCGTATAGAAGTTAGGGCCATTTGAAGTTTTATCAGAGTTTGATTTGGGCATCAAGGGTAGCATAGCTTTGCGCGATAGGTTAAATTGACAAGAGGCTCGAGTACTTTATTGCTACAAAATTTCAAGGTTTTATGACGCTCCAGTAAAAAGTTACAAGCATTTGTATGTTGCAAACTGATAGGTGTAGGACGTACCGTATAGAAGTTAGGGCCATTTGAAGTTTTGTCAGTGTTTGATTTGGGACTCAAGGGTAGTATAGCTTTGAGCGATAGCTTAAATTGACAAGAGGCGCGAGTACTTTATTGTTACAAAATTTGAAGGTTTTATGACGCTCCAGTAAAAGTTACAAGCATTTGAATGTTGCAAACTTTGATAGGTGTAGGACGAACCGTATAGAAGTTGAGGCCATTTGAAGTTTTATCAGTGTTTGGTGTGGGACTCAAGGGCAGCTTAGCTTTGAGCGATAGCTTAAATTGACAAGAGGCACGAGTACTTTATTGTTACAAAATTTCAAGGTTTTATGACGCGCCAGTAAAAAGTTACAAGCATTTGTATGTTGCAAACTTTGGTAGGTGTAGGACGTACCGTATAGAAGTTAGGGCCATTTGAAGTTTTATCAGTGATTGATTTCGGACTCAAGGGTAGCATAGCTTTGAGCGATAGCTTAAATTGACAAGAGGCTCGAGTTCTTTATTGTTACAAAATTTCAAGGTTTTATGACGCTCCAGTAAAAAGTTACAAGCATTTGAATGTTGCAAACTTTGATAGGTGTAGGACGTACCGTATAGAAGTTAGGGTCATTTGAAGTTTTATCAGTGTTTGATGTGGGACTCAAGGGTAGAATAGCTTTTAGCGATAGCTTAAATTGACAAGAAGCTCGAGTACTTTATTGTTACAAAATTTCAAGGTTTTATGACGCTCCAGTAAAAAGTTACAAAAATTTGTATGTTGCAAACTTTGATAGGTGTAGGACGTACCGTATAGAAGTTAGGGCCATTTGAAGTTTTATCAGTGTTTGATTTGGAACTCAAGGGTAGCATAGCTTTGAGCGATAGCTTAAATTGACAAGAGGCTCGAGTACTTTATTGTTACAAAATTTCAAGGTTTTATGACGCTCCAGTAAAAAGTTACAAGCATTTGTATGTTGCAAACTTTGATTGGTGTAGAGCGTACCGTATAGAAGTTAGGGCCATTTGAAGTTTTATCAGAGTTTGATTTGGGCATCAAGGGTATCATAGCTTTGCGCGATAGGTTAAATTGACAAGAGGCTCGAGTACTTTATTGCTACAAAATTTCAAGGGTTTATGACGCTCCAGTAAAAAGTTACAAGCATTTGTATGTTGCAAACTTTGATAGGTGTAGGACGTACCGTATAGAAGTTAGGGCCATTTGACGTTTTATGAGTGTTTGATTTAGGCCTCAAGGGTGGCATAGCTTTGAGCGATAGCTTAAATTGACAAGAGGCTCGAGTACTTTATTGTTACAAAATTTCAAGGTTTTATGACGCTCCAGTAAAAAGTTACAAGCATTTGTATGTTGCAAACTTTGATAGGTGTAGGACGTACCGTATAGAAGTTAGGGCCATTTGAAGTTTTATCAGTGTTTGATTTGGCATTAAAGGGTAGCATAGCTTTGAGCAATAACTTAAATTGACAAGAGGCTCGAGTACTTTATTGTTACAAAATTTCAAGGTTTTATGACGCACCTGTAAAAAGTTACAAGCATTTGTATGTTGCTGACTTTGATAGGTGTAGGGCGTACCGTATAGAAGTTAGGGCCATTTGAAGTTTTATCAGTGTTTGATTTAGTACTCAAGGGTAATATAGCTTTGAGCGATAGCTTAAATTGACAGGAGCCTCGAGTACTTTATTATTACAAAATTTCAAGGTTTTATGACGCTCCAGTAAAAAGTTACAAGCATCTGTATGTTGCAAACTTTGATAGGTGTAGGACGTACCGTATAGAAGTTAGTGTCATTTGAAGTTTTATTTGGGACTCAAGGGTAGAATAGCTTTTAGCGATAGCTTAAATTGACAAGAGGCTCGAGTACTTTATTGTTACAAAATTTCAAGGTTTTATGACGCTCCAGTAAAAAGTTACAAGCATTTGTATGTTGCAAACTTTGATTGGTGTAGGACGTACCGTATAGAAGTTAGGGCCATTTGAAGTTTTGTCAGTGTTTGATTTGGGACTCAAGGGTAGCATAGGTTTCAGCGATAGCTTAAATTGACAAGAGGCGCGAGTACTTTATTGTTACAAAATTTGAAGGTTTTATGACGCTCCAGTAAAAGTTACAAGCATTTGAATGTTGCAAACTTTGATAGGTGTAGGACGAACCGTATAGAAGTTGGGGCCATTTGAAGTTTTATCAGTGTTTGGTGTGGGACTCAAGGGCAGCTTAGCTTTGAGCGATAGCTTAAATTGACAAGAGGCACGAGTACTTTATTGTTACAAAATTTCAAGGTTTTATGACGCGCCAGTAAAAAGTTACAAGCATTTGTATGTTGCAAACTTTGGTAGGTGTAGGACGTACCGTATAGAAGTTAGGGCCATTTGAAGTTTTATCAGTGATTGATTTCGGACTCAAGGGTAGCATAGCTTTGAGCGATAGCTTAAATTGACAAGAGGCTCGAGTTCTTTATTGTTACAAAATTTCAAGGTTTTATGACGCTCCAGTAAAAAGTTACAAGCATTTGAATGTTGCAAACTTTGATAGGTGTAGGACGTACCGTATAGGAGTTAGGGTCATTTGAAGTTTTATCAGTGTTTGATGTGGGACTCAACGGTAGAATAGCTTTTAGCGATAGCTTAAATTGACAAGAAGCTCGAGTACTTTATTGTTACAAAATTTCAAGGTTTTATGACGCTCCAGTAAAAAGTTACAAAAATTTGTATGTTGCAAACTTTGATAGGTGTAGGACGTACCGTATAGAAGTTAGGGCCATTTGAAGTTTTATCAGTGTTTGATTTGGAACTCAAGGGTAGCATAGCTTTGAGCGATAGCTTAAATTGACAAGAGGCTCGAGTACTTTATTGTTACAAAATTTCAAGGTTTTATGACGCTCCAGTAAAAAGTTACAAGCATTTGTATGTTGCAAACTTTGATTGGTGTAGAGCGTACCGTATAGAAGTTAGGGCCATTTGAAGTTTTATCAGAGTTTGATTTGGGCATCAAGGGTAGCATAGCTTTGCGCGATAGGTTAAATTGACAAGAGGCTCGAGTACTTTATTGCTACAAAATTTCAAGGTTTTATGACGCTCCAGTAAAAAGTTACAAGCATTTGTATGTTGCAAACTTTGATAGGTGTAGGACGTACCGTATAGAAGTTAGGGCCATTTGACGTTTTATGAGTGTTTGATTTAGGCCTCAAGGGTAGCATAGCTTTGAGCGATAGCTTAAATTGACAAGAGGCTCGAGTACTTTATTGTTACAAAATTTCAAGGTTTTATGACGCTCCAGTAAAAAGTTACAAGCATTTGTATGTTGCAAACTTTGATTGGTGTAGGACGTACCGTATAGAAGTTAGGGCCATTTGAAGTTTTATCAGTGTTTGATTTGGCATTAAAGGGTAGCATAGCTTTGAGCAATAACTTAAATTGACAAGAGGCTCGAGTACTTTATTGTTACAAAATTTCAAGGTTTTATGACGCACCTGTAAAAAGTTACAAGCATTTGTATGTTGCTGACTTTGATAGGTGTAGGGCGTACCGTATAGAAGTTAGGGCCATTTGAAGTTTTATCAGTGTTTGATTTAGTACTCAAGGGTAATATAGCTTTGAGCGATAGCTTAAATTGACAAGAGGCTCGAGTACTTTATTATTACAAAATTTCAAGGTTTTATGACGCTCCAGTAAAAAGTTACAAGCATCTGTATGTTGCAAACTTTGATAGGTGTAGGACGTACCGTATAGAAGTTAGTGTCATTTGAAGTTTTATCACTGTTTTATTTGGGACTCAAGGGTAGAATAGCTTTTAGCGATAGCTTAAATTGACAAGAGGCTCGAGTACTTTATTGTTACAAAATTTCAAGGTTTTATGACGCTCCAGTAAAAAGTTACAAGCATTTGTATGTTGCAAACTTTGATTGGTGTAGGACGTACCGTATAGAAGTTAGGGCCATTTGCAGTTTTGTCAGTGTTTGATTTGGGACTCAAGGGTAGCATAGGTTTCAGCGATAGCTTAAATTGACAAGAGGCGCGAGTACTTTATTGTTACAAAATTTCAAGGTTTTATGACGCTCCAGTAAAAGTTACAAGCATTTGAATGTTGCAAACTTTGATAGGTGTAGGACGAACCGTATAGAAGTTGGGGCCATTTGAAGTTTTATCAGTGTTTGGTGTGGGACTCAAGGGCAGCTTAGCTTTGAGCGATAGCTTAAATTGACAAGAGGCACGAGTACTTTATTGTTACAAAATTTCAAGGTTTTATGACGCTCCAATAAAAAGTTACAAGCATTTGTATGTTGCAAACTTTGGTAGGTGTTGGACGTACCGTATAGAAGTTAGGGCCATTTGAAGTTTTATCAGTGTTTGATTTTGGACTCAAGGGTAGCATAGCTTTGAGCGATAGCTTAAATTGACAAGAGGCTCGAGTACTTTATTGTTACAAAATTTTAAGGTTTTATGACGCTCCAGTAAAAAGTTACAAGCATTTGTATATTGCAGACTTTGATAGGTGTAGGACGTACCGTATAGAAGTTAGGGCCATTTGAAGTTTTGTCAGTGTTTGATTTGGGACTCAAGGGTAGCATAGCTTTGAGCGATAGCTTAAATTGACAAGAGGCACGAGTACTTTATTGTTACAAAATTTCAAGGTTTTATGACGCTCCAGTAAAAGTTACAAGCATTTGAATGTTGCAAACTTTGATAGGTGTAGGACGAACCGTATAGAAGTTGGGGCCATTTGAAGTTTTATCAGTGTTTGGTGTGGGACTCAAGGGCAGCTTAGCTTTGAGCGATAGCTTAAATTGACAAGAGGCACGAGTACTTTATTGTTACAAAATTTCAAGGTTTTATGACGCTCCAGTAAAAAGTTACAAGCATTTGTATGTTGCAAACTTTGGTAGGTGTAGGACATACCGTATAGAAGTTAGGGCCATTTGAAGTTTTATCAGTGATTGATTTGGGACTCAAGGGTAGCATAGCTTTTAGCGATAGCTTAAATTGACAAGAGGCTCGAGTTCTTTATTGTTACAAAATTTCAAGGTTTTATGACGCTCCAGTAAAAAGTTACAAGCATTTGAATGTTGCAAACTTTGATAGGCGTAGGACGTACCGTATAGAAGTTGGGGCCATTTGAAGTTTTATCAGAGTTTGATTTGGGCATCAAGGGCAGCTTAGCTTTGAGCGATAGCTTAAATTGACAAGAGGCACGAGTACTTTATTGTTACAAAATTTCAAGGTTTTATGACGCTCCAGTAAAAAGTTACAAGCATTTGTATGTTGCAACCTTTGGTAGGTGTTGGACGTACCGTATAGAAGTTAGGGCCATTTGAAGTTTTATCAGTGTTTGATTTTGGACTCAAGGGTAGCATAGCTTTGAGCGATAGCTTAAATTGACAAGAGACTCGAGTACTTTATTGTTACAAAATTTGAAGGTTTTATGACGCTCCAGTAAAAAGTTACAAGCATTTGTATATTGCAGACTTTGATAGGTGTAGGACGTACCGTATAGAAGTTAGGGCCATTTGAAGTTTTGTCAGTGTTTGATTTGGGACTCAAGGGTAGCATAGCTTTGAGCGATAGCTTAAATTGACAAGAGGCGCGAGTACTTTATTGTTACAAAATTTGAAGGTTTTATGACGCTCCAGGAAAAAGTTACAAGCATTTGTATATTGCAGACTTTGATAGGTGTAGGACGTACCGTATAGAAGTTAGTGTCATTTGAAGTTTTATCACTGTTTTATTTGGGACTCAAGGGTAGAATAGCTTTTAGCGATAGCTTAAATTGACAAGAGGCTCGAGTACTTTATTGTTACAAAATTTCAAGGTTTTATGACGCTCCAGTAAAAAGTTACAAGCATTTGTATGTTGCAAACTTTGATTGGTGTAGGACGTACCGTATAGAAGTTAGGGCCATTTGAAGTTTTGTCAGTGTTTGATTTGGGACTCAAGGGTAGCATAGGTTTCAGCGATAGCTTAAATTGACAAGAGGCGCGAGTACTTTATTGTTACAAAATTTCAAGGTTTTATGACGCTCCAGTAAAAGTTACAAGCATTTGAATGTTGCAAACTTTGATAGGTGTAGGACGAACCGTATAGAAGTTGGGGCCATTTGAAGTTTTATCAGTGTTTGGTGTGGGACTCAAGGGCAGCTTAGCTTTGAGCGATAGCTTAAATTGACAAGAGGCACGAGTACTTTATTGTTACAAAATTTCAAGGTTTTATGACGCTCCAATAAAAAGTTACAAGCATTTGTATGTTGCAAACTTTGGTAGGTGTTGGACGTACCGTATAGAAGTTAGGGCCATTTGAAGTTTTATCAGTGTTTGATTTTGGACTCAAGGGTAGCATAGCTTTGAGCGATAGCTTAAATTGACAAGAGGCTCGAGTACTTTATTGTTACAAAATTTTAAGGTTTTATGACGCTCCAGTAAAAAGTTACAAGCATTTGTATATTGCAGACTTTGATAGGTGTAGGACGTACCGTATAGAAGTTAGGGCCATTTGAAGTTTTGTCAGTGTTTGATTTGGGACTCAAGGGTAGCATAGCTTTGAGCGATAGCTTAAATTGACAAGAGGCGCGAGTACTTTATTGTTACAAAATTTCAAGGTTTTATGACGCTCCAGTAAAAGTTACAAGCATTTGAATGTTGCAAACTTTGATAGGTGTAGGACGAACCGTATAGAAGTTGGGGCCATTTGAAGTTTTATCAGTGTTTGGTGTGGGACTCAAGGGCAGCTTAGCTTTGAGCGATAGCTTAAATTGACAAGAGGCACGAGTACTTTATTGTTACAAAATTTCCAGGTTTTATGACGCTCCAGTAAAAAGTTACAAGCATTTGTATGTTGCCAACTTTGGTAGGTGTAGGACATACCGTATAGAAGTTAGGGCCATTTGAAGTTTTATCAGTGATTGATTTGGGACTCAAGGGTAGCATAGCTTTTAGCGATAGCTTAAATTGACAAGAGGCTCGAGTTCTTTATTGTTACAAAATTTCAAGGTTTTATGACGCTCCAGTAAAAAGTTACAAGCATTTGAATGTTGCAAACTTTGATAGGCGTAGGACGTACCGTATAGAAGTTAGGGCCATTTGAAGTTTTATCAGAGTTTGATTTGGGCATCAAGGGCAGCTTAGCTTTGAGCGATAGCTTAAATTGACAAGAGGCACGAGTACTTTATTGTTACAAAATTTCAAGGTTTTATGACGCTCCAGTAAAAAGTTACAAGCATTTGTATGTTGCAAACTTTGATAGGTGTAGGACGTACCGTATAGAAGTTAGGGCCATTTGAAGTTTTATCAGTGTTTGATTTGGAACTCAAGGGTAGCATAGCTTTGAGCGATAGCTTAAATTGACAAGAGGCTCGAGTACTTTATTGTTACAAAATTTCAAGGTTTTATGACGCTCCAGTAAAAAGTTACAAGCATTTGTATGTTGCAAACTTTGATTGGTGTAGGACGTACCGTATAGAAGTTAGGGCCATTTGAAGTTTTATCAGTGTTTGATTTGGCATTAAAGGGTAGCATAGCTTTGAGCAATAACTTAAATTGACAAGAGGCTCGAGTACTTTATTGTTACAAAATTTCAAGGTTTTATGACGCACCTGTAAAAAGTTACAAGCATTTGTATGTTGCTGACTTTGATAGGTGTAGGGCGTACCGTATAGAAGTTAGGGCCATTTGAAGTTTTATCAGTGTTTGATTTAGTACTCAAGGGTAATATAGCTTTGAGCGATAGCTTAAATTGACAAGAGGCTCGAGTACTTTATTATTACAAAATTTCAAGGTTTTATGACGCTCCAGTAAAAAGTTACAAGCATCTGTATGTTGCAAACTTTGATAGGTGTAGGACGTACCGTATAGAAGTTAGGGCCATTTGAAGTTTTATCAGAGTTTGATTTGGGCATCAAGGGTAGCATAGCTTTGCGCGATAGATTAAATTGACAAGAGGCTCGAGTACTTTATTGCTACAAAATTTCAAGGTTTTATGACGCTCCAGTAAAAGTTACAAGCATTTGAATGTTGCAAACTTTGATAGGTGTAGGACGAACCGTATAGAAGTTGGGGCCATTTAAAGTTTTATCAGTGTTTGGTGTGGGACTCAAGGGCAGCTTAGCTTTGAGCGATAGCTTAAATTGACAAGAGGCTCGAGTACTTTATTGTTACAAAATTTCAAGGTTTTATGACGCTCCAGTAAAAAGTTACAAGCATTTGTATGTTGCAAACTTTGATTGGTGTAGGACGTACCGTATAGAAGTTAGGGCCATTTGAAGTTTTGTCAGTGTTTGATTTGGGACTCAAGGGTAGCATAGGTTTCAGCGATAGCTTAAATTGACAAGAGGCTCGAGTACTTTATTGTTACAAAATTTCAAGGTTTTATGACGCTCCAGTAAAAGTTACAAGCATTTGAATGTTGCAAACTTTGATAGGTGTAGGACGAACCGTATAGAAGTTGGGGCCATTTGAAGTTTTATCAGTGTTTGGTGTGGGACTCAAGGGCAGCTTAGCTTTGAGCGATAGCTTAAATTGACAAGAGGCACGAGTACTTTATTGTTACAAAATTTCCAGGTTTTATGACGCTCCAGTAAAAAGTTACAAGCATTTGTATGTTGCCAACTTTGGTAGGTGTAGGACATACCGTATAGAAGTTAGGGCCATTTGAAGTTTTATCAGTGTTTGATTTGGGACTCAAGGGTAGCATAGCTTTTAGCGATAGCTTAAATTGACAAGAGGCTCGAGTTCTTTATTGTTACAAAATTTCAAGGTTTTATGACGCTCCAGTAAAAAGTTACAAGCATTTGAATGTTGCAAACTTTGATAGGCGTAGGACGTACCGTATAGAAGTTAGGGCCATTTGAAGTTTTATCAGAGTTTGATTTGGGCATCAAGGGCAGCTTAGCTTTGAGCGATAGCTTAAATTGACAAGAGGCACGAGTACTTTATTGTTACAAAATTTCAAGGTTTTATGACGCTCCAGTAAAAAGTTACAAGCATTTGTATGTTGCAAACTTTGATAGGTGTAGGACGTACCGTATAGAAGTTAGGGCCATTTGAAGTTTTATCAGTGTTTGATTTGGAACTCAAGGGTAGCATAGCTTTGAGCGATAGCTTAAATTGACAAGAGGCTCGAGTACTTTATTGTTACAAAATTTCAAGGTTTTATGACGCTCCAGTAAAAAGTTACAAGCATTTGTATGTTGCAAACTTTGATTGGTGTAGAGCGTACCGTATAGAAGTTAGGGCCATTTGAAGTTTTATCAGTGTTTGATTTGGCATTAAAGGGTAGCATAGCTTTGAGCAATAACTTAAATTGACAAGAGGCTCGAGTACTTTATTGTTACAAAATTTCAAGGTTTTATGACGCACCTGTAAAAAGTTACAAGCATTTGTATGTTGCTGACTTTGATAGGTGTAGGGCGTACCGTATAGAAGTTAGGGCCATTTGAAGTTTTATCAGTGTTTGATTTAGTACTCAAGGGTAATATAGCTTTGAGCGATAGCTTAAATTGACAAGAGGCTCGAGTACTTTATTATTACAAAATTTCAAGGTTTTATGACGCTCCAGTAAAAAGTTACAAGCATCTGTATGTTGCAAACTTTGATAGGTGTAGGACGTACCGTATAGAAGTTAGTGTCATTTGAAGTTTTATCACTGTTTTATTTGGGACTCAAGGGTAGAATAGCTTTGAGCGATAGCTTAAATTGACAAGAGGCACGAGTACTTTATTGTTACAAAATTTCCAGGTTTTATGACGCTCCAGTAAAAAGTTACAAGCATTTGTATGTTGCCAACTTTGGTAGGTGTAGGACATACCGTATAGAAGTTAGGGCCATTTGAAGTTTTATCAGTGATTGATTTGGGACTCAAGGGTAGCATAGCTTTTAGCGATAGCTTAAATTGACAAGAGGCTCGAGTTCTTTATTGTTACAAAATTTCAAGGTTTTATGACGCTCCAGTAAAAAGTTACAAGCATTTGAATGTTGCAAACTTTGATAGGCGTAGGACGTACCGTATAGAAGTTAGGGCCATTTGAAGTTTTATCAGAGTTTGATTTGGGCATCAAGGGCAGCTTAGCTTTGAGCGATAGCTTAAATTGACAAGAGGCACGAGTACTTTATTGTTACAAAATTTCAAGGTTTTATGACGCTCCAGTAAAAAGTTACAAGCATTTGTATGTTGCAAACTTTGATAGGTGTAGGACGTACCGTATAGAAGTTAGGGCCATTTGAAGTTTTATCAGTGTTTGATTTGGAACTCAAGGGTAGCATAGCTTTGAGCGATAGCTTAAATTGACAAGAGGCTCGAGTACTTTATTGTTACAAAATTTCAAGGTTTTATGACGCTCCAGTAAAAAGTTACAAGCATTTGTATGTTGCAAACTTTGATTGGTGTAGAGCGTACCGTATAGAAGTTAGGGCCATTTGAAGTTTTATCAGAGTTTGATTTGGGCATCAAGGGTAGCATAGCTTTGCGCGATAGATTAAATTGACAAGAGGCTCGAGTACTTTATTGCTACAAAATTTCAAGGTTTTATGACGCTCCAGTAAAAAGTTACAAGCATTTGTATGTTGCAAACTTTGATAGGTGTAGGACGTACCGTATAGAAGTTAGGGCCATTTGACGTTTTATGAGTGTTTGATTTAGGCCTCAAGGGTAGCATAGCTTTGAGCGATAGCTTAAATTGACAAGAGGCACGAGTACTTTATTGTTACAAAATTTCAAGGTTTTATGACGCTCCAGTAAAAAGTTACAAGCATTTGTATGTTGCAAACTTTGATTGGTGTAGGACGTACCGTATAGAAGTTAGGGCCATTTGAAGTTTTATCAGTGTTTGATTTGGCATTAAAGGGTAGCATAGCTTTGAGCAATAACTTAAATTGACAAGAGGCTCGAGTACTTTATTGTTACAAAATTTCAAGGTTTTATGACGCACCAGTAAAAAGTTACAAGCATTTGTATGTTGCTGACTTTGATAGGTGTAGGGCGTACCGTATAGAAGTTAGGGCCATTTGAAGTTTTATCAGTGTTTGATTTAGTACTCAAGGGTAATATAGCTTTGAGCGATAGCTTAAATTGACAAGAGGCTCGAGTACTTTATTATTACAAAATTTCAAGGTTTTATGACGCTCCAGTAAAAAGTTACAAGCATCTGTATGTTGCAAACTTTGATAGGTGTAGGACGTACCGTATAGAAGTTAGTGTCATTTGAAGTTTTATCACTGTTTTATTTGGGACTCAAGGGTAGAATAGCTTTTAGCGATAGCTTAAATTGACAAGAGGCTCGAGTACTTTATTGTTACAAAATTTCAAGGTTTTATGACGCTCCAGTAAAAGTTACAAGCATTTGAATGTTGCAAACTTTGATAGGTGTAGGACGAACCGTATAGAAGTTGGGGCCATTTAAAGTCTTATCAGTGTTTGGTGTGGGACTCAAGGGCAGCTTAGCTTTGAGCGATAGCTTAAATTGACAAGAGGCACGAGTACTTTATTGTTACAAAATTTCAAGGTTTTATGACGCTCCAATAAAAAGTTACAAGCATTTGTATGTTGCAAACTTTGATTGGTGTAGGACGTACCGTATAGAAGTTAGGGCCATTTGAAGTTTTATCAGTGTTTGATTTGGCATTAAAGGGTAGCATAGCTTTGAGCAATAACTTAAATTGACAAGAGGCTCGAGTACTTTATTGTTACAAAATTTCAAGGTTTTATGACGCACCTGTAAAAAGTTACAAGCATTTGTATGTTGCTGACTTTGATAGGTGTAGGGCGTACCGTATAGAAGTTAGGGCCATTTGAAGTTTTATCAGTGTTTGATTTAGTACTCAAGGGTAATATAGCTTTGAGCGATAGCTTAAATTGACAAGAGGCTCGAGTACTTTATTATTACAAAATTTCAAGGTTTTATGACGCTCCAGTAAAAAGTTACAAGCATCTGTATGTTGCAAACTTTGATAGGTGTAGGACGTACCGTATAGAAGTTAGTGTCATTTGAAGTTTTATCACTGTTTTATTTGGGACTCAAGGGTAGAATAGCTTTTAGCGATAGCTTAAATTGACAAGAGGCTCGAGTACTTTATTGTTACAAAATTTCAAGGTTTTATGACGCTCCAGTAAAAAGTTACAAGCATTTGTATGTTGCAAACTTTGATTGGTGTAGGACGTACCGTATAGAAGTTAGGGCCATTTGAAGTTTTGTCAGTGTTTGATTTGGGACTCAAGGGTAGCATAGGTTTCAGCGATAGCTTAAATTGACAAGAGGCTCGAGTACTTTATTGTTACAAAATTTCAAGGTTTTATGACGCTCCAGTAAAAGTTACAAGCATTTGAATGTTGCAAACTTTGATAGGTGTAGGACGAACCGTATAGAAGTTGGGGCCATTTGAAGTTTTATCAGTGTTTGGTGTGGGACTCAAGGGCAGCTTAGCTTTGAGCGATAGCTTAAATTGACAAGAGGCACGAGTACTTTATTGTTACAAAATTTCCAGGTTTTATGACGCTCCAGTAAAAAGTTACAAGCATTTGTATGTTGCCAACTTTGGTAGGTGTAGGACATACCGTATAGAAGTTAGGGCCATTTGAAGTTTTATCAGTGATTGATTTGGGACTCAAGGGTAGCATAGCTTTTAGCGATAGCTTAAATTGACAAGAGGCTCGAGTTCTTTATTGTTACAAAATTTCAAGGTTTTATGACGCTCCAGTAAAAAGTTACAAGCATTTGAATGTTGCAAACTTTGATAGGCGTAGGACGTACCGTATAGAAGTTAGGGCCATTTGAAGTTTTATCAGAGTTTGATTTGGGCATCAAGGGCAGCTTAGCTTTGAGCGATAGCTTAAATTGACAAGAGGCACGAGTACTTTATTGTTACAAAATTTCAAGGTTTTATGACGCTCCAGTAAAAAGTTACAAGCATTTGTATGTTGCAAACTTTGATAGGTGTAGGACGTACCGTATAGAAGTTAGGGCCATTTGAAGTTTTATCAGTGTTTGATTTGGAACTCAAGGGTAGCATAGCTTTGAGCGATAGCTTAAATTGACAAGAGGCTCGAGTACTTTATTGTTACAAAATTTCAAGGTTTTATGACGCTCCAGTAAAAAGTTACAAGCATTTGTATGTTGCAAACTTTGATTGGTGTAGAGCGTACCGTATAGAAGTTAGGGCCATTTGAAGTTTTATCAGAGTTTGATTTGGGCATCAAGGGTAGCATAGCTTTGCGCGATAGATTAAATTGACAAGAGGCTCGAGTACTTTATTGCTACAAAATTTCAAGGTTTTATGACGCTCCAGTAAAAAGTTACAAGCATTTGTATGTTGCAAACTTTGATAGGTGTAGGACGTACCGTATAGAAGTTAGGGCCATTTGACGTTTTATGAGTGTTTGATTTAGGCCTCAAGGGTAGCATAGCTTTGAGCGATAGCTTAAATTGACAAGAGGCACGAGTACTTTATTGTTACAAAATTTCAAGGTTTTATGACGCTCCAGTAAAAAGTTACAAGCATTTGTATGTTGTAAGCTTTGATTGGTGTAGGACGTACCGTATAGAAGTTAGGGCCATTTGAAGTTTTATCAGTGTTTGATTTGGCATTAAAGGGTAGCATAGCTTTGAGCAATAACTTAAATTGACAAGAGGCTCGAGTACTTTATTGTTACAAAATTTCAAGGTTTTATGACGCACCTGTAAAAAGTTACAAGCATTTGTATGTTGCTGACTTTGATAGGTGTAGGGCGTACCGTATAGAAGTTAGGGCCATTTGAAGTTTTATCAGTGTTTGATTTAGTACTCAAGGGTAATATAGCTTTGAGCGATAGCTTAAATTGACAAGAGGCTCGAGTACTTTATTATTACAAAATTTCAAGGTTTTATGACGCTCCAGTAAAAAGTTACAAGCATCTGTATGTTGCAAACTTTGATAGGTGTAGGACGTACCGTATAGAAGTTAGTGTCATTTGAAGTTTTATCACTGTTTTATTTGGGACTCAAGGGTAGAATAGCTTTTAGCGATAGCTTAAATTGACAAGAGGCTCGAGTACTTTATTGTTACAAAATTTCAAGGTTTTATGACGCTCCAGTAAAAGTTACAAGCATTTGAATGTTGCAAACTTTGATAGGTGTAGGACGAACCGTATAGAAGTTGGGGCCATTTAAAGTTTTATCAGTGTTTGGTGTGGGACTCAAGGGCAGCTTAGCTTTGAGCGATAGCTTAAATTGACAAGAGGCACGAGTACTTTATTGTTACAAAATTTCAAGGTTTTATGACGCTCCAATAAAAAGTTACAAGCATTTGTATGTTGCAAACTTTGGTAGGTGTTGGACGTACCGTATAGAAGTTAGGGCCATTTGAAGTTTTATCAGTGTTTGATTTTGGACTCAAGGGTAGCATAGCTTTGAGCGATAGCTTAAATTGACAAGAGGCTCGAGTACTTTATTGTTACAAAATTTTAAGGTTTTATGACGCTCCAGTAAAAAGTTACAAGCATTTGTATATTGCAGACTTTGATAGGTGTAGGACGTACCGTATAGAAGTTAGGGCCATTTGAAGTTTTGTCAGTGTTTGATTTGGGACTCAAGGGTAGCATAGCTTTGAGCGATAGCTTAAATTGACAAGAGGCACGAGTACTTTATTGTTACAAAATTTCAAGGTTTTATGACGCTCCAGTAAAAAGTTACAAGCATTTGTATGTTGCAAACTTTGATTGGTGTAGAGCGTACCGTATAGAAGTTAGGGCCATTTGAAGTTTTATCAGAGTTTGATTTGGGCATCAAGGGTAGCATAGCTTTGCGCGATAGATTAAATTGACAAGAGGCTCGAGTACTTTATTGCTACAAAATTTCAAGGTTTTATGACGCTCCAGTAAAAGTTACAAGCATTTGAATGTTGCAAACTTTGATAGGTGTAGGACGAACCGTATAGAAGTTGGGGCCATTTAAAGTTTTATCAGTGTTTGGTGTGGGACTCAAGGGCAGCTTAGCTTTGAGCGATAGCTTAAATTGACAAGAGGCTCGAGTACTTTATTGTTACAAAATTTCAAGGTTTTATGACGCTCCAGTAAAAAGTTACAAGCATTTGTATGTTGCAAACTTTGATTGGTGTAGGACGTACCGTATAGAAGTTAGGGCCATTTGAAGTTTTGTCAGTGTTTGATTTGGGACTCAAGGGTAGCATAGGTTTCAGCGATAGCTTAAATTGACAAGAGGCTCGAGTACTTTATTGTTACAAAATTTCAAGGTTTTATGACGCTCCAGTAAAAGTTACAAGCATTTGAATGTTGCAAACTTTGGTAGGTGTAGGACGAACCGTATAGAAGTTGGGGCCATTTGAAGTTTTATCAGTGTTTGGTGTGGGACTCAAGGGCAGCTTAGCTTTGAGCGATAGCTTAAATTGACAAGAGGCACGAGTACTTTATTGTTACAAAATTTCCAGGTTTTATGACGCTCCAGTAAAAAGTTACAAGCATTTGTATGTTGCCAACTTTGGTAGGTGTAGGACATACCGTATAGAAGTTAGGGCCATTTGAAGTTTTATCAGTGATTGATTTGGGACTCAAGGGTAGCATAGCTTTTAGCGATAGCTTAAATTGACAAGAGGCTCGAGTTCTTTATTGTTACAAAATTTCAAGGTTTTATGACGCTCCAGTAAAAAGTTACAAGCATTTGAATGTTGCAAACTTTGATAGGCGTAGGACGTACCGTATAGAAGTTAGGGCCATTTGAAGTTTTATCAGAGTTTGATTTGGGCATCAAGGGCAGCTTAGCTTTGAGCGATAGCTTAAATTGACAAGAGGCACGAGTACTTTATTGTTACAAAATTTCAAGGTTTTATGACGCTCCAGTAAAAAGTTACAAGCATTTGTATGTTGCAAACTTTGATAGGTGTAGGACGTACCGTATAGAAGTTAGGGCCATTTGAAGTTTTATCAGTGTTTGATTTGGAACTCAAGGGTAGCATAGCTTTGAGCGATAGCTTAAATTGACAAGAGGCTCGAGTACTTTATTGTTACAAAATTTCAAGGTTTTATGACGCTCCAGTAAAAAGTTACAAGCATTTGTATGTTGCAAACTTTGATTGGTGTAGAGCGTACCGTATAGAAGTTAGGGCCATTTGAAGTTTTATCAGTGTTTGATTTGGCATTAAAGGGTAGCATAGCTTTGAGCAATAACTTAAATTGACAAGAGGCTCGAGTACTTTATTGTTACAAAATTTCAAGGTTTTATGACGCACCTGTAAAAAGTTACAAGCATTTGTATGTTGCTGACTTTGATAGGTGTAGGGCGTACCGTATAGAAGTTAGGGCCATTTGAAGTTTTATCAGTGTTTGATTTAGTACTCAAGGGTAATATAGCTTTGAGCGATAGCTTAAATTGACAAGAGGCTCGAGTACTTTATTATTACAAAATTTCAAGGTTTTATGACGCTCCAGTAAAAAGTTACAAGCATCTGTATGTTGCAAACTTTGATAGGTGTAGGACGTACCGTATAGAAGTTAGTGTCATTTGAAGTTTTATCACTGTTTTATTTGGGACTCAAGGGTAGAATAGCTTTTAGCGATAGCTTAAATTGACAAGAGGCTCGAGTACTTTATTGTTACAAAATTTCAAGGTTTTATGACGCTCCAGTAAAAGTTACAAGCATTTGAATGTTGCAAACTTTGATAGGTGTAGGACGAACCGTATAGAAGTTGGGGCCATTTGAAGTTTTATCAGTGTTTGGTGTGGGACTCAAGGGCAGCTTAGCTTTGAGCGATAGCTTAAATTGACAAGAGGCACGAGTACTTTATTGTTACAAAATTTCAAGGTTTTATGACGCTCCAATAAAAAGTTACAAGCATTTGTATGTTGCAAACTTTGGTAGGTGTTGGACGTACCGTATAGAAGTTAGGGCCATTTGAAGTTTTATCAGTGTTTGATTTTGGACTCAAGGGTAGCATAGCTTTGAGCGATAGCTTAAATTGACAAGAGGCTCGAGTACTTTATTGTTACAAAATTTTAAGGTTTTATGACGCTCCAGTAAAAAGTTACAAGCATTTGTATATTGCAGACTTTGATAGGTGTAGGACGTACCGTATAGAAGTTAGGGCCATTTGAAGTTTTGTCAGTGTTTGATTTGGGACTCAAGGGTAGCATAGCTTTGAGCGATAGCTTAAATTGACAAGAGGCGCGAGTACTTTATTGTTACAAAATTTCAAGGTTTTATGACGCTCCAGTAAAAGTTACAAGCATTTGAATGTTGCAAACTTTGATAGGTGTAGGACGAACCGTATAGAAGTTGGGGCCATTTGAAGTTTTATCAGTGTTTGGTGTGGGACTCAAGGGCAGCTTAGCTTTGAGCGATAGCTTAAATTGACAAGAGGCACGAGTACTTTATTGTTACAAAATTTCAAGGTTTTATGACGCTCCAGTAAAAAGTTACAAGCATTTGTATGTTGCAAACTTTGGTAGGTGTAGGACATACCGTATAGAAGTTAGGGCCATTTGAAGTTTTATCAGTGATTGATTTGGGACTCAAGGGTAGCATAGCTTTTAGCGATAGCTTAAATTGACAAGAGGCTCGAGTTCTTTATTGTTACAAAATTTCAAGGTTTTATGACGCTCCAGTAAAAAGTTACAAGCATTTGAATGTTGCAAACTTTGATAGGCGTAGGACGTACCGTATAGAAGTTAGGGCCATTTGAAGTTTTATCAGAGTTTGATTTGGGCATCAAGGGCAGCTTAGCTTTGAGCGATAGCTTAAATTGACAAGAGGCACGAGTACTTTATTGTTACAAAATTTCAAGGTTTTATGACGCTCCAGTAAAAAGTTACAAGCATTTGTATGTTGCAAACTTTGGTAGGTGTTGGACGTACCATATAGAAGTTAGGGCCATTTGAAGTTTTATCAGTGTTTGATTTTGGACTCAAGGGTAGTATAGCTTTGAGCGATAGCTTAAATTGACAAGAGACTCGAGTACTTTATTGTTACAAAATTTGAAGGTTTTATGACGCTCCAGTAAAAAGTTACAAGCATTTGTATATTGCAGACTTTGATAGGTGTAGGACGTACCGTATAGAAGTTAGGGCCATTTGAAGTTTTGTCAGTGTTTGATTTGGGACTCAAGGGTAGCATAGCTGTGAGCGATAGCTTAAATTGACAAGAGGCGCGAGTACTTTATTGTTACAAAATTTCAAGGTTTTATGACGCTCCAGTAAAAAGTTACAAGCATTTGAATGTTGCAAACTTTGATAGGTGTAGGACGTACCGTATAGAAGTTAGGGCCATTTGAAGTTTTATCAGAGTTTGATTTGGGCATCAAGGGTAGCATAGCTTTGCGCGATAGGTTAAATTGACAAGAGGCTCGAGTACTTTATTGCTACAAAATTTCAAGGTTTTATGACGCTCCAGTAAAAAGTTACAACCATTTGTATGTTGCAAACTTTGATAGGTGTAGGACGTACCGTATAGAAGTTAGGGCCATTTGAAGTTTTGTCAGTGTTTGATTTGGGACTCAAGGGTAGCATAGCTTTGAGCGATAGCTTAAATTGACAAGAGGCGCGAGTACTTTATTGTTACAAAATTTCAAGGTTTTATGACGCTCCAGTAAAAGTTACCAGCATTTGAATGTTGCAAACTTTGATAGGTGTAGGACGAACCGTATAGAAGTTGGGGCCATTTGAAGTTTTATCAGTGTTTGGTGTGGGACTCAAGGGCAGCTTAGCTTTGAGCGATAGCTTAAATTGACAAGAGGCACGAGTACTTTATTGTTACAAAATTTCAAGGTTTTATGACGCGCCAGTAAAAAGTTACAAGCATTTGTATGTTGCAAACTTTGGTAGGTGTAGGACGTACCGTATAGAAGTTAGGGCCATTTGAAGTTTTATCAGTGATTGATTTCGGACTCAAGGGTAGCATAGCTTTGAGCGATAGCTTAAATTGACAAGAGGCTCGAGTTCTTTATTGTTACAAAATTTCAAGGTTTTATGACGCTCCAGTAAAAAGTTACAAGCATTTGAATGTTGCAAACTTTGATAGGTGTAGGACGTACCGTATAGAAGTTAGGGTCATTTGAAGTTTTATCAGTGTTTGATTTGGGACTCAGGGGTAGAATAGCTTTTAGCGATAGCTTAAATTGACAAGAGGCTCGAGTACTTTATTGTTACAAAATTTCAAGGTTTTATGACGCTCCAGTAAAAAGTTACAAAAATTTGTATGTTGCAAACTTTGATAGGTGTAGGACGTACCGTATAGAAGTTAGGGCCATTTGAAGTTTTATCAGTGTTTGATTTGGAACTCAAGGGTAGCATAGCTTTGAGCGATAGCTTAAATTGACAAGAGGCTCGAGTACTTTATTGTTACAAAATTTCAAGGTTTTATGACGCTCCAGTAAAAAGTTACAAGCATTTGTATGTTGCAAACTTTGATTGGTGTAGAGCGTACCGTATAGAAGTTAGGGCCATTTGAAGTTTTATCAGAGTTTGATTTGGGCATCAAGGGTAGCATAGCTTTGCGCGATAAGTTAAATTGACAAGAGGCTCGAGTACTTTATTGCTACAAAATTTCAAGGTTTTATGACGCTCCAGTAAAAAGTTACAAGCATTTGTATGTTGCAAACTTTGATAGGTGTAGGACGTACCGTATAGAAGTTAGGGCCATTTGACGTTTTATGAGTGTTTGATTTAGGCCTCAAGGGTAGCATAGCTTTGAGCGATAGCTTAAATTGACAAGAGGCTCGAGTACTTTATTGTTACAAAATTTCAAGGTTTTATGACGCTCCAGTAAAAAGTTACAAGCATTTGTATGTTGCAAACTTTGATTGGTGTAGGACGTACCGTATAGAAGTTAGGGCCATTTGAAGTTTTATCAGTGTTTGATTTGGCATTAAAGGGTAGCATAGCTTTGAGCAATAACTTAAATTGACAAGAGGCTCGAGTACTTTATTGTTACAAAATTTCAAGGTTTTATGACGCACCTGTAAAAAGTTACAAGCATTTGTATGTTGCTGACTTTGATAGGTGTAGGGCGTACCGTATAGAAGTTAGGGCCATTTGAAGTTTTGTCAGTGTTTGATTTGGGACTCAAGGGTAGCATAGGTTTCAGCGATAGCTTAAATTGACAAGAGGCGCGAGTACTTTATTGTTACAAAATTTCAAGGTTTTATGACGCTCCAGTAAAAGTTACAAGCATTTGAATGTTGCAAACTTTGATAGGTGTAGGACGAACCGTATAGAAGTTGGGGCCATTTGAAGTTTTATCAGTGTTTGGTGTGGGACTCAAGGGCAGCTTAGCTTTGAGCGATAGCTTAAATTGACAAGAGGCACGAGTACTTTATTGTTACAAAATTTCAAGGTTTTATGACGCTCCAATAAAAAGTTACAAGCATTTGTATGTTGCAAACTTTGGTAGGTGTTGGACGTACCGTATAGAAGTTAGGGCCATTTGAAGTTTTATCAGTGTTTGATTTTGGACTCAAGGGTAGCATAGCTTTGAGCGATAGCTTAAATTGACAAGAGGCTCGAGTACTTTATTGTTACAAAATTTTAAGGTTTTATGACGCTCCAGTAAAAAGTTACAAGCATTTGTATATTGCAGACTTTGATAGGTGTAGGACGTACCGTATAGAAGTTAGGGCCATTTGAAGTTTTGTCAGTGTTTGATTTGGGACTCAAGGGTAGCATAGCTTTGAGCGATAGCTTAAATTGACAAGAGGCGCGAGTACTTTATTGTTACAAAATTTCAAGGTTTTATGACGCTCCAGTAAAAGTTACAAGCATTTGAATGTTGCAAACTTTGATAGGTGTAGGACGAACCGTATAGAAGTTGGGGCCATTTGAAGTTTTATCAGTGTTTGGTGTGGGACTCAAGGGCAGCTTAGCTTTGAGCGATAGCTTAAATTGACAAGAGGCACGAGTACTTTATTGTTACAAAATTTCAAGGTTTTATGACGCTCCAGTAAAAAGTTACAAGCATTTGTATGTTGCAAACTTTGGTAGGTGTAGGACATACCGTATAGAAGTTAGGGCCATTTGAAGTTTTATCAGTGATTGATTTGGGACTCAAGGGTAGCATAGCTTTTAGCGATAGCTTAAATTGACAAGAGGCTCGAGTTCTTTATTGTTACAAAATTTCAAGGTTTTATGACGCTCCAGTAAAAAGTTACAAGCATTTGAATGTTGCAAACTTTGATAGGCGTAGGACGTACCGTATAGAAGTTAGGGCCATTTGAAGTTTTATCAGAGTTTGATTTGGGCATCAAGGGTAGCATAGCTTTGCGCGATAGGTTAAATTGACAAGAGGCTCGGGTACTTTATTGCTACAAAATTTCAAGGTTTTATGACGCTCCAGTAAAAAGTTACAAGCATTTGTATGTTGCAAACTTTGATAGGTGTAGGACGTACCGTATAGAAGTTAGGGCCATTTGAAGTTTTATCAGTGTTTGATTTGGAACTCAAGGGTAGCATAGCTTTGAGCGATAGCTTAAATTGACAAGAGGCTCGAGTACTTTATTGTTACAAAATTTCAAGGTTTTATGACGCTCCAGTAAAAAGTTACAAGCATTTGTATGTTGCAAACTTTGATTGGTGTAGAGCGTACCGTATAGAAGTTAGGGCCATTTGAAGTTTTATCAGAGTTTGATTTGGGCATCAAGGGTAGCATAGCTTTGCGCGATAGGTTAAATTGACAAGAGGCTCGAGTACTTTATTGCTACAAAATTTCAAGGTTTTATGACGCTCCAGTAAAAAGTTACAAGCGTTTGTATGTTGCAAACTTTGATAGGTGTAGGACGTACCGTATAGAAGTTAGGGCCATTTGACGTTTTATGAGTGTTTGATTTAGGCCTCAAGGGTAGCATAGCTTTGAGCGATAGCTTAAATTGACAAGAGGCTCGAGTACTTTATTGTTACAAAATTTCAAGGTTTTATGACGCACCTGTAAAAAGTTACAAGCATTTGTATGTTGCTGACTTTGATAGGTGTAGGGCGTACCGTATAGAAGTTAGGGCCATTTGAAGTTTTATCAGTGTTTGATTTAGTACTCAAGGGTAATATAGCTTTGAGCGATAGCTTAAATTGACAAGAGGCTCGAGTACTTTATTATTACAAAATTTCAAGGTTTTATGACGCTCCAGTAAAAAGTTACAAGCATCTGTATGCTGCAAACTTTGATAGGTGTAGGACGTACCGTATA
Organism: Clusia tigrina; assembly: GCA_920105625.2. Taxonomy (NCBI): domain Eukaryota; kingdom Metazoa; phylum Arthropoda; class Insecta; order Diptera; family Clusiidae; genus Clusia; species Clusia tigrina. The sequence goes on along the minus strand of OV050033.1, from coordinate 104,557,335 downwards.
GAAATTAGTGTCATTTGAAGTTTTATCACTGTTTTATTTGGGACTCAAGGGTAGAATAGCTTTTAGCGATAGCTTAAATTGACAAGAGGCTCGAGTACTTTATTGTTACAAAATTTCAAGGTTTTATGACGCTCCAGTAAAAAGTTACAAGCATTTGTATGTTGCAAACTTTGATTGGTGTAGGACGTACCGTATAGAAGTTAGGGCCATTTGAAGTTTTGTCAGTGTTTGATTTGGGACTCAAGGGTAGCATAGGTTTCAGCGATAGCTTAAATTGACAAGAGGCGCGAGTACTTTATTGTTACAAAATTTCAAGGTTTTATGACGCTCCAGTAAAAGTTACAAGCATTTGAATGTTGCAAACTTTGATAGGTGTAGGACGAACCGTATAGAAGTTGGGGCCATTTGAAGTTTAATCAGTGTTTGGTGTGGGACTCAAGGGCAGCTTAGCTTTGAGCGATAGCTTAAATTGACAAGAGGCACGAGTACTTTATTGTTACAAAATTTTAAGGTTTTATGACGCTCCAATAAAAAGTTACAAGCATTTGTATGTTGCAAACTTTGGTAGGTGTTGGACGTACCGTATAGAAGTTAGGGCCATTTGAAGTTTTATCAGTGTTTGATTTTGGACTCAAGGGTAGCATAGCTTTGAGTGATAGCTTAAATTGACAAGAGGCTCGAGTACTTTAGTGTTACAAAATTTTAAGGTTTTATGACGCTCCAGTGAAAAGTTACAAGCATTTGTATATTGCAGACTTTGATAGGTGTAGGACGTACCGTATAGAAGTTAGGGCCATTTGAAGTTTTGTCAGTGTATGATTTGGGACTCAAGGGTAGCATAGCTTTGAGCGATAGCTTAAATTGACAAGAGGCGCGAGTACTTTATTGTTACAAAATTTCAAGGTTTTATGACGCTCCAGTAAAAGTTACAAGCATTTGAATGTTGCAAACTTTGATAGGTGTAGGACGAACCGTATAGAAGTTGGGGCCATTTGAAGTTTTATCAGTGTTTGGTGTGGGACTCAAGGGCAGCTTAGCTTTGAGCGATAGCTTAAATTGACAAGAGGCACGAGTCCTTTATTGTTACAAAATTTCAAGGTTTTATGACGCTCCAGTAAAAAGTTACAAGCATTTGTATGTTGCAAACTTTGGTAGGTCTAGGACGTACTGTATAGAAGTTAGGGCCATTTGAAGTTTTATCAGTGATTGATTTGGGACTCAAGGGTAGCATAGCTTTGAGCGATAGCTTAAATTGACAAGAGGCGCGAGTACTTTATTGTTACAAAATTTCAAGGTTTTATGACGCTCCAGTAAAAGTTACAAGCATTTGAATGTTGCAAACTTTGATAGGTGTAGGACGAACCGTATAGAAGTTGGGGCCATTTGAAGTTTTATCAGTGTTTGGTGTGGGACTCAAGGGCAGCTTAGCTTTGAGCGATAGCTTAAATTGACAAGAGGCACGAGTACTTTATTGTTACAAAATTTCAAGGTTTTATGACGCTCCAGTAAAAAGTTACAAGCATTTGTATGTTGCAAACTTTGGTAGGTGTAGGACATACCGTATAGAAGTTAGGGCCATTTGAAGTTTTATCAGTGATTGATTTGGGACTCAAGGGTAGCATAGCTTTTAGCGATAGCTTAAATTGACAAGAGGCTCGAGTTCTTTATTGTTACAAAATTTCAAGGTTTTATGACGCTCCAGTAAAAAGTTACAAGCATTTGAATGTTGCAAACTTTGATAGGCGTAGGACGTACCGTATAGAAGTTAGGGCCATTTGAAGTTTTATCAGAGTTTGATTTGGGCATCAAGGGTAGCATAGCTTTGCGCGATAGGTTAAATTGACAAGAGGCTCGGGTACTTTATTGCTACAAAATTTCAAGGTTTTATGACGCTCCAGTAAAAAGTTACAAGCATTTGTATGTTGCAAACTTTGATAGGTGTAGGACGTACCGTATAGAAGTTAGGGCCATTTGAAGTTTTATCAGTGTTTGATTTGGAACTCAAGGGTAGCATAGCTTTGAGCGATAGCTTAAATTGACAAGAGGCTCGAGTACTTTATTGTTACAAAATTTCAAGGTTTTATGACGCTCCAGTAAAAAGTTACAAGCATTTGTATGTTGCAAACTTTGATTGGTGTAGAGCGTACCGTATAGAAGTTAGGGCCATTTGAAGTTTTATCAGAGTTTGATTTGGGCATCAAGGGTAGCATAGCTTTGCGCGATAGGTTAAATTGACAAGAGGCTCGAGTACTTTATTGCTACAAAATTTCAAGGTTTTATGACGCTCCAGTAAAAAGTTACAAGCGTTTGTATGTTGCAAACTTTGATAGGTGTAGGACGTACCGTATAGAAGTTAGGGCCATTTGACGTTTTATGAGTGTTTGATTTAGGCCTCAAGGGTAGCATAGCTTTGAGCGATAGCTTAAATTGACAAGAGGCTCGAGTACTTTATTGTTACAAAATTTCAAGGTTTTATGACGCACCTGTAAAAAGTTACAAGCATTTGTATGTTGCTGACTTTGATAGGTGTAGGGCGTACCGTATAGAAGTTAGGGCCATTTGAAGTTTTATCAGTGTTTGATTTAGTACTCAAGGGTAATATAGCTTTGAGCGATAGCTTAAATTGACAAGAGGCTCGAGTACTTTATTATTACAAAATTTCAAGGTTTTATGACGCTCCAGTAAAAAGTTACAAGCATCTGTATGCTGCAAACTTTGATAGGTGTAGGACGTACCGTATAGAAATTAGTGTCATTTGAAGTTTTATCACTGTTTTATTTGGGACTCAAGGGTAGAATAGCTTTTAGCGATAGCTTAAATTGACAAGAGGCTCGAGTACTTTATTGTTACAAAATTTCAAGGTTTTATGACGCTCCAGTAAAAAGTTACAAGCATTTGTATGTTGCAAACTTTGATTGGTGTAGGACGTACCGTATAGAAGTTAGGGCCATTTGAAGTTTTGTCAGTGTTTGATTTGGGACTCAAGGGTAGCATAGGTTTCAGCGATAGCTTAAATTGACAAGAGGCGCGAGTACTTTATTGTTACAAAATTTCAAGGTTTTATGACGCTCCAGTAAAAGTTACAAGCATTTGAATGTTGCAAACTTTGATAGGTGTAGGACGAACCGTATAGAAGTTGGGGCCATTTGAAGTTTAATCAGTGTTTGGTGTGGGACTCAAGGGCAGCTTAGCTTTGAGCGATAGCTTAAATTGACAAGAGGCACGAGTACTTTATTGTTACAAAATTTTAAGGTTTTATGACGCTCCAATAAAAAGTTACAAGCATTTGTATGTTGCAAACTTTGGTAGGTGTTGGACGTACCGTATAGAAGTTAGGGCCATTTGAAGTTTTATCAGCGTTTGATTTTGGACTCAAGGGTAGCATAGCTTTGAGTGATAGCTTAAATTGACAAGAGGCTCGAGTACTTTAGTGTTACAAAATTTTAAGGTTTTATGACGCTCCAGTGAAAAGTTACAAGCATTTGTATATTGCAGACTTTGATAGGTGTAGGACGTACCGTATAGAAGTTAGGGCCATTTGAAGTTTTGTCAGTGTATGATTTGGGACTCAAGGGTAGCATAGCTTTGAGCGATAGCTTAAATTGACAAGAGGCGCGAGTACTTTATTGTTACAAAATTTCAAGGTTTTATGACGCTCCAGTAAAAGTTACAAGCATTTGAATGTTGCAAACTTTGATAGGTGTAGGACGAACCGTATAGAAGTTGGGGCCATTTGAAGTTTTATCAGTGTTTGGTGTGGGACTCAAGGGCAGCTTAGCTTTGAGCGATAGCTTAAATTGACAAGAGGCACGAGTCCTTTATTGTTACAAAATTTCAAGGTTTTATGACGCTCCAGTAAAAAGTTACAAGCATTTGTATGTTGCAAACTTTGGTAGGTGTAGGACGTACTGTATAGAAGTTAGGGCCATTTGAAGTTTTATCAGTGATTGATTTGGGACTCAAGGGTAGCATAGCTTTGAGCGATAGCTTAAATTGACAAGAGGCTCGAGTTCTTTATTGTTACAAAATTTCAAGGTATTATGACGCTCCAGTAAAAAGTTACAAGCATTTGTATGTTGGAAACTTTGATAGGTGTAGGACGTACCGTATAGAAGTTGGGGCCAATTGAAGTTTTATCAGTGTTTGATTTGGGACTCAAGGGCAGCATAGCTTTGAGCGATAGCTTAAATTGACAAGAGGCTCGAGTTCTTTATTGTTACAAAATTTCAAGGTTTTATGACGCTCCAGTAAAAAGTTACAAGCATTTGTATGTTGGAAACTTTGATAGGTGTAGGACGTACCATACAGAAGCTAGGACCATTTGAAGTTTCATCAGTGTTTGATTTAGGACTCAAGGGTAGCATAGCTTTGAGCGATAGCTTAAATTGACAAGAGGCTCGAGTACTTTATTGTTACAAAATTTCAAGGTTTTATGACGCTCCAGTAAAAAGTTACAAGCATTCGTATGTTGCAAACTTTGATAGGTGTAGGACGTACCGTATAGAAGTTAGGGCCATTTGAAGTTTTATCAGTTTTTGATTTGGGATCTAGGGTAGCGTAGCTTTGGGCGATAGCTTAAATTGACAAGAGGCTCGAGGTCTTTATTGTCACAAAATTTCAAGGTTTTATGACGCTCCAGTAAAAAGTTACAAGCATTTGTATGTTGCAAACTTTGATAGGTGTAGGACGTACCGTATAGAAGTTAGGGTCATTTGAAGTTTTATCACTGTTTTATTTGGGACTCAAGGGTAGAATAGCTTTTAGCGATAGCTTAAATTGTCAAGAGGCTCGAGTACTTTATTGTTACAAAATTTCAAGGTTTTATGACGCTCCAGTAAAAAGTTACAAGCATTTGTATGTTGCAAACTTTGATTGGTGTAGGACGTACCGTATAGAAGTTAGGGCCATTTGAAGTTTTGTCAGTGTTTGATTTGGGACTCAAGGGTAGCATAGGTTTCAGCGATAACTTAAATTGACAAGAGGCGCGAGTACTTTATTGTTACAAAATTTCAAGGTTTTATGACGCTCCAGTAAAAGTTACAAGCATTTGAATGTTGCAAACTTTGATAGGTGTAGGACGAACCGTATAGAAGTTTGGGCCATTTGAAGTTTTATCAGTGTTTGGTGTGGGACTCAAGGGCAGCTTAGCTTTGAGCGATAGCTTAAATTGACAAGAGGCACGAGTACTTTATTGTTACAAAATTTCAAGGTTTTATGACGCTCCAGTAAAAAGTTACAAGCATTTGTATGTTGCAAACTTTGGTAGCTGTTGGACGTACCGTATAGAAGTTAGGGCCATTTGAAGTTTTATCAGTGTTTGATTTTGGACTCAAGGGTAGCATAGCTTTGAGCGATAGCTTAAATTGACAAGAGGCTCGAGTACTTTATTGTTACAAAATTTGAAGGTTTTATGACGCTCCAGTAAAAAGTTACAAGCATTTGTATATTGCAGACTTTGATAAGTGTAGGACGTACCGTATAGAAGTTAGGGCCACTTGAAGTTTTGTCAGTGTTTGATTTGGGACTCAAGGGTAGCATAGCTTTGAGCGATAGCTTAAATTGACAAGAGGCGCGAGTACTTTATTGTTACAAAATTTCAAGGTGTTATGACGCTCCAGTAAAAGTTACAAGCATTTGAATGTTGCAAACTTTGATAGGTGTAGGACGAACCGTATAGAAGTTGGGGCCATTTGAAGTTTTATCAGTGTTTGGTGTGGGACTCAAGGGCAGCTTAGCTTTGAGCGATAGTTTAAATTGACAAGAGGCACGAGTACTTTATTGTTACAAAACTTCAAGGTTTTATGACGCTCCAGTAAAAAGTTACAAGCATTTGTATGTTGGAAACTTTGATAGGTGTAGGACGTACCATACAGAAGCTAGGGCCATTTGAAGTTTCATCAGTGTTTGATTTGGGACTCAAGGGCAGCATAGCTTTGAGCGATAGCTTAAATTGACAAGAGGGTCGAGTTCTTTATTGTTACAAAATTTCAAGGTTTTATGACGCTCCAGTAAAAAGTTACAAGCATTTGTATGTTGGAAACTTTGATAGGTGTAGGACGTACCGTATAGAAGTTAGGGTCATTTGAAGTTTTATCAGTGTTTGATTTGGGACTCAAGGGTAGAATAGCTTTTAGCGATAGCTTAAATTGACAAGAGGCTCGAGTACTTTATTGTTACAAAATTTCAAGGTTTTATGACGCTCCAGTAAAAAGTTACAAGCATTTGTATGTTGCAAACTTTGATAGGTGTAGGACGTACCGTATAGAAGTTAGGGCCATTTGAAGTTTTATCAGTGTTTGATTTGGGACTCAAGGGTAGGATAGCTTTGAGCGATTGCTTAAATTGACAAGAAGCTCCAGTACTTTATTGCTACAAAATTTCAAGGTTTTATGACGCTTCAGTAAAAAGTTACAAGCATTTGTATGTTGCAAACTTTGATAGGTGTAGGACGTACCGTATAGAAGTTAGGGCCATTTGAAGTTTTATCAGTGTTTGATTTGGGACTAAAGGGTAGCATAGCATTGAGCGATAGCTTAAATTGCCAAGAGTCTCAAGTAATTTATTGTTACAAAACTTTCAAGGTATTATGACGCTTCAGTAAAAAGTTACAAGCATTTGTATGTTGCAAACTTTGATAGGTGTAGGACGTACCGTATAGAAGTTAGGGCCATTTGAAGTTTTATCATTATTTGATTTGAGACTCAAGGGTAGCTTAGATTTGAGCGATAGCTTAAATTGACAAGAGGATCGAGTACTTTATTGTTACAAAATTTCCAAGTTGTATGACGCTCCAGTAAAAATTTACAATCATTTGTATGTTGCAAACTTTCATAATTGTAGGACGTACCGTATAGAAGTTAGGGCCATTTTCAAATTTATCAGTGTTTTATTTGGGACTCAAGGGTAGCATAGCTTTCAGCGATAGCTTAAATTGACAAGAGGCTCGAGTACTTCATTGTTACAAAATTTGAAGGTTTTATGATGCTCCAGTAAAAAGTTACAAGCATTTGTATGTTGCAAACTTTGATAGGTGTAGGACGTACCGTATATAAGTTAGGGCCGTTTGAAGTTTTATCAGTGTTTGATTTGAGACTCAAGGGTAGCGTAGCTTTGTTCGATAGCTTAAATTGACAAGAGGCTCGAGGTCTTTATTGTCACAAAATTTCAAGGTTTTATGACGCTCAAGTAAAAAGTTACAAGCATTTGTATGTTGCAAACTTTGATATTTGTAGGACGTACCGTATAGAAGTTAGGGTCATTTGAAGTTTTATCACTCTTTTATTTGGGACTCAAGGGTAGCTTAGATTTGAGCGATAGCTTAAATTGACAAGAGGATCGAGTACTTTATTGTTACAAAATTTCCAAGTTGTATGACGCTCCAGTAAAAATTTACAATCATTTGTATGTTGCAAACTTTCATAATTGTAGGACGTACCGTATAGAAGTTAGGGCCATTTTCAAATTTATCAGTGTTTTATTTGGGACTCAAGGGTAGCATAGCTTTCAGCGATAGCTTAAATTGACAAGAGGCTCGAGTACTTCATTGTTACAAAATTTGAAGGTTTTATGATGCTCCAGTAAAAAGTTACAAGCATTTGTATGTTGCAAACTTTGATAGGTGTAGGACGTACCGTATATAAGTTAGGGCCGTTTGAAGTTTTATCAGTGTTTGATTTGAGACTCAAGGGCAGCATAGCTTTGCGCGATAGCTTAAATTGACAAGAGGCTCGAGTACTTTATTGTTACAAAATCTCAAGGTTGTATGACGCTCCAGTAAAAAGTTACAAGCATTTGCATGTTGCAAACTTTGATTGGTGTAGGACGTACCGTATAGAAGTTAGGGCCATTTGAAGTTTTGTCAGTGTTTGATTTGGGACTCAAGGGTAGCATAGCTTTCAGCGATAGCTTAAATTGACAAGAGGCGCGAGTACTTTATTGTTACAAAATTTCAAAGTTTTATGACGCTCCAGTAAAAGTTACAAGCATTTGAATGTTGCAAACTTTGATAGGTGTAGGACGAACCGTATAGAAGTTGGGGCCATTTGAAGTTTTATCAGTGTTTGGTGTGGGACTCAAGGGCAGCTTAGCTTTGAGCGATAGCTTAAATTGACAAGAGGCACGAGTACTTTATTGTTACAAAATTTCAAGGTATTATGACGCTCCAGTAAAAAGTTACAACCATTTGTATGTTGCAAACTTTCATAATTGTATTACGTACCGTATAGAAGTTAGGGCCATTTTCAATTTTATCAGTGTTTTATTTGGGACTCAAGGGTAGCATAGCTTTCAGCGATAGCTTAAATTGACAAGATACTCGAGTACTTCATTGTTACAAAATTTGAAGGTTTTATGAAGCTCCAGTTAAAAGTTACAAGCATTTGTATGTTGCAAACTTTGATAGGTGTAGGACGTACCGTATATAAGTTAGGGCCGTTTGAAGTTTTATCAGTGTTTGATTTGAGACTCAAGGGTAGCGTAGCTTTGTTCGATAGCTTAAATTGACACGAGGCTCGCGGTCTTTATTGTCACAAAATTTCAAGGTTTTATGACGCTCCAGTAAAAAGTTACAAGCATTTGTATGTTGCAAACTTTGATAGGTGTAGGACGTACCGTATAGAAGTTAGGGTCATTTGAAGTTTTATCACTGTTTTATTTGGGACTAAAGGGTAGAATAGCTTTTAGCGATAGTTTAAATTGACAAGAGGCTCGAGTACTTTATTGTTACAAAATTTCAAGGTTTTATGACGCTCCAGTAAAAAGTTACAAGCATTTGTATGTTGCAAACTTTCATTGGTGTAGGACGTACCGTATAGAAGTTAGGGCCATTTGAAGTTTTGTCAGTGTTTGATTTGGGACTCAAGGGTAGCATAGCTTTCAGCGATAGCTTAAATTGACAAGAGGCGCGAGTACTTTATTGTTACAAAATTTCAAGGTTTTATGACGCTCCAGTAAAAGTTACAAGCATTTGAATGTTGCAAACTTTGATAGGTTTTGGACGAACCGTATAAAAGTTGGGGCCATTTGAAATTTTATCAGTGTTTGGTGTGGGACTCAAGGGCAGCTTAGCTTTGAGCGATAGCTTAAATTGACAAGAGGCACGAGTACTTTATTGTTACAAAATTTCAAGGTTTTATGACGCTCCAGTAAAAAGTTACAAGCATTTGTATGTTGCAAACTTGGGTAGGTGTAGGACGTACCGTATAGAAGTTATCAGTGTTTGATTTTGGACTCAAGGGTAGCATAGCTTTGAGCGATAGCTTAAATTGACAAGAGGCTCGAGTACTTTATTGTAACAAAATTTGATGGTTTTATGACGCTCCAGTAATAAGTTACAAGCATTTGTATGTTGCAGACTTTGATAGGTGTAGGACGTACCGTATAGAAGTTAGGGCCATTTGAAGTTTTGTCAGTGTTTGATTTGGGACTCAAGGGTAGCATAGCTTTGAGCGATAGCTTAAATTGACAAGAGGCGCGAGTACTTTATTGTTACAAAATTTCAAGGTTTTATGACGCTCCAGTAAAAGTTACAAGCATTTGAATGTTGCAAACTTTGATAGGTGTAGGACGAACCGTATAGAAGTTTGGGCCATTTGAAGTTTTATCAGTGTTTGGTGTGGGACTCAAGGGCAGCTTAGCTTTGAGCGATAGCTTAAATTGATTAAATTGACAAGAGGCACGAGTACTTTATTGTTACAAAATTTCAAGGTTTTATGCCGCTCCAGTAAAAAGTTACAAGCATTTGTATGTTGCAAACTTTGGTAGGTGTAGGACGTACCGTATAGAAGTTAGGGCCATTTGAAGTTTTATCAGTGATTTATTTGGGACTCAAGGGTAGCATAGCTTTGAGCGATAGCTTAAATTGACAAGAGGGTCGAGTTCTTTATTGTTACAAAATTTCAAGGTTTTATGACGCTCCAGTAAAAAGTTACAAGCATTTGTATGTTGGAAACTTTGATAGGTGTAGGACGTACCATACAGAAGCTAGGGCCATTTGAAGTTTTATCAGTGTTTGATTTGAGACTCAAGGGTAGCGTAGCTTTGTTCGATAGCTTAAATTGACAAGAGGCTCGAGGTCTTTATTGTCACAAAATTTCAAGGTTTTATGACGCTCCAGTAAAAAGTTACAAGCATTTGTATGTTGCAAACTTTGATATTTGTAGGACGTACCGTATAGAAGTTAGGGTCATTTGAAGTTTTATCACTCTTTTATTTGGGACTCAAGGGTAGCTTAGATTTGAGCGATAGCTTAAATTGACAAGAGGATCGAGTACTTTATTGTTACAAAATTTCCAAGTTGTATGACGCTCCAGTAAAAATTTACAATCATTTGTATGTTGCAAACTTTCATAATTGTAGGACGTACCGTATAGAAGTTAGGGCCATTTTCAAATTTATCAGTGTTTTATTTGGGACTCAAGGGTAGCATAGCTTTCAGCGATAGCTTAAATTGACAAGAGGCTCGAGTACTTCATTGTTACAAAATTTGAAGGTTTTATGATGCTCCAGTAAAAAGTTACAAGCATTTGTATGTTGCAAACTTTGATAGGTGTAGGACGTACCGTATATAAGTTAGGGCCGTTTGAAGTTTTATCAGTGTTTGATTTGAGACTCAAGGGCAGCATAGCTTTGCGCGATAGCTTAAATTGACAAGAGGCTCGAGTACTTTATTGTTACAAAATCTCAAGGTTGTATGACGCTCCAGTAAAAAGTTACAAGCATTTGCATGTTGCAAACTTTGATTGGTGTAGGACGTACCGTATAGAAGTTAGGGCCATTTGAAGTTTTGTCAGTGTTTGATTTGGGACTCAAGGGTAGCATAGCTTTCAGCGATAGCTTAAATTGACAAGAGGCGCGAGTACTTTATTGTTACAAAATTTCAAAGTTTTATGACGCTCCAGTAAAAGTTACAAGCATTTGAATGTTGCAAACTTTGATAGGTGTAGGACGAACCGTATAGAAGTTGGGGCCATTTGAAGTTTTATCAGTGTTTGGTGTGGGACTCAAGGGCAGCTTAGCTTTGAGCGATAGCTTAAATTGACAAGAGGCACGAGTACTTTATTGTTACAAAATTTCAAGGTATTATGACGCTCCAGTAAAAAGTTACAACCATTTGTATGTTGCAAACTTTGATAGGTGTAGGACGTACCGTATAGAAGTTAGGGCCATTTGAAGTTTTATCAGTGTTTGATTTGAGACTCAAGGGTAGCTTAGCTTTGAGCGATAGCTTAAATTGACAAGAGGCTCGAGTACTTTATTGTTACAAAATTTCCAAGTTTTATGACGCTCCAGTAAAAATTTACAATCATTTGTATGTTGCAAACTTTCATAATTGTATTACGTACCGTATAGAAGTTAGGGCCATTTTCAATTTTATCAGTGTTTTATTTGGGACTCAAGGGTAGCATAGCTTTCAGCGATAGCTTAAATTGACAAGAGGCTCCAGGAATTTATTGTTACAAAATTTCAAGATTTTTTGGCGCTCCAGTAAAAAGTTACAAACATTTCTACGAGTATGTTGCAAACTTTGATAGGTGTAGGACGTACCGTATAGAAGTTAACCATTTGAAGTTTTATCAGTGTTTGATTTGGGACTCAAGGGTAGCATAGCTTTGAGCGATAGCTTAAATTGACAAGAGGCTCCAGGACTTTATTGTTACAAAATTTCAAGATTTTTTGGCCAGTAAAAAGTTACAAGCATTTGTATGTTGCAAACTTTGATAGGTGTAGGACGTACCGTATAGAAGTTAGGGTCATTTGAAGTATATTCAGTGTTTGATTTGGGACTCAAGGGTAGCATAGCTTTGAGCGATAGCTTAAATTGACAAGAGGCTCGAGTACTTTATTGTTACAAAATTTCAAGGTTTTATGACGCTCCAGTAAAAAGTTACAAGCACTTGTATGTTGCAAACTTTGATAGGTGTAGGACGTACCGTATAGAAGTTAGGGCCATTTGAAATTTTATCAGTGTTTGATTTGGGACTCAAGGGTAGCATAGCTTTGAGCGAAAGCTTAAATAGACAAGAGGCTCGAGTACATTATTGTTACAAAATTTCAAGGATTTATGACGCTCCAGTAAAAAGTTACAAGCATTTGTACTAGTATGTTGCAAACTTTGATAGGTGTAGGACGTACCGTATAGAAGTTAGGGCCATTTGAAGTTTTATCAGTGTTTGATTTGGTACTCAAAGGTAGCATAGCTTTGAGCGATAGCTTAAATTGACAAGAGGCTCGAGTCCTTTATTGTTACAAAATTTCAAAGTTTTATGACGCTCCAGTAAAAAGTTACAAGCATTTGTATGTTGCAAACTTTGATAGGTGTAGGACGTACCGTACAGAAGTTAGGGCCATTTGAGGTTTTATCAGTGTTTGATTTGGGACTCAAGTGTAGCATAGCTTTGAGCGATAGTTTAAATTGACAAGAAGCTCGAGTACTTTATTGTTAGAAAATTTCAAGATTTTTTGGCGCTCCCAGTGTTTGATGTGGAACTCAAGGGTAGCATAGCTTCGAGCGATAGCTTAAATTGACAAGAGGCTCGAGTACTTTATTGTTACAAAATTTCAAGGTTTTATGACGCTCCAGTAAAAAGTTACAATCATTTGTATGTTGCAAACTTTGATAGGTGTAGGACGTACCGTATAGAAGTTAGTGCCATTTGAAGTTTTATCAGTGTTTGATTTGGGACCGTATAGAAGTTAGTGCCATTTGAAGTTTTATCAGTGTTTGATTTGGGATTCAAGGGTAGCATAGCTTTGAGCGATAGCTTAAATTGACAAGAGGCTCGAGTACTTTATTGTTACAAAATTTCAAGGTTTTATGACGTTCCAGTAAAAAGTTGCAAGGATTTGTATGTTGCAAACTTTGATAGGTGTACGACCTACCGTATAGAAGTTAGAGCCATTTGAAGTTTTGTCAGTGTTTGATTTGGGACTCAAGGGTAGCATAGCTTTGAGCGATAGCTTAAATTGACAAGAGGCCCCGAGTACTTTATTGTTACAAAATTTCAAGGTTTTATGACGCTCCAGTAAAAAGTTACAAGCATTTGTATGTTGGAAACTTTGATAGGTGTAGGACGTACCGTATAGAAGCTAGAGCCATTCGAAGTTTTATCAGTGTTTGATTTGGTACTCAAGGGTAGCATAGCTTTGAGCGATAGCTCAAATTGACAAGAGGCTCGAGTACTTTATTGTTACAAAATTTCAAGGTTTTATGACGCTCCAGTAAAAAGTTACAAGCATTTGTATGTTGCAAACTTTGATAGGTGTAGGACGTACCGTATAGTAGTTAGGGCCATTTGAAGATTTGTCAGTGTTTGATTTGGGACCCAAGGGTAGCATAGCTTGAGCGATAGCTTAAATTGACAAGAGGCTCGAGTACTTTATTGTTACAAAATTTCAAGGTTTTATGACGCTCCAGTAAAAAGTTACAAGCATTTGTATGTTGCAAACTTTGATAGATGTAGGACGTACCGTATAGAAGCTAGGGCCATTTGAAGTTTTACCCGTGTTTGATTTGGGGCTCAAAGGTAGCATAGCTTTGAGCGATAGCTTAAATTGACAAGAGGCTCGAGTACTTTATTGTTACAAAATTTCAAGGTTTTATGACGCTCCAGTAAAAAGTTACAAGGATTTGTATGTTGGAAACTTTGATAGGTGTAGGACCTTACGCATAGATGATAAGGCCATTTGAAGTTGTATCAGTGTTTGATTTGGGACTCCAGGGTTGCATAGCTTTGAACGATAGCTCAAATTGACAAGAGGCTCGAGTACTTTATTGTTACAAAATTTCAAGGTTTTATGACGCTCCAGTAAAAAGTTACAAGCATTTGTATGTTGCAAACTTTGATAGGTGTAGGACGTACCGTATAGAAGTTAGAGCCATTTGAAGATTTATCAGTGTTTGATTTGGGACTCAAGGGTTGCATAGCTTTTAGCGATAGCTCAAATTGTCAAGAGGCTCGAGTACTTTATTGTTACAAAATTTCAAGGTTTTATGACGCTCCAGTAAAAAGTTACAAGCGTTTGTATGTTGCAAACTTTGATAGGTGTAGGACGTACCGTATAGAAGTTAGGGCCATTTGAAGATTTATCAGTGTTTGATTTGGGACTCAAGAGTAGCATAGCTTTGAGCGATGGCTCAAATTGACAAGAGGCTCGAGTACTTTATTGTTACAAAATTTCAAGGTTTTATGACGCTCCAGTAAAAAGTTGCAAGCATTTGTATGTTGCAAACTTTGATAGGTGTAGGACGTACCGTATAGAAGTTAGGGCCATTTGAAGTTTTATCAGTGTTTGATTTGGGACTCAAGGGTATCATAGCTTTGAGCGATAGCTTAAATTGACAAGAGGCTCGAGTACTTTATTGTTAGAAAATTTCAAGATTTTTTGGCGCTCCCAGTGTTTGATGTGGAACTCAAGGGTAGCATAGCTTCGAGCGATAGCTTAAATTGACAAGAGGCTCGAGTACTTTATTGTTACAAAATTTCAAGGTTTTATGACGCTCCAGTAAAAAGTTACAATCATTTGTATGTTGCAAACTTTGATAGGTGTAGGACGTACCGTATAGAAGTTAGTGCCATTTGAAGTTTTATCAGTGTTTGATTTGGGACCGTATAGAAGTTAGTGCCATTTGAAGTTTTATCAGTGTTTGATTTGGGATTCAAGGGTAGCATAGCTTTGAGCGATAGCTTAAATTGACAAGAGGCTCGAGTACTTTATTGTTACAAAATTTCAAGGTTTTATGACGTTCCAGTAAAAAGTTGCAAGGATTTGTATGTTGCAAACTTTGATAGGTGTACGACCTACCGTATAGAAGTTAGAGCCATTTGAAGTTTTGTCAGTGTTTGATTTGGGACTCAAGGGTAGCATAGCTTTGAGCGATAGCTTAAATTGACAAGAGGCCCCGAGTACTTTATTGTTACAAAATTTCAAGGTTTTATGACGCTCCAGTAAAAAGTTACAAGCATTTGTATGTTGGAAACTTTGATAGGTGTAGGACGTACCGTATAGAAGCTAGAGCCATTCGAAGTTTTATCAGTGTTTGATTTGGTACTCAAGGGTAGCATAGCTTTGAGCGATAGCTCAAATTGACAAGAGGCTCGAGTACTTTATTGTTACAAAATTTCAAGGTTTTATGACGCTCCAGTAAAAAGTTACAAGCATTTGTATGTTGCAAACTTTGATAGGTGTAGGACGTACCGTATAGTAGTTAGGGCCATTTGAAGATTTGTCAGTGTTTGATTTGGGACCCAAGGGTAGCATAGCTTGAGCGATAGCTTAAATTGACAAGAGGCTCGAGTACTTTATTGTTACAAAATTTCAAGGTTTTATGACGCTCCAGTAAAAAGTTACAAGCATTTGTATGTTGCAAACTTTGATAGATGTAGGACGTACCGTATAGAAGCTAGGGCCATTTGAAGTTTTACCCGTGTTTGATTTGGGGCTCAAAGGTAGCATAGCTTTGAGCGATAGCTTAAATTGACAAGAGGCTCGAGTACTTTATTGTTACAAAATTTCAAGGTTTTATGACGCTCCAGTAAAAAGTTACAAGGATTTGTATGTTGGAAACTTTGATAGGTGTAGGACCTTACGCATAGATGATAAGGCCATTTGAAGTTGTATCAGTGTTTGATTTGGGACTCCAGGGTTGCATAGCTTTGAACGATAGCTCAAATTGACAAGAGGCTCGAGTACTTTATTGTTACAAAATTTCAAGGTTTTATGACGCTCCAGTAAAAAGTTACAAGCATTTGTATGTTGCAAACTTTGATAGGTGTAGGACGTACCGTATAGAAGTTAGAGCCATTTGAAGATTTATCAGTGTTTGATTTGGGACTCAAGGGTTGCATAGCTTTTCGCGATAGCTCAAATTGTCAAGAGGCTCGAGTACTTTATTGTTACAAAATTTCAAGGTTTTATGACGCTCCAGTAAAAAGTTACAAGCGTTTGTATGTTGCAAACTTTGATAGGTGTAGGACGTACCGTATAGAAGTTAGGGCCATTTGAAGATTTATCAGTGTTTGATTTGGGACTCAAGAGTAGCATAGCTTTGAGCGATGGCTCAAATTGACAAGAGGCTCGAGTACTTTATTGTTACAAAATTTCAAGGTTTTATGACGCTCCAGTAAAAAGTTGCAAGCATTTGTATGTTGCAAACTTTGATAGGTGTAGGACGTACCGTATAGAAGTTAGGGCCATTTGAAGTTTTATCAGTGTTTGATTTGGGACTCAAGGGTATCATAGCTTTGAGCGATAGCTTAAATTGACAAGAGGCTCGAGTACTTTATTGTTACAAAATTTCAAGGTTTTATGACGCTCCAGTAAAAAGTTACAAGCATTTGTATGTTGCAAACTTTGATAGATGTAGGACGTACCGTATAGAAGCTAGGGCCATTTGAAGTTTTACCCGTGTTTGATTTGGGGCTCAAAGGTAGCATAGCTTTGAGCGATAGCTTAAATTGACAAGAGGCTCGAGTACTTTATTTTTACAAAATTTCAAGGTTTTATGACGCTCCAGTAAAAAGTTACAAGGATTTGTATGTTGGAAACTTTGATAGGTGTAGGACCTTCCGCATAGATGATAAGGCCATTTGAAGTTGTATCAGTGTTTGATTTGGGACTCCAGGGTTGCATAGCTTTGAACGATAGCTCAAATTGACAAGAGGCTCGAGTACTTTATTGTTACAAAATTTCAAGGTTTTATGACGCTCCAGTAAAAAGTTACAAGCATTTGTATGTTGCAAACTTTGATAGGTGTAGGACGTACCGTATAGAAGTTAGAGCCATTTGAAGATTTATCAGTGTTTGATTTGGGACTCAAGGGTTGCATAGCTTTTCGCGATAGCTCAAATTGTCAAGAGGCTCGAGTACTTTATTGTTACAAAATTTCAAGGTTTTATGACGCTCCAGTAAAAAGTTACAAGCGTTTGTATGTTGCAAACTTTGATAGGTGTAGGACGTACCGTATAGAAGTTAGGGCCATTTGAAGATTTATCAGTGTTTGATTTGGGACTCAAGAGTAGCATAGCTTTGAGCGATGGCTCAAATTGACAAGAGGCTCGAGTACTTTATTGTTACAAAATTTCAAGGTTTTATGACGCTGAAGTAAAAAGTTGCAAGCATTTGTATGTTGCAAACTTTGATAGGTGTAGGACGTACCGTATAGAAGTTAGGGCCATTTGAAGTTTTGTCAGTGTTAGATTTGGGACTCAAGGGTATCATAGCTTTGAGCGATAGCTTAAATTGACAAGAGGCTCGAGTACTTTATTGTTACAAAATTTCAAGGTTTTATGACGCTCCAGTAAACAGTTACAAGCATTTGTATGTTGGAAACTTTGATAGGTGTAGGACGTACCGTATAGAAGCTAGGTCCATTTGAAGTTTTATCAGTGTTTGATTTGGAACTCAAGGGTAGCATATCTTTGAGCGATAGCTTAAATTGACAAGAGGCTCGAGTACTTTATTGTTACAAAATTTCAAGGTTTTATGACGCTCCAGTA
The DNA here is from genome assembly GCA_920105625.2 of Clusia tigrina. Classification (NCBI taxonomy): domain Eukaryota; kingdom Metazoa; phylum Arthropoda; class Insecta; order Diptera; family Clusiidae; genus Clusia; species Clusia tigrina. The sequence goes on along the minus strand of OV050033.1, from coordinate 104,539,840 downwards.
AAAAGTTACAAGCATTTGTATGTTGCAAACTTTCATAGGTGTAGGATGTACCGTATAGAAGTTAGGGTCATTTGAAGATTTATCAGTGTTTGATTTGGGAGTCAAGAGTAGCATAGCTTTGAGCGATGGCTCAAATTGACAAGAGGCTCGAGTACTTTATTGTTACAAAATTTCAAGGTTTTATGACGCTCCAGTAAAAAGTTGCAAGCATTTGTATGTTGAAAACTTTGATAGGCGTAGGACGTACCGTATAGAAGTTAGGGCCATTTGAAGTTTTATCAGTGTTTGAATTGGGACTCAAGGGTATCATAGCTTTGAGCGATAGCTTAAATTGACAAGAGGCTCGAGTACTTTATTGTTACAAAATTTCAAGGTTTTATGACGCTCCAGTAAAAAGTTACAAGCATTTGTATGTTGGAAACTTTGATAGGTGTAGGACGTACCGTATAGAAGCTAGAGCCATTCAAAGTTTTATCAGTGTTTGATTTGGTACTCAAGGGTAGCATAGCTTTGAGCGATAGCTCAAATTGACAAGAGGCTCGAGTACTTTATTGTTACAAAATTTCAAGGTTTTATGACGCTCCAGTAAAAAGTTACAAGCATTTGTATGTTGCAAACTTTGATAGGTGTAGGACGTACCGTATAGAAGTTAGGGCCATTTGAAGATTTATCAGTGTTTGATTTGGGACTCAAGGGTAGCATAGCTTTGAGCGATTGCTCAAATTGACAAGAGGCTCGAGTACTTTATTGTTACAAAATTTCAAGGTTTTATGACGCTCCAGTAAAAAGTTACAAGCGTTTGTATGTTGCAAACTTTGATAGGTGTAGGACGTACCGTATAGTAGTTAGGGCCATTTGAAGTTTTGTCAGTGTTTGATTTGGGACCCAAGGGTAGCATAGCTTGAGCGATAGCTTAAATTGACAAGAGGCTCGAGTACTTTATTGTTACAAAATTTCAAGGTTTTATGACGCTCCAGTAAAAAGTTACAAGCATTTGTATGTTGCAAACTTTGATAGATGTAGGACGTACCGTATAGAAGCTAGGGCCATTTGAAGTTTTACCCGTGTTTGATTTGGGGCTCAAAGGTAGCATAGCTTTGAGCGATAGCTTAAATTGACAAGAGGCTCGAGTACTTTATTGTTACAAAATTTCAAGGTTTTATGACGCTCCAGTAAAAAGTTACAAGGATTTGTATGTTGGAAACTTTGATAGGTGTAGGACCTTCCGCATAGATGATAAGGCCATTTGAAGTTGTATCAGTGTTTGATTTGGGACTCCAGGGTTGCATAGCTTTGAACGATAGCTCAAATTGACAAGAGGCTCGAGTACTTTATTGTTACAAAATTTTAAGGTTTTATGACGCTCCAGTAAAAAGTTACAAGCATTTGTATGTTGCAAACTTTGATAGGTGTAGGACGTACCGTATAGAAGTTAGAGCCATTTGAAGATTTATCAGTGTTTGATTTGGGACTCAAGGGTTGCATAGCTTTTCGCGATAGCTCAAATTGTCAAGAGGCTCGAGTACTTTATTGTTACAAAATTTCAAGGTTTTATGACGCTCCAGTAAAAAGTTACAAGCGTTTGTATGTTGCAAACTTTGATAGGTGTAGGACGTACCGTATAGAAGTTAGGGCCATTTGAAGATTTATCAGTGTTTGATTTGGGACTCAAGAGTAGCATAGCTTTGAGCGATGGCTCAAATTGACAAGAGGCTCGAGTACTTTATTGTTACAAAATTTCAAGGTTTTATGACGCTCCAGTAAAAAGTTGCAAGCATTTGTATGTTGCAAACTTTGATAGGTGTAGGACGTACCGTATAGAAGTTAGGGCCATTTGAAGTTTTATCAGTGTTTGATTTGGGACTCAAGGGTATCATAGCTTTGAGCGATAGCTTAAATTGACAAGAGGCTCGAGTACTTTATTGTTACAAAATTTCAAGGTTTTATGACGCTCCAGTAAAAAGTTACAAGCATTTGTATGTTGCAAACTTTGATAGATGTAGGACGTACCGTATAGAAGCTAGGGCCATTTGAAGTTTTACCCGTGTTTGATTTGGGGCTCAAAGGTAGCATAGCTTTGAGCGATAGCTTAAATTGACAAGAGGCTCGAGTACTTTATTGTTACAAAATTTCAAGGTTTTATGACGCTCCAGTAAAAAGTTACAAGGATTTGTATGTTGGAAACTTTGATAGGTGTAGGACCTTCCGCATAGATGATAAGGCCATTTGAAGTTGTATCAGTGTTTGATTTGGGACTCCAGGGTTGCATAGCTTTGAACGATAGCTCAAATTGACAAGAGGCTCGAGTACTTTATTGTTACAAAATTTCAAGGTTTTATGACGCTCCAGTAAAAAGTTACAAGCATTTGTATGTTGCAAACTTTGATAGGTGTAGGACGTACCGTATAGAAGTTAGAGCCATTTGAAGATTTATCAGTGTTTGATTTGGGACTCAAGGGTTGCATAGCTTTTCGCGATAGCTCAAATTGTCAAGAGGCTCGAGTACTTTATTGTTACAAAATTTCAAGGTTTTATGACGCTCCAGTAAAAAGTTACAAGCGTTTGTATGTTGCAAACTTTGATAGGTGTAGGACGTACCGTATAGAAGTTAGGGCCATTTGAAGATTTATCAGTGTTTGATTTGGGACTCAAGAGTAGCATAGCTTTGAGCGATGGCTCAAATTGACAAGAGGCTCGAGTACTTTATTGTTACAAAATTTCAAGGTTTTATGACGCTCCAGTAAAAAGTTGCAAGCATTTGTATGTTGCAAACTTTGATAGGTGTAGGACGTACCGTATAGAAGTTAGGGCCATTTGAAGTTTTATCAGTGTTTGATTTGGGACTCAAGGGTATCATAGCTTTGAGCGATAGCTTAAATTGACAAGAGGCTCGAGTACTTTATTGTTACAAAATTTCAAGGTTTTATGACGCTCCAGTAAACAGTTACAAGCATTTGTATGTTGGAAACTTTGATAGGTGTAGGACGTATCGTATAGAAGCTAGGTCCATTTGAAGTTTTATCAGTGTTTGATTTGGAACTCAAGGGTAGCATATCTTTGAGCGATAGCTTAAATTGACAAGAGGCTCGAGTACTTTATTGTTACAAAATTTCAAAGTTTTATGACGCTCCAGTAAAAAGTTACAAGCATTTGTATGTTGCAAACTTTGATAGGTGTAGGCCGTACCGTATAGAAGTTAGGGCCATTTGAAGATTTATCAGTGTTTGATTTGGGACTCAAGGGTAGCATAGCTTTGAGCGATAGCTCAAATTGACAAAAGGCTCGAGCACTTTATTGTTAAAGAATTTCAAGGTTTTATGACGCTCCAGTAAAAGTTACAAGCATTTGTATGTTGCAAACTTTGATAGGTGTAGGACGTACCGTATAGAAGTTAGTGCCATTTGAAGTTTTATCAGTGTTTGATTTGGGATTCAAGGGTAGCATAGCTTTGAGCGATAGCTTAAATTGACATGAGGCTCGAGTACTTTATTGTTACAAAATTTCAAGGTTTTATGACGCTCCAGTAAAAAGTTACAAGCATTTGTATGTTGCAAACTTTCATAGGTGTAGGACGTACCGTATAGAAGTTAGGGCCATTTGAAGTTTTATCAGTGTTTGAATTGGGACTCAAGGGTATCATAGCTTTGAGCGATAGCTTAAATTGACAAGAGGCTCGAGTACTTTATTGTTACAAAATTTCAAGGTTTTATGACGCTCCAGTAAAAAGTTACAAGCATTTGTATGTTGGAAACTTTGATAGGTGTAGGACGTACCGTATAGAAGCTAGGTCCATTTGAAGTTTTATCAGTGTTTGATTTGGAACTCAAGGGTAGCATATCTTTGAGCGATAGCTTAAATTGACAAGAGGCTCGAGTACTTTATTGTTACAAAATTTCAAGGTTTTATGACGCTCCAGTAAAAAGTTACAAGCATTTGTATGTTGCAAACTTTGATAGGTGTAGGATGTACCGTATAGAAGTTAGGGCCATTTGAAGATTTATCAGTGTTTGATTTGGGACTCAAGGGTAGCATAGCTTTGAGCGATAGCTCAAATTGACAAGAGGCTCGAGTACTTTATTGTTAAAGAATTTCAAGGTTTTATGACGCTCCGGTAAAAGTTACAAGCATTTGTGTGTTGCAAACTTTGATAGGTGTAGGACGTACCGTATAGAAGTTAGTGCCATTTGAAGTTTTATCAGTGTTTGATTTGGGATTCAAGGGTAGCATAGCTTTGAGCGATAGCTTAAATTGACAGGAGGCTCGAGTACTTTATTGTTACAAAATTTCAAGGTTTTATGACGCTCCAGTAAAAAGTTACAAGAATTTGTATGTTGAAAACTTTGATAGGTGTAGGACGTACCGTATAGAAGTTAGGGCTATTCGAAGATTTATCAGTGTTTGATTTGGGACTCAAGGGTAGCATAGCTTTGAGCGATAGCTCATATTGACAAGAGGCTCGAGTACTTTATTGTTACAAAATTTCAAGGTTTTATGGCGCTCAGTAAAAAGTTACCAGCATTTGTATGTTGGAAACTTTGATAGGTGTAGGACGTACCGTATAGAAGCTAGGGCCATTCGAAGTTTTATCAGTGTTTGATTTGGGACTCAAGGGTAGCATAGCTTTGAGCGATAGCTCAAATTGACAAGAGGCTCGAGTACTTTATTGTTACAAAATTTCAAGGTTTTATGACGCTCCAGTAAAAAGTTACAAGCATTTGTATGTTGCAAACTTTGATAGGTGTAGGACGTACCGTATAGAAGTTAGGGCCATTTGAAGATTTATCAGTGTTTTATTTGGGATTCAAGGGTAGCATAGCTTTGAGCGATTGCTCAAATTGACAAGAGGCTCGAGTACTTTATTGTTACAAAATTTTAAAGTTTTATGACACTCCAGTAAAAAGTTACAAGCGTTTGTATGTTGCAAACTTTGATAGGTGTAGGACGTACCGTATAGTAGTTAGGGCCATTTGAACTCTTCTCAGTGTTTGATTTGGGACCCAAGGGTAGCATAGCTTGAGCGATAGCTTAAATTGACAAGAGGCTCGAGTACTTTATTGTTACAAAATTTCAAGGTTTTATGACGCTCCAGTAAAAAGTTACAAGCATTTGTATGTTGCAAACTTTGATAGGTGTAGGACGTACCGTATAGAAGTTGGGGCCATTTGAAGTTTTATCAGTGTTTGATTTGGGACTCAAGGGTAGCATAGCTTTGTGCGATAGCTTAAATTGACAAGAGGCTCGAGAACCTTATTGTTACAAAATTTCAAAGCTTTATGACGCTCCAGTAAAAAGTTACAAGCATTTGTATGTTGCAAACTTTGATAGGTGTAGGACGTACCGTATAGAAGTTGGGGCCATTTGAAGTTTTATCAGTGTTTGATTTGGGACTCAAGGGTAGCATAGCTTTGTGCGATAGCTTAAATTGACCAGAGGCTCGAGAACCTTATTGTTATAAAATTTCAAAGTTTTATGACGCTCCAGTAAAAAGTTACAAGCATTTGTATGTTGGAAACTTTGATAGGTGTAGGACGTACCGTATAGAAGCTAGGACCATTTGAAGTTTTATCCGTGTTTTATTTGGGACTCAAGGGTAGCATAGCTTTGAGCGATAGCTCAAATTGACAACAGGCTCGAGTACTTTATTGTTGCAAAATTTCAAGGTTTTATGACGCTCCAGTAAAAAGTTACAAGCATTTGTATGTTGCAAAATTTGATAGGTGTAGGACGTACCGTATAGAAGTTGGGGCCATTTGAAGTTTTATCAGTGTTTGATTTCGGACTCAAGGGTAGCATAGCTTTGAGCGATAGCTTAAATTGACAAGAGGCTCGAGTACTTTATTGTTACAAAATTTCAAGGTTTTATGACGCTCCAGTAAAAAGTTACAAGCATTTGTATGTTGCAAACTTTGATAGGTGTAGGACGTACCGTATAGAAGCTAGGGCCATTTGAAGTTTTACCCGTGTTTGATTTGGGGCTCAAAGGTAGCATAGCTTTGAGCGATAGCTTAAATTGACAAGAGGCTCGAGTACTTTATTGTTACAAAATTTCAAGGTTTTATGACGCTCCAGTAAAAAGTTACAAGGATTTGTATGTTGGAAACTTTGATAGGTGTAGGACGTTCCGCATAGATCCTAAGGCCATTTGAAGTTGTATCAGTGTTTGATTTGGGACTCCAGGGTTGCATAGCTTTGAACGATAGCTCAAATTTACAAGAGGCTCGAGTACTTTATTGTTACAAAATTTCAAGGTTTTATGACGCTCCAGTAAAAAGTTACAAGCATTTGTATGTTGCAAACTTTGATAGGTGTAGGACGTACCGTATAGAAGTTAGGGCCATTTGAAGATTTATCAGTGTTTGATTTGGGACTCAAGGGTTGCATAGCTTTGAGCGATAGCTCAAATTGTCAAGAGGCTCGAGTACTTTATTGTTACAAAATTTCAAGGTTTTATGACGCTCCAGTAAAAAGTTACAAGCATTTGTATGTTGCAAACTTTGATAGGTGTAGGACGTACCGTATAGAAGTTAGGGCCATTTGAAGATTTATCAGTGTTTGATTTGGGACTCAAGAGTAGCATAGCTTTGAGCGATGGCTCAAATTGACAAGAGGCTCGAGTACTTTATTGTTACAAAATTTCAAGGTTTTATGACGCTCCAGTAAAAAGTTGCAAGCATTTGTATGTTGCAAACTTTGATAGGTGTAGGACGTACCGTATAGAAGTTAGGGCCATTTGAAGTTTTATCAGTGTTTGATTTGGGACTCAAGGGTATCATAGCTTTGAGCGATAGCTTAAATTGACAAGAGGCTCGAGTACTTTATTGTTACAAAATTTCAAGGTTTTATGACGCTCCAGTAAAAAGTTACAAGCATTTGTATGTTGGAAACTTTGATAGGTGTAGGCCGTACCGTATAGAAGTTAGGGCCATTTGAAGATTTATCAGTGTTTGATTTGGAACTCAAGGGTAGCATATCTTTGAGCGATACCTTAAATTGACAAGAGGCTCGAGTACTTTATTGTTAAAGAATTTCAAGGTTTTATGACGCTCCAGTAAAAGTTACAAGCATTTGTATGTTGCAAACTTTGATAGGTGTAGGACGTACCGTATAGAAGTTAGTGCCATTTGAAGTTTTATCAGTGTTTGATTTGGGATTCAAGGGTAGCATAGCTTTGAGCGATAACTTAAACTGACATGAGGCTCGAGTACTTTATTGTTACAAAATTTCAAGGTTTTATGACGCTCCAGTAAAAAGTTACAAGCATTTGTACGTTGAAAACTTTGATAGGTGTAGGACGTACCGTATAGAAGTTAGGGCTATTCGAAGATTTATCAGTGTTTGATTTGGGACTCAAGGGTAGCATAGCTTTGAGCGATAGCTCAAATTGACAAGAGGCTCGAGTACTTTATTGTTACAAAATTTCAAGGTTTTATGACGCTCCAGTAAAAAGTTACAAGCATTTGTATGTTGCAAACTTTGATAGGTGTAGGACGTACCGTATAGAAGTTAGGGTCATTTGAAGATTTATCAGTGTTTGATTTGGGAGTCAAGAGTAGCATAGCTTTGAGCGATGGCTCAAATTGACAAGAGGCTCGAGTACTTTATTGTTACAAAATTTCAAGGTTTTATGGCGCTCAAGTAAAAAGTTGCAAGCATTTGTATGTTGCAAACTTTGATAGGCGTAGGACGTACCGTATAGAAGTTAGGGCCATTTGAAGTTTTATCAGTGTTTGATTTGGGACTCAAGGGTATCATAGCTTTGAGCGATAGCTTAAATTGACAAGAGGCTCGAGTACTTTATTGTTACAAAATTTCAAGGTTTTATGACGCTCCAGTAAAAAGTTACAAGCATTTGTATGTTGGAAACTTTGATAGGTGTAGGACGTACCGTATAGAAGCTAGGTCCATTTGAAGTTTTATCAGTGTTTGATTTGGAACTCAAGGGTAGCATATCTTTGAGCGATAGCTTAAATTGACAAGAGGCTCGAGTACTTTATTGTTACAAAATTTCAAGGTTTTATGACGCTCCAGTAAAAAGTTACAAGCATTTGTATGTTGCAAACTTTGATAGGTGTAGGACGTACCGTATAGAAGTTAGGGCCATTTGAAGATTTATCAGTGTTTGATTTGGGACTCAAGGGTAGCATAGCTTTGAGCGATAGCTCAAATTGACAAGAGGCATAGTACTTTATTGTTAAAGAATTTCAAGGTTTTATGACGCTCCGGTAAAAGTTACAAGCATTTGTGTGTTGCAAACTTTGATAGGTGTAGGACGTACCGTATAGAAGTTAGTGCCATTTGAAGTTTTATCAGTGTTTGATTTGGGATTCAAGGGTAGCATAGCTTTGAGCGATAGCTTAAATTGACAGGAGGCTCAAGTACTTTATTGTTACAAAATTTCAAGGTTTTATGACGCTCCAGTAAAAAGTTACAAGAATTTGTATGTTGAAAACTTTGATAGGTGTAGGACGTACCGTATAGAAGTTAGGGCCATTCGAAGTTTTATCAGTATTTGATTTGGGACTCAAGGGTAGCATAGCTTTGAGCGATAGCTCAAATTGACAAGAGGCTCGAGTACTTTTTGTTACAAAGTTTCAAGGTTTTATGACGCTCCAGTAAAAAGTTACAAGCATTTGTATGTTGCAAACTTTGATAGGTGTAGGACGTACCGTATAGAAGTTAGGGCCATTTGAAGATTTATCAGTGTTTTATTTGGGACTCAAGGGTAGCATAGCTTTGAGCGATTGCTCAAATTGACAAGAGGCTCGAGTACTGTATTGTTACAAAATTTCAAGGTTTTATGACGCTCCAGTAAAAAGTTACAAGCGTTTGTATGTTGCAAACTTTGATAGGTGTAGGACGTACCGTATAGTAGTTAGGGCCATTTGAACTCTTCTCAGTGTTTGATTTGGGACCCAAGGGTAGCATAGCTTGAGCGATAGCTTAAATTGACAAGAGGCTCGAGTACTTTATTGTTACAAAATGTCAAGGTTTTATGACGCTCCAGTAAAAAGTTACAAGCATTTGTATGTTGCAAACTTTGATAGGTGTAGGACGTACCGTATAGAAGTTGGGGCCATTTGAAGTTTTATCAGTGTTTGATTTGGGACTCAAGGGTAGCATAGCTTTGTGCGATAGCTTAAATTGACAAGAGGCTCGAGAACCTTATTGTTACAAAATTTCAAAGCTTTATGACGCTCCAGTAAAAAGTTACAAGCATTTGTATGTTGCAAACTTTGATAGGTGTAGGACGTACCGTATAGAAGTTGGGGCCATTTGAAGTTTTATCAGTGTTTGATTTGGGACTCAAGGGTAGCATAGCTTTGTGCGATAGCTTAAATTGACCAGAGGCTCGAGAACCTTATTGTTATAAAATTTCAAAGTTTTATGACGCTCCAGTAAAAAGTTACAAGCATTTGTATGTTGGAAACTTTGATAGGTGTAGGACGTACCGTATAGAAGCTAGGACCATTTGAAGATTTATCCGTGTTTTATTTGGGACTCAAGGGTAGCATAGCTTTGAGCGATAGCTCAAATTGACAACAGGCTCGAGTACTTTATTGTTGCAAAATTTCAAGGTTTTATGACGCTCCAGTAAAAAGTTACAAGCATTTGTATGTTGCAAAATTTGATAGGTGTAGGACGTACCGTATAGAAGTTGGGGCCATTTGAAGTTTTATCAGTGTTTGATTTCGGACTCAAGGGTAGCATAGCTTTGAGCGATAGCTTAAATTGACAAGAGGCTCGAGTACTTTATTGTTACAAAATTTCAAGGTTTTATGACGCTCCAGTAAAAAGTTACAAGCATTTGTATGTTGCAAACTTTGATAGGTGTAGGACGTACCGTATAGAAGCTAGGGCCATTTGAAGTTTTACCCGTGTTTGATTTGGGGCTCAAAGGTAGCATAGCTTTGAGCGATAGCTTAAATTGACAAGAGGCTCGAGTACTTTATTGTTACAAAATTTCAAGGTTTTATGACGCTCCAGTAAAAAGTTACAAGGATTTGTATGTTGGAAACTTTGATAGGTGTAGGACGTTCCGCATAGATCCTAAGGCCATTTGAAGTTGTATCAGTGTTTGATTTGGGACTCCAGGGTTGCATAGCTTTGAACGATAGCTCAAATTTACAAGAGGCTCGAGTACTTTATTGTTACAAAATTTCAAGGTTTTATGACGCTCCAGTAAAAAGTTACAAGCATTTGTATGTTGCAAACTTTGATAGGTGTAGGACGTACCGTATAGAAGTTAGGGCCATTTGAAGATTTATCAGTGTTTGATTTGGGACTCAAGGGTTGCATAGCTTTTAGCGATAGCTCAAATTGTCAAGAGGCTCGAGTACTTTATTGTTACAAAATTTCAAGGTTTTATGACGCTCCAGTAAAAAGTTACAAGCATTTGTATGTTGCAAACTTTGATAGGTGTAGGACGTACCGTATAGAAGTTAGGACCATTTGAAGATTTATCAGTGTTTGATTTGGGACTCAAGAGTAGCATAGCTTTGAGCGATGGCTCAAATTGACAAGAGGCTCGAGTACTTTATTGTTACAAAATTTCAAGGTTTTATGACGCTCCAGTAAAAAGTTGCAAGCATTTGTATGTTGCAAACTTTGATAGGTGTAGGACGTACCGTATAGAAGTTAGGGCCATTTGAAGTTTTATCAGTGTTTGATTTGGGACTCAAGGGTATCATAGCTTTGAGCGATAGCTTAAATTGACAAGAGGCTCGAGTACTTTATTGTTACAAAATTTCAAGGTTTTATGACGCTCCAGTAAAAAGTTACAAGCATTTGTATGTTGGAAACTTTGATAGGTGTAGGACGTACCGTATAGAAGCTAGGTCCATTTGAAGTTTTATCAGTGTTTGATTTGGAACTCAAGGGTAGCATATCTTTGAGCGATAGCTTAAATTGACAAGAGGCTCGAGTACTTTATTGTTACAAAATTTCAAGGTTTTATGACGCTCCAGTAAAAAGTTACAAGCATTTGTATGTTGCAAACTTTGATAGGTGTAGGCCGTACCGTATAGAAGTTAGGGCCATTTGAAGATTTATCAGTGTTTGATTTGGGACTCAAGGGTAGCATAGCTTTGAGCGATAGCTCAAATTGACAAGAGGCTCGAGTACTTTATTGTTAAAGAATTTCAAGGTTTTATGACGCTCCAGTAAAAGTTACAGGCATTTGTATGTTGCAAACTTTGATAGGTGTAGGACGTACCGTATAGAAGTTAGTGCCATTTGAAGTTTTATCAGTGTTTGATTTGGGATTCAAGGGTAGCATAGCTTTGAGCGATAACTTAAACTGACATGAGGCTCGAGTACTTTATTGTTACAAAATTTCAAGGTTTTATGACGCTCCAGTAAAAAGTTACAAGCATTTGTATGTTGAAAACTTTGATAGGTGTAGGACGTACCGTATAGAAGTTAGGGCTATTCGAAGATTTATCAGTGTTTGATTTGGGACTCAAGGGTAGCATAGCTTTGAGCGATAGCTCAAATTGACAAGAGGCTCGAGTACTTTATTGTTACAAAATTTCAAGGTTTTATGACGCTCCAGTAAAAAGTTACAAGCATTTGTATGTTGCAAACTTTGATAGGTGTAGGACGTACCGTATAGAAGTTAGGGTCATTTGAAGATTTATCAGTGTTTGATTTGGGAGTCAAGAGTAGCATAGCTTTGAGCGATGGCTCAAATTGACAAGAGGCTCGAGTACTTTATTGTTACAAAATTTCAAGGTTTTATGGCGCTCAAGTAAAAAGTTGCAAGCATTTGTATGTTGCAAACTTTGATAGGCGTAGGACGTACCGTATAGAAGTTAGGGCCATTTGAAGTTTTATCAGTATTTGATTTGGGACTCAAGGGTATCATAGCTTTGAGCGATAGCTTAAATTGACAAGAGGCTCGAGTACTTTATTGTTACAAAATTTCAAGGTTTTATGACGCTCCAGTAAAAAGTTACAAGCATTTATATGTTGGAAACTTTGATAGGTGTAGGACGTACCGTATAGAAGCTAGGTCCATTTGAAGTTTTATCAGTGTTTGATTTGGAACTCAAGGGTAGCATATCTTTGAGCGATAGCTTAAATTGACAAGAGGCTCGAGTACTTTATTGTTACAAAATTTCAAGGTTTTATGACGCTCCAGTAAAAAGTTACAAGCATTTGTATGTTGCAAACTTTGATAGGTGTAGGACGTACCGTATAGAAGTTAGGGCCATTTGAAGATTTATCAGTGTTTGATTTGGGACTCAAGGGTAGCATAGCTTTGAGCGATAGCTCAAATTGACAAGAGGCATAGTACTTTATTGTTAAAGAATTTCAAGGTTTTATGACGCTCCGGTAAAAGTTACAAGCATTTGTGTGTTGCAAACTTTGATAGGTGTAGGACGTACCGTATAGAAGTTAGTGCCATTTGAAGTTTTATCAGTGTTTGATTTGGGATTCAAGGGTAGCATAGCTTTGAGCGATAGCTTAAATTGACAGGAGGCTCGAGTACTTTATTGTTACAAAATTTCAAGGTTTTATGACGCTCCAGTAAAAAGTTACAAGAATTTGTATGTTGAAAACTTTGATAGGTGTAGGACGTACCGTATAGAAGTTAGGGCCATTCGAAGTTTTATCAGTATTTGATTTGGGACTCAAGGGTAGCATAGCTTTGAGCGATAGCTCAAATTGACAAGAGGCTCGAGTACTTTATTGTTACAAAATTTCAAGGTTTTATGACGCTCCAGTAAAAAGTTACAAGCATTTGTATGTTGCAAACTTTGATAGGTGTAGGACGTACCGTATAGAAGTTAGGGCCATTTGAAGATTTATCAGTGTTTGATTTGGGACTCAAGGGTAGCATAGCTTTGAGCGATTGCTCAAATTGACAAGAGGCTCGAGTACTTTATTGTTACAAAATTTCAAGGTTTTATGACGCTCCAGTAAAAAGTTACAAGCGTTTGTATGTTGCAAACTTTGATTGGTGTAGGACGTACCGTATAGTAGTTAGGGCCATTTGAACTCTTATCAGTGTTTGATTTGGCACCCAAGGGTAGCATAGCTTGAGCGATAGCTTAAATTGACAAGAGGCTCGAGTACTTTATTGTTACAAAATTTCAAGGTTTTATGACGCTCCAGTAAAAAGTTACAAGGATTTGTATGTTGCAAACTTTGATAGGTGTAGGACGTTCCGCATAGATCCTAAGGCCATTTGAAGTTGTATCAGTGTTTGATTTGGGACTCCAGGGTTGCATAGCTTTGAACGATAGCTCAAATTTACAAGAGGCTCGAGTACTTTATTGTTACAAAATTTCAAGGTTTTATGACGCTCCAGTAAAAAGTTACAAGCATTTGTATGTTGCAAACTTTGATAGGTGTAGGACGTACCGTATAGAAGTTAGGGCCATTTGAAGATTTATCAGTGTTTGATTTGGGACTCAAGGGTTGCATAGCTTTGAGCGATAGCTCAAATTGTCAAGAGGCTCGAGTACTTTATTGTTACAAAATTTCAAGGTTTTATGACGCTCCAGTAAAAATTTACAAGCATTTGTATGTTGCAAACTTTGATAGGTGTAGGACGTACCGTATAGAAGTTAGGGCCATTCGAAGTTTTATCAGTATTTGATTTGGGACTCAAGGGTAGCATAGCTTTGAGCGATAGCTCAAATTGACAAGAGGCTCGAGTACTTTATTGTTACAAAATTTCAAGGTTTTATGACGCTCCAGTAAAAAGTTACAAGCATTTGTATGTTGCAAACTTTGATAGGTGTAGGACGTACCGTATAGAAGTTAGGGCCATTTGAAGATTTATCAGTGTTTGATTTGGGACTCAAGGGTAGCATAGCTTTGAGCGATTGCTCAAATTGACAAGAGGCTCGAGTACTTTATTGTTACAAAATTTCAAGGTTTTATGACGCTCCAGTAAAAAGTTACAAGCGTTTGTATGTTGCAAACTTTGATTGGTGTAGGACGTACCGTATAGTAGTTAGGGCCATTTGAACTCTTATCAGTGTTTGATTTGGGACCCAAGGGTAGCATAGCTTGAGCGATAGCTTAAATTGACAAGAGGCTCGAGTACTTTATTGTTACAAAATTTCAAGGTTTTATGACGCTCCAGTAAAAAGTTACAAGGATTTGTATGTTGGAAACTTTGATAGGTGTAGGACGTTCCGCATAGATCCTAAGGCCATTTGAAGTTGTATCAGTGTTTGATTTGGGACTCCAGGGTTGCATAGCTTTGAACGATAGCTCAAATTTACAAGAGGCTCGAGTACTTTATTGTTACAAAATTTCAAGGTTTTATGACGCTCCAGTAAAAAGTTACAAGCATTTGTATGTTGCAAACTTTGATAGGTGTAGGACGTACCGTATAGAAGTTAGGGCCATTTGAAGATTTATCAGTGTTTGATTTGGGACTTAAGGGTTGCATAGCTTTGAGCGATAGCTCAAATTGTCAAGAGGCTCGAGTACTTTATTGTTACAAAATTTCAAGGTTTTATGACGCTCCAGTAAAAAGTTACAAGCATTTGTATGTTGCAAACTTTGATAGGTGTAGGACGTACCGTATAGAAGTTAGGGCCATTTGAAGATTTATCAGTGTTTGATTTGGGACTCAAGAGTAGCATAGCTTTGAGCGATGGCTCAAATTGACAAGAGGCTCGAGTACTTTATTGTTACAAAATTTCAAGGTTTTATGACGCTCCAGTAAAAAGTTGCAAGCATTTGTATGTTGCAAACTTTGATAGGTGTAGGACGTACCGTATAGAAGTTAGGGCCATTTGAAGTTTTATCAGTGTTTGATTTGGGACTCAAGGGTATCATAGCTTTGAGCGATAGCTTAAATTGACAAGAGGCTCGAGTACTTTATTGTTACAAAATTTCAAGGTTTTATGACGCTCCAGTAAAAAGTTACAAGCATTTGTATGTTGGAAACTTTGATAGGTGTAGGACGTACCGTATAGAAGCTAGGTCCATTTGAAGTTTTATCAGTGTTTGATTTGGAACTCAAGGGTAGCATATCTTTGAGCGATAGCTTAAATTGACAAGAGGCTCGAGTACTTTATTGTTACAAAATTTCAAGGTTTTATGACGCTCCAGTAAAAAGTTACAAGCATTTGTATGTTGCAAACTTTGATAGGTGTAGGCCGTACCGTATAGAAGTTAGGGCCATTTGAAGATTTATCAGTGTTTGATTTGGGACTCAAGGGTAGCATAGCTTTGAGCGATAGCTCAAATTGACAAGAGGCTCGAGTACTTTATTGTTAAAGAATTTCAAGGTTTTATGACGCTCCGGTAAAAGTTACAAGCATTTGTGTGTTGCAAACTTTGATAGGTGTAGGACGTACCGTATAGAAGTTAGTGCCATTTGAAGTTTTATCAGTGTTTGATTTGGGATTCAAGGGTAGCATAGCTTTGAGCGATAGCTTAAATTGACAGGAGGCTCGAGTACTTTATTGTTACAAAATTTCAAGGTTTTATGACGCTCCAGTAAAAAGTTACAAGAATTTGTATGTTGAAAACTTTGATAGGTGTAGGACGTACCGTATAGAAGTTAGGGCCATTCGAAGTTTTATCAGTATTTGATTTGGGACTCAAGGGTAGCATAGCTTTGAGCGATAGCTCAAATTGACAAGAGGCTCGAGTACTTTATTGTTACAAAATTTCAAGGTTTTATGACGCTCCAGTAAAAAGTTACAAGCATTTGTATGTTGCAAACTTTGATAGGTGTAGGACGTACCGTATAGAAGTTAGGGCCATTTGAAGATTTATCAGTGTTTGATTTGGGACTCAAGGGTAGCATAGCTTTGAGCGATTGCTCAAATTGACAAGAGGCTCGAGTACTTTATTGTTACAAAATTTCAAGGTTTTATGACGCTCCAGTAAAAAGTTACAAGCGTTTGTATGTTGCAAACTTTGATTGGTGTAGGACGTACCGTATAGTAGTTAGGGCCATTTGAACTCTTATCAGTGTTTGATTTGGCACCCAAGGGTAGCATAGCTTGAGCGATAGCTTAAATTGACAAGAGGCTCGAGTACTTTATTGTTACAAAATTTCAAGGTTTTATGACGCTCCAGTAAAAAGTTACAAGGATTTGTATGTTGGAAACTTTGATAGGTGTAGGACGTTCCGCATAGATCCTAAGGCCATTTGAAGTTGTATCAGTGTTTGATTTGGGACTCCAGGGTTGCATAGCTTTGAACGATAGCTCAAATTTACAAGAGGCTCGAGTACTTTATTGTTACAAAATTTCAAGGTTTTATGACGCTCCAGTAAAAAGTTACAAGCATTTGTATGTTGCAAACTTTGATAGGTGTAGGACGTACCGTATAGAAGTTAGGGCCATTTGAAGATTTATCAGTGTTTGATTTGGGACTCAAGGGTTGCATAGCTTTGAGCGATAGCTCAAATTGACAAGAGGCTCGAGTACTTTATTGTTACAAAATTTCAAGGTTTTATGACGCTCCAGTAAAAAGTTACAAGCGTTTGTATGTTGCAAACTTTGATTGGTGTAGGACGTACCGTATAGAAGTTAGTGCCATTTGAAGTTTTATCAGTGTTTGATTTGGGATTCAAGGGTAGCATAGCTTTGAGCGATAGCTTAAATTGACAGGAGGCTCGAGTACTTTATTGTTACAAAATTTCAAGGTTTTATGACGCTCCAGTAAAAAGTTACAAGAATTTGTATGTTGAAAACTTTGATAGGTGTAGGACGTACCGTATAGAAGTTAGGGCCATTTGAACTCTTATCAGTGTTTGATTTGGCACCCAAGGGTAGCATAGCTTGAGCGATAGCTTAAATTGACAAGAGGCTCGAGTACTTTATTGTTACAAAATTTCAAGGTTTTATGACGCTCCAGTAAAAATTTACAAGCATTTGTATGTTGCAAACTTTGATAGGTGTAGGACGTACCGTATAGAAGTTAGGGCCATTCGAAGTTTTATCAGTATTTGATTTGGGACTCAAGGGTAGCATAGCTTTGAGCGATAGCTCAAATTGACAAGAGGCTCGAGTACTTTATTGTTACAAAATTTCAAGGTTTTATGACGCTCCAGTAAAAAGTTACAAGCATTTGTATGTTGCAAACTTTGATAGGTGTAGGACGTACCGTATAGAAGTTAGGGCCATTTGAAGATTTATCAGTGTTTGATTTGGGACTCAAGGGTAGCATAGCTTTGAGCGATTGCTCAAATTGACAAGAGGCTCGAGTACTTTATTGTTACAAAATTTCAAGGTTTTATGACGCTCCAGTAAAAAGTTACAAGCGTTTGTATGTTGCAAACTTTGATTGGTGTAGGACGTACCGTATAGTAGTTAGGGCCATTTGAACTCTTATCAGTGTTTGATTTGGGACCCAAGGGTAGCATAGCTTGAGCGATAGCTTAAATTGACAAGAGGCTCGAGTACTTTATTGTTACAAAATTTCAAGGTTTTATGACGCTCCAGTAAAAAGTTACAAGGATTTGTATGTTGGAAACTTTGATAGGTGTAGGACGTTCCGCATAGATCCTAAGGCCATTTGAAGTTGTATCAGTGTTTGATTTGGGACTCCAGGGTTGCATAGCTTTGAACGATAGCTCAAATTTACAAGAGGCTCGAGTACTTTATTGTTACAAAATTTCAAGGTTTTATGACGCTCCAGTAAAAAGTTACAAGCATTTGTATGTTGCAAACTTTGATAGGTGTAGGACGTACCGTATAGAAGTTAGGGTCATTTGAAGATTTATCAGTGTTTGATTTGGGACTTAAGGGTTGCATAGCTTTGAGCGATAGCTCAAATTGTCAAGAGGCTCGAGTACTTTATTGTTACAAAATTTCAAGGTTTTATGACGCTCCAGTAAAAAGTTACAAGCATTTGTATGTTGCAAACTTTGATAGGTGTAGGACGTACCGTATAGAAGTTAGGGCCATTTGAAGATTTATCAGTGTTTGATTTGGGACTCAAGAGTAGCATAGCTTTGAGCGATGGCTCAAATTGACAAGAGGCTCGAGTACTTTATTGTTACAAAATTTCAAGGTTTTATGACGCTCCAGTAAAAAGTTGCAAGCATTTGTATGTTGCAAACTTTGATAGGTGTAGGACGTACCGTATAGAAGTTAGGGCCATTTGAAGTTTTATCAGTGTTTGATTTGGGACTCAAGGGTATCATAGCTTTGAGCGATAGCTTAAATTGACAAGAGGCTCGAGTACTTTATTGTTACAAAATTTCAAGGTTTTATGACGCTCCAGTAAAAAGTTACAAGCATTTGTATGTTGGAAACTTTGATAGGTGTAGGACGTACCGTATAGAAGCTAGATCCATTTGAAGTTTTATCAGTGTTTGATTTGGAACTCAAGGGTAGCATATCTTTGAGCGATAGCTTAAATTGACAAGAGGCTCGAGTACTTTATTGTTACAAAATTTCAAGGTTTTATGACGCTCCAGTAAAAAGTTACAAGCATTTGTATGTTGCAAACTTTGATAGGTGTAGGACGTACCGTATAGAAGTTAGTGCCATTTGAAGTTTTATCAGTGTTTAATTTGGGATTCAAGGGTAGCATAGCTTTGAGCGATAACTTAAACTGACATGAGGCTCGAGTACTTTATTGTTACAAAATTTCAAGGTTTTATGACGCTCCAGTAAAAAGTTACAAGCATTTGTATGTTGAAAACTTTGATAGGTGTAGGACGTACCGTATAGAAGTTAGGGCTATTCGAAGATTTATCAGTGTTTGATTTGGGACTCAAGGGTAGCATAGCTTTGAGCGATAGCTCAAATTGACAAGAGGCTCGAGTACTTTATTGTTACAAAATTTCAAGGTTTTATGACGCTCCAGTAAAAAGTTACAAGCATTTGTATGTTGCAAACTTTGATAGGTGTAGGACGTACCGTATAGAAGTTAGGGTCATTTGAAGATTTATCAGTGTTTGATTTGGGAGTCAAGAGTAGCATAGCTTTGAGCGATGGCTCAAATTGACAAGAGGCTCGAGTACTTTATTGTTACAAAATTTCAAGGTTTTATGGCGCTCCAGTAAAAAGTTGCAAGCATTTTTATGTTGCAAACTTTGATAGGCGTAGGACGTACCGTATAGAAGTTAGGGCCATTTGAAGTTTTATCAGTGTTTGATTTGGGACTCAAGGGTATCATAGCTTTGAGCGATAGCTTAAATTGACAAGAGGCTCGAGTAGTTTATTGTTACAAAATTTCAAGGTTTTATGACGCTCCAGTAAAAAGTTACAAGCATTTGTGTGTTGGAAACTTTGATAGGTGTAGGACGTACCGTATAGAAGCTAGGTCCATTTGAAGTTTTATCAGTGTTTGATTTGGAACTCAAGGGTAGCATATCTTTGAGCGATAGCTTAAATTGACGAGAGGCTCGAGTACTTTATTGTTACAAAATTTCAAGGTTTTATGACGCTCCAGTAAAAAGTTACAAGCATTTGTATGTTGCAAACTTTGATAGGTGTAGGACGTACCGTATAGAAGTTAGGGCCATTTGAAGATTTATCAGTGTTTGATTTGGGACTCAAGGGTAGCATAGCTTTGAGCGATAGCTCAAATTGACAAGAGGCATAGTACTTTATTGTTAAAGAATTTCAAGGTTTTATGACGCTCCGGTAAAAGTTACAAGCATTTGTGTGTTGCAAACTTTGATAGGTGTAGGACGTACCGTATAGAAGTTAGTGCCATTTGAAGTTTTATCAGTTTTTGATTTGGGATTCAAGGGTAGCATAGCTTTGAGCGATAGCTTAAACTGACAGGAGGCTCGAGTAGTTTATTGTTACAAAATTTCAAGGTTTTATGACGCTCCAGTAAAAAGTTACAAGAATTTGTATGTTGAAAACTTTGATATTTGTAGGACGTACCGTATAGAAGTTAGGGCCATTCGAAGTTTTATCAGTATTTGATTTGGGACTCAAGGGTAGCATAGCTTTGAGCGATAGCTCAAATTGACAAGAGGCTCGAGTACTTTATTGTTACAAAATTTCAAGGTTTTATGACGCTCCAGTAAAAAGTTACAAGCATTTGTATGTTGCAAACTTTGATAGGTGTAGGACGTACCGTATAGAAGTTAGGGCCATTTGAAGATTTATCAGTGTTTGATTTGGGACTCAAGGGTAGCATAGCTTTGAGCGATTGCTCAAATTGACAAGAGGCTCGAGTACTTTATTGTTACAAAATTTCAAGGTTTTATGACGCTCCAGTAAAAAGTTACAAGCGTTTGTATGTTGCAAACTTTGATTGGTGTAGGACGTACCGTATAGTAGTTAGGGCCATTTGAACTCTTATCAGTGTTTGATTTGGGACCCAAGGGTAGCATAGCTTGAGCGATAGCTTAAATTGACAAGAGGCTCGAGTACTTTATTGTTACAAAATTTCAAGGTTTTATGACGCTCCAGTAAAAAGTTACAAGCATTTACATGTTGCAAACTTTGATAGGTATAGGACGTACCGTATAGAAGCTATAACTATTTGAAGTTTTATCCGTGTTTGATTTGGGACTCAAGGGTAGCATAGCTTTGAGCGATAGCTCAAATTGACAGGAGGCTCGAGTACTTTATTGTTACAAAATTTCAAAGTTTTATGACGCTCCAGTAAAAAGTTACAAGCATTTGTATGTTGCAAACTTTGATAGGTGTAGGACGTACCATATAGAAGTTGGGGCCATTTGAAGTTTTATCAGTGTTTGATTTCGGATTCAAGGGTAGCATAGCTTTGAGCGATAGCTTAAATTGACAAGAGGCTCGAGTACTTTATTGTTACAAAATTTCAAGGTTTTATGACGCTCCAGTAAAAAGTTACAAGCATTTGTATGTTGCAAACTTTGATAGGTGTAGGACGTACCGTATAGAAGTTGGGGCCATTTGAAGTTTTATCAGTGTTTGATTTCGGACTCAAGGGTAGCATAACTTTGAGCGATAGCTTAAATTGACAAGAGGCTCGAGTACTTTATTGTTACAAAATTTCAAGGTTTTATGACCCTCCAGTAAAAAGTTACAAGCATTTGTATGTTGCAAACTTTGATAGGTGTAGGACGTACCGTATAAAAGTTGGGGCCATTTGAAGTTTTATCAGTGTTCGATTTGGGACTCAAGGGTAGCATAGCTTTGAGCGATAGCTTAAATTGACAAGATGCTCGAGTACCTTATTGTTACAAAATTTGAAGGTTTTATGACGCTCCAGTAAAAAGTTACAAGCATTTGTACGTTGCAAAATTTGAGAGGTGTAGGACGTACCGTATAGAAGTTGGGGCCATTTGAAGTTTTATCAGTGTTTGATTTCGGACTCAAGGGTAGCATAGCTTTGAGCGATAGCTTAAATTGACAAGAGGCTCGAGTACTTTATTGTTACAAAATTTCAAGGTTTTATGACGCTCCAGTAAAAAGTTACAAGCATTTGTATGTTGCAAATTTTGATAGGTGTAGGACGTACCGTATAGAAGTTAGGGCCATTTGAAGTTTTATCAGTGTTTGATTTGGGATTCAAGGGTAGCATAGCTTTGAGCGATAGCTTAAATTGACAAGAGGCTAGAGTACTTTATTGTTACAAAATTTCAAGGTTTTATGACGCTCCAGTAAGAAGTAACAAGCATTTGTATGTTGCAAACTTTGATAGGTGTAGGACGTACCGTATAGAAGTTAGGGCCACTTGAAGTTTTGTCAGTGTTTGATTTGGGACTCAAGGGTAGCATAGCTTTGAGCGATAGCTTAAATTGACAAGAGGCTCGTGTACTTTATTGTTACAAAACTTCAAGGTTTTATGACGCTCCAGTAAAAAGTTACAAGCATTTGTATGTTGGAAACTTTGAGAGGTGTAGGACGTACCGTATAGAAACTAGGACCATTTGAAGTTTTATCCGTGTTTCATTTGGGACTCAAGGGTAGCATAGCTTTGAGCGATGGCTCAAATTGACAAGAGGCTCGAGTACTTTATTGTTACAAAATTTCAAGGTTTTATGACGCTCCAGTAAAAACTTACAAGCATTTGTATGTTGCAAACTTTGATAGTTGTAGGACGTACCGTATAGAAGTTGGGGCCATTTGAAGTTTTATCAGTGTTTGATTTCGGACTCAAGGGTAACATAGCTTTGAGCGATAGCTTAAATGGACAAGAGGCTCGAGTACTTTATTGTTACAAAATGTCAAGGTTTTATGACGCTCCAGTAAAAAGTTACAAGCATTTGTATGTTGCAAGCTTTGATAGGTGTAGGACGTACCGTATAAAAGTCAGGGCCATTTGAAGTTTTATCAATGTTTGATTTGGGATTCAAGGGTAGCATAGCTTTGAGCGATAGCTTAAATTGACAAGAGGCTAGAGTACTTTATTGTTACAAAATTTCAAGGTTTTATGACGCTCCAGTAAGAAGTAACAAGCATTTGTATGTTGCAAACTTTGATAGGTGTAGGACGTACCGTATAGAAGTTAGGGCCACTTGAAGTTTTGTCAGTGTTTGATTTGGGACTCAAGGGTAGCATAGCTTTGAGCGATAGCTTAAATTGACAAGAGGCTCGTGTACTTTATTGTTACAAAACTTCAAGGTTTTATGACGCTCCAGTAAAAAGTTACAAGCATTTGTATGTTGCAAACTTTGATAGTTGTAGGACGTACCGTATAGAAGTTGGGGCCATTTTAAGTTTTATCAGTGTTTCATTTGGGACTCAAGGGTAGCATAGCTTTGAGCGATAGCTTAAATTGACAAGCGGCTCGAGTACTTTATTGTTACAAAATTTCAAGGTTTTATGACGGTCCAGTAAAAAGTTACAAGCATTTGTATGTTGGAAACTTTGATAGGTGTAGGACGTACCGTATAGAAGCTAGGGCCATTTGAAGTTTTACCCGTGTTTGATTTGGGTCTCAAGGGTAGCATAGCTTTGAGCGATAGCTTAAATTGACAAGAGGCTCGAGTACTTTATTGTTACAAAACTTCAAGGTTTTATGACGCTCCAGTAAAAAGTTACAACCATTTGTATTTTGCAAACTTTGATAGGTGTAGGACGTACCTTATAGAAGTTGGGGCCATTTTAAGTTTTATCAGTGTTTCATTTGGGACTCAAGGGTAGCATAGCTTTGAGCGATAGCTTAAATTGACAAGCGGCTCTAGTACTTTATTGTTACAAAATTTCAAGGTTTTGTGACGCTCCAGTAAAAATTTACACGCATTTGTACGTTGCAAACTTTGATAGGTGTAGGACGTACCGTATAGAAGTTAGAGTCATTCGAAGATTTATCAGTGTTTGATTTGGGACTCAAGGGTAGCATAGCTTTGAGCGATAGCTCCAATTGACAAGAGGCTCGAGTACTTTATTGTTACAAAATTTCAAGGTTTTATGACGCTCCAGTAAAAAGTTACAAGCATTTGTATGTTGCAATCTTTGATAGGTGTAGGACGTACCGTATAGAAGTTAGGGCCATTTGAAGTTTTGTCAGTGTTTGAGTTGGGACTCAAGGTTAGCATAGCTTTGAGCGATAGCTTAAATTTGCAAGAGGCTCGAGTACTTTATTGTTACAAAATTTCAAGGTTTTATGACGCTCCAGTAAAAAGTTACAAGCATTTGTATGCTGCAAACTTTGATAGGTGTAGGACGTACCGTATAGAAGTTGGGGCCATTTGAAGTGTTATCAGTGTTTGATTTCGGACTCAAGGGTAGCATAGCTTTGAGCGATAGCTTAAATTGACAAGAGGCTAGAGTACTTCATTGTTACAAAATTTCAAGGTTTTATGACGCTCCAGTAAAAAGTTACAAGCATTTGTATGTTGCAAACTTTGATAGGTGTAGGACGTACCGTATAGAAGTTGGGGCCATTTGAAGTTTTATCAGTGTTTGATTTGGGACTCAAGGGTAGCATAGCTTTGTGCGATAGCTTAAATTGACAAGAGGCTCGAATAATTTATTGTTACAAAATTTCAAGGTTTTATGACGCTCCAGTAAAAAGTTACAAGCATTTGTATGTTGGAAACTTTGATAGGTGTAGGACGTACCGTATAGAAGCTAGGACTATTTGAAGTTTTATCCGTGTTTGATTTGGGACTCAAGGGTAGCATAGCTTTGAGCGATAGCTCAAATTGACAGGAGGCTCGAGTACTTTATTGTTACAGAATTTCAAGGTTTTATGACGCTCCAGTAAAAAGTTACAAGCATTTGTATGTTGCAAACTTTGATAGGTGTAGGACGTACCGTATAGAAGTTGGGGCCATTTGAAGTTTTATCAGTGTTTGATTTCGGACTCAAGGGTAGCATAGCTTTGAGCGATAGCTTAAATTGACAAGAGGCTCGAGTACTTTATTGTTACAAAATTTCAAGGTTTTATGACGCTCCAGTAAAAAGTTACAAGCATTTGTATGTTGCAAACTTTGATAGGTGTAGGACGTACCGTATAGAAGTTGGGGCCATTTGAAGTTTTATCAGTGTTTGATTTCGGACTCAATGCGGAGTCTCTCTCCGATTCCATTTTAAATTGTTTAAATAAATTAATTTTGTTACCTTTATATTTTCACTTTTAATTTTAGTGTCTGAGAAAAGTGGCAATGCAAAGATCTTTTTCTTTTAAAGTGTAAAAATTACAGATCACTTAAAATTTATTTGCCTAAATTACAGTTTTCCTTAGAACTTATACTTAAACTTTATTTGCCTAAATTACAGTTTTCCTTAGAACTTATACTTCTCACACTTAAATGCTTTCTTCAACGTATGCGACACGTTTCGTGATTGACTGCTAAACATCAACTGAATCGGCACGCAGTATTGCCGACCAGCTCTCCTCCGCTGCCTGCGTCAGCACTCTCATTAAAATAAAGATGGCTGCGGCCTGCTACACGACTTTGGCGGGACCCAATGAGGGGAATTCTCTCCGCACTGAGCCCCGCGCAGAGTCGCATGGTGACGGTGCGCAGGCAGCAGCCGTTGACAGGAGGGCTCCGGCGCGAACATGCCGCCCCCTTGCAGTATTGCAAGAGAGATGACGACCTATTCCCGCCGGCTCCCATCCTGGTGCACCCCTCAATGTAAGAGGCGATGATGCCGCCGGTGGCACCGGGAGCACCCAGGCTGTTCGCAGCTGTGGGTGAAGTGTTTCACCCCCAGGCACACGAAACACAGCTTCCGGTTTCCGACCGCATCTCTCCTGCGCCGCGAGGACAAGGACAGGAACTCCTTGCACACTGCGATGGTGTGCCCCCAGCGCTTGCACATCTCGCACGGGCGTTGGGGAGCCGCTGTCGGGTGTACGACTACCGCTGCTGTTTGGGCTGTCGCAGCCACCAGTGGGGCGCGAGATGTCGCAGCCTCCACTGCGGCGCGGGACATCGGATGGGGCGTCCGTGGTGCAACGCCCCCTGGCGTGGACCCGTGATTGGGAAGGCGGCGGACGCTCATCGGCCCCGTCGGTAGCGAACGCGCGGCAGATGATG
The DNA here is from genome assembly GCA_920105625.2 of Clusia tigrina. Classification (NCBI taxonomy): domain Eukaryota; kingdom Metazoa; phylum Arthropoda; class Insecta; order Diptera; family Clusiidae; genus Clusia; species Clusia tigrina. The sequence continues at coordinate 104,514,471 of OV050033.1, read as the reverse complement.
CAGACCGGGCTCGGGGGCGCGATGGCGACACTGCCGCTGTAGTGGTGGCCTCAAGATGGTCATCGTGGTCGCGAGACGGAGCCACTGCTCCCGGAGGGCGGTATGTTGCAGACCCCTGTAGCATCACGGGGGCTGGGAACACCAACTGTACCCTCGGAGCACAGGTAAGGCACGGCCCGATGTAGCGTCTTCCATGCCAGTCAGCTCGGCACGATGGGAAGTTCTGTGGAAAATCAAATTTGTAATTAGGCATGTGCTTACGAGAAGGCTTATATTAAAGGGTAGGATGCTACTGGTAGGAAATATAACTTTTTCAAGACTACATTCTATCCCGTGGCATAGCCAGGCGAGATCTACTGCTACCGTTTTACGAGAAAGGCTAGTGATTCCATGGAAGAACCGAGCTATATATACAACAGGAAAGGCTACAAACTAGAGGCTACAAAGGATGGGACTAGCTACGGAAACGACCAAAAGCCCGTATGCCGGGATTACTCAGCCTGCACTCCCGCTCGAGGGAGTAGAACCATCTTGGTGACGGGCCTCGTAACGGTTCCGCGTGCTGTCCGCACTTTCGCGACTCGCACTCTGCCGTCTGAGTAGGGGTGAACCTCAGTGATCCTTCCCAATCGCCATTCGTTTGGTGGAACGTGGTCATCCTGCCGTACCACCAGATCTCCGTTAGCTGCATTATCTTGGATAGTCTTCCATTTTGTCCTGCGCTGGCACTCCAGAAGATACTCATGTTTCCAACGTACTGAGAACTGCTGGGAGAGAACTTGAAGCCTACGCCATCGATTAAGAATAGAAAGAAAAGGGGTGGTCTCCTCCGAGACGGCTGGTGCAAGAAGTGGTCCCCCTACTAGAAAGTGCCCTGGTGTAAGTGGTTGGAGGTCGTCGGGATCGTCACTGAGTGCGCTAATCGGTCGAGAATTCAGGCATGCCTCGACGCGGGCTAGTACCGTTGCTAACTCCTCATACGTGTACCGGATCTGCCCACCTACTCGTTTGAAATGGTGTTTGAAGCTCTTTACTGCGGCTTCCCACAGTCCTCCCATATGGGGAGCGTTTGGAGGAATAAAATGCCATTTCAATTGGTGAAACCAATGCTGCGTGGTCGCCTGGTCCTTAGCTTCTCGAATCACACGTGCGAACTCCATGCGCACTACCTTTTCTGCTCCCACAAAATTCTTTCCATTGTCGGAATAAATGTTAGCTGGGCACCCCCGTCGCCCAATGAATCTAGACAGGGCGGCTAAAAAGGCCTGGGTAGTTAAATCCGTGGTAGCTTCTAAATGGGCGGCCTTGGTGGCGAAACACACAAAGATGCACACGTAGCCTTTTGTCATTTTATACCCCCGCCCTTGAAATGTTTTAATTTCAAAAGGGCCCGCAAAGTCAACCCCCGCGGTGGCGAAAGGACGAGACAGGGTGGTGTGTTCAGGGGGCAAAGGCGCCATGATCTGGCTCAATCTACGTTTCTTTTCTACCAGGCAAGTTTTACATCGTAAAATGGTACCCTTGACTAAAACCTTTGCGCGTGGAACCCAGTATTGAGTTCGAAGGAGCCGAAGCATAAGCTGGTTTCCCCCATGCAAAGAAATTTGATGGATGAACTCAACGAGCAGTCGTGTAAATTGTCCGTGGTACGGCAAAATTTGTGGGTGCCGTTCGGAGAACGGGATCTGAGTGGAATGCGCTAGGCGTCCATTCACTCGAATCGACCCATCGGAATGAAGGAAGGGGTTCAAGGTGAGCAGAGAACTCGAGTTGGAAATGGGTTGCCCGTTCTGCAGGCATCCATACTCCTCGGGGTAATACATCTGCTGCGTTATGGTCGTCACGAGCAGTGTAGCGGCAACAATCTCTGCAGTCGTGATAGGCGATCCCGGGGGTGGGGCGTGGTCACGTCGTTTTCGTATAGCGTATCTAAAAAAGCGCTGGATATAGCACACAACCCGCAGTGCTCGCGGCAATGATGAGAAACGCAGCATCAAGTCATCGTGCTGTTTGACCTGGATGGTATGCGTAGCAACGTTGCGTTGTTCTTCCAGGGCGTCCGGGTTAGCGATTTTCGAAGGCTGAGGCCAGGAATTTGAGTCGTGGGTAAGCCATCCCGGACCGTTCCACCATAAATGACTGTGAAGAAGGGCTGCTGGAGTTACCCCCCGACTGGCAAGATCAGCCGGATTGTCTGCAGACCTGACATGTCTCCAACATTCTACACTACTTACTGGAAATGGTGGTAACCCGATTAGCTACGAAGGTTTTCCACATGTGCGGGGACTTCTGGAGCCAAGCCAAAACTATGGTCGAATCCGTCCAACAAAACAAGTTACTGGAGGTGACCCCCACCCTTGTCCGAAGTGCCGCCACCAACTCGGATAACAATACCGCGCCACAGAGTTCTAAGCGAGGTAAGGATAACGTCTTAAGAGGCGCGACCCGCGACTTAGCCACTAATAAGTGGGATGTGACAATATCGTCGCACTGGCACCGCACATACAGCGCGGCGGCGTATGCCGCTTGCGAAGCATCACAAAATGCATGGAACTGGATATCTACATCCGGTGCAGACCCCACCCATCGAGGAATTCGAATCTGTGAGATGTCGTCATAAGCCCCTAAAAATTCCTTCCAACGATTGGATGAAGCGAGGGTCAGCGATTCGTCCCAGTCAGTTTTGTCATCCCAAATTTGTTGCATCAAAATCTTGGCCACGATCACAACAGGTGCCAGCCATCCGGCTGGATCAAACAGTTGAGCTATAATCGATAGCACCTTGCGTTTGGTGGCTCGTGGGTCAAAGCAAATGGGCTGGAGATGAAAGTAGAAATGATCAGTCTTTGCATTCCACCGAATTCCTAGTGTCTTAGTTAAACTCGCTTCATCCAGCTTCAAAAAATCCTCTCGGAGTAAGTGGTCCGGAGGCAAAGAGGAGAGAATGGCTTCCGTATTAGCTGTCCACTTTCGCATGGAAAAGCCGGCAGAGTCGAGTGCACGGATCAACTCGTCTCGAGTCTGTATTGCTGCGTTTACATCATGTGTGCCGACCAAGGCGTCGTCCACGTACATACATTCACGCAGTACCCGGGCTGCTAAGGGTAAGTCCTCCTCGACATCCGTCGCGAGCTGTTCCAATGTCCTAATCGCTAAGTACGGTGCACAGTTGACTCCGAAGGTAACCGTTTGTAGCTCGTAATCGGAGACTGGCGCTGCAGGAGAGGCCCTAAAAACAATTCGCTGGTACGGGGTGTGCTTTGGAGCTACTCTAATCTGCCGATACATCTTTTGCAGATCCCCATTAAAGACGAACTGATACATTCGCCATCGCACGATAAGTTGGGTCAAGTCAGCCTGCAGGGTGGGACCCGTACATAAGACATCATTCAAGCTGAGGGTGCTAGTGGTTGCTTGAGACGCATTGAATACCACTCGCAGTTTGGTGGTCGTACTCGCGGGTTTCATAACCGCATGATGAGGCAAATAATAGTGAGCAAGAGCTCCTGAAGGTGGAGGCGGGACTTTGACCATATGATCAAGAGTCAAGTACTCCTGTACCACGGAGTCATATTGGTCTTTCTGCTCAGGTTTACGGAGTAACCTGCCTTCATTGCGCTCGAACTGCTTTAACGCAATGTGCCGAGAAGCTCCAAGCGACTCCTCAGGCAGATGCTTTGGTTTGAACGGTAGTTCTGCTACATACCGCCCAGAAGACTCTCTGTAAGTGGTCCGGGAATACAAATCCAGGCAAGCCTGGTCACCGGGTGACAACCGTCTCTCCTTAGGCGGTTCCTCCACCTCCCAGAATCGCTGCAAGAGCTCTTCGACCGGGTGGCCAGTGTCAACTTGTACTCTGGCACAGAATGTCTGGGTCGAGTTCTCAGGCATGGGTCCTGTGAGGATCCACCCAAATACAGTTTCCTGTGCAATCAATGACCCAATAACGTCACGCTTCAACCCATCAAGCATCACCATCGGGTATAAATCACCCAGTATCAGAATGTCAACTTGTGAAGAGTTTGAAAGGCTTGGATCAGCCAGTCTAAAGCCGGCCAATTGGGCATATTGTTGCGTTGATACCCCTAGTCGGGGTAATTCGCTGGTCAAGGTGGGCAGTACTAATGCTGACACCGGGAGCCGCACAGCACTGTCAAGAGGTGATCCTAACATTAAATCGCATGCTTTTGTCACGTTAGCTGCCACCACATTGCTCACCCCGGACACTTGGGCATGCACGGTACGCGTAGGGAGTCGCAGGCGTCGTTGGAGCTGATCAGAGATGAAAGACCCTTCCGACCCAGGGTCGATCAATGCACGGGCCATGTAATTGACTCCCTGATACCATACGTGAATGATGGCGGTACCTAATAGCACACGTTTGGGTAGCCGACCTCGAGCTCGATATGGACCGGATCGTCCCTGGACTGTAGCAGGTACCACCTGTGCAGCGTGGGCGAAGGAAGGTGTAGTAGGTTGAGCCAACGTGGTGGCCGCGTTGCGTCCGTTGGATGATCGTCTGCCTCGAGGCGGCGTCGTGCGTGGTGGGCCTCTTATGCTCCGGTTCGGGAGCGGCTCACGGTGTAGCAGAGTATGGTGCCGCTCTTGACACGTAAAACATCGGTATTTACTCGTGCAATTTGACACACGATGATCCCCCTTCAAACAATTCACGCACAAGTGGAAGCGGTTCACCCATCCCCATCGCTCTGATACATCAGCGTTGATGAAAGTAGAGCAGTGGGAGACCCGATGGCCTGGTAGTGTACATATCTTACACCCTTCCGGACTGACCATCGCCTGATGAGCCTGCACGTAGCTATTGCGGAGTGGTGTTGAGCGGCTCCCCCCAGGCTCCTGCGCATGCTCCGTCTGGCAGACATCAGAGACCGCTTCCAAAGTTTGGAATCGTTTCGAGAGGAATTCCTCCATCGCCACCCAAGTCGGGATATCCGCATGATCTGCAAGGGACTGCTCCCAGAGAGAAAGGGTCCTCTCCGGCAACCGAATGGAACTCCAGTATATAAAAATTGGATCCCAACTGCCTACATCCACCGACAGCTCCTTCAATGCCATAATGCAATTGCTCACTTCCCGCTGCAGCCTTTTTAGCTCCGACCCACTTTCTTTGCCTATGGTACGCATTGTGAATAGGGACTTCAGCTGACAATTAATGAGCTTGCGCCGATTTTCGTATCGCGCAGTAAGCCCCGCCCACGCCTGTTCAAAACCGCTATTGGTCAGTTGGCATTGGTTCACGATTTCTCGCGCCTCCCCCCTAGTCTTTGCTCTCAGGTGATACAACCGCTCGATGTTAGATAACCGGGCGTTCCGCAGGAACAGCGCCGTGAACATATCACGGAAGGTGATCCATTTGGAGTACTCCCCCCCGAAAATCTCAATATCACAAGGAGGCACCGGAATAGTGTGGGATTGAGAAGAGAGCTCAGCCGAGCGAGCTGCAAAAACTGTGACGTACGGAGATCAACGAGCGTACGTATTTTTCAGCGTCGTAATATGGGGATGTTCAAGCATCGCTGGCACACGGTTTACTGTAAAAAGGCGTCGGCAGCGCTGTGAGCTGCGGACTGCGAACCTAATTACACCGCACTCGTGTCGAAAGCGTCGATCCTCCACCACGTTAACGGTTGTTGACCCGTTAGTCCGAAAAACCTACCGGCAACGGTATAAGTTACCGGTTCATCAGCAATGGTACACAACGTACAGTAACCAGGCTCTGGGCAGCGCAGTGAGCTGTAGACTCCCACGCCAATGTAGAAGCAAGAACAATATGCTCCCACCGCTTACTGGCACCACGAAGCGACTTCAACGCGGCGATATACGCACGCAATACGGATAACCCGAACAGCTGACCCACAAGAGTTGTAAGTGTGACACCCGCCTTAATTCGTTTCAACGAACAAAGCAACACTCAAAAGTAGGGCATTGACTGCACAACGGACCAGCGGATAGCGGCAATGGCAATAGCATGCACAGCGGCTGTGGAGAAATCTGCGCACAAGCAGCTGTACACTGCTTATCGTAACCGGCGTCGGCATCGCTTTGAGCTGCAGACTGCGAACCGAATTACGCAGCGGCCGTGCTGAGAATTTATTTGAAAATGTAAATTCCAGTACCTGCCGCTGTGCCAAATCCACACACACGCACACACTCACACAAGTGATGATACGGAAATGTACCGTTTGCCGCGACGACCGTACCCAAACGCGAATGACGCGATAAAAAATATAAATCACGAATTACAAAATAAAAGCATAAATAAATAGCTGTGCAATATTGAAATTGAACAGAAATTAGGTAAAAATAAATATTAAAAACTTACCGGGCGCAGCTGCCATCCGGCTCAAAGGACCATGTTTCTCAATGCGGAGTCTCTCTCCGATTCCATTTTAAATTGTTTAAATAAATTAATTTTGTTACCTTTAAATTTTCACTTTTAATTTTAGTGTCTGAGAAAAGTGGCAATGCAAAGATCTTTTTCTTTTAAAGTGTAAAAATTACAGATCACTTAAAATTTATTTGCCTAAATTACAGTTTTCCTTAGAACTTATACTTAAACTTTATTTGCCTAAATTACAGTTTTCCTTAGAACTTATACTTCTCACACTTAAATGCTTTCTTCAACGTATGCGACACGTTTCGTGATTGACTGCTAAACATCAACTGAATCGGCACGCAGTATTACCGACCAGCTCTCCTCCGCTGCCTGCGTCAGCACTCTCATTAAAATAAAGATGGCTGCGGCCTGCTACACGACTTTGGCGGGACCCAATGAGGGGAAGTCTCTCCGCACTGAGCCCCGCGCAGAGTCGCATGGTGACGGTGCGCAGGCAGCAGCCGTTGACAGGAGGGCTCCGGAGCGAACAGGTAGCATAACTTTGAGCGATAGCTTAAATTGACAAGAGGCTCGAGTACTTTATTGTTACAACATTTCAAGGTTTTATGACCCTCCAGTAAAAAGTTACAAGCATTTGTATGCTGCAAACTTTGATAGGTGTAGGACGTACCGTATAGAAGTTGGGGCCATTTGAAGCTTTATCAGTGTTTGATTTGGGACTCAAGGGTAGCATAGCTTTGAGCGATAGCTTAAATTGACAAGAGGCTCGAGTACTTTATTGTTACAAAACTTCAAGGTTTTTTGACGCTCCAGTAAAAAGTTACAAGCATTTGTATGTTGCAAACTTTGATAGGTGTAGGACGTACCGTATAGAAGTTGGGGCCATTTGAAGCTTTATCAGTGTTTGATTTGGGACTCAAGGGTAGCATAGCTTTGAGCGATAGCTTAAATTGACAAGAGGCTCGAGTACCTTATTGTTACAAAATTTCAAGGTTTTATGACGCTCCAGTAAAAAGATACAAGCATTTGTATGTTGGAAACTTTGAGAGGTGTAGGACGTACCGTATAGAAGCTAGGACCATTTGAAGTTTTATCCGTGTTTCATTTGGGACTCAAGGGTAGCATAGCTTTGAGCGATGGCTCAAATTGACAAGAGGCTCGAGTACTTTATTGTTACAAAATTTCAAGGTTTTATGACGCTCCAGTAAAAACTTACAAGCATTTGTATGTTGCAAACTTTGATAGGTGTAGGACGTACCGTATAGAAGTTGGGGCCATTCGAAGTTTTATCAGTGTTTGATTTCGGACTCAAGGGTAGCATAGCTTTGAGCGATAGCTTAAATGGACAAGAGGCTCGAGTACTTTATTGTTACAAAATGTCAAGGTTTTATGACGCTCCAGTAAAAAGTTACAAGCATTTGTATGTTGCAAACTTTGATAGGTGTAGGACGTACCGTATAAAAGTTAGGGCCATTTGAAGTTTTATCAGTGTTTGATTTGGGATTCAAGGGTAGCATAGCTTTGAGCGATAGCTTAAATTGACAAGAGGCTAGAGTACTTTATTGTTAAAGAATTTCAAGGTTTTATGACGCTCCGGTAAAAGTTACAAGCATTTGTGTGTTGCAAACTTTGATAGGTGTAGGACGTACCGTATAGAAGTTAGTGCCATTTGAAGTTTTATCAGTGTTTGATTTGGGATTCAAGGGTAGCATAGCTTTGAGCGATAGCTTAAATTGACAGGAGGCTCGAGTACTTTATTGTTACAAAATTTCAAGGTTTTATGACGCTCCAGTAAAAAGTTACAAGAATTTGTATGTTGAAAACTTTGATAGGTGTAGGACGTACCGTATAGAAGTTAGGGCCATTCGAAGTTTTATCAGTATTTGATTTGGGACTCAAGGGTAGCATAGCTTTGAGCGATAGCTCAAATTGACAAGAGGCTCGAGTACTTTATTGTTACAAAATTTCAAGGTTTTATGACGCTCCAGTAAAAAGTTACAAGCATTTGTATGTTGCAAACTTTGATAGGTGTAGGACGTACCGTATAGAAGTTAGGGCCATTTGAAGATCGCTTTGAGCGATTGCTCAAATTGACAAGAGGCTCGAGTACTTTATTGTTACAAAATTTCAAGGTTTTATGACGCTCCAGTAAAAAGTTACAAGCGTTTGTATGTTGCAAACTTTGATAGGTGTAGGACGTACCGTATAGTAGTTAGGGCCATTTGAACTCTTATCAGTGTTTGATTTGGGACCCAAGGGTAGCATAGCTTGAGCGATAGCTTAAATTGACAAGAGGCTCGAGTACTTTATTGTTACAAAATTTCAAGGTTTTATGACGCTCCAGTAAAAAGTTACAAGCATTTACATGTTGCAAACTTTGATAGGTATAGGACGTACCGTATAGAAGCTAGGACTATTTGAAGTTTTATCCGTGTTTGATTTGGGACTCAAGGGTAGCATAGCTTTGAGCGATAGCTCAAATTGACAGGAGGCTCGAGTACTTTATTGTTAAAGAATTTCAAGGTTTTATGACGCACCGGTAAAAGTTACAAGCATTTGTGTGTTGCAAACTTTGATAGGTGTAGGACGTACCGTATAGAAGTTAGTGCCATTTGAAGTTTTATCAGTGTTTGATTTGGGATTCAAGGGTAGCATAGCTTTGAGCGATAGCTTAAATTGACAGGAGGCTCGAGTACTTTATTGTTACAAAATTTCAAGGTTTTATGACGCTCCAGTAAAAAGTTACAAGAATTTGTATGTTGAAAACTTTGATAGGTGTAGGACGTACCGTATAGAAGTTAGGGCCATTCGAAGTTTTATCAGTATTTGATTTGGGACTCAAGGGTAGCATAGCTTTGAGCGATAGCTCAAATTGACAAGAGGCTCGAGTACTTTATTGTTACAAAATTTCAAGGTTTTATGACGCTCCAGTAAAAAGTTACAAGCATTTGTATGTTGCAAACTTTGATAGGTGTAGGACGTACCGTATAGAAGTTAGGGCCATTTGAAGATTTATCAGTATTTGATTTGGGACTCAAGGGTAGCATAGCTTTGAGCGATTGCTCAAATTGACAAGAGGCTCGAGTACTTTATTGTTACAAAATTTCAAGGTTTTATGACGCTCCAGTAAAAAGTTACAAGCGTTTGTATGTTGCAAACTTTGATAGGTGTAGGACGTACCGTATAGTAGTTAGGGCCATTTGAACTCTTATCAGTGTTTGATTTGGGACCCAAGGGTAGCATAGCTTGAGCGATAGCTTAAATTGACAAGAGGCTCGAGTACTTTATTGTTACAAAATTTCAAGGTTTTATGACGCTCCAGTAAAAAGTTACAAGCATTTACATGTTGCAAACTTTGATAGGTATAGGACGTACCGTATAGAAGCTAGGACTATTTGAAGTTTTATCCGTGTTTGATTTGGGACTCAAGGGTAGCATAGCTTTGAGCGATAGCTCAAATTGACAGGAGGCTCGAGTACTTTATTGTTACAAAATTTCAAGGTTTTATGACGCTCCAGTAAAAAGTTACAAGCATTTGTATGTTGCAAACTTTGATAGGTGTAGGACGTACCGTATAGAAGTTGGGGCCATTTGAAGTTTTATCAGTGTTTGATTTCGGACTCAAGGGTAGCATAGCTTTGAGCGATAGCTTAAATTGACAAGAGGCTCGAGTACTTTATTGTTACAAAATTTCAAGGTTTTATGACGCTCCAGTAAAAAGTTACAAGCATTTGTATGTTGCAAACTTTGATAGGTGTAGGACGTACCGTATAAAAGTTAGGGCCATTTGAAGTTTTATCAGTGTTTGATTTGGGATTCAAGGGTAGCATAGCTTTGAGCGATAGCTTAAATTGACAAGAGGCTAGAGTACTTTATTGTTAAAGAATTTCAAGGTTTTATGACGCTCCGGTAAAAGTTACAAGCATTTGTGTGTTGCAAACTTTGATAGGTGTAGGACGTACCGTATAGAAGTTAGTGCCATTTGAAGTTTTATCAGTGTTTGATTTGGGATTCAAGGGTAGCATAGCTTTGAGCGATAGCTTAAATTGACAGGAGGCTCGAGTACTTTATTGTTACAAAATTTCAAGGTTTTATGACGCTCCAGTAAAAAGTTACAAGAATTTGTATGTTGAAAACTTTGATAGGTGTAGGACGTACCGTATAGAAGTTAGGGCCATTCGAAGTTTTATCAGTATTTGATTTGGGACTCAAGGGTAGCATAGCTTTGAGCGATAGCTCAAATTGACAAGAGGCTCGAGTACTTTATTGTTACAAAATTTCAAGGTTTTATGACGCTCCAGTAAAAAGTTACAAGCATTTGTATGTTGCAAACTTTGATAGGTGTAGGACGTACCGTATAGAAGTTAGGGCCATTTGAAGATTTATCAGTATTTGATTTGGGACTCAAGGGTAGCATAGCTTTGAGCGATTGCTCAAATTGACAAGAGGCTCGAGTACTTTATTGTTACAAAATTTCAAGGTTTTATGACGCTCCAGTAAAAAGTTACAAACGTTTGTATGTTGCAAACTTTGATAGGTGTAGGACGTACCATATAGTAGTTAGGGCCATTTGAACTCTTATCAGTGTTTGATTTGGGACCCAAGGGTAGCATAGCTTGAGCGATAGCTTAAATTGACAAGAGGCTCGAGTACTTTATTGTTACAAAATTTCAAGGTTTTATGACGCTCCAGTAAAAAGTTACAAGCATTTACATGTTGCAAACTTTGATAGGTGTAGGACGTACCGTATAGAAGTTGGGGCCATTTGAAGTTTTATCAGTGTTTGATTTCGGACTCAAGGGTAGCATAGCTTTGAGCGATAGCTTAAATTGACAAGAGGCTCGAGTACTTTATTGTTACAAAATTTCAAGGTTTTATGACGCTCCAGTAAAAAGTTACAAGCATTTGTATGTTGCAAACTTTGATAGGTGTAGGACGTACCGTATAGAAGTTGGGGCCATTTGAAGTTTTATCAGTGTTTGATTTCGGACTCAAGGGTAGCATAACTTTGAGCGATAGCTTAAATTGACAAGAGGCTCGAGTACTTTATTGTTACAAAATTTCAAGGTTTTATGACCCTCCAGTAAAAAGTTACAAGCATTTGTATGTTGCAAACTTTGATAGGTGTAGGACGTACCGTATAAAAGTTGGGGCCATTTGAAGTTTTATCAGTGTTCGATTTGGGACTCAAGGGTAGCATAGCTTTGAGCAATAGCTTAAATTGACAAGATGCTCGAGTACCTTATTGTTACAAAATTTGAAGGTTTTATGACGCTCCAGTAAAAAGTTACAAGCATTTGTACGTTGCAAAATTTGATAGGAGTAGGACGTACCGTATAGAAGTTGGGGCCATTTGAAGTTTTATCAGTGTTTGATTTCGGACTCAAGGGTAGCATAGCTTTGAGCGATAGCTTAAATTGACAAGAGGCTCGAGTACTTTATTGTTACAAAATTTCAAGGTTTTATGACGCTCCAGTAAAAAGTTACAAGCATTTGTATGTTGCAAATTTTGATAGGTGTAGGACGTACCGTATAGAAGTTAGGGCCATTTGAAGTTTTATCAGTGTTTGATTTGGGATTCAAGGGTAGCATAGCTTTGAGCGCTAGCTTAAATTGACAAGAGGCTAGAGTACTTTATTGTTACAAAATTTCAAGGTTTTATGACGCTCCAGTAAAAAGTAACAAGCATTTGTATGTTGTAAACTTTGATAGGTGTAGGACGTACCATACAGAAGTTAGGGCCATTTGAACTTTTATCAGTGTTTGATTTGGGACTCAAGGGTAGCATAGCTTTGAGCGATAGCTTAAATTGACAGGAGGCTCGAGTACTTTATTGTTACAAAATTTCAAGGTTTTATGACGCTCCAGTAAAAAGTTACAAGAATGTGTATGTTGAAAACTTTGATAGGTGTAGGACGTACCGTATAGAAGTTAGGGTCATTCGAAGTTTTATCAGTATTTGATTTGGGACTCAAGGGTAGCATAGCTTTGAGCGATAGCTCAAATTGACAAGAGGCTCGAGTACTTTATTGTTAGAAAATTTCAAGGTTTTATGACGCTCCAGTAAAAAGTTACAAGCATTTGTATGTTGCAAACTTTGATAGGTGTAGGACGTACCGTATAGAAGTTAGGGCCATTTGAAGATTTATCAGTGTTTGATTTGGGACTCAAGGGTAGCATAGCTTTGAGCGATTGCTCAAATTGACAAGAGGCTCGAGTACTTTATTGTTACAAAATTTCAAGGTTTTATGACGCTCCAGTAAAAAGTTACACGCATTAGTATGTTGCAAACTTTGATAGGTGTAGGACGTACCGTATAGTAGTTAGGGCCATTCGAAGATTTATCAGTGTTTGATTTGGGACCCAAGGGTAGCATAGCTTGTGCGATAGCTTAAATTGACAAGAGGCTCGAGTACTTTATTGTTACAAAATTTCAAGGTTTTATGACGCTCCAGTAAAAAGTTACAAGCATTTACATGTTGCAAACTTTGATAGGTATAGGACGTACCGTATAGAAGCTAGGACTATTTGAAGTTTTATCCGTGTTTGATTTGGGACTCAAGGGTAGCATAGCTTTGAGCGATAGCTCAAATTGACAGGAGGCTCGAGTACTTTATTGTTACAAAATTTCAAGGTTTTATGACGCTCCAGTAAAAAGTTACAAGCATTTGTATGTTGCAAACTTTGATAGGTGTAGGACTTACCGTATAGAAGTTGGGGCCATTTGAAGTTTTATCAGTGTTTGATTTCGGACTCAAGGGTAGCATAGCTTTGAGCGATAGCTTAAATTGACAAGAGGCTCGAGTACTTTATTGTTACAAAATTTCAAGGTCTTATGACGCTCCAGTAAAAAGTTACAAGCATTTGTATGTTGCAAACTTTGATAGGTGTAGGACGTACCGTATAGAAGTTGGGGCCATTTGAAGTTTTATCAGTGTTTGATTTCGGACTCAAGGGTAGCATAAATTTGAGCGATAGCTTAAATTGACAAGAGGCTCGAGTACTTTATTGTTACAAAATTTCAAGGTTTTATGACCCTCCAGTAAAAAGTTACAAGCATTTGTATTTTGCAAACTTGGATAGGTGTAGGACGTACCGTATAAAAGTTGGGGCCATTTGAAGTTTTATCAGTGTTCGATTTGGGACTCAAGGGTAGCATAGCTTTGAGCGATAGCTTAAATTGACAAGATGCTCGAGTACCTTATTGTTACAAAATTTGAAGGTTTTATGACGCTCCAGTAAAAAGTTACAAGCATTTGTACGTTGCAAAATTTGATAGGTGTAGGACGTACCGTATAAAAGTTGGGGCCATTTGAAGTTTTATCAGTGTTCGATTTGGGACTCAAGGGTAGCATAGCTTTGAGCGATAGCTTAAATTGACAAGATGCTCGAGTACCTTATTGTTACAAAATTTGAAGGTTTTATGACGCTCCAGTAAAAAGTTACAAGCATTTGTACGTTGCAAAATTTGATAGGTGTAGGACGTACCGTATAGAAGTTGGGGCCATTTGAAGTTTTATCAGTGTTTGATTTCGGACTCAAGGGTAGCATAGCTTTGAGCGATAGCTTAAATTGACAAGAGGCTCGAGTACTTTATTGTTACAAAATTTCAAGGTTTTATGACGCTCCAGTAAAAAGTTACAAGCATTTGTATGTTGCAAATTTTGATAGGTGTAGGACGTACCGTATAGAAGTTAGCGCCATTTGAAGTTTTATCAGTGTTTGATTTGGGATTCAAGGGTAGCATAGCTTTGAGCGCTAGCTTAAATTGACAAGAGGCTAGAGTACTTTATTGTTACAAAATTTCAAGGTTTTATGACGCTCCAGTAAAAAGTAACAAGCATTTGTATGTTGTAAACTTTGATAGGTGTAGGACGTACCATACAGAAGTTAGGGCCATTTGAAATTTTATCAGTGTTTGATTTGGGACTCAAGGGTAGCATAGCTTTGAGCGATAGCTTAAATTGACAGGAGGCTCGAGTACTTTATTGTTACAAAATTTCAAGGTTTTATGACGCTCCAGTAAAAAGTTACAAGAATTTGTATGTTGAAAACTTTGATAGGTGTAGGACGTACCGTATAGAAGTTAGGGCCATTCGAAGTTTTATCAGTATTTGATTTGGGACTCAAGGGTAGCATAGCTTTGAGCGATAGCTTAAATTGACAAGATGCTCGAGTACCTTATTGTTACAAAATTTGAAGGTTTTATGACGCTCCAGTAAAAAGTTACAAGCATTTGTACGTTGCAAAATTTGATAGGTGTAGGACGTACCGTATAGAAGTTGGGGCCATTTGAAGTTTTATCAGTGTTTGATTTCGGACTCAAGGGTAGCATAGCTTTGAGCGATAGCTTAAATTGACAAGAGGCTCGAGTACTTTATTGTTACAAAATTTCAAGGTTTTATGACGCTCCAGTAAAAAGTTACAAGCATTTGTATGTTGCAAATTTTGATAGGTGTAGGACGTACCGTATAGAAGTTAGCGCCATTTGAAGATTTATCAGTGTTTGATTTGGGACTCAAGGGTAGCATAGCTTTGAGCGATTGCTCTAATTGACAAGAGGCTCGAGTACTTTATTGTTACACAATTTCAAGGTTTTATGACGCTCCAGTAAAAAGTTACACGCATTAGTATGTTGCAAACTTTGATAGGTGTAGGACGTACCGTATAGTAGTTAGGGCCATTCGAAGATTTATCAGTGTTTGATTTGGGACCCAAGGGTAGCATAGCTTGAGCGATAGCTTAAATTGACAAGAGGCTCGAGTACTTTATTGTTACAAAATTTCAAGGTTTTATGACGCTCCAGTAAAAAGTTACAAGCATTTACATGTTGCAAACTTTGATAGGTATAGGACGTACCGTATAGAAGCTAGGACTATTTGAAGTTTTATCCGTGTTTGATTTGGGACTCAAGGGTAGCATAGCTTTGAGCGATTGCTCAAATTGACAAGAGGCTCGAGTACTTTATTGTTACAAAATTTCAAGGTTTTATGACGCTCCAGTAAAAAGTTACAAGCGTTTGTATGTTGCAAACTTTGATAGGTGTAGGACGTACCATATAGTAGTTAGGGCCATTTGAACTCTTATCAGTGTTTGATTTGGGACCCAAGGGTAGCATAGCTTGAGCGATAGCTTAAATTGACAAGAGGCTCGAGTACTTTATTGTTACAAAATTTCAAGGTTTTATGACGCTCCAGTAAAAAGTTACAAGCATTTACATGTTGCAAACTTTGATAGGTGTAGGACGTACCGTATAGAAGTTGGGGCCATTTGAAGTTTTATCAGTGTTTGATTTCGGACTCAAGGGTAGCATAGCTTTGAGCGATAGCTTAAATTGACAAGAGGCTCGAGTACTTTATTGTTACAAAATTTCAAGGTTTTATGACGCTCCAGTAAAAAGTTACAAGCATTTGTATGTTGCAAACTTTGATAGGTGTAGGACGTACCGTATAGAAGTTGGGGCCATTTGAAGTTTTATCAGTGTTTGATTTCGGACTCAAGGGTAGCATAACTTTGAGCGATAGCTTAAATTGACAAGAGGCTCGAGTACTTTATTGTTACAAAATTTCAAGGTTTTATGACCCTCCAGTAAAAAGTTACAAGCATTTGTATGTTGCAAACTTTGATAGGTGTAGGACGTACCGTATAAAAGTTGGGGCCATTTGAAGTTTTATCAGTGTTCGATTTGGGACTCAAGGGTAGCATAGCTTTGAGCAATAGCTTAAATTGACAAGATGCTCGAGTACCTTATTGTTACAAAATTTGAAGGTTTTATGACGCTCCAGTAAAAAGTTACAAGCATTTGTACGTTGCAAAATTTGATAGGTGTAGGACGTACCGTATAGAAGTTGGGGCCATTTGAAGTTTTATCAGTGTTTGATTTCGGACTCAAGGGTAGCATAGCTTTGAGCGATAGCTTAAATTGACAAGAGGCTCGAGTACTTTATTGTTACAAAATTTCAAGGTTTTATGACGCTCCAGTAAAAAGTTACAAGCATTTGTATGTTGCAAATTTTGATAGGTGTAGGACGTACCGTATAGAAGTTAGGGCCATTTGAAGTTTTATCAGTGTTTGATTTGGGATTCAAGGGTAGCATAGCTTTGAGCGCTAGCTTAAATTGACAAGAGGCTAGAGTACTTTATTGTTACAAAATTTCAAGGTTTTATGACGCTCCAGTAAAAAGTAACAAGCATTTGTATGTTGTAAACTTTGATAGGTGTAGGACGTACCATACAGAAGTTAGGGCCATTTGAACTTTTATCAGTGTTTGATTTGGGACTCAAGGGTAGCATAGCTTTGAGCGATAGCTTAAATTGACAGGAGGCTCGAGTACTTTATTGTTACAAAATTTCAAGGTTTTATGACGCTCCAGTAAAAAGTTACAAGAATGTGTATGTTGAAAACTTTGATAGGTGTAGGACGTACCGTATAGAAGTTAGGGTCATTCGAAGTTTTATCAGTATTTGATTTGGGACTCAAGGGTAGCATAGCTTTGAGCGATAGCTCAAATTGACAAGAGGCTCGAGTACTTTATTGTTACAAAATTTCAAGGTTTTATGACGCTCCAGTAAAAAGTTACAAGCATTTGTATGTTGCAAACTTTGATAGGTGTAGGACGTACCGTATAGAAGTTAGGGCCATTTGAAGATTTATCAGTGTTTGATTTGGGACTCAAGGGTAGCATAGCTTTGAGCGATTGCTCAAATTGACAAGAGGCTCGAGTACTTTATTGTTACAAAATTTCAAGGTTTTATGACGCTCCAGTAAAAAGTTACACGCATTAGTATGTTGCAAACTTTGATAGGTGTAGGACGTACCGTATAGTAGTTAGGGCCATTCGAAGATTTATCAGTGTTTGATTTGGGACCCAAGGGTAGCATAGCTTGAGCGATAGCTTAAATTGACAAGAGGCTCGAGTACTTTATTGTTACAAAATTTCAAGGTTTTATGACGCTCCAGTAAAAAGTTACAAGCATTTACATGTTGCAAACTTTGATAGGTATAGGACGTACCGTATAGAAGCTAGGACTATTTGAAGTTTTATCCGTGTTTGATTTGGGACTCAAGGGTAGCATAGCTTTGAGCGATAGCTCAAATTGACAGGAGGCTCGAGTACTTTATTGTTACAAAATTTCAAGGTTTTATGACGCTCCAGTAAAAAGTTACAAGCATTTGTATGTTGCAAACTTTGATAGGTGTAGGACTTACCGTATAGAAGTTGGGGCCATTTGAAGTTTTATCAGTGTTTGATTTCGGACTCAAGGGTAGCATAGCTTTGAGCGATAGCTTAAATTGACAAGAGGCTCGAGTACTTTATTGTTACAAAATTTCAAGGTCTTATGACGCTCCAGTAAAAAGTTACAAGCATTTGTATGTTGCAAACTTTGATAGGTGTAGGACGTACCGTATAGAAGTTGGGGCCATTTGAAGTTTTATCAGTGTTTGATTTCGGACTCAAGGGTAGCATAAATTTGAGCGATAGCTTAAATTGACAAGAGGCTCGAGTACTTTATTGTTACAAAATTTCAAGGTTTTATGACCCTCCAGTAAAAAGTTACAAGCATTTGTATTTTGCAAACTTGGATAGGTGTAGGACGTACCGTATAAAAGTTGGGGCCATTTGAAGTTTTATCAGTGTTCGATTTGGGACTCAAGGGTAGCATAGCTTTGAGCGATAGCTTAAATTGACAAGATGCTCGAGTACCTTATTGTTACAAAATTTGAAGGTTTTATGACGCTCCAGTAAAAAGTTACAAGCATTTGTACGTTGCAAAATTTGATAGGTGTAGGACGTACCGTATAAAAGTTGGGGCCATTTGAAGTTTTATCAGTGTTCGATTTGGGACTCAAGGGTAGCATAGCTTTGAGCGATAGCTTAAATTGACAAGATGCTCGAGTACCTTATTGTTACAAAATTTGAAGGTTTTATGACGCTCCAGTAAAAAGTTACAAGCATTTGTACGTTGCAAAATTTGATAGGTGTAGGACGTACCGTATAGAAGTTGGGGCCATTTGAAGTTTTATCAGTGTTTGATTTCGGACTCAAGGGTAGCATAGCTTTGAGCGATAGCTTAAATTGACAAGAGGCTCGAGTACTTTATTGTTACAAAATTTCAAGGTTTTATGACGCTCCAGTAAAAAGTTACAAGCATTTGTATGTTGCAAATTTTGATAGGTGTAGGACGTACCGTATAGAAGTTAGCGCCATTTGAAGTTTTATCAGTGTTTGATTTGGGATTCAAGGGTAGCATAGCTTTGAGCGCTAGCTTAAATTGACAAGAGGCTAGAGTACTTTATTGTTACAAAATTTCAAGGTTTTATGACGCTCCAGTAAAAAGTAACAAGCATTTGTATGTTGTAAACTTTGATAGGTGTAGGACGTACCATACAGAAGTTAGGGCCATTTGAAATTTTATCAGTGTTTGATTTGGGACTCAAGGGTAGCATAGCTTTGAGCGATAGCTTAAATTGACAAGAGGCTCGAGTACTTTATTGTTACAAAATTTCAAGGTTTTATGACGCTCCAGTAAAAAGTTACAAGAATTTGTATGTTGAAAACTTTGATAGGTGTAGGACGTACCGTATAGAAGTTAGGGCCATTCGAAGTTTTATCAGTATTTGATTTGGGACTCAAGGGTAGCATAGCTTTGAGCGATAGCTTAAATTGACAAGATGCTCGAGTACCTTATTGTTACAAAATTTGAAGGTTTTATGACGCTCCAGTAAAAAGTTACAAGCATTTGTACGTTGCAAAATTTGATAGGTGTAGGACGTACCGTATAGAAGTTGGGGCCATTTGAAGTTTTATCAGTGTTTGATTTCGGACTCAAGGGTAGCATAGCTTTGAGCGATAGCTTAAATTGACAAGAGGCTCGAGTACTTTATTGTTACAAAATTTCAAGGTTTTATGACGCTCCAGTAAAAAGTTACAAGCATTTGTATGTTGCAAATTTTGATAGGTGTAGGACGTACCGTATAGAAGTTAGCGCCATTTGAAGATTTATCAGTGTTTGATTTGGGACTCAAGGGTAGCATAGCTTTGAGCGATTGCTCTAATTGACAAGAGGCTCGAGTACTTTATTGTTACACAATTTCAAGGTTTTATGACGCTCCAGTAAAAAGTTACACGCATTAGTATGTTGCAAACTTTGATAGGTGTAGGACGTACCGTATAGTAGTTAGGGCCATTCGAAGATTTATCAGTGTTTGATTTGGGACCCAAGGGTAGCATAGCTTGAGCGATAGCTTAAATTGACAAGAGGCTCGAGTACTTTATTGTTACAAAATTTCAAGGTTTTATGACGCTCCAGTAAAAAGTTACAAGCATTTACATGTTGCAAACTTTGATAGGTATAGGACGTACCGTATAGAAGCTAGGACTATTTGAAGTTTTATCCGTGTTTGATTTGGGACTCAAGGGTAGCGTAGCTTTGAGCGATAGCTCAAATTGACAGGAGGCTCGAGTACTTTATTGTTACAAAATTTCAAGGTTTTATGACGCTCCAGTAAAAAGTTACAAGCATTTGTATGTTGCAAACTTTGATAGGTGTAGGACGTACCGTATAGAAGTTGGGGCCATTTGAAGTTTTATCAGTGTTTGATTTCGGACTCAAGGTTAGCATAGCTTTGAGCGATAGCTTAAATTGACAAGAGGCTCGAGTACTTTATTGTTACAAAATTTCAAGGTTTTATGACGCTCCAGTAAAAAGTTACAAGCATTTGTATGTTGCAAACTTTGATAGGTGTAGGACGTACCGTATATAAGTTGGGGCCATTTGAAGTTTTATCAGTGTTTGATTTCGGACTCAAGGGTAGGATAAATTTGAGCGATAGCTTAAATTGACAAGAGGCTCGAGTACTTTATTGTTACAAAATTTCAAGGTTTTATGACCCTCCAGTAAAAAGTTACAAGCATTTGTATTTTGCAAACTTTGATAGGTGTAGGACGTACCGTATAAAAGTTGGGGCCATTTGAAGTTTTATCAGTGTTCGATTTGGGACTCAAGGGTAGCATAGCTTTGAGCGATAGCTTAAATTGACAAGATGCTCGAGTACCTTATTGTTACAAAATTTGAAGGTTTTATGACGCTCCAGTAAAAAGTTACAAGCATTTGTACGTTGCAAAATTTGATAGGTGTAGGACGTACCGTATAGAAGTTGGGGCCATTTGAAGTTTTATCAGTGTTTGATTTCGGACTCAAGGGTAGCATAGCTTTGAGCGATAGCTTAAATTGACAAGAGGCTCGAGTACTTTATTGTTACAAAATTTCAAGGTTTTATGACGCTCCAGTAAAAATTTACAAGCATTTGTATGTTGCAAATTTTGATAGGTGTAGGACGTACCGTATAGAAGTTAGGGCCATTTGAAGTTTTATCAGTGTTTGATTTGGGATTCAAGGGTAGCATAGCTTTGAGCGCTAGCTTAAATTGACAAGAGGCTAGAGTACTTTATTGTTACAAAATTTCAAGGTTTTATGACGCTCCAGTAAAAAGTAACAAGCATTTGTATGTTGTAAACTTTGATAGGTGTAGGACGTACCATACAGAAGTTAGGGTCATTTGAAGTTTTATCAGTGTTTGATTTGGGACTCAAGGGTAGCATAGCTTTGAGCGATAGCTTAAATTGACAAGAGGCTCGAGTACTTTATTGTTACAAAATTTCAAGGTTTTATGACGCTCCAGTAAAAAGTTACAAGCATTTGTATGTTGCAAACTTTGATAGGTGTAGGACGTACCGTATAGAAGTTGGGGCCATTTGAAGTTTTATCAGTGTTTGATTTCGGACTCAAGGGTAGCATAGCTTTGAGCGATAGCTTAAATTGACAAGAGGCTCGAGTACTTTATTGTTACAAAATTTCAAGGTTTTATGACGCTCCAGTAAAAAGTTACAAGCATTTGTATGTTGCAAACTTTGATAGGTGTAGGACGTACCGTATAGAAGTTGGGGCCATTTGAAGTTTTATCAGTGTTTGATTTCGGACTCAAGGGTAGCATAACTTTGAGCGATAGCTTAAATTGACAAGAGGCTCGAGTACTTTATTGTTACAAAATTTCAAGGTTTTATGACCCTCCAGTAAAAAGTTACAAGCATTTGTATGTTGCAAACTTTGATAGGTGTAGGACGTACCGTATAAAAGTTGGGGCCATTTGAAGTTTTATCAGTGTTCGATTTGGGACTCAAGGGTAGCATAGCTTTGAGCGATAGCTTAAATTGACAAGATGCTCGAGTACCTTATTGTTACAAAATTTGAAGGTTTTATGACGCTCCAGTAAAAAGTTACAAGCATTTGTACGTTGCAAAATTTGATAGGTGTAGGACGTACCGTATAGAAGTTGGGGCCATTTGAAGTTTTATCAGTGTTTGATTTCGGACTCAAGGGTAGCATAGCTTTGAGCGATAGCTTAAATTGACAAGAGGCTCGAGTACTTTATTGTTACAAAATTTCAAGGTTTTATGACGCTCCAGTAAAAAGTTACAAGCATTTGTATGTTGCAAATTTTGATAGGTGTAGGACGTACCGTATAGAAGTTAGGGCCATTTGAAGTTTTATCAGTGTTTGATTTGGGATTCAAGGGTAGCATAGCTTTGAGCGCTAGCTTAAATTGACAAGAGGCTAGAGTACTTTATTGTTACAAAATTTCAAGGTTTTATGACGCTCCAGTAAAAAGTAACAAGCATTTGTATGTTGTAAACTTTGATAGGTGAAGGACGTACCATACAGAAGTTAGGGCCATTTGAAGTTTTATCAGTGTTTGATTTGGGACTCAAGGGTAGCATAGCTTTGAGCGATAGCTTAAATTGACAAGAGGCTCGAGTACTTTATTGTTACAAAACTTCAAGGTTTTTTGACGCTCCAGTAAAAAGTTACAAGCATTTGTATGTTGCAAACTTTGATAGGTGTAGGACGTACCGTATAGAAGTTGGGGCCATTTGAACCTTTATCAGTGTTTGATTTGGGACTCAAGGGTAGCATAGCTTTGAGCGATAGCTTAAATTGACAAGAGGCTCGAGTACCTTATTGTTACAAAATTTCAAGGTTTTATGATGCTCCAGTAAAAAGATACAAGCATTTGTATGTTGGAAACTTTGAGAGGTGTAGGACGTACCGTATAGAAGCTAGGACCATTTGAAGTTTTATCCGTGTTTCATTTGGGACTCAAGGGTAGCATAGCTTTGAGCGATGGCTCAAATTGACAAGAGGCTCGAGTACTTTATTGTTACAAAATTTCAAGGTTTTATGACGCTCCAGTAAAAACTTACAAGCATTTGTATGTTGCAAAATTTTATAGGTGTAGGACGTACCGTATAGAAGTTGGGGCCATTTGAAGTTTTATCAGTGTTTGATTTCGGACTCAAGGGTAGCATAGCTTTGAGCGATAGCTTAAATTGACAAGAGGCTAGAGTACTTTATTGTTAGAAAATTTCAAGGTTTTATGACGCTCCAGTAAGAAGAAACAAGCATTTGTATGTTGCAAACTTTGATAGGTGTAGGACGTACCGTATAGAAGTTAGGGCCACTTGAAGTTTTGTCAGTGTTTGATTTGGGACTCAAGGGTAGCATAGCTTTGAGCGATAGCTTAAATTGACAAGAGGCTCGAGTACTTTATTGTTACAAAACTTCAAGGTTTTATGACGCTCCAGTAAAAAGTTACAAGCATTTGTATGTTGCAAACTTTGATAGTTGTAGGACGTACCGTATAGAAGTTGGGGCCATTTTAAGTTTTATCAGTGTTTCATTTGGGACTCAAGGGTAGCATAGCTTTGAGCGATAGCTTAAATTGACAAGCGGCTCGAGTACTTTATTGTTACAAAATTTCAAGGTTTTATGACGGTCCAGTAAAAAGTTACAAGCATTTGTATGTTGGAAACTTTGATAGGTGTAGGACGTACCGTATAGAAGCTAGGGCCATTTGAAGTTTTACCCGTGTTTGATTTGGGTCTCAAGGGTAGCATAGCTTTGAGCGATAGCTTAAATTGACAAGAGGCTCGAGTACTTTATTGTTACAAAACTTCAAGGTTTTATGACGCTCCAGTAAAAAGTTACAACCATTTGTATTTTGCAAACTTTGATAGGTGTAGGACGTACCGTATAGAAGTTGGGGCCATTTTAAGTTTTATCAGTGTTTCATTTGGGACTCAAGGGTAGCATAGCTTTGAGCGATAGCTTAAATTGACAAGCGGCTCTAGTACTTTATTGTTACAAAATTTCAAGGTTTTGTGACGCTCCAGTAAAAATTTACACGCATTTGTATGTTGCAAACTTTGATAGGTGTAGGACGTACCGTATAGAAGTTAGAGTCATTCGAAGATTTATCAGTGTTTGATTTGGGACTCAAGGGTAGCATAGCTTTGAGCGATAGCTCCAATTGACAAGAGGCTCGAGTACTTTATTGTTACAAAATTTCAAGGTTTTATGACGCTCCAGTAAAAAGTTACAAGCATTTGTATGTTGCAATCTTTGATAGGTGTAGGACGTACCGTATAGAAGTTAAGGCCATTTGAAGTTTTGTCAGTGTTTGATTTGGGACTCAAGGGTAGCATAGCTTTGAGCGATAGCTCAAATTGACAAGAGGCTCGAGTACTTTATTGTCACAAAATTTCAAGGTTTTATGACGCTCCAGTAAAAAGTTACAAGCATTTGTATGTTGCAAACTTTGATAGGTGTAGGACGTACCGTATAAAAGTTAGGGCCATTTGAAGTTTTGTCAGTGTTTGAGTTGGGACTCAAGGGTAGCATAGCTTTGAGCGATAGCTTAAATTGGCAAGAGGCTCGAGTACTTTATTGTTACAAAATTTCAAGGTTTTATGACGCTCCAGTAAAAAGTTACAAGCATTTGTATGCTGCAAACTTTGATAGGTGTAGGACGTACCGTATAGAAGTTGGGGCCATTTGAAGTGTTATCAGTGTTTGATTTCGGACTCAAGGGGAGCATAGCTTTGAGCGATAGCTTAAATTGACAAGAGGCTAGAGTACTTTATTGTTACAAAATTACAAGGTTTTATGACGCTCCAGTAAAAAGTTACAAGCATTTGTATGTTGCAAACTTTGATAGGTGTAGGACGTACCGTATAGAAGTTGGGGCCATTTGAAGTTTTATCAGTGTTTGATTTGGGACTCAAGGGTAGCATAGCTTTGTGCGATAGCTTAAATTGACAAGAGGCTCGAATAATTTATTGTTACAAAATTTCAAGGTTTTATGACGCTCCAGTAAAAAGTTACAAGCATTTGTATGTTGGAAACTTTGATAGGTGTAGGACGTACCGTATAGAAGCTAGGACTATTTGAAGTTTTATCCGTGTTTGATTTGGGACTCAAAGGTAGCATAGCTTTGAGCGATAGCTCAAATTGACAGGAGGCTCGAGTACTTTATTGTTACAAAATTTCAAGGTTTTATGACGCTCCAGTAAAAAGTTACAAGCATTTGTATGTTGCAAACTTTGATAGGTGTAGGACGTACCGTATAGAAGTTGGGGCCATTTGAAGTTTTATCAGTGTTTGATTTCGGACTCAAGGGTAGCATAGCTTTGAGCGATAGCTTAAATTGACAAGAGGCTCGAGTACTTTATTGTTACAAAATTTCAAGGTTTTATGACGCTCCAGTAAAAAGTTACAAGCATTTGTATGTTGCAAACTTTGATAGGTGTAGGACGTACCGTATAGAAGTTGGGGCCATTTGAAGTTTTATCAGTGTTTGATTTCGGACTCAAGGGTAGCATAACTTTGAGCGATAGCTTAAATTGACAAGAGGCTCGAGTACTTTATTGTTACAAAATTTCAAGGTTTTATGACCCTCCAGTAAAAAGTTACAAGCATTTGTATGTTGCAAACTTTGATAGGTGTAGGACGTACCGTATAAAAGTTGGGGCCATTTGAAGTTTTATCAGTGTTCGATTTCGGACTCAAGGGTAGCATAGCTTTGAGCGATAGCTTAAATTGACAAGATGCTCGAGTACCTTATTGTTACAAAATTTGAAGGTTTTATGACGCTCCAGTAAAAAGTTACAAGCATTTGTACGTTGCAAAATTTGATAGGTGTAGGACGTACCGTATAGAAGTTGGGGCCATTTGAAGTTTTATCAGTGTTTGATTTCGGACTCAAGGGTAGCATAGCTTTGAGCGATAGCTTAAATTGACAAGAGGCTCGAGTACTTTATTGTTACAAAATTTCAAGGTTTTATGACGCTCCAGTAAAAAGTTACAAGCATTTGTATGTTGCAAATTTTGATAGGTGTAGGACGTACCGTATAGAAGTTAGGGCCATTTGAAGTTTTATCAGTGTTTGATTTAGGATTCAAGGGTAGCATAGCTTTGAGCGCTAGCTTAAATTGACAAGAGGCTAGAGTACTTTATTGTTACAAAATTTCAAGGTTTTATGACGCTCCAGTAAAAAGTAACAAGCATTTGTATGTTGTAAACTTTGATAGGTGTAGGACGTACCATACAGAAGTTAGGGCCATTTGAAGTTTTATCAGTGTTTGATTTGGGACTTAAGGGTAGCATAGCTTTGAGCGATAGCTCCAATTGACAAGAGGCTCGAGTACTTTATTGTTACAAAATTTCAAGGTTTTATGACGCTCCAGTAAAAAGTTACAAGCATTTGTATGTTGCAATCTTTGATAGGTGTAGGACGTACCGTATAGAAGTTAAGGCCATTTGAAGTTTTGTCAGTGTTTGATTTGGGACTCAAGGGTAGCATAGCTTTGAGCGATAGCTCAAATTGACAAGAGGCTCGAGTACTTTATTGTCACAAAATTTCAAGGTTTTATGACGCTCCAGTAAAAAGTTACAAGCATTTGTATGTTGCAAACTTTGATAGGTGTAGGACGTACCGTATAAAAGTTAGGGCCATTTGAAGTTTTGTCAGTGTTTGAGTTGGGACTCAAGGGTAGCATAGCTTTGAGCGATAGCTTAAATTGGCAAGAGGCTCGAGTACTTTATTGTTACAAATTTTCAAGGTTTTATGACGCTCCAGTAAAAAGTTACAAGCATTTGTATGCTGCAAACTTTGATAGGTGTAGGACGTACCGTATAGAAGTTGGGGCCATTTGAAGTGTTATCAGTGTTTGATTTCGGACTCAAGGGGAGCATAGCTTTGAGCGATAGCTTAAATTGACAAGAGGCTAGAGTACTTTATTGTTACAAAATTACAAGGTTTTATGACGCTCCAGTAAAAAGTTACAAGCATTTGTATGTTGCAAACTTTGATAGGTGTAGGACGTACCGTATAGAAGTTGGGGCCATTTGAAGTTTTATCAGTGTTTGATTTGGGACTCAAGGGTAGCATAGCTTTGTGCGATAGCTTAAATTGACAAGAGGCTCGAATAATTTATTGTTACAAAATTTCAAGGTTTTATGACGCTCCAGTAAAAAGTTACAAGCATTTGTATGTTGGAAACTTTGATAGGTGTAGGACGTACCGTATAGAAGCTAGGACTATTTGAAGTTTTATCCGTGTTTGATTTGGGACTTAAGGGTAGCATAGCTTTGAGCGATAGCTCAAATTGACAGGAGGCTCGAGTACTTTATTGTTACAAAATTTCAAGGTTTTATGACGCTCCAGTAAAAAGTTACAAGCATTTGTATGTTGCAAACTTTGATAGGTGTAGGACGTACCGTATAGAAGTTGGGGCCATTTGAAGTTTTATCAGTGTTTGATTTCGGACTCAAGGGTAGCATAGCTTTGAGCGATAGCTTAAATTGACAAGAGGCTCCAGTACTTTATTGTTACAAAATTTCAAGGTTTTATGACGCTCCAGTAAAAAGTTACAAGCATTTGTATGTTGCAAACTTTGATAGGTGTAGGACGTACCGTATAGAAGTTGGGGCCATTTGAAGTTTTATCAGTGTTTGATTTCGGACTCAAGGGTAGCATAACTTTGAGCGATAGCTTAAATTGACAAGAGGCTCGAGTACTTTATTGTTACAAAATTTCAAGGTTTTATGACCCTCCAGTAAAAAGTTACAAGCATTTGTATGTTGCAAACTTTGATAGGTGTAGGACGTACCGTATAAAAGTTGGGGCCATTTGAAGTGTTATCAGTGTTTGATTTCGGACTCAAGGGGAGCATAGCTTTGAGCGATAGCTTAAATTGACAAGAGGCTAGAGTACTTTATTGTTACAAAATTTCAAGGTTTTATGACGCTCCAGTAAAAAGTTACAAGCATTTGTATGTTGCAAATTTTGATAGGTGTAGGACGTACCGTATAGAAGTTAGGGCCATTTGAAGTTTTATCAGTGTTTGATTTGGGATTCAAGGGTAGCATAGCTTTGAGCGCTAGCTTAAATTGACAAGAGGCTAGAGTACTTTATTGTTACACAATTTCAAGGTTTTATGACGCTCCAGTAAAAAGTAACATGCATTTGTATGTTGTAAACTTTGATAGGTGTAGGACGTACCATACAGAAGTTAGGGCCATTTGAAGTTTTATCAGTGTTTGATTTGGGACTCAAGGGTAGCATAGCTTTGAGCGATAGCTTAAATTGACAAGAGGCTCGAGTACTTTATTGTTACAAAACTTCAAGGTTTTTTGACGCTCCAGTAAAAAGTTACAAGCATTTGTATGTTGCAAACTTTGATAGGTGTAGGACGTACCGTATAGAAGTTGGGGCCATTTGAAGCTTTATCAGTGTTTGATTTGGGACTCAAGGGTAGCCTAGCTTTGAGCGATAGCTTAAATTGACAAGAGGCTCGAGTACCTTATTGTTACAAAATTTCAAGGTTTTATGACGCTCCAGTAAAAAGATACAAGCATTTGTATGTTGGAAACTTTGAGAGGTGTAGGACGTACCGTATAGAAGCTAGGACCATTTGAAGTTTTATCCGTGTTTCATTTGGGACTCAAGGGTAGCATAGCTTTGAGCGATGGCTCAAATTGACAAGAGGCTCGAGTACTTTATTGTTACAAAATTTCAAGGTTTTATGACGCTCCAGTAAAAACTTACAAGCATTTGTATGTTGCAAACTTTGATAGGTGTAGGACGTACCGTATAGAAGTTGGGGCCATTTGAAGTTTTATCAGTGTTTGATTTCGGACTCAAGGGTAGCATAGCTTTGAGCGATAGCTTAAATGGACAAGAGGCTGAGTACTTTATTGTTACAAAATGTCAAGGTTTTATGACGCTCCAGTAAAAAGTTACAAGCATTTGTATGTTGCAAACTTTGATAGGTGTAGGACGTACCGTATAGAAGTTAGGGCCACTTGAAGTTTTGTCAGTGTTTGATTTGGGACTCAAGGGTAGCATAGCTTTGAGCGATAGCTTAAATTGACAAGAGGCTCGAGTACTTTATTGTTACAAAACTTCAAGGTTTTATGACGCTCCAGTAAAAAGTTACAAGCATTTGTATGTTGCAAACTTTGATAGTTGTAGGACGTACCGTATAGAAGTTGGGGCCATTTTAAGTTTTATCAGTGTTTCATTTGGGACTCAAGGGTAGCATAGCTTTGAGCGATAGCTTAAATTGACAAGCGGTTCGAGTACTTTATTGTTACAAAATTTCAAGGTTTTATGACGGTCCAGTAAAAAGTTACAAGCATTTGTATGTTGGAAACTGTGATAGGTGTAGGACGCACCGTATAGAAGCTAGGGCCATTTGAAGTTTTACCCGTGTTTGATTTGGGTCTCAAGGGTAGCATAGCTTTGAGCGATAGCTTAAATTGACAAGAGGCTCGAGTACTTTATTGTTACAAAACTTCAAGGTTTTATGACGCTCCAGTAAAAAGTTACAACCATTTGTATTTTGCAAACTTTGATAGGTGTAGGACGTACCGTATAGAATTTGGGGCCATTTTAAGTTTTATCAGTGTTTCATTTGGGACTCAAGGGTAGCATAGCTTTCAGCGATAGCTTAAATTGACAAGCGGCTCTAGTACTTTATTGTTACAAAATTTCAAGGTTTTGTGACGCTCCAGTAAAAATTTACACGCATTTGTATGTTGCAAACTTTGATAGGTGTAGGACGTACCGTATAGAAGTTAGAGTCATTCGAAGATTTATCAGTGTTTGATTTGGGACTCAAGGGTAGCATAGCTTTGAGCGATAGCTCCAATTGACAAGAGGCTCGAGTACTTTATTGTTACAAAATTTCAAGGTTTTATGACGCTCCAGTAAAAAGTTACAAGCATTTGTATGTTGCAAATTCTGATAGGTGTAGGACGTACCGTATAGAAGTTAGGGCCATTTGAAGTTTTATCAGTGTTTGATTTGGGATTCAAGGGTAGCATAGCTTTGAGCGCTAGCTTAAATTGACAAGAGGCTAGAGTACTTTATTGTTACAAAATTTCAAGGTTTTATGACGCTCCAGTAAAAAGTAACATGCATTTGTATGTTGTAAACTTTGATAGGTGTAAGACGTACCATACAGAAGTTAGGGCCATTTGAAGTTTTATCAGTGTTTGATTTGGGACTCAAGGGTAGCATAGCTTTGAGCGATAGCTTAAATTGACAAGAGGCTCGAGTACTTTATTGTTACAAAACTTCAAGGTTTTTTGACGCTCCAGTAAAAAGTTACAAGCATTTGTATGTTGCAAACTTTGATAGGTGTAGGACGTACCGTATAGAAGTTGGGGCCATTTGAAGCTTTATCAGTGTTTGATTTGGGACTCAAGGGTAGCCTAGCTTTGAGCGATAGCTTAAATTGACAAGAGGCTCGAGTACCTTATTGTTACAAAATTTCAAGGTTTTATAACGCTCCAGTAAAAAGATACAAGCATTTGTATGTTGGAAACTTTGAGAGGTGTAGGACGTACCGTATAGAAGCTAGGACCATT
This sequence comes from Clusia tigrina, assembly GCA_920105625.2. Lineage (NCBI taxonomy): Eukaryota > Metazoa > Arthropoda > Insecta > Diptera > Clusiidae > Clusia > Clusia tigrina. The sequence goes on along the minus strand of OV050033.1, from coordinate 104,484,341 downwards.
TGAAGTTTTATCCGTGTTTCATTTGGGACTCAAGGGTAGCATAGCTTTGAGCGATGGCTCAAATTGACAAGAGGCTCGAGTACTTTATTGTTACAAAATTTCAAGGTTTTATGACGCTCCAGTAAAAACTTACAAGCATTTGTATGTTGCAAACTTTGATAGGTGTAGGACGTACCGTATAGAAGTTGGGGCCATTTGAAGTTTTATCAGTGTTTGATTTCGGACTCAAGGGTAGCATAGCTTTGAGCGATAGCTTAAATGGACAAGAGGCTGAGTACTTTATTGTTACAAAATGTCAAGGTTTTATGACGCTCCAGTAAAAAGTTACAAGCATTTGTATGTTGCAAACTTTGATAGGTGTAGGACGTACCGTATAGAAGTTAGGGCCACTTGAAGTTTTGTCAGTGCTTGATTTGGGACTCAAGGGTAGCATAGCTTTGAGCGATAGCTTAAATTGACAAGAGGCTCGAGTACTTTATTGTTACAAAACTTCAAGGTTTTATGACGCTCCAGTAAAAAGTTACAAGCATTTGTATGTTGCAAACTTTGATAGTTGTAGGACGTACCGTATAGAAGTTGGGGCCATTTTAAGTTTTATCAGTGTTTCATTTGGGACTCAAGGGTAGCATAGCTTTGAGCGATAGCTTAAATTGACAAGCGGCTCGAGTACTTTATTGTTACAAAATTTCAAGGTTTTATGACGGTCCAGTAAAAAGTTACAAGCATTTGTATGTTGGAAACTGTGATAGGTGTAGGACGCACCGTATAGAAGCTAGGGCCATTTGAAGTTTTACCCGTGTTTGATTTGGGTCTCAAGGGTAGCATAGCTTTGAGCGATAGCTTAAATTGACAAGAGGCTCGAGTACTTTATTGTTACAAAACTTCAAGGTTTTATGACGCTCCAGTAAAAAGTTACAACCATTTGTATTTTGCAAACTTTGATAGGTGTAGGACGTACCGTATAGAATTTGGGGCCATTTTAAGTTTTATCAGTGTTTCATTTGGGACTCAAGGGTAGCATAGCTTTCAGCGATAGCTTAAATTGACAAGCGGCTCTAGTACTTTATTGTTACAAAATTTCAAGGTTTTGTGACGCTCCAGTAAAAATTTACACGCATTTGTATGTTGCAAACTTTGATAGGTGTAGGACGTACCGTATAGAAGTTAGAGTCATTCGAAGATTTTTCAGTGTTTGATTTGGGACTCAAGGGTAGCATAGCTTTGAGCGATAGCTCCAATTGACAAGAGGCTCGAGTACTTTATTGTTACAAAATTTCAAGGTTTTATGACGCTCCAGTAAAAAGTTACAAGCATTTGTATGTTGCAAACTTTGATAGGTGTAGGACGTACCGTATAGAAGTTGGGGCCATTTGAAGTTTTATCAGTGTTTGATTTCGGACTCAAGGGTAGCATAACTTTGAGCGATAGCTTAAATTGACAAGAGGCTCGAGTACTTTATTGTTACAAAATTTCAAGGTTTTATGACCCTCCAGTAAAAAGTTACAAGCATTTGTATGTTGCAAACTTTGATAGGTGTAGGACGTACCGTATAAAAGTTGGGGCCATTTGAAGTTTTATCAGTGTTCGATTTGGGACTCAAGGGTAGCATAGCTTTGAGCGATAGCTTAAATTGACAAGATGCTCGAGTACCTTATTGTTACAAAATTTCAAGGTTTTATGACGCTCCAGTAAAAAGTTACAAGCATTTGTACGTTGCAAAATTTGATAGGTGTAGGACGTACCGTATAGAAGTTGGGGCCATTTGAAGTTTTATCAGTGTTTGATTTCGGACTCAAGGGTAGCATAGCTTTGAGCGATAGCTTAAATTGACAAGAGGCTCGAGTACTTTATTGTTACAAAATTTCAAGGTTTTATGACGCTCCAGTAAAAAGTTATAAGCATTTGTATGTTGCAAATTTTGATAGGTGTAGGACGTACCGTATAGAAGTTAGGGCCATTTGAAGTTTTATCAGTGTTTGATTTGGGATTCAAGGGTAGCATAGCTTGGAGCGCTAGCTTAAATTGACAAGAGGCTAGAGTACTTTATTGTTACAAAATTTCAAGGTTTTATGACGCTCCAGTAAAAAGTAACAAGCATTTGTATGTTGTAAACTTTGATAGGTGTAGGACGTACCATACAGAAGTTAGGGCCATTTGAAGTTTTATCAGTGTTTGATTTGGGACTCAAGGGTAGCATAGCTTTGAGCGATAGCTTAAATTGACAAGAGGCTCGAGTACTTTATTGTTACAAAACTTCAAGGTTTTTTGACGCTCCAGTAAAAAGTTACAAGCATTTGTATGTTGCAAACTTTGATAGGTGTAGGACGTACCGTATAGAAGTTGGGGCCATTTCAAGCTTTATCAGTGTTTGATTTGGGACTCAAGGGTAGCCTAGCTTTGAGCGATAGCTTAAATTGACAAGAGGCTCGAGTACCTTATTGTTACAAAATTTCAAGGTTTTATGACGCTCCAGTAAAAAGATACAAGCATTTGTATGTTGGAAACTTTGAGAGGTGTAGGACGTACCGTATAGAAGCTAGGACCATTTGAAGTTTAATCCGTGTTTCATTTGGGACTCAAGGGTAGCATAGCTTTGAGCGATGGCTCAAATTGACAAGAGGCTCGAGTACTTTATTGTTACAAAATTTCAAGGTTTTATGACGCTCCAGTAAAAACTTACAAGCATTTGTATGTTGCAAACTTTGATAGGTGTAGGACGTACCGTATAGAAGTTGGGGCCATTTGAAGTTTTATCAGTGTTTGATTTCGGACTCAAGGGTAGCATACCTTTGAGCGATAGCTTAAATGGACAAGAGGCTCGAGTACTTTATTGTTACAAAATGTCAAGGTTTTATGACGCTCCAGTAAAAAGTTACAAGCATTTGTATGTTGAAAACTTTGATAGGTGTAGGACGTACCGTATAAAAGTTAGGGCCATTTGAAGTTTTATCAGTGTTTGATTTGGGATTCAAGGGTAGCATAGCTTTGAGCGATAGCTTAAATTGACAAGAGGCTCGAGTACTTTATTGTTACAAAACTTCAAGGTTTTATGACGCTCCAGTAAAAAGTTACAAGCATTTGTATGTTGCAAACTTTGATAGTTGTAGGACGTACCGTATAGAAGTTGGGGCCATTTTAAGTTTTATCAGTGTTTCATTTGGGACTCAAGGGTAGCATAGCTTTGAGCGATAGCTTAAATTGACAAGCGGCTCGAGTACTTTATTGTTACAAAATTTCAAGGTTTTATGACGGTCCAGTAAAAAGTTACAAGCATTTGTATGTTGGAAACTGTGATAGGTGTAGGACGTACCGTATAGAAGCTAGGGCCATTTGAAGTTTTACCCGTGTTTGATTTGGGTCTCAAGGGTAGCATAGCTTTGAGCGATAGCTTAAATTGACAAGAGGCTCGAGTACTTTATTGTTACAAAACTTCAAGGTTTTATGACGCTCCAGTAAAAAGTTACAACCATTTGTATTTTGCAAACTTTGATAGGTGTAGGACGTACCGTATAGAATTTGGGGCCATTTTAAGTTTTATCAGTGTTTCATTTGGGACTCAAGGGTAGCATAGCTTTGAGCGATAGCTTAAATTGACAAGCGGCTCTAGTACTTTATTGTTACAAAATTTCAAGGTTTTGTGACGCTCCAGTAAAAATTTACACGCATTTGTATGTTGCAAACTTTGATAGGTGTAGGACGTACCGTATAGAAGTTAGAGTCATTCGAAGATTTATCAGTGTTTGATTTGGGACTCAAGGGTAGCATAGCTTTGAGCGATAGCTCCAATTGACAAGAGGCTCGAGTACTTTATTGTTACAAAATTTCAAGGTTTTATGACGCTCCAGTAAAAAGTTACAAGCATTTGTATGTTGCAAACTTTGATAGGTGTAGGACGTACCGTATAAAAGTTGGGGCCATTTGAAGTTTTATCAGTGTTCGATTTGGGACTCAAGGGTAGCATAGCTTTGAGCGATAGCTTAAATTGACAAGATGCTCGAGTACCTTATTGTTACAAAATTTGAAGGTTTTATGACGCTCCAGTAAAAAGTTACAAGCATTTGTACGTTGCAAAATTTGATAGGTTTAGGACGTACCGTATAGAAGTTGGGGCCATTTGAAGTTTTATCAGTGTTTGATTTCGGACTCAAGGGTAGCATAGCTTTGAGCGATAACTTAAATTGACAAGAGGCTCGAGTACTTTATTGTTACAAAGTTTCAAGGTTTTATGACGCTCCAGTAAAAAGTTACAAGCATTTGTATGTTGCAAATTTTGATAGGTGTAGGACGTACCGTATAGAAGTTAGGGCCATTTGAAGTTTTATCAGTGTTTGATTTGGGATTCAAGGGTAGCATAGCTTTGAGCGCTAGCTTAAATTGACAAGAGGCTAGAGTACTTTATTGTTACAAAATTTCAAGGTTTTATGACGCTCCAGTAAAAAGTAACAAGCATTTGTATGTTGTAAACTTTGATAGGTGTAGGACGTACCATACAGAAGTTAGGGCCATTTGAAGTTTTATCAGTGTTTGATTTGGGACTCAAGGGTAGCATAGCTTTGAGCGATAGCTTAAATTGACAAGAGGCTCGAGTACTTTATTGTTACAAAACTTCAAGGTTTTTTGACGCTCCAGTAAAAAGTTACAAGCATTTGTATGTTGCCAACTTTGATAGGTGTAGGACGTACCGTATAGAAGTTGGGGCCATTTGAAGCTTTATCAGTGTTTGATTTGGGACTCAAGGGTAGCATAGCTTTGAGCGATAGCTTAAATTGACAAGAGGCTCGAGTACCTTATTGTTACAAAATTTCAAGGTTTTATGACGCTCCAGTAAAAAGATACAAGCATTTGTATGTTGGAAACTTTGAGAGGTGTAGGACGTACCGTATAGAAGCTAGGACCATTTGAAGTTTTATCCGTGTTTCATTTGGGACTCAAGGGTAGCATAGCTTTGAGCGATGGCTCAAATTGACAAGAGGCTCGAGTACTTTATTGTTACAAAATTTCAAGGTTTTATGACGCTCCAGTAAAAACTTACAAGCATTTGTATGTTGCAAACTTTGATAGGTGTAGGACGTACCGTATAGAAGTTGGGGCCATTTGAAGTTTTATCAGTGTTTGATTTCGGACTCAAGGGTAGCATAGCTTTGAGCGATAGCTTAAATGGACAAGAGGCTCGAGTACTTTATTGTTACAAAATGTCAAGGTTTTATGACGCTCCAGTAAAAAGTTACAAGCATTTGTATGTTGCAAACTTTGATAGGTGTAGGACGTACCGTATAAAAGTTAGGGCCATTTGAAGTTTTATCAGTGTTTGATTTGGGATTCAAGGGTAGCATAGCTTTGAGCGATAGCTTAAATTGACAAGAGGCTAGAGTACTTTATTGTTACAAAATTTCAAGGTTTTATGACGCTCCAGTAAGAAGTAACAAGCATTTGTATGTTGCAAACTTTGATAGGTGTAGGACGTACCGTATAGAAGTTAGGGCCACTTGAAGTTTTGTCAGTGTTTGATTTGGGACTCAAGGGTAGCATAGCTTTGAGCGATAGCTTAAATTGACAAGAGGCTCGAGTACTTTATTGTTACAAAACTTCAAGGTTTTATGACGCTCCAGTAAAAAGTTACAAGCATTTGTATGTTGCAAACTTTGATAGTTGTAGGACGTACCGTATAGAAGTTGGGGCCATTTTAAGTTTAATCAGTGTTTCATTTGGGACTCAAGGGTAGCATAGCTTTGAGCGATAGCTTAAATTGACAAGCGGCTCGAGTACTTTATTGTTACAAAATTTCAAGGTTTTATGACGGTCCAGTAAAAAGTTACAAGCATTTGTATGTTGGAAACTTTGATAGGTGTAGGACGTACCGTATAGAAGCTAGGGCCATTTGAAGTTTTACCCGTGTTTGATTTGGGTCTCAACGGTAGCATAGCTTTGAGCGATAGCTTAAATTGACAAGAGGCTCGAGTACTTTATTGTTACAAAACTTCAAGGTTTTATGACGCTCCAGTAAAAAGTTACAAGCATTTGTATGTTGCAATCTTTGATAGGTGTAGGACGTACCGTATAGAAGTTAAGGCCATTTGAAGTTTTGTCAGTGTTTGATATGGGACTCAAGGGTAGCATAGCTTTAAGTGATAGCTTAAATTGACAAGAGGCTCGAGTACTTTATTGTTACAAAATTTCAAGGTTTTATGACGCTCCAGTAAAAAGATACAAGCATTTGTATGTTGGAAACTTTGAGAGGTGTAGGACGTACCGTATAGAAGCTAGGACCATTTGAAGTTTAATCCGTGTTTCATTTGGGACTCAAGGGTAGCATAGCTTTGAGCGATGGCTCAAATTGACAAGAGGCTCGAGTACTTTATTGTTACAAAATTTCAAGGTTTTATGACGCTCCAGTAAAAACTTACAAGCATTTGTATGTTGCAAACTTTGATAGGTGTAGGACGTACCGTATAGAAGTTGGGGCCATTTGAAGTTTTATCAGTGTTTGATTTCGGACTCAAGGGTAGCATACCTTTGAGCGATAGCTTAAATGGACAAGAGGCTCGAGTACTTTATTGTTACAAAATGTCAAGGTTTTATGACGCTCCAGTAAAAAGTTACAAGCATTTGTATGTTGAAAACTTTGATAGGTGTAGGACGTACCGTATAAAAGTTAGGGCCATTTGAAGTTTTATCAGTGTTTGATTTGGGATTCAAGGGTAGCATAGCTTTGAGCGATAGCTTAAATTGACAAGAGGCTAGAGTACTTTATTGTTACAAAATTTCAAGGTTTTATGACGCTCCAGTAAGAAGTAACAAGCATTTGTATGTTGCAAACTTTGATAGGTGTAGGACGTACCGTATAGAAGTTAGGGCCACTTGAAGTTTTGTCAGTGTTTGATTTGGGACTCAAGGGTAGCATAGCTTTGAGCGATAGCTTAAATTGACAAGAGGCTCGAGTACTTTATTGTTACAAAACTTCAAGGTTTTATGACGCTCCAGTAAAAAGTTACAAGCATTTGTATGTTGCAAACTTTGATAGTTGTAGGACGTACCGTATAGAAGTTGGGGCCATTTTAAGTTTTATCAGTGTTTCATTTGGGACTCAAGGGTAGCATAGCTTTGAGCGATAGCTTAAATTGACAAGCGGCTCGAGTACTTTATTGTTACAAAATTTCAAGGTTTTATGACGGTCCAGTAAAAAGTTACAAGCATTTGTATGTTGGAAACTGTGATAGGTGTAGGACGTACCGTATAGAAGCTAGGGCCATTTGAAGTTTTACCCGTGTTTGATTTGGGTCTCAAGGGTAGCATAGCTTTGAGCGATAGCTTAAATTGACAAGAGGCTCGAGTACTTTATTGTTACAAAACTTCAAGGTTTTATGACGCTCCAGTAAAAAGTTACAACCATTTGTATTTTGCAAACTTTGATAGGTGTAGGACGTACCGTATAGAATTTGGGGCCATTTTAAGTTTTATCAGTGTTTCATTTGGGACTCAAGGGTAGCATAGCTTTGAGCGATAGCTTAAATTGACAAGCGGCTCTAGTACTTTATTGTTACAAAATTTCAAGGTTTTGTGACGCTCCAGTAAAAATTTACACGCATTTGTATGTTGCAAACTTTGATAGGTGTAGGACGTACCGTATAGAAGTTAGAGTCATTCGAAGATTTATCAGTGTTTGATTTGGGACTCAAGGGTAGCATAGCTTTGAGCGATAGCTCCAATTGACAAGAGGCTCGAGTACTTTATTGTTACAAAATTTCAAGGTTTTATGACGCTCCAGTAAAAAGTTACAAGCATTTGTATGTTGCAAACTTTGATAGGTGTAGGACGTACCGTATAAAAGTTGGGGCCATTTGAAGTTTTATCAGTGTTCGATTTGGGACTCAAGGGTAGCATAGCTTTGAGCGATAGCTTAAATTGACAAGATGCTCGAGTACCTTATTGTTACAAAATTTGAAGGTTTTATGACGCTCCAGTAAAAAGTTACAAGCATTTGTACGTTGCAAAATTTGATAGGTTTAGGACGTACCGTATAGAAGTTGGGGCCATTTGAAGTTTTATCAGTGTTTGATTTCGGACTCAAGGGTAGCATAGCTTTGAGCGATAACTTAAATTGACAAGAGGCTCGAGTACTTTATTGTTACAAAGTTTCAAGGTTTTATGACGCTCCAGTAAAAAGTTACAAGCATTTGTATGTTGCAAATTTTGATAGGTGTAGGACGTACCGTATAGAAGTTAGGGCCATTTGAAGTTTTATCAGTGTTTGATTTGGGATTCAAGGGTAGCATAGCTTTGAGCGCTAGCTTAAATTGACAAGAGGCTAGAGTACTTTATTGTTACAAAATTTCAAGGTTTTATGACGCTCCAGTAAAAAGTAACAAGCATTTGTATGTTGTAAACTTTGATAGGTGTAGGACGTACCATACAGAAGTTAGGGCCATTTGAAGTTTTATCAGTGTTTGATTTGGGACTCAAGGGTAGCATAGCTTTGAGCGATAGCTTAAATTGACAAGAGGCTCGAGTACTTTATTGTTACAAAACTTCAAGGTTTTTTGACGCTCCAGTAAAAAGTTACAAGCATTTGTATGTTGCAAACTTTGATAGGTGTAGGACGTACCGTATAGAAGTTGGGGCCATTTGAAGCTTTATCAGTGTTTGATTTGGGACTCAAGGGTAGCATAGCTTTGAGCGATAGCTTAAATTGACAAGAGGCTCGAGTACCTTATTGTTACAAAATTTCAAGGTTTTATGACGCTCCAGTAAAAAGATACAAGCATTTGTATGTTGGAAACTTTGAGAGGTGTAGGACGTACCGTATAGAAGCTAGGACCATTTGAAGTTTTATCCGTGTTTCATTTGGGACTCAAGGGTAGCATAGCTTTGAGCGATGGCTCAAATTGACAAGAGGCTCGAGTACTTTATTGTTACAAAATTTCAAGGTTTTATGACGCTCCAGTAAAAACTTACAAGCATTTGTATGTTGCAAACTTTGATAGGTGTAGGACGTACCGTATAGAAGTTGGGGCCATTTGAAGTTTTATCAGTGTTTGATTTCGGACTCAAGGGTAGCATAGCTTTGAGCGATAGCTTAAATGGACAAGAGGCTCGAGTACTTTATTGTTACAAAATGTCAAGGTTTTATGACGCTCCAGTAAAAAGTTACCAGCATTTGTATGTTGCAAACTTTGATAGGTGTAGGACGTACCGTATAAAAGTTAGGGCCATTTGAAGTTTTATCAGTGTTTGATTTGGGATTCAAGGGTAGCATAGCTTTGAGCGATAGCTTAAATTGACAAGAGGCTAGAGTACTTTATTGTTACAAAATTTCAAGGTTTTATGACGCTCCAGTAAAAAGTAACAAGCATTTGTATGTTGCAAACTTTGATAGGTGTAGGACGTACCGTATAGAAGTTAGGGCCACTTGAAGTTTTGTCAGTGTTTGATTTGGGACTCAAGGGTAGCATAGCTTTGAGCGATAGCTTAAATTGACAAGAGGCTCGAGTACTTTATTGTTACAAAACTTCAAGGTTTTATGACGCTCCAGTAAAAAGTTACAAGCATTTGTATGTTGCAAACTTTGATAGTTGTAGGACGTACCGTATAGAAGTTGGGGCCATTTTAAGTTTAATCAGTGTTTCATTTGGGACTCAAGGGTAGCATAGCTTTGAGCGATAGCTTAAATTGACAAGCGGCTCGAGTACTTTATTGTTACAAAATTTCAAGGTTTTATGACGGTCCAGTAAAAAGTTACAAGCATTTGTATGTTGGAAACTTTGATAGGTGTAGGACGTACCGTATAGAAGCTAGGGCCATTTGAAGTTTTACCCGTGTTTGATTTGGGTCTCAACGGTAGCATAGCTTTGAGCGATAGCTTAAATTGACAAGAGGCTCGAGTACTTTATTGTTACAAAACTTCAAGGTTTTATGACGCTCCAGTAAAAAGTTACAAGCATTTGTATGTTGCAATCTTTGATAGGTGTAGGACGTACCGTATAGAAGTTAAGGCCATTTGAAGTTTTGTCAGTGTTTGATATGGGACTCAAGGGTAGCATAGCTTTAAGTGATAGCTTAAATTGACAAGAGGCTCGAGTACTTTATTGTTACAAAATTTCAATGTTTTATGACGCTCCAGTAAAAAGTTACACGCATTTGTATGTTGCAAACTTTGATAGGTGTAGGACGTACTGTATAGAAGTTAGGGCCATTCGAAGATTTATCAGTTTTTGATTTGGGACTCAAGGGTAGCATAGCTTTGAGCGATAGCTCAAATTGACAAGAGGCTCGAGTACTTTATTGTTACAAAATTTCAAGGTTTTATGACGCTCCAGTAAAAAGTTACAAGCATTTGTATGTTGCAATCTTTGATAGGTGTAGGACGTACCGTATAGAAGCTAGGGCCATTTGAAGTTTTGTCAGTGGTTGATTTGGGACTCAAGGGTAGCATAGCTTTGAGCGATAGCTCAAATTGACAAGAGGCTCGAGTACTTTATTGTTACAAAATTTCAAGGTTTTATGATGCTCCAGTAAAAAGTTACAAGCATTTGTATGCTGCAAACTTTGATAGGTGTAGGACGTACCGTATAGAAGTTGGGGCCATTTGAAGTTTTATCAGTGTTTGATTTCGGACTCAAGGGGAGCGGAGCTTTGAGCGATAGCTGAAATTGGCAAGAGGCTCGAGTACTTTATTGTTAGAAAATTTCAAGGTTTTATGACGCTCCAGTAAAAAGTTACAAGCATTTGTATGTTGCAAACTTTGATAGGTGTAGGACGTACCGTATAGAAGTTGGGGCCATTTGAAGTTTTATCAGTGTTTGATTTGGGACTCAAGGGTAGCATAGCTTTGAGCGATAGCTCAAATTGACAAGAGGCTCGAGTACTTTATTGTTACAAAATTTCAAGGTTTTATGACGCTCCAGTAAAAAGTTACAAGTATTTGTATGTTGCAAACTTTGATAGGTGTAGGATGTACCGTATAGAAGTTAGGGCCATTTGAAGTTTTATCAGTGTTTGATTTGGGATTCAAGGGTAGCATAGCTTTGAGCGATAGCTTAAATTGACAAGAGGCTAGAGTACTTTATTGTTACAAAATTTCAAGGTTTTATGACGCTTCAGTAAAAAGTAACAAGCATTTGTATGTTGCAAACTTTGATAGGTGTAGGACGTACCGTATAGAAGTTAGGGCTACTTGAAGTTTTGTCAGTGTTTGATTTGGGACTCAAGGGTAGCATAGCTTTGAGCGATAGCTTAAATTGACAAGAGGCTCGAGTACTTTATTGTTACAAAACTTCAAGGTTTTATGACGCTCCAGTAAAAAGTTACAAGCATTTGTATGTTGCAAACTTTGATAGGTGTAGGACGTACCGTATAGAAGTTGGGGCCATATGAAATTTTATCCGTGTTTGATTTGGGACTCAAGGGTAGCATAGCTTTGAGCGATAGCTTAAATTGACAAGAGGCTCGAGTACTTTATTGTTACACAATGGCAAGGTTTTCTGACGCTCCAGTAAAAAAATTCACGCATTTGTATGTTGCAAACTTTGGTAGGTGTAGGACGTACAGTATAGAAGTTAGGGCGATTCGAAGATTTATCAGTGTTTGATTTGGGACTCAAGGGTAGCGTAGCTTTGATCGATAGCTCAAATTGACAAGAGGCTCGAGTACTTTATTGTTACAAAATTTCAAGGTTTTATGACGCTCCAGTAAAAAGTTACAAGTATTTGTATGTTGCAAACTTTGATAGGTGTAGGATGTACCGTATAGAAGTTAGGGCCATTTGAAGTTTTATCAGTGTTTGATTTGGGATTCAAGGGTATCATAGCTTTGAGCGATAGCTTAAATTGACAAGAGGCTAGAGTACTTTATTGTTACAAAATTTCAAGGTTTTATGACGCTTCAGTAAAAAGTAACAAGCATTTGTATGTTGCAAACTTTGATAGGTGTAGGACGTACCGTATAGAAGTTAGGGCTACTTGAAGTTTTGTCAGTGTTTGATTTGGGACTCAAGGGTAGCATAGCTTTGAGCGATAGCTTAAATTGACAAGAGGCTCGAGTACTTTATTGTTACAAAACTTCAAGGTTTTATGACGCTCCAGTAAAAAGTTACAAGCATTTGTATGTTGCAAACTTTGATAGGTGTAGGACGTACCGTATAGAAGTTGGGGCCATATGAAATTTTATCCGTGTTTGATTTGGGACTCAAGGGTAGCATAGCTTTGAGCGATAGCTTAAATTGACAAGAGGCTCGAGTACTTTATTGTTACACAATGGCAAGGTTTTCTGACGCTCCAGTAAAAAAATTCACGCATTTGTATGTTGCAAACTTTGGTAGGTGTAGGACGTACAGTATAGAAGTTAGGGCGATTCGAAGATTTATCAGTGTTTGATTTGGGACTCAAGGGTAGCGTAGCTTTGATCGATAGCTCAAATTGACAAGAGGCTCGAGTACTTTATTGTTACAAAATTTCAAGGTTTTATGACGCTCCAGTAAAAAGTTACAAGTATTTGTATGTTGCAAACTTTGATAGGTGTAGGATGTACCGTATAGAAGTTAGGGCCATTTGAAGTTTTATCAGTGTTTGATTTGGGATTCAAGGGTATCATAGCTTTGAGCGATAGCTTAAATTGACAAGAGGCTAGAGTACTTTATTGTTACAAAATTTCAAGGTTTTATGACGCTTCAGTAAAAAGTAACAAGCATTTGTATGTTGCAAACTTTGATAGGTGTAGGACGTACCGTATAGAAGTTAGGGCTACTTGAAGTTTTGTCAGTGTTTGATTTGGGACTCAAGGGTAGCATAGCTTTGAGCGATAGCTTAAATTGACAAGAGGCTCGAGTACTTTATTGTTACAAAACTTCAAGGTTTTATGACGCTCCAGTAAAAAGTTACAAGCATTTGTATGTTGCAAACTTTGATAGGTGTAGGACGTACCGTATAGAAGTTGGGGCCATATGAAATTTTATCCGTGTTTGATTTGGGACTCAAGGGTAGCATAGCTTTGAGCGATAGCTTAAATTGACAAGAGGCTCGAGTACTTTATTGTTACACAATGGCAAGGTTTTCTGACGCTCCAGTAAAAAAATTCACGCATTTGTATGTTGCAAACTTTGGTAGGTGTAGGACGTACAGTATAGAAGTTAGGGCGATTCGAAGATTTATCAGTGTTTGATTTGGGACTCAAGGGTAGCGTAGCTTTGATCGATAGCTCAAATTGACAAGAGGCTCGAGTACTTTATTGTTACAAAATTTCAAGGTTTTATGACGCTCCAGTAAAAAGTTACAAGTATTTGTATGTTGCAAACTTTGATAGGTGTAGGATGTACCGTATAGAAGTTAGGGCCATTTGAAGTTTTATCAGTGTTTGATTTGGGATTCAAGGGTATCATAGCTTTGAGCGATAGCTTAAATTGACAAGAGGCTAGAGTACTTTATTGTTACAAAATTTCAAGGTTTTATGACGCTTCAGTAAAAAGTAACAAGCATTTGTATGTTGCAAACTTTGATAGGTGTAGGACGTACCGTATAGAAGTTAGGGCTACTTGAAGTTTTGTCAGTGTTTGATTTGGGACTCAAGGGTAGCATAGCTTTGAGCGATAGCTTAAATTGACAAGAGGCTCGAGTACTTTATTGTTACAAAATTTCAAGGTTTTATGACGCTCCAGTAAAAAGTTACAAGCATTTGTATGTTGCAAACTTTGATAGGTGTAGGACGTACCGTATAGAAGTTGGGGCCATATGAAATTTTATCCGTGTTTGATTTGGGACTCAAGGGTAGCATAGCTTTGAGCGATAGCTTAAATTGACAAGAGGCTCGAGTACTTTATTGTTACACAATGGCAAGGTTTTCTGACGCTCCAGTAAAAAAATTCACGCATTTGTATGTTGCAAACTTTGGTAGGTGTAGGACGTACAGTATAGAAGTTAGGGCGATTCGAAGATTTATCAGTGTTTGATTTGGGACTGAAGGGTAGCATTTGTATGTTGCAATCTTTGATAGTGTAGGACGTACCGTATAGAAGTTGGGGCCATTTTAAGTTTTATCAGTGTTTCATTTGGGACTCAAGGGTAGCATAGCTTTCAGCGATAGCTTAAATTGACAAGCGGCTCGAGTACTTTATTGTTACAAAATTTCAAGGTTTTATGACGGTCCAGTAAAAAGTTACAAGCATTTGTATGTTGGAAACTTTGATAGCTGTAGGACGTACCGTATATAAGCTAGGGCCATTTTAAGTTTTACCCGTGTTTGATTTGGGTCTCAAGGGTAGCATAGCTTCGAGCAATAGCTTAAATTGACAAAAGGCTCGAGTACTTTATTGTTACAAAATTTCAAGGTTTTGTGACGCTCCAGTAAAAAGTTACACGCATTTGTATGTTGCAAACTTTGATAGGTGTAGGACGTACCGTATAGAAGTTAGGGTCATTCGAAGATTTATCAGTGTTTGATTTGGGACTCAAGGGTAGCGTAGCTTTGAGCGATAGCTCAAATTGACAAGAGGCTCGAGTACTTTATTGTTACAAAATTTCAAGGTTTTATGATGCTCCAGTAAAAAGTTACAAGCATTTGTATGCTGCAAACTTTGATAGGTGTAGGATGTACCGTATAGAAGTTGGGGCCATTTGAAGTTTTATCAGTGTTTGATTTGGGACTCAAGGGTAGCATAGCTTTGAGCGATAGCTTAAATTGACAAGAGGCTCGAGTACTTTATTGTTACAAAATTTCAAGGTTTTACGACGCTCCAGTAAAAAGTTACACGCATTTGTATGTTGCAAACTTTGATAGGTGTAGGACGTACCGTATAGAAGTTAGGGTCATTCGAAGATTTATCAGTGTTTGATTTGGGATTCAAGGGTAGCATAGCTTTGAGCGATAGCTCCAATTGACAAGAGGCTCGAGTACTTTATTGTTACAAAATTTCAAGGTTTTATGACGCTCCAGTAAAAAGTTACAAGCATTTGTATGTTGCAATCTTTGATAGGTGTAGGACGTGCCGTATAGAAGTTAAGGCCATTTGAAGTTTTGTCAGTGTTTGATTTGGGACTCAAGGGTAGCGTAGCTTTGAGCGGTAGCTCAAATTGACAAGAGGCTCGAGTACTTTATTGTTACAAAATTTCAAGGTTTTATGATGCTCCAGTAAAAAGTTACAAGCATTTGTATGCTGCAAACTTTGATAGGTGTAGGATGTACCGTATAGAAGTTGGGGCCATTTGAAGTTTTATCAGTGTTTGATTTGGGACTCAAGGGTAGCATAGCTTTGAGCGATAGCTTAAATTGACAAGAGGCTCGAGTACTTTATTGTTACAAAATTTCAAGGTTTTATGACGCTCCTGTAAAAAGTTACAAGCATATGAATGTTGGAAACTCTAATAGGTGTAGGACGTACCGTATAGAAGCTAGGGCCATTTGAAGTTTTATCTGTGTTTGATTTGGGACTCAAGGGTAGCATAGCTTTGAGCGATGGCTTAAATTGACAAAAGACTCGAGTACTTTATTGTTACAAAATTTCAAGGTTTTCTGACGCTCCAGTAAAAAAATTCACGCATTTGTATGTTGCAAACTTTGATAGGTGTATGACGTACAGTATAGAAGTTAGAGCGATTCGAAGATTTATCAGTGTTTGATTTGGGATTCAAGGGTAGCATAGCTTTGGGCGATAGCTCAAATTGACAAGAGGCTCGAGTACTTTATTGTTACAAAATTTCAAGGTTTTATGACGCTCCAGTAAAAAGTTACAAGCATTTGTATGTTGGAAACTTTGATAGTTGTAGGACGTACCGTATAGAAGTTAGGGCCATTTGAATTTTTCTCAGAGTTTGATTTGGGACTCAAGGGTAGCAAAGCTTTGAGCGATAGCTCAAATTGACAAGAGGCTCGAGTACTTTATTGTTACAAAATTGCAAGGTTTTATGGCGCTCCAGTAAAAAGTTACAAGTATTTGTATGTTGCAAACTTTGATAGGTGTAGGACGTACTGTATAGAAGTTAGGGCCATTTGAAGTTTTATCAGTGTTTGATTTGGGACTAAAGGGTGGCATAGCTTTTTGCGATAGCTTAAATTGACAAGAGGCTCGAGTACTTTATTGTTACAAAATTTCAAGGTTTTATGATGCTCCAGTAAAAAGTTACAAGCATTTGTATGTTGGAAACTTTCATAGGTGTAGGACGTACCGTATAGAAGCTAGGGCCATTTGAAGTTTTATCAGTGTTTGATTTGGGACTCAAGGGTAGCATAGCTTTGAGCGATAGCTCCAATTGACAAGAGGCTCGAGTACTTTATTGTTACAAAATTTCAAGGTTTTATGACGCTCCAGTAAAAAGTTACAAGCATTTGTATGTTGCAATCTTTGATAGGTGTAGGACGTATCGTATAGAAGTTAAGGCCATTTGAAGTTTTGTCAGTGTTTGATTTGGGACTCAAGGGTAGCATAGCTTTGAGCGATAGCTTAAATTGACAAGAGGCTCGAGTACTTTATTGTTACAAAATTTCAAGGTTTTATGACGCTCCAGTAAATAGTAACAAGCATTTGTATGTTGTAAACTTTGATAGGTGTAGGACGTACCGTATAGAAGTTAGGGCCACCTGAAGTTTTGTCAGTGTTTGATTTGGGACTCAAGGGTAGCATAGCTTTGAGCGATAGCTCAAATTTACTAGAGGCTCGAGTACTTTATTGTTACAAAATTTCAAGGTTTTATGACGCTCCTGTAAAAAGTTACAAGCATATGAATGTTGGAAACTCTAATAGGTGTAGGACGTACCGTATAGAAGCTAGGGCCATTTGAAGTTTTATCCGTGTTTGATTTGGGACTCAAGGGTAGCATAGCTTTGAGCGATAGCTTAAATTGACAAGAGGCTCGAGTACTTTATTGTTACAAAATTTCAAGGTTTTACGACGCTCCAGTAAAAAGTTACAAGCATTTGTATGTTGCAAACTTTGATAGGTGTAGGACGTACAGTATAGAAGCTAGGGCCATATGAAATTTTATCAGTGTTTGATTTGGGACTCAAGGGTAGCATAGCTTTGAGCGATAGCTTAAATTGACAAGGGGCTCGAGTACTTTATTGTTACAAAATTGCAAGGTTTTATGACGCTCCAGTAAATAGTTACAAGCATTTGTATGTTGCAAACTTTGATAGGTGTAGGACGTACCGTATAGAAGTTAGGGCCATTCGAAGATTTATCAGTGTTTGATTTGGGACTCAAGGGTAGCATAGCTTTGAGCGATAGCTCAAATTGACAAGAGGCTCGAGTACTTTATTGTTACAAATTTTCAAGGTTTTATGACGCTCCAGTAAAAAGTTACAAGCATTTGTATGTTGGAAACTTTGATAGTTGTAGGACGTACCGTATAGAAGTTAGGGCCATTTGAAGTTTTCTCAGAGTTTGATTTGGGACTCAAGGGTAGCATAGCTTTGAGCGATAGCTCAAATTGACAAGAGGCTCGAGTACTTTATTGTTACAAAATTGCAAGGTTTTATGGCGCTCCAGTAAAAAGTTACAAGCATTTGTATGTTGCAAACTTTGATAGGTGTAGGACGTACTGTATAGAAGTTAGGGCCATTTGAAGTTTTATCAGTGTTTGATTTGGGACTAAAGGGTAGCATAGCTTTTTGCGATAGCTTAAATTGACAAGAGGCTCGAGTACTTTATTGTTACAAAATTTCAAGGTTTTATGATGCTCCAGTAAAAAGTTACAAGCATTTGTATGTTGGAAACTTTCATAGGTGTAGGACGTACTGTATAGAAGCTAGGGCCATTTGAAGTTTTATCAGTGTTTGATTTGGGACTCAAGGGTAGCATAGCTTTGAGCGATAGCTCCAATTGACAAGAGGCTCGAGTACTTTATTGTTACAAAATTTCAAGGTTTTATGACGCTCCAGTAAAAAGTTACAAGCATTTGTATGTTGCAATCTTTGATAGGTGTAGGACGTACCGTATAGAAGTTAAGGCCATTTGAAGTTTTGTCAGTGTTTGATTTGGGACTCAAGGGTAGCATAGCTTTGAGCGATAGCTTAAATTGACAAGAGGCTCGAGTACTTTATTGTTACAAAATTTCAAGGTTTTATAACGCTCCAGTAAAAAGTAACAAGCATTTGTATGTTGTAAACTTTGATAGGTGTAGGATGTACCGTATAGAAGTTAGGGGCACCTGAAGTTTTGTCAGTGTTTGATTTGGGACTCAAGGGTAGCATAGCTTTGAGCGATAGCTCAAATTGACTAGAGGCTCGAGTACTTTATTGTTACAAAATTTCAAGGTTTTATGACGCTCCTGTAAAAAGTTACAAGCATATGAATGTTGGGAACTCTAATAGGTGTAGGACGTACCGTATAGAAGCTAGGGCCATTTGAAGTTTTATCCGTGTTTGATTTGGGACTCAAGGGTAGCACAGCTTTGAGCGATGGCTTAAATTGACAAAAGACTCGAGTACTTTATTGTTACAAAATTTCAAGGTTTTCTGACGCTCCAGTAAAAAAATTCACGCATTTGTATGTTGCAAACTTTGATAGGTGTATGACGTACAGTATAGAAGTTAGAGCGATTCGAAGATTTATCAGTGTTTGATTTGGGATTCAAGGGTAGCATAGCTTTGGGCGATAGCTCAAATTGACAAGAGGCTCGAGTACTTTATTGTTACAAAATTTCAAGGTTTTATGACGCTCCAGTAAAAAGTTACAAGCATTTGTATGTTGGAAACTTTGATAGTTGTAGGACGTACCGTATAGAAGTTAGGGCCATTTGAAGTTTTCTCAGAGTTTGATTTGGGACTCAAGGGTAGCATAGCTTTGAGCGATAGCTCAAATTGACAAGAGGCTCGAGTACTTTATTGTTACAAAATTTCAAGGTTTTATGACGCTCCAGTAAAAAGTTACAAGCATTTGTATGTTGCAATCTTTGATAGGTGTAGGACGTATCGTATAGAAGTTAAGGCCATTTGAAGTTTTGTCAGTGTTTGATTTGGGACTCAAGGGTAGCATAGCTTTGAGCGATAGCTTAAATTGACAAGAGGCTCGAGTACTTTATTGTTACAAAATTTCAAGGTTTTATGACGCTCCAGTAAATAGTAACAAGCATTTGTATGTTATAAACTTTGATAGGTGTAGGACGTACCGTATAGAAGTTAGGGCCACCTGAAGTTTTGTCAGTGTTTGATTTGGGACTCAAGGGTAGCATAGCTTTGAGCGATAGCTCAAATTGACAAGAGGCTCGAGTACTTTATTGTTACAAAATTGCAAGGTTTTATGGCGCTCCAGTAAAAAGTTACAAGCATTTGTATGTTGCAAACTTTGATAGGTGTAGGACGTACTGTATAGAAGTTAGGGCCATTTGAAGTTTTATCAGTGTTTGATTTGGGACTAAAGGGTAGCATAGCTTTTTGCGATAGCTTAAATTGACAAGAGGCTCGAGTACTTTATTGTTACAAAATTTCAAGGTTTTATGATGCTCCAGTAAAAAGTTACAAGCATTTGTATGTTGGAAACTTTCATAGGTGTAGGACGTACTGTATAGAAGCTAGGGCCATTTGAAGTTTTATCAGTGTTTGATTTGGGACTCAAGGGTAGCATAGCTTTGAGCGATAGCTCCAATTGACAAGAGGCTCGAGTACTTTATTGTTACAAAATTTCAAGGTTTTATGGCGCTCCAGTAAAAAGTTACAAGCATTTGTATGTTGCAAACTTTGATAGGTGTAGGACGTACTGTATAGAAGTTAGGGCCATTTGAAGTTTTATCAGTGTTTGATTTGGGACTAAAGGGTGGCATAGCTTTTTGCGATAGCTTAAATTGACAAGAGGCTCGAGTACTTTATTGTTACAAAATTTCAAGGTTTTATGATGCTCCAGTAAAAAGTTACAAGCATTTGTATGTTGGAAACTTTCATAGGTGTAGGACGTACCGTATAGAAGCTAGGGCCATTTGAAGTTTTATCAGTGTTTGATTTGGGACTCAAGGGTAGCATAGCTTTGAGCGATAGCTCCAATTGACAAGAGGCTCGAGTACTTTATTGTTACAAAATTTCAAGGTTTTATGACGCTCCAGTAAAAAGTTACAAGCATTTGTATGTTGCAATCTTTGATAGGTGTAGGACGTATCGTATAGAAGTTAAGGCCATTTGAAGTTTTGTCAGTGTTTGATTTGGGACTCAAGGGTAGCATAGCTTTGAGCGATAGCTTAAATTGACAAGAGGCTCGAGTACTTTATTGTTACAAAATTTCAAGGTTTTATGACGCTCCAGTAAATAGTAACAAGCATTTGTATGTTATAAACTTTGATAGGTGTAGGACGTACCGTATAGAAGTTAGGGCCACCTGAAGTTTTGTCAGTGTTTGATTTGGGACTCAAGGGTAGCATAGCTTTGAGCGATAGCTCAAATTGACTAGAGGCTCGAGTACTTTATTGTTACAAAATTTCAAGGTTTTATGACGCTCCTGTAAAAAGTTACAAGCATATGAATGTTGGAAACTCTAATAGGTGTAGGACGTACCGTATAGAAGCTAGGGCCATTTGAAGTTTTATCCGTGTTTGATTTGGGACTCAAGGGTAGCATAGCTTTGAGCGATGGCTTAAATTGACAAAAGACTCGAGTACTTTATTGTTACAAAATTTCAAGGTTTTCTGACGCTCCAGTAAAAAAATTCACGCATTTGTATGTTGCAAACTTTGATAGGTGTATGACGTACAGTATAGAAGTTAGAGCGATTCGAAGATTTATCAGTGTTTGATTTGGGACTCAAGGGTAGCATAGCTTTGAGCGATAGCTCCAATTGACAAGAGGCTCGAGTACTTTATTGTTACAAAATTTCAAGGTTTTATGACGCTCCAGTAAAAAGTTACAAGCATTTGTATGTTGCAATCTTTGATAGGTGTAGGACGTACCGTATAGAAGTTAAGGCCATTTGAAGTTTTGTCAGTGTTTGATTTGGGACTCAAGGGTAGCATAGCTTTGAGCGATAGCTTAAATTGACAAGAGGCTCGAGTACTTTATTGTTACAAAATTTCAAGGTTTTACGACGCTCCAGTAAAAAGTTACAAGCATTTGTATGTTGCAAACTTTGATAGGTGTAGGACGTACAGTATAGAAGCTAGGGCCATATGAAATTTTATCAGTGTTTGATTTGGGACTCAAGGGTAGCATAGCTTTGAGCGATAGCTTAAATTGACAAGGGGCTCGAGTACTTTATTGTTACAAAATTGCAAGGTTTTATGACGCTCCAGTAAATAGTTACAAGCATTTGTATGTTGCAAACTTTGATAGGTGTAGGACGTACCGTATATAAGTTAGGGCCATTCGAAGATTTATCAGTGTTTGATTTGGGACTCAAGGGTAGCATAGCTTTGAGCGATAGCTCAAATTGACTAGAGGCTAGAGTACTTTATTGTTACAAAATTTCAAGGTTTTATGACGCTCCTGTAAAAAGTTACAAGCATAAGAATGTTGGAAACTCTAATAGGTGTAGGA
Organism: Clusia tigrina; assembly: GCA_920105625.2. Classification (NCBI taxonomy): domain Eukaryota; kingdom Metazoa; phylum Arthropoda; class Insecta; order Diptera; family Clusiidae; genus Clusia; species Clusia tigrina. The sequence goes on along the minus strand of OV050033.1, from coordinate 104,462,906 downwards.
CGTACCGTATAGAAGCTAGGGCCATTTGAAGTTTTATCCGTGTTTGATTTGGGACTCAAGGGTAGCATAGCTTTGAGCGATGGCTTAAATTGACAAAAGACTCGAGTACTTTATTGTTACAAAATTTCAAGGTTTTCTGACGCTCCAGTAAAAAAATTCACGCATTTGTATGTTGCAAACTTTGATAGGTGTATGACGTACAGTATAGAAGTTAGAGCGATTCGAAGATTTATCAGTGTTTGATTTGGGATTCAAGGGTAGCATAGCTTTGAGCGATAGCTTAAATTGACAAGAGGCTCGAGTACTTTATTGTTACAAAACTTCAAGGTTTTATGACGCTCCTGTAAAAAGTTACAAGCATATGTATGTTTGAAACTTTGATAGGTGTAGGACGTACCGTATAGAAGCTAGGGCCATTTGAAGTTTTATCCGTGTTTGATTTGGGACTCAAGGGTAGCATAGCTTTGAGCGATAGCTTAAATTGACAAAAGGCTCGAGTACTTTATTGTTACAAAATTTCAAGGTTTTATGACGCTCCAGTAAAAAGTTACACGCATTAGTATGTTGCAAACTTTGATAGGTGTAGGACGTACCGTATATAAGTTAGGGCCATTCGAAGATTTATCAGTGTTTGATTTGGGACTCAAGGGTAGCATAGCTTTGGGCGATAGCTCAAATTGACAAGAGGCTCGAGTACTTTATTGTTACAAAATTTCAAGGTTTTATGACGCTCCAGTAAAAAGTTACAAGCATTTGTATGTTGGAAACTTTGATAGTTGTAGGACGTACCGTATAGAAGTTAGGGCCATTTGAAGTTTTCTCAGAGTTTGATTTGGGACTCAAGGGTAGCATAGCTTTGAGCGATAGCTCAAATTGACAAGAGGCTCGAGTACTTTATTGTTACAAAATTGCAAGGTTTTATGGCGCTCCAGTAAAAAGTTACAAGCATTTGTATGTTGCAAACTTTGATAGGTGTAGGACGTACTGTATAGAAGTTGGGGCCATTTGAAGTTTTATCAGTGTTTGATTTGGGACTAAAGGGTAGCATAGCTTTTTGCGATAGCTTAAATTGACAAGAGGCTCGAGTACTTTATTGTTACAAAATTTCAAGGTTTTATGATGCTCCAGTAAAAAGTTACAAGCATTTGTATGTTGGAAACTTTCATAGGTGTAGGACGTACTGTATAGAAGCTAGGGCCATTTGAAGTTTTATCAGTGTTTGATTTGGGACTCAAGGGTAGCATAGCTTTGAGCGATAGCTCCAATTGACAAGAGGCTCGAGTACTTTATTGTTACAAAATTTCAAGGTTTTATGACGCTCCAGTAAAAAGTTACAAGCATTTGTATGTTGCAATCTTTGATAGGTGTAGGACGCACCGTATAGAAGTTAAGGCCATTTGAAGTTTTGTCAGTGTTTGATTTGGGACTCAAGGGTAGCATAGCTTTGAGCGATAGCTTAAATTGACAAGAGGCTCGAGTACTTTATTGTTACAAAATTTCAAGGTTTTATGACGCTCCAGTAAAAAGTAACAAGCATTTGTATGTTGTAAACTTTGATAGGTGTAGGACGTACCGTATAGAAGTTAGGGCCACCTGAAGTTTTGTCAGTGTTTGATTTGGGACTCAAGGGTAGCATAGCTTTGAGCGATAGCTCAAATTGACAAGAGGCTCGAGTACTTTATTGTTACAAAATTTCAAGGTTTTATGACGCTCCTGTAAAAAGTTACAAGCATATGAATGTTGGAAACTCTAATAGGTGTAGGACGTACCGTATAGAAGCTAGGGCCATTTGAAGTTTTATCCGTGTTTGATTTGGGACTCAAGGGTAGCACAGCTTTGAGCGATGGCTTAAATTGACAAAAGACTCGAGTACTTTATTGTTACAAAATTTCAAGGTTTTCTGACGCTCCAGTAAAAAAATTCACGCATTTGTATGTTGCAAACTTTGATAGGTGTATGACGTACAGTATAGAAGTTAGAGCGATTCGAAGATTTATCAGTGTTTGATTTGGGATTCAAGGGTAGCATAGCTTTGAGCGATAGCTTAAATTGACAAGAGGCTCGAGTACTTTATTGTTACAAAACTTCAAGGTTTTATGACGCTCCTGTAAAAAGTTACAAGCATATGTATGTTTGAAACTTTAATAGGTGTAGGAAGTACCGTATAGAAGCTAGGGCCATTTGAAGTTTTATCCGTGTTTGATTTGGGACTCAAGGGTAGCATAGCTTTGAGCGATAGCTTAAATTGACAAAAGGCTCGAGTACTTTATTGTTACAAAATTTCAAGGTTTTATGACGCTCCAGTAAAAAGTTACACGCATTAGTATGTTGCAAACTTTGATAGGTGTAGGACGTACCGTATATAAGTTAGGGCCATTCGAAGATTTATCAGTGTTTGATTTGGGACTCAAGGGTAGCATAGCTTTGGGCGATAGCTCAAATTGACAAGAGGCTCGAGTACTTTATTGTTACAAAATTTCAAGGTTTTATGACGCTCCAGTAAAAAGTTACAAGCATTTGTATGTTGGAAACTTTGATAGTTGTAGGAAGTACCGTATAGAAGTTAGGGCCATTTGAAGTTTTCTCAGAGTTTGATTTGGGACTCAAGGGTAGCATAGCTTTGAGCGATAGCTCAAATTGACAAGAGGCTCGAGTACTTTATTGTTACAAAATTGCAAGGTTTTATGGCGCTCCAGTAAAAAGTTACAAGCATTTGTATGTTGCAAACTTTGATAGGTGTAGGACGTACTGTATAGAAGTTAGGGCCATTTGAAGTTTTATCAGTGTTTGATTTGGGACTAAAGGGTAGCATAGCTTTTTGCGATAGCTTAAATTGACAAGAGGCTCGAGTACTTTATTGTTACACAATTTCAAAGTTTTATGATGCTCCAGTAAAAAGTTACAAGCATTTGTATGTTGGAAACTTTCATAGGTGTAGGACGTACCGTATAGAAGTTAGGGCCACCTGAAGTTTTGTCAGTGTTTGATTTGGGACTCAAGGGTAGCATAGCTTTGAGCGATAGCTCAAATTTACTAGAGGCTCGAGTACTTTATTGTTACAAAATTTCAAGGTTTTATGACGCTCCTGTAAAAAGTTACAAGCATATGAATGTTGGAAACTCTAATAGGTGTAGGACGTACCGTATAGAAGCTAGGGCCATTTGAAGTTTTATCCGTGTTTGATTTGGGACTCAAGGGTAGCATAGCTTTGAGCGATGGCTTAAATTGACAAAAGACTCGAGTACTTTATTGTTACAAAATTTCAAGGTTTTCTGACGCTCCAGTAAAAAAATTCACGCATTTGTATGTTGCAAACTTTGATAGGTGTATGACGTACAGTATAGAAGTTAGAGCGATTCGAAGATTTATCAGTGTTTGATTTGGGACTCAAGGGTAGCATAGCTTTGAGCGATAGCTCCAATTGACAAGAGGCTCGAGTACTTTATTGTTACAAAATTTCAAGGTTTTATGACGCTCCAGTAAAAAGTTACAAGCATTTGTATGTTGCAATCTTTGATAGGTGTAGGACGTACCGTATAGAAGTTAAGGCCATTTGAAGTTTTGTCAGTGTTTGATTTGGGACTCAAGGGTAGCATAGCTTTGAGCGATAGCTTAAATTGACAAGAGGCTCGAGTACTTTATTGTTACAAAATTTCAAGGTTTTACGACGCTCCAGTAAAAAGTTACAAGCATTTGTATGTTGCAAACTTTGATAGGTGTAGGACGTACAGTATAGAAGCTAGGGCCATATGAAATTTTATCAGTGTTTGATTTGGGACTCAAGGGTAGCATAGCTTTGAGCGATAGCTTAAATTGACAAGGGGCTCGAGTACTTTATTGTTACAAAATTGCAAGGTTTTATGACGCTCCAGTAAATAGTTACAAGCATTTGTATGTTGCAAACTTTGATAGGTGTAGGACGTACCGTATAGAAGTTAGGGCCATTCGAAGATTTATCAGTGTTTGATTTGGGACTCAAGGGTAGCATAGCTTTGAGCGATAGCTCAAATTGACAAGAGGCTCGAGTACTTTATTGTTACAAAATTTCAAGGTTTTATGACGCTCCAGTAAAAAGTTACAAGCATTTGTATGTTGGAAACTTTGATAGTTGTAGGACGTACCGTATAGAAGTTAGGGCCATTTGAAGTTTTCTCAGAGTTTGATTTGGGACTCAAGGGTAGCATAGCTTTGAGCGATAGCTCAAATTGACAAGAGGCTCGAGTACTTTATTGTTACAAAATTGCAAGGTTTTATGGCGCTCCAGTAAAAAGTTACAAGCATTTGTATGTTGCAAACTTTGATAGGTGTAGGACGTACTGTATAGAAGTTAGGGCCATTTGAAGTTTTATCAGTGTTTGATTTGGGACTAAAGGGTAGCATAGCTTTTTGCGATAGCTTAAATTGACAAGAGGCTCGAGTACTTTATTGTTACAAAATTTCAAGGTTTTATGATGCTCCAGTAAAAAGTTACAAGCATTTGTATGTTGGAAACTTTCATAGGTGTAGGACGTACTGTATAGAAGCTAGGGCCATTTGAAGTTTTATCAGTGTTTGATTTGGGACTCAAGGGTAGCATAGCTTTGAGCGATAGCTCCAATTGACAAGAGGCTCGAGTACTTTATTGTTACAAAATTTCAAGGTTTTATGACGCTCCAGTAAAAAGTTACAAGCATTTGTATGTTGCAATCTTTGATAGGTGTAGGACGTACCGTATAAAAGTTAAGGCCATTTGAAGTTTTGTCAGTGTTTGATTTGGGACTCAAGGGTAGCATAGCTTTGAGCGATAGCTTAAATTGACAAGAGGCTCGAGTACTTTATTGTTACAAAATTTCAAGGTTTTATAACGCTCCAGTAAAAAGTAACAAGCATTTGTATGTTGTAAACTTTGATAGGTGTAGGACGTACCGTATAGAAGTTAGGGCCACCTGAAGTTTTGTCAGTGTTTGATTTGGGACTCAAGGGTAGCATAGCTTTGAGCGATAGCTCAAATTGACTAGAGGCTCGAGTACTTTATTGTTACAAAATTTCAAGGTTTTATGACGCTCCTGTAAAAAGTTACAAGCATATGAATGTTGGGAACTCTAATAGGTGTAGGACGTACCGTATAGAAGCTAGGGCCATTTGAAGTTTTATCCGTGTTTGATTTGGGACTCAAGGGTAGCACAGCTTTGAGCGATGGCTTAAATTGACAAAAGACTCGAGTACTTTATTGTTACAAAATTTCAAGGTTTTCTGACGCTCCAGTAAAAAAATTCACGCATTTGTATGTTGCAAACTTTGATAGGTGTATGACGTACAGTATAGAAGTTAGAGCGATTCGAAGATTTATCAGTGTTTGATTTGGGATTCAAGGGTAGCATAGCTTTGGGCGATAGCTCAAATTGACAAGAGGCTCGAGTACTTTATTGTTACAAAATTTCAAGGTTTTATGACGCTCCAGTAAAAAGTTACAAGCATTTGTATGTTGGAAACTTTGATAGTTGTAGGACGTACCGTATAGAAGTTAGGGCCATTTGAAGTTTTCTCAGAGTTTGATTTGGGACTCAAGGGTAGCATAGCTTTGAGCGATAGCTCAAATTGACAAGAGGCTCGAGTACTTTATTGTTACAAAATTGCAAGGTTTTATGGCGCTCCAGTAAAAAGTTACAAGCATTTGTATGTTGCAAACTTTGATAGGTGTAGGACGTACTGTATAGAAGTTAGGGCCATTTGAAGTTTTATCAGTGTTTGATTTGGGACTAAAGGGTGGCATAGCTTTTTGCGATAGCTTAAATTGACAAGAGGCTCGAGTACTTTATTGTTACAAAATTTCAAGGTTTTATGATGCTCCAGTAAAAAGTTACAAGCATTTGTATGTTGGAAACTTTCATAGGTGTAGGACGTACCGTATAGAAGCTAGGGCCATTTGAAGTTTTATCAGTGTTTGATTTGGGACTCAAGGGTAGCATAGCTTTGAGCGATAGCTCCAATTGACAAGAGGCTCGAGTACTTTATTGTTACAAAATTTCAAGGTTTTATGACGCTCCAGTAAAAAGTTACAAGCATTTGTATGTTGCAATCTTTGATAGGTGTAGGACGTATCGTATAGAAGTTAAGGCCATTTGAAGTTTTGTCAGTGTTTGATTTGGGACTCAAGGGTAGCATAGCTTTGAGCGATAGCTTAAATTGACAAGAGGCTCGAGTACTTTATTGTTACAAAATTTCAAGGTTTTATGACGCTCCAGTAAATAGTAACAAGCATTTGTATGTTATAAACTTTGATAGGTGTAGGACGTACCGTATAGAAGTTAGGGCCACCTGAAGTTTTGTCAGTGTTTGATTTGGGACTCAAGGGTAGCATAGCTTTGAGCGATAGCTCAAATTGACTAGAGGCTCGAGTACTTTATTGTTACAAAATTTCAAGGTTTTATGACGCTCCTGTAAAAAGTTACAAGCATATGAATGTTGGAAACTCTAATAGGTGTAGGACGTACCGTATAGAAGCTAGGGCCATTTGAAGTTTTATCCGTGTTTGATTTGGGACTCAAGGGTAGCATAGCTTTGAGCGATGGCTTAAATTGACAAAAGACTCGAGTACTTTATTGTTACAAAATTTCAAGGTTTTCTGACGCTCCAGTAAAAAAATTCACGCATTTGTATGTTGCAAACTTTGATAGGTGTATGACGTACAGTATAGAAGTTAGAGCGATTCGAATATTTATCAGTGTTTGATTTGGGACTCAAGGGTAGCATAGCTTTGAGCGATAGCTCCAATTGACAAGAGGCTCGAGTACTTTATTGTTACAAAATTTCAAGGTTTTATGACGCTCCAGTAAAAAGTTACAAGCATTTGTATGTTGCAATCTTTGATAGGTGTAGGACGTACCGTATAGAAGTTAAGGCCATTTGAAGTTTTGTCAGTGTTTGATTTGGGACTCAAGGGTAGCATAGCTTTGAGCGATAGCTTAAATTGACAAGAGGCTCGAGTACTTTATTGTTACAAAATTTCAAGGTTTTACGACGCTCCAGTAAAAAGTTACAAGCATTTGTATGTTGCAAACTTTGATAGGTGTAGGACGTACAGTATAGAAGCTAGGGCCATATGAAATTTTATCAGTGTTTGATTTGGGACTCAAGGGTAGCATAGCTTTGAGCGATAGCTTAAATTGACAAGGGGCTCGAGTACTTTATTGTTACAAAATTGCAAGGTTTTATGACGCTCCAGTAAATAGTTACAAGCATTTGTATGTTGCAAACTTTGATAGGTGTAGGACGTACCGTATATAAGTTAGGGCCATTCGAAGATTTATCAGTGTTTGATTTGGGACTCAAGGGTAGCATAGCTTTGAGCGATAGCTCAAATTGACTAGAGGCTAGAGTACTTTATTGTTACAAAATTTCAAGGTTTTATGACGCTCCTGTAAAAAGTTACAAGCATAAGAATGTTGGAAACTCTAATAGGTGTAGGACGTACCGTATAGAAGCTAGGGCCATTTGAAGTTTTATCCGTGTTTGATTTGGGACTCAAGGGTAGCATAGCTTTGAGCGATGGCTTAAATTGACAAAAGACTCGAGTACTTTATTGTTACAAAATTTCAAGGTTTTCTGACGCTCCAGTAAAAAAATTCACGCATTTGTATGTTGCAAACTTTGATAGGTGTATGACGTACAGTATAGAAGTTAGAGCGATTCGAAGATTTATCAGTGTTTGATTTGGGATTCAAGGGTAGCATAGCTTTGAGCGATAGCTTAAATTGACAAGAGGCTCGAGTACTTTATTGTTACAAAACTTCAAGGTTTTATGACGCTCCTGTAAAAAGTTACAAGCATATGTATGTTTGAAACTTTAATAGGTGTAGGACGTACCGTATAGAAGCTAGGGCCATTTGAAGTTTTATCCGTGTTTGATTTGGGACTCAAGGGTAGCATAGCTTTGAGCGATAGCTTAAATTGACAAAAGGCTCGAGTACTTTATTGTTACAAAATTTCAAGGTTTTATGACGCTCCAGTAAAAAGTTACACGCATTAGTATGTTGCAAACTTTGATAGGTGTAGGACGTACCGTATATAAGTTAGGGCCATTCGAAGATTTATCAGTGTTTGATTTGGGACTCAAGGGTAGCATAGCTTTGGGCGATAGCTCAAATTGACAAGAGGCTCGAGTACTTTATTGTTACAAAATTTCAAGGTTTTATGACGCTCCAGTAAAAAGTTACAAGCATTTGTATGTTGGAAACTTTGATAGTTGTAGGACGTACCGTATAGAAGTTAGGGCCATTTGAAGTTTTCTCAGAGTTTGATTTGGGACTCAAGGGTAGCATAGCTTTGAGCGATAGCTCAAATTGACAAGAGGCTCGAGTACTTTATTGTTACAAAATTGCAAGGTTTTATGGCGCTCCAGTAAAAAGTTACAAGCATTTGTATGTTGCAAACTTTGATAGGTGTAGGACGTACTGTATAGAAGTTGGGGCCATTTGAAGTTTTATCAGTGTTTGATTTGGGACTAAAGGGTAGCATAGCTTTTTGCGATAGCTTAAATTGACAAGAGGCTCGAGTACTTTATTGTTACAAAATTTCAAGGTTTTATGATGCTCCAGTAAAAAGTTACAAGCATTTGTATGTTGGAAACTTTCATAGGTGTAGGACGTACTGTATAGAAGCTAGGGCCATTTGAAGTTTTATCAGTGTTTGATTTGGGACTCAAGGGTAGCATAGCTTTGAGCGATAGCTCCAATTGACAAGAGGCTCGAGTACTTTATTGTTACAAAATTTCAAGGTTTTATGACGCTCCAGTAAAAAGTTACAAGCATTTGTATGTTGCAATCTTTGATAGGTGTAGGACGCACCGTATAGAAGTTAAGGCCATTTGAAGTTTTGTCAGTGTTTGATTTGGGACTCAAGGGTAGCATAGCTTTGAGCGATAGCTTAAATTGACAAGAGGCTCGAGTACTTTATTGTTACAAAATTTCAAGGTTTTATGACGCTCCAGTAAAAAGTAACAAGCATTTGTATGTTGTAAACTTTGATAGGTGTAGGACGTACCGTATAGAAGTTAGGGCCACCTGAAGTTTTGTCAGTGTTTGATTTGGGACTCAAGGGTAGCATAGCTTTGAGCGATAGCTCAAATTGACTAGAGGCTCGAGTACTTTATTGTTACAAAATTTCAAGGTTTTATGACGCTCCTGTAAAAAGTTACAAGCATATGAATGTTGGAAACTCTAATAGGTGTAGGACGTACCGTATAGAAGCTAGGGCCATTTGAAGTTTTATCCGTGTTTGATTTGGGACTCAAGGGTAGCACAGCTTTGAGCGATGGCTTAAATTGACAAAAGACTCGAGTACTTTATTGTTACAAAATTTCAAGGTTTTCTGACGCTCCAGTAAAAAAATTCACGCATTTGTATGTTGCAAACTTTGATAGGTGTATGACGTACAGTATAGAAGTTAGAGCGATTCGAAGATTTATCAGTGTTTGATTTGGGATTCAAGGGTAGCATAGCTTTGAGCGATAGCTTAAATTGACAAGAGGCTCGAGTACTTTATTGTTACAAAACTTCAAGGTTTTATGACGCTCCTGTAAAAAGTTACAAGCATATGTATGTTTGAAACTTTAATAGGTGTAGGACGTACCGTATAGAAGCTAGGGCCATTTGAAGTTTTATCCGTGTTTGATTTGGGACTCAAGGGTAGCATAGCTTTGAGCGATAGCTTAAATTGACAAAAGGCTCGAGTACTTTATTGTTACAAAATTTCAAGGTTTTATGACGCTCCAGTAAAAAGTTACACGCATTAGTATGTTGCAAACTTTGATAGGTGTAGGACGTACCGTATATAAGTTAGGGCCATTCGAAGATTTATCAGTGTTTGATTTGGGACTCAAGGGTAGCATAGCTTTGGGCGATAGCTCAAATTGACAAGAGGCTCGAGTACTTTATTGTTACAAAATTTCAAGGTTTTATGACGCTCCAGTAAAAAGTTACAAGCATTTGTATGTTGGAAACTTTGATAGTTGTAGGACGTACCGTATAGAAGTTAGGGCCATTTGAAGTTTTCTCAGAGTTTGATTTGGGACTCAAGGGTAGCATAGCTTTGAGCGATAGCTCAAATTGACAAGAGGCTCGAGTACTTTATTGTTACAAAATTGCAAGGTTTTATGGCGCTCCAGTAAAAAGTTACAAGCATTTGTATGTTGCAAACTTTGATAGGTGTAGGACGTACTGTATAGAAGTTAGGGCCATTTGAAGTTTTATCAGTGTTTGATTTGGGACTAAAGGGTAGCATAGCTTTTTGCGATAGCTTAAATTGACAAGAGGCTCGAGTACTTTATTGTTACACAATTTCAAAGTTTTATGATGCTCCAGTAAAAAGTTACAAGCATTTGTATGTTGGAAACTTTCATAGGTGTAGGACGTACCGTATAGAAGCTAGGGCCATTTGAAGTTTTATCAGTGTTTGATTTGGGACTCAAGGGTAGCATAGCTTTGAGCGATAGCTCCAATTGACAAGAGGCTCGAGTACTTTATTGTTACAAAATTTCAAGGTTTTATGACGCTCCAGTAAAAAGTTACAAGCATTTGTATGTTGCAATCTTTGATAGGTGTAGGACGTACCGTATAGAAGTTAAGGCCATTTGAAGTTTTGTCAGTGTTTGATTTGGGACTCAAGGGTAGCATAGCTTTGAGCGATAGGTTAAATTGACAAGAGGCTCGAGTACTTTATTGTTACAAAATTTCAAGGTTTTATGACGCTCCAGTAAAAAGTAACAAGCATTTGTATGTTGTAAACTTTGATAGGTGTATGACGTACCGTATGGAAGTTAGGGCCACCTGAAGTTTTGTCAGTGTTTGATTTGGGACTCAAGGGTAGCATAGCTTTGAGCGATAGCTTAAATTGACAAGAGGCTCGAGTACTTTATTGTTACAAAACTTCAAGGTTTTTTGACGCTCCAGTAAAAAGTTACAAGCATTTGTATGTTGCAAACTTTGATAGGTGTAGGACGTACCGTATAGAAGCTAGGGCCATTTGAAGTGTTACCCGTGTTTGGTTTGGGTCTCAAGGGTAACATAGCTTTGAGTGATAGCTTAAATTGACAAAAGGCTCGAGTACTTTATTGTTACAAAATTTCAAGGTTTTATGACGCTCCAGTAAAAAGTTACACGCATTAGTATGTTGCAAACTTTGATAGGTGTAGGACGTACCGTATATAAGTTAGGGCCATTCGAAGATTTATCAGTGTTTGATTTGGGACTCAAGGGTAGCATAGCTTTGGGAGATAGCTCAAATTGACAAGAGGCTCGAGTACTTTATTGTTACAAAATTTCAAGGTTTTATGACGCTCCAGTAAAAAGTTACAAGCATTTGTATGTTGGAAACTTTGATAGTTGTAGGACGTACCGTATAGAAGTTAGGGCCATTTGAAGTTTTCTCAGAGTTTGATTTGGGACTCAAGGGTAGCATAGCTTTGAGCGATAGCTCAAATTGACAAGAGGCTCGAGTACTTTATTGTTACAAAATTGCAAGGTTTTATGGCGCTCCAGTAAAAAGTTACAAGCATTTGTATGTTGCAAACTTTGATAGGTGTAGGACGTACTGTATAGAAGTTAGGGCCATTTGAAGTTTTATCAGTGTTTGATTTGGGACTAAAGGGTGGCATAGCTTTTTGCGATAGCTTAAATTGACAAGAGGCTCGAGTACTTTATTGTTACAAAATTTCAAGGTTTTATGATGCTCCAGTAAAAAGTTACAAGCATTTGTATGTTGGAAACTTTCATAGGTGTAGGACGTACCGTATAGAAGCTAGGGCCATTTGAAGTTTTATCAGTGTTTGATTTGGGACTCAAGGGTAGCATAGCTTTGAGCGATAGCTCCAATTGACAAGAGGCTCGAGTACTTTATTGTTACAAAATTTCAAGGTTTTATGACGCTCCAGTAAAAAGTTACAAGCATTTGTATGTTGCAATCTTTGATAGGTGTAGGACGTATCGTATAGAAGTTAAGGCCATTTGAAGTTTTGTCAGTGTTTGATTTGGGACTCAAGGGTAGCATAGCTTTGAGCGATAGCTTAAATTGACAAGAGGCTCGAGTACTTTATTGTTACAAAATTTCAAGGTTTTATGACGCTCCAGTAAATAGTAACAAGCATTTGTATGTTATAAACTTTGATAGGTGTAGGACGTACCGTATAGAAGTTAGGGCCACCTGAAGTTTTGTCAGTGTTTGATTTGGGACTCAAGGGTAGCATAGCTTTGAGCGATAGCTCAAATTGACTAGAGGCTCGAGTACTTTATTGTTACAAAATTTCAAGGTTTTATGACGCTCCTGTAAAAAGTTACAAGCATATGAATGTTGGAAACTCTAATAGGTGTAGGACGTACCGTATAGAAGCTAGGGCCATTTGAAGTTTTATCCGTGTTTGATTTGGGACTCAAGGGTAGCATAGCTTTGAGCGATGGCTTAAATTGACAAAAGACTCGAGTACTTTATTGTTACAAAATTTCAAGGTTTTCTGACACTCCAGTAAAAAAATTCACGCATTTGTATGTTGCAAACTTTGATAGGTGTATGACGTACAGTATAGAAGTTAGAGCGATTCGAAGATTTATCAGTGTTTGATTTGGGACTCAAGGGTAGCATAGCTTTGAGCGATAGCTCCAATTGACAAGAGGCTCGAGTACTTTATTGTTACAAAATTTCAAGGTTTTATGACGCTCCAGTAAAAAGTTACAAGCATTTGTATGTTGCAATCTTTGATAGGTGTAGGACGTACCGTATAGAAGTTAAGGCCATTTGAAGTTTTGTCAGTGTTTGATTTGGGACTCAAGGGTAGCATAGCTTTGAGCGATAGCTTAAATTGACAAGAGGCTCGAGTACTTTATTGTTACAAAATTTCAAGGTTTTACGACGCTCCAGTAAAAAGTTACAAGCATTTGTATGTTGCAAACTTTGATAGGTGTAGGACGTACAGTATAGAAGCTAGGGCCATATGAAATTTTATCAGTGTTTGATTTGGGACTCAAGGGTAGCATAGCTTTGAGCGATAGCTTAAATTGACAAGAGGCTCGAGTACTTTATTGTTACAAAATTTCAAGGTTTTATGACGCTCCAGTAAATAGTTACAAGCATTTGTATGTTGCAAACTTTGATAGGTGTAGGACGTACCGTATATAAGTTAGGGCCATTCGAAGATTTATCAGTGTTTGATTTGGGACTCAAGGGTAGCATAGCTTTGAGCGATAGCTCAAATTGACTAGAGGCTAGAGTACTTTATTGTTACAAAATTTCAAGGTTTTATGACGCTCCTGTAAAAAGTTACAAGCATAAGAATGTTGGAAACTCTAATAGGTGTAGGACGTACCGTATAGAAGCTAGGGCCATTTGAAGTTTTATCCGTGTTTGATTTGGGACTCAAGGGTAGCATAGCTTTGAGCGATGGCTTAAATTGACAAAAGACTCGAGTACTTTATTGTTACAAAATTTCAAGGTTTTCTGACGCTCCAGTAAAAAAATTCACGCATTTGTATGTTGCAAACTTTGATAGGTGTATGACGTACAGTATAGAAGTTAGAGCGATTCGAAGATTTATCAGTGTTTGATTTGGGATTCAAGGGTAGCATAGCTTTGAGCGATAGCTTAAATTGACAAGAGGCTCGAGTACTTTATTGTTACAAAACTTCAAGGTTTTATGACGCTCCTGTAAAAAGTTACAAGCATATGTATGTTTGAAACTTTAATAGGTGTAGGACGTACCGTATAGAAGCTAGGGCCATTTGAAGTTTTATCCGTGTTTGATTTGGGACTCAAGGGTAGCATAGCTTTGAGCGATAGCTTAAATTGACAAAAGGCTCGAGTACTTTATTGTTACAAAATTTCAAGGTTTTATGACGCTCCAGTAAAAAGTTACACGCATTAGTATGTTGCAAACTTTGATAGGTGTAGGACGTACCGTATATAAGTTAGGGCCATTCGAAGATTTATCAGTGTTTGATTTGGGACTCAAGGGTAGCATAGCTTTGGGCGATAGCTCAAATTGACAAGAGGCTCGAGTACTTTATTGTTACAAAATTTCAAGGTTTTATGATGCTCCAGTAAAAAGTTACAAGCATTTGTATGTTGGAAACTTTGATAGTTGTAGGACGTACCGTATAGAAGTTAGGGCCATTTGAAGTTTTCTCAGAGTTTGATTTGGGACTCAAGGGTAGCATAGCTTTGAGCGATAGCTCAAATTGACAAGAGGCTCGAGTACTTTATTGTTACAAAATTGCAAGGTTTTATGGCGCTCCAGTAAAAAGTTACAAGCATTTGTATGTTGCAAACTTTGATAGGTGTAGGACGTACTGTATAGAAGTTGGGGCCATTTGAAGTTTTATCAGTGTTTGATTTGGGACTAAAGGGTAGCATAGCTTTTTGCGATAGCTTAAATTGACAAGAGGCTCGAGTACTTTATTGTTACAAAATTTCAAGGTTTTATGATGCTCCAGTAAAAAGTTACAAGCATTTGTATGTTGGAAACTTTCATAGGTGTAGGACGTACTGTATAGAAGCTAGGGCCATTTGAAGTTTTATCAGTGTTTGATTTGGGACTCAAGGGTAGCATAGCTTTGAGCGATATCTCCAATTGACAAGAGGCTCGAGTACTTTATTGTTACAAAATTTCAAGGTTTTATGACGCTCCAGTAAAAAGTTACAAGCATTTGTATGTTGCAATCTTTGATAGGTGTAGGACGTACCGTATAGAAGTTAAGGCCATTTGAAGTTTTGTCAGTGTTTGATTTGGGACTCAAGGGTAGCATAGCTTTGAGCGATAGCTTAAATTGACAAGAGGCTCGAGTACTTTATTGTTACAAAATTTCAAGGTTTTATGACGCTCCAGTAAAAAGTAACAAGCATTTGTATGTTGTAAACTTTGATAGGTGTAGGACGTACCGTATAGAAGTTAGGGCCACCTGAAGTTTTGTCAGTGTTTGATTTGGGACTCAAGGGTAGCATAGCTTTGAGCGATAGCTCAAATTGACTAGAGGCTCGAGTACTTTATTGTTACAAAATTTCAAGGTTTTATGACGCTCCTGTAAAAAGTTACAAGCATATGAATGTTGGAAACTCTAATAGGTGTAGGACGTACCGTATAGAAGCTAGGGCCATTTGAAGTTTTATCCGTGTTTGATTTGGGACTCAAGGGTAGCACAGCTTTGAGCGATGGCTTAAATTGACAAAAGACTCGAGTACTTTATTGTTACAAAATTTCAAGGTTTTCTGACGCTCCAGTAAAAAAATTCACGCATTTGTATGTTGCAAACTTTGATAGGTGTATGACGTACAGTATAGAAGTTAGAGCGATTCGAAGATTTATCAGTGTTTGATTTGGGATTCAAGGGTAGCATAGCTTTGAGCGATAGCTTAAATTGACAAGAGGCTCGAGTACTTTATTGTTACAAAACTTCAAGGTTTTATGACGCTCCTGTAAAAAGTTACAAGCATATGTATGTTTGAAACTTTAATAGGTGTAGGACGTACCGTATAGAAGCTAGGGCCATTTGAAGTTTTATCCGTGTTTGATTTGGGACTCAAGGGTAGCATAGCTTTGAGCGAAAGCTCAAATTGACAAGAGGCTCGAGTACTTTATTGTTACAAAATTTCAAGGTTTTATGACGCTCCAGTAAAAAGTTACACGCATTAGTATGTTGCAAACTTTGATAGGTGTAGGACGTACCGTATATAAGTTAGGGCCATTCGAAGATTTATCAGTGTTTGATTTGGGACTCAAGGGTAGCATAGCTTTGGGCGATAGCTCAAATTGACAAGAGGCTCGAGTACTTTATTGTTACAAAATTTCAAGGTTTTATGACGCTCCAGTAAAAAGTTACAAGCATTTGTATGTTGGAAACTTTGATAGTTGTAGGACGTACCGTATAGAAGTTAGGGCCATTTGAAGTTTTCTCAGAGTTTGATTTGGGACTCAAGGGTAGCATAGCTTTGAGCGATAGCTCAAATTGACAAGAGGCTCGAGTACTTTATTGTTACAAAATTGCAAGGTTTTATGGCGCTCCAGTAAAAAGTTACAAGCATTTGTATGTTGCAAACTTTGATAGGTGTAGGACGTACTGTATAGAAGTTAGGGCCATTTGAAGTTTTATCAGTGTTTGATTTGGGACTAAAGGGTAGCATAGCTTTTTGCGATAGCTTAAATTGACAAGAGGCTCGAGTACTTTATTGTTACACAATTTCAAAGTTTTATGATGCTCCAGTAAAAAGTTACAAGCATTTGTATGTTGGAAACTTTCATAGGTGTAGGACGTACCGTATAGAAGCTAGGGCCATTTGAAGTTTTATCAGTGTTTGATTTGGGACTCAAGGGTAGCATAGCTTTGAGCGATAGCTCCAATTGACAAGAGGCTCGAGTACTTTATTGTTACAAAATTTCAAGGTTTTATGACGCTCCAGTAAAAAGTTACAAGCATTTGTATGTTGCAATCTTTGATAGGTGTAGGACGTACCGTATAGAAGTTAAGGCCATTTGAAGTTTTGTCAGTGTTTGATTTGGGACTCAAGGGTAGCATAGCTTTGAGCGATAGGTTAAATTGACAAGAGGCTCGAGTACTTTATTGTTACAAAATTTCAAGGTTTTATGACGCTCCAGTAAAAAGTAACAAGCATTTGTATGTTGTAAACTTTGATAGGTGTATGACGTACCGTATGGAAGTTAGGGCCACCTGAAGTTTTGTCAGTGTTTGATTTGGGACTCAAGGGTAGCATAGCTTTGAGCGATAGCTTAAATTGACAAGAGGCTCGAGTACTTTATTGTTACAAAACTTCAAGGTTTTTTGACGCTCCAGTAAAAAGTTACAAGCATTTGTATGTTGCAAACTTTGATAGGTGTAGGACGTACCGTATAGAAGCTAGGGCCATTTGAAGTGTTACCCGTGTTTGGTTTGGGTCTCAAGGGTAGCATAGCTTTGAGTGATAGCTTAAATTGACAAAAGGCTCGAGTACTTTATTGTTACAAAATTTCAAGGTTTTATGACGCTCCAGTAAAAAGTTACACGCATTAGTATGTTGCAAACTTTGATAGGTGTAGGACGTACCGTATATAAGTTAGGGCCATTCGAAGATTTATCAGTGTTTGATTTGGGACTCAAGGGTAGCATAGCTTTGGGAGATAGCTCAAATTGACAAGAGGCTCGAGTACTTTATTGTTACAAAATTTCAAGGTTTTATGACGCTCCAGTAAAAAGTTACAAGCATTTGTATGTTGGAAACTTTGATAGTTGTAGGACGTACCGTATAGAAGTTAGGTCCATTTGAAGTTTTCTCAGAGTTTGATTTGGGACTCAAGGGTAGCATAGCTTTGAGCGATAGCTCAAATTGACAAGAGGCTCGAGTACTTTATTGTTACAAAATTGCAAGGTTTTATGGCGCTAAAGTAAAAAGTTACAAGCATTTGTATGTTGCAAACTTTGATAGGTGTAGGACGTACTGTATAGAAGTTAGGGCCATTTGAAGTTTTATCAGTGTTTGATTTGGGACTAAAGGGTAGCATAGCTTTTTGCGATAGCTTAAATTGACAAGAGGCTCGAGTACTTTATTGTTACAAAATTTCAAGGTTTTATGATGCTCCAGTAAAAAGTTACAAGCATTTGTATGTTGGAAACTTTCATAGGTGTAGGACGTACCGTATAGAAGCTAGGGCCATTTGAAGTTTTATCAGTGTTTGATTTGGGACTCAAGGGTAGCATAGCTTTGAGCGATAGCTCCAATTGACAAGAGGCTCGAGTACTTTATTGTTACAAAATTTCAAGGTTTTATGACGCTCCAGTAAAAAGTTACAAGCATTTGTATGTTGCAAACTTTGATAGGTGTAGGACGTACCGTATAGAAGTTAAGGCCATTTGAAGTTTTGTCAGTGTTTGATTTGGGACTCAAGGGTAGCATAGCTTTGAGCGATAGCTTAAATTGGCAAGAGGCTCGAGTACTTTATTGTTACAAAATTTCAAGGTTTTATGACGCTCCAGTAAAAAGTAACAAGCATTTGTATGTTGTAAACTTTGATAGGTGTAGGACGTACCGTATAGAAGTTAGGGCCACCTGAAGTTTTGTCAGTGTTTGATTTGGGACTCAAGGGTAGCATAGCTTTGAGCGATAGCTCAAATTGACTAGAGGCTCGAGTACTTTATTGTTACAAAATTTCAAGGTTTTATGACGCTCCTGTAAAAAGTTACAAGCATATGAATGTTGGAAACTCTAATAGGTGTAGGACGTACCGTATAGAAGCTAGGGCCATTTGAAGTTTTATCCGTGTTTGATTTGGGACTCAAGGGTAGCATAGCTTTGAGCGATGGCTTAAATTGACAAAAGACTCGAGTACTTTATTGTTACAAAATTTCAAGGTTTTCTGACGCTCCAGTAAAAAAATTCACGCATTTGTATGTTGCAAACTTTGATAGGTGTATGACGTACAGTATAGAAGTTAGAGCGATTCGAAGATTTATCAGTGTTTGATTTGGGATTCAAGGGTAGCATAGCTTTGAGCGATAGCTTAAATTGACAAGAGGCTCGAGTACTTTATTGTTACAAAACTTCAAGGTTTTATGACGCTCCTGTAAAAAGTTACAAGCATATGTATGTTTGAAACTTTAATAGGTGTAGGACGTACCGTATAGAAGCTAGGGCCATTTGAAGTTTTATCCGTGTTTGATTTGGGACTCAAGGGTAGCATAGCTTTGAGCGATAGCTTAAATTGACAAAAGGCTCGAGTACTTTATTGTTACAAAATTTCAAGGTTTTATGACGCTCCAGTAAAAAGTTACACGCATTAGTATGTTGCAAACTTTGATAGGTGTAGGACGTACCGTATATAAGTTAGGGCCACTCGAAGATTTATCAGTGTTTGATTTGGGACTCAAGGGTAGCATAGCTTTGGGCGATAGCTCAAATTGACAAGAGGCTCGAGTACTTTATTGTTACAAAATTTCAAGGTTTTATGACGCTCCAGTAAAAAGTTACAAGCATTTGTATGTTGGAAACTTTGATAGTTGTAGGACGTACCGTATAGAAGTTAGGGCCATTTGAAGTTTTCTCAGAGTTTGATTTGGGACTTAAGGGTAGCATAGCTTTGAGCGATAGCTCAAATTGACAAGAGGCTCGAGTACTTTATTGTTACAAAATTGCAAGGTTTTATGGCGCTCCAGTAAAAAGCTACAAGCATTTGTATGTTGCAAACTTTGATAGGTGTAGGACGTACTGTATAGAAGTTAGGGCCATTTGAAGTTTTATCAGTGTTTGATTTGGGACTAAAGGGTAGCATAGCTTTTTGCGATAGCTTAAATTGACAAGAGGCTCGAGTACTTTATTGTTACAAAATTTCAAAGTTTTATGATGCTCCAGTAAAAAGTTACAAGCATTTGTATGTTGGAAACTTTCATAGGTGTAGGACGTACCGTATAGAAGCTAGGGCCATTTGAAGTTTTATCAGTGTTTGATTTGGGACTCAAGGGTAGCATAGCTTTGAGCGATAGCTCCAATTGACAAGAGGCTCGAGTACTTTATTGTTACAAAATTTCAAGGTTTTATGACGCTCCAGTAAAAAGTTACAAGCATTTGTATGTTGCAATCTTTGATAGGTGTAGGACGTACCGTATAGAAGTTAAGGCCATTTGAAGTTTTGTCAGTGTTTGATTTGGGACTCAAGGGTAGCATAGCTTTGAGCGATAGCTTAAATTGACAAGAGGCTCGAGTACTTTATTGTTACAAAATTTCAAGGTTTTATGACGCTCCAGTAAAAAGTAACAAGCATTTGTATGTTGTAAACTTTGATAGGTGTAGGACGTACCGTATAGAAGTTAGGGCCACCTGAAGTTTTGTCAGTGTTTGATTTGGGACTCAAGGGTAGCATAGCTTTGAGCGATAGCTTAAATTGACAAGAGGCTCGAGTACTTTATTGTTACAAAACTTCAAGGTTTTTTGACGCTCCAGTAAAAAGTTACAAGCATTTGTATGTTGCAAACTTTGATAGGTGTAGGACGTACCGTATAGAAGCTAGGGCCATTTGAAGTGTTACCCGTGTTTGGTTTGGGTCTCAAGGGTAGCATAGCTTTGAGTGATAGCTTAAATTGACAAAAGGCTCGAGTACTTTATTGTTACAAAATTTCAAGGTTTTATGACGCTCCAGTAAAAAGTTACACGCATTTGTATGTTGCAAACTTTGATAGGTGTAGGACGTACTGTATAGAAGTTAGGGTCATTCGAAGATTTATCAGTTTTTGATTTGGGACTCAACGGTAGCATAGCTTTGAGCGATAGCTCAAATTGACAAGAGGCTCGAGTACTTTATTGTTACAAAATTTCAAGGTTTTATGACGCTCCAGTAAAAAGTTACAAGCATTTGTATGTTGCAATCTTTGATAGGTGTAGGACGAACCGTATAGAAGATAGGGCCATTTGAAGTTTTGTCAGTGTTTGATTTGGGACTCAAGGGTAGCATAGGTTTGAGCGATAGCTTAAATTGACAAGAGGCTCGAGTACTTTATTGTTACAAAATTTCAAGGTTTTATGACGCTCCAGTAAAAAGTTACAAGCATTTGTATGTTGAAAACTTTGATAGGTGTAGGACGTACCGTATAGAAGTTAGGGCCATTCGAAGATTTATCAGTGTTTGATTTGGGACTCAAGGGTAGCATAGCTTTGAGCGATAGCTCAAATTGACAAGAGGCTCGAGTTCTTTATTGTTACAAAATTTCAAGGTTTTATGACGCTCCAGTAAAAAGTTACAAGCATTTGTATGTTGCAATCTTTGATAGGTGTAGGACGTACCGTATAGAAGCTAGGGCCATTTGAAGTTTTGTCAGTGTTTGATTTGGGACTCAAGGGTAGCATAGCTTTGAGCGATAGCTTAAATTGACAAGAGGCTCGAATACTTTATTGTTACAAAATTTCAAGGTTTTATGACGCTCCAGTAAAAAGTTACAAGCATTTGTATGTTGGATACTTTGATAGGTGTAGGACGTACCGTATAGAAGCTAGGACCATTTGAAGCTTTATCCGTGTTTGATTTCGGACTCAAGGGTAGCGTAGCTTTGAGCGATAGCTCAAATTGACAAGAGGCTCGAGTACTTTATTGTTACAAAATTTCAAGGTTTTATGACGCTCCAGTAAAAAGTTACAAGCATTTGTATGTTGCAAACTTTGATAGGTGTAGGACGTACCGTATAGAAGTTAGGGCCATTTGAAGTTTTATCAGTGTTTGATTTGGGATTCAAGGGTAGCATAGCTTTGAGCGATAGCTTAAATTGACAAGAGGCTAGAATACTTTATTGTTACAAAATTTCAAGGTTTTATGACACTCCAGTAAAAAGTAACAAGCATTTGTATGTTGCAAACTTTGATAGGTGTAGGACGTACCGTATAGAAGTTAGGGCCACTTGAAGTTTTGTCAGTGTTTGATTTGGGACTCAAGGGTAGCATAGCTTTGAGCGATAGCTTAAATTGACAAGAGGCTCGAGTACTTTATTGTTACAAAACTTCAAGGTTTTATGACGCTCCAGTAAAAAGTTACAAGCATTTGTATGTTGCAAACTTTGATAGGTGTAGGACGTACCGTATAGAAGTTAAGGCCATTTGAAGTTTTGTCAGTGTTTGATTTGGGACTCAAGGGTAGCATAGCTTTGAGCGATAGCTTAAATTGGCAAGAGGCTCGAGTACTTTATTGTTACAAAATTTCAAGGTTTTATGACGCTCCAGTAAAAAGTTACAAGCATTTGTATGTTGCAAACTTTGATAGGTGTAGGACGTACCGTATAGAAGCTAGGGCCATATGAAATTTTATCCGTGTTTGATTTGGGACTCAAGGGTAGCATAGCTTTGAGCGATAGCTTAAATTGACAAGAGGCTCGAGTACTTTATTGTTACAAAATGGCAAGGTTTTATGACACTCCAGTAAATAGTTACAAGCATTTGTATGTTGCAAACTTTGATAGGTGTAGGATGTACCGTATAGAAGTTGGGGCCATTTGAAGTTTTATCAGTGTTTGATTTGGGACTCAAGGGTAGCATAGCTTTGAGCGATAGCTTAAATTGACAAGAGGCTCGAGTACTTTATTGTTACAAAATTTCAAGGTTTTATGACGGTCCAGTAAAAAGTTACAAGCATTTGTATGTTGGAAACTTTGATAGGTGTAGGACGTACCGTATAGAAGCTAGGACCATTTGAAGTTTTACCCGTGTTTGATTTGGGTCTCAAGGGTAGTACAGCTTTGAGCGATAGCTTAAATTGACAAGAGGCTCGAGTACATTATTGTTACAAAATTTCAAGGTTTTATGACGCTCCAGTAAAAAGTTACAAGCATTTGTATGTTGCAAACTTTGATAGGTGTAGGACGTACCGTATAGAAGCTAGGGCCATATGAAATTTTATCCGTGTTTGATTTGGGACTCAAGGGTAGCATAGCTTTGAGCGATAGCTTAAATTGACAAGCGGCTCGAGTACTTTATTGTTACAAAATTTCAAGGTTTTCTGACGCTCCAGTAAAAAAATTCACGCATTTGTATGTTGCAAACTTTGATAGGTGTATGACGTACAGTATAGAAGTTAGGGCGATTCGAAGATTTATCAGTGTTTGATTTGGGATTCAAGGGTAGCATAGCTTTGAGCGATAGCTTAAATTGACAAGAGGCTCGAGTACTTTATTGTTACAAAACTTCAAGGTTTTATGACGCTCCTGTAAAAAGTTACAAGCATATGTATGTTGGAAACTTTAATAGGTGTAGGACGTACCGTATAGAAGCTAGGGCCATTTGAAGTTTTATCCGTGTTTGATTTAGGACTCAAGGGTAGCATAGCTTTGAGCGATAGCTTAAATTGACAAAAGGCTCGAGTACTTTATTGTTACAAAATTTCAAGGTTTTATGACGCTCCAGTAAAAAGTTACACGCATTAGTATGTTGCAAACTTTGATAGGTGTAGGACGTACCGTATATAAGTTAGGGCCATTCGAAGATTTATCAGTGTTTGATTTGGGACTCAAGGGTAGCATAGCTTTGAGCGATAGCTCAAATTGACAAGAGGCTCGAGTACTTTATTGTTACAAAATTTCAAGGTTTTATGACGCTCCAGTAAAAAGTTACAAGCATTTGTATGTTGGAAACTTTGATAGGTGTAGGACGTACCGTATAGAAGTTAGGGCCATTTGAAGTTTTATCAGTGTTTGATTTAGGACTCAAGGGTAGCATAGCTTTGAGCGATAGCTCAAATTGACAAGAGGCTCGAGTACTTTATTGTTACAAAATTGCAAGGTTTTATGACGCTCCAGTAAAAAGTTACAAGCATTTGTATGTTGGAAACTTTCATAGGTGTAGGACGTACCGTATAGAAGTTAGGGCCATTTGAAGTTTTATCAGTGTTTGATTTAGGACTCAAGGGTAGCATAGCTTTGAGCGATAGCTCAAATTGACAAGAGGCTCGAGTACTTTATTGTTACAAAATTGCAAGGTTTTATGACGCTCCAGTAAAAAGTTACAAGCATTTGTATGTTGGAAACTTTCATAGGCGTAGGACGTACCGTATAGAAGCTAGGGCCATTTGAAGTTTTATCAGTGTTTGATTTGGGACTCAAGGGTAGCATAGCTTTGAGCGATGGCTTAAATTGACAAGAAGCTCGAGTGCTTTATTGTTACAAAATTTCAAGGTTTTATGACGCTCCAGTAAAAAGTTACAAGCATTTGTATGTTGCAAACTTTGATAGGTGTAGGACGTACCGTATATAAGTTGGGGCCATTTGAAGTTTTATCAGTGTTTGATTTGGGACTCAAGGGCAGCTTAGCTTTGAGCGATAGCTTAAATTGACAAGAGGTTCGAATACTTTATTGTTACACAATTTCAAGGTTTTATGACGCTCCAGTAAAAAGTTACAAGCATTTGTATGTTGGAAACTTTGATAGGTGTAGGACGTACCGTTTAGAAGCTAGGGCCATTTGAAGTTTTATCAGTGTTTGATTTGGGACTCAAGGGTAGCATAGCTTTGAGCGATAGTTTAAATTGACAAGAGGCTCGAGTACTTAATTGTTACAAAATTTCAAGGTTTTATGACGCTCCAGTAAAAAGTTACAAGCATTTGTATGTTGCAAACTTTGATAGGTGTAGGACGTACCGTATAGAAGTTAGGGCCATTTGAAGCTTTATCATTGTTTGATTTGGGACTCAAGGGTAGCATAGCTTTGAGCGATAGCTCAAATTGACAAGAGGCTCGAGTACTTTATTGTTACAAAACTTCAAGATTTTATGGCGCTCCAGTAAAAAGTTACAAGCATTTGTATGTTGCAAACTTTGATAGGTGTAGGACGTACCGTATATAAGCTAGGGCCATATGAAATTTTATCCATGTTTGATTTGGGACTCAAGGGTAGCATAGCTTTGAGCGATAGCTTAAATTGACAAGAGGCTCGAGTATTTTATTGTTACAAAATTGCAAGGTTTTATGACGCTCCAGTAAATAGTTACAAGCATTTGTATGTTGGAAACTTTGATAGGTGTAGGACGTACCGTATAGAAGCTAGGGCCATTTGAAGTTTTACCCGTGTTTGATTTGGGTCTCAAGGGTAGCACAGCTTTGAGCGATAGCTTAAATTGACAAAAGGCTCGAGTACTTTATTGTTACAAAATTTCAAGGTTTTCTGACGCTCCAGTAAAAAAATTCACGCATTTGTATGTTGCAAACTTTAGTATGTGTAGGACGTACAGTATAGAAGTTAGGGCGATTCGAAGATTTATCAGTGTTTGATTTGGGACTGAAGGGTAGCATAGCTTTGAGCGATAGCTCAAATTGACAAGAGGCTCGAGTACTTTATTGTTACAAAATTTCAAGGTTTTATGACGCTCCAGTAAAAAGTTACAAGCATTTGTATGTTGCAATCTTTGATAGTGTAGGACGTACCGTATAGAAGTTGGGGCCATTTTAAGTTTTATCAGTGTTTCATTTGGGACTCAAGGGTAGCATAGCTTTGAGCGATAGCTTAAATTGACAAGCGGCTCGAGTACTTTATTGTTACAAAATTTCAAGGTTTTATGACGGTCCAGTAAAAAGTTACAAGCATTTGTATGTTGGAAACTTTGATAGGTGTAGGACGTACCGTATAGAAGCTAGGGCCATTTGAAGTTTTACCCGTGTTTGATTTGGGTCTCAAGGGTAGCATAGCTTTGAGCGATAGCTTAAATTGACAAGAGGCTCGAGTATTTTATTGTTACAAAATTGCAAGGTTTTATGACGCTCCAGTAAATAGTTACAAGCATTTGTATGTTGGAAACTTTGATAGGTGTAGGACGTACCGTATAGAAGCTAGAGCCATTTGAAGTTTTACCCGTGTTTGATTTGGGTCTCAAGGGTAGCACAGCTTTGAGCGATAGCTTAAATTGACAAAAGGCTCGAGTACTTTATTGTTACAAAATTTCAAGGTTTTCTGACGCTCCAGTAAAAAAATTCACGCATTTGTATGTTGCAAACTTTGATAGGTGTATGACGTACAGTATAGAAGTTAGGGCGATTCGAAGATTTATCAGTGTTTGATTTGGGATTCAAGGGTAGCATAGCTTTGAGCGATAGCTTAAATTGACAAGAGGCTCGAGTACTTTATTGTTACAAAACCTCAAGGTTTTATGACGCTCCTGTAAAAAGTTACAAGCATATGTATGTTGGAAACTTTAATAGGTGTAGGACGTACCGTATAGAAGCTAGGGCCATTTGAAGTTTTATCCGTGTTTGATTTAGGACTCAAGGGTAGCATAGCTTTGAGCGATAGCTTAAATTGACAAAAGGCTCGAGTACTTTATTGTTACAAAATTTCAAGGTTTTATGACGCTCCAGTAAAAAGTTACACGCATTAGTATGTTGCAAACTTTGATAGGTGTAGGACGTACCGTATATAAGTTAGGGCCATTCGAAGATTTATCAGTGTTTGATTTGGGACTCAAGGGTAGCATAGCTTTGAGCGATAGCTCAAATTGACAAGAGGCTCGAGTACTTTATTGTTACAAAATTTCAAGGTTTTATGACGCTCCAGTAATAAGTTACAAGCATTTGTATGTTGGAAACTTTGATAGGTGTAGGACGTACCGTATAGAAGTTAGGGCCATTTGAAGTTTTATCAGTGTTTGATTTAGGACTCAAGGGTAGCATAGCTTTGAGCGATAGCTCAAATTGACAAGAGGCTCGAGTACTTTATTGTTACAAAATTGCAAGGTTTTATGACGCTCCAGTAAAAAGTTACAAGCATTTGTATGTTGGAAACTTTCATAGGTGTAGGACGTACCGTATAGAAGTTAGGGCCATTTGAAGTTTTATCAGTGTTTGATTTAGGACTCAAGGGTAGCATAGCTTTGAGCGATAGCTCAAATTGACAAGAGGCTCGAGTACTTTATTGTTACAAAATTGCAAGGTTTTATGACGCTCCAGTAAAAAGTTACAAGCATTTGTATGTTGGAAACTTTCATAGGTGTAGGACGTACCGTATAGAAGCTAGGGCCATTTGAAGTTTTATCAGTGTTTG
The DNA here is from genome assembly GCA_920105625.2 of Clusia tigrina. Taxonomy (NCBI): domain Eukaryota; kingdom Metazoa; phylum Arthropoda; class Insecta; order Diptera; family Clusiidae; genus Clusia; species Clusia tigrina. The sequence continues at coordinate 104,436,401 of OV050033.1, read as the reverse complement.
ATTTGGGACTCAAGGGTAGCATAGCTTTGAGCGATGGCTTAAATTGACAAGAAGCTCGAGTGCTTTATTGTTACAAAATTTCAAGGTTTTATGACGCTCCAGTAAAAAGTTACAAGCATTTGTATGTTGCAAACTTTGATAGGTGTAGGACGTACCGTATATAAGTTGGGGCCATTTGAAGTTTTATCAGTGTTTGATTTGGGACTCAAGGGCAGCTTAGCTTTGAGCGATAGCTTAAATTGACAAGAGGTTCGAATACTTTATTGTTACACAATTTCAAGGTTTTATGACGCTCCAGTAAAAAGTTACAAGCATTTGTATGTTGGAAACTTTGATAGGTGTAGGACGTACCGTTTAGAAGCTAGGGCCATTTGAAGTTTTATCAGTGTTTGATTTGGGACTCAAGGGTAGCATAGCTTTGAGCGATAGTTTAAATTGACAAGAGGCTCGAGTACTTAATTGTTACAAAATTTCAAGGTTTTATGACGCTCCAGTAAAAAGTTACAAGCATTTGTATGTTGCAAACTTTGATAGGTGTAGGACGTACCGTATAGAAGTTAGGGCCATTTGAAGCTTTATCAGTGTTTGATTTGGGACTCAAGGGTAGCATAGCTTTGAGCGATAGCTCAAATTGACAAGAGGCTCGAGTACTTTATTGTTACAAAACTTCAAGATTTTATGGCGCTCCAGTAAAAAGTTACAAGCATTTGTATGTTGCAAACTTTGATAGGTGCAGGACGTACCGTATAGAAGCTAGGGCCATTTGAAGTTTTATCAGTGTTTGATTTGGGACTCAAGGGTAGCATATCTTTGAGCGATAGCTTAAATTGACAAGAGGCTCGAGTACTTTATTGATACAAAATTTCAAGGTTTTTTGGCGCTCCAGTAAAAAGTTACAAGCATTTGTATGTTGCAAACTTTGATAGGTGTAGGACGTACCGTATAGAAGTTGGGGCTATTTGAAGTTTTATAAGTGTTTGATTTGGGACTCAAGGGTAGCATAGCTTTCAGCGATAGCTCAAATTGACTAGAGGCTCGAGTAATTTATTGTTACAAAATTTAAAGGTTTTATGACGCTCCAGTAAAAAGTTACACGCATTTGTATGTTGCAAACTTTGATAGGTGTAGGACGTACCGTATATAAGTTAGGGCCATTCGAAGATTTATCAGTGTTTGATTTGGGACTCAAGGGTAGCATAGCTTTGAGCGATAGATTAAATTGACAAGAGGCTCGAGTACTTTATTGTTATAAAATTTCGAGGTTTTATGACGCTCCAGTAAAAAGTTACAAGTATTTGTATGTTGCAAACTTTGATAGGTGTAGGACGTACCGTATAGAAGTTAGGGCCATTTGAAGTTTTATCAGTGTTTGATTTGGGACTCAAGGGTAGCATATGTTTGAGCGATAGCTTAAATTGACAAGAGGCTCGAGTACTTTATTGTTACAAAATTTCAAGGTTTTATGACGCTCCAGTAAAAAGTTACAAGCATTTGTATGTTGCAAACTTTGATAGGTGTAGGACGTACCGCATAGAAGTTGGGGCCATTTGAAGTTTTATCAGTGTTTGATTTGGGACTCAAGGGCAGCTTAGCTTTGAGCGATAGCTTAAATTGACAAGAGGTTCGAATACTTTATTGTTACACAATTTCAAGGTTTTATGACGCTCCAGTAAAAAGTCACAAGCATTTGTATGTTGGAAACTTTGATAGGTGTAGGACGTACCGTATAGAAGCTAGGGCCATTTGAAGTTTGATCAGTGTTTGATTTGGCACTCAAGGGTAGCATAGCTTTGAGTGATAGCTTAAATTGACAGGCTCGAGTACTTTATTGTTACAAAATTTCAAGGTTTTCTGACGCTCCAGTAAAAAGTTACACGCATTTGTATGTTGCAAACTTTGATAGGTGTAGGACGTACCGTATAGAAGTTGGGGCCATTTGAAGTTTTATCAGTGTTTGATTTTGGACTCAAGGGTAGCATAGCTTTGAGCGATAGCTTAAATTGACAAGAGGCTCGAGTACTTTATTGTTGTAAAATTTCAAGGTTTTATGACGCTCCAGTAAAAAGTTACAAGCATTTGTATGTTGCAATCTTTGATAGGTGTAGGACGTACCGTATAGAAGTTAGGGCCATTTGAAGTTTTGTCAGTGTTTGATTTGGGACTCAAGGGTAGCATAGCTTTGAGCGATAGCTTAAATTGACAAGAGGCTCGAGTACTTTATTGTTACAAAATTTCAAGGTTTTATGACGCTCCAGTAAAAAGTTACAAGCATTTGTATGTTGCAAACTTTAATAGGTGTAGGACGTACCGTATAGAAGTTAGGGCCATTCGAAGATTTATCAGTGTTTGATTTGGGACTCAAGGGTAGCATAGCTTTGAGCGATAGATTAAATTGACAAGAGGCTCGAGTACTTTATTGTTATAAAATTTCGAGGTTTTATGACGCTCCAGTAAAAAGTTACAAGTATTTGTATGTTGCAAACTTTGATAGGTGTAGGACGTACCGTATAGAAGTTAGGGCCATTTGAAGTTTTATCAGTGTTTGATTTGGGACTCAAGGGTAGCATATGTTTGAGCGATAGCTTAAATTGACAAGAGGCTCGAGTTCTTTATTGTTACAAAATTTCAAGGTTTTATGACGCTCCAGTAAAAAGTTACAAGCATTTGTATGTTGGAAACTTTGATAGGTGTAGGACGTACCGTATAGAAGCTAGGGCCATTTGAAGTTTTATCAGTGTTTGATTTGGGACTCAAGGGTAGCATAGCTTTGAGCGATGGCTTAAATTGACAAGAGGCTCGAGTGCTTTATTGTTACAAAATTTCAAGGTTTTATGACGCTCCAGTAAAAAGTTACAAGCATTTGTATGTTGCAAACTTTGATAGGTGTAGGACGTACCGTATAGAAGTTGGGGCCATTTGAAGTTTTATCAGTGTTTGATTTGGGACTCAAGGGCAGCTTAGCTTTGAGCGAAAGCTTAAATTGACAAGAGGTTCGAATACTTTATTGTTGCACAATTTCAAGGTTTTATGACGCTCCAGTAAAAAGTCACAAGCATTTGTATGTTGGAAACTTTGATAGGCGTAGGACGTACCGTATAGAAGCTAGGGCCATTTGAAGTTTGATCAGTGTTTGATTTGGCACTCAAGGGTAGCATAGCTTTGAGTGATAGCTTAAATTGACAATAGGCTCGAGTACTTTATTGTTACAAAATTTCAAGGTTTTCTGACGCTCCAGTAAAAAGTTACACGCATTTGTATGTTGCAAACTTTGATAGGTGTAGGACGTACCGTATAGAAGTTGGGGCCATTTGAAGTTTTATCAGTGTTTGATTTTGGACTCAAGGGTAGCATAGCTTTGAGCGATAGCTTAAATTGACAAGAGGCTCGAATACTTTATTGTTGCAAAATTTCAAGGTTTTATGACGCTCCAGTAAAAAGTTACAAGCATTTGTATGTTGCAATCTTTGATAGGTGTAGGACGTACCGTATAGAAGTTAGGGCCATTTGAAGTTTTGTCAGTGTTTGATTTGGGACTCAAGGGTAGCATAGCTTTGAGCGATAGCTTAAATTGACAAGAGGCTCGAGTACTTTATTGTTGCAAAATTTCAAGGTTTTATGACGCTCCAGTAAAAAGTTACAAGTATTTGTATGTTGCAAACTTTGATAGGTGTAGGACGTACCGTATAGAAGTTAGGGCCATTTGAAGTTTTATCAGTGTTTGATTTGGGACTCAAGGGTAGCATATGTTTGAGCGATAGCTTAAATTGACAAGAGGCTCGAGTTCTTTATTGTTACAAAATTTCAAGGTTTTATGACGCTCCAGTAAAAAGTTACAAGCATTTGTATGTTGGAAACTTTGATAGGTGTAGGACGTACCGTATAGAAGCTAGGGCCATTTGAAGTTTTATCAGTGTTTGATTTGGGACTCAAGGGTAGCATAGCTTTGAGCGATGGCTTAAATTGACAAGAGGCTCGAGTGCTTTATTGTTACAAAATTTCAAGGTTTTATGACGCTCCAGTAAAAAGTTACAAGCATTTGTATGTTGCAAACTTTGATAGGTGTAGGACGTACCGTATAGAAGTTGGGGCCATTTGAAGTTTTATCAGTGTTTGATTTGGGACTCAAGGGCAGCTTAGCTTTGAGCGAAAGCTTAAATTGACAAGAGGTTCGAATACTTTATTGTTACACAATTTCAAGGTTTTATGACGCTCCAGTAAAAAGTCACAAGCATTTGTATGTTGGAAACTTTGATAGGTGTAGGACGTACCGTATAGAAGCTAGGGCCATTTGAAGTTTGATCAGTGTTTGATTTGGCACTCAAGGGTAGCATAGCTTTGAGTGATAGCTTAAATTGACAATAGGCTCGAGTACTTTATTGTTACAAAATTTCAAGGTTTTCTGACGCTCCAGTAAAAAGTTACACGCATTTGTATGTTGCAAACTTTGATAGGTGTAGGACGTACCGTATAGAAGTTGGGGCCATTTGAAGTTTTATCAGTGTTTGATTTTGGACTCAAGGGTAGCATAGCTTTGAGCGATAGCTTAAATTGACAAGAGGCTCGAGTACTTTATTGTTGCAAAATTTCAAGGTTTTATGACGCTCCAGTAAAAAGTTACAAGCATTTGTATGTTGCAATCTTTGATAGGTGTAGGACGTACCGTATAGAAGTTAGGGCCATTTGAAGTTTTGTCAGTGTTTGATTTGGGACTCAAGGGTAGCATAGCTTTGAGCGATAGCTTAAATTGACAAGAGGCTCGAGTACTTTATTGTTACAAAATTTCAAGGTTTTATGACGCTCCAGTAAAAAGTTACAAGCATTTGTATGTTGCAAACTTTAATAGGTGTAGGACGTACCGTATAGAAGTTAGGGCCATTCGAAGATTTATCATTGTTTGATTTGGGACTCAAGGGTAGCATAGCTTTGAGCGATAGCTCAAATTGACAAGAGGCTCGAGTACTTTGTTGTTACAAAATTTCAAGATTTTATGACGCTCCAGTAAAAAGTTACAAGCATTTGTATGTTGCAAACTTTGATAGGTGTAGGACGTACCGTATAGAAGTTGGGGCCATTTGAAGTTTTATCAGTGTTTGATTTCGGACTCAATGGTAGCATAGCTTTGAGCGATAGCTTAAATTGACAAGAGGCTCGGGTACTTTATTGCTACAAAATTTTAAGGTTTTATGACGCTCCAGTAAAAAGTTACAAGCATTTGTATGTTGCAAACTTTGATAGGTGTAGGACGTACCGTATAGAAGTTAGGGCCATTTGAAGTTTTATCAGTGTTTGATTTGGGATTCAAGGGTAGCATAGCTTTGAGCGATAGCTTAAATTGACAAGAGGCTAGAGTACTTTATTGTTACAAAAATTCAAGGTTTTATGACGCTCCAGTAAAAAGTATCAAGCATTTGTATGTTGCAAACTTTGATAGGTGTAGGACGTACCGTATAGAAGTTAGGGCCACTTGAAGTTTTGTCAGTGTTTGATTTGGGACTCAAGGGTAGCATAGCTTTAAGCGATAGCTTAAATTGACAAGAGGCTCGAGTACTTTAGTGTTACAAAACTTCAAGGTTTTATGACGCTCCAGTAAAAAGTTACAAGCATTTGTATGTTGCAAACTTTGATAGATGTAGGACGTACCGTATAGAAGTTGGGTCCATTTGAAGTTTTGTCAGTGTTTCATTTTGGACTCAAGGGTAGCATAGCTTTGAGCGATAGCTTAAATTGACAAGAGGCTCGAGTACTTTATTGTTACAAAATTTCAAGGTTTTATGACGGTCCAGTAAAATGTTACAAGCATTTGTATGTTGGAAACTTTGATAGGTGTAGGACGTACCGTATAGAAGCTAGGGCAATTTGAAGTTTTACACGCGTTTGATTTGGGTCTCAAGGGTAGCATAGCTCTGCGCGATAGCTTAAATTGGCAAAAGGCTCGAGAACTTTATTGTTACGAAATTTCAAGGTTTTATGACGCTCCAGTAAAAAGTTACACGCATTTGTATGTTGCAAACTTTGATAAGTGTAGGACGTACCGTATAGAAGTTAGGGTCATTCGAAGATTTATCAGTGTTTGATTTGGGACTCAAGGGTAGCATAGCTTTGAGCGATAGCTTAAATTGACAAGAGGCTCGAGTACTTTATTGTTACAAAATTTCAAGGTTTTATGACGCTCCAGTAAAAAGTTACAAGCATTTGAATGTTGCAAACTTTGATAGGTGTAGGACGTACCGTATAGAAGTTAGGACCATTTGAAGTTTTAACAGTGTTTGATTTGGGATTCAAGGGTAGCATAGCTTTGAGCGATAGCTTCAATTGACAAGAGGGTCGAGTACTTTATTGTTAAAAAATTTCAAGGTTTTATGACGCTCCAGTAAAAAGTAACAAACATTTGTATGTTGCAAACTTTGATAGGTGTAGGACGTACCGTATAGAAGTTAGGGCCATTTGAAGTTTTGTCAGTGTTTGATTTGGGACTCAAGGGTAGCATAGCTTTGAGCGATAGCTTAAATTGACAAGAGGCTCGAGAACTTTATTGTTACAAAATTTCAAGGTTTTATGACGCTCCAGTAAAAAGTTACAAGCATTTGTTTGTTGCAAACTTTGATAGGTGTAGGACGTACCGTATAGAAGTTCGGTCCATTCGAAGATTTATCAGTGTTTGATTTGTGACTGAAGGGTAGCATAGCTTTGAGCGATAGCTCAAATTGACAAGAGGCTCGAGTACTTTATTGTTACAAAATTTCAAGGTTTTATGACGCTCCAGTAAAAAGTAACAAGCATTTGTATGTTGCAAACTTTGATAGGTGCAGGACGTACCGTGTAGAAGTTAGGGCCATTTGAAGTTTTGTCAGTGTTTGATTTGGGACTCAAGGGTAGCATAGCTTTGAGCGATAGCTTAAATTGACAAGAGGTTCGAGTACTTTATTGTTACAAAATTGCAAGGTTTTATGACGCTCCAGTAAAAAGTTACAAGCGTTTGTATGTTGCAAACTTTGATAGGTGTAGGACGTACCGTATAGAAGTTAGGGCCATTTGGAGTTTTATCAGTGTTTGATTTGGGACTCAAGGGTAGCATAGCTTTGAGTGATAGCTTAAATTGACAAGAGGCTCGAGTACTTTATTGTTACAAAATTTCAAGGTTTTATGACGCTCCAGTAAAAAGTTACAAGCATTTGTATGTTGCAAACTTTGATAGGTGTAGGACGTACCGTATAGAAGTTAGGGCCATTTGAAGTTTTATCAGTGTTTGATTTGGGACTCAAGGGTAGCATAGCTTTGAGTGATAGCTTAAATTGACAAGAGGCTCGAGTACTTTATTGTTACAAAATTTCAAGGTTTTATGACGCTCCAATAAAAAGTTACAAGCATTTGTATGTTGCAAACTTTGATAGGTGTAGGACGTACCGTATAGAAGTTAGGACCATTTGAAGTTTTATCAGTGTTTGATTTGGGACTCAAGGGTAGCATAGCTTTGAGCGATAGCTCAAATTGACTAGAGGCTCGAGTACTTTATTGTTACAAAATTTCAAGGTTTTATGACGCTCCTGTAAAAAGTTACAAGCATATGAATGTTGGAAACTCTAATAGGTGTAGGACGTACCGTATAGAAGCTAGGGCCATTTGAAGTTTTATCCGTGTTTGATTTGGGACTCAAGGGTAGCATAGCTTTGAGCGATGGCTTAAATTGACAAAAGACTCGAGTACTTTATTGTTACAAAATTTCAAGGTTTTATGACGCTCCAGTAAAAAGTTACAAGCATTTGTATGTTGCAAACTTTGATAGGTGTAGGACGTACCGTATATAAGTTAGGGCCATTTGAAGTTTTATCAGTGTTTGATTTGGGACTCAAGGGTAGCATAGCTTTGAGCGATAGCTTAAATTGACAAGAGGCTCGAGTACTTTATTGTTACAAAATTTCAAGGTTTTATGACGCTCCAGTAAAAAGTTACTATCATTTGTATGTTGGAAACTTTGATAGGTGTAGGACGTACCGTATCGAAGCTAGGGCCATTTGAAGTTTTATCAGTGTTTGATTTGGGACTCAAGGGTAGCATAGCTTTGAGCGATAGCTTAAATTGACAAGAGGCTCGAATGCTTTATTGTTACAAAATTTCAAGGTTTTATGACGCTCCAGTAAAAAGTTACAAGCATTTGTATGTTGCAAACTTTGATAGGTGTAGGACGTACCGTATAGAAGTTGGGACCATTTGAAGTTTTATCAGTGTTTGATTTGGGACTCAAGGGCAGCTTAGCTTTGAGCGATAGCTTAAATTGACAAGAGGTTCGAATACTTTATTGTTACACAATTTCAAGGTTTTATGACGCTCCAGTAAAAAGTTACAAGCATTTGTATGTTGGAAACTTTGATAGGTGTAGGACGTACCGTATAGAAGCTAGGGTAATTTGAAGATTTATCAGTGTTTGATTTGGGACTCAAGGGTAGCATAGCTTTGAGCGATAGTTTAAATTGAAAAGAGGCTCGAGTACTTTATTGTTACTAAATTTCAAGGTTTTATGACGCTCCAGTAAAAAGTTACAAGCATTTGTATGTTGCAAACTTTGATAGGTGTAGGACGTACCGTATAGAAGTTAGGGCCATTTGAAGTTTTATCAGTGTTTGATTTAAGACCCAAGGGAACATAGCTTTGAGCGATGGCTCAAATTGACAAGAGGATCGAGTACTTAATTGTTACAAAATTTCAAGGTTTTATGACGCTCCAGTAAAAAGTTACAAGCATTTGTATGTTGCAAACTTTGATAGGTGTAGGACGTACCGTATAGAAGTTAGGGCCATTTGAAGTTTTATCAGTGTTTGATTTGGGACTCAAGGGTAGCATAGCTTTGAGCGATAACTTAAATTGACAAGAGGCTCGAGTACTTTATTGTTACAAAATTTCAAGGATTTATGACGCTCCAGTAAAAAGTTACAAGCATTTGTATGTTGGAAACTTTGATAGGTGTAGGACGTACCGTATAGAAGCTAGGGCCATTTGAAGTTTTATCAGTGTTTGATTTGGGACTCAAGGGTAGCATAGCTTTGAGCGATAGCTTAAATTGACAAGAGGCTCGAGTGCTTTATTGTTACAAAATTTCAAGGTTTTATGACGCTCCAGTAAAAAGTTACAAGCATTTGTATGTTGCAAACTTTGATAGGTGTAGGACGTAACGTATAGAAGTTGGGGCCATTTGAAGTTTTATCAGTGTTTGATTTGGGAGTCAACGGCAGCTTAGCTTTGAGCGATAGCTCAAATTGACAAGAGGCTCGAGTACTTTATTGTTACAAAATTTCAAGGTTTTATGAGCCTCCAGTAAAAAGTAACAAACATTTGTATGTTGCAAACTTTGATAGGTGTAGGACGTACCGTATAGAAGTTAGGGCCATTTGAAGTTTTGTCAGTGTTTGATTTGGGACTCAATGGTAGCATAGCTTTGAGCGATAGCTTAAATTAACAAGAGGCTCGAGTACTTAATTGTTACAAAATTTCAAGGTTTTATGACGCTCCAGTAAAAAGTTACAAGCATTTGTATGTTGCAAACTTTGATAGGTGTAGGACGTACCGTAAGTTGGGGCCATTTGAAGTTTTATCAGTGTTTGATTTGGGACTCAAGGGTAGCATAGCTTTGAGCGATAGCTCAAATTGACGAGAGGATCGAGTACTTTATTGTTACAAATTTTCAAGGTTTTATGACGCTCCTGTAAAAAGTTACAAGCATATGTATGTTGGAAACTTTAATAGGTGTAGGACGTACTGTATAGAAGCTAGGGCCATTTGAAGTTTTATCCGTGTTTGATTTGGGACTCAAGGGTAGCATAGCTTTGAGCGATAGCTTAAATTGACAAAAGGCTCGAGTACTTTATTGTTACAAAATTTCAAGGTTTTATGACGCTCCAGTAAAAAGTTACAAGCATTTGTATGTTGCAAACTTTGATAGGTGTAGGAACGTACCGTATAGAAGTTAGGGCCAATTGAAGTTTTGTCAGTGTTTGGTTTGGGACTCAAGGGTAGCATAGCTTTGAGCGATAGCTTAAATTGACAAGAGGTTCGAGTACTTTATTGTTACAAAATTGCAAGGTTTTATGACGCTCCAGTAAAAAGTTACAAGCGTTTGTATGTTGCAAACTTTCATAGGTGTAGGACGTACCGTATAGAAGTTAGGGCCATTTGAAGTTTTATCAGTGTTTGATTTGGGACTCAAGAGTAGCATAGCTTTGAGTGATAGCTTAAATTGACAAGAGGTTCGAGTACTTTATTGTTACAAAATTGCAAGGTTTTATGACGCTCCAGTAAAAAGTTACAAGCGTTTGTATGTTGCAAACTTTGATAGGTGTAGGACGTACCGTATAGAAGTTAGGGCCATTTGAAGTTTTATCAGTGTTTGATTTGGGACTCAAGTGTAGCATAGCTTTGAGTGATAGCTTAAATTGACAAGAGGCTCGAGTACTTTATTGTTACAAAATTTCAAGGTTTTATGACGCTCCAGTAAAAAGTTACAAGCATTTGTATGATGCAAACTTTGATAGGTGTAGGACGTACCGTATAGAAGTTAGGGCCATTTTAAGTTTTATCCGTGTTTGATTTGGGACTCAAGGGTAGCATAGCTTTGAGCGATAGCTCAAATTGACTAGAGGCTCGAGTACTTTATTGTTACAAAATTTCAAGGTTTTATGACGCTCCAGTAAAAAGTTACAAGTATATGAATGTTGGAAACTTTAATAGGTGTAGGACGTACCGTATAGAAGCTAGGGCCATTTGAAGTTTTGTGAGTGTTTGATTTGGGACTCAAGGGTAGCATAACTTTGAGCGATAGCTTAAATTGACAAGAGGCTCGAGTGCTTTATTGTTACAAAATTTCAAGGTTTTATGACGCTCCAGTAAAAAGTTACAAGCATTTGTACATATGTTGCAAACTTTGATAGGTGTAGGACGTACCGTATAGAAGTTGGGGCCATTTGAAGTTTTATCAGTGTTTGATTTGGGACTAAAGGGCAGCTTAGCTTTGAGCGATAGCTTAAATTGACAAGAGGTTCGAATACTTTATTGTTACACAATTTCAAGGTTTTATGACGCTCCAGTAAAAAGTTACAAGCATTTGTATGTTGGAAACTTTGATAGGTGTAGGACGTACCGTATAGAAGCTAGGGTCATTTGAAGTTTTATCAGTGTTTGATTTGGGACTCAAGGGTAGCATAGCTTTGAGCGATAGTTTAAATTGACAAGAGGCTCGAGTACTTTATTGTTACAAAATTTCAAGGTTTTATGACGCTCCAGTAAAAAGTTACAAGCATTTGTATGTTGCAAACTTTGATAGGTATAGGACGTACCGTATAGAAGTTAGGGCCATTTGAAGTTTTATCAGTGTTTGATTTAAGACCCAAGGGAACATAGCTTTGAGCGATGGCTCAAATTGACAAGAGGCTCGAGTACTTAATTGTTACAAAATTTCAAGGTTTTATGACGCTCCAGTAAAAAGTTACAAGCATTTGTATGTTGCAAACTTTGATAAGTGTAGGACGTACCGTATAGAAGTTAGGGCCATTTGAAGTTTTATCAGTGTTTGATTTGGGACTCAAGGGCAGCATAGCTTTGAGCGATGGCTTAAATTGACAAGAGGCTCGAGTACTTTATTGTTACAAAATTTCAAGGATTTATGACGTTCCAGTAAAAAGTTACAAGCTTTTGTATGTTGGAAACTTTGATAGGTGTAGGACGGACCGTATAGAAGCTAGGGCCATTTGAAGTTTTATCAGTGTTTGATTTGGGACTCAAGGGTAGCATAGCTTTGAGCGGTAGCTTAAATTGACAAGAGGCTCGAGTGCTTTATTGTTACAAAATTTCAAGGCTTTATGACGCTCCAGTAAAAAGTTACAAGCATTTGTATGTTGCAAACTTTGATAGGTGTAGGACGTAACGCATAGAAGTTGGGGCCATTTGAAGTTTTATCAGTGTTTGATTTGGGACTCAAGGGCAGCTTAGCTTTGAGCGATAGCTGAAATTGACAAGAGGCTCGAGTACTTTATTGTTACAAAATTTCAAGGTTTTATGACGCTCCAGTAAAAAGTAACAAGCATTTGTATGTTGCAAACTTTGATAGGTGTAGGACGTACCGTATAGAAGTTATGGCCATTTGAAGTTTTGTCAGTGTTTGATTTGGGACTCAATGGTAGCATAGCTTTGAGCGATAGCTTAAATTAACAAGAGGCTCGAGTACTTTATTGTTACAAAATTTCAAGGTTTTATGACGCTCCAGTAAAAAGTTACAAGCATTTGTATGTTGCAAACTTTGATAGGTGTAGGACGTACCGTATAGAAGTTGGGGCCATTTGAAGTTTTATCAGTGTTTGATTTGGGACTCAAGGGTAGCATAGCTTTGAGCGATAGCTCAAATTGACTAGAGGCTCGAGTACTTTATTGTTACAAAATTTCAAGGTTTTATGACGCTCCTGTAAAAAGTTACAAGCATATGTATGTTGGAAACTTTAATAGGTGTAGGACGTACTGTATAGAAGCTAGGGCCATTTGAAGTTTTATCCGTGTTTGATTTGGGACTCAAGGGTAGCATAGCTTTGAGCGATAGCTTCAATTGACAAAAAGCTCGAGTACTTTGTTGTTACAAAATTTCAAGGTTTTATGACGCTCCAGTAAAAAGTTACAAGCATTTGTATGTTGGAAACATTGATAGGTGTAGGACGTACCGTATAGAAGTTAGGGCCATTCGAAGATTTATCAGTGTTTGATTTGGGACTCAAGGGTAGCATAGCTTTGAGCGATAGCTCAAACTGACAAGAGGCTCGAATACTTTATTGTTACAAAATTTCAAGGTTTTATGACGCTCCAGTAAAAAGTTACAAGCATTTGTATGTTGGAAACTTTGATAGGTGTAGGACGTACCGTATAGAAGTTAGGGCCATTTGAAGTTTTATCAGTGTTTGATTTGGGACTCAAGGGTAGCATAGCTTTGAGCGATAGCTTAAATTGACAAGAGGCTCGAGTAATTTATTGTTACAAAATTTCAAGGTTTTATGACGCTCCAGTAAAAAGTTACAAGCATTTGTGTGTTGCAAACTTTGATAGGTGTAGGACGTACCGTATAGAAGTTGGGGCCATTTGAAGTTTTATCAGTGTTTGATTTGGGACTCAAGGGCAGCTTAGCTTTGAGCGATAGCTTAAATTGACAAGAGGTTCGAATACTTTGTTGTTACAAAATTTCAAGGTTTTATGACGCTCCAGTAAAAAGTTACACGCATTTGTATGTTGCCAACTTTGATAGGTGTAGGACGTACCGTATATAAGTTAGGGCCATTCGAAGATTTATCAGTGTTTGATTTGGGACTCAAGGGTAGCATAGCTTTGAGCGATAGCTCAAACTGACAAGAGGCTCGAATACTTTATTGTTACAAAATTTCAAGGTTTTATGACGCTCCAGTAAAAAGTTACAAGCATTTGTATGTTGGAAACTTTGATAGGTGTAGGACGTACCGTATAGAAGTTAGGGCCATTTGAAGTTTTATCAGTGTTTGATTTGGGACTCAAGGGTAGCATAGCTTTGAGCGATAGTTTAAATTGACAAGAGGCTCGAGTACTTTATTGTTACAAAATTTCAAGGTTTTATGACGCTCCAGTAAAAAGTTACAAGCATTTGTATGTTGCAAACTTTGATAGGTGTAGGACGTACCGTATAGAAGTTGGGGCCATTTGAAGTTTTATCAGTGTTTGATTTGGGACTCAAGGGCAGCTTAGCTTTGAGCGATAGCTTAAATTGACAAGAGGTTCGAATACTTTATTGTTACACAATTTCAAGGTTTTATGACGCTCCAGTAAAAAGTTACAAGCATTTGTATGTTGGCAACTTTGATAGGTGTAGGACGTACCGTACAGAAGTTAGGGCCATTCGAAGATTTATCAGTGTTTGATTTGGGACTCAAGGGTAGCATAGCTTTGAGCGATAGCTCAAACTGACAAGAGGCTCGAATACTTTATTGTTACAAAATTTCAAGGTTTTATGACGCTCCAGTAAAAAGTTACAAGCATTTGTATGTTGGAAACTTTGATAGGTGTAGGACGTACCGTATAGAAGCTAGGGCCATTTGAAGTTTTATCAGTGTTTGATTTGGGACTCAAGGGTAGCATAGCTTTGAGCGATAGCTTAAATTGACAAGAGGCTCGAGTAATTTATTGTTACAAAATTTCAAGGTTTTATGACGCTCCAGTAAAAAGTTACAAGCATTTGTATGTTGCAAACTTTGATAGGTGTAGGACGTATCGTATAGAAGTTGGGGCCATTTGAAATTTTATCAGTGTTTGATTTGGGACACAAGGGCAGCTTAGCTTTGAGCGATAGCTTAAATTGACAAGAGGTTCGAATACTTTGTTGTTACAAAATTTCAAGGTTTTATGACGCTCCAGTAAAAAGTTACACGCATTTGTATGTTGCCAACTTTGATAGGTGTAGGACGTACCGTATAGAAGTTGGGGCCTTTTGAAGTTTTATCAGTGTTTGATTTGGGACTCAAGGGCAGCTTAGCTTTGAGCGATAGCTTAAATTGACAAGAGGTTCGAATACTTTGTTGTTACAAAATTTCAAGGTTTTATGACGCTCCAGTAAAAAGTTACACGCATTTGTATGTTGCCAACTTTGATAGGTGTAGGACGTACCGTATATAAGTTAGGGCCATTCGAAGATTTATCAGTGTTTGATTTGGGACTCAAGGGTAGCATAGCTTTGAGCGATAGCTCAAACTGACAAGAAGCTCGAATACTTTATTGTTACAAAATTTCAAGGTTTTATGACGCTCCAGTAAAAAGTTACAAGCATTTGTATGTTGGAAACTTTGATAGGTGTAGGACGTACCGTATAGAAGCTAGGGTCATTTGAAGTTTTATCAGTGTTTGATTTGGGACTCAAGGGTAGTATAGCTTTGACCGATAGTTTAAATTGACAAGAGGCTCGAGTACTTTATTGTTACAAAATTTCAAGGTTTTACGACGCTCCAGAAAAAAGTTACAAGCATTTGTATGTTGCAAAATTTGATAGTTGTAGGACGTACCGTATAGAAGTTAGGGCCATTTGAAGTTTTATCAGTGTTTGATTTAAGACCCAAGGGAACATAGCTTTGAGCGATGGCTCAAATTGACAAGAGGCTCGAGTACTTAATTGTTACAAAATTTCAAGGTTTTATGACGCTCCAGTAAAAAGTTACAAGCATTTGTATGTTGCAAACTTTGATAAGTGTAGGACGTACCGTATAGAAGTTAGGGCCATTTGAAGTTTTATCAGTGTTTGATTTGGGACTCAAGGGTAGCATAGCTTTGAGCGATAGCTTAAATTGACAAGAGGCTCGAGTACTTTATTGTTACAAAATTTCAAGGATTTATGACGTTCCAGTAAAAAGTTACAAGCATTTGTATGTTGGAAACTTTGATAGGTGTAGGACGTACCATATAGAAGCTAGGGCCATTTGAAGTTTTATCAGTTTTTGATTTGGGACTCAAGGGTAGCATAGCTTTGAGCGATAGCTTAAATTGACAAGAGGCTCGAGTGCTTTATTGTTACAAAATTTCAAGGTTTTATGACGCTCCAGTAAAAAGTTACAAGCATTTGTATGTTGCAAACTTTGATAGGTGTAGGACGTAACGCATAGAAGTTGGGGCCATTTGAAGTTTTATCAGTGTTTGATTTGGGACTCAAGGGCAGCTTAGCTTTGAGCGATAGCTCAAATTGACAAAAGGCTCGAGTACTTTATTGTTACAAAATTTCAAGGTTTTATGACGCTCCAGTAAAAAGTTACACGCATTTGTATGTTGCCAACTTTGATAGGTGTAGGAAGTACCGTATATAAGTTAGGGCCATTCGAAGATTTATCAGTGTTTGTTTTGGGACTCAAGGGTAGCATAGCTTTGAGCGATAGCTCAAACTGACAAGAGGCTCGAATACTTTATTGTTACAAAATTTCAAGGTTTTATGACGCTCCAGTAAAAAGTTACAAGCATTTGTATGTTGGAAACTTTGATAGGTGTAGGACGTACCGTATAGAAGTTAGGGCCATTTGAAGTTTTATCAGTGTTTGATTTGGGACTCAAGGGTACCATAGCTTTGAGCGATAGCTTAAATTGACAAGAGGCTCGAGTAATTTATTGTTACAAAATTTAAAGGTTTTATGACGCTCCAGTAAAAAGTTACAAGCATTTGTATGTTGGAAACTTTGATAGGTGTAGGACGTACCGTATATAAGCTAGGGCCATTTGAAGTTTTATCAGTGTTTGATTTGGGACTCAAGGGTAGCATAGCTTTGAGCGATAGCTTAAATTGACAAGAGGCTCGAGTGCTTTATTGTTACAAAATTTCAAGGTTTTATGACGCTCCAGTAAAAAGTTACAAGCATTTGTATGTTGCAAACTTTGATAGGTGTAGGACTTACCGTATAGAATTTAGGGCCACTTGAATTTTTATCAGTGTTTGATTTGGGACTCAAGCGTAGCATAGCTTTGAGCGATAGCTTAAATTGACAAGAGGCACGAGTACTTTATTGTTACAAAATTTCAAGGATTTATGACGTTCCAGTAAAAAGTTACAAGCTTTTGTATGTTGGAAACTTTGATAGGTGTAGGACGTACCGTATAGAAGCTAGGGCCATTTGAAGTTTTATCAGTGTTTGATTTGGGACTCAAGGGTAGCATAGCTTTGAGCGGTAGCTTAAATAGACAAGAGGCTCGAGTGCTTTATTGTTACAAAATTTCAAGGTTTTATGACGCTCCAGTAAAAAGTTACAAGCATTTGTATGTTGCAAACTTTGATAGGTGTAGGACGTAACGCATAGAAGTTGGGGCCATTTGAAGTTTTATCAGTGTTTGATTTGGGACTCAAGGGCAGCTTAGCTTTGAGCGATAGCTGAAATTGACAAGAGGCTCGAGTACTTTATTGTTACAAAATTTCAAGGTTTTATGACGCTCCAGTAAAAAGTAACAAGTATTTGTATGTTGCAAACTTTGATAGGTGTAGGACGTACCGTATAGAAGTTAGGGCCATTTGAAGTTTTGTCAGTGTTTGATTTGGGACTCAATGGTAGCATAGCTTTGAGCGATAGCTTAAATTAACAAGAGGCTCGAGTACTTTATTGTTACAAAATTTCAAGGTTTTATGACGCTCCAGTAAAAAGTTACAAGCATTTGTATGTTGCAAACTTTGATAGGTGTAGGACGTATCGTATAGAAGTTGGGGCCATTTGAAATTTTATCAGTGTTTGATTTGGGACTCAAGGGCAGCTTAGCTTTGAGCGATAGCTTAAATTGACAAGAGGTTCGAATACTTTGTTGTTACAAAATTTCAAGGTTTTATGACGCTCCAGTAAAAAGTTACACGCATTTGTATGTTGCCAACTTTGATAGGTGTAGGACGTACCGTATAGAAGTTGGGGCCATTTGAAGTTTTATCAGTGTTTGATTTGGGACTCAAGGGCAGCTTAGCTTTGAGCGATAGCTTAAATTGACAAGAGGTTCGAATACTTTGTTGTTACAAAATTTCAAGGTTTTATGACGCTCCAGTAAAAAGTTACACGCATTTGTATGTTGCCAACTTTGATAGGTGTAGGACGTACCGTATATAAGTTAGGGCCATTCGAAGATTTATCAGTGTTTGATTTGGGACTCAAGGGTAGCATAGCTTTGAGCGATAGCTCAAACTGACAAGAAGCTCGAATACTTTATTGTTACAAAATTTCAAGGTTTTATGACGCTCCAGTAAAAAGTTACAAGCATTTGTATGTTGGAAACTTTGATAGGTGTAGGACGTACCGTATAGAAGCTAGGGTCATTTGAAGTTTTATCAGTGTTTGATTTGGGACTCAAGGGTAGCATAGCTTTGACCGATAGTTTAAATTGACAAGAGGCTCGAGTACTTTATTGTTACAAAATTTCAAGGTTTTATGACGCTCCAGAAAAAAGTTACAAGCATTTGTATGTTGCAAAATTTGATAGTTGTAGGACGTACCGTATAGAAGTTAGGGCCATTTGAAGTTTTATCAGTGTTTGATTTAAGACCCAAGGGAACATAGCTTTGAGCGATGGCTCAAATTGACAAGAGGCTCAAGTACTTAATTGTTACAAAATTTCAAGGTTTTATGACGCTCCAGTAAAAAGTTACAAGCATTTGTATGTTGCAAACTTTGATAAGTGTAGGACGTACCGTATAGAAGTTAGGGCCATTTGAAGTTTTATCAGTGTTTGATTTGGGACTCAAGGGTAGCATAGCTTTGAGCGATAGCTTAAATTGACAAGAGGCTCGAGTACTTTATTGTTACAAAATTTCAAGGATTTATGACGTTCCAGTAAAAAGTTACAAGCATTTGTATGTTGGAAACTTTGATAGGTGTAGGACGTACCATATAGAAGCTAGGGCCATTTGAAGTTTTATCAGTGTTTGATTTGGGACTCAAGGGTAGCATAGCTTTGAGCGATAGCTTAAATTGACAAGAGGCTCGAGTGCTTTATTGTTACAAAATTTCAAGGTTTTATGACGCTCCAGTAAAAAGTTACAAGCATTTGTATGTTGCAAACTTTGATAGGTGTAGGACGTAACGCATAGAAGTTGGGGCCATTTGAAGTTTTATCAGTGTTTGATTTGGGACTCAAGGGCAGCTTAGCTTTGAGCGATAGCTCAAATTGACAAAAGGCTCGAGTACTTTATTGTTACAAAATTTCAAGGTTTTATGACGCTCCAGTAAAAAGTTACACGCATTTGTATGTTGCCAACTTTGATAGGTGTAGGAAGTACCGTATATAAGTTAGGGCCATTCGAAGATTTATCAGTGTTTGATTTGGGACTCAAGGGTAGCATAGCTTTGAGCGATAGCTCAAACTGACAAGAGGCTCGAATACTTTATTGTTACAAAATTTCAAGGTTTTATGACGCTCCAGTAAAAAGTTACAAGCATTTGTATGTTGGAAACTTTGATAGGTGTAGGACGTACCGTATAGAAGTTAGGGCCATTTGAAGTTTTATCAGTGTTTGATTTGGGACTCAAGGGTACCATAGCTTTGAGCGATAACTTAAATTGACAAGAGGCTCGAGTAATTTATTGTTACAAAATTTCAAGGTTTTATGACGCTCCAGTAAAAAGTTACAAGCATTTGTATGTTGGAAACTTTGATAGGTGTAGGACGTACCGTATATAAGCTAGGGCCATTTGAAGTTTTATCAGTGTTTGATTTGGGACTCAAGGGTAGCATAGCTTTGAGCGATAGCTTAAATTGACAATAGGCTCGAGTGCTTTATTGTTACAAAATTTCAAGGTTTTATGACGCTCCAGTAAAAAGTTACAAGCATTTGTATGTTGCAAACTTTGATAGGTGTAGGACGTACCGTATAGAAGTTAGGGCCACTTGAATTTTTATCAGTGTTTGATTTGGGACTCAAGCGTAGCATAGCTTTGAGCGATAGCTTAAATTGACAAGAGGCACGAGTACTTTATTGTTACAAAATTTCAAGGATTTATGACGTTCCAGTAAAAAGTTACAAGCTTTTGTATGTTGGAAACTTTGATAGGTGTAGGACGTACCGTATAGAAGTTAGGGCCATTTGAAGTTTTGTCAGTGTTTGATTTGGGACTCAATGGTAGCATAGCTTTGAGCGATAGCTTAAATTAACAAGAGGCTCGAGTACTTTATTGTTACAAAATTTCAAGGTTTTATGACGCTCCAGTAAAAAGTTACAAGCATTTGTATGTTGCAAACTTTGATAGGTGTAGGACGTACCGTATAGAAGTTAGGGCCATTTGAAGTTTTATCAGTGTTTGATTTGGGACTCAAGGGTAGCATAGCTTTGAGCGATAGCTCAAATTGACTTGAGGCACGAGTACTTTATTGTAACAAAATTTCAAGGTTTTATGACGCTCCTGTAAAAAGTTACAAGCATATGTATGTTGGAAACTTTAATAGGTGTAGGACGTACTGTATAGAAGCTAGGGCCATTTGAAGTTTTATCCGTGTTTGATTTGGGACTCAAGGGTAGCATAGCTTTGAGCGATAGCTTCAATTGACAAAAAGCTCGAGTACTTTGTTGTTACAAAATTTCAAGGTTTTATGACGCTCCAGTAAAAAGTTACACGCATTTGTATGTTGCCAACTTTGATAGGTGTAGGACGTACCGTATATAAGTTAGGGCCATTCGAAGATTTATCAGAGTTTGATTTGGGACTCAAGGGTAGCATAGCTTTGAGCGATAGCTCAAACTGACAAGAGGCTCGAATACTTTATTGTTACAAAATTTCAAGGTTTTATGACGCTCCAGTAAAAAGTTACAAGCATTTGTATGTTGGAAACTTTGATAGGTGTAGGACGTACCGTATAGAAGTTAGGGCCATTTGAAGTTTTATCAGTGTTTGATTTGGGACTCAAGGGTAGCATAGCTTTGAGCGATAGCTTAAATTGACAAGAGGCTCGAGTACTTTGTTACAAAATTTCAAGGATTTATGACGTTCCAGTAAAAAGTTACAAGCATTTGTATGTTGGAAACTTTGATAGGTGTAGGACGTACCATATAGAAGCTAGGGCCATTTGAAGTTTTATCAGTGTTTGATTTGGGACTCAAGGGTAGCATAGCTTTGAGCGATAGCTTAAATTGACAAGAGGCTCGAGTGCTTTATTGTTACAAAATTTCAAGGTTTTATGACGCTCCAGTAAAAAGTTACAAGCATTTGTATGTTGCAAACTTTGATAGGTGTAGGACGTAACGCATAGAAGTTGGGGCCATTTGAAGTTTTATCAGTGTTTGATTTGGGACTCAAGGGCAGCTTAGCTTTGAGCGATAGCTCAAATTGACAAGAGGCTCGAGTACTTTATTGTTACAAAATTTCAAGGTTTTATGACGCTCCAGTAAAAAGTAACAAGCATTTGTATGTTGCAAACTTTGATAGGTGTAGGACGTACCGTATAGAAGTTAGGGCCATTTGAAGTTTTGTCAGTGTTTGATTTGGGACTCAATGGTAGCATAGCTTTGAGCGATAGCTTAAATTAACAAGAGGCTCGAGTACTTTATTGTTACAAAATTTCAAGGTTTTATGACGCTCCAGTAAAAAGTTACAAGCATTTGTATGTTGCAAACTTTGATAGGTGTAAGACGTACCGTATAGAAGTTGGGGCCATTTGAAGTTTTATCAGTGTTTGATTTGGGACTCAAGGGTAGCATAGCTTTGAGCGATAGCTCAAATTGACTAGAGGCTCGAGTACTTTATTGTTACAAAATTTCAAGGTTTAATGACGCTCCTGTAAAAAGTTACAAGCATATGTATGTTGGAAACTTTAATAGGTGTAGGACGTACTGTATAGAAGCTAGGGCCATTTGAAGTTTTATCCGTGTTTGATTTGGGACTCAAGGGTAGCATAGCTTTGAGCGATAGCTTCAATTGACAAAAGGCTCGAGTACTTTATTGTTACAAAATTTCAAGGTTTTATGACGCTCCAGTAAAAAGTTACACGCATTTGTATGTTGCCAACTTTGATAGGTGTAGGAAGTACCGTATATAAGTTAGGGCCATTCGAAGATTTATCAGTGTTTGATTTGGGACTCAAGGGTAGCATAGCTTTGAGCGATAGCTCAAACTGACAAGAGGCTCGAATACTTTATTGTTACAAAATTTCAAGGTTTTATGACGCTCCAGTAAAAAGTTACAAGCATTTGTATGTTGGAAACTTTGATAGGTGTAGGACGTACCGTATAGAAGTTAGGGCCATTTGAAGTTTTATCAGTGTTTGATTTGGGACTCAAGGGTAGCATAGCTTTGAGCGATAGCTTAAATTGACAAGAGGCTCGAGTACTTTGTTACAAAATTTCAAGGATTTATGACGTTCCAGTAAAAAGTTACAAGCATTTGTATGTTGGAAACTTTGATAGGTGTAGGACGTACCATATAGAAGCTAGGGCCATTTGAAGTTTTATCAGTGTTTGATTTGGGACTCAAGGGTAGCATAGCTTTGAGCGATAGCTTAAATTGACAAGAGGCTCGAGTGCTTTATTGTTACAAAATTTCAAGGTTTTATGACGCTCCAGTAAAAAGTTACAAGCATTTGTATGTTGCAAACTTTGATAGGTGTAGGACGTAACGCATAGAAGTTGGGGCCATTTGAAGTTTTATAAGTGTTTGATTTGGGATTCAAGGGTAGCTTAGCTTTGAGCGATAGCTCAAATTGACAAGAGGCTCGAGTACTTTATTGTTACAAAATTTCAAGGTTTTATGACGCTCCAGTAAAAAGTAACAAGCATTTGTATGTTGCAAACTTTGATAGGTGTAGGACGTACCGTATAGAAGTTAGGGCCATTTGAAGTTTTGTCAGTGTTTGATTTGGGACTCAATGGTAGCATAGCTTTGAGCGATAGCTTAAATTAACAAGAGGCTCGAGTACTTTATTGTTACAAAATTTCAAGGTTTTATGACGCTCCAGTAAAAAGTTACAAGCATTTGTATGTTGCAAACTTTGATAGGTGTAAGACGTACCGTATAGAAGTTGGGGCCATTTGAAGTTTTATCAGTGTTTGATTTGGGACTCAAGGGTAGCATAGCTTTGAGCGATAGCTCAAATTGACTAGAGGCTCGAGTACTTTATTGTTACAAAATTTCAAGGTTTAATGACGCTCCTGTAAAAAGTTACAAGCATATGTATGTTGGAAACTTTAATAGGTGTAGGACGTACTGTATAGAAGCTAGGGCCATTTGAAGTTTTATCCGTGTTTGATTTGGGACTCAAGGGTAGCATAGCTTTGAGCGATAGCTTCAATTGACAAAAGGCTCGAGTACTTTATTGTTACAAAATTTCAAGGTTTTATGACGCTCCAGTAAAAAGTTACACGCATTTGTATGTTGCCAACTTTGATAGGTGTAGGAAGTACCGTATATAAGTTAGGGCCATTCGAAGATTTATCAGTGTTTGATTTGGGACTCAAGGGTAGCATAGCTTTGAGCGATAGCTCAAACTGACAAGAGGCTCGAATACTTTATTGTTACAAAATTTCAAGGTTTTATGACGCTCCAGTAAAAAGTTACAAGCATTTGTATGTTGGAAACTTTGATAGGTGTAGGACGTACCGTATAGAAGTTAGGGCCATTTGAAGTTTTATCAGTGTTTGATTTGGGACTCAAGGGTACCATAGCTTTGAGCGATAGCTTAAATTGACAAGAGGCTCGAGTAATTTATTGTTACAAAATTTCAAGGTTTTATGACGCTCCAGTAAAAAGTTACAAGCATTTGTATGTTGGAAACTTTGATAGGTGTAGGACGTACCGTATATAAGCTAGGGCCATTTGAAGTTTTATCAGTGTTTGATTTGGGACTCAAGGGTAGCATAGCTTTGAGCGATAGCTTAAATTGACAAGAGGCTCGAGTGCTTTATTGTTACAAAATTTCAAGGTTTTATGACGCTCCAGTAAAAAGTTACCAGCATTTGTATGTTGCAAACTTTGATAGGTGTAGGACGTACCGTATAAAAGTTGGGGCCATTTGAAGTTTTATCAGTGTTTGATTTGGGACTCAAGGGTAGCATAGCTTTGAGCGATAGTTTAAATTGACAAGAGGCTCGAGTACTTTATTGTTACAAAATTTCAAAGTTTTATGACGCTCCAGTAAAAAGTTACAAGCATTTGTATGTTGCAAACTTTGATAGGTGTAGGACGTACCGTATAGAAGTTAGGGCCATTTGGAGTTTTATCAGTGTTTGATTTGGGACTCAAGGGTAGCATAGCTTTGAGCGATAGCTTAAATTGACAAAAGGCTCGAGTACTTTATTGTTACAAAATTTCAAGGTTTTATGACGCTCCAGTAAAAAGTTACACGCATTTGTATGTTGCCAACTTTGATAGGTGTAGGACGTACCGTATATAAGTTAGGGCCATTCGAAGATTTATCAGTGTTTGATTTGGGACTCAAGGGTAGCATAGCTTTGAGCGATAGCTCAAATTGACAAGAGGCTCGAGTACTTTATTGTTACAAAATTTCAAGGTTTTATGACGCTCCAGTAAAAAGTTACAAGCATTTGTATGTTGGAAACTTTGATAGGTGTAGGACGTACCGTATAGAAGTTAGGGCCATTTGAAGTTTTATCAGTGTTTGATTTGGGACTCAAGGGTAGCATAGCTTTGAGCGATAGCTTAAATTGACAAAAGGCTCGAGTACTTTATTGTTACAAAATTTCAAGGTTTTATGACGCTCCAGTAAAAAGTTACACGCATTTGTATGTTGCCAACTTTGATAGGTGTAGGACGTACCGTATATAAGTTAGGGCCATTCGAAGATTTATCAGTGTTTGATTTGGGACTCAAGGGTAGCATAGCTTTGAGCGATAGCTCAAATTGACAAGAGGCTCGAGTACTTTATTGTTACAAAATGTCAAGGTTTTATGACACTCCAGTAAAAAGTTACAAGCATTTGTATGTTGGAAACTTTGATAGGTGTAGGACGTACCGTATAGAAGTTAGGGCCATTTGAAGTTTTATCAGTGTTGGATTTGGGACTCAAGGGTAGCATAGCTTTGAGCGATAGCTCAAATTGACAAGAGGCTCGAGTACTTTATTGTTACAAAATTGCAAGGTTTTATGACGCTCCAGTAAAAAGTTACAAGCATTTGTATATTGCAAACTATGATAGGTGTAGGACGTACCGTATAGAAGTTAGGGCCATTTGAAGTTTTATCAGTGTTTGATTTGGGACTCAAGGGTAGCATAGCTTTGAGCGATACCTTAAATTGACAAGAGGCTCGAGTACTTTATTGTTACAAAATTTCAAGGTTTTATGACGCTCCAGTAAAAAGTTGCAAGCATTTGAATGTTGGAAACTTTGATAGGTGTAGGACGTACCGTATAGAAGCTAGGACCATTTGAAGTTTTATCAGTGTTTGATTTGGGACTCAAGGGCAGCTTAGCTTTGAGCGATAGCTTAAATTAACAAGAGGTTCGAATACTTTATTGTTACACAATTTCAAGGTTTTATGACGCTCCAGTAAAAAGTCACAAGCATTTGTATGTTGGAAACTTTGATAGGTGTAGGACGTACCGTACAGAAGCCAGGGCCATTTGAAGTTTTATCAGTGTTTGATTTGGGACTCAAGGGTAGCATAGCTTTGAGCGATAGCTCAAATTGACAAGAGGCTCGAGTACTTTATTGTTACAAAATTTCAAGGTTTTATGACGCTCCAGTAAAAAGTTACAAGCATTTGTATGTTGCAAACTTTGATAGGTATAGGACGTACCGTATAGAAGTTAGGGCCATTTGAAGTTTTATCAGTGTTTGATTTGGGACTCAAGGGTAGCATAGCTTTGAGCGATAGCTCAAATTGACAAGAGGCTCGAGTACTTTATTGTTACAAAATTTCAAGGTTTTATGACGCTCCAGTAAAAAGTTACAAGCATTTGTATGTTGCAAACTTTGATAGGTGTAGGACGTACCGTATAGAAGCTCGGGCCATTTGAAGTTTTATCAGTGTTTGATTTGGGACTCAAGGGTAGCACATCTTTGAGCGATAGCTTAAATTGACAAGAGGCTCGAGTACTTTATTGATACAAAATTTCAAGGTTTTTTTTGGCGCTCCAGTAAAAAGTTACAAGCATTTGTATGTTGCAAACTTTGATAGGTGTAGGACGTACCGTATACAAGTTAGGGCCATTTGAAGATTTATCAGTGTTTGATTTGGGACTCAAGGGTAGCATATCTTTCAGAGATAGCTTAAATTGACAAGAGGCTCGAGTACTTTATTGATACAAAATTTCAAGGTTTTATGACGCTCCAGTAAAAAGTTACAAGCATTTGTATGTTGCAAACTTTGATAGGTGAAGGACGTACCATATAGAAGTTAGGGCCATTTGAAGTTTTATCAGTGTATGATTTGGGACTCAAGGGTAGTATAGCTTTGAGCGATAGGTTAAATTGACAAGAGGCTCGAGTACTTTATTGTTACAAAATTTCAAGGTTTTATGACGCTCCAGTAAAAAGTTACAAGCATTTACATGTTGCAAACTTTGATAGGTGTAGGACGTACCGTATAGAAGTTAGGGCCATTCGAAGATTTATCAGTGGTTGATTTGGGACTCAAGGGTAGCATAGCTTTGAGCGATAGCTCAAATTGACAAGAGGTTGGAAACTTTGATAGGTGTAGGACGTACCGTATAGAAGTTAGGGCCATTTGAAGTTTTATCAGTGTTTGATTTGGGACTCAAGGGTAGCATAGCTTTGAGCGATAGCTTAAATTGACAAAAGGCTCGAGTACTTTATTGTTACAAAATTTCAAGGTTTTATGACGCTCCAGTAAAAAGTTACACGCATTTGTATGTTGCCAACTTTGATAGGTGTAGGACGTACCGTATATAAGTTAGGGCCATTCGAAGATTTATCAGTGTTTGATTTGGGACTCAAGGGTAGCATAGCTTTGAGCGATAGCTCAAATTGACAAGAGGCTCGAGTACTTTATTGTTACAAAATGTCAAGGTTTTATGACACTCCAGTAAAAAGTTACAAGCATTTGTATGTTGGAAACTTTGATAGGTGTAGGACGTACCGTATAGAAGTTAGGGCCATTTGAAGTTTTATCAGTGTTGGATTTGGGACTCAAGGGTAGCATAGCTTTGAGCGATAGCTCAAATTGACAAGAGGCTCGAGTACTTTATTGTTACAAAATTGCAAGGTTTTATGACGCTCCAGTAAAAAGTTACAAGCATTTGTATATTGCAAACTATGATAGGTGTAGGACGTACCGTATAGAAGTTAGGGCCATTTGAAGTTTTATCAGTGTTTGATTTGGGACTCAAGGGTAGCATAGCTTTGAGCGATAGCTTAAATTGACAAGAGGCTCGAGTACTTTATTGTTACAAAATTTCAAGGTTTTATGACGCTCCAGTAAAAAGTTGCAAGCATTTGAATGTTGGAAACTTTGATAGGTGTAGGACGTACCGTATAGAAGCTAGGACCATTTGAAGTTTTATCAGTGTTTGATTTGGGACTCAAGGGCAGCTTAGCTTTGAGCGATAGCTTAAATTAACAAGAGGTTCGAATACTTTATTGTTACACAATTTCAAGGTTTTATGACGCTCCAGTAAAAAGTCACAAGCATTTGTATGTTGGAAACTTTGATAGGTGTAGGACGTACCGTACAGAAGCCAGGGCCATTTGAAGTTTTATCAGTGTTTGATTTGGGACTCAAGGGTAGCATAGCTTTGAGCGATAGCTCAAATTGACAAGAGGCTCGAGTACTTTATTGTTACAAAATTTCAAGGTTTTATGACGCTCCAGTAAAAAGTTACAAGCATTTGTATGTTGCAAACTTTGATAGGTATAGGACGTACCGTATAGAAGTTAGGGCCATTTGAAGTTTTATCAGTGTTTGATTTGGGACTCAAGGGTAGCATAGCTTTGAGCGATAGCTCAAATTGACAAGAGGCTCGAGTACTTTATTGTTACAAAATTTCAAGGTTTTATGACGCTCCAGTAAAAAGTTACAAGCATTTGTATGTTGCAAACTTTGATAGGTGTAGGACGTACCGTATAGAAGCTCGGGCCATTTGAAGTTTTATCAGTGTTTGATTTGGGACTCAAGGGTAGCACATCTTTGAGCGATAGCTTAAATTGACAAGAGGCTCGAGTACTTTATTGATACAAAATTTCAAGGTTTTTTTTGGCGCTCCAGTAAAAAGTTACAAGCATTTGTATGTTGCAAACTTTGATAGGTGTAGGACGTACCGTACAGAAGTTGGGGCCATTTGAAGTTTTATCAGTGTTTGATTTGGGACTCAAGGGTAGCATAGCTTTGAGCGATAGCTTAAATTGACAATAGGCTCGAGTACTTTAGTGTTACAAAATTTCAAGGTTTTATGACGCTCCAGTAAAAAGTAACAAGCAATTGTATGTGGCAAACATTGATAGGTGTAGGACGTACCGCATAGAAGTTAGGGCCATTTGAAGTTTTGTCAGGGTTTGATTTGGGACTCAATGGTAGCATAGCTTTGAGCGATAGCTTAAATTGACAAGAGGCTCGAGTACTTTATTGTTACAAAATTTCAAGGTTTTATGACGCTCCTCTAAAAAGTTACAAGCATTTGTATGTTGCAAACTTTGATAATTGAAGGACGTACCATATAGAAGTTAGGGCCATTTGAAGTTTTATCAGTGTATGATTTGGGACTCAAGGGTAGTATAGCTTTGAGCGATAGGTTAAATTGACAAGAGGCTCGAGTACTTTATTGTTACAAAATTTCAAGGTTTTATGACGCTCCAGTAAAAAGTTACAAGCATTTGTATGTTGGAAACTTTGATAGGTGTAGGACGTACCGTATAGAAGCTAGGGCCATTTGAAGTTTTATCCGTGTTTGATATGGAACTCAAGGGTAGCATAGCTTTGAGCGAAAGCTTAAATTGACAAGAGGCTCGAGTACTTTATTGTTACAAAATTTCAAGGTTTTATGACGCTCCAGTAAAAAGTTACAAGCATTTGTATGCTGCAAACTTTGATAAGTGTAGGACGTACCGTATAGAAGTTAGGGCCATTTTAAGTTTTATCAGTGTTTGATTTGGGACTCAAGGGTAGCTTAGCTTTGAGCGATATCTTAAATTGACAAGAGGCTCGAGTACTTTACTGTTACAAAATTTCAAGGTTTTATGACGCTCCACTAAAAAGTTACAAGCATTTGTATGTTGCAAACTTTGATAGGTGTAGGACGTACCGTATAGAAGTTAGGGCCATTCGAAGATTTATCAGTGTTTGATTTGGGACTCAAGGGTAGCATAGCTTTGAGCGATAGCTCAAATTGACAAGAGGCTCGAGTACTTTATTGTTACAAAATTTCAAGGTTTTATGACGCTCCAGTAAAAAGTTACAAGCATTTGTATGTTGCAATCTTTGATAGGTGTAGGACGTACCGTATAGAAGTTAGGGCCATTTGAAGATTTGTCAGTGTTTCATTTGGGACTCAAGGGTAGAATAGCTTTGAGCGATAGCTTAAATTGCCAAGAGGCTCGAGTACTTTATTGTTACAAAATTTCAAGGTTTTATGACGCTCCAGTAAAAAGTTACAAGCATTTGTATGTTGCAAACTTTGATAGGTGTAGGACGTACCGTACAGAAGTTGGGGCCATTTGAAGTTTTATCAGTGTTTGATTTGGGACTCAAGGGTAGCATAGCTTTGAGCGATAGCTTAAATTGACAAGAGGCTCGAGTACTTTATTGTTACAAAATTTCAAGGTTTTATGACGCTCCAGTAAAAAGTTACAAGCATTTGTATGTTGCAAACTTTGATAGGTGTAGGACGTACCGTATAGAAGTTAGGGCCATTCGAAGATTTATCAGTGTTTGATTTGGGACTCAAGGGTAGCATAGCTTTGAGCGATAGCTCAAATTGACAAGAGGCTCGAGTACTTTATTGTTACAAAATTTCAAGGTTTTATGACGCTCCAGTAAAAAGTTACAAGCATTTGTATGTTGCAAACTTTGATAGGTGTAGGACGTACCGTACAGAAGTTGGGGCCATTTGAAGTTTTATCAGTGTTTGATTTGGGACTCAAGGGAGCATAGCTTTGAGCGATAGCTTAAATTGACAAGAGGCTCGAGTACTTTATTGTTACAAAATTTCAAGGTTTTATGACGCTCCAGTAAAAAGTTACAAGCATTTGTATGTTGCAAACTTTGATAGGTGTAGGACGTACCGTACAGAAGTTGGGGCCATTTGAAGTTTTATCAGTGTTTGATTTGGGACTCAAGGGTAGCATAGATTTGAGCGATAGCTTAAATTGACAAGAGGCTCGAGTACTTTATTGCTACAAAATTTCAAAGTTTTATGACGCTCTAGTAAAAAGTTACAAGCATTTGTATGTTGCAAACTTTGATAGGGGTAGGATGTACCTTATAGAAGTTGGGGCCATTTGAAGTTTTATCAGTGTTTGATTTGGGACTCAAGGGTAGCATAGCTTTGAGCGATAGCTCAAATTGACAAGAGGCTCGAGTACTTTATTGTTACAAAATTTCAAGGTTTTATGACGCTCCAGTAAAAAGTTACAAGCATTTGTATGTTGGAAACTTTAATAGGTCTAGGACGTGCCATATGGAAGCTAGGGCCATTTGAAGATTTATCAGTGTTTGATTTGGGACTCAAGGGTAGCATAGCTTTGAACGATAGCTCAAATTGACAAGAGGCTCGAGTACTTTATTGTTACAAAATTTCAAGGTTTTATGACGCTCCAGTAAAAAGTTACATGCATTTGTATGTTGCAAACTTTGATAGGTGTAGGACGTACCGTATAGAAGTTAGGGCCATTTGAAGTTTTATCAGTGTTTGATTTGGGACTCAAAGGTAGCATAGCTTTGAGCGATAGCTCAAATTGACAAGAGGCTCGAGTACTTTATTGTTACAAAATTGCAAGATTTTATGACGCTCCAGTAATAAGTTACAAGCATTTGTATGTTGCAAACTTTGATAGGTGTAGGACGTACCGTATAGAAGTTATGGCCATTTGAAGTTTTATCAGTGTTTGATTTGGGATTCAAGGGTAGCATAGCTTTGAGCGATAGCTTAAATTGACAAGAGGCTCGAGTACTTTATTGTTACAAAATTTCAAGGTTTTATGACGCACCAGTAAAAAGTTACAAGCATTTGTATGTTGCAAACTTTGATAGGTGTAGGACGTACCGTTTAGAAGTTAAGGGCCATTTGAAGTTTTGTCAGTGTTTGATTTGGGACTCAAGGGTAGCATAGCTTTGAACGATAGCTTAAATTGACAAGAGGCTCGAGTACTTTATTGTTACAAAATTTCAAGGTTTTATGACGCTCCAGTAAAAAGTTAGAAGCATTTGTATCTTGCAAACTTTGATAGGTGTAGGACGTACCGTATAGAAGTTGAGGCCATTTGAAGTTTTATCAGTGTTTGATTTGGGACTCAAGGGTAGCATAGCTTTGAGCGATAGCTCAAATTGACAAGAGGCTCGAGTACTTTATTGTTTCAAAATTTCAAGGTTTTATGACGCTCCAGTAAAAAGTTACAAGCATTTGTATGTTGCAATCTTTGATAGGTGTAGGACGTACCGTATAGAAGTTAGGGCCATTTGAAGTTTTGTCAGTGTTTGATTTGGGACTCAAGGGTAGCATAGCTTTGAGCGATAGCTTAAATTACCAAGTGGCTCGAGTACTTTATTGTTACAAAATTTCAAGGTTTTATGACGCTCCAGTAAAAAGTTACAAGGATTTGTATGTTGAAAACTTTGATAGGTGTAGGACGTACCGTATAGAAGTTGGGGCCATTTGAAGATTTATCAGTGTTTGATTTGGGACTCAAGGGTAGCATAGCTTTGAGCGATAGCTTAAATTGACAAGAGGCTCGAGTACTTTATTGTTACAAAATTTCAAGGTTTTATGACGCTCCAGTAAAAAGTAACAAGCATTTGTGTGTTGGAAACTTTAATAGGTGTAGGACGTACCGTATAGAAGCTAGGGCCATTTGAAGTTTTATCCGTGTTTGATTTGGGACTCAAGGGTAGCATAGATTTGAGCGATAGCTTAAATTGACAAAAGGCTCGAGTACTTTATTCTTACAAAATTTCAAGGTTTTATGACGCTCCAGTAAAAAGTTACACGCATTTGTATGTTGCAAACTTTGATAGGTGTAGGACGTACCGTATAGAAGTTAGGGCCATTTGAAGTTTTGTCAGTGTTTGATTTAGGACTCAACGGTAGCATAGCTTTGAGCGATAGCTTAAATTGACAAGAGGCTCGAGTACTTTATTGTAAAAAAATTTCAAGGTTTTATGACGCTCCAGTAAAAAGTGACAAGCATTTGTATGTTGCAAACTTTGATAGGTGTAGGACGTACGGTATAGAAGTTGGGGCCATTTGAAGATTTATCAGTGTTTGATTTTGGACTCAAGGGTAGCATAGCTTTGAGCGATAGCTTAAATTGACAAGAGGCTCGAGTACCTTATTGTTACAAAATTTCAAGGTTTTATGACGCTCCAGTAATAACTTACAAGCATTTGTATGTTGCAAACTTTGATAGGTGCAGGACGTACCGCATAGAAGTACGGGCCATTTGAAGTTTTATCAGTGTTTGATTTAGGACTCAAGGGTAGCATAGCTTTGAGAGATAGCTTAAATTGACAAGAGGCTCGAGTACTTTATTGTTACAAAATTTCAAGCTTTTATGACGCTCCAGTAAAAAGTTACAAGTATTTGTATGTTGCAATCTTTGATAGGTGTAGGACGTACCGTATAGAAGTTAGGGCCATTTGAAGTTTGTCAGTGTTTGATTTGGGACTCAAGGGTAGCATAGCTTTGAGCGATAGCTTAAATTGACAAGAGGCTCGAGTACTTTATTGTTACAAAATTTCAAGGTTTTATGACGCTCCAGTAAAAAGTTACAAGCATTTGTATGTTGCAAACTTTGATAGGTGTAGGACTTACCGTATAGAAGTTGGGGCCATTTGAAGTTTTATCAGTGTTTGATTTTGGACTCAAGGGTAGCATAGCTTTGAGCGATAGCTTAAATTGACAAGAGGCTCGAGTACTTTATTGATACAAAATTTCAAGGTTTTTTTGGCGCTCCAGTAAAAAGTTACAAGCATTTGTATGTTGCAAACTTGGATAGGTGTAGGACGTACCGTATAGAAGCTAGGGCCATTTGAAGTTTTATCAGTGTTTGATTTGGGACTCAAGGGTAGCACATCTTTGAGCGATAGCTTAAATTGACAAGAGGCTAGAGTACTTTATTGATACAAAATTTCAAGGTTTTTTTGGCGCTCCAGTAAAAAGTTACAAGCATTTGTATGTTGCAAACTTTGATAGGTGTAGGATGTACCGTATACAAGCTAGGGCCATTTGAAGATTTATCAGTGTTTGATTTGGGACTCAAGGGTAGCATATCTTTCAGCGATAGCTTAAATTGACAAGAGGCTCGAGTACTTTATTGATACAAAATTTCAAGGTTTTATGACGCTCCAGTAAAAAGTTACAAGCATTTGTATGTTGCAAACTTTGATAGGTGAAGGATGTACCATATAGAAGTTAGGGCCATTTGAAGTTTTATCAGTGTATGATTTGGGACTCAAGGGTAGTATAGCTTTGAGCGATAGGTTAAATTGACAAGAGGCTCGAGTACTTTATTGTTACAAAATTTCAAGGTTTTATGACGCTCCAGTAAAAAGTTACAAGCATTTGTATGTTGGAAACTTTGATAGGTGTAGGACGTACCGTATAGAAGCTAGGGCCATTTGAAGTTTTATCCTTGTTTGATATGGAACTCAAGGGTAGCATAGCTTTGAGCGATAGCTTAAATTGACAAGAGGCTCGAGTACTTTATTGTTACAAAATTTCAAGGTTTTATGACGCTCCAGTAAAAAGTTACAAGCATTTGTATGCTGCAAACTTTGATAAGTGTAGGACGTACCGTATAGAAGTTAGGGCCATTTGAAGTTTTATCAGTGTTTGATTTGGGACTCAAGGGTAGCTTAGCTTTGAGCGATAGCTTAAATTGACAAGAGGCTCGAGTACTTTACTGTTACAAAATTTCAAGGTTTTATGACGCTCCACTAAAAAGTTACAAGCATTTGTATGTTGCAAACTTTGATAGGTGTAGGACGTACCGTATAGAAGTTAGGGCCATTCGAAGATTTATCAGTGTTTGATTTGGGACTCAAGGGTAGCATAGCTTTGAGCGATAGCTCAAATTGACAAGAGGCTCGAGTACTTTATTGTTACAAAATTTCAAGGTTTTATGACGCTCCAGTAAAAAGTTACAAGCATTTGTATGTTGCAAACTTTGATAGGTGTAGGACGTACCGTATACAAGCTAGGGCCATTTGAAGATTTATCAGTGTTTGATTTGGGACTCAAGGGTAGCATATCTTTCAGCGATAGCTTAAATTGACAAGAGGCTCGAGTACTTTATTGATACAAAATTTCAAGGTTTTATGACGCTCCCGTAAAAAGTTACAAGCATTTGTATGTTGCAAACTTTGATAGGTGAAGGACGTACCATATAGAAGTTAGGGCCATTTGAAGTTTTATCAGCGTATGATTTGGGACTCAAGGGTAGTATAGCTTTGAGCGATAGGTTAAATTGACAAGAGGCTCGAGTACTTTATTGTTACAAAATTTCAAGGTTTTATGACGCTCCAGTAAAAAGTTACAAGCATTTGTATGTTGGAAACTTTGATAGGTGTAGGACGTACCGTATAGAAGCTAGGGCCATTTGAAGTTTTATCCTTGTTTGATATGGAACTCAAGGGTAGCATAGCTTTGAGCGATAGCTTAAATTGACAAGAGGCTCGAGTACTTTATTGTTACAAAATTTCAAGGTTTTATGACGCTCCAGTAAAAAGTTACAAGCATTTGTATGCTGCAAACTTTGATAAGTGTAGGACGTACCGTATAGAAGTTAGGGCCATTTGAAGTTTTATCAGTGTTTGATTTGGGACTCAAGGGTAGCTTAGCTTTAAGCGATAGCTTAAATTGACAAGAGGCTCGAGTACTTTACTGTTACAAAATTTCAAGGTTTTATGACGCTCCACTAAAAAGTTACAAGCATTTGTATGTTGCAAACTTTGATAGGTGTAGGACGTACCGTATAGAAGTTAGGGCCATTCGAAGATTTATCAGTGTTTGATTTGGGACTCAAGGGTAGCATAGGTTTGAGCGATAGCTCAAATTGACAAGAGGCTCGAGTACTTTATTGTTACAAAATTTCAAGGTTTTATGACGCTCCAGTAAAAAGTTACAAGCATTTGTATGTTGCAATCTTTGATAGGTGTAGGACGTACCGTATAGAAGTTAGGGTCATTTGATGATTTGTCAGTGTTTCATAAGGTAGAATAGCTTTGAGCGATAGCTTAAATTGCCAAGAGGCTCGAGTACTTTATTGTTACAAAATTTCAAGGTTTTATGACGCTCCAGTAAAAAGTTACAAGCATTTGTATGTTGCAAACTTTGATAGGTGTAGGACGTACCGTACAGAAGTTGGGGCCATTTGAAGTTTTATCAGTGTTTGATTTGGGACTCAAGGGTAGCATAGCTTTGAGCGATAGCTTAAATTGACAAGAGGCTCGAGTACTTTATTGTTACAAAATTTCAAGGTTTTATGACGCTCCAGTAAAAAGTAACAAGCAATTGTATGTGGCAAACTTTGATAGGTGTAGGACGTACCGCATAGAAGTTAGGGCCATTTGAAGTTTTGTCAGTGTTTGATTTGGGACTCAATGGTAGCATAGCTTTGAGCGATAGCTTAAATTGACAAGAGGCTCGAGTACTTTATTGTTACAAAATTTCAAGGTTTTATGACGCTCCAGTAAAAAGTTACAAGCATTTGTATGCTACAAACTTTGATAAGTGTAGGACGTACCGTATAGAAGTTAGGGCCATTTGAAGTTTTATCAGTGTTTGATTTGGGACTCAAGGGTAGCTTAGCTTTGAGCGATAGCTTAAATTGACAAGAGGCTCGAGTACTTTACTGTTACAAAATTTCAAGGTTTTATGACGCTCCACTAAAAAGTTACAAGCATTTGTATGTTGCAATCTTTGATAGGTGTAGGACGTACCGTATAGAAGTTAGGGCCATTTGAAGATTTGTCAGTGTTTCATTTGGGACTCAAGGGTAGAATAGCTTTGAGCGATAGCTTAAATTGACAAGAGGCTCGAGTACTTTATTGTTACAAAATTTCAAGGTTTTATGACGCTCCAGTAAAAAGTTACAAGCATTTGTATGTTGCAAACTTTGATAGGTGTAGGACGTACCGTACAGAAGTTGGGGCCATTTGAAGTTTTATCAGTGTTTGATTTGGGACTCAAGGGTAGCATAGATTTGAGCGATAGCTTAAATTGACAAGAGGCTCGAGTACTTTATTGTTACAAAATTTCAAAGTTTTATGACGATCCAGTAAAAAGTAACAAGCAATTGTTTGTGGCAAACTTTGATAGGTGTAGGACGTACCGCATAGAAGTTAGGGCCATTTGAAGTTTTGTCAGTGTTTGATTTGGGACTCAATGGTAGCATAGCTTTGAGCGATAGCTTAAATTGACAAGAGGCTCGAGTACTTTATTGTTACAAAATTTCAAAGTTTTATGACGCTCTAGTAAAAAGTTACAAGCATTTGTATGTTGCAAACTTTGATAGGGGTAGGACGTACCTTATAGAAGTTGGGGCCATTTGAAGTTTTATCAGTGTTTGATTTGGGACTCAAGGGTAGCATAGCTTTGAGCGATAGCTCAAATTGACAAGAGGCTCGAGTACTTTATTGTTACAAAATTTCAAGATTTTATGACGCTCCAGTAAAAAGTTACAAGCATTTGTATGTTGGAAATTTTAATAGGTGTAGGACGTGCCATAGGGAAGCTAGGGCCATTTGAAGATTTATCAGTGTTTGATTTGGGACTCAATGGTAGCATAGCTTTGAGCGATAGCTTAAATTGACAAGAGGCTCGAGTACTTTATTGTTACAAAATTTCAAAGTTTTATGACGCTCCAGTAAAAAGTTACAAGCATTTGTATGTTTTAAACTTTGATAGGTATAGGACGTACCTTGTAGAAGTTGGGGCCATTTGAAGTTTTATCAGTGTTTGATTTGGGACTCAAGGGTAGCATAGCTTTGAGCGATAGCTTAAATTGACAAGAGGCTCGAGTGGTTTATTGTTACAAAATTTCAAGGTTTTATGACGCTCCAGTAAAAAGTTACAAGCATTTGTATGTTGCAAACTTTGATAGGTGTAGGACGTACGGTATAGAAGTTGGGGCCTTTGAAGTTTTATCAGTGTTTGATTTGGGACTCAAGGGCAGCTTAGCTTTGAGCGATAGCTTAAATTGACAAGAGGTTCGAGTACTTTATTGTTACAAAATTTCAAGGTTTTATGACGCTCCAGTAAAAACTTACAAGCATTTGTATGTTGGAAACTCTGATAGGTGTAGGACGTACCGTATAGAAACTAGGGCCATTTAAAGTTTTATCAGTGTTTGATTTAGGACTCAAGGGTGGCAAAGCTTTGAGCGATAGCTTAAATTGACAAGAGGCTCGAATACTTTATTGTTACAAAATTTCAAGGTTTTATGACGCTCCAGTAAAAAGTTACAAGCATTTGTATGTTGCAATCTTTGATAGGTGTAGGACGTACCGTATAGAAGTTAAGGCCATTTGAAGTTTGTCAGTGTTTGATTTGGGACTCAAGGGTAGCATAGCTTTGAGCGATACCTTAAATTGACAAGAGGCTCGAGTACTTTATTGTTACAAAATTTCAAGGTTTTATGACGCTCCAGTAAAAAGTTACAAGCATTTGTATGTTGCAAACTTTGATAGGTGTAGGACGTACCGTATAGAAGTTGGGGCCATTTGAAGATTTATCAGTGTTTGATTTGGGACTCAAGGGTAGTATAGCTTTGAGCGATAGCTTAAATTGACAAGAGGCTCGAGTACTTTATTGTTACAAAATTTCAAGGTTTTATGACGCTCCAGTAAAAAGTAACAAGCATTTGTATGTTGCAAACTTTGATAGGTGTAGGACGAACCGTATAGAAGTTAGGGCCATTTGAAGTTTTGTCAGTGTTTGATTTGGGACTCAATGGTAGCATAGCTTTGAGCGATAGCTTAAATTAACAAGAGGCTCGAGTACTTTATTGTTACAAAATTTCAAGGTTTTATGACGCTCCAGTAAAAAGTTACAAGCATTTGTATGTTGCAAACTTTGATAGGTGTAAGACGTACCGTATAGAAGTTGGGGCCATTTGAAGTTTTATCAGTGTTTGATTTGGGACTCAAGGGTAGCATAGCTTTGAGCGATAGCTCAAATTGACTAGAGGCTCGAGTACTTTATTGTTACAAAATTTCAAGGTTTAATGACGCTCCTGTAAAAAGTTACAAGCATATGTATGTTGGAAACTTTAATAGGTGTAGGACGTACTGTATAGAAGCTAGGGCCATTTGAAGTTTTATCCGTGTTTGATTTGGGACTCAAGGGTAGCATAGCTTTGAGCGATAGCTTCAATTGACAAAAGGCTCGAGTACTTTATTGTTACAAAATTTCAAGGTTTTATGACGCTCCAGTAAAAAGTTACACGCATTTGTATGTTGCCAACTTTGATAGGTGTAGGAAGTACCGTATATAAGTTAGGGCCATTCGAAGATTTATCAGTGTTTGATTTGGGACTCAAGGGTAGCATAGCTTTGAGCGATAGCTCAAACTGACAAGAGGCTCGAATACTTTATTGTTACAAAATTTCAAGGTTTTATGACGCTCCAGTAAAAAGTTACAAGCATTTGTATGTTGGAAACTTTGATAGGTGTAGGACGTACCGTATAGAAGTTAGGGCCATTTGAAGTTTTATCAGTGTTTGATTTGGGACTCAAGGGTACCATAGCTTTGAGCGATAGCTTAAATTGACAAGAGGCTCGAGTAATTTATTGTTACAAAATTTCAAGGTTTTATGACGCTCCAGTAAAAAGTTACAAGCATTTGTATGTTGGAAACTTTGATAGGTGTAGGACGTACCGTATATAAGCTAGGGCCATTTGAAGTTTTATCAGTGTTTGATTTGGGACTCAAGGGTAGCATAGCTTTGAGCAATAGCTTAAATTGACAAGAGGCTCGAGTGCTTTATTGTTACAAAATTTCAAGGTTTTATGACGCTCCAGTAAAAAGTTACCAGCATTTGTATGTTGCAAACTTTGATAGGTGTAGGACGTACCGTATAAAAGTTGGGGCCATTTGAAGTTTTATCAGTGTTTGATTTGGGACTCAAGGGTAGCATAGCTTTGAGCGATAGTTTAAATTGACAAGAGGCTCGAGTACTTTATTGTTACAAAATTTCAAAGTTTTATGACGCTCCAGTAAAAAGTTACAAGCATTTGTATGTTGCAAACTTTGATAGGTGTAGGACGTACCGTATAGAAGTTAAGGCCATTTGGAGTTTTATCAGTGTTTGATTTGGGACTCAAGGGTAGCATAGCTTTGAGCGATAGCTTAAATTGACAAAAGGCTCGAGTACTTTATTGTTACAAAATTTCAAGGTTTTATGACGCTCCAGTAAAAAGTTACACGCATTTGTATGTTGCCAACTTTGATAGGTGTAGGACGTACCGTATATAAGTTAGGGCCATTCGAAGATTTATCAGTGTTTGATTTGGGACTCAAGGGTAGCATAGCTTTGAGCGATAGCTCAAATTGACAAGAGGCTCGAGTACTTTATTGTTACAAAATTTCAAGGTTTTATGACGCTCCAGTAAAAAGTTACAAGCATTTGTATGTTGGAAACTTTGATAGGTGTAGGACGTACCGTATAGAAGTTAGGGCCATTTGAAGTTTTATCAGTGTTTGATTTGGGACTCAAGGGTAGCATAGCTTTGAGCGATAGCTTAAATTGACAAGAGGCTAGAGTACTTTATTGTTACAAAATTTCAAGGTTTTATGACGCTCCAGTAAAAAGTTGCAAGCATTTGTATGTTG
Organism: Clusia tigrina; assembly: GCA_920105625.2. Lineage (NCBI taxonomy): Eukaryota > Metazoa > Arthropoda > Insecta > Diptera > Clusiidae > Clusia > Clusia tigrina. The sequence goes on along the minus strand of OV050033.1, from coordinate 104,396,967 downwards.
GAAACTTTGATAGGTGTAGGACGTACCGTATAGAAGCTAGGGCCATTTGAAGTTTTATCAGTGTTTGATTTGGGACTCAAGGGTAGCATAGCTTTGAGCGATAGCTTAAATTGACAAGAGGCTCGAGTGCTTTATTGTTACAAAATTTCAAGGTTTTATGACGCTCCAGTAAAAAGTTACAAGCATTTGTATGTTGCAAACTTTGATAGGTGTAGGACGTACCGTATAGAAGTTAGGGCCATTTGGAGTTTTATCAGTGTTTGATTTGGGACTCAAGGGTAGCATAGCTTTGAGCGATAGCTTAAATTGACAGAAGGCTCGAGTACTTTATTGTTACAAAATTTCAAGGTTTTATGACGCTCCAGTAAAAAGTTACACGCATTTGTATGTTGCCAACTTTGATAGGTGTAGGACGTACCGTATATAAGTTAGGGCCATTCGAAGATTTATCAGTGTTTGATTTGGGACTCAAGGGTAGCATAGCTTTGAGCGATAGCTCAAATTGACAAGAGGCTCGAGTACTTTATTGTTACAAAATTTCAAGGTTTTATGACGCTCCAGTAAAAAGTTACAAGCATTTGTATGTTGCAAACTTTGATAGGTGTAGGACGTACCGTATAGAAGTTGGGGCCATTTGAAGTTTTATCAGTGTTTGATTTGGGACTCAAGGGTAGCATAGCTTTGAGCGATAGCTCCAATTGACTAGAGGCTCGAGTACTTTATTGTTACAAAATTTCAAGGTTTTATGACGCTCCTGTAAAAAGTTACAAGCATATGTATGTTGGAAACTTTAATAAGTGTAGGACGTACCGTATAGAAGCTAGGGCCATTTGAAGTTTTATCCGTGTTTGATTTGGGACTCAAGGGTAGCATAGCTTTGAGCGATAGCTTAAATTGACAAAAGGCTCGAGTACTTTATTGTTACAAAATTTCAAGGTTTTATGACGCTCCAGTAAAAAGTTACACGCATTTGTATGTTGCCAACTTTGATAGGTGTAGGACGTACCGTATATAAGTTAGGGCCATTCGAAGATTTATCAGTGTTTGATTTGGGACTCAAGGGTAGCATAGCTTTGAGCGATAGCTCAAATTGACAAGAGGCTCGAGTACTTTATTGTTACAAAATGTCAAGGTTTTATGACACTCCAGTAAAAAGTTACAAGCATTTGTATGTTGGAAACTTTGATAGGTGTAGGACGTACCGTATAGAAGTTAGGGCCATTTGAAGTTTTATCAGTGTTGGATTTGGGACTCAAGGGTAGCATAGCTTTGAGCGATAGCTCAAATTGACAAGAGGCTCGAGTACTTTATTGTTACAAAATTGCAAGGTTTTATGACGCTCCAGTAAAAAGTTACAAGCATTTGTATATTGCAAACTATGATAGGTGTAGGACGTACCGTATAGAAGTTAGGGCCATTTGAAGTTTTATCAGTGTTTGATTTGGGACTCAAGGGTAGCATAGCTTTGAGCGATAGCTTAAATTGACAAGAGGCTCGAGTACTTTATTGTTACAAAATTTCAAGGTTTTATGACGCTCCAGTAAAAAGTTGCAAGCATTTGTATGTTGGAAACTTTGATAGGTGTAGGACGTACCGTATAGAAGCTAGGACCATTTGAAGTTTTATCAGTGTTTGATTTGGGACTCAAGGGCAGCTTAGCTTTGAGCGATAGCTTAAATTGACAAGAGGTTCGAATACTTTATTGTTACACAATTTCAAGGTTTTATGACGCTCCAGTAAAAAGTCACAAGCATTTGTATGTTGGAAACTTTGATAGGTGTAGGACGTACCGTACAGAAGCCAGGGCCATTTGAAGTTTTATCAGTGTTTGATTTGGGACTCAAGGGTAGCATAGCTTTGAGCGATAGCTCAAATTGACAAGAGGCTCGAGTACTTTATTGTTACAAAATTTCAAGGTTTTATGACGCTCCAGTAAAAAGTTACAAGCATTTGTATGTTGCAAACTTTGATAGGTATAGGACGTACCGTATAGAAGTTAGGGCCATTTGAAGTTTTATCAGTGTTTGATTTGGGACTCAAGGGTAGCATAGCTTTGAGCGATAGCTCAAATTGACAAGAGGCTCGAGTACTTTATTGTTACAAAATTTCAAGGTTTTATGACGCTCCAGTAAAAAGTTACAAGCATTTGTATGTTGCAAACTTTGATAGGTGTAGGACGTACCGTATAGAAGCTCGGGCCATTTGAAGTTTTATCAGTGTTTGATTTGGGACTCAAGGGTAGCACATCTTTGAGCGATAGCTTAAATTGACAAGAGGCTCGAGTACTTTATTGATACAAAATTTCAAGGTTTTTTTTGGCGCTCCAGTAAAAAGTTACAAGCATTTGTATGTTGCAAACTTTGATAGGTGTAGGACGTACCGTATACAAGTTAGGGCCATTTGAAGATTTATCAGTGTTTGATTTGGGACTCAAGGGTAGCATATCTTTCAGAGATAGCTTAAATTGACAAGAGGCTCGAGTACTTTATTGATACAAAATTTCAAGGTTTTATGACGCTCCAGTAAAAAGTTACAAGCATTTGTATGTTGCAAACTTTGATAGGTGTAGGACGTACCATATAGAAGTTAGGGCCATTTGAAGTTTTATCAGTGTATGATTTGGGACTCAAGGGTAGTATAGCTTTGAGCGATAGGTTAAATTGACAAGAGGCTCGAGTACTTTATTGTTACAAAATTTCAAGGTTTTATGACGCTCCAGTAAAAAGTTACAAGCATTTGTATGTTGGAAACTTTGTTAGGTGTAGGACGTACCGTATAGAAGCTAGGGCCATTTGAAGTTTTATCCGTGTTTGATATGGAACTCAAGGGTAGCATAGCTTTAAGCGATAGCTTAAATTGACAAGAGGCTCGAGTACTTTATTGTTACAAAATTTCAAGGTTTTATGACGCTCCAGTAAAAAGTTACAAGCATTTGTACGCTGCAAACTTTGATAAGTGTAGGACGTACCGTATATAAGTTAGGGCCATTTGAAGTTTTATCAGTGTTTGATTTGGGACTCAAGGGTAGCTTAGCTTTGAGCGATAGCTTAAATTGACAAGAGGCTCGAGTACTTTACTGTTACAAAATTTCAAGGTTTTATGACGCTCCACTAAAAAGTTACAAGCATTTGTATGTTGCAAACTTTAATAGGTGTAGGACGTACCGTATAGAAGTTAGGGCCATTCGAAGATTTATCAGTGGTTGATTTGGGACTCAAGGGTAGCATAGCTTTGAGCGATAGCTCAAATTGAAAAGAGGCTCGAGTACTTTATTGTTACAAAATTTCAAGATTTTATGACGCTCCAGTAAAAAGTTACAAGCATTTGTATGTTGCCAACTTTGATAGGTGTAGGACGTACCGTATAGAAGCTAGGGCCATTTAAAGTTTTATCAGTGTTTGATTTGGGACTCAAGGGTAGCACATCTTTGAGCGATAGCTTAAATTGACAAGAGGCTCGAGTACTTTATTGATACAAAATTTCAAGGTTTTTTTGGCGCTCCAGTAAAAAGTTACAAGCATTTGTATGTTGCAAACTTTGATAGGTGTAGGACGTACCGTATACAAGCTAGGGCCATTTGAAGATTTATCAGTGTTTGATTTGGGACTCAAGGGTAACATATCTTTCAGCGATAGCTTAAATTGACAAGAGGCTCGAGTACTTTATTGATACAAAATTTCAAGGTTTTATGACGCTCCAGTAAAAAGTTACAAGCATTTGTATGTTGCAAACTTTGATAGGTGAAGGACGTACCATATAGAAGTTAGGGCCATTTGAAGTTTTATCAGTGTATGATTTGGGACTCAAGGGTAGTATAGCTTTGAGCGATAGGTTAAATTGACAAGAGGCTCGATTACTTTATTGTTACAAAATTTCAAGGTTTTATGACGCTCCAGTAAAAAGTTACAAGCATTTGTATGTTGGAAACTTTGATAGGTGTAGGACGTACCGTATAGAAGGTAGGGCCATTTGAAGTTTTATCCGTGTTTGATATGGAACTCAAGGGTAGCATAGCTTTGAGCGATAGCTTAAATTGACAAGAGGCTCGAGTACTTTATTGTTACAAAATTTCAAGGTTTTATGACGCTCCAGTAAAAAGTTACAAGCATTTGTATGCTGCAAACTTTGATAAGTGTAGGACGTACCGTATAGAAGTTAGGGCCATTTGAAGTTTTATCAGTGTTTGATTTGGGACTCAAGGGTAGCTTAGCTTTGAGCGATAGCTTAAATTGACAAGAGGCTGGAGTACTTTACTGTTACAAAATTTCAAGGTTTTATGACGCTCCACTAAAAAGTTACAAGCATTTGTATGTTGCAAACTTTGATAGGTGTAGGACGTACCGTATAGAAGTTAGGGCCATTCGAAGATTTATCAGTGTTTGATTTGGGACTCAAGGGTAGCATAGCTTTGAGCGATAGCTCAAATTGACAAGAGGCTCGAGTACTTTATTGTTACAAAATTTCAAGGTTTTATGACGCTCCAGTAAAAAGTTACAAGTATTTGTATGTTGCAATCTTTGATAGGTGTAGGACGTACCGTATAGAAGTTAGGGCCATTTGAAGATTTGTCAGTGTTTCATTTGGGACTCAAGGGTAGAATAGCTTTGAGCGATAGCTTAAATTGCCAAGAGGCTCGAGTACTTTATTGTTAAAAAATTTCAGGGTTTTATGACGCTCCAGTAAAAAGTTACAAGCATTTGTATGTTGCAAACTTTGATAGGTGTAGGACGTACCGTACAGAAGTTGGGGCCATTTGAAGTTTTATCAGTGTTTGATTTGGGACTCAAGGGTAGCATAGCTTTGAGCGATAGCTTAAATTGACAATAGGCTCGAGTACTTTAGTGTTACAAAATTTCAAGGTTTTATGACGCTCCAGTAAAAAGTAACAAGCAATTGTATGTGGCAAACATTGATAGGTGTAGGACGTACCGCATAGAAGTTAGGGCCATTTGAAGTTTTGTCAGGGTTTGATTTGGGACTCAATAGTAGCATAGCTTTGAGCGATAGCTTAAATTGACAAGAGGCTCGAGTACTTTATTGTTACAAAATTTCAAGGTTTTATGACGCTCCACTAAAAAGTTACAAGCATTTGTATGTTGCAAACTTTGATAATTGAAGGACGTACCATATAGAAGTTAGGGCCATTTGAAGTTTTATCAGTGTATGATTTGGGACTCAAGGGTAGTATAGCTTTGAGCGATAGGTTAAATTGACAAGAGGCTCGAGTACTTTATTGTTACAAAATTTCAAGGTTTTATGACGCTCCAGTAAAAAGTTACAAGCATTTGTATGTTGGAAACTTTGATAGGTGTAGGACGTACCGTATAGAAGCTAGGGCCATTTGAAGTTTTATCCGTGTTTGATATGGAACTCAAGGGTAGCATAGCTTTGAGCGAAAGCTTAAATTGACAAGAGGCTCGAGTAGTTTATTGTTACAAAATTTCAAGGTTTTATGACGCTCCAGTAAAAAGTTACAAGCATTTGTATGCTGCAAACTTTGATAAGTGTAGGACGTACCGTATAGAAGTTAGGGCCATTTTAAGTTTTATCAGTGTTTGATTTGGGACTCAAGGGTAGCTTAGCTTTGAGCGATAGCTTAAATTGACAAGAGGCTCGAGTACTTTACTGTTACAAAATTTCAAGGTTTTATGACGCTCCACTAAAAAGTTACAAGCATTTGTATGTTGCAAACTTTGATAGGTGTAGGACGTACCGTATAGAAGTTAGGGCCATTCGAAGATTTATCAGTGTTTGCTTTGGGACTCAAGGGTAGCATAGCTTTGAGCGATAGCTCAAATTGACAAGAGGCTCGAGTACTTTATTGTTACAAAATTTCAAGGTTTTATGACGCTCCAGTAAAAAGTTACAAGCATTTGTATGTTGCAATCTTTGATAGGTGTAGGACGTACCGTATAGAAGTTAGGGCCATTTGAAGATTTGTCAGTGTTTCATTTGGGACTCAAGGGTAGAATAGCTTTGAGCGATAGCTTAAATTGCCAAGAGGCTCGAGTACTTTATTGTTACAAAATTTCAAGGTTTTATGACGCTCCAGTAAAAAGTTACAAGCATTTGTATGTTGCAAACTTTGATAGGTGTAGGACGTACCGTACAGAAGTTGGGGCCATTTGAAGTTTTATCAGTGTTTGATTTGGGACTCAAGGGTAGCATAGCTTTGAGCGATAGCTTAAATTGACAAGAGGCTCGAGTACTTTATTGTTACAAAATTTCAAGGTTTTATGACGCTCCAGTAAAAAGTTACAAGCATTTGTATGTTGCAAACTTTGATAGGTGTAGGACGTACCGTATAAAAGTTAGGGCCATTCGAAGATTTATCAGTGTTTGATTTGGGACTCAAGGGTAGCATAGCTTTGAGCGATAGCTCAAATTGACAAGAGGCTCGAGTACTTTATTGTTACAAAATTTCAAGGTTTTATGACGCTCCAGTAAAAAGTTACAAGCATTTGTATGTTGCAAACTTTGATAGGTGTAGGACGTACCGTACAGAAGTTGGGGCCATTTGAAGTTTTATCAGTGTTTGATTTGGGACTCAAGGGAGCATAGCTTTGAGCGATAGCTTAAATTGACAAGAGGCTCGAGTACTTTATTGTTACAAAATTTCAAGGTTTTATGACGCTCCAGTAAAAAGTTACAAGCATTTGTATGTTGCAAACTTTGATAGGTGTAGGACGTACCGTACAGAAGTTGGGGCCATTTGAAGTTTTATCAGTGTTTGATTTGGGACTCAAGGGTAGCATAGATTTGAGCGATAGCTTAAATTGACAAGAGGCTCGAGTACTTTATTGCTACAAAATTTCAAAGTTTTATGACGCTCTAGTAAAAAGTTACAAGCATTTGTATGTTGCAAACTTTGATAGGGGTAGGATGTACCTTATAGAAGTTGGGGCCATTTGAAGTTTTATCAGTGTTTGATTTGGGACTCAAGGGTAGCATAGCTTTGAGCGATAGCTCAAATTGACAAGAGGCTCGAGTACTTTATTGTTACAAAATTTCAAGGTTTTATGACGCTCCAGTAAAAAGTTACAAGCATTTGTATGTTGGAAACTTTAATAGGTCTAGGACGTGCCATATGGAAGCTAGGGCCATTTGAAGATTTATCAGTGTTTGATTTGGGACTCAAGGGTAGCATAGCTTTGAACGATAGCTCAAATTGACAAGAGGCTCGAGTACTTTATTGTTACAAAATTTCAAGGTTTTATGACGCTCCAGTAAAAAGTTACATGCATTTGTATGTTGCAAACTTTGATAGGTGTAGGACGTACCGTATAGAAGTTAGGGCCATTTGAAGTTTTATCAGTGTTTGATTTGGGACTCAAAGGTAGCATAGCTTTGAGCGATAGCTCAAATTGACAAGAGGCTCGAGTACTTTATTGTTACAAAATTGCAAGATTTTATGACGCTCCAGTAATAAGTTACAAGCATTTGTATGTTGCAAACTTTGATAGGTGTAGGACGTACCGTATAGAAGTTATGGCCATTTGAAGTTTTATCAGTGTTTGATTTGGGATTCAAGGGTAGCATAGCTTTGAGCGATAGCTTAAATTGACAAGAGGCTCGAGTACTTTATTGTTACAAAATTTCAAGGTTTTATGACGCTCCAGTAAAAAGTTACAAGCATTTGTATGTTGCAAACTTTGATAGGTGTAGGACGTACCGTTTAGAAGTTAAGGGACATTTGAAGTTTTGTCAGTGTTTGATTTGGGACTCAAGGGTAGCATAGCTTTGAACGATAGCTTAAATTGACAAGAGGCTCGAGTACTTTATTGTTACAAAATTTCAAGGTTTTATGACGCTCCAGTAAAAAGTTAGAAGCATTTGTATCTTGCAAACTTTGATAGGTGTAGGACGTACCGTATAGAAGTTGAGGCCATTTGAAGTTTTATCAGTGTTTGATTTGGGACTCAAGGGTAGCATAGCTTTGAGCGATAGCTCAAATTGACAAGAGGCTCGAGTACTTTATTGTTTCAAAATTTCAAGGTTTTATGACGCTCCAGTAAAAAGTTACAAGCATTTGTATGTTGCAATCTTTGATAGGTGTAGGACGTACCGTATAGAAGTTAGGGCCATTTGAAGTTTTGTCAGTGTTTGATTTGGGACTCAAGGGTAGCATAGCTTTGAGCGATAGCTTAAATTACCAAGTGGCTCGAGTACTTTATTGTTACAAAATTTCAAGGTTTTATGACGCTCCAGTAAAAAGTTACAAGGATTTGTATGTTGAAAACTTTGATAGGTGTAGGACGTACCGTATAGAAGTTGGGGCCATTTGAAGATTTATCAGTGTTTGATTTGGGACTCAAGGGTAGCATAGCTTTGAGCGATAGCTTAAATTGACAAGAGGCTCGAGTACTTTATTGTTACAAAATTTCAAGGTTTTATGACGCTCCAGTAAAAAGTAACAAGCATTTGTGTGTTGGAAACTTTAATAGGTGTAGGACGTACCGTATAGAAGCTAGGGCCATTTGAAGTTTTATCCGTGTTTGATTTGGGACTCAAGGGTAGCATAGCTTTGAGCGATAGCTTAAATTGACAAAAGGCTCGAGTACTTTATTCTTACAAAATTTCAAGGTTTTATGACGCTCCAGTAAAAAGTTACACGCATTTGTATGTTGCAAACTTTGATAGGCGTAGGACGTACCGTATAGAAGTTAGGGCCATTTGAAGTTTTGTCAGTGTTTGATTTAGGACTCAACGGTAGCATAGCTTTGAGCGATAGCTTAAATTGACAAGAGGCTCGAGTACTTTATTGTAAAAAAATTTCAAGGTTTTATGACGCTCCAGTAAAAAGTGACAAGCATTTGTATGTTGCAAACTTTGATAGGTGTAGGACGTACCGTATAGAAGTTGGGGCCATTTGAAGATTTATCAGTGTTTGATTTTGGACTCAAGGGTAGCATAGCTTTGAGCGATAGCTTAAATTGACAAGAGGCTCGAGTACCTTATTGTTACAAAATTTCAAGGTTTTATGACGCTCCAGTAATAACTTACAAGCATTTGTATGTTGCAAACTTTGATAGGTGCAGGACGTACCGCATAGAAGTACGGGCCATTTGAAGTTTTATCAGTGTTTGATTTAGGACTCAAGGGTAGCATAGCTTTGAGAGATAGCTTAAATTGACAAGAGGCTCGAGTACTTTATTGTAAAAAAATTTCAAGGTTTTATGACGCTCCAGTAAAAAGTTACAAGCATTTGTATGTTGCAAACTTTGATAGGTGTAGGACTTACCGTATAGAAGTTGGGGCCATTTGAAGTTTTATCAGTGTTTGATTTTGGACTCAAGGGTAGCATAGCTTTGAGCGATAGCTTAAATTGACAAGAGGCTCGAGTACTTTATTGATACAAAATTTCAAGGTTTTTTTGGCGCTCCAGTAAAAAGTTACAAGCATTTGTATGTTGCAAACTTGGATAGGTGTAGGACGTACCGTATAGAAGCTAGGGCCATTTGAAGTTTTATCAGTGTTTGATTTGGGACTCAAGGGTAGCACATCTTTGAGCGATAGCTTAAATTGACAAGAGGCTAGAGTACTTTATTGATACAAAATTTCAAGGTTTTTTTGGCGCTCCAGTAAAAAGTTACAAGCATTTGTATGTTGCAAACTTTGATAGGTGTAGGATGTACCGTATACAAGCTAGGGGCATTTGAAGATTTATCAGTGTTTGATTTGGGACTCAAGGGTAGCATATCTTTCAGCGATAGCTTAAATTGACAAGAGGCTCGAGTACTTTATTGATACAAAATTTCAAGGTTTTATGACGCTCCAGTAAAAAGTTACAAGCATTTGTATGTTGCAAACTTTGATAGGTGAAGGATGTACCATATAGAAGTTAGGGCCATTTGAAGTTTTATCAGTGTATGATTTGGGACTCAAGGGTAGTATAGCTTTGAGCGATAGGTTAAATTGACAAGAGGCTCGAGTACTTTATTGTTACAAAATTTCAAGGTTTTATGACGCTCCAGTAAAAAGTTACAAGCATTTGTATGTTGGAAACTTTGATAGGTGTAGGACGTACCGTATAGAAGCTAGGGCCATTTGAAGTTTTATCCTTGTTTGATATGGAACTCAAGGGTAGCATAGCTTTGAGCGATAGCTTAAATTGACAAGAGGCTCGAGTACTTTATTGTTACAAAATTTCAAGGTTTTATGACGCTCCAGTAAAAAGTTACAAGCATTTGTATGCTGCAAACTTTGATAAGTGTAGGACGTACCGTATAGAAGTTAGGGCCATTTGAAGTTTTATCAGTGTTTGATTTGGGACTCAAGGGTAGCTTAGCTTTGAGCGATAGCTTAAATTGACAAGAGGCTCGAGTACTTTACTGTTACAAAATTTCAAGGTTTTATGACGCTCCACTAAAAAGTTACAAGCATTTGTATGTTGCAAACTTTGATAGGTGTAGGACGTACCGTATAGAAGTTAGGGCCATTCGAAGATTTATCAGTGTTTGATTTGGGACTCAAGGGTAGCATAGCTTTGAGCGATAGCTCAAATTGACAAGAGGCTCGAGTACTTTATTGTTACAAAATTTCAAGGTTTTATGACGCTCCAGTAAAAAGTTACAAGCATTTGTATGTTGCAAACTTTGATAGGTGTAGGACGTACCGTATACAAGCTAGGGCCATTTGAAGATTTATCAGTGTTTGATTTGGGACTCAAGGGTAGCATATCTTTCAGCGATAGCTTAAATTGACAAGAGGCTCGAGTACTTTATTGATACAAAATTTCAAGGTTTTATGACGCTCCCGTAAAAAGTTACAAGCATTTGTATGTTGCAAACTTTGATAGGTGAAGGACGTACCATATAGAAGTTAGGGCCATTTGAAGTTTTATCAGCGTATGATTTGGGACTCAAGGGTAGTATAGCTTTGAGCGATAGGTTAAATTGACAAGAGGCTCGAGTACTTTATTGTTACAAAATTTCAAGGTTTTATGACGCTCCAGTAAAAAGTTACAAGCATTTGTATGTTGGAAACTTTGATAGGTGTAGGACGTACCGTATAGAAGCTAGGTCCATTTGAAGTTTTTTCCTTGTTTGATATGGAACTCAAGGGTAGCATAGCTTTGAGCGATAGCTTAAATTGACAAGAGGCTCGAGTACTTTATTGTTACAAAATTTCAAGGTTTTATGACGCTCCAGTAAAAAGTTACAAGCATTTGTATGCTGCAAACTTTGATAAGTGTAGGACGTACCGTATAGAAGTTAGGGCCATTTGAAGTTTTATCAGTGTTTGATTTGGGACTCAAGGGTAGCTTAGCTTTGAGCGATAGCTTAAATTGACAAGAGGCTCGAGTACTTTACTGTTACAAAATTTCAAGGTTTTATGACGCTCCACTAAAAAGTTACAAGCATTTGTATGTTGCAAACTTTGATAGGTGTAGGACGTACCGTATAGAAGTTAGGGCCATTCGAAGATTTATCAGTGTTTGATTTGGGACTCAAGGGTAGCATAGGTTTGAGCGATAGCTCAAATTGACAAGAGGCTCGAGTACTTTATTGTTACAAAATTTCAAGGTTTTATGACGCTCCAGTAAAAAGTTACAAGCATTTGTATGTTGCAATCTTTGATAGGTGTAGGACGTACCGTATAGAAGTTAGGGTCATTTGATGATTTGTCAGTGTTTCATAAGGTAGAATAGCTTTGAGCGATAGCTTAAATTGCCAAGAGGCTCGAGTACTTTATTGTTACAAAATTTCAAGGTTTTATGACGCTCCAGTAAAAAGTTACAAGCATTTGTATGTTGCAAACTTTGATAGGTGTAGGACGTACCGTACAGAAGTTGGGGCCATTTGAAGTTTTATCAGTGTTTGATTTGGGACTCAAGGGTAGCATAGCTTTGAGCGATAGCTTAAATTGACAAGAGGCTCGAGTACTTTATTGTTACAAAATTTCAAGGTTTTATGACGCTCCAGTAAAAAGCAACAAGCAATTGTATGTGGCAAACTTTGATAGGTGTAGGACGTACCGCATAGAAGTTAGGGCCATTTGAAGTTTTGTCAGTGTTTGATTTGGGACTCAATGGTAGCATAGCTTTGAGCGATAGCTTAAATTGACAAGAGGCTCGAGTACTTTATTGTTACAAAATTTCAAGGTTTTATGACGCTCCAGTAAAAAGTTACAAGCATTTGTATGTTGCAAACTTTGATAGGTGTAGGACGTACCGTACAGAAGTTGGGGCCATTTGAAGTTTTATCAGTGTTTGATTTGGGACTCAAGGGTAGCATAGATTTGAGCGATAGCTTAAATTGACAAGAGGCTCGAGTACTTTATTGTTACAAAATTTCAAAGTTTTATGACGATCCAGTAAAAAGTAACAAGCAATTGTATGTGGCAAACTTTGATAGGTGTAGGACGTACCGCATAGAAGTTAGGGCCATTTGAAGTTTTGTCAGTGTTTGATTTGGGACTCAATGGTAGCATAGCTTTGAGCGATAGCTTAAATTGACAAGAGGCTCGAGTACTTTATTGTTACAAAATTTCAAAGTTTTATGACGCTCTAGTAAAAAGTTACAAGCATTTGTATGTTGCAAACTTTGATAGGGGTAGGACGTACCTTATAGAAGTTGGGGCCATTTGAAGTTTTATCAGTGTTTGATTTGGGACTCAAGGGTAGCATAGCTTTGAGCGATAGCTCAAATTGACAAGAGGCTCGAGTACTTTATTGTTACAAAATTTCAAGATTTTATGACGCTCCAGTAAAAAGTTACAAGCATTTGTATGTTGGAAATTTTAATAGGTGTAGGACGTGCCATAGGGAAGCTAGGGCCATTTGAAGATTTATCAGTGTTTGATTTGGGACTCAATGGTAGCATAGCTTTGAGCGATAGCTTAAATTGACAAGAGGCTCGAGTACTTTATTGTTACAAAATTTCAAAGTTTTATGACGCTCCAGTAAAAAGTTACAAGCATTTGTATGTTTTAAACTTTGATAGGTATAGGACGTACCTTATAGAAGTTGGGGCCATTTGAAGTTTTATCAGTGTTTGATTTGGGACTCAAGGGTAGCATAGCTTTGAGCGATAGCTTAAATTAACAAGAGGCTCGAGTGGTTTATTGTTACAAAATTTCAAGGTTTTATGACGCTCCAGTAAAAAGTTACAAGCATTTGTATGTTGCAAACTTTGATAGGTGTAGGACGTACGGTATAGAAGTTGGGGCCTTTGAAGTTTTATCAGTGTTTGATTTGGGACTCAAGGGCAGCTTAGCTTTGAGCGATAGCTTAAATTGACAAGAGGTTCGAGTACTTTATTGTTACAAAATTTCAAGGTTTTATGACGCTCCAGTAAAAACTTACAAGCATTTGTATGTTGGAAACTCTGATAGGTGTAGGACGTACCGTATAGAAACTAGGGCCATTTAAAGTTTTATCAGTGTTTGATTTAGGACTCAAGGGTGGCATAGCTTTGAGCGATAGCTTAAATTGACAAGAGGCTCGAATACTTTATTGTTACAAAATTTCAAGGTTTAAAGTAAAAAGTTACAAGCATTTGTATGTTGCAATCTTTGATAGGTGTAGGACGTACCGTATAGAAGTTAAGGCCATTTGAAGTTTGTCAGTGTTTGATTTGGGACTCAAGGGTAGCATAGCTTTGAGCGATACCTTAAATTGACAAGAGGCTCGAGTACTTTATTGTTACAAAATTTCAAGGTTTTATGACGCTCCAGTAAAAAGTTACAAGCATTTGTATGTTGCAAACTTTGATAGGTGTAGGACGTACCGTATAGAAGTTGGGGCCATTTGAAGATTTATCAGTGTTTGATTTGGGACTCAAGGGTAGTATAGCTTTGAGCGATAGCTTAAATTGACAAGAGGCTCGAGTACCTTATTGTTACAAAATTTCAAGGTTTTATGACGCTCCAGTAAAAAGTTACATGCATTTGTATGTTGCAATCTTTGATAGGTGTAGGACGTACCGTATAGAAGTTAGGGCCATTTGAAGTTTTGTCAGTGTTTGATTTGGGACTCAAGGGTAGCATAGCTTTGAGCGATAGCTTAAATTACCAAGTGGCTCGAGTACTTTATTGTTACAAAATTTCAAGGTTTTATGACGCTCCAGTAAAAAGTTACAAGTATTTGTATGTTGCAATCTTTGATAGGTGTAGGACGTACCGTATAGAAGTTAGGGCCATTTGAAGTTTGTCAGTGTTTGATTTGGGACTCAAGGGTAGCATAGCTTTGAGCGATAGCTTAAATTGACAAGAGGCTCGAGTACTTTATTGTTACAAAATTTCAAGGTTTTATGACGCTCCAGTAAAAAGTTACAAGCATTTGTATGTTGCAAACTTTGATAGGTGTAGGACTTACCGTATAGAAATTGGGGCCATTTGAAGTTTTATCAGTGTTTGATTTTGGACTCAAGGGTAGCATAGCTTTGAGCGATAGCTTAAATTGACAAGAGGCTCGAGTACTTTATTGTTACAAAATTTCAAGGTTTTATGACGCTCCAGTAATAACTTACAAGCATTTGTATGTTGCAAACTTTGATAGGTGCAGGACGTACCGTATAGAAGTACGGGCCATTTGAAGTTTTATCAGTGTTTGATTTAGGACTCAAGGGTAGCATAGCTTTGAGAGATAGCTTAAATTGACAAGAGGCTCGAGTACTTTATTGTTACAAAATTTCAAGGTTTTATGACGCTCCAGTAAAAAGTTACAAGTATTTGTATGTTGCAATCTTTGATAGGTGTAGGACGTACCGTATAGAAGTTAGGGCCATTTGAAGTTTGTCAGTGTTTGATTTGGGACTCAAGGGTAGCATAGCTTTGAGCGATAGCTTAAATTGACAAGAGGCTCGAGTACTTTATTGTTACAAAATTTCAAGGTTTTATGACGCTCCAGTAAAAAGTTACAAGCATTTGTATGTTGCAAACTTTGATAGGTGTAGGACTTACCGTATAGAAGTTGGGGCCATTTGAAGTTTTATCAGTGTTTGATTTTGGACTCAAGGGTAGCATAGCTTTGAGCGATAGCTTAAATTGACAAGAGGCTCGAGTACTTTATTGATACAAAATTTCAAGGTTTTTTTGGCGCTCCAGTAAAAAGTTACAAGCATTTGTATGTTGCAAACTTTGATAGGTGTAGGACGTACCGTATAGAAGCTAGGGCCATTTGAAGTTTTATCAGTGTTTGATTTGGGACTCAAGGGTAGCACATCTTTGAGCGATAGCTTAAATTGACAAAAGGCTAGAGTACTTTATTGATACAAAATTTCAAGGTTTTTTTGGCGCTCCAGTAAAAAGTTACAAGAATTTGTATGTTGCAAACTTTGATAGGTGTAGGACGTACCGTATACAAGCTAGGGCCATTTGAAGATTTATCAGTGTTTGATTTGGGACTCAAGGGTAGCATATCTTTCAGCGATAGCTTAAATTGACAAGAGGCTCGAGTACTTTATTGATACAAAATTTCAAGGTTTTATGACGCTCCAGTAAAAAGTTACAAGCATTTGTATGTTGCAAACTTTGATAGGTGAAGGACGTACCATACAGAAGTTAGGGCCATTTGAAGTTTTATCAATGTATGATTTGGGACTCAAGGGTAGTATAGCTTTGAGCGATAGGTTAAATTGACAAGAGGCTCGAGTACTTTATTGTTACAAAATTTCAAGGCTTTATGACGCTCCAGTAAAAAGTTACAAGCATTTGTATGTTGGAAACTTTGATAGGTGTAGGACGTACCGTATAGAAGCTAGGGCCATTTGAAGTTTTATCCTTGTTTGATATGGAACTCAAGGGTAGCATAGCTTTGAGCGATAGCTTAAATTGACAAGAGGCTCGAGTACTTTATTGTTACAAAATTTCAAGGTTTTATGACGCTCCAGTAAAAAGTTACAAGCATTTGTATGCTGCAAACTTTGATAAGTGTAGGACGTACCGTATAGAAGTTAGGGCCATTTGAAGTTTTATCAGTGTTTGATTTGGGACTCAAGGGTAGCTTAGCTTTGAGCGATAGCTTAAATTGACAAGAGGCTCGAGTACTTTACTGTTACAAAATTTCAAGGTTTTATGACGCTCCACTAAAAAGTTACAAGCATTTGTATGTTGCAAACTTTGATAGGTGTAGGACGTACCGTATAGAAGTTAGGGCCATTCGAAGATTTATCAGTGTTTGATTTGGGACTCAAGGGTAGCATAGCTTTGAGCGATAGCTCAAATTGACAAGAGGCTCGAGTACTTTATTGTTACAAAATTTCAAGGTTTTATGACGCTCCAGTAAAAAGTTACAAGCATTTGTATGTTGCAATCTTTGATAGGTGTAGGACGTACCGTATAGAAGTTAGGGTCATTTGATGATTTGTCAGTGTTTCATAAGGTAGAATAGCTTTGAGCGATAGCTTAAATTGCCAAGAGGCTCGAGTACTTTATTGTTACAAAATTTCAAGGTTTTATGACGCTCCAGTAAAAAGTTACAAGCATTTGTATGTTGCAAACTTTGATAGGTGTAGGACGTACCGTACAAAAGTTGGGGCCATTTGAAGTTTTATCAGTGTTTGATTTGGGACTCAAGGGTAGCATAGCTTTGAGCGATAGCTTAAATTGACAAGAGGCTCGAGTACTTTATTGTTACAAAATTTCAAGGTTTTATGACGCTCCAGTAAAAAGTAACAAGCAATTGTATGTGGCAAACTTTGATAGGTGTAGGACGTACCGCATAGAAGTTAGGGCCATTTGAAGTTTTGTCAGTGTTTGATTTGGGACTCAATGGTAGCATAGCTTTGAGAGATAGCTTAAATTGACAAGAGGCTCGAGTACTTTATTGTTACAAAATTTCAAGGTTTTATGACGCTCCAGTAAAAAGTTACAAGCATTTGTATGCTGCAAACTTTGATAAGTGTAGGACGTACCGTATAGAAGTTAGGGCCATTTGAAGTTTTATCAGTGTTTGATTTGGGACTCAAGGGTAGCTTAGCTTTGAGCGATAGCTTAAATTGACAAGAGGCTCGAGTACTTTACTGTTACAAAATTTCAAGGTTTTATGACGATCCAGTAAAAAGTAACAAGCAATTGTATGTGGCAAACTTTGATAGGTGTAGGACGTACCGCATAGAAGTTAGGGCCATTTGAAGTTTTGTCATTGTTTGATTTGGGACTCAATGGTAGCATAGCTTTGAGCGATAGCTTAAATTGACAAGAGGCTCGAGTACTTTATTGTTACAAAATTTCAAAGTTTTATGACGCTCTAGTAAAAAGTTACAAGCATTTGTATGTTGCAAACTTTGATAGGGGTAGGACGTACCTTATAGAAGTTGGGGCCATTTGAAGTTTTATCAGTGTTTGATTTGGGACTCAAGGGTAGCATAGCTTTGAACGATAGCTCAAATTGACAAGAGGCTCGAGTACTTTATTGTTACAAAATTTCAAGATTTTATGACGCTCCAGTAAAAAGTTACAAGCATTTGTATGTTGGAAATTTTAATAGGTGTAGGACGTGCCATATGGAAGCTAGGGCCATTTGAAGATTTATCAGTGTTTGATTTGGGACTCAATGGTAGCATAGCTTTGAGCGATAGCTTAAATTGACAAGAGGCTCGATTACTTTATTGTTACAAAATTTCAAAGTTTTATGACGCTCCAGTAAAAAGTTACAAGCATTTGTATGTTTTAAACTTTGATAGGTATAGGACGTACCTTATAGAAGTTGGGGCCATTTGAAGTTTTATCAGTGTTTGATTTGGGACTCAAGGGTAGCATAGCTTTGAGCGATAGCTTAAATTGACAAGAGGCTCGAGTGGTTTATTGTTACAAAATTTCAAGGTTTTATGACGCTCCAGTAAAAAGTTACAAGCATTTGTATGTTGCAAACTTTGATAGGTGTAGGACGTACGGTATAGAAGTTGGGGCCTTTGAAGTTTTATCAGTGTTTGATTTGGGACTCAAGGGCAGCTTAGCTTTGAGCGATAGCTTAAATTGACAAGAGGTTCGAGTACTTTATTGTTACAAAATTTCAAGGTTTTATGACGCTCCAGTAAATAGTTACAAGCATTTGTATGTTGGAAACTCTGATAGGTGTAGGTCGTACCGTATAGAAACTAGGGCCATTTAAAGTTTTATCAGTGTTTGATTTAGGACTCAAGGGTGGCATAGCTTTGAGCGATAGCTTAAATTGACAAGAGGCTCGAATACTTTATTGTTACAAAATTTCAAGGTTTTATGGCGCTCCAGTAAAAAGTTACAAGCATTTGTATGTTGCAATCTTTGATAGGTGTAGGACGTACCGTATAGAAGTTAAGGCCATTTGAAGTTTGTCAGTGTTTGATTTGGGACTCAAGGGTAGCATAGCTTTGAGCGATACCTTAAATTGACAAGAGGCTCGAGTACTTTATTGTTACAAAATTTCAAGGTTTTATGACGCTCCAGTAAAAAGTTACAAGCATTTGTATGTTGCAAACTTTGATAGGTGTAGGACGTACCGTATAGAAGTTGGGGCCATTTGAAGATTTATCAGTGTTTGATTTGGGACTCAAGGGTAGTATAGCTTTGAGCGATAGCTTAAATTGACAAGAGGCTCGAGTACCTTATTGTTACAAAATTTCAAGGTTTTATGACGCTCCAGTAATAAGTTACAAGAATTTGTATGTTGCAAACTTTGATAGGTGTAGGACGTAAGGTATAGAAGTTAGGGCCAATTGAAGTTTTATCAGTGTTTGATTTGGGATTCAAGGGTAGCATAGCTTTGAGCGATAGCTTAACTTGACAAGAGGCTCGAGTACTTTATTGTTACAAAATTTCAAGGTTTTATGACGCTCCAGTAAAAAGTTACAAGCATTTGTATGTTGCAAACTTTGATAGGTGTAGGACGTACCGTTTAGAAGTTAAGGGCCATTTGAAGTTTTGTCAGTGTTTGACTTGGGACTCAAGGGTAGCATAGCTTTGAACGATAGCTTAAATTGACATGAGGCTCGAGTACTTTATTGTTACAAAATTTCAAGGTTTTATGACGCTCCAGTAAAAAGTTAGAAGCATTTGTATGTTGCAAACTTTGATAGGTGTAGGACGTACCGTATAGAAGTTGAGGCCATTTGAAGTTTTATCAGTGTTTGATTTGGGACTCAAGGGTAGCATAGCTTTGAGCGATAGCTCAAATTGACAAGAGGCTCGAGTACTTTATTGTTACAAAATTTCAAGGTTTTATGACGCTCCAGTAAAAAGTTACATGCATTTGTATGTTGCAAACTTTGATAGGTGTAGGACGTACCGTATAGAAGTTAGCGCCATTTGAAGTTTTATCAGTGTTTGATTTGGGACTCAAGGGTAGCATAGCTTTGAGCGATAGCTCAAATTGACAAGAGGCTCGAGTACTTTATTGTTACAAAATTGCAAGGTTTTATGACGCTCCAGTAAAAAGTTACAAGCATTTGTATGTTGCAAACTTTGATAGGTGTAGGACATACCGTATAGAAGTTAGGGCCATTTGAAGTTTTATCAGTGTTTGATTTGAGACTTAAGGGTAGCATAGCTTTGAGCGATAGCTTAAATTGACAAGAGGCTCGAGTACTTTATTGTTACAAAATTTCAAGGTTTTATGACGCTCCAGTAAAAAGTTACAAGCATTTGTATGTTGGAAACTTTGATAGGTGTAGGACGTACCGTATAGAAGCTAGGGCCATTTGAAGTTTTATCAGTGTTTGATTTGGGACTCAAGGGTAGCATAGCTTTGAGCGATAGCTTAAATTGACAAGAGGCTCGAGTGGTTTATTGTTACAAAATTTCAAGGTTTTATGACGCTCCAGTAAAAAGTTACAAGCATTTGTATGTTGCAAACTTTGATAGGTGTAGGACGTACGGTATGGAAGTTGGGGCCTTTGAAGTTTTATCAGTGTTTGATTTGGGACTCAGGGGCAGCTTAGCTTTGAGCGATAGCTTAAATTGACAAGAGGTTCGAGTACTTTATTGTTACAAAATTTCAAGGTTTTATGACGCTCCAGTAAAAAGTTACAAGCATTTGTATGTTGGAAACTCTGATAGGTGTAGGACGTACCGTATAGAAGCTAGGGCCATTTAAAGTTTTATCAGTGTTTGATTTAGGACTCAAGGGTAGCATAGCTTTGAGCGATAGCTTAAATTGACAAGAGGCTCGAGTACTTTATTGTTACAAAATTTCAAGGTTTTATGACGCTCCAGTAAAAAGTTACAAGCATTTGTATGTTGCAATCTTTGATAGGTGTAGGACGTACCGTATAGAAGTTAGGGCCATTTGAAGTTTGTTAGTGTTTGATTTGGGACTCAAGGGTAGCATAGCTTTGTGCGATACCTTAAATTGACAAGAGGCTCGAGTACTTTATTGTTACAAAATTTCAAGGTTTTATGACGCTCCAGTAAAAAGTTACAAGCATTTGTATGTTGCAAACTTTGATAGGTGTAGGACTTACCGTATATAAGTTGGGCCCATTTGAAGTTTTATCAGTGTTTGATTTGGGACTCAAGGGTAGCATAGCTTTGAGCGATAGCTCAAATTGACAAGAGGCTCGAGTACTTTATTGTTACAAAATTTCAAAGTTTTATGACGCTCCAGTAAAAAGTTACAAGCAATTGTATGTTGGAAACTTTAATAGCTGTAGGACGTACCGTATAGAAGCTAGGGCCATTTGAAGATTTATCAGTGTTTGATTTGGGACTCAAGGGTAGCATAGCTTTGAGCGATAGCTCAAATTGACAAGAGGCTCGAGTACTTTATTGTTACAAAATTTCAAGTTTTTATGACGCTCCAGTAAAAAGTTACACGCATTTATATGTTGCAAAATTTGATAGGTGTACGACGTACCGTATAGAAGTTAGGGCCATTTGAAGTTTTATCAGTGTTTGATTTGGGACTCAAGGGTAGCATAGCTTTGAGCGATAGCTCAAATTGAGAAGAGGCTCGAGTACTTTATTGTTACAAAATTGCAAGGTTTTATGACGCTCCAGTAAAAAGTTACAAGCATTTGTATGTTGCAAACTTTGATAGGTGTAGGACGTACCGTATAGAAGTTAGGGCCATTTGAAGTTTTATCAGTGTTTGATTTGAGACTTAAGGGTAGCATAGCTTTGAGCGATAGCTTAAATTGACAATCGGCTCGAGTACTTTATTGTTACAAAATTTCAAGGTTTTATGACGTTCCAGTAAAAAGTTACAAGCATTTGTATGTTGGAAACTTTGATAGGTGTAGGACGTACCGTATAGAAGCTAGGGCCATTTGAAGTTTTATCAGTGTTTGATTTGGGACTCAAGGGTAGCATAGCTTTGAGCGATAGCTTAAATTGACAAGAGGCTCGAGTGGTTTATTGTTACAAAATTTCAAGGTTTTATGACGCTCCAGTAAAAAGTTACAAGCATTTGTATGTTGCAAACTTTGATAGGTGTAGGACGTACGGTATGGAAGTTGCGGCCTTTGAAGTTTTATCAGTGTTTGATTTGGGACTCAAGAGCAGCTTAGCTTTGAGTGATAGCTCAAATTGACAAGAGGCTCGAGTACTTTATTGTTACAAAATTGCAAGGTTTTATGACGCTCCAGTAAAAAGTTACAAGCATTTGTATGTTGCAAACTTTGATAGGTGTAGGACGTACCGTATAGAAGTTAGGGCCATTTGAAGTTTTATCAGTGTTTGATTTGAGACTTAAGGGTAGCATAGCTTTGAGCGATAGCTTAAATTGACAAGAGGCTCGAGTACTTTATTGTTACAAAATTTCAAGGTTTTATGACGCTCCAGTAAAAAGTTACAAGCATTTGTATGTTGGAAACTTTGATAGGTGTAGGACGTACCGTATAGAAGCTAGGGCCATTTGAAGTTTTATCAGTGTTTGATTTGGGACTCAAGGGTAGCATAGCTTTGAGCGATAGCTTAAATTGACAAGAGGCTCGAGTGGTTTATTGTTACAAAATTTCAAGGTTTTATGACGCTCCATTAAAAAGTTACAAGCATTTGTATGTTGCAAACTCTGATAGGTGTAGGACGTACCGTATAGAAGCTAGGGCCATTTGAAGTTTTATCAGTGTTTGATTTGGGACTCAAGGGTAGCATAGCTTTGAGCGATAGCTTAAATTGACAAAAGGCTCGAGTACTTTATTGTTACAAAATTTCAAGGTTTTATGACGCTCCAGTAAAAAGTTACACGCATTTGTATGTTGCAAACTTTGATAGGTGTAGGACGTACCGTATAGAAGCTAGGGCCATTTGAAGTTTTATCAGTGTTTGATTTGGGACTCAACGGTAGCATAGCTTTGAGCGATAGCTTAAATTGACAAGAGGCTCGAGTGGTTTATTGTTACAAAATTTCAAGGTTTTATGACGCTCCAGTAAAAAGTTACAAGCATTTGTATGTTGCAAACTTTGATAGGTGTATTACGTACGGTATGGAAGTTGGGGCCTTTGAAGTTTTATCAGTGTTTGATTTGGGACTCAAGGGCAGCTTAGCTTTGAGCGATAGCTTAAATTGACAAGAGGTTCGAGTACTTTATTGTTACAAAATTTCAAGGTTTTATGACGCTCCAGTAAAAAGTTACAAGCATTTGTATGTTGGAAACTCTGATAGGTGTAGGACGTACCGTATAGAAGCTAGGGCCATTTAAAGTTTTATCAGTGTTTGATTTAGGACTCAAGGGTAGCATAGCTTTGAGCGATAGCTTAAATTGACAAGAGGCTCGAGTACTTTATTGTTACAAAATTTTAAGGTTTTATGACGCTGCAGTAAAAAGTTACAAGCATTTGTATGTTGCAATCTTTGATAGGTGTAGGACGTACCGTATAGAAGTTAGGGCCATTTGAAGTTTGTCAGTGTTTGATTTGGGACTCAAGGGTAGCATAGCTTTGAGCGATACCTTAAATTGACAAGAGGCTCGAGTACTTTATTGTTACAAAATTTCAAGGTTTTATGACGCTCCAGTAAAAAGTTACAAGCATTTGTATGTTGCAAACTTTGATAGGTGTAGGACTTACCGTATATAAGTTGGGCCCATTTGAAGTTTTATTAGTGTTTGATTTGGGACTCAAGGGTAGCATAGCTTTGAGCGATAGCTCAAATTGACAAGAGGCTCGAGTACTTTATTGTTACAAAATTGCAAGGTTTTATGACGCTCCAGTAAAAAGTTACAAGCATTTGTATGTTGCAATCTTTGATAGGTGTAGGACGTACCGTATAGAAGTTAGGGCCATTTGAAGTTTGTCAGTGTTTGATTTGGGACTCAAGGGTAGCATAGCTTTGAGCGATACCTTAAATTGACAAGAGGCTCGAGTACTTTATTGTTACAAAATTTCAAGGTTTTATGACGCTCCAGTAAAAAGTTACAAGCATTTGTATGTTGCAAACTTTGATAGGTGTAGGACTTACCGTATATAAGTTGGGCCCATTTGAAGTTTTATCAGTGTTTGATTTGGGACTCAAGGGTAGCATAGCTTTGAGCGATAGCTCAAATTGACAAGAGGCTCGAGTACTTTATTGTTACAAAATTTCAAGGTTTTATGACGCTCCAGTAAAAAGTTACAAGCAATTGTATGTTGGAAACTTTAATAGCTGTAGGACGTACCGTATAGAAGCTAGGGCCATTTGAAGATTTATCAGTGTTTGATTTGGGACTCAAGGGTAGCATAGCTTTGAGCGATAGCTCAAATTGACAAGAGGCTCGAGTACTTTATTGTTACAAAATTTCAAGTTTTTATGACGCTCCAGTAAAAAGTTACACGCATTTATATGTTGCAAACTTTGATAGGTGTAGGACGTACCGTATAGAAGTTAGGGCCATTTGAAGTTTTATCAGGGTTTGATTTGGGACTCAAGGGTAGCATAGCTTTGAGCGATAGCTCAAATTGACAAGAGGCTCGAGTACTTTATTGTTACAAAATTTCAAGGTTTTATGACGTTCCAGTAAAAAGTTACAAGCATTTGTATGTTGGAAACTTTGATAGGTGTAGGACGTACCGTATAGAAGCTAGGGCCATTTGAAGTTTTATCAGTGTTTGATTTGGGACTCAAGGGTAGCATAGCTTTGAGCGATAGCTTAAATTGACAAGAGGCTCGAGTGGTTTATTGTTACAAAATTTCAAGGTTTTATGACGCTCCAGTAAAAAGTTACAAGCATTTGTATGTTGCAAACTTTGATAGGTGTAGGACGTACGGTATGGAAGTTGCGGCCTTTGAAGTTTTATCAGTGTTTGATTTGGGACTCAAGAGCAGCTTAGCTTTGAGCGATAGCTCAAATTGACAAGAGGCTCGAGTACTTTATTGTTACAAAATTGCAAGGTTTTATGACGCTCCAGTAAAAAGTTACAAGCATTTGTATGTTGCAAACTTTGATAGGTGTAGGACGTACCGTATAGAAGTTAGGGCCATTTGAAGTTTTATCAGTGTTTGATTTGAGACTTAAGGGTAGCATAGCTTTGAGCGATAGCTTAAATTGACAAGAGGCTCGAGTACTTTATTGTTACAAAATTTCAAGGTTTTATGACGCTCCAGTAAAAAGTTACAAGCATTTGTATGTTGGAAACTTTGATAGGTGTAGGACGTACCGTATAGAAGCTAGGGCGATTTGAAGTTTTATCAGTGTTTGATTTGGGACTCAAGGGTAGCATAGCTTTGAGCGATAGCTTAAATTGACAAGAGGCTCGAGTGGTTTATTGTTACAAAATTTCAAGGTTTTATGACGCTCCATTAAAAAGTTACAAGCATTTGTATGTTGCAAACTCTGATAGGTATAGGTCGTACCGTATAGAAGCTAGGGCCATTTGAAGTTTTATCAGTGTTTGATTTGGGACTGAAGGGTAGCATAGCTTTGAGCGATAGCTTAAATTGACAAAAGGCTCGAGTACTTTATTGTTACAAAATTTCAAGGTTTTATGACGCTCCGGTAAAAAGTTACACGCATTTGTATGTTGCAAACTTTGATAGGTGTAGGACGTACCGTATAGAAGCTAGGGCCATTTGAAGTTTTATCAGTGTTTGATTTGGGACTCAACGGTAGCATAGCTTTGAGCGATAGCTTAAATTGACAAGAGGCTCGAGTGGTTTATTGTTACAAAATTTCAAGGTTTTATGACGCTCCAGTAAAAAGTTACAAGCATTTGTATGTTGCAAACTTTGATAGGTGTATTACGTACGGTATGGAAGTTGGGGACATTTGAAGTTTTATCAGTGTTTGATTTGGGACTCAAGGGTAGCATAGCTTTGAGCGATAGCTTAAATTGACAAAAGGCTCGAGTACTTTATTGTTACAAAATTTCAAGGTTTTATGACGCTCCAGTAAAAAGTTACACGCATTTGTATGTTGCAAACTTTGATAGGTGTAGGACGTACCGTATAGAAGCTAGGGCCATTTGAGTTTTATCAGTGTTTGATTTGGGACTCAACGGTAGCATAGCTTTGAGCGATAGCTTAAATTGACAAGAGGCTCGAGTGGTTTATTGTTACAAAATTTCAAGGTTTTATGACGCTCCAGTAAAAAGTTACAAGCATTTGTATGTTGCAAACTTTGATAGGTGTAGGACGTACGGTATGGAAGTTGGGGCCTTTGAAGTTTTATCAGTGTTTGATTTGGGACTCAAGGGCAGCTTAGCTTTGAGCGATAGCTTAAATTGACAAGAGGTTCGAGTACTTTATTGTTACAAAATTTCAAGGTTTTATGACGCTCCATTAAAAAGTTACAAGCATTTGTATGTTGGAAACTCTGATAGGTGTAGGACGTACCGTATAGAAGCTAGGGCCATTTAAAGTTTTATCAGTGTTTGATTTAGGACTCAAGGGTAGCATAGCTTTGAGCGATAGCTTAAATTGACAAGAGGCTCGAGTACTTTATTGTTACAAAATTTTAAGGTTTTATGACGCTGCAGTAAAAAGTTACAAGCATTTGTATGTTGCAATCTTTGATAGGTGTAGGACGTACCGTATAGAAGTTAGAGCCATTTGAAGTTTGTCAGTGTTTGATTTGGGACTCAAGGGTAGCATAGCTTTGAGCGATACCTTAAATTGACAAGAGGCTCGAGTACTTTATTGTTACAAAATTTCAAGGTTTTATGACGCTCCAGTAAAAAGTTACAAGCATTTGTATGTTGCAAACTTTGATAGGTGTAGGACTTACCGTATATAAGTTGGACCCATTTGAAGTTTTATCAGTGTTTGATTTGGGACTCAAGGGCAGCATAGCTTTGAGCGATAGCTCAAATTGACAAGAGGCTCGAGTACTTTATTGTTACAAAATTGCAAGGTTTTATGACGCTCCAGTAAAAAGTTACAAGCATTTGTATGTTGCAATCTTTGATAGGTGTAGGACGTACCGTATAGAAGTTAGGGCCATTTGAAGTTTGTCAGTGTTTGATTTGGGACTCAAGGGTAGCATAGCTTTGAGCGATACCTTAAATTGACAAGAGGCTCGAGTACTTTATTGTTACAAAATTTCAAGGTTTTATGACGCTCCAGTAAAAAGTTACAAGCATTTGTATGTTGCAAACTTTGATAGGTGTAGGACTTACCGTATATAAGTTGGGCCCATTTGAAGTTTTATCAGTGTTTGATTTGGGACTCAAGGGTAGCATAGCTTTGAGCGATAGCTCAAATTGACAAGAGGCTCGAGTACTTTATTGTTACAAAATTTCAAGGTTTTATGACGCTCCAGTAAAAAGTTACAAGCAATTGTATGTTGGAAACTTTAATAGCTGTAGGACGTACCGTATAGAAGCTAGGGCCATTTGAAGATTTATCAGTGTTTGATTTGGGACTCAAGGGTAGCATAGCTTTGAGCGATAGCTCAAATTGACAAGAGGCTCGAGTACTTTATTGTTACAAAATTTCAAGTTTTTATGACGCTCCAGTAAAAAGTTACACGCATTTATATGTTGCAAACTTTGATAGGTGTAGGACGTACCGTATAGAAGTTAGGGCCATTTGAAGTTTTATCAGGGTTTGATTTGGGTCTCAAGGGTAGCATAGCTTTGAGCGATAGCTCAAATTGACAAGAGGCTCGAGTACTTTATTGTTACAAAATTTCAAGTTTTTATGACGCTCCAGTAAAAAGTTACACGCATTTATATGTTGCAAACTTTGATAGGTGTAGGACTTACCGTATAGAAGTTGGGGCCATTTGAAGTTTTATCAGTGTTTGATTTGGGACTCAAGGGTAGCATAGCTTTGAGCGATAGCTTAAATTGACAAGAGGCTCGAGTACTTTATTGTTACAAAATTGCAAGGTTTTATGACGCTCCAGTAAAAAGTTACAAGCATTTGTATGTTGCAAACTTTGATAGGTGTAGGACGTACCGTATAGAAGTTAGGGCCATTTGAAGTTTTATCAGTGTTTGATTTGAGACTTAAGGGTAGCATAGCTTTGAGCGATAGCTTAAATTGACAAGAGGCTCGAGTACTTTATTGTTACAAAATTTCAAGGTTTTATGACGCTCCAGTAAAAAGTTACAAGCATTTGTATGTTGGAAACTTTGATAGGTGTAGGACGTACCGTATAGAAGCTAGGGCCATTTGAAGTTTTATCAGTGTTTGATTTGGGACTCAAGGGTAGCATAGCTTTGAGCGATAGCTTAAATTGACAAGAGGCTCGAGTGGTTTATTGTTACAAAATTTCAAGGTTTTATGACGCTCCATTAAAAAGTTACAAGCATTTGTATGTTGCAAACTCTGATAGGTGTAGGACGTACCGTATAGAAGCTAGGGCCATTTAAAGTTTTATCAGTGTTTGATTTAGGACTCAAGGGTGGCATAGCTTTGAGCGATAGCTTAAATTGACAAGAGGCTCGAGTACTTTATTGTTAAAAAATTTCAAGGTTTTATGACGCTCCAGTAAAAAGTTACACGCATTTGTATGTTGCAAACTTTGATAGGTGTAGGACGTTCCGTATAGAAGTTTGGGACATTCGAAGATTTATCAGTGTTTGATTTGGGACTCAAGGATAGCATAGCTTTGAGCGATAGCTCAAAATGACAAGAGGCTCGAGTACTTTATTGTTACAAAATTTCAAGGTTCTATGACGCTCCACTAAAAAGTAACAAGCAATTGTATGTTGCAAACTTTGATAGATGTAGGACGTACCGTATAGAAGTTAGGGCCATTTGAAGTTTTGTCAGTGTTTGATTTGGGACTCAAGGGTAGCATAGCTTTGAGCGATAGCTTAAATTGACAAGAGGCTCGATTACTTTATTGTTACAAAATTTCAAGGTTTTATGACGCTCCAGTAAAAAGTTACAAGCATTTGTATGTTGCAAACTTTGATAGGTGTAGGACGTACCGTATATAAGTTGGGCCCATTTGAAGTTTTATCAGGGTTTGATTTGGGACTCAAGGGTAGCATAGCTTTGAGCGATAGCTCAAATTGACAAGAGGCTCGAGTACTTTATTGTTACAAAATTTCAAGTTTTTATGACGCTCCAGTAAAAAGTTACACGCATTTATATGTTGCAAACTTTGATAGGTGTAGGACTTACCGTATAGAAGTTGGGGCCATTTGAAGTTTTATCAGTGTTTGATTTGGGACTCAAGGGTAGCATAGCTTTGAGCGATAGCTTAAATTGACAAAAGGCTCGAGTACTTTATTGTTACAAAATTTCAAGGTTTTATGACGCTCCAGTAAAAAGTTACACGCATTTGTATGTTGCAAACTTTGATAGGTGTAGGACGTACCGTATAGAAGCTAGGGCCATTTGAAGTTTTATCAGTGTTTGATTTGGGACTCAACGGTAGCATAGCTTTGACCGATAGCTTAAATTGACAAGAGGCTCGAGTGGTTTATTGTTACAAAATTTCAAGGTTTTATGACGCTCCAGTAAAAAGTTACAAGCATTTGTATGTTGCAAACTTTGATAGGTGTAGGACGTACGGTATGGAAGTTGGGGCCTTTGAAGTTTTATCAGTGTTTGATTTGGGACTCAAGGGCAGCTTAGCTTTGAGCGATAGCTTAAATTGACAAGAGGTTCGAGTACTTTATTGTTACAAAATTTCAAGGTTTTATGACGCTCCAGTAAAAAGTTACAAGCATTTGTATGTTGGAAACTCTGATAGGTGTAGGACGTACCGTATAGAAGCTAGGGCCATTTAAAGTTTTATCAGTGTTTGATTTAGGACTCAAGGGTAGCATAGCTTTGAGCGATAGCTTAAATTGACAAGAGGCTCGAGTACTTTATTGTTACAAAATTTTAAGGTTTTATGACGCTGCAGTAAAAAGTTACAAGCATTTGTATGTTGCAATCTTTGATAGGTGTAGGACGTACCGTATAGAAGTTAGGGCCATTTGAAGTTTGTCAGTGTTTGATTTGGGACTCAAGGGTAGCATAGCTTTGAGCGATACCTTAAATTGACAAGAGGCTCGAGTACTTTATTGTTACAAAATTTCAAGGTTTTATGACGCTCCAGTAAAAAGTTACAAGCATTTGTATGTTGCAAACTTTGATAGGTGTAGGACTTACCGTATATAAGTTGGGCCCATTTGAAGTTTTATCAGTGTTTGATTTGGGACTCAAGGGTAGCATAGCTTTGAGCGATAGCTCAAATTGACTAGAGGCTCGAGTACTTTATTGTTACAAAATTGCAAGGTTTTATGACGCTCCAGTAAAAAGTTACAAGCATTTGTATGTTGCAAACTTTGATAGGTGTAGGACGTACCGTATAGAAGTTAAGGCCATTTGAAGTTTGTCAGTGTTTGATTTGGGACTCAAGGGTAGCATAGCTTTGAGCGATACCTTAAATTGACAAGAGGCTCGAGTACTTTATTGTTACAAAATTTCAAGGTTTTATGACGCTCCAGTAAAAAGTTACAAGCATTTGTATGTTGCAAACTTTGATAGGTGTAGGACTTACCGTATAGAAGTTGGGGCCATTTGAAGTTTTATCAGTGTTTGATTTGGGACTCAAGGGTAGCATAGCTTTGAGCGATAGCTTAAATTGACAAAAGGCTCGAGTACTTTATTGTTACAAAATTTCAAGGTTTTATGACGCTCCAGTAAAAAGTTACACGCATTTGTATGTTGCAAACTTTGATAGGTGTAGGACGTACCGTATAGAAGTTTGGGACATTCGAAGATTTATCAGTGTTTGATTTGGGACTCAAGGGTAGCATAGCTTTGAGCGATAGCTCAAATTGACAAGAGGCTCGAGTACTTTATTGTTACAAAATTTCAAGGTTTTATGACGCTCCACTAAAAAGTAACAAGCAATTGTATGTTGCAAACTTTGATAGGTGTAGGACGTACCGTATAGAAGTTGGGGCCATTTGAAGTTTTATCAGTGTTTGATTTGGGACTCAAGGGTAGCATAGCTTTGAGCGATAGCTTAAATTGACAAAAGGCTCGAGTACTTTATTGTTACAAAATTTCAAGGTTTTATGACGCTCCAGTAAAAAGTTACAAGCAATTGTATGTTGGAAACTTTAATAGCTGTAGGACGTACCGTATAGAAGCTAGGGCCATTTGAAGATTTATCAGTGTTTGATTTGGGACTCAAGGGTAGCATAGCTTTGAGCGATAGCTCAAATTGACAAGAGGCTCGAGTACTTTATTGTTACAAAATTTCAAGTTTTTATGACGCTCCAGTAAAAAGTTACACGCATTTATATGTTGCAAACTTTGATAGGTGTAGGACGTACCGTATAGAAGTTAGGGCCATTTGAAGTTTTATCAGTGTTTGATTTGAGATTTAAGGGTAGCATAGCTTTGAGCGATAACTTAAATTGACAAGAGGCTCGAGTACTTTATTGTTACAAAATTTCAAGGTTTTATGACGTTCCAGTAAAAAGTTTCAAGCATTTGTATGTTGGAAACTTTGATAGGTGTAGGACGTACCGTATAGAAGCTAGGGCCATTTGAAGTTTTATCAGTGTTTGATTTGGGACTCAAGGGTAGCATAGCTTTGAGCGATAGCTTAAATTGACAAGAGGCTCGAGTGGTTTATTGTTACAAAATTTCAAGGTTTTATGATGCTCCATTAAAAAGTTACAAGCATTTGTATGTTGCAAACTTTGATAGGTGTAGGACGTACGGTATGGAAGTTGGGGCCTTTGAAGTTTTATCAGTGTTTGATTTGGGACTCAAGAGCAGCTTAGCTTTGAGCGATAGCTTAAATTGACAAGAGGTTCGAGTACTTTATTGTTATAAAATTTCAAGGTTTTATGACGCTCCAGTAAAAAGTTACAAGCATTTGTATGTTGGAAACTCTGATAGGTGTAGGACGTACCGTATAGAAGCTAGGGCCATTTAAAGTTTTATCAGTGTTTGATTTAGGATTCAAGGGTAGCATAGCTTTGAGCGATAGCTTAAATTGACAAGAGGCTCGAGTACTTTATTGTTACAAAATTTCAAGGTTTTATGACGCTCCAGTAAAAAGTTACACGCATTTGTATGTTGCAAACTTTGATAGGTGTAGGACGTACCGTATAGAAGTTAGGGCCATTTGAAGTTTTGTCAGTGTTTGATTTGGAACTCAAGGGTAGCATAGCTTTGAGCGATAGCTTAAATTGACAAGAGGCTCGAGTACTTTATTGTTACAAAATTTCAAGGTTTTATGACGCTCCAGTAAAAAGTTACAAGCATTTGTATGTTGCAAACTTTGATAGGTGTAGGACGTACCGTATAGAAGTTGGCGCCATTTGAAGATTTATCAGTGTTTGATTTGAGACTTAAGGGTAGCATAGCTTTGAGCGATAGCTTAAATTGACAAGAGGCTCGAGTACTTTATTGTTACAAAATTTCAAGGTTTTATGACGTTCCAGTAAAAAGTTTCAAGCATTTGTATGTTGGAAACTTTGATAGGTGTAGGACGTACCGTATAGAAGCTAGGGCCATTTGAAGTTTTATCAGTGTTTGATTTGGGACTCAAGAGCAGCTTAGCTTTGAGCGATAGCTTAAATTGACAAGAGGTTCGAGTACTTTATTGTTATAAAATTTCAAGGTTTTATGACGCTCCAGTAAAAAGTTACAAGCATTTGTATGTTGGAAACTCTGATAGGTGTAGGACGTACCGTATAGAAGCTAGGGACATTTAAAGTTTTATCAGTGTTTGATTTAGGATTCAAGGGTAGCATAGCTTTGAGCGATAGCTTAAATTGACAAGAGGCTCGAGTACTTTATTGTTACAAAATTTCAAGGTTTTATGACGCTCCAGTAAAAAGTTACACGCATTTGTATGTTGCAAACTTTGATAGGTGTAGGACGTACCGTATAGAAGTTAGGGCCATTTGAAGTTTTGTCAGTGTTTGATTTGGAACTCAAGGGTAGCATAGCTTTGAGCGATAGCTTAAATTGACAAGAGGCTCGAGTACTTTATTGTTACAAAATTTCAAGGTTTTATGACGCTCCAGTAAAAAGTTACAAGCATTTGTATGTTGCAAACTTTGATAGGTGTAGGACGTACCGTATAGAAGTTGGGGCCATTTGAAGATTTATCAGTGTTTGATTTGAGACTTAAGGGTAGCATAGCTTTGAGCGATAGCTTAAATTGACAAGAGGCTCGAGTACTTTATTGTTACAAAATTTCAAGGTTTTATGACGTTCCAGTAAAAAGTTTCAAGCATTTGTATGTTGGAAACTTTGATAGGTGTAGGACGTACCGTATAGAAGCTAGGGCCATTTGAAGTTTTATCAGTGTTTAATTTGGGACTCAAGGGTAGCATAGCTTTGAGCGATAGCTTAAATTGACAAGAGGCTCGAGTGGTTTATTGTTACAAAATTTCAAGGTTTTATGACGCTCCATTAAAAAGTTACAAGCATTTGTATGTTGCAAACTTTGATAGGTGTAGGACGTACGGTATGGAAGTTGGGGCCTTTGAAGTTTTATCAGTGTTTGATTTGGGACTCAAGAGCAGCTTAGCTTTGAGCGATAGCTTAAATTGACAAGAGGCTCGAGTACTTTATTGTTATAAAATTTCAAGGTTTTATGACGCTCCAGTAAAAAGTTACAAGCATTTGTATGTTGGAAACTCTGATAGGTGTAGGACGTACCGTATAGAAGCTAGGGCCATTTAAAGTTTTATCAGTGTTTGATTTAGGATTCAAGGGTAGCATAGCTTTGAGCGATAGCTTAAATTGACAAGAGGCTCGAGTACTTTATTGTTACAAAATTTCAAGGTTTTATGACGCTCCAGTAAAAAGTTACACGCATTTGTATGTTGCAAACTTTGATAGGTGTAGGACGTACCGTATAGAAGTTAGGGCCATTTGAAGTTTTGTCAGTGTTTGATTTGGAACTCAAGGGTAGCATAGCTTTGAGCGATAGCTTAAATTGACAAGAGGCTCGAGTACTTTATTGTTACAAAATTTCAAGGTTTTATGACGCTCCAGTAAAAAGTTACAAGCATTTGTATGTTGCAAACTTTGATAGGTGTAGGACGTACCGTATAGAAGTTGGGGCCATTTGAAGATTTATCAGTGTTTGATTTGAGACTTAAGGGTAGCATAGCTTTGAGCGATAGCTTAAATTGACAAGAGGCTCGAGTACTTTATTGTTACAAAATTTCAAGGTTTTATGACGTTCCAGTAAAAAGTTTCAAGCATTTGTATGTTGGAAACTTTGATAGGTGTAGGACGTACCGTATAGAAGCTAGGGCCATTTGAAGTTTTATCAGTGATTGATTTGGGACTCAAGGGTAGCATAGCTTTGAGCGATAGCTTAAATTGACAAGAGGCTGGAGTGGTTTATTGTTACAAAATTTCAAGGTTTTATGACGCTCCATTAAAAAGTTACAAGCATTTGTATGTTGCAAACTTTGATAGGTGTAGGACGTACGGTATGGAAGTTGGGGCCTTTGAAGTTTTATCAGTGTTTGATTTGGGACTCAAGAGCAGCTTAGCTTTGAGCGATAGCTTAAATTGACAAGAGGTTCGAGTACTTTATTGTTATAAAATTTCAAGGTTTTATGACGCTCCAGTAAATAGTTACAAGCATTTGTATGTTGGAAACTCTGATAGGTGTAGGACGTACCGTATAGAAGCTAGGGCCATTTAAAGTTTTATCAGTGTTTGATTTAGGATTCAAGGGTAGCATAGCTTTGAGCGATAGCTTAAATTGACAAGAGGCTCGAGTACTTTATTGTTACAAAATTTCAAGGTTTTATGACGCTCCAGTAAAAAGTTACACGCATTTGTATGTTGCAAACTTTGATAGGTGTAGGACGTACCGTATAGAAGTTAGGGCCATTTGAAGTTTTGTCAGTGTTTGATTTGGAACTCAAGGGTAGCATAGCTTTGAGCGATAGCTTAAATTGACAAGAGGCTCGAGTACTTTATTGTTACAAAATTTCAAGGTTTTATGACGCTCCAGTAAAAAGTTACAAGCATTTGTATGTTGCAAACTTTGATAGGTGTAGGACGTACCGTATAGAAGTTGGGGCCATTTGAAGATTTATCAGTGTTTGATTTGAGACTTAAGGGTAGCATAGCTTTGAGCGATAGCTTAAATTGACAAGAGGCTCGAGTACTTTATTGTTACAAAATTTCAAGGTTTTATGACGTTCCAGTAAAAAGTTTCAAGCATTTGTATGTTGGAAACTTTGATAGGTGTAGGACGTACCGTATAGAAGCTAGGGCCATTTGAAGTTTTATCAGTGTTTGATTTGGGACTCAAGGGTAGCATAGCTTTGAGCGATAGCTTAAATTGACAAGAGGCTCGAGTGGTTTATTGTTACAAAATTTCAAGGTTTTATGACGCTCCATTAAAAAGTTACAAGCATTTGTATGTTGCAAACTTTGATAGGTGTAGGACGTACGGTATGGAAGTTGGGGCCTTTGAAGTTTTATCAGTGTTTGATTTGGGACCCAAGAGCAGCTTAGCTTTGAGCGATAGCTTAAATTGACAAGAGGTTCGAGTACTTTATTGTTATAAAATTTCAAGGTTTTATGACGCTCCAGTAAAAAGTTACAAGCATTTGTATGTTGGAAACTCTGATAGGTGTAGGACGTACCGTATAGAAGCTAGGGCCATTTAAAGTTTTATCAGTGTTTGATTTAGGATTCAAGGGTAGCATAGCTTTGAGCGATAGCTTAAATTGACAAGAGGCTCGAGTACTTTATTGTTACAAAATTTCAAGGTTTTATGACGCTCCAGTAAAAAGTTACACGCATTTGTATGTTGCAAACTTTGATAGGTGTAGGACGTACCGTATAGAAGTTAGGGCCATTTGAAGTTTTGTCAGTGTTTGATTTGGAACTCAAGGGTAGCATAGCTTTGAGCGATAGCTTAAATTGACAAGAGGCTCGAGTACTTTATTGTTACAAAATTTCAAGGTTTTATGACGCTCCAGTAAAAAGTTACAAGCATTTGTATGTTGCAAACTTTGATAGGTGTAGGACGTACCGTATAGAAGTTGGGGCCATTTGAAGATTTATCAGTGTTTGATTTTGGACTCAAGGGTAGCATAGCTTTGAGCGATAGCTTAAATTGACAAGAGGCTCGAGTACCTTATTGTTACAAAATTTCAAGGTTTTATGACGCTCCAGTAATAAGTTACAAGCATTTGTATGTTGCAAACTTTGATAGGTGTAGGACGTACTGTATAGAAGTAAGGGCCGTTTGAAGTTTTATCAGTTTTTGATTTGGGATTCAAGGGTAGCATAGCTTTGAGCGATAGCTTAAATTGACAAGAGGCTCGAGTACTTTATTGTTACAAAATTTCAAGGTTTTATGACGCTCCAGTAAAAAGTAACAAGCATTTATATGTTGCAAACTTTGATAGGTGTAGGACGTACCGTATAGAAGTTAGGGCCATTTGAAGTTTTGTCAGTGTTTGATTTGGAACTCAAGGGTAGCATAGCTTTGAGCGATAGCTTAAATTGACAAGAGGCTCGAGTACTTTATTGTTACAAAATTTCAAGGTTTTATGACGCTCCAGTAAAAAGTTACAAGCATTTGTATGTTGCAAACTTTGATAGGTGTAGGACTTACCGTATAGAAGTTGGGGCCATTTGAAGTTTTATCAGTGTTTGATTTTGGACTCAAGGGTAGCATAGCTTTGAGCGATAGCTCAAATTGACAGGAGGCTCGAGTACTTTATTATTACAAAATTTCAAGGTTTTATGACGCTCCAGTAAAAAGTTACAAGCATTAGTATGTTGGAAACTTTAATAGGTGTAGGACGTACCGTATAGAAGCTAGGGCCATTTGAAGTTTTATCCGTGTTTGATTTGGGACTCAAGGGTAGCATAGCTTTGAGCGATAGCTTAAATTGACAAAAGGCTCGAGTACTTTATTGTTACAAAATTTCAAGGTTTTATGACGCTCCAGTAAAAAGTTACAAGCAATTGTATGTTGGAAACTTTAATAGCTGTAGGACGTACCGTATAGAAGTTAGGGCCATTTGAAGTTTTATCAGTGTTTTATTTGGGACGCAAGGGTAGCATAGCTTTGAGCGATAGCTCAAATTGACAAGTGGCTCGAGTACTTTATTGTTACAAAATTGCAAGGTTTTATGACGCTCTAGTAAAAAGTTACAAGCATTTGTATGTTGCAAACTTTGATAGGTGTAGGACGTACCGTATAGAAGTTAGGGCCATTTGAAGTTTTATCAGTGTTTGATTTGAGACTTAAGGGTAGCATAGCTTTGAGCGATAGCTTAAATTGACAAGAGGCTCGACTACTTTATTGTTACAAAATTTCAAGGTTTTATGACGCTCCCGTAAAAAGTTACAAGCATTTGTATGTTGGAAACTTTGATAGGTGTAGGACGTACCGTATAGAAGCTAGGGCCATTTGAAGTTTTATCAGTGTTTGATTTGGGACTCAAGGGTAGCATAGCTATGAGCGATAGCTTAAATTGACAAGAGGCTCGAGTGGTTTATTGTTACAAAATTTCAAGGTTTTATGACGCTCCAGTAAAAAGTTACAAGCATTTGTATGTTGCAAACTTTGATAGGTGTAGGACGTACCGTATATAAGTTGGGCCCATTTGAAGTTTTATCAGTGTTTGATTTGGGACTCAAGGGTAGCATAGCTTTGAGCGATAGCTCAAATTGACAAGAGGCTCGAGTACTTTATTGTTACAAAATTTCAAGGTTTTATGACACTCCAGTAAAAAGTTACAAGCAATTGTATGTTGGAAACTTTAATAGCTGTAGGACGTACCGTATAGAAGCTAGGGCCATTTGAAGATTTATCAGTGTTTGATTTGGGACTCAAGGGTAGCATAGGTTTGAGCGATAGCTCAAATTGACAAGAGGCTCGAGTACTTTATTGTTACAAAATTTCAAGTTTTTATGACGCTCCAGTAAAAAGTTACACGCATTTATATGTTGCAAACTTTGATAGGTGTAGGACGTACCGTATAGAAGTTAGGGCCATTTGAAGTTTTATCAGTGTTTGATTTGGGACTCAAGGGTAGCATAGCTTTGAGCGATAGCTCAAATTGACAAGAGGCTCGAGTACTTTATTGTTACAAAATTGCAAGGTTTTATGACGCTCCAGTAAAAAGTTACAAGCATTTGTATGTTGCAAACTTTGATAGGTGTAGGACGTACCGTATAGAAGTTAGGGCCATTTGAAGTTTTATCAGTGTTTGATTTGAGATTTAAGGGTAGCATAGCTTTGAGCGATAGCTTAAATTGGCAAGAGGCTCGAGTACTTTATTGTTACAAAATTTCAAGGTTTTATGACGTTCCAGTAAAAAGTTACAAGCATTTGTATGTTGGAAACTTTGATAGGTGTAGGACGTACCGTATAGAAGCTAGGGCCATTTGAAGTTTTATCAGTGTTTGATTTGGGACTCAAGGGTAGCATAGCTTTGAGCGATAGCTTAAATTGACAAGAGGCACGAGTGGTTTATTGTTACAAAATTTCAAGGTTTTATGACGCTCCAGTAAAAAGTTACAAGCATTTGTATGTTGCAAACTTTGATAGGTGTAGGACGTACGGTATGTAAGTTGGGGCCTTTGAAGTTTTATCAGTGTTTGATTTGGGACTCAAGAGCAGCTTAGCTTTGAGCGATAGCTCAAATTGACAAGAGGCTCGAGTACTTTATTGTTACAAAATTGCAAGGTTTTATGACGCTCCAGTAAAAAGTTACAAGCATTTGTATGTTGCAACTTTGATAGGTGTAGGACGTACCGTATAGAAGTTAGGGCCATTTGAAGTTTTATCAGTGTTTGATTTGAGACTTAAGGGTAGCATAGCTTTGAGCAATAGCTTAAATTGACAAGAGGCTCGAGTACTTTATTGTTACAAAATTTCAAGGTTTTATGACGCTCCAGTAAAAAGTTACAAGCATTTGTATGTTGGAAACTTTGATAGGTGTAGGACGTACCGTATAGAAGCTAGGGCCATTTGAAGTTTTATCAGTGTTTGATTTGGGACTCAAGGGTAGCATAGCTTTGAGCGATAGCTTAAATTGACAAGAGGCTCGAGTGGTTTATTGTTACAAAATTTCAAGGTTTTATGACGCTCCATTAAAAAGTTACAAGCATTTGTATGTTGGAAACTTTGATAGGTGTAGGACGTACCGTATAGAAGCTAGGGCCATTTGAAGTTTTATCAGTGTTTGATTTGGGACTCAAGGGTAGCATAGCTATGAGCGATAGCTTAAATTGACAAGAGGCTCGAGTGGTTTATTGTTACAAAATTTCAAGGTTTTATGACGCTCCAGTAAAAAGTTACAAGCATTTGTATGTTGCAAACTTTGATAGGTGTAGGACGTACCGTATATAAGTTGGGCCCATTCGAAGTTTTATCAGTGTTTGATTTGGGACTCAAGGGTAGCATAGCTTTGAGCGATAGCTCAAATTGACAAGAGGCTCGAGTACTTTATTGTTACAAAATTTCAAGGTTTTATGACACTCCAGTAAAAAGTTACAAGCAATTGTATGTTGGAAACTTTAATAGCTGTAGGACGTACCGTATAGAAGCTAGGGCCATTTGAAGATTTATCAGTGTTTGATTTGGGACTCAAGGGTAGCATAGGTTTGAGCGATAGCTCAAATTGACAAGAGGCTCGAGTACTTTATTGTTACAAAATTTCAAGGTTTTATGACGTTCCAGTAAAAAGTTACAAGCATTTGTATGTTGGAAACTTTGATAGGTGTAGGACGTACCGTATAGAAGCTAGGGCCATTTGAAGTTTTATCAGTGTTTGATTTGGGACTCAAGGGTAGCATAGCTTTGAGCGATAGCTCAAATTGACAAGAGGCTCGAGTACTTTATTGTTACAAAATTGCAAGGTTTTATGACGCTCCAGTAAAAAGTTACAAGCATTTGTATGTTGCAAACTTTGATAGGTGTAGGACGTACCGTATAGAAGTTAGGGCCATTTGAAGTTTTATCAGTGTTTGATTTGAGATTTAAGGGTAGCATAGCTTTGAGCGATAGCTTAAATTGGCAAGAGGCTCGAGTACTTTATTGTTACAAAATTTCAAGGTTTTATGACGTTCCAGTAAAAAGTTACAAGCATTTGTATGTTGGAAACTTTGATAGGTGTAGGACGTACCGTATAGAAGCTAGGGCCATTTGAAGTTTTATCAGTGTTTGATTTGGGACTCAAGGGTAGCATAGCTTTGAGCGATAGCTTAAATTGACAAGAGGCTCGAGTGGTTTATTGTTACAAAATTTCAAGGTTTTATGACGCTCCAGTAAAAAGTTACAAGCATTTGTATGTTGCAAACTTTGATAGGTGTAGGACGTACGGTATGTAAGTTGGGGCCTTTGAAGTTTTATCAGTGTTTGATTTGGGACTCAAGAGCAGCTTAGCTTTGAGCGATAGCTCAAATTGACAAGAGGCTCGAGTACTTTATTGTTACAAAATTGCAAGGTTTTATGACGCTCCAGTAAAAAGTTACAAGCATTTGTATGTTGCAACTTTGATAGGTGTAGGACGTACCGTATAGAAGTTAGGGCCATTTGAAGTTTTATCAGTGTTTGATTTGAGACTTAAGGGTAGCATAGCTTTGAGCAATAGCTTAAATTGACAAGAGGCTCGAGTACTTTATTGTTACAAAATTTCAAGGTTTTATGACGCTCCAGTAAAAAGTTACAAGCATTTGTATGTTGGAAACTTTGATAGGTGTAGGACGTACCGTATAGAAGCTAGGGCCATTTGAAGTTTTATCAGTGTTTGATTTGGGACTCAAGGGTAGCATAGCTTTGAGCGATAGCTTAAATTGACAAGAGGCTCGAGTGGTTTATTGTTACAAAATTTCAAGGTTTTATGACGCTCCATTAAAAAGTTACAAGCATTTGTATGTTGCAAACTTTGATAGGTGTAGGACGTACGGTATGGAAGTTGGGGCCTTTGAAGTTTTATCAGTGTTTGATTTGGGACTCAAGAGCAGCTTAGCTTTGAGCGATAGCTTAAATTGACAAGAGGTTCGAGTACTTTATTGTTATAAAATTTCAAGGTTTTATGACGCTCCAGTAAAAAGTTACAAGCATTTGTATGTTGGAAACTCTAATAGGTGTAGGACGTACCGTATAGAAGCTAGGGCCATTTAAAGTTTTATCAGTGTTTGATTTAGGATTCAAGGGTAGCATAGCTTTGAGCGATAGCTTAAATTGACAAGAGGCTCGAGTACTTTATTGTTACAAAATTTCAAGGTTTTATGACGCTCCAGTAAAAAGTTACACGCATTTGTATGTTGCAAACTTTGATAGGTGTAGGACGTACCGTATAGAAGTTAGGGCCATTTGAAGTTTTGTCAGTGTTTGATTTGGAACTCAAGGGTAGCATAGCTTTGAGCGATAGCTTAAATTGACAAGAGGCTCGAGTACTTTATTGTTACAAAATTTCAAGGTTTTATGACGCTCCAGTAAAAAGTTACAAGCATTTGTATGTTGCAAACTTTGATAGGTGTAGGACGTACCGTATAGAAGTTGGGGCCATTTGAAGATTTATCAGTGTTTGATTTTGGACTCAAGGGTAGCATAGCTTTGAGCGATAGCTTAAATTGACAAGAGGCTCGAGTACCTTATTGTTACAAAATTTCAAGGTTTTATGACGCTCCAGTAATAAGTTACAAGCATTTGTATGTTGCAAACTTTGATAGGTGTAGGACGTACCGTATAGGAGTAAGGGCCGTTTGAAGTTTTATCAGTTTTTGATTTGGGATTCAAGGGTAGCATAGCTTTGAGCGATAGCTTAAATTGACAAGAGGCTCGAGTACTTTATTGTTACAAAATTTCAAGGTTTTATGACGCTCCAGTAAAAAGTAACAAGCATTTATATGTTGCAAACTTTGATAGGTGTAGGACGTACCGTATAGAAGTTAGGGCCATTTGAAGTTTTGTCAGTGTTTGATTTGGAACTCAAGGGTAGCATAGCTTTGAGCGATAGCTTAAATTGACAAGAGGCTCGAGTACTTTATTGTTACAAAATTTCAAGGTTTTATGACGCTCCAGTAAAAAGTTACAAGCATTTGTATGTTGCAAACTTTGATAGGTGTAGGACTTACCGTATAGAAGTTGGGGCCATTTGAAGTTTTATCAGTGTTTGATTTTGGACTCAAGGGTAGCATAGCTTTGAGCGATAGCTCAAATTGACAGGAGGCTCGAGTACTTTATTGTTACAAAATTTCAAGGTTTTATGACGCTCCAGTAAAAAGTTACAAGCATTAGTAAGTTGGAAACTTTAATAGGTGTAGGACGTACCGTATAGAAGCTAGGGCCATTTGAAGTTTTATCCGTGTTTGATTTGGGACTCAAGGGTAGCATAGCTTTGAGCGATAGCTTAAATTGACAAAAGGCTCGAGTACTTTATTGTTACAAAATTTCAAGGTTTTATGACGCTCCAGTAAAAAGTTACAAGCAATTGTATGTTGGAAACTTTAATAGCTGTAGGACGTACCGTATAGAAGCTAGGGCCATTTGAAGATTTATCAGTGTTTGATTTGGGACTCAAGGGTAGCATAGCTTTGAGCGATAGCTCAAATTGACAAGAGGCTCGAGTACTTTATTGTTACAAAATTTCAAGGTTTTATGACGCTCCAGTAAAAAGTTACACGCATTTGTATGTTGCAAACTTTGATAGGTGTAGGACGTACCGTATAGAAGTTAGGGCCATTTGAAGTTTTATCAGTGTTTTATTTGGGACGCAAGGGTAGCATAGCTTTGAGCGATAGCTCAAATTGACAAGAGGCTCGAGTACTTTATTGTTACAAAATTTCAAGGTTTTATGACGCTCCAGTAAAAAGTTACAAGCATT
The DNA here is from genome assembly GCA_920105625.2 of Clusia tigrina. Classification (NCBI taxonomy): domain Eukaryota; kingdom Metazoa; phylum Arthropoda; class Insecta; order Diptera; family Clusiidae; genus Clusia; species Clusia tigrina. The sequence continues at coordinate 104,354,886 of OV050033.1, read as the reverse complement.
TGTATGTTGCAAACTTTGATAGGTGTAGGACGTACGGTATGGAAGTTGGGGCCTTTGAAGTTTTATCAGTGTTTGATTTGGGACTCAAGGGCAGCTTAGCTTTGAGCGATAGCTTAAATTGACAAGAGGTTCGAGTACTTTATTGTTACAAAATTTCAAGGTTTTATGACGCTCCAGTAAAAAGTTACAAGCATTTGTATGTTGGAAACTCTGATAGGTGTAGGACGTACCGTATAGAAGCTAGGGCCATTTAAAGTTTTATCAGTGTTTGATTTAGGACTCAAGGGTATCATAGCTTTGAGCGATAGCTTAAATTGACAAGAGGCTCGAGTACTTTATTGTTACAAAATTTCAAGGTTTTATGACGCTCCAGTAAAAAGTTACAAGCATTTGTATGTTGCAATCTTTGATAGGTGTAGGACGTACCGTATAGAAGTTAGGGCCATTTGAAGTTTGTCAGTGTTTGATTTGGGACTCAAGGGTAGCATAGCTTTGAGCGATACCTTAAATTGACAAGAGGCTCGAGTACTTTATTGTTACAAAATTTCAAGGTTTTATGACGCTCCAGTAAAAAGTTACAAGCATTTGTATGTTGCAAACTTTGATAGGTGTAGGACTTACCGTATAGAAGTTGGGGCCATTTGAAGTTTTATCATTGTTTGATTTGGGACTCAAGGGTAGCATAGCTTTGAGCGATAGCTCAAATTGACAAGAGGCTCGAGTACTTTATTGTTACAAAATTTCAAGGTTTTATGACGCTCCAGTAAAAAGTTACAAGCATTAGTATGTTGGAAACTTTAATAGGTGTAGGACGTACCGTATAGAAGCTAGGGCCATTTGAAGTTGTATCCGTGTTTGCTTTGGGACTCAAGGGTAGCATAGCTTTGAGCGATAGCTTAAATTGACAAAAGGCTCGAGTACTTTATTGTTACAAAATTTCAAGATTTTATGACGCTCCAGTAAAAAGTTACACGCATTTGTATGTTGCAAACTTTGATAGGTGTAGGACGTACCGTATAGAAGTTTGGGATATTCGAAGATTTATCAGTGTTTGATTTGGGACTCAAGGGTAGCATAGCTTTGAGCGATAGCTCAAATTGACAAGAGGCTCGAGTACTTTATTGTTACAAAATTTCAAGGTTTTATGACGCTCCAGTAAAAAGTTACAAGCATTTGTATGTTGCAAACTTTGATAGGTGTAGGACGTACCGTATATAAGTTGGGGCCATTTGAAGTTTTATCAGTGTTTGATTTGGGACTCAAGGGTAGCATAGCTTTGAGCGATAGCTCAAATTGACAAGAGGCTCGAGTACTTTATTGTTACAAAATTTCAAGGTTTTATGACGCTCCAGTAAAAAGTTACAAGCAATTGTATGTTGGAAACTTTAATAGCTGTAGGACGTACCGTATAGAAGCTAGGGCCATTTGAAGATTTATCAGTGTTTGATTTGGGACTCAAGGGTAGCATAGCTTTGAGCGATAGCTCATATTGACAAGAGGCTCGAGTACTTTATTGTTACAAAATTTCAAGGTTTTATGACGCTCCAGTAAAAAGTTACACGCATTTGTATGTTGCAAACTTTGATAGGTGTAGGACGTACCGTATAGAAGTTAGGGCCATTTGAAGTTTTATCAGTGTTTGATTTGGGACTCAAGGGTAGCATAGCTTTGAGCGATAGCTCAAATTGACAAGAGGCTCGAGTACTTTATTGTTACAAAATTTCAAGGTTTTATGACGCTCCAGTAAAAAGTTACAAGCATTAGTATGTTGGAAACTTTAATAGGTGTAGGACGTACCGTATAGAAGCTAGGGCCATTTGAAGTTTTATCCGTGTTTGATTTGGGACTCAAGGGTAGCATAGCTTTGAGCGAAAGCTTAAATTGACAAAAGGCTCGAGTACTTTATTGTTACAAAATTTCAAGGTTTTATGACGCTCCAGTAAAAAGTTACACGCATTTGTATGTTGCAAACTTTGATAGGTGTAGTACGTACCGTATAGAAGTTTGGGACATTCGAAGATTTATCAGTGTTTGATTTGGGACTCAAGGGTAGCATAGCTTTGAGCGATAGCTCAAATTGACAAGAGGCTCGACTACTTTATTGTTACAAAATTTCAAGGTTTTATGACGCTCCACTAAAAAGTAACAAGCAATTGTGTGTTGCAAACTTTGATAAGTGTAGGACGTACCGTATAGAAGTTAGGGCCATTTGAAGTTTTGTCAGTGTTTGATTTGGGACTCAAGGGTAGCATAGCTTTGAGCGATAGCTTAAATTGACAAGAGACTCGAGTACTTTATTGTTACAAAATTTCAAGGTTTTATGACGCTCCAGTAAAAAGTTACAAGCATTTGTATGTTGCAAACTTTGATAGGTGTAGGACGTACGGTATGGAAGTTGGGGCCTTTGAAGTTTTATCAGTGTTTGATTTGGGGCTCAAGGGCAGCTTAGCTTTGAGCGATAGCTTAAATTGACAAGAGGTTCGAGTACTTTATTGTTACAAAATTTCAAGGTTTTATGACGCTCCAGAAAAAAGTTACAAGCATTTGTATGTTGGCAACTCTGATAGGTGTAGGACGTACCGTATAGAAGCTAGGGCCATTTAAAGTTTTATCAGTGTTTGATTTAGGACTCAAGGGTAGCATAGCTTTGAGCGATAGCTTAGATTGACAAGAGGCTCGAGTACTTTATTGTTACAAAATTTCAAGGTTTTATGACGCTCCAGTAAAAAGTTACAAGCATTTGTATGTTGCAATCTTTGATAGGTGTAGGACGTACCGTATAGAAGTTAGGGCCATTTGAAGTTTGTCAGTGTTTGATTTGGGACTCAAGGGTAGCATAGATTTGAGCGATACCTTAAATGACAAGAGGCTCGAGTACTTTATTGTTACAAAATTTCAAGGTTTTATGACGCTCCAGTAAAAAGTTACAAGCATTTGTATGTTGCAAACTTTGATAGGTGTAGGACTTACCGTATAGAAGTTGGGGCCATTTGAAGTTTTATAAGTGTTTGATTTGGGACTCAAGGGTAGCATAGCTTTGAGCGATAGCTCAAATTGACAAGAGGCTCGAGTACTTTATTGTTACAAAATTTCAAGGTTTTATGACGCTCCAGTAAAAAGTTACAAGCATTAGTATGTTGGAAACTTTAATAGGTGTAGGACGTACCGTATAGAAGCTAGGGCCATTTGAAGTTTTATCCGTGTTTGATTTGGGACTCAAGGGTAGCATAGCTTTGAGCGATAGCTTAAATTGACAAAAGGCTCGAGTACTTTATTGTTACAAAATTTCAAGGTTTTATGACGCTCCAGTAAAAAGTTACACGCATTTGTATGTTGCAAACTTTGATAGGTGTAGGACGTACCGTATAGAAGTTTGGGACATTCGAAGATTTATCAGTGTTTGATTTGGGACTCAAGGGTAGCATAGCTTTGAGCGATAGCTCAAATTGACAAGAGGCTCGACTACTTTATTGTTACAAAATTTCAAGGTTTTATGACGCTCCACTAAAAAGTAACAAGCAATTGTATGTTGCAAACTTTGATAAGTGTAGGATGTACCGTATAGAAGTTAGGGCCATTTGAAGTTTTGTCAGTGTTTGATTTGGGACTCAAGGGTAGCATAGCTTTTAGCGATAGCTTAAATTGACAAGAGGCTCGAGTACTTCATTGTTACAAAATTTCAAGGTTTTATGACGCTCCAGTAAAAAGTTACAAGCATTTGTATGTTGCAAACTTTGATAGGTGTAGGACGTACCGTATATAAGTTGGGGCCATTTGAAGTTTTATCAGTGTTTGATTTGGGACTCAAGGGTAGCATAGCTTTGAGCGATAGCTCAAATTGACAAGAGGCTCGAGTACTTTATTGTTACAAAATTTCAAGGTTTTATGACGCTCCAGTAAAAAGTTACAAGCAATTGTATGTTGGAAACTTTAATAGCTGTAGGACGTACCGTATAGAAGCTAGGGCCATTTGAAGATTTATCAGTGTTTGATTTGGGACTCAAGGGTAGCATAGCTTTGAGCGATAGCTCAAATTGACAAGAGGCTCGAGTACTTTATTGTTACAAAATTTCAAGGTTTTATGACGCTCCAGTAAAAAGTTACACGCATTTGTATGTTGCAAACTTTGATAGGTGTAGGACGTACCGTATAGAAGCTAGGGCCATTTGAAGTTTTATCCGTGTTTGATTTGGGACTCAAGGGTAGCATAGCTTTGAGCGATAGCTTAAATTGACAAAAGGCTCGAGTACTTTATTGTTACAAAATTTCGAGGTTTTATGACGCTCCAGTAAAAAGTTACACGCATTTGTATGTTGCAAACTTTGATAGGTGTAGGACGTACCGTATAGAAGTTTGTGACATTCGAAGATTTATCAGTGTTTGATTTGGGACTCAAGGGTAGCATAGCTTTGAGCGATAGCTCAAATTGACAAGAGGCTCGACTACTTTATTGTTACAAAATTTCAAGGTTTTATGACGCTCCACTAAAAAGTAACAAGCAATTGTATGTTGCAAACTTTGATAAGTGTAGGACGTACCGTATAGAAGTTAGGGCCATTTGAAGTTTTGTCAGTGTTTGATTTGGGACTCAAGGGTAGCATAGCTTTGAGCGATAGCTTAAATTGACAAGAGGCTCGAGTACTTCATTGTTACAAAATTTCAAGGTTTTATGACGCTCCAGTAAAAAGTTACAAGCATTTGTATGTTGCAAACTTTGATAGGTGTAGGACGTACCGTATATAAGTTGGGGCCATTTGAAGTTTTATCAGTGTTTGATTTGGGACTCAAGGGTAGCATAGCTTTGAGCGATAGCTCAAATTGACAAGAGGCTCGAGTACTTTATTGTTACAAAATTTCAAGGTTTTATGACGCTCCAGTAAAAAGTTACAAGCAATTGTATGTTGGAAACTTTAATAGCTGTAGGACGTACCGTATAGAAGCTAGGGCCATTTGAAGATTTATCAGTGTTTGATTTGGGACTCAAGGGTAGCTCAGCTTTGAGCGATAGCTCAAATTGACAAGAGGCTCGAGTACTTTATTGTTACAAAATTTCAAGGTTTTATGACGCTCCAGTAAAAAGTTACACGCATTTGTATGTTGCAAACTTTGATAGGTGTAGGACGTACCGTATAGAAGTAAGGGCCATTTGAAGTTTTATCAGTGTTTGATTTGGGATTCAAGGGTAGCATAGCTTTGAGTGATAGCTTAAATTGACAAGAGGCTCGAGTACTTCATTGTTACAAAATTTCAAGGTTTTATGACGCTCCAGTAAAAAGTTACAAGCATTTGTATGTTGCAAACTTTGATAGGTGTAGGACGTACCGTATATAAGTTGGGGCCATTTGAAGTTTTATCAGTGTTTGATTTGGGACTCAAGGGTAGCATAGCTTTGAGCGATAGCTCAAATTGACAAGAGGCTCGAGTACTTTATTATTACAAAATTTCAAGGTTTTATGACGCTCCAGTAAAAAGTTACAAGCAATTGTATGTTGGAAACTTTAATAGCTGTAGGACGTACCGTATAGAAGCTAGGGCCATTTGAAGATTTATCAGTGTTTGATTTGGGACTCAAGGGTAGCATAGCTTTGAGCGATAGCTCAAATTGACAAGAGGCTCGAGTACTTTATTGTTACAAAATTTCAAGGTTTTATGACGCTCCAGTAAAAAGTTACAAGCCATTGTATGTTGGAAACTTTAATAGCTGTAGGACGTACCGTATAGAAGCTAGGGCCATTTGAAAATTTATCAGTGTTTGATTTGGGACTCAAGGGTAGCATAGCTTTGAGCGATAGCTCAAATTGACAAGAAGCTCGAGTACTTTATTGTTACAAAATTTCCAGGTTTTATGTCGCTCCAGTAAAAAGTTACACGCATTTGTATGTTGCAAATTTTGTTAGGTGTAGGACGTACCGTATAGAAGTTAGGGCCGTTTGAAGATTTATCAGTGTTTGATTTGGGACTCAAGGGTAGCATAGCTTTGAGCGATAGCTCAAATTGACAAGAGGCTCGAGTACTTTATTGTTACAAAATTGCAAGGTTTTATGACGCTCCATTAAAAAGTTACAAGCATTTGTATGTTGCAAACTTTGATAGGTGTAGGACGTACCGTATAGAAGTTAGGGCCATTTGAAGTTTTATCAGTGTTTGATTTGAGACTTAAGGGTAGCATAGCTTTGAGCGATAGCTTAAATTGACAAGAGGCTCGAGTACTTTATTGTTACAAAATTTCAAGGTTTTATGACGCTCCAGTAAAAAGTTACAAGCATTTGTATGTTGGAAACTTTGATAGGTGTAGGACGTACCGTATAGAAGTTAGGGCCATTTGAAGTTTTGTCAGTGTTTGATTTGGGACTCAAGGGTAGCATAGCTTTGAGCGATAGCTTAAATTGACAAGAGGCTCAAGTACTTTATTATTACAAAATTTCAAGGTTTTATGACGCTCCAGTAAAAAGTTACAAGCATTTGTATGTTGCAAACTTTGATAGGTGTAGGACTTACCGTATAGAAGTTGGGGCCATTTGAAGTTTTATCAGTGTTTGATTTTGGACTCAAGGGTAGCATAGCTTTGAGCGATAGCTCAAATTGACAAGAGGCTCGAGTACTTTATTGTTACAAAATTTCAAGGTTTTATGACGCTCCAGTAAAAAGTTACAAGCATTAGTATGTTGGAAACTTTAATAGGTGTAGGACGTACCGTATAGAAGCTAGGGCCATTTGAAGTTTTATCCGTGTTTGATTTGGGACTCAAGGGTAGCATAGCTTTGAGCGATAGCTTAAATTGACAAAAGGCTCGAGTACTTTATTGTTACAAAATTTCAAGGTTTTATGACGCTCCAGTAAAAAGTTACACGCATTTGTATGTTGCAAACTTTGATAGGTGTAGGACGTACCGTATAGAAGTTTGGGACATTCAAAGATTTATCAGTGTTTGATTTGGGACTCAAGGGTAGCATAGCTTTGAGCGATAGCTCAAATTGACAAGAGGCTCGACTACTTTATTGTTACAAAATTTCAAGGTTTTATGACGCTCCACTAAAAAGTAACAAGCAATTGTATGTTGCAAACTTTGATAAGTGTAGGACGTACCGTATAGAAGTTAGGGCCATTTGAAGTTTTGTCAGTGTTTGATTTGGGACTCAAGGGTAGCATAGCTTTGAGCGATAGCTTAAATTGACAAGAGGCTCGAGTACTTCATTGTTACAAAATTTCAAGGTTTTATGACGCTCCAGTAAAAAGTTACAAGCAATTGCATGTTGGAAACTTTAATAGCTGTAGGACGTACCGTATAGAAGCTAGGGCCATTTGAAGATTTATCAGTGTTTGATTTGGGACTCAAGGGTAGCATAGCTTTGAGCGATAGCTCAAATTGACAAGAGGCTCGAGGACTTTATTGTTACAAAATTTCAAGGTTTTATGACGCTCCAGTAAAAAGTTACACGCATTTGTATGTTGCAAACTTTGATAGGTGTAGGACGTACCGTATAGAAGTTAGGGCCATTTTAAGTTTTATCAGTGTTTGATTTGGGACTCAAGGGTAGCATAGCTTTGAGCGATAGCTCAAATTGACAAGAGGCTCGAGTACTTTATTGTTACAAAATTTCAAGGTTTTATGACGCTCCAGTAAAAAGTTACAAGCATTAGTATGTTGGAAACTTTAATAGGTGTAGGACGTACCGTATAGAAGCTAGAGCCATTTGAAGTTTTATCCGTGTTTGATTTGGGACTCAAGGGTAGCATAGCTTTGAGCGATAGCTTAAATTGACAAAAGGCTCGAGTACTTTATTGTTACAAAATTTCAAGGTTTTATGACGCTCCAGTAAAAAGTTACACGCATTTGTATGTTGCAAACTTTGATAGGTGTAGGACGTACCGTATAGAAGTTTGGGACATTCGAAGATTTATCAGTGTTTGATTTGGGACTCAAGGGTAGCATAGCTTTGAGCGATAGCTCAAATTGACAAGAGGCTCGACTACTTTATTGTTACAAAATTTCAAGGTTTTATGACGCTCCACTAAAAAGTAACAAGCAATTGTATGTTGCAAACTTTGATAAGTGTAGGACGTACCGTATAGAAGTTAGGGCCATTTGAAGTTTTGTCAGTGTTTGATTTGGGACTCAAGGGTAGCATAGCTTTGAGCGATAGCTTAAATTGACAAGAGGCTCGAGTACTTCATTGTTACAAAATTTCAAGGTTTTATGACGCTCCAGTAAAAAGTTACAAGCATTTGTATGTTGCAAACTTTGATAGGTGTAGGACGTACCGTATATAAGTTGGGGCCATTTGAAGTTTTATCAGTGTTTGATTTGGGACTCAAGGGTAGCATAGCTTTGAGCGATAGCTCAAATTGACAAGAGGCTCGAGTACTTTATTGTTACAAAATTTCAAGGTTTTATGACGCTCCAGTAAAAAGTTACAAGCAATTGTATGTTGGAAACTTTAATAGCTGTAGGACGTACCGTATAGAAGCTAGGGCCATTTGAAGATTTATCAGTGTTTGATTTGGGACTCAAGGGTAGCATAGCTTTGAGCGATAGCTCAAATTGACAAGAGGCTCGAGTACTTTATTGTTACAAAATTTCAAGGTTTTATGACGCTCCAGTAAAAAGTTACACGCATTTGTATGTTGCAAACTTTGATAGGTGTAGGACGTACCGTATAGAAGTAAGGGCCATTTGAACTTTTATCAGTGTTTGATTTGGGATTCAAGGGTAGCATAGCTTTGAGTGATAGCTTAAATTGACAAGAGGCTCGAGTACTTTATTGTTACAAAATTTGAAGGTTTTATGACGCTCCAGTAAAAAGTAACAAGCATTTGTATGTTGCAAACTTTGATAGGTGTAGGACGTACCGTATAGAAGTTAGGGCCATTTGAAGTTTTGTCAGTGTTTGATTTGGGACTCAAGGGTAGCATAGCTTTGAGCGATAGCTTAAATTGACAAGAGGCTCAAGTACTTTATTATTACAAAATTTCAAGGTTTTATGACGCTCCAGTAAAAAGTTACAAGCATTTGTATGTTGCAAACTTTGATAGGTGTAGGACTTACCGTATAGAAGTTGGGGCCATTTGAAGTTTTATCAGTGTTTGATTTTGGACTCAAGGGTAGCATAGCTTTGAGCGATAGCTCAAATTGACAAGAGGCTCGAGTACTTTATTGTTACAAAATTTCAAGGTTTTATGACGCTCCAGTAAAAAGTTACAAGCATTAGTATGTTGGAAACTTTAATAGGTGTAGGACGTACCGTATAGAAGCTAGGGCCATTTGAAGTTTTATCCGTGTTTGATTTGGGACTCAAGGGTAGCATAGCTTTGAGCGATAGCTTAAATTGACAAAAGGCTCGAGTACTTTATTGTTACAAAATTTCAAGGTTTTATGACGCTCCAGTAAAAAGTTACAAGCCATTGTATGTTGGAAACTTTAATAGCTGTAGGACGTACCGTATAGAAGCTAGGGCCATTTGAAGATTTATCAGTGTTTGATTTGGGACTCAAGGGTAGCATAGCTTTGAGCGATAGCTCAAAGTGACAAGAAGCTCGAGTACTTTATTGTTACAAAATTTCAAGGTTTTATGACGCTCCAGTAAAAAGTTACACGCATTTGTATGTTGCAAATTTTGTTAGGTGTAGGACGTACCGTATAGAAGTTAGGGCCGTTTGAAGATTTATCAGTGTTTGATTTGGGACTCAAGGGTAGCATAGCTTTGAGCGATAGCTCAAATTGACAAGAGGCTCGAGTACTTTATTGTTACAAAATTGCAAGGTTTTATGACGCTCCAGTAAAAAGTTACAAGCATTTGTATGTTGCAAACTTTGATAGGTGTAGGACGTACCGTATAGAAGTTAGGGCCATTTGAAGTTTTATCAGTGTTTGATTTGAGACTTAAGGGTAGCATAGCTTTGAGCGATAGCTTAAATTGACAAGAGGCTCGAGTACTTTATTGTTACAAAATTTCAAGGTTTTATGACGCTCCAGTAAAAAGTTACAAGCATTTGTATGTTGGAAACTTTGATAGGTGTAGGACGTACCGTATAGAAGCTAGGGCCATTTGAAGTTTTATCTGTGTTTGATTTGGGACTTAAGGGTAGCATAGCTTTGAGCGATAGCTTAAATTGACAAGAGGCTCGAGTGGTTTATTGTTACAAAATTTCAAGGTTTTATGACGCTCCAGTAAAAAGTTACAAGCATTTGTATGTTGCAAACTTTGATAGGTGTAGGACGTACGGTATGGAAGTTGGGGCCTTTGAAGTTTTATCAGTGTTTGATTTGGGGCTCAAGGGCAGCTTAGCTTTGAGCGATAGCTTAAATTGACAAGAGGTTCGAGTACTTTATTGTTACAAGATTTCAAGGTTTTATGACGCTCCAGTAAAAAGTTACAAGCATTTGTATGTTGGAAACTCTGATAGGTGTAGGACGTACCGTATAGAAGCTAAGGCCATTTAAAGTTTTATCAGTGTTTGATTTAGGACTCAAGGGTAGCATAGCTTTGAGCGATAGCTTAAATTGACAAGAGGCTCGAGTACTTTATTGTTACAAAATTTCAAGGTTTTATGACGCTCCAGTAAAAAGTTACAAGCATTTGTATGTTGCAATCTTTGATAGGTGTAGGACGTACCGTATAGAAGTTAGGGCCATTTGAAGTTTGTCAGTGTTTGATTTGGAACTCAAGGGTAGCATAGCTTTGAGCGATACCTTAAATTGACAAGAGGCTCGAGTACTTTATTGTTACAAAATTTCAAGGTTTTATGACGCTCCAGTAAAAAGTTACAAGCATTTGTATGTTGCAAACTTTGATAGGTGTAGGACTTACTGTATAGAAGTTGGGGCCATTTGAAGTTTTATCAGTGTTTGATTTTGGACTCAACGGTAGCATAGCTTTGAGCGATAGCTCAAATTGACAAGAGGCTCGAGTACTTTATTGTTACAAAATTTCAAGGTTTTATGACGCTCCAGTAAAAAGTTACAAGCATTAGTATGTTGGAAACTTTAATAGGTGTAGGACGTACCGTATAGAAGCTAGGGCCATTTGAAGTTTTATCAGTGTTTGATTTTGGACTCAACGGTAGCATAGCTTTGAGCGATAGCTCAAATTGACAAGAGGCTCGAGTACTTTATTGTTACAAAATTTCAAGGTTTTATGACGCTCCAGTAAAAAGTTACAAGCATTAGTATGTTGGAAACTTTAATAGGTGTAGGACGTACAGTATAGAAGCTAGGGCCATTTGAAGTTTTATCCGTGTTTGATTTGGGACTAAAGGGTAGCATAGCTTTGAGCGATAGCTTAAATTGACAAAAGGCTCGAGTACTTTATTGTTACAAAATTTCAAGGTTTTATGACGCTCCAGTAAAAAGTTACACGCATTTGTATGTTGCAAACTTTGATAGGTGTAGGATGTACCGTATAGAATTTTGGGACATTCGAAGATTTATCAGTGTTTGATTTGGGACTCAAGGGTAGCATAGCTTTGAGCGATAGCTCAAATTGACAAGAGGCTCGAGTACTTTATTGTTACAAAATTTCAAGGTTTTATGACGCTCCACTAAAAAGTAACAAGCAATTGTATGTTGCAAACTTTAATAGGTGTAGGACGTACCGTATAGAAGTTAGGGCCATTTGAAGTTTTGTCAGTGTTTGATTTGGGACTCAAGGGTAGCATAGCTTTGAGCGATAGCTTAAATTGACAAGAGGCTCAAGTACTTTATTGTTACAAAATTTCAAGGTTTTATGACGCTCCAGTAAAAAGTTACAAGCATTTGTATGTTGCAAACTTTGATAGGTGTAGGACGTACCGTATATAAGTTGGGGCCATTTGAAGTTTTATCAGTGTTTGATTTGGGACTCAAGGGTAGCATAGCTTTGAGCGATAGCTCAAATTGACAAGAGGCTCGAGTACTTTATTGTTACAAAATTGCAAGGTTTTATGACGCTCCAGTAAAAAGTTACAAGCATTTGTATGTTGGAAACTTTGATAGGTGTAGGACGTACCATATAGAAGCTAGGGCCATTTGAAGTTTTATCAGTGTTTGATTTGAGACTTAAGGGTAGCATAGCTTTGAGCGATAGCTTAAATTGACAAGAGGCTCGAGTGGTTTATTGTTACAAAATTTCAAGGTTTTATGACGCTCCAGTAAAAAGTTACAAGCATTTGTATGTTGCAAACTTTGATAGGTGTAGGACGTACGGTATGGAAGTTGGGGCCTTTGAAGTTTTATCAGTGTTTGATTTGGGACTCAAGGGCAGCTTAGCTTTGAGCGATAGCTTAAATTGACAAGAGGTTCGAGTACTTTATTGTTACAAAATTTCAAGGTTTTATGACGCTCCAGTAAAAAGTTACAAGCATTTGTATGTTGGAAACTCTGATAGGTGTAGGACGTACCGTATAGAAGCTAGGGCCATTTAAAGTTTTATCAGTGTTTGATTTAGGACTCAAGGGTAGCATAGCTTTGAGCGATAGCTTAAATTGACAAGAGGCTCGAGTACTGTATTGATACAAAATTTCAAGGTTTTATGACGCTCCAGTAAAAAGTTACAAGCAATTGTATGTTGCAATCTTTGATAGGTGTAGGACGTACCGTATAGAAGTTAGGGCCATTTGAAGTTTGTCAGTGTTTGATTTGGGACTCAAGGGTAGCATAGCTTTGAGCGATACCTTAAATTGACAAGAGGCTCGAGTACTTTATTGTTACAAAATTTCAAGGTTTTATGACGCTCCAGTAAAAAGTTACAAACATTTGTATGTTGCAAACTTTGATAGGTGTAGGACGTACCGTATAGAAGTTGGGGCCATTTGAAGATTTATCAGTGTTTGATTTGGGACTCAAGGGTAGCATAGCTTTGAGCGATAGCTTAAATTGACAAGAGGCTCGAGTACCTTATTGTTACAAAATTTCAAGGTTTTATAACGCTCCAGTAATAAGTTACAAGCATTTGTATGTTACAAACTTTGATAGGTGCAGGACGTACCGTATAGATGTTAGGGCCATTTGAAGTTTTATCAGTGTTTGATTTGGGATTCAAGGGTAGTATAGCTTTGAGCGATAGCTTAAATTGACAAGAGGCTCGAGTACTTTATTGTTACAAAATTTCAAGGTTTTATGAGGCTCCAGTAAAAAGTAGCAAGCATTTGTATGTTGCAAACTTTGATAGGTGTAGGACGTACCGTATAGAAGTTAAGGGCCATTTGAAGTTTTGTCAGTGTTTGATTTTGACTCAAGGGTAGCATAGCTTTAAACGATAGCTTAAATTGACAAGAGGCTGGAGTACTTTATTGTTACAAAATTTCAAGGTTTTATGACGCTCCAGTAAAAAGTTACAAGCATTTGTATGTTGTAAACTTTGATAGGTGTAGGACGTACCGTATAGAAGTTGAGGCCATTTGAAGTTTTATCAGTGTTTGATTTGGGACACAAGGGTAGCATAGCTTTGAGCGATAGCTCAAATTGACAAGAGGCTCGAGTACTTTATTGTTACAAAATTTCAAGGTTTTATGACGCTGCAGTAAAAAGTTACAAGCATTTGTATGTTGCAATCTTTAATAGGTGTAGGACGTACCGTAAAGAAGCTAGGGCCATTTGAAGTTTATCCGTGTTTGATTTGGGACTCAAGGGTAGCATGGCTTTGAGCGATAGCTTAAATTGACAAAAAGCTCGAGTACTTTATTGTTACAAAACTTCAAGGTTTTATGACGCTCCAGTAAAAAGTTACACGCATTTGTATGTTGCAAACTTTGATAGGTGTAGGACGTACCGTATAGAAGTTTGGGCCATTCGAAGATTTATCAGTGTTTGATTTGGGACTCAAGGGTAGCATAGCTTTGAGCGATAGCTCAAATTGACAAGAGGCTCGAGTACTTTATTGTTACAAAATTTCAAGGTTTTATGACGCTCCAGTAAAAAGTTACAAGCATTTGTATGTTGCAAACTTTGATAGGTGTAGGACGTACCGTATAGAAGTTAGGGCCATTTGAAGTTTTGTCAGTGTTTGATTTGGGACTCAAGGGTAGCATAGCTTTGAGCGATAGCTTAAATTGACAAGAGGCTCGAGTACCTTATTGTTACAAAATTTCAAGGTTTTATGACGCTCCAGTAATAAGTTACAAGCATTTGTATGTTGCAAAATTTGATAGGTGTAGGACGTACCGTATAGAAGTTGAGGCCATTTGAAGTTTTATCAGTGTTTGATTTGGAACTCAAGGGTAGCATAGCTTTGAGCGATAGCTTAAATTGACAAATGGCTCGAGTACTTTATTGTTACAAAATTTCAAGGTTTTATGAAGCTCCAGTAAAAAGTTACAAGCATTTGTATGTTGCAAACTTTGATAGGTGTAGGACGTACCGTATAGAAGTTGGGGCCATTTGAAGTTTTATCAGTGTTTGATTTGGGACTCAAGGGTAGCATAGCTTTGAGCGATAGCTTAAATTGACAAGAGGCTCGAGTACTTTATTGTTACAAAATTTCAAGGTTTTATGACGCTCCAGTAAAAAGTTAGAATCATTTGTATGTTGCAAACTTTGATAGGTGTAGGACGTACCGTATAGAAGTTAGGGCCATTTGAAGTTTTATCAGTGTTTGATTTGGGATTCAAGGGTAGCATAGCTTTGAGCGATAGCTTAAATTGACAAGAGGCTCGAGTACTTTATTGTTACAAAATTTCAAGGTTTTATGACGCTCCAGTAAAAAGTAACAAGCATTTGTATGTTGCAAACTTTGATAGGTGTAGGACGTACCGTATAGAAGTTAGGGCCATTTCAAATTTTGTCAGTGTTTGATTTGGGACTCAAGGGTAGCATAGCTTTGAGCGATAGCTTAAATTGACAAGAGGCTCGAGTACTTTATTGTTACAAAATTTCAAGGTTTTATGACGCTCCAGTAAAAAGTTACAAGCATTTGTATGTTGCAAACTTTGATAGATGTAGGACGTACCGTATAGAAGTTAGGGCCATTTGAAGTTTTATCAGTATTTGATTTGGGACTCAAGGGTAGCATAGCTTTGAGCGATAGCTCAAATTGACAAGAGGCTCGAGTACTTTATTGTTACAAAATTTCAAGGTTTTATGACGCTCCAGTAAAAAGTTACAAGCATTAGTATGTTGGAAACTTTAATAGGTGTAGAACGTACCGTATAGAAGCTAGGGCCATTTGAAGTTTTATCCGTGTTTGATTTGGGACTCAAGGGTAGCATAGCTTAAATTGACAAAAGGCTCGAGTACTTTATTGTTACAAAATTTCAAGGTTTTATGACGCTCCACTAAAAAGTAACAAGCAATTGTATGTTGCAAACTTTGATAGGTGTAGGACGTACCGTATAGAAGTTAGGGCCATTTGAAGTTTTGTCAGTGTTTGATTTGGGACTCAAGGGTAGCATAGCTTTGACCGATAGCTTAAATTGACAAGAGGCTCGAGTACTTTATTGTTACAAAATTTCAAGGTTTTATGACGCTCCAGTAAAAAGTTACAAGCATTTGTATGTTGCAAACTTTGATAGGTGTAGGACGTACCGTATATAAGTTGTGGCCATTTGAAGTTTTATCAGTGTTTGATTTCGGACTCAAGGGTAGCATAGCTTTGAGAGATAGCTCAAATTGACAAGAGGCTCGAGTACTTTATTGTTACAAAATTTCAAGGTTTTATGACGCTCCAGTAAAAAGTTACAAGCAATTGTATGTTGGAAACTTTAATAGCTGTAGGACGTACCGTATAGAAGCTAGGGCCATTTGAAGATTTATCAGTGTTTGATTTGGGACTCAAGGGTAGCATAGCTTTGAGCGATAGCTCAAATTGACAAGAGGCTCGAGTACTTTATTGTTACAAAATTTCAAGGTTTTATGACGCTCCAGTAAAAAGTTACACGCATTTGTATGTTGCAAACTTTGATAGGTGTAGGACGTACCGTATAGAAGTTAGGGCCATTTGAAGTTTTATCAGTGTTTGATTTGGGACTCAAGGGTGGCATAGCTTTGAGCGATAGCTCAAATTGACAAGAGGCTCGAGTACTTTATTGTTACAAAATTGCAAGGTTTTATGACGCTCCAGTAAAAAGTTACAAGCATTTGTATGTTGCAAACTTTGATAGGTGTAGGACGTACCGTATAGAAGTTAGGGCCATTTGAAGTTTTGTCAGTGTTTGATTTGGGACTCAAGGGTAGCATAGCTTTGAGCGATAGCTTAAATTGACAAGAGGCTCGAGTACTTTATTGTTACAAAATTTCAAGGTTTTATGACGCTCCAGTAAAAACTTACAAGCATTTGTATGTTGGAAACTTTGATAGGTGTAGGACGTACCGTATAGAAGCTAGGGCCATTTGAAGTTTTATCAGTGTTTGATTTGGGACTCAAGGGTAGCATAGCTTTGAGCGATAGCTTAAATTGACAAGAGGCTCGAGTGGTTTATTGTTACAAAATTTCAAGGTTTTATGACGCTCCAGTAAAAAGTTACAAGCATTTGTATGTTGCAAACTTTGATAGGTGTAGGACGTACCGTATAGAAATTGGGGCCTTTGAAGTTTTATCAGTGTTTGAATTGGGACTCAAGGGCAGCTTAGCTTTGAGCGATAGCTTAAATTGACAAGAGGTTCGAGTACTTTATTGTTACAAAATTTCAAGGTTTTATGACGCTCCAGTAAAAAGGTACAAGCATTTGTATGTTGCAAACTTTGATAGGTGTAGGACGTACCGTATAGAAGTTAGGGCCAATTGAAGTTTTATCAGTGTTTGATTTGAGACTCAAGGGTACCATAGCTTTGAGCGATAGCTTAAATTGACAGGAGGCTCGAGTACTTTATTGTTACAAAATTTCAAGGTTTTATGACGCTCCAGTAAAAAGTTACAAGCATTTGTATGTTGGAAACTTTGATAGGTGTAGGACGTACCGTATAGAAGCTAGGGCCATTTGAAGTTTTATCAGTGTTTGATTTCGGACTCAAGGGTAGCATAGCTTTGAGAGATAGCTCAAATTGACAAGAGGCTCGAGTACTTTATTGTTACAAAATTTCAAGGTTTTATGACGCTCCAGTAAAAAGTTACAAGCAATTGTATGTTGGAAACTTTAATAGCTGTAGGACGTACCGTATAGAAGCTAGGGCCATTTGAAGATTTATCAGTGTTTGATTTGGGACTCAAGGGTAGCATAGCTTTGAGCGATAGCTCAAATTGACAAGAGGCTCGAGTACTTTATTGTTACAAAATTTCAAGGTTTTATGACGCTCCAGTAAAAAGTTACACGCATTTGTATGTTGCAAACTTTGATAGGTGTAGGACGTACCGTATAGAAGTAAGGGCCATTTGAAGTTTTATCAGTGTTTGATTTGGAACTCAAGGGTGGCATAGCTTTGAGCGATAGCTCAAATTGACAAGAGGCTCGAGTACTTTATTGTTACAAAATTGCAAGGTTTTATGACGCTCCAGTAAAAAGTTACAAGCATTTGTATGTTGCAAACTTTGATAGGTGTAGGACGTACCGTATAGAAGTTAGGGCCATTTGAAGTTTTGTCAGTGTTTGATTTGGGACTCAAGGGTAGCATAGCTTTGAGCGATAGCTTAAATTGACAAGAGGCTCGAGTACTTTATTGTTACAAAATTTCAAGGTTTTATGACGCTCCAGTAAAAACTTACAAGCATTTGTATGTTGGAAACTTTGATAGGTGTAGGACGTACCGTATAGAAGCTAGGGCCATTTGAAGTTTTATCAGTGTTTGATTTGGGACTCAAGGGTAGCATAGCTTTGAGCGATAGCTTAAATTGACAAGAGGCTCGAGTGGTTTATTGTTACAAAATTTCAAGGTTTTATGACGCTCCAGTAAAAAGTTACAAGCATTTGTATGTTGCAAACTTTGATAGGTGTAGGACGTACCGTATAGAAATTGGGGCCTTTGAAGTTTTATCAGTGTTTGAATTGGGACTCAAGGGCAGCTTAGCTTTGAGCGATAGCTTAAATTGACAAGAGGTTCGAGTACTTTATTGTTACAAAATTTCAAGGTTTTATGACGCTCCAGTAAAAAGGTACAAGCATTTGTATGTTGCAAACTTTGATAGGTGTAGGACGTACCGTATAGAAGTTAGGGCCAATTGAAGTTTTATCAGTGTTTGATTTGAGACTCAAGGGTACCATAGCTTTGAGCGATAGCTTAAATTGACAGGAGGCTCGAGTACTTTATTGTTACAAAATTTCAAGGTTTTTTGACGCTCCAGTAAAAAGTTACAAGCATTTGTATGTTGGAAACTTTGATAGTTGTAGGACGTACCGTATAGAAGCTAGGGCCATTTGAAGTTTTATCAGTGTTTGATTTGGGACTCAAGGGTAGCATAGCTTTGAGCGATAGCTTAAATTGACAAGAGGCTCGAGTGGTTTATTGTTACAAAATTTTAAGGTTTTATGACGCTCCAGTAAAAAGTTACAAGCATTTGTATGTTGCAAACTTTGATAGGTGTAGGACGTACCGTATAGAAGTTGGGGCCTTTGAAGTTTTATCAGTGTTTGATTTGGGACTCAAGGGCAGCTTAGCTTTGAGCGATAGCTTAAATTGACAAGAGGTTCGAGTACTTTATTGTTACAAAATTTCAAGGTTTTATGACGCTCCAGTAAAAAGTTACAAGCATTTGTATGTTGCAAACTTTGATAGGTGTAGGACGTACCGTATAGAAGTTAGGGCCATTTGAAGTTTTATCAGTGTTTGATTTGAGACTCAAGGGTAGCATAGCTTTGAGCGATAGCTTAAATTGACAAGAGGCTCGAGTACTTTATTGTTACCAAATTTCAAGGTTTTATGACGCTCCAGTAAAAAGTTACAAGAATTTGTATGTTGGAAACTTTGATAGGTGTAGGACGTACCGTATAGAAGCTAGGGCCAATTGAAGGTTTATCAGTGTTTGATTTGGGACTCAAGGGTAGCATAGCTTTGAGCGATAGCTTACATTGACAAGAGGCTCGAGTAGTTTATTGTTACAAAATTTCAAGGTTTTATGACGCTCTAGTAAAAAGTTACAAGCATTTGTATGTTGCAAACTTTGATAGGTGTAGGACGTACCGTATAGAAGTTGGGGCCTTTGAAGTTTTATCAGTGTTTGATTTGGGACTCAAGGGCAGCTTAGCTTTGAGCGATAGCTTAAATTGGCAAGAGGTTCGAGTACCTTATTGTTACAAAATTTCAAGGTTTTATGACGCTCCAGTAAAAAGTTACAAGCATTTGTATGTTTTAAACTTTGATAGGTGTAGGACGTACCGTATAGAAGCTAGGGCCATTTGAAGTTTTATCAGTGTTTGATTTGGGACTCAAGGGTAGCATAGCTTTGAGCGATAGCTTAAATTGACAAGAGGCTCGAGTGGTTTATTGTTACAAAATTTCAAGGTTTTATGACGCTCCAGTAAAAAGTTACAAGCATTTGTATGTTGCAAACTTTGATAGGTGTAGGACGTACCGTATAGGAGTTGGGGCCTTTGAAGTTTTATCAGTGTTTGATTTTTGACTCAAGGGCAGCTTAGCTTTCAGCGATAGCTTAAATTGACAAGAGGTTCGAGTACTTTATTGTTACAAAATTTCAAGGTTTTATGACGCTCCAGTAAAAAGTTACAAGCATTTGTATGTTGCAAATTTTGATAGGTGTAGGACGTACCGTATAGAAGTTAGGGCCATTTGAAGTTTTATCAGTGTTTGATTTGGGACTCAAGGGTAGCATAGCTTTGAGCGATAGCTTAAATTGACAAGAGGCTCGAGTGGTTTATTGTTACAAAATTTCAAGGTTTTATGACGCTCCAGTAAAAAGTTACAAGCATTTGTATGTTGCAAACTTTGATAGGTGTAGGACGTACCGTATAGAAATTGGGGCCTTTGAAGTTTTATCAGTGTTTGAATTGGGACTCAAGGGCAGCTTAGCTTTGAGCGATAGCTTAAATTGACAAGAGGTTCGAGTACTTTATTGTTACAAAATTTCAAGGTTTTATGACGCTCCAGTAAAAAGGTACAAGCATTTGTATGTTGCAAACTTTGATAGGTGTAGGACGTACCGTATAGAAGTTAGGGCCAATTGAAGTTTTATCAGTGTTTGATTTGAGACTCAAGGGTACCATAGCTTTGAGCGATAGCTTAAATTGACAGGAGGCTCGAGTACTTTATTGTTACAAAATTTCAAGTTTTTTGACGCTCCAGTAAAAAGTTACAAGCATTTGTATGTTGGAAACTTTGATAGTTGTAGGACGTACCGTATAGAAGCTAGGGCCATTTGAAGTTTTATCAGTGTTTGATTTGGGACTCAAGGGTAGCATAGCTTTGAGCGATAGCTTAAATTGACAAGAGGCTCGAGTGGTTTATTGTTACAAAATTTTAAGGTTTTATGACGCTCCAGTAAAAAGTTACAAGCATTTGTATGTTGCAAACTTTGATAGGTGTAGGACGTACCGTATAGAAGTTGGGGCCTTTGAAGTTTTATCAGTGTTTGATTTGGGACTCAAGGGCAGCTTAGCTTTGAGCGATAGCTTAAATTGACAAGAGGTTCGAGTACTTTATTGTTACAAAATTTCAAGGTTTTATGACGCTCCAGTAAAAAGTTACAAGCATTTGTATGTTGCAAACTTTGATAGGTGTAGGACGTACCGTATAGAAGTTAGGGCCATTTGAAGTTTTATCAGTGTTTGATTTGAGACTCAAGGGTAGCATAGCTTTGAGCGATAGCTTAAATTGACAAGAGGCTCGAGTACTTTATTGTTACCAAATTTCAAGGTTTTATGACGCTCCAGTAAAAAGTTACAAGAATTTGTATGTTGGAAACTTTGATAGGTGTAGGACGTACCGTATAGAAGCTAGGGCCAATTGAAGGTTTATCAGTGTTTGATTTGGGACCCAAGGGTAGCATAGCTTTGAGCGATAGCTTACATTGACAAGAGGCTCGAGTAGTTTATTGTTACAAAATTTCAAGGTTTTATGACGCTCTAGTAAAAAGTTACAAGCATTTGTATGTTGCAAACTTTGATAGGTGTAGGACGTACCGTATAGAAGTTGGGGCCTTTGAAGTTTTATCAGTGTTTGATTTGGGACTCAAGGGCAGCTTAGCTTTGAGCGATAGCTTAAATTGACAAGAGGTTCGAGTACCTTATTGTTACAAAATTTCAAGGTTTTATGACGCTCCAGTAAAAAGTTACAAGCATTTGTATGTTTTAAACTTTGATAGGTGTAGGACGTACCGTATAGAAGCTAGGGCCATTTGAAGTTTTATCAGTGTTTGATTTGGGACTCAAGGGCAGCTTAGCTTTCAGCGATAGCTTAAATTGACAAGAGGCTCGAGTGGTTTATTGTTACAAAATTTCAAGTTTTTATGACGCTCCAGTAAAAAGTTACAAGCATTTGTATGTTGCAAACTTTGATAGGTGTAGGACGTACCGTATAGGAGTTGGGGCCTTTGAAGTTTTATCAGTGTTTGATTTGGGACTCAAGGGCAGCTTAGCTTTCAGCGATAGCTTAAATTGACAAGAGGTTCGAGTACTTTATTGTTACAAAATTTCAAGGTTTTATGACGCTCCAGTAAAAAGTTACAAGCATTTGTATGTTGCAAATTTTGATAGGTGTAGGACGTACCGTATAGAAGTTAGGGCCATTTGAAGTTTTATCAGTGTTTGAGTTGAGACTCAAGGGTAGCATAGCTTTGAGCGATAGCTTAAATTGACAAGAGGCTCGAGTACTTTATTGTTACAAAATTTTAAGGTTTTATGACGCTCCAGTAAAAAGTTACAAGCATTTGTATGTTGGAAACTTTGATAGGTGTAGGACGTACCGTATAGAAGCTAGGGCCATTTGAAGTTTTATCAGTGTTTGATTTGGGACTCAAGGGCAGCTTAGCTTTCAGCGATAGCTTAAATTGACAAGAGGTTCGAGTACTTTATTGTTATAAAATTTCAAGGTTTTATGACGCTCCAGTAAAAAGTTACAAGCATTTGTATGTTGCAAATTTTGATAGGTGTAGGACGTACCGTATAGAAGTTAGGGCCATTTGAAGTTTTATCAGTGTTTGAGTTGAGACTCAAGGGTAGCATAGCTTTGAGCGATAGCTTAAATTGACAAGAGGCTCGAGTACTTTATTGTTACAAAATTTCAAGGTTTTATGACGCTCCAGTAAAAAGTTACAAGCATTTGTATGTTGGAAACTTTGATAGGTGTAGGACGTACCGTATAGAAGCTAGGGCCATTTGAAGTTTTATCAGTGTTTGATTTGGGACTCAAGGGTAGCATAGCTTTGAGCGATAGCTTAAATTGACAAGAGGCTCGAGTGGTTTATTGTTACAAAATTTCAAGGTTTTATGACGCTCCAGTAAAAAGTTACAAGCATTTGTATGTTGCAAACTTTGATAGGTGTAGGACGTACCGTATAGAAGTTGGGGCCTTTGAAGTTTTATCAGTGTTTGATTTGGGACTCAAGGGCAGCTTAGCTTTCAGCGATAGCTTAAATTGACAAGAGGTTCGAGTACTTTATTGTTACAAAATTTCAAGGTTTTATGACGCTCCAGTAAAAAGTTACAAGCATTTGTATGTTGCAAACTTTGATAGGTGTAGGACGTACCTTATAGAAGTTGGGGCCTTTGAAGTTTTATCAGTGTTTGATTTGGGACTCAAGGGCAGGTTAGCTTTGAGCGATAGCTTAAATTGACAAGAGGTTCGAGTACTTTATTGTTACAAAATTTCAAGGTTTTATGACGCTCCAGTAAAAAGTTACAAGCATTTGTATGTTGCAAACTTTGATAGGTGTAGGACGTACCGTATAGAAGTTAGGGCCATTTGAAGTTTTATCAGTGTTTGATTTGAGACTCAAGGGTAGCATAGCTTTGAGCGATAGCTTAAATTGACAAGAGGCTCGAGTACTTTATTGTTACCAAATTTCAAGGTTTTATGACGCTCCAGTAAAAAGTTACAAGCATTTGTATGTTGCAAACTTTGATAGGTGTAGGACGTACCGTATAGAAGCTGGGGCCTTTGAAGTTTTATCAGTGTTTGATTTGGGACTCAAGGGCAGCTTAGCTTTGAGCGATAGCTTAAATTGACAAGAGGTTCGAGTACTTTATTGTTACAAAATTTCAAGGTTTTATGACGCTCCAGTAAAAAGTTACAAGCATTTGTATGTTGCAAACTTTGATAGGTGTAGGACGTACCGTATAGAAGTTAGGGCCATTTGAAGTTTTATCAGTGTTTGATTTGAGACTCAAGGGTAGCATAGCTTTGAGCGATAGCTTAAATTGACAAGAGGCTCGAGTACTTTATTGTTACCAAATTTCAAGGTTTTATGACGCTCCAGTAAAAAGTTACAAGAATTTGTATGTTGGAAACTTTGATAGGTGTAGGACGTACCGTATAGAAGCTAGGGCCAATTGAAGGTTTATCAGTGTTTGATTTGGGACTCAAGGGTAGCATAGCTTTGAGCGATAGCTTACATTGACAAGAGGCTCGAGTAGTTTATTGTTACAAAATTTCAAGGTTTTATGACGCTCTAGTAAAAAGTTACAAGCATTTGTATGTTGCAAACTTTGATAGGTGTAGGACGTACCGTATAGAAGTTGGGGCCTTTGAAGTTTTATCAGTGTTTGATTTGGGACTCAAGGGCAGCTTAGCTTTGAGCGATAGCTTAAATTGACAAGAGGTTCGAGTACCTTATTGTTACAAAATTTCAAGGTTTTATGACGCTCCAGTAAAAAGTTACAAGCATTTGTATGTTTTAAACTTTGATAGGTGTAGGACGTACCGTATAGAAGCTAGGGCCATTTGAAGTTTTATCAGTGTTTGATTTGGGACTCAAGGGTAGCATAGCTTTGAGCGATAGCTTAAATTGACAAGAGGCTCGAGTGGTTTATTGTTACAAAATTTCAAGGTTTTATGACGCTCCAGTAAAAAGTTACAAGCATTTGTATGTTGCAAACTTTGATAGGTGTAGGACGTACCGTATAGGAGTTGGGGCCTTTGAAGTTTTATCAGTGTTTGATTTGGGACTCAAGGGCAGCTTAGCTTTCAGCGATAGCTTAAATTGACAAGAGGTTCGAGTACTTTATTGTTACAAAATTTCAAGGTTTTATGACGCTCCAGTAAAAAGTTACAAGCATTTGTATGTTGCAAATTTTGATAGGTGTAGGACGTACCGTATAGAAGTTAGGGCCATTTGAAGTTTTATCAGTGTTTGAGTTGAGACTCAAGGGTAGCATAGCTTTGAGCGATAGCTTAAATTGACAAGAGGCTCGAGTACTTTATTGTTACAAAATTTCAAGGTTGTATGACGCTCCAGTAAAAAGTTACAAGCATTTGTATGTTGGAAACTTTGATAGGTGTAGGACGTACCGTATAGAAGCTAGGGCCATTTGAAGTTTTATCAGTGTTTGATTTGGGACTCAAGGGTAGCATAGCTTTGAGCGATAGCTTAAATTGACAAGAGGCTCGAGTGGTTTATTGTTACAAAATTTCAAGGTTTTATGACGCTCCAGTAAAAAGTTACAAGCATTTGTATGTTGCAAACTTTGATAGGTGTAGGACGTACCGTATAGAAGTTGGGGCCTTTGAAGTTTTATCAGTGTTTGATTTGGGACTCAAGGGCAGCTTAGCTTTCAGCGATAGCTTAAATTGACAAGAGGTTCGAGTACTTTATTGTTACAAAATTTCAAGGTTTTATGACGCTCCAGTAAAAAGTTACAAGCATTTGTATGTTGCAAACTTTGATAGGTGTAGGACGTACCGTATAGAAGTTGGGGCCATTTGAAGTTTTATCAGTGTTTGAGTTGAGACTCAAGGGTAGCATAGCTTTGAGCGATAGCTTAAATTGACAAGAGACTCGAGAAGTTTGTTGTTACAAAATTTCAAGGTTTTATGACGCTCCAGTAAAAAGTTACAAGCATTTGTATGTTGCAAACTTTGATAGGTGTAGGACGTACCGTATAGAAGTTAGGGCCATTTGAATTTTTATCAGTGTTTGATTTGGGACTCAAGGGCAGCTTAGCTTTGAGCGATAGCTTAAATTGACAAGAGGTTCGAGTACCTTATTGTTACAAAATTTCAAGGTTTTAAGACGCTCCAGTAAAAAGTTACAAGCATTTGTATGTTTTAAACTTTGATAGGTGTAGGACGTACCGTATAGAAGCTAGGGCCATTTGAAGTTTTATCAGTGTTTGAGTTGAGACTCAAGGGTAGCATAGCTTTGAGCGATAGCTTAAATTGACAAAAGGCTCGAGTACTTTATTGTTACAAAATTTCAAGGTTTTATGACGCTCCAGTAAAAAGTTACAAGCATTTGTATGTTGGAAACTTTGATAGGTGTAGGACGTACCGTATAGAAGCTAGGGCCATTTGAAGTTTTATCAGTGTTTGATTTGGGACTCAAGGGTAGCATAGCTTTGAGCGACAGCTTAAATTGACAAGAGGCTCGAGTGGTTTATTGTTACAAAATTTCAAGGTTTTATGACGCTCCAGTAAAAAGTTAAAAGCATTTGTATGTTGCAAACTTTGAGAGGTGTAGGACGTACCGTATAGAAGTTTGGGCCTTTGAAGTTTTATCAGTGTTTGATTTGGGACTCAAGGGCAGCTTAGCTTTGAGCGATAGCTTAAATTGACAAGAGGTTCGAGTACTTTATTGTTACAAAATTTCAAGGTTTTATGACGCTCCAGTAAAAAGTTACAAGCATTTGTATGTTGGAAACTTTGATAGGTGTAGGACGTACCGTATAGAAGCTAGGGCCATTTGAAGTTTTATCAGTGTTTGATTTAGGACTCAAGGGTAGCATAGCTTTGAGCGATAGCTTAAATTGACAAGAGGCTCGAGTACTTTATTGTTACAAAATTTCAAGGTTTTATGACGCTCCAGTAAAAAGTTACACGCATTTGTATGTTGCAAACTTTGATAGGTGTAGGACGTACCGTATAAAAGTTTGGGCCATTCGAAGATTTATCAGTGTTTGATTTGGGACTCAAGGGTAGCATAGCTTTGAGCGATAGCTCAAATTGACAAGAGGCTTGAGTAGTTTATTGTTACAAAATTTCAAGGTTTTATGACGCTCCAGTAAAAAGTTACAAGCATTTGTATGTTGCAATCTTTGATAGGTGTAGGACGTACCGTATAGAAGTTAGGGCCATTTGAAGTTTTGTCAGTGTTTGATTTGGGACTCAAGGGTAGCATAGCTTTGAGCGATAGCTTAAATTCACAAGAGGCTCGAATAGTTTCTTGTTACAAAATTTCAAGGTTTTTTGACACTCCAGTAAAAGTTACAAGCATTTGTATGTTGCAAACTTTGGTAGATGTTGGACGTACGGTATAGAAGCTAGGGCCATTTGAAGATTTATCAGTGTTTGATTTGGGACTCAAGGGTAGCATAGCTTTGAGCGATAGCTCAAATTGACAAGAGGCTCGAGTACTTTATTGTTACAAATTTTCAAGGTTTTATGACGCTCCAGTAAAAAGTTACAAGCGTTTGTATGTTGGAAACTTTGATAGGTGTAGGACGTACCGTATAGAAGCTAGGGCCATTTGAAGTTTTATCAGTGTTTGATTTGGGACTCAAGGGTAGCATAGCTTTGAGCGATAGCTTAAATTGACAAGAGGCTCGAGTACTTTATTGTTAGAAAATTGCTAGGTTTTATGACGCTCCAGTAAAAAGTTACAAGCATTTGTATGTTGCAAACTTTGATAGGTGTAGGACGTACCGTATAGAAGCTAGGGCCAATTGAAGGTTTATCAGTGTTTGATTTGAGACTCAAGGGTAGCATAGCTTTGAGCGATAGCTTAAATTGACAAGAGGCTCGAGTACTTTATTGTTACCAAATTTCAAGGTTTTATGACGCTCCAGTAAAAAGTTACAAGAATTTGTATGTTGGAAACTTTGATAGGTGTAGGACGTACCGTATAGAAGCTAGGGCCAATTGAAGGTTTATCAGTGTTTGATTTGGGACTCAAGGGTAGCATAGCTTTGAGCGATAGCTTACATTGACAAGAGGCTCGAGTAGTTTATTGTTACAAAATTTCAAGGTTTTATGACGCTCTAGTAAAAAGTTACAAGCATTTGTATGTTGCAAACTTTGATAGGTGTAGGACGTACCGTATAGAAGTTGGGGCCTTTGAAGTTTTATCAGTGTTTGATTTGGGACTCAAGGGCAGCTTAGCTTTGAGCGATAGCTTAAATTGACAAGAGGTTCGAGTACCTTATTGTTACAAAATTTCAAGGTTTTATGACGCTCCAGTAAAAAGTTACAAGCATTTGTATGTTTTAAACTTTGATAGGTGTAGGACGTACCGTATAGAAGCTAGGGCCATTTGAAGTTTTATCAGTGTTTGATTTGGGACTCAAGGGTAGCATAGCTTTGAGCGATAGCTTAAATTGACAAGAGGCTCGAGTGGTTTATTGTTACAAAATTTTAAGGTTTTATGACGCTCCAGTAAAAAGTTACAAGCATTTGTATGTTGCAAACTTTGATAGGTGTAGGACGTACCGTATAGAAGTTGGGGCCTTTGAAGTTTTATCAGTGTTTGATTTGGGACTCAAGGGCAGCTTAGCTTTGAGCGATAGCTTAAATTGACAAGAGGTTCGAGTACTTTATTGTTACAAAATTTCAAGGTTTTATGACGCTCCAGTAAAAAGTTACAAGCATTTGTATGTTGCAAACTTTGATAGGTGTAGGACGTACCGTATAGAAGTTAGGGCCATTTGAAGTTTTATCAGTGTTTGATTTGAGACTCAAGGGTAGCATAGCTTTGAGCGATAGCTTAAATTGACAAGAGGCTCGAGTACTTTATTGTTACCAAATTTCAAGGTTTTATGACGCTCCAGTAAAAAGTTACAAGAATTTGTATGTTGGAAACTTTGATAGGTGTAGGACGTACCGTATAGAAGCTAGGGCCAATTGAAGGTTTATCAGTGTTTGATTTGGGACTCAAGGGTAGCATAGCTTTGAGCGATAGCTTACATTGACAAGAGGCTCGAGTAGTTTATTGTTACAAAATTTCAAGGTTTTATGACGCTCTAGTAAAAAGTTACAAGCATTTGTATGTTGCAAACTTTGATAGGTGTAGGACGTACCGTATAGAAGTTGGGGCCTTTGAAGTTTTATCAGTGTTTGATTTGGGACTCAAGGGCAGCTTAGCTTTGAGCGATAGCTTAAATTGACAAGAGGTTCGAGTACCTTATTGTTACAAAATTTCAAGGTTTTATGACGCTCCAGTAAAAAGTTACAAGCATTTGTATGTTTTAAACTTTAATAGGTGTAGGACGTACCGTATAGAAGCTAGGGCCATTTGAAGTTTTATCAGTGTTTGATTTGGGACTCAAGGGTAGCATAGCTTTGAGCGATAGCTTAAATTGACAAGAGGCTCGAGTGGTTTATTGTTACAAAATTTCAAGGTTTTATGACGCTCCAGTAAAAAGTTACAAGCATTTGTATGTTGCAAACTTTGATAGGTGTAGGACGTACCGTATAGGAGTTGGGGCCTTTGAAGTTTTATCAGTGTTTGATTTGGGACTCAAGGGCAGCTTAGCTTTCAGCGATAGCTTAAATTGACAAGAGGTTCGAGTACTTTATAGTTACAAAATTTCAAGGTTTTATGACGCTCCAGTAAAAAGTTACAAGCATTTGTATGTTGCAAATTTTGATAGGTGTAGGACGTACCGTATAGAAGTTAGGGCCATTTGAAGTTTTATCAGTGTTTGAGTTGAGACTCAAGGGTAGCATAGCTTTGAGCGATAGCTTAAATTGACAAGAGGCTCGAGTACTTTATTGTTACAAAATTTCAAGGTTTTATGACGCTCCAGTAAAAAGTTACAAGCATTTGTATGTTGGAAACTTTGATAGGTGTAGGACGTACCGTATAGAAGCTAGGGCCATTTGAAGTTTTATCAGTGTTTGATTTGGGACTCAAGGGTAGCATAGCTTTGAGCGATAGCTTAAATTGACAAGAGGCTCGAGTGGTTTATTGTTACAAAATTTCAAGGTTTTATGACGCTCCAGTAAAAAGTTACAAGCATTTGTATGTTGCAAACTTTGATAGGTGTAGGACGTACCGTATAGAAGTTGGGGCCTTTGAAGTTTTATCAGTGTTTGATTTGGGACTCAAGGGCAGCTTAGCTTTCAGCGATAGCTTAAATTGACAAGAGGTTCGAGTACTTTATTGTTACAAAATTTCAAGGTTTTATGACGCTCCAGTAAAAAGTTACAAGCATTTGTATGTTGCAAACTTTGATAGGTGTAGGACGTACCGTATAGAAGTTGGGGCCATTTGAAGTTTTATCAGTGTTTGAGTTGAGACTCAAGGGTAGCATAGCTTTGAGCGATAGCTTAAATTGACAAGAGGCTCGAGAAGTTTATTGTTACAAAATTTCAAGGTTTTATGACGCTCCAGTAAAAAGTTACAAGCATTTGTATGTTGCAAACTTTGATAGGTGTAGGACGTACCGTATAGAAGTTAGGGCCATTTGAAGTTTTATCAGTGTTTGATTTGGGACTCAAGGGCAGCTTAGCTTTGAGCGATAGCTTAAATTGACAAGAGGTTCGAGTACCTTATTGTTACAAAATTTCAAGGTTTTAAGACGCTCCAGTAAAAAGTTACAAGCATTTGTATGTTGCAAACTTTGATAGGTGTAGGACGTACCGTATAGAAGTTAGGGCCATTTGAAGTTTTATCAGTGTTTGATTTGGGACTCAAGGGCAGCTTAGCTTTGAGCGATAGCTTAAATTGACAAGAGGTTCGAGTACCTTATTGTTACAAAATTTCAAGGTTTTAAGACGCTCCAGTAAAAAGTTACAAGCATTTGTATGTTTTAAACTTTGATAGGTGTAGGACGTACCGTATAGAAGCTAGGGCCATTTGAAGTTTTATCAGTGTTTGAGTTGAGACTCAAGGGTAGCATAGCTTTGAGCGATAGCTTAAATTGACAAGAGGCTCGAGTACTTTATTGTTAGAAAATTGCTAGGTTTTATGACGCTCCAGTAAAAAGTTACAAGCATTTGTATGTTGCAAACTTTGATAGGTGTAGGACGTACCGTATAGAAGCTAGGGCCAATTGAAGGTTTATCAGTGTTTGATTTGAGACTCAAGGGTAGCATAGCTTTGAGCGATAGCTTAAATTGACAAGAGGCTCGAGTACTTTATTGTTACCAAATTTCAAGGTTTTATGACGCTCCAGTAAAAAGTTACAAGAATTTGTATGTTGGAAACTTTGATAGGTGTAGGACGTACCGTATAGAAGCTAGGGCCAATTGAAGGTTTATCAGTGTTTGATTTGGGACTCAAGGGTAGCATAGCTTTGAGCGATAGCTTACATTGACAAGAGGCTCGAGTAGTTTATTGTTACAAAATTTCAAGGTTTTATGACGCTCTAGTAAAAAGTTACAAGCATTTGTATGTTGCAAACTTTGATAGGTGTAGGACGTACCGTATAGAAGTTGGGGCCTTTGAAGTTTTATCAGTGTTTGATTTGGGACTCAAGGGCAGCTTAGCTTTGAGCGATAGCTTAAATTGACAAGAGGTTCGAGTACCTTATTGTTACAAAATTTCAAGGTTTTATGACGCTCCAGTAAAAAGTTACAAGCATTTGTATGTTTTAAACTTTGATAGGTGTAGGACGTACCGTATAGAAGCTAGGGCCATTTGAAGTTTTATCAGTGTTTGATTTGGGACTCAAGGGTAGCATAGCTTTGAGCGATAGCTTAAATTGACAAGAGGCTCGAGTGGTTTATTGTTACAAAATTTTAAGGTTTTATGACGCTCCAGTAAAAAGTTACAAGCATTTGTATGTTGCAAACTTTGATAGGTGTAGGACGTACCGTATAGAAGTTGGGGCCTTTGAAGTTTTATCAGTGTTTGATTTGGGACTCAAGGGCAGCTTAGCTTTGAGCGATAGCTTAAATTGACAAGAGGCTCGAGTACTTTATTGTTACAAAATTTCAAGGTTTTATGACGCTCCAGTAAAAAGTTACAAGCATTTGTATGTTGCAAACTTTGATAAGTGTAGGACTTACCGTATAGAAGTTAGGGCCATTTGAAGTTTTATCAGTGTTTGATTTAAGACTCAGGGTAGCATAGCTTTGAGCGATAGCTTAAATTGACAAGAGGCTCGAGTACTTTATTGTTACCAAATTTCAAGGTTTTATGACGCTCCAGTAAAAAGTTACAAGAATTTGTATGTTGGAAACTTTGATAGGTGTAGGACGTACCGTATAGAAGCTAGGGCCAATTGAAGGTTTATCAGTGTTTGATTTGGGACTCAAGGGTAGCATAGCTTTGAGCGATAGCTTACATTGACAAGAGGCTCGAGTAGTTTATTGTTACAAAATTTCAAGGTTTTATGACGCTCTAGTAAAAAGTTACAAGCATTTGTATGTTGCAAACTTTGATAGGTGTAGGACGTACCGTATAGAAGTTGGGGCCTTTGAAGTTTTATCAGTGTTTGATTTGGGACTCAAGGGCAGCTTAGCTTTGAGCGATAGCTTAAATTGACAAGAGGTTCGAGTACCTTATTGTTACAAAATTTCAAGGTTTTATGACGCTCCAGTAAAAAGTTACAAGCATTTGTATGTTTTAAACTTTGATAGGTGTAGGACGTACCGTATAGAAGCTAGGGCCATTTGAAGTTTTATCAGTGTTTGATTTGGGACTCAAGGGTAGCATAGCTTTGAGCGATAGCTTAAATTGACAAGAGGCTCGAGTGGTTTATTGTTACAAAATTTCAAGGTTTTATGACGCTCCAGTAAAAAGTTACAAGCATTTGTATGTTGCAAACTTTGATAGGTGTAGGACGTACCGTATAGGAGTTGGGGCCTTTGAAGTTTTATCAGTGTTTGATTTGGGACTCAAGGGCAGCTTAGCTTTCAGCGATAGCTTAAATTGACAAGAGGTTCGAGTACTTTATTGTTACAAAATTTCAAGGTTTTATGACGCTCCAGTAAAAAGTTACAAGCATTTGTATGTTGCAAATTTTGATAGGTGTAGGACGTACCGTATAGAAGTTAGGGCCATTTGAAGTTTTATCAGTGTTTGAGTTGAGACTCAAGGGTAGCATAGCTTTGAGCGATAGCTTAAATTGACAAGAGGCTCGAGTACTTTATTGTTACAAAATTTCAAGGTTTTATGACGCTCCAGTAAAAAGTTACAAGCATTTGTATGTTGGAAACTTTGATAGGTGTAGGACGTACCCTATAGAGGCTAGGGCCATTTGAAGTTTTATCAGTGTTTGATTTGGGACTCAAGGGTAGCATAGCTTTGAGCGATAGCTTAAATTGACAAGAGGCTCGAGTGGTTTATTGTTACAAAATTTCAAGGTTTTATGACGCTCCAGTAAAAAGTTACAAGCATTTGTATGTTGCAAACTTTGATAGGTGTAGGACGTACCGTATAGAAGTTGGGGCCTTTGAAGTTTTATCAGTGTTTGATTTGGGACTCAAGGGCAGCTTAGCTTTCAGCGATAGCTTAAATTGACAAGAGGTTCGAGTACTTTATTGTTACAAAATTTCAAGGTTTTATGACGCTCCAGTAAAAAGTTACAAGCATTTGTATGTTGCAAACTTTGATAGGTGTAGGACGTACCGTATAGAAGTTGGGGCCATTTGAAGTTTTATCAGTGTTTGAGTTGAGACTCAAGGGTAGCATAGCTTTGAGCGATAGCTTAAATTGACAAGAGGCTCGAGAAGTTTATTGTTACAAAATTTCAAGGTTTTATGACGCTCCAGTAAAAAGTTACAAGCATTTGTATGTTGCAAACTTTGATAGGTGTAGGACGTACCGTATAGAAGTTAGGGCCATTTGAAGTTTTATCAGTGTTTGATTTGGGACTCAAGGGCAGCTTAGCTTTGAGCGATAGCTTAAATTGACAAGAGGTTCGAGTACCTTATTGTTACAAAATTTCAAGGTTTTAAGACGCTCCAGTAAAAAGTTACAAGCATTTGTATGTTTTAAACTTTGATAGGTGTAGGACGTACCGTATAGAAGCTAGGGCCATTTGAAGTTTTATCAGTGTTTGAGTTGAGATTCAAGGGTAGCATAGCTTTGAGCGATAGGTTAAATTGACAAGAGGCTCGAGTACTTTATTGTTACAAAATTTCAAGGTTTTATGACGCTCCAGTAAAAAGTTACAAGCATTTGTATGTTGGAAACTTTGATAGGTGTAGGACGTACCGTATAGAAGCTAGGGCCATTTGAAGTTTTATCAGTGTTTGATTTGGGACTCAAGGGTAGCATAGCTTTGAGCGACAGCTTAAATTGTCAAGAGGCTCGAGTGGTTTATTGTTACAAAATTTCAAGGTTTTATGACGCTCCAGTAAAAAGTTAAAAGCATTTGTATGTTGCAAACTTTGAGAGGTGTAGGACGTACCGTATAGAAGTTGGGGCCTTTGAAGTTTTATCAGTGTTTGATTTGGGACTCAAGGGCAGCTTAGCTTTGAGCGATAGCTTAAATTGACAAGAGGTTCGAGTACTTTATTGTTACAAAATTTCAAGGTTTTATGACGCTCCAGTAAAAAGTTACAAGCATTTGTATGTTGGAAACTTTGATAGGTGTAGGACGTACCGTATAGAAGCTAGGGCCATTTGAAGTTTTTTATCAGTGTTTGATATAGGACTCAAGGGTAGCATAGCTTTGAGCGATAGCTTAAATTGACAAGAGGCTCGAATACTTTATTGTTACAAAATTTCAAGGTTTTATGACGCTCCAGTAAAATTTACAAGCATTTGTATGTTGCAAACTTTGATAGGTGTAGGACGTACCGTATAGAAGTTGGGGCCATTTGAAGTTTTATCAGTGTTTGATTTGGGACTCAAGGGTAGCATAGCTTTGTGCGATAGCTCAAATTGACAAGAGGCTCGAGTAGTTTATTGTTACAAAATTTCAAGGTTTTATGACGCTCCAGTAAAAAGTTACAAGCATTTGTATGTTGGAAACTTTAATAGGTGTAGGACGTACCGTATAGAAGCTAGGGCCATTTGAAGTTTTATCCGTGTTTGATTTGGGACTCAAGGGTAGCATAGCTTTGAGCGATAGCTTCAATTGACAAAAGGCTCGAGTACTTTATTGTTACAAAATTTCAAGGTTTTATGACGCTCCAGTAAAAAGTTACACGCATTTGTATGTTGCAAACTTTGATAGGTGTAGGACGTACCGTATAGAAGTTTGGGCCATTCGAAGATTTATCAGTGTTTGATTTGGGACTCAAGGGTAGCATAGCTTTGAGCGATAGCTCAAATTGACAAGAGGCTCGAGTAGTTTATTGTTACAAAATTTCAAGGTTTTATGACGCTCCAGTAAAAAGTTACAAGCATTTGTATGTTGCAATCTTTGATAGGTGTAGGACGTACCGTATAGAAGTTAGGGCCATTTGAAGTTTTGTCAGTGTTTGATTTGGGACTCAAGGGTAGCATAGCTTTGAGCGATAGCTTAAATTCACAAGAGGCTCGAATAGTTTCTTGTTAAAAAATTTCAAGGTTTTTTGACACTCCAGTAAAAGTTACAAGCATTTGTATGTTGCAAACTTTGGTAGGTGTTGGACGTACGGTATAGAAGCTAGGGCCATTTGAAGATTTATCAGTGTTTGATTTGGGACTCAAGGGTAGCATAGCTTTGAGCGATAGCTCAAATTGACAAGAGGCTCGAGTACTTTATTGTTACAAATTTTCAAGGTTTTATGACGCTCCAGTAAAAAGTTACAAGCATTTGTATGTTGGAAACTTTGATAGGTGTAGGACGTACCGTATAGAAGCTAGGGCCATTTGAAGTTTTATCAGTGTTTGATTTGGGACTCAAGGGTAGCATAGCTTTGAGCGATAGCTTAAATTGACAAGAGGCTCGAGTGGTTTATTGTTACAAAATTGCTAGGTTTTATGACGCTCCAGTAAAAAGTTACAAGCATTTGTATGTTGCAAACTTTGATAGGTGTAGGACGTACCGTATAGAAGTTAGGGCCATTTGAAGTTTTATCAGTGTTTGATTTGAGACTCAAGGGTAGCATAGCTTTGAACGATAGCTTAAAATGACAAGAGGCTCGAGTACTTTATTGTTAGAAAATTTCAAGGTTTTATGACGCTCCAGTAAAAAGTAACAAGCATTTGTATGTTGCAAACTTTGATAGGTGTAGGACGTACCGTATAGAAGTTAGGGCCATTTGAAGTTTTGTCAGTGTTTGATTTGGGACTCAAGAGTAGCATAGCTTTGAGCGATAGCTTAAATTGCCAAGAGGCTCGAGTACTTTATTGTTACAAAATTTCAAGGTTTTATGACGCTCCAGTAAAAAGTTACAAGCATTTGTATGTTGCATACTTTGATAGGTGTAGGACGTACCGTATAGAAGTTAGGGCCATTTGAAGTTTTATCAGTATTTGATTTGGGATTCAAGGGTAGCAGAGCTTTGAGCGATAGCTTAAATTGGCAAGAGGCTCGAGTGGTTTATTGTTACAAAATTTCAAGGTTTAATGACGCTCCAGTAAAAAGTTACAAGCATTTGTATGTTGGAAACTTTAATAGGTGTAGGACGTACCGTATAGAAGCTAGGGCCATTTGAAGTTTTATCCGTGTTTGATTTGGGACTCAAGGGTAGCATAGCTTTGAGCGATAGATTAAATTGACAAAAGGCTCGAGTGGTTTATTGTTACAAAATTTCAAGGTTTTATGACGCTCCAGTAAAAAGTTACAAGCATTTGTATGTTGCAAACTTTGATAGGTGTAGGACGTACCGTATAGAAGTTGGGCCTTTGAAGTTGTGTCAGTGTTTGATTTGGGACTCAAGGGCAGCTTAGCTTTGAGCGATAGCTTAAATTGACAAGAGGTTCGAGTACTTTATTGTTACAAAATTTCAAGGTTTTATGACGCTCCAGTAAAAAGTTACAAGCATTTGTATGTTGGAAACTTTGATAGGTGTAGGACGTACCGTATAGAAGCTAGGGCCATTTGAAGTTTTATCAGTGTTTGATTTAGGACTCAAGGGTAGCATAGCTTTGAGCGATAGCTTAAATTGACAAGAGGCTCGAGTACTTTATTGTTACAAAATTTCAAGGTTTTATGACGCTCCAGTAAAAAGTTACAAGCATTTGTATGTTGGAAACTTTGATAGGTGTAGGACGTACCGTATAGAAGCTAGGGCCATTTGAAGTTTTATCAGTGTTTGATTTAGGACTCAAGGGTAGCATAGCTTTGAGCGATAGCTTAAATTGACAAGAGGCTCGAGTACTTTATTGTTACAAATTTTCAAGGTTTTATGACGCTCCAGTAAAAAGTTACAAGCATTTGTATGTTGGAAACTTTGATAGGTGTAGGACGTACCGTATAGAAGCTAGGGCCATTTGAAGATTTATCAGTGTTTGATTTAGAACTCAAGGGTAGCATAGCTTTGAGCGATAGCTCAAATTGACAAGAGGCTCGAGTACTTTATTGTTACAAATTTTCAAGGTTTTATGACGCTCCAGTAAAAAGTTACAAGCATTTGTATGTTGGAAACTTTGATAGGTGTAGGACGTACCGTATAGAAGCTAGGGCCATTTGAAGTTTTATCAGTGTTTGATTTGGGACTCAAGGGTAGCATAGCTTTGAGCGATAGCTTAAATTGACAAGAGGCTCGAGTGGTTTATTGTTACAAAATTGCTAGGTTTTATGACGCTCCAGTAAAAAGTTACAAGCATTTGTATGTTGCAAACTTTGATAGGTGTAGGACGTACCGTATAGAAGTTAGGGCCATTTGAAGTTTTATCAGTGTTTGATTTGAGACTCAAGGGTAGCATAGCTTTGAACGATAGCTTAAAATGACAAGAGGCTCGAGTACTTTATTGTTAGAAAATTTCAAGGTTTTATGACGCTCCAGTAAAAAGTAACAAGCATTTGTATGTTGCAAACTTTGATAGGTGTAGGACGTACCGTATAGAAGTTAGGGCCATTTGAAGTTTTGTCAGTGTTTGATTTGGGACTCAAGAGTAGCATAGCTTTGAGCGATAGCTTAAATTGCCAAGAGGCTCGAGTACTTTATTGTTACAAAATTTCAAGGTTTTATGACGCTCCAGTAAAAAGTTACAAGCATTTGTATGTTGCATACTTTGATAGGTGTAGGACGTACCGTATAGAAGTTAGGGCCATTTGAAGTTTTATCAGTATTTGATTTGGGATTCAAGGGTAGCAGAGCTTTGAGCGATAGCTTAAATTGGCAAGAGGCTCGAGTGGTTTATTGTTACAAAATTTCAAGGTTTAATGACGCTCCAGTAAAAA
Organism: Clusia tigrina; assembly: GCA_920105625.2. Taxonomy (NCBI): domain Eukaryota; kingdom Metazoa; phylum Arthropoda; class Insecta; order Diptera; family Clusiidae; genus Clusia; species Clusia tigrina. Next base: position 104,317,713 of record OV050033.1, on the reverse strand, counting down.
GTTACAAGCATTTGTATGTTGGAAACTTTAATAGGTGTAGGACGTACCGTATAGAAGCTAGGGCCATTTGAAGTTTTATCCGTGTTTGATTTGGGACTCAAGGGTAGCATAGCTTTGAGCGATAGATTAAATTGACAAAAGGCTCGAGTGGTTTATTGTTACAAAATTTCAAGGTTTTATGACGCTCCAGTAAAAAGTTACAAGCATTTGTATGTTGCAAACTTTGATAGGTGTAGGACGTACCGTATAGAAGTTGGGCCTTTGAAGTTGTGTCAGTGTTTGATTTGGGACTCAAGGGCAGCTTAGCTTTGAGCGATAGCTTAAATTGACAAGAGGTTCGAGTACTTTATTGTTACAAAATTTCAAGGTTTTATGACGCTCCAGTAAAAAGTTACAAGCATTTGTATGTTGGAAACTTTGATAGGTGTAGGACGTACCGTATAGAAGCTAGGGCCATTTGAAGTTTTATCAGTGTTTGATTTAGGACTCAAGGGTAGCATAGCTTTGAGCGATAGCTTAAATTGACAAGAGGCTCGAGTACTTTATTGTTACAAAATTTCAAGGTTTTATGACGCTCCAGTAAAAAGTTACAAGCATTTGTATGTTGGAAACTTTGATAGGTGTAGGACGTACCGTATAGAAGCTAGGGCCATTTGAAGTTTTATCAGTGTTTGATTTAGGACTCAAGGGTAGCATAGCTTTGAGCGATAGCTTAAATTGACAAGAGGCTCGAGTACTTTATTGTTACAAAATTTCAAGGTTTTATGACGCTCCAGTAAAAAGTTACAAGCATTTGTATGTTGCAAACTTTGATAGGTGTAGGACGTACCGTATAGAAGTTAGGGCCATTTGAAGTTTTGTCAGTATTTGATTTGGGATTCAAGGGTAGCATAGCTTTGAGCGATAGCTTAAATTGACAAGTGGCTCGAGTACTTTATTGTTACAAAATTTCAAGGTTTTATGACGCTCCAGTAAAAAGTAACAAGCATTTGTATGTTGCAAACTTTGATAGGTGTAGGACGTACCGTATAGAAGTTGGGGCCATTTGAAGATTTATCAGTGTTTGATTTGGGAATCAAGGGTAACATAGCTTTGAGCGATAGCTTAAATTGACAAGAGGCTCGAGTACTTTATTGTTACAAAATTTCAAGGTTTTATGACGCTCCAGTAATAAGTAACAAGCATTTGTATGTTGCAAACTTTGATAGGTGTAGGACGTACCGTATAGAAGTTAGGACCATTTGAAGTTTTATCAGTATTTGATTTGGGATTCAAGAGTAGCATAGCTTTGAGCGATAGCTTAAATTGACAAGAGGCTCGAGTACTTTATTGTTACAAAATTTCAAGGTTTTATGACGCTCCAGTAAAAAGTTACAAGCATTTGTATGTTGCAAACTTTGATAGGTGTAGGACGTACCGTATAAAAGTTGGGGCCATTTGAAGTTTTATCAGTGTTTGATTTGGGACTCAAGGGTAGCATAGCTTTGAGCGATAGCTCAAATTGACAAGAGGGTCGAGTACTTTATTGTTACAAAATTTCAAGGTTTTATGACGCTCCAGTAAAAAGTTACAAGCATTTGTATGTTGGAAACTTTGATAGGTGTAGGACGTACCGTATAGAAGCTAGGGCCATTTGAAGTTTTATCAGTGTTTGATTTAGGACTCAAGGGTAGCATAGCTTTGAGCGATAGCTTAAATTGACAAGAGGCTCGAGTACTTTATTGTTACAAAATTTCAAGGTTTTATGACGCTCCAGTAAAAAGTTTCAAGCATTTGTATGTTGCAAACTTTGATAGGTGTAGGACGTACCGTATAGAAGTTAGGGCCATTTGAAGTTTTGTCAGTATTTGATTTGGGATTCAAGGGTAGCATAGCTTTGAGCGATAGATTAAATTGACAAAAGGCTCGAGTGGTTTATTGTTACAAAATTTCAAGGTTTTATGACGCTCCAGTAAAAAGTTACAAGCATTTGTATGTTGCAAACTTTGATAGGTGTAGGACGTACCGTATAGAAGTTGGGGCCTTTGAAGTTTTGTCAGTGTTTGATTTGGGACTCAAGGGCAGCTCAGCTTTGAGCGATAGCTTAAATTGACAAGAGGTTCGAGTACTTTATTGTTACAAAATTTCAAGGTTTTATGACGCTCCAGTAAAAAGTTACAAGCATTTGTTTGTTGGAAACTTTGATAGGTGTAGGACGTACCTTATAGAAGCTAGGGCCATTTGAAGTTTTATCAGTGTTTGATTTAGGACTCAAGGATAGCATAGCTTTGAGCGATAGCTTAAATTGACAAGAGGCTCGAATACTTTATTGTTACAAAATTTCAAGGTTTTATGACGCTCCAGTAAAAAGTTACAAGCATTTGTATGTTGGAAACTTTGATAGGTGCAGGACGTACCGTATAGAAGCTAGGGCCATTTGAAGTTTTATCAGTGTTTGATTTAGGACTCAAGGGTAGCATAGCTTTGAGCGATAGCTTAAATTGACAAGAGGCTCGAGTACTTTATTGTTACAAAATTTCAAGGTTTTATGACGCTCCAGTAAAAAGTTTCAAGCATTTGTATGTTGCAAACTTTGATAGGTGTAGGACGTACCGTATAGAAGCTAGGGCCATTTGAAGTTTTATCAGTGTTTGATTTAGGACTCAAGGGTAGCATAGCTTTGAGCGATAGCTTAAATTGACAAGAGGCTCGAGTACTTTATTGTTACAAAATTTCAAGGTTTTATGACGCTCCAGTAAAAAGTTTCAAGCATTTGTATGTTGCAAACTTTGATAGGTGTAGGACGTACCGTATAGAAGTTAGGGCCATTTGAAGTTTTGTCAGTATTTGATTTGGGATTCAAGGGTAGCATAGCTTTGAGCGATAGCTTAAATTGACAAGTGGCTCGAGTACTTTATTGTTACAAAATTTCAAGGTTTTATGACGCTCCAGTAAAAAGTAACAAGCATTTGTATGTTGCAAACTTTGATAGGTGTAGGACGTACCGTATAGAAGTTGGGGCCATTTGAAGATTTATCAGTGTTTGATTTGGGAATCAAGGGTAACATAGCTTTGAGCGATAGCTTAAATTGACAAGAGGCTCGAGTACTTTATTGTTACAAAATTTCAAGGTTTTATGACGCTCCAGTAATAAGTAACAAGCATTTGTATGTTGCAAACTTTGATAGGTGTAGGACGTACCGTATAGAAGTTAGGACCATTTGAAGTTTTATCAGTATTTGATTTGGGATTCAAGAGTAGCATAGCTTTGAGCGATAGCTTAAATTGACAAGAGGCTCGAGTACTTTATTGTTACAAAATTTCAAGGTTTTATGACGCTCCAGTAAAAAGTTACAAGCATTTGTATGTTGCAAACTTTGATAGGTGTAGGACGTACCGTATAAAAGTTGGGGCCATTTGAAGTTTTATCAGTGTTTGATTTGGGACTCAAGGGTAGCATAGCTTTGAGCGATAGCTCAAATTGACAAGAGGGTCGAGTACTTTATTGTTACAAAATTTCAAGGTTTTATGACGCTCCAGTAAAAAGTTACAAGCATTTGTATGTTGGAAACTTTGATAGGTGTAGGACGTACCGTATAGAAGCTAGGGCCATTTGAAGTTTTATCAGTGTTTGATTTAGGACTCAAGGGTAGCATAGCTTTGAGCGATAGCTTAAATTGACAAGAGGCTCGAGTACTTTATTGTTACAAAATTTCAAGGTTTTATGACGCTCCAGTAAAAAGTTTCAAGCATTTGTATGTTGCAAACTTTGATAGGTGTAGGACGTACCGTATAGAAGTTAGGGCCATTTGAAGTTTTGTCAGTATTTGATTTGGGATTCAAGGGTAGCATAGCTTTGAGCGATAGATTAAATTGACAAAAGGCTCGAGTGGTTTATTGTTACAAAATTTCAAGGTTTTATGACGCTCCAGTAAAAAGTTACAAGCATTTGTATGTTGCAAACTTTGATAGGTGTAGGACGTACCGTATAGAAGTTGGGGCCTTTGAAGTTTTGTCAGTGTTTGATTTGGGACTCAAGGGCAGCTCAGCTTTGAGCGATAGCTTAAATTGACAAGAGGTTCGAGTACTTTATTGTTACAAAATTTCAAGGTTTTATGACGCTCCAGTAAAAAGTTACAAGCATTTGTTTGTTGGAAACTTTGATAGGTGTAGGACGTACCTTATAGAAGCTAGGGCCATTTGAAGTTTTATCAGTGTTTGATTTGGGACTCAAGGGTAGCATAGCTTTGAGCGATAGCTTAAATTGACAAGAGGCTCGAGTACTTTATTGTTACAAAATTTCAAGGTTTTATGACGCTCCAGTAAAAAGTTACAAGCATTTGTATGTTGGAAACTTTGATAGGTGCAGGACGTACCGTATAGAAGCTAGGGCCATTTGAAGTTTTATCAGTGTTTGATTTAGGACTCAAGGGTAGCATAGCTTTGAGCGATAGCTTAAATTGACAAGAGGCTCGAGTACTTTATTGTTACAAAATTTCAAGGTTTTATGACGCTCCAGTAAAAAGTTTCAAGCATTTGTATGTTGCAAACTTTGATAGGTGTAGGACGTACCGTATAGAAGTTAGGGCCATTTGAAGTTTTATCAGTATTTGATTTGGGATTCAAGGGTAGCATAGCTTTGAGCGATAGCTTAAATTGACAAGTGGCTCGAGTACTTTATTGTTACAAAATTTCAAGGTTTTATGACGCTCCAGTAAAAAGTAACAAGCATTTGTATGTTGCAAACTTTGATAGGTGTAGGACGTACCGTATAGAAGTTAGGGCCATTTGAAGTTTTGTCAGTGTTTGATTTGGGACTCAAGGGTAGCATAGCTTTAAGCGATAGCTTAAATTGACAAGAGGCTCGAGTACTTTATTGTTACAAAATTTCAAGGTTTTATGACGCTCCAGTAAAAAGTTACAAGCATTTGTATGTTGCAATCTTTGATAGGTGTAGGACGTACCGTATAGAAGTTGGGGCCATTTGAAGATTTATCAGTGTTTGATTTGGGAATCAAGGGTAGCATAGCTTTGAGCGATAGCTTAAATTGACAAGAGGCTCGAGTACTTTATTGTTACAAAATTTCAAGGTTTTATGACGCTCCAGTAATAAGTTACAAGCATTTGTATGTTGCAAACTTTGATAGGTGTAGGACGTACCGTATAGAAGTTAGAGCCATTTGAAGTTTTATCAGTATTTGATTTGGGATTCAAGAGTAGCATAGCTTTGAGTGATAGCTTAAATTGACAAGAGGCTCGAGTACTTTATTGTTACAAAATTTCAAGGTTTTATGACGCTCCAGTAAAAAGTTACAAGCATTTGTATGTTGCAAACTTTGATAGGTGTAGGACGTACCGTATAAAAGTTGGGGCCATTTGAAGTTTTATCAGTGTTTGATTTGGGACTCAAGGGTAGCATAGCTTTGAGCGATAGCTCAAATTGACAAGAGGCTCGAATACTTTATTGTTACAAAATTTCAAGGTTTTATGACGCTCCAGTAAAAAGTTACAAGCATTTGTATGTTGGAAACTTTAATAGGTGTAGGACGTACCGTATAGAAGCTAGGGCCATTTGAAGTTTTATCCGTGTTTGATTTGGGATTCAAGGGTAGCATAGCTTTGAGCTATAGTTTAAATTGACAAAAGGCTCGAGTACTTTATTGTTACAAAATTTCAAGGTTTTATGACGCTCCAGTAAAAAGTTACACGCATTTGAATGTTGCAAACTTTGATAGGTGTAGGACGTACCGTATAGAAGTTTGGGCCATTCGAAGATTTATCAGTTTTTGATTTGGGACTCAAGGGTAGCATAGCTTTGAGCGATAGCTCAAATTGACAAGAGGCTCGAGTACTTTATTGTTACAAAATTTCAAGGTTTTATGACGCTCCAGTAAAAAGTTACAAGCATTTGTATGTTGCAAACTTTGATAGGTGTAGGACGTACCGTATAGAAGTTAGGGCCATTTGAAGTTTTATCAGTGTTTGATTTGGGACTCAAGGGTAGCATAGCTTTGAGCGATAGCTTAAAATGACAAGAGGCTCGAGTACTTTATTGTTAGAAAATTTCAAGGTTTTATGACATCCAGTAAAAAGTTACAAGCATTTGTATATTGCAAACTTTGATAGGTGAAGGACGTACCGTATAGAAGTCAGGGCCATTTGAAGTTTTATCAGTGTTTGATTTGGGACTCAAGGGTAGCATAGCTTTGAGCGATAGGTTAAATTGACAAGTGGCTCGAGTACTTTACTGTTACAAAATTTCAAGGTTTTATGACGCTCCACTAAAAAGTTACAAGCATTTCTATGTTGCAAACTTTGATACGTGTAGGACGTACTGTATAGAAGTTAGGGCCATTTGAAGTTTTATCAGTGTTTGATTTGGGACTCAAGGGTAGCATAGCTTTGAGCGATAGCTTAAATTGAAAAGAGGCTCGAGTACTTTATTGTTACAAAATTTCAAGGTTTTATGACGCTCCAGTAAAAAGTGACAAGCATTTGTATGTTGCAAACTTTGAAAGGTGTAGGACGTACCGTATAGAAGTTAGGGCCATTTGAAGTTTTATCAGTGTTTGATTTGTGACTCAAGGGTAGCATAGGTTTGAGCGATAGCTTAAATTGACAAGAGGCTCGAGTACTTTATTGTTACAAAAATTCAAGGTTTTATGACGCTCCAGTAAAAAGTTACAAGCATTTGTATGTTGCAAACTTTGATAGGCGTAGGACGTACCGCATAGAAGTTGGGGCCATTTGAAGTTTTATCAGTGTTTTATTTGGGACTCAAGGGCAGCATAGCTTTGAGCGATAGCTTAAATTGACAAGAGGCTCGAGTACTTTATTGTTACAAAATTTCAAGGTTTTATGACGCTCCCGTAAAAAGTTACAAGCATTTGTATGTTGGAAACTTTGATAGGTGTAGGACGTACCGTATAGAAGCTAGGGCCATTTGAAGATTTGTCAGTGTTTGATTTGGGACTCAAGAGTAGCATAGCTCTGAGCGATAGCTTAAATTGACAAGAGGCTCGAGTACTTTATTGTTACAAAATTTCAAGGTTTTATGACGCTCCAGTAAAAAGTTACAAGCATTTGTATGTTGCATACTTTGATAGGTGTAGGACGTACCGTATAGAAGTTAGGGCCATTTGAAGTTTTATCAGTATTTGATTTGGGATTCAAGGGTAGCATAGCTTTGAGCGATAGCTTAAATTGACAAGAGGCTCGAGTGGTTTATTGTTACAAAATTTCAAGGTTTTATGACGCTCCAGTAAAAAGTTACAAGCATTTGTATGTTGGAAACTTTAATAGGTGTAGGACGTACCGTATAGAAGCTAGGGCCATTTGAAGTTTTATCCGTGTTTGATTTGGGACTCAAGGGTAGCATAGCTTTGAGCGATAGATTAAATTGACAAAAGGCTCGAGTGGTTTATTGTTACAAAATTTCAAGGTTTTATGACGCTCCAGTAAAAAGTTACAAGCATTTGTATGTTGCAAACTTTGATAGGTGTAGGACGTACCGTATAGAAGTTGGGGCCTTTGAAGTTTTGTCAGTGTTTGATTTGGGACTCAAGGGCAGCTCAGCTTTGAGCGATAGCTTAAATTGACAAGAGGTTCGAGTACTTTATTGTTACAAAATTTCAAGGTTTTATGACGCTCCAGCAAAAAGTTACAAGCATTTGTATGTTGGAAACTTTGATAGGTGTAGGACGTACCGTATAGAAGCTTGGGCCATTTGAAGTTTTATCAGTGTTTGATTTAGGACTCAAGGGTAGCATAGCTTTGAGCGATAGCTTAAATTGACAAGAGACTCGAGTACTTTATTGTTACAAAATTTCAAGGTTTTATGACGCTCCCGTAAAAAGTTACAAGCATTTGTATGTTGGAAACTTTGATAGGTGTAGGACGTACCGTATAGAAGCTAGGGCCATTTGAAGTTTTATCAGTGTTTGATTTAGGACTCAAGGGTAGCATAGCTTTGAGCGATAGCTTAAATTGACAAGAGGCTCGAGTACTTTATTGTTACAAAATTTCAAGGTTTTATGACGCTCCAGTAAAAAGTTTCAAGCATTTGTATGTTGCAAACTTTGATAGGTGTAGGACGTACCGTATAGAAGTTAGGGCCATTTGAAGTTTTATCAGTATTTGATTTGGGATTCAAGGGTAGCATAGCTTTGAGCGATAGATTAAATTGACAAGTGGCTCGAGTACTTTCTTGTTACAAAATTTCAAGGTTTTATGACGCTCCAGTAAAAAGTAACAAGCATTTGTATGTTGCAAACTTTGATAGGTGTAGGACGTACCGTATAGAAGTTAGGGCCATTTGAAGTTTTGTCAGTGTTTGATTTGGGACTCAAGGGTAGCATAGCTTTAAGCGATAGCTTAAATTGACAAGAGGCTCGAGTACTTTATTGTTACAAAATTTCAAGGTTTTATGACGCTCCAGTAAAAAGTTACAAGCATTTGTAAGTTGCAAACTTTGATAGGTGTAGGACGTACCGTTAAGAAGTTGGGGCCATTTGAAGTTTTATCAGTGTTTGATTTGGGACTCAAGGATAGCATAGCTTTGAGCGATAGCTCAAATTGACAAGAGGCTCGCGTACTTTATTGTTACAAAATTTCAAGGTTTTATGACGCTCCAGTAAAAAGTTACAAGCATTTGTATGTTGCAATCTTTGATAGGTGTAGGACGTACCGTATAGAAGTTGGGGCCATTTGAAGATTTATCAGTGTTTGATTTGGGAATCAAGGGTAGCATAGCTTTGAGCGATAGCTTAAATTGACAAGAGGCTCGAGTACTTTATTGTTACAAAATTTCAAGGTTTTATGACGCTCCAGTAATAAGTTACAAGCATTTGTATGTTGCAAACTTTGATAGGTGTAGGACGTACCGTATAGAAGTTAGGGCCATTTGAAGTTTTATCAGTATTTGATTTGGGATTCAAGAGTAGCATAGCTTTGAGTGATAGCTTAAATTGACAAGAGGCTCGAGTACTTTATTGTTACAAAATTTCAAGGTTTTATGACGCTCCAGTAAAAAGTTACAAGCATTTGTATGTTGCAAACTTTGATAGGTGTAGGACGTACCGTATACAAGTTGGGGCCATTTGAAGTTTTATCAGTATTTGATTTGGGATTCAAGAGTAGCATAGCTTTGAGTGATAGCTTAAATTGACAAGAGGCTCGAGTACTTTATTGTTACAAAATTTCAAGGTTTTATGACGCTCCAGTAAAAAGTTACAAGCATTTGTATGTTGGAAACTTTAATAGGTGTAGGACGTACCGTATAGAAGCTAGGGCCATTTGAAGTTTTATCCGTGTTTGATTTGGGACTCAAGGGTAGCATAGCTTTGAGCGATAGTTTAAATTGACAAAAGGCTCGAGTACTTTATTGTTACAAAATTTCAAGGTTTTATGACGCTCCAGTAAAAAGTTACACGCATTTGAATGTTGCAAACTTTGATAGGTGTAGGACGTACCGTATAGAAGTTTGGGCCATTCGAAGATTTATCAGTTTTTGATTTGGGACTCAAGGGTAGCATAGATTTGAGCGATAGCTCAAATTGACAAGAGGCTCGAGTACTTTATTGTTACAAAATTTCAAGGTTTTATGACTCTCCAGTAAAAAGTTACAAGCATTTGTATGTTGCAAACTTTGAAAGGTGTAGGACGTACCGTATAGAAGTTAGGGCCATTTGAAGTTTTATCAGTGTTTGATTTGTGACTCAAGGGTAGCATAGGTTTGAGCGATAGCTTCAATTGACAAGAGGCTCGAGTACTTTATTGTTACAAAAATTCAAGGTTTTATGACGCTCCAGTAAAAAGTTACAAGCATTTGTATGTTGCAAACTTTGATAGGCGTAGGACCTACCGCATAGAAGTTGGGGCCATTTGAAGTTTTATCAGTGTTTTATTTGGGACTCAAGGGCAGCATAGCTTTGAGCGATAGCTTAAATTGACAAGAGGCTCGAGTACTTTATTGTTACAAAATTTCAAGGTTTTATGACGCTCCCGTAAAAAGTTACAAGCATTTGTATGTTGGAAACTTTGATAGGTGTAGGACGTACCGTATAGAAGCTAGGGCCATTTGAAGATTTATCAGTGTTTGATTTGGGACTCAAGGGTAGCATAGCTTTTAGCGATAGCTTAAATTGACAAGAGGCTCGAGTACTTTATTGTTACAAAATTTCAAGGTTTTATGACACTCCAGTAAAAGTTACAAGCATTTGTATGTTGCAAACTTTGGTAGGTGTTGGACGTACCGTATAGAAGTTAGGGCCATTTGAAGTTTTGTCAGTGTTTGATTTGGGACTCAAGGGTAGCATAGCTTTGAGCGATAGCTTAAATTGACAAGAGGCTCGAGTACTTTATTGTTACAAAATTTCAAGGTTTTATGACGCTCCAGTAAAATCTTACAAGCATTTGTATGTTGCAAACTTTGATAGGTGTAGGACGTACGGTATAGAAGTTAGGGCCATTTGAAGATTTATCAGTGTTTGATTTGGGACTCAAGGGTAGCATAGCTTTGAGCGATAGCTCAAATTGACAAGAGGCTCGAGTACTTTAGTGTTACAAATTTTAAAGGTTTTATGACGCTCCAGTAAAAAGTTACAAGCGTTTGTATGTTGGAAACTTTGATAGGTGTAGGACGTACCGTATAGAAGCTAGGGCCATTTGAAGTTTTATCAGTGTTTGATTTGGGACTCAAGGGTAGCATAGCTTTGAGCGATAGCTTAAATTGACAAGAGGCTCGAGTGGTTTATTGTTACAAAATTTCAAGGTTTTATGACGCTCCAGTAAAAAGTAACAAGCATTTGTATGTTGCAAACTTTGATATGTGTAGGACGTACCGTATAGAAGTTAGGGCCATTTGAAGTTTTGTCACTGTTTGATTTGGGACTCAAGAGTAGCATAGCTTTGAGCGATAGCTTAAATTGACAAGAGGCTCGAGTACTTTATTGTTACAAAATTTCAAGGTTTTATGACGCTCCAGTAAAAAGTTACAAGCATTTGTATGTTGCATACTTTGATAGGTGTAGAACGTACCGTATAGAAGTTAGGGCCATTTGAAGTTTTATCAGTATTTGATTTGGGATTCAAGGGTAGCATAGCTTTGAGCGATAGCTTAAATTGACAAGAGGCTCGAGTGGTTTATTGTTACAAAATTTCAAGGTTTTATGACGCTCCAGTAAAAAGTTACAAGCATTTGCATGTTGGAAACTTTAATAGGTGTAGGACGTACCGTATAGAAGCTAGGGCCATTTGAAGTTTTATCCGTGTTTGATTGGGACTCAAGGGTAGCATAGCTTTGAGCGATAGATTAAATTGACAAAAGGCTCGAGTGGTTTATTGTTACAAAATTTCAAGGTTTTATGACGCTCCAGTACAAAGTTACAAGCATTTGTATGTTGCAAACTTTGATAGGCGTAGGACGTACCGCATAGAAGTTGGGGCCATTTGAAGTTTTATCAGTGTTTTATTTGGGACTCAAGGGCAGCATAGCTTTGAGCGATAACTTAAATTGACAAGAGGCTCGAGTACTTTATTGTTACAAAATTTCAAGGTTTTATGACGCTCCCGTAAAAAGTTACAAGCATTTGTATGTTGGAAACTTTGATAGGTGTAGGACGTACCGTATAGAAGCTAGGGCCATTTGAAGATTTATCAGTGTTTGATTTGGGACTCAAGGGTAGCATAGCTTTTAGCGATAGCTTAAATTGACAAGAGGCTCGAGTACTTTATTGTTACAAAATTTCAAGGTTTTATGACACTCCAGTAAAAGTTACAAGCATTTGTATGTTGCAAACTTTGGTAGGTGTTGGACGTACCGTATAGAAGTTAGGGCCATTTGAAGTTTTGTCAGTGTTTGATTTGGGACTCAAGGGTAGCATAGCTTTGAGCGATAGCTTAAATTGACAAGAGGCTCGAGTACTTTATTGTTACAAAATTTCAAGGTTTTATGACGCTCCAGTAAAATCTTACAAGCATTTGTATGTTGCAAACTTTGATAGGTGTAGGACGTACGGTATAGAAGTTCGGGCCATTTGAAGATTTATCAGTGTTTGATTTGGGACTCAAGGGTAGCATAGCTTTGAGCGATAGCTCAAATTGACAAGAGGCTCGAGTACTTTATTGTTACAAATTTTCAAGGTTTTATGACGCTCCAGTAAAAAGTTACAAGCGTTTGTATGTTGGAAACTTTGATAGGTGTAGGACGTACCGTTAAGAAGTTGGGGCCATTTGAAGTTTTATCAGTGTTTGATTTGGGACTCAAGGATAGCATAGCTTTGAGCGATAGCTTAAATTGACAAGAGGCTCGAGTACTTTATTGTTACAAAATTTCAAGGTTTTATGACGCTCCAGTAAAAAGTTTCAAGCATTTGTATGTTGCAAACTTTGATAGGTGTAGGACGTACCGTATAGAAGTTAGGGCCATTTGAAGTTTTATCAGTATTTGATTTGGGATTCAAGGGTAGCATAGCTTTGAGCGATAGATTAAATTGACAAGTGGCTCGAGTACTTTCTTGTTACAAAATTTCAAGGTTTTATGACGCTCCAGTAAAAAGTAACAAGCATTTGTATGTTGCAAACTTTGATAGGTGTAGGACGTACCGTATAGAAGTTAGGGCCATTTGAAGTTTTGTCAGTGTTTGATTTGGGACTCAAGGGTAGCATAGCTTTAAGCGATAGCTTAAATTGACAAGAGGCTCGAGTACTTTATTGTTACAAAATTTCAAGGTTTTATGACGCTCCAGTAAAAAGTTACAAGCATTTGTAAGTTGCAAACTTTGATAGGTGTAGGACGTACCGTTAAGAAGTTGGGGCCATTTGAAGTTTTATCAGTGTTTGATTTGGGACTCAAGGATAGCATAGCTTTGAGCGATAGCTCAAATTGACAAGAGGCTCGCGTACTTTATTGTTACAAAATTTCAAGGTTTTATGACGCTCCAGTAAAAAGTTACAAGCATTTGTATGTTGCAATCTTTGATAGGTGTAGGACGTACCGTATAGAAGTTGGGGCCATTTGAAGATTTATCAGTGTTTGATTTGGGAATCAAGGGTAGCATAGCTTTGAGCGATAGCTTAAATTGACAAGAGGCTCGAGTACTTTATTGTTACAAAATTTCAAGGTTTTATGACGCTCCAGTAATAAGTTACAAGCATTTGTATGTTGCAAACTTTGATAGGTGTAGGACGTACCGTATAGAAGTTAGGGCCATTTGAAGTTTTATCAGTATTTGATTTGGGATTCAAGAGTAGCATAGCTTTGAGCGATAGTTTAAATTGACAAAAGGCTCGAGTACTTTATTGTTACAAAATTTCAAGGTTTTATGACGCTCCAGTAAAAAGTTACACGCATTTGAATGTTGCAAACTTTGATAGGTGTAGGACGTACCGTATAGAAGTTTGGGCCATTCGAAGATTTATCAGTTTTTGATTTGGGACTCAAGGGTAGCATAGATTTGAGCGATAGCTCAAATTGACAAGAGGCTCGAGTACTTTATTGTTACAAAATTTCAAGGTTTTATGACTCTCCAGTAAAAAGTTACAAGCATTTGTATGTTGCAAACTTTGAAAGGTGTAGGACGTACCGTATAGAAGTTAGGGCCATTTGAAGTTTTATCAGTGTTTGATTTGTGACTCAAGGGTAGCATAGGTTTGAGCGATAGCTTCAATTGACAAGAGGCTCGAGTACTTTATTGTTACAAAAATTCAAGGTTTTATGACGCTCCAGTAAAAAGTTACAAGCATTTGTATGTTGCAAACTTTGATAGGCGTAGGACGTACCGCATAGAAGTTGGGGCCATTTGAAGTTTTATCAGTGTTTTATTTGGGACTCAAGGGCAGCATAGCTTTGAGCGATAGCTTAAATTGACAAGAGGCTCGAGTACTTTATTGTTACAAAATTTCAAGGTTTTATGACGCTCCCGTAAAAAGTTACAAGCATTTGTATGTTGGAAACTTTGATAGGTGTAGGACGTACCGTATAGAAGCTAGGGCCATTTGAAGATTTATCAGTGTTTGATTTGGGACTCAAGGGTAGCATAGCTTTTAGCGATAGCTTAAATTGACAAGAGGCTCGAGTACTTTATTGTTACAAAATTTCAAGGTTTTATGACACTCCAGTAAAAGTTACAAGCATTTGTATGTTGCAAACTTTGGTAGGTGTTGGACGTACCGTATAGAAGTTAGGGCCATTTGAAGTTTTGTCAGTGTTTGATTTGGGACTCAAGGGTAGCATAGCTTTGAGCGATAGCTTAAATTGACAAGAGGCTCGAGTACTTTATTGTTACAAAATTTCAAGGTTTTATGACGCTCCAGTAAAATCTTACAAGCATTTGTATGTTGCAAACTTTGATAGGTGTAGGACGTACGGTATAGAAGTTAGGGCCATTTGAAGATTTATCAGTGTTTGATTTGGGACTCAAGGGTAGCATAGCTTTGAGCGATAGCTCAAATTGACAAGAGGCTCGAGTACTTTAGTGTTACAAATTTTAAAGGTTTTATGACGCTCCAGTAAAAAGTTACAAGCGTTTGTATGTTGGAAACTTTGATAGGTGTAGGACGTACCGTATAGAAGCTAGGGCCATTTGAAGTTTTATCAGTGTTTGATTTGGGACTCAAGGGTAGCATAGCTTTGAGCGATAGCTTAAATTGACAAGAGGCTCGAGTGGTTTATTGTTACAAAATTTCAAGGTTTTATGACGCTCCAGTAAAAAGTAACAAGCATTTGTATGTTGCAAACTTTGATATGTGTAGGACGTACCGTATAGAAGTTAGGGCCATTTGAAGTTTTGTCACTGTTTGATTTGGGACTCAAGAGTAGCATAGCTTTGAGCGATAGCTTAAATTGACAAGAGGCTCGAGTACTTTATTGTTACAAAATTTCAAGGTTTTATGACGCTCCAGTAAAAAGTTACAAGCATTTGTATGTTGCATACTTTGATAGGTGTAGGACGTACCGTATAGAAGTTAGGGCCATTTGAAGTTTTATCAGTATTTGATTTGGGATTCAAGGGTAGCATAGCTTTGAGCGATAGCTTAAATTGACAAGAGGCTCGAGTGGTTTATTGTTACAAAATTTCAAGGTTTCATGACGCTCCAGTAAAAAGTTACAAGCATTTGCATGTTGGAAACTTTAATAGGTGTAGGACGTACCGTATAGAAGCTAGGGCCATTTGAAGTTTTATCCGTGTTTGATTGGGACTCAAGGGTAGCATAGCTTTGAGCGATAGATTAAATTGACAAAAGGCTCGAGTGGTTTATTGTTACAAAATTTCAAGGTTTTATGACGCTCCAGTAAAAAGTTACAAGCATTTGTATGTTGCAAACTTTGATAGGCGTAAGACGTACCGCATAGAAGTTGGGGCCATTTGAAGTTTTATCAGTGTTTTATTTGGGACTCAAGGGCAGCATAGCTTTGAGCGATAGCTTAAATTGACAAGAGGCTCGAGTACTTTAGTGTTACAAATTTTAAAGGTTTTATGACGCTCCAGTAAAAAGTTACAAGCGTTTGTATGTTGGAAACTTTGATAGGTGTAGGACGTACCGTATAGAAGCTAGGGCCATTTGAAGTTTTATCAGTGTTTGATTTGGGACTCAAGGGTAGCATAGCTTTGAGCGATAGCTTAAATTGACAAGAGGCTCGAGTGGTTTATTGTTACAAAATTTCAAGGTTTTATGACGCTCCAGTAAAAAGTAACAAGCATTTGTATGTTGCAAACTTTGATATGTGTAGGACGTACCGTATAGAAGTTAGGGCCATTTGAAGTTTTGTCACTGTTTGATTTGGGACTCAAGGGTAGCATAGCTTTGAGCGATAGCTTAAATTGACAAGAGGCTCGAGTACTTTATTGTTACAAAATTTCAAGGTTTTATGACGCTCCAGTAAAAAGTTACAAGCATTTGTATGTTGCATACTTTGATAGGTGTAGGACGTACCGTATAGAAGTTAGGGCCATTTGAAGTTTTATCAGTATTTGATTTGGGATTCAAGGGTAGCATAGCTTTGAGCGATAGCTTAAATTGACAAGAGGCTCGAGTGGTTTATTGTTACAAAATTTCAAGGTTTTATGACGCTCCAGTAAAAAGTTACAAGCATTTGCATGTTGGAAACTTTAATAGGTGTAGGACGTACCGTATAGAAGCTAGGGCCATTTGAAGTTTTATCCGTGTTTGATTGGGACTCAAGGGTAGCATAGCTTTGAGCGATAGATTAAATTGACAAAAGGCTCGAGTGGTTTATTGTTACAAAATTTCAAGGTTTTATGACGCTCCAGTAAAAAGTTACAAGCATTTGTATGTTGCAAACTTTGATAGGCGTAAGACGTACCGCATAGAAGTTGGGGCCATTTGAAGTTTTATCAGTGTTTTATTTGGGACTCAAGGGCAGCATAGCTTTGAGCGATAGCTTAAATTGACAAGAGGCTCGAGTACTTTATTGTTACAAAATTTCAAGGTTTTATGACGCTCCCGTAAAAAGTTACAAGCATTTGTATGTTGGAAACTTTGATAGGTGTAGGACGTACCGTATAGAAGCTAGGGCCATTTGAAGATTTATCAGTGTTTGATTTGGGACTCAAGGGTAGCATAGCTTTTAGCGATAGCTTAAATTGACAAGAGGCTCGAGTACTTTATTGTTACAAAATTTCAAGGTTTTATGACACTCCAGTAAAAGTTACAAGCATTTGTATGTTGCAAACTTTGGTAGGTGTTGGACGTACCGTATAGAAGTTAGGGCCATTTGAAGTTTTGTCAGTGTTTGATTTGGGACTCAAGGGTAGCATAGCTTTGAGCGATAGCTTAAATTGACAAGAGGCTCGAGTACTTTATTGTTACAAAATTTCAAGGTTTTATGACGCTCCAGTAAAATCTTACAAGCATTTGTATGTTGCAAACTTTGATAGGTGTAGGACGTACGGTATAGAAGTTCGGGCCATTTGAAGATTTATCAGTGTTTGATTTGGGACTCAAGGGTAGCATAGCTTTGAGCGATAGCTCAAATTGACAAGAGGCTCGAGTACTTTATTGTTACAAATTTTCAAGGTTTTATGACGCTCCAGTAAAAAGTTACAAGCGTTTGTATGTTGGAAACTTTGATAGGTGTAGGACGTGCCGTATAGAAGCTAGGGCCATTTGAAGTTTTATCAGTGTTTGATTTGGGACTCAAGGGTAGCATAGCTTTGAGCGATAGCTTAAATTGACAAGAGGCTCGAGTGGTTTATTGTTACAAAATTTCAAGGTTTTATGACGCTCCAGTAAAAAGTTACAAGCATTTGTATGTTGCTAACTTTGATATGTGTAGGACGTACCGTATAGAAGTTGGGGCCTTTGAAGTTTTATCAGTGTTTGATTTGGGATTCAAGGGTAGCATAGCTTTGAGCGATAGCTTAAGTTGACAAGAGGCTCGAGTACTTTATTGTTACAAAATTTCAAGGTTTTATGACGCTCCAGTAAAAAGTTACAAGCATTTGCATGTTGGAAACTTTAATAGGTGTAGGACGTACCGTATAGAAGCTAGGGCCATTTGAAGTTTTATCCGTGTTTGATTTGGGACTCAAGGGTAGCATAGCTTTGAGCGATAGATTAAATTGACAAAAGGCTCGAGTGGTTTATTGTTACAAAATTTCAAGGTTTTATGACGCTCCAGTAAAAAGTTACAAGCATTTGTATGTTGCAAACTTTGATAGGTGTAGGACGTACCGTATAGAAGTTGGGGCCTTTGAAGTTTTGTCAGTGTTTGATTTGGGACTCAAGGGCAGCTCAGCTTTGAGCGATAGCTTAAATTGACAAGAGGTTCGAGTACTTTATTGTTACAAAATTTCAAGGTTTTATGACGCTCCAGTAAAAAGTTACAAGCATTTGTATGTTGGAAACTTTGATAGGTGTAGGACGTACCGTATAGAAGCTAGGGCCATTTGAAGTTTTATCAGTGTTTGATTTAGGACTCAAGGGTAGCATAGCTTTGAGCGATAGCTTAAATTGACAAGAGGCTCGAGTACTTTATTGTTACAAAATTTCAAGGTTTTATGACGCTCCCGTAAAAAGTTACAAGCATTTGTATGTTGGAAACTTTGATAGGTGTAGGACGTACCGTATAGAAGCTAGGGCCATTTGAAGTTTTATCAGTGTTTGATTTAGGACTCAAGGGTAGCATAGCTTTGAGCGATAGCTTAAATTGACAAGAGGCTCGAGTACTTTATTGTTACAAAATTTCAAGGTTTTATGACGCTCCAGTAAAAAGTTTCAAGCATTTGTATGTTGCAAACTTTGATAGGTGTAGGACGTACCGTATAGAAGTTAGGGCCATTTGAAGTTTTATCAGTATTTGATTTGGGATTCAAGAGTAGCATAGCTTTGAGCGATAGCTTAAATTGACAAGTGGCTCGAGTACTTTCTTGTTACAAAATTTCAAGGTTTTATGACGCTCCAGTAAAAAGTAACAAGCATTTGTATGTTGCAAACTTTGATAGGTGTAGGACGTACCGTATAGAAGTTAGGGCCATTTGAAGTTTTGTCAGTGTTTGATTTGGGACTCAAGGGTAGCATAGCTTTAAGCGATAGCTTAAATTGACAAGAGGCTCGAGTACTTTATTGTTACAAAATTTCAAGGTTTTATGACGCTCCAGTAAAAAGTTACAAGCATTTGTAAGTTGCAAACTTTGATAGGTGTAGGATGTACCGTATAGAAGTTGGGGCCATTTGAAGTTTTATCAGTGTTTGATTTGGGACTCAAGGGTAGCATAGCTTTGAGCGATAGCTCAAATTGACAAGAGGCTCGAGTACTTTATTGTTACAAAATTTCAAGGTTTTATGACGCTCCAGTAAAAAGTTACAAGCATTTGTATGTTGCAATCTTTGATAGGTGTAGGACGTACCGTATAGAAGTTGGGGCCATTTGAAGATTTATCAGTGTTTGATTTGGGAATCAAGGGTAGCATAGCTTTGAGCGATAGGTTAAATTGACAAGAGGCTCGAGTACTTTATTGTTACAAAATTTCAAGGTTTTATGACGCTCCAGTAATAAGTTACAAGCATTTGTATGTTGCAAACTTTGATAGGTGTAGGACGTACCGTATAGAAGTTAGGGCCATTTGAAGTTTTATCAGTATTTGATTTGGGATTCAAGAGTAGCATAGCTTTGAGTGATAGCTTAAATTGACAAGAGGCTCGAGTACTTTATTGTTACAAAATTTCAAGGTTTTATGACGCTCCAGTAAAAAGTTACAAGCATTTGTATGTTGCAAACTTTGATAGGTGTAGGACGTACCGTATAAAAGTTGGGGCCATTTGAAGTTTTATCAGTGTTTGATTTGGGACTCAAGGGTAGCATAGCTTTGAGCGATAGCTCAAATTGACAAGAGGCTCGAGTAATTTATTGTTACAAAATTTCAAGGTTTTATGACGCTCCAGTAAAAAGTTACAAGCATTTGTATGTTGGAAACTTTAATAGGTGTAGGACGTACCGTATAGAAGCTAGGGCCATTTGAAGTTTTATCCGTGTTTGATTTGGGACTCAAGGGTAGCATAGCTTTGAGCGATAGATTAAATTTACAAAAGGCTCGAGTGGTTTATTGTTACAAAATTTCAAGGTTTTATGACGCTCCAGTAAAAAGTTACAAGCATTTGTATGTTGCTAACTTTGATATGTGTAGGACGTACCGTATAGAAGTTGGGGCCTTTGAAGTTTTATCAGTGTTTGATTTGGGATTCAAGGGTAGCATAGCTTTGAGCGATAGCTTAAGTTGACAAGAGGCTCGAGTACTTTATTGTTACAAAATTTCAAGGTTTTATGACGCTCCAGTAAAAAGTAACAAGCATTTGTATGTTGCACACTTTGATAAGTGTAGGACGTACCGTATAGAAGTTAGGGCCATTTGAAGTTTTGTCAGTGTTTGATTTGGGACTCAAGAGTAGCATAGCTTTGAGCGATAGCTTAAATTGACAAGAGGCTCGAGTACTTTATTGTTACAAAATTTCAAGGTTTTATGACGCTCCAGTAAAAAGTTACAAGCATTTGTATGTTGCATACTTTGATAGGTGTAGGACGTACCGTATAGAAGTTAGGGCCATTTGAAGTTTTATCAGTATTTGATTTGGGATTCAAGGGTAGCATAGCTTTGAGCGATAGCTTAAATTGACAAGAGGCTCGAGTGGTTTATTGTTACAAAATTTCAAGGTTTTATGACGCTCCAGTAAAAAGTTACAAGCATTTGTATGTTGCTAACTTTGATATGTGTAGGACGTACCGTATAGAAGTTGGGGCCTTTGAAGTTTTATCAGTGTTTGATTTGGGATTCAAGGGTAGCATAGCTTTGAGCGATAGCTTAAGTTGACAAGAGGCTCGAGTACTTTATTGTTACAAAATTTCAAGGTTTTATGACGCTCCAGTAAAAAGTTACAAGCATTTGCATGTTGGAAACTTTAATAGGTGTAGGACGTACCGTATAGAAGCTAGGGCCATTTGAAGTTTTATCCGTGTTTGATTTGGGACTCAAGGGTAGCATAGCTCTGAGCGATAGATTAAATTGACAAAAGGCTCGAGTGGTTTATTGTTACAAAATTTCAAGGTTTTATGACGCTCCAGTAAAAAGTTACAAGCATTTGTATGTTGCAAACTTTGATAGGTGTAGGACGTACCGTATAGAAGTTGGGGCCTTTGAAGTTTTGTCAGTGTTTGATTTGGGACTCAAGGGCAGCTCAGCTTTGAGCGATAGCTTAAATTGACAAGAGGTTCGAGTACTTTATTGTTACAAAATTTCAAGGTTTTATGACGCTCCAGTAAAAAGTTACAAGCATTTGTATGTTGGAAACTTTGATAGGTGTAGGACGTACCGTATAGAAGCTAGGGCCATTTGAAGTTTTATCAGTGTTTGATTTAGGACTCAAGGGTAGCATAGCTTTGAGCGATAGCTTAAATTGACAAGAGGCTCGAGTACTTTATTGTTACAAAATTTCAAGGTTTTATGACGCTCCCGTAAAAAGTTACAAGCATTTGTATGTTGGAAACTTTGATAGGTGTAGGACGTACCGTATAGAAGCTAGGGCCATTTGAAGTTTTATCAGTGTTTGATTTAGGACTCAAGGGTAGCATAGCTTTGAGCGATAGCTTAAATTGACAAGAGGCTCGAGTACTTTATTGTTACAAAATTTAAAGGTTTTATGACGCTCCAGTAAAAAGTTTCAAGCATTTGTATGTTGCAAACTTTGATAGGTGTAGGACGTACCGTATAGAAGTTAGGGCCATTTGAAGTTTTATCAGTATTTGATTTGGGATTCAAGAGTAGCATAGCTTTGAGCGATAGCTTAAATTGACAAGTGGCTCGAGTACTTTCTTGTTACAAAATTTCAAGGTTTTATGACGCTCCAGTAAAAAGTAACAAGCATTTGTATGTTGCAAACTTTGATAGGTGTAGGACGTACAGTATAGAAGTTAGGGCCATTTGAAGTTTTGTCAGTGTTTGATTTGGGACTCAAGGGTAGCATAGCTTTAAGCGATAGCTTAAATTGACAAGAGGCTCGAGTACTTTATTGTTACAAAATTTCAAGGTTTTATGACGCTCCAGTAAAAAGTTACAAGCATTTGTATGTTGCAATCTTTGATAGGTGTAGGACGTACCGTATAGAAGTTGGGGCCATTTGAAGATTTATCAGTGTTTGATTTGGGAATCAAGGGTAGCATAGCTTTGAGCGATAGGTTAAATTGACAAGAGGCTCGAGTACTTTATTGTTACAAAATTTCAAGGTTTTATGACGCTCCAGTAATAAGTTACAAGCATTTGTATGTTGCAAACTTTGATAGGTGTAGGACGTACCGTATAGAAGTTAGGGCCATTTGAAGTTTTATCAGTATTTGATTTGGGATTCAAGAGTAGCATAGCTTTGAGTGATAGCTTAAATTGACAAGAGGCTCGAGTACTTTATTGTTACAAAATTTCAAGGTTTTATGACGCTCCAGTAAAAAGTTACAAGCATTTGTATGTTGCAAACTTTGATAGGTGTAGGACGTACCGTATAAAAGTTGGGGCCATTTGAAGTTTTATCAGTGTTTGATTTGGGACTCAAGGGTAGCATAGCTTTGAGCGACAGCTCAAATTGACAAGAGGCTCGAGTACTTTATTGTTACAAAGTTTCAAGGTTTTATGACGCTCCAGTAAAAAGTTACAAGCATTTGTATGTTGGAAACTTTAATAGGTGTAGGACGTACCGTATAGAAGCTAGGGCCATTTGAAGTTTTATCCGTGTTTGATTTGGGACTCAAGGGTAGCATAGCTTTGAGCGATAGATAAAATTTACAAAAGGCTCGAGTGGTTTATTGTTACAAAATTTCAAGGTTTTATGACGCTCCAGTAAAAAGTTACAAGCATTTGTATGTTGCTAACTTTGATATGTGTAGGACGTACCGTATAGAAATTGGGGCCTTTGAAGTTTTATCAGTGTTTGATTTGGGATTCAAGGGTAGCATAGCTTTGAGCGATAGCTTAAGTTGACAAGAGGCTCGAGTACTTTATTGTTACAAAATTTCAAGGTTTTATGACGCTCCAGTAAAAAGTAACAAGCATTTGTATGTAGCAAACTTTGATAAGTGTAGGACGTACCGTATAGAAGTTAGGGCCATTTGAAGTTTTGTCAGTGTTTGATTTGGGACTCAAGAGTAGCATAGCTTTGAGCGATAGCTTAAATTGACAAGAGGCTCGAGTACTTTATTGTTACAAAATTTCAAGGTTTTATGACGCTCCAGTAAAAAGTTACAAGCATTTGTATGTTGCATACTTTGATAGGTGTAGGACGTACCGTATAGAAGTTAGGGCCATTTGAAGTTTTATCAGTATTTGATTTGGGATTCAAGGGTAGCATAGCTTTGAGCGATAGCTTAAATTGACAAGAGGCTCGAGTGGTTTATTGTTACAAAATTTCAAGGTTTTATGACGCTCCAGTAAAAAGTTACAAGCATTTGTATGTTGGAAACTTTAATAGGTGTAGGACGTACCGTATAGAAGCTAGGGCCATTTGAAGTTTTATCCGTGTTTGATTTGGGACTCAAGGGTAGCATAGCTTTGAGCGATAGATCAAATTGACAAAAGGCTCGAGTGGTTTATTGTTACAAAATTTCAAGGTTTTATGACGCTCCAGTAAAAAGTTACAAGCATTTGTATGTTGCAAACTTTGATAGGTGTAGGACGTACCGTATAGAAGTTGGGGCCTTTGAAGTTTTGTCAGTGTTTGATTTCGGACTCAAGGGCAGCTCAGCTTTGAGCGATAGCTTTAATTGACAAGAGGTTCGAGTACTTTATTGTTACAAAATTTCAAGGTTTTATGACGCTCCAGTAAAAAGTTACAAGCATTTGTATGTTGGAAACTTTGATAGGTGTAGGACGTACCGTATAGAAGCTAGGGCCATTTGAAGTTTTATCAGTGTTTGATGTAGGACTCAAGGGTAGCATAGCTTTGAGCGATAGCTTAAATTGACAAGAGGCTCGAGTACTTTATTGTTACAAAATTTCAAGGTTTTATGACGCTCCCGTAAAAAGTTACAAGCATTTGTATGTTGGAAACTTTGATAGGTGTAGGATGTACCGTATAGAAGCTAGGGCCATTTGAAGTTTTATCAGTGTTTGATTTAGGACTCAAGGGTAGCATAGCTTTGAGCGATAGCTTAAATTGACAAGAGGCTCGAGTACTTTATTGTTACAAAATTTCAAGGTTTTATGACGCTCCAGTAAAAAGTTTCAAGCATTTGTATGTTGCAAACTTTGATAGGTGTAGGACGTACCGTATAGAAGTTAGGGCCATTTGAAGTTTTATCAGTATTTGATTTGGGATTCAAGGGTAGCATAGCTTTGAGCGATAGCTTAAATTGACAAGTGGCTCGAGTACTTTATTGTTACAAAATTTCAAGGTTTTATGACGCTCCAGTAAAAAGTAACAAGCACTTGTATGTTGCAAACTTTGATAGGTGTAGGACGTACCGTATAGAAGTTAGGGCCATTTGAAGTTTTATCAGTATTTGATTTGGGATTCAAGGGTAGCATAACTTTGAGCGATAGCTTAAATTGACAAGAGGCTCGAGTGGTTTATTGTTACAAAATTTCAAGGTTTTATGACGCTCCAGTAAAAAGTTACAAGCATTTGTATGTTGGAAACTTTGATAGGTGTAGGACGTACCGTATAGAAGCTAGGGCCATTTGAAGTTTTATCAGTGTTTGATTTAGGACTCAAGGGTAGCATAGCTTTGAGCGATAGCTTAAATTGACAAGAGGCTCGAGTACTTTATTGTTACAAAATTTCAAGGTTTTATGACGCTCCAGTAAAAAGTTTCAAGCATTTGTATGTTGCAAACTTTGATAGGTGTAGGACGTACCGTATAGAAGTTAGGGCCATTTGAAGTTTTATCAGTATTTGATTTGGGATTCAAGGGTAGCATAGCTTTGAGCGATAGCTTAAATTGACAAGTGGCTCGAGTACTTTATTGTTACAAAATTTCAAGGTTTTATGACGCTCCAGTAAAAAGTAACAAGCATTTGTATGTTGCAAACTTTGATAGGTGTAGGACGTACCGTATAGAAGTTAGGGCCATTTGAAGTTTTGTCAGTGTTTGATTTGGGACTCAAGGGTAGCATAGCTTTAAGCGATAGCTTAAATTGACAAGAGGCTCGAGTACTTTATTGTTACAAAATTTCAAGGTTTTATGACGCTCCAGTAAAAAGTTACAAGCATTTGTAAGTTGCAAACTTTGATAAGTGTAGGACGTACCGTATAGAAGTTGGGGCCATTTGAAGTTTTATCAGTGTTTGATTTGGGACTCAAGGGTAGCATAGCTTTGAGCGATAGCTCAACTTGACAAGAGGCTCGAGTACTTTATTGTTACAAAATTTCAAGGTTTTATGACGCTCCAGTAAAAAGTTACAAGCATTTGTATGTTGCAATCTTTGATAGGTGTAGGACGTACCGTATAGAAGTTGGGGCCATTTGAAGATTTATCAGTGTTTGAATTGGGAATCAAGGGAAGCATAGCTTTGAGCGATAGCTTAAATTGACAAGAGGCTCGAGTACTTTATTGTTACAAAATTTCAAGGTTTTATGACGCTCCAGTAATAAGTTACAAGCATTTGTATGTTGCAAACTTTGATAGGTGTAGGACGTACCGTATAGAAGTTAGGGCCATTTGAAGTTTTATCAGTATTTGATTTGGGATTCAAGAGTAGCATAGCTTTGAGTGATAGCTTAAATTGACAAGAGGCTCGAGTACTTTATTGTTACAAAATTTCAAGGTTTTATGACGCTCCAGTAAAAAGTTACAAGCATTTGTATGTTGCAAACTTTGATAGGTGTAGGACGTACCGTATAAAAGTTGGGGCCATTTGAAGTTTTATCAGTGTTTGATTTGGGACTCAAGGGTAGCATAGCTTTGAGCGATAGCTCAAATTGACAAGAGGCTCGAGTACTTTATTGTTACAAAATTTCAAGGTTTTATGACGCTCCAGTAAAAAGTTACAAGCATTTGTATGTTGGAAACTTTAATAGGTGTAGGACGTACCGTATAGAAGCTAGGGCCATTTGAAGTTTTATCCGTGTTTGATTTGGGACTCAAGGGTAGCATAGCTTTGAGCGATAGTTTAAATTGACAAAAGGCTCGAGTACTTTATTGTTACAAAATTTCAAGGTTCTATGACCCTCCAGTAAAAAGTTACACGCATTTGAATGTTGCAAACTTTGATAGGTGTAGGACGTACCGTATAGAAGTTTGGGCCATTCGAAGATTTATCAGTTTTTGATTTGGGACTCAAGGGTAGCATAGCTTTGAGCGATAGCTCAAATTGACAAGAGGCTCGAGTACTTTATTGTTACAAAATTTCAAGGTTTTATGACGCTCCAGTAAAAAGTTACAAGCATTTGTATGTTGGAAACTTTGATAGGTGTAGGACGTACCGTATAGAAGTTAGGGCCATTTGAAATTTTATCAGTGTTTGATTTGGGACTCAAGGGTAGCATAGCTTTGAGCGATAGCTTAAATTGACAAGAGGCTCGAGTGGTTTATTGTTACAAAATTTCAAGGTTTTATGACGCTCCAGTAAAAAGTTACAAGCATTTGTATGTTGGAAACTTTAATAGGTGTAGGACGTACCGTATAGAAGCTAGGGCCATTTGAAGTTTTATCCGTGTTTGATTTGGGACTCAAGGGTAGCATAGCTTCGAGCGATAGATTAAATTGACAAAAGGCTCGAGTGGTTTACTGTTACAAAATTTCAAGGTTTTATGACGCTCCAGTAAAAAGTTACAAGCATTTGTATGTTGCTCACTTTGATATGTGTAGGACGTACCGTATAGAAGTTGGGGCCTTTGAAGTTTTATCAGTGTTTGATTTGGGATTCAAGGGTAGCATAGCTTTGAGCGATAGCTTAAGTTGACAAGAGGCTCGAGTACTTTATTGTTACAAAATTTCAAGGTTTTATGACGCTCCAGTAAAAAGTGACAAGCATTTGTATGTTGCAAACTTTGATATGTGTAGGACGTACCGTATAGAAGTTAGGGCCATTTGAAGTTTTGACAGCGTTTGATTTGGGACTCAAGAGTAGCATAGCTTTGAGCGATAGCTTAAATTGACAAGAGGCTCGAGTACTTTATTGTTACAAAATTTCAAGGTTTTATGACGCTCCAGTAAAAAGTTACAAGCATTTGTATGTTGCATACTTTGATAGGTGTAGGACGTACCGTATAGAAGTTAGGGCCATTTGAAGTTTTATCAGTATTTGATTTGGGATTCAAGGGTAGCATAGATTTGAGCGATAGCTTAAATTGACAAGAGGCTCGAGTGGTTTATTGTTACAAAATTTCAAGGTTTTATGACGCTCCAGTAAAAAGTTACAAGCATTTGTATGTTGGAAACTTTAATAGGTGTAGGACGTACCGTATAGAAGCTAGGGCCATTTGAAGTTTTATCCGTGTTTGATTTGGGACTCAAGGGTAGCATAGCTTTGAGCGATAGATTAAATTGACAAAAGGCTCGAGTGGTTTATTGTTACAAAATTTCAAGGTTTTATGACGCTCCAGTAAAAAGTTACAAGCATTTGTATGTTGCAAACTTTGATAGGTGTAGGACGTACCGTATAGAAGTTGGGGCCTTTGAAGTTTTGTCAGTGTTTGATTTGGGACTCAAGGGCAGCTCAGCTTTGAGCGATAGCTTAAATTGACAAGAGGTTCGAGTACTTTATTGTTACAAAATTTCAAGGTTTTATGACGCTCCAGTAAAAAGTTACAAGCATTTGTATGTTGGAAACTTTGATAGGTGTAGGACGTACCGTATAGAAGCTAGGGCCATTTGAAGTTTTATCAGTGTTTGATTTAGGACTCAAGGGTAGCATAGCTTTGAGCGATAGCTTAAATTGACAAGAGGCTCGAGTACTTTATTGTTACAAAATTTCAAGGTTTTATGACGCTCCCGTAAAAAGTTACAAGCATTTGTATGTTGGAAACTTTGATAGGTGTAGGACGTACCGTATAGAAGCTAGGGCCATTTGAAGTTTTATCAGTGTTTGATTTAGGACTCAAGGGTAGCATAGCTTTGAGCGATAGCTTAAATTGACAAGAGGCTCGAGTACTTTATTGTTACAAAATTTCAAGGTTTTATGACGCTCCAGTAAAAAGTTTCAAGCATTTGTATGTTGCAAACTTTGATAGGTGTAGGACGTACCGTATAGAAGTTAGGGCCATTTGAAGTTTTATCAGTATTTGATTTGGGATTCAAGGGTAGCATAGCTTTGAGCGATAGCTTAAATTGACAAGTGGCTCGAGTGCTTTATTGTTACAAAATTTCAAGGTTTTATGACGCTCCAGTAAAAAGTAACAAGCATTTGTATGTTGCAAACTTTGATAGGTGTAGGACGTACCGTATAGAAGTTAGGGCCATTTGAAGTTTTGTCAGTGTTTGATTTGGGACTCAAGGGTAGCATAGCTTTAAGCGATAGCTTAAATTGACAAGAGGCTCGAGTACTTTATTGTTACAAAATTTCAAGGTTTTATGACGCTCCAGTAAAAAGTTACAAGCATTTGTAAGTTGCAAACTTTGATAGGTGTAGGACGTACCGTATAGAAGTTGGGGCCATTTGAAGTTTTATCAGTGTTTGATTTGGGACTCAAGGGTAGCATAGCTTTGAGCGATAGCTCAAATTGACAAGAAGCTCGAGTACTTTATTGTTACAAAATTTCAAGGTTTTATGACGCTCCAGTAAAAAGTTACAAGCATTTGTATGTTGCAATCTTTGATAGGTGTAGGACGTACCGTATTGAAGTTGGGGCCATTTGAAGATTTATCAGTGTTTGATTTGGGAATCAAGGGTAGCATAGCTTTGAGCGATAGCTTAAATTGACAAGAGGCTCGAGTACTTTATTGTTACAAAATTTCAAGGTTTTATGACGCTCCAGTAATAAGTTACAAGCATTTGTATGTTGCAAACTTTGATAGGTGTAGGACGTACCGTATAGAAGTTAGGGCCATTTGAAGTTTTATCAGTATTTGATTTGGGATTCAAGAGTAGCATAGCTTTGAGTGATAGCTTAAATTGACAAGAGGCTCGAGTACTTTATTGTTACAAAATTTCAAGGTTTTATGACGCTCCAGTAAAAAGTTACAAGCATTTGTATGTTGCAAACTTTGATAGGTGTAGGAAGTACCGTATAAAAGTTGGGGCCATTTGAAGTTTTATCAGTGTTTGATTTGGGACTCAAGGGTAGCATAGCTTTGAGCGATAGCTCAAATTGACAAGAGGCTCGAGTACTTTATTGTTACAAAATTTCAAGGTTTTATGACGCTCCAGTAAAAAGTTACAAGCATTTGTATGTTGGAAACTTTAATAGGTGTAGGACGTACCGTATAGAAGCTAGGGCCATTTGAAGTTTTATCCGTGTTTGATTTGGGACTCAAGGGTAGCATAGCTTTGAGCGATAGTTTAAATTGACAAAAGGCTCGAGTACTTTATTGTTACAAAATTTCAAGGTTTTATGACGCTCCAGTAAAAAGTTACAAGCATTTGTATGTTGCAATCTTTGATAGGTGTAGGACGTACCGTATAGAAGTTGGGGCCATTTGAAGATTTATCAGTGTTTGAATTGGGAATCAAGGGTAGCATAGCTTTGAGCGATAGCTTAAATTGACAAGAGGCTCGAGTACTTTATTGTTACAAAATTTCAAGGTTTTATGACGCTCCAGTAATAAGTTACAAGCATTTGTATGTTGCAAACTTTGATAGGTGTAGGACGTACCGTATAGAAGTTAGGGCCATTTGAAGTTTTATCAGTATTTGATTTGGGATTCAAGAGTAGCATAGCTTTGAGTGATAGCTTAAATTGACAAGAGGCTCGAGTACTTTATTGTTACAAAATTTCAAGGTTTTATGACGCTCCAGTAAAAAGTTACAAGCATTTGTATGTTGCAAACTTTGATAGGTGTAGGACGTACCGTATAAAAGTTGGGGCCATTTGAAGTTTTATCAGTGTTTGATTTGGGACTCAAGGGTAGCATAGCTTTGAGCGATAGCTCAAATTGACAAGAGGCTCGAGTACTTTATTGTTACAAAATTTCAAGGTTCTATGACGCTCCAGTAAAAAGTTACAAGCATTTGTATGTTGGAAACTTTAATAGGTGTAGGACGTACCGTATAGAAGCTAGGGCCATTTGAAGTGTTATCCGTGTTTGATTTGGGACTCAAGGGTAGCATAGCTTTGAGCGATAGTTTAAATTGACAAAAGGCTCGAGTACTTTATTGTTACAAAATTTCAAGGTTCTATGACCCTCCAGTAAAAAGTTACACGCATTTGAATGTTGCAAACTTTGATAGGTGTAGGACGTACCGTATAGAAGTTTGGGCCATTCGAGGATTTATCAGTTTTTGATTTGGGACTCAAGGGTAGCATAGCTTTGAGCGATAGCTCAAATTGACAAGAGGCTCGAGGACTTTATTGTTACAAAATTTCAAGGTTTTATGACGCTCCAGTAAAAAGTTACAAGCATTTGTATGTTGGAAACTTTGATAGGTGTAGGACGTACCGTATAGAAGTTAGGGCCATTTGAAGTTCTATCAGTGTTTGATTTGGGGCTCAAGGGTAGCATAGCTTTGAGCGATAGCTTAAATTGACAAGAGGCTCGAGTGGTTTATTGTTACAAAATTTCAAGATTTTATGACGCTCCAGTAAAAAGTTACAAGCATTTGTATGTTGGAAACTTTAATAGGTGTAGGACGTACCGTGTAGAAGATAGGGCCATTTGAAGTTTTATCCGTGTTTGATTTGGGACTCAAGGGTAGCATAGCTTCGAGCGATAGATTAAATTGACAAAAGGCTCGAGTGGTTTATTGTTACAAAATTTCAAGGTTTTATGACGCTCCAGTAAAAAGTTACAAGCATTTGTATGTTGCTAACTTTGATATGTGTAGGACGTACCGTATAGAAGTTGGGGCCTTTGAAGTTTTATCAGTGTTTGATTTGGGATTCAAGGGTAGCATCGCTTTGAGCGATAGCTTAAGTTGACAAGAGGCTCGAGTACTTTATTGTTACAAAATTTCAAGGTTTTATGACGCTCCAGTAAAAAATAACAAGCATTTGTATGTTGCAAACTTTGATATGTGTAGGACGTACCGTATAGAAGTTAGGGCCATTTGAAGTTTTGACAGTGTTTGATTTGGGACTCAAGAGTAGCATAGCTTTGAGCGATAGCTTAAATTGACAAGAGGCTCGAGTACTTTATTGTTACAAAATTTCAAGGTTTTATGACGCTCCAGTAAAAAGTTACAAGCATTTGTATGTTGCATACTTTGATAGGTGTAGGACGTACCGTATAGAAGATAGGGCCATTTGAAGTTTTATCAGTATTTGATTTGGGATTCAAGGGTAGCATAGCTTTGAGCGATAGCTTAAATTGACAAGAGGCTCGATTGGTTTATTGTTACAAAATTTCAAGGTTTTATGACGCTCCAGTAAAAAGTTACAAGCATTTGTATGTTGGAAACTTTAATAGGTGTAGGACGTACCGTATAGAAGCTAGGGCCATTTGAAGTTTTATCCGTGTTTGATTTGGGACTCAAGGGTAGCATAGCTTTGAGCGATAGCTCAAATTGACAAGAGGCTCGAGTACTTTATTGTTACAAAATTTCAAGGTTTTATGACGCTCCAGTAAAAAGTTACAAGCATTTGTATGTTGCAATCTTTGATAGGTGTAGGACGTACCGTATTGAAGTTGGGGCCATTTGAAGATTTATCAGTGTTTGATTTGGGAATCAAGGGTAGCATAGCTTTGAGCGATAGCTTAAATTGACAAGAGGCTCGAGTACTTTATTGTTACAAAATTTCAAGGTTTTATGACGCTCCAGTAAAAAGTTACAAGCATTTGTATGTTGCAATCTTTGATAGGTGTAGGACGTACCGTATAGAAGTTGGGGCCATTTGAGGATTTATCAGTGTTTGAATTGGGAATCAAGGGTAGCATAGCTTTGAGCGATAGCTTAAATTGACAAGAGGCTCGAGTACTTTATTGTTACAAAATTTCAAGGTTTTATGACGCTCCAGTAATAAGTTACAAGCATTTGTATGTTGCAAACTTTGATAGGTGTAGGACGTACCGTATAGAAGTTAGGGCCATTTGAAGTTTTATCAGTATTTGATTTGGGATTCAAGAGTAGCATAGCTTTGAGTGATAGCTTAAATTGACAAGAGGCTCGAGTACTTTATTGTTACAAAATTTCAAGGTTTTATGACGCTCCAGTAAAAAGTTACAAGCATTTGTATGTTGCAAACTTTGATAGGTGTAGGACGTACCGTATAAAAGTTGGGGCCATTTGAAGTTTTATCAGTGTTTGATTTGGGACTCAAGGGTAGCATAGCTTTGAGCGATAGCTCAAATTGACAAGAGGCTCGAGTACTTTATTGTTACAAAATTTCAAGGTTTTATGACGCTCCAGTAAAAAGTTACAAGCATTTGTATGTTGGAAACTTTAATAGGTGTAGGACGTACCGTATAGAAGCTAGGGCCATTTGAAGTGTTATCCGTGTTTGATTTGGGACTCAAGGGTAGCATAGCTTTGAGCGATAGTTTAAATTGACAAAAGGCTCGAGTACTTTATTGTTACAAAATTTCAAGGTTCTATGACCCTCCAGTAAAAAGTTACACGCATTTGAATGTTGCAAACTTTGATAGGTGTAGGACGTACCGTATAGAAGTTTGGGCCATTCGAAGATTTATCAGTTTTTGATTTGGGACTCAAGGGTAGTATAGCTTTGAGTGATAGCTTAAATTGACAAGAGGCTCGAGTACTTTATTGTTACAAAATTTCAAGGTTTTATGACGCTCCAGTAAAAAGTAACAAGCATTTGTATGTTGCAAACTTTGATATGTGTAGGACGTACCGTATAGAAGTTAGGGCCATTTGAAGTTTTGACAGTGTTTGATTTGGGACTCAAGAGTAGCATAGCTTTGAGCGATAGCTTAAATTGACAAGAGGCTCGAGTACTTTATTGTTACAAAATTTCAAGGTTTTATGACGCTCCAGTAAAAAGTTACAAGCATTTGTATGTTGCATACTTTGATAGGTGTAGGACGTACCGTATAGAAGATAGGGCCATTTGAAGTTTTATCAGTATTTGATTTGGGATTCAAGGGTAGCATAGCTTTGAGCGATAGCTTAAATTGACAAGAGGCTCGAGTGGTTTATTGTTACAAAATTTCAAGGTTTTATGACGCTCCAGTAAAAAGTTACAAGCATTTGTATGTTGGAAACTTTAATAGGTGTAGGACGTACCGTATAGAAGCTAGGGCCATTTGAAGTTTTATCCGTGTTTGATTTGGGACTCAAGGGTAGCATAGCTTTGAGCGATAGATTAAATTGACAAAAGGCTCGAGTGGTTTGTTGTTACAAAATTTCAAGGTTTTATGACGCTCCAGTAAAAAGTTACAAGCATTTGTATGTTGCAAACTTTGATAGGTGTAGGACGTACCGTATAGAAGTTGGGGCCTTTGAAGTTTTGTCAGTGTTTGATTTGGGACTCAAGGGCAGCTCAGCTTTGAGCGATAGCTTAAATTGACAAGAGGTTCGAGAACTTTATTGTTACAAAATTTCAAGGTTTTATGACGCTCCAGTAAAAAGTTACAAGCATTTGTATGTTGGAAACTTTGATAGGTGTAGGACGTACCGTATAGAAGCTAGGGCCATTTGAAGTTTTATCAGTGTTTGATTTAGGACTCAAGGGTAGCATAGCTTTGAGCGATAGCTTAAATTGACAAGAGGCTCGAGTACTTTATTGTTACAAAATTTCAAGGTTTTATGACGCTCCCGTAAAAAGTTACAAGCATTTGTATGTTGGAAACTTTGATAGGTTTAGGACGTACCGTATAGAAGCTAGGGCCATTTGAAGTTTTATCAGTGTTTGATTTAGGACTCAAGGGTAGCATAGCTTTGAGCGATAGCTTAAATTGACAAGAGGATCGAGTACTTTATTGTTACAAAATTTCAAGGTTTTATGACGCTCCAGTAAAAAGTTTCAAGCATTTGTATGTTGCAAACTTTGATAGGTGTAGGACGTACCGTATAGAAGTTAGGGCCATTTGAAGTTTTATCAGTATTTGATTTGGGATTCAAGGGTAGAATAGCTTTGAGCGATAGCTTAAATTGACAAGTGGCTCGAGTACTTTATTGTTACAAAATTTCAAGGTTTTATGACGCTCCAGTAAAAAGTAACAAGCATTTGTATGTTGCATACTTTGATAGGTGTAGGACGTACCGTATAGAAGTTAGGGCCATTTGAAGTTTTGTCAGTGTTTGATTTGGGACTCAAGGGTAGCATAGCTTTAAGCGATAGCTTAAATTGACAAGAGGCTCGAGTACTTTATTGTTACAAAATTTCAAAGTTTTATGACGCTCCAGTAAAAAGTTACAAGCATTTGTAAGTTGCAAACTTTGATAGGTGTAGGACGTACCGTATAGAAGTTGGGGCCATTTGAAGTTTTATGAGTGTTTGATTTGGGACATAAGGGTAGCATAGCTTTGAGCGATAGCTCAAATTGACAAGAGGCTCGAGTACTTTATTGTTACAAAATTTCAAGGTTTTATGACGCTCCAGTAATAAGTTACAAGCATTTGTATTTTGCAAACTTTGATAGGTGTAGGGCGTACCGTATAGAAGTTAGGGCCATTTGAAGTTTTATCAGTATTTGATTTGGGATTCAAGAGTAGCATAGCTTTGAGTGATAGCTTAAATTGACAAGAGGCTCGAGTACTTTATTGTTACAAAATTTCAAGGTTTTATGACGCTCCAGTAAAAAGTTACAAGCATTTGTATGTTGCAAACTTTGATAGGTGTAGGACGTACCGTATAAAAGTTGGGGCCATTTGAAGTTTTATCAGTGTTTGATTTGGGACTCAAGGGTAGCATAGCTTTGAGCGATAGCTCAAATTGACAAGAGGCTCGAGTACGTTATTGTTACAAAATTTCAAGGTTTTATGACGCTCCAGTAAAAAGTTACAAGCATTTGTATGTTGGAAACTTTAATAGGTGTAGGACGTACCGTATAGAAGCTAGGGCCATTTGAAGTTTTATCCGTGTTTGATTTGGGACTCAAGGGTAGCATAGCTTTGAGCGATAGTTTAAATTGACAAAAGGCTCGAGTACTTTATTTTTACAAAATTTCAAGGTTTTATGACGCTCCAGTAAAAAGTTACACGCATTTGAATGTTGCAAACTTTGTTAGGTGTAGGACGTACCGTATAGAAGTTTGGGCCATTCGAAGATTTATCAGTTTTTGATTTGGTACTCAAGGGTAGCATAGCTTTGAGCGATAGCTCAAATTGACAAGAGGCTCGAGTACTTTATTGTTACAAAACTTCAAGGTTTTATGACGCTCCAGTAAAAAGTTACAAGCATTTGTATGTTGGAAACTTTGATAGGTGTAGGACGTACCGTATAGAAGTTAGGGCCATTTGAAGTTTTATCAGTGTTTGATTTGGGACTCAAGGGTAGCATAGCTTTGAGCGATAGCTCAAATTGACAAGAGGCTCGAGTACTTTATTGTTACAAAATTGCTAGATTTTATGACGCTCCAGTAAAAAGTTACAAGCATTTGTATGTTGCAAACTTTGATAGGTGTAGGACGTACCGTATAGAAGTTAGGGCCATTTGAAGTTTTATCAGTGTTTGATTTGAGACTCAAGGGTAGCATAGCTTTGAACGATAGCTTAAATTGACAAGAGGCTCGAGTACTTTATTTTTACAAAATTTCAAGGTTTTATGACGCTCCAGTAAAAAGTTACACGCATTTGAATGTTGCAAACTTTGATAGGTGAAGGACGTACCGTATAGAAGTCAGGGCCATTTGAAGTTTTATCAGTGTTTGATTTGGGACTCAAGGGTAGCATAGCTTTGAGCGATAGGTTAAATTGACAAGTGGCTCGAGTACTTTACTGTTACAAAATTTCAAGGTTTTATGACGCTCCACTAAAAAGTTACAAGCATTTCTATGTTGCAAACTTCGATACGTGTAGGGCGTACTGTATAGAAATTAGGGCCATTTGAAGTTTTATCAGTGTTTGATTTGGGACTCAAGGGTAGCATAGCTTTGAGCGATAGCTTAACTTGAAAAGAGGCTCGAGTACTTTATTGTTACAAAATTTCAAGGTTTTATGACGCTCCAGTAAAAAGTTACAAGCATTTGTATGTTGCAAACTTTGAAAGGTGTAGGACGTACCGTATAGAAGTTAGGGCCATTTGAAGTTTTATCAGTGTTTGATTTGTGACTCAAGGGTAGCATAGGTTTGAGCGATAGCTTAAATTGACAAGAGGCTCCAGTACTTTATTGTTACAAAAATTCAAGGTTTTATGACGCTCCAGTAAAAAGTTACAAGCATTTGTATGTTGCAAACTTTGATAGGCGTAGGACGTACCGCATAGAAGTTGGGGCCATTTGAAGTTTTATCAGTGTTTTATTTGGGACTCAAGGGCAGCATAGCTTGAGCGATAGCTTAAACTGACAAGAGGCTCGAGTACTTTATTGTTACAAAATTTCAAGGTTTTATGACGCTCCCGTAAAAAGTTACAAGCATTTGTATGTTGGAAACTTTGATAGGTGTAGGACGTACCGTATAGAAGCTAGGGCCATTTGAAGATTTATCAGTGTTTGATTTGGGACTCAAGGGTAGCATAGCTTTTAGCGATAGCTTAAATTGACAAGAGGCTCGAGTACTTTATTGTTACAAAATTTTAAGGTTTTATGACACTCCAGTAAAAGTTACAAGCATTTGTATGTTGCAAACTTTGGTAGGTGTTGGACGTACCGTATAGAAGTTAGGGCCATTTGAAGTTTTGTCAGTGTTTGATTTGGGACTCAAGGGTAGCATAGCTTTGAGCGATAGCTTAAATTGACAAGAGGCTCGAATACTTTATTGTTACAAAATTTCAAGGTTTTATGACGCTCCAGTAAAATGTTACAAGCATTTGTATGTTGCAAACTTTGATAGGTGTAGGACGTACGGTATAGAAGTTAGGGCCATTTGAAGATTTATCAGTGTTTGATTTGGGACTCAAGGGTAGCATAGCTTTGAGCGATAGCTCGAATTGACAAGAGGCTCGAGTACTTTATTGTTACAAATTTTCAAGGTTTTATGACGCTCCAGTAAAAAGTTACAAGCGTTTGTATGTTGGAAACTTTGATAGGTGTAGGACGTACCGTATAGAAGCTAGGGCCCTTTGAAGTTTTATCAGTGTTTGATTTGGGACTCAAGGGTAGCATAGCTTTGAGCGATAGCTTAAATTGACAAGAGGCTCGAGTGGTTTATTGTTACAAAATTTCAAGGTTTTATGACGCTCCAGTAAAAAGTTACAAGCATTTGTATGTTGCTAACTTTGATATGTGTAGGACGTACCGTATAGAAGTTGGAGCCTTTGAAGTTTTATCAGTGTTTGATTTGGGACTCAAGGGCAGCTTAGCTTTGAGCGATAGCTTAAATTGACAAGAGGTTCGAGTACTTTATTGTTACAAAATTTCAAGGTTTTATGACGCTCCAGTAAAAAGTTACAAGCATTTGTATGTTGCAATCTTTGATAGGTGTAGGACGTACCGTATTGAAGTTAGGGCCATTTGAAGTTTTGTCAGTGTTTGATTTGGGACTCAAGGGTAGCATAGCTTTGAGCGATAGCTTAAATTCACAAGAGGCTCGAATAGTTTCTTGTTACAAAATTTCAAGGTTTTTTGACGCTCCAGTAAAAAGTTACACGCATTTGAATGTTGCAAACTTTGTTAGGTGTAGGACGTACCGTATAGAAGTTTGGGCCATTCGAAGATTTATCAGTTTTTGATTTGGGACTCAAGGGTAGCATAGCTTTGAGCGATAGCTCAAATTGACAAGAGGCTCGAGTACTTTATTGTTACAAAACTTCAAGGTTTTATGACGCTCCAGTAAAAAGTTACAAGCATTTGTATGTTGGAAACTTTGATAGGTGTAGGACGTACCGTATAGAAGTTAGGGCCATTTGAAGTTTTATCAGTGTTTGATTTGGGACTCAAGGGTAGCATAGCTTTGAGCGATAGCTCAAATTGACAAGAGGCTCGAGTACTTTATTGTTACAAAATTGCTAGATTTTATG
The DNA here is from genome assembly GCA_920105625.2 of Clusia tigrina. Classification (NCBI taxonomy): domain Eukaryota; kingdom Metazoa; phylum Arthropoda; class Insecta; order Diptera; family Clusiidae; genus Clusia; species Clusia tigrina. The sequence goes on along the minus strand of OV050033.1, from coordinate 104,280,123 downwards.
ACGCTCCAGTAAAAAGTTACAAGCATTTGTATGTTGCAAACTTTGATAGGTGTAGGACGTACCGTATAGAAGTTAGGGCCATTTAAAGTTTTATCAGTGTTTGATTTGAGACTCAAGGGTAGCATAGCTTTGAACGATAGCTTAAATTGACAAGAGGCTCGAGTACTTTATTTTTACAAAATTTCAAGGTTTTATGACGCTCCAGTAAAAAGTTACACGCATTTGAATGTTGCAAACTTTGATAGGTGAAGGACGTACCGTATAGAAGTCAGGGCCATTTGAAGTTTTATCAGTGTTTGATTTGGGACTCAAGGGTAGCATAGCTTTGAGCGATAAGTTAAATTGACAAGTGGCTCGAGTACTTTACTGTTACAAAATTTCAAGGTTTTATGACGCTCCACTAAAAAGTTACAAGCATTTCTATGTTGCAAACTTCGATACGTGTAGGGCGTACTGTATAGAAGTTAGGGCCATTTGAAGTTTTATCAGTGTTTGATTTGGGACTCAAGGGTAGCATAGCTTTGAGCGATAGCTTAACTTGAAAAGAGGCTCGAGTACTTTATTGTTACAAAATTTCAAGGTTTTATGACGCTCCAGTAAAAAGTTACAAGCATTTGTATGTTGCAAACTTTGAAAGGTGTAGGACGTACCGTATAGAAGTTAGGGCCATTTGAAGTTTTATCAGTGTTTGATTTGTGACTCAAGGGTAGCATAGGTTTGAGCGATAGCTTAAATTGACAAGAGGCTCGAGTACTTTATTGTTACAAAAATTCAAGGTTTTATGACGCTCCAGTAAAAAGTTACAAGCATTTGTATGTTGCAAACTTTGATAGGCGTAGGACGTACCGCATAGAAGTTGGGGCCATTTGAAGTTTTATCAGTGTTTTATTTGGGACTCAAGGGCAGCATAGCTTTGAGCGATAGCTTAAACTGACAAGAGGCTCGAGTACTTTATTGTTACAAAATTTCAAGGTTTTATGACGCTCCCGTAAAAAGTTACAAGCATTTGTATGTTGGAAACTTTGATAGGTGTAGGACGTACCGTATAGAAGCTAGGGCCATTTGAAGATTTATCAGTGTTTGATTTAGGACTCAAGGGTAGCATAGCTTTTAGCGATAGCTTAAATTGACAAGAGGCTCGAGTACTTTATTGTTACAAAATTTTAAGGTTTTATGACACTCCAGTAAAAGTTACAAGCATTTGTATGTTGCAAACTTTGGTAGGAGTTGGACGTACCGTATAGAAGTTAGGGCCATTTGAAGTTTTGTCAGTGTTTGATTTGGGACTCAAGGGTAGCATAGCTTTGAGCGATAGCTTAAATTGACAAGAGGCTCGAATACTTTATTGTTACAAAATTTCAAGGTTTTATGACGCTCCAGTAAAATGTTACAAGCATTTGTATGTTGCAAACTTTGATAGGTGTAGGACGTACGGTATAGAAGTTAGGGCCATTTGAAGATTTATCAGTGTTTGATTTGGGACTCAAGGGTAGCATAGCTTTGAGCGATAGCTCGAATTGACAAGAGGCTCGAGTACTTTATTGTTACAAATTTTCAAGGTTTTATGACGCTCCAGTAAAAAGTTACAAGCGTTTGTATGTTGGAAACTTTGATAGGTGTAGGACGTACCGTATAGAAGCTAGGGCCCTTTGAAGTTTTATCAGTGTTTGATTTGGGACTCAAGGGTAGCATAGCTTTGAGCGATAGCTTAAATTGACAAGAGGCTCGAGTGGTTTATTGTTACAAAATTTCAAGGTTTTATGACGCTCCAGTAAAAAGTTACAAGCATTTGTATGTTGCTAACTTTGATATGTGTAGGACGTACCGTATAGAAGTTGGAGCCTTTGAAGTTTTATCAGTGTTTGATTTGGGACTCAAGGGCAGCTTAGCTTTGAGCGATAGCTTAAATTGACAAGAGGTTCGAGTACTTTATTGTTACAAAATTTCAAGGTTTTATGACGCTCCAGTAAAAAGTTACAAGCATTTGTATGTTGCAATCTTTGATAGGTGTAGGACGTACCGTATTGAAGTTAGGGCCATTTGAAGTTTTGTCAGTGTTTGATTTGGGACTCAAGGGTAGCATAGCTTTGAGCGATAGCTTAAATTCACAAGAGGCTCGAATAGTTTCTTGTTACAAAATTTCAAGGTTTTTTGACGCTCCAGTAAAAAGTTACAAGCATTTGTATGTTGCAAACTTTGATAGGTGTAGGACGTACCGTATAGAAGTTGGGGCCATTTGAAGTTTTATCAGTGTTTGATTTGGGACTCAAGGGTAGCATAGCTTTGAGCGATAGCTTAAATTTACAAGAGTCTCGAGTACTTTATTGTTACAAAATTTCAAGGTTTTATGACGCTCCAGTAATAAGTTACAAGCATTTGTATGTTGCAAACTTTGATAGGTGTGGGATGTACCGTTTAGAAGTTAGGGCCATTTGAAGTTTTATCAGTGTTTGATTTGGGACTCAAGGGTAGCATAGCTTTGAGCGATAGCTTAAGTTGACAAGAGGCTCGAGTACTTTATTGTTACAAAATTTCAAGGTTTTATGACGCTCCAGTAAAAAGTAACAAGCATTTGTATGTTGCAAACTTTGATAGGTGTAGGACGTACCGTATAGAAGTTAGGGCCATTTGAAGTTTTGTCAGTGTTTGATTTGGGACTCAAGAGTAGCATAGCTTTGAGCGATAGCTTAAATTGACAAGAGGCTCGAGTACTTTATTGTTACAAAATTTTAAGGTTTTATGACGCTCCAGTAAAAAGTTACAAGCATTTGTATGTTGCAAACTTTGATAGGTGTAGGACGTACCGTATAGAAGTTGGGGCCTTTGAAGTTTTGTCAGTGTGTGATTTGGGACTCAAGGGCAGCTTAGCTTTGAGCGATAGCTTAAATTGACAAGAGGTTCGAGTACTTTATTGTTACAAAATTTCAAGGTTTTATGACGCTCCAGTAAAAAGTTTCAAGCATTTGTGTGTTGCAAACTTTGATAGGTGTAGGACGTACCGTATAGAAGTTAGGGCCATTTGAAGTTTTATCAGTGTTTGATTTAGGACTCAAGGGTAGCATAGCTTTGAGCGATAGCTTAAATTGACAAGAGGCTCGAGTACTTTATTGTTACAAAATTTCAAGGTTTTATGACGCTCCAGTAAAAAGTTACAAGCATTTGTATGTTGGAAACTTTGATAGGTGTCGGACGTACCGTATAGAAGCTAGGGCCATTTGAAGTTTTATCAGTGTTTGATTTAGGACTCAAGGGTAGCATAGCTTTGAGCGATAGCTTAAATTGACAAGAGGCTCGAGTACTTTATTGTTACAAAATTTCAAGGTTTTATGACGCTCCAGTAAAAAGTTTCAAGCATTTGTATGTTGCAAACTTTGATAGGTGTAGGACGTACCGTATAGAAGTTAGGGCCATTTGAAGTTTTATCTGTATTTGATTTGGGATTCAAGGGTAGCATAGCTTTGAGCGATAACTTAAATTGACAAGTGGCTCGAGTACTTTATTGTTACAAAATTTCAAGGTTTTATGACGCTCCAGTAAAAAGTAACAAGCATTTGTATGTTGCAAACTTTGATAGGTGTAGGACGTACCGTATAGAAGTTAGGGCCATTTGAAGTTTTGTCAGTGTTTGATTTGGGACTCAAGGGTAGCATAGCTTTGAGCGATAGCTTAAATTGACAAGAGGCTCGAGTACTTTATTGTTACAAAATTTCAAGGTTTTATGACGCTCCAGTAAGAAGTTACAAGCATTTGTATGTTGCAAACTTTGATAGGTGTAGGACGTACCGTATAGAAGTTGGGGCCATTTGAAGTTTTATCAGTGTTTGATTTGGGACTCAAGGGCAGCATAGCTTGCAGCGATAGCTTAAATTGACAAGAGGCTCGAGTACTTTATTGTTACAAAATTTCAAGATTTTATGACGCTCCAGTAAAAAGTTACAAGAATTTGTATGTTGCAAACTTTGATAGGTGTAGGACGTACCGTATAGAAGCTAGGGCCATTTAAAGTTTTGTCAGTGTTTGATTTGGGACTCAAGTGTAGCATCGCTTTGAGCGATAGCTTAAATTGACAAGAGGCTCGAGTACTTTATTGTTACAAAATTTCAAGGTTTTATGACGCTCCAGTAAAAAGTTACAAGCATTTGTATTTTGCAAACTTTGATAGGTGTAGGACGTACCGTATATAAGTTGGGGCCATTTGAAGTTTTGTCAGTGTTTGATTTGGGACTCAAGGGTAGCATAGCTTTGAGCGATAGCTTAAATTGACAAGAGGCTCGAGTACTTTATTGTTACAAAATTTCAAGGTTTTATGACGCTCCAGTAAAAAGTTACAAGCATTTGTATGCTGCAAACTTTGATAGGTGTAGGACGTACAGTATAGAAGCTAGGGCCATTTGAAGATTTATCAGTGTTTGATTTGGGACTCAAGGGTAGCATAGCTTTGAGCGATAGCTTAAATTGACCAGAGGCTCGAGTACTTTATTGTTACAAAATTTCAAGGTTTTATGACACTCCAGTAAAAAGTTACAAGCATTTGTATGTTGCAAACTTTGGTAGGTGTAGGACGTACCGTATAGAAGTTACGGCAATTTGAAGTTTTGTCAGTGTTTGATTTGGGACTCAAGGGTAGAATAGCTTTGAGCGATAGCTTAAATTGACAAGATGCTCGAGTACTTTATTGTTACAAAATTTCAAGGTTTTATGACACTCCAGTAAAAAGTTACAAGCATTTGTATGTTGCAAACTTTGATAGGTGTAGGACGTACCGTATAGAAGCTAGGGCCATTTGAAGTTTTATCAGTGTTTGATTTGGGACTCAAGGGTAGCATATCTTTGAGCGATAGCTTAAATTGACAAGAGGCTCGAGTACCGTTTTTTGGCGCTCCAGTAAAAAGTTACAAGCATTTGTATGTTGCAAATTTTGATAGGTGTAGGACGTACCGTATATAAGTTAGGGCTATTTGAATTTTAATCAGTGTTTGATTTGGGACTCAAGGGTAGCATAGCTTTGAGCGATAGCTTAAATTGACAAGAGGCTCGAGTACTTTATTGTTACAAAATTTCAAGGTTTTATGACGCTCCAGTAAAAAGTTACAAGCATTTATATGTTGCAAACTTTGATAGGTGTAGGACGTACCGTATAGAAGTTAGTGCCATTTGAAGTTTTATCTGTGTTTGATTTGGGACTCAAGGGTAGCATAGCTTGGAGCGATAGCTTAAATTGACAAGAGGCTCGTGTACTTTATTGTTACAAAATTTCAAGGTTTTATGACGCTCAAGTAAAAAGTTACAAGCATTTGTATGTTGAAAACTTTGATAGGTGTAGGGCGTACCGTATAGAAGTTGGGGCCATTTGAAGTTTTGTCAGTGTTTGATTTGAGACTCAAGGGTAGCATAGCTTTGAGCGATAGCTTAAATTGACAAGTGCCTCGAGTCTTAATTGTTACAATATTTCAAGGTTTTATGACACTCCAGTAAAAAGTTACAAGCATTTGTATGTTGCTAACTTTGATAGGTGTACGACGTACCGTATATAAGTTAGGGCCATTTGAAGTTTTATCAGTGTTTGATTTGGGACTCAAGGGTAGCATATCTTTGAGCGATAGCTTAAATTGACAAGAGGCTCGAGTACTTTATTGATACAAAATTTCAAGGTTTTATGACGCTCCAGTAAAAAGTTACAAGCATTTGTATGGTGCAAACTTTGATAGGTGAAGGACGTACCGTATAGAAGTTAGGGCCATTTGAAGTTTTATCAGTGTTTGCTTTGGGACTCAAGGGTAGTATAGCTTTGAGCGATAGGTTAAATTGACAAGAGGCTCGAGTACTTTATTGTTAGAAATTTTCAAGGTTTTATGACGCTCCAGTAAAAAGTTACAAGCATTTGTATGTTGCAAACTTTGATAGGTGAAGGACGTACCGTATAGAAGTTAGGGCCATTTCAAGTTTTATCAGTGTTTGATTTGGGACTCAAGGGTAGCATAGCTTTGAGCGATAGGTTAAATTGACAAGAGGCTCGAGTACTTTACTGTTACAAAATTTCAAGGTTTTATGACGCTCCACTAAAAAGTTACAAGCATTTCTATGTTGCAAACTTTGATACGTGTAGGACGTACTGTATAGAAGTTAGGGCCATTTGAAGTTTTATCAGTGTTTGATTTGGGACTCAAGGGTAGCATAGCTTTGAGCGATAGCTTAAATTGAAAAGAGGCTCGAGTACTTTATTGTTCCAAAATTTCAAGGTTACAAGCATTTGTATGTTGCAAACTTTGATAGGTGTAGGACGTACCGTATAGAAGTTAGGGCCATTTGAAGTTTTATCAGTATTTGCTTTGGGACTCAAGGGTAGCATATCTTTGAGCGATAGCTTAAATTGACAAGAGGCTCGAGTACTTTATTGATACAAAATTTCAAGGTTTTATGACGCTCCAGTAAAAAGTTACAAGCATTTGTATGGTGCAAACTTTGATAGGTGAAGAACGTACCGTATAGAAGTTAGGGCCATTTGAAGTTTTTTCAGTGTTTGCTTTGGGACTCAAGGGTAGAATACCTTTGAGCGATAGCTTAAATTGACAAGAGGCTACAGTACTTTATTGTTACAAATTTTCAAAGTTTTATGACGCTCCAGTAAAAAGTTACAAGCGTTTGTGTGTTGCAAACTTTCATAGGTGTAGGACGTACCGCATAGAAGTTAGGGCCATTTGAAGTTTTATCAGTGTTTGCGTTGGGACTCAAGGGTAGCATGGCTTTGAGCGATAGCTTAAATTGACAAGTGGCTCAAGTACTTTATTGATACAAAATTTCAAGGTTTTATGACGCTCCAGTAAAAAGTTACAAGCATTTGTATGTTGCTAACGTTGATAGGTGTAGGACGTACCGTATAGAAGTTAGGGCCATTTGAATTTTTATCAGTGTTTGATTTGGGACTCAAGGGTAGCATAGCTTTGAGCGATAGCTTAAATTGACAAGAGGCTCGAGTACTTTATTGTTACAAAATTTCAAGGTTTTATGACACTCCAGTAAAAAGTTACAAGCATTTGTATGTTGCAAACTTTGATAGGTGTAGGGCGTACCGTATAGAAGTTGGGGCTATTTGAAGTTTTGTCAGTGTTTGATTTGAGACTCAAGGGTAGCATAGCTTTGAGCGATAGCTTAAATTGACAAGTGCCTCGAGTCTTAATTGTTACAATATTTCAAGGTTTTATGACACTCCAGTAAAAAGTTACAAGCATTTGTATGTTGCTAACTTTGATAGGTGTACGACGTACCGTATATAAGTTAGGGCCATTTGAAGTTTTATCAGTGTTTGATTTGGGACTCAAGGGTAGCATATCTTTGAGCGATAGCTTAAATTGACAAGAGGCTCGAGTACTTTATTGATACAAAATTTCAAGGTTTTATGACGCTCCAGTAAAAAGTTACAAGCATTTGTATGGTGCAAACTTTGATAGGTGAAGGACGTACCGTATAGAAGTTAGGGCCATTTGAAGTTTTATCAGTGTTTGCTTTGGGACTCAAGGGTAGTATAGCTTTGAGCGATAGGTTAAATTGACAAGAGGCTCGAGTACTTTATTGTTAGAAATTTTCAAGGTTTTATGACGCTCCAGTAAAAAGTTACAAGCATTTGTATGTTGCAAACTTTGATAGGTGAAGGACGTACCGTATAGAAGTTAGGGCCATTTGAAGTTTTATCAGTGTTTGATTTGGGACTCAAGGGTAGCATAGCTTTGAGCGATAGGTTAAATTGACAAGAGGCTCGAGTACTTTACTCTTACAAAATTTCAAGGTTTTATGACGCTCCACTAAAAAGTTACAAGCATTTCTATGTTGCAAACTTTGATACGTGTAGGACGTACTGTATAGAAGTTAGGGCCATTTGAAGTTTTATCAGTGTTTGATTTGGGACTCAAGGGTAGCATAGCTTTGAGCGATAGCTTAAATTGAAAAGAGGCTCGAGTACTTTATTGTTCCATAATTTCAAGGTTACAAGCATTTGTATGTTGCAAACTTTGATAGGTGTAGGACGTACCGTATAGAAGTTAGGGCCATTTGAAGTTTTATCAGTATTTGCTTTGGGACTCAAGGGTAGCATATCTTTGAGCGATAGCTTAAATTGACAAGAGGCTCGAGTACTTTATTGATACAAAATTTCAAGGTTTTATGACGCTCCAGTAAAAAGTTACAAGCATTTGTATGGTGCAAACTTTGATAGGTGAAGAACGTACCGTATAGAAGTTAGGGCCATTTGAAGTTTTTTCAGTGTTTGCTTTGGGACTCAAGGGTAGAATACCTTTGAGCGATAGCTTAAATTGACAAGAGGCTACAGTACTTTATTGTTACAAATTTTCAAAGTTTTATGACGCTCCAGTAAAAAGTTACAAGCGTTTGTGTGTTGCAAACTTTCATAGGTGTAGGACGTACCGCATAGAAGTTAGGGCCATTTGAAGTTTTATCAGTGTTTGCGTTGGGACTCAAGGGTAGCATGGCTTTGAGCGATAGCTTAAATTGACAAGTGGCTCAAGTACTTTATTGATACAAAATTTCAAGGTTTTATGACGCTCCAGTAAAAAGTTACAAGCATTTGTATGTTGCTAACGTTGATAGGTGTAGGACGTACCGTATAGAAGTTAGGGCCATTTGAATTTTTATCAGTGTTTGATTTGGGACTCAAGGGTAGCATAGCTTTGAGCGATAGCTTAAATTGACAAGAGGCTCGAGTACTTTATTGTTACAAAATTTCAAGGTTTTATGACACTCCAGTAAAAAGTTACAAGCATTTGTATGTTGCAAACTTTGATAGGTGTAGGGCGTACCGTATAGAAGTTGGGGCCATTTGAAGTTTTGTCAGTGTTTGATTTGAGACTCAAGGGTAGCATAGCTTTGAGCGATAGCTTAAATTGACAAGTGCCTCGAGTCTTAATTGTTACAATATTTCAAGGTTTTATGACACTCCAGTAAAAAGTTACAAGCATTTGTATGTTGCTAACTTTGATAGGTGTACGACGTACCGTATATAAGTTAGGGCCATTTGAAGTTTTATCAGTGTTTGATTTGGGACTCAAGGGTAGCATATCTTTGAGCGATAGCTTAAATTGACAAGAGGCTCGAGTACTTTATTGATACAAAATTTCAAGGTTTTATGACGCTCCAGTAAAAAGTTACAAGCATTTGTATGGTGCAAACTTTGATAGGTGAAGGACGTACCGTATAGAAGTTAGGGCCATTTGAAGTTTTATCAGTGTTTGCTTTGGGACTCAAGGGTAGTATAGCTTTGAGCGATAGGTTAAATTGACAAGAGGCTCGAGTACTTTATTGTTAGAAATTTTCAAGGTTTTATGACGCTCCAGTAAAAAGTTACAAGCATTTGTATGTTGCAAACTTTGATAGGTGAAGGACGTACCGTATAGAAGTTAGGGCCATTTGAAGTTTTATCAGTGTTTGATTTGGGACTCAAGGGTAGCATAGCTTTGAGCGATAGGTTAAATTGACAAGAGGCTCGAGTACTTTACTATTACAAAATTTCAAGGTTTTATGACGCTCCACTAAAAAGTTACAAGCATTTCTATGTTGCAAACTTTGATACGTGTAGGACGTACTGTATAGAAGTTAGGGCCATTTGAAGTTTTATCAGTGTTTGATTTGGGACTCAAGGGTAGCATAGCTTTGAGCGATAGCTTAAATTGAAAAGAGGCTCGAGTACTTTATTGTTCCATAATTTCAAGGTTACAAGCATTTGTATGTTGCAAACTTTGATAGGTGTAGGACGTACCGTATAGAAGTTAGGGCCATTTGAAGTTTTATCAGTATTTGCTTTGGGACTCAAGGGTAGCATATCTTTGAGCGATAGCTTAAATTGACAAGAGGCTCGAGTACTTTATTGATACAAAATTTCAAGGTTTTATGACGCTCCAGTAAAAAGTTACAAGCATTTGTATGGTGCAAACTTTGATAGGTGAAGAACGTACCGTATAGAAGTTAGGGCCATTTGAAGTTTTTTCTGTGTTTGCTTTGGGACTCAAGGGTAGAATACCTTTGAGCGATAGCTTAAATTGACAAGAGGCTACAGTACTTTATTGTTACAAATTTTCAAAGTTTTATGACGCTCCAGTAAAAAGTTACAAGCGTTTGTGTGTTGCAAACTTTCATAGGTGTAGGACGTACCGCATAGAAGTTAGGGCCATTTGAAGTTTTATCAGTGTTTGCGTTGGGACTCAAGGGTAGCATGGCTTTGAGCGATAGCTTAAATTGACAAGTGGCTCAAGTACTTTATTGATACAAAATTTCAAGGTTTTATGACGCTCCAGTAAAAAGTTACAAGCATTTGTATGTTGCTAACGTTGATAGGTGTAGGACGTACCGTATAGAAGTTAGGGCCATTTGAATTTTTATCAGTGTTTGATTTGGGACTCAAGGGTAGCATAGCTTTGAGCGATAGCTTAAATTGACAAGAGGCTCGAGTACTTTATTGTTACAAAATTTCAAGATTTTATGACGCTCCAGTAAAAAGTTACAAGAATTTGTATGTTACAAACTTTGATAGGTGTAGGACGTACCGTATAGAAGCTAGGGCCATTTAAAGTTTTGTCAGTGTTTGATTTGGGACTCAAGTGTAGCATCGCTTTGAGCGATAGCTTAAATTGACAAGAGGCTCGAGTACTTTATTGTTACAAAATTTCAAGGTTTTATGACGCTCCAGTAAAAAGTTACAAGCATTTGTATGTTGCTAACGTTGATAGGTGTAGGACGTACCGTATAGAAGTTAGGGCCATTTGAATTTTTATCAGTGTTTGATTTGGGACTCAAGGGTAGCATAGCTTTGAGCGATAGCTTAAATTGACAAGAGGCTCGAGTACTTTATTGTTACAAAATTTCAAGATTCAAGGGACTCAAGGGTAGCATAGCTTTGAGCGATAGCTTAAATTGACAAGAGGCTCGAGTACTTTATTGTTACAAAATTTCAAGGTTTTATGACGCTCCACTAAAAAGTTACAAGCATTTCTATGTTGCAAACTTTGATACGTGTAGGACGTACTGTATAGAAGTTAGGGCCATTTGAAGTTTTATCAGTGTTTGCTTTGGGACTCAAGGGTAGAATAGCTTTGAGCGATAGCTTAAATTGAAAAGAGGCTACAGTACTTTATTGTTACAAATTTTCAAAGTTTTATGACGCTCCAGTAAAAAGTTACAAGCGTTTGTGTGTTGCAAACTTTCATAGGTGTAGGACGTACCGCATAGAAGTTAGGGCCATTTGAAGTTTTATCAGTGTTTGCGTTGGGACTCAAGGGTAGCATGGCTTTGAGCGATAGCTTAAATTGACAAGTGGCTCAAGTACTTTATTGATACAAAATTTCAAGGTTTTATGACGCTCCAGTAAAAAGTTACAAGCATTTGTATGTTGCTAACGTTGATAGGTGTAGGACGTACCGTATAGAAGTTAGGGCCATTTGAATTTTTATCAGTGTTTGATTTGGGACTCAAGGGTAGCATAGCTTTGAGCGATAGCTTAAATTGACAAGAGGCTCGAGTACTTTATTGTTACAAAATTTCAAGATTTTATGACGCTCCAGTAAAAAGTTACAAGAATTTGTATGTTACAAACTTTGATAGGTGTAGGACGTACCGTATAGAAGCTAGGGCCATTTAAAGTTTTGTCAGTGTTTGATTTGGGACTCAAGTGTAGCATCGCTTTGAGCGATAGCTTAAATTGACAAGAGGCTCGAGTACTTTATTGTTACAAAATTTCAAGGTTTTATGACGCTCCAGTAAAAAGTTACAAGCATTTGTATTTTGCAAACTTTGATAGGTGTAGGACGTACCGTATATAAGTTGGGGCCATTTGAAGTTTTATCAGTGTTTGATTTGGGACACAAGGGCAGAATAGCTTTGAGCGATAGCTTAAATTGAAAAGAGGCTCGAGTACTTTATTGTTACAAAATTTCAAGGTTTTATGACGCTCCAGTAAAAAGTTACAAGCATTTGTATGCTGCAAACTTTGATAGGTGTAGGACGTACAGTATAGAAGCTAGGGCCATTTGAAGTTTTATCAGTGTTTGATTTGGGACTCAAGGGTAGCATAGCTTTGAGCGATAGGTTAAATTGACACGAGGCTCGAGTACTTTACTGTTACAAAATTTCAAGGTTTTATGACGCTCCACTAAAAAGTTACAAGCATTTCTATGTTGCAAACTTTGATACGTGTAGGACGTACTGTATAGAAGTTAGGGCCATTTGAAGTTTTATCAGTGTTTGATTTGGGACTCAAGGGTAGCATAGCTTTGAGCGATAGCTTAAATTGAAAAGAGGCTCGAGTACTTTATTGTTACAAAATTTCAAGGTTTTATGACGCTCCAGTAAAAAGTTACAAGCATTTGTATGTTGCAAACTTTGATAGGTGTAGGACGTACCGTATAGAAGTTAGGGCCATTTGAAGTTTTATCAGTGTTTGATTTGGGACACAAGGGTAGCATAGGTTTGAGCGATAGCTTAAATTGACAAGAGGCTCGAGTACTTTATTGTTACAAAATTTCAAGGTTTTATGACGCTCCAGTAAAAAGTAACAAGCATTTGTATGTTGCAAACTTTGATAGGTGTAGGACGTACCGTATAGAAGTTGAGGCCATTTGAAGTTTTATCAGTGTTTGATTTGGGACTCAAGGGCAGCATAGCTTTGAGCGATAGCTTAAATTGACAAGAGGCTCGAGTACTTTACTGTTACAAAATTTCAAGGTTTTATGACGCTCCACTAAACAGTTACAAGCATTTCTATGGTGCAAACTTTGATACGTGTAGGACGTACTGTATAGAAGTTAGGGCCATTTGAAGTTTTATCAGTGTTTGATTTGGGACTCAAGGGTAGCATAGCTTTGAGCGATAGCTTAAATTGAAAAATGGCTCGAGTACTTTATTGTTACAAAATTTCAAGGTTACAAGCATTTGTATGTTGCAAACTTTGATAGCTGTAGGACGTACCGTATAGAAGTTAGGGCCATTTGAAGTTTTATCAGTGTTTGATTTGGGACTCAAGGGTAGCATAGCTTTGAGCGATAGCTTAAATTGAAAAGAGGCTCGAGTACTTTATTGTTACAAAATTTCAAGGTTTTATGACGCTCCAGTAAAAAGTTACAAGCATTTGTATGTTGCAAACTTTGATAGGTGTAGGACGTACCGTATAGAAGTTAGGGCCATTTGAAGTTTTATCAGTATTTGCTTTGGGACTCAAGGGTAGCATATCTTTGAGCGATGCTTAAATTGACAAGAGGCTCGAGTACTTTATTGATACAAAATTTCAAGGTTTTATGACGCTCCAGTAAAAAGTTACAAGCATTTGTATGGTGCAAACTTTGATAGGTGAAGGACGTACCGTATAGAAGTTAGGGCCATTTGAAGTTTTTTCAGTGTTTGCTTTGGGACTCAAGGGTAGAATAGCTTTGAGCGATAGTTTAAATTGACAAGAGGCTACAGTACTTTATTGTTACAAATTTTCAAAGTTTTATGACGCTCCAGTAAAAAGTTACAAGCGTTTGTGTGTTGCAAACTTTGATAGGTGTAGGACGTACCGCATAGAAGTTAGGGCCATTTGAAGTTTTATCAGTGTTTGAGTTGCGACTCAAGGGTAGCATGGCTTTGAGCGATAGCTTAAATTGACAAGTGGCTCGAGTACTTTATTGATACAAAATTTCAAGGTTTTATGACGCTCCAGTAAAAAGTTACAAGCATTTGTATGTTGCTAACGTTGATAGGTGTAGGACGTACCGTATAGAAGTTAGGGCCATTTGAAGTTTTATCAGTGTTTGATTTGGGACTCAAGGGTAGCATAGCTTTGAGCGATAGGTTAAATTGACAAGAGGCTCGAGTACTTTACTGTTACAAAATTTCAAGGTTTTATGACGCTCCACTTAAAAGTTACAAGCATTTCTCTGTTGCAAACTTTGATACGTGTAGGACGTACCGTATAGAAGTTAGGGCCATTTGAAGTTTTATCAGTGTTTGATTTGGGACACAAGGGTAGCATAGGTTTGAGCGATAGCTTAAATTGACAAGAGGCTCGAGTACTTTATTGTTACAAAATTTCAAGGTTTTATGACGCTCCAGTAAAAAGTAACAAGCATTTGTATGTTGCAAACTTTGATAGGTGTAGGACGTACCGTATAGAAGTTGGGACCATTTGAAGTTTTATCAGTGTTTGATTTGGGACTCAAGGGCAGCATAGCTTTGAGCGATAGCTTAAATTGACAAGAGGCTCGAGTACTTTACTGTTACAAAATTTCAAGGTTTTATGACGCTCCACTAAAAAGTTACAAGCATTTCTATGTTGCAAACTTTGATACGTGTAGGACGTACTGTATAGAAGTTAGGGCCATTTGAAGTTTTATCAGTGTTTGATTTGGGACTCAAGGGTAGCATAGCTTTGAGCGATAGCTTAAATTGAAAAGAGGCTCGAGTACTTTATTGTTCCAAAATTTCAAGGTTACAAGCATTTGTATGTTGCAAACTTTGATAGGTGTAGGACGTACCGTATAGAAGTTAGGGCCATTTGAAGTTTTATCTGTATTTGCTTTGGGACTCAAGGGTAGCATATCTTTGAGCGATAGCTTAAATTGACAAGAGGCTCGAGTACTTTATTGATACAAAATTTCAAGGTTTTATGACGCTCCAGTAAAAAGTTACAAGCATTTGTATGGTGCAAACTTTGATAGGTGAAGAACGTACAGTATAGAAGTTAGGGCCATTTGAAGTTTTTTCAGTGTTTGCTTTGGGACTCAAGGGTAGAATACCTTTGAGCGATAGCTTAAATTGACAAGAGGCTACAGTACTTTATTGTTACAAATTTTCAAAGTTTTATGACGCTCCAGTAAAAAGTTACAAGCGTTTGTGTGTTGCAAACTTTCATAGGTGTAGGACGTACCGCATAGAAGTTAGGGCCATTTGAAGTTTTATCTGTATTTGCTTTGGGACTCAAGGGTAGCATGGCTTTGAGCGATAGCTTAAATTGACAAGTGGCTCAAGTACTTTATTGATACAAAATTTCAAGGTTTTATGACGCTCCAGTAAAAAGTTACAAGCATTTGTATGTTGCTAACGTTGATAGGTGTAGGACGTACCGTATAGAAGTTAGGGCCATTTGAAGTTTTATCTGTATTTGCTTTGGGACTCAAGGGTAGCATGGCTTTGAGCGATAGCTTAAATTGACAAGTGGCTCAAGTACTTTATTGATACAAAATTTCAAGGTTTTATGACGTTCCAGTAAAAAGTTACAAGCATTTGTATGTTGCTAACGTTGATAGGTGTAGGACGTACCGTATAGAAGTTAGGGCCATTTGAATTTTTATCAGTGATTGATTTGGGACTCAAGGGTAGCATAGCTTTGAGCGATAGCTTAAATTGACAAGAGGCTCGAGTACTTTATTGTTACAAAATTTCAAGGTTTTATGACGCTCCAGTAAAAAGTTACAAGCATTTTTATGTTGCAAACTTTGATAGGTGTAGGACGTACCGTATAGAAGTTAGTGCCATTTGAAGTTTTATCTGTGTTTGATTTGGGACTCAAGGGTAGCATAGCTTGGAGCGATAGCTTAAATTGACAAGAGGCTCGTGTACTTTATTGTTACAAAATTTCAAGGTTTTATGACGCTCCAGTAAAAAGTTACAAGCATTTGTATGTTGAAAACTTTGATAGGTGTAGGGCGTACCGTATAGAAGTTAGGGCCATTTGATGTTTTTCAGTGTTTGATTTGGGACTCAAGGGTATCATAGCTTTGAGCGATAGCTTAAATTGACAAGTGGCTCGAGTCTTAATTGTAACAATATTTCAAGGTTTTATGACGCTCCAGTAAAAAGGTACAAGCATTTGTATGTTGCAAACTTTGATAGGTGTAGGACGTACCGTATAGAAGTTGGGGCCATTTGAAGTTTTATCAGTGGTTGATTTGGGACTCAAGGGCAGCATAGCTTTGAGCGATAGCTTAAATTGACAAGAGGCTCGAGTACTGTATTGTTACAAAATTTCAAGGTTTTATGACGCTCCAGTAAAAAGTTACAAGCATTTGTATTTTGCAAACTTTGATAGGTGTAGGACGTACCGTATATAAGTTGGGGCCATTTGAAGATTTATCAGTGTTTGATTTGGGACTCAAGGGTAGCATAGCTTTGAGCGATAGCTTAAATTGACAAGAGGCTCGAGTACTTTATTGTTACAAAATTTCAAGGTTTTATGACACTACAGTAAGAAGTTACAATCATTTGTATGTTGCAAACTTTGGTAGGTGTAGGACGTACCGTATAGAAGTTGAGGCAATTTGAAGTTTTGTCAGTGTTTGATTTGGGACTCAAGGGTAGAATAGCTTTGAGCGATAGCTTAAATTGACAAGATGCTCGAGTACTTTATTGTTACAAAATTTCAAGGTTTTATGACGCTCCAGTAAAAAGTTACAAGCATTTGTATGTTGCAAACTTTGATAGGTGTAGGACGTACCGTATAGAAGTTGGGGCCATTTGAAGATTTATCAGTGTTTGATTTGGGACTCAAGGGCAGCATTGCTTTGAGCGATAGCTTATATTGACAAGAGTATCGAGTACTTTATTGTTACAAAATTTCAAGGTTTTATGACGCTCCAGTAAAAAGTTACAAGCATTTGTATGTTGGAAACTTTGATAGGTGTAGGACGTACCGTATAGAAGCCAGGGCCATTTGAAGATTTATCAGTGTTTGATTTGGGACTCAAGGGCAGTATAGCTTTGAGCGATAGCTTAAATTGACAAGAGGCTCGAGTACTTTACTGTTACAAAATTTCAAGGTTTTATGACGCTCCAGTAAAAAGTAACAAGCATTTGTATGTTGCAAACTTTGATAGGTGTAGGACGTACCGTATATAAGTTGGGGCCATTTGAAGTTTTTTCAGTGTTTGCTTTGGGACTCAAGGGTAGAATAGCTTTGAGCGATAGCTTAAATTGACAAGAGGCTACAGTACTTTATTGTTACAAATTTTCAAAGTTTTATGACGCTCCAGTAAAAAGTTACAAGCGTTTGTGTGTTGCAAACTTTGATAGGTGTAGGACGTACCGCATAGAAGTTAGGGCCATTTGAAGTTTTATCAGTATTTGCTTTGGGATTCAAGGGTAGCATATCTTTGAGCGATAGCTTAAATTGACAAGAGGCTCGAGTACTTTATTGATACAAAATTTCAAGGTTTTATGACGCTCCAGTAAAAAGTTACAAGCATTTGTTTTTTCAGTGTTTGCTTTGGGACTCAAGGGTAGAATAGCTTTGAGCGATAGCTTAAATTGACAAGTGGCTCAAGTACTTTATTGATACAAAATTTCAAGGTTTTATGACGCTCCACTAAAAAGTTACAAGCATTTCTATGTTGCAAACTTTGATACGTGTAGGACGTACTGTATAGAAGTTAGGGCCATTTGAAGTTTTATCAGTGTTTGATTTGGGACTCAAGGGTAGCATAGCTTTGAGCGATAGCTTAAATTGAAAAGAGGCTCGAGTACTTTATTGTTCCAAAATTTCAAGGTTACAAGCATTTGTATGTTGCAAACTTTGATAGGTGTAGGACGTACCGTATAGAAGTTAGGGCCATTTGAAGTTTTATCTGTATTTGCTTTGGGACTCAAGGGTAGCATATCTTTGAGCGATAGCTTAAATTGACAAGAGGCTCGAGTACTTTATTGATACAAAATTTCAAGGTTTTATGACGCTCCAGTAAAAAGTTACAAGCATTTGTATGTTGCTAACGTTGATAGGTGTAGGACGTACCGTATAGAAGTTAGGGCCATTTGAAGTTTTTTCAGTGTTTGCTTTGGGACTCAAGGGTAGAATACCTTTGAGCGATAGCTTAAATTGACAAGAGGCTACAGTACTTTATTGTTACAAATTTTCAAAGTTGTATGACGCTCCAGTAAAAAGTTACAAGCGTTTGTGTGTTGCAAACTTTCATAGGTGTAGGACGTACCGCATAGAAGTTAGGGCCATTTGAAGTTTTATCTGTATTTGCTTTGGGACTCAAGGGTAGCATGGCTTTGAGCGATAGCTTAAATTGACAAGTGGCTCAAGTACTTTATTGATACAAAATTTCAAGGTTTTATGACGCTCCAGTAAAAAGTTACAAGCATTTGTATGTTGCTAACGTTGATAGGTGTAGGACGTACCGTATAGAAGTTAGGGCCATTTGAAGTTTTATCTGTATTTGCTTTGGGACTCAAGGGTAGCATGGCTTTGAGCGATAGCTTAAATTGACAAGTGGCTCAAGTACTTTATTGATACAAAATTTCAAGGTTTTATGACGTTCCAGTAAAAAGTTACAAGCATTTGTATGTTGCTAACGTTGACAGGTGTAGGACGTACCGTATAGAAGTTAGGGCCATTTGAATTTTTATCAGTGATTGATTTGGGACTCAAGGGTAGCATAGCTTTGAGCGATAGCTTAAATTGACAAGAGGCTCGAGTACTTTATTGTTACAAAATTTCAAGGTTTTATGACGCTCCAGTAAAAAGTTACAAGCATTTTTATGTTGCAAACTTTGATAGGTGTAGGACGTACCGTATAGAAGTTAGTGCCATTTGAAGTTTTATCTGTGTTTGATTTGGGACTCAAGGGTAGCATAGCTTGGAGCGATAGCTTAAATTGACAAGAGGCTCGTGTACTTTATTGTTACAAAATTTCAAGGTTTTATGACGCTCCAGTAAAAAGTTACAAGCATTTGTATGTTGAAAACTTTGATAGGTGTAGGGCGTACCGTATAGAAGTTAGGGCCATTTGAAGTTTTTCAGTGTTTGATTTGGGACTCAAGGGTATCATAGCTTTGAGCGATAGCTTAAATTGATAAGTGGCTCGAGTCTTAATTGTAACAATATTTCAAGGTTTTATGACGCTCCAGTAAAAAGGTACAAGCATTTGTATGTTGCAAACTTTGATAGGTGTAGGACGTACCGTATAGAAGTTGGGGCCATTTGAAGTTTTATCAGTGGTTGATTTGGGACTCAAGGGCAGCATAGCTTTGAGCGATAGCTTAAATTGACAAGAGGCTCGAGTACTGTATTGTTACAAAATTTCAAGGTTTTATGACGCTCCAGTAAAAAGTTACAAGCATTTGTATTTTGCAACCTTTGATAGGTGTAGGACGTACCGTATATAAGTTGGGGCCATTTGAAGATTTATCAGTGTTTGATTTGGGACTCAAGGGTAGCATAGCTTTGAGCGATAGCTTAAATTGACAAGAGGCTCGAGTACTTTATTGTTACAAAATTTCAAGGTTTTATGACACTACAGTAAGAAGTTACAATCATTTGTATGTTGCAAACTTTGGTAGGTGTAGGACGTACCGTATAGAAGTTGAGGCAATTTGAAGTTTTGTCAGTGTTTGATTTGGGACTCAAGGGTAGAATAGCTTTGAGCGATAGCTTAAATTGACAAGATGCTCGAGTACTTTATTGTTACAAAATTTCAAGGTTTTATGACGCTCCAGTAAAAAGTTACAAGCATTTGTATGTTGCAAACTTTGATAGGTGTAGGACGTACCGTATAGAAGTTGGGGCCATTTGAAGATTTATCAGTGTTTGATTTGGGACTCAAGGGCAGCATTGCTTTGAGCGATAGCTTATATTGACAAGAGTATCGAGTACTTTATTGTTACAAAATTTCAAGGTTTTATGACGCTCCAGTAAAAAGTTACAAGCATTTGTATGTTGGAAACTTTGATAGGTGTAGGACGTACCGTATAGAAGCCAGGGCCATTTGAAGATTTATCAGTGTTTGATTTGGGACTCAAGGGCAGTATAGCTTTGAGCGATAGCTTAAATTGACAAGAGGCTCGAGTACTTTACTGTTACAAAATTTCAAGGTTTTATGACGCTCCAGTAAAAAGTAACAAGCATTTGTATGTTGCAAACTTTGATAGGTGTAGGACGTACCGTATATAAGTTGGGGCCATTTGAAGTTTTTTCAGTGTTTGCTTTGGGACTCAAGGGTAGAATAGCTTTGAGCGATAGCTTAAATTGACAAGAGGCTACAGTACTTTATTGTTACAAATTTTCAAAGTTTTATGACGCTCCAGTAAAAAGTTACAAGCGTTTGTGTGTTGCAAACTTTGATAGGTGTAGGACGTACCGCATAGAAGTTAGGGCCATTTGAAGTTTTATCAGTATTTGCTTTGGGATTCAAGGGTAGCATATCTTTGAGCGATAGCTTAAATTGACAAGAGGCTCGAGTACTTTATTGATACAAAATTTCAAGGTTTTATGACGCTCCAGTAAAAAGTTACAAGCATTTGTATGGTGCAAACTTTGATAGGTGAAGGACGTACCGTATAGAAGTTAGGGCCATTTGAAGTTTTTTCAGTGTTTGCTTTGGGACTCAAGGGTAGAATAGCTTTGAGCGATAGCTTAAATTAACAAGAGGCTACAGTACTTTATTGTTACAAATTTTCAAAGTTTTATGACGCTCCAGTAAAAAGTTACAAGCGTTTGTGTGTTGCAAACTTTGATAGGTGTAGGACGTACCGCATAGAAGTTAGGGCCATTTGAATTTTTATCTGTGTTTGATTTGGGACTCAAGGGTAGCATAGCTTTGAGCGATAGCTTAAATTGACAAGAGGCTTGAGTACTTTATTGTTACAAAATTTCAAGGTTTTATGACGCTCCAGTAAAAAGTTACAAGCATTTATATGTTGCAAACTTTGATAGGTGTAGGACGTACCGTATAGAAGTTAGTGCCATTTGAAGTTTTATCTGTGTTTGATTTGGGACTCAAGGGTAGCATAGCTTGGAGCGATAGCTTAAATTGACAAGAGGCTCGTGTACTTTATTGTTACAAAATTTCAAGGTTTTATGACGCTCCAGTAAAAAGTTACAAGCATTTGTATGTTGAAAACTTTGATAGGTGTAGGGCGTACCGTATAGAAGTTAGGGCCATTTGAAGTTTTTCAGTGTTTGATTTGGGACTCAAGGGGATCATAGCTTTGAGCGATAGCTTAAATTGACAAGTGGCTCGAGTCTTAATTGTTACAATATTTCAAGGTTTTATGACGCTCCAGTAAAAAGGTACAAGCTTTTGTATGTTGCAAACTTTGATAGGTGTAGGACGTACCGTATAGAAGTTGGGGCCATTTGAAGTTTTATCAGTGGTTGATTTGGGACTCAAGGGCAGCATAGCTTTGAGCGATAGCTTAAATATACAAGAGGCTCGAGTACTTTATTGTTACAAAATTTCCAGATTTTATGACGCTCCAGTAAAAAGTTACAAGCATTTGTATGTTGCAAACTTTGATAGGTGTAGGACGTACCGTATAGAAGTTAGGGCCATTTGAAGTTTTATCAGTGTTTGATTTGTGACTCAAAGGTAGCATAGGTTTGAGCGATAGCTTAAATTGACAAGAGGCTCGAGTATTTTATTGTTACAAAATTTCAAGGTTTAATGACGCTCCAGTAAAAAGTTACAAGCATTTGTGTGTTGCAAACTTTGATAGGTGTAGGACGTACCGTATAGAAGTTGAAGTCATTTGAAGTTTTATCAGTGTTTGATTTGGGACTCAAGGGCAGTATAGCTTTGAGCGATAGCTTAAATTGACAAGAGGCTCGAGTACTTTATTGTTACAAAATTTCAAGGTTTTATGACGCTCCAGTAAAAAGTTACAAGCATTTGTATGTTGGAAACTTTGATAGGTGTAGGACGTACCGTATAGAAGCTAGGGCCATTGAAAGTTTTGTCAGTGTTTGATTTGGGACTCAAGTGTAGCATAGCTTTGAGCGATAGCTTAAATTGACAAGAGGCTCGAGTACTGTATTATTACAAAATTTCAAGGTTTTATGACGCTCCAGTAAAAAGTTACAAGCATTTGTATTTTGCAAACTTTGATAGGTGTAGGACGTACCGTATATAAGTTGGGGCCATTTGAAGTTTTATCAGTGTGTGATTTGGGACTCAAGGGCAGAATAGCTTTGAGCGATAGCTTAAATTGAAAAGAGGCTCGAGTACTTTATTGTTACAAAATTTCAAGGTTTTATGACGCTCCAGTAAAAAGTTACAAGCATTTGTATGTTGGAAATTTTGATAGGTGTAGGACGTACCGTATAGAAGCTAGGGCCATTTGAAGATTTATCAGTGTTTGATTTGGGACTCAAGGGTAGCATAGCTTTGAGCGATAGCTTAAATTAACAAGAGGCTCGAGTACTTTATTGTTACAAAATTTCAAGGTTTTATGACGCTCCAGTAAAAAGTAACAAGCATTTGTATGTTGCAAACTTTGATAGGTGTAGGACGTACCGTATATAAGTTGGGGCAATTTGAAGTTTTTTCAGTGTTTGCTTTGGGACTCAAGGGTAGAATAGCTTTGAGCGATAGCTTAAATTGACAAGAGGCTACAGTACTTTATTGTTACAAATTTTCAAAGTTTTATGACGCTCCAGTAAAAAGTTACAAGCGTTTGTGTGTTGCAAACTTTGATAGGTGTAGGACGTACCGCATAGAAGTTAGGGCCATTTGAAGTTTTATCAGTGTTTCAGTTGGGACTCAAGGGTAGCATGGCTTTGAGCGATAGCTTAAATTGACAAGTGGCTCGAGTACTTTATTGATACAAAATTTCAAGGTTTTATGACGCTCCAGTAAAAAGTTACAAGTATTTGTATGTTGCTAACGTTGATAGGTGTAGGACGTACCGTATAGAAGTTAGGGCCATTTGAATTTTTATCAGTGTTTGATTTGGGACTCAAGGGTAGCATAGCTTTGAGCGATAGCTTAAATTGACAAGAGGCTCGAGTACTTTATTGTTACAAAATTTCAAGGTTTTATGACGCTCCAGTAAAAAGTTACAAGCATTTATATGTTGCAAACTTTGATAGGTGTAGGACGTACCGTATAGAAGTTAGTGCCATTTGAAGTTTTATCTGTGTTTCATTTGGGACTCAAGGGTAGCATAGCTTGGAGCGATAGCTTAAATTGACAAGAGGCTCGTGTACTTTATTGTTACAAAATTTCAAGGTTTTATGACGCTCCAGTAAAAAGTTACAAGCATTTGTATGTTGAAAACTTTGATAGGTGTAGGGCGTACCGTAGAGAAGTTAGGGCCATTTGAAGTTTTTCAGTGTTTGATTTGGGACTCAAGGGTATCATAGCTTTTGAGCGATAGCTTAAATTGACAAGTGGCTCGAGTCTTAATTGTTACAATATTTCAAGGTTTTATGACGCTCCAGTAAAAAGGTACAAGCATTTGTATGTTGCAAACTTTGATAGGTGTAGGATGTACCGTATAGAAGTTAGGGCCACTTGAAGTTTTATCAGTGCTTGATTTAGGACTCAAGGGTAGTATAGCTTTGAGCGATAGCTTAAATTGACAAGAGGCTCGAGTACTTTATTGTTACAAAATTTCAAGGTTCTATGACGCTCCAGTAAAAAGTTAAAAGCATTTGTATGTTGCAAACTTTGATAGGTGTAGGAAGTACCGTATAGAAGTTAGGGCCATTTGAAGTTTTATCAGTGTTTGATTTGGAACTCAAGGGTAGCATAGCTTTGAGCGATAGCTTAAATTGACAAGAGGCTCGTGTACTTTATTGTTACAAAATTTCAAGGTTCTATGACGCTCCAGTAAAAAGTTAAAAGCATTTGTATGTTGCAAACTTTGATAGGTGTAGGACGTACCGTATAGAAGTTAGTGCCATTTGAAGTTTTATCTGTGTTTCATTTGGGACTCAAGGGTAGCATAGCTTGGAGCGATAGCTTAAATTGACAAGAGGCTCGTGTACTTTATTGTTACAAAATTTCAAGGTTTTATGACGCTCCAGTAAAAAGTTACAAGCATTTGTATGTTGAAAACTTTGATAGGTGTAGGACGTACCGTATAGAAGTTAGGGCCATTTGAAGTTTTATCAGTGTTCTATTTGTGACTCAAAGGTAGCATAGGTTTGAGCGATAGCTTAAATTGACAAGAGGCTCGAGTATTTTATTGTTACAAAATTTCAAGGTTTTATGACGCTCCAGTAAAAAGTTACAAGCATTTGTATGTTGCAAACTTTGATAGGTGTAGGACGT
This sequence comes from Clusia tigrina, assembly GCA_920105625.2. Lineage (NCBI taxonomy): Eukaryota > Metazoa > Arthropoda > Insecta > Diptera > Clusiidae > Clusia > Clusia tigrina. The sequence continues at coordinate 104,256,100 of OV050033.1, read as the reverse complement.
ACTGTATAGAAGTTGGGGCCATTTGAAGTTTTATCAGTGTTTGATTTGGAACTCAAGGGCAGCATAGCTTTGAGCGATAGCTTAAATTGACAAGAGGCTCGAGTACTTTATTGTTACAAAATTTCAAGGTTTTATGACGCTCCAGTAAAAAGTTACAAGCATTTGTATGTTGGAAACTTTGATAGGTGTAGGACGTACCGTATAGAAGCTAGGGCCATTTAAACTTTTGTCAGTGTTTGATTTGGGACTCAAGTGTAGCATAGCTTTGCGAGATAGCTTAAATTGACAAGAGGCTCGAGTACTGTATTGTTACAAAATTTCAAGGTTTTATGACGCTCCAGTAAAAAGTTACAAGCATTTGTACTTTGCAAACTTTGATAGGTGTAGGACGTACCGTATATAAGTTGGGGCCATTTGAAGATTTATCAGTGTTTGATTTGGGACTCAAGGGCAGAATAGCTTTGAGCGATAGCTTAAATTGAAAAGAGGCTCGAGTACTTTATTGTTACAAAATTTCAAGGTTTTATGACGCTCCAGTAAAAAGTTACAAGCATTTGTATGTTGGAAACTTTGATAGGTGTAGGACGTACCGTATAGAAGCTAGGGCCATTTGAAGATTTATCAGTGTTTGATTTGGGACTCAAGGGTATCATAGCTTTGAGCGATAGCTTAAATTGACAAGAGGCTCGAGTAATTTATTGTTACAAAATTTCAAGGTTTTATGACACTACAGTAAAAAGTTACAAACATTTGTATGTTGCAAACTTTGGTAGGTGTAGGACGTACCGTATGGAAGTTAGGGCAATTTGAAGTTTTGTCAGTGTTTGATTTGGGACTCAAGGGTAGAATAGCTTTGAGCGATAGCTTAAATTGACAAGATGCTCGAGTACTTTATTGTTACAAAATTTCAAGGTTTTATGACGCTCCAGTAAAAAGTTACAAGCATTTGTATGTTGCAAACTTTGATAGGTGTAGGACGTACCGTATAGAAGTTGGGGCCATTTGAAGATTTATCAGTGTTTGATTTGGGACTCAAGGGCAGCATTGCTTTGAGCGATAGCTTAAATTGACAAGAGTCTCGAGTACTTTATTGTTACAAAATTTCAAGGTTTTATGACGCTCCAGTAAAAAGTTACAAGCATTTGTATGTTGGAAACTTTGATAGGTGTAGGGCGTACCGTATATAAGTTAGGGCCATTTGAAGTTTTTCAGTGTTTGATTTGGGACTCAAGGGTATCATAGCTTTGAGCGATAGCTTAAATTGACAAGTGGCTCGAGTCTTAATTGTTACAATATTTCAAGGTTTTACGACGCTCCAGTAAAAAGGTACAAGCATTTGTATGTTGCAAACTTTGATAGATGTAGGATGTACCGTATAGAAGTTAGGGCCACTTGAAGTTTTATCAGTGTTTGATTTAGGACTCAAGGGTAGTATAGCTTTGAGCGATAGCTTAAATTGACAAGAGGCTCGAGTACTTTATTGTTACAAAACTTCAAGGTTCTATGACGCTCCAGTAAAAAGTTAAAAGCATTTGTATGTTGCAAACTTTGATAGGTGTAGGAAGTACCGTATAGAAGTTAGGGCCATTTGAAGTTTTATCAGTGTTTGATTTGGAACTCAAGGGTAGCATAGCTTTGAGCGATAGCTTAAATTGACAAGAGGCTCGTGTACTTTATTGTTACAAAATTTCAAGGTTCTATGACGCTCCAGTAAAAAGTTGAAAGCATTTGTATGTTGCAAACTTTGATAGGTGTAGGACGTACCGTATAGAAGTTAGTGCCATTTGAAGTTTTATCTGTGTTTCATTTGGGACTCAAGGGTAGCATAGCTTGGAGCGATAGCTTAAATTGACAAGAGGCTCGTGTACTTTATTGTTACAAAATTTCAAGGTTTTATGACGCTCCAGTAAAAAGTTACAAGCATTTGTATGTTGCTAACGTTGATAGGTGTAGGACGTACCGTATAGAAGTTAGGGCCATTTGAAGTTTTATCAGTGTTTGATTTGTGATTCAAAGGTAGCATAGGTTTGAGCGATAGCTTAAATTGACAAGAGGCTCGAGTATTTTATTGTTACAAAATTTCAAGGTTTTATGACGCTCCAGTAAAAAGTTACAAGCATTTGTATGTTGCAAACTTTGATAGGTGTAGGACGTACCGTATAGAAGTTGGGGCCATTTGAAGTTTTATCAGTGTTTGATTTGGAACTCAAGGGCAGCATAGCTTTGAGCGATAGCTTAAATTGACAAGCGGCTCGAGTACTTTATTGTTACAAAATTTCAAGGTTTTATGACGCTCCAGTAAAAAGTTACAAGCATTTGTATGTTGGAAACTTTGATAGGTGTAGGACGTACCGTATAGAAGCTAGGGCCATTTAAACTTTTGTCAGTGTTTGATTTGGGACTCAAGTGTAGCATAGCTTTGAGCGATAGCTTAAATTGACAAGAGGCTCGAGTACTGTATTGTTACAAAATTTCAAGGTTTTATGACGCTCCAGTAAAAAGTTACAAGCATTTGTACTTTGCAAACTTTGATAGGTGTAGGACGTACCGTATATAAGTTGGGGCCATTTGAACTTTTATCAGTGTTTGATTTGGGACTCAAGGGCAGAATAGCTTTGAGCGATAGCTTAAATTGAAAAGAGGCTCGAGTACTTTATTGTTACAAAATTTCAAGGTTTTATGACGCTCCAGTAAAAAGTTACAAGCATTTGTATGTTGGAAACTTTGATAGGTGTAGGACGTACCGTATAGAAGCTAGGGCCATTTGAAGATTTATCAGTGTTTGATTTGGGACTCAAAGGTATCATAGCTTTGAGCGATAGCTTAAATTGACAAGAGGCTCGAGTACTTTATTGTTACAAAATTTCAAGGTTTTATGACACTACAGTAAAAAGTTACAAGCATTTGTATGTTGCAAACTTTGATAGGTGTAGGACGTACCGTATAGAAGTTAGGGCCATTTGAAGTTTTATCAGTGTTTGATTTGGGACACAAGGGTAGCATAGGTTTGAGCGATAGCTTAAATTGACAAGAGGCTCGAGTACTTTATTGTTACAAGATTTCAAGGTTTTATGACGCTCCAGTAAAAAGTAACAAGCATTTGTATGTTGCAAACTTTGATAGGTGTAGGACGTACCGTATAGAAGTTGGGGCCATTTGAAGTTTTATCAGTGTTTGATTTGGGACTCAAGGGCAGCATAGCTTTGAGCGATAGCTTAAATTGACAAGTGGCTCGAGTACTTTACTGTTACAAAATTTCAAGGTTTTATGACGCTCCACTAAAAAGTTACAAGCATTTCTATGTTGCAAACTTTGATACGTGTAGGACGTACTGTATAGAAGTTAGGGCCATTTGAAGTTTTATCAGTGTTTGATTTGGGACTCAAGGGTAGCATAGCTTTAAGCGATAGCTTAAATTGAAAAGAGGCTCGAGTACTTTATTGTTACAAAATTTCAAGGTTACAAGCATTTGTATGTTGCAAACATTGATAGGTGTAGGACGTACCGTATAGAAGTTAGGGCCATTTAAAGTGTTATCAGTATTTGCTTTGGGACTCAAGGGTAGCATATCTTTGAGCGATAGCTTAAATTGACAAGAGGCTCAAGTACTTTATTGATACAAAATTTCAAGGTTTTATGACGCTCCAGTAAAAAGTTACAAGCATTTGTATGGTGCAAACTTTGATAGGTGAAGGACGTACCGTATAGAAGTTAGGGCCATTTGAAGTTTTTTCAGTGTTTGCTTTGGGACTCAAGGGTAGAATAGCTTTGAGCGATAGCTTAAATTGACAAGAGGCTACAGTACTTTATTGTTACAAATTTTCAAAGTTTTATGACGCTCCAGTAAAAAGTTACAAGCGTTTGTGTGTTGCAAACTTTGATAGGTGTAGGACGTACCGCATAGAAGTTAGGGCCATTTGAAGTTTTATCAGTGTTTGAGTTGGGACTCAAGGGTAGCATGGCTTTGAGCGATAGCTTAAATTGACAAGTGGCTCGAGTACTTTATTGATACAAAATTTCAAGGTTTTATGACGCTCCAGTAAAAAGTTACAAGCATTTGTATGTTGCGAATGTTGATAGGTGTAGGACGTACCGTATAGAAGTTAGGGCCATTTGAATTTTTATCAGTGTTTGATTTGGGACTCAAGGGTAGCATAGCTTTGAGCGATAGCTTAAATTGACAAGAGGCTCGAGTACTTTATTGTTACAAAATTTCAAGGTTTTATGACGCTCCAGTAAAAAGTTACAAGCATTTATATGTTGCAAACTTTGATAGGTGTAGGACGTACCGTATAGAAGTTAGTGCCATTTGAAGTTTTATCTGTGTTTATTTGGGACTCAAGGGTAGCATAGCTTGGAGCGATAGCTTAAATTGACAAGAGGCTCGTGTACTTTATTGTTACAAAATTTCAAGGTTTTATGACGCTCCAGTAAAAAGTTACAAGCATTTGTATGTTGAAAACTTTGATAGGTGTAGGGCGTACCGTATAGAAGTTAGGGCCATTTGAAGTTTTGTCAGTGTTTGATTTGGGACTCAAGGGTAGCATAGCTTTGAGCGATAGCTTAAATTGACAAGTGGCTCGAGTCTTAATTGTTACAATATTTCAAGGTTTTATGACGCTCCAGTAAAAAGGTACAAGCATTTGTATGTTGCAAACTTTGATACGTGTAGGACGTACTGTATAGAAGTTGGGGCCATTTGAAGTTTTATCAGTAGTTGATTTGGGACTCAAGGGCAGCATAGCTTTGAGCGATAGCTTAAATATACAAGAGGCTCGAGTACTTTATTGTTACAAAATTTCAAGGTTTTATGACACTACAGTAAAAAGTTACAAGCATTTGTATGTTGCAAACTTTGGTAGGTGTAGGACGTACCGTATAGAAGTTGGGGCCATTTGAAGTTTTATCAGTGTTTGATTTGGGACTCAAGGGCAGCATAGCTTTGAGCGATAGCTTAAATTGAAAAGAGGCTCGAGTACTTTATTGTTACAAAATTTCAAGGTTTTATGACGCTCCAGTAAAAAGTTACAAGCATTTGTATGTTGCAAACTTTGATAGGTGTAGGACGTACCGTATAGAAGTTGGGGCCATTTGAAGTTTTATCAGTGTTTGATTTGGGACACAAGGGTAGCATAGGTTTGAGCGATAGCTTAAACTGACAAGAGGCTCGAGTACTTTATTGTTACAAAATTTCAAGGTTTTATGACGCTCCAGTAAAAAGTAACAAGCATTTGTATGTTGCAAACTTTGATAAGCGTAGGACGTACCGTATAGAAGTTGGGGCCATTTGAAGTTTTATCAGTGTTTGATTTGGGACTCAAGGGCAGCATAGCTTTGAGCGATAGCTTAAATTGACAAGAGGCTCGAGTACTTTACTGTTACAAAATTTCAAGGTTTTATGACGCTCCACTAAAAAGTTACAAGCATTTCCATGTTGCAAACTTTGATACGTGTAGGACGTACTGTATAGAAGTTAGGGCCATTTGAAGTTTTATCAGTGTTTGATTTGGGACTCAAGGGTAGCATAGCTTTGAGCGATTGCTTAAATTGAAAAGAGGCTCGAGTACTTAATTGTTACAAAATTTCAAGGTTACAAGCATTTGTATGTTGCAAACTTTGATAGGTGTAGGACGTACCGTATAGAAGTTAGGGCCATTTAAAGTTTTATCAGTATTTGCTTTGGGACTCAAGGGTAGCATATCTTTGAGCGATAGCTTAAATTGACAAGAGGCTTGAGTACTTTATTGATACAAAATTTCAAAATTTTATGACGCTCCAGTAAAAAGTTACAAGCATTTGTATGGTGCAAACTTTGATAGGTGAAGGACGTACCGTATAGAAGTTAGGGCCATTTGAAGTTTTTTCAGTGTTTGCTTTGGGACTCAAGGGTAGAATAGCTTTGAGCGATAGCTTAAATTGACAAGAGGCTACAGTACTTCATTGTTACAAATTTTCAAAGTTTTATGACGCTCCAGTAAAAAGTTACAAGCGTTTGTGTGTTGCAAACTTTGATAGGTGTAGGACGTACCGCATAGAAGTTAGGGCCATTTGAAGTTTTATCAGTGTTTGAGTTGGGACTCAAGGGTAGCATGGCTTTGAGCGATAGCTTAAATTGACAAGTGGCTCGAGTACTTTATTGTTACAACATTTCAAGGTTTTATGACGCTCCAGTAAAAAGTTACAAGCATTTATATGTTGCAAACTTTGATAGGTGTAGGACGTACCGTATAGAAGTTAGTGCCATTTGAAGTTTTATCTGTGTTTGATTTGGGACTCAAGGGTAGCATAGCTTGGAGCGATAGCTTAAATTGACAAGAGGCTCGTGTACTTTATTGTTACAAAATTTCAAGGTTTTATGACGCTCCAGTAAAAAGTTACAAGCATTTGTATGTTGCAAACTTTGATAGGTGTAGGACGGACCGTATAGAAGTTAGGGCCATTTGAAGTTTTATCAGTGTTTGATTTGTGACTCAAAGGTAGCATAGGTTTGAGCGATAGCTTAAATTGACAAGAGGCTCGAGTATTTTATTGTTACAAAATTTCAAGGTTTTATGACGCTCCAGTAAAAAGTTACAAGCATTTGTATGTTCAAACTTTGATAGGTGTAGGACGTACCGTATAGAAGTTGGGGCCATTTGAAGTTTTATCAGTGTTTGATTTGGGACTCAAGGGCAGCATAGCTTTGAGCGATAGCTTAAATTGACAAGAGGCTCGAGTACTTTATTGTTACAAAATTTCAAGGTTTTATGACGCTCCAGTAAAAAGTTACAAGCATTTGTATGTTGGAAACTTTGATAGGTGTAGGACGTACCGTATAGAAGCTAGGGCCATTTAAAGTTTTGTCAGTGTTTGATTTGGGACTCAAGTGTAGCATAGCTTTGAGCGATAGCTTAAATTGACAAGAGGCTCGAGTACTGTATTGTTACAAAATTTCAAGGTTTTATGACGCTCCAGTAAAAAGTTACAAGCATTTGTATTTTGCAAACTTTGATAGGTGTAGGACGTACCGTATATAAGTTGGGGCCATTTGAAGATTTATCAGTGTTTGATTTGGGACTCAAAGGCAGAATAGCTTTGAGCGATAGCTTAAATTGAAAAGAGGCTCGAGTACTTTATTGTTACAAAATTTCAAGGTTTTATGACGCTCCAGTAAAAAGTTACAAGCATTTGTATGTTGGAAACTTTGATAGGTGTAGGACGTACCGTATAGAAGCTAGGGCCATTTGAAGATTTATCAGTGTTTGATTTGGGACTCAAGGGTAGCATAGCTTTGAGCGATAGCTTAAATTGACAAGAAGCTCGAGTACTTTATTGTTACAAAATTTCAAGGTTTTATGACACTACAGTAAAAAGTTACAAGCATTTGTATGTTGCAAACTTTGATAGGTGTAGGGCGTACCGTATAGAAGTTAGGGCCATTTGAAGTTTTGTCAGTGTTTGATTTGGGACTCAAGGGTAGCATAGCTTTGAGCGATAGCTTAAATTGACAAGTGGCTCGAGTCTTAATTGTTACAATATTTCAAGGTTTTATGACGCTCCAGTAAAAAGGTTCAAGCATTTGTATGTTGCAAACTTTGATAGGTGTAGGACGTACTGTATAGAAGTTGGGGCCATTTGTAACATTATCAGTGTTTGATTTGGGACTCAAGGGCAGCATAGCTTTGAGCGATAGCTTAAATATACAAGAGGCTCGAGAACTTTATTGTTACAAAATTTCAAGATTTTATGACGCTCCAGTAAAACGTTACAAGCATTTGTATGTTGCAAACTTTGATAGGTGTAGGACGGACCGTATAGAAGTTAGGGCCATTTGAAGTTTTATCAGTGTTTGATTTGTGACTCAAAGGTAGCATAGGTTTGAGCGATAGCTTAAATTGACAAGAGGCTCGAGTATTTTATTGTTACAAAATTTCAAGGTTTTATGACGCTCCAGTAAAAAGTTACAAGCATTTGTATGTTCAAACTTTGATAGGTGTAGGACGTACCGTATAGAAGTTGGGGCCATTTGAAGTTTTATCAGTGTTTGATTTGGGACTCAAGGGCAGCATAGCTTTGAGCGATAGCTTAAATTGACAAGAGGCTCGAGTACTTTATTGTTACAAAATTTCAAGGTTTTATGACGCTCCAGTAAAAAGTTACAAGCATTTGTATGTTGGAAACTTTGATAGGTGTAGGACGTACCGTATAGAAGCTAGGGCCATTTAAAGTTTTGTCAGTGTTTGATTTGGGACTCAAGTGTAGCATAGCTTTGAGCGATAGCTTAAATTGACAAGAGGCTCGAGTACTGTATTGTTACAAAATTTCAAGGTTTTATGACGCTCCAGTAAAAAGTTACAAGCATTTGTATTTTGCAAACTTTGATAGGTGTAGGACGTACCGTATATAAGTTGGGGCCATTTGAAGATTTATCAGTGTTTGATTTGGGACTCAAAGGCAGAATAGCTTTGAGCGATAGCTTAAATTGAAAAGAGGCTCGAGTACTTTATTGTTACAAAATTTCAAGGTTTTATGACGCTCCAGTAAAAAGTTACAAGCATTTGTATGTTGGAAACTTTGATAGGTGTAGGACGTACCGTATAGAAGCTAGGGCCATTTGAAGATTTATCAGTGTTTGATTTGGGACTCAAGGGTAGCATAGCTTTGAGCGATAGCTTAAATTGACAAGAAGCTCGAGTACTTTATTGTTACAAAATTTCAAGGTTTTATGACACTACAGTAAAAAGTTACAAGCATTTGTATGTTGCAAACTTTGGTAGGTGTAGGACGTACCGTATAGAAGTTAGGGCAATTTGAAGTTTTGTCAGTGTTTGATTTGGGACTCAAGGGTAGAATAGCTTTGAGCGATAGCTTAAATTGACAAGATACTCGAGTACTTTATTGTTACAAAATTTCAAGGTTTTATGACGCTCCAGTAAAAAGTTACAAGCATTTGTATGTTGCAAACTTTGATAGGTGTAGGACGTACCGTATAGAAGTTGGGGCCATTTGAAGATTTATCAGTGTTTGATTTGGGACTCAAGGGCAGCATTGCTTTGAACGATAGCTTAAATTGACAAGAGTCTCGAGTACTTTATTGTTACAAAATTTCAAGGTTTTATGACGCTCCAGTAAAAAGTTACAAGCATTTGTATGTTGGAAACTTTGATATTTGTAGGACGTACCGTATAGAAGCCAGGGCCATTTGAAGATTTATCAGTGTTTGATTTGGGACTCAAGGGCAGCATAGCTTTGAGCGATAGCTTAAATTGACAAGAGGCTCGAGTACTTTACTGTTACAAAATTTCAAGGTTTTATGACGCTCCACTAAAAAGTTACAAGCATTCCTATGTTGCAAACTTTGATACGTGTAGGACGTACTGTATAGAAGTTAGGGCCATTTGAAGTTTTATCAGTGTTTGATTTGGGACTCAAGGGTAGCATAGCTTTGAGCGATAGCTTAAATTGAAAAGAGGCTCGAGTACTTTATTGTTACAAAATTTCAAAGTTTTATGACGCTCCAGTGAAAAGTAACAAGCATTTGTATGTTGCAAACTTTGATAGGTGTAGGACGTACCGTATAGAAGTTGGGGCCATTTGAAGTTTTATCAGTGTTTGATTTGGGACTCAAGGGCAGCATAGCTTTGAGCGATAGGTTAAATTGACACGAGGCTCGAGTACTTTACTGTTACAAAATTTCAAGGTTTTATGACGCTCCACTAAAAAGTTACAAGCATTTCTATGTTGCAAACTTTGATACGTGTAGGACGTACTGTATAGAAGTTAGGGCCATTTGAAGTTTTATCAGTGTTTGATTTGGGACTCACGGGTAGCATAGCTTTGAGCGATAGCTTAAATTGAAAAGAGGCTCGAGTACTTTATTGTTACAAAATTTCAAGGTTTTATGACGCTCCAGTAAAAAGTTACAAGCATTTGTATGTTGCAAACTTTGATAGGTGTAGGACGTACCGTATAGAAGTTAGGGCCATTTGAAGTTTTATCAGTGTTTGATTTGGGACAAAAGGGTAGCATAGGTTTGAGCGATAGCTTAAATTGACAAGAGGCTCGAGTACTTTATTGTTACAAAATTTCAAGGTTTTATGACGCTCCAGTAAAAAGTAACAAGCATTTGTATGTTGCAAACTTTGATAGGTGTAGGACGTACCGTATAGAAGTTGGGGCCATTTGAAGTTTTATCAGTGTTTGATTTGGGACTCAAGGGCAGCATAGCTTTGAGCGATAGCTTAAATTGACAAGAGGCTCGAGTACTTTACTGTTACAAAATTTCAAGGTTTTATGACGCTCCACTAAAAAGTTACAAGCATTTCTATGTTGCAAACTTTGATACGTGTAGGACGTCCTGTATAGAAGTTAGGGCCATTTGAAGTTTTATCAGTGTTTGATTTGGGACTCAAGGGTAGCATAGCTTTGAGCGATAGCTTAAATTGAAAAGAGGCTCGAGTACTTTATTGTTACAAAATTTCAAGGTTACAAGCATTTGTATGTTGCAAACTTTGATAGGTGTAGGACGTACCGTATAGAAGTTGGGGCCATTTGAAGTTTTATCAGTGTTTGATTTGGGACACAAGGGTAGCATAGGTTTGAGCGATAGCTTAAACTGACAAGAGGCTCGAGTACTTTATTGTTACAAAATTTCAAGGTTTTATGACGCTCCAGTAAAAAGTAACAAGCATTTGTATGTTGCAAACTTTGATAAGTGTAGGACGTACCGTATAGAAGTTGGGGCCATTTGAAGTTTTATCAGTGTTTGATTTGGGACTCAAGGGCAGCATAGCTTTGAGCGATAGCTTAAATTGACCAGAGGCTCGAGTACTTTACTGTTACAAAATTTCAAGGTTTTATGACGCTCCACTAAAAAGTTACAAGCATTTCCATGTTGCAAACTTTGATACGTGTAGGACGTACTGTATAGAAGTTAGGGCCATTTGAAGTTTTATCAGTGTTTGATTTGGGACTCAAGGGTAGCATAGCTTTGAGCGATTGCTTAAATTGAAAAGAGGCTCGAGTACTTAATTGTTACAAAATTTCAAGGTTACAAGCATTTGTATGTTGCAAACTTTGATAGGTGTAGGACGTACCGTATAGAAGTAAGGGCCATTTAAAGTTTTATCAGTATTTGCTTTGGGACTCAAGGGTAGCATATCTTTGAGCGATAGCTTAAATTGACAAGAGGCTTGAGTACTTTATTGATACAAAATTTCAAAATTTTATGACGCTCCAGTAAAAAGTTACAAGCATTTGTATGGTGCAAACTTTGATAGGTGAAGGACGTACCGTATAGAAGTTAGGGCCATTTGAAGTTTTTTCAGTGTTTGCTTTGGGACTCAAGGGTAGAATAGCTTTGAGCGATAGCTTAAATTGACAAGAGGCTACAGTACTTCATTGTTACAAATTTTCAAAGTTTTATGACGCTCCAGTAAAAAGTTACAAGCGTTTGTGTGTTGCAAACTTTGATAGGTGTAGGACGTACCGCATAGAAGTTAGGGCCATTTGAAGTTTTATCAGTGTTTGAGTTGGGACTCAAGGGTAGCATGGCTTTGAGCGATAGCTTAAATTGACAAGTGGCTCGAGTACTTTATTGTTACAAAATTTCAAGGTTTTATGACGCTCCAGTAAAAAGTTACAAGCATTTATATGTTGCAAACTTTGATAGGTGTAGGACGTACCGTATAGAAGTTACTGCCATTTGAAGTTTTATCTGTGTTTGATTTGGGACTCAAGGGTAGCATAGCTTGGAGCGATAGCTTAAATTGACAAGAGGCTCGTGTACTTTATTGTTACAAAATTTCAAGGTTTTATGACGCTCCAGTAAAAAGTTACAAGCATTTGTATGTTGAAAACTTTGATAGGTGTAGGGCGTACCGTATAGAAGTTAGGGCCATTTGAAGTTTTGTCAGTGTTTGATTTGGGACTCAAGGGTAGCATAGCTTTGAGCGATAGCTTAAATTGACAAGTGGCTCGAGTCTTAATTGTTACAATATTTCAAGGTTTTATGACGCTCCAGTAAAAAGGTACAAGCATTTGTATGTTGCAAACTTTGATAGGTGTAGGACGTACTGTATAGAAGTTGGGGCCATTTGTAACATTATCAGTGTTTGATTTGGGACTCAAGGGCAGCATAGCTTTGAGCGATAGCTTAAATATACAAGAGGCTCGAGAACTTTATTGTTACAAAATTTCAAGATTTTATGACGCTCCAGTAAAACGTTACAAGCATTTGTATGTTGCAAACTTTGATAGGTGTAGGACGGACCGTATAGAAGTTAGGGCCATTTGAAGTTTTATCAGTGTTTGATTTGTGACTCAAAGGTAGCATAGGTTTGAGCGATAGCTTAAATTGACAAGAGGCTCGAGTATTTTATTGTTACAAAATTTCAAGGTTTTATGACGCTCCAGTAAAAAGTTACAAGCATTTGTATGTTCAAACTTTGATAGGTGTAGGGCGTACCGTATAGGAGTTGGGGCCATTTGAAGTTTTATCAGTGTTTGATTTGGGACTCAAGGGCAGCATAGCTTTGAGCGATAGCTTAAATTGACAAGAGGCTCGAGTACTTTATTGTTACAAAATTTCAAGGTTTTATGACGCTCCAGTAAAAAGTTACAAGCATTTGTATGTTGGAAACTTTGATAGGTGTAGGACGTACCGTATAGAAGCTAGGGCCATTTAAAGTTTTGTCAGTGTTTGATTTGGGACTCAAGTGTAGCATAGCTTTGAGCGATAGCTTAAATTGACAAGAGGCTCGAGTACTGTATTGTTACAAAATTTCAAGGTTTTATGACGCTCCAGTAAAAAGTTACAAGCATTTGTATTTTGCAAACTTTGATAGGTGTAGGACGTACCGTATATAAGTTGGGGCCATTTGAAGATTTATCAGTGTTTGATTTGGGACTCAAAGGCAGAATAGCTTTGAGCGATAGCTTAAATTGAAAAGAGGCTCGAGTACTTTATTGTTACAAAATTTCAAGGTTTTATGACGCTCCAGTAAAAAGTTACAAGCATTTGTATGTTGGAAACTTTGATAGGTGTAGGACGTACCGTATAGAAGCTAGGGCCATTTGAAGATTTATCAGTGTTTGATTTGGGACTCAAGGGTAGCATAGCTTTGAGCGATAGCTTAAATTGACAAGAAGCTCGAGTACTTTATTGTTACAAAATTTCAAGGTTTTATGACACTACAGTAAAAAGTTACAAGCATTTGTATGTTGCAAACTTTGGTAGGTGTAGGACGTACCGTATAGAAGTTAGGGCAATTTGAAGTTTTGTCAGTGTTTGATTTGGGACTCAAGGGTAGAATAGCTTTGAGCGATAGCTTAAATTGACAAGATACTCGAGTACTTTATTGTTACAAAATTTCAAGGTTTTATGACGCTCCAGTAAAAAGTTACAAGCATTTGTATGTTGCAAACTTTGATAGGTGTAGGACGTACCGTATAGAAGTTGGGGCCATTTGAAGATTTATCAGTGTTTGATTTGGGACTCAAGGGCAGCATTGCTTTGAACGATAGCTTAAATTGACAAGAGTCTCGAGTACTTTATTGTTACAAAATTTCAAGGTTTTATGACGCTCCAGTAAAAAGTTACAAGCATTTGTATGTTGGAAACTTTGATAGGTGTAGGACGTACCGTATAGAAGCCAGGGCCATTTGAAGATTTATCAGTGTTTGATTTGGGACTCAAGGGCAGCATAGCTTTGAGCGATAGCTTAAATTGACAAGAGGCTCGAGTACTTTACTGTTACAAAATTTCAAGGTTTTATGACGCTCCACTAAAAAGTTACAAGCATTCCTATGTTGCAAACTTTGATACGTGTAGGACGTACTGTATAGAAGTTAGGGCCATTTGAAGTTTTATCAGTGTTTGATTTGGGACTCAAGGGTAGCATAGCTTTGAGCGATAGCTTAAATTGAAAAGAGGCTCGAGTACTTTATTGTTACAAAATTTCAAAGTTTTATGACGCTCCAGTGAAAAGTAACAAGCATTTGTATGTTGCAAACTTTGATAGGTGTAGGACGTACCGTATAGAAGTTGGGGCCATTTGAAGTTTTATCAGTGTTTGATTTGGGACTCAAGGGCAGCATAGCTTTGAGCGATAGGTTAAATTGACACGAGGCTCGAGTACTTTACTGTTACAAAATTTCAAGGTTTTATGACGCTCCACTAAAAAGTTACAAGCATTTCTATGTTGCAAACTTTGATACGTGTAGGACGTACTGTATAGAAGTTAGGGCCATTTGAAGTTTTATCAGTGTTTGATTTGGGACTCACGGGTAGCATAGCTTTGAGCGATAGCTTAAATTGAAAAGAGGCTCGAGTACTTTATTGTTACAAAATTTCAAGGTTTTATGACGCTCCAGTAAAAAGTTACAAGCATTTGTATGTTGCAAACTTTGATAGGTGTAGGACGTACCGTATAGAAGTTAGGGCCATTTGAAGTTTTATCAGTGTTTGATTTGGGACAAAAGGGTAGCATAGGTTTGAGCGATAGCTTAAATTGACAAGAGGCTCGAGTACTTTATTGTTACAAAATTTCAAGGTTTTATGACGCTCCAGTAAAAAGTAACAAGCATTTGTATGTTGCAAACTTTGAAAGGTGTAGGACGTACCGTATAGAAGTTGGGGCCATTTGAAGTTTTATCAGTGTTTGATTTGGGACTCAAGGGCAGCATAGCTTTGAGCGATAGCTTAAATTGACAAGAGGCTCGAGTACTTTACTGTTACAAAATTTCAAGGTTTTATGACGCTCCACTAAAAAGTTACAAGCATTTCTATGTTGCAAACTTTGATACGTGTAGGACGTCCTGTATAGAAGTTAGGGCCATTTGAAGTTTTATCAGTGTTTGATTTGGGACTCAAGGGTAGCATAGCTTTGAGCGATAGCTTAAATTGAAAAGAGGCTCGAGTACTTTATTGTTACAAAATTTCAAGGTTACAAGCATTTGTATGTTGCAAACTTTGATAGGTGTAGGACGTACCGTATAGAAGTTAGGGCCATTTGAAGTTTTATCAGTGTTTGCTTTGGGACTCAAGGGTAGCATATCTTTGAGCGATAGCTTAAATTGACAAGAGGCTCGAGTACTTTATTGATACAAAATTTCAAGGTTTTATGACGCTCCAGTAAAAAGTTACAAGCATTTGTATGGTGCAAACTTTGATAGGTGAAGGACGTACCGTATAGAAGTTAGGGCCATTTGAAGTTTTTTCAGTGTTTGCTTTGGGACTCAAGGGTAGAATAGCTTTGAGCGATAGCTTAAATTGACAAGAGGCTACAGTACTTTATTGTTACAAATTTTCAAAGTATTATGACGCTCCAGTAAAAAGTTACAAGCGTTTGTGTGTTGCAAACTTTGATAGGTGTAGGACGTACCGCATAGAAGTTAGGGCCATTTGAAGTTTTATCAGTGTTTGAGTTGGGACTCAAGGGTAGCATGGCTTTGAGCGATAGCTTAAATTGACAAGTGGCTCGAGTACTTTATTGATACAAAATTTCAAGGTTTTATGACGCTCCAGTAAAAAGTTACAAGCATTTGTATGTTGCTAACGTTGATAGGTGTAGGACGTACCGTATAGAAGTTAGGGCCATTTGAATTTTTATCAGTGTTTGATTTGGGACTCAAGGGTAGCATAGCTTTGAGCGGTAGCTTAAATTGACAAGAGGCTCGAGTACTTTATTGTTACAAAATTTCAAGGTTTTATGACGCTCCAGTAAAAAGTTACAAACATTTATATGTTGCAAACTTTGATAGGTGCAGGACGTACCGTATAGAAGTTAGTGCCATTTGAAGTTTTATCTGTGTTTGATTTGGGACTCAAGGGTAGCATAGCTTGGAGTGATAGCTTAAATTGACAAGAGGCTCGTGTACTTTATTGTTACAAAATTTCAAGGTTTTATGACGCTCCAGTAAAAAGTTACAAGCATTTGTATGTTGAAAACTTTGATAGGTGTAGGGCGTACCGTATAGAAGTTAGGGCCATTTGAAGTTTTGTCAGTGTTTGATTTGGGACTCAAGGGTAGCATAGCTTTGAGCGATAGCTTAAATTGACAAGTGGCTCGAGTCTTAATTGTTACAATATTTCAAGGTTTTATGACGCTCCAGTAAAAAGGTACAAGCATTTGTATGTTGCAAACTTTGATAGGTGTAGGACGTACCGTATAGAAGTTGGGACCATTTGAAGTTTTATCAGTGGTTGATTTGGGACTCAAGGGCAGCATAGCTTTGAGCGATAGCTTAAATATACAAGAGGCTCGAGTACTTTATTGTTACAAAATTTCAAGATTTTATGACGCTCCAGTAAAAAGTTACAAGCATTTGTATGTTGCAAACTTTGATAGGTGTAGGACGTACCGTATAGAAATTAGGGCCATTTGAAGTTTTATCAGTGTTTGATTTGTGACTCAAAGGTAGCATAGGTTTGAGCGATAGCTTAAATTGACAAGAGGCTCGAGTATTTTATTGTTACAAAATTTCAAGGTTTTATGACGCTCCAGTAAAAAGTTACAAGCATTTGTATGTTGCAAACTTTGATAGGTGTAGGACGTACCGTATAGAAGTTGGGGCCATTTGAAGTTTTATCAGTGTTTGATTTGGGACTCAAGGGTAGCATAGGTTTGAGCGATAGCTTAAATTGACAAGAGGCTCGAGTACTTTATTGTTACAAAATTTCAAGGTTTTATGACGCTCCAGTAAAAAGTAACAAGCATTTGTATGTTGCAAACTTTGATAGGTGTAGGACGTACCGTATAGAAGTTGGGGCCATTTGAAGTTTTATCAGTGTTTGATTTGGGACTCAAGGGCAGCATAGCTTTGAGCGATAGCTTAAATTGACAAGAGGCTCGAGTACTTTACTGTTACAAAATTTCAAGGTTTTATGACGCTCCACTAAAAAGTTACAAGCATTTCTATGTTGCAAACTTTGATACGTGTAGGACGTCCTGTATAGAAGTTAGGGCCATTTGAAGTTTTATCAGTGTTTGATTTGGGACTCAAGGGTAGCATAGCTTTGAGCGATAGCTTAAATTGAAAAGAGGCTCGAGTACTTTATTGTTACAAAATTTCAAGGTTACAAGCATTTGTATGTTGCAAACTTTGATAGGTGTAGGACGTACCGTATAGAAGTTAGGGCCATTTGAAGTTTTATCAGTATTTGCTTTGGGACTCAAGGGTAGCATATCTTTGAGCGATAGCTTAAATTGACAAGAGGCTCGAGTACTTTATTGATACAAAATTTCAAGGTTTTATGACGCTCCAGTAAAAAGTTACAAGCATTTGTATGGTGCAAACTTTGATAGGTGAAGGACGTACCGTATAGAAGTTAGGGCCATTTGAAGTTTTTTCAGTGTTTGCTTTGGGACTCAAGGGTAGAATAGCTTTGAGCGATAGCTTAAATTGACAAGAGGCTACAGTACTTTATTGTTACAAATTTTCAAAGTATTATGACGCTCCAGTAAAAAGTTACAAGCGTTTGTGTGTTGCAAACTTTGATAGGTGTAGGACGTACCGCATAGAAGTTAGGGCCATTTGAAGTTTTATCAGTGTTTGAGTTGGGACTCAAGGGTAGCATGGCTTTGAGCGATAGCTTAAATTGACAAGTGGCTCGAGTACTTTATTGATACAAAATTTCAAGGTTTTATGACGCTCCAGTAAAAAGTTACAAGCATTTGTATGTTGCTAACGTTGATAGGTGTAGGACGTACCGTATAGAAGTTAGGGCCATTTGAATTTTTATCAGTGTTTGATTTGGGACTCAAGGGTAGCATAGCTTTGAGCGGTAGCTTAAATTGACAAGAGGCTCGAGTACTTTATTGTTACAAAATTTCAAGGTTTTATGACGCTCCAGTAAAAAGTTACAAACATTTATATGTTGCAAACTTTGATAGGTGCAGGACGTACCGTATAGAAGTTAGTGCCATTTGAAGTTTTATCTGTGTTTGATTTGGGACTCAAGGGTAGCATAGCTTGGAGTGATAGCTTAAATTGACAAGAGGCTCGTGTACTTTATTGTTACAAAATTTCAAGGTTTTATGACGCTCCAGTAAAAAGTTACAAGCATTTGTATGTTGAAAACTTTGATAGGTGTAGGGCGTACCGTATAGAAGTTAGGGCCATTTGAAGTTTTGTCAGTGTTTGATTTGGGACTCAAGGGTAGCATAGCTTTGAGCGATAGCTTAAATTGACAAGTGGCTCGAGTCTTAATTGTTACAATATTTCAAGGTTTTATGACGCTCCAGTAAAAAGGTACAAGCATTTGTATGTTGCAAACTTTGATAGGTGTAGGACGTACCGTATAGAAGTTGGGACCATTTGAAGTTTTATCAGTGGTTGATTTGGGACTCAAGGGCAGCATAGCTTTGAGCGATAGCTTAAATATACAAGAGGCTCGAGTACTTTATTGTTACAAAATTTCAAGATTTTATGACGCTCCAGTAAAAAGTTACAAGCATTTGTATGTTGCAAACTTTGATAGGTGTAGGACGTACCGTATAGAAATTAGGGCCATTTGAAGTTTTATCAGTGTTTGATTTGTGACTCAAAGGTAGCATAGGTTTGAGCGATAGCTTAAATTGACAAGAGGCTCGAGTATTTTATTGTTACAAAATTTCAAGGTTTTATGACGCTCCAGTAAAAAGTTACAAGCATTTGTATGTTGCAAACTTTGATAGGTGTAGGACGTACCGTATAGAAGTTGGGGCCATTTGAAGTTTTATCAGTGTTTGATTTGGGACTCAAGGGCAGCATAGCTTTGAGCGATAGCTTAAATTGACAAGAGGCTCGAGTACTTTATTGTTACAAAATTTCAAGGTTTTATGACGCTCCAGTAAAAAGTTACAAGCATTTGTATGTTGGAAACTTTGATAGGTGTAGGACGTACCGTATAGAAGCTAGGGCCATTTAAAGTTTTGTCCGTGTTTGATTTGGGACTCAAGTGTAGCATAGATTTGAGCGATAGCTTAAATTGACAAGAGGCTCGAGTACTGTATTGTTACAAAATTTCAAGGTTTTATGACGCTCCAGTAAAAAGTTACAAGCATTTGTATTTTGCAAACTTTGATAGGTGTAGGACGTACCGTATATAAGTTGGGGCCATTTGAAGTTTTATCAGTGTTTGATTTGGGACTCAAGGGCAGAATAGCTTTGAGCGATAGCTTAAATTGAAAAGAGGCTCGAGTACTTTATTGTTACAAAATTTCAAGGTTTTATGACGCTCCAGTAAAAAGTTACAAGCATTTGTATGTTGGTAACTTTGATAGGTGTAGGACGTACCGTATAGAAGCTAGGGCCATTTGAAGATTTATCAGTGTTTGATTTGGGACTCAAGGGTAGCATAGCTTTGAGCGATAGCTTAAATTGACAAGAGGCTCGAGTACTTTATTGTTACAAAATTTCAAGGTTACAAGCATTTGTATGTTGTAAACTTTGATAGGTGTAGGACGTACCGTATAGAAGTTAGGGCCATTTGAAGTTTTATCAGTATTTGCTTTGGGACTCAAGGGTACCATATCTTTGAGCGATAGCTCAAATTGACAAGAGGCTCGAGTACTTTATTGATACAAAATTTCAAGGTTTTATGACGCTCCAGTAAAAAGTTACAAGCGTTTGTGTGTTGCAAACTTTGATAGGTGTAGGACGTACCGCATAGAAGTTAGGGCCATTTGAAGTTTTATCAGTGTTTGAGTTGGGACTCAAGGGTAGCATGGCTTTGAGCGATAGCTTAAATTGACAAGTGGCTCGTGTACTTTATTGATACAAAATTTCAAGGTTTTATGACGCTCCAGTAAAAAGTTACAAACATTTGTATGTTGCTAACGTTGATAGGTGTAGGACGTACCGTATAGAAGTTAGGGCCATTTGAATTTTTATCAGTGTTTGATTTGGGACTCAAGGGTAGCATAGCTTTGAGCGATAGCTTAAATTGACAAGAGGCTCGAGTACTTTATTGTTACAAAATTTCAAGGTTTTATGACGCTCCAGTAAAAAGTTACAAGCATTTATATGTTGCAAACTTTGATAGGTGTAGGACGTACCGTATAGAAGTTAGTGCCATTTGAAGTTTTATCTGTGTTTGATTTGGGACTCAAGGGTAGCATAGCTTTGAGCGATAGCTTAAATTGACAAGAGGCTCGTGTACTTTATAGTTACAAAATTTCAAGGTTTTATGACGCTCCAGTAAAAAGTTACAAGCATTTGTATGTTGAAAACTTTGATAGGTGTAGGGCGTACCGTATAGAAGTTAGGGCCATTTGAAGTTTTGTCAGTGTTTGATTTGGGACTCAAGGGTAGCATAGCTTTGAGCGATAGCTTAAATTGACAAGTGGCTCGAGTCTTAATTGTTACAATATTTCAAGGTTTTATGACGCTCCAGTAAAAAGGTACAAGCATTTGTATGTTGCAAACTTTGATAGGTGTAGGACGTACCGTATAGAAGTTAGGGCCATTTGAAGTTTTATCAGTGTTTGATTTGTGACCCAAAGGTAGCATAGGTTTGAGCGATAGCTTAAATTGACAAGAGGCTCGAGTACTGTATTGTTACAAAATTTCAAGGTTTTATGACGCTCCAGTAAAAAGTTACAAGCATTTGTATTTTGCAAACTTTGATAGGTGTAGGACGTACCGTATATAAGTTGGGGCCATTTGAAGTTTTATCAGTGTTTGATTTGGGACTCAAGGGCAGAATAGCTTTGAGCGATAGCTTAAATTGAAAAGAGGCTCGAGTACTTTATTGTTACAAAATTTCAAGGTTTTATGACGCTCCAGTAAAAAGTTACAAGCATTTGTATGTTGGAAACTTTGATAGGTGTAGGACGTACCGTATAGAAGCTAGGGCCATTTGAAGATTTATCAGTGTTTGATTTGGGACTCAAGGGTAGCATAGCTTTGAGCGAAAGCTTAAATTGACAAGAGGATCGAGTACTTTATTGTTACAAAATTTCAAGGTTACAAGCATTTGTATGTTGTAAACTTTGATAGGTGTAGGACGTACCGTATAGAAGTTAGGGCCATTTGAAGTTTTATCAGTATTTGCTTTGGGACTCAAGGGTAGCCTATCTTTGAGCGATAGCTTAAATTGACAAGAGGCTCGAGTACTTTATTGATACAAAATTTCAAGGTTTTATGACGCTCCAGTAAAAAGTTACAAGCGTTTGTGTGTTGCAAACTTTGATAGGTGTAGGACGTACCGCATAGAAGTTAGGGCCATTTGAAGTTTTATCAGTGTTTGAGTTGGGACTCAAGGGCAGCATGGCTTTGAGCGATAGCTTAAATTGACATGTGGCTCGAGTACTTTATTGATACAAAATTTCAAGGTTTGATGATGCTCCAGTAAAAAGTTACAAGCATTGGTATGTTGCTAACGTTGATAGGTGTAGGACGTACCGTATAGAAGTTAGGGCCATTTGAATTTTTATCAGTGTTTGATTTGGGACTCAAGGGTAGCATAGCTTTGAGCGATAGCTTAAATTGACAAGAGGCTCGAGTACTTTATTGTTACAAAATTTCAAGGTTTTATGACGCTCCAGTAAAAAGTTACAAGCATTTATATGTTGCAAACTATGATAGGTGTAGGACGTACCGTATAGAAGTTAGTGCCATTTGAAGTTTTATCTGTGTTTGATTTGGGACTCAAGGGTAGCATAGCTTTGAGCGATAGCTTAAATTGACAAGAGGCTCGTGTACTTTATAGTTACAAAATTTCAAGGTTTTATGACGCTCCAGTAAAAACTTACAAGCATTTGTATGTTGAAAACTTTGATAGGTGTAGGGCGTACCGTATAGAAGTTAGGGCCATTTGAAGTTTTGTCAGTGTTTGATTTGGGACTCAAGGGTAGCATAGCTTTGAGCGATAGCTTAAATTGACAAGTGGCTCGAGTCTTAATTGTTACAATATTTCAAGGTTTTATGACGCTCCAGTAAAAAGGTACAAGCATTTGTATGTTGCAAACTTTGATAGGTGTAGGACGTACCGTATAGAAGTTGGGGCCATTTGAAGTTTTATCAGTGGTTGATTTGGGACTCAAGGGCAGCATAGCTTTGAGCGATAACTTAAATATACAAGAGGCTCGAGTACTTTATTGTTACAAAATTTCAAGATTTTATGACGCTCCAGTAAAAAGTTACAACCATTTGTATGTTGCAAACTTTGATAGGTGTAGGACGTACCGTATAGAAGTTAGGGCCATTTGAAGTTTTATCAGTGTTTGATTTGTGACTCAAAGGTAGCATAGGTTTGAGCGATAGCTTAAATTGACAAGAGGCTCGAGTATTTTATTGTTACAAAATTTCAAGGTTTTATGACACTCCAGTAAAAAGTTACAAGCATTTGTATGTTGCAAACTTTGATAGGTGTAGGACGTACCGTACAAAAGTTGGGGCCATTTGAAGTTTTATCAGTGTTTGATTTGGGACTCAAGGGCAGCATAGCTTTGAGCGATAGCTTAAATTGACAAGAGGCTCGAGTACTTTATTGTTACAAAATTTCAAGGTTTTATGACGCTGCAGTAAAAAGTTACAAGCATTTGTATGTTGGAAACTTTGATAGGTGTAGGACGTTCCGTATAGAAGCTAGGGCCATTTAAAGTTTGGTCAGTGTTTGATTTGGGACTCAAGTGTAGCATAGCTTTGAGCGATAGCTTAAATTGACAAGAGGCTCGAGTACTGTATTGTTACAAAATTTCAAGGTTTTATGACGCTCCAGTAAAAAGTTACAAGCATTTGTATTTTGCAAACTTTGATAGGTGTAGGACGTACCGTAAATAAGTTGGGGCCATTTGAAGTTTTATCAGTGTTTGATTTGGGACTCAAGGGCAGAATAGCTTTGAGCGATAGCTTAAATTGACAAGAGGCTCGAGTACTTTATTGTTACAAAATTTCAAGGTTACAAGCATTTGTATGTTGCAAACTTTGATAGGTGTAGGACGTACCGTATAGAAGTTAGGGCCATTTGAAGTTTTATCAGTATTTGCTTTGGGACTCAAGGGTAGCATATCTTTGAGCGATAGCTTAAATTGACAAGAGGCTCGAGTACTTTATTGATACAAATTTCAAGGTTTTATGACGCTCCAGTAAAAAGTTACAAGCATTTGTATGGTGCAAACTTTTATAGGTGAAGGACGTACCGTATAGAAGTTAGGGCCATTTGAAGTTTTTTCAGTGTTTGCTTTGGGACTCAAGGGTAGAATAGCTTTGAGCGATAGCTTAAATTGACAAGAGGCTACAGTACTTTATTGTTACAAATTTTCAAAGTTTTATGACGCTCCAGTAAAAAGTTACAAGCGTTTGTGTGTTGCAAACTTTGATAGGTGTAGGACGTACCGCATAGAAGTTAGGGCCATTTGAAGTTTTATCAGTGTTTGAGTTGGGACTCAAGGGTAGCATGGCTTTGAGCGATTGCTTAAATTGACAAGTGGCTCGAGTACTTTATTGATACAAAATTTCAAGGTTTTATGACGCTCCAGTAAAAAGTTACAAGCATTTGTATGTTGCTAACGTTGATAGGTGTAGGACGTACCGTATAGAAGTTAGGGCCATTTGAATTTTTATCAGTGTTTGATTTGGGACTCAAGGGTAGCATAGCTTTGAGCGATAGCTTAAATTGACAAGAGGCTCGAGTACTTTATTGTTACAAAATTTCAAGGTTTTATGACGCTCCAGTAAAAAGTTACAAGCATTTATATGTTGCAAACTTTGATAGGTGTAGGACGTACCGTATAGAAGTTAGTGCCATTTGAAGTTTTATCTGTGTTTGATTTGGGACTCAAGGGTAGCATAGCTTGGAGCGATAGCTTAAATTGACAAGAGGCTCGTGTACTTTATTGTTACAAAATTTCAAGGTTTTATGACGCTCCAGTAAAAAGTTACAAGCATTTGTATGTTGAAAACTTTGATAGGTGTAGGGCGTACCGTATAGAAGTTAGGGCCATTTGAAGTTTTCTCAGTGTTTGATTTGGGACTCAAGGGTAGCATAGCTTTGAGCGATAACTTAAATTGACAAGTGGCTCGAGTCTCAATTGTTACAATATTTCAAGGTTTTATGACGCTCCAGTAAAAAGGTACAAGCATTTGTATGTTGCAAACTTTGATAGGTGTAGGACGTACCGTATAGAAGTTGGGGCCATTTGAAGTTTTATCAGTGGTTAATTTGGGACTCAAGGGCAGCATAGCTTTGAGCGATAGCTTAAATATACAAGAGGCTCGAGTACTTTATTGTTACAAAATTTCAAGATTTTATGACGCTCCAGTAAAAAGTTACAAGCATTTGTATGTTGCAAACTTTGATAGGTGTAGGACGTACCGTATAGAAGTTAGGGCCATTTGAAGTTTTATCAGTGTTTGATTTGTGACTCAAAGGTAGCATAGGTTTGAGCGATAGCTTAAATTGACAAGAGGCTCGAGTATTTTATTGTTACAAAATTTCAAGGTTTTATGACGCTCCAGTAAAAAGTTACAAGCATTTGTATGTTGCAAACTTTGATAGGTGTAGGACGTACCGTATAGAAGTTGGGGCCATTTGAAGCTTTATCAGTGTTTGATTTGGGACTCAAGGGCAGCTTAGCTTTGAGCGATAGCTTAAATTGACAAGAGGCTCGAGTACTTTATTGTTACAAAATTTCAAGGTTTTATGACGCTCCAGTAAAAAGTTACAAGCATTTGTATGTTGGAAACTTTGATAGGTGTAGGACGTACCGTATAGAAGCTAGGGCCATTTAAAGTTTTGTCAGTGTTTGATTTGGGACTCAAGTGTAGCATAGCTTTGAGCGATAGCTTAAATTGACAAGAGGCTCGAGTACTGTATTGTTACAAAATTTCAAGGTTTTATGACGCTCCAGTAAAAAGTTACAAGCATTTGTATTTTGCAAACTTTGATAGGTGTAGGACGTACCGTATATAAGTTGGGGCCATTTGAAGTTTTATCAGTGTTTGATTTGGGACTCAAGGGCAGAATAGCTTTGAGCGATAGCTTAAATTGACAAGAGGCTCGTGTACTTTATAGTTACAAAAGTTCAAGGTTTTATGACGCTCCAGTAAAAAGTTACAAGCATTTGTATGTTGAAAACTTTGATAGGTGTAGGGCGTACCGTATAGAAGTTAGGGCCATTTGAAGTTTTGTCAGTGTTTGATTTGGGACTCAAGGGTAGCATAGCTTTGAGCGAAAGCTTAAATTGACAAGAGGATCGAGTACTTTATTGTTACAAAATTTCAAGGTTACAAGCATTTGTATGTTGTAAACTTTGATAGGTGTAGGACGTACCGTATAGAAGTTAGGGCCATTTGAAGTTTTATCAGTATTTGCTTTGGGACTCAAGGGTAGCCTATCTTTGAGCGATAGCTTAAATTGACAAGAGGCTCGAGTACTTTATTGATACAAAATTTCAAGGTTTTATGACGCTCCAGTAAAAAGTTACAAGCGTTTGTGTGTTGCAAACTTTGATAGGTGTAGGACGTACCGCATAGAAGTTAGGGCCATTTGAAGTTTTATCAGTGTTTGAGTTGGGACTCAAGGGCAGCATGGCTTTGAGCGATAGCTCAAATTGACAAGTGGCTCGAGTACTTTATTGATACAAAATTGCAAGGTTTTATGACGCTCCAGTAAAAAGTTACAAGCATTTGTATGTTGAAAACTTTGATAGGTGTAGGGCGTACCGTATAGAAGTTAGGGCCATTTGAAGTTTTGTCAGTGTTTGATTTGGGACTCAAGGGTAGCATAGCTTTGAGCGAAAGCTTAAATTGACAAGAGGATCGAGTACTTTATTGTTACAAAATTTCAAGGTTACAAGCATTTGTATGTTGTAAACTTTGATAGGTGTAGGACGTACCGTATAGAAGTTAGGGCCATTTGAAGTTTTATCAGTGTTTGATTTGGGACTCAAGGGTAGCATAGCTTTGAGCGATAGCTTAAATTGACAAGAGGCTCGAGTACTTTATTGTTACAAAATTTCAAGGTTTTATGACGCTCCAGTAAAAAGTTACAAGCATTTATATGTTGCAAACTTTGATAGGTGTAGGACGTACCGTATAGAAGTTAGTGCCATTTGAAGTTTTATCTGTGTTTGATTTGGGACTCAAGGGTAGCATAGCTTGGAGCGATAGCTTAAATTGACAAGAGGCTCGTGTACTTTATTGTTACAAAATTTCAAGGTTTTATGACGCTCCAGTAAAAAGTTACAAGCATTTGTATGTTGAAAACTTTGATAGGTGTAGGGCGTACCGTATAGAAGTTAGGGCCATTTGAAGTTTTGTCAGTGTTTGATTTGGGACTCAAGGGTAGCATAGCTTTGAGCGATAACTTAAATTGACAAGTGGCTCGAGTCTTAATTGTTACAATATTTCAAGGTTTTATGACGCTCCAGTTAAAAGGTACAAGCATTTGTATGTTGCAAACTTTGATAGGTGTAGGACGTACCGTATAGAAGTTGGGGCCATTTGAAGTTTTATCAGTGGTTAATTTGGGACTCAAGGGCAGCATAGCTTTGAGCGAAAGCTTAAATATACAAGAGGCTCGAGTACTTTATTGTTACAAAATTTCAAGATTTTATGACGCTCCAGTAAAAAGTTACAAGCATTTGTATGTTGCAAACTTTGATAGGTGTAGGACGTACCGTATAGAAGTTAGGGCCATTTGAAGTTTTATCAGTGTTTGATTTGTGACTCAAAGGTAGCATAGGTTTGAGCGATATCTTAAATTGACAAGAGGCTCGAGTATTTTATTGTTACAAAATTTCAAGGTTTTATGACGCTCCAGTAAAAAGTTACAAGCATTTGTATGTTGCAAACTTTGATAGGTGTAGGACGTACCGTATAGAAGTTGGGGCCATTTGAAGTTTTATCAGTGTTTGATTTGGGACTCAAGGGCAGCATAGCATTGAGCGATAGCTTAAATTGACAAGAGGCTCGAGTACTTTATTGTTACAAAATTTCAAGGTTTTATGACGCTCCAGTAAAAAGTTACAAGCATTTGTATGTTGGAAACTTTGATAGGTGTAGGACGTACCGTATAGAAGCTAGGGCCATTTAAAGTTTTGTCAGTGTTTGATTTGGGACTCAAGTGTAGCATAGCTTTGAGCGATAGCTTAAATTGACAAGAGGCTCGAGTACTGTATTGTTACAAAATTTCAAGGTTTTATGACGCTCCAGTAAAAAGTTACAAGCATTTGTATTTTGCAAACTTTGATAGGTGTAGGACGTACCGTATATAAGTTGGGGCCATTTGAAGTTTTATCAGTGTTTGATTTGGGACTCAAGGGCAGAATAGCTTTGAGCGATAGCTTAAATTGAAAAGAGGCTCGAGTACTTTATTGTTACAAAATTTCAAGGTTTTATGACGCTCCAGTAAAAAGTTACAAGCATTTGTATGTTGGAAACTTTGATAGGTGTAGGACGTACCGTATAGAAGCTAGGGCCATTTGAAGATTTATCAGTGTTTGATATGGGACTCAAGGGTAGCATAGCTTTGAGCGATAGCTTAAATTGACAAGAGGCTCGAGTACTTTATTGTTCCAAAATTTCAAGGTTTTATGACACTACAGTAAAAAGTTACAAGCATTTGTATGTTGCAAACTTTGGTAGGTGTAGGACGTACCGTATAGAAGTTAGGGCAATTTGAAGTTTTGTCAGTGTTTGATTTGGGACTCAAGGGTAGAATAGCTTTGAGCGATAGCTTAAATTGACAAGATGCTCGAGTACTTTATTGTTACAAAATTTCAAGGTTTTATGACGCTCCAGTAAAAAGTTACAAGCATTTGTATGTTGCAAACTTTGATAGGTGTAGGACGTACCGTATAGAAGTTGGGGCCATTTGAAGATTTATCAGTGTTTGATTTGGGACTCAAGGGCAGCATTGCTTTGAGCGATAGCTTAAATTGAAAAGAGTCTCGAGTACTTTATTGTTACAAAATTTCAAGGTTTTATGACGCTCCAGTAAAAAGTTACAAGCATTTGTATGTTGGAAACTTTGATAGGTGTAGGACGTACCGTATAGAAGCTAGGGCCATTTGAAGATTTATCAGTGTTTGATTTGGGACTCAAGGGCAGCATAGCTTTGAGCGATAGCTTAAATTGACAAGAGGCTCGAGTACTTTACTGTTACAAAATTTCAAGGTTTTATGACGCTCCACTAAAAAGTTACAAGCATTTCTATGTTGCAAACTTTGATACGTGTAGGACGTACCGTATAGAAGTTAGGGCCATTTGAAGTTTTATCAGTGTTTGATTTGGGACACAAGGGTAGCTTAGGTTTGAGCGATAGCTTAAATTGACAAGAGGCTCGAGTACTTTATTGTTACAAAATTTCAAGGTTTTATGACGCTCCAGTAAAAGGTAACAAGCATTTGTATGTTGCAAACTTTGATAGGTGTAGGACGTACCGTATAGAAGTTGGGGCCTTTTGAAGTTTTATCAGTGTTTGATTTGGGACTCAAGGGCAGCATAGCTTTGAGCGATAGCTTAAATTGACAAGAGGCTCGAGTACTTTACTGTTACAAAATTTCAAGGTTTTATGACGCTCCACTAAAAAGTTACAAGCATTTCTATGTTGCAAACTTTGATACGTGTAGGACGTACTGTATAGAAGTTAGGGCCATTTGAAGTTTTATCAGTGTTTGATTTGGGACTCAAGGGTAGCATAGCTTTGAGCGATAGCTTAAATTGAAAAGAGGCTCGAGTACTTTATTGTTACAAAATTTCAAGGTTACAAGCATTTGTATGTTGCAAACTTTGATAGGTGTAGGACGTACCGTATAGAAGTTAGTGCCATTTGAAGTTTTATCTGTGTTTGATTTGGGACTCAAGGGTAGCATAGCTTGGAGCGATAGCTTAAATTGACAAGAGGCTCGTGTACTTTATTGTTACAAAATTTCAAGGTTTTATGACGCTCCAGTAAAAAGTTACAAGCATTTGTATGTTGAAAACTTTGATAGGTGTAGGGCGTACCGTATAGAAGTTAAGGCCATTTGAAGTTTTGTCAGTGTCTGATTTGGGACTCAAGGGTAGCATAGCTTTAAGCGATAGCTTAAATTGACAAGTGGCTCGAGTCTTAATTGTTACAATATTTCAAGGGTTTATGACGCTCCAGTAAAAAGGTACAAGCATTTGTATGTTGCAAACTTTGATTGGTGTAGGACGTACCGTATAGAAGTTGGGGCCATTTGAAGTTTTATCAGTGGTTGATTTGGGACTCAAGGGCAGCATAGCTTTGAGCGATAGCTTAAATATACAAGAGGCTCGAG
Organism: Clusia tigrina; assembly: GCA_920105625.2. Lineage (NCBI taxonomy): Eukaryota > Metazoa > Arthropoda > Insecta > Diptera > Clusiidae > Clusia > Clusia tigrina. The sequence goes on along the minus strand of OV050033.1, from coordinate 104,226,890 downwards.
TACTTTATTGTTACAAAATTTCAAGATTTAATGACGCTCCAGTAAAAAGTTACAAGCATTTGTATGTTGCAAACTTTGATAGGTGTAGGACGTACCGTATAGAAGTTGGGGCCATTTGAAGTTTTATCAGTGTTTGATTTGGGACTCAAGGGCAACATAGCTTTGAGCGATAGCTTAAATTGACAAGAGGCTCGAGTACTTTATTGTTACAAAATTTCAAGGTTTTATGACGCTCCAGTAAAAAGTTACACGCATTTGTATGTTGGAAACTTTGGTAGGTGTAGGACGTACCGTATAGAAGCTAGGGCCATTTAAAGTTTTGTCAGTGTTTGATTTGGGACTCAAGTGTAGCATAGCTTTGAGCGATAGCTTAAATTGACAAGAGGCTCGAGTACTGTATTGTTACAAAATTTCAAGGTTTTATGACGCTCCAGTAAAAAGTTACAAGCATTTGTATGTTGGAAACTTTGATAGGTGTAGGACGTACCGTATAGAAGCTAGGGCCATTTAAAGTTTTGTCAGTGTTTGATTTGGGACTCAAGTGTAGCATAGCTTTGAGCGATAGCTTAAATTGACAAGAGGCTCGAGTACTGTATTGTTACAAAATTTCAAGGTTTTATGACGCTCCAGTAAAAAGTTACAAGCATTTGTATTTTGCAAACTTTGATAGGTGTAGGACGTACCGTATATAAGTTGGGGCCATTTGAAGTTTTGTCAGTGTTTGATTTGGGACTCAAGGGCAGAATAGCTTTGAGCGATAGCTTAAATTGAAAAGAGGCTCGAGTACTTTATTGTTACAAAATTTCAAGGTTTTATGACGCTGCAGTAAAAAGTTACAAGCATTTGTATGTTGGAAACTTTGATAGGTGTAGGACGTACCGTATAGAAGCTAGGGCCATTTGAAGATTTATCAGTGTTTGATTTGGGACTCAAGGGTAGCATAGCTTTGAGCGATAGCTTAAATTGACAAGAGGCTCGAGTACTTTATTGTTACAAAATTTCAAGGTTTTATGACACTACAGTAAAAAGTTACAAGCATTTGTATGTTGCAAACTTTGGTAGGTGTAGGACGTACCGTATAGAAGTTAGGGCAATTTGAAGTTTTGTCAGTGTTTGATTTGGGACTCAAGGGTAGAATAGCTTTGAGCGATAGCTTAAATTGACAAGATGCTCGAGTACTTTATTGTTACAAAATTTCAAGGTTTTATGACGCTCCAGTAAAAAGTTACAAGCATTTGTATGTTGCAAACTTTGATAGGTGTAGGACGTACCGTATAGAAGTTGGGGCCATTTGAAGATTTATCAGTGTTTGATTTGGGACTGAAGGGCAGCATTGCTTTGAGCGATAGCTTAAATTGACAAGAGTCTCGAGTTCTTTATTGTTACAAAATTTCAAGGTTTTATGACGCTCCAGTAAAAAGTTACAAGCATTTGTATGTTGGAAACTTTGATAGGTGTAGGACGTACCGTATAGAAGCTAGGGCCATTTGAAGATTTATCAGTGTTTGATTTGGGACTCAAGGGCAGCATAGCTTTGAGCGATAGCGTAAATTGACAAGAGGCTCGAGTACTTTACTGTTACAAAATTTCAAGGTTTTATGACGCTCCACTAAAAAGTTACAAGCATTTCTATGTTGCAAACTTTGATACGTGTAGGACGTACTATATAGAAGTTAGGGCCATTTGAAGTTTTATCAGTGTTTGATTTGGGACTCAAGGGTAGCATAGCTTTGAGCGATAGCTTAAATTGAAAAGAGGCTAGAGTACTTTATTGTTACAAAATTTCAAAGTTTTATGACGCTCCAGTAAAAAGTAACAAGCATGTGTATGTTGCAAACTTTGATAGGTGTAGGACGTACCGTATAGAAGTTGGGGCCATTTGAAGTTTTCTCAGTGTTTGATTTGGGACTCAAGGGTAGCATAGCTTTGAGCGATAGCTTAAATTGAAAAGAGGCTCGAGTACTTTATTGTTACAAAATTTCAAGGTTTTATGACGCTCCAGTAAAAAGTTACAAGCATTTGTATGTTGCAAACTTTGATAGGTGTAGGACGTACCGTATAGAAGTTAGGGCCATTTGAAGTTTTATCCGTGTTTGATTTGGGACACAAGGGTAGCATAGGTTTGAGCGATAGCTTAAATTGACAAGAGGCTCGATTACTTTATTGTTACAAAATTTCAAGGTTTTATGACGCTCCAGTAAAAAGTAACAAGCATTTGTATGTTGCAAACTTTGATAGGTGTAGGACGTACCGTATAAAAGTTGGGGCCATTTGAAGTTTTATCAGTGTTAGATTTGGGACTCAAGGGCAGCATAGCTTTGAGCGATAGCTTAAATTTAAAAGAGGCTCGAGTACTTTATTGTTACAAAATTTCAAGGTTTTATGACGCTCCACTAAAAAGTTACAAGCATTTCTATGTTGCAAACTTTGATACGTGTAGGATGTACTGTATAGAAGTTAGGGCCATTTGAAGTTTTATCAGTGTTTGATTTGGGACTCAAGGGTAGCATAGCTTTGAGCGATAGCTTAAATTGAAAAGAGGCTCGAGTACTTTATTGTTACAAAATTTCAAGGTTACAAGCATTTGTATGTTGCAAACTTTGATAGCTGTAGGACGTACCGTATAGAAGTTAGGGCCATTTGACGTTTTATCATTATTTGCTTTGGGACTCAAGGGTAGCATATTTTTGAGCGATAGCTTAAATTGACAAGAGGCTCGAGTACTTTATTGATACAAAATTTCAAGGTTTTATGACGCTCCAGTAAAAAGTTACAAGCATTTGTATGGTGCAAACTTTGATAGGTGAAGGACGTACCGTATAGAAGTTAGAGCCATTTGAAGTTTTTTCAGTGTTTGCTTTGGGACTCAAGGGTAGAATAGCTTTGAGCGATAGCTTAAATTGACAAGAGGCTACAGTACTTTATTGTTACAAATTTTCAAAGTTTTATGACGCTCCAGTAAAAAGTTACAAGCGTTTGTGTGTTGCAAACTTTGATAGGTGTAGGACGTACCGCATAGAAGTTAGGGCCATTTGAAGTTTTATCAGTGTTTGAGTTGGGACTCAAGGGTAGCATGGCTTTGAGCGATAGCTTAAATTGACAAGTGGCTCGAGTACTTTATTGATACAAAATTTCAAGGTTTTATGACGCTCCAGTAAAAAGTTACAAGCATTTGTATGTTGCTAACGTTGATAGGTGTAGGACGTACCGTATAGAAGTTAGGGCCATTTGAATTTTTATCAGTGTTTGATTTGAGACTCAAGGGTAGCATAGCTTCGAGCGACAGCTTAAATTGACAAGAGGCTCGAATACTTTATTGTTAAAAAATTTCAAGGTTTTATGACGCTCCAGTAAAAAGTTACAAGCATTTGTATGTTGAAAACTTTGATAGGTGTAGGGCGTAACGTATAGAAGTTAGGGCCATTTGAAGTTTTGTCAGTGTTTGATTTGGGACTCAAGGGTAGCATAGCTTTGAGCGATAGCTTAAATTGACAAGTGGCTCGAGTCTTAATTGTTACAATATTTCAAGGTTTTATGACGCTCCAGTAAAAAGGTACAAGCATTTGTATGTTGCAAACTTTGATAGGTGTAGGACGTACCGTATAGAAGTTGGGGCCATTTGAAGTTTTATCAGTGGTTGATTTGGGACTCAAGGGCAGCATAGCTTTGAGCGATAGCTTAAATATACAAGAGGCTCGAGTACTTTATTGTTACAAAATTTCAAGATTTTATGACGCTCCAGTAAAAAGTTACAAGCATTTGTATGTTGCAAACTTTGATAGGTGTAGGAAGTACCGTATAGAAGTTAGGGCCATTTGAAGTTTTATCAGTGTTTGATTTGGGACTCAAGGGTAGCATAGCTTTGAGCGATAGCTTAAATTGAAAAGAGGCTAGAGTACTTTATTGTTACAAAATTTCAAAGTTTTATGACGCTCCAGTAAAAAGTAACAAGCATGTGTATGTTGCAAACTTTGATAGGTGTAGGACGTACCGTATAGAAGTTGGGGCCATTTGAAGTTTTATCAGTGTTTGATTTGGGACTCAAGGGTAGCATAGCTTTGAGCGATAGCTTAAATTGAAAAGAGGCTCGAGTACTTTATTGTTACAAAATTTCAAGGTTTTATGACGCTCCAGTAAAAAGTTACAAGCATTTGTATGTTGCAAACTTTGATAGGTGTAGGACGTACCGTATAGAAGTTAGGGCCATTTGAAGTTTTATCCGTGTTTGATTTGGGACACAAGGGTAGCATAGGTTTGAGCGATAGCTTAAATTGACAAGAGGCTCGATTACTTTATTGTTACAAAATTTCAAGGTTTTATGACGCTCCAGTAAAAAGTAACAAGCATTTGTATGTTGCAAACTTTGATAGGTGTAGGACGTACCGTATAAAAGTTGGGGCCATTTGAAGTTTTATCAGTGTTAGATTTGGGACTCAAGGGCAGCATAGCTTTGAGCGATAGCTTAAATTTAAAAGAGGCTCGAGTACTTTATTGTTACAAAATTTCAAGGTTTTATGACGCTCCACTAAAAAGTTACAAGCATTTCTATGTTGCAAACTTTGATACGTGTAGGATGTACTGTATAGAAGTTAGGGCCATTTGAAGTTTTATCAGTGTTTGATTTGGGACTCAAGGGTAGCATAGCTTTGAGCGATAGCTTAAATTGAAAAGAGGCTCGAGTACTTTATTGTTACAAAATTTCAAGGTTACAAGCATTTGTATGTTGCAAACTTTGATAGCTGTAGGACGTACCGTATAGAAGTTAGGGCCATTTGACGTTTTATCAGTATTTGCTTTGGGACTCAAGGGTAGCATATTTTTGAGCGATAGCTTAAATTGACAAGAGGCTCGAGTACTTTATTGATACAAAATTTCAAGGTTTTATGACGCTCCAGTAAAAAGTTACAAGCATTTGTATGGTGCAAACTTTGATAGGTGAAGGACGTACCGTATAGAAGTTAGAGCCATTTGAAGTTTTTTCAGTGTTTGCTTTGGGACTCAAGGGTAGAATAGCTTTGAGCGATAGCTTAAATTGACAAGAGGCTACAGTACTTTATTGTTACAAATTTTCAAAGTTTTATGACGCTCCAGTAAAAAGTTACAAGCTTTTGTGTGTTGCAAACTTTGATAGGTGTAGGACGTACCGCATAGAAGTTAGGGCCATTTGAAGTTTTATCAGTGTTTGAGTTGGGACTCAAGGGTAGCATGGCTTTGAGCGATAGCTTAAATTGACAAGTGGCTCGAGTACTTTATTGATACAAAATTTCAAGGTTTTATGACGCTCCAGTAAAAAGTTACAAGCATTTGTATGTTGCTAACGTTGATAGGTGTAGGACGTACCGTATAGAAGTTAGGGCCATTTGAATTTTTATCAGTGTTTGATTTGAGACTCAAGGGTAGCATAGCTTCGAGCGACAGCTTAAATTGACAAGAGGCTCGAATACTTTATTGTTAAAAAATTTCAAGGTTTTATGACGCTCCAGTAAAAAGTTACAAGCATTTGTATGTTGAAAACTTTGATAGGTGTAGGGCGTAACGTATAGAAGTTAGGGCCATTTGAAGTTTTGTCAGTGTTTGATTTGGGACTCAAGGGTAGCATAGCTTTGAGCGATAGCTTAAATTGACAAGTGGCTCGAGTCTTAATTGTTACAATATTTCAAGGTTTTATGACGCTCCAGTAAAAAGGTACAAGCATTTGTATGTTGCAAACTTTGATAGGTGTAGGACGTACCGTATAGAAGTTGGGGCCATTTGAAGTTTTATCAGTGGTTGATTTGGGACTCAAGGGCAGCATAGCTTTGAGCGATAGCTTAAATATACAAGAGGCTCGAGTACTTTATTGTTACAAAATTTCAAGATTTTATGACGCTCCAGTAAAAAGTTACAAGCATTTGTATGTTGCAAACTTTGATAGGTGTAGGAAGTACCGTATAGAAGTTAGGGCCATTTGAAGTTTTATCAGTGTTTGATTTGTGACTCAAAGGTAGCATAGGTTTGAGCGATAGCTTAAATTGACAAGAGGCTCGAGTATTTTATTGTTACAAAATTTCAAGGTTTTATGACGCTCCAGTAAAAAGTTACAAGCATTTGTATGTTGCAAACTTTGATAGGTGTAGGACGTACCGTATAGAAATTGGGGCCATTTGAAGTTTTATCAGTGTTTGATTTGGGACTCAAGGGCAGCATAGCTTTGAGCGATAGCTTAAATTGACAAGAGGCTCGAGTACTTTATTTTTACAAAATTTCAAGGTTTTATGACGCTCCAGTAAAAAGTTACAAGCATTTGTATGTTGGAAACTTTGATAGGTGTAGGACGTACCGTATAGAAGCTAGGGCCATTTAAAGTTTTGTCAGTGTTTGATTTGGGACTCAAGTGTAGCATAGCTTTGAGCGATAGCTTAAATTGACAAGAGGCTCGAGTACTGTATTGTTACAAAACTTCAAGGTTTTATGACGCTCCAGTAAAAAGTTACAAGCATTTGTATTTTGAAAACTTTGATAGGTGTAGGACGTACCGTATATAAGTTGGGGCCATTTGAAGTTTTATCAGTGTTTGATTTGGGATTCAAGGGCAGAATAGCTTTGAGCGATAGCTTAAATTGAAAAGAGGCTCGAGTACTTTATTGTTACAAAATTTCAAGGTTACAAGCATTTGTATGTTGCAAACTTTGATAGCTGTAGGACGCACCGTATAGAAGTTAGGGCCATTTGACGTTTTATCAGTATTTGCTTTGGGACTCAAGGGTAGCATATTTTTGAGCGATAGCTTAAATTGACAAGAGGCTCGAGTACTTTATTGATACAAAATTTCAAGGTTTTATGACGCTCCAGTAAAAAGTTACAAGCATTTGTATGGTGCAAACTTTGATAGGTGAAGGACGTACCGTATAGAAGTTAGAGCCATTTGAAGTTTTTTCAGTGTTTGCTTTGGGACTCAAGGGTAGAATAGCTTTGAGCGATAGCTTAAATTGACAAGAGGCTACAGTACTTTATTGTTACAAATTTTCAAAGTTTTATGACGCTCCAGTAAAAAGTTACAAGCGTTTGTGTGTTGCAAACTTTGATAGGTGTAGGACGTACCGCATAGAAGTTAGGGCCATTTGAAGTTTTATCAGTGTTTGAGTTGGGACTCAAGGGTAGCATGGCTTTGAGCGATAGCTTAAATTGACAAGTGGCTCGAGTACTTTATTGATACAAAATTTCAAGGTTTTATGACGCTCCAGTAAAAAGTTACAAGCATTTGTATGTTGCTAACGTTGATAGGTGTAGGACGTACCGTAAAGAAGTTAGGGCCATTTGAATTTTTATCAGTGTTTGATTTGAGACTCAAGGGTAGCATAGCTTTGAGCGATAGCTTAAATTGACAAGAGGCTCGAGTACTTTATTGTTACAAAATTTCAAGGTTTTATGACGCTCCAGTAAAAAGTTACAAGCATTTGTATGTTGAAAACTTTGATAGGTGTAGGGCGTAACGCATAGAAGTTAGGGCCATTTGAAGTTTTGTCAGTGTTTGATTTGGGACTCAAGGGTAGCATAGCTTTGAGCGATAGCTTAAATTGACAAGTGGCTCGAGTCTTAATTGTTACAATATTTCAAGGTTTTATGACGCTCCAGTAAAAAGGTACAAACATTTGTATGTTGCAAACTTTGATAGGTGTAGGACGTACCGTATAGAAGTTGGGGCCATTTGAAGTTTTATCAGTGGTTGATTTGGGACTCAAGGGCAGCATAGCTTTGAGCGATATCTTAAATATACAAGAGGCTCGAGTACTTTATTGTTACAAAATTTCAAGATTTTATGACGCTCCAGTAAAAAGTTACAAGCATTTGTATGTTGCAAACTTTGATAGGTGTAGGACGTACCGTATAGAAGTTAGGGCCATTTGAAGTTTTATCAGTGTTTGATTTGTGACTCAAAGGTAGCATAGGTTTGAGCGATAGCTTAAATTGACAAGAGGCTCGAGTATTTTATTGTTACAAAATTTCAATGTTTTATGACGCTCCAGTAAAAAGTTACAAGCATTTGTATGTTGCAAACTTTGATAGGTGTAGGACGTACCGTATAGAAGTTGGGGCCATTTGAAGTTTTATCAGTGTTTGATTTGGGACTCAAGGGCAGCATAGCTTTGAGCGATAGCTTAAATTGACAAGAGGCTCGAGTACTTTATTTTTACAAAATTTCAAGGTTTTATGACGCTCCAGTAAAAAGTTACAAGCATTTGTATGTTGGAAACTTTGATAGGTGTAGGACGTACCGTATAGAAGCTAGGGCCATTTAAAGTTTTGTCAGTGTTTGATTTGGGACTCAAGTGTAGCATAGCTTTGAGCGATAGCTTAAAATGACAAGAGGCTCGAGTACTGTATTGTTACAAAATTTCAAGGTTTTATGACGCTCCAGTAAAAAGTTAGAAGCATTTGTATTTTGAAAACTTTGATAGGTGTAGGACGTACCGTATATAAGTTGGGGCCATTTGAAGTTTTATCAGTGTTTGATTTGGGATTCAAGGGCAGAATAGCTTTGAGCGATAGCTTAAATTGAAAAGAGGCTCGAGTACTTTATTGTTACAAAATTTCAAGGTATTATGACGCTCCAGTAAAAAGTTACAACATTTGTATGTTGGAAACTTTGATAGGTGTAGGACGTACCGTATATAAGCTAGGGCCATTTGAAGACTTATCAGTGTTTGATTTGAGACTCAAGGGTAGCATAGCTTTGAGCGATAGCTTAAATTGACAAGAGGCTCGAGTACTTTATTGTTACAAAATTTCAAGGTTTTATGACACTACAGTAAAAAGTTACAAGCATTTGTATGTTGCAAACTTTGGTAGGTGTAGGACGTACCGTATAGAAGTTAGGGCAATTTGAAGTTTTGTCAGTGTTTGATTTGGGACTCAAGGGTAGAATAGCTTTGAGCGATAGCTTAAATTGACAAGATGCTCGAGTACTTTATTGTTACAAAATTTCAAGGTTTTATGACGCTCCAGTAAAAAGTTACAAGCATTTGTATGTTGCAAACTTTGATAGGTGTAGGACGTACCGTATAGAAGTTGGGGCCATTTGAAGATTTATCAGTGTTTGATTTGGGACTCAAGGGCAGCATTGCTTTGAGCGATAGCTTAAATTGACAAGAGTCTCGAGTACTTTATTGTTACAAAATTTCAAGGTTTTATGACGCTCCAGTAAAAAGTTACAAGCATTTGTATGTTGGAAACTTTGATAGGTGTAGGACGTACCGTATAGAAGCTAGGGCCATTTGAAGATTTATCAGTGTTTGATTTGGGACTCAAGGGCAGCATAGCTTTGAGCGATAGCTTAAATTGACAAGAGGCTCGAGTACTTTACTGTTACAAAATTTCAAGGTTTTATGACGCTTCACTAAAAAGTTACAAGCATTTCTATGTTGCAAACTTTGATACGTGTAGGATGTACTGTATAGAAGTTAGGGCCATTTGAAGTTTTATCAGTGTTTGATTTGGGACTCAAGGGTAGCATAGCTTTGAGCGATAGCTTAAATTGAAAAGAGGCTCGAGTACTTTATTGTTACAAAATTTCAAAGTTTTATGACGCTCCAGTAAAAAGTAACAAGCATTTGTATGTTGCAAACTTTGATAGGTGTAGGACGTACCGCATAGAAGTTAGGGCCATTTGAAGTTTTATCAGTGTTGGAGTTGGGACTCAAGGGTAGCATGGCTTTGAGCGATAGCTTAAATTGACAAGTGGCTCGAGTACTTTATTGATACAAAATTTCAAGGTTTTATGACGCTCCAGTAAAAAGTTACAAGCATTTGTATGTTGCTAACGTTGAGAGGTGTAGGACGTACCGTATAGAAGTTAGGGCCATTTGAATTTTTATCAGTGTTTAATGTGGGACTCAAGGGTAGCATAGCTTTGAGCGATAGCTTAAATTGACAGGAGGCTCGAGTACTTTATTGTTACAAAATTTCAAGGTTTTATGACGCTCCAGTAAAAAGTAACAAGCATTTGTATGTTGCAAACTTTGATAGGTGTAGGACGTACCGTATAGAAGTTAGTGCCATTTGAAGTTTTATCTGTGTTTGATTTGGGACTCAAGGGTAGCATAGCTTGGAGCGATAGCTTAAATTGACAAGAGGCTCGTGTACTTTATTGTTACAAAATTTCAAGGTTTTATGACGCTCCAGTAAAAATTTACAAGCATTTGTATGTTGAAAACTTTGATAGGTGTAGGGCTTACCGTATAGAAGTTAGGGCCATTTGAAGTTTTGTCAGTGTTTGATTTGGGACTCAAGGGTAGCATAGCTTTGAGCGATAGCTTAAATTAACAAGTGGCTCGAGTCTTAATTGTTACAATATTTCAAGGTTTTATGACGCTCCAGTAAAAAGGTACAAGCATTTGTATGTTGCAAACTTTGATAGGTGTAGGACGTACCGTATAGAAGTTGGCGCCATTTGAAGTTTTATCAGTGGTTGATTTGGGACTCAAGGGCAGCATAGCTTTGAGCGATACCTTAAATATACAAGAGGCTCGAGTACTTTATTGTTACAAAATTTCAAGATCTTATGACGCTCCAGTAAAAAGTTACAAGCATTTGTATGTTGCAAACTTTGATAGGTGTAGGACGTACAGTATATAAGCTGGGGCCATTTGAAGTTTTATCAGTGTTTGATTTGGGACTCAAGGGCAGAATAGCTTTGAGCGATAGCTTAAATTGAAAAGAGGCTCGAGTACTTTATTGTTACAAAACTTCAAGGTTTTATGACGCTCCAATAAAAAGTTACAAGCATTTGTATGTTGCAAACTTTGATAGGTGTAGGACGTACCGTATAGAAGTTGGGGCCATTTGAAGATTTATCAGTGTTTGATTTGGGACTGAAGGGCAGCATTGCTTTGAGCGATAGCTTAAATTGACAAGAGTCTCGAGTAACTTTATTGTTAAAAAATTTCAAGGTTTTATGACGCTCCAGTAAAAAGTTACAAGCATTTGTATGTTGGAAACTTTGATAGGTGTAGGACGTACCGTATAGAAGCTAGGGCCATTTGAAGATTTATCAGTGTTTGATTTGGGACTCAAGGGCAGCATAGCTTTGAGCGATAGCTTAAATTGACAAGAGGCTCGAGTACTTTACTGTTACAAAATTTCAAGGTTTTATGACGCTCCAGTAAAAAGTTACAAGCATTTGTATGTTGCAAACTTTGATAGGTGTAGGACGTACCGTATAGAAGCTAGGGCCATTTGAAGATTTATCAGTGTTTGATTTGTTTTTAGTAAGTTTAGCAAGTTTTTAGTAAAACGTGTCGCGAGCAGACGTGTTCTCCGCGGCTCTAAGCTTTAACCACGAAAAAGAACTAAAAAAACGAAAACAAAAATTAAAAACATCATCAGAAACAAAAAAAATCAAAAACTCTCTACCCGGCTAACAAAAAAGTACTGATAAATATAAATACATACAACAAGGAACAAAATAAAAAAAAAAAAATCGCGAAAATCTGACCTGTAAACATTACATGTTGCGGTCGCCACCCGCGCGTTCAGCTAGTGCAGCAACGGCAACGAAGACAACCGATGCGCAAACACAACAAAACAATAACAACAGCGTGAAAATAAATAAAAACAGTTGCGATCTCTCGCCAAGTGAAATTAATACACTTATAGCGCAATCCGACAGCATCGGTAGGCAGCGCAGCTTTTCAGTGTCTGACTGCTCCCATAAACAGCTCTCCCTCTCTGGCTCTGGTAACGCTGGCTCTCAGCTTGAGCACATTACAGTAAGTAACGACTGCTGCAAAAACGTAAGTACGCTTATTGTTGGCTCTGGGTCGGTAAACACTTTGCCGTGGAGTATGCAAAGCAACTCTCTCTCACCAGTAGAACCTCTCAACATGCATGCTACAGCCAACCAAGGAAAACGTTCGGTAATACAGACTGGTATGGACCGCTATATTGTGGTTAAGCGCAAGTTGAGTCCTCAAAAATTGTCTCAAAAATCGGCAAAGCAGATTAAATCTAATGATTCTGCTTCTGAAAAGAATCTACTCGCTTCTAACAGGTTTGCACCTCTTGCAAATGCCGAAGACAATTCTACCCAGAAAGTGCTAAAAGAGGTAAAGCCCCCACCAATTTATTTACGGTAGCGCAACTCTAACGCTCTCGTAAAAACTCTAACTACTCTAATTGGTGCTAAAAACTTTCATGTTGTCCCAATACTAAAAGGCAAAATACATGAAACCAAAATTCAATTATATATCGAATCAAGCTATCGCAAAGTCGTCAATCTCTTTGACACAGTGAAAAAAAACTATTACACCTACCAACTTAAAAGTAGCAAAGGCATTGTTGTTGTCCTTAGAGGAATCGAAGCTGACGTAGATCCCAACGAAATAAGAGAAGCCCTATCCCAAGAGGGTTTTACCGCAAACTCTGTGTTTAACATACGCAATAAAGACAAGATTCCACTGCCGCTCTTTCGCGTTGAGCTACAGCCAGTCGACTCGAACCTCAGAAAAGGCGAATCACACCCGATCTACAACCTTCGCTATCTTCTACATAGAAAAATCTCTGTAGAAGAACCCCACAAGCGAATTGGACCAGTTCAATGCCTGAACTGAAAAGAATTTGGGCACACTAGAAAATACTGTACACTTCCCAGTGTATGTGTCGTTTGTGGTGATCCCCACATGTCACAAAACTGCACAAAGCCCAGAGACGACTCTAGTGTCAAAAAATGCAGCAACTGTGGTGAAAATCACACTGCAAACTACAGAGGCTGCACTGTATACGCTCAAATAAAAAAGAAATTTGCACCTCAGCCAAAACAAGTTAAAACTGTTCCTCCCGTAACAGTTTTGCGCGAAATCTCTGCCCGTGAAGCACAGCCTTCAAGTATTTCTTACGCAAATATTCTCAAAGGCACCCCACCAGTAAACCCTAAAAATGATGAGAGTACTCTTGAAAAGACTTTACAAGAGTTCATCGCAAATATGACGCAATTTATGTACTCAATGCAAAGTATGATGCAAGACATGATACGTAATCAGAACATGCTTTTGCAATCCCTATTAACAAAACCATGAACGCACTGAAAATCTGTCATTGGAATGCAAATGGCATATGTCAGCACAAAAATGAGCTCAAACTATTTCTCAACGATAACTCAATAGATTTGATGCTAATTTCTGAAACTCACCTTACTCAGAAAAACTGTTTCCAGATAGCGGGATACAAAGTTTATGACACCAAACACCCCGGTGGTAAAGCACGTGGTGGTACAGCTATTCTGATCAAGAATAGAATAAAGCATTTCCCAATGCAAGGATACTGTACCGATTATCTACAAGCGACGACTATTCAGCTCGAAGAATACGTCAAAGGCTTGACAGTATCATCCATCTATTGCCCACCCAGGTTTAATATAGATGAGCAGCAGTACAAACAATTCTTTAGTACTCTCGATGCTAAGTTCATTGCTGCTGGAGACTTTAATGCAAAGCATACTCATTGGGGCTCACGTTTAGTAACTCCCAAAGGCAGAAAACTCTTCTCTGCGATAAATGCTCTTGGTCTTAATGTCTTGTCCAATGGTAAGCCTACATACTGGCCATCCGACAAACAGAAGATTCCAGATCTTATTGACTTCGCCATCACTAGAGGTATAAATAATGTACACTCTCTTGTGCATTCCTCTCTGGAGCTGTCCTCTGATCACACTCCCACAATAATAACTATCTTTTCTGAAAACTCCTATCAGAAAAACGTCAGTGGTAGTTTCGACTACAAGAATACAGACTGGCTTAAATATAAGATGTTCATAAGTTCACATCTTGAAATAAAGACTTCCCTAAAGTCTGAGCAGGAAATAAACTCCGCTATTTTCAATTTCACTCAATTGCTATCCCAAACAGTAAAAATTGCTACACCACGTTCTAAAGTTCAAACCCGACAAGAGTGTACTCCCCAAGACATTCTGAAGCTCCTCTCCGAAAAAAGATCTCTTAGGAGAGAATGGCAATTGCAGAGATCACCTTCTGTGAAGAAGAAACTGAATGAATGTACTGAAAAACTGCATCACCTTCTAAAAGAAAAGGAAACCTCCGAGTTTCACGAGTTTGTAGAGACCCTCTGTCCTACAGAAGCCTCAAGCTATTCTCTATGGCGAACAGCCAAAAACTCGAAAAAACCCATTCAAATGGAGTCACCAATACGCCTTCCCAACGGCAACTGGGCAAGAAGTGATGCAGAAAAGGGAATAGCATTCGCAAATCATTTGGAGCAAGTTTTCACCCCTAATCTTGCTAGTTCCGTCCGTTCTCTAACGGCGGTTGATGCTATCCCTAGCGTCAATGGTATCTCGATTGCCAAAAAGGAGCTGACAAACGCTATCAAAGAACTCTATGCCAAAAAATCTCCAGGGCGTGATCTGATTACGGGCCAAATGATAAAAGAGCTCCCAGCAATAGCCACAATGCATCTCTTGCATATATTAAATGCTATAATACGCATTGGATTCTTTCCTTACTCATGGAAAATTTCTCAAATTATCATGATTCCCAAAGCTGGAAAGGACCCAACAAGCGTCTCTTCCTACAGACCAATTAGTCTGCTATCAATTTTTTCAAAACTCTTTGAAAGTTTGTTAATAAAGCGTATTTAAGACGTTGTCAAACAGTGTAATGTTATACCAAACCACCAGTTTGGGTTTAGAGAAAAACACAGTACTATCGAACAAGTTCATCGCATTGTAAACACTATACAAGAAACGTTCGAAAAGAAGCAATACTGTTCCGCATTTTTTCTCGACATCACTCAGGCATTTGATAAGGTCTGGCACGAAGGAATCTTGCACAAACTAAAATGTATGTTACCTCTTAACATCTACACATTGCTCGAAAGCTATCTCTCAGGTAGACGCTTTGTGGTGAAACAAAAAAGCTTCATCTCAGATGAATACCCTATACAAGCTGGAGTACCGCAAGGCAGCGTATTAGGTCCCCTGCTCTATACGTTGTTCACTGCAGATATGCCAACAAACGGCAAGACTATCACCTATACTTTTGCCGATGACACAGCCATATTGTGTACTCACACAAATCCGAAAGAGGCGTCAAAACTTCTCCAAGTACACGTCAAAATGCTTCAGGAATGGCTTGACCACTGGAGAATCAAAGTCAATGAGTCGAAATGCGTTCATGTCACATTCACTCTATGCAGGAGTACTTGCCCCCCTGTGCAAATTAACACCAAGCCGATCCCTCAGGCGACAGAAACTAAATATCTAGGAATGCATTTAGATCGTAGACTGACTTGGGCAAAGCATATAAGTGCAAAAGTTACTCAAATTAAACTCAAAATAAATGAGCTAAACTGGCTTTTGAACAGGCAGTCCAAGCTCAAACTGGACTTTAAAGTTCTACTCTATAAAGTAATTATCAAGCCCATATGGACCTACGGTATCCAACTCTGGGGTACTGCTTCACCCTCAAATGTCGAAAAGCTGCAAAAAGCCCAATCGAAAATTCTTCGAATGATTACCAATGCTCCTTGGTACATCAAAAACGTTAACATCCACAGAGATTTACATATCCCGTATGTAACTAAAGAAGTTTCCCGACTTGCTGAATCTTACTTAGCAAAGCTAGACAAGCATCCCAATGCATTAGCGAGGCGCCTACTACAGCATCAAGGACACACCCGCCTGAAAAGGATGGACGTGCTGCGCTTAGCAACAAATTAGATTTTAAGCTTATTCATTACGCTATTATTTAAGTATTGCGCTACTTCTTTTCATATACCATAACTCCTCAAAGCACTGGCACTGGGAGGTTGGTAATGATTAATATGAATTTAAAAGTGAAATGTTAAATATACTATGAAGATTTATTGTTAGTTCTAAGATATTTTTTAGGAGATTCAATAAAATATATAAAAAAAAAAAAAAGTGTTTGATTTGGGACTCAAGGGCAGCATAGCTTTGAGCGATAGCTTAAATTGACAAGAGGCTCGAGTACTTTACTGTTACAAAATTTCAAGGTTTTATGACGCTCCACTAAAAAGTTACAAGC
This sequence comes from Clusia tigrina, assembly GCA_920105625.2. Taxonomy (NCBI): domain Eukaryota; kingdom Metazoa; phylum Arthropoda; class Insecta; order Diptera; family Clusiidae; genus Clusia; species Clusia tigrina. The sequence continues at coordinate 104,210,853 of OV050033.1, read as the reverse complement.
ATTTCTATGTTACAAACTTTGATACGTGTAGGACGTACTGTATAGAAGTTAGGGCCATTTGAAGTTTTATCAGTGTTTGATTTGGGACTCAAGGGTAGCATAGCTTTGAGCGATAGCTTAAATTGAAAAGAGGCTCGAGTACTTTATTGTTACAAAATTTCAAAGTTTTATGACGCACCAGTAAAAAGTAACAAGCATTTGTATGTTGCAAACTTTGATAGGTGTAGGACGTACCGTATAGAAGTTGGGGCCATTTAAAGTTTTGTCAGTGTTTGATTTGGGACTCAAGTGTAGCATAGCTTTGAGCGATAGCTAAAATTGACAAGAGGCTCGAGTACTGTATTGTTACAAAATTTCAAGGTTTTATGACGCTCCAGTAAAAAGTTACAAGCATTTGTATTTTGCAAACTTTGATAGGTGTAGGACGTACCGTTTATAAGTTGGGGCCATTTGAAGTTTTATCAGTGTTTGATTTGGGACTCAAGGGCAGAATAGCTTTGAGCGTATAGCTTAAATTGAAAAGAGGCTCGAGTACTTTATTGTTACAAAATTTCAAGGTTTTATGACGCTCCAGTAAAAAGTTACAAGCATTTGTATGTTGGAAACTTTGATAGGTGTAGGACGTACCGTATAGAAGCTAGGGCCATTTGAAGATTTATCAGTGTTTGATTTGGGACTCAAGGGTAGCATAGCTTTGAGCGATAGCTTAAATTGACAAGAGGCTCGAGTACTTTATTGTTACAAAATTTCAAGGTTTTATGACACTACAGTAAAAAGTTACAAGCATTTGTATGTTGCAAACTTTGCTAGGTGTAGGACGTACCATATAGAAGTTAGGGCAATTTGAAGTTTTGTCAGTGTTTGATTTGGGACTCAAGGGTAGAATAGCTTTGAGCGATAGCTTAAATTGACAAGATGCTCGAGTACTTTATTGTTACAAAATTTCAAGGTTTTATGACGCTCCAGTAAAAAGTTACAAGCATTTGTATGTTGCAAACTTTGATAGGTGTAGGACGTACCGTATAGAAGTTGGGGCCATTTGAAGATTTATCAGTGTTTGATTTGGGTCTCAAGGGCAGCATTGCTTTGAGCGATAGCTTAAATTGACAAGAGTCTCGAGTACTTTATTGTTACAAAATTTCAAGGTTTTATGACGCTCCAGTAAAAAGTTACAAGCATTTGTATGTTGGAAACTTTGATAGGTGTAGGACGTACCGTATAGAAGCTAGGGCCATTTGAAGATTTATCAGTGTTTGATTTGGGACTCAAGGGCAGCATAGCTTTGAGCGATAGCTTAAATTGACAAGAGGCTCGAGTACTTTACTGTTACAAAATTTCAAGGTTTTATGACGCTCCAGTAAAAAGTTACAAGCATTTGTATGTTGCAAACTTTGATAGGTGTAGGACGTACCGTATAGAAGTTAGGGCCATTTGAAGTTTTATCAGTGTTTGATTTGGGACACAAGGGTAGCATAGGTTTGAGCGATAGCTTAAATTGACAAGAGGCTCGAGCACTTTATTGTTACAAAATTTCAAGGTTTTATGACGCTCCAGTAAAAAGTAACAAGCATTTGTATGTTGCAAACTTTGATAGGTGTAGGACGTACCGTATAGAAGTTGGGGCCATTTGAAGTTTTATCAGTGTTTGATTTGGGACTCAGGGGCAGCATAGCTTTGAGCGATAGCTTAAATTGACAAGAGGCTCGAGTACTTTACTGTTACAAAATTTCAAGGTTTTATGACGCTCCACTAAAAAGTTACAAGCATTTCTATGTTGCAAACTTTGATACGTGTAGGACGTACTGTATAGAAGTTAGGGCCATTTGAAGTTTTATCAGTGTTTGATTTGGGACTCAAGGGAAGCATAGCTTTGAGCGATAGCTTAAATTGAAAAGAGGCTCGAGTACTTTATTGTTACAAAATTTCAAGGTTACAAGCATTTGTATGTTGCAAACTTTGATAGGTGTAGGACGTACCGTATAGAAGTTAGGGCCATTTGAAGTTTTATCAGTATTTGCTTTGGGACTCAAGGGTAGCATATCTTTGAGCGATAGCTTAAATTGACAAGAGGCTCGAGTACTTTATTGATACAAAATTTCAAGGTTTTATGACGCTCCAGTAAAAAGTTACAAGCATTTGTATGGTGCAAACTTTGATAGGTGAAGGACGTACCGTATAGAAGTTAGGGCCATTTGAAGTTTTTTCAGTGTTTGCTTTGGGACTCAAGGGTAGAATAGCTTTGAGCGAGAGCTTAAATTGACAAGAGGCTACAGTACTTTATTGTTACAAATTTTCAAAGTTTTATGACGCTCCAGTAAAAAGTTACAAGCGTTTGTGTGTTGCAAACTTTGATAGGTGTAGGACGTACCGCATAGAAGTTAGGGCCATTTGAAGTTTTATCAGTGTTTGAGTTGGGACTCAAGGGTAGCATGGCTTTGAGCGATAGCTTAAATTGACAAGCGTCTCGAGTACTTTATTGTTACAAAATTTCAAGGTTTTATGACGCTCCACTAAAAAGTTACAAGCATTTCTATGTTGCAAACTTTGATACGTGTAGGACGTACTGTATAGAAGTTAGGGCCATTTGAAGTATTATCAGTGTTTGATTTGGGACTCAAGGGTAGCATAGCTTTGAGCGATAGCTTAAATTGAAAAGAGGCTCGAGTACTTTATTGTTACAAAATTTCAAAGTTTTATGACGCTCCAGTAAAAAGTAACAAGCATTTGTATGTTGCAAACTTTGATAGGTGTAGGACGTACCGTATAGAAGTTGGGGCCATTTGAAGATTTATCAGTGTTTGATTTGGGACTCAAGGGCAGCATTGCTTTGAGCGATAGCTTAAATTGACAAGAGGCTCGAGTACTTTATTGTTCCAAATTTCAAGGTTTTATGACACTACAGTAAAAAGTCACAAGCATTTGTATGTTGCAAACTTTGGTAGGTGTAGGACGTACCGTATAGAAGTTAGGGCAATTTGAAATTTTGTCAGTGTTTGATTTGGGACTCAAGGGTAGAATAGCTTTGAGCGATAGCTTAAATTGACAAGATGCTCGAGTACTTTATTGTTACAAAATTTCAAGGTTTTATGACGCTCCAGTAAAAAGTTACAAGCATTTGTATGTTGCAAACTTTGATAGGTGTAGGACGTACCGTATAGAAGTTGGGGCCATTTGAAGATTTATCAGTGTTTGATTTGGGACTCAAGGGCAGCATTGCTTTGAGCGAAAGCTTAAATTGACAAGAGTCTCGAGTACTTTATTGTTACAAAATTTCAAGGTTTTATGACGCTCCAGTAAAAAGTTACAAGCATTTGTATGTTGGAAACTTTGATAGGTGTAGGACGTACCGTATAGAAGCTAGGGCCATTTGAAGATTTATCAGTGTTTGATTTGGGACTCAAGGGCAGCATAGCTTTGAGCGATAGCTTAAATTGACAAGAGGCTCGAGTACTTTACTGTTACAAAATTTCAAGGTTTTATGACGCTCCACTAAAAAGTTACAAGCATTTCTATGTTGCAAACTTTGATACGTGTAGGACGTACTGTATAGAAGTTAGCGCCATTTGAAGTTTTATCAGTGTTTGATTTGGGACTCAAGGGTAGCATAGCTTTGAGCGATAGCTTAAATTGAAAAGAGGCTCGAGTACTTTATTGTTACAAAATTTCAAAGTTTTATGACGCTCCAGTAAAAAGTAACAAGCATTTGTATGTTGCAAACTTTGATAGGTGTAGGACGTACCGTATAGAAGTTGGGGCCATTTAAAGTTTTGTCAGTGTTTGATTTGGGACTCAAGTGTAGCATAGCTTTGAGCGATAGCTTAAATTGACAAGAGGCTCGAGTACTGTATTGTTACAAAATTTCAAGGTTTTATGACGCTCCAGTAAAAACTTACAAGCATTTGTATTTTGCAAACTTTGATAGGTGTAGGACGTACCGTATATAAGTTGGGGCCATTTGAAGTTTTATCAGTGTTTGATTTGGGACTCAAGGGCAGAATAGCTTTGAGCGATAGCTTAAATTGAAAAGAGGCTCGAGTACTTTATTGATACAAAATTTCAAGGTTTTATGACGCTCCAGTAAAAAGTTACAAGAATTTGTATGGTGCAAACTTTGATAGGTGAAGGACGTACCGTATAGAAGCTAGGGCCATTTGAAGTTTTATCAGTGTTTGCTTTGGGACTCAAGGGTAGTATAACTTTGAGCGATAGGTTAAATTGACAAGAGGCTCGAGTACTTTATTGTTAGAAAATTTCAAGGTTTTATGACGCTCCAGTAAAAAGTTACAAGCATTTGTATGTTGCAAACTTTGATAGGTGAAGGACGTACCGTATAGAAGTTAGGGCCATTTGAAGTTTTATCAGTGTTTGATTTGGGACTCAAGGGCAGAATAGATTTGAGCGATAGCTTAAATTGAAAAGAGGCTCGAGTACTGTATTGTTACAAAATTTCAAGGTTTTATGACGCTCCAGTAAAAAGTTACAAGCATTTGTATGTCGCAAACTTTGATAGGTGAAGGACGTACCGTATAGAAGTTAGGGCCATTTGAAGTTTTATCAGTGTTTGATTTGGGACTCAAGGGAAGCATAGCTTTGAGCGATAGGTTAAATAGACACGAGGCTCGAGTACTTTACTGTTACAAAATTTCAAGGTTTTATGACGCTCCACTAAAAAGTTACAAGCATTTCTATGTTGCAAACTTTGATACGTGTAGGACGTACTGTATAGAAGTTAGGGCCATTTGAAGTTTTATCAGTGTTTGATTTGGGACTCAAGGGTAGCATAGCTTTGAGCGATAGCTTAAATTGAAAAGAGGCTCGAGTACTTTATTGTTACAAAATTTCAAGGTTTTATGACGCTCCAGTAAAAAGTTACAAGCATTTGTATGTTGCAAACTTTGATAGGTGTAGGACGTACCGTATAGAAGTTAGGGCCATTTGAAGTTTTATCAGTGTGTGATTTGGGACACAAGGGTAGTATAGGTTTGAGCGATAGCTTAGATTGAAAAGAGGCTCGAGTACTTTATTGTTACAAAATTTCAAGGTTTTATGACGCTCCAGTAAAAAGTTACAAGCATTTGTATGTTGCAAACTTTGATAGGTGTAGCACGTACCGTATAGAAGTTAGGGCCATTTGAAGTTTTATCAGTGTGTGATTTGGGACACAAGGGTAGCATAGGTTTGAGCGATAGCTTAAATTGACAAGAGGCTCGAGTACTTTATTGTTACAAAATTTCAAGGTTTTATGACGCTCCAGTAAAAAGTAACAAGCATTTGTATGTTGCAAACTTTGATAGGTGTAGGACGTACCGTATAGAAGTTGGGGCCATTTGAAGTTTTATCAGTGTTTGATTTGGGACTCAAGGGCAGCATAGCTTTGAGCGATAGCTTAAATTGACAAGAGGCTCGAGTACTTTACTGTTACAAAATTTCAAGGTTTTATGACGCTCCACTAAAAAGTTACAAGCATTTCTATGTTGCAAACTTTGATACGTGTAGGACGTACTGTATAGAAGTTAGGGCCATTTGAAGTTTTATCAGTGTGTGATTTGGGACTCAAGGGTAGCATAGCTTTGAGCGATAGCTTAGATTGAAAAGAGGCTCGAGTACTTTATTGTTACAAAATTTCAAGGTTACAAGCATTTGTCTGTTGCAAACTTTGATAGGTGTAGGACGTACCGTATAGAAGTTAGGGCCATTTGAAGTTTTATCAATATTTGCTTTGGGACTCAAGGGTAGCATATCTTTGAGCGATAGCTTAAATTGACAAGAGGCTCGAGTACTTTATTGATACAAAATTTCAAGGTTTTATGACGCTCCAGTAAAAAGTTACAAGCATTTGTATGGTGCAAACTTTGATAGGTGAAGGACGTACCGTATAGAAGTTAGGGCCATTTGAAGTTTTTTCAGTGTTTGCTTTGGGACTCAAGGGTAGAGTAGCTTTGAGCGCTAGCTTAAATTGACAAGAGGCTACAGTACTTTATTGTTACAAATTTTCAAAGTTTTATGACGCTCCAGTAAAAAGTTACAAGCGTTTGTGTGTTGCAAACTTTGATAGGTGTAGGACGTACCGCATAGAAGTTAGGGCCATTTGAAGTTTTATCAGTGTTTGAGTTGGGACTCAAGGGTAGCATGGCTTTGAGCGATAGCTTAAATTGACAAGTGGCTCGAGTACTTTATTGATACAAAATTTCAAGGTTTTATGACGCTCCAGTAAAAAGTTACAAGCATTTGTATGTTGCTAACGTTGATAGGTGTAGGACGTACCGTATAGAAGTTAGGGCCATTTGAATTTTTATCAGTGTTTGATTTGGGACTCAAGGGTAGCATAGCTTTGAGCGATAGCTTAAATTGACAAGAGGCTCGAGTACCTTATTGTTACAAAATTTCAAGGTTTTATGATGCTCCAGTAAAAAGTTACAAGCATTTATATGTTGCAAACTTTGATAGGTGTAGGACGTACCGTATAGAAGTTAGTGCCATTTGAAGTTTTATCTGTGTTTGATTTGGGACTCAAGGGTAGCATAGCTTGGAGCGATAGCTTAAATTGACAAGAGGCTCGTGTACTTTATTGTTACAAAATTTCAAGGTTTTATGACGCTCCAGTAAAAAGTTACAAGCATTTGTATGTTGAAAACTTTGATAGGTGTAGGGCGTACCGTATAGAAGTTAGGGCCATTTGAAGTTTTGTCAGTGTTTTATATGGGACTCAAGGGTAGCATAGCTTTGAGCGATAGCTTAAATTGACAAGTGGCTCGAGTCTTAATTGTTACAATATTTCAAGGTTTTATGACGCTCCAGTAAAAAGGTACAAGCATTTGTATGTTGCAAACTTTGATAGGTGTAGGATGTACCGTATAGAAGCTAGGGCCATTTGAAGTTTTCTCAGTGTTTGATTTAGGACTCAAGGGTAGCATAGCTTTGAGCGATAGCTTAAATTGACAAGAGGCTCGAGTACTTTATTGTTACAAAATTTCAAGGTTTTATGACGCTCCAGTAAAAAGTTTCAAGCATTTGTATGTTGCAAACTTTGATAGGTGTAGGACGTACCGTATAGAAGTTAGGGCCATTTGAAGTTTTATCAATATTTGCTTTGGGACTCAAGGGTAGCATATCTTTGAGCGATAGCTTAAATTGACAAGAGGCTCGAGTACTTTATTGATACAAAATTTCAAGGTTTTATGACGCTCCAGTAAAAAGTTACAAGCATTTGTATGGTGCAAACTTTGATAGGTGAAGGACGTACCGTATAGAAGTTAGGGCCATTTGAAGTTTTTTCAGTGTTTGCTTTGGGACTCAAGGGTAGAGTAGCTTTGAGCGCTAGCTTAAATTGACAAGAGGCTACAGTACTTTATTGTTACAAATTTTCAAAGTTTTATGACGCTCCAGTAAAAAGTTACAAGCGTTTGTGTGTTGCAAACTTTGATAGGTGTAGGACGTACCGCATAGAAGTTAGGGCCATTTGAAGTTTTATCATTGTTTGAGTTGGGACTCAAGGGTAGCATGGCTTTGAGCGATAGCTTAAATTGACAAGTGGCTCGAGTACTTTATTGATACAAAATTTCAAGGTTTTATGACGCTCCAGTAAAAAGTTACAAGCATTTGTATGTTGCTAACGTTGATAGGTGTAGGACGTACCGTATAGAAGTTAGGGCCATTTGAATTTTTATCAGTGTTTGATTTGGGACTCAAGGGTAGCATAGCTTTGAGCGATAGCTTAAATTGACAAGAGGCTCGAGTACCTTATTGTTACAAAATTTCAAGGTTTTATGATGCTCCAGTAAAAAGTTACAAGCATTTATATGTTGCAAACTTTGATAGGTGTAGGACGTACCGTATAGAAGTTAGTGCCATTTGAAGTTTTATCTGTGTTTGATTTGGGACTCAAGGGTAGCATAGCTTGGAGCGATAGCTTAAATTGACAAGAGGCTCGTGTACTTTATTGTTACAAAATTTCAAGGTTTTATGACGCTCCAGTAAAAAGTTACAAGCATTTGTATGTTGAAAACTTTGATAGGTGTAGGACGTACCGCATAAAAGTTAGGGCCATTTGAAGTTTTATCAGTGTTTGATTTGTGACTCAAAGGTAGCATAGGTTTGAGCGATAGCTTAAATTGACAAGAGGCTCGAGTATTTTATTGTTAAAAATTTTCAAGATTTTATGACGCTCCAGTAAAAAGTTACAAGCATTTGTATGTTGCAAACTTTGATAGGTGTAGGACGTACCGTATAGAAGTTGGGGCCATTTGAAGTTTTATCAGTGTTTGATTTGGGACTCAAGGGCAGCATAGCTTTGAGTGATAGCTTAAATTGACAAGAGGCTCGAGTACTTTATTGTTACAAAATTTCAAATTTTTATGACGCTCCAGTAAAAAGTTACAAGCATTTGTATGTTGGAAACTTTGATAGGTGTAGGACGTACCGTATAGAAGCTAGGGCCATTTAAAGTTTTGTCAGTGTTTGATTTGGGACTCAAGTGTAGCATAGCTTTGAGCCATAGCTTAAATTGACAAGAGGCTCGAGTACTGTATTGTTACAAAATTTCAAGGTTTTATGACGCTCCAGTAAAAAGTTACAAGCATTTGTATTTTGCAAACTTTGATAAGTGTAGGACGTACCGTATATAAGTTGGGGCCATTTGAAGTTTTATCAGTGTTTGATTTGGGACTCAAGGGCAGAATAGCTTTGAGCGATAGCTTAAATTGAAAAGAGGCTCGAGTACTTTATTGTTAAAAAATTTCAAGATTTTATGACGCTCCAGTAAAAAGTTACAAGCATTTGTATGTTGGAAACTTTGATAGGTGTAGGACGTACCGTATAGAAGCTAGGGCCATTTGAAGATTTATCAGTGTTTGATTTGGGACTCAAGGGTAGTATAGCTTTGAGCGATTGCTTAAATTGACAAGAGGCTCGAGTACTTTATTGTTACAAAATTTCAAGGTTTTATGACACTACAGTAAAAAGTTACAAGCATTTGTATGTTGCAAACTTTGGTAGGTGTAGGACGTACCGTATAGAAATTAGGGCAATTTGAAGTTTTGTCAGTGTTTGATTTGGGACTCAAGGGTAGAATAGCTTTGAGCGATAGCTTAAATTGACAAGATGCTCGAGTACTTTATTGTTACAAAATTTCAAGGTTTTATGACGCTCCAGTAAAAAGTTACAAGCATTTGTATGTTGCAAACTTTGATAGGTGTAGGACGTACCGTATAGAAGTTTGAAGATTTATCAGTGTTTGATTTGGGACTCAAGGGCAGCATTGCTTTGAGCGATAGCTTAAATTGACAAGAGTCTCGAGTACTTTATTGTTACAAAATTTCAAGGTTTTATGACGCTCCAGTAAAAAGTTACAAGCATTTGTATGTTGGAAACTTTGATAGGTGTAGGACGTACCGTATAGAAGTTAGGGCCATTTGAAGTTTTATCAGTGTTTCGTTTGGGACTCAAGGGTAGCATAGCTTTGAGCGATAGCTTAAATTGACAAGAGGCTCGAGTACTTTATTGTTACAAAATTTCAAGGTTTTATGACACTCCAGTAAAAATTTACAATCATTTGTATGTTGCAAACTTTGATAGGTGTAGGACGTACCGACGTATAGGTGATAGGTGTAGGACGTACGGACGTAGGACGTTGGGGCCATGTGAAGTTTTATCAGTGTTTGATTTGGGACTCAAGGGCAGCATAGCTTTTAGCGATAGCTTAAATTGACAAGAGGCTCGAGTACTTTATTGATACAAAAGTTCAAGGGTTTATGACGCTCCAGTAAAAAGTTACAAGCATTTGAATGTTGGAAACTTTGATAGGTGTAGGACGTACCATATAGAAGTTGGGGCCATTTGAAGTTTTCTCAGTGTGTGATTAGGGACTCAAGGGTGGCATAGCTTTGAGCGATAGCTTAATTCGACAAGAGGCTCGAGTACTCAAGGGTGGCATAGCTTTGAGCGATAGCTTAAATTGACAAGAGGCTCGAGTACTTTACTGTTACAAAATTTCAAGGTTTTATGACGCTCCAGTAAAAAGTTACAAGCATTTGTATGTTGCAAACTTTGGTAGGTTTAGGACGAACCGAATAGATGCTTGGGCAATTTGAAGTTTTATCAGTGTTTGATTTGGGACTCAAGGGTAGCATAGCTTTGAGCGATAGCTTCAATTGACAAGAGGCTCGAGTACTTTACTGTTACAAAATTTCAAGGTTTTATGACGCTCCAGTAAAAAGATACAAGCATTTGTATGTTGCAAACTTTGATAGGTGTAGGACGTACCGTATAGGAGTTGCGGGCATTTAAAGTTTTATCAGTGTTTGATTTGGGACTCAAGGGCAGCATTGCTTTGAGCGATAGCTTAAATTGACAAGAGGCTCGAGTACTTTATTGTTACAAAATTTCAAGATTTTATGACGCTCCAGTAAAAAGTTACAAGCATTTGTATGTTGCAAACTTTGATAGGTGTAGGACGTACCGTATAGAAGTTAGGGCCATTTAAAGTTTTATCAGTGTTTGATTTGTGACTCAAGGGTAGCATAGGTTTGAGCGATAGCTTAAATTGACAAGAGGCTCGAGTACTTTATTGTTACAAAATTTCAAGGTTTTATGACGCTCCAGTAAAAAGTTACAAGCATTTGTATGTTGCAAACTTTGATAGGTGTAGGACGTACCGTATAGAAGTTGGGGCCATTTGAAGTTTTATCAGTGTTTGACTTGGGACTCAAGGGCAGCATAGCTTTGAGCGATAGCTTAAATTGACAAGAGGCTCGAGTACTTTATTGTTACAAAATTTCAAGGTTTTATGACGCTCCAGTAAAAAGTTACAAGCATTTGTATTTTGCAAACATTGATAGGTGTAGGACGTACCGTATATAAGTTGGGGCCATTTGAAGTTTTATCAGTGTTTGATTTGGGACTCAAGGGCAGAATAGCTTTGAGCGATAGCTTAAATTGAAAAGAGGCTCGAGTACTTTATTGTTACAAAATTTCAAGGTTTTATGACGCTCCAGTAAAAAGTTACAAGCATTTGTATGTTGGAAACTTTGATAGGTGTAGGACGTACCGTACTGAAGCTAGGGCCATTTGAAGATTTATCAGTGTTTGATTTGGGACTCAAGGGTAGCATAGCTTTGACCGATAGCTTAAATTGACAAGAGGCTGGAGTACTTTATTGTTACAAAATTTCAAGGTTTTATGACACTCCAGTAAAAAGTTACAAGCATTTGTATGTTGCAAACTTTGGTAGGTGTAGGACGTACCGTATAGAAGTTAGGGCAATTTGAAGTTTTGTCAGTGTTTGATTTGGGACTCAAGGGTAGAATAGCTTTGAGCGATAGCTTAAATTGACAAGATGCTCGAGTACTTTATTGATACAAAATGTCAAGGTTTTATGACGCTCCAGTAAAAGTTACAAACATTTGTATGTTGATACTTTGATAGGTGTAGGACGTACCGTATAGAAACTAGGGCCATTTGAAGTTTTATCAATGTTTGATTTGGGACTCAAGGGTGGCATAGCTTTGAGCGATAGCTTAAATTGACAAGAGGCTCGAGTACTTTATTGTTACAAAATATCAAGGTTTTATGACGCTACAGTAAAAAATTACAAGCATTTGTATGTTGCAAACTTTGATAGGTGTAGGACGTACCATATAGAAGTTAGGGCCATTTGAAGATTTATCAGTGTTTGATTTGGGACTCAAGGGTAGCATAGCTTTGAGCGATAGCTCAAATTGACAAGAGGCTCGAGTACTTAATTGTTACAAAATTTCAGGGTTTTATGACGCTCCAGTAAAAAGTTACAAGCATTTGTATGTTGCAAACTTTGATAGGTGTAGGACGTACCGTATAGAAGTTAGGGCCATTTAAAGTTTTATCAATGTTTGATTTGTGACTCAAGGGTAGCATAGGTTTGAGCGATAGCTTAAATTGACAAGAGGCTCGAGTACTTTATTGTTACAAAATTTCAAGGTTTTATGACGCTCCAGTAAAAAGTTACAAGCATTTGTACGTTGCAAACTTTGATAGGTGTAGGACGTACCGTATAGAAGTTGGGGCCATTTGAAGTTTTATCAGTGTTTGACTTGGGACTCAAGGGCAGCATAGCTTTGAGCGATAGCTTAAATTGACAAGAGGCTCGAGTACTTTATTGTTACAAAATTTCAAGGTTTTATGACGCTCCAGTAAAAAGTTACAAGCATTTGTATGTTGGAAACTTTGATAGGTGTAGGACGTACCGTATAGAAGCTAGGGCCATTTAAAGTTTTTTCAGTGTTTGATTTGGGACTCAAGTGTAGCATAGCTTTGAGCGATAGCTTAAATTGACAAGAGGCTCGAGTACTTTATTGTTACAAAATTTCAAGGTTTTATGACGCTCCAGTAAAAAGTTACAAGCATTTGTATTTTGCAAACTTTGATAGGTGTAGGACGTACCGTATATAAGTTGGGGCCATTTGAAGTTTTATCAGTGTTTGATTTGGGACTCAAGGGCAGAATAGCTTTGAGCGATAGCTTAAATTGAAAAGAGGCTCGAGTACTTTATTGTTACAAAATTTCAAGGTTTTATGACGCTCCAGTAAAAAGTTACAAGCATTTGTATGTTGGAAACTTTGAAAGGTGTAGGACGTACCGTATAGAAGCTAGGGCCATTTGAAGATTTATCAGTGTTTGATTTGGGACTCAAGGGTAGCATAGCTTTGAGCGATAGCTTAAATTGACAAGAGGCTCGAGTACTTTATTGTTACAAAATTTCAAGGTTTTATGACACTCCAATAAAAAGTTACTAGCATTTGTATGTTGCAAACTTTGGTAGGTGTAGGACGTACCGTATAGAAGTTAGGGCAATTTGAAGTTTTGTCAGTGTTTGATTTGGGACTCAAGGGTAGAATAGCTTTGAGCAATAGCTTAAATTGACAAGATGCTCGAGTACTTTATTGTTACAAAATTTCAAGGTTTTATGACGCTCCAGTAAAAAGTTACAAGCATTTGTATGTTGCAAACTTTGATAGGTGTAGGACGTACCGTATAGAAGTTGGGGCCATTTGAAGATTTATCAGTGTTTGATTTGGGACTCAAGGGTAGCATATCTTTGAGCGATAGCTTAAATTGACAAGAGGCTCGAGTGCTTTATTGTTACAAAGTTTCAAGGTTTTATGACACTCCAGTAAAAATTTACAAGCATTTGTATGTTGCAAACTTTGATAGGTGTAGGACGTACCGTATAGAAACTAGGGCCATTTGAAGTTTTATCAATGTTTGATTTGGGACTCAAGGGTGGCATAGCTTTAAGCGATAGCTTAAATTGACAAGAGGCTCGAGTACTTTATTGTTTCAAAATTTCAAGGTTTTATGACGCTACAGTAAAAAGTTAGAAGCATTTGTATCTTGCAAACTTTGATAGGTGTAGGACGTACCGTATAGAAGTTAGGGCCATTTGAAGTTTTGTCAGTGTTTGATTTGGGACTCAAGGGTAGCATAGCTTTGAGCGATAGCTTAAATTGACAAGATGCTCCAGTACTTTATTGTTACAAAATTTCAAGGATTTTTGACGCTCTACTAAAAAGTTACAAGCATTTGTATGTTGCAAACTTTGATAGGTGTAGGACGTACCGTATAGAAGTTGGGGCCATTTGAAGATTTATCAGTGTTTGATTTGGGACTCAAGCATAGCATAGCTTTGAGCGATAGCTCAAATTGACAAGAGGCTACAGTACTTTATTGTTACAAAATTTCAAGGTTTTATGACGCTCCAGTAAAAAGTTACAAGCGTTTGTGTGTTGCAAACTTTGATAGGTGTAGGACGTACCGCATAGAAGTTATGGCCATTTGAAGTTTTATCAGTGTTTGATTTGGGACTCATGGGTAGCATGGCTTTGAGCGATAGCTTAAATTGACAAGAGGCTCGAGTACTTTATTGATACAAAATTTCAAGGTTTTATGACGCTCCAGTATAAAGTTACAAGCATTTGTATGTTGCTAACTTTGATAGGTGTAGGACGTACGGTATAGAAGTTAGGGCCATTTGATTTTTTATCAGTGTTTGATTTGGGACTCAAGGGTAGCATAGCTTTGAGCGATAGCTTAAATTGACAAGAGGCTCGAGTACTTTATTGTTACAAAATTTCAAGGATTTATGACGCTCCAGTAAAAAGTTACAAGCATTTATATGTTGCAAACTTTGATAGGTGTAGGACGTACCGTATAGAAGTTAGTGCCATTTAAAGTTTTATCTGTGTTTGACTTGGGACTCAAGGGTAGCAAAGCTTGGAGCGATAGCTTAAATTGACAAGAGGCTCGAGTACTTTATTGTTACAAAATTTCAAGGTTTTATGACGCTCCAGTAAAAAGTTACAAGCGTTTATGTGTTGCAAACTTTGATAAGTGTACGACGTAACGTATAGAAGTTGGGGAAATTTGAAGTTTTATCAGTGTTTGATTTGGGACTCAAGGGCAGCATAGCTTTGAGCGATAGCTTAAATTGACAAGAGGCTCGAGTACTTTATTGTTACAAAATTTCAAGATTTTATGACGCTCCAGTAAAAAGTTAGTATGTTGCAAACTTTGGAAGGTGTAGGACGTACCGTATAGAAGTTAGGGCCATTAGAAGTTTCATCAGTGTTTGAATTGGGACTCAAGGGTAGCATAGCATTGAGCGATAGCTTAAATTGACAAGAGGCTCGAGTACTTTATTGTTACAAAATTTCATGGTTTTATGACGGTCCAGTAAAAAGTTACAAGCATTTGTATGTTGCAAACTTTGGTATGTGTAGGATATAATGTATAGAAGCTAGGGCCTTTTGAAGTTTTATCAGTGTTTGATTTGGGACTCAAGGGTAGCATAGCTTTGAGCGATAGCTTAAATTGGCAAGAGGCTCGAGTACTTTATTGTTACAAAATTTCAAGGTTTTATGACGCTCCAGTAAAAAGTTACAAGCATTTGTATGTTGCACACCTTGATAGGTGTAGGACGTACCATATAGAAGTTAGGGCCATTTGAAGATTTATCAGTGTTTGATTTGGGACTCAAGGGTAGCATAGCTTTGAGCGATAGCTCAAATTGACAAGAGGCTCGAGTACTTTATTGTTACAAAATATCAAGGTTTTATGACGCTACAGTAAAAAATTACAAGCATTTGTATGTTGCAAACTTTGATAGGTGTAGGACGTACCATATAGAAGTTAGGGCCATTTGAAGATTTATCAGTGTTTGATTTGGGGCTCAAGGGTAGCATAGCTTTGAGCGATAGCTCAAATTGACAAGAGGCTCGAGTACTTTATTGTTACAAAATTTCAGGGTTTTATGACGCTCCAGTAAAAAGTTAGAAGCATTTGTATCTTGCAAACTTTGATAGGTGTAGGACGTACCATATAGAAGTTGGGGCCATTTGAAGTTTTCTCAGTGTGTGATTAGGGACTCAAGGGTGGCATAGCTTTGAGCGATAGCTTAATTCGACAAGAGGCTCGAGTACTCAAGGGTGGCATAGCTTTGAGCGATAGCTTAAATTGACAAGAGGCTCGAGTACTTTATTGTTACAAAATTTCAAGGTTTTATGACGCTCCAGTAAAAAGTTACAAGCATTTGTATGTTGCAAACTTTGGTAGGTTTAGGACGAACCGAATAGATGCTTGGGCCATTTGAAGTTTTATCAGTGTTTGATTTGGGACTCAAGGGTAGCATAGCTTTGTGCGATAGCTTCAATTGACAAGAGGCTCGAGTACTTTACTGTTACAAAATTTCAAGGTTTTATGACGCTCCAGTAAAAAGATACAAGCATTTGTATGTTGCAAACTTTGATAGGTGTAGGACGTACCGTATAGGAGTTGCGGGCATTTAAAGTTTTATCAGTGTTTGATTTGGGACTCAAGGGCAGCATAGCTTTGAGCGATAGCTTAAATTGACAAGAGGCTCGAGTACTTTATTGTTACAAAATTTCAAGATTTTATGACGCTCCAGTAAAAAGTTACAAGCATTTGTATGTTGCAAACTTTGATAGGTGTAGGACGTACCGTATAGAAGTTAGGGCCATTTAAAGTTTTATCAGTGTTTGATTTGTGACTCAAGGGTAGCATAGGTTTGAGCGATAGCTTAAATTGACAAGAGGCTCGAGTACTTTATTGTTACAAAATTTCAAGGTTTTATGACGCTCCAGTAAAAAGTTACAAGCATTTGTATGTTGCAAACTTTGATAGGTGTAGGACGTACCGTATAGAAGTTGGGGCCATTTGAAGTTTTATCAGTGTTTGACTTGGGACTCAAGGGCAGCATAGCTTTGAGCGATAGCTTAAATTGACAAGAGGCTCGAGTACTTTATTGTTACAAAATTTCAAGGTTTTATGACGCTCCAGTAAAAAGTGACAAGCATTTGTATGTTGGAAACTTTGATAGGTGTAGGACGTACCGTATAGAAGCTAGGGCCATTTAAAGTTTTTTCAGTGTTTGATTTGGGACTCAAGTGTAGCATAGCTTTGAGCGATAACTTAAATTGACAAGAGGCTCGAGTACTTTATTGTTACAAAATTTCAAGGTTTTATGACCCTCCAGTAAAAAGTTACAAGCATTTGTATTTTGCAAACTTTGATAGGTGTAGGACGTACCGTATATAAGTTGGGGCCATTTGAAGTTTTATCAGTGTTTGATTTGGGACTCGAGGGTAGAATAGCTTTGAGCGATAGCTTAAATTGAAAAGAGGCTCGAGTACTTTATTGTTACAAAATTTCAAGGTTTTATGACGCTCCAGTAAAAAGTTACAAGCATTTGTATGTTGGAAACTTTGATAGGTGTAGGACGTACCGTATAGAAGCTAGGGCCATTTGAAGATTTATCAGTGTTTGATTTGGGACTCAAGGGTAGCACAGCTTTGACCGATAGCTTAAATTGACAAGATGCTCGAGTACTTTATTATTACAAAATTTCAAGGTTTTATGACACTCCAGTAAAAAGTTACAAGCATTTGTATGTTGCAAACTTTGGTAGGTGTAGGACGTACCGTATAGAAGTTAGGGCAATTTGAAGTTTTGTCAGTGTTTGATTTGGGACTCAAGGGTAGAATAGCTTTGAGCGATAGCTTAAATTGACAAGATGCTCGAGTACTTTATTGATACAAAATGTCAAGGTTTTATGACGCTCCAGTAAAAGTTACAAACATTTGTATGTTGATACTTTGATAGGTGTAGGACGTACCGTATAGAAACTAGGGCCATTTGAAGTTTTATCAATGTTTGATTTGGGACTCAAGGGTGGCATAGCTTTGAGCGATAGCTTAAATTGACAAGAGGCTCGAGTACTTTATTGTTACAAAATATCAAGGTTTTATGACGCTACAGTAAAAAATTACAAGCATTTGTATGTTGCAAACTTTGATAGGTGTAGGACGTACCATATAGAAGTTAGGGCCATTTGAAGATTTATCAGTGTTCGATTTGGGACTCAAGGGTAGCATAGCTTTGAGCGATAGCTCAAATTGACAAGAGGCTCGAGTACTTTATTGTTACAAAATTTCAGGGTTTTATGACGCTCCAGTAAAAAGTTAGAAGCATTTGTATCTTGCAAACTTTGATAGGTGTAGGACGTACCATATAGAAGTTGAGGCCATTTGAAGTTTTCTCAGTGTGTGATTAGGGACTCAAGGGTGGCATAGCTTTGAGCGATAGCTTAATTCGACAAGAGGCTCGAGTACTCAAGGGTGGCATAGCTTTGAGCGATAGCTTAAATTGACAAGAGGCTCGAGTACTTTATTGTTACAAAATTTCAAGGTTTTATGACGCTCCAGTAAAAAGTTACTAGCATTTGTATGTTGCAAACGTTGGTAGGTTTAGGACGAACCGAATAGATGCTTGGGCCGTTTGAAGTTTTATCAGTGTTTGATTTGGGACTCAAGGGTAGCATAGCTTTGAGCGATAGCTTCAATTGACAAGAGGCTCGAGTACTTTACTGTTACAAAAATTCAAGGTTTTATGACGCTCCAGTAAAAAGATACAAGCATTTGTATGTTGCAAACTTTGATAGGTGTAGGACGTACCGTATAGGAGTTGCGGGCATTTAAAGTTTTATCAGTGTTTGATTTGGGACTCAAGGGCAGCATAGCTTTGAGCGATAGCTTAAATTGACAAGAGGCTCGAGTACTTTATTGTTACAAAATTTCAAGATATTATGACACTCCAGTAAAAAGTTACAAGCATTTGTATGTTGCAAACTTTGATAGGTGTAGGACGTACCGTATAGAAGTTAGGGCCATTTAAAGTTTTATCAATGTTTGATTTGTGACTCAAGGGTAGCATAGGTTTGAGCGATAGCTTAAATTGACAAGAGGCTCGAGTACTTTATTGTTACAAAATTTCAAGGTTTTATGACGCTCCAGTAAAAAGTTACAAGCATTTGTATGTTGCAAACTTTGATAGGTGTAGGACGTACCGTATAGAAGTTGGGGCCATTTGAAGTTTTATCAGTGTTTGACTTGGGACTCAAGGGCAGCATAGCTTTGAGCGATAGCTTAAATTGACAAGAGGCTCGAGTACTTTATTGTTACAAAATTTCAAGGTTTTATGACGCTCCAGTAAAAAGTTACAAGCATTTGTATGTTGGAAACTTTGATAGGTGTAGGATGTACCGTATAGAAGCTAGGGCCATTTAAAGTTTTTTCAGTGTTTGATTTGGGACTCAAGTGTAGCATAGCTTTGAGCGATAGCTTAAATTGACAAGAGGCTCG
Source organism: Clusia tigrina (assembly GCA_920105625.2). NCBI lineage: Eukaryota > Metazoa > Arthropoda > Insecta > Diptera > Clusiidae > Clusia > Clusia tigrina. The sequence continues at coordinate 104,192,167 of OV050033.1, read as the reverse complement.
AGTACTTTATTGTTACAAAATTTCAAGGTTTTATGACGCTCCAGTAAAAAGTTACAAGCATTTGTATTTTGCAAACTTTGATAGGTGTAGGACGTACCGTATATAAGTTGGGGCCATTTGAAGTTTTATCAGTGTTTGATTTGGGACTCAAGGGCAGAATAGCTTTGAGCGATAGCTTAAATTGAAAAGAGGCTCGAGTACTTTATTGTTACAAAATTTCAAGGTTTTATGACGCTCCAGTAAAAAGTTACAAGCATTTGTATGTTGGAAACTTTGATAGGTGTAGGACGTACCGTATAGAAGCTAGGGCCATTTGAAGATTTATCAGTGTTTGATTTGGGACTCAAGGGTAGCATAGCTTTGAGCGATAGCTTAAATTGACAAGAGGCTCGAGTACTTTATTGTTACAAAATTTCAAGGTTTTATGACGCTCCAGTAAAAAGTTACAAGCATTTGTATGTTGCAAACTTTGATAGGTGTAGGACGTACCGTATAGAAGTTGGGGCCATTTGAAGATTTATCAGTGTTTGATTTGGGACTCAAGGGTAGCATATCTTTGAGCGATAGCTTAAATTGACAAGAGGCTCGAGTGCTTTATTGTTACAAAGTTTCAAGGTTTTATGACACTCCAGTAAAAATTTACAAGCATTTGTATGTTGCAAACTTTGATAGGTGTAGGACGTACCGTATAGAAACTAGGGCCATTTGAAGTTTTATCAATGTTTGATTTGCGACTCAAGGGTGGCATAGCTTTGAGCGATAGCTTAAATTGACAAGAGGCTCGAGTACTTTATTGTTTCAAAATTTCAAGGTTTTATGACGCTACAGTAAAAAGTTAGAAGCATTTGTATCTTGCAAACTTTGATAGGTGTAGGACGTACCGTATAGAAGTTAGGGCCGTTTGAAGTTTTGTCAGTGTTTGATTTGGGACTCAAGGGTAGCATAGCTTTGAGCGATAGCTTAAATTCACAAGATGCTCCAGTACTTTATTGTTACAAAATTTCAAGGATTTTTGACGCTCTACTAAAAAGTTACAAGCATTTGTATGTTGCAAACTTTGATAGGTGTAGGACCTACCGTATAGAAGTTGGGGCCATTTGAAGATTTATCAGTGTTTGATTTGGGACTCAAGCATAGCATAGCTTTGAGCGATAGCTCAAATTGACAAGAGGCTACAGTACTTTATTGTTACAAAATTTCAAGGTTTTATGACGCTCCAGTAAAAAGTTACAAGCGTTTGTGTGTTGCAAACTTTGATAGGTGTAGGACGTACCGCATAGAAGTTATGGCCATTTGAAGTTTTATCAGTGTTTGATTTGGGACTCATGGGTAGCATGGCTTTGAGCGATAGCTTAAATTGACAAGAGGCTCGAGTACTTTATTGATACAAAATTTCAAGGTTTTATGACGCTCCAGTATAAAGTTACAAGCATTTGTATGTTGCTAACTTTGATAGGTGTAGGACGTACCGTATAGAAGTTAGGGCCATTTGATTTTTTATCAGTGTTTGATTTGGGACTCAAGGGTAGCATAGCTTTGAGCGATAGCTTAAATTGACAAGAGGCTCGAGTACTTTATTGTTACAAAATTTCAAGGATTTATGACGCTCCAGTAAAAAGTTACAAGCATTTATATGTTGCAAACTTTGATAGGTGTAGGACGTACCGTATAGAAGTTAGTGCCATTTGAAGTTTTATCTGTGTTTGACTTGGGACTCAAGGGTAGCAAAGCTTGGAGCGATAGCTTAAATTGACAAGAGGCTCGAGTACTTTATTGTTACAAAATTTCAAGGTTTTATGACGCTCCAGTAAAAAGTTACAAGCGTTTGTGTGTTGCAAACTTTGATAAGTGTACGACGTAACGTATAGAAGTTGGGGGAATTTGAAGTTTTATCAGTGTTTGATTTGGGACTCAAGGGCAGCATAGCTTTGAGCGATAGCTTAAATTGACAAGAGGCTCGAGTACTTTATTGTTACAAAATTTCAAGATTTTATGACGCTCCAGTAAAAAGTTAGTATGTTGCAAACTTTGGTAGGTGTAGGACGTACCGTATAGAAGTTAGGGCCATTAGAAGTTTCATCAGTGTTTGAATTGGGACTCAAGGGTAGCATAGCATTGAGCGATAGCTTAAATTGACAAGAGGCTCGAGTACTTTATTGTTACAAAATTTCATGGTTTTATGACGGTCCAGTAAAAAGTTACAAGCATTTGTATGTTGCAAACTTTGGTATGTGTAGGATATAATGTATAGAAGCTAGGGCCTTTTGAAGTTTTATCAGTGTTTGATTTGGGACTCAAGGGTAGCATAGCTTTGAGCGATAGCTTAAATTGGCAAGAGGCTCGAGTACTTTATTGTTACAAAATTTCAAGGTTTTATGACGCTCCAGTAAAAAGTTACAAGCATTTGTATGTTGCACACCTTAGGTGTGCAACATACAAATGCTATAGGTGTAGGTGATAGGTGTAGGACGTACCGTATAGAAGTTAGGGCCATTTGAGGTTTTATCAGTGTTTGATTTGGGACTCAAAGGTAGCATAGCTTTGAGCGATAACTTAAATTGACAAGAGGCTCGAATACTTTATTGTTACAAAATTTCAAGGTTTTATGACGCTCCAGTAAAAAGTTACAAGCATTTGTATGTAGCAAACTTTGATAGGTGTACGACGTACCGTATAGATGCTTGGGCCATTTGAAGTTTTATCAGTGTTTGATTTGGGACTCAAGGGTAGCATAGCTTTGAGCGATACCTTCAATTGACAAGAGGCTCGAGTACTTTATTGTTACAAAATTTCAAGGTTTTATGACGCTCCAGTAAAAAGACACAAGCATTTGTATGTTGCAAACTTTGATAGGTGTACGACGTACCGTATAGAATTTGGGGGAATTTGATGTTTTATCAGTGTTTGATTTGGGACTCAAGGGCAGCATAGCTTTGAGCGATAGCTTAAATTGACAAGAGGCTCGAGTACTTTATTGTTACAAAATTTCAAGATTTTATGACGCTCCAGTAAAAAGTTAGTATGTTGCAAACTTTGGAAGGTGTAGGACGTACCGTATAGAAGTTAGGGCCATTAGAAGTTTCATCAGTGTTTGAATTGGGACTCAAGGGTAGCATAGCTTTTTGCGATAGCTTAAATTGACAAGAGGCTCCAGTACTTTATTGTTACAAAATTTCATGGTTTTATGACGCTCCAGTAAAAAGTTACAAGCATTTGTATGTTGCAAACTTTGGTAGGTGTGGGACATAATGTATAGAAGATAGGGCCATTTGAAGTTTTATCAGTGTTTGATTTGGGACTCAAGGGTAGCATAGCTTTGAGCGATAGCTTAAATTGACAAGAGGCTCGAGTACATTATTGTTACAAAATTTCAAGGTTTTAGGACGCTCCAGTGAAAAGTTACAAGCATTTGTATGTTGCAAACTTTGATAGGTGTAGGACGTACCGTATAGAAGTTAGGGCCATTTGAGGTTTTATCAGTGTTTGATTTGGGACTCAAGGGTAGCATAGCTTTGAGCGATAACTTAAATTTACAAGAGGCTCGAATACTTTATTGTTACAAATTTCAAGGTTTTATGACGCTCCAGTAAAAAGTTACAAGCATTTGTATGTTGCAATCTTTGACAGGTGTAGGACGTACCGTATAGAAGTTAGGGCCATTTGAAGTTTTGTCAGTGTTTGATTTGGGACTCAAGGGTAGCATAGCTTTGAGCGATAGCTTAAATTGACAAGAGGCTCGAATACTTTATTGTTACAAAATTTCAAGGTTTTATGACGCTTCAGTAAAAAGTTACAAGCATTTGTATGTTGCAAACTTTGACAGGTGTAGGACCTACCGTATTGAAGTTAGGGCCATTTGATGTTTTATCAGTGTTTGATTTGGGACTCAAGGGTAGCATAGCTTTGAGCGATAGCTTAAATTGACAAGAGGCTCGAGTACTTTATTGTTACAGATTTCAAGGTTTTATGACGCTCCAGTAAAAAGTTTCAAGCATTTGTATGTTGCAAACTTTGATAGGTGTAGGACGTACCGTATAGAAGTTAGGGCCATTTGAAGTTTTATTTGTGTTTGATTTGGGACTCAAGGGTAGCATAGCTTTGAGCGATAGCTTAAATTGACACGAGGCTCGAGTACTTTATTGTTACAAAATTTCAAGGTTTTATGACGCTCCAGTTAAAAGTTACAAGCATTTGTATGTTGCAAACTTTGATAGGTGTAGGACGTACCGTATAGAAGTTAGGGCCATTTGAGGTTTTATCAGTGTTTGATTTGGGACTCAACGGTAGCATAACTTTGAGCGATAACTTAAATTGACAAGAGGCTCGAGAACTTTATTGTTACAAAATTTCAAGGCTTTATGACGCTCCAGTAAAAAGTTACAAGCATTTGTATGTTGCAATCTTTGACAGGTGTAGGACGTACCGTATAGAAGTTAGGGCCATTTGAGGTTTTATCAGTGTTTGATTTGGGACTCAAGGGTAGCATAGCTTTGAGCGATAGCTTAAATTGACAAGAGGCTCGAGTACTTTATTGTTACAAAATTTCAATTTTTATGACGCTTCAGTAAAAAGTTACAAGCATTTGTATGTTGCAAACTTTGACAGGTGTAGGACGTACCGTATTGAAGTTAGGGCCATTTGAAGTTTTATCAGTGTTTGATTTGGGACTCAAGGGTAGCATAGCTTTGAGCGATAGCTTAAATTGACAAGAGGCTCGAGTACTTTATTGTTACAAATTTCAAGGTTTTAGGACGCTCCAGTAAAAAGTTACAAGCATTTGTATGTTGCAAACTTTGATAGGTGTAGGACGTACCGTATAGAAGTTAGGGCCATTTGAGGTTTTATCAGTGTTTGATTTGGGACTCAAGGGTAGCATAGCTTTGAGCGATAACTTAAATTTACAAGAGGCTCGAATACTTTATTGTTACAAATTTCAAGGTTTTATGACGCTCCAGTAAAAAGTTACAAGCATTTGTATGTTGCAATCTTTGACAGGTGTAGGACGTACCGTATAGAAGTTAGGGCCATTTGAAGTTTTGTCAGTGTTTGATTTGGGACTCAAGGGTAGCATAGCTTTGAGCGATAGCTTAAATTGGCAAGAGGCTCGAATACTTTATTGTTACAAAATTTCAAGGTTTTATGACGCTTCAGTAAAAAGTTACAAGCATTTGTATGTTGCAAACTTTGACAGGTGTAGGACCTACCGTATTGAAGTTAGGGCCATTTGATGTTTTATCAGTGTTTGATTTGGGACTCAAGGGTAGCATAGCTTTGAGCGATAGCTTAAATTGACAAGAGGCTCGAGTACTTTATTGTTACAGATTTCAAGGTTTTATGACGCTCCAGTAAAAAGTTACAAGCATTTGTATGTTGCAAACTTTGATAGGTGTAGGACGTACCGTATAGAAGTTAGGGCCATTTGAAGTTTTATTTGTGTTTGATTTGGGACTCAAGGGTAGCATAGCTTTGAGCGATAGCTTAAATTGACACGAGGCTCGAGTACTTTATTGTTACAAAATTTCAAGGTTTTATGACGCTCCAGTTAAAAGTTACAAGCATTTGTATGTTGCAAACTTTGATAGGTGTAGGACGTACCGTATAGAAGTTAGGGCCATTTGAGGTTTTATCAGTGTTTGATTTGGGACTCAACGGTAGCATAACTTTGAGCGATAACTTAAATTGACAAGAGGCTCGAGAACTTTATTGTTACAAAATTTCAAGGCTTTATGACGCTCCAGTAAAAAGTTACAAGCATTTGTATGTTGCAATCTTTGACAGGTGTAGGACGTACCGTATAGAAGTTAGGGCCATTTGAAGTTTTGTCAGTGTTTGATTTGGGACTCAAGGGTAGCATAGCTTTGAGCGATAGCTTAAATTGACAAGAGGCTCGAGTACTTTATTGTTACAAAATTTCAATTTTTATGACGCTTCAGTAAAAAGTTACAAGCATTTGTATGTTGCAAACTTTGACAGGTGTAGGACGTACCGTATTGAAGTTAGGGCCATTTGAAGTTTTATCAGTGTTTGATTTGGGACTCAAGGGTAGCATAGCTTTGAGCGATAGCTTAAATTGACAAGAGGCTCGAGTACTTTATTGTTACAAATTTCAAGGTTTTATGACGCTCCAGTAAAAAGTTACAAGCATTTGTATGTTGCAAACTTTGATAGGTGTAGGACGTACCGTATAGAAGTTAGGGCCATTTGAAGTTTTATCTGTGTTTGATTTGGGACTCAAGGGTAGCATAGCTTTGAGCGATAGCTTAAATTGACAAGAGGCTCGACTACTTTATTGTTACAAAATTTCAAGGTTTTATGACGCTCCAGTAAAAAGTTACAAGCATTTGTATGTTGCAAACTTTGATAGGTGTAAGACGTACCGTATAGAAGTTAGAGCCATTTGAAGTTTTATCAGTGTTTTATTTGGGACTCAAGGGTAGCATAGCTTTGAGCGATAACTTAAATTGACAAGAGACTCGAGAACTTTATTGTTACAAAATTTCAAGGTTTTATGACGACCCAGTAAAAAGCTACAATTTGTATGTTGCAAACTTTTATAGGTGTAGGACGTACCGTATAGAAGTAAGGGCCATTTGAAGTTTTGTCAGTGATTGATTTTGGACTCAAGGGTAGCATAGCTTTGAGCGATAGCTTAAATTGACAAGAGGCTCGAGTACTTTATTGTTACAAGATTTCAAGGTTTTATGACGCTCCAGTAACAAATTGCAAGCATTTGTATGTTGCAAACTTTGATAGGTGTAGGACGTACCTTATAGAAGTTAGGGCCATTTGAAGTTTTGTCAGTGTTTGATTTGGGTCTCAAGGGTAGCATAGCTTTGAGCGATAGCTTAAATTGACAAGAGGCTCGAATACTTTATTGTTACAAAATTTCAAGGTTTTATGACGCTCCAGTAAAAAGTTACAAGCATTTGTATGTTGCAAACTTTGATAGGTGTAGGACGTACCGTATAGAAGTTAGGGCCATTTGAGGTTTTATCAGTGTTTGATTTGGGACTCAAGGGTAGCATAGCTTTGAGCGATAACTTAAATTGACAAGAGGCTCGAATACTTTATTGTTACAAAATTTCAAGGTTTTATGACGCTCCAGTAAAAAGTTACAAGCATTTGTATGTTGCAAACTTTGACAGGTGTAGGACGTACCGTATTGAAGTTAGGGCCATTTGAAGTTTTATCAGTGTTTGATTTGGGACTCAAAGGTAGCATAGCTTTGAGCGATAGCTTAAATTGACAAGAGGCTCGAGTACTGTATTGTTACAGATTTCAAGGTTTTATGACGCTCCAGTTAAAAGTTACAAGCATTTGTATGTTGCAAACTTTGAAAGGTGTAGGACGTACCGTATAGAAGCTAGGGCCATTTGAAGATTTATCAGTGTTTGATTTGGGACTCAAGGGTAGCATAGCTTTGAGCGATAGCTTAAATTGACAAGAGGCTCGAGTACTTTATTGTTACAAAATTTCAAGGTTTTATGACACTCCAGTAAAAAGTTACAAGCATTTGTATGTTGCAAACTTTGGTAGGTGTAGGACGTAACGTATAGAAGTTAGGGCAATTTGAAGTTTTGTCAGTGTTTGATTTGGGACTCAAGGGTAGAATAGCTTTGAGCAATAGCTTAAATTGACAAGATGCTCGAGTACTTTATTGTTACAAAATTTCAAGGTTTTATGACGCTCCAGTAAAAAGTTACAAGCATTTGTATGTTGCAAACTTTGATAGGTGTAGGACGTACCGTATAGAAGTTGGGGCCATTTGAAGATTTATCAGTGTTTGATTTGGGACTCAAGGGTAGCATATCTTTGAGCGATAGCTTAAATTGACAAGAGGCTCGAGTACTTTATTGTTACAAAGTTTCAAGGTTTTATGACACTCCAGTAAAAATTTACAAGCATTTGTATGTTGCAAACTTTGATAGGTGTAGGACGTACCGTATAGAAACTAGGGCCATTTGAAGTTTTATCAATGTTTGATTTGGGACTCAAGGGTGGCATAGCTTTGAGCGATAGCTTAAATTGACAAGAGGCTCGAGTACTTTATTGTTTCAAAATTTCAAGGTTTTATGACGCTACAGTAAAAAGTTAGAAGCATTTGTATCTTGCAAACTTTGATAGGTGTAGGACGTACCGTATAGAAGTTAGGGCCATTTGAAGTTTTGTCAGTGTTTGATTTGGGACTCAAGGGTAGCATAGCTTTGAGCGATAGCTTAAATTGACAACATGCTCCAGTACTTTATTGTTACAAAATTTCAAGGATTTTTGACGCTCTACAAAAAGGTTACAAGCATTTGTATGTTGCAAACTTTGATAGGTGTAGGACGTACCGTATAGAAGTTGGGGCCATTTGAAGATTTATCAGTGTTTGATTTGGGACTCAAGCATAGCATAGCTTTGAGCGATAGCTCAAATTGACAAGAGGCTACAGTACTTTATTGTTACAAAATTTCAAGGTTTTATGACGCTCCAGTAAAAAGTTACAAGCGTTTGTGTCTTGCAAACTTTGATAGGTGTACGACGTACCGTATAGAATTTGGGGGAATTTGATGTTTTATCAGTGTTTGATTTGGGACTCAAGGGCAGCATAGCTTTGAGCGATAACTTGAATTGACAAGAGGCTCGAGTACTTTATTGTTACAAAATTTCAAGATTTTATGACGCTCCAGTAAAAAGTTAGTATGTTGCAAACTTTGGAAGGTGTAGGACGTACCGTATAGAAGTTAGGGCCATTAGAAGTTTCATCAGTGTTTGAATTGGGACTCAAGGGTAGCATAGCATTGAGCGATAGCTTAAATTGACAAGAGGCTCGAGTACTTTATTGTTACAAAATTTCATGGTTTTATGACGCTCCAGTAAAAAGTTACAAGCATTTGTATGTGGCAAACTTTGGTAGGTGTAGGACATAATGTATAGAAGCTAGGGCCATTTGAAGTTTTATCAGTGTTTGATTTGGGACTCAAGGGTAGCATAGCTTTGAGCGATAGCTTAAATTGACAAGAGGCTCGAGTACTTTATTGTTACAAAATTTCAAGGTTTTAGGACGCTCCAGTAAAAAGTTACAAGCATTTGTATGTTGCAAACTTTGATAGGTGTAGGACGTACCGTATAGAAGTTAGGGCCATTTGAGGTTTTATCAGTGTTTGATTTGGGACTCAAGGGTAGCATAGCTTTGTGCGATAACTTAAATTGACAAGAGGCTCGAATACTTTATTGTTACAAAATTTCAAGGTTTTATGACGCTCCAGTAAAAAGTTACAAGCATTTGTATGTTGCAATCTTTGACAGGTGTAGGACGTACCGTATAGAAGTTAGGGCCATTTGAAGTTTTGTCAGTGTTTGATTTGGGACTCAAGGGTAGCATAGCTTTGAGCGATAGCTTAAATTGACAAGAGGCTCGAATACTTTATTGTTACAAAATTTCAAGGTTTTATGACGCTTCAGTAAAAAGTTACAAGCATTTGTATGTTGCAAACTTTGATAGGTGTAGGACGTACCGTATTGAAGTTAGGGCCATTTGAAGTTTTATCAGTGTTTGATTTGGGACTCAAGGGTAGCATAGTTTTGAGCGATAGCTTAAATTGACAAGAGGCTCGAGTACTTTATTGTTACAGATTTCAAGGTTTTATGACGCTCCAGTAAAAAGTTACAAGCATTTGTATGTTGCAAACTTTGATAGGTGTAGGACGTACCGTATAGAAGTTAGGGCCATTTGAAGTTTTATTTGTGTTTGATTTGGGACTCAAGGGTAGCATAGCTTTGAGCGATAGCTTAAATTGACACGAGGCTCGAGTACTTTATTGTTACAAAATTTCAAGGTTTTATGACGCTCCAGTTAAAAGTTACAAGCATTTGTATGTTGCAAACTTTGATAGGTGTAGGACGTACCGTATAGAAGTTAGGGCCATTTGAGGTTTTATCAGTGTTTGATTTGGGACTCAACGGTAGCATAACTTTGAGCGAGAACTTAAATTGACAAGAGGCTCGAGAACTTTATTGTTACAAAATTTCAAGGTTTTATGACGCTCCAGTAAAAAGTTACAAGCATTTGTATGTTGCAATCTTTGACAGGTGTAGGACGTACCGTATAGAAGTTAGGGCCATTTGAAGTTTTGTCAGTGTTTGATTTGGGACTCAAGGGTAGCATAGCTTTGAGCGATAGCTTAAATTGACAAGTGGCTCGAGTACTTTATTGTTACAAAATTTCAATTTTTATGACGCTTCAGTAAAAAGTTACAAGCATTTGTATGTTGCAAACTTTGACAGGTGTAGGACGTACCGTATTGAAGTTAGGGCCATTTGAAGTTTTATCAGTGTTTGATTTGGGACTCAAGGGTAGCATAGCTTTGAGCGATAGCTTAAATTGACAAGAGGCTCGAGTACTTTATTGTTACAAATTTCAAGGTTTTATGACGCTCCAGTAAAAAGTTACAAGCATTTGTATGTTGCAAACTTTGATAGGTGTAGGACGTACCGTATAGAAGTTAGGGCCATTTGAAGTTTTATCTGTGTTTGATTTGGGACTCAAGGGTAGCATAGCTTTGAGCGATAGCTTAAATTGACAAGAGGCTCGACTACTTTATTGTTACAAAATTTCAAGGTTTTATGACGCTCCAGTAAAAAGTTACAAGCATTTGTATGTTGCAAACTTTGATAGGTGTAGGACGTACCGTATAGAAGTTAGAGCCATTTGAGGTTTTATCAGTGTTTGATTTGGGACTCAAGGGTAGCATAGCTTTGAGCGATAACTTAAATTGACAAGAGGCTCGAGAACTTTATTGTTACAAAATTTCAAGGTTTTATGACGCCCCAGTAAAAAGCTACAATTTGTATGTTGCAAACTTTTATAGGTGTAGGACGTACCGTATAGAAGTAAGGAAGTTTTGTCAGTGATTGATTTCGGACTCAAGGGTAGCATAGCTTTGAGCGATAGCTTAAATTGACAAGAGGCTCGACTACTTTATTGTTACAAAATTTCAAGGTTTTATGACGCTCCAGTAAAAAGTTACAACCATTTGTATGTTGCAAACTTTGATAGGTGTGGGACGTACCGTATAGAAGTTAGAGCCATTTGAGGTTTTATCAGTGTTTGATTTGGGACTCAAGGGTAGCATAGCTTTGAGCGATAGCTTAAATTGACAAGAGGCTCGACTACTTTATTGTTACAAAATTTCAAGATTTTATGACGCTCCAGTAAAAAGTTAAAAGCATTTGTATGTTGCAATCTTTGACAGGTGTAGGACGAACCGTATAGAAGTTAGGGCCATTTGAAGTTTTATCAGTGTTTGATTTGGGACTCAAGGGTAGCATAGCTTTGAGCGATAGCTTAAATTGACAAGAGGCTCGAGTACTTTATTGTTACAAATTTCAAGGTTTTATGACGCTCCAGTAAGAAGTTACAAGCATTTGTATGTTGCAAACTTTGATAGGTGTAGGACGTACCGTATAGAAGTTAGGGCCATTTGAAGTTTTATCTGTGTTTGATTTGGGACTCAAGGGTAGCATAGCTTTGAGCGATAGCTTAAATTGACAAGAGGCTCGACTACTTTATTGTTACAAAATTTCAAGGTTTTATGACGCTCCAGTAAAAAGTTACAAGCATTTGTATGTTGCAAACTTTGATAGGTGTAGGACGTACCGTATAGAAGTTAGAGCCATTTGAGGTTTTATCAGTGTTTGATTTGGGACTCAAGGGTAGCATAGCTTTGAGCGATAACTTAAATTGACAAGAGGCTCGAGAACTTTATTGTTACAAAATTTCAAGGTTTTATGACGCTCCAGTAAAAAGTTACAAGCATTTGTATGTTGGAAACTTTGATAGGTGCAGGACGTACCGTATAGAAGTTAGTGCCATTTGAAATTTTATCAGTATTTGATTTGGGACTCAAGGGTAGCATAGCTTGGAGCGATAGCTTAAATTGACAAGAGACTCGAGTACTTTATTGTTACAAAATTTCAAGGTTTTATGACGCTCCAGTAAAAAGTTACAAGAATTTGTATGTTGCAAACTTTGATAGGTGTAGGACGTACCGTATAGAAGTTGGGACCATTTGAAGTTTTATCAGTGTGTGATTTGGGACTCAAGGGTAGCATAGCTTTGAGCGATAGCTTAAATTGACAAGAGGCTCGAGTACTTTATTGTTAAAAAAATTTCAAGGTTTTATGACGCTCCAGTAAAAAGTTAGAAGCATTTGAATGTTGCAAACTTTGAAAAGTGTAGGACGTACCGTATAGAAGTTAGGGCCATTAGAAGTTTTATCAGTGTTTGAATTGGGACTCAAGGGTAGCATAGCTTTGAGCGATAGCTTAAATTGACAAGAGGCTCGAGTACTTTATTGTTACAAAATTTCAAAGTTTTGTGACGCTCCAATAAAAAGTTACAAGCATTTGTGTGTTGTAAAGTTTTATAGGTGTAAGACGTACCGTATAGATTTAGGGCTATTTGAAGTTTTATCAGTGTTTGATTTGGGACTCAAGGGTAGCATAGCTTTGAGCGATAGCTTAAATTGACAAGAGGCGCGAGTATTTTATTGTTACAAAATTTCATAGTTTTATGACGCTTCAGTAAAAAGCATTTGTATGTTGCAAACTTTGATAGGTGTAGGACATAATGTATAGAAGCTAGGGCCATTTGAAGTTTTATCTGTGTTTTATTTGGGACTCAAGGTTAGCATAACTTTGAGCGAAAGCTTAAATTGACAAGAGGCTCGAGTACTGTATTGTTAGAAAATTTCAAGGTTTTATGACGCTCCAGTAAAAAGTTACAAGCATTTGTATGTTACAAACTTTGATAGGTGTAGGACGTACCGTATAGAAGTTAGGGCTATTTGAGGTTTTATCAGTGTTTGATTTGGGACTCAGGGGTAGCATAGCTTTGAGCGATAGCTTAAATTGACAAGAGGCCCGAGTACTTTATTGTTACAAAATTTCAAGGTTTTATGACGCCCCAGTAAAAAGCTACAATTTGTATGTTGCAAACTTTTATAGGTGTAGGACGTACCGTATAGAAATAAGGGCCATTTGAAGTTTTGTCAGTGATTGATTTCGGACTCAAGGGTAGCATAGCTTTGAGCGATAGCTTAAATTGACAAGAGGCTCGAGTACTTTATTGTTTCAAAATTTCAAGGTTTTATGGCGCTCCAGTAACAAATTGCAAGCATTTGTATGTTGCAAACTTTGATAGGTGTAGGACGTACCTTATAGAAGTTAGGGCCATTTGAAGTTTTGTCAGTGTTTGATTTGGGTCTCAAGGGTAGCATAGCTTTCAGCGATAGCTTAAATTGACAAGAGGCTCGAATACTTTATTGTTACAAAATTTCAAGGTTTTATGACGCTCCAGTAAAAAGTTACAAGCATTTGTATGTTGCAAACTTTGATAGGTGTAGGACGTACCGTATAGAAGTTAGGGCCATTTGAATTTTTATCAGTGTTTGATTTGGGACTCAAGGGTAGCATAGCTTTGAGCGATAGCTTAAATTGACAAGAGGCTCGAGTACTTTATTGTTACAAAATTTCAAGGATTTATGACGCTCCAGTAAAAAGTTACAAGCATTTATATGTTGCAAACTTTAATAGGTGTAGGACGTACCGTATAGAAGTTAGTGCCATTTGAAGTTTTATCTCTGTTTGATTTGGGACTCAAGGGTAGCAAAGCTTGGAGCGATAGCTTAAATTGACAAGAGGCTCGAGTACTTTATTGTTACAAAATTTCAAGGTTTTATGACGCTCCAGTAAAAAGTTACAAGCATTTGTATGTTGAAAACTTTGATAGGTGTAGGGCGTACCGTATAGAAGTTAGGGCCATTTGAAGTTTTGTCAGTGTTTGATTTGGGACTCAAGGGTAGCATAGTTTTGAGCGATAGCTTAAATTGACAAGAGGCTCGAGTCTTTATTGTTACAAAATTTCAAGGTTTTATGACGCTCCAGTAAAAAGTTACAAGCATTTGTATGTTGCAAACTTTGATAGGTGTAGGACGTACCGTATAGAAGTTGGGGCCATTTGAAGTTTTATCAGTGGTTGATTTGGGACTCAAGGGCAGCAGAGTTTTGAGCGATAGCTTAAATATACAAGAGGCTCGAGTACTTTATTGTTACAAAATTTCAAGGGTTTATGACGCTCCAGTAAAAAGTTACAAGCATTTGTATGTTACAAACTTTGATAGGTGTAGGACGTACCGTATAGAAGTTAGGGCCATTTGAAGTTTTCTCAGTGTGTGATTAGGGACTCAAGGGTGGCATAGCTTTGAGCGATAGCTTAAATTGACAAGAGGCTCGAGTACTTTATTGTTACAAAATTGCAAGGTTTTATGACGCTCCAGTAAAAAGTTACAAGCATTTGTATGTTGCAAACTTTGGTAGGTGTAGGACGAACCGTATAGATGCTTGGGCCATTTGAAGTTTTATCAGTGTTTGATTTGGGACTCAAGGGTAGCATAGCTTTCAGCGATAGCTTCAATTGACAAGAGGCTCGAGTACTTTATTGTTACAAAATTTCAAGGTTTTATGACGCTCCAGTAAAAAGACACAAGCATTTGTATGTTGCAAACTTTGATAGGTGTACGACGTACCGTATAGAAGTCGGGGGAATTTGAAGTTTTATCAGTATTTGATTTGGGACTCAAGGGCAGCATAGCTTTGAGCGATAGCTTAAATTGACAAGAGGCCCGAGTACTTTATTGTTACAAAATTTCAAGATTTTATGACGCTCCAGTAAAAAGTTAGTATGTTGCAAACTTTGGAAGGTGTAGGACGTACCGTATAGAAGTTAGGGCCATTAGAAGTTTCATCAGTGTTTGAATTGGGACTCAAGGGTAGCATAGCTTTGAACGATTACTTAAATTGACAAGAGGCTCGAGTACTTTATTGTTACAAAATTTCAGTAAAAAGTTACAAGCATTTGTATGTTGCAAACTTTGATAGGTGTAGGACGTACCGTATAGAAGTTAGGGCCATTTGAGGTTTTATCAGTGTTTGATTTGGGACTCAAGGGTAGCATAGCTTTGAACGATTACTTAAATTGACAAGAGGCTCGAATACTTTATTGTTACAAAATTTGAAGGTTTTATGACGCTCCAGTAAAAAGTTACAAGCATTTGTATGTTGCAATCTTTGACAGGTGTAGGACGTACCGTATAGAAGTTAGGGCCATTTGAAGTTTTGTCAGTGTTTGATTTGGGACTCAAGGGTAGCATAGCTTTGAGCGATAGCTTAAATTGACAAGAGGCTTGAATACTTTATTGTTACAAAATTTCAAGGTTTTATGACGCTTCAGTAAAAAGTTACAAGCATTTGTATGTTGCAAACTTTGACAGGTGTAGGACGTACCGTATTGAAGTTAGGGCCACTTGAAGTTTTATCAGTGTTTGATTTGTAACTCAAGGGTAGCATAGCTTTGAGCGATAGCTTAAATTGACAAGAGGCTCGAGTACTTTATTGTTACAAATTTCAAGGTTTTATGACGCTCCAGTAAAAAGTTACAAGCATTTGTATGTTGCAAACTTTGATAGGTGTAGGACGTACCGTATAGAAGTTAGGGCCATTTGAAGTTTTATTTGTGTTTGATTTGGGACTCAAGGGTAGCATAGCTTTGAGCGATAGCTTAAATTGACAAGAGGCTCGAGTACTTTATTGTTACAAAATTTCAAGGTTTTATGACGCTCCAGTAAAAAGTTACAAGCATTTGTATGCTGCAAACTTTGATAGGTGTAGGACGTACCGAATAGAAGTTAGGGCCATTTGAGGTTTTATCAGTGTTTGATTTGGGACTCAAGGGTAGCATAGCTTTGAGCCATAACTTAAATTGACAAGAGGCTCGAGAACTTTATTGTTACAAAATTTCAACGTTTTATGACGCTCCAGTAAAAAGTTACAAGCATTTGTATGTTGCAATCTTTGACAGGTGTAGGACGTACCGTATAGAAGTTAGGGCCATTTGAAGTTTTGTCAGTGTTTGATTTGGGACTAAAGGGTAGCATAGCTTTGAGCGATAACTTAAATTGACAAGAGACTCGAGTACTTTATTGTTACAAAATTTCAAGGTTTTATGACGCTTCAGTAAAAAGTTACAAGCATTTGTATGTTGCAAACTTTGACAGGTGTAGGACGTACCGTATTGAAGTTAGGGCCATTTGAAGTTTTATCAGTATTTGATTTGGGACTCAAGGGTAGCATAGCTTTGAGCGATAGCTTAAATTGACAAGAGGCTCGAGTACTTTATTGTTACAATATTCAAGGTTTTATGACGCTCCAGTAAAAAGTTACAAGCATTTGTATGTTGCAAACTTTGATAGGTGTAGGACGTACCGTATAGAAGTTAGGGCCATTTGAGGTTTTATCAGTGTTTGATTTGGGACTCAAGGGTAGCATAGCTTTGAGCGATAACTTAAATTGACAAGAGGCTCGAGAACTTTATTGTTACAAAATTTCAAGGTTTTATGACGCTCCAGTAAAAAGTTACAAGCATTTGTATGTTGGAAACTTTGATAGGTGTAGGACGTACCGTATAGAAGCTACGGCCATTTGAAGTTTTATCAGTGTTTGATTTGGGACTCAAGGGTAGCATAGATTTGAGCGATAGCTTAAATTGACAAGAGGCTCGAGTACTTTATTGTTACAAAATTTCAAGGTTTTATGACGCTCCAGTAAAAAGTTACAAGCATTTGTATGTTGCAAACTTTGATAGGTCTAGGACGTACCGTATAGAAGTTAGGGCCATTTGAATTTTTATCAGTGATTGATTTGGGACTCAAGGGTAGCATAGCTTTGAGCGATAGCTTAAATTTACAAGAGGCTTGAGTACTTTATTGTTACAAAATTTCAAGGTTTTATGACGCTCCAGTAAAAAGTTACAAGCATTTGTATGTTGCAAACTTTGATAGGTATAGGACGTACCGTATAGAAGTTAGTGCCATTTGAAATTTTATCTGTGTTTGATTTGGGACTCAAGGGTAGCATAGCTTGGAGTGATAGCTTAAATTGACAAGAGGCTCGAGTACTTTATTGTTACAAAATTTCAAGGTTTTATGACGCTCCAGTAAAAAGTTACAAGCATTTGTATGTTGCAAACTTTGATAGGTGTAGGACGTACCGTATAGAAGTTGGGGCCATTTGAAGTTTTATCAGTGTTTGATTTGGGACTCAAGGGCATCATAGCTTTGAGCGATAGCTTAAATTGACAAGAGGCTCGAGTACTTTATTGTTACAAAATTTCAAGATTTGATGACGCGCCAGTAAAAAGTTACAAGCATTTGTATGTTGCAAACTTTGATAGGTGTAGGACGTACCGTATAGAAGTTAGGGCCTTTAGAAGTTTTATCAGTGTATGAATTGGGACTCAAGGGTAGTATAGCTTTGAGCGATAGCTTAAATTGACAAGAGGCTCGAGTACTTTATTGTTACAAAATTTCAAAGTTTTGTGACGCTCCAATAAAAAGTTACAAGCATTTGTGTGTTGCAAAGTTTTATAGGTGTAAGACGTACCGTATAGAAGTTAGGGCTATTTGAAGTTTTATCAGTGTTTGATTTGGGACTCAAGGGTAGCATAGCTTTGAGCGATAGCTTAAATTGACAAGAGGCTCGAGTACTTTATTGTTACAAAATTTCAAAGTTTTGTGACGCTCCAATAAAAAGTTACAAGCATTTGTGTGTTGCAAAGTTTTATAGGTGTAAGACGTACCGTATAGAAGTTAGGGCTATTTGAAGTTTTATCAGTGCTTGATTTCGGACTCAAGGGTAGCATAGCTTTGAGCGATAGCTTAAATTGACAAGAGGCGCGAGAACTTTATTGTTACAAAATTTCAAGGTTTTATGACGCTCCAGTAAAAAGTTACAAGCATTTGTATGTTGCAAACTTTGATAGGTATAGGACGTACCGTATAGAAGTTAGTGCCATTTGAAATTTTATCTGTGTTTGATTTGGGACTCAAGGGTAGCATAGTTTGGAGTGATAGCTTAAATTGACAAGAGGCTCGAGTACTTTATTGTTACAAAATTTCAAGGTTTTATGACGCTCCAGTAAAAAGTTACAAGCATTTGTATGTTGCAAACTTTGATAGGTGTAGGACGTACCGTATAGAAGTTGGGGCCATTTGAAGTTTTATCAGTGTTTGATTTGGGACTCAAGGGCAGCATAGCTTTGAGCGATAGCTTAAATTGACAAGAGGCTCGAGTACTTTATTGTTACAAAATTTCAAGATTTGATGACGCGCCAGTAAAAAGTTACAAGCATTTGTATGTTGCAAACTTTGATAGGTGTAGGACGTACCGTATAGAAGTTAGGGCCTTTAGAAGTTTTATCAGTGTTTGAATTGGGACTCAAGGGTAGTATAGGTTTGAGCGATAGCTTAAATTGACAAGAGCCTCGAGTACTTTATTGTTACAAAATTTCAAAGTTTTGTGACGCTCCAATAAAAAGTTACAAGCATTTGTGTGTTGCAAAGTTTTATAGGTGTAAGACGTACCGTATAGAAGTTAGGGCTATTTGAAGTTTTATCAGTGTTTGATTTGGGACTCAAGGGTAGCATAGCTTTGAGCGATAGCTTAAATTGACAAGAGGCTCGAGTACTTTATTGTTACAAAATTTCAAAGTTTTGTGACGCTCCAATAAAAAGTTACAAGCATTTGTGTGTTGCAAAGTTTTATAGGTGTAAGACGTACCGTATAGAAGTTAGGGCTATTTGAAGTTTTATCAGTGTTTGATTTGGGACTCAAGGGTAGCATAGCTTTGAGCGATAGCTTAAATTGACAAGAGGCGCGAGAACTTTATTGTTACAAAATTTCATAGTTTTATGACGCTCCAGTAAAAAGCATTTGTATGTTGCAAACTTTGATAGGTGTAAGACATAATGTATAGAAGCTAGGGCCATTTGAAGTTTTATCAGTGTTTGATTTGGGACTCAAGGTTAGCATAACTTTGAGCGAAAGCTTAAATTGACAAGAGGCTCGAGAACTGTATTGTTAGAAAATTTCAAGGTTTTATGACGCTCCAGTAAAAAGTTACAAGCATTTGTATGTTACAAACTTTGATAGGTGTAGGACGTACCGTATAGAAGTTAGGGCTATTTGAAGTTTTATCAGTGTTTGATTTGAGACTCAAGGGTAGCATAGCTTTGAGCGATAGCTTAAATTGACAAGAGGCGCGAGAACTTTATTGTTACAAAATTTCATAGTTTTATGACGCTCCAGTAAAAAGCATTTGTATGTTGCAAACTTTGATAGGTGTAAGACATAATGTATAGAAGCTAGGGCCATTTGAAGTTTTATCAGTGTTTGATTTGGGACTCAAGGTTAGCATAACTTTGAGCGAAAGCTTAAATTGACAAGAGGCTCGAGAACTGTATTGTTAGAAAATTTCAAGGTTTTATGACGCTCCAGTAAAAAGTTGCAAGCATTTGTATGTTACAAACTTTGATAGGTGTAGGACGTACCGTATAGAAGTTAGGGCTATTTGAAGTTTTATCAGTGTTTGATTTGGGACTCAAGGGTAGCATAGCTTTGAGCGATAGCTTAAATTGACAAGAGGCGCGAGAACTTTATTGTTAAAAAATTTCATAGTTTTATGACGCTCCAGTAAAAAGCATTTGTATGTTGCAAACTTTGATAGGTGTAAGACATAATGTATAGAAGCTAGGGCTATTTGAAGTTTTATCAGTGTTTGATTTGGGACTCAAGGTTAGCATAACTTTGAGCGAAAGCTTAAATTGACAAGAGGCTCGAGAACTGTATTGTTAGAAAATTTCAAGGTTTTATGACGCTCCAGTAAAAAGTTACAAGCATTTGTATGTTACAAACTTTGATAGGTGTAGGACGTACCGTATAGAAGTTAGGGCTATTTGAAGTTTTATCAGTGTTTGATTTGGGACTCAAGGGTAGCATAGCTTTGAGCGATAGCTTAAATTGACAAGAGGCCCGAGTACTTTATTGTTACAAAATTTCAAGGTTTTATGACGCCCCAGTAAAAAGCTACAAGCATTTGTATGTTGCAAACTTTTATAGGTGTAGGACGTACCGTATAGAAGTTAGGGCCATTTGAAGTTTTGTCAGTGATTGATTTGGGACTCAAGGGTAGCATAGCTTTGAGCGATAGCTTAAATTGACAAGAGGCTCGAGTACTTTATTGTTACAAAACTTCAAGGTTTTATGACGCTTCAGTAAAAAGTTACAAGCATTTGTATGTTGCAAACTTTGACAGGTGTAGGACGTACCGTATTGAAGTTAGGGCCATTTGAAGTTTTATCAGTGTTTGATTTGGGACTCAAGGGTAGCATAGCTTTGAGCGATAGCTTAAATTGACAAGAGGCTCGAGTACTTTATTGTTACAATATTCAAGGTTTTATGACGCTCCAGTAAAAAGTTACAAGCATTTGTATGTTGCAAACTTTGATAGGTGTAGGATGTACCGTATAGAAGTTAGGGCCATTTGAGGTTTTATCAGTGTTTGATTTGGGACTCAAGGGTAGCATAGCTTTGAGCGATAACTTAAATTGACAAGAGGCTCGAGAACTTTATTGTTACAAAATTTCAAGGTTTTATGACGCTCCAGTAAAAAGTTACAAGCATTTGTATGTTGGAAACTTTGATAGGTGTAGGACGTACCGTATAGAAGCTACGGCCATTTGAAGTTTTATCAGTGTTTGATTTGGGACTCAAGGGTAGCATAGATTTGAGCGATAGCTTAAATTGACAAGAGGCTCGAGTACTTTATTGTTACAAAATTTCAAGGTTTTATGACGCTCCAGTAAAAAGTTACAAGCATTTGTATGTTGCAAACTTTGATAGGTCTAGGACGTACCGTATAGAAGTTAGGGCCATTTGAATTTTTGTCAGTGATTGATTTGGGACTCAAGGGTAGCATAGCTTTGAGCGATAGCTTAAATTGACAAGAGGCTCGAGTACTTTATTGTTACAAAATTTCAAGGTTTTATGACGCTCCAGTAAAAAGTTACAAGCATTTGTATGTTGCAAACTTTGATAGGTGTAGGACGTGTCGTATAGAAGTTGGGGCCATTTGAAGTTTTATCAGTGTTTGATTTGGGACTCAAGGGCAGCATAGCTTTGAGCGATAGCTTAAATTGACAAGAGGCTCGAGTACTTTATTGTTACAAAATTTCAAGATTTGATGACGCGCCAGTAAAAAGTTACAAGCATTTGTATGTTGCAAACTTTGATAGGTGTAGGACGTACCGTATAGAAGTTAGGGCCTTTAGAAGTTTTATCAGTGTTTGAATTGGGACTCAAGGGTAGTATAGCTTTGAGCGATAGCTTAAATTGACAAGAGGCTCGAGTACTTTATTGTTACAAAATTTCAAAGTTTTGTGACGCTCCAATAAAAAGTTACAAGCATTTGTGTGTTGCAAAGTTTTATAGGTGTAAAACGTACCGTATAGAAGTTAGGGCTATTTGAAGTTTTATCAGTGTTTGATTTGGGACTCAAGGGTAGCATAGCTTTGAGCGATAGCTTAAATTGAAAAGAGGCTCGAGTACTTTATTGTTACAAAATTTCAAAGTTTTGTGACGCTCCAATAAAAAGTTACAAGCATTTGTGTGTTGCAAAGTTTTATAGGTGTAAGACGTACCGTATAGAAGTTAGGGCTAATTGAAGTTTTATCAGTGTTTGATTTGGGACTCA
Organism: Clusia tigrina; assembly: GCA_920105625.2. Lineage (NCBI taxonomy): Eukaryota > Metazoa > Arthropoda > Insecta > Diptera > Clusiidae > Clusia > Clusia tigrina. The sequence goes on along the minus strand of OV050033.1, from coordinate 104,170,539 downwards.
AGGGTAGCATAGCTTTGAGCGATAGCTTAAATTGACAAGAGGCGCGAGAACTTTATTGTTACAAAATTTCATAGTTTTATGACGCTCCAGTAAAAAGCATTTGTATGTTGCAAACTTTGATAGGTGTAAGACATAATGTATAGAAGCTAGGGCCATTTGAAGTTTTATCAGTGTTTGATTTGGGACTCAAGGTTAGCATAACTTTGAGCGAAAGCTTAAATTGGCAAGAGGCTCGAGAACTGTATTGTTAGAAAATTTCAAGGTTTTATGACGCTCCAGTAAAAAGTTACAAGCATTTGTATGTTACAAACTTTGATAGGTGTAGGACGTACCGTATAGAAGTTAGGGCTATTTGAAGTTTTATCAGTGTTTGATTTGGGACTCAAGGATAGCATAGCTTTGAGCGATAGCTTAAATTGACGAGAGGCGCGAGAACTTTATTGTTACAAAATTTCATACTTTTATGACGCTCCAGTAAAAAGCATTTGTATGTTGCAAACTTTGATAGGTGTAAGACATAATGTATAGAAGCTAGGGCCATTTGAAGTTTTATCAGTGTTTGATTTGGGACTCAAGGTTAGCATAACTTTGAGCGAAAGCTTAAATTGACAAGAGGCTCGAGAACTGTATTGTTAGAAAATTTCAAGGTTTTATGACGCTCCAGTAAAAAGTTACAAGCATTTGTATGTTACAAACTTTGATAGGTGTAGGACGTACCGTATAGAAGTTAGGGCTATTTGAAGTTTTATCAGTGTTTGATTTGGGACTCAAGGGTAGCATAGCTTTGAGCGATAGCTTAAATTGACAAGAGGCGCGAGAACTTCATTGTTACAAAATTTCATAGTTTTATGACGCTCCAGTAAAAAGCATTTGTATGTTGCAAACTTTGATAGGTGTAGGACATAATGTATAGAAGCTAGGGCCATTTGAAGTTTTATCAGTGTTTGATTTGGGACTCAAGGGTAGCATAGCTTTGAGCGATAGCTTAAATTGACAAGAGGCTCGAGTACTTAATTGTTACAAAATTTCAATGTTTTATGACGCTCCAGTAAAAAGTTACAAGCATTTGTATGTTACAAACTTTGATAGGTGTAGGACGTACCGTATAGAAGTTAGGGCTATTTGAAGTTTTATCAGTGTTTGATTTGGGACTCAAGGGTAGCATAGCTTTGAGCGATAGCTTAAATTGACAAGAGGCCCGAGTACTTTATTGTTACAAAATTTCAAGGTTTTATGACGCCCCAGTAAAAAGCTACAAGCATTTGTATGTTGCAAACTTTTATAGGTGTAGGACGTACCGTATAGAAGTTAGGGCCATTTGAAGTTTTGTCAGTGATTGATTTGGGACTCAAGGGTAGCATAGCTTTGAGCGATAGCTTAAATTGACAAGAGGCTCGAGTACTTTATTGTTAAAAAATTTCAAGGTTCTATGACGCTCCAGTAAAAAGTTACAAGCATTTGTATGTTGCAAACTTTGATAGGTGTAGGACGTACCGTATAGAAGTTAGGGCCATTTGAAGTTTTGTCAGTGTTTGATTTGGGTCTCAAGGGTAGCATAGCTTAAATTGACAAGAGGCTCGAATACTTTATTGTTACAAAATTTCAAGGTTTTATGACGCTCCAGTAAAAAGTTACAACCATTTGTATGTTGCAAACTTTGATAGGTGTAGGACGTATCGTATAGAAATTAGGGCCATTTGTAGTTTTATCAGTTTTTGATTTGGGACTCAAGGAAAGCATAGCTTTGAGCGATAGCTTAAATTGACAAGAGGCTCGAGTACTTTATTGTTACAAAATTTCAAGGTTTTATGACGCTCGAGTAAAAAGTAACAAGCATTTGTATGTTGCAAACTTTGATAGGTGTAGGACGTACCATATAGAAGTTAGGGCATTTGAAGTTTAATCAGTGTTTGATTTGGGACTCAAGGGTAGCATAGCTTTGAGCGGTAGCTTAAATTGACAAGAGGCTCGAGTAATTTATTGTTACAAAATTTTAAGGTTTTATGACGCTCCAGTAAAAAGTTACAAGCATTTGTATGTTGCAACTTTGATAGGTGTAGGACGTACCGTATAGAAGTTAGGGCTATTTGAAGTTTTATCAGTGTTTGATTTGGGACTCAAGGGAGGCATAGCTTTGAGCGATAGCTTAAATTGACAAGAGGCTCGAGTACTTTATTGTTACAAAATATCAATGTTTTATGACGCTCCAGTAAAAAGTTACAAACATTTGTATGTTGCAAACTTTGATAGGTGTAGGACGTACCGCATAGAAGTTAGGGCCATTTGAAGTTTTATCAGTGTTTGATTTGGGACTCAAGGGTAGCATAGCTTTGAGCGACAGCTTAAATTGACAAGAGGCTCGAGTACTTTATTGTTACAAAATTTCAAGATTTTATGACGCTCCAGTAAAAAGTTACAAGCATTTGTATGTTGCAAACTTTGATAGGTGTAGGACGTACCGCATAGAAGTTAGGGTCATTTGAAGTTTTATAAGTGTTTGATTTGGGACTCAAGGGTAGCATAGCTTTGAGCGACAGCTTAAATTGACAAGAGGCTCGAGTACTTTATTGTTACAAAATTTCAAGATTTTATGACGCTCCAGTAAAAAGTTACAAGCATTTGTATGTTGCAAACTTTGATAGGTGTAGGACGTATCGTATAGAAGTTAAGGCCATTTGGAGTTTTATCAGTTTTTGATTTGGGACTCAAGGGAAGCATAGCTTTGAGCGGTAGCTTAAATTGACAAGAGGCTCGAGTACTTTATTGTTACAAAATTTCAAGGTTTTATGACGCTCCAGTAAAAAGTTACAAGCATTTGTATGTTGCAAACTTTGACAGGTGTAGGATGTACCGTATAGAAGTTAGGGCCATTTGAAGTTTTATCAGTGTTTGATTTGGGACTCAAGGGTAGCTTTGAGCGATAGCTTAAATTGACAAGAGGCCCGAGTACTTTATTGTTACAAAATTTCAAGGTTTTATGACGCCCCAGTAAAAAGCTACAAGCATTTGTATGTTGCAAACTTTTATAGGTGTAGGACGTACCGTATAGAAGTTAGGGCCATTTGAAGTTTTGTCAGTGATTGATTTGGGACTCAAGGGTAGCATAGCTTTGAGCGATAGCAAAAAAAGACAAGAGGCTCGAGTACTTTATTGTTAAAAAATTTCAAGGTTTTATGACGCTCCAGTAACAAATTGCAAGCATTTGTCTGTTGCAAACTTTGATAGGTGTAGGACGTACCTTATAGAAGTTAGGGCCATTTGAAGTTTTGTCAGTGTTTGATTTGGGTCTCAAGGGTAGCATAGCTTAAATTGACAGGAGGCTCGAATACTTTATTGTTACAAAATTTCAAGGTTTTATGACGCTCCAGTAAAAAGTTACAACCATTTGTATGTTGCAAACTTTGATAGGTGTAGGACGTATCGTATAGAAATTAGGGCCATTTGTAGTTTTATCAGTTTTTGATTTGGGACTCAAGGAAAGCATAGCTTTGAGCGATAGCTTAAATTGACAAGAGGCTCGAGTACTTTATTGTTACAAAATTTCAAGGTTTTATGACGCTCGAGTAAAAAGTAACAAGCATTTGTATGTTGCAAACTTTGATAGGTGTAGGACGTACCGTATAGAAGTTAGGGCATTTGAAGTTTAATCAGTGTTTGATTTGGGACTCAAGGGTAGCATAGCTTTGAGCGGTAGCTTAAATTGACAAGAGGCTCGAGTAATTTATTGTTACAAAATTTTAAGGTTTTATGACGCTCCAGTAAAAAGTTACAAGCATTTGTATGTTGCAACTTTGATAGGTGTAGGACGTACCGTATAGAAGCTAGGGCTATTTGAAGTTTTATCAGTGTTTGATTTGGGACTCAAGGGAGGCATAGCTTTGAGCGATAGCTTAAATTGACAAGAGGCTGGAGTACTTTATTGTTACAAAATATCAATGTCTTATGACGCTCCAGTAAAAAGTTACAAACATTTGTATGTTGCAAACTTTGATAGGTGTAGGACGTACCGCATAGAAGTTAGGGTCATTTGAAGTTTTATCAGTGTTTGATTTGGGACTCAAGGGTAGCATAGCTTTGAGCGACAGCTTAAATTGACAAGAGGCTCGAGTACTTTATTGTTACAAAATTTCAAGATTTTATGACGCTCCAGTAAAAAGTTACAAGCATTTGTATGTTGCAAACTTTGATAGGTGTAGGACGTATCGTATAGAAGTTAAGGCCATTTGGAGTTTTATCAGTTTTTGATTTGGGACTCAAGGGAAGCATAGCTTTGAGCGGTAGCTTAAATTGACAAGAGGCTCGAGTACTTTATTGTTACAAAATTTCAAGGTTTTATGACGCTCCAGTAAAAAGTTACAAGCATTTGTATGTTGCAAACTTTGACAGGTGTAGGATGTACCGTATAGAAGTTAGGGCCATTTGAAGTTTTATCAGTGTTTGATTTGGGACTCAAGGAAAGCATAGCTTTGAGCGATAGCTTAAATTGACAAGAGGCTCGAGTACTTTATTGTTACAAAATTTCAAGGTTTTATGACGCTCGAGTAAAAAGTAACAAGCATTTGTATGTTGCAAACTTTGATAGGTGTAGGACGTACCGTATAGAAGTTAGGGCATTTGAAGTTTAATCAGTGTTTGATTTGGGACTCAAGGGTAGCATAGCTTTGAGCGGTAGCTTAAATTGACAAGAGGCTCGAGTAATTTATTGTTACAAAATTTTAAGGTTTTATGACGCTCCAGTAAAAAGTTACAAGCATTTGTATGTTGCAACTTTGATAGGTGTAGGACGTACCGTATAGAAGTTAGGGCTATTTGAAGTTTTATCAGTGTTTGATTTGGGACTCAAGGTAGGCATAGCTTTGAGCGATAGCTTAAATTGACAAGAGGCTCGAGTACTTTATTGTTACAAAATATCAATATTTTATGACGCTCCAGTAAAAAGTTACAAACATTTGTATGTTGCAAACTTTGATAGGTGTAGGACGTACCGCATAGAAGTTAGGGTCATTTGCAGTTTTATCAGTGTTTGATTTGGGACTCAAGGGTAGCATAGCTTTGAGCGATAGCTTAAATTGACAAGAGGCTCGAGTACTTTATTGTTACAAAATTTCAAGATTTTATGACGCTCCAGTAAAAAGTTACAAGCATTTGTATGTTGCAAACTTTGATAGGTGTAGGACGTATCGTATAGAAGTTAAGGCCATTTGGAGTTTTATCAGTGTTTGATTTGGGACTCAAGGAAAGCATAGCTTTGAGCGATAGCTTAAATTGACAAGAGGCTCGAGTACTTTATTGTTACAAATTTTCCAGGTTTTATGACGCTCCAGTAAAAAGTTATAAGCATTTGATTGTTGAAAACTTTGATAGGTGTAGGACGTACCGTATAGAAGTTAGGGCCAATTGAAGTTTTATCAGTGTTTGATTTGGGACTCAAGGGTACCATAGCTTTGAGCGATAGCTTAAATTGACAAGAGGCTCGAGTACTTTATTGTTACAAAATTTCAAGGTTTTATTACGCTCCAGTAAAAAGTTACAAGCATTTGTATGTTGCAAACTTTGATAGGTGTAGGACGTACCGTATAGAAGTTAGGGCCATTTGAAGTTTTATCAGTGTTTGATTTGGGACTCAAGGAAAGCATAGCTTTGAGCGATAGCTTAAATTGACAAGAGGCTCGAGTACTTTATTGTTACAAAATTTCAAGGTTTTATGACGCTCGAGTAAAAAGTAACAAGCATTTGTATGTTGCAAACTTTGATAGGTGTAGGACGTACCGTATAGAAGTTAGGGCATTTGAAGTTTAATCAGTGTTTGATTTGGGACTCAAGGGTAGCATAGCTTTGAGCGGTAGCTTAAATTGACAAGAGGCTCGAGTAATTTATTGTTACAAAATTTTAAGGTTTTATGACGCTCCAGTAAAAAGTTACAAGCATTTGTATGTTGCAACTTTGATAGGTGTAGGACGTACCGTATAGAAGTTAGGGCTATTTGAAGTTTTATCAGTGTTTGATTTGGGACTCAAGGGAGGCATAGCTTTGAGCGATAGCTTAAATTGACAAGAGGCTCGAGTACTTTATTGTTACGAAATATCAATGTTTTATGACGCTCCAGTAAAAAGTTACAAACATTTGTATGTTGCAAACTTTGATAGGTGTAGGACGTACCGCATAGAAGTTAGGGTCATTTGAAGTTTTATCAGTGTTTGATTTGGGACTCAAGGGTAGCATAGCTTTGAGCGACAGCTTAAATTGACAAGAGGCTCGAGTACTTTATTGTTACAAAATTTCAAGATTTTATGACGCTCCAGTAAAAAGTTACAAGCATTTGTATGTTGCAAACTTTGATAGGTGTAGGACGTATCGCATAGAAGTTAAGGCCATTTGGAGTTTTATCAGTTTTTGATTTGGGACTCAAGGGAAGCATAGCTTTGAGCGGTAGCTTAAATTGACAAGAGGCTCGAGTACTTTATTGTTACAAAATTTCAAGGTTTTATGACGCTCCAGTAAAAAGTTACAAGCATTTGTATGTTGCAAACTTTGACAGGTGTAGGATGTACCGTATAGAAGTTAGGGCCATTTGAAGTTTTATCAGTGTTTGATTTGGGACTCAAGGGTAGCATAGCTTTGAGCGATAGCTTAAATTGACAAGAGGCTCGAGTACTTTATTGTTACAAAATTTTAAGGTTTTATGACGCTCCAGTAAAACGTTACAAGCATTTGTATGTTGCAAACTTTGACAGGTGTAGGATGTACCGTACAGAAGTTAGGGCCATTTGAAGTTTTATCAGTGTTTGATTTGGGACTCAAGGGTAGCGTAGCTTTGAGCGATAGCTTAAATTGACAAGAGGCTCGAGTACTTTATTGTTACAAAATTTCACGGTTTTTGACGCTCCAGTAAAAAGTTAAAAGCATTTGTATGTTGCAAACGTTGATAGGTGTAGGACGTACCGCATAGAAGTTAGGGCCATTTGAAGTTTTATCAGTGTTTGATTTGGGACTCAAGGGTAGCATAGCTTTGAGCGATAGCTTAAATTGACAAGAGGCTCGAGTACTTTATTGTTACAAATTTTCCAGGTTTTATGACGCTCCAGTAAAAAGTTATAAGCATTTGTTTGTTGAAAACTTTGATAGGTGTAGGACGTACCGTATAGAAGTTAGGGCCAATTGAAGTTTTATCAGTGTTTGATTTGGGACTCAAGGGTACCATAGCTTTGAGCGATAGCTTAAATTGACAAGAGGCTCGAGTACTTTATTGTTACAAAATTTCAAGGTTTTATGACGCTCCAGTAAAAAGTTACAAGCATTTGTATGTTGCAAACTTTGATAGGTGTAGGACGTACCGTATAGAAGTTAGGGCCATTTGAAGTTTTATCAGTGTTTGATTTGGGACTCAAGAGTAGCATAGCTTTGAGCGATAGCTTAAATTGACAAGAGGCTCGAGTAATTTATTGTTACAAACTTTCAAGGTTTTATGACGCTCCAGTAAAAAGTTACAAGCATTTGTATGTTGCAAACTTTGATAGGTGTAGGACGTACCGTATAGAAGTTATGGCCATTTGAAGTTTTATCACTGTTTGATTTGGGACTCAAGGGTAGCACAGCTTTGAGCGATAGCTAAAATTGACAAGAGGCTCGAGTACTTTATTGTTACAAAATTTCAAGGTTTTATGACGCTCCTTTAAAAAGTTCCAAGCATTTGTATGTTGCAAACTTTGATAGGTGTAGGACGTACCGTATAGAAGTTAGGGCCATTTGAAGTTTTATCAGTGTTTGATTTGGGACTCAAGGGTAGCATAGCTTTGAGCGACAGCTTAAATTGACAAGAGGCTCGAGTACTTTATTGTTACAAAATTTCAAGGTTTTATGACGCTCCAGTAAAAAGTTACAAGCATTTGTATGTTGCAAACTTTGATAGGTGTAGGACGTACCGTATAGAAGTTGGGGCCATTTGAAGTTTTATCAGTGTTTGATTTGGGACTCAAGGGCAGCTTAGCTTTGAGCGATAGCTTAAATTGACAAGAGGTTCGAATACTTTATTGTTACACAATTTCAAGGTTTTATGACGCTCCAGTAAAAAGTTACAAGCATTTGTATGTTGGAAACTTTGATAGGTGTAGGACGTACCGTATAGAAGTTAGGGCCATTCGAAGATTTATCAGTGTTTGATTTGGGACTCAAGGGTAGCATAGCTTTGAGCGATAGCTCAAACTGACAAGAGGCTCGAATACTTTATTGTTACAAAATTTCAAGGTTTTATGGCGCTCCAGTAAAAAGTTACAAGCATTTGTATGTTGGAAACTTTGATAGGTGTAGGACGTACCGTATAGAAGCTAGGGCCATTTGAAGTTTTATCAGTGTTTGATTTGGGACTCAAGGGTAGCATAGCTTTGAGCGATAGCTTAAATTGACAAGAGGCTCGAGTAATTTATTGTTACAAAATTTCAAGGTTTTATGACGCTCCAGTAAAAAGTTACAAGCATTTGTATGTTGCAAACTTTGATAGGTGTAGGACGTATCGTATAGAAGTTGGGGCCATTTGAAATTTTATCAGTGTTTGATTTGGGACTCAAGGGCAGCTTAGCTTTGAGCGATAGCTTAAATTGACAAGAGGTTCGAATACTTTATTGTTACAAAATTTCAAGATTTTATGACGCTCCAGTAAAAAGTTACAAGCATTTGTATTTTGCAAACTTTGATAGGTGTAGGACGTACCGCATAGAAGTTAGTTTCATTTGAAGTTTTATCAGTGTTTGATTTGGGACTCAAGGGTAGCATAGCTTTGAGCGACAGCTTAAATTGACAAGAGGCTCGAGTACTTTATTGTTACAAAATTTCAAGATTTTATGACGCTCCAGTAAAAAGTTACAAGCATTTGTATGTTGCAAACTTTGATAGGTGTAGGACGTATCGTATAGAAGTTAAGGCCATTTGGAGTTTTATCAGTTTTTGATTTGGGACTCAAGGGAAGCATAGCTTTGAGCGGTAGCTTAAATTGACAAGAGGCTCGAGTACTTTATTGTTACAAAATTTCAAGGTTTTATGACGCTCCAGTAAAAAGTTACAAGCATTTGTATGTTGCAAACTTTGACAGGTGTAGGATGTACCGTATAGAAGTTAGGGCCATTTGAAGTTTTATCAGTGTTTGATTTGGGACTCAAGGGTAGCATAGCTTTGAGCGATAGCTTAAATTGACAAGAGGCTCGAGTACTTTATTGTTACAAAATTTCAAGGTTTTATGACGCTCCAGTAAAAAGTTACAAGCATTTGTATGTTGCAAACTTTGATAGGTGTAGGACGTACCGTACAGAAGTTAGGGCCATTTGAAGTTTGATCAGTGTTTGATTTGGGTCTCAAGGGTAGCATAGCTTTGAGCGATAGCTTAAATTGACAAGAGGCTCCAGTACTTTATTGTTACAAAATTTCACGGTTTTATGACGCTCCAGTAAAAAGTTATAAGCATTTGTTTGTTGAAAACTTTGATAGGTGTAGGACGTACCGTATAGAAGTTAGTGCCATTTGAAGTTTTATCAGTGTTTGATTTGGGACTCAAGGGTAGCATAGCTTTGAGCGATAGCTGAAATTGACAAGAGGCTCGAGTACTTTATTGTTACAAAATTTGAAGGTTTTATGACGCTCCAGTAAAAAGTTACAAGCATTTGTATGGTGCAAACTTTGATAGGTGTAGGACGTACCGTATAGAAGTTTGGGCCATTTGAAGTTTTATCAGTGTTTGATTTGGGACTCAAGGGTAGCATAGCTTTGAGCGATAGCTTAAATGGACAAGAGGCTCGAGTACTTTATTGTTACAAAATTTAAAGGGTTATGACGCTCCAGTAAAAAGTTACAACCATTCGTATGTTGCAAACTTTGATAGGTGTAGGACGTACCGTATATAAGTTAGGGCCATTTGAAGTTTTATCAGTGTTTGATTTGGGACTCAAGGGTAGCATAGCTTTGCGCGACAGCTTAAACTGGCAAGAGGCTCGATTACTTTATTGTTGCAAAATTTCAAGGTTTTATGACGCTCCAGTAAAAAGTAACAAGCATTTGTATGTTGCAAACTTTGATAGATGTAGGACGTACCGTATAGAAGTTAGGGCCATTTGTAGTTTTATCAGTGTTTGATTTGGGACTCAAGGGTAGCATAGCTTTGAGCGATAGCTGAAATTGACAAGAGGCTCGAGTACTTTATTGTTAGAAAATTTGAAGGTTTTATGACGCTCCAGTAAAAAGTTACAAGCATGTGTTTGTTGCAATCTTTGATAGGTGTAGGACGTACCGTTTAGAAGTTAGGGCCATTTGAAGTTTTATCAGTGTTTGATTTGGGACTCAAGGGTAGCATAGCTTTGAGCGATAGCTTAAATTGGCAAGAGGCTCGAGTACTTTATTGTTACAAAATTTCAAGGGTTTATGACGCTCCAGTAAAAAGTTACAAGCATTTGTATGTTGCAAACTTTTATAGGTGTAGGACGTACCGTATAGAAGTTTGGGCCATTTGAAGTTTTATCAGTGTGTGATTTGGGACTCAAGGGTAGCATAGCTTTGAGCGACAGCTTAAATTGACAAGAGGCTCGATTACTTTATTGTTACAAAATTTCAATGTTTTATGACGCTTCAGTAAAAAGTTACAAGCATTTGTATGTTGGAAACTTTGATAGGTCTAGGACGTACCGTATAGAAGTTAGGGCCATTTGAAGTTTTATCAGTGTTTGATTTGGGACTCAAGGGTAGCATAGCTTTGAGCGATAGCTTAAATTGACAAGAGGCTCGAGTACTTTAATGTTACAAAATTTAAAGGTTTAATGACGCTCCAGTAAAAAGTTACAAGCATTTGTATGTTGCAAACTTTGATAGGTGTAGGACGTACCGTATAGAAGTTAGGACCATTTGAAGTTTTATCAGTGTTTGATTTGGGACTCAAGGGTAGCATAGCCTTAAGCGATAGCTTAAATTGACAAGAGGCTCGAGTACTTTATTGTTACAAAATTTCAAGGTTTTATGACGCTCCAGTAAAAAGTTACAAGCATATGTATGTTGCAAATTTTGATAGGTGTAGGACGTACCGTATAGAAGTTAGGACCATTTGAAGTTTTATCAGTGTTTGATTTGGTACTCAAGGGTAGCATAGCTTTGAGCGATAGCTTAAATTGACAAGAGGCTCGAGTACTTTATTGTTACAAAATTTCAATGTTTTATGACGCTCCTGTAAAAAGTTACAAGCATTTGTATGTTGCAAACTTTGACAGGTGTAGGACGTACCGTATAGAAGTTAGGGCCATTTGAAGTTCTATCAGTGTTTGATTTGGGTCTCATGGGAGCATAGCTTTGAGCGATAGCTTAAATTGACAAGAGGCTCGAGTAATTTATTGTTACAAAATTTCAAGGTTTTATGACGCTCCAGTAAAAAGTTACAAGCATTTGTATGTTGCAAACTTTGATAGGTGTAGGACGTACCGTAAAGAAGTTAGGGCCATTTGAAGTTTTATCAGTGTTTGATTTGGGACTCAAGGGTAGCATAGCTTTGAGCGATAGCTTAAATTAACAAGAGGGTCGAGTACTTTATTGTTACAAAATTTCAAGGTTTTATGGCGCTCCAGTAAAAAGTTACAAGCATTTGTATGTTGCAAACTTTGATAGGTGTAGGACGTACCGTATAGAAGCTAGGGGCATTTGAAGTTTTATCAGTGTTTGATTTGGGACTCAAGGGTAGCATAGCTTTGAGCGATAGCTTAAATTGACAAGAGGCTCGAGTACTTTATTGTTAAAAAATTTCAAGGTTTTATGACGCTACAGTAAAAAGTTACAAGCATTTGTATGTTCCAAACTTTGATAGGTGTAGGACGTACCGTATAGAAGTTAGGCCCATTTGAAGTTTTATCAGTGTTTGATTTGGGACTCAAGGGTAGCATAGCTTTGAGCGATAGCTTAAATTGACAAGAGGCTCAAGTACTTTATTGTTACAAAATTTCTAGGTTTTATGAAGCTCCAGTAAAAAGTTACAAGCATTTGTATGTTGCAAACTTTGATAGGTGTAGGACGTACCGTATAGAAGTTAGGGCCATTTAAAGTTGTATCAATGTTTGATTTGGGACTCAAGGGTAGCATAGCTTTGAGCTATAGCTTAAATTGACAAGAGGCTCGAGTATTTTATTGTTACAACATTTCAAGGTTTTATGGCACTCCAGTAAAAAGTTACAAGCATTTGTATGTTGCAAACTTTGATAGGTGTAGGATGTACCGTATAGAAGTTAGGGCCATTTGAAGTTGTATCAGTGTTTGATTTGGGACTCAAGTAGCTTGGAGCGATAGCTTAAATTGACAAGAGGCTCGAGTACTTTATTGTTACAAAATTTCAAGGTTTTATGACGCTCCAGTAAAAGTTACAAGCATTTGTATGTTGCAAGCTTCGATAGGTGTAGTACGTACCGTATAAAAGTTAGTGCCATTTGAAGTTTTATCAGTGTTTCATTTGGGACTCAAGGGTAGCATAGCTTTGAGCGATAGCTGAAATTGACTAGAGGCTCGAGTACTTTATTGTCACAAAATTTGAAGGTTTTATGACGCTCCAGTAAAAAGTTACAAGCATTTGTATGTTCCAAACTTTGATAGGTGTAGGACGTACCGTATAGAAGTTTGGGCCATTTGAAGTTTTATCAGTGTTTGATTTGGGACTCAAGGGTAGCATAGCTTTGAGCGATAGCTTAAATTGACAAGAGGCTCGAGTACTTTATTGTTACAAAATTTCAAGGGTTTATGACGCTCCAGTAAAAAGTTACAACCATTCGTATGTTGCAAACTTTGATAGGTGTAGGACGTACCGTATATAAGTTAGGGCCATTTGAAGTTTTATCAGTGTTTGATTTGGGACTCAAGGGTAGCGTAGCTTTGCGCGACAGCTTAAACTGACAAGAGGCTCGATTACTTTATTGTTACAAAATTTCAAGGTTTTATGACGCTCCAGTAAAAAGTAACAAGCATTTGTATGTTGAAAACTTTGATAGGTGTAGGACGTACCGTATAGAAGTTAGGGCCATTTGAAGTTTTATCAGTGTTTGATTTGGGACTCAAGGGTAGCATAGCTTTGAGCGATAACTTAAATTGACAAGAGGCTCGAGTACTTTATTGTTACAAAATTTCAAGGTTTTATGACGCTCCATTAAAAAGTTACAAGCATGTGTTTGTTGCAATCTTTGATAGGTGTAGGACATACCGTTTAGAAGTTAGGGCCATTTGAAGTTTTATCAGTGTTTGATTTGGGACTCAAGGGTAGCATAGCTTTGAGCGATAACTTAAATTGACAAGAGGCTCGAGTACTTTATTGTTACAAAATTTCAAGGTTTTATGACGCTCCATTAAAATGTTACAAGCATGTGTTTGTTGCAATCTTTGATAGGTGTAGGACGTACCGTTTAGAAGTTAGGGCCATTTGAAGTTTTATCAGTGTTTGATTTGGGACTCAAGGGTAGCATAGCTTTGAGCGATAGCTTAAATTGGCAAGAGGCTCGAGTACTTTATTGTTACAAAATTTCAAGGGTTTATGACGCTCCAGTAAAAAGTTACAACCATTTGTATGTTGCAAACTTTGATAGGTGTAGGACGTACCGTATAGAAGTTAGGGCCATTTGAAGTTTTATCAGTGTGTGATTTGGAACTCAAGGGTAGCATAGCTTTGAGCGACAGCTTAAATTGACAAGAGGCTCGATTACTTCATTGTTACAAAATTTCAATGTTTTATGACGCTTCAGTAAAAAGTTACAAGCATTTGTATGTTGGAAACTTTGATAGGTGTAGGACGTACCGTATAGAAGTTGGGGCCATTTGAAGTTTTATCAGTGTTTGATTTGGGACTCAAGGGTAGCATAGCTTTGAGCGATAGCTTAAATTGACAAGAGGCTCGAGTACTTTATTGTTACAAAATTTAAAGGTTTAATGACGCTCCAGTAAAAAGTTACAAGCATTTGTATGTTGCAAACTTTGATAGGTGTAGGACGTTCCGTATAGAACTTAGGGCCATTTGAAGTTTTATCAGTGTTTGATTTGGGACTCAAGGGTAGCATAGCCTTAAGCGATAGCTTAAATTGACAAGAGGCTCGAGTACTTTATTGTTACAAAATTTCAATGTTTTCTGACGCTCCAGTAAAAAGTTACAAGCATTTGTATGTTGCAAACTTTGACAGGTGTAGGACGTACCGTATAGAAGTTAGGGCATTTGAAGTTCTATCAGTGTTTGATTTGGGTCTCAAGGGAGCATAGCTTTGAGCGATAGCTTAAATTGACAAGAGGCTCGAGTAATTTATTGTTACAAAATTTCAAGGTTTTATGACGCTCCAGTAAAAAGTTACAAGCATTTGTATGTTGCAAACTTTGATAGGTGTAGGACGTACCGTAAAGAAGTTAGGGCCATTTGAAGTTTTATCAGTGTTTGATTTGGGACTCAAGGGTAGCATAGCTTTGAGCGATAGCTTAAATTGACAAGAGGCTCGAGTACTTTATTGTTACAAAATTTCAAGGTTTTATGACGCTCCTGTAAAAATTTACAAGCATTTGTATGTTGCAAACTTTGATAGGTGTAGGACGTACCATATAGAAGTTAGGGGCATTTGAAGTTTTATCAGTGTTTGATTTGGGACTCAAGGGTAGCATGGCTTTGAGCGATAGCTTAAATTGACAAGAGGTTCGAGTACTTTATTGTTAAAAAATTTCAAGGTTTTATGACGCTCCAGTAAAAAGTTACAAGCATTTGTATGTTGCAAACTTTGATAGGTGTAGGACGTACCGTATAGAAGTTAAGCCCATTTGAAGTTTTATCAGTGTTTGATTTGGGACTCAAGGGTAGCATAGCTTGGAGCGATAGCTTAAATTGACAAGAGGCTCGAGTACTTTATTGTTACAAAATTTCTAGGTTTTATGAAGCTCCAGTAAAAAGTTACAAGCATTTGTGTGTTGCAAACTTTGATAGGTGTAGGACGTACCGTATAGAAGTTAGGGCCGTTTAAAGTTGTATCAGTGTTTGATTTGGGACTCAAGGGTAGCATAGCTTTGAGCTATAGCTTAAATTGGCAAGAGGCTCGAGTATTTTATTGTTACAAAATTTCAAGGTTTTATGGCACTCCAGTAAAAAGTTACAAGCATTTGTATGTTGCAAACTTTGATAGGTGTAGGATGTACCGTATAGAAGTTAGGGCCATTTGAAGTTGTATCAGTGTTTGATTTGGGACTCAAGTAGCTTGGAGCGATAGCTTAAATTGACAAGAGGCTCGAGTACTCTATTGTTACAAAATTTCAAGGTTTTATGACGCTCCAGTAAAAGTTACAAGCATTTGTATGTTGCAAGCTTCGATAGGTGTAGTACGTACCGTATAGAAGTTAGGGCCCTTTGAAGTTTTATCTGTGTTTGATTTGGGACTGAAGGTTAGCATAGCTTTGAGCTATAGCTTAAATTGACAAGAAGCTCGAGTACTTTCTCGTTACAAAATTTCAAGGTTTTATGGCGCTCCAGTAAATCTTACAAGCATTTGTATGTTGCAAACTTTGATAAGTGTAGGACGTACCGTATAGAAGTTAGGGCCATTTGAAGTTTTATCAGTGTTTGATTTGGGACTCAAGGTTAGCATAGCTTTGAGCTATTGCTTAAATTGACAAGAGGCTCGAGTACTTTATTGTTACAAAATTTCAAGGTTTTATGACGCTCCAGTAAATCTCACAAGCATTTGTATGTTGCAAACTTTGATAAGTGTGGGACGTACCGTATAGAAGTTAGGGCCATTTGAAGTTTTATCAGTGTTTGATTTGGGACTCAAGGGTAGTATAGCTTTGAGCGATAGCTTAAATTGACAAGAGGCTCGAGTACTTTATTGTTACAAAATTTCTAGGTTTTATGACGCTCCAGTAAAAAGTTACAAGCATTTGTATGTTGCAAACTTTGATAGGTGTAGGATGTACCGTATAGAAGTTAGGGCCATTTGAAGTTTTATCAGTGTTTGATTTGGGACTCAAGGGTAGTATAGCTTTGAGCGATAGCTTAAATTGACAAAAGGCTGGAGTACTTAATTGTTACAAAATTTCTAGGTTTTATGACGCTCCACTAAAAAGTTACAAGTATTTGTATGTTGCAAACTTTGATAGGTGTAGGACGTACCGTATAGAAGTTAGGGCCATTTGAAGTTTTATCAGTGTCTGATTTAGGACTCAAGGGTAGCATAGCTTTGAGCGATAACTTAAATTGACAAGATTCTCGAGTACTTTATTGTTACAAAATTTCAAGGTTTTATGACGCTCCAGCAAAAAGTTACAAGCATTTGTATGTTGCAAACTTTGATAGGTATAGGAAGCACCGTATAGAAGCTAGGGCCATTTAAAGTTTTATCAGTGTTTGAGTTGGGACTCAAGGGTAGCATAGCTTTGAGCGATAGCTTAAATTGACAATAGGCTCGAGTACGTTATTGTTACAAAATTTCAAGGTTTTATGACGCTCCAGTAAATCTTACAAGCATTTGCATGTTGCAAACTTTGATAATTGTAGGACGTACCGTATAGAAGTTAGGGCCATTTGAGGTTTTATCAGTGTTTGATTTGGGACTCAAGGTTAGCATAGCTTTGAGCGATAGCTTAAATTGACAAGAGGCTCGAGTACTTTATTGTTACAAAATTTCAAGGTTTTATGACGCTCCTGTAAAAAGTTACAAGCGTTTGTATGTTGCAAACTTTGGTAGGTGTAGGCCGTAAAGTATAGAAGTTAGGCCCATTTGAAGTTTTATCAGTGTTTGATTTGGGACTCAAGGGTAGCATAGCTTTGAGCGATAGCTTAAATTGACAAGAGGCTCGAGTACTTTATTGTTACAAAATTTGTAGGTTTTATGACGCTCCAGTAAAAAGTTACAAGCATTTGTATGTTGCAAACTTTGATAGGTGTAGGACGTACCGTATAGGAGTTAGGGCCATTTGAAGTTTTATCAGTGTTTGATTTGGGACTCAAGGGTAACATAGCTTTGAGCTATAGCTTAAATTGACAAGAGGCTCGAGTACTTTATTGTTACAAAATTTCAATGTTTTATGACGCACCTGTAAAAAGTTACAAGCATTTGTATGTTGCAAACTTTGACAGGTGTAGGACGTACCGTATAGACGTTAGGGCCATTTGAAGTTCTATCAGTGTTTGATTTGGGTCTCAAGGGAGCATAGCTTTGAGCGATAGCTTAAATTGACAAGAGGCTCGAGTAATTTATTGTTACAAAATTTCAAGGTTTTATGACGCTCCAGTAAAAAGTTACAAGCATTTGTATGTTGCAAACTTTGATAGGTGTAGGACGTACCGTAAAGAAGTTAGGGCCATTTGAAGTTTTATGAGTGTTTGATTTGGGACTCAAGGGTAGCATAGCTTTGAGCGATAGCTTAAATTAACAAGAGGCTCGAGTACTTTATTGTTACAAAATTTCAAGGTTTTATGGCGCTCCAGTAAAAAGTTACAAGCATTTGTATGTTGCATACTTTGATAGGTGTAGGACGTACCGTATAGAAGCTAGGGGCATTTGAAGTTTTATCAGTGTTTGATTTGGGACTCAAGGGTAGCATAGCTTTGAGCGATAGCTTAAATTGACAAGAGGCTCGAGTACTTTATTGTTAAAAAATTTCAAGGTTTTATGACGCTACAGTAAAAAGTTACAAGCATTTGTATGTTCCAAACTTTGATAGGTGTAGGACGTACCGTATAGAAGTTAGGCCCATTTGAAGTTTTATCAGTGTTTGATTTGGGACTCAAGGGTAGCATAGCTTTGAGCGATAGCTTAAATTGACAAGAGGCTCAAGTACTTTATTGTTACAAAATTTCTAGGTTTTATGAAGCTCCAGTAAAAAGTTACAAGCATTTGTATGTTGCAAACTTTGATAGGTGTAGGACGTACCGTATAGAAGTTAGGGCCATTTAAAGTTGTATCAGTGTTTGATTTGGGACTCAAGGGTAGCATAGCTTTGAGCTATAGCTTAAATTGACAAGAGGCTCGAGTATTTTATTGTTACAAAATTTCAAGGTTTTATGGCACTCCAGTAAAAACTTACAAGCATTTGTATGTTGCAAACTTTGATAGGTGTAGGATGTACCGTATAGAAGTTAGGGCCATTTGAAGTTGTATCAGTGTTTGATTTGGGACTCAAGTAGCTTTGAGCGATAGCTTAAATTGACAAGAGGTTCGAATACTTTATTGTTACACAATTTCAAGGTTTTATGACGCTCCAGTAAAAAGTTACAAGCATTTGTATGTTGGAAACTTTGATAGGTGTAGGACGTACCGTTTAGAAGCTAGGGCCATTTGAAGTTTTATCAGTGTTTGATTTGGGACTCAAGGGTAGCATAGCTTTGAGCGATAGTTTAAATTGACAAGAGGCTCGAGTACTTAATTGTTACAAAATTTCAAGGTTTTATGACGCTCCAGTAAAAAGTTACAAGCATTTGTATGTTGCAAACTTTGATAGGTGTAGGACGTACCGTATAGAAGTTAGGGCCATTTGAAGCTTTATCAGTGTTTGATTTGGGACTCAAGGGTAGCATAGCTTTGAGCGATAGCTCAAATTGACAAGAGGCTCGAGTACTTTATTGTTACAAAACTTCAAGATTTTATGGCGCTCCAGTAAAAAGTTACAAGCATTTGTATGTTGCAAACTTTGATAGGTGCAGGACGTACCGTATAGAAGCTAGGGCCATTTGAAGTTTTATCAGTGTTTGATTTGGGACTCAAGGGTAGCATATCTTTGAGCGATAGCTTAAATTGACAAGAGGCTCGAGTACTTTATTGATACAAAATTTCAAGGTTTTTTGGCGCTCCAGTAAAAAGTTACAAGCATTTGTATGTTGCATACTTTGATAGGTGTAGGACGTACCGTATAGAAGTTGGGGCTATTTGAAGTTTTATAAGTGTTTGATTTGGGACTCAAGGGTAGCATAGCTTTCAGCGATAGCTCAAATTGACTAGAGGCTCGAGTAATTTATTGTTACAAAATTTAAAGGTTTTATGACGCTCCAGTAAAAAGTTACACGCATTTGTATGTTGCAAACTTTGATAGGTGTAGGACGTACCGTATATAAGTTAGGGCCATTCGAAGATTTATCAGTGTTTGATTTGGGACTCAAGGGTAGCATAGCTTTGAGCGATAGATTAAATTGACAAGAGGCTCGAGTACTTTATTGTTATAAAATTTCGAGGTTTTATGACGCTCCAGTAAAAAGTTACAAGTATTTGTATGTTGCAAACTTTGATAGGTGTAGTACGTACCGTATAGAAGTTAGGGCCATTTGAAGTTTTATCAGTGTTTGATTTGGGACTCAAGGGTAGCATATGTTTGAGCGATAGCTTAAATTGACAAGAGGCTCGAGTACTTTATTGTTACAAAATTTCAAGGTTTTATGACGCTCCAGTAAAAAGTTACAAGCATTTGTATGTTGCAAACTTTGATAGGTGTAGGACGTACCGCATAGAAGTTGGGGCCATTTGAAGTTTTATCAGTGTTTGATTTGGTTCTCAAGGGCAGCTTAGCTTTGAGCGATAGCTTAAATTGACAAGAGGTTCGAATACTTTATTGTTACACAATTTCAAGGTTTTATGACGCTCCAGTAAAAAGTCACAAGCATTTGTATGTTGGAAACTTTGATAGGTGTAGGACGTACCGTATAGAAGCTAGGGCCATTTGAAGTTTGATCAGTGTTTGATTTGGCACTCAAGGGTAGCATAGCTTTGAGTGATAGCTTAAATTGACAATAGGCTCGAGTACTTTATTGTTACAAAATTTCAAGATTTTCTGACGCTCCAGTAAAAAGTTACACGCATTTGTATGTTGCAAACTTTGATAGGTGTAGGACGTACCGTATAGAAGTTGGGGCCATTTGAAGTTTTATCAGTGTTTGATTTTGGACTCAAGGGTAGCATAGCTTTGAGCGATAGCTTAAATTGACAAGAGGCTCGAGTACTTTATTGTTGCAAAATTTCAAGGTTTTATGACGCTCCAGTAAAAAGTTACAAGCATTTGTATGTTGCAATCTTTGATAGGTGTAGGACGTACCGTATAGAAGTTAGGGCCATTTGAAGTTTTGTCAGTGTTTGATTTGCGACTCAAGGGTAGCATAGCTTTGAGCGATAGCTTAAATTGACAAGAGGCTCGAGTACTTTATTGTTACAAAATTTCAAGGTTTTATGACGCTCCAGTAAAAAGTTACAAGCATTTGTATGTTGCAAACTTTAATAGGTGTAGGACGTACCGTATAGAAGTTAGGGCCATTCGAAGATTTATCAGTGTTTGATTTGGGACTCAAGGGTAGCATAGCTTTGAGCGATAGATTAAATTGACAAGAGGCTCGAGTACTTTATTGTTATAAAATTTCGAGGTTTTATGACGCTCCAGTAAAAAGTTACAAGTATTTGTATGTTGCAAACTTTGATAGGTGTAGGACGTACCGTATAGAAGTTAGGGCCATTTGAAGTTTTATCAGTGTTTGATTTGGGACTCAAGGGTAGCATATGTTTGAGCGATAGCTTAAATTGACAAGAGGCTCGAGTACTTTATTGTTACAAAATTTCAAGGTTTTATGACGCTCCAGTAAAAAGTTACAAGCATTTGTATGTTGGAAACTTTGATAGGTGTAGGACGTACCGTATAGAAGCTAGGGCCATTTGAAGTTTTATCAGTGTTTGATTTGGGACTCAAGGGTAGCATAGCTTTGAGCGATGGCTTAAATTGACAAGAGGCTCGAGTGCTTTATTGTTACAAAATTTCAAGGTTTTATGACGCTCCAGTAAAAAGTTACAAGCATTTGTATGTTGCAAACTTTGATAGGTGTAGGACGTACCGTATAGAAGTTGGGGCCATTTGAAGTTTTATCAGTGTTTGATTTGGGACTCAAGGGCAGCTTAGCTTTGAGCGAAAGCTTAAATTGACAAGAGGTTCGAATACTTTATTGTTACACAATTTCAAGGTTTTATGACGCTCCAGTAAAAAGTCACAAGCATTTGTATGTTGGAAACTTTGATAGGTGTAGGACGTACCGTATAGAAGCTAGGGCCATTTGAAGTTTGATCAGTGTTTGATTTGGCACTCAAGGGTAGCATAGCTTTGAGTGATAGCTTAAATTGACAATAGGCTCGAGTACTTTATTGTTACAAAATTTCAAGGTTTTCTGACGCTCCAGTAAAAAGTTGCACGCATTTGTATGTTGCAAACTTTGATAGGTGTAGGACGTACCGTATAGAAGTTGGGGCCATTTGAAGTTTTATCAGTGTTTGATTTTGGACTCAAGGGTAGCATAGCTTTGAGCGATAGCTTAAATTGACAAGAGGCTCGAGTACTTTATTGTTGCAAAATTTCAAGGTTTTATGACGCTCCAGTAAAAAGTTACAAGCATTTGTATGTTGCAATCTTTGATAGGTGTAGGACGTACCGTATAGAAGTTAGGGCCATTTGAAGTTTTGTCAGTGTTTGATTTGGGACTCAAGGGTAGCATAGCTTTGAGCGATAGCTTAAATTGACAAGAGGCTCGAGTACTTTATTGTTACAAAATTTCAAGGTTTTATGACGCTCCAGTAAAAAGTTACAAGCATTTGTATGTTGCAAACTTTAATAGGTGTAGGACGTACCGTATAGAAGTTAGGGCCATTCGAAGATTTATCATTGTTTGATTTGGGACTCAAGGGTAGCATAGCTTTGAGCGATAGCTCAAATTGACAAGAGGCTCAAGTACTTTATTGTTACAAAATTTCAAGGTTTTATGACGCTCCAGAAAAAAGTTACAAGCATTTGTATGTTGCAAACTTTGATAGGTGTAGGACGTACCGTATAGAAGTTAGGGCCATTTGAAGTTTTGTCAGTGTTTGAGTTGGTACTCAAGGGTAGCATAGCTTTGAGCGATAGCTTAAATTGACAAGAGGCTCGAGTACTTTATTGTTACAAAATTTCAAGGTTTTATGACGCTCCAGTAAAATGTTACAAGTATTTGTATGTTGCAAACTTTGATAGGTGTAGGACGTACTGTATAGAAGTTGGGGCCATTTGAAGTTTTATCAGTGTTTGATTTGGGACTCAAGGGTAGCATAGCTTTGAGTGATAGCTTAAATTGACAATAGGCTCGAGTACTTTATTGTTACAAAATTTCAAGATTTTATGACGCTCCAGTAAAAAGTTACAAGCATTTGTATGTTGCAAACTTTGATAGGTGTAGGACGTACCGTATAGAAGTTGGGGCCATTTGAAGTTTTATCAGTGTTTGATTTCGGACTCAAGGGTAGCATAGCTTTGAGCGATAGCTTAAATTGACAAGAGGCTCGAGTACTTTATTGTAACAAAATTTCAAGGTTTTATGACGCTCCAGTAAAAAGTTACAAGCATTTGTATGTTGCAAACTTTGATAGGTGTATTACGTACCGTATAGAAGTTGGGGCCATTTGAAGTTTTATCAGTGTTTGATTTGGAACTCAAGGGTAGCATAGCTTTGAGCGATAGCTTATATTTACAAGAGGCTCGAGTACTTTATTGTTACAAAATTTCAAGGTTTTATGACGCTCCAGTAAAAAGTTACAAGCATTTGTATGTTGGAAACTTTGATAGGTGTAGGACGTACCGTATAGAAGCTAGGACCATTTGAAGTTTTATCCGTGTTTGATTTGGGACTCAAGGGTAGCATAGCTTTGAGCGATAGCTCAAATTGACAAGAGGCTCGAGTACTTTGTTGTTACAAAATTTCAAGATTTTATGACGCTCCAGTAAAAAGTTACAAGCATTTGTATGTTGCAAACTTTGATAGGTGTAGGACGTACCGTATAGAAGTTGGGGCCATTTGAAGTTTTATCAGTGTTTGATTTCGGACTCAATGGTAGCATAGCTTTGAGCGATAGCTTAAATTGACAAGAGGCTCGGGTACTTTATTGCTACAAAATTTTAAGGTTTTATGACGCTCCAGTAAAAAGTTACAAGCATTTGTATGTTGCAAACTTTGATAGGTGTAGGACGTACCGTATAGAAGTTAGGGCCATTTGAAGTTTTATCAGTGTTTGATTTGGGATTCAAGGGTAGCATAGCTTTGAGCGATAGCTTAAATTGACAAGAGGCTAGAGTACTTTATTGTTACAAAAATTCAAGGTTTTATGACGCTCCAGTAAAAAGTATCAAGCATTTGTATGTTGCAAACTTTGATAGGTGTAGGACGTACCGTATAGAAGTTAGGGCCACTTGAAGTTTTGTCAGTGTTTGATTTGGGACTCAAGGGTAGCATAGCTTTAAGCGATAGCTTAAATTGACAAGAGGCTCGAGTACTTTAGTGTTACAAAACTTCAAGGTTTTATGACGCTCCAGTAAAAAGTTACAAGCATTTGTATGTTGCAAACTTTGATAGGTGTAGGACGTACCGTATAGAAGTTGGGTCCATTTGAAGTTTTATCAGTGTTTCATTTTGGACTCAAGGGTAGCATAGCTTTGAGCGATAGCTTAAATTGACAAGAGGCTCGAGTACTTTATTGTTACAAAATTTCAAGGTTTTATGACGGTCCAGTAAAATGTTACAAGCATTTGTATGTTGGAAACTTTGATAGGTGTAGGACGTACCGTATAGAAGCTAGGGCAATTTGAAGTTTTACACGCGTTTGATTTGGGTCTCAAGGGTAGCATAGCTCTGCGCGATAGCTTAAATTGGCAAAAGGCTCGAGAACTTTATTGTTACGAAATTTCAAGGTTTTATGACGCTCCAGTAAAAAGTTACACGCATTTGTATGTTGCAAACTTTGATAAGTGTAGGACGTACCGTATAGAAGTTAGGGTCATTCGAAGATTTATCAGTGTTTGATTTGGGACTCAAGGGTAGCATAGCTTTGAGCGATAGCTTAAATTGACAAGAGGCTCGAGTACTTTATTGTTACAAAATTTCAAGGTTTTATGACGCTCCAGTAAAAAGTTACAAGCATTTGAATGTTGCAAACTTTGATAGGTGTAGGACGTACCGTATAGAAGTTAGGACCATTTGAAGTTTTATCAGTGTTTGATTTGGGATTCAAGGGTAGCATAGCTTTGAGCGATAGCTTCAATTGACAAGAGGGTCGAGTACTTTATTGTTACAAAATTTCAAGGTTTTATGACGCTCCAGTAAAAAGTAACAAACATTTGTATGTTGCAAACTTTGATAGGTGTAGGACGTACCGTATAGAAGTTAGGGCCATTTGAAGTTTTGTCAGTGTTTGATTTGGGACTCAAGGGTAGCATAGCTTTGAGCGATAGCTTAAATTGACAAGAGGCTCGAGAACTTTATTGTTACAAAATTTCAAGGTTTTATGACGCTCCAGTAAAAAGTTACAAGCATTTGTTTGTTGCAAACTTTGATAGGTGTAGGACGTACCGTATAGAAGTTCGGTCCATTCGAAGATTTATCAGTGTTTGATTTGTGACTGAAGGGTAGCATAGCTTTGAGCGATAGCTCAAATTGACAAGAGGCTCGAGTACTTTATTGTTACAAAATTTCAAGGTTTTATGACGCTCCAGTAAAAAGTAACAAGCATTTGTATGTTGCAAACTTTGATAGGTGTAGGACGTACCGTGTAGAAGTTAGGGCCATTTGAAGTTTTGTCAGTGTTTGATTTGGGACTCAAGGGTAGCATAGCTTTGAGCGATAGCTTAAATTGACAAGAGGTTCGAGTACTTTATTGTTACAAAATTGCAAGGTTTTATGACGCTCCAGTAAAAAGTTACAAGCGTTTGTATGTTGCAAACTTTGATAGGTGTAGGACGTACCGTATAGAAGTTAGGGCCATTTGGAGTTTTATCAGTGTTTGATTTGGGACTCAAGGGTAGCATAGCTTTGAGTGATAGCTTAAATTGACAAGAGGCTCGAGTACTTTATTGTTACAAAATTTCAAGGTTTTATGACGCTCCAGTAAAAAGTTACAAGCATTTGTATGTTGCAAACTTTGATAGGTGTAGGACGTACCGTATAGAAGTTAGGGCCATTTGAAGTTTTATCAGTGTTTGATTTGGGACTCAAGGGTAGCATAGCTTTGAGTGATAGCTTAAATTGACAAGAGGCTCGAGTACTTTATTGTTACAAAATTTCAAGGTTTTATGACGCTCCAATAAAAAGTTACAAGCATTTGTATGTTGCAAACTTTGATAGGTGTAGGACGTACCGTATAGAAGTTAGGACCATTTGAAGTTTTATCAGTGTTTAATTTGGGACTCAAGGGTAGCATAGCTTTGAGCGATAGCTCAAATTGACTAGAGGCTCGAGTACTTTATTGTTACAAAATTTCAAGGTTTTATGACGCTCCTGTAAAAAGTTACAAGCATATGAATGTTGGAAACTCTAATAGGTGTAGGACGTACCGTATAGAAGCTAGGGCCATTTGAAGTTTTATCCGTGTTTGATTTGGGACTCAAGGGTAGCATAGCTTTGAGCGATGGCTTAAATTGACAAAAGACTCGAGTACTTTATTGTTACAAAATTTCAAGGTTTTATGACGCTCCAGTAAAAAGTTACAAGCATTTGTATGTTGCAAACTTTGATAGGTGTAGGACGTACCGTATATAAGTTAGGGCCATTTGAAGTTTTATCAGTGTTTGATTTGGGACTCAAGGGTAGCATAGCTTTGAGCGATAGCTTAAATTGACAAGAGGCTCGAGTACTTTATTGTTACAAAATTTCAAGGTTTTATGACGCTCCAGTAAAAAGTTACTAGCATTTGTATGTTGGAAACTTTGATAGGTGTAGGACGTACCGTATCGAAGCTAGGGCCATTTGAAGTTTTATCAGTGTTTGATTTGGGACTCAAGGGTAGCATAGCTTTGAGCGATAGCTTAAATTGACAAGAGGCTCGAATGCTTTATTGTTACAAAATTTCAAGGTTTTATGACGCTCCAGTAAAAAGTTACAAGCATTTGTATGTTGCAAACTTTGATAGGTGTAGGACGTACCGTATAGAAGTTGGGACCATTTGAAGTTATATCAGTGTTTGATTTGGGACTCAAGGGCAGCTTAGCTTTGAGCGATAGCTTAAATTGACAAGAGGTTCGAATACTTTATTGTTACACAATTTCAAGGTTTTATGACGCTCCAGTAAAAAGTTACAAGCATTTGTATGTTGGAAACTTTGATAGGTGTAGGACGTACCGTATAGAAGCTAGGGTAATTTGAAGATTTATCAGTGTTTGATTTGGGACTCAAGGGTAGCATAGCTTTGAGCGATAGTTTAAATTGAAAAGAGGCTCGAGTACTTTATTGTTACTAAATTTCAAGGTTTTATGACGCTCCAGTAAAAAGTTACAAGCATTTGTATGTTGCAAACTTTGATAGGTGTAGGACGTACCGTATAGAAGTTAGGGCCATTTGAAGTTTTATCAGTGTTTGATTTAAGACCCAAGGGAACATAGCTTTGAGCGATGGCTCAAATTGACAAGAGGATCGAGTACTTAATTGTTACAAAATTTCAAGGTTTTATGACGCTCCAGTAAAAAGTTACAAGCATTTGTATGTTGCAAACTTTGATAGGTGTAGGACGTACCGTATAGAAGTTAGGGCCATTTGAAGTTTTATCAGTGTTTGATTTGGGACTCAAGGGTAGCATAGCTTTGAGCGATAGCTTAAATTGACAAGAGGCTCGAGTACTTGATTGTTACAAAATTTCAAGGATTTATGACGCTCCAGTAAAAAGTTACAAGCATTTGTATGTTGGAAACTTTGATAGGTGTAGGACGTACCGTATAGAAGCTAGGGCCATTTGAAGTTTTATCAGTGTTTGATTTGGGACTCAAGGGTAGCATAGCTTTGAGCGATAGCTTAAATTGACAAGAGGCTCGAGTGCTTTATTGTTACAAAATTTCAAGGTTTTATGACGCTCCAGTAAAAAGTTACAAGCATTTGTATGTTGCAAACTTTGATAGGTGTAGGACGTAACGTATAGAAGTTGGGGCCATTTGAAGTTTTATCAGTGTTTGATTTGGGAGTCAACGGCAGCTTAGCTTTGAGCGATAGCTCAAATTGACAAGAGGCTCGAGTACTTTATTGTTACAAAATTTCAAGGTTTTATGACCCTCCAGTAAAAAGTAACAAACATTTGTATGTTGCAAACTTTGATAGGTGTAGGACGTACCGTATAGAAGTTAGGGCCATTTGAAGTTTTGTCAGTGTTTGATTTGGGACTCAATGGTAGCATAGCTTTGAGCGATAGCTTAAATTAACAAGAGGCTCGAGTACTTAATTGTTACAAAATTTCAAGGTTTTATGACGCTCCAGTAAAAAGTTACAAGCATTTGTATGTTGCAAACTTTGATAGGTGTAGGACGTACCGTAAGTTGGGGCCATTTGAAGTTTTATCAGTGTTTGATTTGGGACTCAAGGGTAGCATAGCTTTGAGCGATAGCTCAAATTGACGAGAGGATCGAGTACTTTATTGTTACAAATTTTCAAGGTTTTATGACGCTCCTGTAAAAAGTTACAAGCATATGTATGTTGGAAACTTTAATAGGTGTAGGACGTACTGTATAGAAGCTAGGGCCATTTGAAGTTTTATCCGTGTTTGATTTGGGACTCAAGGGTAGCATAGCTTTGAGCGATAGCTTAAATTGACAAAAGGCTCGAGTACTTTATTGTTACAAAATTTCAAGGTTTTATGACGCTCCAGTAAAAAGTTACAAGCATTTGTATGTTGCAAACTTTGATAGGTGTAGGAACGTACCGTATAGAAATTAGGGCCAATTGAAGTTTTGTCAGTGTTTCATTTGGGACTCAAGGGTAGCATAGCTTTGAGCGTAGCTTAAATTGACAAGAGGTTCGAGTACTTTATTGTTACAAAATTGCAAGGTTTTATGACGCTCCAGTAAAAAGTTACAAGCGTTTGTATGTTGCAAACTTTCATAGGTGTAGGACGTACCGTATAGAAGTTAGGGCCATTTGAAGTTTTATCAGTGTTTGATTTGGGACTCAAGAGTAGCATAGCTTTGAGTGATAGCTTAAATTGACAAGAGGTTCGAGTACTTTATTGTTACAAAATTGCAAGGTTTTATGACACTCCAGTAAAAAGTTACAAGCGTTTGTATGTTGCAAACTTTGATAGGTGTAGGACGTACCGTATAGAAGTTAGGGCCATTTGAAGTTTTATCAGTGTTTGATTTGGGACTCAAGTGTAGCATAGCTTTGAGTGATAGCTTAAATTGACAAGAGGCTCGAGTACTTTATTGTTACAAAATTTCAAGGTTTTATGACGCTCCAGTAAAAGGTTACAAGCATTTGTATGTTGCAAACTTTGATAGGTGTAGGACGTACCGTATAGAAGTTAGGGCCATTTGAAGTTTTATCCGTGTTTGATTTGGGACTCAAGGGTAGCATAGCTTTGAGCGATAGCTCAAATTGACTAGAGGCTCGAGTACTTTATTGTTACAAAATTTCAAGGTTTTATGACGCTCCAGTAAAAAGTTACAAGTATATGAATGTTGGAAACTTTAATAGGTGTAGGACGTACCGTATAGAAGCTAGGGCCATTTGAAGTTTTGTCAGTGTTGTAGCATAACTTTGAGCGATAGCTTAAATTGACAAGAGGCTCGAGTGCTTTATTGTTACAAAATTTCAAGGTTTTATGACGCTCCAGTAAAAAGTTACAAGCATTTGTACATATGTTGCAAACTTTGATAGGTGTAGGACGTACCGTATAGAAGTTGGGGCCATTTGAAGTTTTATCAGTGTTTGATTTGGGACTAAAGGGCAGCTTAGCTTTGAGCGATAGATTAAATTGACAAGAGGTTCGAATACTTTATTGTTACACAATTTCAAGGTTTTATGACGCTCCAGTAAAAAGTTACAAGCATTTGTATGTTGGAAACTTTGATAGGTGTAGGACGTACCGTATAGAAGCTAGGGTCATTTGAAGTTTTATCAGTGTTTGATTTGGGACTCAAGGGTAGCATAGCTTTGAGCGATAGTTTAAATTGACAAGAGGCTCGAGTACTTTATTGTTACAAAATTTCAAGGTTTTATGACGCTCCAGTAAAAAGTTACAAGCATTTGTATGTTGCAAACTTTGATAGGTGTAGGACGTACCGTATAGAAGTTAGGGCCATTTGAAGTTTTATCAGTGTTTGATTTAAGACCCAAGGGAACATAGCTTTGAGCGATGGCTCAAATTGACAAGAGGCTCGAGTACTTAATTGTTACAAAATTTCAAGGTTTTATGACGCTCCAGTAAAAAGTTACAAGCATTTGTATGTTGCAAACTTTGATAAGTGTAGGACGTACCGTATAGAAGTTAGGCCCATTTGAAGTTTTATCAGTGTTTGATTTGGGACTCAAGGGCAGCATAGCTTTGAGCGATGGCTTAAATTGACAAGAGGCTCGAGTACTTTATTGTTACAAAATTTCAAGGATTTATGACGTTCCAGTAAAAAGTTACAAGCTTTTGTATGTTGGAAACTTTGATAGGTGTAGGACGGACCGTATAGAAGCTAGGGCCATTTGAAGTTTTATCAGTGTTTGATTTGGGACTCAAGGGTAGCATAGCTTTGAGCGGTAGCTTAAATTGACAAGAGGCTCGAGTGCTTTATTGTTACAAAATTTCAAGGCTTTATGACGCTCCAGTAAAAAGTTACAAGCATTTGTATGTTGCAAACTTTGATAGGTGTAGGACGTAACGCATAGAAGTTAGGGCCATTTGAAGTTTTATCAGTGTTTGATTTGGGACTCAAGGGCAGCTTAGCTTTGAGCGATAGCTGAAATTGACAAGAGGCTCGAGTACTTTATTGTTACAAAATTTCAAGGTTTTATGACGCTCCAGTAAAAAGTAACAAGCATTTGTATGTTGCAAACTTTGATAGGTGTAGGACGTACCGTATAGAAGTTATGGCCATTTGAAGTTTTGTCAGTGTTTGATTTGGGACTCAATGGTAGCATAGCTTTAAGCGATAGCTTAAATTAACAAGAGGCTCGAGTACTTTATTGTTACAAAATTTCAAGGTTTTATGACGCTCCAGTAAAAAGTTACAAGCATTTGTATGTTGCAAACTTTGATAGGTGTAGGACGTACCGTATAGAAGTTGGGGCCATTTGAAGTTTTATCAGTGTTTGATTTGGGACTCAAGGGTAGCATAGCTTTGAGCGATAGCTCAAATTGACTAGAGGCTCGAGTACTTTATTGTTACAAAATTTCAAGGTTTTATGACGCTACTGTAAAAAGTTACAAGCATATGTATGTTGGAAACTTTAATAGGTGTAGGACGTACTGTATAGAAGCTAGGGCCATTTGAAGTTTTATCCGTGTTTGATTTGGGACTCAAGGGTAGCATAGCTTTGAGCGATAGCTTCAATTGACAAAAAGCTCGAGTACTTTGTTGTTACAAAATTTCAAGGTTTTATGACGCTCCAGTAAAAAGTTACAAGCATTTGTATGTTGGAAACTTTGAAAGGTGTAGGACGTACCGTATAGAAGTTAGGGCCATTCGAAGATTTATCAGTGTTTGATTTGGGACTCAAGGGTAGCATAGCTTTGAGCGATAGCTCAAACTGACAAGAGGCTCGAATACTTTATTGTTACAAAATTTCAAGGTTTTATGACGCTCCAGTAAAAAGTTACAAGCATTTGTATGTTGGAAACTTTGATAGGTGTAGGACGTACCGTATAGAAGTTAGGGCCATTTGAAGTTTTATCAGTGTTTGATTTGGGACTCAAGGGTAGCATAGCTTTGAGCGATAGTTTAAATTGACAAGAGGCTCGAGTACTTTATTGTTACAAAATTTCAAGGTTTTATGACGCTCCAGTAAAAAGTTACAAGCATTTGTATGTTGCAAACTTTGATAGGTGTAGGACGTACCGTATAGAAGTTGGGGCCATTTGAAGTTTTATCAGTGTTTGATTTGGGACTCAAGGGCAGCTTAGCTTTGAGCGATAGCTTAAATTGACAAGAGGTTCGAATACTTTATTGTTACACAATTTCAAGGTTTTATGACGCTCCAGTAAAAAGTTACAAGCATTTGTATGTTGGAAACTTTGATAGGTGTAGGACGTACCGTATAGAAGTTAGGGCCATTCGAAGATTTATCAGTGTTTGATTTGGGACTCAAGGGTAGCATAGCTTTGAGCGATAGCTCAAACTGACAAGAGGCTCGAATACTTTATTGTTACAAAATTTCAAGGTTTTATGGCGCTCCAGTAAAAAGTTACAAGCATTTGTATGTTGGAAACTTTGATAGGTGTAGGACGTACCGTATAGAAGCTAGGGCCATTTGAAGTTTTATCAGTGTTTGATTTGGGACTCAAGGGTAGCATAGCTTTGAGCGATAGCTTAAATTGACAAGAGGCTCGAGTAATTTATTGTTACAAAATTTCAAGGTTTTATGACGCTCCAGTAAAAAGTTACAAGCATTTGTATGTTGCAAACTTTGATAGGTGTAGGACGTATCGTATAGAAGTTGGGGCCATTTGAAATTTTATCAGTGTTTGATTTGGGACTCAAGGGCAGCTTAGCTTTGAGCGATAGCTTAAATTGACAAGAGGTTCGAATACTTTGTTGTTACAAAATTTCAAGGTTTTATGACGCTCCAGTAAAAAGTTACACGCATTTGTATGTTGCCAACTTTGATAGGTGTAGGACGTACCGTATAGAAGTTGGGGCCATTTGAAGTTTTATCAGTGTTTGATTTGGGACTCAAGGGCAGCTTAGCTTTGAGCGATAGCTTAAATTGACAAGAGGTTCGAATACTTTGTTGTTACAAAATTTCAAGGTTTTATGACGCTCCAGTAAAAAGTTACACGCATTTGTATGTTGCCAAATTTGATAGGTGTAGGACGTACCGTATATAAGTTAGGGCCATTCGAAGATTTATCAGTGTTTGATTTGGGACTCAAGGGTAGCATAGCTTTGAGCGATAGCTCAAACTGACAAGAGGCTCGAATACTTTATTGTTACAAAATTTCAAGGTTTTATGACGCTCCAGTAAAAAGTTACAAGCATTTGTATGTTGGAAACTTTGATAGGTGTAGGACGTACCGTATAGAAGCTAGGGTCATTTGAAGTTTTATCAGTGTTTGATTTGGGACTCAAGGGTAGCATAGCTTTGACCGATAGTTTAAATTGACAAGAGGCTCGAGTACTTTATTGTTACAAAATTTCAAGGTTTTATGACGCTCCAGTAAAAAGTTACAAGCATTTGTATGTTGCAAAATTTGATAGTTGTAGGACGTACCGTATAGAAGTTAGGGCCATTTGAAGTTTTATCAGTGTTTGATTTAAGACCCAAGGGAACATAGCTTTGAGCGATGGCTCAAATTGACAAGAGGCTCGAGTACTTAATTGTTACAAAATTTCAAGGTTTTATGACGCTCCAGTAAAAAGTTACAAGCATTTGTATGTTGCAAACTTTGATAAGTGTAGGACGTACCGTATAGAAGTTAGGGCCATTTGAAGTTTTATCAGTGTTTGATTTGGGACTCAAGGGTAGCATAGCGTTGAGCGATAGCTTAAATTGACAAGAGGCTCGAGTACTTTATTGTTACAAAATTTCAAGGATTTATGACGTTCCAGTAAAAAGTTACAAGCATTTGTATGTTGGAAACTTTGATAGGTGTAGGACGTACCGTATATAAGTTAGGGCCATTTGAAGTTTTATCAGTGTTTGATTTGGGACTCAAGGGTAGCATAGCTTTGAGCGATAGCTTAAATTGACAAGAGGCTCGAGTGCTTTATTGTTACAAAATTTCAAGGTTTTATGACGCTCCAGTAAAAAGTTACAAGCATTTGTATGTTGCAAACTTTGATAGGTGTAGGACGTAACGCATAGAAGTTGGGGCCATTTGAAGTTTTATCAGTGTTTGATTTGGGACTCAAGGGCAGCTTAGCTTTGAGCGATAGCTCAAATTGACAAAAGGCTCGAGTACTTTATTGTTACAAAATTTCAAGGTTTTATGACGCTCCAGTAAGAAGTTACACGCATTTGTATGTTGCCAACTTTGATAGGTGTAGGAAGTACCATATATAAGTTAGGGCCATTCGAAGATTTATCAGTGTTTGATTTGGGACTCAAGGGTAGCATAGCTTTGAGCGATAGCTCAAACTGACAAGAGGCTCGAATACTTTATTGTTACAAAATTTCAAGGTTTTATGACGCTCCAGTAAAAAGTTACAAGCATTTGTATGTTGGAAACTTTGATAGGTGTAGGACGTACCGTATATAAGTTAGGGCCATTTGAAGTTTTATCAGTGTTTGATTTGGGACTCAAGGGTACCATAGCTTTGAGCGATAGCTTAAATTGACAAGAGGCTCGAGTGCTTTATTGTTACAAAATTTCAAGGTTTTATGACGCTCCAGTAAAAAGTTACAAGCATTTGTATGTTGCAAACTTTGATAGGTGTAGGACGTACCGTATAGAAGTTAGGGCCCACTTGAATTTTTATCAGTGTTTGATTTGGGACTCAAGCGTAGCATAGCTTTGAGCGATAGCTTAAATTGACAAGAGGCACGAGTACTTTATTGTTACAAAATTTCAAGGATTTATGACGTTCCAGTAAAAAGTTACAAGCTTTTGTATGTTGGAAACTTTGATAGGTGTAGGACGTACCGTATAGAAGCTAGGGCCATTTGAAGTTTTATCAGTGTTTGATTTGGGACTCAAGGGTAGCATAGCTTTGAGCGGTAGCTTAAATTGACAAGAGGCTCGAGTGCTTTATTGTTACAAAATTTCAAGGTTTTATGACGCTCCAGTAAAAAGTTACAAGCATTTGTATGTTGCAAACTTTGATAGGTGTAGGACGTAACGCATAGAAGTTGGGGCCATTTGAAGTTTTATCAGTGTTTGATTTGGGACTCAAGGGCAGCTTAGCTTTGAGCGATAGCTGAAATTGACAAGAGGCTCGAGTACTTTATTGTTACAAAATTTCAAGGTTTTATGACGCTCCAGTAAAAAGTAACAAGCATTTGTATGTTGCAAACTTTGATAGGTGTAGGACGTACCGTATAGAAGTTAGGGCCATTTGAAGTTTTGTCAGTGTTTGATTTGGGACTCAATGGTAGCATAGCTTTGAGCGATAGCTTAAATTAACAAGAGGCTCGAGTACTTTATTGTTACAAAATTTCAAGGTTTTATGACGCTCCTGTAAAAAGTTACAAGCATTTGTATGTTGCAAACTTTGATAGGTGTAGGACGTACCGTATAGAAGTTAGGGCCATTTGAAGTTTTATCAGTGTTTGATTTGGGACTCAAGGGTAGCATAGCTTTGAGCGATAGCTCAAATTGACTAGAGGCTCGAGTACTTTATTGTTACAAAATTTCAAGGTTTTATGACGCTCCTGTAAAAAGTTACAAGCATATGTATGTTGGAAACTTTAATAGGTGTAGGACGTACTGTATAGAAGCTAGGGCCATTTGAAGTTTTATCCGTGTTTGATTTGGGACTCAAGGGTAGCATAGCTTTGAGCGATAGCTTCAATTGACAAAAAGCTCGAGTACTTTGTTGTTACAAAATTTCAAGGTTTTATGACGCTCCAGTAAAAAGTTACACGCATTTGTATGTTGCCAACTTTGATAGGTGTAGGACGTACCGTATATAAGTTAGGGCCATTCGAAGATTTATCAGTGTTTGATTTGGGACTCAAGGGTAGCATAGCTTTGAGCGATAGCTCAAACTGACAAGAGGCTCGAATACTTTATTGTTACAAAATTTCAAGGTTTTATGACGCTCCAGTAAAAAGTTACAAGCATTTGTATGTTGGAATCTTTGATAGGTGTAGGACGTACCGTATAGAAGTTAGGGCCATTTGAAGTTTTATCAGTGTTTGATTTGGGACTCAAGGGCAGCTTAGCTTTGAGCGATAGCTTAAATTGACAAGAGGTTCGAATACTTTATTGTTACACAATTTCAAGGTTTTATGACGCTCCAGTAAAAAGTTACAAGCATTTGTATGTTGGAAACTTTGATAGGTGTAGGACGTACCGTATAGAATCTAGGGTCATTTGAAGTTTTATCAGTGTTTGATTTGGGACTCAAGGGTAGCATAGCTTTGACCGATAGTTTAAATTGACAAGACGCTCGAGTACTTTATTGTTACAAAATTTCAAGGTTTTATGACGCTCCAGTAAAAAGTTACAAGCATTTGTATGTTGCAAAATTTGATAGGTGTAGGACGTACCGTATATAAGTTAGGGCCATTTGAAGTTTTATCAGTGTTTGATTTAAGACCCAAGGGAACATAGCTTTGAGCGATGGCTCAAATTGACAAGAGGCTCGAGTACTTAATTGTTACAAAATTTCAAGGTTTTATGACGCTCCAGTAAAAAGTTACAAGCATTTGTATGTTGCAAACTTTGATAAGTGTAGGACGTACCGTATAGAAGTTAGGGCCATTTGAAGTTTTATCAGTGTTTGATTTGGGACTCAAGGGTAGCATAGCTTTGAGCGATAGCTTAAATTGACAAGAGGCTCGAGTACTTTATTGTTACAAAATTTCAAGGATTTATGACGTTCCAGTAAAAAGTTACAAGCATTTGTATGTTGGAAACTTTGATAGGTGTAGGACGTACCATATAGAAGCTAGGGCCATTTGAAGTTTTATCAGTGTTTGATTTGGGACTCAAGGGTAGCATAGCTTTGAGCGATAGCTTAAATTGACAAGAGGCTCGAGTGCTTTATTGTTACAAAATTTCAAGGTTTTATGACGCTCCAGTAAAAAGTTACAAGCATTTGTATGTTGCAAACTTTGATAGGTGTAGGACGTAACGCATAGAAGTTGGGGCCATTTGAAGTTTTATCAGTGTTTGATTTGGGACTCAAGGGCAGCTTAGCTTTGAGCGATAGCTCAAATTGACAAGAGGCTCGAGTACTTTATTGTTACAAAATTTCAAGGTTTTATGACGCTCCAGTAAAAAGTAACAAGCATTTGTATGTTGCAAACTTTGATAGGTGTAGGACGTACCGTATAGAAGTTAGGGCCATTTGAAGTTTTGTCAGTGTTTGATTTGGGACTCAATGGTAGCATAGCTTTGAGCGATAGCTTAAATTAACAAGAGGCTCGAGTACTTTATTGTTACAAAATTTCAAGGTTTTATGACGCTCCAGTAAAAAGTTACAAGCATTTGTATGTTGCAAACTTTGATAGGTGTAAGACGTACCGTATAGAAGTTGGGGCCATTTGAAGTTTTATCAGTGTTTGATTTGGGACTCAAGGGTAGCATAGCTTTGAGCGATAGCTCAAATTGACTAGAGGCTCGAGTACTTTATTGTTACAAAATTTCAAGGTTTAATGACGCTCCTGTAAAAAGTTACAAGCATATGTATGTTGGAAACTTTAATAGGTGTAGGACGTACTGTATAGAAGCTAGGGCCATTTGAAGTTTTATCCGTGTTTGATTTGGGACTCAAGGGTAGCATAGCTTTGAGCGATAGCTTCAATTGACAAAAGGCTCGAGTACTTTATTGTTACAAAATTTCAAGGTTTTATGACGCTCCAGTAAAAAGTTACACGCATTTGTATGTTGCCAACTTTGATAGGTGTAGGAAGTACCGTATATAAGTTAGGGCCATTCGAAGATTTATCAGTGTTTGATTTGGGACTCAAGGGTAGCATAGCTTTGAGCGATAGCTCAAACTGACAAGAGGCTCGAATACTTTATTGTTACAAAATTTCAAGGTTTTATGACGCTCCAGTAAAAAGTTACAAGCATTTGTATGTTGGAAACTTTGATAGGTGTAGGACGTACCGTATAGAAGTTAGGGCCATTTGAAGTTTTATCAGTGTTTGATTTGGGACTCAAGGGTACCATAGCTTTGAGCGATAGCTTAAATTGACAAGAGGCTCGAGTAATTTATTGTTACAAAATTTCAAGGTTTTATGACGCTCCAGTAAAAAGTTACAAGCATTTGTATGTTGGAAACTTTGATAGGTGTAGGACGTACCGTATATAAGCTAGGGCCATTTGAAGTTTTATCAGTGTTTGATTTGGGACTCAAGGGTAGCATAGCTTTGAGCGATAGCTTAAATTGACAAGAGGCTCGAGTGCTTTATTGTTACAAAATTTCAAGGTTTTATGACGCTCCAGTAAAAAGTTACCAGCATTTGTATGTTGCAAACTTTGATAGGTGTAGGACGTACCGTATAGAAGTTAGGGCCATTTGGAGTTTTATCAGTGTTTGATTTGGGACTCAAGGGTAGCATAGCTTTGAGCGATAGCTTAAATTGACAGAAGGCTCGAGTACTTTATTGTTACAAAATTTCAAGGTTTTATGACGCTCCAGTAAAAAGTTACACGCATTTGTATGTTGCCAACTTTGATAGGTGTAGGACGTACCGTATATAAGTTAGGGCCATTCGAAGATTTATCAGTGTTTGATTTGGGACTCAAGGGTAGCATAGCTTTGAGCGATAGCTCAAATTGACAAGAGGCTCGAGTACTTTATTGTTACAAAATTTCAAGGTTTTATGACGCTCCAGTAAAAAGTTACAAGCATTTGTATGTTGCAAACTTTGATAGGTGTGGGACGTACCGTATAGAAGTTGGGGCCATTTGAAGTTTTATCAGTGTTTGATTTGGGACTCAAGGGTAGCATAGCTTTGAGCGATAGCTCCAATTGACTAGAGGCTCGAGTACTTTATTGTTACAAAATTTCAAGGTTTTATGACGCTCCTGTAAAAAGTTACAAGCATATGTATGTTGGAAACTTTAATAAGTGTAGGACGTACCGTATAGAAGCTAGGGCCATTTGAAGTTTTATCCGTGTTTGATTTGGGACTCAAGGGTAGCATAGCTTTGAGCGATAGCTTAAATTGACAAAAGGCTCGAGTACTTTATTGTTACAAAATTTCAAGGTTTTATGACGCTCCAGTAAAAAGTTACACGCATTTGTATGTTGCCAACTTTGATAGGTGTAGGACGTACCGTATATAAGTTAGGGCCATTCGAAGATTTATCAGTGTTTGATTTGGGACTCAAGGGTAGCATAGCTTTGAGCGATAGCTCAAATTGACAAGAGGCTCGAGTACTTTATTGTTACAAAATGTCAAGGTTTTATGACACTCCAGTAAAAAGTTACAAGCATTTGTATGTTGGAAACTTTGATAGGTGTAGGACGTACCGTATAGAAGTTAGGGCCATTTGAAGTTTTATCAGTGTTGGATTTGGGACTCAAGGGTAGCATAGCTTTGAGCGATAGCTCAAATTGACAAGAGGCTCGAGTACTTTATTGTTACAAAATTGCAAGGTTTTATGACGCTCCAGTAAAAAGTTACAAGCATTTGTATATTGCAAACTATGATAGGTGTAGGACGTACCGTATAGAAGTTAGGGCCATTTGAAGTTTTATCAGTGTTTGATTTGGGACTCAAGGGTAGCATAGCTTTGAGCGATAGCTTAAATTGACAAGAGGCTCGAGTACTTTATTGTTACAAAATTTCAAGGTTTTATGACGCTCCAGTAAAAAGTTGCAAGCATTTGTATGTTGGAAACTTTGATAGGTGTAGGACGTACCGTATAGAAGCTAGGACCATTTGAAGTTTTATCAGTGTTTGATTTGGGACTCAAGGGCAGCTTAGCTTTGAGCGATAGCTTAAATTGACAAGAGGTTCGAATACTTTATTGTTACACAATTTCAAGGTTTTATGACGCTCCAGTAAAAAGTCACAAGCATTTGTATGTTGGAAACTTTGATAGGTGTAGGACGTACCGAACAGAAGCCAGGGCCATTTGAAGTTTTATCAGTGTTTGATTTGGGACTCAAGGGTAGCATAGCTTTGAGCGATAGCTCAAATTGACAAGAGGCTCGAGTACTTTATTGTTACAAAATTTCAAGGTTTTATGACGCTCCAGTAAAAAGTTACAAGCATTTGTATGTTGCAAACTTTGATAGGTATAGGACGTACCGTATAGAAGTTAGGGCCATTTGAAGTTTTATCAGTGTTTGATTTGGGACTCAAGGGTAGCATAGCTTTGAGCGATAGCTCAAATTGACAAGAGGCTCGAGTACTTTATTGTTACAAAATTTCAAGGTTTTATGACGCTCCAGTAAAAAGTTACAAGCATTTGTATGTTGCAAACTTTGATAGGTGTAGGACGTACCGTATAGAAGCTCGGGCCATTTGAAGTTTTATCAGTGTTTGATTTGGGACTCAAGGGTAGCACATCTTTGAGCGATAGCTTAAATTGACAAGAGGCTCGAGTACTTTATTGATACAAAATTTCAAGGTTTTTTTGGCGCTCCAGTAAAAAGTTACAAGCATTTGTATGTTGCAAACTTTGATAGGTGTAGGACGTACCGTATACAAGTTAGGGCCATTTGAAGATTTATCAGTGTTTGATTTGGGACTCAAGGGTAGCATATCTTTCAGAGATAGCTTAAATTGACAAGAGGCTCGAGTACTTTATTGATACAAAATTTCAAGGTTTTATGACGCTCCAGTAAAAAGTTACAAGCATTTGTATGTTGCAAACTTTGATAGGTGAAGGACGTACCATATAGAAGTTAGGGCCATTTGAAGTTTTATCAGTGTATGATTTGGGACTCAAGGGTAGTATAGCTTTGAGCGATAGGTTAAATTGACAAGAGGCTCGAGTACTTTATTGTTACAAAATTTCAAGGTTTTATGACGCTCCAGTAAAAAGTTACAAGCATTTGTATGTTGGAAACTTTGTTAGGTGTAGGACGTACCGTATAGAAGCTAGGGCCATTTGAAGTTTTATCCGTGTTTGATATGGAACTCAAGGGTAGCATAGCTTTAAGCGATAGCTTAAATTGACAAGAGGCTCGAGTACTTTATTGTTACAAAATTTCAAGGTTTTATGACGCTCCAGTAAAAAGTTACAAGCATTTGTACGCTGCAAACTTTGATAAGTGTAGGACGTACCGTATATAAGTTAGGGCCATTTGAAGATTTATCAGTGGTTGATTTGGGACTCAAGGGTAGCATAGCTTTGAGCGATAGCTCAAATTGACAAGAGGCTCGAGTACTTTATTGTTACAAAATTTCAAGATTTTATGACGCTCCAGTAAAAAGTTACAAGCATTTGTATGTTGCCAACTTTGATAGGTGTAGGACGTACCGTATAGAAGCTAGGGCCATTTAAAGTTTTATCAGTGTTTGATTTGGGACTCAAGGGTAGCACATCTTTGAGCGATAGCTTAAATTAACAAGAGGCTCGAGTACTTTATTGATACAAAATTTCAAGGTTTTTTTGGCGCTCCAGTAAAAAGTTACAAGCATTTGTATGTTGCAAACTTTGATAGGTGTAGGACGTACCGTATACAAGCTAGGGCCATTTGAAGATTTATCAGTGTTTGATTTGGGACTCAAGGGTAACATATCTTTCAGCGATAGCTCAAATTGACAAGAGGCTCGAGTACTTTATTGATACAAAATTTCAAGGTTTTATGACGCTCCAGTAAAAAGTTACAAGCATTTGTATGTTGCAAACTTTGATAGGTGAAGGACGTACCATATAGAAGTTAGGGCCATTTGAAGTTTTATCAGTGTATGATTTGGGACTCAAGGGTAGTATAGCTTTGAGCGATAGGTTAAATTGACAAGAGGCTCGATTACTTTATTGTTACAAAATTTCAAGGTTTTATGACGCTCCAGTAAAAAGTTACAAGCATTTGTATGTTGGAAACTTTGATAGGTGTAGGACGTACCGTATAGAAGGTAGGGCCATTTGAAGTTTTATCCGTGTTTGATATGGAACTCAAGGGTAGCATAGCTTTGAGCGATAGCTTAAATTGACAAGAGGCTCGAGTACTTTATTGTTACAAAATTTCAAGGTTTTATGACGCTCCAGTAAAAAGTTACAAGCATTTGTATGCTGCAAACTTTGATAAGTGTAGGACGTACCGTATAGAAGTTAGGGCCATTTGAAGTTTTATCAGTGTTTGATTTGGGACTCAAGGGTAGCTTAGCTTTGAGCGATAGCTTAAATTGACAAGAGGCTGGAGTACTTTACTGTTACAAAATTTCAAGGTTTTATGACGCTCCACTAAAAAGTTACAAGCATTTGTATGTTGCAAACTTTGATAGGTGTAGGACGTACCGTATAGAAGTTAGGGCCATTCGAAGATTTATCAGTGTTTGATTTGGGACTCAAGGGTAGCATAGCTTTGAGCGATAGCTCAAATTGACAAGAGGCTCGAGTACTTTATTGTTACAAAATTTCAAGGTTTTATGACGCTCCAGTAAAAAGTTACAAGTATTTGTATGTTGCAATCTTTGATAGGTGTAGGACGTACCGTATAGAAGTTAGGGCCATTTGAAGATTTGTCAGTGTTTCATTTGGGACTCAAGGGTAGAATAGCTTTGAGCGATAGCTTAAATTGCCAAGAGGCTCGAGTACTTTATTGTTAAAAAATTTCAAGGTTTTATGACGCTCCAGTAAAAAGTTACAAGCATTTGTATGTTGCAAACTTTGATAGGTGTAGGACGTACCGTATAGAAGTTAGGGCCATTCGAAGATTTATCAGTGTTTGATTTGGGACTCAAGGGTAGCATAGCTTTGAGCGATAGCTCAAATTGACAAGAGGCTCGAGTACTTTATTGTTACAAAATTTCAAGGTTTTATGACGCTCCAGTAAAAAGTTACAAGCATTTGTATGTTGCAAACTTTGATAGGTATAGGACGTACCGTATAGAAGTTAGGGCCATTTGAAGTTTTATCAGTGTTTGATTTGGGACTCAAGGGTAGCATAGCTTTGAGCGATAGCTCAAATTGACAAGAGGCTCGAGTACTTTATTGTTACAAAATTTCAAGGTTTTATGACGCTCCAGTAAAAAGTTACAAGCATTTGTATGTTGCAAACTTTGATAGGTGTAGGACGTACCGTATAGAAGCTCGGGCCATTTGAAGTTTTATCAGTGTTTGATTTGGGACTCAAGGGTAGCACATCTTTGAGCGATAGCTTAAATTGACAAGAGGCTCGAGTACTTTATTGATACAAAATTTCAAGGTTTTTTTGGCGCTCCAGTAAAAAGTTACAAGCATTTGTATGTTGCAAACTTTGATAGGTGTAGGACGTACCGTATACAAGTTAGGGCCATTTGAAGATTTATCAGTGTTTGATTTGGGACTCAAGGGTAGCATATCTTTCAGAGATAGCTTAAATTGACAAGAGGCTCGAGTACTTTATTGATACAAAATTTCAAGGTTTTATGACGCTCCAGTAAAAAGTTACAAGCATTTGTATGTTGCAAACTTTGATAGGTGAAGGACGTACCATATAGAAGTTAGGGCCATTTGAAGTTTTATCAGTGTATGATTTGGGACTCAAGGGTAGTATAGCTTTGAGCGATAGGTTAAATTGACAAGAGGCTCGAGTACTTTATTGTTACAAAATTTCAAGGTTTTATGACGCTCCAGTAAAAAGTTACAAGCATTTGTATGTTGGA
Source organism: Clusia tigrina (assembly GCA_920105625.2). NCBI lineage: Eukaryota > Metazoa > Arthropoda > Insecta > Diptera > Clusiidae > Clusia > Clusia tigrina. The sequence goes on along the minus strand of OV050033.1, from coordinate 104,128,193 downwards.
AACTTTGTTAGGTGTAGGACGTACCGTATAGGAGCTAGGGCCATTTGAAGTTTTATCCGTGTTTGATATGGAACTCAAGGGTAGCATAGCTTTAAGCGATAGCTTAAATTGACAAGAGGCTCGAGTACTTTATTGTTACAAAATTTCAAGGTTTTATGACGCTCCAGTAAAAAGTTACAAGCATTTGTACGCTGCAAACTTTGATAAGTGTAGGACGTACCGTATATAAGTTAGGGCCATTTGAAGTTTTATCAGTGTTTGATTTGGGACTCAAGGGTAGCTTAGCTTTGAGCGATAGCTTAAATTGACAAGAGGCTCGAGTACTTTACTGTTACAAAATTTCAAGGTTTTATGACGCTCCACTAAAAAGTTACAAGTATTTGTATGTTGCAAACTTTAATAGGTGTAGGACGTACCGTATAGAAGTTAGGGCCATTCGAAGATTTATCAGTGGTTGATTTGGGACTCAAGGATAGCATAGCTTTGAGCGATAGCTCAAATTGACAAGAGGCTCGAGTACTTTATTGTTACAAAATTTCAAGATTTTATGACGCTCCAGTAAAAAGTTACAAGCATTTGTATGTTGCCAACTTTGATAGGTGTAGGACGTACCATATAGAAGCTAGGGCCATTTAAAGTTTTATCAGTGTTTGATTTGGGACTCAAGGGTAGCACATCTTTGAGCGATAGCTTAAATTGACAAGAGGCTCGAGTACTTTATTGATACAAAATTTCAAGGTTTTTTTGGCGCTCCAGTAAAAAGTTACAAGCATTTGTATGTTGCAAACTTTGATAGGTGTAGGACGTATCGTATACAAGCTAGGGCCATTTGAAGATTTATCAGTGTTTGATTTGGGACTCAAGGGTAACATATCTTTCAGCGATAGCTCAAATTGACAAGAGGCTCGAGTACTTTATTGATACAAAATTTCAAGGTTTTATGACGCTCCAGTAAAAAGTTACAAGCATTTGTATGTTGCAAACTTTGATAGGTGAAGGACGTACCATATAGAAGTTAGGGCCATTTGAAGTTTTATCAGTGTATGATTTGGGACTCAAGGGTAGTATAGCTTTGAGCGATAGGTTAAATTGACAAGAGGCTCGATTACTTTATTGTTACAAAATTTCAAGGTTTTATGACGCTCCAGTAAAAAGTTACAAGCATTTGTATGTTGGAAACTTTGATAGGTGTAGGACGTACCGTATAGAAGGTAGGGCCATTTGAAGTTTTATCCGTGTTTGATATGGAACTCAAGGGTAGCATAGCTTTGAGCGATAGCTTAAATTGACAAGAGGCTCGAGTACTTTATTGTTACAAAATTTCAAGGTTTTATGACGCTCCAGTAAAAAGTTACAAGCATTTGTATGCTGCAAACTTTGATAAGTGTAGGACGTACCGTATAGAAGTTAGGGCCATTTGAAGTTTTATCAGTGTTTGATTTGGGACTCAAGGGTAGCTTAGCTTTGAGCGATAGCTTAAATTGACAAGAGGCTGGAGTACTTTACTGTTACAAAATTTCAAGGTTTTATGACGCTCCACTAAAAAGTTACAAGCATTTGTATGTTGCAAACTTTGATAGGTGTAGGACGTACCGTATAGAAGTTAGGGCCATTCGAAGATTTATCAGTGTTTGATTTGGGACTCAAGGGTAGCATAGCTTTGAGCGATAGCTCAAATTGACAAGAGGCTCGAGTACTTTATTGTTACAAAATTTCAAGGTTTTATGACGCTCCAGTAAAAAGTTACAAGTATTTGTATGTTGCAATCTTTGATAGGTGTAGGACGTACCGTATAGAAGTTAGGGCCATTTGAAGATTTGTCAGTGTTTCATTTGGGACTCAAGGGTAGAATAGCTTTGAGCGATAGCTTAAATTGCCAAGAGGCTCGAGTACTTTATTGTTAAAAAATTTCAAGGTTTTATGACGCTCCAGTAAAAAGTTACAAGCATTTGTATGTTGCAAACTTTGATAGGTGTAGGACGTACCGTACAGAAGTTGGGGCCATTTGAAGTTTTATCAGTGTTTGATTTGGGACTCAAGGGTAGCATAGCTTTGAGCGATAGCTTAAATTGACAATAGGCTCGAGTACTTTAGTGTTACAAAATTTCAAGGTTTTATGACGCTCCAGTAAAAAGTAACAAGCAATTGTATGTGGCAAACTTTGATAGGTGTAGGTCGTACCGCATAGAAGTTAGGGCCATTTGAAGTTTTGTCAGGGTTTGATTTGGGACTCAATGGTAGCATAGCTTTGAGCGATAGCTTAAATTGACAAGAGGCTCGAGTACTTTATTGTTACAAAATTTCAAGGTTTTATGACGCTCCACTAAAAAGTTACAAGCATTTGTATGTTGCAAACTTTGATAATTGAAGGACGTACCATATAGAAGTTAGGGCCATTTGAAGTTTTATCAGTGTATGATTTGGGACTCAAGGGTAGTATAGCTTTGAGCGATAGGTTAAATTGACAAGAGGCTCGAGTACTTTATTGTTACAAAATTTCAAGGTTTTATGACGCTCCAGTAAAAAGTTACAAGCATTTGTATGTTGGAAACTTTGATAGGTGTAGGACGTACCGTATAGAAGCTAGGGCCATTTGAAGTTTTATCCGTGTTTGATATGGAACTCAAGGGTAGCATAGCTTTGAGCGAAAGCTTAAATTGACAAGAGGCTCGAGTACTTTATTGTTACAAAATTTCAAGGTTTTATGACGCTCCAGTAAAAAGTTACAAGCATTTGTATGCTGCAAACTTTGATAAGTGTAGGACGTACCGTATAGAAGTTAGGGCCATTTTAAGTTTTATCAGTGTTTGATTTGGGACTCAAGGGTAGCTTAGCTTTGAGCGATAGCTTAAATTGACAAGAGGCTCGAGTACTTTACTGTTACAAAATTTCAAGGTTTTATGACGCTCCACTAAAAAGTTACAAGCATTTGTATGTTGCAAACTTTGATAGGTGTAGGACGTACCGTATAGAAGTTAGGGCCATTCGAAGATTTATCAGTATTTGATTTGGGACTCAAGGGTAGCATAGCTTTGAGCGATAGCTCAAATTGACAAGAGGCTCGAGTACTTTATTGTTACAAAATTTCAAGGTTTTATGACGCTCCAGTAAAAAGTTACAAGCATTTGTATGTTGCAATCTTTGATAGGTGTAGGACGTACCGTATAGAAGTTAGGGCCATTTGAAGATTTGTCAGTGTTTCATTTGGGACTCAAGGGTAGAATAGCTTTGAGCGATAGCTTAAATTGCCAAGAGGCTCGAGTACTTTATTGTTACAAAATTTCAAGGTTTTATGACGCTCCAGTAAAAAGTTACAAGCATTTGTATGTTGCAAACTTTGATAGGTGTAGGACGTACCGTACAGAAGTTGGGGCCATTTGAAGTTTTATCAGTGTTTGATTTGGGACTCAAGGGTAGCATAGCTTTGAGCGATAGCTTAAATTGACAAGAGGCTCGAGTACTTTATTGTTACAAAATTTCAAGGTTTTATGACGCTCCAGTAAAAAGTTACAAGCATTTGTATGTTGCAAACTTTGATAGGTGTAGGACGTACCGAATAGAAGTTAGGGCCATTCGAAGATTTATCAGTGTTTGATTTGGGACTCAAGGGTAGCATAGCTTTGAGCGATAGCTCAAAATGACAAGAGGCTCGAGTACTTTATTGTTACAAAATTTCAAGGTTTTATGACGCTCCAGTAAAAAGTTACAAGCATTTGTATGTTGCAAACTTTGATAGGTGTAGGACGTACCGTACAGAAGTTGGGGCCATTTGAAGTTTTATCAGTGTTTGATTTGGGACTCAAGGGAGCATAGCTTTGAGCGATAGCTTAAATTGACAAGAGGCTCGAGTACTTTATTGTTACAAAATTTCAAGGTTTTATGACGCTCCAGTAAAAAGTTACAAGCATTTGTATGTTGCAAACTTTGATAGGTGTAGGACGTACCGTACAGAAGTTGGGGCCATTTGAAGTTTTATCAGTGTTTGATTTGGGACTCAAGGGTAGCATAGATTTGAGCGATAGCTTAAATTGACAAGAGGCTCGAGTACTTTATTGTTACAAAATTTCAAAGTTTTATGACGCTCTAGTAAAAAGTTACAAGCATTTGTATGTTGCAAACTTTGATAGGGGTAGGACGTACCTTATAGAAGTTGGGGCCATTTGAAGTTTTATCAGTGTTTGATTTGGGACTCAAGGGTAGCATAGCTTTGAGCGATAGCTCAAATTGACAAGAGGCTCGAGTACTTTATTGTTACAAAATTTCAAGGTTTTATGACGCTCCAGTAAAAAGTTACAAGCATTTGTATGTTGGAAACTTTAATAGGTCTAGGACGTGCCATATGGAAGCTAGGGCCATTTGAAGATTTATCAGTGTTTGATTTGGGACTCAAGGGTAGCATAGCTTTGAACGATAGCTCAAATTGACAAGAGGCTCGAGTACTTTATTGTTACAAAATTTCAAGGTTTTATGACGCTCCAGTAAAAAGTTACATGCATTTGTATGTTGCAAACTTTGATTGGTGTAGGACGTACCGTATAGAAGTTAGGGCTATTTGAAGTTTTATCAGTGTTTGATTTGGGACTCAAAGGTAGCATAGCTTTGAGCGATAGCTCAAATTGACAAGAGGCCCGAGTACTTTATTGTTACAAAATTGCAAGATTTTATGACGCTCCAGTAATAAGTTACAAGCATTTGTATGTTGCAAACTTTGATAGGTGTAGGACGTACCGTATAGAAGTTATGGCCATTTGAAGTTTTATCAGTGTTTGATTTGGGATTCAAGGGTAGCATAGCTTTGAGCGATAGCTTAAATTGACAAGAGGCTCGAGTACTTTATTGTTACAAAATTTCAAGGTTTTATGACGCTCCAGTAAAAAGTTACAAGCATTTGTATGTTGCAAACTTTGATAGGTGTAGGACGTACCGTTTAGAAGTTAAGGGCCATTTGAAGTTTTGTCAGTGTTTGATTTGGGACTCAAGGGTAGCATAGCTTTGAACGATAGCTTAAATTGACAAGAGGCTCGAGTACTTTATTGTTACAAAATTTCAAGGTTTTATGACGCTCCAGTAAAAAGTTAGAAGCATTTGTATCTTGCAAACTTTGATAGGTGTAGGACGTACCGTATAGAAGTTGAGGCCATTTGAAGTTTTATCAGTGTTTGATTTGGGACTCAAGGGTAGCATAGCTTTGAGCGATAGCTCAAATTGACAAGAGGCTCGAGTACTTTATTGTTTCAAAATTTCAAGGTTTTATGACGCTAAAGTAAAAAGTTACAAGCATTTGTATGTTGCAATCTTTGATAGGTGTAGGACGTACCGTATAGAAGTTAGGGCCATTTGAAGTTTTGTCAGTGTTTGATTTGGGACTCAAGGGTAGCATAGCTTTGAGCGATAGCTTAAATTACCAAGTGGCTCGAGTACTTTATTGTTACAAAATTTCAAGGTTTTATGACGCTCCAGTAAAAAGTTACAAGGATTTGTATGTTGAAAACTTTGATAGGTGTAGGACGTACCGTATAGAAGTTGGGGCCATTTGAAGATTTATCAGTGTTTGATTTGGGACTCAAGGGTAGCATAGCTTTGAGCGATAGCTTAAATTGACAAGAGGCTCGAGTACCTTATTGTTACAAAATTTCAAGGTTTTATGACGCTCCAGTAATAAGTTACAAGCATTTGTATGTTGCAAACTTTGATAGGTGTAGGACGTACCGTATAGAAGTTAGGGCCATTTGAAGTTTTATCAGTGTTTGATTTGGGATTCAAGGGTAGCATAGCTTTGAGCGATAGCTTAAATTGACAAGAGGCTCGAGTACTTTATTGTTACAAAATTTCAAGGTTTTATGACGCTCCAGTAAAAAGTAACAAGCATTTGTGTGTTGGAAACTTTAATAGGTGTAGGACGTACCGTATAGAAGCTAGGGCCATTTGAAGTTTTATCCGTGTTTGATTTGGGACTCAAGGGTAGCATAGCTTTGAGCGATAGCTTAAATTGACAAAAGGCTCGAGTACTTTATTCTTACAAAATTTCAAGGTTTTATGACGCTCCAGTAAAAAGTTACACGCATTTGTATGTTGCAAACTTTGATAGGTGTAGGACGTTCCGTATAGAAGTTAGGGCCATTTGAAGTTTTGTCAGTGTTTGATTTAGGACTCAACGGTAGCATAGCTTTGAGCGATAGCTTAAATTGACAAGAGGCTCGAGTACTTTATTGTAAAAAAATTTCAAGGTTTTATGACGCTCCAGTAAAAAGTGACAAGCATTTGTATGTTGCAAACTTTGATAGGTGTAGGACGTACCGTATAGAAGTTGGGGCCATTTGAAGATTTATCAGTGTTTGATTTTGGACTCAAGGGTAGCATAGCTTTGAGCGATAGCTTAAATTGACAAGAGGCTCGAGTACCTTATTGTTACAAAATTTCAAGGTTTTATGACGCTCCAGTAATAACTTACAAGCATTTGTATGTTGCAAACTTGGATAGGTGTAGGACGTACCGTATAGAAGCTAGGGCCATTTGAAGTTTTATCAGTGTTTGATTTGGGACTCAAGGGTAGCACATCTTTGAGCGATAGCTTAAATTGACAAGAGGCTAGAGTACTTTATTGATACAAAATTTCAAGGTTTTTTTGGCGCTCCAGTAAAAAGTTACAAGCATTTGTATGTTGCAAACTTTGATAGGTGTAGGACGTACCGTATACAAGCTAGGGCCATTTGAAGATTTATCAGTGTTTGATTTGGGACTCAAGGGTAGCATATCTTTCAGCGATAGCTTAAATTGACAAGAGGCTCGAGTACTTTATTGATACAAAATTTCAAGGTTTTATGACGCTCCAGTAAAAAGTTACAAGCATTTGTATGTTGCAAACTTTGATAGGTGAAGGATGTACCATATAGAAGTTAGGGCCATTTGAAGTTTTATCAGTGTATGATTTGGGACTCAAGGGTAGTATAGCTTTGAGCGATAGGTTAAATTGACAAGAGGCTCGAGTACTTTATTGTTACAAAATTTCAAGGTTTTATGACGCTCCAGTAAAAAGTTACAAGCATTTGTATGTTGGAAACTTTGATAGGTGTAGGACGTACCGTATAGAAGCTAGGGCCATTTGAAGTTTTATCCTTGTTTGATATGGAACTCAAGGGTAGCATAGCGTTGAGCGATAGCTTAAATTGACAAGAGGCTCGAGTACTTTATTGTTACAAAATTTCAAGGTTTTATGACGCTCCAGTAAAAAGTTACAAGCATTTGTATGCTGCAAACTTTGATAAGTGTAGGACGTACCGTATAGAAGTTAGGGCCATTTGAAGTTTTATCAGTGTTTGATTTGGGACTCAAGGGTAGCTTAGCTTTGAGCGATAGCTTAAATTGACAAGAGGCTCGAGTACTTTACTGTTACAAAATTTCAAGGTTTTATGACGCTCCAGTAAAAAGTTACAAGCATTTGTATGTTGCAAACTTTGATAGGTGTAGGACGTACCGTATACAAGCTAGGGCCATTTGAAGATTTATCAGTGTTTGATTTGGGACTCAAGGGTAGCATATCTTTCAGCGATAGCTTAAATTGACAAGAGGCTCGAGTACTTTATTGATACAAAATTTCAAGGTTTTATGACGCTCCCGTAAAAAGTTACAAGCATTTGTATGTTGCAAACTTTGATAGGTGAAGGACGTACCATATAGAAGTTAGGGCCATTTGAAGTTTTATCAGCGTATGATTTGGGACTCAAGGGTAGTATAGCTTTGAGCGATAGGTTAAATTGACAAGAGGCTCGAGTACTTTATTGTTACAAAATTTCAAGGTTTTATGACGCTCCAGTAAAAAGTTACAAGCATTTGTATGTTGGAAACTTTGATAGGTGTAGGACGTACCGTATAGAAGCTAGGGCCATTTGAAGTTTTATCCTTGTTTGATATGGAACTCAAGGGTAGCATAGCTTTGAGCGATAGCTTAAATTGACAAGAGGCTCGAGTACTTTATTGTTACAAAATTTCAAGGTTTTATGACGCTCCAGTAAAAAGTTACAAGCATTTGTATGCTGCAAACTTTGATAAGTGTAGGACGTACCGTATAGAAGTTAGGGCCATTTGAAGTTTTATCAGTGTTTGATTTGGGACTCAAGGGTAGCTTAGCTTTGAGCGATAGCTTAAATTGACAAGAGGCTCGAGTACTTTACTGTTACAAAATTTCAAGGTTTTATGACGCTCCACTAAAAAGTTACAAGCATTTGTATGTTGCAAACTTTGATAGGTGTAGGACGTACCGTATAGAAGTTAGGGCCATTCGAAGATTTATCAGTGTTTGATTTGGGACTCAAGGGTAGCATAGGTTTGAGCGATAGCTCAAATTGACAAGAGGCTCGAGTACTTTATTGTTACAAAATTTCAAGGTTTTATGACGCTCCAGTAAAAAGTTACAAGCATTTGTATGTTGCAATCTTTGATAGGTGTAGGACGTACCGTATAGAAGTTAGGGTCATTTGATGATTTGTCAGTGTTTCATAAGGTAGAATAGCTTTGAGCGATAGCTTAAATTGCCAAGAGGCTCGAGTACTTTATTGTTACAAAATTTCAAGGTTTTATGACGCTCCAGTAAAAAGTTACAAGCATTTGTATGTTGCAAACTTTGATAGGTGTAGGACGTACCGTACAGAAGTTGGGGCCATTTGAAGTTTTATCAGTGTTTGATTTGGGACTCAAGGGTAGCATAGCTTTGAGCGATAGCTTAAATTGACAAGAGGCTCGAGTACTTTATTGTTACAAAATTTCAAGGTTTTATGACGCTCCAGTAAAAAGTAACAAGCAATTGTATGTGGCAAACTTTGATAGGTGTAGGACGTACCGCATAGAAGTTAGGGCCATTTGAAGTTTTGTCAGTGTTTGATTTGGGTCTCAATGGTAGCATAGCTTTGAGCGATAGCTTAAATTGACAAGAGGCTCGAGTACTTTATTGTTACAAAATTTCAAGGTTTTATGACGCTCCAGTAAAAAGTTACAAGCATTTGTATGCTACAAACTTTGATAAGTGTAGGACGTACCGTATAGAAGTTAGGGCCATTTGAAGTTTTATCAGTGTTTGATTTGGGACTCAGGGGTAGCTTAGCTTTGAGCGATAGCTTAAATTGACAAGAGGCTCGAGTACTTTACTGTTACAAAATTTCAAGGTTTTATGACGCTCCACTAAAAAGTTACAAGCATTTGTATGTTGCAATCTTTGATAGGTGTAGGACGTACCGTATAGAAGTTAGGGCCATTTGAAGATTTGTCAGTGTTTCATTTGGGACTCAAGGGTAGAATAGCTTTGAGCGATAGCTTAAATTGACAAGAGGCTCGAGTACTTTATTGTTACAAAATTTCAAGGTTTTATGACGCTCCAGTAAAAAGTTACAAGCATTTGTATGTTGCAAACTTTGATAGGTGTAGGACGTACCGTACAGAAGTTGGGGCCATTTGAAGTTTTATCAGTGTTTGATTTTAGACTCAAGGGTAGCATAGATTTGAGCGATAGCTTAAATTGACAAGAGGCTCGAGTACTTTATTGTTACAAAATTTCAAGGTTTTATGACGATCCAGTAAAAAGTAACAAGCAATTGTATGTGGCAAACTTTGATAGGTGTAGGACGTACCGCATAGAAGTTAGGGCCATTTGAAGTTTTGTCAGTGTTTGATTTGGGACTCAATGGTAGCATAGCTTTGAGCGATAGCTTAAATTGACAAGAGGCTCGAGTACTTTATTGTTACAAAATTTCAAAGTTTTATGACGCTCTAGTAAAAAGTTACAAGCATTTGTATGTTGCAAACTTTGATAGGGGTAGGACGTACCTTATAGAAGTTGGGGCCATTTGAAGTTTTATCAGTGTTTGATTTGAGACTCAAGGGTAGCATAGCTTTGAGCGATAGCTCAAATTGACAAGAGGCTCGAGTACTTTATTGTTACAAAATTTCAAGATTTTATGACGCTCCAGTAAAAAGTTACAAGCATTTGTATGTTGGAAATTTTAATAGGTGTAGGACGTGCCATAGGGAAGCTAGGGCCATTTGAAGATTTATCAGTGTTTGATTTGGGACTCAATGGTAGCATAGCTTTGAGCGATAGCTTAAATTGACAAGAGGTTCGAGTACTTTATTGTTACAAAATTTCAAGGTTTTATGACGCTCCAGTAAAAACTTACAAGCATTTGTATGTTGGAAACTCTGATAGGTGTAGGACGTACCGTATAGAAACTAGGGCCATTTAAAGTTTTATCAGTGTTTGATTTAGGACTCAAGGGTGGCATAGCTTTGAGCGATAGCTTAAATTGACAAGAGGCTCGAATACTTTATTGTTACAAAATTTCAAGGTTTTATGACGCTCCAGTAAAAAGTTACAAGCATTTGTATGTTGCAATCTTTGATAGGTGTAGGACGTACCGTATAGAAGTTAAGGCCATTTGAAGTTTGTCAGTGTTTGATTTGGGACTCAAGGGTAGCATAGCTTTGAGCGATACCTTAAATTGACAAGAGGCTCGAGTACTTTATTGTTACAAAATTTCAAGGTTTTATGACGCTCCAGTAAAAAGTTACAAGCATTTGTATGTTGCAAACTTTGATAGGTGTAGGACGTACCGTATAGAAGTTGGGGCCATTTGAAGATTTATCAGTGGTTGATTTGGGACTCAAGGGTAGTATAGCTTTGAGCGATAGCTTAAATTGACAAGAGGCTCGAGTACCTTATTGTTACAAAATTTCAAGGTTTTATGACGCTCCAGTAAAAAGTTACATGCATTTGTATGTTGCAATCTTTGATAGGTGTAGGACGTACCGTATAGAAGTTAGGGCCATTTGAAGTTTTGTCAGTGTTTGATTTGGGACTCAAGGGTAGCATAGCTTTGAGCGATAGCTTAAATTACCAAGTGGCTCGAGTACTTTATTGTTACAAAATTTCAAGGTTTTATGACGCTCCAGTAAAAAGTTACAAGTATTTGTATGTTGCAATCTTTGATAGGTGTAGGACGTACCGTATAGAAGTTAGGGCCATTTGAAGTTTGTCAGTGTTTGATTTGGGACTCAAGGGTAGCATAGCTTTGAGCGATAGCTTAAATTGACAAGAGGCTCGAGTACTTTATTGTTACAAAATTTCAAGGTTTTATGACGCTCCAGTAAAAAGTTACAAGCATTTGTATGTTGCAAACTTTGATAGGTGTAGGACTTACCGTATAGAAATTGGGGCCATTTGAAGTTTTATCAGTGTTTGATTTTGGACTCAAGGGTAGCATAGCTTTGAGCGATAGCTTAAATTGACAAGAGGCTCGAGTACTTTATTGTTACAAAATTTCAAGGTTTTATGACGCTCCAGTAATAACTTACAAGCATTTGTATGTTGCAAACTTTGATAGGTGCAGGACGTACCGTATAGAAGTACGGGCCATTTGAAGTTTTATCAGTGTTTGATTTAGGACTCAAGGGTAGCATAGCTTTGAGAGATAGCTTAAATTGACAAGAGGCTCGAGTACTTTATTGTTACAAAATTTCAAGGTTTTATGACGCTCCAGTAGAAAGTTACAAGTATTTGTATGTTGCAATCTTTGATAGGTGTAGGACGTACCGTATAGAAGTTAGGGCCATTTGAAGTTTGTCAGTGTTTGATTTGGGACTCAAGGGTAGCATAGCTTTGAGCGATAGCTTAAATTGACAAGAGGCTCGAGTACTTTATTGTTACAAAATTTCAAGGTTTTATGACGCTCCAGTAAAAAGTTACAAGCATTTGTATGTTGCAAACTTTGATAGGTGTAGGACTTACCGTATAGAAGTTGGGGCCATTTGAAGTTTTATCAGTGTTTGATTTTGGACTCAAGGGTAGCATAGCTTTGAGCGATAGCTTAAATTGACAAGAGGCTCGAGTACTTTATTGATACAAAATTTCAAGGTTTTTTTGGCGCTCCAGTAAAAAGTTACAAGCATTTGTATGTTGCAAACTTTGATAGGTGTAGGACGTACCGTATAGAAGCTAGGGCCATTTGAAGTTTTATCAGTGTTTGATTTGGGACTCAAGGGTAGCACATCTTTGAGCGATAGCTTAAATTGACAAGAGGCTAGAGTACTTTATTGATACAAAATTTCAAGGTTTTTTTGGCGCTCCAGTAAAAAGTTACAAGAATTTGTATGTTGCAAACTTTGATAGGTATAGGACGTACCGTATACAAGCTAGGGCCATTTGAAGATTTATCAGTGTTTGATTTGGGACTCAAGGGTAGCATATCTTTCAGCGATAGCTTAAATTGAGAAGAGGCTCGAGTACTTTATTGATACAAAATTTCAAGGTTTTATGACGCTCCAGTAAAAAGTTACAAGCATTTGTATGTTGCAAACTTTGATAGGTGAAGGACGTACCATACAGAAGTTAGGGCCATTTGAAGTTTTATCAGTGTATGATTTGGGACTCAAGGGTAGTATAGCTTTGAGCGATAGGTTAAATTGACAAGAGGCTCGAGTACTTTATTGTTACAAAATTTCAAGGCTTTATGACGCTCCAGTAAAAAGTTACAAGCATTTGTATGTTGGAAACTTTGATAGGTGTAGGACGTACCGTATAGAAGCTAGGGCCATTTGAAGTTTTATCCTTGTTTGATATGGAACTCAAGGGTAGCATAGCTTTGAGCGATAGCTTAAATTGACAAGAGGCTCGAGTACTTTATTGTTACAAAATTTCAAGGTTTTATGACGCTCCAGTAAAAAGTTACAAGCATTTGTATGCTGCAAACTTTGATAAGTGTAGGACGTACCGTATAGAAGTTAGGGCCATTTGAAGTTTTATCAGTGTTTGATTTGGGACTCAAGGGTAGCTTAGCTTTGAGCGATAGCTTAAATTGACAAGAGGCTCGAGTACTTTACTGTTACAAAATTTCAAGGTTTTATGACGCTCCACTAAAAAGTTACAAGCATTTGTATGTTGCAAACTTTGATAGGTGTAGGACGTACCGTATAGAAGTTAGGGCCATTCGAAGATTTATCAGTGTTTGATTTGGGACTCAAGGGTAGCATAGCTTTGAGCGATAGCTCAAATTGACAAGAGGCTCGAGTACTTTATTGTTACAAAATTTCAAGGTTTTATGACGCTCCAGTAAAAAGTTACAAGCATTTGTATGTTGCAAACTTTGATAGGTGTAGGACGTACCGTACAGAAGTTGGGGCCATTTGAAGTTTTATCAGTGTTTGATTTGGGACTCAAGGGTAGCTTAGCTTTGAGCGATAGCTTAAATTGACAAGAGGCTCGAGTACTTTACTGTTACAAAATTTCAAGGTTTTATGACGATCCAGTAAAAAGTAACAAGCAATTGTATGTGGCAAACTTTGATAGGTGTAGGACGTACCGCATAGAAGTTAGGGCCATTTGAAGTTTTGTCATTGTTTGATTTGGGACTCAATGGTAGCATAGCTTTGAGCGATAGCTTAAATTGACAAGAGGCTCGAGTACTTTATTGTTACAAAATTTCAAGATTTTATGACGCTCCAGTAAAAAGTTACAAGCATTTGTATGTTGGAAATTTTAATAGGTGTAGGACGTGCCATATGGAAGCTAGGGCCATTTGAAGATTTATCAGTGTTTGATTTGGGACTCAATGGTAGCATAGCTTTGAGCGATAGCTTAAATTGACAAGAGGCTCGATTACTTTATTGTTACAAAATTTCAAAGTTTTATGACGCTCCAGTAAAAAGTTACAAGCATTTGTATGTTTTAAACTTTGATAGGTATAGGACGTACCTTATAGAAGTTGGGGCCATTTGAAGTTTTATCAGTGTTTGATTTGGGACTCAAGGGTAGCATAGCTTTGAGCGATAGCTTAAATTGACAAGAGGCTCGAGTGGTTTATTGTTACAAAATTTCAAGGTTTTATGACGCTCCAGTAAAAAGTTACAAGCATTTGTATGTTGCAAACTTTGATAGGTGTAGGACGTACGGTATAGAAGTTGGGGCCTTTGAAGTTTTATCAGTGTTTGATTTGGGACTCAAGGGCAGCTTAGCTTTGAGCGATAGCTTAAATTGACAAGAGGTTCGAGTACTTTATTGTTACAAAATTTCAAGGTTTTATGACGCTCCAGTAAAAAGTTACAAGCATTTGTATGTTGGAAACTCTGATAGGTGTAGGTCGTACCGTATAGAAACTAGGGCCATTTAAAGTTTTATCAGTGTTTGATTTAGGACTCAAGGGTGGCATAGCTTTGAGCGATAGCTTAAATTGACAAGAGGCTCGAATACTTTATTGTTACAAAATTTCAAGGTTTTATGGCGCTCCAGTAAAAAGTTACAAGCATTTGTATGTTGCAATCTTTGATAGGTGTAGGACGTACCGTATAGGAGTTAAGGCCATTTGAAGTTTGTCAGTGTTTGATTTGGGACTCAAGGGTAGCATAGCTTTGAGCGATACCTTAAATTGACAAGAGGCTCGAGTACTTTATTGTTACAAAATTTCAAGGTTTTATGACGCTCCAGTAAAAAGTTACAAGCATTTGTATGTTGCAAACTTTGATAGGTGTAGGACATACCGTATAGAAGTTGGGGCCATTTGAAGATTTATCAGTGTTTGATTTGGGACTCAAGGGTAGTATAGCTTTGAGCGATAGCTTAAATTGACAAGAGGCTCGAGTACCTTATTGTTACAAAATTTCAAGGTTTTATGACGCTCCAGTAATAAGTTACAAGCATTTGTATGTTGCAAACTTTGATAGGTGTAGGACGTAAGGTATAGAAGTTAGGGCCATTTGAAGTTTTATCAGTGTTTGATTTGGGATTCAAGGGTAGCATAGCTTTGAGCGATAGCTTAACTTGACAAGAGGCTCGAGTACTTTATTGTTACAAAATTTCAAGGTTTTATGACGCTCCAGTAAAAAGTTACAAGCATTTGTATGTTGCAAACTTTGATAGGTGTAGGACGTACCGTTTAGAAGTTAAGGGCCATTTGAAGTTTTGTCAGTGTTTGACTTGGGACTCAAGGGTAGCATAGCTTTGAACGATAGCTTAAATTGACATGAGGCTCGAGTACTTTATTGTTACAAAATTTCAAGGTTTTATGACGCTCCAGTAAAAAGTTAGAAGCATTTGTATGTTGCAAACTTTGATAGGTGTAGGACGTACCGTATAGAAGTTGAGGCCATTTGAAGTTTTATCAGTGTTTGATTTGGGACTCAAGGGTAGCATAGCTTTGAGCGATAGCTCAAATTGACAAGAGGCTCGAGTACTTTATTGTTACAAAATTTCAAGGTTTTATGACGCTCCAGTAAAAAGTTACATGCATTTGTATGTTGCAAACTTTGATAGGTGTAGGACGTACCGTATAGAAGTTAGGGCCATTTGAAGTTTTATCAGTGTTTGATTTGGGACTCAAGGGTAGCATAGCTTTGAGCGATAGCTCAAATTGACAAGAGGCTCGAGTACTTTATTGTTACAAAATTGCAAGGTTTTATGACGCTCCAGTAAAAAGTTACAAGCATTTGTATGTTGCAAACTTTGATAGGTGTAGGACATACCGTATAGAAGTTAGGGCCATTTGAAGTTTTATCAGTGTTTGATTTGAGACTTAAGGGTAGCATAGCTTTGAGCGATAGCTTAAATTGACAAGAGGCTCGAGTACTTTATTGTTACAAAATTTCAAGGTTTTATGACGCTCCAGTAAAAAGTTACAAGCATTTGTATGTTGGAAACTTTGATAGGTGTAGGACGTACCGTATAGAAGCTAGGGCCATTTGAAGTTTTATCAGTGTTTGATTTGGGACTCAAGGGTAGCATAGCTTTGAGCGATAGCTTAAATTGACAAGAGGCTCGAGTGGTTTATTGTTACAAAATTTCAAGGTTTTATGACGCTCCAGTAAAAAGTTACAAGCATTTGTATGTTGCAAACTTTGATAGGTGTAGGACGTACGGTATGGAAGTTGGGGCCTTTGAAGTTTTATCAGTGTTTGATTTGGGACTCAGGGGCAGCTTAGCTTTGAGCGATAGCTTAAATTGACAAGAGGTTCGAGTACTTTATTGTTACAAAATTTCAAGGTTTTATGACGCTCCAGTAAAAAGTTACAAGCATTTGTATGTTGGAAACTCTGATAGGTGTAGGACGTACCGTATAGAAGCTAGGGCCATTTAAAGTTTTATCAGTGTTTGATTTAGGACTCAAGGGTAGCATAGCTTTGAGCGATAGCTCAAATTGACAAGAGGCTCGAGTACTTTATTGTTACAAAATTTCAAGTTTTTATGACGCTCCAGTAAAAAGTTACACGCATTTATATGTTGCAAACTTTGATAGGTGTAGGACGTACCGTATAGAAGTTAGGGCCATTTGAAGTTTTATCAGTGTTTGATTTGGGACTCAAGGGTAGCATAGTTTTGAGCGATAGCTCAAATTGACAAGAGGCTCGAGTACTTTATTGTTACAAAATTGCAAGGTTTTATGACGCTCCAGTAAAAAGTTACAAGCATTTGTATGTTGCAAACTTTGATAGGTGTAGGACGTACCGTATAGAAGTTAGGGCCATTTGAAGTTTTATCAGTGTTTGATTTGAGACTTAAGGGTAGCATAGCTTTGAGCGATAGCTTAAATTGACAATCGGCTCGAGTACTTTATTGTTACAAAATTTCAAGGTTTTATGACGTTCCAGTAAAAAGTTACAAGCATTTGTATGTTGGAAACTTTGATAGGTGTAGGACGTACCGTATAGAAGCTAGGGCCATTTGAACTTTTATCAGTGTTTGATTTGGGACTCAAGGGTAGCATAGCTTTGAGCGATAGCTTAAATTGACAAGAGGCTCGAGTGGTTTATTGTTACAAAATTTCAAGGTTTTATGACGCTCCAGTAAAAAGTTACAAGCATTTGTATGTTGCAAACTTTGATAGGTGTAGGACGTACGGTATGGAAGTTGCGGCCTTTGAAGTTTTATCAGTGTTTGATTTGGGACTCAAGAGCAGCTTAGCTTTGAGCGATAGCTCAAATTGACAAGAGGCTCGAGTACTTTATTGTTACAAAATTGCAAGGTTTTATGACGCTCCAGTAAAAAGTTACAAGCATTTGTATGTTGCAAACTTTGATAGGTGTAGGACGTACCGTATAGAAGTTAGGGCCATTTGAAGTTTTATCAGTGTTTGATTTGAGACTTAAGGGTAGCATAGCTTTGAGCGATAGCTTAAATTGACAAGAGGCTCGAGTACTTTATTGTTACAAAATTTCAAGGTTTTATGACGCTCCAGTAAAAAGTTACAAGCATTTGTATGTTGGAAACTTTGATAGGTGTAGGACGTACCGTATAGAAGCTAGGGCCATTTGAAGTTTTATCAGTGTTTGATTTGGGACTCAAGGGTAGCATAGCTTTGAGCGATAGCTTAAATTGACAAGAGGCTCGAGTGGTTTATTGTTACAAAATTTCAAGGTTTTATGACGCTCCATTAAAAAGTTACAAGCATTTGTATGTTGCAAACTCTGATAGGTGTAGGACGTACCGTATAGAAGCTAGGGCCATTTGAAGTTTTATCAGTGTTTGATTTGGGACTCAAGGGTAGCATAGCTTTGAGCGATAGCTTAAATTGACAAAAGGCTCGAGTACTTTATTGTTACAAAATTTCAAGGTTTTATGACGCTCCAGTAAAAAGTTACACGCATTTGTATGTTGCAAACTTTGATAGGTGTAGGACGTACCGTATAGAAGCTAGGGCCATTTGAAGTTTGATCAGTGTTTGATTTGGGACTCAACGGTAGCATAGCTTTGAGCGATAGCTTAAATTGACAAGAGGCTCGAGTGGTTTATTGTTACAAAATTTCAAGGTTTTATGACGCTCCAGTAAAAAGTTACAAGCATTTGTATGTTGCAAACTTTGATAGGTGTAGGACGTACGGTATGGAAGTTGGGGCCTTTGAAGTTTTATCAGTGTTTGATTTGGGACTCAAGGGCAGCTTAGCTTTGAGCGATAGCTTAAATTGACAAGAGGTTCGAGTACTTTATTGTTACAAAATTTCAAGGTTTTATGACGCTCCAGTAAAAAGTTACAAGCATTTGTATGTTGGAAACTCTGATAGTTGTAGGACGTACCGTATAGAAGCTAGGGCCATTTAAAGTTTTATCAGTGTTTGATTTAGGACTCAAGGGTAGCATAGCTTTGAGCGATAGCTTAAATTGACAAGAGGCTCGAGTACTTTATTGTTACAAAATTTTAAGGTTTTATGACGCTGCAGTAAAAAGTTACAAGCATTTGTATGTTGCAATCTTTGATAGGTGTAGGACGTACCGTATAGAAGTTAGGGCCATTTGAAGTTTGTCAGTGTTTGATTTGGGACTCAAGGGTAGCATAGCTTTGAGCGATACCTTAAATTGACAAGAGGCTCGAGTACTTTATTGTTACAAAATTTCAAGGTTTTATGACGCTCCAGTAAAAAGTTACAAGCATTTGTATGTTGCAAACTTTGATAGGTGTAGGACTTACCGTATATAAGTTGGGCCCATTTGAAGTTTTATCAGTGTTTGATTTGGGACTCAAGGGTAGCATAGCTTTGAGCGATAGCTCAAATTGACAAGAGGCTCGAGTACTTTATTGTTACAAAATTGCAAGGTTTTATGACGCTCCAGTAAAAAGTTACAAGCATTTGTATGTTGCAATCTTTGATAGGTGTAGGACGTACCGTATAGAAGTTAGGGCCATTTGAAGTTTGTCAGTGTTTGATTTGGGACTCAAGGGTAGCATAGCTTTGAGCGATACCTTAAATTGACAAGAGGCTCGAGTACTTTATTGTTACAAAATTTCAAGGTTTTATGACGCTCCAGTAAAAAGTTACAAGCATTTGTATGTTGCAAACTTTGATAGGTGTAGGACTTACCGTATATAAGTTGGGCCCATTTGAAATTTTATCAGTGTTTGATTTGGGACTCAAGGGTAGCATAGCTTTGAGCGATAGCTCAAATTGACAAGAGGCTCGAGTACTTTATTGTTACAAAATTTCAAGGTTTTATGACGCTCCAGTAAAAAGTTACAAGCAATTGTATGTTGGAAACTTTAATAGCTGTAGGACGTACCGTATAGAAGCTAGGGCCATTTGAAGATTTATCAGTGTTTGATTTGGGACTCAAGGGTAGCATAGCTTTGAGCGATAGCTCAAATTGACAAGAGGCTCGGGTACTTTATTGTTACAAAATTTCAAGTTTTTATGACGCTCCAGTAAAAAGTTACACGCATTTATATGTTGCAAACTTTGATAGGTGTAGGACGTACCGTATAGAAGTTAGGGCCATTTGAAGTTTTATCAGGGTTTGATTTGGGACTCAAGGGTAGCATAGCTTTGAGCGATAGCTCAAATTGACAAGAGGCTCGAGTACTTTATTGTTACAAAATTTCAAGTTTTTATGACGCTCCAGTAAAAAGTTACACGAATTTATATGTTGCAAACTTTGATAGGTGTAGGACTTACCGTATAGAAGTTGGGGCCATTTGAAGTTTTATCAGTGTTTGATTTGGGACTCAAGGGTAGCATAGCTTTGAGCGATAGCTTAAATTGACAAGAGGCTCGAGTACTTTATTGTTACAAAATTTCAAGGTTTTATGACGCTCCAGTAAAAAGTTACACGCATTTGTATGTTGCAAACTTTGATAGGTGTAGGACGTACCGTATAGAAGCTAGGGCCATTTGAAGTTTTATCAGTGTTTGATTTGGGACTCAACGGTAGCATAGCTTTGAGCGATAGCTTAAATTGACAAGAGGCTCGAGTACTTTATTGTTACAAAATTTCAAGGTTTTATGACGCTCCAGTAAAAAGTTACACGCATTTGTATGTTGCAAACTTTGATAGGTGTAGGACGTACCGTATAGAAGCTAGGGCCATTTAAAGTTTTATCAGTGTTTGATTTAGGACTCAAGGGTAGCATAGCTTTGAGCGATAGCTTAAATTGACAAGAGGCTCGAGTACTTTATTGTTACAAAATTTCAAGGTTTTATGACGCTCCAGTAAAAAGTTACACGCATTTGTATGTTGCAAACTTTGATAGGTGTAGGACGTACCGTATAGAAGTTTGGGACATTCGAAGATTTATCAGTGTTTGATTTGGGACTCAAGGGTAGCATAGCTTTGAGCGATAGCTCAAAATGACAAGAGGCTCGAGTACTTTATTGTTACAAAATTTCAAGGTTTTATGACGCTCCACTAAAAAGTAACAAGCAATTGTATGTTGCAAACTTTGATAGGTGTAGGACGTACCGTATAGAAGTTAGGGCCATTTGAAGTTTTGTCAGTGTTTGATTTGGGACTCAAGGGTAGCATAGCTTTGAGCGATAGCTTAAATTGACAAGAGGCTCGAGTACTTTATTGTTACAAAATTTCAAGGTTTTATGACGCTCCAGTAAAAAGTTACAAGCATTTGTATGTTGCAAACTTTGATAGGTGTAGGACTTACCGTATATAAGTTGGGCCCATTTGAAGTTTTATCAGTGTTTGATTTGGGACTCAAGGGTAGCATAGCTTTGAGCGATAGCTCAAATTGAAAAGAGGCTCGAGTACTTTATTGTTACAAAATTTCAAGGTTTTATGACGCTCCAGTAAAAAGTTACAAGCAATTGTATGTTGGAAACTTTAATAGCTGTAGGACGTACCGTATAGAAGCTAGGGCCATTTGAAGATTTATCAGTGTTTGATTTGGGACTCAAGGGTAGCATAGCTTTGAGCGATAGCTCAAATTGACAAGAGGCTCGAGTACTTTATTGTTACAAAATTTCAAGTTTTTATGACGCTCCAGTAAAAAGTTACACGCATTTATATGTTGCAAACTTTGATAGGTGTAGGACGTACCGTATAGAAGTTAGGGCCATTTGAAGTTTTATCAGTGTTTGATTTGGGACTCAAGGGTAGCATAGCTTTGAGCGATAGCTCAAATTGACAAGAGGCTCGAGTACTTTATTGTTACAAAATTGCAAGGTTTTATGACGCTCCAGTAAAAAGTTACAAGCATTTGTATGTTGCAAACTTTGATAGGTGTAGGACGTACCGTATAGAAGTTAGGGCCATTTGAAGTTTTATCAGTGTTTGATTTGAGACTTAAGGGTAGCATAGCTTTGAGCGATAGCTTAAATTGACAATCGGCTCGAGTACTTTATTGTTACAAAATTTCAAGGTTTTATGACGTTCCAGTAAAAAGTTACAAGCATTTGTATGTTGGAAACTTTGATAGGTGTAGGACGTACCGTATAGAAGCTAGGGCCATTTGAAGTTTTATCAGTGTTTGATTTGGGACTCAAGGGTAGCATAGCTTTGAGCGATAGCTTAAATTGACAAGAGGCTCGAGTGGTTTATTGTTACAAAATTTCAAGGTTTTATGACGCTCCAGTAAAAAGTTACAAGCATTTGTATGTTGCAAACTTTGATAGGTGTAGGACGTACGGTATGGAAGTTGCGGCCTTTGAAGTTTTATCAGTGTTTGATTTGGGACTCAAGAGCAGCTTAGCTTTGAGCGATAGCTCAAATTGACAAGAGGCTCGAGTACTTTATTGTTACAAAATTGCAAGGTTTTATGACGCTCCAGTAAAAAGTTACAAGCATTTGTATGTTGCAAACTTTGATAGGTGTAGGACGTACCGTATAGAAGTTAGGGCCATTTGAAGTTTTATCAGTGTTTGATTTGAGACTTAAGGGTAGCATAGCTTTGAGCGATAGCTTAAATTGACAAGAGGCTCGAGTACTTTATTGTTACAAAATTTCAAGGTTTTATGACGCTCCAGTAAAAAGTTACAAGCATTTGTATGTTGGAAACTTTGATAGGTGTAGGACGTACCGTATAGAAGCTAGGGCCATTTGAAGTTTTATCAGTGTTTGATTTGGGACTCAAGGGTAGCATAGCTTTGAGCGATAGCTTAAATTGACAAGAGGCTCGAGTGGTTTATTGTTACAAAGTTTCAAGGTTTTATGACGCTCCATTAAAAAGTTACAAGCATTTGTATGTTGCAAACTCTGATAGGTGTAGGACGTACTGTATAGAAGCTAGGGCCATTTGAAGTTTTATCAGTGTTTGATTTGGGACTCAAGGGTAGCATAGCTTTGAGCGATAGCTTAAATTGACAAAAGGCTCGAGTACTTTATTGTTACAAAATTTCAAGGTTTTATGACGCTCCAGTAAAAAGTTACACGCATTTGTATGTTGCAAACTTTGATAGGTGTAGGACGTACCGTATAGAAGCTAGGGCCATTTGAAGTTTTATCAGTGTTTGATTTGGGACTCAACGGTAGCATAGCTTTGAGCGATAGCTTAAATTGACAAGAGGCTCGAGTGGTTTATTGTTACAAAATTTCAAGGTTTTATGACGCTCCAGTAAAAAGTTACAAGCATTTGTATGTTGCAAACTTTGATAGGTGTAGGACGTACGGTATGGAAGTTGGGGCCTTTGAAGTTTTATCAGTGTTTGATTTGGGACTCAAGGGCAGCTTAGCTTTGAGCGATAGCTTAAATTGACAAGAGGTTCGAGTACTTTATTGTTACAAAATTTCAAGGTTTTATGACGCTCCAGTAAAAAGTTACAAGCATTTGTATGTTGGAAACTCTGATAGGTGTAGGACGTACCGTATAGAAGCTAGGGCCATTTAAAGTTTTATCAGTGTTTGATTTAGGACTCAAGGGTAGCATAGCTTTGAGCGATAGCTTAAATTGACAAGAGGCTCGAGTACTTTATTGTTACAAAATTTTAAGGTTTTATGACGCTGCAGTAAAAAGTTACAAGCATTTGTATGTTGCAATCTTTGATAGGTGTAGGACGTACCGTATAGAAGTTAGGGCCATTTGAAGTTTGTCAGTGTTTGATTTGGGACTCAAGGGTAGCATAGCTTTGAGCGATACCTTAAATTGACAAGAGGCTCGAGTACTTTATTGTTACAAAATTTCAAGGTTTTATGACGCTCCAGTAAAAAGTTACAAGCATTTGTATGTTGCAAACTTTGATAGGTGTAGGACTTACCGTATATAAGTTGGGCCCATTTGAAGTTTTATCAGTGTTTGATTTGGGACTCAAGGGTAGCATAGCTTTGAGCGATAGCTCAAATTGACAAGAGGCTCGAGTACTTTATTGTTACAAAATTGCAAGGTTTTATGACGCTCCAGTAAAAAGTTACAAGCATTTGTATGTTGCAATCTTTGATAGGTGTAGGACGTACCGTATAGAAGTTAGGGCCATTTGAAGTTTGTCAGTGTTTGATTTGGGACTCAAGGGTAGCATAGCTTTGAGCGATACCTTAAATTGACAAGAGGCTCGAGTACTTTATTGTTACAAAATTTCAAGGTTTTATGACGCTCCAGTAAAAAGTTACAAGCATTTGTATGTTGCAAACTTTGATAGGTGTAGGACTTACCGTATATAAGTTGGGCCCATTTGAAGTTTTATCAGTGTTTGATTTGGGACTCAAGGGTAGCATAGCTTTGAGCGATAGCTCAAATTGACAAGAGGCTCGAGTACTTTATTGTTACAAAATTTCAAGGTTTTATGACGCTCCAGTAAAAAGTTACAAGCAATTGTATGTTGGAAACTTTAATAGCTGTAGGACGTACCGTATAGAAGCTAGGGCCATTTGAAGATTTATCAGTGTTTGATTTGGGACTCAAGGGTAGCATAGCTTTGAGCGATAGCTCAAATTGACAAGAGGCTCGAGTACTTTATTGTTACAAAATTTCAAGTTTTTATGACGCTCCAGTAAAAAGTTACACGCATTTATATGTTGCAAACTTTGATAGGTGTAGGACGTACCGTATAGAAGTTAGGGCCATTTGAAGTTTTATCAGGGTTTGATTTGGGACTCAAGGGTAGCATAGCTTTGAGCGATAGCTCAAATTGACAAGAGGCTCGAGTACTTTATTGTTACAAAATTTCAAGTTTTTATGACGCTCCAGTAAAAAGTTACACGCATTTATATGTTGCAAACTTTGATAGGTGTAGGACTTACCGTATAGAAGTTGGGGCCATTTGAAGTTTTATCAGTGTTTGATTTGGGACTCAAGGGTAGCATAGCTTTGAGCGATAGCTTAAATTGACAAGAGGCTCGAGTACTTTATTGTTACAAAATTTCAAGGTTTTATGACGCTCCAGTAAAAAGTTACACGCATTTGTATGTTGCAAACTTTGATAGGTGTAGGACGTACCGTATAGAAGCTAGGGCCATTTGAAGTTTTATCAGTGTTTGATTTGGGACTCAACGGTAGCATAGCTTTGAGCGATAGCTTAAATTGACAAGAGGCTCGAGTACTTTATTGTTACAAAATTTCAAGGTTTTATGACGCTCCAGTAAAAAGTTAAACGCATTTGTATGTTGCAAACTTTGATAGGTGTAGGACGTACCGTATAGAAGCTAGGGCCATTTAAAGTTTTATCAGTGTTTGATTTAGGACTCAAGGGTAGCATAGCTTTGAGCGATAGCTTAAATTGACAAGAGGCTCGAGTACTTTATTGTTACAAAATTTCAAGGTTTTATGACGCTCCAGTAAAAAGTTACACGCATTTGTATGTTGCAAACTTTGATAGGTGTAGGACGTACCGTATAGAAGTTTGGGACATTCGAAGATTTATCAGTGTTTGATTTGGGACTCAAGGGTAGCATAGCTTTGAGCGATAGCTCAAAATGACAAGAGGCTCGAGTACTTTATTGTTACAAAATTTCAAGGTTTTATGACGCTCCACTAAAAAGTAACAAGCAATTGTATGTTGCAAACTTTGATAGGTGTAGGACGTACCGTATAGAAGTTAGGGCCATTTGAAGTTTTGTCAGTGTTTGATTTGGGACTCAAGGGTAGCATAGCTTTGAGCGATAGCTTAAATTGACAAGAGGCTCGAGTACTTTATTGTTACAAAATTTCAAGGTTTTATGACGCTCCAGTAAAAAGTTACAAGCATTTGTATGTTGCAAACTTTGATAGGTGTAGGACGTACCATATATAAGTTGGGCCCATTTGAAGTTTTATCAGTGTTTGATTTGGGACTCAAGGGTAGCATAGCTTTGAGCGATAGCTCAAATTGACAAGAGGCTCGAGTACTTTATTGTTACAAAATTTCCAGTTTTTATGACGCTCCAGTAAAAAGTTACACGCATTTATATGTTGCAAACTTTGATAGGTGTAGGACTTACCGTATAGAAGTTGGGGCCATTTGAAGTTTTATCAGTGTTTGATTTGGGACTCAAGGGTAGCATAGCTTTGAGCGATAGCTTAAATTGACAAAAGGCTCGAGTACTTTATTGTTACAAAATTTCAAGGTTTTATGACGCTCCAGTAAAAAGTTACACGCATTTGTATGTTGCAAACTTTGATAGGTGTAGGACGTACCGTATAGAAGCTAGGGCCATTTGAGTTTTATCAGTGTTTGATTTGGGACTCAACGGTAGCATAGCTTTGAGCGATAGCTTAAATTGACAAGAGGCTCGAGTGGTTTATTGTTACAAAATTTCAAGGTTTTATGACGCTCCAGTAAAAAGTTACAAGCATTTGTATGTTGCAAACTTTGATAGGTGTAGGACGTACGGTATGGAAGTTGGGGCCTTTGAAGTTTTATCAGTGTTTGATTTGGGACTCAAGGGCAGCTTAGCTTTGAGCGATAGCTTAAATTGACAAGAGGTTCGAGTACTTTATTGTTACAAAATTTCAAGGTTTTATGACGCTCCAGTAAAAAGTTACAAGCATTTGTATGTTGGAAACTCTGATAGGTGTAGGACGTACCGTATAGAAGCTAGGGCCATTTAAAGATTTATCAGTGTTTGATTTAGGACTCAAGGGTAGCATAGCTTTGAGCGATAGCTTAAATTGACAAGAGGCTCGAGTACTTTATTGTTACAAAATTTTAAGGTTTTATGACGCTGCAGTAAAAAGTTACAAGCATTTGTATGTTGCAATCTTTGATAGGTGTAGGACGTACCGTATAGAAGTTAGAGCCATTTGAAGTTTGTCAGTGTTTGATTTGGGACTCAAGGGTAGCATAGCTTTGAGCGATACCTTAAATTGACAAGAGGCTCGAGTACTTTATTGTTACAAAATTTCAAGGTTTTATGACGCTCCAGTAAAAAGTTACAAGCATTTGTATGTTGCAAACTTTGATAGGTGTAGGACTTACCGTATATAAGTTGGGCCCATTTGAAGTTTTATCAGTGTTTGATTTGGGACTCAAGGGTAGCATAGCTTTGAGCGATAGCTCAAATTGACAAGAGGCTCGAGTACTTTATTGTTACAAAATTGCAAGGTTTTGTGACGCTCCAGTAAAAAGTTACAAGCATTTGTATGTTGCAATCTTTGATAGGTGTAGGACGTACCGTATAGAAGTTAGGGCCATTTGAAGTTTGTCAGTGTTTGATTTGGGACTCAAGGGTAGCATAGCTTTGAGCGATACCTTAAATTGACAAGAGGCTCGAGTACTTTATTGTTACAAAATTTCAAGGTTTTATGACGCTCCAGTAAAAAGTTACAAGCATTTGTATGTTGCAAACTTTGATAGGTGTAGGACTTACCGTATATAAGTTGGGCCCATTTGAAGTTTTATCAGTGTTTGATTTGGGACTCAAGGGTAGCATAGCTTTGAGCGATAGCTCAAATTGACAAGAGGCTCGAGTACTTTATTGTTACAAAATTTCAAGGTTTTATGACGCTCCAGTAAAAAGTTACAAGCAATTGTATGTTGGAAACTTTAATAGCTGTAGGACGTACCGTATAGAAGCTAGGGCCATTTGAAGATTTATCAGTGTTTGATTTGGGACTCAAGGGTAGCATAGCTTTGAGCGATAGCTCAAATTGACAAGAGGCTCGAGTACTTTATTGTTACAAAATTTCAAGTTTTTATGACGCTCCAGTAAAAAGTTACACGCATTTATATGTTGCAAACTTTGATAGGTGTAGGACGTACCGTATAGAAGTTAGGGCCATTTGAAGTTTTATCAGGGTTTGATTTGGGACTCAAGGGTAGCATAGCTTTGAGCGATAGCTCAAATTGACAAGAGGCTCGAGTACTTTATTGTTACAAAATTTCAAGTTTTTATGACGCTCCAGTAAAAAGTTACAAGCATTTGTATGTTGCAAACTTTGATAGGTGTAGGACTTACCGTATATAAGTTGGGCCCATTTGAAGTTTTATCAGTGTTTGATTTGGGACTCAAGGGTAGCATAGCTTTGAGCGATAGCTCAAATTGACAAGAGGCTCGAGTACTTTATTGTTACAAAATTTCAAGGTTTTATGACGCTCCAGTAAAAAGTTACAAGCAATTGTATGTTGGAAACTTTGATAGGTGTAGGACTTACCGTATAGAAGCTAGGGCCATTTGAAGTTTTATCAGTGTTTGATTTGGGACTCAAGGGTAGCATAGCTTTGAGCGATAGCTTAAATTGACAAGAGGCTCGAGTGGTTTATTGTTACAAAATTTCAAGGTTTTATGACGCTCCATTAAAAAGTTACAAGCATTTGTATGTTGCAAACTCTGATAGGTGTAGGACGTACCGTATAGAAGCTAGGGCCATTTAAAGTTTTATCAGTGTTTGATTTAGGACTCAAGGGTAGCATAGCTTTGAGCGATAGCTTAAATTGACAAGAGGCTCGAGTACTTTATTGTTAAAAAATTTCAAGGTTTTATGACGCTCCAGTAAAAAGTTACACGCATTTGTATGTTGCAAACTTTGATAGGTGTAGGACGTTCCGTATAGAAGTTTGGGACATTCGAAGATTTATCAGTGTTTGATTTGGGACTCAAGGATAGCATAGCTTTGAGCGATAGCTCAAAATGACAAGAGGCTCGAGTACTTTATTGTTACAAAATTTCAAGGTTTTATGACGCTCCACTAAAAAGTAACAAGCAATTGTATGTTGCAAACTTTGATAGGTGTAGGACGTACCGTATAGAAGTTAGGGCCATTTGAAGTTTTGTCAGGGTTTGATTTGGGACTCAAGGGTAGCATAGCTTTGAGCGATAGCTCAAATTGACAAGAGGCTCGAGTACTTTATTGTTACAAAATTTCAAGTTTTTATGACGCTCCAGTAAAAAGTTACACGCATTTATATGTTGCAAACTTTGATAGGTGTAGGACTTACCGTATAGAAGTTGGGGCCATTTGAAGTTTTATCAGTGTTTGATTTGGGACTCAAGGGTAGCATAGCTTTGAGCGATAGCTTAAATTGACAAAAGGCTCGAGTACTTTATTGTTACAAAATTTCAAGGTTTTATGACGCTCCAGTAAAAAGTTACACGCATTTGTATGTTGCAAACTTTGATAGGTGTAGGACGTACCGTATAGAAGCTAGGGCCATTTGAAGTTTTATCAGTGTTTGATTTGGGACTCAACGGTAGCATAGCTTTGAGCGATAGCTTAAATTGACAAGAGGCTCGAGTGGTTTATTGTTACAAAATTTCAAGGTTTTATGACGCTCCAGTAAAAAGTTACAAGCATTTGTATGTTGCAAACTTTGATAGGTGTAGGACGTACGGTATGGAAGTTGGGGCCTTTGAAGTTTTATCAGTGTTTGATTTGGGACTCAAGGGCAGCTTAGCTTTGAGCGATAGCTTAAATTGACAAGAGGTTCGAGTACTTTATTGTTACAAAATTTCAAGGTTTTATGACGCTCCAGTAAAAAGTTACAAGCATTTGTATGTTGGAAACTCTGATAGGTGTAGGACGTACCGTATAGAAGCTAGGGCCATTTAAAGTTTTATCAGTGTTTGATTTAGGACTCAAGGGTAGCATAGCTTTGAGCGATAGCTTAAATTGACAAGAGGCTCGAGTACTTTATTGTTACAAAATTTTAAGGTTTTATGACGCTGCAGTAAAAAGTTACAAGCATTTGTATGTTGCAATATTTGATAGGTGTAGGACGTACCGTATAGAAGTTAGGGCCATTTGAAGTTTGTCAGTGTTTGATTTGGGACTCAAGGGCAGCATAGCTTTGAGCGATACCTTAAATTGACAAGAGGCTCGAGTACTTTATTGTTACAAAATTTCAAGGTTTTATGACGCTCCAGTAAAAAGTTACAAGCATTTGTATGTTGCAAACTTTGATAGGTGTAGGACTTACCGTATATAAGTTGGGCCCATTTGAAGTTTTATCAGTGTTTGATTTGGGACTCAAGGGTAGCATAGCTTTGAGCGATAGCTCAAATTGACAAGAGGCTCGAGTACTTTATTGTTACAAAATTGCAAGGTTTTATGACGCTCCAGTAAAAAGTTACAAGCATTTGTATGTTGCAAACTTTGATAGGTGTAGGACGTACCGTATAGAAGTTAGGGCCATTTGAAGTTTGTCAGTGTTTGATTTGGGACTCAAGGGTAGCATAGCTTTGAGCGATACCTTAAATTGACAAGAGGCTCGAGTACTTTATTGTTACAAAATTTCAAGGTTTTATGACGCTCCAGTAAAAAGTTACAAGCATTTGTATGTTGCAAACTTTGATAGGTGTAGGACTTACCGTATAGAAGTTGGGGCCATTTGAAGTTTTATCAGTGTTTGATTTGGGACTCAAGGGTAGCATAGCTTTGAGCGATAGCTTAAATTGACAAGAGGCTCGAGTTGTTTATTGTTACAAAATTTCAAGGTTTTATGACGCTCCAGTAAAAAGTTACAAGCATTTGTATGTTGCAAACTTTGATAGGTGTAGGACGTACGGTATGGAAGTTGGGGCCTTTGAAGTTTTATCAGTGTTTGATTTGGGACTCAAGGGCAGCTTAGCTTTGAGCGATAGCTTAAATTGACAAGAGGTTCGAGTACTTTATTGTTACAAAATTTCAAGGTTTTATGACGCTCCAGTAAAAAGTTACAAGCATTTGTATGTTGGAAACTCTGATAGGTGTAGGACGTACCGTATAGAAGCTAGGGCCATTTAAAGTTTTATCAGTGTTTGATTTAGGACTCAAGGGTAGCATAGCTTTGAGCGATAGCTTAAATTGACAAGAGGCTCGAGTACTTTATTGTTACAAAATTTTAAGGTTTTATGACGCTGCAGTAAAAAGTTACAAGCATTTGTATGTTGCAATATTTGATAGGTGTAGGACGTACCGTATAGAAGTTAGGGCCATTTGAAGTTTGTCAGTGTTTGATTTGGGACTCAAGGGCAGCATAGCTTTGAGCGATACCTTAAATTGACAAGAGGCTCGAGTACTTTATTGTTACAAAATTTCAAGGTTTTATGACGCTCCAGTAAAAAGTTACAAGCATTTGTATGTTGCAAACTTTGATAGGTGTAGGACTTACCGTATATAAGTTGGGCCCATTTGAAGTTTTATCAGTGTTTGATTTGGGACTCAAGGGTAGCATAGCTTTGAGCGATAGCTCAAATTGACAAGAGGCTCGAGTACTTTATTGTTACAAAATTGCAAGGTTTTATGACGCTCCAGTAAAAAGTTACAAGCATTTGTATGTTGCAAACTTTGATAGGTGTAGGACGTACCGTATAGAAGTTAGGGCCATTTGAAGTTTGTCAGTGTTTGATTTGGGACTCAAGGGTAGCATAGCTTTGAGCGATACCTTAAATTGACAAGAGGCTCGAGTACTTTATTGTTACAAAATTTCAAGGTTTTATGACGCTCCAGTAAAAAGTTACAAGCATTTGTATGTTGCAAACTTTGATAGGTGTAGGACTTACCGTATAGAAGTTGGGGCCATTTGAAGTTTTATCAGTGTTTGATTTGGGACTCAAGGGTAGCATAGCTTTGAGCGATAGCTTAAATTGACAAGAGGCTCGAGTGGTTTATTGTTACAAAATTTCAAGGTTTTATGACGCTCCAGTAAAAAGTTACAAGCATTTGTATGTTGCAAACTTTGATAGGTGTAGGACGTACGGTATGGAAGTTGGGGCCTTTGAAGTT
The DNA here is from genome assembly GCA_920105625.2 of Clusia tigrina. Lineage (NCBI taxonomy): Eukaryota > Metazoa > Arthropoda > Insecta > Diptera > Clusiidae > Clusia > Clusia tigrina. The sequence continues at coordinate 104,097,399 of OV050033.1, read as the reverse complement.
TTATCAGTGTTTGATTTGGGACTCAAGGGCAGCTTAGCTTTGAGCGATAGCTTAAATTGACAAGAGGTTCGAGTACTTTATTGTTACAAAATTTCAAGGTTTTATGACGCTCCAGTAAAAAGTTACAAGCATTTGTATGTTGGAAACTCTGATAGGTGTAGGACGTACCGTATAGAAGCTAGGGCCATTTAAAGTTTTATCAGTGTTTGATTTAGGACTCAAGGGTAGCATAGCTTTGAGCGATAGCTTAAATTGACAAGAGGCTCGAGTACTTTATTGTTACAAAATTTTAAGGTTTTATGACGCTGCAGTAAAAAGTTACAAGCATTTGTATGTTGCAATCTTTGATAGGTGTAGGACGTACCGTATAGAAGTTAGGGCCATTTGAAGTTTGTCAGTGTTTGATTTGGGACTCAAGGGCAGCATAGCTTTGAGCGATACCTTAAATTGACAAGAGGCTCGAGTACTTTATTGTTACAAAATTTCAAGATTTTATGACGCTCCAGTAAAAAGTTACAAGCATTTGTATGTTGCAAACTTTGATAGGTGTAGGACTTACCGTATATAAGTTGGGCCCATTTGAAGTTTTATCAGTGTTTGATTTGGGACTCAAGGGTAGCATAGCTTTGAGCGATAGCTCAAATTGACAAGAGGCTCGAGTACTTTATTGTTACAAAATTGCAAGGTTTTATGACGCTCCAGTAAAAAGTTACAAGCATTTGTATGTTGCAAACTTTGATAGGTGTAGGACGTACCGTATAGAAGTTAGGGCCATTTGAAGTTTGTCAGTGTTTGATTTGGGACTCAAGGGTAGCATAGCTTTGAGCGATACCTTAAATTGACAAGAGGCTCGAGTACTTTATTGTTACAAAATTTCAAGGTTTTATGACGCTCCAGTAAAAAGTTACAAGCATTTGTATGTTGCAAACTTTGATAGGTGTAGGACTTACCGTATAGAAGTTGGGGCCATTTGAAGTTTTATCAGTGTTTGATTTGGGACTCAAGGGTAGCATAGCTTTGAGCGATAGCTTAAATTGACAAAAGGCTCGAGTACTTTATTGTTACAAAATTTCAAGGTATTATGACGCTCCAGTAAAAAGTTACACGCATTTGTATGTTGCAAACTTTGATAGGTGTAGGACGTACCGTATAGAAGTTTGGGACATTCGAAGATTTATCAGTGTTTGATTTGGGACTCAAGGGTAGCATAGCTTTGAGCGATAGCTCAAATTGACAAGAGGCTCGAGTACTTTATTGTTACAAAATTTCAAGGTTTTATGACGCTCCACTAAAAAGTAACAAGCAATTGTATGTTGCAAACTTTGATAGGTGTAGGACGTACCGTATAGAAGTTGCGGCCATTTGAAGTTTTATCAGTGTTTGATTTGGGACTCAAGGGTAGCATAGCTTTGAGCGATAGCTTAAATTGACAAAAGGCTCGAGTACTTTATTGTTACAAAATTTCAAGGTTTTATGACGCTCCAGTAAAAAGTTACAAGCAATTGTATGTTGGAAACTTTAATAGCTGTAGGACGTACCGTATAGAAGCTAGGGCCATTTGAAGATTTATCAGTGTTTGATTTGGGACTCAAGGGTAGCATAGCTTTGAGCGATAGCTCAAATTGACAAGAGGCTCGAGTACTTTATTGTTACAAAATTTCAAGTTTTTATGATGCTCCAGTAAAAAGTTACACGCATTTATATGTTGCAAACTTTGATAGGTGTAGGACGTACCGTATAGAAGTTAGGGCCATTTGAAGTTTTATCAGTGTTTGATTTGAGATTTAAGGGTAGCATAGCTTTGAGTGATAGCTTAAATTGACAATAGGCTCGAGTACTTTATTGTTACAAAATTTCAAGGTTTTATGACGTTCCAGTAAAAAGTTTCAAGCATTTGTATGTTGGAAACTTTGATAGGTGTAGGACGTACCGTATAGAAGCTAGGGCCATTTGAAGTTTTATCAGTGTTTGATTTGGGACTCAAGGGTAGCATAGCTTTGAGCGATAGCTTAAATTGACAAGAGGCTCGAGTGGTTTATTGTTACAAAATTTCAAGGTTTTATGACGCTCCATTAAAAAGTTACAAGCATTTGTATGTTGCAAACTTTGATAGGTGTAGGACGTACGGTATGGAAGTTGGGGCCTTTGAAGTTTTATCAGTGTTTGATTTGGGACTCAAGAGCTGCTTAGCTTTGAGCGATAGCTTAAATTGACAAGAGGTTCGAGTACTTTATTGTTATAAAATTTCAAGGTTTTATGACGCTCCAGTAAAAAGTTACAAGCATTTGTATGTTGGAAACTCTGATAGGTGTAGGACGTACCGTATAGAAGCTAGGGCCATTTAAAGTTTTATCAGTGTTTGATTTAGGATTCAAGGGTAGCATAGCTTTGAGCGATAGCTTAAATTGACAAGAGGCTCGAGTACTTTATTGTTACAAAATTTCAAGGTTTTATGACGCTCCAGTAAAAAGTTACACGCATTTGTATGTTGCAAACTTTGATAGGTGTAGGACGTACCGTATAGAAGTTAGGGCCATTTGAAGTTTTGTCAGTGTTTGATTTGGAACTCAAAGGTAGCATAGCTTTGAGCGATAGCTTAAATTGACAAGAGGCTCGAGTACTTTATTGTTACAAAATTTCAAGGTTTTATGACGCTCCAGTAAAAAGTTACAAGCATTTGTATGTTGCAAACTATGATAGGTGTAGGACGTACCGTATAGAAGTTGGGGCCATTTGAAGATTTATCAGTGTTTGATTTGAGACTTAAGGGTAGCATAGCTTTGAGCGATAGCTTAAATTGACAAGAGGCTCGAGTACTTTATTGTTACAAAATTTCAAGGTTTTATGACGTTCCAGTAAAAAGTTTCAAGCATTTGTATGTTGGAAACTTTGATAGGTGTAGGACGTACCGTATATAAGCTAGGGCCATTTGAAGTTTTATCAGTGTTTGATTTGGGACTCAAGGGTAGCATAGCTTTGAGCGATAGCTTAAATTGACAAGAGGCTCGAGTGGTTTATTGTTACAAAATTTCAAGGTTTTATGACGCTCCATTAAAAAGTTACAAGCATTTGTATGTTGCAAACTTTGATAGGTGTAGGACGTACGGTATGGAAGTTGGGGCCTTTGAAGTTTTATCAGTGTTTGATTTGGGACTCAAGAGCAGCTTAGCTTTGAGCGATAGCTTAAATTGACAAGAGGTTCGAGTACTTTATTGTTATAAAATTTCAAGGTTTTATGACGCTCCAGTAAAAAGTTACAAGCATTTGTATGTTGGAAACTCTGATAGGTGTAGGACGTACCGTATAGAAGCTAGGGCCATTTAAAGTTTTATCAGTGTTTGATTTAGGATTCAAGGGTAGCATAGCTTTGAGCGATAGCTTAAATTGACAAGAGGCTCGAGTACTTTATTGTTACAAAATTTCAAGGTTTTATGACGCTCCAGTAAAAAGTTACACGCATTTGTATGTTGCAAACTTTGATAGGTGTAGGACGTACCGTATAGAAGTTAGGGCCATTTGAAGTTTTGTCAGTGTTTGATTTGGAACTCAAGGGTAGCATAGCTTTGAGCGATAGCTTAAATTGACAAGAGGCTCGAGTACTTTATTGTTACAAAATTTCAAGGTTTTATGACGCTCCAGTAAAAAGTTACAAGCATTTGTATGTTGCAAACTTTGATAGGTGTAGGACGTACCGTATAGAAGTTGGGGCCATTTGAAGATTTATCAGTGTTTGATTTTGGACTCAAGGGTAGCATAGCTTTGAGCGATAGCTTAAATTGACAAGAGGCTCGAGTACCTTATTGTTACAAAATTTCAAGGTTTTATGACGCTCCAGTAATAAGTTACAAGCATTTGTATGTTGCAAACTTTGATAGGTGTAGGACGTACCGTATAGAAGTAAGGGCCGTTTGAAGTTTTATCAGTTTTTGATTTGGGATTCAAGGGTAGCATAGCTTTGAGCGATAGCTTAAATTGACAAGAGGCTCGAGTACTTTATTGTTACAAAATTTCAAGGTTTTATGACGCTCCAGTAAAAAGTAACAAGCATTTATATGTTGCAAACTTTGATAGGTGTAGGACGTACCGTATAGAAGTTAGGGCCATTTGAAGTTTTGTCAGTGTTTGATTTGGAACTCAAGGGTAGCATAGCTTTGAGCGATAGCTTAAATTGACAAGAGGCTCGAGTACTTTATTGTTACAAAATTTCAAGGTTTTATGACGCTCCAGTAAAAAGTTACAAGCATTTGTATGTTGCAAACTTTGATAGGTGTAGGACTTACCGTATAGAAGTTGGGGCCATTTGAAGTTTTATCAGTGTTTGATTTTGGACTCAAGGGTAGCATAGCTTTGAGCGATAGCTCAAATTGACAGGAGGCTCGAGTACTTTATTATTACAAAATTTCAAGGTTTTATGACGCTCCAGTAAAAAGTTACAAGCATTAGTATGTTGGAAACTTTAATAGGTGTAGGACGTACCGTATAGAAGCTAGGGCCATTTGAAGTTTTATCCGTGTTTGATTTGGGACTCAAGGGTAGCATAGCTTTGAGCGATAGCTTAAATTGACAAAAGGCTCGAGTACTTTATTGTTACAAAATTTCAAGGTTTTATGACGCTCCAGTAAAAAGTTACAAGCAATTGTATGTTGGAAACTTTAATAGCTGTAGGACGTACCGTATAGAAGTTAGGGCCATTTGAAGTTTTATCAGTGTTTTATTTGGGACGCAAGGGTAGCATAGCTTTGAGCGATAGCTCAAATTGACAAGAGGCTCGAGTACTTTATTGTTACAAAATTGCAAGGTTTTATGACGCTCTAGTAAAAAGTTACAAGCATTTGTATGTTGCAAACTTTGATAGGTGTAGGACGTACCGTATAGAAGTTAGGGCCATTTGAAGTTTTATCAGTGTTTGATTTGAGACTTAAGGGTAGCATAGCTTTGAGCGATAGCTTAAATTGACAAGAGGCTCGACTACTTTATTGTTACAAAATTTCAAGGTTTTATGACGCTCCCGTAAAAAGTTACAAGCATTTGTATGTTGGAAACTTTGATAGGTGTAGGACGTACCGTATAGAAGCTAGGGCCATTTGAAGTTTTATCAGTGTTTGATTTGGGACTCAAGGGTAGCATAGCTATGAGCGATAGCTTAAATTGACAAGAGGCTCGAGTGGTTTATTGTTACAAAATTTCAAGGTTTTATGACGCTCCAGTAAAAAGTTACAAGCATTTGTATGTTGCAAACTTTGATAGGTGTAGGACGTACGGTATGGAAGTTGGGGCCTTTGAAGTTTTATCAGTGTTTGATTTGGGACTCAAGGGCAGCTTAGCTTTGAGCGATAGCTTAAATTGACAAGAGGTTCGAGTACTTTATTGTTACAAAATTTCAAGGTTTTATGACGCTCCAGTAAAAAGTTACAAGCATTTGTATGTTGGAAACTCTGATAGGTGTAGGACGTACCGTACAGAAGCTAGGGCCATTTAAAGTTTTATCAGTGTTTGATTTAGGACTCAAGGGTATCATAGCTTTGAGCGATAGCTTAAATTGACAAAAGGCTCGAGTACTTTATTGTTACAAAATTTCAAGGTTTTATGACGCTCCAGTAAAAAGTTACACGCATTTGTATGTTGCAAACTTTGATAGGTGTAGAACGTACCGTATAGAAGTTTGGGACATTCGAAGATTTATCAGTGTTTGATTTGGGACTCAAGGGTAGCATAGCTTTGAGCGATAGCTCAAATTGACAAGAGGCTCGAGTACTTTATTGTTACAAAATTTCAAGGTTTTATGACGCTCCACTAAAAAGTAACAAGCAATTGTATGTTGCAAACTTTGATAGGTGTAGGACGTACCGTATAGAAGTTAGGGCCATTTGAACTTTTGTCAGTGTTTGATTTGGGACTCAATGGTAGCATAGCTTTGAGCGATAGCTTAAATTGACAAGAGGCTCGAGTACTTTATTGTTACAAAATTTCAAGGTTTTATGACGCTCCAGTAAAAAGTTACAAGCATTTGTATGTTGCAAACTTTGATAGGTGTAGGACGTACCGTATATAAGTTGGGCCCATTTGAAGTTTTATCAGTGTTTGATTTGGGACTCAAGGGTAGCATAGCTTTGAGCGATAGCTCAAATTGACAAGAGGCTCGAGTACTTTATTGTTACAAAATTTCAAGGTTTTATGACACTCCAGTAAAAAGTTACAAGCAATTGTATGTTGGAAACTTTAATAGCTGTAGGACGTACCGTATAGAAGCTAGGGCCATTTGAAGATTTATCAGTGTTTGATTTGGGACTCAAGGGTAGCATAGGTTTGAGCGATAGCTCAAATTGACAAGAGGCTCGAGTACTTTATTGTTACAAAATTTCAAGTTTTTATGACGCTCCAGTAAAAAGTTACACGCATTTATATGTTGCAAACTTTGATAGGTGTAGGACGTACCGTATAGAAGTTAGGGCCATTTGAAGTTTTATCAGTGTTTGATTTGGGACTCAAGGGTAGCATAGCTTTGAGCGATAGCTCAAATTGACAAGAGGCTCGAGTACTTTATTGTTACAAAATTGCAAGGTTTTATGACGCTCCAGTAAAAAGTTACAAGCATTTGTATGTTGCAAACTTTGATAGGTGTAGGACGTACCGTATAGAAGTTAGGGCCATTTGAAGTTTTATCAGTGTTTGATTTGAGATTTAAGGGTAGCATAGCTTTGAGCGATAGCTTAAATTGGCAAGAGGCTCGAGTACTTTATTGTTACAAAATTTCAAGGTTTTATGACGTTCCAGTAAAAAGTTACAAGCATTTGTATGTTGGAAACTTTGATAGGTGTAGGACGTACCGTATAGAAGCTAGGGCCATTTGAAGTTTTATCAGTGTTTGATTTGGGACTCAAGGGTAGCATAGCTTTGAGCGATAGCTTAAATTGACAAGAGGCTCGAGTGGTTTATTGTTACAAAATTTCAAGGTTTTATGACGCTCCAGTAAAAAGTTACAAGCATTTGTATGTTGCAAACTTTGATAGGTGTAGGACGTACGGTATGTAAGTTGGGGCCTTTGAAGTTTTATCAGTGTTTGATTTGGGACTCAAGAGCAGCTTAGCTTTGAGCGATAGCTCAAATTGACAAGAGGCTCGAGTACTTTATTGTTACAAAATTGCAAGGTTTTATGACGCTCCAGTAAAAAGTTACAAGCATTTGTATGTTGCAACTTTGATAGGTGTAGGACGTACCGTATAGAAGTTAGGGCCATTTGAAGTTTTATCAGTGTTTGATTTGAGACTTAAGGGTAGCATAGTTTTCAGCAATAGCTTAAATTGACAAGAGGCTCGAGTACTTTATTGTTACAAAATTTCAAGGTTTTATGACGCTCCAGTAAAAAGTTACAAGCATTTGTATGTTGGAAACTTTGATAGGTGTAGGACGTACCGTATAGAAGCTAGGGCCATTTGAAGTTTTATCAGTGTTTGATTTGGGACTCAAGGGTAGCATAGCTTTGAGCGATAGCTTAAATTGACAAGAGGCTCGAGTGGTTTATTGTTACAAAATTTCAAGGTTTTATGACGCTCCATTAAAAAGTTACAAGCATTAGTATGTTGCAAACTTTGATAGGTGTAGGACGTACGGTATGGAAGTTGGGGCCTTTGAAGTTTTATCAGTGTTTGATTTGGGACTCAAGAGCAGCTTAGCTTTGAGCGATAGCTTAAATTGACAAGAGGTTCGAGTACTTTATTGTTATAAAATTTCAAGGTTTTATGACGCTCCAGTAAAAAGTTACAAGCATTTGTATGTTGGAAACTCTAATAGGTGTAGGACGTACCGTATAGAAGCTAGGGCCATTTAAAGTTTTATCAGTGTTTGATTTAGGATTCAAGGGTAGCATAGCTTTGAGCGATAGCTTAAATTGACAAGAGGCTCGAGTACTTTATTGTTACAAAATTTCAAGGTTTTATGACGCTCCAGTAAAAAGTTACAAGCATTTGTATGTTGCAAACTTTGATAGGTGTAGGACGTACCGTATAGAAGTTAGGGCCATTTGAAGTTTTGTCAGTGTTTGATTTGGAACTCAAGGGTAGCATAGCTTTGAGCGATAGCTTAAATTGACAAGAGGCTCGAGTACTTTATTGTTACAAAATTTCAAGGTTTTATGACGCTCCAGTAAAAAGTTACAAGCATTTGTATGTTGCAAACTTTGATAGGTGTAGGACGTACCGTATAGAAGTTGGGGCCATTTGAAGATTTATCAGTGTTTGATTTTGGACTCAAGGGTAGCATAGCTTTGAGCGATAGCTTAAATTGACAAGAGGCTCGAGTACCTTATTGTTACAAAATTTCAAGGTTTTATGACGCTCCAGTAATAAGTTACAAGCATTTGTATGTTGCAAACTTTGATAGGTGTAGGACGTACCGTATAGGAGTAAGGGCCGTTTGAAGTTTTATCAGTTTTTGATTTGGGATTCAAGGGTAGCATAGCTTTGAGCGATAGCTTAAATTGACAAGAGGCTCGAGTACTTTATTGTTACAAAATTTCAAGGTTTTATGACGCTCCAGTAAAAAGTAACAAGCATTTATATGTTGCAAACTTTGATAGGTGTAGGACGTACCGTATAGAAGTTAGGGCCATTTGAAGTTTTGTCAGTGTTTGATTTGGAACTCAAGGGTAGCATAGCTTTGAGCGATAGCTTAAATTGACAAGAGGCTCGAGTACTTTATTGTTACAAAATTTCAAGGTTTTATGACGCTCCAGTAAAAAGTTACAAGCATTTGTATGTTGCAAACTTTGATAGGTGTAGGACTTACCGTATAGAAGTTGGGGCCATTTGAAGTTTTATCAGTGTTTGATTTTGGACTCAAGGGTAGCATAGCTTTGAGCGATAGCTCAAATTGACAGGAGGCTCGAGTACTTTATTGTTACAAAATTTTAAGGTTTTATGACGCTCCAGTAAAAAGTTACAAGCATTAGTATGTTGGAAACTTTAATAGGTGTAGGACGTACCGTATAGAAGCTAGGGCCATTTGAAGTTTTATCCGTGTTTGATTTGGGACTCAAGGGTAGCATAGCTTTGAGCGATAGCTTAAATTGACAAAAGGCTCGAGTACTTTATTGTTACAAAATTTCAAGGTTTTATGACGCTCCAGTAAAAAGTTACAAGCAATTGTATGTTGGAAACTTTAATAGCTGTAGGACGTACCGTATAGAAGCTAGGGCCATTTGAAGATTTATCAGTGTTTGATTTGGGACTCAAGGGTAGCATAGCTTTGAGCGATAGCTCAAATTGACAAGAGGCTCGAGTACTTTATTGTTACAAAATTTCAAGGTTTTATGACGCTCCAGTAAAAAGTTACACGCATTTGTATGTTGCAAACTTTGATAGGTGTAGGACGTACCGTATAGAAGTTAGGGCCATTTGAAGTTTTATCAGTGTTTTATTTGGGACGCAAGGGTAGCATAGCTTTGAGCGATAGCTCAAATTGACAAGAGGCTCGAGTACTTTATTGTTACAAAATTTCAAGGTTTTATGACGCTCCAGTAAAAAGTTACAAGCATTTGTATGTTGCAAACTTTGATAGGTGTAGGACGTACGGTATGGAAGTTGGGGCCTTTGAAGTTTTATCAGTGTTTGATTTGGGACTCAAGGGCAGCTTAGCTTTGAGCGATAGCTTAAATTGACAAGAGGTTCGAGTACTTTATTGTTACAAAATTTCAAGGTTTTATGACGCTCCAGTAAAAAGTTACAAGCATTTGTATGTTGGAAACTCTGATAGGTGTAGGACGTACCGTATAGAAGCTAGGGCCATTTAAAGTTTTATCAGTGTTTGATTTAGGACTCAAGGGTATCATAGCTTTGAGCGATAGCTTAAATTGACAAGAGGCTCGAGTACTTTATTGTTACAAAATTTCAAGGTTTTATGACGCTCCAGTAAAAAGTTACAAGCATTTGTATGTTGCAATCTTTGATAGGTGTAGGACGTACCGTATAGAAGTTAGGGCCATTTGAAGTTTGTCAGTGTTTGATTTGGGACTCAAGGGTAGCATAGCTTTGAGCGATACCTTAAATTGACAAGAGGCTCGAGTACTTTATTGTTACAAAATTTCAAGGTTTTATGACGCTCCAGTAAAAAGTTACAAGCATTTGTATGTTGCAAACTTTGATAGGTGTAGGACTTACCGTATAGAAGTTGGGGCCATTTGAAGTTTTATCATTGTTTGATTTGGGATTCAAGGGTAGCATAGCTTTGAGCGATAGCTCAAATTGACAAGAGGCTCGAGTACTTTATTGTTACAAAATTTCAAGGTTTTATGACGCTCCAGTAAAAAGTTACAAGCATTAGTATGTTGGAAACTTTAATAGGTGTAGGACGTACCGTATAGAAGCTAGGGCCATTTGAAGTTTTATCCGTGTTTGATTTGGGACTCAAGGGTAGCATAGCTTTGAGCGATAGCTTAAATTGACAAAAGGCTCGAGTACTTTATTGTTACAAAATTTCAAGATTTTATGACGCTCCAGTAAAAAGTTACACGCATTTGTATGTTGCAAACTTTGATAGGTGTAGGACGTACCGTATAGAAGTTTGGGATATTCGAAGATTTATCAGTGTTTGATTTGGGACTCAAGGGTAGCATAGCTTTGAGCGATAGCTCAAATTGACAAGAGGCTCGACTACTTTATTGTTACAAAATTTCAAGGTTTTATGACGCTCCACTAAAAAGTAACAAGCAATTGTATGTTGCAAACTTTGATAAGTGTAGGACGTACCGTATAGAAGTTAGGGCCATTTGAAGTTTTGTCAGTATTTGATTTGGGACTCAAGGGTAGCATAGCTTTGAGCGATAGCTTAAATTGACAAGAGGCTCGAGTACTTCATTGTTACAAAATTTCAAGGTTTTATGACGCTCCAGTAAAAAGTTACAAGCATTTGTATGTTGCAAACTTTGATAGGTGTAGGACTTACCGTATAGAAGTTGGGGCCATTTGAAGTTTTATCAGTGTTTGATTTGGGACTCAAGGGTAGCATAGCTTTGAGCGATAGCTCAAATTGACAAGAGGCTCGAGTACTTTATTGTTACAAAATTTCAAGGTTTTATGACGCTCCAGTAAAAAGTTACAAGCATTAGTATGTTGGAAACTTTAATAGGTGTAGGACGTACCGTATAGAAGCTAGGGCCATTTGAAGTTTTATCCGTGTTTGATTTGGGACTCAAGGGTAGCATAGCTTTGAGCGATAGCTTAAATTGACAAAAGGCTCGAGTACTTTATTGTTACAAAATTTCAAGGTTTTATGACGCTCCAGTAAAAAGTTACACGCATTTGTATGTTGCAAACTTTGATAGGTGTAGGACGTACCGTATAGAAGTTTGGGACATTCGAAGATTTATCAGTGTTTGATTTGGGACTCAAGGGTAGCATAGCTTTGAGCGATAGCTCAAATTGACAAGAGGCTCGACTACTTTATTGTTACAAAATTTCAAGGTTTTATGACGCTCCACTAAAAAGTAACAAGCAATTGTATGTTGCAAACTTTGATAAGTGTAGGACGTACCGTATAGAAGTTAGGGCCATTTGAAGTTTTGTCAGTGTTTGATTTGGGACTCAAGGGTAGCATAGCTTTGAGCGATAGCTTAAATTGACAAGAGGCTCGAGTACTTCATTGTTACAAAATTTCAAGGTTTTATGACGCTCCAGTAAAAAGTTACAAGCATTTGTATGTTGCAAACTTTGATAGGTGTAGGACGTACCGTATATAAGTTGGGGCCATTTGAAGTTTTATCAGTGTTTGATTTGGGACTCAATGGTAGCATAGCTTTGAGCGATAGCTCAAATTGACAAGAGGCTCGAGTACTTTATTGTTACAAAATTTCAAGGTTTTATGACGCTCCAGTAAAAAGTTACAAGCAATTGTATGTTGGAAACTTTAATAGCTGTAGGACGTACCGTATAGAAGCTAGGGCCATTTGAAGATTTATCAGTGTTTGATTTGGGACTCAAGGGTAGCATAGCTTTGAGCGATAGCTCAAATTGACAAGAGGCTCGAGTACTTTATTGTTACAAAATTTCAAGGTTTTATGACGCTTCAGTAAAAAGTTACACGCATTTGTATGTTGCAAACTTTGATAGGTGTAGGACGTACCGTATAGAAGCTAGGGCCATTTGCAGTTTTATCCGTGTTTGATTTGGGACTCAATGGTAGCATAGCTTTGAGCGATAGCTTAAATTGACAAAAGGCTCGAGAACTTTATTGTTACAAAATTTCGAGGTTTTATGACGCTCCAGTAAAAAGTTACACGCATTTGTATGTTGCAAACTTTGATAGGTGTAGGACGTACCGTATAGAAGTTTGTGACATTCGAAGATTTATCAGTGTTTGATTTGGGACTCAAGGGTAGCATAGCTTTGAGCGATAGCTCAAATTGACAAGAGGCTCGACTACTTTATTGTTACAAAATTTCAAGGTTTTATGACGCTCCACTAAAAAGTAACAAGCAATTGTATGTTGCAAACTTTGATAAGTGTAGGACGTACCGTATAGAAGTTAGGGCCATTTGAAGTTTTGTCAGTGTTTGATTTGGGACTCAAGGGTAGCATAGCTTTGAGCGATAGCTTAAATTGACAAGAGGCTCGAGTACTTCATTGTTACAAAATTTCAAGGTTTTATGACGCTCCAGTAAAAAGTTACAAGCATTTGTATGTTGCAAACTTTGATAGGTGTAGGACGTACCGTATATAAGTTGGGGCCATTTGAAGTTTTATCAGTGTTTGATTTGGGACTCAAGGGTAGCATAGCTTTGAGCGATAGCTCAAATTGACAAGAGGCTCGAGTACTTTATTGTTACAAAATTTCAAGGTTTTATGACGCTCCAGTAAAAAGTTACAAGCAATTGTATGTTGGAAACTTTAATAGCTGTAGGACGTACCGTATAGAAGCTAGGGCCATTTGAAGATTTATCAGTGTTTGATTTGGGACTCAAGGGTAGCATAGCTTTGAGCGATAGCTCAAATTGACAAGAGGCTCGAGTACTTTATTGTTACAAAATTTCAAGGTTTTATGACGCTCCAGTAAAAAGTTACACGCATTTGTATGTTGCAAACTTTGATAGGTGTAGGACGTACCGTATAGAAGTAAGGGCCATTTGAAGTTTTATCAGTGTTTGATTTGGGATTCAAGGGTAGCATAGCTTTGAGTGATAGCTTAAATTGACAAGAGGCTCGAGTACTTCATTGTTACAAAATTTCAAGGTTTTATGACGCTCCAGTAAAAAGTTACAAGCATTTGTATGTTGCAAACTTTGATAAGTGTAGGACGTACCGTATATAAGTTGGGGCCATTTGAAGATTTATCAGTGTTTGATTTGGGACTCAAGGGTAGCATAGCTTTGAGCGATAGCTCAAATTGACAAGAGGCTCGAGTACTTTATTGTTACAAAATTTCAAGGTTTTATGACGCTCCAGTAAAAAGTTACAAGCAATTGTATGTTGGAAACTTTAATAGCTGTAGGACGTACCGTATAGAAGCTAGGGCCATTTGAAGATTTATCAGTGTTTGATTTGGGACTCAAGGGTAGCATAGCTTTGAGCGATAGCTCAAATTGACAAGAGGCTCGAGTACTTTATTGTTACAAAATTTCAAGGTTTTATGACGCTCCAGTAAAAAGTTACACGCATTTGTATGTTGCAAACTTTGATAGGTGTAGGACGTACCGTATAGAAGTTAGGGCCATTTGAAGTTTTATCAGTGTTTGATTTGGGACTCAAGGGTATCATAGCTTTGAGCGATAGCTCAAATTGACAAGGGGCTCGAGTACTTTATTGTTACAAAATTTCAAGGTTTTATGACGCTCCAGTAAAAAGTTACAAGCATTAGTATGTTGGAAACTTTAATAGGTGTAGGACGTACCGTATAGAAGCTAGGGCCATTTGAAGTTTTATCCGTGTTTGATTTGGGACTCAAGGGTAGCATAGCTTTGAGCGATAGCTTAAATTGACAAAAGGCTCGAGTACTTTATTGTTACAAAATTTCAAGGTTTTATGACGCTCCAGTAAAAAGTTACACGCATTTGTATGTTGCAAACTTTGATAGGTGTAGGACGTACCGTATAGAAGTTTGGGACATTCGAAGATTTATCAGTGTTTGATTTGGGACTCAAGGGTAGCATAGCTTTGAGCGATAGCTCAAATTGACAAGAGGCTCGACTACTTTATTGTTACAAAATTTCAAGGTTTTATGACGCTCCACTAAAAAGTAACAAGCAATTGTATGTTGCAAACTTTGATAGGTGTAGGACGTACGGTATGGAAGTTGGGGCCTTTGAAGTTTTATCAGTGTTTGATTTGGGACTCAAGGGCAGCTTAGCTTTGAGCGATAGCTTAAATTGACAAGAGGTTCGAGTACTTTATTGTTACAAAATTTCAAGGTTTTATGACGCTCCAGTAAAAAGTTACAAGCATTTGTATGTTGGAAACTCTGATAGGTGTAGGACGTACCGTATAGAAGCTAGGGCCATTTAAAGTTTTATCAGTGTTTGATTTAGGACTCAAGGGTATCATAGCTTTAAGCGATAGCTTAAATTGACAAGAGGCTCGAGTACTTTATTGTTACAAAATTTCAAGGTTTTATGACGCTCCAGTAAAAAGTTACAAGCATTTGTATGTTGCAATCTTTGATAGGTGTAGGACGTACCGTATAGAAGTTAGGGCCATTTGAAGTTTGTCAGTGTTTGATTTGGGACTCAAGGGTAGCATAGCTTTGAGCGATACCTTAAATTGACAAGAGGCTCGAGTACTTTATTGTTACAAAATTTCAAGGTTTTATGACGCTCCAGTAAAAAGTTACAAGCATTTGTATGTTGCAAACTTTGATAGGTGTAGGACTTACCGTATAGAAGTTGGGGCCATTTGAAGTTTTATCATTGTTTGATTTGGGATTCAAGGGTAGCATAGCTTTGAGCGATAGCTCAAATTGACAAGAGGCTCGAGTACTTTATTGTTACAAAATTTCAAGGTTTTATGACGCTCCAGTAAAAAGTTACAAGCATTAGTATGTTGGAAACTTTAATAGGTGTAGGACGTACCGTATAGAAGCTAGGGCCATTTGAAGTTTTATCCGTGTTTGATTTGGGACTCAAGGGTAGCATAGCTTTGAGCGATAGCTTAAATTGACAAAAGGCTCGAGTACTTTATTGTTACAAAATTTCAAGATTTTATGACGCTCCAGTAAAAAGTTACACGCATTTGTATGTTGCAAACTTTGATAGGTGTAGGACGTACCGTATAGAAGTTTGGGATATTCGAAGATTTATCAGTGTTTGATTTGGGACTCAAGGGTAGCATAGCTTTGAGCGATAGCTCAAATTGACAAGAGGCTCGACTACTTTATTGTTACAAAATTTCAAGGTTTTATGACGCTCCACTAAAAAGTAACAAGCAATTGTATGTTGCAAACTTTGATAAGTGTAGGACGTACCGTATAGAAGTTAGGGCCATTTGAAGTTTTGTCAGTATTTGATTTGGGACTCAAGGGTAGCATAGCTTTGAGCGATAGCTTAAATTGACAAGAGGCTCGAGTACTTCATTGTTACAAAATTTCAAGGTTTTATGACGCTCCAGTAAAAAGTTACAAGCATTTGTATGTTGCAAACTTTGATAGGTGTAGGACGTACCGTATATAAGTTGGGGCCATTTGAAGTTTTATCAGTGTTTGATTTGGGACTCAAGGGTAGCATAGCTTTGAGCGATAGCTCAAATTGACAAGAGGCTCGAGTACTTTATTGTTACAAAATTTCAAGGTTTTATGACGCTCCAGTAAAAAGTTACAAGCAATTGTAT
Source organism: Clusia tigrina (assembly GCA_920105625.2). Taxonomy (NCBI): domain Eukaryota; kingdom Metazoa; phylum Arthropoda; class Insecta; order Diptera; family Clusiidae; genus Clusia; species Clusia tigrina. The sequence continues at coordinate 104,081,593 of OV050033.1, read as the reverse complement.
GTTGGAAACTTTTATAGCTGTAGGACGTACCGTATAGAAGCTAGGGCCATTTGAAGATTTATCAGTGTTTGATTTGGGACTCAAGGGTAGCATAGCTTTGAGCGATAGCTCAAATTGACAAGAGGCTCGAGTACTTTATTGTTACAAAATTTCAAGGTTTTATGACGCTCCAGTAAAAAGTTACACGCATTTGTATGTTGCAAACTTTGATAGGTGTAGGACGTACCGTATAGAAGTTAGGGCCATTTGAAGTTTTATCAGTGTTTGATTTGGGACTCAAGGGTAGCATAGCTTTGAGCTATCGCTCAAAGTGACAAGAGGCTCGAGTACTTTATTGTTACAAAATTTCAAGGTTTTATGACGCTCCAGTAAAAAGTTACAAGCATTAGTATGTTGGAAACTTTAATAGGTGTAGGACGTACCGTATAGAAGCTAGGGCCATTTGAAGTTTTATCCGTGTTTGATTTGGGACTCAAGGGTAGCATAGCTTTGAGCGAAAGCTTAAATTGACAAAAGGCTCGAGTACTTTATTGTTACAAAATTTCAAGGTTTTATGACGCTCCAGTAAAAAGTTACACGCATTTGTATGTTGCAAACTTTGATAGGTGTAGGACGTACCGTATAGAAGTTTGGGACATTCGAAGATTTATCAGTGTTTGATTTGGGACTCAAGGGTAGCATAGCTTTGAGCGATAGCTCAAATTGACAAGAGGCTCGACTACTTTATTGTTACAAAATTTCAAGGTTTTATGACGCTCCACTAAAAAGTAACAAGCAATTGTGTGTTGCAAACTTTGATAAGTGTAGGACGTACCGTATAGAAGTTAGGGACATTTGAAGTTTTGTCAGTGTTTGATTTGGGACTCAAGGGTAGCATAGCTTTGAGCGATAGCTTAAATTGACAAGAGACTCGAGTACTTTATTGTTACAAAATTTCAAGGTTTTATGACGCTCCAGTAAAAAGTTACAAGCATTTGTATGTTGCAAACTTTGATAGGTGTAGGACTTACGGTATGGAAGTTGGGGCCTTTGAAGTTTTATCAGTGTTTGATTTGGGGCTTAAGGGCAGCTTAGCTTTGAGCGATAGCTTCAATTGACAAGAGGTTCGAGTACTTTATTGTTACAAAATTTCAAGGTTTTATGACGCTCCAGAAAAAAGTTACAAGCATTTGTATGTTGGCAACTCTGATAGGTGTAGGACGTACCGTATAGAAGCTAGGGCCATTTAAAGTTTTATCAGTGTTTGATTTAGGACTCAAGGGTAGCATAGCTTTGAGCGATAGCTTAAATTGACAAGAGGCTCGAGTACTTTATTGTTACAAAATTTCAAGGTTTTATGACGCTCCAGTAAAAAGTTACAAGCATTTGTATGTTGCAATCTTTGATAGGTGTAGGACGTACCGTATAGAAGTTAGGGCCATTTGAAGTTTGTCAGTGTTTGATTTGGGACTCAAGGGTAGCATAGCTTTGAGCGATACCTTAAATGACAAGAGGCTCGAGTACTTTATTGTTACAAAATTTCAAGGTTTTATGACGCTCCAGTAAAAAGTTACAAGCATTTGTATGTTGCAAACTTTGATAGGTGTAGGACTTACCGTATAGAAGTTGGGGCCATTTGAAGTTTTATCAGTGTTTGATTTGGGACTCAAGGGTAGCATAGCTTTGAGCGATAGCTTAAATTGACAAGAGGCTCGAGTACTTTATTGTTACAAAATTTCAAGGTTTTATGACGCTCCAGTAAAAAGTTACAAGCATTAGTATGTTGGAAACTTTAATAGGTGTAGGACGTACCGTATAGAAGCTAGGGCCATTTGAAGTTTTATCCGTGTTTGATTTGGGACTCAAGGGTAGCATAGCTTTGAGCGATAGCTTAAATTGACAAAAGGCTCGAGTACTTTATTGTTACAAAATTTCAAGGTTTTATGACGCTCCAGTAAAAAGTTACACGCATTTGTATGTTGCAAACTTTGATAGGTGTAGGACGTACCGTATAGAAGTTTGGGACATTCGAAGATTTATCAGTGTTTGATTTGGGACTCAAGGGTAGCATAGCTTTGAGCGATAGCTCAAATTGACAAGAGGCTCGACTACTTTATTGTTACAAAATTTCAAGGTTTTATGACGCTCCACTAAAAAGTAACAAGCAATTGTATGTTGCAAACTTTGATAAGTGTAGGACGTACCGTATAGAAGTTAGGGCCATTTGAAGTTTTGTCAGTGTTTGATTTGGGACTCAAGGGTAGCATAGCTTTGAGCGATAGCTTAAATTGACAAGAGGCTCGAGTACTTCATTGTTACAAAATTTCAAGGTTTTATGACGCTCCAGTAAAAAGTTACAAGCATTTGTATGTTGCAAACTTTGATAGGTGTAGGACGTACCGTATAGAAGTTGGGGCCATTTGAAGTTTTATCAGTGTTTGATTTGGGACTCAAGGGTAGCATAGCTTTGAGCGATAGCTCAAATTGACAAGAGGCTCGAGTACTTTATTGTTACAAAATTTCAAGGTTTTATGACGCTCCAGTAAAAAGTTACAAGCAATTGTATGTTGGAAACTTTAATAGCTGTAGGACGTACCGTATAGAAGCTAGGGCCATTTGAAGATTTATCAGTGTTTGATTTGGGACTCAAGGGTAGCATAGCTTTGAGCGATAGCTCAAATTGACAAGAGGCTCGAGTACTTTATTGTTACAAAATTTCAAGGTTTTATGACGCTCCAGTAAAAAGTTACACGCATTTGTATGTTGCAAACTTTGATAGGTGTAGGACGTACCGTATAGAAGCTAGGGCCATTTGAAGTTTTATCCGTGTTTGATTTGGGACTCAAGGGTAGCATAGCTTTGAGCGATAGCTTAAATTGACAAAAGGCTCGAGTACTTTATTGTTACAAAATTTCAAGGTTTTATGACGCTCCAGTAAAAAGTTACACGCATTTGTATGTTGCAAACTTTGATAGGTGTAGGACGTACCGTATAGAAGTTTGTGACATTCGAAGATTTATCAGTGTTTGATTTGGGACTCAAGGGTAGCATAGCTTTAAGCGATAGCTCAAATTGACAAGAGGCTCGACTACTTTATTGTTACAAAATTTCAAGGTTTTATGACGCTCCACTAAAAAGTAACAAGCAATTGTATGTTGCAAACTTTGATAAGTGTAGGACGTACCGTATAGAAGTTAGGGCCATTTGAAGTTTTGTCAGTGTTTGATTTGGGACTCAAGGGTAGCATAGCTTTGAGCGATTGCTTAAATTGACAAGAGGCTCGAGTACTTCATTGTTACAAAATTTCAAGGTTTTATGACGCTCCAGTAAAAAGTTACAAGCATTTGTATGTTGCAAACTTTGATAGGTGTAGGACGTACCGTATATAAGTTGGGGCCATTTGAAGTTTTATCAGTGTTTGATTTGGGACTCAAGGGTAGCATAGCTTTGAGCGATAGCTCAAATTGACAAGAGGCTCGAGTACTTTATTGTTACAAAATTTCAAGGTTTTATGACGCTCCAGTAAAAAGTTACAAGCAATTGTATGTTGGAAACTTTAATAGCTGTAGGACGTACCGTATAGAAGCTAGGGCCATTTGAAGATTTATCAGTGTTTGATTTGGGACTCAAGGGTAGCATAGCTTTGAGCGATAGCTCAAATTGACAAGAGGCTCGAGTACTTTATTGTTACAAAATTTCAAGGTTTTATGACGCTCCAGTAAAAAGTTACACGCATTTGTATGTTGCAAACTTTGATAGGTGTAGGACGTACCGTATAGAAGTAAGGGCCATTTGAAGTTTTATCAGTGTTTGATTTGGGATTCAAGGGTAGCATAGCTTTGAGTGATAGCTTAAATTGACAAGAGGCTCGAGTACTTCATTGTTACAAAATTTCAAGGTTTTATGACGCTCCAGTAAAAAGTTACAAGCATTTGTATGTTGCAAACTTTGATAGGTGTAGGACGTACCGTATATAAGTTGGGGCCATTTGAAGATTTATCAGTGTTTGATTTGGGACTCAAGGGTAGCATAGCTTTGAGCGATAGCTCAAATTGACAAGAGGCTCGAGTACTTTATTGTTACAAAATTTCAAGGTTTTATGACGCTCCAGTAAAAAGTTACAAGCAATTGTATGTTGGAAACTTTAATAGCTGTAGGACGTACCGTATAGAAGCTAGGGCCATTTGAAGATTTATCAGTGTTTGATTTGGGACTCAAGGGTAGCATAGCTTTGAGCGATAGCTCAAATTGACAAGAGGCTCGAGTACTTTATTGTTACAAAATTTCAAGGTTTTATGACGCTCCAGTAAAAAGTTACACGCATTTGTATGTTGCAAACTTTGATAGGTGTAGGACGTACCGTATAGAAGTTAGGGCCATTTGAAGTTTTATCAGTGTTTGATTTGGGACTCAAGGGTATCATAGCTTTGAGCGATAGCTCAAATTGACAAGGGGCTCGAGTACTTTATTGTTACAAAATTTCAAGGTTTTATGACGCTCCAGTAAAAAGTTACAAGCATTAGTATGTTGGAAACTTTAATAGGTGTAGGACGTACCGTATAGAAGCTAGGGCCATTTGAAGTTTTATCCGTGTTTGATTTGGGACTCAAGGGTAGCATAGCTTTGAGCGATAGCTTAAATTGACAAAAGGCTCGAGTACTTTATTGTTACAAAATTTCAAGGTTTTATGACGCTCCAGTAAAAAGTTACACGCATTTGTATGTTGCAAACTTTGATAGGTGTAGGACGTACCGTATAGAAGCTAGGGCCATTTGAAGTTTTATCCGTGTTTGATTTGGGACTCAAGGGTAGCATAGCTTTGAGCGATAGCTTAAATTGACAAAAGGCTCGAGTACTTTATTGTTACAAAATTTCGAGGTTTTATGACGCTCCAGTAAAAAGTTACACGCATTTGTATGTTGCAAACTTTGATAGGTGTAGGACGTACCGTATAGAAGTTTGTGACATTCGAAGATTTATCAGTGTTTGATTTGGGACTCAAGGGTAGCATAGCTTTAAGCGATAGCTCAAATTGACAAGAGGCTCGACTACTTTATTGTTACAAAATTTCAAGGTTTTATGACGCTCCACTAAAAAGTAACAAGCAATTGTATGTTGCAAACTTTGATAAGTGTAGGACGTACCGTATAGAAGTTAGGGCCATTTGAAGTTTTGTCAGTGTTTGATTTGGGACTCAAGGGTAGCATAGCTTTGAGCGATTGCTTAAATTGACAAGAGGCTCGAGTACTTCATTGTTACAAAATTTCAAGGTTTTATGACGCTCCAGTAAAAAGTTACAAGCATTTGTATGTTGCAAACTTTGATAGGTGTAGGACGTACCGTATATAAGTTGGGGCCATTTGAAGTTTTATCAGTGTTTGATTTGGGACTCAAGGGTAGCATAGCTTTGAGCGATAGCTCAAATTGACAAGAGGCTCGAGTACTTTATTGTTACAAAATTTCAAGGTTTTATGACGCTCCAGTAAAAAGTTACAAGCAATTGTATGTTGGAAACTTTAATAGCTGTAGGACGTACCGTATAGAAGCTAGGGCCATTTGAAGATTTATCAGTGTTTGATTTGGGACTCAAGGGTAGCATAGCTTTGAGCGATAGCTCAAATTGACAAGAGGCTCGAGTACTTTATTGTTACAAAATTTCAAGGTTTTATGACGCTCCAGTAAAAAGTTACACGCATTTGTATGTTGCAAACTTTGATAGGTGTAGGACGTACCGTATAGAAGTAAGGGCCATTTGAAGTTTTATCAGTGTTTGATTTGGGATTCAAGGGTAGCATAGCTTTGAGTGATAGCTTAAATTGACAAGAGGCTCGAGTACTTCATTGTTACAAAATTTCAAGGTTTTATGACGCTCCAGTAAAAAGTTACAAGCATTTGTATGTTGCAAACTTTGATAGGTGTAGGACGTACCGTATATAAGTTGGGGCCATTTGAAGATTTATCAGTGTTTGATTTGGGACTCAAGGGTAGCATAGCTTTGAGCGATAGCTCAAATTGACAAGAGGCTCGAGTACTTTATTGTTACAAAATTTCAAGGTTTTATGACGCTCCAGTAAAAAGTTACAAGCAATTGTATGTTGGAAACTTTAATAGCTGTAGGACGTACCGTATAGAAGCTAGGGCCATTTGAAGATTTATCAGTGTTTGATTTGGGACTCAAGGGTAGCATAGCTTTGAGCGATAGCTCAAATTGACAAGAGGCTCGAGTACTTTATTGTTACAAAATTTCAAGGTTTTATGACGCTCCAGTAAAAAGTTACACGCATTTGTATGTTGCAAACTTTGATAGGTGTAGGACGTACCGTATAGAAGTTAGGGCCATTTGAAGTTTTATCAGTGTTTGATTTGGGACTCAAGGGTATCATAGCTTTGAGCGATAGCTCAAATTGACAAGGGGCTCGAGTACTTTATTGTTACAAAATTTCAAGGTTTTATGACGCTCCAGTAAAAAGTTACAAGCATTAGTATGTTGGAAACTTTAATAGGTGTAGGACGTACCGTATAGAAGCTAGGGCCATTTGAAGTTTTATCCGTGTTTGATTTGGGACTCAAGGGTAGCATAGCTTTGAGCGATAGCTTAAATTGACAAAAGGCTCGAGTACTTTATTGTTACAAAATTTCAAGGTTTTATGACGCTCCAGTAAAAAGTTACACGCATTTGTATGTTGCAAACTTTGATAGGTGTAGGACGTACCGTATAGAAGTTTGGGACATTCGAAGATTTATCAGTGTTTGATTTGGGACTCAAGGGTAGCATAGCTTTGAGCGATAGCTCAAATTGACAAGAGGCTCGACTACTTTATTGTTACAAAATTTCAAGGTTTTATGACGCTCCACTAAAAAGTAACAAGCAATTGTATGTTGCAAACTTTGATAGGTGTAGGACGTACGGTATGGAAGTTGGGGCCTTTGAAGTTTTATCAGTGTTTGATTTGGGACTCAAGGGCAGCTTAGCTTTGAGCGATAGCTTAAATTGACAAGAGGTTCGAGTACTTTATTGTTACAAAATTTCAAGGTTTTATGACGCTCCAGTAAAAAGTTACAAGCATTTGTATGTTGGAAACTCTGATAGGTGTAGGACGTACCGTATAGAAGCTAGGGCCATTTAAAGTTTTATCAGTGTTTGATTTAGGACTCAAGGGTATCATAGCTTTAAGCGATAGCTTAAATTGACAAGAGGCTCGAGTACTTTATTGTTACAAAATTTCAAGGTTTTATGACGCTCCAGTAAAAAGTTACAAGCATTTGTATGTTGCAATCTTTGATAGGTGTAGGACGTACCGTATAGAAGTTAGGGCCATTTGAAGTTTGTCAGTGTTTGATTTGGGACTCAAGGGTAGCATAGCTTTGAGCGATACCTTAAATTGACAAGAGGCTCGAGTACTTTATTGTTACAAAATTTCAAGGTTTTATGACGCTCCAGTAAAAAGTTACAAGCATTTGTATGTTGCAAACTTTGATAGGTGTAGGACTTACCGTATAGAAGTTGGGGCCATTTAAAGTTTTATCATTGTTTGATTTGGGATTCAAGGGTAGCATAGCTTTGAGCGATAGCTCAAATTGACAAGAGGCTCGAGTACTTTATTGTTACAAAATTTCAAGGTTTTATGACGCTCCAGTAAAAAGTTACAAGCATTAGTATGTTGGAAACTTTAATAGGTGTAGGACGTACCGTATAGAAGCTAGGGCCATTTGAAGTTTTATCCGTGTTTGATTTGGGACTCAAGGGTAGCATAGCTTTGAGCGATAGCTTAAATTGACAAAAGGCTCGAGTACTTTATTGTTACAAAATTTCAAGATTTTATGACGCTCCAGTAAAAAGTTACACGCATTTGTATGTTGCAAACTTTGATAGGTGTAGGACGTACCGTATAGAAGTTTGGGACATTCGAAGATTTATCAGTGTTTGATTTGGGACTCAAGGGTAGCATAGCTTTGAGCGATAGCTCAAATTGACAAGAGGCTCGACTACTTTATTGTTACAAAATTTCAAGGTTTTATGACGCTCCACTAAAAAGTAACAAGCAATTGTATGTTGCAAACTTTGATAGGTGTAGGACGTACGGTATGGAAGTTGGGGCCTTTGAAGTTTTATCAGTGTTTGATTTGGGACTCAAGGGCAGCTTAGCTTTGAGCGATAGCTTAAATTGACAAGAGGTTCGAGTACTTTATTGTTACAAAATTTCAAGGTTTTATGACGCTCCAGTAAAAAGTTACAAGCATTTGTATGTTGGAAACTCTGATAGGTGTAGGACGTACCGTATAGAAGCTAGGGCCATTTAAAGTTTTATCAGTGTTTGATTTAGGACTCAAGGGTATCATAGCTTTAAGCGATAGCTTAAATTGACAAGAGGCTCGAGTACTTTATTGTTACAAAATTTCAAGGTTTTATGACGCTCCAGTAAAAAGTTACAAGCATTTGTATGTTGCAATCTTTGATAGGTGTAGGACGTACCGTATAGAAGTTAGGGCCATTTGAAGTTTGTCAGTGTTTGATTTGGGACTCAAGGGTAGCATAGCTTTGAGCGATACCTTAAATTGACAAGAGGCTCGAGTACTTTATTGTTACAAAATTTCAAGGTTTTATGACGCTCCAGTAAAAAGTTACAAGCATTTGTATGTTGCAAACTTTGATAGGTGTAGGACTTACCGTATAGAAGTTGGGGCCATTTGAAGTTTTATCATTGTTTGATTTGGGATTCAAGGGTAGCATAGCTTTGAGCGATAGCTCAAATTGACAAGAGGCTCGAGTACTTTATTGTTACAAAATTTCAAGGTTTTATGACGCTCCAGTAAAAAGTTACAAGCATTAGTATGTTGCAAACTTTAATAGGTGTAGGACGTACCGTATAGAAGCTAGGGCCATTTGAAGTTTTATCCGTGTTTGATTTGGGACTCAAGGGTAGCATAGCTTTGAGCGATAGCTTAAATTGACAAAAGGCTCGAGTACTTTATTGTTACAAAATTTCAAGATTTTATGACGCTCCAGTAAAAAGTTACACGCATTTGTATGTTGCAAACTTTGATAGGTGTAGGACGTACCGTATAGAAGTTTGGGATATTCGAAGATTTATCAGTGTTTGATTTGGGACTCAAGGGTAGCATAGCTTTGAGCGATAGCTCAAATTGACAAGAGGCTCGACTACTTTATTGTTACAAAATTTCAAGATTTTATGACGCTCCACTAAAAAGTAACAAGCAATTGTATGTTGCAAACTTTGATAAGTGTAGGACGTACCGTATAGAAGTTAGGGCCATTTGAAGTTTTGTCAGTATTTGATTTGGGACTCAAGGGTAGCATAGCTTTGAGCGATAGCTTAAATTGACAAGAGGCTCGAGTACTTCATTGTTACAAAATTTCAAGGTTTTATGACGCTCCAGTAAAAAGTTACAAGCATTTGTATGTTGCAAACTTTGATAGGTGTAGGACGTACCGTATATAAGTTGGGGCCATTTGAAGTTTTATCAGTGTTTGATTTGGGACTCAAGGGTAGCATAGCTTTGAGCGATAGCTCAAATTGACAAGAGGCTCGAGTACTTTATTGTTACAAAATTTCAAGGTTTTATGACGCTCCAGTAAAAAGTTACAAGCAATTGTATGTTGGAAACTTTAATAGCTGTAGGACGTACCGTATAGAAGCTAGGGCCATTTGAAGATTTATCAGTGTTTCATTTGGGACTCAAGGGTAGCATAGCTTTGAGCGATAGCTCAAATTGACAAGAGGCTCGAGTACTTTATTGTTACAAAATTTCAAGGTTTTATGACGCTCCAGTAAAAAGTTACACGCATTTGTATGTTGCAAACTTTGATAGGTGTAGGACGTACCGTATAGAAGTTAGGGCCATTTGAAGTTTTATCAGTGTTTGATTTGGGACTCAAGGGTAGCATAGCTTTGAGCGATAGCTCAAATTGACAAGAGGCTCGAGTACTTTATTGTTACAAAATTTCAAGGTTTTATGACGCTCCAGTAAAAAGTTACAAGCATTAGTATGTTGGAAACTTTAATAGGTGTAGGACGTACCGTATAGAAGCTAGGGCCATTTGAAGTTTTATCCGTGTTTGATTTGGGACTCAAGGGTAGCATAGCTTTGAGCGAAAGCTTAAATTGACAAAAGGCTCGAGTACTTTATTGTTACAAAATTTCAAGATTTTATGACGCTCCAGTAAAAAGTTACACGCATTTGTATGTTGCAAACTTTGATAGGTGTAGGACGTACCGTATAGAAGTTTGGGACATTCGAAGATTTATCAGTGTTTGATTTGGGACTCAAGGGTAGCATAGCTTTGAGCGATAGCTCAAATTGACAAGAGGCTCGACTACTTTATTGTTACAAAATTTCAAGGTTTTATGACGCTCCACTAAAAAGTAACAAGCAATTGTGTGTTGCAAACTTTGATAAGTGTAGGACGTACCGTATAGAAGTTAGGGCCATTTGAAGTTTTGTCAGTGTTTGATTTGGGACTCAAGGGTAGCATAGCTTTGAGCGATAGCTTAAATTGACAAGAGACTCGAGTACTTTATTGTTACAAAATTTCAAGGTTTTATGACGCTCCAGTAAAAAGTTACAAGCATTTGTATGTTGCAAACTTTGATAGGTGTAGGACGTACGGTATGGAAGTTGGGGCCTTTGAAGTTTTATCAGTGTTTGATTTGGGGCTTAAGGGCAGCTTAGCTTTGAGCGATAGCTTCAATTGACAAGAGGTTCGAGTACTTTATTGTTACAAAATTTCAAGGTTTTATGACGCTCCAGAAAAAAGTTACAAGCATTTGTATGTTGGCAACTCTGATAGGTGTAGGACGTACCGTATAGAAGCTAGGGCCATTTAAAGTTTTATCAGTGTTTGATTTAGGACTCAAGGGTAGCATAGCTTTGAGCGATAGCTTAAATTGACAAGAGGCTCGAGTACTTTATTGTTACAAAATTTCAAGGTTTTATGACGCTCCAGTAAAAAGTTACAAGCATTTGTATGTTGCAATCTTTGATAGGTGTAGGACGTACCGTATAGAAGTTAGGGCCATTTGAAGTTTGTCAGTGTTTGATTTGGGACTCAAGGGTAGCATAGCTTTGAGCGATACCTTAAATGACAAGAGGCTCGAGTACTTTATTGTTACAAAATTTCAAGGTTTTATGACGCTCCAGTAAAAAGTTACAAGCATTTGTATGTTGCAAACTTTGATAGGTGTAGGACTTACCGTATAGAAGTTGGGGCCATTTGAAGTTTTATCAGTGTTTGATTTGGGACTCAAGGGTAGCATAGCTTTGAGCGATAGCTCAAATTGACAAGAGGCTCGAGTACTTTATTGTTACAAAATTTCAAGGTTTTATGACGCTCCAGTAAAAAGTTACAAGCATTAGTATGTTGGAAACTTTAATAGGTGTAGGACGTACCGTATAGAAGCTAGGGCCATTTGAAGTTTTATCCGTGTTTGATTTGGGACTCAAGGGTAGCATAGCTTTGAGCGATAGCTTAAATTGACAAAAGGCTCGAGTACTTTATTGTTACAAAATTTCAAGGTTTTATGACGCTCCAGTAAAAAGTTACACGCATTTGTATGTTGCAAACTTTGATAGGTGTAGGACGTACCGTATAGAAGTTTGGGACATTCGAAGATTTATCAGTGTTTGATTTGGGACTCAAGGGTAGCATAGCTTTGAGCGATAGCTCAAATTGACAAGAGGCTCGAGTACTTTATTGTTACAAAATTTCAAGGTTTTATGACGCTCCACTAAAAAGTAACAAGCAATTGTATGTTGCAAACTTTGATAAGTGTAGGACGTACCGTATAGAAGTTAGGGCCATTTGAAGTTTTGTCAGTGTTTGATTTGGGACTCAAGGGTAGCATAGCTTTGAGCGATAGCTTAAATTGACAAGAGGCTCGAGTACTTCATTGTTACAAAATTTCAAGGTTTTATGACGCTCCAGTAAAAAGTTACAAGCATTTGTATGTTGCAAACTTTGATAGGTGTAGGACGTACCGTATATAAGTTTGGGCCATTTGAAGTTTTATCAGTGTTTGATTTGGGACTCAAGGGTAGCATAGCTTTGAGCGATAGCTCAAATTGACAAGAGGCTCGAGTACTTTATTGTTACAAAATTTCAAGGTTTTATGACGCTCCAGTAAAAAGTTACAAGCAATTGTATGTTGGAAACTTTAATAGCTGTAGGACGTACCGTATAGAAGCTAGGGCCATTTGAAGATTTATCAGTGTTTGATTTGGGACTCAAGGGTAGCATAGCTTTGAGCGATAGCTCAAATTGACAAGAGGCTCGAGTACTTTATTGTTACAAAATTTCAAGGTTTTATGACGCTCCAGTAAAAAGTTACACGCATTTGTATGTTGCAAACTTTGATAGGTGTAGGACGTACCGTATAGAAGCTAGGGCCATTTGAAGTTTTATCCGTGTTTGATTTGGGACTCAAGGGTAGCATAGCTTTGAGCGATAGCTTAAATTGACAAAAGGCTCGAGTACTTTATTGTTACAAAATTTCGAGGTTTTATGACGCTCCAGTAAAAAGTTACACGCATTTGTATGTTGCAAACTTTGATAGGTGTAGGACGTACCGTATAGAAGTTTGTGACATTCGAAGATTTATCAGTGTTTGATTTGGGACTCAAGGGTAGCATAGCTTTGAGCGATAGCTCAAATTGACAAGAGGCTCGAGTACTTTATTGTTACAAAATTTCAAGGTTTTATGACGCTCCAGTAAAAAGTTACAAGCAATTGTATGTTGGAAACTTTAATAGCTGTAGGACGTACCGTATAGAAGCTAGGGCCATTTGAAGATTTATCAGTGTTTGATTTGGGACTCAAGGGTAGCATAGCTTTGAGCGATAGCTCAAATTGACAAGAGGCTCGAGTACTTTATTGTTACAAAATTTCAAGGTTTTATGACGCTCCAGTAAAAAGTTACACGCATTTGTATGTTGCAAACTTTGATAGGTGTAGGACGTACCGTATAGAAGTTAGGGCCATTTGAAGTTTTATCAGTGTTTGATTTGGGACTCAAGGGTAGCATAGCTTTGAGCTATCGCTCAAATTGACAAGAGGCTCGAGTACTTTATTGTTACAAAATTTCAAGGTTTTATGACGCTCCAGTAAAAAGTTACAAGCATTAGTATGTTGGAAACTTTAATAGGTGTAGGACGTACCGTATAGAAGCTAGGGCCATTTGAAGTTTTATCCGTGTTTGATTTGGGACTCAAGGGTAGCATAGCTTTGAGCGAAAGCTTAAATTGACAAAAGGCTCGAGTACTTTATTGTTACAAAATTTCAAGATTTTATGACGCTCCAGTAAAAAGTTACACGCATTTGTATGTTGCAAACTTTGATAGGTGTAGGACGTACCGTATAGAAGTTTGGGACATTCGAAGATTTATCAGTGTTTGATTTGGGACTCAAGGGTAGCATAGCTTTGAGCGATAGCTCAAATTGACAAGAGGCTCGACTACTTTATTGTTACAAAATTTCAAGGTTTTATGACGCTCCACTAAAAAGTAACAAGCAATTGTGTGTTGCAAACTTTGATAAGTGTAGGACGTACCGTATAGAAGTTAGGGCCATTTGAAGTTTTGTCAGTGTTTGATTTGGGACTCAAGGGTAGCATAGCTTTGAGCGATAGCTTAAATTGACAAGAGACTCGAGTACTTTATTGTTACAAAATTTCAAGGTTTTATGACGCTCCAGTAAAAAGTTACAAGCATTTGTATGTTGCAAACTTTGATAGGTGTAGGACGTACGGTATGGAAGTTGGGGCCTTTGAAGTTTTATCAGTGTTTGATTTGGGGCTTAAGGGCAGCTTAGCTTTGAGCGATAGCTTCAATTGACAAGAGGTTCGAGTACTTTATTGTTACAAAATTTCAAGGTTTTATGACGCTCCAGAAAAAAGTTACAAGCATTTGTATGTTGGCAACTCTGATAGGTGTAGGACGTACCGTATAGAAGCTAGGGCCATTTAAAGTTTTATCAGTGTTTGATTTAGGACTCAAGGGTAGCATAGCTTTGAGCGATAGCTTAAATTGACAAGAGGCTCGAGTACTTTATTGTTACAAAATTTCAAGGTTTTATGACGCTCCAGTAAAAAGTTACAAGCATTTGTATGTTGCAATCTTTGATAGGTGTAGGACGTACCGTATAGAAGTTAGGGCCATTTGAAGTTTGTCAGTGTTTGATTTGGGACTCAAGGGTAGCATAGCTTTGAGCGATACCTTAAATGACAAGAGGCTCGAGTACTTTATTGTTACAAAATTTCAAGGTTTTATGACGCTCCAGTAAAAAGTTACAAGCATTTGTATGTTGCAAACTTTGATAGGTGTAGGACTTACCGTATAGAAGTTGGGGCCATTTGAAGTTTTATCAGTGTTTGATTTGGGACTCAAGGGTAGCATAGCTTTGAGCGATAGCTTAAATTGACAAGAGGCTCGAGTACTTTATTGTTACAAAATTTCAAGGTTTTATGACGCTCCAGTAAAAAGTTACAAGCATTAGTATGTTGGAAACTTTAATAGGTGTAGGACGTACCGTATAGAAGCTAGGGCCATTTGAAGTTTTATCCGTGTTTGATTTGGGACTCAAGGGTAGCATAGCTTTGAGCGATAGCTTAAATTGACAAAAGGCTCGAGTACTTTATTGTTACAAAATTTCAAGGTTTTATGACGCTCCAGTAAAAAGTTACACGCATTTGTATGTTGCAAACTTTGATAGGTGTAGGACGTACCGTATAGAAGTTTGGGACATTCGAAGATTTATCAGTGTTTGATTTGGGACTCAAGGGTAGCATAGCTTTGAGCGATAGCTCAAATTGACAAGAGGCTCGACTACTTTATTGTTACAAAATTTCAAGGTTTTATGACGCTCCACTAAAAAGTAACAAGCAATTGTATGTTGCAAACTTTGATAAGTGTAGGACGTACCGTATAGAAGTTAGGGCCATTTGAAGTTTTGTCAGTGTTTGATTTGGGACTCAAGGGTAGCATAGCTTTGAGCGATAGCTTAAATTGACAAGAGGCTCGAGTACTTCATTGTTACAAAATTTCAAGGTTTTATGACGCTCCAGTAAAAAGTTACAAGCATTTGTATGTTGCAAACTTTGATAGGTGTAGGACGTACCGTATATAAGTTGGGGCCATTTGAAGTTTTATCAGTGTTTGATTTGGGACTCAAGGGTAGCATAGCTTTGAGCGATAGCTCAAATTGACAAGAGGCTCGAGTACTTTATTGTTACAAAATTTCAAGGTTTTATGACGCTCCAGTAAAAAGTTACAAGCAATTGTATGTTGGAAACTTTAATAGCTGTAGGACGTACCGTATAGAAGCTAGGGCCATTTGAAGATTTATCAGTGTTTGATTTGGGACTCAAGGGTAGCATAGCTTTGAGCGATAGCTCAAATTGACAAGAGGCTCGAGTACTTTATTGTTACAAAATTTCAAGGTTTTATGACGCTCCAGTAAAAAGTTACACGCATTTGTATGTTGCAAACTTTGATAGGTGTAGGACGTACCGTATAGAAGCTAGGGCCATTTGAAGTTTTATCCGTGTTTGATTTGGGACTCAAGGGTAGCATAGCTTTGAGCGATAGCTTAAATTGACAAAAGGCTCGAGTACTTTATTGTTACAAAATTTCGAGGTTTTATGACGCTCCAGTAAAAAGTTACACGCATTTGTATGTTGCAAACTTTGATAGGTGTAGGACGTACCGTATAGAAGTTTGTGACATTCGAAGATTTATCAGTGTTTGATTTGGGACTCAAGGGTAGCATAGCTTTGAGCGATAGCTCAAATTGACAAGAGGCTCGACTACTTTATTGTTACAAAATTTCAAGGTTTTATGACGCTCCACTAAAAAGTAACAAGCAATTGTATGTTGCAAACTTTGATAAGTGTAGGACGTACCGTATAGAAGTTAGGGCCATTTGAAGTTTTGTCAGTGTTTGATTTGGGACTCAAGGGTAGCATAGCTTTGAGCGATTGCTTAAATTGACAAGAGGCTCGAGTACTTCATTGTTACAAAATTTCAAGGTTTTATGACGCTCCAGTAAAAAGTTACAAGCATTTGTATGTTGCAAACTTTGATAGGTGTAGGACGTACCGTATATAAGTTGGGGCCATTTGAAGTTTTATCAGTGTTTGATTTGGGACTCAAGGGTAGCATAGCTTTGAGCGATAGCTCAAATTGACAAGAGGCTCGAGTACTTTATTGTTACAAAATTTCAAGGTTTTATCACGCTCCAGTAAAAAGTTACAAGCAATTGTATGTTGGAAACTTTAATTGCTGTAGGACGTACCGTATAGAAGCTAGGGCCATTTGAAGATTTATCAGTGTTTGATTTGGGACTCAAGGGTAGCATAGCTTTGAGCGATAGCTCAAATTGACAAGAGGCTCGAGTACTTTATTGTTACAAAATTTCAAGGTTTTATGACGCTCCAGTAAAAAGTTACACGCATTTGTATGTTGCAAACTTTGATAGGTGTAGGACGTACCGTATAGAAGTAAGGGCCATTTGAAGTTTTATCAGTGTTTGATTTGGGATTCAAGGGTAGCATAGCTTTGAGTGATAGCTTAAATTGACAAGAGGCTCGAGTACTTCATTGTTACAAAATTTCAAGGTTTTATGACGCTCCAGTAAAAAGTTACAAGCATTTGTATGTTGCAAACTTTGATAGGTGTAGGACGTACCGTATATAAGTTGGGGCCATTTGAAGATTTATCAGTGTTTGATTTGGGACTCAAGGGTAGCATAGCTTTGAGCGATAGCTCAAATTGACAAGAGGCTCGATAACTTTATTGTTACAAAATTTCAAGGTTTTATGACGCTCCAGTAAAAAGTTACAAGCAATTGTATGTTGGAAACTTTAATAGCTGTAGGACGTACCGTATAGAAGCTAGGGCCATTTGAAGATTTATCAGTGTTTGATTTGGGACTCAAGGGTAGCATAGCTTTGAGCGATAGCTCAAATTGACAAGAGGCTCGAGTACTTTATTGTTACAAAATTTCAAGGTTTTATGACGCTCCAGTAAAAAGTTACACGCATTTGTATGTTGCAAACTTTGATAGGTGTAGGACGTACCGTATAGAAGTTAGGGCCATTTGAAGTTTTATCAGTGTTTGATTTGGGACTCAAGGGTAGCATAGCTTTGAGCGATAGCTCAAATTGACAAGGGGCTCGAGTACTTTATTGTTACAAAATTTCAAGGTTTTATGACGCTCCAGTAAAAAGTTACAAGCATTAGTATGTTGGAAACTTTAATAGGTGTAGGACGTACCGTATAGAAGCTAGGGCCATTTGAAGTTTTATCCGTGTTTGATTTGGGACTCAAGGGTAGCATAGCTTTGAGCGATAGCTTAAATTGACAAAAGGCTCGAGTACTTTATTGTTACAAAATTTCAAGGTTTTATGACGCTCCAGTAAAAAGTTACACGCATTTGTATGTTGCAAACTTTGATAGGTGTAGGACGTACCGTATAGAAGTTTGGGACATTCGAAGATTTATCAGTGTTTGATTTGGGACTCAAGGGTAGCATAGCTTTGAGCGATAGCTCAAATTGACAAGAGGCTCGACTACTTTATTGTTACAAAATTTCAAGGTTTTATGACGCTCCACTAAAAAGTAACAAGCAATTGTATGTTGCAAACTTTGATAAGTGTAGGACGTACCGTATAGAAGTTAGGGCCATTTGAAGTTTTGTCAGTGTTTGATTTGGGACTCAAGGGTAGCATAGCTTTGAGCGATAGCTTAAATTGACAAGAGGCTCGAGTACTTCATTGTTACAAAATTTCAAGGTTTTATGACGCTCCAGTAAAAAGTTACAAGCATTTGTATGTTGCAAACTTTGATAGGTGTAGGACGTACCGTATATAAGTTGGGGGCATTTGAAGTTTTATCAGTGTTTGATTTGGGACTCAAGGGTAGCATAGCTTTGAGCGATAGCTCAAATTGACAAGAGGCTCGAGTACTTTATTGTTACAAAATTTCAAGGTTTTATGACGCTCCAGTAAAAAGTTACAAGCAATTGTATGTTGGAAACTTTAATAGCTGTAGGACGTACCGTATAGAAGCTAGGGCCATTTGAAGATTTATCAGTGTTTGATTTGGGACTCAAGGGTAGCATAGCTTTGAGCGATAGCTCAAATTGACAAGAGGCTCGAGTACTTTATTGTTACAAAATTTCAAGGTTTTATGACGCTCCAGTAAAAAGTAACAAGCATTTGTATGTTGCAAACTTTGATAGGTGTAGGACGTACCGTATAGAAGTTAGGGCCATTTGAAGTTTTGTCAGTGTTTGATTTGGGACTCAAGGGTAGCATAGCTTTGAGCGATAGCTCAAATTGACAAGAGGCTCGAGTACTTTATTGTTACAAAATTTCAAGGTTTTATGACGCTCTAGTAAAAAGTTTCCAGCATTTGTATGTTGCAAACTTTGATAGGTGTAGGACGTACCGTATAGAAGTTAGGGCCATTTGAAGTTTTATCAGTGTTTGATTTGAGACTTAAGGGTAGCATAGCTTTGAGCGATAGCTTAAATTGACAAGAGGCTCGAGTACTTTATTGTTACAAAATTTCAAGGTTTTATGACGCTCCAGTAAAAAGTTACAAGAATTTGTATGTTGGAAACTTTGATAGGTGTGGGACGTGCCGTATAGAAGCTAGGGCCATTTTAAGTTTTATCAGTGTTTGATTTGGGACTCAAGGGTAGCATAGCTTTGAGCGATAGCTTAAATTGACAAGAGGCTCGAGTGGTTTATTGTTACAAAATTTCAAGGTTTTATGACGCTCCAGTAAAAAGTTACAAGCATTTGTATGTTGCAAACTTTGATAGGTGTAGGAAGTACGGTATGGAAGTTGGGGCCTTTGAAGTTTTATCAGTGTTTGATTTGGGGCTCAAGGGCAGCTTAGCTTTGAGCGATAGCTTAAATTGACAAGAGGTTCGAGTACTTTATTGTTACAAAATTTCAAGGTTTTATGACGCTCCAGTAAAAAGTTACAAGCATTTGTATGTTGGAAACTCTGATAGGTGTAGGACGTACCGTATAGAAGCTAGGGCCATTTAAAGTTTTATCAGTGTTTGATTTAGGACTCAAGGGTAGCATAGCTTTGAGCGATAGCTTAAATTGACAAGAGGCTCGAGTACTTTATTGTTACAAAATTTCAAGGTTTTATGACGCTCCAGTAAAAAGTTACAAGCATTTGTATGTTGCAATCTTTGATAGGTGTAGGACGTACCGTATAGAAGTTAGGGCCATTTGAAGTTTGTCAGTGTTTGATTTGGGACTCAAGGGTAGCATAGCTTTGAGCGATACCTTAAATTGACAAGAGGCTCGAGTACTTTATTGTAACAAAATTTCAAGGTTTTATGACGCTCCAGTAAAAAGTTACAAGCATTTGTATGTTGCAAACTTTGATAGGTGTAGGACTTACCGTATAGAAGTTGGGGCCATTTGAAGTTTTATCAGTGTTTGATTTGGGACTCAAGGGTAGCATAGCTTTGAGCGATAGCTCAAATTGACAAGAGGCTCGAGTACTTTATTGTTACAAAATTTCAAGGTTTTATGACTCTCCAGTAAAAAGTTACAAGCATTAGTATGTTGGAAACTTTAATAGGTGTAGGACGTACCGTATAGAAGCTAGGGCCATTTGAAGTTTTATCCGTGTTTGATTTGGGACTCAAGGGTAGCATAGCTTTGAGCGATAGCTTAAATTGACAAAAGGCTCGAGTACTTTATTGTTACAAAATTTCAAGGTTTTATGACGCTCCAGTAAAAAGTTACACGCATTTGTATGTTGCAAACTTTGATAGGTGTAGGACGTACCGTATAGAAGTTTGGGACATTCAAAGATTTATCAGTGTTTGATTTGGGACTCAAGGGTAGCATAGCTTTGAGCGATAGCTCAAATTGACAAGAGGCTCGACTACTTTATTGTTACAAAATTTCAAGGTTTTATGACGCTCCACTAAAAAGTAACAAGCAATTGTATGTTGCAAACTTTGATAAGTGTAGGACGTACCGTATAGAAGTTAGGGCCATTTGAAGTTTTGTCAGTGTTTGATTTGGGACTCAAGGGTAGCATAGCTTTGAGCGATAGCTTAAATTGAGAAAGAGGCTCGAGTACTTCATTGTTACAAAATTTCAAGGTTTTATGACGCTCCAGTAAAAAGTTACAAGCAATTGTATGTTGGAAACTTTAATAGCTGTAGGACGTACCGTATAGAAGCTAGGGCCATTTGAAGATTTATCAGTGTTTGATTTGAGACTCAAGGGTAGCATAGCTTTGAGCGATAGCTCAAATTGACAAGAGGCTCGAGTACTTTATTGTTACAAAATTTCAAGGTTTTATGACGCTCCAGTAAAAAGTTACACGCATTTGTATGTTGCAATCTTTGATAGGTGTAGGACGTACCGTATAGAAGTTGGGGCCATTTTAAGTTTTATCAGTGTTTGATTTGGGACTCAAGGGTAGCATAGCTTTGAGCGATAGCTCAAATTGACAAGAGGCTCGAGTACTTTATTGTTACAAAATTTCAAGGTTTTATGACGCTCCAGTAAAAAGTTACAAGCATTAGTATGTTGGAAACTTTAATAGGTGTAGGACGTACCGTATAGAAGCTAGGGCCATTTGAAGTTTTATCCGTGTTTGATTTGGGACTCAAGGGTAGCATAGCTTTGAGCGATAGCTTAAATTGACAAGAGGCTCGAGTACTTTATTGTTACAAAATTTCAAGGTTTTATGACGCTCCAGTAAAAAGTTACACGCATTTGTATGTTGCAAACTTTGATAGGTGTAGGACGTACCGTATAGAAGTTTGGGACATTCGAAGATTTATCAGTGTTTGATTTGGGACTCAAGGGTAGCATAGCTTTGAGCGATAGCTCAAATTGACAAGAGGCTCGACTACTTTATTGTTACAAAATTTCAAGGTTTTATGACGCTCCACTAAAAAGTAACAAGCAACTGTATGTTGCAAACTTTGATAAGTGTAGGACGTACCGTATAGAAGTTAGGGCCATTTGAAGTTTTGTCAGTGTTTGATTTGGGACTCAAGGGTAGCATAGCTTTGAGCGATAGCTTAAATTGACAAGAGGCTCGAGTACTTCATTGTTACAAAATTTCAAGGTTTTATGACGCTCCAGTAAAAAGTTACAAGCATTTGTATGTTGCAAACTTTGATAGGTGTAGGACGTACCGTATATAAGTTGGGGCCATTTGAAGTTTTATCAGTGTTTGATTTGGGACTCAAGGGTAGCATAGCTTTGAGCGATAGCTCAAATTGACAAGAGGCTCGAGTACTTTATTGTTACAAAATTTCAA
Source organism: Clusia tigrina (assembly GCA_920105625.2). Lineage (NCBI taxonomy): Eukaryota > Metazoa > Arthropoda > Insecta > Diptera > Clusiidae > Clusia > Clusia tigrina. The sequence continues at coordinate 104,060,284 of OV050033.1, read as the reverse complement.
GGTTTTATGACGCTCCAGTAAAAAGTTACAAGCAATTGTATGTTGGAAACTTTAATAGCTGTAGGACGTACCGTATAGAAGCTAGGGCCATTTGAAGATTTATCAGTGTTTGATTTGGGACTCAAGGGTAGCATAGCTTTGAGCGATAGCTCAAATTGACAAGAGGCTCGAGTACTTTATTGTTACAAAATTTCAAGGTTTTATGACGCTCCAGTAAAAAGTTACACGCATTTGTATGTTGCAAACTTTGATAGGTGTAGGACGTACCGTATAGAAGTAAGGGCCATTTGAAGTTTTATCAGTGTTTGATTTGGGATTCAAGGGTAGCATAGCTTTGAGTGATAGCTTAAATTGACAAGAGGCTCGAGTACTTTATTGTTACAAAATTTCAAGGTTTTATGACGCTCCAGTAAAAAGTAACAAGCATTTGTATGTTGCAAACTTTGATAGGTGTAGGACGTACCGTATAGAAGTTAGGGCCATTTGAAGTTTTGTCAGTGTTTGATTTGGGACTCAAGGGTAGCATAGCTTTGAGCGATAGCTTAAATTGACAAGAGGCTCAAGTACTTTATTATTACAAAATTTCAAGATTTTATGACGCTCCAGTAAAAAGTTACAAGCATTTGTATGTTGCAAACTTTGATAGGTGTAGGACTTACCGTATAGAAGTTGGGGCCATTTGAAGTTTTATCAGTGTTTGATTTTGGACTCAAGGGTAGCATAGCTTTGAGCGATAGCTCAAATTGACAAGAGGCTCGAGTACTTTATTGTTACAAAATTTCAAGGTTTTATGACGCTCCAGTAAAAAGTTACAAGCATTAGTATGTTGGAAACTTTAATAGGTGTAGGACGTACCGTATAGAAGCTAGGGCCATTTGAAGTTTTATCCGTGTTTGATTTGGGACTCAAGGGTAGCATAGCTTTGAGCGATAGCTTAAATTGACAAAAGGCTCGAGTACTTTATTGTTACAAAATTTCAAGGTTTTATGACGCTCCAGTAAAAAGTTACAAGCCATTGTATGTTGGAAACTTTAATAGCTGTAGGACGTACCGTATAGAAGCTAGGGCCATTTGAAGATTTATCAGTGTTTGATTTGGGACTCAAGGGTAACATAGCTTTGAGCGATAGCTCAAATTGACAAGAAGCTCGAGTACTTTATTGTTACAAAATTTCAAGGTTTTATGACGCTCCAGTAAAAAGTTACACGCATTTGTATGTTGCAAATTTTGTTAGGTGTAGGACGTACCGTATAGAAGTTAGGGCCGTTTGAAGATTTATCAGTGTTTGATTTGGGACTCAAGGGTAGCATAGCTTTGAGCGATAGCTCAAATTGACAAGAGGCTCGAGTACTTTATTGTTACAAAATTGCAAGGTTTTATGACGCTCCAGTAAAAAGTTACAAGCATTTGTATGTTGCAAACTTTGATAGGTGTAGGACGTACCGTATAGAAGTTAGGGCCATTTGAAGTTTTATCAGTGTTTGATTTGAGACTTAAGGGTAGCATAGCTTTGAGCGATAGCTTAAATTGACAAGAGGCTCGAGTACTTTATTGTTACAAAATTTCAAGGTTTTATGACGCTCCAGTAAAAAGTTACAAGCATTTGTATGTTGGAAACTTTGATAGGTGTAGGACGTACCGTATAGAAGTTAGGGCCATTTGAAGTTTTGTCAGTGTTTGATTTGGGACTCAAGGGTAGCATAGCTTTGAGCGATAGCTTAAATTGACAAGAGGCTCAAGTACTTTATTATTACAAAATTTCAAGGTTTTATGACGCTCCAGTAAAAAGTTACAAGCATTTGTATATTGCAAACTTTGATAGGTGTAGGACTTACCGTATAAAAGTTGGGGCCATTTGAAGTTTTATCAGTGTTTGATTTTGGACTCAAGGGTAGCATAGCTTTGAGCGATAGCTCAAATTGACAAGAGGCTCGAGTACTTTATTGTTACAAAATTTCAAGGTTTTATGACGCTCCAGTAAAAAGTTACAAGCATTAGTATGTTGGAAACTTTAATAGGTGTAGGACGTACCGTATAGAAGCTAGGGCCATTTGAAGTTTTATCCGTGTTTGATTTGGGACTCAAGGGTAGCATAGCTTTGAGCGATAGCTTAAATTGACAAAAGGCTCGAGTACTTTATTGTTACAAAATTTCAAGGTTTTATGACGCTCCAGTAAAAAGTTACACGCATTTGTATGTTGCAAACTTTGATAGGTGTAGGACGTACCGTATAGAAATTTGGGACATTCAAAGATTTATCAGTGTTTGATTTGGGACTCAAGGGTAGCATAGCTTTGAGCGATAGCTCAAATTGACAAGAGGCTCGACTACTTTATTGTTACAAAATTTCAAGGTTTTATGACGCTCCACTAAAAAGTAACAAGCAATTGTATGTTGCAAACTTTGATAAGTGTAGGACGTACCGTATAGAAGTTAGGGCCATTTGAAGTTTTGTCAGTGTTTGATTTGGGACTCAAGGGTAGCATAGCTTTGAGCGATAGCTTAAATTGACAAGAGGCTCGAGTACTTCATTGTTACAAAATTTCAAGGTTTTATGACGCTCCAGTAAAAAGTTACAAGCAATTGTATGTTGGAAACTTTAATAGCTGTAGGACGTACCGTATAGAAGCTAGGGCCATTTGAAGATTTATCAGTGTTTGATTTGGGACTCAAGGGTAGCATAGCTTTGAGCGATAGCTCAAATTGACAAGAGGCTCGAGTACTTTATTGTTACAAAATTTCAAGGTTTTATGACGCTCCAGTAAAAAGTTACACGCATTTGTATGTTGCAAACTTTGATAGGTGTAGGACGTACCGTATAGAAGTTAGGGCCATTTTAAGTTTTATCAGTGTTTGATTTGGGACTCAAGGGTAGCATAGCTTTGAGCGATAGCTCAAATTGACAAGAGGCTCGAGTACTTTATTTTTACAAAATTTCAAGGTTTTATGACGCTCCAGTAAAAAGTTACAAGCATTAGTATGTTGGAAACTTTAATAGGTGTAGGAAGTACCGTATAGAAGCTAGAGCCATTTGAAGTTTTATCCGTGTTTGATTTGGGACTCAAGGGTAGCATAGCTTTGAGCGATAGCTTAAATTGACAAAAGGCTCGAGTACTTTATTGTTACAAAATTTCAAGGTTTTATGACGCTCCAGTAAAAAGTTACACGCATTTGTATGTTGCAAACTTTGATAGGTGTAGGACGTACCGTATAGAAGTTTGGGACATTCGAAGATTTATCAGTGTTTGATTTGGGACTCAAGGGTAGCATAGCTTTGAGCGATAGCTCAAATTGACAAGAGGCTCGACTACTTTATTGTTACAAAATTTCAAGGTTTTATGACGCTCCACTAAAAAGTAACAAGCAATTGTATGTTGCAAACTTTGATAAGTGTAGGACGTACCGTATAGAAGTTAGGGCCATTTGAAGTTTTGTCAGTGTTTGATTTGGGACTCAAGGGTAGCATAGCTTTGAGCGATAGCTTAAATTGACAAGAGGCTCGAGTACTTCATTGTTACAAAATTTCAAGGTTTTATGACGCTCCAGTAAAAAGTTACAAGCATTTGTATGTTGCAAACTTTGATAGGTGTAGGACGTACCGTATATAAGTTGGGGCCATTTGAAGTTTTATCAGTGTTTGATTTGGGACTCAAGGGTAGCATAGCTTTGAGCGATAGCTCAAATTGACAAGAGGCTCGAGTACTTTATTGTTACAAAATTTCAAGGTTTTATGACGCTCCAGTAAAAAGTTACACGCATTTGTATGTTGCAAACTTTGATAGGTGTAGGACGTACCGTATAGAAGTTAGGGCCATTTTAAGTTTTATCAGTGTTTGATTTGGGACTCAAGGGTAGCATAGCTTTGAGCGATAGCTCAAATTGACAAGAAGCTCGAGTACTTTATTGTTACAAAATTTCAAGGTTTTATGACGCTCCAGTAAAAAGTTACAAGCATTAGTATGTTGGAAACTTTAATAGGTGTAGGACGTACCGTATAGAAGCTAGAGCCATTTGAAGTTTTATCCGTGTTTGATTTGGGACTCAAGGGTAGCATAGCTTTGAGCGATAGCTTAAATTGACAAAAGGCTCGAGTACTTTATTGTTACAAAATTTCAAGGTTTTATGACGCTCCAGTAAAAAGTTACACGCATTTGTATGTTGCAAACTTTGATAGGTGTAGGACGTACCGTATAGAAGTTTGGGACATTCAAAGATTTATCAGTGTTTGATTTGGGACTCAAGGGTAGCATAGCTTTGAGCGATAGCTCAAATTGACAAGAGGCTCGACTACTTTATTGTTACAAAATTTCAAGGTTTTATGACGCTCCACTAAAAAGTAACAAGCAATTGTATGTTGCAAACTTTGATAAGTGTAGGACGTACCGTATAGAAGTTAGGGCCATTTGAAGTTTTGTCAGTGTTTGATTTGGGACTCAAGGGTAGCATAGCTTTGAGCGATAGCTTAAATTGACAAGAGGCTCGAGTACTTCATTGTTACAAAATTTCAAGGTTTTATGACGCTCCAGTAAAAAGTTACAAGCAATTGTATGTTGGAAACTTTAATAGCTGTAGGACGTACCGTATAGAAGCTAGGGCCATTTGAAGATTTATCAGTGTTTGATTTGGGACTCAAGGGTAGCATAGCTTTGAGCGATAGCTCAAATTGACAAGAGGCTCGAGTACTTTATTGTTACAAAATTTCAAGGTTTTATGACGCTCCAGTAAAAAGTTACACGCATTTGTATGTTGCAAACTTTGATAGGTGTAGGACGTACCGTATAGAAGTTAGGGCCATTTTAAGTTTTATCAGTGTTTGATTTGGGACTCAAGGGTAGCATAGCTTTGAGCGATAGCTCAAATTGACAAGAGGCTCGAGTACTTTATTGTTACAAAATTTCAAGGTTTTATGACGCTCCAGTAAAAAGTTACAAGCATTAGTATGTTGGAAACTTTAATAGGTGTAGGACGTACCGTATAGAAGCTAGAGCCATTTGAAGTTTTATCCGTGTTTGATTTGGGACTCAAGGGTAGCATAGCTTTGAGCGATAGCTTAAATTGACAAAAGGCTCGAGTACTTTATTGTTACAAAATTTCAAGGTTTTATGACGCTCCAGTAAAAAGTTACACGCATTTGTATGTTGCAAACTTTGATAGGTGTAGGACGTACCGTATAGAAGTTTGGGACATTCGAAGATTTATCAGTGTTTGATTTGGGACTCAAGGGTAGCATAGCTTTGAGCGATAGCTCAAATTGACAAGAGGCTCGACTACTTTATTGTTACAAAATTTCAAGGTTTTATGACGCTCCACTAAAAAGTAACAAGCAATTGTATGTTGCAAACTTTGATAAGTGTAGGACGTACCGTATAGAAGTTAGGGCCATTTGAAGTTTTGTCAGTGTTTGATTTGGGACTCAAGGGTAGCATAGCTTTGAGCGATAGCTTAAATTGACAAGAGGCTCGAGTACTTCATTGTTACAAAATTTCAAGGTTTTATGACGCTCCAGTAAAAAGTTACAAGCATTTGTATGTTGCAAACTTTGATAGGTGTAGGACGTACCGTATATAAGTTGGGGCCATTTGAAGTTTTATCAGTGTTTGATTTGGGACTCAAGGGTAGCATAGCTTTGAGCGATAGCTCAAATTGACAAGAGGCTCGAGTACTTTATTGTTACAAAATTTCAAGGTTTTATGACGCTCCAGTAAAAAGTTACAAGCAATTGTATGTTGGAAACTTTAATAGCTGTAGGACGTACCGTATAGAAGCTAGGGCCATTTGAAGATTTATCAGTGTTTGATTTGGGACTCAAGGGTAGCATAGCTTTGAGCGATAGCTCAAATTGACAAGAGGCTCGAGTACTTTATTGTTACAAAATTTCAAGGTTTTATGACGCTCCAGTAAAAAGTTACACGCATTTGTATGTTGCAAACTTTGATAGGTGTAGGACGTACCGTATAGAAGTAAGGGCCATTTGAAGTTTTATCAGTGTTTGATTTGGGATTCAAGGGTAGCATAGCTTTGAGTGATAGCTTAAATTGACAAGAGGCTCGAGTACTTTATTGTTACAAAATTTCAAGGTTTTATGACGCTCCAGTAAAAAGTAACAAGCATTTGTATGTTGCAAACTTTGATAGGTGTAGGACGTACCGTATAGAAGTTAGGGCCATTTGAAGTTTTGTCAGTGTTTGATTTGGGACTCAAGGGTAGCATAGCTTTGAGCGATAGCTTAAATTGACAAGAGGCTCAAGTACTTTATTATTACAAAATTTCAAGGTTTTATGACGCTCCAGTAAAAAGTTACAAGCATTTGTATGTTGCAAACTTTGATAGGTGTAGGACTTACCGTATAGAAGTTGGGGCCATTTGAAGTTTTATCAGTGTTTGATTTTGGACTCAAGGGTAGCATAGCTTTGAGCGATAGCTCAAATTGACAAGAGGCTCGAGTACTTTATTGTTACAAAATTTCAAGGTTTTATGACGCTCCAGTAAAAAGTTACAAGCATTAGTATGTTGGAAACTTTAATAGGTGTAGGACGTACCGTATAGAAGCTAGGGCCATTTGAAGTTTTATCCGTGTTTGATTTGGGACTCAAGGGTAGCATAGCTTTGAGCGATAGCTTAAATTGACAAAAGGCTCGAGTACTTTATTGTTACAAAATTTCAAGGTTTTATGACGCTCCAGTAAAAAGTTACAAGCCATTGTATGTTGGAAACTTTAATAGCTGTAGGACGTACCGTATAGAAGCTAGGGCCATTTGAAGATTTATCAGTGTTTGATTTGGGACTCAAGGGTAGCATAGCTTTGAGCGATAGCTCAAAGTGACAAGAAGCTCGAGTACTTTATTGTTACAAAATTTCAAGGTTTTATGACGCTCCAGTAAAAAGTTATACGCATTTGTATGTTGCAAATTTTGTTAGGTGTAGGACGTACCGTATAGAAGTTAGGGCCGTTTGAAGATTTATCAGTGTTTGATTTGGGACTCAAGGGTAGCATAGCTTTGAGCGATAGCTCAAATTGACAAGAGGCTCGAGTACTTTATTGTTACAAAATTTCAAGGTTTTATGACGCTCCAGTAAAAAGTTACAAGCATTTGTATGTTGCAAACTTTGATAGGTGTAGGACGTACCGTATAGAAGTTAGGGCCATTTGAAGTTTTATCAGTGTTTGATTTGAGACTTAAGGGTAGCATAGCTTTGAGCGATAGCTTAAATTGACAAGAGGCTCGAGTACTTTATTGTTACAAAATTTCAAGGTTTTATGACGCTCCAGTAAAAAGTTACAAGCATTTGTATGTTGGAAACTTTGATAGGTGTAGGACGTACCGTATAGAAGCTAGGGCCATTTGAAGTTTTATCTGTGTTTGATTTGGGACTTAAGGGTAGCATAGCTTTGAGCGATAGCTTAAATTGACAAGAGGCTCGAGTGGTTTATTGTTACAAAATTTCAAGGTTTTATGACGCTCCAGTAAAAAGTTACAAGCATTTGTATGTTGCAAACTTTGATAGGTGTAGGACGTACGGTATGGAAGTTGGGGCCTTTGAAGTTTTATCAGTGTTTGATTTGGGGCTCAAGGGCAGCTTAGCTTTGAGCGATAGCTTAAATTGACAAGAGGTTCGAGTACTTTATTGTTACAAGATTTCAAGGTTTTATGACGCTCCAGTAAAAAGTTACAAGCATTTGTATGTTGGAAACTCTGATAGGTGTAGGACGTACCGTATAGAAGCTAGGGCCATTTAAAGTTTTATCAGTGTTTGATTTAGGACTCAAGGGTAGCATAGCTTTGAGCGATAGCTTAAATTGACAAGAGGCTCGAGTACTTTATTGTTACAAAATTTCAAGGTTTTATGACGCTCCAGTAAAAAGTTACAAGCATTTGTATGTTGCAATCTTTGATAGGTGTAGGACGTACCGTATAGAAGTTAGGGCCATTTGAAGTTTGTCAGTGTTTGATTTGGAACTCAAGGGTAGCATAGCTTTGAGCGATACCTTAAATTGACAAGAGGCTCGAGTACTTTATTGTTACAAAATTTCAAGGTTTTATGACGCTCCAGTAAAAAGTTACAAGCATTTGTATGTTGCAAACTTTGATAGGTGTAGGACTTACCGTATAGAAGTTGGGGCCATTTGAAGTTTTATCAGTGTTTGATTTTGGACTCAACGGTAGCATAGCTTTGAGCGATAGCTCAAATTGACAAGAGGCTCGAGTACTTTATTGTTACAAAATTTCAAGGTTTTATGACGCTCCAGTAAAAAGTTACAAGCATTAGTATGTTGGAAACTTTAATAGGTGTAGGACGTACCGTATAGAAGCTAGGGCACTTTGAAGTTTTATCCGTGTTTGATTTGGGACTAAAGGGTAGCATAGCTTTGAGCGATAGCTTAAATTGACAAAAGGCTCGAGTACTTTATTGTTACAAAATTTCAAGGTTTTATGACGCTCCAGTAAAAAGTTACACGCATTTGTATGTTGCAAACTTTGATAGGTGTAGGACGTACCGTATAGAATTTTGGGACATTCGAAGATTTTTCAGTGTTTGATTTGGGACTCAAGGGTAGCATAGCTTTGAGCCATAGCTCAAATTGACAAGAGGCTCGAGTACTTTATTGTTACAAAATTTCAAGGTTTTATGACGCTCCACTAAAAAGTAACAAGCAATTGTATGTTGCAAACTTTAATAGGTGTAGGACGTACCGTATAGAAGTTAGGGCCATTTGAAGTTTTGTCAGTGTTTGATTTGGGACTCAAGGGTAGCATAGCTTTGAGCGATAGCTTAAATTGACAAGAGGCTCAAGTACTTTATTGTTACAAAATTTCAAGGTTTTATGACGCTCCAGTAAAAAGTTACAAGCATTTGTATGTTGCAAACTTTGATAGGTGTAGGACGTACAGTATATAAGTTGGGGCCATTTGAAGTTTTATCAGTGTTTGATTTGGGACTCAAGGGTAGCATAGCTTTGAGCGATAGCTCAAATTGACAAGAGGCTCGAGTACTTTATTGTTACAAAATTTCAAGGTTTTATGACGCTCCAGTAAAAAGTTACAAGCAATTGTATGTTGGAAACTTTAATAGCTGTAGGACGCACCGTATAGAAGCTAGGGCCATTTGAAGATTTATCAGTGTTTGATTTGGGACTCAAGGGTAGCATAGCTTTGAGCGATAGCTCAAATTGACAAGAGGCTCGAGTACTTTATTGTTACAAAATTTCAAGGTTTTATGACGCTCCAGTAAAAAGTTACACGCATTTGTATGTTGCAAACTTTGATAGGTGTAGGACGTACCGTATAGAAGTTAGGGCCATTTGAAGTTTTGCCAGTGTTTGATTTGGGACTCAAGGGTAGCATAGCTTTGAGCGATAGCTTAAATTGACAAGAGGCTCAAGTACTTTATTATTACAAAATTTCAAGGTTTTATGACGCTCCAGTAAAAAGTTACAAGCATTTGTATGTTGCAAACTTTGATAGGTGTAGGACTTACCGTATAGAAGTTGGGGCCATTTGAAGTTTTATCAGTGTTTGATTTTGGACTCAACGGTAGCATAGCTTTGAGCGATAGCTCAAATTGACAAGAGGCTCGAGTACTTTATTGTTACAAAATTTCAAGGTTTTATGACGCTCCAGTAAAAAGTTACAAGCATTAGTATGTTGGAAACTTTAATAGGTGTAGGACGTACCGTATAGAAGCTAGGGCCATTTGAAGTTTTATCCGTGTTTGATTTGGGACTCAAGGGTAGCATAGCTTTGAGCGATAGCTTAAATTGACAAAAGGCTCGAGTACTTTATTGTTACAAAATTTCAAGGTTTTATGACGCTCCAGTAAAAAGTTACAAGCCATTGTATGTTGGAAACTTTAATAGCTGTAGGACGTACCGTATAGAAGCTAGGGCCATTTGAAGATTTATCAGTGTTTGATTTGGGACTCAAGGGTAGCATAGCTTTGAGCGATAGCTCAAAGTGACAAGAAGCTCGAGTACTTTATTGTTACAAAATTTCAAGGTTTTATGACGCTCCAGTAAAAAGTTATACGCATTTGTATGTTGCAAATTTTGTTAGATGTAGGACGTACCGTATAGAAGTTAGGGCCGTTTGAAGATTTATCAGTGTTTGATTTGGGACTCAAGGGTAGCATAGCTTTGAGCGATAGCTCAAATTGACAAGAGGCTCGAGTACTTTATTGTTACAAAATTGCAAGGTTTTATGACGCTCCAGTAAAAAGTTACAAGCATTTGTATGTTGCAAACTTTGATAGGTGTAGGACGTACCGTATAGAAGTTAGGGCCATTTGAAGTTTTATCAGTGTTTGATTTGAGACTTAAGGGTAGCATAGCTTTGAGCGATAAATTAAATTGACAAGAGGCTCGAGTACTTTATTGTTACAAAATTTCAAGGTTTTATGACGCTCCAGTAAAAAGTTACAAGCATTTGTATGTTGGAAACTTTGATAGGTGTAGGACGTACCGTATAGAAGCTAGGGCCATTTGAAGTTTTATCTGTGTTTGATTTGGGACTAAAGGGTAGCATAGCTTTGAGCGATAGCTTAAATTGACAAAAGGCTCGAGTACTTTATTGTTACAAAATTTCAAGGTTTTATGACGCTCCAGTAAAAAGTTACACGCATTTGTATGTTGCAAACTTTGATAGATGTAGGACGTACCGTATAGAATTTTGGGACATTCGAAGATTTTTCAGTGTTTGATTTGGGACTCAAGGGTAGCATAGCTTTGAGCGATAGCTCAAATTGACAAGAGGCTCGAGTACTTTATTGTTACAAAATTTCAAGGTTTTATGACGCTCCACTAAAAAGTAACAAGCAATTGTATGTTGCAAACTTTAATAGGTGTAGGACGTACCGTATAGAAGTTAGGGCCATTTGAAGTTTTGTCAGTGTTTGATTTGGGACTCAAGGGTAGCATAGCTTTGAGCGATAGCTTAAATTGACAAGAGGCTCAAGTACTTTATTGTTACAAAATTTCAAGGTTTTATGACGCTCCAGTAAAAAGTTACAAGCATTTGTATGTTGCAAACTTTGATAGGTGTAGGACGTACCGTATATAAGTTGGGGCCATTTGAAGTTTTATCAGTGTTTGATTTGGGACTCAAGGGTAGCATAGCTTTGAGCGATAGCTCAAATTGACAAGAGGCTCGAGTACTTTATTGTTACAAAATTTCAAGGTTTTATGACGCTCCAGTAAAAAGTTACAAGCAATTGTATGTTGGAAACTTTAATAGCTGTAGGACGTACCGTATAGAAGCTAGGGCCATTTGAAGATTTATCAGTGTTTGATTTGGGACTCAAGGGTAGCATAGCTTTGAGCGATAGCTCAAATTGACAAGAGGCTCGAGTACTTTATTGTTACAAAATTTCAAGGTTTTATGACGCTCCAGTAAAAAGTTACACGCATTTGTATGTTGCAAACTTTGATAGGTGTAGGACGTACCGTATAGAAGTTAGGGCCATTTGAAGTTTTGTCAGTGTTTGATTTGGGACTCAAGGGTAGCATAGCTTTGAGCGATAGCTTAAATTGACAAGAGGCTCAAGTACTTTATTATTACAAAATTTCAAGGTTTTATGACGCTCCAGTAAAAAGTTACAAGCATTTGTATGTTGCAAACTTTGATAGGTGTAGGACTTACCGTATAGAAGTTGGGGCCATTTGAAGTTTTATCAGTGTTTGATTTTGGACTCAAGGGTAGCATAGCTTTGAGCGATAGCTCAAATTGACAAGAGGCTCGAGTACTTTATTGTTACAAAATTTCAAGGTTTTATGACGCTCCAGTAAAAAGTTACAAGCATTAGTATGTTGGAAACTTTAATAGGTGTAGGACGTACCGTATAGAAGCTAGGGCCATTTGAAGTTTTATCCGTGTTTGATTTGGGACTCAAGGGTAGCATAGCTTTGAGCGATAGCTTAAATTGACAAAAGGCTCGAGTACTTTATTGTTACAAAATTTCAAGGTTTTATGACGCTCCAGTAAAAAGTTACAAGCCATTGTATGTTGGAAACTTTAATAGCTGTAGGACGTACCGTATAGAAGCTAGGGCCATTTGAAGATTTATCAGTGTTTGATTTGGGACTCAAGGGTAGCATAGCTTTGAGCGATAGCTCAAAGTGACAAGAAGCTCGAGTACTTTATTGTTACAAAATTTCAAGGTTTTATGACGCTCCAGTAAAAAGTTATACGCATTTGTATGTTGCAAATTTTGTTAGGTGTAGGACGTACCGTATAGAAGTTAGGGCCGTTTGAAGATTTATCAGTGTTTGATTTGGGACTCAAGGGTAGCATAGCTTTGAGCGATAGCTCAAATTGACAAGAGGCTCGAGTACTTTATTGTTACAAAATTGCAAGGTTTTATGACGCTCCAGTAAAAAGTTACAAGCATTTGTATGTTGCAAACTTTGATAGGTGTAGGACGTACCGTATAGAAGTTAGGGCCATTTGAAGTTTTATCAGTGTTTGATTTGAGACTTAAGGGTAGCATAGCTTTGAGCGATAGCTTAAATTGACAAGAGGCTCGAGTACTTTATTGTTACAAAATTTCAAGGTTTTATGACGCTCCAGTAAAAAGTTACAAGCATTTGTATGTTGGAAACTTTGATAGGTGTAGGACGTACCGTATAGAAGCTAGGGCCATTTGAAGTTTTATCTGTGTTTGATTTGGGACTTAAGGGTAGCATAGCTTTGAGCGATAGCTTAAATTGACAAGAGGCTCGAGTGGTTTATTGTTACAAAATTTCAAGGTTTTATGACGCTCCAGTAAAAAGTTACAAGCATTTGTATGTTGCAAACTTTGATAGGTGTAGGACGTACGGTATGGAAGTTGGGGCCTTTGAAGTTTTATCAGTGTTTGATTTGGGGCTCAAGGGCAGCTTAGCTTTGAGCGATAGCTTAAATTGACAAGAGGTTCGAGTACTTTATTGTTACAAGATTTCAAGGTTTTATGACGCTCCAGTAAAAAGTTACAAGCATTTGTATGTTGGAAACTCTGATAGGTGTAGGACGTACCGTATAGAAGCTAGGGCCATTTAAAGTTTTATCAGTGTTTGATTTAGGACTCAAGGGTAGCATAGCTTTGAGCGATAGCTTAAATTGACAAGAGGCTCGAGTACTTTATTGTTACAAAATTTCAAGGTTTTATGACGCTCCAGTAAAAAGTTACAAGCATTTGTATGTTGCAATCTTTGATAGGTGTAGGACGTACCGTATAGAAGTTAGGGCCATTTGAAGTTTGTCAGTGTTTGATTTGGAACTCAAGGGTAGCATAGCTTTGAGCGATACCTTAAATTGACAAGAGGCTCGAGTACTTTATTGTTACAAAATTTCAAGGTTTTATGACGCTCCAGTAAAAAGTTACAAGCATTTGTATGTTGCAAACTTTGATAGGTGTAGGACTTACCGTATAGAAGTTGGGGCCATTTGAAGTTTTATCAGTGTTTGATTTTGGACTCAACGGTAGCATAGCTTTGAGCGATAGCTCAAATTGACAAGAGGCTCGAGTACTTTATTGTTACAAAATTTCAAGGTTTTATGACGCTCCAGTAAAAAGTTACAAGCATTAGTATGTTGGAAACTTTAATAGGTGTAGGACGTACCGTATAGAAGCTAGGGCCATTTGAAGTTTTATCCGTGTTTGATTTGGGACTAAAGGGTAGCATAGCTTTGAGCGATAGCTTAAATTGACAAAAGGCTCGAGTACTTTATTGTTACAAAATTTCAAGGTTTTATGACGCTCCAGTAAAAAGTTACACGCATTTGTATGTTGCAAACTTTGATAGGTGTAGGACGTACCGTATAGAATTTTGGGACATTCGAAGATTTTTCAGTGTTTGATTTGGGACTCAAGGGTAGCATAGCTTTGAGCGATAGCTCAAATTGACAAGAGGCTCGAGTACTTTATTGTTACAAAATTTCAAGGTTTTATGACGCTCCACTAAAAAGTAACAAGCAATTGTATGTTGCAAACTTTAATAGGTGTAGGACGTACCGTATAGAAGTTAGGGCCATTTGAAGTTTTGTCAGTGTTTGATTTGGGACTCAAGGGTAGCATAGCTTTGAGCGATAGCTTAAATTGACAAGAGGCTCAAGTACTTTATTGTTACAAAATTTCAAGGTTTTATGACGCTCCAGTAAAAAGTTACAAGCATTTGTATGTTGCAAACTTTGATAGGTGTAGGACGTACCGTATATAAGTTGGGGCCATTTGAAGTTTTATCAGTGTTTGATTTGGGACTCAAGGGTAGCATAGCTTTGAGCGATAGCTCAAATTGACAAGAGGCTCGAGTACTTTATTGTTACAAAATTGCAAGGTTTTATGACGCTCCAGTAAAAAGTTACAAGCATTTGTATGTTGGAAACTTTGATAGGTGTAGGACGTACCATATAGAAGCTAGGGCCATTTGAAGTTTTATCAGTGTTTGATTTGAGACTTAAGGGTAGCATAGCTTTGAGCGATAGCTTAAATTGACAAGAGGCTCGAGTGGTTTATTGTTACAAAATTTCAAGGTTTTATGACGCTCCAGTAAAAAGTTACAAGCATTTGTATGTTGCAAACTTTGATAGGTGTAGGACGTACGGTATGGAAGTTGGGGCCTTTGAAGTTTTATCAGTGTTTGATTTGGGACTCAAGGGCAGCTTAGCTTTGAGCGATAGCTTAAATTGACAAGAGGTTCGAGTACTTTATTGTTACAAAATTTCAAGGTTTTATGACGCTCCAGTAAAAAGTTACAAGCATTTGTATGTTGGAAACTCTGATAGGTGTAGGACGTACCGTATAGAAGCTAGGGCCATTTAAAGTTTTATCAGTGTTTGATTTAGGACTCAAGGGTAGCATAGCTTTGAGCGATAGCTTAAATTGACAAGAGGCTCGAGTACTGTATTGATACAAAATTTCAAGGTTTTATGACGCTCCAGTAAAAAGTTACAAGCAATTGTATGTTGCAATCTTTGATAGGTGTAGGACGTACCGTATAGAAGTTAGGGCCATTTGAAGTTTGTCAGTGTTTGATTTGGGACTCAAGGGTAGCATAGCTTTGAGCGATACCTTAAATTGACAAGAGGCTCGAGTACTTTATTGTTACAAAATTTCAAGGTTTTATGACGCTCCAGTAAAAAGTTACAAACATTTGTATGTTGCAAACTTTGATAGGTGTAGGACGTACCGTATAGAAGTTGGGGCCATTTGAAGATTTATCAGTGTTTGATTTGGGACTCAAGGGTAGCATAGCTTTGAGCGATAGCTTAAATTGACAAGAGGCTCGAGTACCTTATTGTTACAAAATTTCAAGGTTTTATAACGCTCCAGTAATAAGTTACAAGCATTTGTATGTTACAAACTTTGATAGGTGTAGGACGTACCGTATAGATGTTAGGGCCATTTGAAGTTTTATCAGTGTTTGATTTGGGATTCAAGGGTAGTATAGCTTTGAGCGATAGCTTAAATTGACAAGAGGCTCGAGTACTTTATTGTTACAAAATTTCAAGGTTTTATGAGGCTCCAGTAAAAAGTAGCAAGCATTTGTATGTTGCAAACTTTGATAGGTGTAGGACGTACCGTATAGAAGTTAAGGGCCATTTGAAGTTTTGTCAGTGTTTGATTTTGACTCAAGGGTAGCATAGCTTTAAACGATAGCTTAAATTGACAAGAGGCTGGAGTACTTTATTGTTACAAAATTTCAAGGTTTTATGACGCTCCAGTAAAAAGTTACAAGCATTTGTATGTTGTAAACTTTGATAGGTGTAGGACGTACCGTATAGAAGTTGAGGCCATTTGAAGTTTTATCAGTGTTTGATTTGGGACACAAGGGTAGCATAGCTTTGAGCGATAGCTAAAATTGACAAGAGGCTCGAGTACTTTATTGTTACAAAATTTCAAGGTTTTATGACGCTGCAGTAAAAAGTTACAAGCATTTGTATGTTGCAATCTTTAATAGGTGTAGGACGTACCGTAAAGAAGCTAGGGCCATTTGAAGTTTATCCGTGTTTGATTTGGGACTCAAGGGTAGCATGGCTTTGAGCGATAGCTTAAATTGACAAAAAGCTCGAGTACTTTATTGTTACAAAACTTCAAGGTTTTATGACGCTCCAGTAAAAAGTTACACGCATTTGTATGTTGCAAACTTTGATAGGTGTAGGACGTACCGTATAGAAGTTTGGGCCATTCGAAGATTTATCAGTGTTTGATTTGGGACTCAAGGGTAGCATAGCTTTGAGCGATAGCTCAAATTGACAAGAGGCTCGAGTACTTTATTGTTACAAAATTTCAAGGTTTTATGACGCTCCAGTAAAAAGTTACAAGCATTTGTATGTTGCAAACTTTGATAGGTGTAGGACGTACCGTATAGAAGTTGGGGCCATTTGAAGTTTTATCAGTGTTTGATTTGGGACTCAAGGGTAGCATAGCTTTGAGCGATAGCTTAAATTGACAAGAGGCTCGAGTACTTTATTGTTACAAAATTTCAAGGTTTTATGACGCTCCAGTAAAAAGTTAGAATCATTTGTATGCTGCAAACTTTGATAGGTGTAGGACGTACCGTATAGAAGTTAGGGCCATTTGAAGTTTTATCAGTGTTTGATTTGGGATTCAAGGGTAGCATAGCTTTGAGCGATAGCTTAAATTGACAAGAGGCTCGAGTACTTTATTGTTACAAAATTTCAAGGTTTTATGACGCTCCAGTAAAAAGTAACAAGCATTTGTATGTTGCAAACTTTGATAGGTGTAGGACGTACCGTATAGAAGTTAGGGCCATTTGAAATTTTGTCAGTGTTTGATTTGGGACTCAAGGGTAGCATAGCTTTGAGCGATAGCTTAAATTGACAAGAGGCTCGAGTACTTTATTGTTACAAAATTTCAAGGTTTTATGACGCTCCAGTAAAAAGTTACAAGCATTTGTATGTTGCAAACTTTGATAGATGTAGGACGTACCGTATAGAAGTTAGGGCCATTTGAAGTTTTATCAGTATTTGATTTGGGACTCAAGGGTAGCATAGCTTTGAGCGATAGCTCAAATTGACAAGAGGCTCGAGTACTTTATTGTTACAAAATTTCAAGGTTTTATGACGCTCCAGTAAAAAGTTACAAGCATTAGTATGTTGGAAACTTTAATAGGTGTAGAACGTACCGTATAGAAGCTAGGGCAATTTGAATTTTTATCCGTGTTTGATTTGGGACTCAAGGGTAGCATAGCTTAAATTGACAAAAGGCTCGAGTACTTTATTGTTACAAAATTTCAAGGTTTTATGACGCTCCAGTAAAAAGTTACACGCATTTGTATGTTGCAAACTTTGATAGGTGTAGGACGTACCGTATAGAAGTTTGGGCCATTCGAAGATTTATCAGTGTTTGATTTGGGACTCAAGGGTAGCATAGCTTTGAGCGATAGCTCAAATTGACAAGAGGCTCGAGTACTTTATTGTTACAAAATTTCAAGGTTTTATGACGCTCCAGTAAAAAGTTACAAGCATTTGTATGTTGCAAACTTTGATAGGTGTAGGACGTACCGTATAGAAGTTAGGGCCATTTGAAGTTTTATCAGTGTTTGAATTGGGACTCAAGGGCAGCTTAGCTTTGAGCGATAGCTTAAATTGACAAGAGGTTCGAGTACTTTATTGTTACAAAATTTCAAGGTTTTATGACGCTCCAGTAAAAAGGTACAAGCATTTGTATGTTGCAAACTTTGATAGGTGTAGGACGTACCGTATAGAAGCTAGGGCCATTTAAAGTTTTATCAGTGTTTGATTTAGGACTCAAGGGTAGCATAGCTTTGAGCGATAGCTTAAATTGACAAGAGGCTCGAGTACTGTATTGATACAAAATTTCAAGGTTTTATGACGCTCCATTAAAAAGTTACAAGCAATTGTATGTTGCAATCTTTGATAGGTGTAGGACGTACCGTATAGAAGTTAGGGCCATTTGAAGTTTTGTCAGTGTTTGATTTGGGACTCAAGGGTAGCATAGCTTTGAGCGATAGCTTAAATTGACAAGAGGCTCAAGTACTTTATTGTTACAAAATTTCAAGGTTTTATGACGCTCCAGTAAAAAGTTACAAGCATTTGTATGTTGCAAACTTTGATAGGTGTAGGACGTACCGTATATAAGTTGGGGCCATTTGAAGTTTTATCAGTGTTTGATTTGGGACTCAAGGGTAGCATAGCTTTGAGCGATAGCTCAAATTGACAAAAGGCTCGGATACTTTATTGTTACAAAATTGCAAGGTTTTATGACGCTCCAGTAAAAAGTTACAAGCATTTGTATGTTGGAAACTTTGATAGGTGTAGGACGTACCATATAGAAGCTAGGGCCATTTGAAGTTTTATCAGTGTTTGATTTGAGACTTAAGGGTAGCATAGCTTTGAGCGATAGCTTAAATTGACAAGAGGCTCGAGTGGTTTATTGTTACAAAATTTCAAGGTTTTATGACGCTCCAGTAAAAAGTTACAAGCATTTGTATGTTGCAAACTTTGATAGGTGTAGGACGTACGGTATGGAAGTTGGGGCCTTTGAAGTTTTATCAGTGTTTGATTTGGGACTCAAGGGCAGCTTAGCTTTGAGCGATAGCTTAAATTGACAAGAGGTTCGAGTACTTTATTGTTACAAAATTTCAAGGTTTTATGACGCTCCAGTAAAAAGTTACAAGCATTTGTATGTTGGAAACTCTGATAGGTGTAGGACGTACCGTATAGAAGCTAGGGCCATTTAAAGTTTTATCAGTGTTTGATTTAGGACTCAAGGGTAGCATAGCTTTGAGCGATAGCTTAAATTGACAAGAGGCTCGAGTACTGTATTGATACAAAATTTCAAGGTTTTATGACGCTCCAGTAAAAAGTTACAAGCAATTGTATGTTGCAATCTTTGATAGGTGTAGGACGTACCGTATAGAAGTTAGGGCCATTTGAAGTTTGTCAGTGTTTGATTTGGGACTCAAGGGTAGCATAGCTTTGAGCGATACCTTAAATTGACAAGAGGCTCGAGTACTTTATTGTTACAAAATTTCAAGGTTTTATGACGCTCCAGTAAAAAGTTACAAACATTTGTATGTTGCAAACTTTGATAGGTGTAGGACGTACCGTATAGAAGTTGGGGCCATTTGAAGATTTATCAGTGTTTGATTTGGGACTCAAGGGTAGCATAGCTTTGAGCGATAGCTTAAATTGACAAGAGGCTCGAGTACCTTATTGTTACAAAATTTCAAGGTTTTATAACGCTCCAGTAATAAGTTACAAGCATTTGTATGTTACAAACTTTGATAGGTGTAGGACGTACCGTATAGATGTTAGGGCCATTTGAAGTTTTATCAGTGTTTGATTTGGGATTCAAGGGTAGTATAGCTTTGAGCGATAGCTTAAATTGACAAGAGGCTCGAGTACTTTATTGTTACAAAATTTCAAGGTTTTATGAGGCTCCAGTAAAAAGTAGCAAGCATTTGTATGTTGCAAACTTTGATAGGTGTAGGACGTACCGTATAGAAGTTAAGGGCCATTTGAAGTTTTGTCAGTGTTTGATTTTGACTCAAGGGTAGCATAGCTTTAAACGATAGCTTAAATTGACAAGAGGCTGGAGTACTTTATTGTTACAAAATTTCAAGGTTTTATGACGCTCCAGTAAAAAGTTACAAGCATTTGTATGTTGTAAACTTTGATAGGTGTAGGACGTACCGTATAGAAGTTGAGGCCATTTGAAGTTTTATCAGTGTTTGATTTGGGACACAAGGGTAGCATAGCTTTGAGCGATAGCTCAAATTGACAAGAGGCTCGAGTACTTTATTGTTACAAAATTTCAAGGTTTTATGACGCTGCAGTAAAAAGTTACAAGCATTTGTATGTTGCAATCTTTAATAGGTGTAGGACGTACCGTAAAGAAGCTAGGGCCATTTGAAGTTTATCCGTGTTTGATTTGGGACTCAAGGGTAGCATGGCTTTGAGCGATAGCTTAAATTGACAAAAAGCTCGAGTACTTTATTGTTACAAAACTTCAAGGTTTTATGACGCTCCAGTAAAAAGTTACACGCATTTGTATGTTGCAAACTTTGATAGGTGTAGGACGTACCGTATAGAAGTTTGGGCCATTCGAAGATTTATCAGTGTTTGATTTGGGACTCAAGGGTAGCATAGCTTTGAGCGATAGCTCAAATTGACAAGAGGCTCGAGTACTTTATTGTTACAAAATTTCAAGGTTTTATGACGCTCCAGTAAAAAGTTACAAGCATTTGTATGTTGCAAACTTTGATAGGTGTAGGACGTACCGTATAGAAGTTAGGGCCATTTGAAGTTTTGTCAGTGTTTGATTTGGGACTCAAGGGTAGCATAGCTTTGAGCGATAGCTTAAATTGACAAGAGGCTCGAGTACCTTATTGTTACAAAATTTCAAGGTTTTATGGCGCTCCAGTAATAAGTTACAAGCATTTGTATGTTGCAAAATTTGATAGGTGTAGGACGTACCGTATAGAAGTTGTGGCCATTTGAAGTTTTATCAGTGTTTGATTTCGGACTCAAGGGTAGCATAGCTTTGAGAGATAGCTCAAATTGACAAGAGGCTCGAGTACTTTATTGTTACAAAATTTCAAGGTTTTATGACGCTCCAGTAAAAAGTTACAAGCAATTGTATGTTGGAAACTTTAATAGCTGTAGGACGTACCGTATAGAAGCTAGGGCCATTTGAAGATTTATTAGTGTTTGATTTGGGACTCAAGGGTAGCATAGCTTTGAGCGATAGCTCAAATTGACAAGAGGCTCGAGTACTTTATTGTTACAAAATTTCAAGGTTTTATGACGCTCCAGTAAAAAGTTACACGCATTTGTATGTTGCAAACTTTGATAGGTGTAGGACGTACCGTATAGAAGTTAGGGCCATTTGAAGTTTTATCAGTGTTTGATTTGGGACTCAAGGGTGGCATAGCTTTGAGCGATAGCTCAAATTGACAAGAGGCTCGAGTACTTTATTGTTACAAAATTGCAAGGTTTTATGACGCTCCAGTAAAAAGTTACAAGCATTTGTATGTTGCAAACTTTGATAGGTGTAGGACGTACCGTATAGAAGTTAGGGCCATTTGAAGTTTTGTCAGTGTTTGATTTGGGACTCAAGGGTAGCATAGCTTTGAGCGATAGCTTAAATTGACAAGAGGCTCGAGTACTTTATTGTTACAAAATTTCAAGGTTTTATGACGCTCCAGTAAAAACTTACAAGCATTTGTATGTTGGAAACTTTGATAGGTGTAGGACGTACCGTATAGAAGCTAGGGCCATTTGAAGTTTTATCAGTGTTTGATTTGGGACTCAAGGGTAGCATAGCTTTGAGCGATAGCTTAAATTGACAAGAGGCTCGAGTGGTTTATTGTTACAAAATTTCAAGGTTTTATGACGCTCCAGTAAAAAGTTACAAGCATTTGTATGTTGCAAACTTTGATAGGTGTAGGACGTACCGTATAGAAATTGGGGCCTTTGAAGTTTTATCAGTGTTTGAATTGGGACTCAAGGGCAGCTTAGCTTTGAGCGATAGCTTAAATTGACAAGAGGTTCGAGTACTTTATTGTTACAAAATTTCAAGGTTTTATGACGCTCCAGTAAAAAGGTACAAGCATTTGTATGTTGCAAACTTTGATAGGTGTAGGACGTACCGTATAGAAGCTAGGGCCATTTAAAGTTTTATCAGTGTTTGATTTAGGACTCAAGGGTAGCATAGCTTTGAGCGATAGCTTAAATTGACAAGAGGCTCGAGTACTGTATTGATACAAAATTTCAAGGTTTTATGACGCTCCATTAAAAAGTTACAAGCAATTGTATGTTGCAATCTTTGATAGGTGTAGGACGTACCGTATAGAAGTTAGGGCCATTTGAAGTTTTGTCAGTGTTTGATTTGGGACTCAAGGGTAGCATAGCTTTGAGCGATAGCTTAAATTGACAAGAGGCTCAAGTACTTTATTGTTACAAAATTTCAAGGTTTTATGACGCTCCAGTAAAAAGTTACAAGCATTTGTATGTTGCAAACTTTGATAGGTGTAGGACGTACCGTATATAAGTTGGGGCCATTTGAAGTTTTATCAGTGTTTGATTTGGGACTCAAGGGTAGCATAGCTTTGAGCGATAGCTCAAATTGACAAAAGGCTCGGATACTTTATTGTTACAAAATTGCAAGGTTTTATGACGCTCCAGTAAAAAGTTACAAGCATTTGTATGTTGGAAACTTTGATAGGTGTAGGACGTACCATATAGAAGCTAGGGCCATTTGAAGTTTTATCAGTGTTTGATTTGAGACTTAAGGGTAGCATAGCTTTGAGCGATAGCTTAAATTGACAAGAGGCTCGAGTGGTTTATTGTTACAAAATTTCAAGGTTTTATGACGCTCCAGTAAAAAGTTACAAGCATTTGTATGTTGCAAACTTTGATAGGTGTAGGACGTACGGTATGGAAGTTGGGGCCTTTGAAGTTTTATCAGTGTTTGATTTGGGACTCAAGGGCAGCTTAGCTTTGAGCGATAGCTTAAATTGACAAGAGGTTCGAGTACTTTATTGTTACAAAATTTCAAGGTTTTATGACGCTCCAGTAAAAAGTTACAAGCATTTGTATGTTGGAAACTCTGATAGGTGTAGGACGTACCGTATAGAAGCTAGGGCCATTTAAAGTTTTATCAGTGTTTGATTTAGGACTCAAGGGTAGCATAGCTTTGAGCGATAGCTTAAATTGACAAGAGGCTCGAGTACTGTATTGATACAAAATTTCAAGGTTTTATGACGCTCCAGTAAAAAGTTACAAGCAATTGTATGTTGCAATCTTTGATAGGTGTAGGACGTACCGTATAGAAGTTAGGGCCATTTGAAGTTTGTCAGTGTTTGATTTGGGACTCAAGGGTAGCATAGCTTTGAGCGATACCTTAAATTGACAAGAGGCTCGCGTACTTTATTGTTACAAAATTTCAAGGTTTTATGACGCTCCAGTAAAAAGTTACAAACATTTGTATGTTGCAAACTTTGATAGGTGTAGGACGTACCGTATAGAAGTTGGGGCCATTTGAAGATTTATCAGTGTTTGATTTGGGACTCAAGGGTAGCATAGCTTTGAGCGATAGCTTAAATTGACAAGAGGCTCGAGTACCTTATTGTTACAAAATTTCAAGGTTTTATAACGCTCCAGTAATAAGTTACAAGCATTTGTATGTTACAAACTTTGATAGGTGTAGGACGTACCGTATAGATGTTAGGGCCATTTGAAGTTTTATCAGTGTTTGATTTGGGATTCAAGGGTAGTATAGCTTTGAGCGATAGCTTAAATTGACAAGAGGCTCGAGTACTTTATTGTTACAAAATTTCAAGGTTTTATGACGCTCCAGTAAAAAGTAGCAAGCATTTGTATGTTGCAAACTTTGATAGGTGTAGGACGTACCGTATAGAAGTTAAGGGCCATTTGAAGTTTTGTCAGTGTTTGATTTTGACTCAAGGGTAGCATAGCTTTAAACGATAGCTTAAATTGACAAGAGGCTGGAGTACTTTATTGTTACAAAATTTCAAGGTTTTATGACGCTCCAGTAAAAAGTTACAAGCATTTGTATGTTGTAAACTTTGATAGGTGTAGGACGTACCGTATAGAAGTTGAGGCCATTTGAAGTTTTATCAGTGTTTGATTTGGGACACAAGGGTAGCATAGCTTTGAGCGATAGCTCAAATTGACAAGAGGCTCGAGTACTTTATTGTTACAAAATTTCAAGGTTTTATGACGCTGCAGTAAAAAGTTACAAGCATTTGTATGTTGCAATCTTTAATAGGTGTAGGACGTACCGTAAAGAAGCTAGGGCCATTTGAAGTTTATCCGTGTTTGATTTGGGACTCAAGGGTAGCATGGCTTTGAGCGATAGCTTAAATTGACAAAAAGCTCGAGTACTTTATTGTTACAAAACTTCAAGGTTTTATGACGCTCCAGTAAAAAGTTACACGCATTTGTATGTTGCAAACTTTGATAGGTGTAGGACGTACCGTATAGAAGTTTGGGCCATTCGAAGATTTATCAGTGTTTGATTTGGGACTCAAGGGTAGCATAGCTTTGAGCGATAGCTCAAATTGACAAGAGGCTCGAGTACTTTATTGTTACAAAATTTCAAGGTTTTATGACGCTCCAGTAAAAAGTTACAAGCATTTGTATGTTGCAAACTTTGATAGGTGTAGGACGTACCGTATAGAAGTTAGGGCCATTTGAAGTTTTGTCAGTGTTTGATTTGGGACTCAAGGGTAGCATAGCTTTGAGCGATAGCTTAAATTGACAAGAGGCTCGAGTACCTTATTGTTACAAAATTTCAAGGTTTTATGGCGCTCCAGTAATAAGTTACAAGCATTTGTATGTTGCAAAATTTGATAGGTGTAGGACGTACCGTATAGAAGTTGAGGCCATTTGAAGTTTTATCAGTGTTTGATTTGGAACTCAAGGGTAGCATAGCTTTGACCGATAGCTTAAATTGACAAATGGCTCGAGTACTTTATTGTTACAAAATTTCAAGGTTTTATGAAGCTCCAGTAAAAAGTTACAAGCATTTGTATGTTGCAAACTTTGATAGGTGTAGGACGTACCGTATAGAAGTTGGGGCCATTTGAAGTTTTATCAGTGTTTGATTTGGGACTCAAGGGTAGCATAGCTTTGAGCGATAGCTTAAATTGACAAGAGGCTCGAGTACTTTATTGTTACAAAATTTCAAGGTTTTATGACGCTCCAGTAAAAAGTTAGAATCATTTGTATGTTGCAAACTTTGATAGGTGTAGGACGTACCGTATAGAAGTTAGGGCCATTTGAAGTTTTATCAGTGTTTGATTTGGGATTCAAGGGTAGCATAGCTTTGAGCGATAGCTTAAATTGACAAGAGGCTCGAGTACTTTATTGTTACAAAATTTCAAGGTTTTATGACGCTCCAGTAAAAAGTAACAAGCATTTGTATGTTGCAAACTTTGATAGGTGTAGGACGTACCGTATAGAAGTTAGGGCCATTTGAAATTTTGTCAGTGTTTGATTTGGGACTCAAGGGTAGCATAGCTTTGAGCGATAGCTTAAATTGACAAGAGGCTCGAGTACTTTATTGTTACAAAATTTCAAGGTTTTATGACGCTCCAGTAAAAAGTTACAAGAATTAGTATGTTGGAAACTTTAATAGGTGTAGAACGTACCGTATAGAAGCTAGGGCCATTTGAAGTTTTATCCGTGTTTGATTTGGGACTCAAGGGTAGCATAGCTTAAATTGACAAAAGGCTCGAGTACTTTATTGTTACAAAATTTCAAGGTTTTATGACGCTCCAGTAAAAAGTTACACGCATTTGTATGTTGCAAACTTTGATAGGTGTAGGACGTACCGTATAGAAGTTTGGGCCATTCGAAGATTTATCAGTGTTTGATTTGGGACTCAAGGGTAGCATAGCTTTGAGCGATAGCTCAAATTGACAAGAGGCTCGAGTACTTTATTGTTACAAAATTTCAAGGTTTTATGACGCTCCACTAAAAAGTAACAAGCAATTGTATGTTGCAAACTTTGATAGGTGTAGGACGTACCGTATAGAAGTTAGGGCCATTTGAAGTTTTGTCAGTGTTTGATTTGGGACTCAAGGGTAGCATAGCTTTGACCGATAGCTTAAATTGACAAGAGGCTCGAGTACTTTATTGTTACAAAATTTCAAGGTTTTATGACGCTCCAGTAAAAAGTTACAAGCATTTGTATGTTGCAAACTTTGATAGGTGTAGGACGTACCGTATATAAGTTGTGGCCATTTGAAGTTTTATCAGTGTTTGATTTCGGACTCAAGGGTAGCATAGCTTTGAGAGATAGCTCAAATTGACAAGAGGCTCGAGTACTTTATTGTTACAAAATTTCAAGGTTTTATGACGCTCCAGTAAAAAGTTACAAGCAATTGTATGTTGGAAACTTTAATAGCTGTAGGACGTACCGTATAGAAGCTAGGGCCATTTGAAGATTTATCAGTGTTTGATTTGGGACTCAAGGGTAGCATAGCTTTGAGCGATAGCTCAAATTGACAAGAGGCTCGAGTACTTTATTGTTACAAAATTTCAAGGTTTTATGACGCTCCAGTAAAAAATTACACGCATTTGTATGTTGCAAACTTTGATAGGTGTAGGACGTACCGTATAGAAGTTAGGGCCATTTGAAGTTTTATCAGTGTTTGATTTGGGACTCAAGGGTGGCATAGCTTTGAGCGATAGCTCAAATTGACAAGAGGCTCGAGTACTTTATTGTTACAAAATTGCAAGGTTTTATGACGCTCCAGTAAAAAGTTACAAGCATTTGTATGTTGCAAACTTTGATAGGTGTAGGACGTACCGTATAGAAGTTAGGGCCATTTGAAGTTTTGTCAGTGTTTGATTTGGGACTCAAGGGTAGCATAGCTTTGAGCGATAGCTTAAATTGACAAGAGGCTCGAGTACTTTATTGTTACAAAATTTCAAGGTTTTATGACGCTCCAGTAAAAACTTACAAGCATTTGTATGTTGGAAACTTTGATAGGTGTAGGACGTACCGTATAGAAGCTAGGGCCATTTGAAGTTTTATCAGTGTTTGATTTGGGACTCAAGGGTAGCATAGCTTTGAGCGATAGCTTAAATTGACAAGAGGCTCGAGTGGTTTATTGTTACAAAATTTCAAGGTTTTACGACGCTCCAGTAAAAAGTTACAAGCATTTGTATGTTGCAAACTTTGATAGGTGTAGGACGTACCGTATAGAAATTGGGGCCTTTGAAGTTTTATCAGTGTTTGAATTGGGACTCAAGGGCAGCTTAGCTTTGAGCGATAGCTTAAATTGACAAGAGGTTCGAGTACTTTATTGTTACAAAATTTCAAGGTTTTATGACGCTCCAGTAAAAAGGTACAAGCATTTGTATGTTGCAAACTTTGATAGGTGTAGGACGTACCGTATAGAAGTTAGGGCCAATTGAAGTTTTATCAGTGTTTGATTTGAGACTCAAGGGTACCATAGCTTTGAGCGATAGCTTAAATTGACAGGAGGCTCGAGTACTTTATTGTTACAAAATTTCAAGGTTTTATGACGCTCCAGTAAAAAGTTACAAGCATTTGTATGTTGGAAACTTTGATAGGTGTAGGACGTACCGTATAGAAGCTAGGGCCATTTGAAGTTTTATCAGTGTTTGATTTGGGACTCAAGGGTAGCATAGCTTTGAGCGATATCTTAAATTGACAAGAGGCTCGAGTGGTTTATTGTTACAAAATTTCAAGGTTTTATGACGCTCCAGTAAAAAGTTACAAGCATTAGTATGTTGGAAACTTTAATAGGTGTAGAACGTACCGTATAGAAGCTAGGGCCATTTGAAGTTTTATCCGTGTTTGATTTGGGACTCAAGGGAAGCATAGCTTAAATTGACAAAAGGCTCGAGTACTTTATTGTTACAAAATTTCAAGGTTTTATGACGCTCCAGTAAAAAGTTACACGCATTTGTATGTTGCAAACTTTGATAGGTGTAGGACGTACCGTATAGAAGTTTGGGCCATTCGAAGATTTATCAGTGTTTGATTTGGGACTCAAGGGTGGCATAGCTTTGAGCGATAGCTCAAATTGACAAGAGGCTCGAGTACTTTATTGTTACAAAATTTCAAGGTTTTATGACGCTCCACTAAAAAGTAACAAGCAATTGTATGTTGCAAACTTTGATAGGTGTAGGACGTACCGTATAGAAGTTAGGGCCATTTGAAGTTTTGTCAGTGTTTGATTTGGGACTCAAGGGTAGCATAGCTTTGAGCGATAGCTTAAATTGACAAGAGGCTCGAGTACTTTATTGTTACAAAATTTCAAGGTTTTATGACGCTCCAGTAAAAACTTACAAGCATTTGTATGTTGGAAACTTTGATAGGTGTAGGACGTACCGTATAGAAATTGGGGCCTTTGAAGTTTTATCAGTGTTTGAATTGGGACTCAAGGGCAGCTTAGCTTTGAGCGATAGCTTAAATTGACAAGAGGTTCGAGTACTTTATTGTTACAAAATTTCAAGGTTTTATGACGCTCCAGTAAAAAGGTACAAGCATTTGTATGTTGCAAACTTTGATAGGTGTAGGACGTACCGTATAGAAGTTAGGGCCAATTGAAGTTTTATCAGTGTTTGATTTGAGACTCAAGGGTACCATAGCTTTGAGCGATAGCTTAAATTGACAGGAGGCTCGAGTACTTTATTGTTACAAAATTTCAAGGTTTTATGACGCTCCAGTAAAAAGTTACAAGCATTTGTATGTTGGAAACTTTGATAGGTGTAGGACGAACCGTATAGAAGCTAGGGCCATTTGAAGTTTTATCCGTGTTTGATTTGGGACTCAAGGGTAGCATAGCTTTGAGCGATATCTTAAATTGACAAGAGGCTCGAGTGGTTTATTGTTACAAAATTTCAAGGTTTTATGACGCTCCAGTAAAAAGTTACAAGCATTAGTATGTTGGAAACTTTAATAGGTGTAGAACGTACCGTATAGAAGCTAGGGCCATTTGAAGTTTTATCCGTGTTTGATTTGGGACTCAAGGGTAGCATAGCTTAAATTGACAAAAGGCTCGAGTACTTTATTGTTACAAAATTTCAAGGTTTTATGACGCTCCAGTAAAAAGTTACACGCATTTGTATGTTGCAAACTTTGATAGGTGTAGGACGTACCGTATAGAAGTTTGGGCCATTCGAAGATTTATCAGTGTTTGATTTGGGACTCAAGGGTGGCATAGCTTTGAGCGATAGCTCAAATTGACAAGAGGCTCGAGTACTTTATTGTTACAAAATTTCAAGGTTTTATGACGCTCCACTAAAAAGTAACAAGCAATTGTATGTTGCAAACTTTGATAGGTGTAGGACGTACCGTATAGAAGTTAGGGCCATTTGAAGTTTTGTCAGTGTTTGATTTGGGACTCAAGGGTAGCATAGGTTTGACCGATAGCTTAAATTGACAAGAGGCTCGAGTACTTTATTGTTACAAAATTTCAAGGTTTTATGACGCTCCAGTAAAAAGTTACAAGCATTTGTATGTTGCAAACTTTGATAGGTGTAGGACGTACCGTATATAAGTTGTGGCCATTTGAAGTTTTATCAGTGTTTGATTTCGGACTCAAGGGTAGCATAGCTTTGAGAGATAGCTCAAATTGACAAGAGGCTCGAGTACTTTATTGTTACAAAATTTCAAGGTTTTATGACGCTCCAGTAAAAAGTTACAAGCAATTGTATGTTGGAAACTTTAATAGCTGTAGGACGTACCGTATAGAAGCTAGGGCCATTTGAAGATTTATCAGTGTTTGATTTGGGACTCAAGGGTAGCATAGCTTTGAGCGATAGCTAAAATTGACAAGAGGCTCGAGTACTTTATTGTTACAAAATTTCAAGGTTTTATGACGCTCCAGTAAAAAGTTACACGCATTTGTATGTTGCAAACTTTGATAGGTGTAGGACGTACCGTATAGAAGTTAGGGCCATTTGAAGTTTTATCAGTGTTTGATTTGGGACTCAAGGGTGGCATAGGTTTGAGCGATAGCTCAAATTGACAAGAGGCTCGAGTACTTTATTGTTACAAAATTGCAAGGTTTTATGACGCTCCAGTAAAAAGTTACAAGCATTTGTATGTTGCAAACTTTGATAGGTGTAGGACGTACCGTATAGAAGTTAGGGCCATTTGAAGTTTTGTCAGTGTTTGATTTGGGACTCAAGGGTAGCATAGCTTTGAGCGATAGCTTAAATTGACAGGAGGCTCGAGTACTTTATTGTTACAAAATTTCAAGGTTTTATGACGCTCCAGTAAAAACTTACAAGCATTTGTATGTTGGAAACTTTGATAGGTGTAGGACGTACCGTATAGAAGCTAGGGCCATTTGAAGTTTTATCAGTGTTTGATTTGGGACTCAAGGGTAGCATAGCTTTGAGCGATAGCTTAAATTGACAAGAGGCTCGAGTGGTTTATTGTTACAAAATTTCAAGGTTTTATGACGCTCCAGTAAAAAGTTACAAGCATTTGTATGTTGCAAACTTTGATAGGTGTAGGACGTACCGTATAGAAATTGGGGCCTTTGAAGTTTTATCAGTGTTTGAATTGGGACTCAAGGGCAGCTTAGCTTTGAGCGATAGCTTAAATTGACAAGAGGTTCGAGTACTTTATTGTTACAAAATTTCAAGGTTTTATGACGCTCCAGTAAAAAGGTACAAGCATTTGTATGTTGCAAACTTTGATAGGTGTAGGACGTACCGTATAGAAGTTAGGGCCAATTGAAGTTTTATCAGTGTTTGATTTGAGACTCAAGGGTACCATAGCTTTGAGCGATAGCTTAAATTGACAGGAGGCTCGAGTACTTTATTGTTACAAAATTTCAAGGTTTTTTGACGCTCCAGTAAAAAGTTACAAGCATTTGTATGTTGGAAACTTTGATAGTTGTAGGACGTACCGTATAGAAGCTAGGGCCATTTGAAGTTTTATCAGTGTTTGATTTGGGACTCAAGGGTAGCATAGCTTTGAGCG
This sequence comes from Clusia tigrina, assembly GCA_920105625.2. Classification (NCBI taxonomy): domain Eukaryota; kingdom Metazoa; phylum Arthropoda; class Insecta; order Diptera; family Clusiidae; genus Clusia; species Clusia tigrina. Next base: position 104,029,828 of record OV050033.1, on the reverse strand, counting down.
ATAGCTTAAATTGACAAGAGGCTCGAGTGGTTTATTGTTACAAAATTTTAAGGTTTTATGACGCTCCAGTAAAAAGTTACAAGCATTTGTATGTTGCAAACTTTGATAGGTGTAGGACGTACCGTATAGAAGTTGGGGCCTTTGAAGTTTTATCAGTGTTTGATTTGGGACTCAAGGGCAGCTTAGCTTTGAGCGATAGCTTAAATTGACAAGAGGTTCGAGTACTTTATTGTTACAAAATTTCAAGGTTTTATGACGCTCCAGTAAAAAGTTACAAGCATTTGTATGTTTTAAACTTTGATAGGTGTAGGACGTACCGTATAGAAGCTAGGGCCATTTGAAGTTTTATCAGTGTTTGATTTGGGACTCAAGGGTAGCATAGCTTTGAGCGATAGCTTAAATTGACAAGAGGCTCGAGTGGTTTATTGTTACAAAATTTCAAGGTTTTATGACGCTCCAGTAAAAAGTTACAAGCATTTGTATGTTGCAAACTTTGATAGGTGTAGGACGTACCGTATAGGAGTTGGGGCCTTTGAAGTTTTATCAGTGTTTGATTTGGGACTCAAGGGTAGCTTAGCTTTCACCGATAGCTTAAATTGACAAGAGGTTCGAGTACTTTATTGTTACAAAATTTCAAGGTTTTATGACGCTCCAGTAAAAAGTTACAAGCATTTGTATGTTGCAAATTTTGATAGGTGTAGGACGTACCGTATAGAAGTTAGGGCCATTTGAAGTTTTATCAGTGTTTGAGTTGAGACTCAAGGGTAGCATAGCTTTGAGCGATAGCTTAAATTGACAAGAGGCTCGAGTACTTTATTGTTACAAAATTTCAAGGTTTTATGACGCTCCAGTAAAAAGTTACAAGCATTTGTATGTTGGAAACTTTGATAGGTGTAGGACGTACCGTATAGAAGCTAGGGCCATTTGAAGTTTTATCAGTGTTTGATTTGGGACTCAAGGGCAGCTTAGCTTTCAGCGATAGCTTAAATTGACAAGAGGTTCGAGTACTTTATTGTTACAAAATTTCAAGGTTTTATGACGCTCCAGTAAAAAGTTACAAGCATTTGTATGTTGCAAATTTTGATAGGTGTAGGACGTACCGTATAGAAGTTAGGGCCATTTGAAGTTTTATCAGTGTTTGAGTTGAGACTCAAGGGTAGCATAGCTTTGAGCGATAGCTTAAATTGACAAGAGGCTCGAGTACTTTATTGTTACAAAATTTCAAGGTTTTATGACGCTCCAGTAAAAAGTTACAAGCATTTGTATGTTGGAAACTTTGATAGGTGTAGGACGTACCGTATAGAAGCTAGGGCCATTTGAAGTTTTATCAGTGTTTGATTTGGGACTCAAGGGTAGCATAGCTTTGAGCGATAGCTTAAATTGACAAGAGGCTCGAGTGGTTTATTGTTACAAAATTTCAAGGTTTTATGACGCTCCAGTAAAAAGTTACAAGCATTTGTATGTTGCAAACTTTGATAGGTGTAGGACGTACCGTATAGAAGTTGGGGCCTTTGAAGTTTTATCAGTGTTTGATTTGGGACTCAAGGGCAGCTTAGCTTTCAGCGATAGCTTAAATTGACAAGAGGTTCGAGTACTTTATTGTTACAAAATTTCAAGGTTTTATGACGCTCCAGTAAAAAGTTACAAGCATTTGTATGTTGCAAACTTTGATAGGTGTAGGACGTACCGTATAGAAGTTGGGGCCTTTGAAGTTTTATCAGTGTTTGATTTGGGACTCAAGGGCAGCTTAGCTTTGAGCGATAGCTTAAATTGACAAGAGGTTCGAGTACTTTATTGTTACAAAATTTCAAGGTTTTATGACGCTCCAGTAAAAAGTTACAAGCATTTGTATGTTGCAAACTTTGATAGGTGTAGGACGTACCGTATAGAAGTTAGGGCCATTTGAAGTTTTATCAGTGTTTGATTTGAGACTCAAGGGTAGCATAGCTTTGAGCGATAGCTTAAATTGACAAGAGGCTCGAGTACTTTATTGTTACCAAATTTCAAGGTTTTATGACGCTCCAGTAAAAAGTTACAAGCATTTGTATGTTGCAAACTTTGATAGGTGTAGGACGTACCGTATAGAAGTTGGGGCCTTTGAAGTTTTATCAGTGTTTGATTTGGGACTCAAGGGCAGCTTAGCTTTGAGCGATAGCTTAAATTGACAAGAGGTTCGAGTACTTTATTGTTACAAAATTTCAAGGTTTTATGACGCTCCAGTAAAAAGTTACAAGCATTTGTATGTTGCAAACTTTGATAGGTGTAGGACGTACCGTATAGAAGTTAGGGCCATTTGAAGTTTTATCAGTGTTTGATTTGAAACTCAAGGGTAGCATAGCTTTGAGCGATAGCTTAAATTGACAAGAGGCTCGAGTACTTTATTGTTACCAAATTTCAAGGTTTTTTGACGCTCCAGTAAAAAGTTACAAGAATTTGTATGTTGGAAACTTTGATAGGTGTAGGACGTACCGTATAGAAGCTAGGGCCAATTGAAGGTTTATCAGTGTTTGATTTGGGACTCAAGGGTAGCATAGCTTTGAGCGATAGCTTACATTGACAAGAGGCTCGAGTAGTTTATTGTTACAAAATTTCAAGGTTTTATGACGCTCTAGTAAAAAGTTACAAGCATTTGTATGTTGCAAACTTTGATAGGTGTAGGACGTACCGTATAGAAGTTGGGGCCTTTGAAGTTTTATCAGTGTTTGATTTGGGACTCAAGGGCAGCTTAGCTTTGAGCGATAGCTTAAATTGACAAGAGGTTCGAGTACCTTATTGTTACAAAATTTCAAGGTTTTATGACGCTCCAGTAAAAAGTTACAAGCATTTGTATGTTTTAAACTTTGATAGGTGTAGGACGTACCGTATAGAAGCTAGGGCCATTTGAAGTTTTATCAGTGTTTGATTTGGGACTCAAGGGTAGCATAGCTTTGAGCGATAGCTTAAATTGACAGGAGGCTCGAGTGGTTTATTGTTACAAAATTTCAAGGTTTTATGACGCTCCAGTAAAAAGTTACAAGCATTTGTATGTTGCAAACTTTGATAGGTGTAGGACGTACCGTATAGGAGTTGGGGCCTTTGAAGTTTTATCAGTGTTTGATTTGGGACTCAAGGGCAGCTTAGCTTTCAGCGATAGCTTAAATTGACAAGAGGTTCGAGTACTTTATTGTTACAAAATTTCAAGGTTTTATGACGCTCCAGTAAAAAGTTACAAGCATTTGTATGTTGCAAATTTTGATAGGTGTAGGACGTACCGTATAGAAGTTAGGGCCATTTGAAGTTTTATCAGTGTTTGAGTTGAGACTCAAGGGTAGCATAGCTTTGAGCGATAGCTTAAATTGACAAGAGGCTCGAGTACTTTATTGTTACAAAATTTCAAGGTTTTATGACGCTCCAGTAGAAATTTACAAGCATTTGTATGTTGGAAACTTTGATAGGTGTAGGACGTACCGTATAGAAGCTAGGGCCATTTGAAGTTTTATCAGTGTTTGATTTGGGACTCAAGGGTAGCATAGCTTTGAGCGATAGCTTAAATTGACAAGAGGCTCGAGTGGTTTATTGTTACAAAATTTCAAGGTTTTATGACGCTCCAGTAAAAAGTTACAAGCATTTGTATGTTGCAAACTTTGATAGGTGTAGGACGTACCGTATAGAAGTTGGGGCCTTTGAAGTTTTATCAGTGTTTGATTTGGGACTCAAGGGCAGCTTAGCTTTCAGCGATAGCTTAAATTGACAAGAGGTTCGAGTACTTTATTGTTACAAAATTTCAAGGTTTTATGACGCTCCAGTAAAAAGTTACAAGCATTTGTATGTTGCAAACTTTGATAGGTGTAGGACGTACCGTATAGAAGTTGGGGCCATTTGAAGTTTTATCAGTGTTTGATTTGAGACTCAAGGGTAGCATAGCTTTGAGCGATAGCTTAAATTGACAAGAGGCTCGAGAAGTTTGTTGTTACAAAATTTCAAGGTTTTATGACGCTCCAGTAAAAAGTTACAAGCATTTGTATGTTGCAAACTTTGATAGGTGTAGGACGTACCGTATAGAAGTTAGGGCCATTTGAAGTTTTATCAGTGTTTGATTTGGGACTCAAGGGCAGCTTAGCTTTGAGCGATAGCTTAAATTGACAAGAGGTTCGAGTACCTTATTGTTACAAAATTTCAAGGTTTTAAGACGCTCCAGTAAAAAGTTACAAGCATTTGTATGTTTTAAACTTTGATAGGTGTAGGACGTACCGTATAGAAGCTAGGGCCATTTGAAGTTTTATCAGTGTTTGAGTTGAGACTCAAAGGTAGCATAGCTTTGAGCGATAGCTTAAATTGACAAGAGGCTCGAGTACTTTATTGTTACAAAATTTCAAGGTTTTATGACGCTCTAGTAAAAAGTTACAAGCATTTGTATGTTGGAAACTTTGATAGGTGTAGGACGTACCGTATAGAAGCTAGGGCCATTTGAAGTTTTATCAGTGTTTGATTTGGGACTCAAGGGTAGCATAGCTTTGAGCGACAGCTTAAATTGACAAGAGGCTCGAGTGGTTTATTGTTACAAAATTTCAAGGTTTTATGACGCTCCAGTAAAAAGTTAAAAGCATTTGTATGTTGCAAACTTTGAGAGGTGTAGGACGTACCGTATAGAAGTTGGGGCCTTTGAAGTTTTATCAGTGTTTGATTTGGGACTCAAGGGCAGCTTAGCTTTGAGCGATAGCTTAAATTGACAAGAGGTTCGAGTACTTTATTGTTACAAAATTTCAAGGTTTTATGACGCTCCAGTAAAAAGTTACAAGCATTTGTATGTTGGAAACTTTGATAGGTGTAGGACGTACCGTATAGAAGCTAGGGCCATTTGAAGTTTTATCAGTGTTTGATTTAGGACTCAAGGGTAGCATAGCTTTGAGCGATAGCTTAAATTGACAAGAGGCTCGAGTACTTTATTGTTACAAAATTTCAAGGTTTTATGACGCTCCAGTAAAAAGTTACACGCATTTGTATGTTGCAAACTTTGATAGGTGTAGGACGTACCGTATAAAAGTTTGGGCCATTCGAAGATTTATCAGTGTTTGATTTGGGACTCAAGGGTAGCATAGCTTTGAGCGATAGCTCAAATTGACAAGAGGCTTGAGTAGTTTATTGTTACAAAATTTCAAGGTTTTATGACGCTCCAGTAAAAAGTTACAAGCATTTGTATGTTGCAATCTTTGATAGGTGTAGGACGTACCGTATAGAAGTTAGGGCCATTTGAAGTTTTGTCAGTGTTTGATTTGGGACTCAAGGGTAGCATAGCTTTGAGCGATAGCTTAAATTCACAAGAGGCTCGAATAGTTTCTTGTTACAAAATTTCAAGGTTTTTTGACACTCCAGTAAAAGTTACAAGCATTTGTATGTTGCAAACTTTGGTAGGTGTTGGACGTACGGTATAGAAGCTAGGGCCATTTGAAGATTTATCAGTGTTTGATTTGGGACTCAAGGGTAGCATAGCTTTGAGCGATAGCTCAAATTGACAAGAGGCTCGAGTACTTTATTGTTACAAATTTTCAAGGTTTTATGACGCTCCAGTAAAAAGTTACAAGCGTTTGTATGTTGGAAACTTTGATAGGTGTAGGACGTACCGTATAGAAGCTAGGGCCATTTGAAGTTTTATCAGTGTTTGATTTGGGACTCAAGGGTAGCATAGCTTTGAGCGATAGCTTAAATTGACAAGAGGCTCGAGTGGTTTATTGTTACAAAATTGCTAGGTTTTATGACGCTCCAGTAAAAAGTTACAAGCATTTGTATGTTGCAAACTTTGATAGGTGTAGGACGTACCGTATAGAAGTTAGGGCCATTTGAAGTTTTATCAGTGTTTGATTTGAGACTCAAGGGTAGCATAGCTTTGAACGATAGCTTAAAATGACAAGAGGCTCGAGTACTTTATTGTTAGAAAATTTCAAGGTTTTATGACGCTCCAGTAAAAAGTAACAAGCATTTGTATGTTGCAAACTTTGATAGGTGTAGGACGTACCGTATAGAAGCTAGGGCCAATTGAAGGTTTATCAGTGTTTGATTTGAGACTCAAGGGTAGCATAGATTTGAGCGATAGCTTAAATTGACAAGAGGCTCGAGTACTTTATTGTTACCAAATTTCAAGGTTTTATGACGCTCCAGTAAAAAGTTACAAGAATTTGTATGTTGGAAACTTTGATAGGTGTAGGACGTACCGTATAGAAGCTAGGGCCAATTGAAGGTTTATCAGTGTTTGATTTGGGACTCAAGGGTAGCATAGCTTTGAGCGATAGCTTACATTGACAAGAGGCTCGAGTAGTTTATTGTTACAAAATTTCAAGGTTTTATGACGCTCTAGTAAAAAGTTACAAGCATTTGTATGTTGCAAACTTTGATAGGTGTAGGACGTACCGTATAGAAGTTGGGGCCTTTGAAGTTTTATCAGTGTTTGATTTGGGACTCAAGGGCAGCTTAGCTTTGAGCGATAGCTTAAATTGACAAGAGGTTCGAGTACCTTATTGTTACAAAATTTCAAGGTTTTATGACGCTCCAGTAAAAAGTTACAAGCATTTGTATGTTTTAAACTTTGATAGGTGTAGGACGTACCGTATAGAAGCTAGGGCCATTTGAAGTTTTATCAGTGTTTGATTTGGGACTCAAGGGTAGCATAGCTTTGAGCGATAGCTTAAATTGACAAGAGGCTCGAGTGGTTTATTGTTACAAAATTTTAAGGTTTTATGACGCTCCAGTAAAAAGTTACAAGCATTTGTATGTTGCAAATTTTGATAGGTGTAGGACGTACCGTATAGAAGTTGGGGCCTTTGAAGTTTTATCAGTGTTTGATTTGGGACTCAAGGGCAGCTTAGCTTTGAGCGATAGCTTAAATTGACAAGAGGTTCGAGTACTTTATTGTTACAAAATTTCAAGGTTTTATGACGCTCCAGTAAAAAGTTACAAGCATTTGTATGTTGCAAACTTTGATAGGTGTAGGACGTACCGTATAGAAGTTAGGGCCATTTGAAGTTTTATCAGTGTTTGATTTGAGACTCAAGGGTAGCATAGCTTTGAGCGATAGCTTAAATTGACAAGAGGCTCGAGTACTTTATTGTTACCAAATTTCAAGGTTTTATGACGCTCCAGTAAAAAGTTACAAGAATTTGTATGTTGGAAACTTTGATAGGTGTAGGACGTACCGTATAGAAGCTAGGGCCAATTGAAGGTTTATCAGTGTTTGATTTGGGACTCAAGGGTAGCATAGCTTTGAGCGATAGCTTACATTGACAAGAGGCTCGAGTAGTTTATTGTTACAAAATTTCAAGGTTTTATGACGCTCTAGTAAAAAGTTACAAGCATTTGTATGTTGCAAACTTTGATAGGTGTAGGACGTACCGTATAGAAGTTGGGGCCTTTGAAGTTTTATCAGTGTTTGATTTGGGACTCAAGGGCAGCTTAGCTTTGAGCGATAGCTTAAATTGACAAGAGGTTCGAGTACCTTATTGTTACAAAATTTCAAGGTTTTATGACGCTCCAGTAAAAAGTTACAAGCATTTGTATGTTTTAAACTTTGATAGGTGTAGGACGTACCGTATAGAAGCTAGGGCCATTTGAAGTTTTATCAGTGTTTGATTTGGGACTCAAGGGTAGCATAGCTTTGAGCGATAGCTTAAATTGACAAGAGGCTCGAGTGGTTTATTGTTACAAAATTTCAAGGTTTTATGACGCTCCAGTAAAAAGTTACAAGCATTTGTATGTTGCAAACTTTGATAGGTGTAGGACGTACCGTATAGGAGTTGGGGCCTTTGAAGTTTTATCAGTGTTTGATTTGGGACTCAAGGGCAGCTTAGCTTTCAGCTATAGCTTAAATTGACAAGAGGTTCGAGTACTTTATTGTTACAAAATTTCAAGGTTTTATGACGCTCCAGTAAAAAGTTACAAGCATTTGTATGTTGCAAATTTTGATAGGTGTAGGACGTACCGTATAGAAGTTAGGGCCATTTGAAGTTTTATCAGTGTTTGAGTTGAGACTCAAGGGTAGCATAGCTTTGAGCGATAGCTTAAATTGACAAGAGGCTCGAGTACTTTATTGTTACAAAATTTCAAGGTTTTATGACGCTCCAGTAAAAAGTTACAAGCATTTGTATGTTGGAAACTTTGATAGGTGTAGGACGTACCGTATAGAAGCTAGGGCCATTTGAAGTTTTATCAGTGTTTGATTTGGGACTCAAGGGTAGCATAGCTTTGAGCGATAGCTTAAATTGACAAGAGGCTCGAGTGGTTTATTGTTACAAAATTTCAAGGTTTTATGACGCTCCAGTAAAAAGTTACAAGCATTTGTATGTTGCAAACTTTGATAGGTGTAGGACGTACCGTATAGAAGTTGGGGCCTTTGAAGTTTTATCAGTGTTTGATTTGGGACTCAAGGGCAGCTTAGCTTTCAGCGATAGCTTAAATTGACAAGAGGTTCGAGTACTTTATTGTTACAAAATTTCAAGGTTTTATGACGCTCCAGTAAAAAGTTACAAGCATTTGTATGTTGCAAACTTTGATAGGTGTAGGACGTACCGTATAGAAGTTGGGGCCATTTGAAGTTTTATCAGTGTTTGAGTTGAGACTCAAGGGTAGCATAGCTTTGAGCGATAGCTTAAATTGACAAGAGGCTCGAGAAGTTTATTGTTACAAATTTTCAAGGTTTTATGACGCTCCAGTAAAAAGTTACAAGCATTTGTATGTTGCAAACTTTGATAGGTGTAGGACGTACCGTATAGAAGTTAGGGCCATTTGAAGTTTTATCAGTGTTTGATTTGGGACTCAAGGGCAGCTTAGCTTTGAGCGATAGCTTAAATTGACAAGAGGTTCGAGTACCTTATTGTTACAAAATTTCAAGGTTTTAAGACGCTCCAGTAAAAAGTGACAAGCATTTGTATGTTTTAAACTTTGATAGGTGTAGGACGTACCGTATAGAAGCTAGGGCCATTTGAAGTTTTATCAGTGTTTGATTTGGGACTCAAGGGTAGCATAGCTTTGAGCGACAGCTTAAATTGTCAAGAGGCTCGAGTGGTTTATTGTTACAAAATTTCAAGGTTTTATGACGCTCCAGTAAAAAGTTAAAAGCATTTGTATGTTGCAAACTTTGAGAGGTGTAGGACGTACCGTATAGAAGTTGGGGCCTTTGAAGTTTTATCAGTGTTTGATTTGGGACTCAAGGGCAGCTTAGCTTTGAGCGATAGCTTAAATTGACAAGAGGTTCGAGTACTTTATTGTTACAAAATTTCAAGGTTTTATGACGCTCCAGTAAAAAGTTACAAGCATTTGTATGTTGGAAACTTTGATAGGTGTAGGACGTACCGTATAGAAGCTAGGGCCATTTGAAGTTTTATCAGTGTTTGATTTAGGACTCAAGGGTAGCATAGCTTTGAGCGATAGCTTAAATTGACAAGAGGCTCGAATACTTTATTGTTACAAAATTTCAAGGTTTTATGACGCTCCAGTAAAAAGTTACAAGCATTTGTATGTTGCAAACTTTGATAGGTGTAGGACGTACCGTATAGAAGCTAGGGCCATTTGAAGTTTTATCAGTGTTTGATTTAGGACTCAAGGGTAGCATAGCTTTGAGCGATAGCTTAAATTGACAAGAGGCTCGAATACTTTATTGTTACAAAATTTCAAGGTTTTATGACGCTCCAGTAAAAAGTTACAAGCATTTGTATGTTGCAAACTTTGATAGGTGTAGGACGTACCGTATAGAAGTTGGGGCCTTTGAAGTTTTATCAGTGTTTGATTTGGGACTCAAGGGCAGCTTAGCTTTGAGCGATAGCTTAAATTGACAAGAGGTTCGAGTACCTTATTGTTACAAAATTTCAAGGTTTTATGACGCTCCAGTAAAAAGTTACAAGCATTTGTATGTTTTAAACTTTGATAGGTGTAGGACGTACCGTATAGAAGCTAGGGCCATTTGAAGTTTTATCAGTGTTTGATTTGGGACTCAAGGGTAGCATAGCTTTGAGCGATAGCTTAAATTGACAAGAGGCTCGAGTGGTTTATTGTTACAAAATTTTAAGGTTTTATGACGCTCCAGTAAAAAGTTACAAGCATTTGTATGTTGCAAATTTTGATAGGTGTAGGACGTACCGTATAGAAGTTGGGGCCTTTGAAGTTTTATCAGTGTTTGATTTGGGACTCAAGGGCAGCTTAGCTTTGAGCGATAGCTTAAATTGACAAGAGGTTCGAGTACTTTATTGTTACAAAATTTCAAGGTTTTATGACGCTCCAGTAAAAAGTTACAAGCATTTGTATGTTGCAAACTTTGATAGGTGTAGGACGTACCGTATAGAAGTTAGGGCCATTTGAAGTTTTATCAGTGTTTGATTTGAGACTCAAGGGTAGCATAGCTTTGAGCGATAGCTTAAATTGACAAGAGGCTCGAGTACTTTATTGTTACCAAATTTCAAGGTTTTATGACGCTCCAGTAAAAAGTTACAAGAATTTGTATGTTGGAAACTTTGATAGGTGTAGGACGTACCGTATAGAAGCTAGGGCCAATTGAAGGTTTATCAGTGTTTGATTTGGGACTCAAGGGTAGCATAGCTTTGAGCGATAGCTTACATTGACAAGAGGCTCGAGTAGTTTATTGTTACAAAATTTCAAGGTTTTATGACGCTCTAGTAAAAAGTTACAAGCATTTGTATGTTGCAAACTTTGATAGGTGTAGGACGTACCGTATAGAAGTTGGGGCCTTTGAAGTTTTATCAGTGTTTGATTTGGGACTCAAGGGCAGCTTAGCTTTGAGCGATAGCTTAAATTGACAAGAGGTTCGAGTACCTTATTGTTACAAAATTTCAAGGTTTTATGACGCTCCAGTAAAAAGTTACAAGCATTTGTATGTTTTAAACTTTGATAGGTGTAGGACGTACCGTATAGAAGCTAGGGCCATTTGAAGTTTTATCAGTGTTTGATTTGGGACTCAAGGGTAGCATAGCTTTGAGCGATAGCTTAAATTGACAAGAGGCTCGAGTGGTTTATTGTTACAAAATTTCAAGGTTTTATGACGCTCCAGTAAAAAGTTACAAGCATTTGTATGTTGCAAACTTTGATAGGTGTAGGACGTACCGTATAGGAGTTGGGGCCTTTGAAGTTTTATCAGTGTTTGATTTGGGACTCAAGGGCAGCTTAGCTTTCAGCTATAGCTTAAATTGACAAGAGGTTCGAGTACTTTATTGTTACAAAATTTCAAGGTTTTATGACGCTCCAGTAAAAAGTTACAAGCATTTGTATGTTGCAAATTTTGATAGGTGTAGGACGTACCGTATAGAAGTTAGGGCCATTTGAAGTTTTATCAGTGTTTGAGTTGAGACTCAAGGGTAGCATAGCTTTGAGCGATAGCTTAAATTGACAAGAGGCTCGAGTACTTTATTGTTACAAAATTTCAAGGTTTTATGACGCTCCAGTGAAAAGTTACAAGCATTTGTATGTTGGAAACTTTGATAGGTGTAGGACGTACCGTATAGAAGCTAGGGCCATTTGAAGTTTTATCAGTGTTTGATTTGGGACTCAAGGGTAGCATAGCTTTGAGCGATAGCTTAAATTGACAAGAGGCTCGAGTGGTTTATTGTTACAAAATTTCAAGGTTTTATGACGCTCCAGTAAAAAGTTACAAGCATTTGTATGTTGCAAACTTTGATAGGTGTAGGACGTACCGTATAGAAGTTGGGGCCTTTGAAGTTTTATCAGTGTTTGATTTGGGACTCAAGGGCAGCTTAGCTTTCAGCGATAGCTTAAATTGACAAGAGGTTCGAGTACTTTATTGTTACAAAATTTCAAGGTTTTATGACGCTCCAGTAAAAAGTTACAAGCATTTGTATGTTGCAAACTTTGATAGGTGTAGGACGTACCGTATAGAAGTTGGGGCCATTTGAAGTTTTATCAGTGTTTGAGTTGAGACTCAAGGGTAGCATAGCTTTGAGCGATAGCTTAAATTGACAAGAGGCTCGAGAAGTTTATTGTTACAAATTTTCAAGGTTTTATGACGCTCCAGTAAAAAGTTACAAGCATTTGTATGTTGCAAACTTTGATAGGTGTAGGACGTACCGTATAGAAGTTAGGGCCATTTGAAGTTTTATCAGTGTTTGATTTGGGACTCAAGGGCAGCTTAGCTTTGAGCGATAGCTTAAATTGACAAGAGGTTCGAGTACCTTATTGTTACAAAATTTCAAGGTTTTAAGACGCTCCAATAAAAAGTGACAAGCATTTGTATGTTTTAAACTTTGATAGGTGTAGGACGTACCGTATAGAAGCTAGGGCCATTTGAAGTTTTATCAGTGTTTGAGTTGAGACTCAAGGGTAGCATAGCTTTGAGCGATAGCTTAAATTGACAAGAGGCTCGAGTACTTTATTGTTACAAAATTTCAAGGTTTTATGACGCTCCAGTAAAAAGTTACAAGCATTTGTATGTTGGAAACTTTGATAGGTGTAGGACGTACCGTATAGAAGCTAGGGCCATTTGAAGTTTTATCAGTGTTTGATTTGGGACTCAAGGGTAGCATAGCTTTGAGCGACAGCTTAAATTGTCAAGAGGCTCGAGTGGTTTATTGTTACAAAATTTCAAGGTTTTATGACGCTCCAGTAAAAAGTTAAAAGCATTTGTATGTTGCAAACTTTGAGAGGTGTAGGACGTACCGTATAGAAGTTGGGGCCTTTGAAGTTTTATCAGTGTTTGATTTGGGACTCAAGGGCAGCTTAGCTTTGAGCGATAGCTTAAATTGACAAGAGGTTCGAGTACTTTATTGTTACAAAATTTCAAGGTTTTATGACGCTCCAGTAAAAAGTTACAAGCATTTGTATGTTGGAAACTTTGATAGGTGTAGGACGTACCGTATAGAAGCTAGGGCCATTTGAAGTTTTATCAGTGTTTGATTTAGGACTCAAGGGTAGCATAGCTTTGAGCGATAGCTTAAATTGACAAGAGGCTCGAATACTTTATTGTTACAAAATTTCAAGGTTTTATGACGCTCCAGTAAAAAGTTACAAGCATTTGTATGTTGCAAACTTTGATAGGTGTAGGACGTACCGTATAGAAGTTGGGGCCATTTGAAGTTTTATCAGTGTTTGATTTGGGACTCAAGGGTAGCATAGCTTTGAGCGATAGCTCAAATTGACAAGAGGCTCGAGTAGTTTATTGTTACAAAATTTCAAGGTTTTATGACGCTCCAGTAAAAAGTTACAAGCATTTGTATGTTGGAAACTTTAATAGGTGTAGGACGTACCGTATAGAAGCTAGGGCCATTTGAAGTTTTATCCGTGTTTGACTTGGGACTCAAGGGTAGCATAGCTTTGAGCGATAGCTTCAATTGACAAAAGGCTCGAGTACTTTATTGTTACAAAATTTCAAGGTTTTATGACGCTCCAGTAAAAAGTTACACGCATTTGTATGTTGCAAACTTTGATAGGTGTAGGACGTACCGTATAGAAGTTTGGGCCATTCGAAGATTTATCAGTGTTTGATTTGGGACTCAAGGGTAGCATAGCTTTGAGCGATAGCTCAAATTGACAAGAGGCTCGAGTAGTTTATTGTTACAAAATTTCAAGGTTTTATGACGCTCCAGTAAAAAGTTACAAGCATTTGTATGTTGCAATCTTTGATAGGTGTAGGACGTACCGTATAGAAGTTAGGGCCATTTGAAGTTTTGTCAGTGTTTGATTTGGGACTCAAGGGTAGCATAGCTTTGAGCGATAGCTTAAATTCACAAGAGGCTCGAATAGTTTCTTGTTACAAAATTTCAAGGTTTTTTGACACTCCAGTAAAAGTTACAAGCATTTGTATGTTGCAAACTTTGGTAGGTGTTGGACGTACGGTATAGAAGCTAGGGCCATTTGAAGATTTATCAGTGTTTGATTTGGGACTCAAGGGTAGCATAGCTTTGAGCGATAGCTCAAATTGACAAGAGGCTCGAGTACTTTATTGTTACAAATTTTCAAGGTTTTATGACGCTCCAGTAAAAAGTTACAAGCATTTGTATGTTGGAAACTTTGATAGGTGTAGGACGTACCGTATAGAAGCTAGGGCCATTTGAAGTTTTATCAGTGTTTAATTTGGGACTCAAGGGTAGCATAGCTTTGAGCGATAGCTTAAATTGACAAGAGGCTCGAGTGGTTTATTGTTACAAAATTGCTAGGTTTTATGACGCTCCAGTAAAAAGTTACAAGCATTTGTATGTTGCAAACTTTGATAGGTGTAGGACGTACCGTATAGAAGTTAGGGCCATTTGAAGTTTTATCAGTGTTTGATTTGAGACTCAAGGGTAGCATAGCTTTGAACGATAGCTTAAAATGACAAGAGGCTCGAGTACTTTATTGTTAGAAAATTTCAAGGTTTTATGACGCTCCAGTAAAAAGTAACAAGCATTTGTATGTTGCAAACTTTGATAGGTGTAGGACGTACCGTATAGAAGTTAGGGCCATTTGAAGTTTTGTCAGTGTTTGATTTGGGACTCAAGAGTAGCATAGCTTTGAGCGATAGCTTAAATTGACAAGAGGCTCGAGTACTTTATTGTTACAAAATTTCAAGGTTTTATGACGCTCCAGTAAAAAGTTACAAGCATTTGTATGTTGCATACTTTGATAGGTGTAGGACGTACCGTATAGAAGTTAGGGCCATTTGAAGTTTTATCAGTATTTGATTTGGGATTCAAGGGTAGCAGAGCTTTGAGCGATAGCTTAAATTGGCAAGAGGCTCGAGTGGTTTATTGTTACAAAATTTCAAGGTTTAATGACGCTCCAGTAAAAAGTTACAAGCATTTGTATGTTGGAAACTTTAATAGGTGTAGGACGTACCGTATAGAAGCTAGGGTCATTTGAAGTTTTATCCGTGTTTGATTTGGGACTCAAGGGTAGCATAGCTTTGAGCGATAGATTAAATTGACAAAAGGCTCGAGTGGTTTATTGTTACAAAATTTCAAGGTTTTATGACGCTCCAGTAAAAAGTTACAAGCATTTGTATGTTGCAAACTTTGATAGGTGTAGGACGTACCGTATAGAAGTTGGGCCTTTGAAGTTTTGTCAGTGTTTGATTTGGGACTCAAGGGCAGCTTAGCTTTGAGCGATAGCTTAAATTGACAAGAGGTTCGAGTACTTTATTGTTACAAAATTTCAAGGTTTTATGACGCTCCAGTAAAAAGTTACAAGCATTTGTATGTTGGAAACTTTGATAGGTGTAGGACGTACCGTATAGAAGCTAGGGCCATTTGAAGTTTTATCAGTGTTTGATTTAGGACTCAAGGGTAGCATAGCTTTGAGCGATAGCTTAAATTGACAAGAGGCTCGAGTACTTTATTGTTACAAAATTTCAAGGTTTTATGACGCTCCAGTAAAAAGTTACAAGCATTTGTATGTTGGAAACTTTGATAGGTGTAGGACGTACCGTATAGAAGCTAGGGCCATTTGAAGTTTTATCAGTGTTTGATTTAGGACTCAAGGGTAGCATAGCTTTGAGCGATAGCTTAAATTGACAAGAGGCTCGAGTACTTTATTGTTACAAAATTTCAAGGTTTTATGACGCTCCAGTAAAAAGTTTCAAGCATTTGTATGTTGCAAACTTTGATAGGTGTAGGACGTACCGTATAGAAGTTAGGGCCATTTGAAGTTTTGTCAGTATTTGATTTGGGATTCAAGGGTAGCATAGCTTTGAGCGATAGCTTAAATTGACAAGTGGCTCGAGTACTTTATTGTTACAAAATTTCAAGGTTTTATGACGCTCCAGTAAAAAGTAACAAGCATTTGTATGTTGCAAACTTTGATAGGTGTAGGACGTACCGTATAGAAGTTGGGGCCATTTGAAGATTTATCAGTGTTTGATTTGGGAATCAAGGGTAGCATAGCTTTGAGCGATAGCTTAAATTGACAAGAGGCTCGAGTACTTTATTGTTACAAAATTTCAAGGTTTTATGACGCTCCAGTAATAAGTAACAAGCATTTGTATGTTGCAAACTTTGATAGGTGTAGGACGTACCGTATAGAAGTTAGGACCATTTGAAGTTTTATCAGTATTTGATTTGGGATTCAAGAGTAGCATAGCTTTGAGCGATAGCTTAAATTGACAAGAGGCTCGAGTACTTTATTGTTACAAAATTTCAAGGTTTTATGACGCTCCAGTAAAAAGTTACAAGCATTTGTATGTTGCAAACTTTGATAGGTGTAGGACGTACCGTATAGAAGTTGGGGCCTTTGAAGTTTTGTCAGTGTTTGATTTGGGACTCAAGGGCAGCTCAGCTTTGAGCGATAGCTTAAATTGACAAGAGGTTCGAGTACTTTATTGTTACAAAATTTCAAGGTTTTATGACGCTCCAGTAAAAAGTTACAAGCATTTGTATGTTGGAAACTTTGATAGGTGTAGGACATACCTTATAGAAGCTAGGGCCATTTGAAGTTTTATCAGTGTTTGATTTAGGACTCAAGGATAGCATAGCTTTGAGCGATAGCTTAAATTGACAAGAGGCTCGAATACTTTATTGTTACAAAATTTCAAGGTTTTATGACGCTCCAGTAAAAAGTTTCAAGCATTTGTATGTTGGAAACTTTGATAGGTGTAGGACGTACCGTATAGAAGCTAGGGCCATTTGAAGTTTTATCAGTGTTTGATTTAGGACTCAAGGGTAGCATAGCTTTGAGCGATAGCTTAAATTGACAAGAGGCTCGAGTACTTTATTGTTACAAAATTTCAAGGTTTTATGACGCTCCAGTAAAAAGTTTCAAGCATTTGTATGTTGCAAACTTTGATAGGTGTAGGGCGTACCGTATAGAAGTTAGGGCCATTTGAAGTTTTATCAGTATTTGATTTGGGATTCAAGGGTAGCATAGCTTTGAGCGATAGCTTAAATTGACAAGTGGCTCGAGTACTTTATTGTTACAAAATTTCAAGGTTTTATGACGCTCCAGTAAAAAGTAACAAGCATTTGTATGTTGCAAACTTTGATAGGTGTAGGACGTACCGTATAGAAGTTAGGGCCATTTGAAGTTTTGTCAGTGTTTGATTTGGGACTCAAGGGTAGCATAGCTTTAAGCGATAGCTTAAATTGACAAGAGGCTCGAGTACTTTATTGTTACAAAATTTCAAGGTTTTATGACGCTCCAGTAAAAAGTTACAAGCATTTGTATGTTGCAATCTTTGATAGGTGTAGGACGTACCGTATAGAAGTTGGGGCCATTTGAAGATTTATCAGTGTTTGATTTGGGAATCAAGGGTAGCATAGCTTTGAGCGATAGCTTAAATTGACAAGAGGCTCGAGTACTTTATTGTTACAAAATTTCAAGGTTTTATGACGCTCCAGTAATAAGTTACAAGCATTTGTATGTTGGAAACTTTGATAGGTGTAGGACGTACCGTATAGAAGTTAGGGCCATTTGAAGTTTTATCAGTATTTGATTTGGGATTCAAGAGTAGCATAGCTTTGAGTGATAGCTTAAATTGACAAGAGGCTCGAGTACTTTATTGTTACAAAATTTCAAGGTTTTATGACGCTCCAGTAAAAAGTTACAAGCATTTGTATGTTGCAAACTTTGATAGGTGTAGGACGTACCGTATAAAAGTTGGGGCCATTTGAAGTTTTATCAGTGTTTGATTTGGGACTCAAGGGTAGCATAGCTTTGAGCGATAGCTCAAATTGACAAGAGGCTCGAATACTTTATTGTTACAAAATTTCAAGGTTTTATGACGCTCCAGTAAAAAGTTACAAGCATTTGTATGTTGGAAACTTTAATAGGTGTAGGACGTACCGTATAGAAGCTAGGGCCATTTGAAGTTTTATCCGTGTTTGATTTGGGATTCAAGGGTAGCATAGCTTTGAGCTATAGTTTAAATTGACAAAAGGCTCGAGTACTTTATTGTTACAAAATTTCAAGGTTTTATGACGCTCCAGTAAAAAGTTACACGCATTTGAATGTTGCAAACTTTGATAGGTGTAGGACGTACCGTATAGAAGTTTGGGCCATTCGAAGATTTATCAGTTTTTGATTTGGGACTCAAGGGTAGCATAGCTTTGAGCGATAGCTCAAATTGACAAGAGGCTCGAGTACTTTATTGTTACAAAATTTCAAGGTTTTATGACGCTCCAGTAAAAAGTTACAAGCATTTGTATGTTGCAAACTTTGATAGGTGTAGGACGTACCGTATAGAAGTTAGGGCCATTTGAAGTTTTATCAGTGTTTGATTTGGGACTCAAGGGTAGCATAGCTTTGAGCGATAGCTCAAATTGACAAGAGGCTCGAGTACTTTATTGTTACAAAATTGCTAGGTTTTATGACGCTCCAGTAAAAAGTTTCAAGCATTTGTATGTTGCAAACTTTGATAGGTGTAGGACGTACCGTATAGAAGTTAGGGCCATTTGAAGTTTTATCAGTGTTTGATTTGAGACTCAAGGGTAGCATAGCTTTGAACGATAGCTTAAAATGACAAGAGGCTCGAGTACTTTATTGTTAGAAAATTTCAAGGTTTTATGACATCCAGTAAAAAGTTACAAGCATTTGTATATTGCAAACTTTGATAGGTGAAGGACGTACCGTATAGAAGTCAGGGCCATTTGAAGTTTTATCAGTGTTTGATTTGGGACTCAAGGGTAGCATAGCTTTGAGCGATAGGTTAAATTGACAAGTGGCTCGAGTACTTTACTGTTACAAAATTTCAAGGTTTTATGACGCTCCACTAAAAAGTTACAAGCATTTCTATGTTGAAAACTTTGATACGTGTAGGACGTACTGTATAGAAGTTAGGGCCATTTGAAGTTTTATCAGTGTTTGATTTGGGACTCAAGGGTAGCATAGCTTTGAGCGATAGCTTAAATTGAAAAGAGGCTCGAGTACTTTATTGTTACAAAATTTCAAGGTTTTATGACGCTCCAGTAAAAAGTGACAAGCATTTGTATGTTGCAAACTTTGAAAGGTGTAGGACGTACCGTATAGGAGTTAGGGCCATTTGAAGTTTTATCAGTGTTTGATTTGTGACTCAAGGGTAGCATAGGTTTGAGCGATAGCTTAAATTGACAAGAGGCTCGAGTACTTTATTGTTACAAAAATTCAAGGTTTTATGACGCTCCAGTAAAAAGTTACAAGCATTTGTATGTTGCAAACTTTGATAGGCGTAGGACGTACCGCATAGAAGTTGGGGCCATTTGAAGTTTTATCAGTGTTTTATTTGGGACTCAAGGGCAGCATAGCTTTGAGCGATAGCTTAAATTGACAAGAGGCTCGAGTACTTTATTGTTACAAAATTTCAAGGTTTTATGACGCTCCCGTAAAAAGTTACAAGCATTTGTATGTTGGAAACTTTGATAGGTGTAGGACGTACCGTATAGAAGCTAGGGCCATTTGAAGATTTGTCAGTGTTTGATTTGGGACTCAAGAGTAGCATAGCTTTGAGCGATAGCTTAAATTGACAAGAGGCTCGAGTACTTTATTGTTACAAAAATTCAAGGTTTTATGACGCTCCAGTAAAAAGTTACAAGCATTTGTATGTTGCATACTTTGATAGGTGTAGGACGTACCGTATAGAAGTTAGGGCCATTTGAAGTTTTATCAGTATTTGATTTGGGATTCAAGGGTAGCATAGCTTTGAGCGATAGCTTAAATTGACAAGAGGCTCGAGTGGTTTATTGTTACAAAATTTCAAGGTTTTATGACGCTCCAGTAAAAAGTTACAAGCATTTGTATGTTGGAAACTTTAATAGGTGTAGGACGTACCGTATAGAAGCTAGGGCCATTTGAAGTTTTATCCGTGTTTGATTTGGGACTCAAGGGTAGCATAGCTTTGAGCGATAGATTAAATTGACAAAAGGCTCGAGTGGTTTATTGTTACAAAATTTCAAGGTTTTATGACGCTCCAGTAAAAAGTTACAAGCATTTGTATGTTGCAAACTTTGATAGGTGTAGGACGTACCGTATAGAAGTTGGGGCCTTTGAAGTTTTGTCAGTGTTTGATTTGGGACTCAAGGGCAGCTCAGCTTTGAGCGATAGCTTAAATTGACAAGAGGTTCGAGTACTTTATTGTTACAAAATTTCAAGGTTTTATGACGCTCCAGTAATAAGTTACAAGCATTTGTATGTTGCAAACTTTGATAGGTGTAGGACGTACCGTATAGAAGTTAGGGCCATTTGAAGTTTTATCAGTATTTGATTTGGGATTCAAGAGTAGCATAGCTTTGAGTGATAGCTTAAATTGACAAGAGGCTCGAGTACTTTATTGTTACAAAATTTCAAGGTTTTATGACGCTCCAGTAAAAAGTTACAAGCATTTGTATGTTGCAAACTTTGATAGGTGTAGGACGTACCGTATAAAAGTTGGGGCCATTTGAAGTTTTATCAGTGTTTGATTTGGGACTCAAGGGTAGCATAGCTTTGAGCGATAGCTCAAATTGACAAGAGGCTCGAATACTTTATTGTTACAAAATTTCAAGGTTTTATGACGCTCCAGTAAAAAGTTACAAGCATTTGTATGTTGGAAACTTTAATAGGTGTAGGACGTACCGTATAGAAGCTAGGGCCATTTGAAGTTTTATCCGTGTTTGATTTGGGATTCAAGGGTAGCATAGCTTTGAGCTATAGTTTAAATTGACAAAAGGCTCGAGTACTTTATTGTTACAAAATTTCAAGGTTTTATGACGCTCCAGTAAAAAGTTACACGCATTTGAATGTTGCAAACTTTGATAGGTGTAGGACGTACCGTATAAAAGTTTGGGCCATTCGAAGATTTATCAGTTTTTGATTTGGGACTCAAGGGTAGCATAGCTTTGAGCGATAGCTCAAATTGACAAGAGGCTCGAGTACTTTATTGTTACAAAATTTCAAGGTTTTATGACGCTCCAGTAAAAAGTTACAAGCATTTGTATGTTGCAAACTTTGATAGGTGTAGGACGTACCGTATATAAGTTAGGGCCATTTGAAGTTTTATCAGTGTTTGATTTGGGACTCAAGGGTAGCATAGCTTTGAGCGATAGCTCAAATTGACAAGAGGCTCGAGTACTTTATTGTTACAAAATTGCTAGGTTTTATGACGCTCCAGTAAAAAGTTACAAGCATTTGTATGTTGCAAACTTTGATAGGTGTAGGACGTACCGTATAGAAGTTAGGGCCATTTGAAGTTTTATCAGTGTTTGATTTGAGACTCAAGGGTAGCATAGCTTTGAACGATAGCTTAAAATGACAAGAGGCTCGAGTACTTTATTGTTAGAAAATTTCAAGGTTTTATGACATCCAGTAAAAAGTTACAAGCATTTGTATATTGCAAACTTTGATAGGTGAAGGACGTACCGTATAGAAGTCAGGGCCATTTGAAGTTTTATCAGTGTTTGATTTGGGACTCAAGGGTAGCATAGCTTTGAGCGATAGGTTAAATTGACAAGTGGCTCGAGTACTTTACTGTTACAAAATTTCAAGGTTTTATGACGCTCCACTAAAAAGTTACAAGCATTTCTATGTTGCAAACTTTGATACGTGTAGGACGTACTGTATAGAAGTTAGGGCCATTTGAAGTTTTATCAGTGTTTGATTTGGGACTCAAGGGTAGCATAGCTTTGAGCGATAGCTTAAATTGAAAAGAGGCTCGAGTACTTTATTGTTACAAAATTTCAAGGTTTTATGACGCTCCAGTAAAAAGTGACAAGCATTTGTATGTTGCAAACTTTGAAAGGTGTAGGACGTACCGTATAGAAGTTAGGGCCATTTGAAGTTTTATCAGTGTTTGATTTGTGACTCAAGGGTAGCATAGGTTTGAGCGATAGCTTAAATTGACAAGAGGCTCGAGTACTTTATTGTTACAAAAATTCAAGGTTTTATGACGCTCCAGTAAAAAGTTACAAGCATTTGTATGTTGCAAACTTTGATAGGCGTAGGACGTACCGCATAGAAGTTGGGGCCATTTGAAGTTTTATCAGTGTTTTATTTGGGACTCAAGGGCAGCATAGCTTTGAGCGATAGCTTAAATTGACAAGAGGCTCGAGTACTTTATTGTTACAAAATTTCAAGGTTTTATGACGCTCCCGTAAAAAGTTACAAGCATTTGTATGTTGGAAACTTTGATAGGTGTAGGACGTACCGTATAGAAGCTAGGGCCATTTGAAGATTTGTCAGTGTTTGATTTGGGACTCAAGAGTAGCATAGCTTTGAGCGATAGCTTAAATTGACAAGAGGCTCGAGTACTTTATTGTTACAAAATTTCAAGGTTTTATGACGCTCCAGTAAAAAGTTACAAGCATTTGTATGTTGCATACTTTGATAGGTGTAGGACGTACCGTATAGAAGTTAGGGCCATTTGAAGTTTTATCAGTATTTGATTTGGGATTCAAGGGTAGCATAGCTTTGAGCGATAGCTTAAATTGACAAGAGACTCCAGTGGTTTATTGTTACAAAATTTCAAGGTTTTATTACGCTCCAGTAAAAAGTTACAAGCATTTGTATGTTGGAAACTTTAATAGGTGTAGGACGTACCGTATAGAAGCTAGGGCCATTTGAAGTTTTATCCGTGTTTGATTTGGGACTCAAGGGTAGCATAGCTTTGAGCGATAGATTAAATTGACAAAAGGCTCGAGTGGTTTATTGTTACAAAATTTCAAGGTTTTATGACGCTCCAGTAAAAAGTTACAAGCATTTGTATGTTGCAAACTTTGATAGGTGTAGGACGTACCGTATAGAAGTTGGGGCCTTTGAAGTTTTGTCAGTGTTTGATTTGGGACTCAAGGGCAGCTCAGCTTTGAGCGATAGCTTAAATTGACAAGAGGTTCGAGTACTTTATTGTTACAAAATTTCAAGGTTTTATGACGCTCCAGTAAAAAGTTAAAAGCATTTGTATGTTGGAAACTTTGATAGGTGTAGGACGTACCGTATAGAAGCTTGGGCCATTTGAAGTTTTATCAGTGTTTGATTTAGGACTCAAGGGTAGCATAGCTTTGAGCGATAGCTTAAATTGACAAGAGGCTCGAGAACTTTATTGTTACAAAATTTCAAGGTTTTATGACGCTCCCGTAAAAAGTTACAAGCATTTGTATGTTGGAAACTTTGATAGGTGTAGGACGTACCGTATAGAAGCTAGGGCCATTTGAAGTTTTATCAGTGTTTGATTTAGGACTCAAGGGTAGCATAGCTTTGAGCGATAGCTTAAATTGACAAGAGGCTCGAGTACTTTATTGTTACAAAATTTCAAGGTTTTATGACACTCCAGTAAAAAGTTTCAAGCATTTGTATGTTGCAAACTTTGATAGGTGTAGGACGTACCGTATAGAAGTTAGGGCCATTTGAAGTTTTATCAGTATTTGATTTGGGATTCAAGGGTAGCATAGCTTTGAGCGATAGATTAAATTGACAAGTGGCTCGAGTACTTTCTTGTTACAAAATTTCAAGGTTTTATGACGCTCCAGTAAAAAGTAACAAGCATTTGTATGTTGCAAACTTTGATAGGTGTAGGACGTACCGTATAGAAGTTAGGGCCATTTGAAGTTTTGTCAGTGTTTGATTTGGGACTCAAGGGTAGCATAGCATTAAGCGATAGCTTAAATTGACAAGAGGCTCGAGTACTTTATTGTTACAAAATTTCAAGGTTTTATGACGCTCCAGTAAAAAGTTACAAGCATTTGTAAGTTGCAAACTTTGATAGGTGTAGGACGTACCGTTAAGAAGTTGGGGCCATTTGAAGTTTTATCAGTGTTTGATTTGGGACTCAAGGGTAGCATAGCTTTGAGCGATAGCTCAAATTGACAAGAGGCTCGCGTACTTTATTGTTACAAAATTTCAAGGTTTTATGACGCTCCAGTAAAAAGTTACAAGCATTTGTATGTTGCAATCTTTGATAGGTGTAGGACGTACCGTATAGAAGTTGGGGCCATTTGAAGATTTATCAGTGTTTGATTTGGGAATCAAGGGTAGCATAGCTTTGAGCGATAGCTTAAATTGACAAGAGGCTCGAGTACTTTATTGTTACAAAATTTCAAGGTTTTATGACGCTCCAGTAATAAGTTACAAGCATTTGTATGTTGCAAACTTTGATAGGTGTAGGACGTACCGTATAGAAGTTAGGGCCATTTGAAGTTTTATCAGTATTTGATTTGGGATTCAAGAGTAGCATAGCTTTGAGTGATAGCTTAAATTGACAAGAGGCTCGAGTACTTTATTGTTACAAAATTTCAAGGTTTTATGACGCTCCAGTAAAAAGTTACAAGCATTTGTATGTTGCAAACTTTGATAGGTGTAGGACGTACCGTATAAAAGTTGGGACCATTTGAAGTTTTATCAGTGTTTGATTTGGGACTCAAGGGTAGCATAGCTTTGAGCGATAGCTCAAATTGACAAGAGGCTCGAGTACTTTATTGTTACAAAATTTCAAGGTTTTATGACGCTCCAGTAAAAAGTTACAAGCATTTGTATGTTGGAAACTTTAATAGGTGTAGGACGTACCGTATAGAAGCTAGGGCCATTTGAAGTTTTATCCGTGTTTGATTTGGGACTCAAGGGTAGCATAGCTTTGAGCGATAGTTTAAATTGACAAAAGGCTCGAGTACTTTATTGTTACAAAATTTCAAGGTTTTATGACGCTCCAGTAAAAAGTTACACGCATTTGAATGTTGCAAACTTTGATAGGTGTAGGACGTACCGTATAGAAGTTTGGGCCATTCGAAGATTTATCAGTTTTTGATTTGGGACTCAAGGGTAGCATAGCTTTGAGCGATAGCTCAAATTGACAAGAGGCTCGAGTACTTTATTGTTACAAAATTTCAAGGTTTTATGACTCTCCAGTAAAAAGTTACAAGCATTTGTATGTTGCAAACTTTGAAAGGTGTAGGACGTACCGTATAGAAGTTAGGGCCATTTGAAGTTTTATCAGTGTTTGATTTGTGACTCAAGGGTAGCATAGGTTTGAGCGATAGCTTCAATTGACAAGAGGCTCGAGTACTTTATTGTTACAAAAATTCAAGGTTTTATGACGCTCCAGTAAAAAGTTACAAGCATTTGTATGTTGCAAACTTTGATAGGCGTAGGACGTACCGCATAGAAGTTGGGGCCATTTGAAGTTTTATCAGTGTTTTATTTGGGACTCAAGGGCAGCATAGCTTTGAGCGATAGCTTAAATTGACAAGAGGCTCGAGTGGATTATTGTTACAAAATTTCAAGGTTTTATGACGCTCCAGTAAAAAGTAACAAGCATTTGTATGTTGCAAACTTTGATATGTGTAGGACGTACCGTATAGAAGTTAGGGCCATTTGAAGTTTTGTCACTGTTTGATTTGGGACTCAAGAGTAGCATAGCTTTGAGCGATAGCTTAAATTGACAAGAGGCTCGAGTACTTTATTGTTACAAAATTTCAAGGTTTTATGACGCTCCCGTAAAAAGTTACAAGCATTTGTATGTTGGAAACTTTGATAGGTGTAGGACGTACCGTATAGAAGCTAGGGCCATTTGAAGATTTATCAGTGTTTGATTTGGGACTCAAGGGTAGCATAGCTTTTAGCGATAGCTTAAATTGACAAGAGGCTCGAGTACTTTATTGTTACAAAATTTCAAGGTTTTATGACACTCCAGTAAAAGTTACAAGCATTTGTATGTTGCAAACTTTGGTAGGTGTTGGACGTACCGTATAGAAGTTAGGGCCATTTGAAGTTTTGTCAGTGTTTGATTTGGGACTCAAGGGTAGCATAGCTTTGAGCGATAGCTTAAATTGACAAGAGGCTCGAGTACTTTATTGTTACAAAATTTCAAGGTTTTATGACGCTCCAGTAAAATCTTACAAGCATTTGTATGTTGCAAACTGTGATAGGTGTAGGACGTACGGTATAGAAGCTAGGGCCATTTGAAGTTTTATCAGTGTTTGATTTGGGACTCAAGGGTAGCATAGCTTTGAGCGATAGCTCAAATTGACAAGAGGCTCGAGTACTTTATTGTTACAAAATTTCAAGGTTTTATGACGCTCCAGTAAAAAGTTACAAGCATTTGTATGTTGGAAACTTTAATAGGTGTAGGACGTACCGTATAGAAGCTAGGGCCATTTGAAGTTTTATCCGTGTTTGATTTGGGACTCAAGGGTAGCATAGCTTTGAGCGATAGTTTAAATTGACAAAAGGCTCGAGTACTTTATTGTTACAAAATTTCAAGGTTTTATGACGCTCCAGTAAAAAGTTACACGCATTTGAATGTTGCAAACTTTGATAGGTGTAGGACGTACCGTATAGAAGTTTGGGCCATTCGAAGATTTATCAGTTTTTGATTTGGGACTCAAGGGTAGCATAGCTTTGAGCGATAGCTCAAATTGACAAGAGGCTCGAGTACTTTATTGTTACAAAATTTCAAGGTTTTATGACTCTCCAGTAAAAAGTTACAAGCATTTGTATGTTGCAAACTTTGAAAGGTGTAGGACGTACCGTATAGAAGTTAGGGCCATTTGAAGTTTTATCAGTGTTTGATTTGTGACTCAAGGGTAGCATAGGTTTGAGCGATAGCTTCAATTGACAAGAGGCTCGAGTACTTTATTGTTACAAAAATTCAAGGTTTTATGACGCTCCAGTAAAAAGTTACAAGCATTTGTATGTTGCAAACTTTGATAGGCGTAGGACGTACCGCATAGAAGTTGGGGCCATTTGAAGTTTTATCAGTGTTTTATTTGGGACTCAAGGGCAGCATAGCTTTGAGCGATAGCTTAAATTGACATGAGGCTCGAGTACTTTATTGTTACAAAATTTCAAGGTTTTATGACGCTCCCGTAAAAAGTTACAAGCATTTGTATGTTGGAAACTTTGATAGGTGTAGGACGTACCGTATAGAAGCTAGGGCCATTTGAAGATTTATCAGTGTTTGATTTGGGACTCAAGGGTAGCATAGCTTTTAGCGATAGCTTAAATTGACAAGAGGCTCGAGTACTTTATTGTTACAAAATTTCAAGGTTTTATGACACTCCAGTAAAAGTTACAAGCATTTGTATGTTGCAAACTTTGGTAGGTGTTGGACGTACCGTATAGAAGTTAGGGCCATTTGAAGTTTTGTCAGTGTTTGATTTGGGACTCAAGGGTAGCATAGCTTTGAGCGATAGCTTAAATTGACAAGAGGCTCGAGTACTTTATTGTTACAAAATTTCAAGGTTTTATGACGCTCCAGTAAAATCTTACAAGCATTTGTATGTTGCAAACTTTGATAGGTGTAGGACGTACGGTATAGAAGTTAGGGCCATTTGAAGATTTATCAGTGTTTGATTTGGGACTCAAGGGTAGCATAGCTTTGAGCGATAGCTCAAATTGACAAGAGGCTCGAGTACTTTAGTGTTACAAATTTTCAAGGTTTTATGACGCTCCAGTAAAAAGTTACAAGCGTTTGTATGTTGGAAACTTTGATAGGTGTAGGACGTACCGTATAGAAGCTAGGGCCATTTGAAGTTTTATCAGTGTTTGATTTGGGACTCAAGGGTAGCATAGCTTTGAGCGATAGCTTAAATTGACAAGAGGCTCGAGTGGTTTATTGTTACAAAATTTCAAGGTTTTATGACGCTCCAGTAAAAAGTAACAAGCATTTGTATGTTGCAAACTTTGATATGTGTAGGACGTACCGTATAGAAGTTAGGGCCATTTGAAGTTTTGTCACTGTTTGATTTGGGACTCAAGAGTAGCATAGCTTTGAGCGATAGCTTAAATTGACAAGAGGCTCGAGTACTTTATTGTTACAAAATTTCAAGGTTTTATGACGCTCCAGTAAAAAGTTACAAGCATTTGTATGTTGCATACTTTGATAGGTGTAGGACGTACCGTATAGAAGTTAGGGCCATTTGAAGTTTTATCAGTATTTGATTTGGGATTCAAGGGTAGCATAGCTTTGAGCGATAGCTTAAATTGACAAGAGGCTCGAGTACTTTATTGTTACAAAATTTCAAGGTTTTATGACGCTCCAGTAAAAAGTTACAAGCATTTGTATGTTGCAAACTTTGATAGGCGTAGGACGTACCGCATAGAAGTTGGGGCCATTTGAAGTTTTATCAGTGTTTTATTTGGGACTCAAGGGCAGCATAGCTTTGAGCGATAGCTTAAATTGACAAGAGGCTCGAGTACTTTATTGTTACAAAATTTCAAGGTTTTATGACGTTCCCGTAAAAAGTTACAAGCATTTGTATGTTGGAAACTTTGATAGGTGTAGGACGTACCGTATAGAAGCTAGGGCCATTTGAAGATTTATCAGTGTTTGATTTGGGACTCAAGGGTAGCATAGCTTTTAGCGATAGCTTAAATTGACAAGAGGCTCGAGTACTTTATTGTTACAAAATTTCAAGGTTTTATGACACTCCAGTAAAAGTTACAAGCATTTGTATGTTGCAAACTTTGGTAGGTGTTGGACGTACCGTATAGAAGTTAGGGCCATTTGAAGTTTTGTCAGTGTTTGATTTGGGACTCAAGGGTAGCATAGCTTTGAGCGATAGCTTAAATTGACAAGAGGCTCGAGTACTTTATTGTTACAAAATTTCAAGGTTTTATGACGCTCCAGTAAAATCTTACAAGCATTTGTATGTTGCAAACTTTGATAGGTGTAGGACGTACGGTATAGAAGTTAGGGCCATTTGAAGATTTATCAGTGTTTGATTTGGGACTCAAGGGTAGCATAGCTTTGAGCGATAGCTCAAATTGACAAGAGGCTCGAGTACTTTATTGTTACAAATTTTCAAGGTTTTATGACGCTCCAGTAAAAAGTTACAAGCGTTTGTATGTTGGAAGCTTTGATAGGTGTAGGACGTGCCGTATAGAAGCTAGGGCCATTTGAAGTTTTATCAGTGTTTGATTTGGGACTCAAGGGTAGCATAGCTTTGAGCGATAGCTTAAATTGACAAGAGGCTCGAGTGGTTTATTGTTACAAAATTTCAAGGTTTTATGACGCTCCAGTAAAAAGTTACAAGCATTTGTATGTTGCTAACTTTGATATGTGTAGGACGTACCGTATAGAAGTTGGGGCCTTTGCAGTTTTATCAGTGTTTGATTTGGGATTCAAGGGTAGCATAGCTTTGAGCGATAGCTTAAGTTGACAAGAGGCTCGAGTACTTTATTGTTACAAAATTTCAAGGTTTTATGACGCTCCAGTAAAAAGTTACAAGCATTTGCATGTTGGAAACTTTAATAGGTGTAGGACGTACCGTATAGAAGCTAGGGCCATTTGAAGTTTTATCCGTGTTTGATTTGGGACTCAAGGGTAGCATAGCTTTGAGCGATAGATTAAATTGACAAAAGGCTCGAGTGGTTTATTGTTACAAAATTTCAAGGTTTTATGACGCTCCAGTAAAAAGTTACAAGCATTTGTATGTTGCAAACTTTGATAGGTGTAGGACGTACCGTATAGAAGTTGGGGCCTTTGAAGTTTTGTCAGTGTTTGATTTGGGACTCAAGGGCAGCTCAGCTTTGAGCGATAGCTTAAATTGACAAGAGGTTCGAGTACTTTATTGTTACAAAATTTCAAGGTTTTATGACGCTCCAGTAAAAAGTTACAAGCATTTGTATGTTGGAAACTTTGATAGGTGTAGGACGTACCGTATAGAAGCTAGGGCCATTTGAAGTTTTATCAGTGTTTGATTTAGGACTCAAGGGTAGCATAGCTTTGAGCGATAGCTTAAATTGACAAGAGGCTCGAGTACTTTATTGTTACAAAATTTCAAGGTTTTATGACGCTCCCGTAAAAAGTTACAAGCATTTGTATGTTGGAAACTTTGATAGGTGTAGGACGTACCGTATAGAAGCTAGGGCCATTTGAAGTTTTATCAGTGTTTGATTTAGGACTCAAGGGTAGCATAGCTTTGAGCGATAGCTTAAATTGACAAGAGGCTCGAGTACTTTATTGTTACAAAATTTCAAGGTTTTATGACGCTCCAGTAAAAAGTTTCAAGCATTTGTATGTTGCAAACTTTGATAGGTGTAGGACGTACCGTATAGAAGTTAGGGCCATTTGAAGTTTTATCAGTATTTGATTTGGGATTCAAGAGTAGCATAGCTTTGAGCGATAACTTAAATTGACAAGTGGCTCGAGTACTTTCTTGTTACAAAATTTCAAGGTTTTATGACGCTCCAGTAAAAAGTAACAAGCATTTGTATGTTGCAAACTTTGATAGGTGTAGGACGTACCGTATAGAAGTTAGGGCCATTTGAAGTTTTGTCAGTGTTTGATTTGGGACTCAAGGGTAGCATAGCTTTAAGCGATAGCTTAAATTGACAAGAGGCTCGAGTACTTTATTGTTACAAAATTTCAAGGTTTTATGACGCTCCAGTAAAAAGTTACAAGCATTTGTAGGTTGCAAACTTTGATAGGTGTAGGATGTACCGTATAGAAGTTGGGGCCATTTGAAGTTTTATCAGTGTTTGATTTGGGACTCAAGGGTAGCATAGCTTTGAGCGATAGCTCAAATTGACAAGAGGCTCGAGTACTTTATTGTTACAAAATTTCAAGGTTTTATGACGCTCCAGTAAAAAGTTACAAGCATTTGTATGTTGCAATCTTTGATAGGTGTAGGACGTACCGTATAGAAGTTGGGGCCATTTGAAGATTTATCAGTGTTTGATTTGGGAATCAAGGGTAGCATAGCTTTGAGCGATAGGTTAAATTGACAAGAGGCTCGAGTACTTTATTGTTACAAAATTTCAAGGTTTTATGACGCTCCAGTAATAAGTTACAAGCATTTGTATGTTGCAAACTTTGATAGGTGTAGGACGTACCGTATAGAAGTTAGGGCCATTTGAAGTTTTATCAGTATTTGATTTGGGATTCAAGAGTAGCATAGCTTTGAGTGATAGCTTAAATTGACAAGAGGCTCGAGTACTTTATTGTTACAAAATTTCAAGGTTTTATGACGCTCCAGTAAAAAGTTACAAGCATTTGTATGTTGCAAACTTTGATAGGTGTAGGACGTACCGTATAAAATTTGGGGCCATTTGAAGTTTTATCAGTGTTTGATTTGGGACTCAAGGGTAGCATAGCTTTGAGCGATAGCTCAAATTGACAAGAGGCTCGAGTACTTTATTGTTACAAAATTTCAAGGTTTTATGACGCTCCAGTAAAAAGTTACAAGCATTTGTATGTTGGAAACTTTAATAGGTGTAGGACGTACCGTATAGAAGCTAGGGCCATTTGAAGTTTTATCCGTGTTTGATTTGGGACTCAAGGGTAGCATAGCTTTGAGCGATAGATTAAATTTACAAAAGGCTCGAGTGGTTTATTGTTACAAAATTTCAAGGTTTTATGACGCTCCAGTAAAAAGTTACAAGCATTTGTATGTTGCTAACTTTGATATGTGTAGGACGTACCGTATAGAAGTTGGGGCCTTTGAAGTTTTATCAGTGTTTGATTTGGGATTCAAGGGTAGCATAGCTTTGAGCGATAGCTTAAGTTGACAAGAGGCTCGAGTACTTTATTGTTACAAAATTTCAAGGTTTTATGACGCTCCAGTAAAAAGTAACAAGCATTTGTATGTTGCAAACTTTGATAAGTGTAGGACGTACCGTATAGAAGTTAGGGCCATTTGAAGTTTTGTCAGTGTTTGATTTGGGACTCAAGAGTAGCATAGCTTTGAGCGATAGCTTAAATTGACAAGAGGCTCGAGTACTTTATTGTTACAAAATTTCAAGGTTTTATGACGCTCCAGTAAAAAGTTACAAGCATTTGTATGTTGCATACTTTGATAGGTGTAGGACGTACCGTATAGAAGTTAGGGCCATTTGAAGTTTTATCAGTATTTGATTTGGGATTCAAGGGTAGCATAGCTTTGAGCGATAGCTTAAATTGACAAGAGGCTCGAGTGGTTTATTGTTACAAAATTTCAAGGTTTTATGACGCTCCAGTAAAAAGTTACAAGCATTTGTATGTTGGAAACTTTAATAGGTGTAGGACGTACCGTATAGAAGCTAGGGCCATTTGAAGTTTTATCCGTGTTTGATTTGGGACTCAAGGGTAGCATAGCTTTGAGCGATAGATCAAATTGACAAAGGCTCGAGTGGTTTATTGTTACAAAATTTCAAGGTTTTATGACGCTCCAGTAAAAAGTTACAAGCATTTGTATGTTGCAAACTTTGATAGGTGTAGGACGTACCGTATAAAATTTGGGGCCATTTGAAGTTTTATCAGTGTTTGATTTGGGACTCAAGGGTAGCATAGCTTTGAGCGATAGCTCAAATTGACAAGAGGCTCGAGTACTTTATTGTTACAAAATTTCAAGGTTTTATGACGCTCCAGTAAAAAGTTACAAGCATTTGTATGTTGGAAACTTTAATAGGTGTAGGACGTACCGTATAGAAGCTAGGGCCATTTGAAGTTTTATCCGTGTTTGATTTGGGACTCAAGGGTAGCATAGCTTTGAGCGATAGATTAAATTTACAAAAGGCTCGAGTGGTTTATTGTTACAAAATTTCAAGGTTTTATGACGCTCCAGTAAAAAGTTACAAGCATTTGTATGTTGCTAACTTTGATATGTGTAGGACGTACCGTATAGAAGTTGGGGCCTTTGAAGTTTTATCAGTGTTTGATTTGGGATTCAAGGGTAGCATAGCTTTGAGCGATAGCTTAAGTTGACAAGAGGCTCGAGTACTTTATTGTTACAAAATTTCAAGGTTTTATGACGCTCCAGTAAAAAGTAACAAGCATTTGTATGTTGCAAACTTTGATAAGTGTAGGACGTACCGTATAGAAGTTAGGGCCATTTGAAGTTTTGTCAGTGTTTGATTTGGGACTCAAGAGTAGCATAGCTTTGAGCGATAGCTTAAATTGACAAGAGGCTCGAGTACTTTATTGTTACAAAATTTCAAGGTTTTATGACGCTCCAGTAAAAAGTTACAAGCATTTGTATGTTGCATACTTTGATAGGTGTAGGACGTACCGTATAGAAGTTAGGGCCATTTGAAGTTTTATCAGTATTTGATTTGGGATTCAAGGGTAGCATAGCTTTGAGCGATAGCTTAAATTGACAAGAGGCTCGAGTGGTTTATTGTTACAAAATTTCAAGGTTTTATGACGCTCCAGTAAAAAGTTACAAGCATTTGTATGTTGGAAACTTTAATAGGTGTAGGACGTACCGTATAGAAGCTAGGGCCATTTGAAGTTTTATCCGTGTTTGATTTGGGACTCAAGGGTAGCATAGCTTTGAGCGATAGATCAAATTGACAAAGGCTCGAGTGGTTTATTGTTACAAAATTTCAAGGTTTTATGACGCTCCAGTAAAAAGTTACAAGCATTTGTATGTTGCAAACTTTGATAGGTGTAGGACGTACCGTATAGAAGTTGGGGCCTTTGAAGTTTTGTCAGTGTTTGATTTCGGACTCAAGGGCAGCTCAGCTTTGAGCGATAGCTTAATTTGACAAGAGGTTCGAGTACTTTATTGTTACAAAATTTCAAGGTTTTATGACGCTCCAGTAAAAAGTTACAAGCATTTGTATGTTGGAAACTTTGATAGGTGTAGGACGTACCGTATAGAAGCTAGGGCCATTTGAAGTTTTATCAGTGTTTGATTTATTACTCAAGGGTAGCATAGCTTTGAGCGATAGCTTAAATTGACAAGAGGCTCGAGTACTTTATTGTTACAAAATTTCAAGGTTTTATGACGCTCCCGTAAAAAGTTACAAGCATTTGTATGTTGGAAACTTTGATAGGTGTAGGATGTACCGTATAGAAGCTAGGGCCATTTGAAGTTTTATCAGTGTTTGATTTAGGACTCAAGGGTAGCATAGCTTTGAGCGATAGCTTAAATTGACAAGAGGCTCGAGTACTTTATTGTTACAAAATTTCAAGGTTTTATGACGCTCCAGTAAAAAGTTTCAAGCATTTGTATGTTGCAAACTTTGATAGGTGTAGGACGTACCGTATAGAAGTTAGGGCCATTTGAAGTTTTATCAGTATTTGATTTGGGATTCAAGGGTAGCATAGCTTTGAGCGATAGCTTAAATTGACAAGTGGCTCGAGTACTTTATTGTTACAAAATTTCAAGGTTTTATGACGCTCCAGTAAAAAGTAACAAGCATTTGTATGTTGCAAACTTTGATAGGTGTAGGACGTACCGTATAGAAGTTAGGGCCATTTGAAGTTTTATCAGTATTTGATTTGGGATTCAAGGGTAGTATAACTTTGAGCGATAGCTTAAATTGACAAGAGGCTCGAGTGGTTTATTGTTACAAAATTTCAAGGTTTTATGACGCTCCAGTAAAAAGTTACAAGCATTTGTATGTTGGAAACTTTGATAGGTGTAGGACGTACCGTATAGAAGCTAGGGCCATTTGAAGTGTTATCAGTGTTTGATTTAGGACTCAAGGGTAGCATAGCTTTGAGCGATAGCTTAAATTGACAAGAGGCTCGAGTACTTTATTGTTACAAAATTTCAAGGTTTTATGACGCTCCAGTAAAAAGTTTCAAGCATTTGTATGTTGCAAACTTTGATAGGTGTAGGACGTACCGTATAGAAGTTAGGGCCATTTGAAGTTTTATCAGTATTTGATTTGGGATTCAAGGGTAGCATAGCTTTGAGCGATAGCTTAAATTGACAAGTGGCTCGAGTACTTTATTGTTACAAAATTTCAAGGTTTTATGACGCTCCAGTAAAAAGTAACAAGCATTTGTATGTTGCAAACTTTGATAGGTATAGGACGTACCGTATAGAAGTTAGGGCCATTTGAAGTTTTGTCAGTGTTTGATTTGGGACTCAAGGGTAGCATAGCTTTAAGCGATAGCTTAAATTGACAAGAGGCTCGAGTACTTTATTGTTACAAAATTTCAAGGTTTTATGACGCTCCAGTAAAAAGTTACAAGCATTTGTAAGTTGCAAACTTTGATAGGTGTAGGACGTACCGTATAGAAGTTGGGGCCATTTGAAGTTTTATCAGTGTTTGATTTGGGACTCAAGGGTAGCATAGCTTTGAGCGATAGCTCAAATTGACAAGAGGCTCGAGTACTTTATTGTTACAAAATTTCAAGGTTTTATGACGCTCCAGTAAAAAGTTACAAGCATTTGTATGTTGCAATCTTTGATAGGTGTAGGACGTACCGTATAGAAGTTGGGGCCATTTGAAGATTTATCAGTGTTTGAATTGGGAATCAAGGGTAGCATAGCTTTGAGCGATAGCTTAAATTGACAAGAGGCTCGAGTACTTTATTGTTACAAAATTTCAAGGTTTTATGACGCTCCAGTAATAAGTTACAAGCATTTGTATGTTGCAAACTTTGATAGGTGTAGGACGTACCGTATAGAAGTTAGGGCCATTTGAAGTTTTATCAGTATTTGATTTGGGATTCAAGAGTAGCATAGCTTTGAGTGATAGCTTAAATTGACAAGAGGCTCGAGTACTTTATTGTTACAAAATTTCAAGGTTTTATGACGCTCCAGTAAAAAGTTACAAGCATTTGTATGTTGCAAACTTTGATAGGTGTAGGACGTACCGTATAAAAGTTGGGGCCATTTGAAGTTTTATCAGTGTTTGATTTGGGACTCAAGGGTAGCATAGCTTTGAGCGATAGCTCAAATTGACAAGAGGCTCGAGTACTTTATTGCTACAAAATTTCAAGGTTTTATGACGCTCCAGTAAAAAGTTACAAGCATTTGTATGTTGGAAACTTTAATAGGTGTAGGACGTACCGTATAGAAGCTAGGGCCATTTGAAGTTTTATCCGTGTTTGATTTGGGACTCAAGGGTAGCATAGCTTTGAGCGATAGTTTAAATTGACAAAAGGCTCGAGTACTTTATTGTTACAAAATTTCAAGGTTCTATGACCCTCCAGTAAAAAGTTACACGCATTTGAATGTTGCAAACTTTGATAGGTGTAGGACGTACCGTATAGAAGTTTGGGCCATTCGAAGATTTATCAGTTTTTGATTTGGGACTCAAGGGTAGCATAGCTTTGAGCGATAGCTCAAATTGACAAGAGGCTCGAGTACTTTATTGTTACAAAATTTCAAGGTTTTATGACGCTCCAGTAAAAAGTTACAAGCATTTGTATGTTGGAAACTTTGATAGGTGTAGGACGTACCGTATAGAAGTTAGGGCCATTTGAAGTTTTATCAGTGTTTGATTTGGGACTCAAGGGTAGCATAGCTTTGAGCGATAGCTTAAATTGACAAGAGGCTCGAGTGGTTTATTGTTACAAAATTTCAAGGTTTTATGACGCTCCAGTAAAAAGTTACAAGCATTTGTATGTTGGAAACTTTAATAGGTGTAGGACGTACCGTATAGAAGCTAGGGCCATTTGAAGTTTTATCCGTGTTTGATTTGGGACTCAAGGGTAGCATAGCTTCGAGCGATAGATTAAATTGACAAAAGGCTCGAGTGGTTTATTGTTACAAAATTTCAAGGTTTTATGACGCTCCAGTAAAAAGTTACAAGCATTTGTATGTTGCTCACTTTGATATGTGTAGGACGTACCGTATAGAAGTTGGGGCCTTTGAAGTTTTATCAGTGTTTGATTTGGGATTCAAGGGTAGCATAGCTTTGAGCGATAGCTTAAGTTGACAAGAGGCTCGAGTACTTTATTGTTACAAAATTTCAAGGTTTTATGACGCTCCAGTAAAAAGTGACAAGCATTTGTATGTTGCAAACTTTGATATGTGTAGGACGTACCGTATAGAAGTTAGGGCCATTTGAAGTTTTGACAGTGTTTGATTTGGGACTCAAGAGTAGCATAGCTTTGAGCGATAGCTTAAATTGACAAGAGGCTCGAGTACTTTATTGTTACAAAATTTCAAGGTTTTATGACGCTCCAGTAAAAAGTTACAAGCATTTGTATGTTGCATACTTTGATAGGTGTAGGACGTACCGTATAGAAGTTAGGGCCATTTGAAGTTTTATCAGTATTTGATTTGGGATTCAAGGGTAGCATAGCTTTGAGCGATAGCTTAAATTGACAAGAGGCTCGAGTGGTTTATTGTTACAAAATTTCAAGGTTTTATGACGCTCCAGTAAAAAGTTACAAGCATTTGTATGTTGGAAACTTTAATAGGTGTAGGACGTACCGTATAGAAGCTAGGGCCATTTGAAGTTTTATCCTTGTTTGATTTGGGACTCAAGGGTAGCATAGCTTTGAGCGATAGATTAAATTGACAAAAGGCTCGAGTGGTTTATTGTTACAAAATTTCAAGGTTTTATGACGCTCCAGTAAAAAGTTACAAGCATTTGTATGTTGCAAACTTTGATAGGTGTAGGACGTACCGTATAGAAGTTGGGGCCTTTGAAGTTTTGTCAGTGTTTGATTTGGGACTCAAGGGCAGCTCAGCTTTGAGCGATAGCTTAAATTGACAAGAGGTTCGAGTACTTTATTGTTACAAAATTTCAAGGTTTTATGACGCTCCAGTAAAAAGTTACAAGCATTTGTATGTTGGAAACTTTGATAGGTGTAGGACGTACCGTATAGAAGCTAGGGCCATTTGAAGTTTTATCAGTGTTTGATTTAGGACTCAAGGGTAGCATAGCTTTGAGCGATAGCTTAAATTGACAAGAGGCTCGAGTACTTTATTGTTACAAAATTTCAAGGTTTTATGACGCTCCCGTAAAAAGTTACAAGCATTTGTAGGTTGGAAACTTTGATAGGTGTAGGACGTACCGTATAGAAGCTAGGGCCATTTGAAGTTTTATCAGTGTTTGATTTAGGACTCAAGGGTAGCATAGCTTTGAGCGATAGCTTAAATTGACAAGAGGCTCGAGTACTTTATTGTTACAAAATTTCAAGGTTTTATGACGCTCCAGTAAAAAGTTTCAAGCATTTGTATGTTGCAAACTTTGATAGGTGTAGGACGTACCGTATAGAAGTTAGGGCCATTTGAAGTTTTATCAGTATTTGATTTGGGATTCAAGGGTAGCATAGCTTTGAGCGATAGCTTAAATTGACAAGTGGCTCGAGTACTTTATTGTTACAAAATTTCAAGGTTTTATGACGCTCCAGTAAAAAAATACAAGCATTTGTATGTTGCAATCTTTGATAGGTGTAGGACGTACCGTATTGAAGTTGGGGCCATTTGAAGATTTATCAGTGTTTGATTTGGGAATCAAGGGTAGCATAGCTTTGAGCGATAGCTTAAATTGACAAGAGGCTCGAGTACTTTATTGTTACAAAATTTCAAGGTTTTATGACGCTCCAGTAATAAGTTACAAGCATTTGTATGTTGCAAACTTTGATAGGTGTAGGACGTACCGTATAGAAGTTAGGGCCATTTGAAGTTTTATCAGTATTTGATTTGGGATTCAAGAGTAGCATAGCTTTGAGTGATAGCTTAAATTGACAAGAGGCTCGAGTACTTTATTGTTACAAAATTTCAAGGTTTTATGACGCTCCAGTAAAAAGTTACAAGCATTTGTATGTTGCAAACTTTGATAGGTGTAGGACGTACCGTATAAAAGTTGGGGCCATTTGAAGTTTTATCAGTGTTTGATTTGGGACTCAAGGGTAGCATAGCTTTGAGCGATAGCTCAAATTGACAAGAGGCTCGAGTACTTTATTGTTACAAAATTTCAAGGTTTTATGACGCTCCAGTAAAAAGTTACAAGCATTTGTATGTTGGAAACTTTAATAGGTGTAGGACGTACCGTATAGAAGCTAGGGCCATTTGAAGTTTTATCCGTGTTTGATTTGGGACTCAAGGGTAGCATAGCTTTGAGCGATAGTTTAAATTGACAAAAGGCTCGAGTACTTTATTGTTACAAAATTTCAAGGTTTTATGACGCTCCAGTAAAAAGTTACAAGCATTTGTATGTTGCAATCTTTGATAGGTGTAGGACGTACCGTATAGAAGTTGGGGCCATTTGAAGATTTATCAGTGTTTGAATTGGGAATCAAGGGTAGCATAGCTTTGAGCGATAGCTTAAATTGACAAGAGGCTCGAGTACTTTATTGTTACAAAATTTCAAGGTTTTATGACGCTCCAGTAATAAGTTACAAGCATTTGTATGTTGCAAACTTTGATAGGTGTAGGACGTACCGTATAGAAGTTAGGGCCATTTGAAGTTTTATCAGTATTTGATTTGGGATTCAAGAGTAGCATAGCTTTGAGTGATAGCTTAAATTGACAAGAGGCTCGAGTACTTTATTGTTACAAAATTTCAAGGTTTTATGACGCTCCAGTAAAAAGTTACAAGCATTTGTATGTTGCAAACTTTGATAGGTGTAGGACGTACCGTATAAAAGTTGGGGCCATTTGAAGTTTTATCAGTGTTTGATTTGGGACTCAAGGGTAGCATAGCTTTGAGTGATAGCTCAAATTGACAAGAGGCTCGAGTACTTTATTGTTACAAAATTTCAAGGTTTTATGACGCTCCAGTAAAAAGTTACAAGCATTTGTATGTTGGAAACTTTAATAGGTGTAGGACGTACCGTATAGAAGCTAGGGCCATTTGAAGTGTTATCCGTGTTTGATTTGGGACTCAAGGGTAGCATAGCTTTGAGCGATAGTTTAAATTGACAAAAGGCTCGAGTACTTTATTGTTACAAAATTTCAAGGTTCTATGACCCTCCAGTAAAAAGTTACACGCATTTGAATGTTGCAAACTTTGATAGGTGTAGGACGTACCGTATAGAAGTTTGGGCCATTCGAAGATTTATCAGTTTTTGATTTGGGACTCAAGGGTAGCATAGCTTTGAGCGATAGCTCAAATTGACAAGAGGCTCGAGTACTTTATTGTTACAAAATTTCAAGGTTTTATGACGCTCCAGTAAAAAGTTACAAGCATTTGTATGTTGGAAACTTTGATAGGTGTAGGACGTACCGTATAGAAGTTAGGGCCATTTGAAGTTTTATCAGTGTTTGATTTGGGACTCAAGGGTAGCATAGCTTTGAGCGATAGCTTAAATTGACAAGAGGCTCGAGTGGTTTATTGTTACAAAATTTCAAGATTTTATGACGCTCCAGTAAAAAGTTACAAGCATTTGTATGTTGGAAACTTTAATAGGTGTAGGACGTACCGTGTAGAAGATAGGGCCATTTGAAGTTTTATCCGTGTTTGATTTGGGACTCAAGGGTAGCATAGCTTCGAGCGATAGATTAAATTGACAAAAGGCTCGAGTGGTTTATTGTTACAAAATTTCAAGGTTTTATGACGCTCCAGTAAAAAGTTACAAGCATTTGTATGTTGCTAACTTTGATATGTGTAGGACGTACCGTATAGAAGTTGGGGCCTTTGAAGTTTTATCAGTGTTTGATTTGGGATTCAAGGGTAGCATCGCTTTGAGCGATAGCTTAAGTTGACAAGAGGCTCGAGTACTTTATTGTTACAAAATTTCAAGGTTTTATGACGCTCCAGTAAAAAGTAACAAGCATTTGTATGTTGCAAACTTTGATATGTGTAGGACGTACCGTATAGAAGTTAGGGCCATTTGAAGTTTTGACAGTGTTTGATTTGGGACTCAAGAGTAGCATAGCTTTGAGCGATAGCTTAAATTGACAAGAGGCTCGAGTACTTTATTGTTACAAAATTTCAAGGTTTTATGACGCTCCAGTAAAAAGTTACAAGCATTTGTATGTTGCATACTTTGATAGGTGTAGGACGTACCGTATAGAAGATAGGGCCATTTGAAGTTTTATCAGTATTTGATTTGGGATTCAAGGGTAGCATAGCTTTGAGCGATAGCTTAAATTGACAAGAGGCTCGATTGGTTTATTGTTACAAAATTTCAAGGTTTTATGACGCTCCAGTAAAAAGTTACAAGCATTTGTATGTTGGAAACTTTAATAGGTGTAGGACGTACCGTATAGAAGCTAGGGCCATTTGAAGTTTTATCCGTGTTTGATTTGGGACTCAAGGGTAGCATAGCTTTGAGCGATAGCTCAAATTGACAAGAGGCTCGAGTACTTTATTGTTACAAAATTTCAAGGTTTTATGACGCTCCAGTAAAAAGTTACAAGCATTTGTATGTTGCAATCTTTGATAGGTGTAGGACGTACCGTATTGAAGTTGGGGCCATTTGAAGATTTATCAGTGTTTGATTTGGGAATCAAGGGTAGCATAGCTTTGAGCGATAGCTTAAATTGACAAGAGGCTCGAGTACTTTATTGTTACAAAATTTCAAGGTTTTATGACGCTCCAGTAATAAGTTACAAGCATTTGTATGTTGCAAACTTTGATAGGTGTAGGACGTACCGTATAGAAGTTAGGGCCATTTGAAGTTTTATCAGTATTTGATTTGGGATTCAAGAGTAGCATAGCTTTGAGTGATAGCTTAAATTGACAAGAGGCTCGAGTACTTTATTGTTACAAAATTTCAAGGTTTTATGACGCTCCAGTAAAAATTTACAAGCATTTGTATGTTGCAAACTTTGATAGGTGTAGGACGTACCGTATAAAAGTTGGGGCCATTTGAAGTTTTATCAGTGTTTGATTTGGGACTCAAGGGTAGCATAGCTTTGAGCGATAGCTCAAATTGACAAGAGGCTCGAGTACTTTATTGTTACAAAATTTCAAGGTTTTATGACGCTCCAGTAAAAAGTTACAAGCATTTGTATGTTGGAAACTATAATAGGTGTAGGACGTACCGTATAGAAGCTAGGGCCATTTGAAGTTTTATCCGTGTTTGATTTGGGACTCAAGGGTAGCATAGCTTTGAGCGATAGTTTAAATTGACAAAAGGCTCGAGTACTTTATTGTTACAAAATTTCAAGGTTTTATGACGCTCCAGTAAAAAGTTACAAGCATTTGTATGTTGCAATCTTTGATAGGTGTAGGACGTACCGTATAGAAGTTGGGGCCATTTGAGGATTTATCAGTGTTTGAATTGGGAATCAAGGGTAGCATAGCTTTGAGCGATAGCTTAAATTGACAAGAGGCTCGAGTACTTTATTGTTACAAAATTTCAAGGTTTTATGACGCTCCAGTAATAAGTTACAAGCATTTGTATGTTGCAAACTTTGATAGGTGTAGGACGTACCGTATAGAAGTTAGGGCCATTTGAAGTTTTATCAGTATTTGATTTGGGATTCAAGAGTAGCATAGCTTTGAGTGATAGCTTAAATTGACAAGAGGCTCGAGTACTTTATTGTTACAAAATTTCAAGGTTTTATGACGCTCCAGTAAAAAGTTACAAGCATTTGTATGTTGCAAACTTTGATAGGTGTAGGACGTACCGTATAAAAGTTGGGGCCATTTGAAGTTTTATCAGTGTTTGATTTGGGACTCAAGGGTAGCATAGCTTTGAGCGATAGCTCAAATTGACAAGAGGCTCGAGTACTTTATTGTTACAAAATTTCAAGGTTTTATGACGCTCCAGTAAAAAGTTACAAGCATTTGTATGTTGGAAACTTTAATAGGTGTAGGACGTACCGTATAGAAGCTAGGGCCATTTGAAGTGTTATCCGTGTTTGATTTGGGACTCAAGGGTAGCATAGCTTTGAGCGATAGTTTAAATTGACAAAAGGCTCGAGTACTTTATTGTTACAAAATTTCAAGGTTCTATGACCCTCCAGTAAAAAGTGACACGCATTTGAATGTTGCAAACTTTGATAGGTGTAGGACGTACCGTATAGAAGTTTGGGCCATTCGAAGATTTATCAGTTTTTGATTTGGGACTCAAGGGTAGCATAGCTTTGAGTGATAGCTTAAATTGACAAGAGGCTCGAGTACTTTATTGTTACAAAATTTCAAGGTTTTATGACGCTCCAGTAAAAAGTAACAAGCATTTGTATGTTGCAAACTTTGATATGTGTAGGACGTACCGTATAGAAGTTAGGGCCATTTGAAGTTTTGACAGTGTTTGATTTGGGACTCAAGAGTAGCATAGCTTTGAGCGATAGCTTAAATTGACAAGAGGCTCGAGTACTTTATTGTTACAAAATTTCAAGGTTTTATGACGCTCCAGTAAAAAGTTACAAACATTTGCATGTTGCATACTTTGATAGGTGTAGGACGTACCGTATAGAAGATAGGGCCATTTGAAGTTTTATCAGTATTTGATTTGGGATTCAAGGGTAGCATAGCTTTGAGCGATAGCTTAAATTGACAAGAGGCTCGAGTGGTTTATTGTTACAAAATTTCAAGGTTTTATGACGCTCCAGTAAAAAGTTACAAGCATTTGTATGTTGGAAACTTTAATAGGTGTAGGACGTACCGTATAGAAGCTAGGGCCATTTGAAGTTTTATCCGTGTTTGATTTGGGACTCAAGGGTAGCATAGCTTTGAGCGATAGATTAAATTGACAAAAGGCTCGAGTGGTTTATTGTTACAAAATTTCAAGGTTTTATGACGCTCCAGTAAAAAGTTACAAGCATTTGTATGTTGCAAACTTTGATAGGTGTAGGACGTACCGTATAGAAGTTGGGGCCTTTGAAGTTTTGTCAGTGTTTGATTTGGGACTCAAGGGCAGCTCAGCTTTGAGCGATAGCTTAAATTGACAAGAGGTTCGAGTACTTTATTGTTACAAAATTTCAAGGTTTTATGACGCTCCAGTAAAAAGTTACAAGCATTTGTATGTTGGAAACTTTGATAGGTGTAGGACGTACCGTATAGAAGCTAGGGCCATTTGAAGTTTTATCAGTGTTTGATTTAGGACTCAAGGGTAGCATAGCTTTGAGCGATAGCTTAAATTGACAAGAGGCTCGAGTACTTTATTGTTACAAAATTTCAAGGTTTTATGACGCTCCCGTAAAAAGTTACAAGCATTTGTATGTTGGAAACTTTGATAGGTGTAGGACGTAC
This sequence comes from Clusia tigrina, assembly GCA_920105625.2. Lineage (NCBI taxonomy): Eukaryota > Metazoa > Arthropoda > Insecta > Diptera > Clusiidae > Clusia > Clusia tigrina. The sequence goes on along the minus strand of OV050033.1, from coordinate 103,986,238 downwards.
CGTATAGAAGCTAGGGCCATTTGAAGTTTTATCAGTGTTTGATTTAGGACTCAAGGGTAGCATAGCTTTGAGCGATAGTTTAAACTGACAAGAGGATCGAGTACTTTATTGTTACAAAATTTCAAGGTTTTATGACGCTCCAGTAAAAAGTTTCAAGCATTTGTATGTTGCAAACTTTGATAGGTGTAGGACGTACCGTATAGAAGTTAGGGCCATTTGAAGTTTTATCAGTATTTGATTTGGGATTCAAGGGTAGCATAGCTTTGAGCGATAGCTTAAATTGACAAGTGGCTCGAGTACTTTATTGTTACAAAATTTCAAGGTTTTATGACGCTCCAGAAAAAAGTAACAAGCATTTGTATGTTGCATACTTTGATAGGTGTAGGACGTACCGTATAGAAGTTAGGGCCATTTGAAGTTTTGTCAGTGTTTGATTTGGGACTCAAGGGTAGCATAGCTTTAAGCGATAGCTTAAATTGACAAGAGGCTCGAGTACTTTATTGTTACAAAATTTCAAAGTTTTATGACGCTCCAGTAAAAAGTTACAAGCATTTGTAAGTTGCAAACTTTGATAGGTGTAGGACGTACCGTATAGAAGTTGGGGCCATTTGAAGTTTTATGAGTGTTTGATTTGGGACATAAGGGTAGCATAGCTCTGAGCGATAGCTCAAATTGACAAGAGGCTCGAGTACTTTATTGTTACAAAATTTCAAGGTTTTATGACGCTCCAGTAATAAGTTACAAGCATTTGTATGTTGCAAACTTTGATAGGTGTAGGGCGTACCGTATAGAAGTTAGGGCCATTTGAAGTTTTATCAGTATTTGATTTGGGATTCAGGAGTAGCATAGCTTTGAGTGATAGCTTAAATTGATAAGAGGCTCGAGTACTTTATTGTTACAAAATTTCAAGGTTTTATGACGCTCCAGTAAAAAGTTACAAGCATTTGTATGTTGCAAACTTTGATAGGTGTAGGACGTACCGTATAAAAGTTGGGGCCATTTGAAGTTTTATCAGTGTTTGATTTGGGACTCAAGGGTAGCATAGCTTTGATCGATAGCTCAAATTGACAAGAGGCTCGAGTACTTTATTGTTACAAAATTTCAAGGTTTTATGACGCTCCAGTAAAAAGTTACAAGCATTTGTATGTTGGAAACTTTAATAGGTGTAGGACGTACCGTATAGAAGCTAGGGCCATTTGAAGTTTTATCCGTGTTTGATTTGGGACTCAAGGGTAGCATAGCTTTGAGCGATAGTTTAAATTGACAAAAGGCTCGAGTACTTTATTTTTACAAAATTTCAAGGTTTTATGACGCTCCAGTAAAAAGTTACACGCATTTGAATGTTGCAAACTTTGTTAGGTGTAGGACGTACCGTATAGAAGTTTGGGCCATTCGAAGATTTATCAGTTTTTGATTTGGGACTCAAGGGTAGCATAGCTTTGAGCGATAGCTCAAATTGACAAGAGGCTCGAGTACTTTATTGTTACAAAACTTCAAGGTTTTATGACGCTCCAGTAAAAAGTTACAAGCATTTGTATGTTGGAAACTTTGATAGGTGTAGGACGTACCGTATAGAAGTTAGGGCCATTTGAAGTTTTATCAGTGTTTGATTTGGGACTCAAGGGTAGCATAGCTTTGAGCGATAGCTCAAATTGACAAGAGGCTCGAGTACTTTATTGTTACAAAATTGCTAGATTTTATGACGCTCCAGTAAAAAGTTACAAGCATTTGTATGTTGCAAACTTTGATAGGTGTAGGACGTACCGTATAGAAGTTAGGGCCATTTGAAGTTTTATCAGTGTTTGATTTGAGACTCAAGGGTAGCATAGCTTTGAACGATAGCTTAAATTGACAAGAGGCTCGAGTACTTTATTTTTACAAAATTTCAAGGTTTTATGACGCTCCAGTAAAAAGTTACACGCATTTGAATGTTGCAAACTTTGATAGGTGAAGGACGTACCGTATAGAAGTCAGGGCCATTTGAAGTTTTATCAGTGTTTGATTTGGGACTCAAGGGTAGCATAGCTTTGAGCGATAGGTTAAATTGACAAGTGGCTCGAGTACTTTACTGTTACAAAATTTCAAGGTTTTATGACGCTCCACTAAAAAGTTACAAGCATTTCTATGTTGCAAACTTCGATACGTGTAGGACGTACTGTATAGAAGTTAGGGCCATTTGAAGTTTTATCAGTGTTTGATTTGGGACTCAAGGGTAGCATAGCTTTGAGCGATAGCTTAACTTGAAAAGAGGCTCGAGTACTTTATTGTTACAAAAGTTCAAGGTTTTATGACGCTCCAGTAAAAAGTTACAAGCATTTGTATGTTGCAAACTTTGAAAGGTGTAGGACGTACCGTATAGAAGTTAGGGCCATTTGAAGTTTTATCAGTGTTTGATTTGTGACTCAAGGGTAGCATAGGTTTGAGCGATAGCTTAAATTGACAAGAGGCTCGAGTACTTTATTGTTACAAAAATTCAAGGTTTTATGACGCTCCAGTAAAAAGTTACAAGCATTTGTATGTTGCAAACTTTGATAGGCGTAGGACGTACCGCATAGAAGTTGGGGCCATTTGAAGTTTTATCAGTGTTTTATTTGGGACTCAAGGGCAGCATAGCTTTGAGCGATAGCTTAAACTGACAAGAGGCTCGAGTACTTTATTGTTACAAAATTTCAAGGTTTTATGACGCTCCCGTAAAAAGTTACAAGCATTTGTATGTTGGAAACTTTGATAGGTGTAGGACGTACCGTATAGAAGCTAGGGCCATTTGAAGATTTATCAGTGTTTGATTTGGGACTCAAGGGTAGCATAGCTTTTAGCGATAGCTTAAATTGACAAGAGGCTCGAGTACTTTATTGTTACAAAATTTTAAGGTTTTATGACACTCCAGTAAAAGTTACAAGCATTTGTATGTTGCAAACTTTGGTAGGTGTTGGACGTACCGTATAGAAGTTAGGGCCATTTGAAGTTTTGTCAGTGTTTGATTTGGGACTCAAGGGTAGCATAGCTTTGAGCGATAGCTTAAATTGACAAGAGGCTCGAATACTTTATTGTTACAAAATTTCAAGGTTTTATGACGCTCCAGTAAAATGTTACAAGCATTTGTATGTTGCAAACTTTGATAGGTGTAGGACGTACGGTATAGAAGTTAGGGCCATTTGAAGATTTATCAGTGTTTGATTTGGGACTCAAGGGTAGCATAGCTTTGAGCGATAGCTCGAATTGACAAGAGGCTCGAGTACTTTATTGTTACAAATTTTCAAGGTTTTATGACGCTCCAGTAAAAAGTTACAAGCGTTTGTATGTTGGAAACTTTGATAGGTGTAGGACGTACCGTATAGAAGCTAGGGCCCTTTGAAGTTTTATCAGTGTTTGATTTGGGACTCAAGGGTAGCATAGCTTTGAGCGATAGCTTAAATTGACAAGAGGCTCGAGTGGTTTATTGTTACAAAATTTCAAGGTTTTATGACGATCCAGTAAAAAGTTACAAGCATTTGTATGTTGCTAACTTTGATATGTGTAGGACGTACCGTATAGAAGTTGGAGCCTTTGAAGTTTTATCAGTGTTTGATTTGGGACTCAAGGGCAGCTTAGCTTTGAGCGATAGCTTAAATTGACAAGAGGTTCGAGTACTTTATTGTTACAAAATTTCAAGGTTTTATGACGCTCCAGTAAAAAGTTACAAGCATTTGTATGTTGCAATCTTTGATAGGTGTAGGACGTTCCGTATTGAAGTTAGGGCCATTTGAAGTTTTGTCAGTGTTTGATTTGGGACTCAAGGGTAGCATTGCTTTGAGCGATAGCTTAAATTCACAAGAGGCTCGAATAGTTTCTTGTTACAAAATTTCAAGGTTTTTTGACGCTCCAGTAAAAAGTTACAAGCATTTGTATGTTGCAAACTTTGATAGGTGTAGGACGTACCGTATAGAAGTTGGGGCCATTTGAAGTTTTATCAGTGTTTGATTTGGGACTCAAGGGTAGCATAGCTTTGAGCGATAGCTTAAATTTACAAGAGTCTCGAGTACTTTATTGTTACAAAATTTCAAGGTTTTATGACGCTCCAGTAATAAGTTACAAGCATTTGTATGTTGCAAACTTTGATAGGTGTGGGATGTACCGTTTAGAAGTTAGGGCCATTTGAAGTTTTATCAGTGTTTGATTTGGGACTCAAGGGTAGCATAGCTTTGAGCGATAGCTTAAGTTGACAAGAGGCTCGAGTACTTTATTGTTACAAAATTTCAAGGTTTTATGACGCTCCAGTAAAAAGTAACAAGCATTTGTATGTTGCAAACTTTGATAGGTGTAGGACGTACCGTATAGAAGTTAGGGCCATTTGAAGTTTTGTCAGTGTTTAATTTGGGACTCAAGAGTAGCATAGCTTTGAGCGATAGCTTAAATTGACAAGAGGCTCGAGTACTTTATTGTTACAAAATTTTAAGGTTTTATGACGCTCCAGTAAAAAGTTACAAGCATTTGTATGTTGCAAACTTTGATAGGTGTAGGACGTACCGTATAGAAGTTGGGGCCTTTGAAGTTTTGTCAGTGTTTGATTTGGGACTCAAGGGCAGCTTAGCTTTGAGCGATAGCTTAAATTGACAAGAGGTTCGAGTACTTTATTGTTACAAAATTTCAAGGTTTTATGACGCTCCAGTAAAAAGTTTCAAGCATTTGTGTGTTGCAAACTTTGATAGGTGTAGGACGTACCGTATAGAAGTTAGGGCCATTTGAAGTTTTATCAGTGTTTGATTTAGGACTCAAGGGTAGCATCGCTTTGAGCGATAGCTTAAATTGACAAGAGGCTCGAGTACTTTATTGTTACAAAATTTCAAGGTTTTATGACGCTCCAGTAAAAAGTTACAAGCATTTGTATGCTGCAAACTTTGATAGGTGTAGGACGTACAGTATAGAAGCTAGGGCCATTTAAAGTTTTGTCAGTGTTTGATTTGGGACTCAAGTGTAGCATCGCTTTGAGCGATAGCTTAAATTGACAAGAGGCTCGAGTACTTTATTGTTACAAAATTTCAAGGTTTTATGACGCTCCAGTAAGAAGTTACAAGCATTTGTATGTTGCAAACTTTGATAGGTGTAGGACGTACCGTATAGAAGTTGGGGCCATTTGAAGTTTTATCAGTGTTTGATTTGGGACTCAAGGGCAGCATAGCTTGCAGCGATAGCTTAAATTGACAAGAGGCTCGAGTACTTTATTGTTACAAAATTTCAAGATTTTATGACGCTCCAGTAAAAAGTTACAAGAATTTGTATGTTGCAAACTTTGATAGGTGTAGGACGTACCGTATAGAAGCTAGGGCCATTTAAAGTTTTGTCAGTGTTTGATTTGGGACTCAAGTGTAGCATCGCTTTGAGCGATAGCTTAAATTGACAAGAGGCTCGAGTACTTTATTGTTACAAAATTTCAAGGTTTTATGACGCTCCAGTAAAAAGTTACAAGCATTTGTATTTTGCAAACTTTGATAGGTGTAGGACGTACCGTATATAAGTTGGGGCCATTTGAAGTTTTGTCAGTGTTTGATTTGGGACTCAAGGGTAGCATAGCTTTGAGCGATAGCTTAAATTGACAAGAGGCTCGAGTACTTTATTGTTACAAAATTTCAAGGTTTTATGACGCTCCAGTAAAAAGTTACAAGCATTTGTATGCTGCAAACTTTGATAGGTGTAGGACGTACAGTATAGAAGCTAGGGCCATTTGAAGATTTATCAGTGTTTGATTTGGGACTCAAGGGTAGCATAGCTTTGAGCGATAGCTTAAATTGACCAGAGGCTCGAGTACTTTATTGTTACAAAATTTCAAGGTTTTATGACACTCCAGTAAAAAGTTACAAGCATTTGTATGTTGCAAACTTTGGTAGGTGTAGGACGTACCGTATAGAAGTTAGGGCAATTTGAAGTTTTGTCAGTGTTTGATTTGGGACTCAAGGGTAGAATAGCTTTGAGCGATAGCTTAAATTGACAAGATGCTCGAGTACTTTATTGTTACAAAATTTCAAGGTTTTATGACACTCCAGTAAAAAGTTACAAGCATTTGTATGTTGCAAACTTTGATAGGTGTAGGACGTACCGTATAGAAGCTAGGGCCATTTGAAGTTTTATCAGTGTTTGATTTGGGACTCAAGGGTAGCATATCTTTGAGCGATAGCTTAAATTGACAAGAGGCTCGAGTACCGTTTTTTGGCGCTCCAGTAAAAAGTTACAAGCATTTGTATGTTGCAAATTTTGATAGGTGTAGGACGTACCGTATAGAAGTTAGGGCTATTTGAATTTTAATCAGTGTTTGATTTGGGACTCAAGGGTAGCATAGCTTTGAGCGATAGCTTAAATTGACAAGAGGCTCGAGTACTTTATTGTTACAAAATTTCAAGGTTTTATGACGCTCCAGTAAAAAGTTACAAGCATTTATATGTTGCAAACTTTGATAGGTGTAGGACGTACCGTATAGAAGTTAGTGCCATTTGAAGTTTTATCTGTGTTTGATTTGGGACTCAAGGGTAGCATAGCTTGGAGCGATAGCTTAAATTGACAAGAGGCTCGTGTACTTTATTGTTACAAAATTTCAAGGTTTTATGACGCTCAAGTAAAAAGTTACAAGCATTTGTATGTTGAAAACTTTGATAGGTGTAGGGCGTACCGTATAGAAGTTGGGGCCATTTGAAGTTTTGTCAGTGTTTGATTTGAGACTCAAGGGTAGCATAGCTTTGAGCGATAGCTTAAATTGACAAGTGCCTCGAGTCTTAATTGTTACAATATTTCAAGGTTTTATGACACTCCAGTAAAAAGTTACAAGCATTTGTATGTTGCTAACTTTGATAGGTGTACGACGTACCGTATATAAGTTAGGGCCATTTGAAGTTTTATCAGTGTTTGATTTGGGACTCAAGGGTAGCATATCTTTGAGCGATAGCTTAAATTGACAAGAGGCTCGAGTACTTTATTGATACAAAATTTCAAGGTTTTATGACGCTCCAGTAAAAAGTTACAAGCATTTGTATGGTGCAAACTTTGATAGGTGAAGGACGTACCGTATAGAAGTTAGGGCCATTTGAAGTTTTATCAGTGTTTGCTTTGGGACTCAAGGGTAGTATAGCTTTGAGCGATAGGTTAAATTGACAAGAGGCTCGAGTACTTTATTGTTAGAAATTTTCAAGGTTTTATGACGCTCCAGTAAAAAGTTACAAGCATTTGTATGTTGCAAACTTTGATAGGTGAAGGACGTACCGTATAGAAGTTAGGGCCATTTCAAGTTTTATCAGTGTTTGATTTGGGACTCAAGGGTAGCATAGCTTTGAGCGATAGGTTAAATTGACAAGAGGCTCGAGTACTTTACTGTTACAAAATTTCAAGGTTTTATGACGCCCCACTAAAAAGTTACAAGCATTTCTATGTTGCAAACTTTGATACGTGTAGGACGTACTGTATAGAAGTTAGGGCCATTTGAAGTTTTATCAGTGTTTGATTTGGGACTCAAGGGTAGCATAGCTTTGAGCGATAGCTTAAATTGAAAAGAGGCTCGAGTACTTTATTGTTCCAAAATTTCAAGGTTACAAGCATTTGTATGTTGCAAACTTTGATAGGTGTAGGACGTACCGTATAGAAGTTAGGGCCATTTGAAGTTTTATCAGTATTTGCTTTGGGACTCAAGGGTAGCATATCTTTGAGCGATAGCTTAAATTGACAAGAGGCTCGAGTACTTTATTGATACAAAATTTCAAGGTTTTATGACGCTCCAGTAAAAAGTTACAAGCATTTGTATGGTGCAAACTTTGATAGGTGAAGAACGTACCGTATAGAAGTTAGGGCCATTTGAAGTTTTTTCAGTGTTTGCTTTGGGACTCAAGGGTAGAATACCTTTGAGCGATAGCTTAAATTGACAAGAGGCTACAGTACTTTATTGTTACAAATTTTCAAAGTTTTATGACGCTCCAGTAAAAAGTTACAAGCGTTTGTGTGTTGCAAACTTTCATAGGTGTAGGACGTACCGCATAGAAGTTAGGGCCATTTGAAGTTTTATCAGTGTTTGCGTTGGGACTCAAGGGTAGCATGGCTTTGAGCGATAGCTTAAATTGACAAGTGGCTCAAGTACTTTATTGATACAAAATTTCAAGGTTTTATGACGCTCCAGTAAAAAGTTACAAGCATTTGTATGTTGCTAACGTTGATAGGTGTAGGACGTACCGTATAGAAGTTAGGGCCATTTGAATTTTTATCAGTGTTTGATTTGGGACTCAAGGGTAGCATAGCTTTGAGCGATAGCTTAAATTGACAAGAGGCTCGAGTACTTTATTGTTACAAAGTTTCAAGATTTTATGACGCTCCAGTAAAAAGTTACAAGAATTTGTATGTTACAAACTTTGATAGGTGTAGGACGTACCGTATAGAAGCTAGGGCCATTTAAAGTTTTGTCAGTGTTTGATTTGGGACTCAAGTGTAGCATCGCTTTGAGCGATAGCTTAAATTGACAAGAGGCTCGAGTACTTTATTGTTACAAAATTTCAAGGTTTTATGACGCTCCAGTAAAAAGTTACAAGCATTTGTATTTTGCAAACTTTGATAGGTGTAGGACGTACCGTATATAAGTTGGGGCCATTTGAAGTTTTATCAGTGTTTGATTTGGGACTCAAGGGCAGAATAGCTTTGAGCGATAGCTTAAATTGAAAAGAGGCTCGAGTACTTTATTGTTACAAAATTTCAAGGTTTTATGACGCTCCAGTAAAAAGTTACAAGCATTTGTATGCTGCAAACTTTGATAGGTGTAGGACGTACAGTATAGAAGCTAGGGCCATTTGAAGATTTATCAGTGTTTGATTTGGGACTCAAGGGTAGCATAGCTTTGAGCGATAGCTTAAATTGACAAGAGGCTCGAGTACTTTATTGTTACAAAATTTCAAGGTTTTATGACACTCCAGTAAAAAGTTACAAGCATTTGTATGTTGCAAACTTGGATAGGTGTAGGGCGTACCGTATAGAAGTTGGGGCCATTTGAAGTTTTGTCAGTGTTTGATTTGAGACTCAAGGGTAGCATAGCTTTGAGCGATAGCTTAAATTGACAAGTGCCTCGAGTCTTAATTGTTACAATATTTCAAGGTTTTATGACACTCCAGTAAAAAGTTACAAGCATTTGTATGTTGCTAACTTTGATAGGTGTACGACGTACCGTATATAAGTTAGGGCCATTTGAAGTTTTATCAGTGTTTGATTTGGGACTCAAGGGTAGCATATCTTTGAGCGATAGCTTAAATTGACAAGAGGCTCGAGTACTTTATTGATACAAAATTTCAAGGTTTTATGACGCTCCAGTAAAAAGTTACAAGCATTTGTATGGTGCAAACTTTGATAGGTGAAGGACGTACCGTATAGAAGTTAGGGCCATTTGAAGTTTTATCAGTGTTTGCTTTGGGACTCAAGGGTAGTATAGCTTTGAGCGATAGGTTAAATTGACAAGAGGCTCGAGTACTTTATTGTTAGAAATTTTCAAGGTTTTATGACGCTCCAGTAAAAAGTTACAAGCATTTGTATGTTGCAAACTTTGATAGGTGAAGGACGTACCGTATAGAAGTTAGGGCCATTTGAAGTTTTATCAGTGTTTGATTTGGGACTCAAGGGTAGCATAGCTTTGAGCGATAGGTTAAATTGACAAGAGGCTCGAGTACTTTACTGTTACAAAATTTCAAGGTTTTATGACGCTCCACTAAAAAGTTACAAGCATTTCTATGTTGCAAACTTTGATACGTGTAGGACGTACTGTATAGAAGTTAGGGCCATTTGAAGTTTTATCAGTGTTTGATTTGGGACTCAAGGGTAGCATAGCTTTGAGCGATAGCTTAAATTGAAAAGAGGCTCGAGTACTTTATTGTTCCAAAATTTCAAGGTTACAAGCATTTGTATGTTGCAAACTTTGATAGGTGTAGGACGTACCGTATAGAAGTTAGGGCCATTTGAAGTTTTATCAGTATTTGCTTTGGGACTCAAGGGTAGCATATCTTTGAGCGATAGCTTAAATTGACAAGAGGCTCGAGTACTTTATTGATACAAAATTTCAAGGTTTTATGACGCTCCAGTAAAAAGTTACAAGCATTTGTATGGTGCAAACTTTGATAGGTGAAGAACGTACCGTATAGAAGTTAGGGCCATATGAAGTTTTTTCAGTGTTTGCTTTGGGACTCAAGGGTAGAATACCTTTGAGCGATAGCTTAAATTGACAAGAGGCTACAGTACTTTATTGTTACAAATTTTCAAAGTTTTATGACGCTCCAGTAAAAAGTTACAAGCGTTTGTGTGTTGCAAACTTTCATAGGTGTAGGACGTACCGCATAGAAGTTAGGGCCATTTGAAGTTTTATCAGTGTTTGCGTTGGGACTCAAGGGTAGCATGGCTTTGAGCGATAGCTTAAATTGACAAGTGGCTCAAGTACTTTATTTATACAAAATTTCAAGGTTTTATGACGCTCCAGTAAAAAGTTACAAGCATTTGTATGTTGCTAACGTTGATAGGTGTAGGACGTACCGTATAGAAGTTAGGGCCATTTGAATTTTTATCAGTGTTTGATTTGGGACTCAAGGGTAGCATAGCTTTGAGCGATAGCTTAAATTGACAAGAGGCTCGAGTACTTTATTGTTACAAAATTTCAAGATTTTATGAAGCTCCAGTAAAAAGTTACAAGAATTTGTATGTTACAAACTTTGATAGGTGTAGGACGTACCGTATAGAAGCTAGGGCCATTTAAAGTTTTGTCAGTGTTTGATTTGGGACTCAAGTGTAGCATCGCTTTGAGCGATAGCTTAAATTGACAAGAGGCTCGAGTACTTTATTGTTACAAAATTTCAAGGTTTTATGACGCTCCAGTAAAAAGTTACAAGCATTTGTATGTTGCTAACGTTGATAGGTGTAGGACGTACCGTATAGAAGTTAGGGCCATTTGAATTTTTATCAGTGTTTGATTTGGGACTCAAGGGTAGCATAGCTTTGAGCGATAGCTTAAATTGACAAGAGGCTCGAGTAGTTTATTGTTACAAAATTTCAAGATTCAAGGGACTCAAGGGTAGCATAGCTTTGAGCGATAGCTTAAATTGACAAGAGGCTCGAGTACTTTATTGTTACAAAATTTCAAGGTTTTATGACGCTCCACTAAAAAGTTACAAGCATTTCTATGTTGCAAACTTTGATACGTGTAGGACGTACTGTATAGAAGTTAGGGCCATTTGAAGTTTTATCAGTGTTTGCTTTGGGACTCAAGGGTAGAATAGCTTTGAGCGATAGCTTAAATTGAAAAGAGGCTGCAGTACTTTATTGTTACAAATTTTCAAAGTTTTATGACGCTCCAGTAAAAAGTTACAAGCGTTTGTGTGTTGCAAACTTTCATAGGTGTAGGACGTACCGCATAGAAGTTAGGGCCATTTGAAGTTTTATCAGTGTTTGCGTTGGGACTCAAGGGTAGCATGGCTTTGAGCGATAGCTTAAATTGACAAGTGGCTCAAGTACTTTATTGATACAAAATTTCAAAGTTTTATGACGCTCCAGTAAAAAGTTACAAGCATTTGTATGTTGCTAACGTTGATAGGTGTAGGACGTACCGTATAGAAGTTAGGGCCATTTGAATTTTTATCAGTGTTTGATTTGGGACTCAAGGGTAGCATAGCTTTGAGCGATAGCTTAAATTGACAAGAGGCTCGAGTACTTTATTGTTACAAAATTTCAAGATTTTATGACGCTCCAGTAAAAAGTTACAAGAATTTGTATGTTACAAACTTTGATAGGTGTAGGACGTACCGTATAGAAGCTAGGGCCATTTAAAGTTTTGTCAGTGTTTGATTTGGGACTCAAGTGTAGCATCGCTTTGAGCGATAGCTTAAATTGACAAGAGGCTCGAGTACTTTATTGTTACAAAATTTCAAGGTTTTATGACGCTCCAGTAAAAAGTTACAAGCATTTGTATTTTGCAAACTTTGATAGGTGTAGGACGTACCGTATATAAGTTGGGGCCATTTGAATTTTTATCAGTGTTTGATTTGGGACTCAAGGGCAGAATAGCTTTGAGCGATAGCTTAAATTGAAAAGAGGCTCGAGTACTCTATTGTTACAAAATTTCAAGGTTTTATGACGCTCCAGTAAAAAGTTACAAGCATTTGTATGCTGCAAACTTTGATAGGTGTAGGACGTACAGTATAGAAGCTAGGGCCATTTGAAGTTTTATCAGTGTTTGATTTGGGACTCAAGGGTAGCATAGCTTTGAGCGATAGGTTAAATTGACACGAGGCTCGAGTACTTTACTGTTACAAAATTTCAAGGTTTTATGACGCTCCACTAAAAAGTTACAAGCATTTCTATGTTGCAAACTTTGATACGTGTAGGACGTACTGTATAGAAGTTAGGGCCATTTGAAGTTTTATCAGTGTTTGATTTGGGACTCAAGGGTAGCATAGCTTTGAGCGATAGCTTAAATTGAAAAGAGGCTCGAGTACTTTATTGTTACAAAATTTCAAGGTTTTATGACGCTCCAGTAAAAAGTTACAAGCATTTGTATGTTGCAAACTTTGATAGGTGTAGGACGTACCGTATAGAAGTTAGGGCCATTTGAAGTTTTATCAGTGTTTGATTTGGGACACAAGGGTAGCATAGGTTTGAGCGATAGCTTAAATTGACAAGAGGCTCGAGTACTTTATTGTTACAAAATTTCAAGGTTTTATGACGCTCCAGTAAAAAGTAACAAGCATTTGTATGTTGCAAACTTTGATAGGTGTAGGACGTACCGTATAGAAGTTGAGGCCATTTGAAGTTTTATCAGTGTTTGATTTGGGACTCAAGGGCAGCATAGCTTTGAGCGATAGCTTAAATTGACAAGAGGCTCGAGTACTTTACTGTTACAAAATTTCAAGGTTTTATGACGCTCCACTAAAAAGTTACAAGCATTTCTATGGTGCAAACTTTGATACGTGTAGGACGTACTGTATAGAAGTTAGGGCCATTTGAAGTTTTATCAGTGTTTGATTTGGGACTCAAGGGTAGCATAGCTTTGAGCGATAGCTTAAATTGAAAAATGGCTCGAGTACTTTATTGTTACAAAATTTCAAGGTTACAAGCATTTGTATGTTGCAAACTTTGATAGCTGTAGGACGTACCGTATAGAAGTTAGGGCCATTTGAAGTTTTATCAGTGTTTGATTTGGGACTCAAGGGTAGCATAGCTTTGAGCGATAGCTTAAATTGAAAAGAGGCTCGAGTACTTTATTGTTACAAAATTTCAAGGTTTTATGACGCTCCAGTAAAAAGTTACAAGCATTTGTATGTTGCAAACTTTGATAGGTGTAGGACGTACCGTATAGAAGTTAGGGCCATTTGAAGTTTTATCAGTATTTGCTTTGGGACTCAAGGGTAGCATATCTTTGAGCGATGCTTAAATTGACAAGAGGCTCGAGTACTTTATTGATACAAAATTTCAAGGTTTTATGACGCTCCAGTAAAAAGTTACAAGCATTTGTATGGTGCAAACTTTGATAGGTGAAGGACGTACCGTATAGAAGTTAGGGCCATTTGAAGTTTTTTCAGTGTTTCCTTTGGGACTCAAGGGTAGAATAGCTTTGAGCGATAGTTTAAATTGACAAGAGGCTACAGTACTTTATTGTTACAAATTTTCAAAGTTTTATGACGCTCCAGTAAAAAGTTACAAGCGTTTGTGTGTTGCAAACTTTGATAGGTGTAGGACGTACCGCATAGAAGTTAGGGCCATTTGAAGTTTTATCAGTGTTTGAGTTGCGACTCAAGGGTAGCATGGCTTTGAGCGATAGCTTAAATTGACAAGTGGCTCGAGTACTTTATTGATACAAAATTTCAAGGTTTTATGACGCTCCAGTAAAAAGTTACAAGCATTTGTATGTTGCTAACGTTGATAGGTGTAGGACGTACCGTATAGAAGTTAGGGCCATTTGAAGTTTTATCAGTGTTTGATTTGGGACTCAAGGGTAGCATAGCTTTGAGCGATAGGTTAAATTGACAAGAGGCTCGAGTACTTTACTGTTACAAAATTTCAAGGTTTTATGACGCTCCACTTAAAAGTTACAAGCATTTCTCTGTTGCAAACTTTGATACGTGTAGGACGTACCGTATAGAAGTTAGGGCCATTTGAAGTTTTATCAGTGTTTGATTTGGGACACAAGGGTAGCATAGGTTTGAGCGATAGCTTAAATTGACAAGAGGCTCGAGTACTTTATTGTTACAAAATTTCAAGGTTTTATGACGCTCCAGTAAAAAGTAACAAGCATTTGTATGTTGCAAACTTTGATAGGTGTAGGACGTACCGTATAGAAGTTGGGACCATTTGAAGTTTTATCAGTGTTTGATTTGGGACTCAAGGGCAGCATAGCTTTGAGCGATAGCTTAAATTGACAAGAGGCTCGAGTACTTTACTGTTACAAAATTTCAAGGTTTTATGACGCTCCACTAAAAAGTTACAAGCATTTCTATGTTGCAAACTTTGATACGTGTAGGACGTACTGTATAGAAGTTAGGGCCATTTGAAGTTTTATCAGTGTTTGATTTGGGACTCAAGGGTAGCATAGCTTTGAGCGATAGCTTAAATTGAAAAGAGGCTCGAGTACTTTATTGTTCCAAAATTTCAAGGTTACAAGCATTTGTATGCTGCAAACTTTGATAGGTGTAGGACGTACCGTATAGAAGTTAGGGCCATTTGAAGTTTTATCTGTATTTGCTTTGGGACTCAAGGGTAGCATATCTTTGAGCGATAGCTTAAATTGACAAGAGGCTTGAGTACTTTATTGATACAAAATTTCAAGGTTTTATGACGCTCCAGTAAAAAGTTACAAGCATTTGTATGGTGCAAACTTTGATAGGTGAAGAACGTACCGTATAGAAGTTAGGGCCATTTGAAGTTTTTTCAGTGTTTGCTTTGGGACTCAAGGGTAGAATACCTTTGAGCGATAGCTTAAATTGACAAGAGGCTACAGTACTTTATTGTTACAAATTTTCAAAGTTTTATGACGCTCCAGTAAAAAGTTACAAGCGTTTGTGTGTTGCAAACTTTCATAGGTGTAGGACGTACCGCATAGAAGTTAGGGCCATTTGAAGTTTTATCTGTATTTGCTTTGGGACTCAAGGGTAGCATGGCTTTGAGCGATAGCTTAAATTGACAAGTGGCTCAAGTACTTTATTGATACAAAATTTCAAGGTTTTATGACGCTCCAGTAAAAAGTTACAAGAATTTGTATGTTGCTAACGTTGATAGGTGTAGGACGTACCGTATAGAAGTTAGGGCCATTTGAAGTTTTATCTGTATTTGCTTTGGGACTCAAGGGTAGCATGGCTTTGAGCGATAGCTTAAATTGACAAGTGGCTCAAGTACTTTATTGATACAAAATTTCAAGGTTTTATGACGTTCCAGTAAAAAGTTACAAGCATTTGTATGTTGCTAACGTTGATAGGTGTAGGACGTACCGTATAGAAGTTAGGGCCATTTGAATTTTTATCAGTGTTTGATTTGGGACTCAAGGGTAGCATAGCTTTGAGCGATAGCTTAAATTGACAAGAGGCTCGAGTACTTTATTGTTACAAAATTTCAAGGTTTTATGACGCTCCAGTAAAAAGTTACAAGCATTTTTATGTTGCAAACTTTGATAGGTATAGGACGTACCGTATAGAAGTTAGTGCCATTTGAAGTTTTATCTGTGTTTGATTTGGGACTCAAGGGTAGCATAGCTTGGAGCGATAGCTTAAATTGACAAGAGGCTCGTGTACTTTATTGTTACAAAATTTCAAGGTTTTATGACGCTCCAGTAAAAAGTTACAAGCATTTGTATGTTGAAAACTTTGATAGGTGTAGGGCGTACCGTATAGAAGTTAGGGCCATTTGAAGTTTTTCAGTGTTTGATTTGGGACTCAAGGGTATCATAGCTTTGAGCGATAGCTTAAATTGACAAGTGGCTCGAGTCTTAATTGTAACAATATTTCAAGGTTTTATGACGCTCCAGTAAAAAGGTACAAGCATTTGTATGTTGCAAACTTTGATAGGTGTAGGACGTACCGTATAGAAGTTGGGGCCATTTGAAGTTTTATCAGTGGTTGATTTGGGACTCAAGGGCAGCATAGCTTTGAGCGATAGCTTAAATTGACAAGAGGCTCGAGTACTGTATTGTTACAAAATTTCAAGGTTTTATGACGCTCCAGTAAAAAGTTACAAGCATTTGTATTTTGCAAACTTTGATAGGTGTAGGACGTACCGTATATAAGTTGGGGCCATTTGAAGATTTATCAGTGTTTGATTTGGGACTCAAGGGTAGCATAGCTTTGAGCGATAGCTTAAATTGACAAGAGGCTCGAGTACTTTATTGTTACAAAATTTCAAGGTTTTATGACACTACAGTAAGAAGTTACAAGCATTTGTATGTTGCAAACTTTGGTAGGTGTAGGACGTACCGTATAGAAGTTGAGGCAATTTGAAGTTTTGTCAGTGTTTGATTTGGGACTCAAGGGTAGAATAGCTTTGAGCGATAGCTTAAATTGACAAGATGCTCGAGTACTTTATTGTTACAAAATTTCAAGGTTTTATGACGCTCCAGTAAAAAGTTACAAGCATTTGTATGTTGCAAACTTTGATAGGTGTAGGACGTACCGTATAGAAGTTGGGGCCATTTGAAGATTTATCAGTGTTTGATTTGGGACTCAAGGGCAGCATTGCTTTGAGCGATAGCTTATATTGACAAGAGTATCGAGTACTTTATTGTTACAAAATTTCAAGGTTTTATGACGCTCCAGTAAAAAGTTACAAGCATTTGTATGTTGGAAACTTTGATAGGTGTAGGACGTACCGTATAGAAGCCAGGGCCATTTGAAGATTTATCAGTGTTTGATTTGGGACTCAAGGGCAGTATAGCTTTGAGCGATAGCTTAAATTGACAAGAGGCTCGAGTACTTTACTGTTACAAAATTTCAAGGTTTTATGACGCTCCAGTAAAAAGTAACAAGCATTTGTATGTTGCAAACTTTGATAGGTGTAGGACGTACCGTATATAAGTTGGGGCCATTTGAAGTTTTTTCAGTGTTTGCTTTGGGACTCAAGGGTAGAATAGCTTTGAGCGATAGCTTAAATTGACAAGAGGCTACAGTACTTTATTGTTACAAATTTTCAAAGTTTTATGACGTTCCAGTAAAAAGTTACAAGCGTTTGTGTGTTGCAAACTTTGATAGGTGTAGGACGTACCGCATAGAAGTTAGGGCCATTTGAAGTTTTATCAGTATTTGCTTTGGGATTCAAGGGTAGCATATCTTTGAGCGATAGCTTAAATTGACAAGAGGCTCGAGTACTTTATTGATACAAAATTTCAAGGTTTTATGACGCTCCAGTAAAAAGTTACAAGCATTTGTATGGAGCAAACTTTGATAGGTGAAGGACGTACCGTATAGAAGTTAGGGCCATTTGAAGTTTTTTCAGTGTTTGCTTTGGGACTCAAGGGTAGAATAGCTTTGAGCGATAGCTTAAATTAACAAGAGGCTACAGTACTTTATTGTTACAAATTTTCAAAGTTTTATGACGCTCCAGTAAAAAGTTACAAGCGTTTGTGTGTTGCAAACTTTGATAGGTGTAGGACGTACCGCATAGAAGTTAGGGCCATTTGAATTTTTATCTGTGTTTGATTTGGGACTCAAGGGTAGCATAGCTTTGAGCGATAGCTTAAATTGACAAGAGGCTCGAGTACTTTATTGTTACAAAATTTCAAGGTTTTATGACGCTCCAGTAAAAAGTTACAAGCATTTATATGTTGCAAACTTTGATAGGTGTAGGACGTACCGTATAGAAGTTAGTGCCATTTGAAGTTTTATCTGTGTTTGATTTGGGACTCAAGGGTAGCATAGCTTGGAGCGATAGCTTAAATTGACAAGAGGCTCGTGTACTTTATTGTTACAAAATTTCAAGGTTTTATGACGCTCCAGTAAAAAGTTACAAGCATTTGTATGTTGAAAACTTTGATAGGTGTAGGGCGTACCGTATAGAAGTTAGGGCCATTTGAAGTTTTTCAGTGTTTGATTTGGGACTCAAGGGGATCATAGCTTTGAGCGATAGCTTAAATTGACAAGTGGCTCGAGTCTTAATTGTTACAATATTTCAAGGTTTTATGACGCTCCAGTAAAAAGGTACAAGCATTTGTATGTTGCAAACTTTGATAGGTGTAGGACGTACCGTATAGAAGTTGGGGCCATTTGAAGTTTTATCAGTGGTTGATTTGGGACTCACGGGCAGCATAGCTTTGAGCGATAGCTTAAATATACAAGAGGCTCGAGTACTTTATTGTTACAAAATTTCCAGATTTTATGACGCTCCAGTAAAAAGTTACAAGCATTTGTATGTTGCAAACTTTGATAGGTGTAGGACGTACCGTATAGAAGTTAGGGCCATTTGAAGTTTTATCAGTGTTTGATTTGTGACTCAAAGGTAGCATAGGTTTGAGCGATAGCTTAAATTGACAAGAGGCTCGAGTATTTTATTGTTACAAAATTTCAAGGTTTTATGACGCTCCAGTAAAAAGTTACAAGCATTTGTGTGTTGCAAACTTTGATAGGTGTAGGACGTACCGTATAGAAGTTGGGGTCATTTGAAGTTTTATCAGTGTTTGATTTGGGACTCAAGGGCAGTATAGCTTTGAGCGATAGCTTAAATTGACAAGAGGCTCGAGTACTTTATTGTTACAAAATTTCAAGGTTTTATGACGCTCCAGTAAAAAGTTACAAGCATTTGTATGTTGGAAACTTTGATAGGTGTAGGACGTACCGTATAGAAGCTAGGGCCATTGAAAGTTTTGTCAGTGTTTGATTTGGGACTCAAGTGTAGCATAGCTTTGAGCGATAGCTTAAATTGACAAGAGGCTCGAGTACTGTATTATTACAAAATTTCAAGGTTTTATGACGCTCCAGTAAAAAGTTACAAGCATTTGTATTTTGCAAACTTTGATAGGTGTAGGACGTACCGTATATAAGTTGGGGCCATTTGAAGTTTTATCAGTGTGTGATTTGGGACTCAAGGGCAGAATAGCTTTGAGCGATAGCTTAAATTGAAAAGAGGCTCGAGTACTTTGTTGTTACAAAATTTCAAGGTTTTATGACGCTCCAGTAAAAAGTTACAAGCATTTGTGTGTTGCAAACTTTGATAGGTGTAGGACGTACCGTATAGAAGTTGGGGTCATTTGAAGTTTTATCAGTGTTTGATTTGGGACTCAAGGGCAGTATAGCTTTGAGCGATAGCTTAAATTGACAAGAGGCTCGAGTACTTTATTGTTACAAAATTTCAAGGTTTTATGACGCTCCAGTAAAAAGTTACAAGCATTTGTATGTTGGAAATTTTGATAGGTGTAGGACGTACCGTATAGAAGCTAGGGCCATTTGAAGATTTATCAGTGTTTGATTTGGGACTCAAGGGTAGCATAGCTTTGAGCGATAGCTTAAATTAACAAGAGGCTCGAGTACTTTATTGTTACAAAATTTCAAGGTTTTATGACACTACAGTAAAAAGTTACAAGCATTTGTATGTTGCAAACTTTGGTAGGTGTTGGACGTACCGTATAGAAGTTAGGGCAATTTGAAGTTTTGTCAGTGTTTGATTTGGGACTCAAGAGTAGAATAGCTTTGCGCGATAGCTTAAATTGACAAGATGCTCGAGTACTTTATTGTTACAAAATTTCAAGGTTTTATGACGCTCCAGTAAAAAGTTACAAGCATTTGTATGTGTCAAACTTTGATAGGTGTAGGACGTACCGTATAGAAGTTGGGGCCATTTGAAGATTTATCAGTGTTTGATTTGGGACTCAAGGGCAGCATTGCTTTGAGCGATAGCTTATATTGACAAGAGTCTCGAGTACTTTATTGTTACAAAATTTCAAGATTTTATGACGCTCCAGTAAAAAGTTACAAGCATTTGTATGTTGGGAACTTTGATAGGTGTAGGACGTACCGTATAGAAGCTAGGGCCATTTGAAGATTTATCAGTGTTTGATTTGGGACTCAAGGGCAGCATAGCTTTGAGCGATAGCTTAAATTGACAAGAGGCTCGAGTACTTTACTGTTACAAAATTTCAAGGTTTTATGACGCTCCACTAAAAAGTTACAAGCATTTCTATGTTGCAAACTTTGATACATGTAGGACGTACTGTATAGAAGTTAGGGCCATTTGAAGTTTTATCAGTGTTTGATTTGGGACTCAAGGGTAGCATAGCTTTGAGCGATAGCTTAAATTGAAAAGAGGCTCGAGTACTTTATTGTTACAAAATTTCAAAGTTTTATGACGCTCCAGTAAAAAGTAACAAGCATTTGTATGTTGCAAACTTTGATAGGTGTAGGACGTACCGTATATAAGTTGGGGCCATTTGAAGTTTTTTCAGTGTTTGCTTTGGGACTCAAGGGTAGAATAGCTTTGAGCGATAGCTTAAATTGACAAGAGGCTACAGTACTTTATTGTTACAAATTTTCAAAGTTTTATGACGCTCCAGTAAAAAGTTACAAGCGTTTGTGTGTTGCAAACTTTGATAGGTGTAGGACGTACCGCATAGAAGTTAGGGCCATTTGAAGTTTTATCAGTGTTTCAGTTGGGACTCAAGGGTAGCATGGCTTTGAGCGATAGCTTAAATTGACAAGTGGCTCGAGTACTTTATTGATACAAAATTTCAAGGTTTTATGACGCTCCAGTAAAAAGTTACAAGCGTTTGTGTGTTGCAAACTTTGATAGGTGTAGGACGAACCGCATAGAAGTTAGGGCCATTTGAAGTTTTATCAGTATTTGCTTTGGGATTCAAGGGTAGCATATCTTTGAGCGATAGCTTAAATTGACAAGAGGCTCGAGTACTTTATTGATACAAAATTTCAAGGTTTTATGACGCTCCAGTAAAAAGTTACAAGCATTTGTATGGAGCAAACTTTGATAGGTGAAGGACGTACCGTATAGAAGTTAGGGCCATTTGAAGTTTTTTCAGTGTTTGCTTTGGGACTCAAGGGTAGAATAGCTTTGAGCGATAGCTTAAATTAACAAGAGGCTACAGTACTTTATTGTTACAAATTTTTCAAAGTTTTATGACTCTCCAGTAAAAAGTTACAAGCGTTTGTGTGTTGAAAACTTTGATAGGTGTAGGACGTACCGTATAGAAGCTAGGGCCATTTGAATTTTTATCTGTGTTTGATTTGGGACTCAAGGGTAGCATAGCTTTGAGCGATAGCTTAAATTGACAAGAGGCTCGAGTACTTTATTGTTACAAAATTTCAAGGTTTTATGACGCTCCAGTAAAAAGTTACAAGCATTTATATGTTGCAAACTTTGATAGGTGTAGGACGTACCGTATAGAAGTTAGTGCCATTTGAAGTTTTATCTGTGTTTGATTTGGGACTCAAGGGTAGCATAGCTTGGAGCGATAGCTTAAATTGACAAGAGGCTCGTGTACTTTATTGTTACAAAATTTCAAGGTTTTATGACGCTCCAGTAAAAAGTTACAAGCATTTGTATGTTGAAAACTTTGATAGGTGTAGGACGTACCGTATAGAAGCTAGGGCCATTTGAAGATTTATCAGTGTTTGATTTGGGACTCAAGGGCAGTATAGCTTTGAGCGATAGCTTAAATTGACAAGAGGCTCGAGTACTTTATTGTTACAAAATTTCAAGGTTTTATGACGCTCCAGTAAAAAGTTACAAGCATTTGTATGTTGGAAATTTTGATAGGTGTAGGACGTACCGTATAGAAGCTAGGGCCATTTGAAGATTTATCAGTGTTTGATTTGGGACTCAAGGGTAGCATAGCTTTGAGCGATAGCTTAAATTAACAAGAGGCTCGAGTACTTTATTGTTACAAAATTTCAAGGTTTTATGACACTACAGTAAAAAGTTACAAGCATTTGTATGTTGCAAACTTTGGTAGGTGTTGGACGTACCGTATAGAAGTTAGGGCAATTTGAAGTTTTGTCAGTGTTTGATTTGGGACTCAAGAGTAGAATAGCTTTGCGCGATAGCTTAAATTGACAAGATGCTCGAGTACTTTATTGTTACAAAATTTCAAGGTTTTATGACGCTCCAGTAAAAAGTTACAAGCATTTGTATGTGTCAAACTTTGATAGGTGTAGGACGTACCGTATAGAAGTTGGGGCCATTTGAAGATTTATCAGTGTTTGATTTGGGACTCAAGGGCAGCATTGCTTTGAGCGATAGCTTATATTGACAAGAGTCTCGAGTACTTTATTGTTACAAAATTTCAAGATTTTATGACGCTCCAGTAAAAAGTTACAAGCATTTGTATGTTGGAAACTTTGATAGGTGTAGGACGTACCGTATAGAAGCTAGGGCCATTTGAAGATTTATCAGTGTTTGATTTGGGACTCAAGGGCAGCATAGCTTTGAGCGATAGCTTAAATTGACAAGAGGCTCGAGTACTTTACTGTTACAAAATTTCAAGGTTTTATGACGCTCCACTAAAAAGTTACAAGCATTTCTATGTTGCAAACTTTGATACATGTAGGACGTACTGTATAGAAGTTAGGGCCATTTGAAGTTTTATCAGTGTTTGATTTGGGACTCAAGGGTAGCATAGCTTTGAGCGATAGCTTAAATTAAAAAGAGGCTCGAGTACTTTATTGTTACAAAATTTCAAAGTTTTATGACGCTCCAGTAAAAAGTAACAAGCATTTGTATGTTGCAAACTTTGATAGGTGTAGGACGTACCGTATATAAGTTGGGGCCATTTGAAGTTTTTTCAGTGTTTGCTTTGGGACTCAAGGGTAGAATAGCTTTGAGCGATAGCTTAAATTGACAAGAGGCTACAGTACTTTATTGTTACAAATTTTCAAAGTTTTATGACGCTCCAGTAAAAAGTTACAAGCGTTTGTGTGTTGCAAACTTTGATAGGTGTAGGACGTACCGCATAGAAGTTAGGGCCATTTGAAGTTTTATCAGTGTTTCAGTTGGGACTCAAGGGTAGCATGGCTTTGAGCGATAGCTTAAATTGACAAGTGGCTCGAGTACTTTATTGATACAAAATTTCAAGGTTTTATGACGCTCCAGTAAAAAGTTACAAGCGTTTGTGTGTTGCAAACTTTGATAGGTGTAGGACGAACCGCATAGAAGTTAGGGCCATTTGAAGTTTTATCAGTATTTGCTTTGGGATTCAAGGGTAGCATATCTTTGAGCGATAGCTTAAATTGACAAGAGGCTCGAGTACTTTATTGATACAAAATTTCAAGGTTTTATGACGCTCCAGTAAAAAGTTACAAGCATTTGTATGGAGCAAACTTTGATAGGTGAAGGACGTACCGTATAGAAGTTAGGGCCATTTGAAGTTTTTTCAGTGTTTGCTTTGGGACTCAAGGGTAGAATAGCTTTGAGCGATAGCTTAAATTAACAAGAGGCTACAGTACTTTATTGTTACAAATTTTCAAAGTTTTATGACTCTCCAGTAAAAAGTTACAAGCGTTTGTGTGTTGCAAACTTTGATAGGTGTAGGACGTACCGCATAGAAGTTAGGGCCATTTGAATTTTTATCTGTGTTTGATTTGGGACTCAAGGGTAGCATAGCTTTGAGCGATAGCTTAAATTGACAAGAGGCTCGAGTACTTTATTGTTACAAAATTTCAAGGTTTTATGACGCTCCAGTAAAAAGTTACAAGCATTTATATGTTGCAAACTTTGATAGGTGTAGGACGTACCGTATAGAAGTTAGTGCCATTTGAAGTTTTATCTGTGTTTGATTTGGGACTCAAGGGTAGCATAGCTTGGAGCGATAGCTTAAATTGACAAGAGGCTCGTGTACTTTATTGTTACAAAATTTCAAGGTTTTATGACGCTCCAGTAAAAAGTTACAAGCATTTGTATGTTGAAAACTTTGATAGGTGTAGGACGTACCGTATAGAAGCTAGGGCCATTTGAAGATTTATCAGTGTTTGATTTGGGACTCAAGGGTAGCATAGCTTTGAGCGATAGCTTAAATTAACAAGAGGCTCGAGTACTTTATTGTTACAAAATTTCAAGGTTTTATGACACTACAGTAAAAAGTTACAAGCATTTGTATGTTGCAAACTTTGGTAGGTGTTGGACGTACCGTATAGAAGTTAGGGCAATTTGAAGTTTTGTCAGTGTTTGATTTGGGACTCAAGAGTAGAATAGCTTTGCGCGATAGCTTAAATTGACAAGATGCTCGAGTACTTTATTGTTACAAAATTTCAAGGTTTTATGACGCTCCAGTAAAAAGTTACAAGCATTTGTATGTGGCAAACTTTGATAGGTGTAGGACGTACCGTATAGAAGTTGGGGCCATTTGAAGATTTATCAGTGTTTGATTTGGGACTCAAGGGCAGTATTGCTTTGAGCGATAGCTTATATTGACAAGAGTCTCGAGTACTTTATTGTTACAAAATTTCAAGATTTTATGACGCTCCAGTAAAAAGTTACAAGCATTTGTATGTTGGAAACTTTGATAGGTGTAGGACGTACCGTATAGAAGCTAGGGCCATTTGAAGATTTATCAGTGTTTGATTTGGGACTCAAGGGCAGCATAGCTTTGAGCGATAGCTTAAATTGACAAGAGGCTCGAGTACTTTACTGTTACAAAATTTCAAGGTTTTATGACGCTCCACTAAAAAGTTACAAGCATTTCTATGTTGCAAACTTTGATACATGTAGGACGTACTGTATAGAAGTTAGGGCCATTTGAAGTTTTATCAGTGTTTGATTTGGGACTCAAGGGTAGCATAGCTTTGAGCGATAGCTTAAATTGAAAAGAGGCTCGAGTACTTTATTGTTACAAAATTTCAAAGTTTTATGACGCTCCAGTAAAAAGTAACAAGCATTTGTATGTTGCAAACTTTGATAGGTGTAGGACGTACCGTATATAAGTTGGGGCCATTTGAAGTTTTTTCAGTGTTTGATTTGGGACTCAAGGGTAGAATAGCTTTGAGCGATAGCTTAAATTGACAAGAGGCTACAGTACTTTATTGTTACAAATTTTCAAAGTTTTATGACGCTCCAGTAAAAAGTTACAAGCGTTTGTGTGTTGCAAACTTTGATAGGTGTAGGACGTACCGCATAGAAGTTAGGGCCATTTGAAGTTTTATCAGTGTTTCAGTTGGGACTCAAGGGTAGCATGGCTTTGAGCGATAGCTTAAATTGACAAGTGGCTCGAGTACTTTATTGATACAAAATTTCAAGGTTTTATGACGCTCCAGTAAAAAGTTACAAGCGTTTGTGTGTTGCAAACTTTGATAGGTGTAGGACGTACCGCATAGAAGTTAGGGCCATTTGAAGTTTTATCAGTATTTGCTTTGGGATTCAAGGGTAGCATATCTTTGAGCGATAGCTTAAATTGACAAGAGGCTCGAGTACTTTATTGATACAAAATTTCAAGGTTTTATGACGCTCCAGTAAAAAGTTACAAGCATTTGTATGGAGCAAACTTTGATAGGTGAAGGACGTACCGTATAGAAGTTAGGGCCATTTGAAGTTTTTTCAGTGTTTGCTTTAGGACTCAAGGGTAGAATAGCTTTGAGCGATAGCTTAAATTAACAAGAGGCTACAGTACTTTATTGTTACAAATTTTCAAAGTTTTATGACGCTCCAGTAAAAAGTTACAAGCGTTTGTGTGTTGCAAACTTTGATAGGTGTAGGACGTACCGCATAGAAGTTAGGGCCATTTGAATTTTTATCTGTGTTTGATTTGGGACTCAAGGGTAGCATAGCTTTGAGCGATAGCTTAAATTGACAAGAGGCTCGAGTACTTTATTGTTACAAAATTTCAAGGTTTTATGACGCTCCAGTAAAAAGTTACAAGCATTTATATGTTGCAAACTTTGATAGGTGTAGGACGTACCGTATAGAAGTTAGTGCCATTTGAAGTTTTATCTGTGTTTGATTTGGGACTCAAGGGTAGCATAGCTTGGAGCGATAGCTTAAATTGACAAGAGGCTCGTGTACTTTATTGTTACAAAATTTCAAGGTTTTATGACGCTCCAGTAAAAAGTTACAAGCATTTGTATGTTGAAAACTTTGATAGGTGTAGGGCGTACCGTATAGAAGTTAGGGCCATTTGAAGTTTTTCAGTGTTTGATTTGGGACTCAAGGGGATCATAGCTTTGAGCGATAGCTTAAATTGACAAGAGGCTCGAGTACTTTATTGTTACAAAATTTCAAGGTTTTATGACACTACAGTAAAAAGTTACAAGCATTTGTATGTTGCAAACTTTGGTAGGTGTTGGACGTACCGTATAGAAGTTAGGGCAATTTGAAGTTTTGTCAGTGTTTGATTTGGGACTCAAGAGTAGAATAGCTTTGCGCGATAGCTTAAATTGACAAGATGCTCGAGTACTTTATTGTTACAAAATTTCAAGGTTTTATGACGCTCCAGTAAAAAGTTACAAGCATTTGTATGTGGCAAACTTTGATAGGTGTAGGACGTACCGTATAGAAGTTGGGGCCATTTGAAGATTTATCAGTGTTTGATTTGGGACTCAAGGGCAGCATTGCTTTGAGCGATAGCTTATATTGACAAGAGTCTCGAGTACTTTATTGTTACAAAATTTCAAGATTTTATGACGCTCCAGTAAAAAGTTACAAGCATTTGTATGTTGGAAACTTTGATAGGTGTAGGACGTACCGTATAGAAGCTAGGGCCATTTGAAGATTTATCAGTGTTTGATTTGGGACTCAAGGGCAGCATAGCTTTGAGCGATAGCTTAAATTGACAAGAGGCTCGAGTACTTTACTGTTACAAAATTTCAAGGTTTTATGACGCTCCACTAAAAAGTTACAAGCATTTCTATGTTGCAAACTTTGATACATGTAGGACGTACTGTATAGAAGTAAGGGCCATTTGAAGTTTTATCAGTGTTTGATTTGGGACTCAAGGGTAGCATAGCTTTGAGCGATAGCTTAAATTGAAAAGAGGCTCGAGTACTTTATTGTTACAAAATTTCAAAGTTTTATGACGCTCCAGTAAAAAGTAACAAGCATTTGTATGTTGCAAACTTTGATAGGTGTAGGACGTACCGTATATAAGTTGGGGCCATTTGAAGTTTTTTCAGTGTTTGCTTTGGGACTCAAGGGTAGAATAGCTTTGAGCGATAGCTTAAATTGACAAGAGGCTACAGTACTTTATTGTTACAAATTTTCAAAGTTTTATGACGCTCCAGTAAAAAGTTACAAGCGTTTGTGTGTTGCAAACTTTGATAGGTGTAGGACGTACCGCATAGAAGTTAGGGCCATTTGAAGTTTTATCAGTGTTTCAGTTGGGACTCAAGGGTAGCATGGCTTTGAGCGATAGCTTAAATTGACAAGTGGCTCGAGTACTTTATTGATACAAAATTTCAAGGTTTTATGACGCTCCAGTAAAAAGTTACAAGCGTTTGTGTGTTGCAAACTTTGATAGG
This sequence comes from Clusia tigrina, assembly GCA_920105625.2. Classification (NCBI taxonomy): domain Eukaryota; kingdom Metazoa; phylum Arthropoda; class Insecta; order Diptera; family Clusiidae; genus Clusia; species Clusia tigrina. The sequence goes on along the minus strand of OV050033.1, from coordinate 103,958,846 downwards.
TGTAGGACGTACCGCATAGAAGTTAGGGCCATTTGAAGTTTTATCAGTATTTGCTTTGGGATTCAAGGGTAGCATATCTTTGAGCGATAGCTTAAATTGACAAGAGGCTCGAGTACTTTATTGATACAAAATTTCAAGGTTTTATGACGCTCCAGTAAAAAGTTACAAGCATTTGTATGGAGCAAACTTTGATAGGTGAAGGACGTACCGTATAGAAGTTAGGGCCATTTGAAGTTTTTTCAGTGTTTGCTTTAGGACTCAAGGGTAGAATAGCTTTGAGCGATAGCTTAAATTAACAAGAGGCTACAGTACTTTATTGTTACAAATTTTCAAAGTTTTATGACGCTCCAGTAAAAAGTTACAAGCGTTTGTGTGTTGCAAACTTTGATAGGTGTAGGACGTACCGCATAGAAGTTAGGGCCATTTGAATTTTTATCTGTGTTTGATTTGGGACTCAAGGGTAGCATAGCTTTGAGCGATAGCTTAAATTGACAAGAGGCTCGAGTACTTTATTGTTACAAAATTTCAAGGTTTTATGACGCTCCAGTAAAAAGTTACAAGCATTTGTATGTTGCAAACTTTGATAGGTGTAGGACGTACCGTATAGAAGTTAGTGCCATTTGAAGTTTTATCTGTGTTTGATTTGGGACTCAAGGGTAGCATAGCTTGGAGCGATAGCTTAAATTGACAAGAGGCTCGTGTACTTTATTGTTACAAAATTTCAAGGTTTTATGACGCTCCAGTAAAAAGTTACAAGCATTTGTATGTTGAAAACTTTGATAGGTGTAGGGCGTACCGTATAGAAGTTAGGGCCATTTGAAGTTTTTCAGTGTTTGATTTGGGACTCAAGGGGATCATAGCTTTGAGCGATAGCTTAAATTGACAAGTGGCTCGAGTCTTAATTGTTACAATATTTCAAGGTTTTATGACGCTCCAGTAAAAAGGTACAAGCATTTGTATGTTGCAAACTTTGATAGGTGTAGGACGTACCGTATAGAAGTTGGGGCCATTTGAAGTTTTATCAGTGGTTGATTTGGGACTCACGGGCAGCATAGCTTTGAGCGATAGCTTAAATATACAAGAGGCTCGAGTACTTTATTGTTACAAAATTTCCAGATTTTATGACGCTCCAGTAAAAAGTTACAAGCATTTGTATGTTGCAAACTTTGATAGGTGTAGGACGTACCGTATAGAAGTTAGGGCCATTTGAAGTTTTATCAGTGTTTGATTTGTGACTCAAAGGTAGCATAGGTTTGAGCGATAGCTTAAATTGACAAGAGGCTCGAGTATTTTATTGTTACAAAATTTCAAGGTTTTATGACGCTCCAGTAAAAAGTTACAAGCATTTGTGTGTTGCAAACTTTGATAGGTGTAGGACGTACCGTATAGAAGTTGGGGTCATTTGAAGTTTTATCAGTGTTTGATTTGGGACTCAAGGGCAGTATAGCTTTGAGCGATAGCTTAAATTGACAAGAGGCTCGAGTACTTTATTGTTACAAAATTTCAAGGTTTTATGACGCTCCAGTAAAAAGTTACAAGCATTTGTATGTTGGAAACTTTGATAGGTGTAGGACGTACCGTATAGAAGCTAGGGCCATTGAAAGTTTTGTCAGTGTTTGATTTGGGACTCAAGTGTAGCATAGCTTTGAGCGATAGCTTAAATTGACAAGAGGCTCGAGTACTGTATTATTACAAAATTTCAAGGTTTTATGACGCTCCAGTAAAAAGTTACAAGCATTTGTATTTTGCAAAGTTTGATAGGTGTAGGACGTACCGTATATAAGTTGGGGCCATTTGAAGTTTTATCAGTGTGTGATTTGGGACTCAAGGGCAGAATAGCTTTGAGCGATAGCTTAAATTGAAAAGAGGCTCGAGTACTTTATTGTTACAAAATTTCAAGGTTTTATGACGCTCCAGTAAAAAGTTACAAGCATTTGTGTGTTGCAAACTTTGATAGGTGTAGGACGTACCGTATAGAAGTTGGGGTCATTTGAAGTTTTATCAGTGTTTGATTTGGGACTCAAGGGCAGTATAGCTTTGAGCGATAGGTTAAATTGACAAGAGGCTCGAGTACTTTATTGTTACAAAATTTCAAGGTTTTATGACGCTCCAGTAAAAAGTTACAAGCATTTGTATGTTGGAAATTTTGATAGGTGTAGGACGTACCGTATAGAAGCTAGGGCCATTTGAAGATTTATCAGTGTTTGATTTGGGACTCAAGGGCAGCATTGCTTTGAGCGATAGCTTAAATTGACAAGATGCTCGAGTACTTCATTGTTACAAAATTTCAAGGTTTTATGACGCTCCAGTAAAAAGTTACAAGCATTTGTATGTGGAAAACTTTGATAGGTGTAGGACGTACCGTATAGAAGTTGGGGCCATTTGAAGATTTATCAGTGTTTGATTTGGGACTCAAGGGCAGCATTGCTTTGAGCGATAGCTTATATTGACAAGAGTCTCGAGTACTTTATTGTTACAAAATTTCAAGATTTTATGACGCTCCAGTAAAAAGTTACAAGCATTTGTATGTTGGAAACTTTGATAGGTGTAGGACGTACCGTATAGAAGCTAGGGCCATTTGAAGATTTATCAGTGTTTGATTTGGGACTCAAGGGCAGCATAGCTTTGAGCGATAGCTTAAATTGACAAGAGGCTCGAGTACTTTACTGTTACAAAATTTCAAGGTTTTATGACGCTCCACTAAAAAGTTACAAGCATTTCTATGTTGCAAACTTTGATACATGTAGGACGTACTGTATAGAAGTTAGGGCCATTTGAAGTTTTATCAGTGTTTGATTTGGGACTCAAGGGTAGCATAGCTTTGAGCGATAGCTTAAATTGAAAAGAGGCTCGAGTACTTTATTGTTACAAAATTTCAAAGTTTTATGACGCTCCAGTAAAAAGTAACAAGCATTTGTATGTTGCAAACTTTGATAGGTGTAGGACGTACCGTATATAAGTTGGGGCCATTTGAAGTTTTTTCAGTGTTTGCTTTGGGACTCAAGGGTAGAATAGCTTTGAGCGATAGCTTAAATTGACAAGAGGCTACAGTACTTTATTGTTACAAATTTTCAAAGTTTTATGACGCTCCAGTAAAAAGTTACAAGCGTTTGTGTGTTGCAAACTTTGTAGGACGTACCGCATAGAAGTTAGGGCCATTTGAAGTTTTATCAGTGTTTCAGTTGGGACTCAAGGGTAGCATGGCTTTGAGCGATAGCTTATATTGACAAGTGGCTCGAGTACTTTATTGATACAAAATTTCAAGGTTTTATGACGCTCCAGTAAAAAGTTACAAGTATTTGTATGTTGCTAACGTTGATAGGTGTAGGACGTACCGTATAGAAGTTAGGGCCATTTGAATTTTTATCAGTGTTTGATTTGGGACTCAAGGGTAGCATAGCTTTGAGCGATAGCTTAAATTGACAAGAGGCTCGAGTACTTTATTGTTACAAAATTTCAAGGTTTTATGACGCTCCAGTAAAAAGTTACAAGCATTTATATGTTGCAAACTTTGATAGGTGTAGGACGTACCGTATAGAAGTTAGTGCCATTTGAAGTTTTATCTGTGTTTCATTTGGGACTCAAGGGTAGCATAGCTTGGAGCGATAGCTTAAATTGACAAGAGGCTCGTGTACTTTATTGTTACAAAATTTCAAGGTTTTATGACGCTCCAGTAAAAAGTTACAAGCATTTGTATGTTGAAAACTTTGATAGGTGTAGGGCGTACCGTATAGAAGTTAGGGCCATTTGAAGTTTTTCAGTGTTTGATTTGGGACTCAAGGGTATCATAGCTTTTGAGCGATAGCTTAAATTGACAAGTGGCTCGAGTCTTAATTGTTACAATATTTCAAGGTTTTATGACGCTCCAGTAAAAAGGTACAAGCATTTATATGTTGCAAACTTTGATAGGTGTAGGACGTACCGTATAGAAGTTAGTGCCATTTGAAGTTTTATCAGTGCTTGATTTAGGACTCAAGGGTAGTATAGCTTTGAGCGATAGCTTAAATTGACAAGAGGCTCGAGTACTTTATTGTTACAAAATTTCAAGGTTCTATGACGCTCCAGTAAAAAGTTAAAAGCATTTGTATGTTGCAAACTTTGATAGGTGTAGGAAGTACCGTATAGAAGTTAGGGCCATTTGAAGTTTTATCAGTGTTTGATTTGGAACTCAAGGGTAGCATAGCTTTGAGCGATAGCTGAAATTGACAAGAGGCTCGTGTACTTTATTGTTACAAAATTTCAAGGTTCTATGACGCTCCAGTAAAAAGTTAAAAGCATTTGTATGTTGCAAACTTTGATAGTGTAGGACGTACCGTATAGAAGTTAGTGCCATTTGAAGTTTTATCTGTGTTTCATTTGGGACTCAAGGGTAGCATAGCTTGGAGCGATAGCTTAAATTGACAAGAGGCTCGTGTACTTTATTGTTACAAAATTTCAAGGTTTTATGACGCTCCAGTAAAAAGTTACAAGCATTTGTATGTTGAAAACTTTGATAGGTGTAGGACGTACCGTATAGAAGTTAGGGCCATTTGAAGTTTTATCAGTGTTCTATTTGTGACTCAAAGGTAGCATAGGTTTGAGCGATAGCTTAAATTGACAAGAGGCTCGAGTATTTTATTGTTACAAAATTTCAAGGTTTTATGACGCTCCAGTAAAAAGTTACAAGCATTTGTATGTTGCAAACTTTGATAGGTGTAGGACGTACCGTATAGAAGTTGGGGCCATTTGAAGTTTTATCAGTGTTTGATTTGGAACTCAAGGGCAGCATAGCTTTGAGCAATAGCTTAAATTGACAAGAGGCTCGAGTACTTTATTGTTACAAAATTTCAAGGTTTTATGACGCTCCAGTAAAAAGTTACAAGCATTTGTATGTTGGAAACTTTGATAGGTGTAGGACGTACCGTATAGAAGCTAGGGCCATTTAAACTTTTGTCAGTGTTTGATTTGGGACTCAAGTGTAGCATAGCTTTGCGCGATAGCTTAAATTGACAAGAGGCTCGAGTACTGTATTGTTACAAAATTTCAAGGTTTTATGACGCTCCAGTAAAAAGTTACAAGCATTTGTACTTTGCAAACTTTGATAGGTGTAGGACGTACCGTATATAAGTTGGGGCCATTTGAAGATTTATCAGTGTTTGATTTGGGACTCAAGGGCAGAATAGCTTTGAGCGATAGCTTAAATTGAAAAGAGGCTCGAGTACTTTATTGTTACAAAATTTCAAGGTTTTATGACGCTCCAGTAAAAAGTTACAAGCATTTGTATGTTGGAAACTTTGATAGGTGTAGGACGTACCGTATAGAAGCTAGGGCCATTTGAAGATTTATCAGTGTTTGATTTGGGACTCAAGGGTATCATAGCTTTGAGCGATAGCTTAAATTGACAAGAGGCTCGAGTACTTTATTGTTACAAAATTTCAAGGTTTTATGACACTACAGTAAAAAGTTACAAGCATTTGTATGTTGCAAACTTTGGTAGGTGTAGGACGTACCGTATGGAAGTTAGGGCAATTTGAAGTTTTGTCAGTGTTTGATTTGGGACTCAAGGGTAGAATAGCTTTGAGCGATAGCTTAAATTGACAAGATGCTCGAGTACTTTATTGTTACAAAATTTCAAGGTTTTATGACGCTCCAGTAAAAAGTTACAAGCATTTGTATGTTGCAAACTTTGATAGGTGTAGGACGTACCGTATAGAAGTTGGGGCCATTTGAAGATTTATCAGTGTTTGATTTGGGACTCAAGGGCAGCATTGCTTTGAGCGATAGCTTAAATTGACAAGAGTCTCGAGTACTTTATTGTTACAAAATTTCAAGGTTTTATGACGCTCCAGTAAAAAGTTACAAGCATTTGTATGTTGGAAACTTTGATAGGTGTAGGGCGTACCGTATATAAGTTAGGGCCATTTGAAGTTTTTCAGTGTTTGATTTGGGACTCAAGGGTATCATAGCTTTGAGCGATAGCTTAAATTGACAAGTGGCTCGGGTCTTAATTGTTACAATATTTCAAGGTTTTATGACGCTCCAGTAAAAAGGTACAAGCATTTGTATGTTGCAAACTTTGATAGATGTAGGATGTACCGTATAGAAGTTAGGGCCACTTGAAGTTTTATCAGTGTTTGATTTAGGACTCAAGGGTAGTATAGCTTTGAGCGATAGCTTAAATTGACAAGAGGCTCGAGTACTTTATTGTTACAAAATTTCAAGGTTCTATGACGCTCCAGTAAAAAGTTAAAAGCATTTGTATGTTGCAAACTTTGATAGGTGTAGGAAGTACCGTATAGAATTTAGGGCCATTTGAAGTTTTATCAGTGTTTGATTTGGAACTCAAGGGTAGCATAGCTTTGAGCGATAGCTTAAATTGACAAGAGGCTCGTGTACTTTATTGTTACAAAATTTCAAGGTTCTATGACGCTCCAGTAAAAAGTTAAAAGCATTTGTATGTTGCAAACTTTGATAGGTGTAGGACGTACCGTATAGAAGTTAGGGCCATTTGAAGTTTTATCTGTGTTTCATTTGGGACTCAAGGGTAGCATAGCTTGGAGCGATAGCTTAAATTGACAAGAGGCTCGTGTACTTTATTGTTACAAAATTTCAAGGTTTTATGACGCTCCAGTAAAAAGTTACAAGCATTTGTATGTTGCTAACGTTGATAGGTGTCGGACGTACCGTATAGAAGTTAGGGCCATTTGAAGTTTTATCAGTGTTTGATTTGTGATTCAAAGGTAGCATAGGTTTGAGCGATAGCTTAAATTGACAAGAGGCTCGAGTATTTTATTGTTACAAAATTTCAAGGTTTTATGACGCTCCAGTAAAAAGTTACAAGCATTTGTATGTTGCAAACTTTGATAGGTGTAGGACGTACCGTATAGAAGTTGGGGCCATTTGAAGTTTTATCAGTGTTTGATTTGGAACTCAAGGGCAGCATAGCTTTGAGCGATAGCTTAAATTGACAAGCGGCTCGAGTACTTTATTGTTACAAAATTTCAAGGTTTTATGACGCTCCAGTAAAAAGTTACAAGCATTTGTATCTTGGAAACTTTGATAGGTGTAGGACGTACCGTATAGAAGCTAGGGCCATTTAAACTTTTGTCAGTGTTTGATTTGGGACTCAAGTGTAGCATAGCTTTGAGCGATAGCTTAAATTGACAAGAGGCTCGAGTACTGTATTGTTACAAAATTTCAAGGTTTTATGACGCTCCAGTAAAAAGTTACAAGCATTTGTACTTTGCAAACTTTGATAGGTGTAGGACGTACCGTATATAAGTTGGGGCTATTTGAACTTTTATCAGTGTTTGATTTGGGACTCAAGGGCAGAATAGCTTTGAGCGATAGCTTAAATTGAAAAGAGGCTCGAGTACTTTATTGTTACAAAATTTCAAGGTTTTATGACGCTCCAGTAAAAAGTTACAAGCATTTGTATGTTGGAAACTTTGATAGGTGTAGGACGTACCGTATAGAAGCTAGGGCCATTTGAAGATTTATCAGTGTTTGATTTGGAACTCAAGGGCAGCATAGCTTTGAGCGATAGCTTAAATTGACAAGCGGCTCGAGTACTTTATTGTTACAAAATTTCAAGGTTTTATGACGCTCCAGTAAAAAGTTACAAGCATTTGTATCTTGGAAACTTTGATAGGTGTAGGACGTACCGTATAGAAGCTAGGGCCATTTAAACTTTTGTCAGTGTTTGATTTGGGACTCAAGTGTAGCATAGCTTTGAGCGATAGCTTAAATTGACAAGAGGCTCGAGTACTGTATTGTTACAAAATTTCAAGGTTTTATGACGCTCCAGTAAAAAGTTACAAGCATTTGTACTTTGCAAACTTTGATAGGTGTAGGACGTACCGTATATAAGTTGGGGCTATTTGAACTTTTATCAGTGTTTGATTTGGGACTCAAGGGCAGAATAGCTTTGAGCGATAGCTTAAATTGAAAAGAGGCTCGAGTACTTTATTGTTACAAAATTTCAAGGTTTTATGACGCTCCAGTAAAAAGTAACAAGCATTTGTATGTTGCAAACTTTGATAGGTGTAGGACGTACCGTATAGAAGTTGGGGCCATTTGAAGTTTTATCAGTGTTTGATTTGGGACTCAAGGGTAGCATAGCTTTGAGCGATTGCTTAAATTGAAAAGTGGCTCGAGTACTTAATTGTTACAAAATTTCAAGGTTACAAGCATTTGTATGTTGCAAACTTTGATAGGTGTAGGACGTACCGTATAGAAGTTAGGGCCATTTAAAGTTTTATCAGTATTTGCTTTGGGACTCAAGGGTAGCATATCTTTGAGCGATAGCTTAAATTGACAAGAGGCTTGAGTACTTTATTGATACAAAATTTCAAAATTTTATGACGCTCCAGTAAAAAGTTACAAGCATTTGTATGGTGCAAACTTTGATAGGTGAAGGACGTACCGTATAGAAGTTAGGGCCATTTGAAGTTTTTTCAGTGTTTGCTTTGGGACTCAAGGGTAGAATAGCTTTGAGCGATAGCTTAAATTGACAAGAGGCTACAGTACTTTATTGTTACAAATTTTCAAAGTTTTATGACGCTCCAGTAAAAAGTTACAAGCGTTTGTGTGTTGCAAACTTTGATAGGTGTAGGACGTACCGCATAGAAGTTAGGGCCATTTGAAGTTTTATCAGTGTTTGAGTTGGGACTCAAGGGTAGCATGGCTTTGAGCGATAGCTTAAATTGACAAGTGGCTCGAGTACTTTATTGATACAAAATTTCAAGGTTTTATGACGCTCCAGTAAAAAGTTACAAGCATTTGTATGTTGCTAATGTTGATAGGTGTAGGACGTACCGTATATAAGTTAGGGCCATTTGAATTTTTATCAGTGTTTGATTTGGGACTCAAGGGTAGCATAGCTTTGAGCGATAGCTTAAATTGACAAGAGGCTCGAGTACTTTATTGTTACAAAATTTCAAGGTTTTATGACGCTCCAGTAAAAAGTTACAAGCATTTATATGTTGCAAACTTTGATAGGTGTAGGACGTACCGTATAGAAGTTAGTGCCATTTGAAGTTTTATCTGTGTTTGATTTGGGACTCAAGGGTAGCATAGCTTGGAGCGATAGCTTAAATTGACAAGAGGCTCGTGTACTTTATTGTTACAAAATTTCAAGGTTTTATGACGCTCCAGTAAAAAGTTACAAGCATTTGTATGTTGAAAACTTTGATAGGTGTAGGGCGTACCGTATAGAAGTTAGGGCCATTTGAAGTTTTGTCAGTGTTTGATTTGGGACTCAAGGGTAGCATAGCTTTGAGCGATAGCTTAAATTGACAAGTGGCTCGAGTCTTAATTGTTACAATATTTCAAGGTTTTATGACGCTCCAGTAAAAAGGTACAAGCATTTGTATGTTGCAAACTTTGATAGGTGTAGGACGTACTGTATAGAAGTTGGGGCCATTTGTAACATTATCAGTGTTTGATTTGGGACTCAAGGGCAGCATAGCTTTGAGCGATAGCTTAAATATACAAGAGGCTCGAGAACTTTATTGTTACAAAATTTCAAGATTTTATGACGCTCCAGTAAAACGTTACAAGCATTTGTATGTTGCAAACTTTGATAGGTGTAGGACGGACCGTATAGAAGTTAGGGCCATTTGAAGTTTTATCAGTGTTTGATTTGTGACTCAAAGGTAGCATAGGTTTGAGCGATAGCTTAAATTGACAAGAGGCTCGAGTATTTTATTGTTACAAAATTTCAAGGTTTTATGACGCTCCAGTAAAAAGTTACAAGCATTTGTATGTTCAAACTTTGATAGGTGTAGGACGTACCGTATAGAAGTTGGGGCCATTTGAAGTTTTATCAGTGTTTGATTTGGGACTCAAGGGCAGCATAGCTTTGAGCGATAGCTTAAATTGACAAGAGGCTCGAGTACTTTATTGTTACAAAATTTCAAGGTTTTATGACGCTCCAGTAAAAAGTTACAAGCATTTGTATGTTGGAAACTTTGATAGGTGTAGGACGTACCGTATAGAAGCTAGGGCCATTTAAAGTTTTGTCAGTGTTTGATTTGGGACTCAAGTGTAGCATAGCTTTGAGCGATAGCTTAAATTGACAAGAGGCTCGAGTACTGTATTGTTACAAAATTTCAAGGTTTTATGACGCTCCAGTAAAAAGTTACAAGCATTTGTATTTTGCAAACTTTGATAGGTGTAGGACGTACCGTATATAAGTTGGGGCCATTTGAAGATTTATCAGAGTTTGATTTGGGACTCAAAGGCAGAATAGCTTTGAGCGATAGCTTAAATTGAAAAGAGGCTCGAGTACTTTATTGTTACAAAATTTCAAGGTTTTATGACGCTCCAGTAAAAAGTTACAAGCATTTGTATGTTGGAAACTTTGATAGGTGTAGGACGTACCGTATAGAAGCTAGGGCCATTTGAAGATTTATCAGTGTTTGATTTGGGACTCAAGGGTAGCATAGCTTTGAGCGATAGCTTAAATTGACAAGAAGCTCGAGTACTTTATTGTTACAAAATTTCAAGGTTTTATGACACTACAGTAAAAAGTTACAAGCATTTGTATGTTGCAAACTTTGGTAGGTGTAGGACGTACCGTATAGAAGTTAGGGCAATTTGAAGTTTTGTCAGTGTTTGATTTGGGACTCAAGGGTAGAATAGCTTTGAGCGATAGCTTAAATTGACAAGATACTCGAGTACTTTATTGTTACAAAATTTCAAGGTTTTATGACGCTCCAGTAAAAAGTTACAAGCATTTGTATGTTGCAAACTTTGATAGGTGTAGGACGTACCGTATAGAAGTTGGGGCCATTTGAAGATTTATCAGTGTTTGATTTGGGACTCAAGGGCAGCATTGCTTTGAACGATAGCTTAAATTGACAAGAGTCTCGAGTACTTTATTGTTACAAAATTTCAAGGTTTTATGACGCTCCAGTAAAAAGTTACAAGCATTTGTATGTTGGAAACTTTGATAGGTGTAGGACGTACCGTATAGAAGCCAGGGCCATTTGAAGATTTATCAGTGTTTGATTTGGGACTCAAGGGCAGCATAGCTTTGAGCGATAGCTTAAATTGACAAGAGGCTCGAGTACTTTACTGCTACAAAATTTCAAGGTTTTATGACGCTCCACTAAAAAGTTACAAGCATTCCTATGTTGCAAACTTTGATACGTGTAGGACGTACTGTATAGAAGTTAGGGCCATTTGAAGTTTTATCAGTGTTTGATTTGGGACTCAAGGGTAGCATAGCTTTGAGCGATAGCTTAAATTGAAAAGAGGCTCGAGTACTTTATTGTTACAAAATTTCAAAGTTTTATGACGCTCCAGTAAAAAGTAACAAGCATTTGTATGTTGCAAACTTTGATAGGTGTAGGACGTACCGTATAGAAGTTAGGGCCATTTGAAGTTTTATCAGTGTTTGATTTGGGACTCAAGGGCAGCATAGCTTTGAGCGATAGGTTAAATTGACACGAGGTTCGAGTACTTTACTGTTACAAAATTTCAAGGTTTTATGACGCTCCACTAAAAAGTTACAAGCATTTCTATGTTGCAAACTTTGATACGTGTAGGACGTACTGTATAGAAGTTAGGGCCATTTGAAGTTTTATCAGTGTTTGATTTGGGACTCACGGGTAGCATAGCTTTGAGCGATAGCTTAAATTGAAAAGAGGCTCGAGTACTTTATTGTTACAAAATTTCAAGGTTTTATGACGCTCCAGTAAAAAGTTACAAGCATTTGTATGTTGCAAACTTTGATAGGTGTAGGACGTACCGTATAGAAGTTAGGGCCATTTGAAGTTTTATCAGTGTTTGATTTGGGACAAAAGGGTAGCATAGGTTTGAGCGATAGCTTAAATTGACAAGAGGCTCGAGTACTTTATTGTTACAAAATTTCAAGGTTTTATGACGCTCCAGTAAAAAGTAACAAGCATTTGTATGTTGCAAACTTTGATAGGTGTAGGACGTACCGTATAGAAGTTGGGGCCATTTGAAGTTTTATCAGTGTTTGATTTGGGACTCAAGGGCAGCATAGCTTTGAGCGATAGCTTAAATTGACAAGAGGCTCGAGTACTTTATTGTTACAAAATTTCAAGGTTTTATGACGCTCCACTAAAAAGTTACAAGCATTTCTATGTTGCAAACTTTGATACGTGTAGGACGTCCTGTATAGAAGTTAGGGCCATTTGAAGTTTTATCAGTGTTTGATTTGGGACTCAAGGGTAGCATAGCTTTGAGCGATAGCTTAAATTGAAAAGAGGCTCGAGTACTTTATTGTTACAAAATTTCAAGGTTACAAGCATTTGTATGTTGCAAACTTTGATAGGTGTAGGACGTACCGTATAGAAGTTAGGGCCATTTGAAGTTTTATCAGTATTTGCTTTGGGACTCAAGGGTAGCATATCTTTGAGCGATAGCTTAAATTGACAAGAGGCTCGAGTACTTTATTGATACAAAATTTCAAGGTTTTATGACGCTCCAGTAAAAAGTTACAAGCATTTGTATGGTGCAAACTTTGATAGGTGAAGGACGTACCGTATAGAAGTTAGGGCCATTTGAAGTTTTTTCAGTGTTTGCTTTGGGACTCAAGGGTAGAATAGCTTTGAGCGATAGCTTAAATTGACAAGAGGCTACAGTACTTTATTGTTACAAATTTTCAAAGTATTATGACGCTCCAGTAAAAAGTTACAAGCGTTTGTGTGTTGCAAACTTTGATAGGTGTAGGACGTACCGCATAGAAGCTAGGGCCATTTGAAGTTTTTTCAGTGTTTGCTTTGGGACTCAAGGGTAGAATAGCTTTGAGCGATAGCTTAAATTGACAAGAGGCTCGAGTACTGTATTGTTACAAAATTTCAAGGTTTTATGACGCTCCAGTAAAAAGTTACAAGCATTTGTATTTTGCAAACTTTGATAGGTGTAGGACGTACCGTATATAAGTTGGGGCCATTTGAAGATTTATCAGAGTTTGATTTGGGACTCAAAGGCAGAATAGCTTTGAGCGATAGCTTAAATTGAAAAGAGGCTCGAGTACTTTATTGTTACAAAATTTCAAGGTTTTATGACGCTCCAGTAAAAAGTTACAAGCATTTGTATGTTGGAAACTTTGATAGGTGTAGGACGTACCGTATAGAAGCTAGGGCCATTTGAAGATTTATCAGTGTTTGATTTGGGACTCAAGGGTAGCATAGCTTTGAGCGATAGCTTAAATTGACAAGAAGCTCGAGTACTTTATTGTTACAAAATTTCAAGGTTTTATGACACTACAGTAAAAAGTTACAAGCATTTGTATGTTGCAAACTTTGGTAGGTGTAGGACGTACCGTATAGAAGTTAGGGCAATTTGAAGTTTTGTCAGTGTTTGATTTGGGACTCAAGGGTAGAATAGCTTTGAGCGATAGCTTAAATTGACAAGATACTCGAGTACTTTATTGTTACAAAATTTCAAGGTTTTATGACGCTCCAGTAAAAAGTTACAAGCATTTGTATGTTGCAAACTTTGATAGGTGTAGGACGTACCGTATAGAAGTTGGGGCCATTTGAAGATTTATCAGTGTTTGATTTGGGACTCAAGGGCAGCATTGCTTTGAACGATAGCTTAAATTGACAAGAGTCTCGAGTACTTTATTGTTACAAAATTTCAAGGTTTTATGACGCTCCAGTAAAAAGTTACAAGCATTTGTATGTTGGAAACTTTGATAGGTGTAGGACGTACCGTATAGAAGCCAGGGCCATTTGAAGATTTATCAGTGTTTGATTTGGGACTCAAGGGCAGCATAGCTTTGAGCGATAGCTTAAATTGACAAGAGGCTCGAGTACTTTACTGCTACAAAATTTCAAGGTTTTATGACGCTCCACTAAAAAGTTACAAGCATTCCTATGTTGCAAACTTTGATACGTGTAGGACGTACTGTATAGAAGTTAGGGCCATTTGAAGTTTTATCAGTGTTTGATTTGGGACTCAAGGGTAGCATAGCTTTGAGCGATAGCTTAAATTGAAAAGAGGCTCGAGTACTTTATTGTTACAAAATTTCAAAGTTTTATGACGCTCCAGTAAAAAGTAACAAGCATTTGTATGTTGCAAACTTTGATAGGTGTAGGACGTACCGTATAGAAGTTAGGGCCATTTGAAGTTTTATCAGTGTTTGATTTGGGACTCAAGGGCAGCATAGCTTTGAGCGATAGGTTAAATTGACACGAGGTTCGAGTACTTTACTGTTACAAAATTTCAAGGTTTTATGACGCTCCACTAAAAAGTTACAAGCATTTCTATGTTGCAAACTTTGATACGTGTAGGACGTACTGTATAGAAGTTAGGGCCATTTGAAGTTTTATCAGTGTTTGATTTGGGACTCACGGGTAGCATAGCTTTGAGCGATAGCTTAAATTGAAAAGAGGCTCGAGTACTTTATTGTTACAAAATTTCAAGGTTTTATGACGCTCCAGTAAAAAGTTACAAGCATTTGTATGTTGCAAACTTTGATAGGTGTAGGACGTACCGTATAGAAGTTAGGGCCATTTGAAGTTTTATCAGTGTTTGATTTGGGACAAAAGGGTAGCATAGGTTTGAGCGATAGCTTAAATTGACAAGAGGCTCGAGTACTTTATTGTTACAAAATTTCAAGGTTTTATGACGCTCCAGTAAAAAGTAACAAGCATTTGTATGTTGCAAACTTTGATAGGTGTAGGACGTACCGTATAGAAGTTGGGGCCATTTGAAGTTTTATCAGTGTTTGATTTGGGACTCAAGGGCAGCATAGCTTTGAGCGATAGCTTAAATTGACAAGAGGCTCGAGTACTTTACTGTTACAAAATTTCAAGGTTTTATGACGCTCCACTAAAAAGTTACAAGCATTTCTATGTTGCAAACTTTGATACGTGTAGGACGTCCTGTATAGAAGTTAGGGCCATTTGAAGTTTTATCAGTGTTTGATTTGGGACTCAAGGGTAGCATAGCTTTGAGCGATAGCTTAAATTGAAAAGAGGCTCGAGTACTTTATTGTTACAAAATTTCAAGGTTACAAGCATTTGTATGTTGCAAACTTTGATAGGTGTAGGACGTACCGTATAGAAGTTAGGGCCATTTGAAGTTTTATCAGTATTTGCTTTGGGACTCAAGGGTAGCATATCTTTGAGCGATAGCTTAAATTGACAAGAGGCTCGAGTACTTTATTGATACAAAATTTCAAGGTTTTATGACGCTCCAGTAAAAAGTTACAAGCATTTGTATGGTGCAAACTTTGATAGGTGAAGGACGTACCGTATAGAAGTTAGGGCCATTTGAAGTTTTTTCAGTGTTTGCTTTGGGACTCAAGGGTAGAATAGCTTTGAGCGATAGCTTAAATTGACAAGAGGCTACAGTACTTTATTGTTACAAATTTTCAAAGTATTATGACGCTCCAGTAAAAAGTTACAAGCGTTTGTGTGTTGCAAACTTTGATAGGTGTAGGACGTACCGCATAGAAGCTAGGGCCATTTGAAGTTTTATCAGTGTTTGAGTTGGGACTCAAGGGTAGCATGGCTTTGAGCGATTGCTTAAATTGACAAGTGGCTCGAGTACTTTATTGATACAAAATTTCAAGGTTTTATGACGCTCCAGTAAAAAGTTACAAGCATTTGTATGTTGCTAACGTTGATAGGTGTAGGACGTACCGTATAGAAGTTAGGGCCATTTGAATTTTTATCAGTGTTTGATTTGGGACTCAAGGGTAGCATAGCTTTGAGCGGTAGCTTAAATTGACAAGAGGCTCGAGTACTTTATTGTTACAAAATTTCAAGGTTTTATGACGCTCCAGTAAAAAGTTACAAACATTTATATGTTGCAAACTTTGATAGGTGTAGGACGTACCGTATAGAAGTTAGTGCCATTTGAAGTTTTATCTGTGTTTGATTTGGGACTCAAGGGTAGCATAGCTTGGAGCGATAGCTTAAATTGACAAGAGGCTCGTGTACTTTATTGTTACAAAATTTCAAGGTTTTATGACGCTCCAGTAAAAAGTTACAAGCATTTGTATGTTGAAAACTTTGATAGGTGTAGGGCGTACCGTATAGAAGTTAGGGCCATTTGAAGTTTAGTCAGTGTTTGATTTGGGACTCAATGGTAGCATAGCTTTGAGCGATAGCTTAAATTGACAAGTGGCTCGAGTCTTAATTGTTACAATATTTCAAGGTTTTATGACGCTCCAGTAAAAAGGTACAAGCATTTGTATGTTGCAAACTTTGATAGGTGTAGGACGTACCGTATAGAAGTTGGGGCCATTTGAAGTTTTATCAGTGGTTGATTTGGGACTCAAGGGCAGCATAGCTTTGAGCGATAGCTTAAATATACAAGAGGCTCGAGTACTTTATTGTTACAAAATTTCAAGATTTTATGACGCTCCAGTAAAAAGTTACAAGCATTTGTATGTTGCAAACTTTGATAGGTGTAGGACGTACCGTATAGAAATTAGGGCCATTTGAAGTTTTATCAGTGTTTGATTTGTGACTCAAAGGTAGCATAGGTTTGAGCGATAGCTTAAATTGACAAGAGGCTCGAGTATTTTATTGTTACAAAATTTCAAGGTTTTATGACGCTCCAGTAAAAAGTTACAAGCATTTGTATGTTGCAAACTTTGATAGGTGTAGGACGTACCGTATAGAAGTTGGGGCCATTTGAAGTTTTATCAGTGTTTGATTTGGGACTCAAGGGCAGCATAGCTTTGAGCGATAGCTTAAATTGACAAGAGGCTCGAGTACTTTATTGTTACAAAATTTCAAGGTTTTATGACGCTCCAGTAAAAAGTTACAAGCATTTGTATGTTGGAAACTTTGATAGGTGTAGGACGTACCGTATAGAAGCTAGGGCCATTTAAAGTTTTGTCCGTGTTTGATTTGGGACTCAAGTGTAGCATAGATTTGAGCGATAGCTTAAATTGACAAGAGGCTCGAGTACTGTATTGTTACAAAATTTCAAGGTTTTATGACGCTCCAGTAAAAAGTTACAAGCATTTGTATTTTGCAAACTTTGATAGGTGTAGGACGTACCGTATATAAGTTGGGGCCATTTGAAGTTTTATCAGTGTTTGATTTGGGACTCAAGGGCAGAATAGCTTTGAGCGATAGCTTAAATTGAAAAGAGGCTCGAGTACTTTATTGTTACAAAATTTCAAGGTTTTATGACGCTCCAGTAAAAAGTTACAAGCATTTGTATGTTGGTAACTTTGATAGGTGTAGGACGTACCGTATAGAAGCTAGGGCCATTTGAAGATTTATCAGTGTTTGATTTGGGACTCAAGGGTAGCATAGCTTTGAGCGATAGCTTAAATTGACAAGAGGCTCGAGTACTTTATTGTTACAAAATTTCAAGGTTACAAGCATTTGTATGTTGTAAACTTTGATAGGTGTAGGACGTACCGTATAGAAGTTAGGGCCATTTGAACTTTTATCAGTATTTGCTTTGGGACTCAAGGGTACCATATCTTTGAGCGATAGCTTAAATTGACAAGAGGCTCGAGTACTTTATTGATACAAAATTTCAAGGTTTTATGACGCTCCAGTAAAAAGTTACAAGCGTTTGTGTGTTGCAAACTTTGATAGGTGTAGGACGTACCGCATAGAAGTTAGGGCCATTTGAAGTTTTATCAGTGTTTGAGTTGGGACTCAAGGGTAGCATGGCTTTGAGCGATAGCTTAAATTGACAAGTGGCTCGTGTACTTTATTGATACAAAATTTCAAGGTTTTATGACGCTCCAGTAAAAAGTTACAAACATTTGTATGTTGCTAACGTTGATAGGTGTGGGACGTACCGTATAGAAGTTAGGGCCATTTGAATTTTTATCAGTGTTTGATTTGGGACTCAAGGGTAGCATAGCTTTGAGCGATAGCTTAAATTGACAAGAGGCTCGAGTACTTTATTGTTACAAAATTTCAAGGTTTTATGACGCTCCAGTAAAAAGTTACAAGCATTTATATGTTGCAAACTTTGATAGGTGTAGGACGTACCGTATAGAAGTTAGTGCCATTTGAAGTTTTATCTGTGTTTGATTTGGGACTCAAGGGTAGCATAGCTTTGAGCGATAGCTTAAATTGACAAGAGGCTCGTGTACTTTATAGTTACAAAATTTCAAGGTTTTATGACGCTCCAGTAAAAAGTTACAAGCATTTGTATGTTGAAAACTTTGATAGGTGTAGGGCGTACCGTATAGAAGTTAGGGCCATTTGAAGTTTTGTCAGTGTTTGATTTGGGACTCAAGGGTAGCATAGCTTTGAGCGATAGCTTAAATTGACAAGTGGCTCGAGTCTTAATTGTTACAATATTTCAAGGTTTTATGACGCTCCAGTAAAAAGGTACAAGCATTTGTATGTTGCAAACTTTGATAGGTGTAGGACGTACCGTATAGAAGTTAGGGCCATTTGAAGTTTTATCAGTTTTTGATTTGTGACTCAAAGGTAGCATAGGTTTGAGCGATAGCTTAAATTGACAAGAGGCTCGAGTACTGTATTGTTACAAAATTTCAAGGTTTTATGACGCTCCAGTAAAAAGTTACAAGCATTTGTATTTTGCAAACTTTGATAGGTGTAGGACGTACCGTATATAAGTTGGGGCCATTTGAAGTTTTATCAGTGTTTGATTTGGGACTCAAGGGCAGAATAGCTTTGAGCGATAGCTTAAATTGAAAAGAGGCTCGAGTACTTTATTGTTACAAAATTTCAAGGTTTTATGACGCTCCAGTAAAAAGTTACAAGCATTTGTATGTTGGAAACTTTGATAGGTGTAGGACGTACCGTATAGAAGCTAGGGCCATTTGAAGATTTATCAGTGTTTGATTTGGGACTCAAGGGTAGCATAGCTTTGAGCGAAAGCTTAAATTGACAAGAGGATCGAGTACTTTATTGTTACAAAATTTCAAGGTTACAAGCATTTGTATGTTGTAAACTTTGATAGGTGTAGGACGTACCGTATAGAAGTTAGGGCCATTTGAAGTTTTATCAGTATTTGCTTTGGGACTCAAGGGTAGCCTATCTTTGAGCGATAGCTTAAATTGACAAGAGGCTCGAGTACTTTATTGATACAAAATTTCCAGGTTTTATGACGCTCCAGTAAAAAGTTACAAGCGTTTGTGTGTTGCAAACTTTGATAGGTGTAGGACGTACCGCATAGAAGTTAGGGCCATTTGAAGTTTTATCAGTGTTTGAGTTGGGACTCAAGGGCAGCATGGCTTTGAGCGATAGCTTAAATTGACAAGTGGCTCGAGTACTTTATTGATACATAATTTCAAGGTTTGATGATGCTCCAGTAAAAAGTTACAAGCATTGGTATGTTGCTAACGTTGATAGGTGTAGGACGTACCGTATAGAAGTTAGGGCCATTTGAAGTTTTGTCAGTGTTTGATTTGGGACTCAAGGGTAGCATAGCTTTGAGCGATAGCTTAAATTGACAAGTGGCTCGAGTCTTAATTGTTACAATATTTCAAGGTTTTATGACGCTCCAGTAAAAAGGTACAAGCATTTGTATGTTGCAAACTTTGATAGGTGTAGGACGTACCGTATAGAAGTTAGGGCCATTTGAAGTTTTATCAGTGTTTGATTTGTGACTCAAAGGTAGCATAGGTTTGAGCGATAGCTTAAATTGACAAGAGGCTCGAGTACTGTATTGTTACAAAATTTCAAGGTTTTATGACGCTCCAGTAAAAAGTTACAAGCATTTGTATTTTGCAAACTTTGATAGGTGTAGGACGTACCGTATATAAGTTGGGGCCATTTGAAGTTTTATCAGTGTTTGATTTGGGACTCAAGGGCAGAATAGCTTTGAGCGATAGCTTAAATTGAAAAGAGGCTCGAGTACTTTATTGTTACAAAATTTCAAGGTTTTATGACGCTCCAGTAAAAAGTTACAAGCATTTGTATGTTGGAAACTTTGATAGGTGTAGGACGTACCGTATAGAAGCTAGGGCCATTTGAAGATTTATCAGTGTTTGATTTGGGACTCAAGGGTAGCATAGCTTTGAGCGAAAGCTTAAATTGACAAGAGGATCGAGTACTTTATTGTTACAAAATTTCAAGGTTACAAGCATTTGTATGTTGTAAACTTTGATAGGTGTAGGACGTACCGTATAGAAGTTAGGGCCATTTGAAGTTTTATCAGTATTTGCTTTGGGACTCAAGGGTAGCCTATCTTTGAGCGATAGCTTAAATTGACAAGAGGCTCGAGTACTTTATTGATACAAAATTTCAAGGTTTTATGACGCTCCAGTAAAAAGTTACAAGCGTTTGTGTGTTGCAAACTTTGATAGGTGTAGGACGTACCGCATAGAAGTTAGGGCCATTTGAAGTTTTATCAGTGTTTGAGTTGGGACTCAAGGGCAGCATGGCTTTGAGCGATAGCTTAAATTGACAAGTGGCTCGAGTACTTTATTGATACAAAATTTCAAGGTTTGATGATGCTCCAGTAAAAAGTTACAAGCATTGGTATGTTGCTAACGTTGATAGGTGTAGGACGTACCGTATAGAAGTTAGGGCCATTTGAATTTTTATCAGTGTTTGATTTGGGACACAAGGGTAGCATAGCTTTTAGCGATAGCTTAAATTGACAAGAGGCTCGAGTACTTTATTGTTACAAAATTTCAAGGTTTTATGACGCTCCAGTAAAAAGTTACAAGCATTTATATGTTGCAAACTTTGATAGGTGTAGGACGTACCGTATAGAAGTTAGTGCCATTTGAAGTTTTATCTGTGTTTGATTTGGGACTCAAGGGTAGCATAGCTTTGAGCGATAGCTTAAATTGACAAGAGGCTCGTGTACTTTATAGTTACAAAATTTCAAGGTTTTATGACGCTCCAGTAAAAAGTTACAAGCATTTGTATGTTGAAAACTTTGATAGGTGTAGGGCGTACCGTATAGAAGTTAGGGCCATTTGAAGTTTTGTCAGTGTTTGATTTGGGACTCAAGGGTAGCATAGCTTTGAGCGATAGCTTAAATTGACAAGTGGCTCGAGTCTTAATTGTTACAATATTTCAAGGTTTTATGACGCTCCAGTAAAAAGGTACAAGCATTTGTATGTTGCAAACTTTGATAGGTGTAGGACGTACCGTATAGAAGTTGGGGCCATTTGAAGTTTTATCAGTGGTTGATTTGGGACTCAAGGGCATAGCTTTGAGCGATAACTTAAATATACAAGAGGCTCGAGTACTTCATTGTTACAAAATTTCAAGATTTTATGACGCTCCAGTAAAAAGTTACAACCATTTGTATGTTGCAAACTTTGATAGGTGTAGGACGTACCGTATAGAAGTTAGGGCCATTTGAAGTTTTATCAGTGTTTGATTTGTGACTCAAAGGTAGCATAGGTTTGAGCGATAGCTTAAATTGACAAGAGGCTCGAGTATTTTATTGTTACAAAATTTCAAGGTTTTATGACACTCCAGTAAAAAGTTACAAGCATTTGTATGTTGCAAACTTTGATAGGTGTAGGACGTACCGTACAAAAGTTGGGGCCATTTGAAGTTTTATCAGTGTTTGATTTGGGACTCAAGGGCAGCATAGCTTTGAGCGATAGCTTAAATTGACAAGAGGCTCGAGTACTTTATTGTTACAAAATTTCAAGGTTTTATGACGCTGCAGTAAAAAGTTACAAGCATTTGTATGTTGGAAACTTTGATAGGTGTAGGACGTTCCGTATAGAAGCTAGGGCCATTTAAAGTTTGGTCAGTGTTTGATTTGGGACTCAAGTGTAGCATAGCTTTGAGCGATAGCTTAAATCGACAAGAGGCTCGAGTACTGTATTGTTACAAAATTTCAAGGTTTTATGACGCTCCAGTAAAAAGTTACAAGCATTTGTATTTTGCAAACTTTGATAGGTGTAGGACGTACCGTAAATAAGTTGGGGCCATTTGAAGTTTTATCAGTGTTTGATTTGGGACTCAAGGGCAGAATAGCTTTGAGCGATAGCTTAAATTGACAAGAGGCTCGAGTACTTTATTGTTACAAAATTTCAAGGTTACAAGCATTTGTATGTTGCAAACTTTGATAGGTGTAGGACGTACCGTATAGAAGTTAGGGCCATTTGAAGTTTTATCAGTATTTGCTTTGGGACTCAAGGGTAGCATATCTTTGAGCGATAGCTTAAATTGACAAGAGGCTCGAGTACTTTATTGATACAAATTTCAAGGTTTTATGACGCTCCAGTAAAAAGTTACAAGCATTTGTATGGTGCAAACTTTTATAGGTGAAGGACGTACCGTATAGAAGTTAGGGCCATTTGAAGTTTTTTCAGTGTTTGCTTTGGGACTCAAGGGTAGAATAGCTTTGAGCGATAGCTTAAATTGACAAGAGGCTACAGTACTTTATTGTTACAAATTTTCAAAGTTTTATGACGCTCCAGTAAAAAGTTACAAGCGTTTTTGTGTTGCAAACTTTGATAGGTGTAGGACGTACCGCATAGAAGTTAGGGCCATTTGAAGTTTTATCAGTGTTTGAGTTGGGACTCAAGGGTAGCATGGCTTTGAGCGATTGCTTAAATTGACAAGTGGCTCGAGTACTTTATTGATACAAAATTTCAAGGTTTTATGACGCTCCAGTAAAAAGTTACAAGCATTTGTATGTTGCTAACGTTGATAGGTGTAGGACGTACCGTATAGAAGTTAGGGCCATTTGAATTTTTATCAGTGTTTGATTTGGGACTCAAGGGTAGCATAGCTTTGAGCGATAGCTTAAATTGACAAGAGGCTCGAGTACTTTATTGTTACAAAATTTCAAGGTTTTATGACGCTCCAGTAAAAAGTTACAAGCATTTGTATGTTGGAAACTTTGATAGGTGTAGGACGTACCGTATAGAAGCTAGGGCCATTTGAAGATTTATCAGTGTTTGATTTGGGACTCAAGGGTAGCATAGCTTTGAGCGAAAGCTTAAATTGACAAGAGGATCGAGTACTTTATTGTTACAAAATTTCAAGGTTACAAGCATTTGTATGTTGTAAACTTTGATAGGTGTAGGACGTACCGTATAGAAGTTAGGGCCATTTGAAGTTTTATCAGTATTTGCTTTGGGACTCAAGGGTAGCCTATCTTTGAGCGATAGCTTAAATTGACAAGAGGCTCGAGTACTTTATTGATACAAAATTTCAAGGTTTTATGACGCTCCAGTAAAAAGCTACAAGCGTTTGTGTGTTGCAAACTTTGATAGGTGTAGGACGTACCGCATAGAAGTTAGGGCCATTTGAAGTTTTATCAGTGTTTGAGTTGGGACTCAAGGGCAGCATGGCTTTGAGCGATAGCTTAAATTGACAAGTGGCTCGAGTACTTTATTGATACAAAATTTCAAGGTTTGATGATGCTCCAGTAAAAAGTTACAAGCATTGGTATGTTGCTAACGTTGATAGGTGTAGGACGTACCGTATAGAAGTTAGGGCCATTTGAATTTTTATCAGTGTTTGATTTGGGACACAAGGGTAGCATAGCTTTGAGCGATAGCTTAAATTGACAAGAGGCTCGAGTACTTTATTGTTACAAAATTTCAAGGTTTTATGACGCTCCAGTAAAAAGTTACAAGCATTTATATGTTGCAAACTTTGATAGGTGTAGGACGTACCGTATAGAAGTTAGTGCCATTTGAAGTTTTATCTGTGTTTGATTTGGGACTCAAGGGTAGCATAGCTTTGAGCGATAGCTTAAATTGACAAGAGGCTCGTGTACTTTATAGTTACAAAATTTCAAGGTTTTATGACGCTCCAGTAAAAAGTTACAAGCATTTGTATGTTGAAAACTTTGATAGGTGTAGGGCGTACCGTATAGAAGTTAGGGCCATTTGAAGTTTTGTCAGTGTTTGATTTGGGACTCAAGGGTAGCATAGCTTTGAGCGATAGCTTAAATTGACAAGTGGCTCGAGTCTTAATTGTTACAATATTTCAAGGTTTTATGACGCTCCAGTAAAAAGGTACAAGCATTTGTATGTTGCAAACTTTGATAGGTGTAGGACGTACCGTATAGAAGTTGGGGCCATTTGAAGTTTTATCAGTGGTTGATTTGGGACTCAAGGGCATAGCTTTGAGCGATAACTTAAATATACAAGAGGCTCGAGTACTTCATTGTTACAAAATTTCAAGATTTTATGACGCTCCAGTAAAAAGTTACAACCATTTGTATGTTGCAAACTTTGATAGGTGTAGGACGTACCGTATAGAAGTTAGGGCCATTTGAAGTTTTATCAGTGTTTGATTTGTGACTCAAAGGTAGCATAGGTTTGAGCGATAGCTTAAATTGACAAGAGGCTCGAGTATTTTATTGTTACAAAATTTCAAGGTTTTATGACACTCCAGTAAAAAGTTACAAGCATTTGTATGTTGCAAACTTTGATAGGTGTAGGACGTACCGTACAAAAGTTGGGGCCATTTGAAGTTTTATCAGTGTTTGATTTGGGACTCAAGGGCAGCATAGCTTTGAGCGATAGCTTAAATTGACAAGAGGCTCGAGTACTTTATTGTTACAAAATTTCAAGGTTTTATGACGCTGCAGTAAAAAGTTACAAGCATTTGTATGTTGGAAACTTTGATAGGTGTAGGACGTTCCGTATAGAAGCTAGGGCCATTTAAAGTTTGGTCAGTGTTTGATTTGGGACTCAAGTGTAGCATAGCTTTGAGCGATAGCTTAAATTGACAAGAGGCTCGAGTACTGTATTGTTACAAAATTTCAAGGTTTTATGACGCTCCAGTAAAAAGTTACAAGCATTTGTATTTTGCAAACTTTGATAGGTGTAGGACGTACCGTAAATAAGTTGGGGCCATTTGAAGTTTTATCAGTGTTTGATTTGGGACTCAAGGGCAGAATAGCTTTGAGCGATAGCTTAAATTGACAAGAGGCTCGAGTACTTTATTGTTACAAAATTTCAAGGTTACAAGCATTTGTATGTTGCAAACTTTGATAGGTGTAGGACGTACCGTATAGAAGTTAGGGCCATTTGAAGTTTTATCAGTATTTGCTTTGGGACTCAAGGGTAGCATATCTTTGAGCGATAGCTTAAATTGACAAGAGGCTCGAGTACTTTATTGATACAAATTTCAAGGTTTTATGACGCTCCAGTAAAAAGTTACAAGCATTTGTATGGTGCAAACTTTTATAGGTGAAGGACGTACCGTATAGAAGTTAGGGCCATTTGAAGTTTTTTCAGTGTTTGCTTTGGGACTCAAGGGTAGAATAGCTTTGAGCGATAGCTTAAATTGACAAGAGGCTACAGTACTTTATTGTTACAAATTTTCAAAGTTTTATGACGCTCCAGTAAAAAGTTACAAGCGTTTGTGTGTTGCAAACTTTGATAGGTGTAGGACGTACCGCATAGAAGTTAGGGCCATTTGAATTTTTATCAGTGTTTGATTTGGGACTCAAGGGTATCATAGCTTTGAGCGATAGCTTAAATTGACAAGAGGCTCGAGTACTTTATTGTTACAAAATTTCAAGGTTTTATGACGCTCCAGTAAAAAGTTACAAGCATTTATATGTTGCAAACTTTGATAGGTGTAGGGCGTACCGTATAGAAGTTAGGGCCATTTGAAGTTTTGTCAGTGTTTGATTTGGGACTCAAGGGTAGCATAGCTTTGAGCGATAACTTAAATTGACAAGTGGCTCGAGTCTCAATTGTTACAATATTTCAAGGTTTTATGACGCTCCAGTAAAAAGGTACAAGCATTTGTATGTTGCAAACTTTGATAGGTGTAGGACGTACCGTATAGAAGTTGGGGCCATTTGAAGTTTTATCAGTGGTTAATTTGGGACTCAAGGGCAGCATAGCTTTGAGCGATAGCTTAAATATACAAGAGGCTCGAGTACTTTATTGTTACAAAATTTCAAGATTTTATGACGCTCCAGTAAAAAGTTACAAGCATTTGTATGTTGCAAACTTTGATAGGTGTAGGACGTACCGTATAGAAGTTAGGGCCATTTGAAGTTTTATCAGTGTTTGATTTGTGACTCAAAGGTAGCATAGGTTTGAGCGATAGCTTAAATTGACAAGAGGCTCGAGTATTTTATTGTTACAAAATTTCAAGGTTTTATGACGCTCCAGTAAAAAGTTACAAGCATTTGTATGTTGCAAACTTTGATATGTGTAGGACGTACCGTATAGAAGTTGGGGCCATTTGAAGTTTTATCAGTGTTTGATTTGGGACTCAAGGGCAGCATAGCATTGAGCGATAGCTTAAATTGACAAGAGGCTCGAGTACTTTATTGTTACAAAATTTCAAGGTTTTATGACGCTCCAGTAAAAAGTTACAAGCATTTGTATGTTGGAAACTTTGATAGGTGTAGGACGTACCGTATAGAAGCTAGGGCCATTTAAAGTTTTGTCAGTGTTTGATTTGGGACTCAAGTGTAGCATAGCTTTGAGCGATAGCTTAAATTGACAAGAGGCTCGAGTACTGTATTGTTACAAAATTTCAAGGTTTTATGACGCTCCAGTAAAAAGTTACAAGCATTTGTATTTTGCAAACTTTGATAGGTGTAGGACGTACCGTATATAAGTTGGGGCCATTTGAAGTTTTATCAGTGTTTGATTTGGGACTCAAGGTAGCATAGGTTTGAGCGATAGCTTAAATTGACAAGAGGCTCGAGTATTTTATTGTTACAAAATTTCAAGGTTTTATGACGCTCCAGTAAAAAGTTACAAGCATTTGTATGTTGCAAACTTTGATAGGTGTAGGACGTACCGTATAGAAGTTGGGGCCATTTGAAGTTTTATCAGTGTTTGATTTGGGACTCAAGGGCAGTGTCGCACTAAAAGCTCTGTCTTCGCCGTAAAATGTCTCGCCGAAGTACAAACTCGTCCGGTAATTTTTGAACGAACGAGTGAGTAGCAGACGAGCAGCCGAGAAGGAAGCAGCAAATTCTAAACAACCAAGAAGCTGGCACTGAAATTTAAACCAACCACACCACAAATATAATTGAAATGTGAATTAATAATTTTAATCTTGTTAACAAATAATTACAAATATAATTACAAAGTTTTAGAATTTGCTTTCTTCCGCTGCCACCACAGCATTTTCACCGCCATTGTGATAATTATTAGGAGTTATATACTCCGTGCAGTCACCGCCGTACTGCTTCAGGTAATTATACTTACAGGATCAAAGAAGAAATCACCTAGATCGCTAGACTTGAATAGCCACCGCCGAGCTGTTTCAAGATTTGTTTGCATCGTCAAAGCCATCGCAAAACAAATACTGCCGTACTTCGCCTTCGGAGCGCTAGTGCTTCCGAGAGCATTTTGTGACGTCATCAACAAGGGTTGATAATTTGCAACAGCCATTTCTTCAAAACTACGAACAACATTACCGGCATCTGTTAATTTCAAAATTAATCGATTCTACCAGAACAAACTGCTGCAAATAATTTTCGATCGGTATTGCAGTGCCGAACCAAGCAGCTGTTGAAATTGAACAGACCTTATATAAAAGAAAAATAAATGTTGACTCGAACGAAATCAAAAAAATTAGAATCAGCAAAAGTAGACGACAGAGAGGAAAGCTCGGATTCATTGGACAGCAGAGTAATAGAAATGGCCAACGAGGGAACACAGGGCCAAGCGCAGCCGCAAGCAGTTGTAACTAGTGAACAACTGGCGCAGCTTCTCAGCAGTGTAAATATACTGCGCGAATCTGTTGACGAACTACGTAAAGAGACGCATCGTGGCCAAATAGAGATTCAACAACTTCGCACTCGAGTGGATAGGGGTGCATCCGTTGTTGGGGGTAATGAATCCTCCTTTCATGAAAGTGTGCAATCACCGCTGCCACAAACGTCGACGCAGCAACCACAGCAGATGCCGCAATCGCAGCCACCAAGTACATCGACGCCGTATAATGGTGTCATGACTTTTATCGATAGCCCCGGCGGTAAGTTATATCCACTGCCATCTTTCGATGGAAACCCTGAAGATTGGCCCCTGTTTTTAGCCAACTTCAGAGACACGACCAATGAATTTGGTTATAATAATCGCCAGAACCTTATGCGTTTGCATAAGGCACTTCAAGGGAATGCGAAGCGCGCTGTGACGTCACTACTCATATATCCTGACGACGTGACCAAAGTCATGCAGGAGTTAGAGTTCAATTTTGGACGCTCTGACTTATTGATCCGCTCGCAGCTGCAAAAGGTGCAGCAGTTCCCACCGATTTATGAGAATCGACTTGAGCAAGTGTTGGAATTCTCAAACCGCGTCCGAAATATTGTCGCCTTTTTTAAGTCAGCAAAATGCGATCACCATTTGGCCAACCCTACTCTTCTTGAGCAGCTTATTGGAAAGCTTCCGCCCACCAAGCAATATGAATGGAGTCGACACGCCTCCAATATAACGCCTTATGCCACCGTTGAAGCCTTTGCCGACTGGGTTAGTGAACTCGCAAAGGTAGTGAGCTTGATGCCAGCCATAGCTAGTACAGCTTTGCGCCAACATCAACCCCCGCAGCCGCACCATGGGGTGCAACAAGGTAACCTTCAGAACCGTCAGACCATATCACGAGGTGCTATTCCACGTCGCGTTTTGCATAGCACCGAACTTCAAGTGGAACAGCAACAACTCAGTTGTGTGCAATGCAATTTGAGCCACAAACTGAGCGCATGTCGTCAATTTAAGGCGCTTAATACAAATGACAAATGGACTTTGGTAAAGCGTCACCGCCTTTGTTTTGCCTGCTTGCATAGAGGGCATAACCTGCTGAGTTGCCAGGCAAGGCATGCATGTGGTATAAATGGATGCACCCGTATGCATCACAACTTACTGCACCAGACAACTAAGCCGCTAGCAGAGCTGAAACCAGAGGATGTCGAGCATGTGCTTAACTGCCGTCAACACCAGCAGTCAAGCTTATTTAAGATACTACCCGTGGTGCTGTTTGGTCCACGTGGTAGCATACCTGTATTTGCGATGTTTGATGAAGGTTCTTCGGTCTCACTTCTTGAAGAGACCATCGCAAATCAACTTGGTCTCAAAGGCCCTACTGCACAGCTGACGCTTCAGTGGTATGGAGAGAAGCAAACCACGGAGCCATCGAAAAAAGTAAGCTTGAACGTACGTGCAGAGTGTGGTGGCCAGGAGTACCCACTCAGAAACGTACGCACCGTGAAGCAGCTTAACTTACCAATGCAGACATTCATCAAGCAACAGCATGGGCACTTCACAGATGTGCCAATCGCCAGCTACCAAGCCGCCAAGCCAGTCCTGCTGCTGGGATTGGATAATAGTTTTTTAGGCATATCAGAGAAAACTGTCGCCGCCGGTCCAGATCAACCTATCGCTGCGGCAACTATGTTGGGTTGGGTGGCATATGGGCCACTTCACTCAAGCACCACCTCAATGTCAAGGGTGTTGCACGTCAAAGAAGCATCTACTTTAACACAACTGAACAGATTAGTCGAAGAGTACTTTTCTGTAGAAAGTTTTGGAGTCCGCAGCACCAGCACAGTCCTGGAGTCAGATGAGAACGCCAGAGCAAGAAAAATATTGATTGAGACCACACAAAACATCGGCCAACACTATGAAGTTGGTCTATTATGGCGCAACGATGCCACTAAGCTGCCGCAGAGCTATGTTATGGCCAAGCAGCGCCTGTTAAATATTGAGGGGAAGATGTCCCGGGACGCCGCATTTGCAGCCAGATATAAAACGGAGGTCGCCAAATACATTGACAAGGGGTACGC
This sequence comes from Clusia tigrina, assembly GCA_920105625.2. NCBI lineage: Eukaryota > Metazoa > Arthropoda > Insecta > Diptera > Clusiidae > Clusia > Clusia tigrina. The sequence goes on along the minus strand of OV050033.1, from coordinate 103,929,230 downwards.
CAAATTGTTGTCACCAGAGGCTGCTGAGAGACATAGTCCTACAACCTGGTACTTTCCTCACTTTGGTGTAGTGAACCCGCATAAGCCGGATAAGCTTCGTATCGTCTTTGATGCTGCAGCTGCTATTTCTAACGTATCGCTCAACTCAGTATTATTAAAGGGTCCTGAGCATGCGCAGCCACTTTTGGCCATCATGCACAAATTTCGACAAGGAGGTATTGCTGTTGCAGGAGATATTCAAGAAATGTTCTCACAAGTCCGCATACGAGCTGAAGACCAGGACTCACAGCGCTTTCTTTGGAGAGACGGAAATTCAGCCGAGCCAATCCGTGTCTACTCAATGATGTCGATGATCTTCGGAGCGATTTGTTCGCCGTGTTGTGCAGAATACATAAAAAACGTGAACGCAGCACAGTTTTTGCCTCACATGCCAGGTGGCGCAAAAGCTATCATTGACAACACCTATGTGGATGACCTGGTCATAAGTTTTGATGACGTACAGGAGGCCGAGAAGGTAATGTTTGAGGCCCGGAAGATAAACGCTGCCGCAGGATTCACGCTCAGGAATTTCGTATCAAACTGCAAGAAGCTGCAGGTCAAACTGAATGGTAGCCAAGTCAAGCAACAAGAAGTTGTCAACACTGAACTGCAGCCAACAACAGAGAAGGTGCTGGGTATGTTTTGGAACTCTGGAGTCGACAGGTTTGAATTCCACTTTAAGTTCCATAGAATTCCACGCCAGGTGCTGGAGTACAGGAGAACACCGACTAAGAGAGAGTTGCTGGGAATCGTTATGGCTATCTACGACCCCTTTGGCCTCCTAGCCAACATCACTATTTTCGCCAAGCTACTTCTGCAGTCGCTGTGGAAGCGGAAAATCCAGTGGGATGAGCAGCTGCCATCAGATTTGGAGAAACAGTGGTTTGCATGGTGGAACGTTTTTCAGGGCGTGAAAAACTTTTCAGTCCCGCGTTGCTTGTCGTATTTGTTGCCGAATGCCGATGATATACAGCTGCACATATTCGTTGATGCTAGTGAAAGTGCATTTACAGCAGTCGCCTTTTTGCGTGTTTGCAAAGCAAACGAGGTAGAAGTCGCATTCGTTGCTGCCAAAACGAGATGTGCACCTGCAAAGGGTATGACCGTACCACGCCTGGAATTGCAAGCGGCCGTACTAGGAAGCCGACTGAATACTTCGATTGAAGACTGTCATGATTTCAAGATCAACGCTACGACATTTTGGAGCGATTCCAAGACAATTCTGCTTTGGCTTCGTTCCACAACCCGTAAGTATAAGCAATTCGTTGCCTACCGTATTGCTGAGATACTTGCCACTTCCACGCCGATGCAATGGCGCTGGATACCAACATCGATGAACGTCGCCGACGATGCAACTAGAGCCAAGTTGCCACAGTATGTAGAGCAAGACAGCCGTTGGATATTGGGTCCAGATTTCTTGTGCCAAGAAGAAATACACTGGCCTCGAGAAGCTGGGATGCTTCTCTCAGAGCACTGTGTATCTGAAGAAGCTGTTAATCAGGTGTTACACATAATAAACACAGACAATATTCTTGATAGTTTGATCAAGTTTTCATCCTACATGAAGACGTTGAGGGTGACAGCATGGATATTTCGGTTCATTCGCAACGCCAAATCTAGATCCCGTCAGTTTGGAGAGCTCACAGCAGCTGAAGTTTCTGATGCTGAAAAATTTGTATGCTGTCGCGTACAATACGAGTCATTTGCAGATGAAATGTCAGCCCTACGCGCAAGTACAGGAATTTCAAAGACCAGTGCCATATTTAAGCTCACGCCGATGCTGTATCCTGATGGTCTGCTAAGAGTCAACGGAAGAATCGACGCCGCTAATTACATTCCTGAATCAGCCCGACGCCCGATAATATTACCGCAGAAACATCGCGTGTCGCAGCTGATAATGAAGCATTACCACCAAAAGACACATCACCAGAACGACTGCCTAACAATAAATGAAATGCGGCAAAAGTTCTGGGTGCCTCATGCTCGCACATTATTAAAAAGGATCAAGAGGGATTGTGTCATTTGTATTACCGCTCGAGCCAAGCCATCTGTGCCACTTATGGGACAGTTACCCACAGACCGCCTAACACCGTACGTCCGACCTTTTACCTACTCAGGGGTGGACTACTGTGGACCATTCTGCGTTGCTATCGGCCGCAGACGAGAGAAACGTTGGGTGGCTTTATTCACTTGCCTCACCACTCGAGCCCTACATTTGGAGGTGGCAGAAGATCTGTCCACCGATGCATTTTTAATTTGTTTCAGGAATTTTGTGAACCGTCGCGGTGTGCCGATTAGAATTCGTAGCGACAATGGCACTAACTTTATAGGTGCGCAAAAGGAGTTTCGCCAGGAGAACCGCTTATTTGACGTAGATCGGGTTCGACGGGCAATGTCAAAGGAAAACATAGAGTGGATTTTTAATTGCCCAGCCAATCCTAGCGCTGGAGGTTGTTGGGAGCGGCTTGTCCAATGCGTGAAACGCCTGCTACAGAGAACCCTGAAGGATGAGGCACCACGCTTGGAGACCTTCCGCAGCGCACTGATTGAGGCGGAAAATATAATAAACAGCCGTCCACTTACAGAACTTCCTATAACCCATGAAGAAGAGGAACCACTTACTCCGAACCACTTCTTGAGTGGCTGCCTCAATTCCACTCAAACACCTGCACCGGAAGATGAGAAAATCTGTCTGCGCAAACAGTGGAGAATTGCGCAGAACCTGAAGGATCGTCTGTGGAAAAGGTGGATTGTGGAGTACTTGCCACAACTTTTGCATCGACAAAAATGGAGGAGTACAGCCTCACCACTAAGAGTAGACCAACTGGTTGTTGTATGCGATCCTGTCTTACCTAGAAGCCAATGGGTCAAAGGGCGAATAATTGAAGTCTTCACTGCCAAGGACGGCCAAGTCCGGAGTGCCGCGGTACGCACCAGCCGCGGTATTATCCGTCGACCTGCATCTAAGCTAGCCGCTTTAAGTTTCGTGGATCCCAGTATGAATCCACCGGGAGGTGGGATGTCGCACTAAAAGCTCTGTCTTCGCCGTAAAATGTCTCGCCGAAGTACAAACTCGTCCGGTAATTTTTGAACGAACGAGTGAGTAGCAGACGAGCAGCCGAGAAGGAAGCAGCAAATTCTAAACAACCAAGAAGCTGGCACTGAAATTTAAACCAACCACACCACAAATATAATTGAAATGTGAATTAATAATTTTAATCTTGTTAACAAATAATTACAAATATAATTACAGGCAGCATAGCATTGAGCGATAGCTTAAATTGACAAGAGGCTCGAGTACTTTATTGTTACAAAATTTCAAGGTTTTATGACGCTCCAGTAAAAAGTTACAAGCATTTGTATGTTGGAAACTTTGATAGGTGTAGGACGTACCGTATAGAAGCTAGGGCCATTTAAAGTTTTGTCAGTGTTTGATTTGGGACTCAAGTGTAGCATAGCTTTGAGCGATAGCTTAAATTGACAAGAGGCTCGAGTACTGTATTGTTACAAAATTTCAAGGTTTTATGACGCTCCAGTAAAAAGTTACAAGCATTTGTATTTTGCAAACTTTGATAGGTGTAGGACGTACCGTATATAAGTTGGGGCCATTTGAAGTTTTATCAGTGTTTGATTTGGGACTCAAGGGCAGAATAGCTTTGAGCGATAGCTTAAATTGAAAAGAGGCTCGAGTACTTTATTGTTACAAAATTTCAAGGTTTTATGACGCTCCAGTAAAAAGTTACAAGCATTTGTATGTTGGAAACTTTGATAGGTGTAGGACGTACCGTATAGAAGCTAGGGCCATTTGAAGATTTATCAGTGTTTGATTTGGGACTCAAGGGTAGCATAGCTTTGAGCGATAGCTTAAATTGACAAGAGGCTCGAGTACTTTATTGTTACAAAATTTCAAGGTTTTATGACACTACAGTAAAAAGTTACAAGCATTTGTATGTTGCAAACTTTGGTAGGTGTAGGACGTACCGTATAGAAGTTAGGGCAATTTGAAGTTTTGTCAGTGTTTGATTTGGGACTCAAGGGTAGAATAGCTTTGAGCGATAGCTTAAATTGACAAGATGCTCGAGTACTTTATTGTTACAAAATTTCAAGGTTTTATGACGCTCCAGTAAAAAGTTACAAGCATTTGTATGTTGCAAACTTTGATAGGTGTAGGACGTACCGTATAGAAGTTGGGGCCATTTGAAGATTTATCAGTGTTTGATTTGGGACTCAAGGGCAGCATTGCTTTGAGCGATAGCTTAAATTGAAAAGAGTCTCGAGTACTTTATTGTTACAAAATTTCAAGGTTTTATGACGCTCCAGTAAAAAGTTACAAGCATTTGTATGTTGGAAACTTTGATAGGTGTAGGACGTACCGTATAGAAGCTAGGGCCATTTGAAGATTTATCAGTGTTTGATTTGGGACTCAAGGGCAGCATAGCTTTGAGCGATAGCTTAAATTGACAAGAGGCTCGAGTACTTTACTGTTACAAAATTTCAAGGTTTTATGACGCTCCACTAAAAAGTTACAAGCATTTCTTTGTTGCAAACTTTGATACGTGTAGGACGTACCGTATAGAAGTTAGGGCCATTTGAAGTTTTATCAGTGTTTGATTTGGGACACAAGGGTAGCTTAGGTTTGAGCGATAGCTTAAATTGACAAGAGGCTCGAGTACTTTATTGTTACAAAATTTCAAGGTTTTATGACGCTCCAGTAAAAGGTAACAAGCATTTGTATGTTGCAAACTTTGATAGGTGTAGGACGTACCGTATAGAAGTTGGGGCCATTTGAAGTTTTATCAGTGTTTGATTTGGGACTCAAGGGCAGCATAGCTTTGAGCGATAGCTTAAATTGACAAGAGGCTCGAGTACTTTACTGTTACAAAATTTCAAGGTTTTATGACGCTCCACTAAAAAGTTACAAGCATTTCTATGTTGCAAACTTTGATACGTGTAGGACGTACTGTATAGAAGTTAGGGCCATTTGAAGTTTTATCAGTGTTTGATTTGGGACTCAAGGGTAGCATAGCTTTGAGCGATAGCTTAAATTGAAAAGAGGCTCGAGTACTTTATTGTTACAAAATTTCAAGGTTACAAGCATTTGTATGTTGCAAACTTTGATAGGTGTAGGACGTACCGTATAGAAGTTAGTGCCATTTGAAGTTTTATCTGTGTTTGATTTGGGACTCAAGGGTAGCATAGCTTGGAGCGATAGCTTAAATTGACAAGAGGCTCGTGTACTTTATTGTTACAAAATTTCAAGGTTTTATGACGCTCCAGTAAAAAGTTACAAGCATTTGTATGTTGAAAACTTTGATAGGTGTAGGGCGTACCGTATAGAAGTTAAGGCCATTTGAAGTTTTGTCAGTGTTTGATTTGGGACTCAAGGGTAGCATAGCTTTAAGCGATAGCTTAAATTTACAAGTGGCTCGAGTCTTAATTGTTACAATATTTCAAGGGTTTATGACGCTCCAGTAAAAAGGTACAAGCATTTGTATGTTGCAAACTTTGATTGGTGTAGGACGTACCGTATAGAAGTTGGGGCCATTTGAAGTTTTATCAGTGGTTGATTTGGGACTCAAGGGCAGCATAGCTTTGAGCGATAGCTTAAATATACAAGAGGCTCGAGTACTTTATTGTTACAAAATTTCAAGATTTAATGACGCTCCAGTAAAAAGTTACAAGCATTTGTATGTTGCAAACTTTGATAGGTGTAGGACGTACCGTATAGAAGTTGGGGCCATTTGAAGTTTTATCAGTGTTTGATTTGGGACTCAAGGGCAACATAGCTTTGAGCGATAGCTTAAATTGACAAGAGGCTCGAGTACTTTATTGTTACAAAATTTCAAGGTTTTATGACGCTCCAGTAAAAAGTTACACGCATTTGTATGTTGGAAACTTTGATAGGTGTAGGACGTACCGTATAGAAGCTAGGGCCATTTAAAGTTTTGTCAGTGTTTGATTTGGGACTCAAGTGTAGCATAGCTTTGAGCGATAGCTTAAATTGACAAGAGGCTCGAGTACTGTATTGTTACAAAATTTCAAGGTTTTATGACGCTCCAGTAAAAAGTTACAAGCATTTGTATGTTGGAAACTTTGATAGGTGTAGGACGTACCGTATAGAAGCTAGGGCCATTTAAAGTTTTGTCAGTGTTTGATTTGGGACTCAAGTGTAGCATAGCTTTGAGCGATAGCTTAAATTGACAAGAGGCTCGAGTACTGTATTGTTACAAAATTTCAAGGTTTTATGACGCTCCAGTAAAAAGTTACAAGCATTTGTCTTTTGCAAACTTTGATAGGTGTAGGACGTACCGTATATAAGTTGGGGCCATTTGAAGTTTTGTCAGTGTTTGATTTGGGACTCAAGGGCAGAATAGCTTTGAGCGATAGCTTAAATTGAAAAGAGGCTCGAGTACTTTATTGTTACAAAATTTCAAGGTTTTATGACGCTGCAGTAAAAAGTTACAAGCATTTGTATGTTGGAAACTTTGATAGGTGTAGGACGTACCGTATAGAAGCTAGGGCCATTTGAAGATTTATCAGTGTTTGATTTGGGACTCAAGGGTAGCATAGCTTTGAGCGATAGCTTAAATTGACAAGAGGCTCGAGTACTTTATTGTTACAAAATTTCAAGGTTTTATGACACTACAGTAAAAAGTTACAAGCATTTGTATGTTGCAAACTTTGGTAGGTGTAGGACGTACCGTATAGAAGTTAGGGCAATTTGAAGTTTTGTCAGTGTTTGATTTGGGACTCAAGGGTAGAATAGCTTTGAGCGATAGCTTAAATTGACAAGATGCTCGAGTACTTTATTGTTACAAAATTTCAAGGTTTTATGACGCTCCAGTAAAAAGTTACAAGCATTTGTATGTTGCAAACTTTGATAGGTGTAGGACGTACCGTATAGAAGTTGGGGCCATTTGAAGATTTATCAGTGTTTTATTTGGGACTGAAGGGCAGCATTGCTTTGAGCGATAGCTTAAATTGACAAGAGTCTCGAGTTCTTTATTGTTACAAAATTTCAAGGTTTTATGACGCTCCAGTAAAAAGTTACAAGCATTTGTATGTTGGAAACTTTGATAGGTGTAGGACGTACCGTATAGAAGCTAGGGCCATTTGAAGATTTATCAGTGTTTGATTTGGGACTCAAGGGCAGCATAGCTTTGAGCGATAGCGTAAATTGACAAGAGGCTCGAGTACTTTACTGTTACAAAATTTCAAAGTTTTATGAAGCTCCAGTAAAAAGTAACAAGCATTTGTATGTTGCAAACTTTGATAGGTGTAGGACGTACCGTATAGAAGTTGGGGCCATTTGAAGTTTTATCAGTGTTTGATTTGGGACTCAAGGGCAGCATAGCTTTGAGCGATAGGTTAAATTGACACGAGGCTCGAGTACTTTACTGTTACAAAATTTCAAGGTTTTATGACGCTCCACTAAAAAGTTACAAGCATTTCTATGTTGCAAACTTTGATACGTGTATGACGTACTGTATAGAAGTTAGGGCCATTTGAAGTTTTATCAGTGTTTGATTTGGGACTCAAGGGTAGCATAGCTTTGAGCGATAGCTTAAATTGAAAAGAGGCTCGAGTACTTTATTGTTACAAAATTTCAAGGTTTTATGACGCTCCAGTAAAAAGTTACAAGCATTTGTATGTTGCAAACTTTGATAGGTGTAGGACGTACCGTATAGAAGTTAGGGCCATTTGAAGTTTTATCAGTGTTTGATTTGGGACACAAGGGTAGCATAGGTTTGAGCGATAGCTTAAATTGACAAGAGGCTCGATTACTTTATTGTTACAAAATTTCAAGGTTTTATGACGCTCCAGTAAAAAGTAACAAGCATTTGTATGTTGCAAACTTTGATAGGTGTAGGACGTACCGTATAAAAGTTGGGGCCATTTGAAGTTTTATCAGTGTTAGATTTGGGACTCAAGGGCAGCATAGCTTTGAGCGATAGCTTAAATTTAAAAGAGGCTCGAGTACTTTATTGTTACAAAATTTCAAGGTTTTATGACGCTCCACTAAAAAGTTACAAGCATTTCTATGTTGCAAACTTTGATACGTGTAGGATGTACTGTATAGAAGTTAGGGCCATTTGAAGTTTTATCAGTGTTTGATTTGGGACTCAAGGGTAGCATAGCTTTGAGCGATAGCTTAAATTGAAAAGAGGCTCGAGTACTTTATTGTTACAAAATTTCAAGGTTACAAGCATTTGTATGTTGCAAACTTTGATAGCTGTAGGACGTACCGTATAGAAGTTAGGGCCATTTGAAGTTTTTTCAGTGTTTGCTTTGGGACTCAAGGGTAGAATAGCTTTGAGCGATAGCTTAAATTGACAAGAGGCTACAGTACTTTATTGTTACAAATTTTCAAAGTTTTATGACGCTCCAGTAAAAAGTTACAAGCGTTTGTGTGTTGCAAACTTTGATAGGTGTAGGACGTACCGCATAGAAGTTAGGGCCATTTGAAGTTTTATCAGTGTTTGAGTTGGGACTCAAGGGTAGCATGGTTTTGAGCGATAGCTTAAATTGACAAGTGGCTCGAGTACTTTATTGATACAAAATTTCAAGGTTTTATGACGCTCCAGTAAAAAGTTACAAGCATTTGTATGTTGCTAACGTTGATAGGTGTAGGACGTACCGTATAGAAGTTAGGGCCATTTGAATTTTTATCAGTGTTTGATTTGAGACTCAAGGGTAGCATAGCTTTGAGCGATAGCTTAAATTGACAAGAGGCTCGAGTACTTTATTGTTAAAAAATTTCAAGGTTTTATGACGCTCCAGTAAAAAGTTACAAGCATTTGTATGTTGAAAACTTTGATAGGTGTAGGGCGTAACGTATAGAAGTTAGGGCCATTTGAAGTTTTGTCAGTGTTTGATTTGGGACTCAAGGGTAGCATAGCTTTGAGCGATAGCTTAAATTGACAAGTGGCTCGAGTCTTAATTGTTACAATATTTCAAGGTTTTATGACGCTCCAGTAAAAAGGTACAAGCATTTGTATGTTGCAAACTTTGATAGGTGTAGGACGTACCGTATAGAAGTTGGGGCCATTTGAAGTTTTATCAGTGGTTGATTTGGGACTCAAGGGCAGCATAGCTTTGAGCGATAGCTTAAATATACAAGAGGCTCGAGTACTTTATTGTTACAAAATTTCAAGATTTTATGACGCTCCAGTAAAAAGTTACAAGCATTTTTATGTTGCAAACTTTGATAGGTGTAGGAAGTACCGTATAGAAGTTAGGGCCATTTGAAGTTTTATCAGTGTTTGATTTGTGACTCAAAGGTAGCATAGGTTTGAGCGATAGCTTAAATTGACAAGAGGCTCGAGTATTTTATTGTTACAAAATTTCAAGGTTTTATGACGCTCCAGTAAAAAGTTACAAGCATTTGTATGTTGCAAACTTTGATAGGTGTAGGACGTACTGTATAGAAGTTAGGGCCATTTGAAGTTTTATCAGTGTTTGATTTGGGACTCAAGGGTAGCATAGCTTTGAGCGATAGCTTAAATTGAAAAGAGGCTCGAGTACTTTATTGTTACAAAATTTCAAGGTTACAAGCATTTGTATGTTGCAAACTTTGATAGGTGTAGGACGTACCGTATAGAAGTTAGTGCCATTTGAAGTTTTATCTGTGTTTGATTTGGGACTCAAGGGTAGCATAGCTTGGAGCGATAGCTTAAATTGACAAGAGGCTCGTGTACTTTATTGTTACAAAATTTCAAGGTTTTATGACGCTCCAGTAAAAAGTTACAAGCATTTGTATGTTGAAAACTTTGATAGGTGTAGGGCGTACCGTATAGAAGTTAAGGCCATTTGAAGTTTTGTCAGTGTTTGATTTGGGACTCAAGGGTAGCATAGCTTTAAGCGATAGCTTAAATTGACAAGTGGCTCGAGTCTTAATTGTTACAATATTTCAAGGGTTTATGACGCTCCAGTAAAAAGGTACAAGCATTTGTATGTTGCAAACTTTGATTGGTGTAGGACGTACCGTATAGAAGTTGGGGCCATTTGAAGTTTTATCAGTGGTTGATTTGGGACTCAAGGGCAGCATAGCTTTGAGCGATAGCTTAAATATACAAGAGGCTCGAGTACTTTATTGTTACAAAATTTCAAGATTTAATGACGCTCCAGTAAAAAGTTACAAGCATTTGTATGTTGCAAACTTTGATAGGTGTAGGACGTACCGTATAGAAGTTGGGGCCATTTGAAGTTTTATCAGTGTTTGATTTGGGACTCAAGGGCAACATAGCTTTGAGCGATAGCTTAAATTGACAAGAGGCTCGAGTACTTTATTGTTACAAAATTTCAAGGTTTTATGACGCTCCAGTAAAAAGTTACACGCATTTGTATGTTGGAAACTTTGATAGGTGTAGGACGTACCGTATAGAAGCTAGGGCCATTTAAAGTTTTGTCAGTGTTTGATTTGGGACTCAAGTGTAGCATAGCTTTGAGCGATAGCTTAAATTGACAAGAGGCTCGAGTACTGTATTGTTACAAAATTTCAAGGTTTTATGACGCTCCAGTAAAAAGTTACAAGCATTTGTATGTTGGAAACTTTGATAGGTGTAGGACGTACCGTATAGAAGCTAGGGCCATTTAAAGTTTTGTCAGTGTTTGATTTGGGACTCAAGTGTAGCATAGCTTTGAGCGATAGCTTAAATTGACAAGAGGCTCGAGTACTGTATTGTTACAAAATTTCAAGGTTTTATGACGCTCCAGTAAAAAGTTACAAGCATTTGTCTTTTGCAAACTTTGATAGGTGTAGGACGTACCGTATATAAGTTGGGGCCATTTGAAGTTTTGTCAGTGTTTGATTTGGGACTCAAGGGCAGAATAGCTTTGAGCGATAGCTTAAATTGAAAAGAGGCTCGAGTACTTTATTGTTACAAAATTTCAAGGTTTTATGACGCTGCAGTAAAAAGTTACAAGCATTTGTATGTTGGAAACTTTGATAGGTGTAGGACGTACCGTATAGAAGCTAGGGCCATTTGAAGATTTATCAGTGTTTGATTTGGGACTCAAGGGTAGCATAGCTTTGAGCGATAGCTTAAATTGACAAGAGGCTCGAGTACTTTATTGTTACAAAATTTCAAGGTTTTATGACACTACAGTAAAAAGTTACAAGCATTTGTATGTTGCAAACTTTGGTAGGTGTAGGACGTACCGTATAGAAGTTAGGGCAATTTGAAGTTTTGTCAGTGTTTGATTTGGGACTCAAGGGTAGAATAGCTTTGAGCGATAGCTTAAATTGACAAGATGCTCGAGTACTTTATTGTTACAAAATTTCAAGGTTTTATGACGCTCCAGTAAAAAGTTACAAGCATTTGTATGTTGCAAACTTTGATAGGTGTAGGACGTACCGTATAGAAGTTGGGGCCATTTGAAGATTTATCAGTGTTTTATTTGGGACTGAAGGGCAGCATTGCTTTGAGCGATAGCTTAAATTGACAAGAGTCTCGAGTTCTTTATTGTTACAAAATTTCAAGGTTTTATGACGCTCCAGTAAAAAGTTACAAGCATTTGTATGTTGGAAACTTTGATAGGTGTAGGACGTTCCGTATAGAAGCTAGGGCCATTTGAAGATTTATCAGTGTTTGATTTGGGACTCAAGGGCAGCATAGCTTTGAGCGATAGCGTAAATTGACAAGAGGCTCGAGTACTTTACTGTTACAAAATTTCAAAGTTTTATGACGCTCCAGTAAAAAGTAACAAGCATTTGTATGTTGCAAACTTTGATAGGTGTAGGACGTACCGTATAGAAGTTGGGGCCATTTGAAGTTTTATCAGTGTTTGATTTGGGACTCAAGGGCAGCATAGCTTTGAGCGATAGGTTAAATTGACACGAGGCTCGAGTACTTTACTGTTACAAAATTTCAAGGTTTTATGACGCTCCACTAAAAAGTTACAAGCATTTCTATGTTGCAAACTTTGATACGTGTATGACGTACTGTATAGAAGTTAGGGCCATTTGAAGTTTTATCAGTGTTTGATTTGGGACTCAAGGGTAGCATAGCTTTGAGCGATAGCTTAAATTGAAAAGAGGCTCGAGTACTTTATTGTTACAAAATTTCAAGGTTTTATGACGCTCCAGTAAAAAGTTACAAGCATTTGTATGTTGCAAACTTTGATAGGTGTAGGACGTACCGTATAGAAGTTAGGGCCATTTGAAGTTTTATCAGTGTTTGATTTGGGACACAAGGGTAGCATAGGTTTGAGCGATAGCTTAAATTGACAAGAGGCTCGATTACTTTATTGTTACAAAATTTCAAGGTTTTATGACGCTCCAGTAAAAAGTAACAAGCATTTGTATGTTGCAAACTTTGATAGGTGTAGGACGTACCGTATAAAAGTTGGGGCCATTTGAAGTTTTATCAGTGTTAGATTTGGGACTCAAGGGCAGCATAGCTTTGAGCGATAGCTTAAATTTAAAAGAGGCTCGAGTACTTTATTGTTACAAAATTTCAAGGTTTTATGACGCTCCACTAAAAAGTTACAAGCATTTCTATGTTGCAAACTTTGATACGTGTAGGATGTACTGTATAGAAGTTAGGGCCATTTGAAGTTTTATCAGTGTTTGATTTGGGACTCAAGGGTAGCATAGCTTTGAGCGATAGCTTAAATTGAAAAGAGGCTCGAGTACTTTATTGTTACAAAATTTCAAGGTTACAAGCATTTGTATGTTGCAAACTTTGATAGCTGTAGGACGTACCGTATAGAAGTTAGGGCCATTTGAAGTTTTTTCAGTGTTTGCTTTGGGACTCAAGGGTAGAATAGCTTTGAGCGATAGCTTAAATTGACAAGAGGCTACAGTACTTTATTGTTACAAATTTTCAAAGTTTTATGACGCTCCAGTAAAAAGTTACAAGCGTTTGTGTGTTGCAAACTTTGATAGGTGTAGGACGTACCGCATAGAAGTTAGGGCCATTTGAAGTTTTATCAGTGTTTGAGTTGGGACTCAAGGGTAGCATAGCTTTGAGCGATAGCTTAAATTGACAAGTGGCTCGAGTACTTTATTGATACAAAATTTCAAGGTTTTATGACGCTCCAGTAAAAAGTTACAAGCATTTGTATGTTGCTAACGTTGATAGGTGTAGGACGTACCGTATAGAAGTTAGGGCCATTTGAATTTTTATCAGTGTTTGATTTGAGACTCAAGGGTAGCATAGCTTCGAGCGACAGCTTAAATTGACAAGAGGCTCGAATACTTTATTGTTAACAAATTTCAAGGTTTTATGACGCTCCAGTAAAAAGTTACAAGCATTTGTATGTTGAAAACTTTGATAGGTGTAGGGCGTAACGTATAGAAGTTAGGGCCATTTGAAGTTTTGTCAGTGTTTGATTTGGGACTCAAGGGTAGCATAGCTTTGAGCGATAGCTTAAATTGACAAGTGGCTCGAGTCTTAATTGTTACAATATTTCAAGGTTTTATGACGCTCCAGTAAAAAGGTACAAGCATTTGTATGTTGCAAACTTTGATAGGTGTAGGACGTACCGTATAGAAGTTGGGGCCATTTGAAGTTTTATCAGTGGTTGATTTGGGACTCAAGGGCAGCATAGCTTTGAGCGATAGCTTAAATATACAAGAGGCTCGAGTACTTTATTGTTACAAAATTTCAAGATTTTATGACGCTCCAGTAAAAAGTTACAAGCATTTTTATGTTGCAAACTTTGATAGGTGTAGGAAGTACCGTATAGAAGTTAGGGCCATTTGAAGTTTTATCAGTGTTTGATTTGTGACTCAAAGGTAGCATAGGTTTGAGCGATAGCTTAAATTGACAAGAGGCTCGAGTATTTTATTGTTACAAAATTTCAAGGTTTTATGACGCTCCAGTAAAAAGTTACAAGCATTTGTATGTTGCAAACTTTGATAGGTGTAGGACGTACCGTATAGAAGTTGGGGCCATTTGAAGTTTTATCAGTGTTTGATTTGGGACTCAAGGGCAGCATAGCTTTGAGCGATAGCTTAAATTGACAAGAGGCTCGAGTACTTTATTTTTACAAAATTTCAAGGTTTTATGACGCTCCAGTAAAAAGTTACAAGCATTTGTATGTTGGAAACTTTGATAGGTGTAGGACGTACCGTATAGAAGCTAGGGCCTTTTAAAGTTTTGTCAGTGTTTGATTTGGGACTCAAGTGTAGCATAGCTTTGAGCGATAGCTTAAATTGACAAGAGGCTCGAGTACTGTATTGTTACAAAATTTCAAGGTTTTATGACGCTCCAGTAAAAAGTTACAAGCATTTGTATTTTGAAAACTTTGACAGGTGTAGGACGTACCGTATATAAGTTGGGGCCATTTGAAGTTTTATCAGTGTTTGATTCGGGATTCAAGGGCAGAATAGCTTTGAGCGATAGCTTAAATTGAAAAGAGGCTCGAGTACTTTATTGTTACAAAATTTCAAGGTTACAAGCATTTGTATGTTGCAAACTTTGATAGCTGTAGGACGTACCGTATAGAAGTTAGGGCCATTTGACGTTTTATCAGTATTTGCTTTGGGACTCAAGGGTAGCATATTTTTGAGCGATAGCTTAAATTGACAAGAGGCTCGAGTACTTTATTGATACAAAATTTCAAGGTTTTATGACGCTCCAGTAAAAAGTTACAAGCATTTGTATGGTGCAAACTTTGATAGGTGAAGGACGTACCGTATAGAAGTTAGAGCCATTTGAAGTTTTTTCAGTGTTTGCTTTGGGACTCAAGGGTAGAATAGCTTTGAGCGATAGCTTAAATTGACAAGAGGCTACAGTACTTTATTGTTACAAATTTTCAAAGTTTTATGACGCTCCAGTAAAAAGTTACAAGCGTTTGTGTGTTGCAAACTTTGATAGGTGTAGGACGTACCGCATAGAAGTTAGGGCCATTTGAAGTTTTATCAGTGTTTGAGTTGGGATTCAAGGGTAGCATGGCTTTGAGCGATAGCTTAAATTGACAAGTGGCTCGAGTACTTTATTGATACAAAATTTCAAGGTTTTATGACGCTCCAGTAAAAAGTTACAAGCATTTGTATGTTGCTAACGTTGATAGGTGTAGGACGTACCGTAAAGAAGTAAGGGCCATTTGAATTTTTATCAGTGTTTGATTTGAGACTCAAGGGTAGCATAGCTTTGAGCGATAGCTTAAATTGACAAGAGGCTCGAGTACTTTATTGTTACAAAATTTCAAGGTTTTATGACGCTCCAGTAAAAAGTTACAAGCATTTGTATGTTGAAAACTTTGATAGGTGTAGGGCGTAACGTATAGAAGTTAGGGCCATTTGAAGTTTTGTCAGTGTTTGATTTGGGACTCAAGGGTAGCATAGCTTTGAGCGATAGCTTAAATTGACAAGTGGCTCGAGTCTTAATTGTTACAATATTTCAAGGTTTTATGACGCTCCAGTAAAAAGGTACAAGCATTTGTATGTTGCAAACTTTGATAGGTGTAGGACGTACCGTATAGAAGTTGGGGCCATTTGAAGTTTTATCAGTGGTTGATTTGGGACTCAAGGGCAGCATAGCTTTGAGCGATAGCTTAAATATACAAGAGGCTCGAGTACTTTATTGTTACAAAATTTCAAGATTTTATGACGCTCCAGTAAAAAGTTACAAGCATTTGTATGTTGCAAACTTTGATAGGTGTAGGACGTACCGTATAGAAGTTGGGGCCATTTGAAGTTTTATCAGTGTTTGATTTGTGACTCAAAGGTAGCATAGGTTTGAGCGATAGCTTAAATTGACAAGAGGCTCGAGTATTTTATTGTTACAAAATTTCAAGGTTTTATGACGCTCCAGTAAAAAGTTACAAGCATTTGTATGTTGCAAACTTTGATAGGTGTAGGACGTACCATATAGAAGTTGGGGCCATTTGAAGTTTTATCAGTGTTTGATTTGGGACTCAAGGGCAGCATAGCTTTGAGCGATAGCTTAAATTGACAAGAGGCTCGAGTACTTTATTTTTACAAAATTTCAAGGTTTTATGACGCTCCAGTAAAAAGTTACAAGCATTTGTATGTTGGAAACTTTGATAGGTGTAGGACGTACCGTATAGAAGCTAGGGCCATTTAAAGTTTTGTCAGTGTTTGATTTGGGACTCAAGTGTAGCATAGCTTTGAGCGATAGCTTAAATTGACAAGAGGCTCGAGTACTGTATTGTTACAAAATTTCAAGGTTTTATGACGCTCCAGTAAAAAGTTACAAGCATTTGTATTTTGAAAACTTTGATAGGTGTAGGACGTACCGTATATAAGTTGGGGCCATTTGAAGTTTTATCAGTGTTTGATTTGGGATTCAAGGGCAGAATAGCTTTGAGCGATAGCTTAAATTGAAAAGAGGCTCGAGTACTTTATTGTTACAAAATTTCAAGGTTTTATGACGCTCCAGTAAAAAGTTACAACATTTGTATGTTGGAAACTTTGATAGGTGTAGGACGTACCGTATATAAGCTAGGGCCATTTGAAGACTTATCAGTGTTTGATTTGGGACTCAAGGGTAGCATAGCTTTGAGCGATAGCTTAAATTGAAAAGAGGCTCGAGTACTTTATTGTTACAAAATTTCAAGGTTACAAGCATTTGTATGTTGCAAACTTTGATAGCTGTAGGACGTACCGTATAGAAGTTAGGGCCATTTGAAGTTTTTTCAGTGTTTGCTTTGGGACTCAAGGGTAGAATAGCTTTGAGCGATAGCTTAAATTGACAAGAGGCTACAGTACTTTATTGTTACAAATTTTCAAAGTTTTATGACGCTCCAGTAAAAAGTTACAAGCGTTTGTGTGTTGCAAACTTTGATAGGTGTAGGACGTACCGCATAGAAGTTAGGGCCATTTGAAGTTTTATCAGTGTTTGAGTTGGGACTCAAGGGTAGCATGGCTTTGAGCGATAGCTTAAATTGACAAGTGGCTCGAGTACTTTATTGATACAAAATTTCAAGGTTTTATGACGCTCCAGTAAAAAGTTACAAGCATTTGTATGTTGCTAACGTTGATAGGTGTAGGACGTACCGTATAGAAGTTAGGGCCATTTGAATTTTTATCAGTGTTTGATTTGAGACTCAAGGGTAGCATAGCTTTGAGCGATAGCTTAAATTGACAAGAGGCTCGAGTACTTTATTGTTAAAAAATTTCAAGGTTTTATGACGCTCCAGTAAAAAGTTACAAGCATTTGTATGTTGAAAACTTTGATAGGTGTAGGGCGTAACGTATAGAAGTTAGGGCCATTTGAAGTTTTGTCAGTGTTTGATTTGGGACTCAAGGGTAGCATAGCTTTGAGCGATAGCTTAAATTGACAAGTGGCTCGAGTCTTAATTGTTACAATATTTCAAGGTTTTATGACGCTCCAGTAAAAAGGTACAAGCATTTGTATGTTGCAAACTTTGATAGGTGTAGGACGTACCGTATAGAAGTTGGGGCCATTTGAAGTTTTATCAGTGTTTGATTTGGGACTCAAGGGCAGCATAGCTTTGAGCGATAGCTTAAATATACAAGAGGCTCGAGTACTTTATTGTTACAAAATTTCAAGATTTTATGACGCTCCAGTAAAAAGTTACAAGCATTTTTATGTTGCAAACTTTGATAGGTGTAGGAAGTACCGTATAGAAGTTAGGGCCATTTGAAGTTTTATCAGTGTTTGATTTGTGACTCAAAGGTAGCATAGGTTTGAGCGATAGCTTAAATTGACAAGAGGCTCGAGTATTTTATTGTTACAAAATTTCAAGGTTTTATGACGCTCCAGTAAAAAGTTACAAGCATTTGTATGTTGCAAACTTTGATAGGTGTAGGACGTACCGTATAGAAGTTGGGGCCATTTGAAGTTTTATCAGTGTTTGATTTGGGACTCAAGGGCAGCATAGCTTTGAGCGATAGCTTAAATTGACAAGAGGCTCGAGTACTTTATTTTTACAAAATTTCAAGGTTTTATGACGCTCCAGTAAAAAGTTACAAGCATTTGTATGTTGGAAACTTTGATAGGTGTAGGACGTACCGTATAGAAGCTAGGGCCTTTTAAAGTTTTGTCAGTGTTTGATTTGGGACTCAAGTGTAGCATAGCTTTGAGCGATAGCTTAAATTGACAAGAGGCTCGAGTACTGTATTGTTACAAAATTTCAAGGTTTTATGACGCTCCAGTAAAAAGTTACAAGCATTTGTATTTTGAAAACTTTGACAGGTGTAGGACGTACCGTATATAAGTTGGGGCCATTTGAAGTTTTATCAGTGTTTGATTCGGGATTCAAGGGCAGAATAGCTTTGAGCGATAGCTTAAATTGAAAAGAGGCTCGAGTACTTTATTGTTACAAAATTTCAAGGTTACAAGCATTTGTATGTTGCAAACTTTGATAGCTGTAGGACGTACCGTATAGAAGTTAGGGCCATTTGACGTTTTATCAGTATTTGCTTTGGGACTCAAGGGTAGCATATTTTTGAGCGATAGCTTAAATTGACAAGAGGCTCGAGTACTTTATTGATACAAAATTTCAAGGTTTTATGACGCTCCAGTAAAAAGTTACAAGCATTTGTATGGTGCAAACTTTGATAGGTGAAGGACGTACCGTATAGAAGTTAGAGCCATTTGAAGTTTTTTCAGTGTTTGCTTTGGGACTCAAGGGTAGAATAGCTTTGAGCGATAGCTTAAATTGACAAGAGGCTACAGTACTTTATTGTTACAAATTTTCAAAGTTTTATGACGCTCCAGTAAAAAGTTACAAGCGTTTGTGTGTTGCAAACTTTGATAGGTGTAGGACGTACCGCATAGAAGTTAGGGCCATTTGAAGTTTTATCAGTGTTTGAGTTGGGATTCAAGGGTAGCATGGCTTTGAGCGATAGCTTAAATTGACAAGTGGCTCGAGTACTTTATTGATACAAAATTTCAAGGTTTTATGACGCTCCAGTAAAAAGTTACAAGCATTTGTATGTTGCTAACGTTGATAGGTGTAGGACGTACCGTAAAGAAGTAAGGGCCATTTGAATTTTTATCAGTGTTTGATTTGAGACTCAAGGGTAGCATAGCTTTGAGCGATAGCTTAAATTGACAAGAGGCTCGAGTACTTTATTGTTACAAAATTTCAAGGTTTTATGACGCTCCAGTAAAAAGTTACAAGCATTTGTATGTTGAAAACTTTGATAGGTGTAGGGCGTAACGTATAGAAGTTAGGGCCATTTGAAGTTTTGTCAGTGTTTGATTTGGGACTCAAGGGTAGCATAGCTTTGAGCGATAGCTTAAATTGACAAGTGGCTCGAGTCTTAATTGTTACAATATTTCAAGGTTTTATGACGCTCCAGTAAAAAGGTACAAGCATTTGTATGTTGCAAACTTTGATAGGTGTAGGACGTACCGTATAGAAGTTGGGGCCATTTGAAGTTTTATCAGTGGTTGATTTGGGACTCAAGGGCAGCATAGCTTTGAGCGATAGCTTAAATATACAAGAGGCTCGAGTACTTTATTGTTACAAAATTTCAAGATTTTATGACGCTCCAGTAAAAAGTTACAAGCATTTGTATGTTGCAAACTTTGATAGGTGTAGGACGTACCGTATAGAAGTTGGGGCCATTTGAAGTTTTATCAGTGTTTGATTTGTGACTCAAAGGTAGCATAGGTTTGAGCGATAGCTTAAATTGACAAGAGGCTCGAGTATTTTATTGTTACAAAATTTCAAGGTTTTATGACGCTCCAGTAAAAAGTTACAAGCATTTGTATGTTGCAAACTTTGATAGGTGTAGGACGTACCATATAGAAGTTGGGGCCATTTGAAGTTTTATCAGTGTTTGATTTGGGACTCAAGGGCAGCATAGCTTTGAGCGATAGCTTAAATTGACAAGAGGCTCGAGTACTTTATTTTTACAAAATTTCAAGGTTTTATGACGCTCCAGTAAAAAGTTACAAGCATTTGTATGTTGGAAACTTTGATAGGTGTAGGACGTACCGTATAGAAGCTAGGGCCATTTAAAGTTTTGTCAGTGTTTGATTTGGGACTCAAGTGTAGCATAGCTTTGAGCGATAGCTTAAATTGACAAGAGGCTCGAGTACTGTATTGTTACAAAATTTCAAGGTTTTATGACGCTCCAGTAAAAAGTTACAAGCATTTGTATTTTGAAAACTTTGATAGGTGTAGGACGTACCGTATATAAGTTGGGGCCATTTGAAGTTTTATCAGTGTTTGATTTGGGATTCAAGGGCAGAATAGCTTTGAGCGATAGCTTAAATTGAAAAGAGGCTCGAGTACTTTATTGTTACAAAATTTCAAGGTTTTATGACGCTCCAGTAAAAAGTTACAACATTTGTATGTTGGAAACTTTGATAGGTGTAGGACGTACCGTATATAAGCTAGGGCCATTTGAAGACTTATCAGTGTTTGATTTGGGACTCAAGGGTAGCATAGCTTTGAGCGATAGCTTAAATTGACAAGAGGCTCGAGTACTTTATTGTTACAAAATTTCAAGGTTTTATGACACTACAGTAAAAAGTTACAAGCATTTGTATGTTGCAAACTTTGGTAGGTGTAGGACGTACCGTATAGAAGTTAGGGCAATTTGAAGTTTTGTCAGTGTTTGATTTGGGACTCAAGGGTAGAATAGCTTTGAGCGATAGCTTAAATTGACAAGATGCTCGAGTACTTTATTGTTACAAAATTTCAAGGTTTTATGACGCTCCAGTAAAAAGTTACAAGCATTTGTATGTTGCAAACTTTGATAGGTGTAGGACGTACCGTATAGAAGTTGGGGCCATTTGAAGATTTATCAGTGTTTGATTTGGGACTCAAGGGCAGCATTGCTTTGAGCGATAGCTTAAATTGACAAGAGTCTCGAGTACTTTATTGTTACAAAATTTCAAGGTTTTATGACGCTCCAGTAAAAAGTTACAAGCATTTGTATGTTGGAAACTTTGATAGGTGTAGGACGTACCGTATAGAAGCTAGGGCCATTTGAAGATTTATCAGTGTTTGATTTGGGACTCAAGGGCAGCATAGCTTTGAGCGATAGCTTAAATTGACAAGAGGCTCGAGTACTTTACTGTTACAAAATTTCAAGGTTTTATGACGCTTCACTAAAAAGTTACAAGCATTTCTATGTTGCAAACTTTGATACGTGTAGGATGTACTGTATAGAAGTTAGGGCCATTTGAAGTTTTATCAGTGTTTGATTTGGGACTCAAGGGTAGCATAGCTTTGAGCGATAGCTTAAATTGAAAAGAGGCTCGAGTACTTTATTGTTACAAAATTTCAAAGTTTTATGACGCTCCAGTAAAAAGTAACAAGCATTTGTATGTTGCAAACTTTGATAGGTGTAGGACGTACCGCATAGAAGTTAGGGCCATTTGAAGTTTTATCAGTGTTGGAGTTGGGACTCAAGGGTAGCATGGCTTTGAGCGATAGCTTAAATTGACAAGTGGCTCGAGTACTTTATTGATACAAAATTTCAAGGTTTTATGACGCTCCAGTAAAAAGTTACAAGCATTTGTATGTTGCTAACGTTGATAGGTGTAGGACGTACCGTATAGAAGTTAGGGCCATTTGAATTTTTATCAGTGTTTAATGTGGGACTCAAGGGTAGCATAGCTTTGAGCGATAGCTTAAATTGACAGGAGGCTCGAGTACTTTATTGTTACAAAATTTCAAGGTTTTATGACACTCCAGTAAAAAGTAACAAGCATTTGTATGTTGCAAACTTTGATAGGTGTAGGACGTACCGTATAGAAGTTAGTGCCATTTGAAGTTTTATCTGTGTTTGATTTGGGACTCAAGGGTAGCATAGCTTGGAGCGATAGCTTAAATTGACAAGAGGCTCGTGTACTTTATTGTTACAAAATTTCAAGGTTTTATGACGCTCCAGTAAAAATTTACAAGCATTTGTATGTTGAAAACTTTGATAGGTGTAGGGCGTACCGTATAGAAGTTAGGGCCATTTGAAGTTTTGTCAGTGTTTGATTTGGGACTCAAGGGTAGCATAGCTTTGAGCGATAGCTTAAATTAACAAGTGGCTCGAGTCTTAATTGTTACAATATTTCAAGGTTTTATGACGCTCCAGTAAAAAGGTACAAGCATTTGTATGTTGCAAACTTTGATAGGTGTAGGACGTACCGTATAGAAGTTGGCGCCATTTGAAGTTTTATCAGTGGTTGATTTGGGACTCAAGGGCAGCATAGCTTTGAGCGATACCTTAAATATACAAGAGGCTCGAGTACTTTATTGTTACAAAATTTCAAGATCTTATGACGCTCCAGTAAAAAGTTACAAGCATTTGTATGTTGCAAACTTTGATAGGTGTAGGACGTACAGTATATAAGCTGGGGCCATTTGAAGTTTTATCAGTGTTTGATTTGGGACTCAAGGGCAGAATAGCTTTGAGCGATAGCTTAAATTGAAAAGAGGCTCGAGTACTTTATTGTTACAAAATTTCAAGGTTTTATGACGCTCCAATAAAAAGTTACAAGCAAACTTTGTTGCAAACTTTGATAGGTGTAGGACGTACCGTATAGAAGTTGGGGCCATTTGAAGATTTATCAGTGTTTGATTTGGGACTGAAGGGCAGCATTGCTTTGAGCGATAGCTTAAATTGACAAGAGTCTCGAGTAACTTTATTGTTACAAAATTTCAAGGTTTTATGACGCTCCAGTAAAAAGTTACAAGCATTTGTATGTTGGAAACTTTGATAGGTGTAGGACGTACCGTATAGAAGCTAGGGCCATTTGAAGATTTATCAGTGTTTGATTGGGGACTCAAGGGCAGCATAGCTTTGAGCGATAGCTTAAATTGACAAGAGGCTCGAGTACTTTACTGTTACAAAATTTCAAGGTTTTATGACGCTCCAGTAAAAAGTTACAAGCATTTGTATGTTGCAAACTTTGATAGGTGTAGGACGTACCGTATAGAAGCTATGGCCATTTGAAGATTTATCAGTGTTTGATTTGTTTTTAGTAAGTTTAGCAAGTTTTTAGTAAAACGTGTCGCGAGCAGACGTGTTCTCCGCGGCTCTAAGCTTTAACCACGAAAAAGAACTAAAAAAACGAAAACAAAAATTAAAAACATCATCAGAAACAAAAAAAATCAAAAACTCTCTACCCGGCTAACAAAAAAGTACTGATAAATATAAATACATACAACAAGGAACAAAATAAAAAAAAAAAATCACGAAAATCTGACCTGTAAACATTACATGTTGCGGTCGCCACCCGCGCGTTCAGCTAGTGCAGCAACGGCAACGAAGACAACCGATGCGCAAACACAACAAAACAATAACAACAGCGTGAAAATAAATAAAAACAGTTGCGATCTCTCGCCAAGTGAAATTAATACACTTATAGCGCAATCCGACAGCATCGGTAGGCAGCGCAGCTTTTCAGTGTCTGACTGCTCCCATAAACAGCTCTCCCTCTCTGGCTCTGGTAACGCTGGCTCTCAGCTTGAGCACATTACAGTAAGTAACGACTGCTGCAAAAACGTAAGTACGCTTATTGTTGGCTCTGGGTCGGCAAACACTTTGCCGTGGAGTATGCAAAGCAACTCTCTCTCACCAGTAGAACCTCTCAACATGCATGCTACAGCCAACCAAGGAAAACGTTCGGTAATACAGACTGGTATGGACCGCTATATTGTGGTTAAGCGCAAGTTGAGTCCTCAAAAATTGTCTCAAAAATCGGCAAAGCAGATTAAATCTAATGATTCTGCTTCTGAAAAGAATCCACTCGCTTCTAACAGGTTTGCACCTCTTGCAAATGCCGAAGACAATTCTACCCAGAAAGTGCTAAAAGAGGTAAAGCCCCCACCAATTTATTTACGGTAGCGCAACTCTAACGCTCTCGTAAAAACTCTAACTACTCTAATTGGTGCTAAAAACTTTCATGTTGTCCCAATACTAAAAGGCAAAATACATGAAACCAAAATTCAATTATATATCGAATCAAGCTATCGCAAAGTCGTCAATCTCTTTGACACAGAGAAAAAAAACTATTACACCTACCAACTTAAAAGTAGCAAAGGCATTGTTGTTGTCCTTAGAGGAATCGAAGCTGACGTAGATCCCAACGAAATAAGAGAAGCCCTATCCCAAGAGGGTTTTACCGCAAACTCTGTGTTTAACATACGCAATAAAGACAAGATTCCACTGCCGCTCTTTCGCGTTGAGCTACAGCCAGTCGACTCGAACCTCAGAAAAGGCGAATCACACCCGATCTACAACCTTCGCTATCTTCTACATAGAAAAATCTCTGTAGAAGAACCCCACAAGCGAATTGGACCAGTTCAATGCCTGAACTGAAAAGAATTTGGGCACACTAGAAAATACTGTACACTTCCCAGTGTATGTGTCGTTTGTGGTGATCCCCACATGTCACAAAACTGCACAAAGCCCAGAGACGACTCCAGTGTCAAAAAATGCAGCAACTGTGGTGAAATTCACACTGCAAACTACAGAGGCTGCACTGTATACGCTCAAATAAAAAAGAAATTTGCACCTCAGCCAAAACAAGTTAAAACTGTTCCTCCCGTAACAGTTTTGCGCGAAATCTCTGCCCGTGAAGCACAGCCTTCAAGTATTTCTTACGCAAATATTCTCAAAGGCACCCCACCAGTAAACCCTAAAAATGATGAGAGTACTCTTGAAAAGACTTTACAAGAGTTCATCGCAAATATGACGCAATTTATGTACTCAATGCAAAGTATGATGCAAGACATGATACGTAATCAGAACATGCTTTTGCAATCCCTATTAACAAAACCATGAACGCACTGAAAATCTGTCATTGGAATGCAAATGGCATATGTCAGCACAAAAATGAGCTCAAACTATTTCTCAACGATAACCCAATAGATTTGATGCTAATTTCTGAAACTCACCTTACTCAGAAAAACTGTTTCCAGATAGCGGGATACAAAGTTTATGACACCAAACACCCCGGTGGTAAAGCACGTGGTGGTACAGCTATTCTGATCAAGAATAGAATAAAGCATTTCCCAATGCAAGGATACTGTACCGATTATCTACAAGCGACGACTATTCAGCTCGAAGAATACGTCAAAGGCTTGACAGTATCATCCATCTATTGCCCACCCAGGTTTAATATAGATGAGCAGCAGTACAAACAATTCTTTAGTACTCTCGATGCTAAGTTCATTGCTGCTGGAGACTTTAATGCAAAGCATACTCATTGGGGCTCACGTTTAGTAACTCCCAAAGGCAGAAAACTCTTCTCTGCGATAAATGCTCTTGGTCTTAATGTCTTGTCCAATGGTAAGCCTACATACTGGCCATCCGACAAACAGAAGATTCCAGATCTTATTGACTTCGCCATCACTAGAGGTATAAATAATGTACACTCTCTTGTGCATTCCTCTCTGGAGCTGTCCTCTGATCACACTCCCACAATAATAACTATCTTTTCTGAAAACTCCTATCAGAAAAACGTCAGTGGTAGTTTCGACTACAAGAATACAGACTGGCTTAAATATAAGATGTTCATAAGTTCACATCTTGAAATAAAGACTTCCCTAAAGTCTGAGCAGGAAATAAACTCCGCTATTTTCAATTTCACTCAATTGCTATCCCAAACAGTAAAAATTGCTACACCACGTTCTAAAGTTCAAACCCGACAAGAGTGTACTCCCCAAGACATTCTGAAGCTCCTCTCCGAAAAAAGATCTCTTAGGAGAGAATGGCAATTGCAGAGATCACCTTCTCTGAAGAAGAAACTGAATGAATGTACTGAAAAACTGCATCACCTTCTAAAAGAAAAGGAAACCTCCGAGTTTCACGAGTTTGTAGAGACCCTCTGTCCTACAGAAGCCTCAAGCTATTCTCTATGGCGAACAGCCAAAAACTCGAAAAAACCCATTCAAATGGAGTCACCAATACGCCTTCCCAACGGCAACTGGGCAAGAAGTGATGCATAAAAGGGAATAGCATTCGCAAATCATTTGGAGCAAGTTTTCACCCCTAATCTTGCTAGTTCCGTCCGTTCTCTAACGGCGGTTGATGCTATCCCTAGCGTCAATGGTATCTCGATTGCCAAAAAGGAGCTGACAAACGCTATCAAAGAACTCTATGCCAAAAAATCTCCAGGGCGTGATCTGATTACGGGCCAAATGATAAAAGAGCTCCCAGCAATAGCCACAATGCATCTCTTGCATATATTAAATGCTATAATACGCATTGGATTCTTTCCTTACTCATGGAAAATTTCTCAAATTATCATGATTCCCAAAGCTGGAAAGGACCCAACAAGCGTCTCTTCCTACAGACCAATTAGTCTGCTATCAATTTCTTCAAAACTCTTTGAAAGTTTGTTAATAAAGCGTATTAAATACGTTGTCAAACAGTGTAATGTTATACCAAACCACCAGTTTGGGTTTAGAGAAAAACACAGTACTATCGAACAAGTTCATCGCATTGTAAACACTATACAAGAAACGTTCGAAAAGAAGCAATACTGTTCCGCATTTTTTCTCGACATCACTCAGGCATTTGATAAGGTCTGGCACGAAGGAATCTTGCACAAACTAAAATGTATGTTACCTCTTAACATCTACACATTGCTCGAAAGCTATCTCTCAGGTAGACGCTTTGTGGTGAAACAAAAAAGCTTCATCTCAGATGAATACCCTATACAAGCTGGAGTACCGCAAGGCAGCGTATTAGGTCCCCTGCTCTATACGTTGTTCACTGCAGATATGCCAACAAACGGCAAGACTATCACCTATACTTTTGCCGATGACACAGCCATATTGTGTACTCACACAAATCCGAAAGAGGCGTCAAAACTTCTCCAAGTACACGTCAACATGCTTCAGGAATGGCTTGACCACTGGAGAATCAAAGTCAATGAGTCGAAATGCGTTCATGTCACATTCACTCTATGCAGGAGTACTTGCCCCCCTGTGCAAATTAACACCAAGCCGATCCCTCAGGCGACAGAAACTAAATATCTAGGAATGCATTTAGATCGTAGACTGACTTGGGCAAAGCATATAAGTGCAAAAGTTACTCAAATTAAACTCAAAATAAATGAGCTAAACTGTCTTTTGAACAGGCAGTCCAAGCTCAAACTGGACTTTAAAGTTCTACTCTATAAAGTAATTATCAAGCCCATATGGACCTACGGTATCCAACTCTGGGGTACTGCTTCACCCTCAAATGTCGAAAAGCTGCAAAAAGCCCAATCGAAAATTCTTCGAATGATTACCAATGCTCCTTGGTACATCAAAAACGTTAACATCCACAGAGATTTACATATCCCGTATGTAACTAAAGAAGTTTCCCGACTTGCTGAATCTTACTTAGCAAAGCTAGACAAGCATCCCAATGCATTAGCGAGGCGCCTACTACAGCATCAAGGACACACCCGCCTGAAAAGGATGGACGTGCTGCGCTTAGCAACAAATTAGATTTTAAGCTTATTCATTACGCTATTATTTAAGTATTGCGCTACTTCTTTTCATATACCATAACTCCTCAAAGCACTGGCACTGGGAGGT
This sequence comes from Clusia tigrina, assembly GCA_920105625.2. NCBI lineage: Eukaryota > Metazoa > Arthropoda > Insecta > Diptera > Clusiidae > Clusia > Clusia tigrina. The sequence continues at coordinate 103,901,765 of OV050033.1, read as the reverse complement.
TGGTAATGATTAATATGAATTTAAAAGTGAAATGTTAAATATACTATGAAGATTTATTGTTAGTTCTAAGATATTTTTTAGGAGATTCAATAAAATATATAAAAAAAAAAAAAAAAAAGTGTTTGATTTGGGACTCAAGGGCAGCATAGCTTTGAGCGATAGCTTAAATTGACAAGAGGCTCGAGTACTTTACTGTTACAAAATTTCAAGGTTTTATGACGCTCCACTAAAAAGTTACAAGCATTTCTATGTTACAAACTTTGATACGTGTAGGACGTACTGTATAGAAGTTAGGGCCATTTGAAGTTTTATCAGTGTTTGATTTGGGACTCAAGGGTAGCATAGCTTTGAGCGATAGCTTAAATTGAAAAGAGGCTCGAGTACTTTATTGTTACAAAATTTCAAAGTTTTATGACGCACCAGTAAAAAGTAACAAGCATTTGTATGTTGCAAACTTTGATAGGTGTAGGACGTACCGTATAGAAGTTGGGGCCATTTAAAGTTTTGTCAGTGTTTGATTTGGGACTCAAGTGTAGCATAGCTTTGAGCGATAGCTAAAATTGACAAGAGGCTCGAGTACTGTATTGTTACAAAATTTCAAGGTTTTATGACGCTCCAGTAAAAAGTTACAAGCATTTGTATTTTGCAAACTTTGATAGGTGTAGGACGTACCGTTTATAAGTTGGGGCCATTTGAAGTTTTATCAGTGTTTGATTTGGGACTCAAGGGCAGAATAGCTTTGAGCGTATAGCTTAAATTGAAAAGAGGCTCGAGTACTTTATTGTTACAAAATTTCAAGGTTTTATGACGCTCCAGTAAAAAGTTACAAGCATTTGTATGTTGGAAACTTTGATAGGTGTAGGACGTACCGTATAGAAGCTAGGGCCATTTGAAGATTTATCAGTGTTTGATTTGGGACTCAAGGGTAGCATAGCTTTGAGCGATAGCTTAAATTGACAAGAGGCTCGAGTACTTTATTGTTACAAAATTTCAAGGTTTTATGACACTACAGTAAAAAGTTACAAGCATTTGTATGTTGCAAACTTTGCTAGGTGTAGGACGTACCGTATAGAAGTTAGGGCAATTTGAAGTTTTGTCAGTGTTTGATTTGGGACTCAAGGGTAGAATAGCTTTGAGCGATAGCTTAAATTGACAAGATGCTCGAGTACTTTATTGTTACAAAATTTCAAGGTTTTATGACGCTCCAGTAAAAAGTTACAAGCATTTGTATGTTGCAAACTTTGATAGGTGTAGGACGTACCGTATAGAAGTTGGGGCCATTTGAAGATTTATCAGTGTTTGATTTGGGTCTCAAGGGCAGCATTGCTTTGAGCGATAGCTTAAATTGACAAGAGTCTCGAGTACTTTATTGTTACAAAATTTCAAGGTTTTATGACGCTCCAGTAAAAAGTTACAAGCATTTGTATGTTGGAAACTTTGATAGGTGTAGGACGTACCGTATAGAAGCTAGGGCCATTTGAAGATTTATCAGTGTTTGATTTGGGACTCAAGGGCAGCATAGCTTTGAGCGATAGCTTAAATTGACAAGAGGCTCGAGTACTTTACTGTTACAAAATTTCAAGGTTTTATGACGCTCCAGTAAAAAGTTACAAGCATTTGTATGTTGCAAACTTTGATAGGTGTAGGACGTACCGTATAGAAGTTAGGGCCATTTGAAGTTTTATCAGTGTTTGATTTGGGACACAAGGGTAGCATAGGTTTGAGCGATAGCTTAAATTGACAAGAGGCTCGAGCACTTTATTGTTACAAAATTTCAAGGTTTTATGACGCTCCAGTAAAAAGTAACAAGCATTTGTATGTTGCAAACTTTGATAGGTGTAGGACGTACCGTATAGAAGTTGGGGCCATTTGAAGTTTTATCAGTGTTTGATTTGGGACTCAGGGGCAGCATAGCTTTGAGCGATAGCTTAAATTGACAAGAGGCTCGAGTACTTTACTGTTACAAAATTTCAAGGTTTTATGACGCTCCACTAAAAAGTTACAAGCATTTCTATGTTGCAAACTTTGATACGTGTAGGACGTACTGTATAGAAGTTAGGGCCATTTGAAGTTTTATCAGTGTTTGATTTGGGACTCAAGGGAAGCATAGCTTTGAGCGATAGCTTAAATTGAAAAGAGGCTCGAGTACTTTATTGTTACAAAATTTCAAGGTTACAAGCATTTGTATGTTGCAAACTTTGATAGGTGTAGGACGTACCGTATAGAAGTTAGGGCCATTTGAAGTTTTATCAGTATTTGCTTTGGGACTCAAGGGTAGCATATCTTTGAGCGATAGCTTAAATTGACAAGAGGCTCGAGTACTTTATTGATACAAAATTTCAAGGTTTTATGACGCTCCAGTAAAAAGTTACAAGCATTTGTATGGTGCAAACTTTGATAGGTGAAGGACGTACCGTATAGAAGTTAGGGCCATTTGAAGTTTTTTCAGTGTTTGCTTTGGGACTCAAGGGTAGAATAGCTTTGAGCGAGAGCTTAAATTGACAAGAGGCTACAGTACTTTATTGTTACAAATTTTCAAAGTTTTATGACGCTCCAGTAAAAATATACAAGCGTTTGTGTGTTGCAAACTTTGATAGGTGTAGGACGTACCGCATAGAAGTTAGGGCCATTTGAAGTTTTATCAGTGTTTGAGTTGGGACTCAACGGTAGCATGGCTTTGAGCGATAGCTTAAATTGACAAGAGTCTCGAGTACTTTATTGTTACAAAATTTCAAGGTTTTATGACGCTCCACTAAAAAGTTACAAGCATTTCTATGTTGCAAACTTTGATACGTGTAGGACGTACTGTATAGAAGTTAGGGCCATTTGAAGTATTATCAGTGTTTGATTTGGGACTCAAGGGTAGCATAGCTTTGAGCGATAGCTTAAATTGAAAAGAGGCTCGAGTACTTTATTGTTACAAAATTTCAAAGTTTTATGACGCTCCAGTAAAAAGTAACAAGCATTTGTATGTTGCAAACTTTGATAGGTGTAGGACGTACCGTATAGAAGTTGGGGCCATTTGAAGATTTATCAGTGTTTGATTTGGGACTCAAGGGCAGCATTGCTTTGAGCGATAGCTTAAATTGACAAGAGTCTCGAGTACTTTATTGTTCCAAATTTCAAGGTTTTATGACACTACAGTAAAAAGTTACAAGCATTTGTATGTTGCAAACTTTGGTAGGTGTAGGACGTACCGTATAGAAGTTAGGGCAATTTGAAGTTTTGTCAGTGTTTGATTTGGGACTCAAGGGTAGAATAGCTTTGAGCGATAGCTTAAATTGACAAGATGCTCGAGTACTTTATTGTTACAAAATTTCAAGGTTTTATGACGCTCCAGTAAAAAGTTACAAGCATTTGTATGTTGCAAACTTTGATAGGTGTAGGACGTACCGTATAGAAGTTGGGGCCATTTGAAGATTTATCAGTGTTTGATTTGGGACTCAAGGGCAGCATTGCTTTGAGCGAAAGCTTAAATTGACAAGAGTCTCGAGTACTTTATTGTTACAAAATTTCAAGGTTTTATGACGCTCCAGTAAAAAGTTACAAGCATTTGTATGTTGGAAACTTTGATAGGTGTAGGACGTACCGTATAGAAGCTATGGCCATTTGAAGATTTATCAGTGTTTGATTTGGGACTCAAGGGCAGCATAGCTTTGAGCGATAGCTTAAATTGACAAGAGGCTCGAGTACTTTACTGTTACAAAATTTCAAGGTTTTATGACGCTCCACTAAAAAGTTACAAGCATTTCTATGTTGCAAACTTTGATACGTGTAGGACGTACTGTATAGAAGTTAGCGCCATTTGAAGTTTTATCAGTGTTTGATTTGGGACTCAAGGGTAGCATAGCTTTGAGCGATAGCTTAAATTGAAAAGAGGCTCGAGTACTTTATTGTTACAAAATTTCAAAGTTTTATGACGCTCCAGTAAAAAGTAACAAGCATTTGTATGTTGCAAACTTTGATAGGTGTAGGACGTACCGTATAGAAGTTGGGGCCATTTAAAGTTTTGTCAGTGTTTGATTTGGGACTCAAGTGTAGCATAGCTTTGAGCGATAGCTTAAATTGACAAGAGGCTCGAGTACTGTATTGTTACAAAATTTCAAGGTTTTATGACGCTCCAGTAAAAACTTACAAGCATTTGTATTTTGCAAACTTTGATAGGTGTAGGACGTACCGTATATAAGTTGGGGCCATTTGAAGTTTTATCAGTGTTTGATTTGGGACTCAAGGGCAGAATAGCTTTGAGCGATAGCTTAAATTGAAAAGAGGCTCGAGTACTTTATTGATACAAAATTTCAAGGTTTTATGACGCTCCAGTAAAAAGTTACAAGAATTTGTATGGTGCAAACTTTGATAGGTGAAGGACGTACCGTATAGAAGCTAGGGCCATTTGAAGTTTTATCAGTGTTTGCTTTGGGACTCAAGGGTAGTATAACTTTGAGCGATAGGTTAAATTGACAAGAGGCTCGAGTACTTTATTGTTAGAAAATTTCAAGGTTTTATGACGCTCCAGTAAAAAGTTACAAGCATTTGTATGTTGCAAACTTTGATAGGTGAAGGACGTACCGTATAGAAGTTAGGGCCATTTGAAGTTTTATCAGTGTTTGATTTGGGACTCAAGGGCAGCATTGCTTTGAGAGATAGCTTAAATTGACAAGAGTCTTGAGTACTTTATTGTTCCAAATTTCAAGGTTTTATGACACTACAGTAAAAAGTTACAAGCGTTTGTATGTTGCAAACTTTGGTAGGTGTAGGACGTACCGTATAGAAGTTAGGGCAATTTGAAATTTTGTCAGTGTTTGATTTGGGACTCAAGGGTAGAATAGCTTTGAGCGATAGCTTAAATTGACAAGATGCTCGAGTACTTTATTGTTACAAAATTTCAAGGTTTTATGACGCTCCAGTAAAAAGTTACAAGCATTTGTATGTTGCAAACTTTGATAGGTGTAGTACGTACCGTATAGAAGTTGGGGCCATTTGAAGATTTATCAGTATTTGATTTGGGACTCAAGGGCAGCATTGCTTTGAGCGATAGCTTAAAGTGACAAGAGTCTCGAGTACTTTATTGTTACAAAATTTCAAGGTTTTATGACGTTCCAGTAAAAAGTTACAAGCATTTGTATGTTGGAAACTTTGATAGGTGTAGGACGTACCGTATAGAAGCTAGGGCCATTTGAAGATTTATCAGTGTTTGATTTGGGACTCAAGGGCAGCATAGCATTGAGCGATAGCTTAAATTGACAAGAGGCTCGAGTACTTTACTGTTACAAAATTTCAAGGTTTTATGACGCTCCACTAAAAAGTTACAAGCATTTCTATGTTGCAAACTTTGATAGGTGTAGGACGTACCGTATAGAAGTTGGGGCCATTTAAAGTTTTGTCAGTGTTTGATTTGGGACTCAAGTGTAGCATAGCTTTGAGCGATAGCTTAAATTGACAAGATGCTCGAGTACTGTATTGTTACAAAATTTCAAGGTTTTATGACGCTCCAGTAAAAAGTTACAAGCATTTGTATTTTGCAAACTTTGATAGGTGTAGGACGTACCGTATATAAGTTGGGGCCATATGAAGTTTTATCAGTGTTTGATTTGGGACTCAAGGGCAGAATAGCTTTGAGCGATAGCTTAAATTGAAAAGAGGCTCGAGTACTGTATTGTTACAAAATTTCAAGGTTTTATGACGCTCCAGTAAAAAGTTACAAGCATTTGTATGTTGCAAACTTTGATAGGTGAAGGACGTACCGTATAGAAGTTAGGGCCATTTGAAGTTTTATCAGTGTTTGATTTGGGACTCAAGGGAAGCATAGCTTTGAGCGATAGGTTAAATAGACACGAGGCTCGAGTACTTTACTGTAACAAAATTTCAAGGTTTTATGACGCTCCACTAAAAAGTTACAAGCATTTCTATGTTGCAAACTTTGATACGTGTAGGACGTACTGTATAGAAGTTAGGGCCATTTGAAGTTTTATCAGTGTTTGATTTGGGACTCAAGGGTAGCATAGCTTTGAGCGATAGCTTAAATTGAAAAGAGGCTCGAGTACTTTATTGTTACAAAATTTCAAGGTTTTATGACGCTCCAGTAAAAAGTTACAAGCATTTGTATGTTGCAAACTTTGATAGGTGTAGGACGTACCGTATAGAAGTTAGGGCCATTTGAAGTTTTATCAGTGTGTGATTTGGGACACAAGGGTAGTATAGGTTTGAGCGATAGCTTAGATTGAAAAGAGGCTCGAGTACTTTATTGTTACAAAATTTCAAGGTTTTATGACGCTCCAGTAAAAAGTTACAAGCATTTGTATGTTGCAAACTTTGATAGGTGTAGGATGTACCGTATAGAAGTTAGGGCCATTTGAAGTTTTATCAGTGTGTGATTTGGGACACAAGGGTAGCATAGGTTTGAGCGATAGCTTAAATTGACAAGAGGCTCGAGTACTTTATTGTTACAAAATTTCAAGGTTTTATGACGCTCCAGTAAAAAGTAACAAGCATTTGTATGTTGCAAACTTTGATAGGTGTAGGACGTACCGTATAGAAGTTGGGGCCATTTGAAGTTTTATCAGTGTTTGATTTGGGACTCAAGGGCAGCATAGCTTTGAGCGATAGCTTAAATTGACAAGAGGCTCGAGTACTTTACTGTTACAAAATTTCAAGGTTTTATGACGCTCCACTAAAAAGTTACAAGCATTTCTATGTTGCAAACTTTGGTACGTGTAGGACGTACTGTATAGAAGTTAGGGCCATCTGAAGTTTTATCAGTGTTTGATTTGGGACTCAAGGGTAGCATAGCTTTGAGCGATAGCTTAGATTGAAAAGAGGCTCGAGTACTTTATTGTTACAAAATTTCAAGGTTACAAGCATTTGTCTGTTGCAAACTTTGATAGGTGTAGGACGTACCGTATAGAAGTTAGGGCCATTTGAAGTTTTATCAATATTTGCTTTGGGACTCAAGGGTAGCATATCTTTGAGCGATAGCTTAAATTGACAAGAGGCTCGAGTACTTTATTGATACAAAATTTCAAGGTTTTATGACGCTAAAGTAAAAAGTTACAAGCATTTGTATGGTGCAAACTTTGATAGGTGAAGGACGTACCGTATAGAAGTTAGGGCCATTTGAAGTTTTTTCAGTGTTTGCTTTGGGACTCAAGGGTAGAGTAGCTTTGAGCGCTAGCTTAAATTGACAAGAGGCTACAGTACTTTATTGTTACAAATTTTCAAAGTTTTATGACGCTCCAGTAAAAAGTTACAAGCGTTTGTGTGTTGCAAACTTTGATAGGTGTAGGACGTACCGCATAGAAGTTAGGGCCATTTGAAGTTTTATCAGTGTTTGAGTTGGGACTCAAGGGTAGCATTGCTTTGAGCGATAGCTTAAATTGACAAGTGGCTCGAGTACTTTATTGATACAAAATTTCAAGGTTTTATGACGCTCCAGTAAAAAGTTACAAGCATTTGTATGTTGCTAACGTTGATAGGTGTAGGACGTACCGTATAGAAGTTAGGGCCATTTGAATTTTTATCAGTGTTTGATTTGGGACTCAAGGGTAGCATAGCTTTGAGCGATAGCTTAAATTGACAAGAGGCTCGAGTACCTTATTGTTACAAAATTTCAAGGTTTTATGATGCTCCAGTAAAAAGTTACAAGCATTTATATGTTGCAAACTTTGATAGGTGTAGGACGTACCGTATAGAAGTTAGTGCCATTTGAAGTTTTATCTGTGTTTGATTTGGGACTCAAGGGTAGCATAGCTTGGAGCGATAGCTTAAATTGACAAGAGGCTCGTGTACTTTATTGTTACAAAATTTCAAGGTTTTATGACGCTCCAGTAAAAAGTTACAAGCATTTGTATGTTGAAAACTTTGATAGGTGTAGGGCGTACCGTATAGAAGTTAGGGCCATTTGAAGTTTTGTCAGTGTTTTATATGGGACTCAAGGGTAGCATAGCTTTGAGCGATAGCTTAAATTGACAAGTGGCTCGAGTCTTAATTGTTACAATATTTCAAGGTTTTATGACGCTCCAGTAAAAAGGTACAAGCATTTGTATGTTGCAAACTTTGATAGGTGTAGGATGTACCGTATAGAAGCTAGGGCCATTTGAAGTTTTATCAGTGTTTGATTTAGGACTCAAGGGTAGCATAGCTTTGAGCGATAGCTTAAATTGACAAGAGGCTCGAGTACTTTATTGTTACAAAATTTCAAGGTTTTATGACGCTCCAGTAAAAAGTTTCAAGCATTTGTATGTTGCAAACTTTGATAGGTGTAGGACGTACCGTATAGAAGTTAGGGCCATTTGAAGTTTTATCAATATTTGCTTTGGGACTCAAGGGTAGCATATCTTTGAGCGATAGCTTAAATTGACAAGAGGCTCGAGTACTTTATTGATACAAAATTTCAAGGTTTTATGACGTTCCAGTAAAAAGTTACAAGCATTTGTATGGTGCAAACTTTGATAGGTGAAGGACGTACCGTATAGAAGTTAGGGCCATTTGAAGTTTTTTCAGTGTTTGCTTTGGGACTCAAGGGTAGAGTAGCTTTGAGCGCTAGCTTAAATTGACAAGAGGCTACAGTACTTTATTGTTACAAATTTTCAAAGTTTTATGACGCTCCAGTAAAAAGTTACAAGCGTTTGTGTGTTGTAAACTTTGATAGGTGTAGGACGTACCGCATAGAAGTTAGGGCCATTTGAAGTTTTATCAGTGTTTGAGTTGGGACTCAAGGGTAGCATGGCTTTGAGCGATAACTTAAATTGACAAGTAGCTCGAGTACTTTATTGATACAAAATTTCAAGGTTTTATGACGCTCCAGTAAAAAGTTACAAGCATTTGTATGTTGCTAACGTTGATAGGTGTAGGACGTACCGTATAGAAGTTAGGGCCATTTGAATTTTTATCAGTGTTTGATTTGGGACTCAAGGGTAGCATAGCTTTGAGCGATAGCTTAAATTGACAAGAGGCTCGAGTACCTTATTGTTACAAAATTTCAAGGTTTTATGATGCTCCAGTAAAAAGTTACAAGCATTTATATGTTGCAAACTTTGATAGGTGTAGGACGTACCGTATAGAAGTTAGTGCCATTTGAAGTTTTATCTGTGTTTGATTTGGGACTCAAGGGTAGCATAGCTTGGAGCGATAGCTTAAATTGACAAGAGGCTCGTGTACTTTATTGTTACAAAATTTCAAGGTTTTATGACGCTCCAGTAAAAAGTTACAAGCATTTGTATGTTGCAAACTTTGATAGGTGAAGGACGTACCGTATAGAAGTTAGGGCCATTTGAAGTTTTATCAGTGTTTGATTTGGGACTCAAGGGCAGCATTGCTTTGAGAGATAGCTTAAATTGACAAGAGTCTTGAGTACTTTATTGTTCCAAATTTCAAGGTTTTATGACACTACAGTAAAAAGTTACAAGCATTTGTATGTTGCAAACTTTGGTAGGTGTAGGACGTACCGTATAGAAGTTAGGGCAATTTGAAGTTTTGTCAGTGTTTGATTTGGGACACAAGGGTAGAATAGCTTTGAGCGATAGCTTAAATTGACAAGATGCTCGAGTACTTTATTGTTACAAAATTTCAAGGTTTTATGACGCTCCAGTAAAAAGTTACAAGCATTTGTATGTTGCAAACTTTGATAGGTGTAGGACGTACCGTATAGAAGTTAGGGCCATTTGAAGTTTTATCAGTGTTTGATTTGGGACTCAAGGGCAGCATTGCTTTGAGCGATAGCTTAAAGTGACAAGAGTCTCGAGTACTTTATTGTTACAAAATTTCAAGGTTTTATGACGTTCCAGTAAAAAGTTACAAGCATTTGTATGTTGGAAACTTTGATAGGTGTAGGACGTACCGTATAGAAGCTAGGGCCATTTGAAGATTTATCAGTGTTTGATTTGGGACTCAAGGGCAGCATAGCATTGAGCGATAGCTTAAATTGACAAGAGGCTCGAGTACTTTACTGTTACAAAATTTCAAGGTTTTATGACGCTCCACTAAAAAGTTACAAGCATTTCTATGTTGCAAACTTTGATACGTGTAGGACGTACTGTATAGAAGTTAGGGCCATCTGAAGTTTTATCAGTGTTTGATTTGGGACTCAAGGGTAGCATAGCTTTGAGCGATAGCTTAGATTGAAAAGAGGCTCGAGTACTTTATTGTTACAAAATTTCAAGGTTACAAGCATTTGTCTGTTGCAAACTTTGATAGGTGTAGGACGTACCGTATAGAAGTTAGGGCCATTTGAAGTTTTATCAATATTTGCTTTGGGACTCAAGGGTAGCATATCTTTGAGCGATAGCTTAAATTGACAAGAGGCTCGAGTACTTTATTGATACAAAATTTCAAGGTTTTATGACGCTAAAGTAAAAAGTTACAAGCATTTGTATGGTGCAAACTTTGATAGGTGAAGGACGTACCGTATAGAAGTTAGGGCCATTTGAAGTTTTTTCAGTGTTTGCTTTGGGACTCAAGGGTAGAGTAGCTTTGAGCGCTAGCTTAAATTGACAAGAGGCTACAGTACTTTATTGTTACAAATTTTCAAAGTTTTATGACGCTCCAGTAAAAAGTTACAAGCGTTTGTGTGTTGCAAACTTTGATAGGTGTAGGACGTACCGCATAGAAGTTAGGGCCATTTGAAGTTTTATCAGTGTTTGAGTTGGGACTCAAGGGTAGCATGGCTTTGAGCGATAGCTTAAATTGACAAGTGGCTCGAGTACTTTATTGATACAAAATTTCAAGGTTTTATGACGCTCCAGTAAAAAGTTACAAGCATTTGTATGTTGCTAACGTTGATAGGTGTAGGACGTACCGTATAGAAGTTAGGGCCATTTGAATTTTTATCAGTGTTTGATTTGGGACTCAAGGGTAGCATAGCTTTGAGCGATAGCTTAAATTGACAAGAGGCTCGAGTACCTTATTGTTACAAAATTTCAAGGTTTTATGATGCTCCAGTAAAAAGTTACAAGCATTTATATGTTGCAAACTTTGATAGGTGTAGGACGTACCGTATAGAAGTTAGTGCCATTTGAAGTTTTATCTGTGTTTGATTTGGGACTCAAGGGTAGCATAGCTTGGAGCGATAGCTTAAATTGACAAGAGGCTCGTGTACTTTATTGTTACAAAATTTCAAGGTTTTATGACGCTCCAGTAAAAAGTTACAAGCATTTGTATGTTGAAAACTTTGATAGGTGTAGGGCGTACCGTATAGAAGTTAGGGCCATTTGAAGTTTTGTCAGTGTTTTATATGGGACTCAAGGGTAGCATAGCTTTGAGCGATAGCTTAAATTGACAAGTGGCTCGAGTCTTAATTGTTACAATATTTCAAGGTTTTATGACGCTCCAGTAAAAAGGTACAAGCATTTGTATGTTGCAAACTTTGATAGGTGTAGGATGTACCGTATAGAAGCTAGGGCCATTTGAAGTTTTATCAGTGTTTGATTTAGGACTCAAGGGTAGCATAGCTTTGAGCGATAGCTTAAATTGACAAGAGGCTCGAGTACTTTATTGTTACAAAATTTCAAGGTTTTATGACGCTCCAGTAAAAAGTTTCAAGCATTTGTATGTTGCAAACTTTGATAGGTGTAGGACGTACCGTATAGAAGTTAGGGCCATTTGAAGTTTTATCAATATTTGCTTTGGGACTCAAGGGTAGCATATCTTTGAGCGATAGCTTAAATTGACAAGAGGCTCGAGTACTTTATTGATACAAAATTTCAAGGTTTTATGACGTTCCAGTAAAAAGTTACAAGCATTTGTATGGTGCAAACTTTGATAGGTGAAGGACGTACCGTATAGAAGTTAGGGCCATTTGAAGTTTTTTCAGTGTTTGCTTTGGGACTCAAGGGTAGAGTAGCTTTGAGCGCTAGCTTAAATTGACAAGAGGCTACAGTACTTTATTGTTACAAATTTTCAAAGTTTTATGACGCTCCAGTAAAAAGTTACAAGCGTTTGTGTGTTGTAAACTTTGATAGGTGTAGGACGTACCGCATAGAAGTTAGGGCCATTTGAAGTTTTATCAGTGTTTGAGTTGGGACTCAAGGGTAGCATGGCTTTGAGCGATAACTTAAATTGACAAGTGGCTCGAGTACTTTATTGATACAAAATTTCAAGGTTTTATGACGCTCCAGTAAAAAGTTACAAGCATTTGTATGTTGCTAACGTTGATAGGTGTAGGACGTACCGTATAGAAGTTAGGGCCATTTGAATTTTTATCAGTGTTTGATTTGGGACTCAAGGGTAGCATAGCTTTGAGCGATAGCTTAAATTGACAAGAGGCTCGAGTACCTTATTGTTACAAAATTTCAAGGTTTTATGATGCTCCAGTAAAAAGTTACAAGCATTTATATGTTGCAAACTTTGATAGGTGTAGGACGTACCGTATAGAAGTTAGTGCCATTTGAAGTTTTATCTGTGTTTGATTTGGGACTCAAGGGTAGCATAGCTTGGAGCGATAGCTTAAATTGACAAGAGGCTCGTGTACTTTATTGTTACAAAATTTCAAGGTTTTATGACGCTCCAGTAAAAAGTTACAAGTATTTGTATGTTGCAAACTTTGATAGGTGAAGGACGTACCGTATAGAAGTTAGGGCCATTTGAAGTTTTATCAGTGTTTGATTTGGGACTCAAGGGCAGCATTGCTTTGAGAGATAGCTTAAATTGACAAGAGTCTTGAGTACTTTATTGTTCCAAATTTCAAGGTTTTATGACACTACAGTAAAAAGTTACAAGCATTTGTATGTTGCAAACTTTGGTAGGTGTAGGACGTACCGTATAGAAGTTAGGGCAATTTGAAGTTTTGTCAGTGTTTGATTTGGGACACAAGGGTAGAATAGCTTTGAGCGATAGCTTAAATTGACAAGATGCTCGAGTACTTTATTGTTACAAAATTTCAAGGTTTTATGACGCTCCAGTAAAAAGTTACAAGCATTTGTATGTTGCAAACTTTGATAGGTGTAGGACGTACCGTATAGAAGTTGGGGCCATTTGAAGATTTATCAGTGTTTGATTTGGGACTCAAGGGCAGCATTGCTTTGAGCGATAGCTTAAAGTGACAAGAGTCTCGAGTACTTTATTGTTACAAAATTTCAAGGTTTTATGACGTTCCAGTAAAAAGTTACAAGCATTTGTATGTTGGAAACTTTGATAGGTGTAGGACGTACCGTATAGAAGCTAGGGCCATTTGAAGATTTATCAGTGTTTGATTTGGGACTCAAGGGCAGCATAGCATTGAGCGATAGCTTAAATTGACAAGAGGCTCGAGTACTTTACTGTTACAAAATTTCAAGGTTTTATGACGCTCCACTAAAAAGTTACAAGCATTTCTATGTTGCAAACTTTGATAGGTGTAGGACGTACCGTATAGAAGTTGGGGCCATTTAAAGTTTTGTCAGTGTTTGATTTGGGACTCAAGTGTAGCATAGCTTTGAGCGATAGCTTAAATTGACAAGATGCTCGAGTACTGTATTGTTACAAAATTTCAAGGTTTTATGACGCTCCAGTAAAAAGTTACAAGCATTTGTATTTTGCAAACTTTGATAGGTGTAGGACGTACCGTATATAAGTTGGGGCCATATGAAGTTTTATCAGTGTTTGATTTGGGACTCAAGGGCAGAATAGCTTTGAGCGATAGCTTAAATTGAAAAGAGGCTCGAGTACTGTATTGTTACAAAATTTCAAGGTTTTATGACGTTCCAGTAAAAAGTTACAAGCATTTGTATGTTGCAAACTTTGATAGGTGAAGGACGTACCGTATAGAAGTTAGGGCCATTTGAAGTTTTATCAGTGTTTGATTTGGGACTCAAGGGAAGCATAGCTTTGAGCGATAGGTTAAATAGACACGAGGCTCGAGTACTTTACTGTTACAAAATTTCAAGGTTTTATGACGCTCCACTAAAAAGTTACAAGCATTTCTATGTTGCAAACTTTGATACGTGTAGGACGTACTATATAGAAGTTAGGGCCATTTGAAGTTTTATCAGTGTTTGATTTGGGACTCAAGGGTAGCATAGCTTTGAGCGATAGCTTAAATTGAAAAGAGGCTCGAGTACTTTATTGTTACAAAATTTCAAGGTTTTATGACGCTCCAGTAAAAAGTTACAAGCATTTGTATGTTGAAAACTTTGATAGGTGTAGGGCGTACCGTATAGAAGTTAGGGCCATTTGAAGTTTTGTCAGTGTTTTATATGGGACTCAAGGGTAGCATAGCTTTGAGCGATAGCTTAAATTGACAAGTGGCTCGAGTCTTAATTGTTACAATATTTCAAGGTTTTATGACGCTCCAGTAAAAAGGTACAAGCATTTGTATGTTGCAAACTTTGATAGGTGTAGGATGTACCGTATAGAAGCTAGGGCCATTTGAAGTTTTATCAGTGTTTGATTTAGGACTCAAGGGTAGCATAGCTTTGAGCGATAGCTTAAATTGACAAGAGGCTCGAGTACTTTATTGTTACAAAATTTCAAGGTTTTATGACGCTCCAGTAAAAAGTTTCAAGCATTTGTATGTTGCAAACTTTGATAGGTGTAGGACGTACCGTATAGAAGTTAGGGCCATTTGAAGTTTTATCAATATTTGCTTTGGGACTCAAGGGTAGCATATCTTTGAGCGATAGCTTAAATTGACAAGAGGCTCGAGTACTTTATTGATACAAAATTTCAAGGTTTTATGACGTTCCAGTAAAAAGTTACAAGCATTTGTATGGTGCAAACTTTGATAGGTGAAGGACGTACCGTATAGAAGTTAGGGCCATTTGAAGTTTTTTCAGTGTTTGCTTTGGGACTCAAGGGTAGAGTAGCTTTGAGCGCTAGCTTAAATTGACAAGAGGCTACAGTACTTTATTGTTACAAATTTTCAAAGTTTTATGACGCTCCAGTAAAAAGTTACAAGCGTTTGTGTGTTGTAAACTTTGATAGGTGTAGGACGTACCGCATAGAAGTTAGGGCCATTTGAAGTTTTATCAGTGTTTGAGTTGGGACTCAAGGGTAGCATGGCTTTGAGCGATAACTTAAATTGACAAGTGGCTCGAGTACTTTATTGATACAAAATTTCAAGGTTTTATGACGCTCCAGTAAAAAGTTACAAGCATTTGTATGTTGCTAACGTTGATAGGTGTAGGACGTACCGTATAGAAGTTAGGGCCATTTGAATTTTTATCAGTGTTTGATTTGGGACTCAAGGGTAGCATAGCTTTGAGCGATAGCTTAAATTGACAAGAGGCTCGAGTACCTTATTGTTACAAAATTTCAAGGTTTTATGATGCTCCAGTAAAAAGTTACAAGCATTTATATGTTGCAAACTTTGATAGGTGTAAGACGTACCGTATAGAAGTTAGTGCCATTTGAAGTTTTATCTGTGTTTGATTTGGGACTCAAGGGTAGCATAGCTTGGAGCGATAGCTTAAATTGACAAGAGGCTCGTGTACTTTATTGTTACAAAATTTCAAGGTTTTATGACGCTCCAGTAAAAAGTTACAAGCATTTGTATGTTGCAAACTTTGATAGGTGAAGGACGTACCGTATAGAAGTTAGGGCCATTTGAAGTTTTATCAGTGTTTGATTTGGGACTCAAGGGCAGCATTGCTTTGAGAGATAGCTTAAATTGACAAGAGTCTTGAGTACTTTATTGTTCCAAATTTCAAGGTTTTATGACACTACAGTAAAAAGTTACAAGCATTTGTATGTTGCAAACTTTGGTAGGTGTAGGACGTACCGTATAGAAGTTAGGGCAATTTGAAGTTTTGTCAGTGTTTGATTTGGGACACAAGGGTAGAATAGCTTTGAGCGATAGCTTAAATTGACAAGATGCTCGAGTACTTTATTGTTACAAAATTTCAAGGTTTTATGACGCTCCAGTAAAAAGTTACAAGCATTTGTATGTTGCAAACTTTGATAGGTGTAGGACGTACCGTATAGAAGTTGGGGCCATTTGAAGATTTATCAGTGTTTGATTTGGGACTCAAGGGCAGCATTGCTTTGAGCGATAGCTTAAAGTGACAAGAGTCTCGAGTACTTTATTGTTACAAAATTTCAAGGTTTTATGACGTTCCAGTAAAAAGTTACAAGCATTTGTATGTTGGAAACTTTGATAGGTGTAGGACGTACCGTATAGAAGCTAGGGCCATTTGAAGATTTATCAGTGTTTGATTTGGGACTCAAGGGCAGCATAGCATTGAGCGATAGCTTAAATTGACAAGAGGCTCGAGTACTTTACTGTTACAAAATTTCAAGGTTTTATGACGCTCCACTAAAAAGTTACAAGCATTTCTATGTTGCAAACTTTGATAGGTGTAGGACGTACCGTATAGAAGTTGGGGCCATTTAAAGTTTTGTCAGTGTTTGATTTGGGACTCAAGTGTAGCATAGCTTTGAGCGATAGCTTAAATTGACAAGATGCTCGAGTACTGTATTGTTACAAAATTTCAAGGTTTTATGACGCTCCAGTAAAAAGTTACAAGCATTTGTATGTTGCAAACTTTGATAGGTGTAGGACGTACCGTATATAAGTTGGGGCCATATGAAGTTTTATCAGTGTTTGATTTGGGACTCAAGGGCAGAATAGCTTTGAGCGATAGCTTAAATTGAAAAGAGGCTCGAGTACTGTATTGTTACAAAATTTCAAGGTTTTATGACGTTCCAGTAAAAAGTTACAAGCATTTGTATGTTGCAAACTTTGATAGGTGAAGGACGTACCGTATAGAAGTTAGGGCCATTTGAAGTTTTATCAGTGTTTGATTTGGGACTCAAGGGAAGCATAGCTTTGAGCGATAGGTTAAATAGACACGAGGCTCGAGTACTTTACTGTTACAAAATTTCAAGGTTTTATGACGCTCCACTAAAAAGTTACAAGCATTTCTATGTTGCAAACTTTGATACGTGTAGGACGTACTGTATAGAAGTTAGGGCCATTTGAAGTTTTATCAGTGTTTGATTTGGGACTCAAGGGTAGCATAGCTTTGAGCGATAGCTTAAATTGAAAAGAGGCTCGAGTACTTTATTGTTACAAAATTTCAAGGTTTTATGACGCTCCAGTAAAAAGTTACAAGCATTTGTATGTTGCAAACTTTGATAGGTGTAGGACGTACCGTATAGAAGTTAGGGCCATTTGAAGTTTTATCAGTGTGTGATTTGGGACACAAGGGTAGTATAGGTTTGAGCGATAGCTTAGATTGAAAAGAGGCTCGAGTACTTTATTGTTACAAAATTTCAAGGTTTTATGACGCTCCAGTAAAAAGTTACAAGCATTTGTATGTTGCAAACTTTGATAGGTGTAGGACGTACCGTATAGAAGTTAGGGCCATTTGAAGTTTTATCAGTGTGTGATTTGGGACACAAGGGTAGCATAGGTTTGAGCGATAGCTTAAATTGACAAGTGGCTCGAGTACTTTATTGATACAAAATTTCAAGGTTTTATGACGCTCCAGTAAAAAGTTACAAGCATTTGTATGTTGCTAACGTTGATAGGTGTAGGACGTACCGTATAGAAGTTAGGGCCATTTGAAGTTTTATCAATATTTGCTTTGGGACTCAAGGGTAGCATATCTTTGAGCGATAGCTTAAATTGACAAGAGGCTCGAGTACTTTATTGATACAAAATTTCAAGGTTTTATGACGCTCCAGTAAAAAGTTACAAGCATTTGTATGGTGCAAACTTTGATAGGTGAAGGACGTACCGTATAGAAGTTAGGGCCATTTGAAGTTTTTTCAGTGTTTGCTTTGGGACTCAAGGGTAGAGTAGCTTTGAGCGCTAGCTTAAATTGACAAGAGGCTACAGTACTTTATTGTTACAAATTTTCAAAGTTTTATGACGCTCCAGTAAAAAGTTACAAGCGTTTGTGTGTTGCAAACTTTGATAGGTGTAGGACGTACCGCATAGAAGTTAGGGCCATTTGAAGTTTTATCAGTGTTTGAGTTGGGACTCAAGGGTAGCATGGCTTTGAGCGATAGCTTAAATTGACAAGTGGCTCGAGTACTTTATTGATACAAAATTTCAAGGTTTTATGACGCTCCAGTAAAAAGTTACAAGCATTTGTATGTTGCTAACGTTGATAGGTGTAGGACGTACCGTATAGAAGTTAGGGCCATTTGAATTTTTATCAGTGTTTGATTTGGGACTCAAGGGTAGCATAGCTTTGAGCGATAGCTTAAATTGACAAGAGGCTCGAGTACCTTATTGTTACAAAATTTCAAGGTTTTATGATGCTCCAGTAAAAAGTTACAAGCATTTATATGTTGCAAACTTTGATAGGTGTAGGACGTACCGTATAGAAGTTAGTGCCATTTGAAGTTTTATCTGTGTTTGATTTGGGACTCAAGGGTAGCATAGCTTGGAGCGATAGCTTAAATTGACAAGAGGCTCGTGTACTTTATTGTTACAAAATTTCAAGGTTTTATGACGCTCCAGTAAAAAGTTACAAGCATTTGTATGTTGAAAACTTTGATAGGTGTAGGGCGTACCGTATAGAAGTTAGGGCCATTTGAAGTTTTGTCAGTGTTTTATATGGGACTCAAGGGTAGCATAGCTTTGAGCGATAGCTTAAATTGACAAGTGGCTCGAGTCTTAATTGTTACAATATTTCAAGGTTTTATGACGCTCCAGTAAAAAGGTACAAGCATTTGTATGTTGCAAACTTTGATAGGTGTAGGATGTACCGTATAGAAGCTAGGGCCATTTGAAGTTTTATCAGTGTTTGATTTAGGACTCAAGGGTAGCATAGCTTTGAGCGATAGCTTAAATTGACAAGAGGCTCGAGTACTTTATTGTTACAAAATTTCAAGGTTTTATGACGCTCCAGTAAAAAGTTTCAAGCATTTGTATGTTGCAAACTTTGATAGGTGTAGGACGTACCGTATAGAAGTTAGGGCCATTTGAAGTTTTATCAATATTTGCTTTGGGACTCAAGGGTAGCATATCTTTGAGCGATAGCTTAAATTGACAAGAAGCTCGAGTACTTTATTGATACAAAATTTCAAGGTTTTATGACGTTCCAGTAAAAAGTTACAAGCATTTGTATGGTGCAAACTTTGATAGGTGAAGGACGTACCGTATAGAAGTTAGGGCCATTTGAAGTTTTTTCAGTGTTTGCTTTGGGACTCAAGGGTAGAGTAGCTTTGAGCGCTAGCTTAAATTGACAAGAGGCTACAGTACTTTATTGTTACAAATTTTCAAAGTTTTATGACGCTCCAGTAAAAAGTTACAAGCGTTTGTGTGTTGCAAACTTTGATAGGTGTAGGACGTACCGCATAGAAGTTAGGGCCATTTGAAGTTTTATCAGTGTTTGAGTTGGGACTCAAGGGTAGCATGGCTTTGAGCGATAGCTTAAATTGACAAGTGGCTCGAGTACTTTATTGATACAAAATTTCAAGGTTTTATGACGCTCCAGTAAAAAGTTACAAGCATTTGTATGTTGCTAACGTTGATAGGTGTAGGACGTACCGTATAGAAGTTAGGGCCATTTGAATTTTTATCAGTGTTTGATTTGGGACTCAAGGGTAGCATAGCTTTGAGCGATAGCTTAAATTGACAAGAGGCTCGAGTACCTTATTGTTACAAAATTTCAAGGTTTTATGATGCTCCAGTAAAAAGTTACAAGCATTTATATGTTGCAAACTTTGATAGGTGTAGGACGTACCGTATAGAAGTTAGTGCCATTTGAAGTTTTATCTGTGTTTGATTTGGGACTCAAGGGTAGCATAGCTTGGAGCGATAGCTTAAATTGACAAGAGGCTCGTGTACTTTATTGTTACAAAATTTCAAGGTTTTATGACGCTCCAGTAAAAAGTTACAAGCATTTGTATGTTGAAAACTTTGATAGGTGTAGGGCGTACCGTATAGAAGTTAGGGCCATTTGAAGTTTTGTCAGTGTTTTATATGGGACTCAAGGGTAGCATAGCTTTGAGCGATAGCTTAAATTGACAAGTGGCTCGAGTCTTAATTGTTACAATATTTCAAGGTTTTATGACGCTCCAGTAAAAAGGTACAAGCATTTGTATGTTGCAAACTTTGATAGGTGTAGGACGTACCGTATAGAAGTTGGGGCCATTTGAAGTTTATCAGTGGTTGATTTGGGACTCAAGGGCAGCATAGCTTTGAGCGATAGCTTAAATATACAAGAGGCTCGAGTACTTTATTGTTACAAAATTTCAAGATTTTATGACGCTCCAGTAAAAAGTTACAAGCATTTGTATGTTGCAAACTTTGATAGGTGTAGGACGTACCGCATAAAAGTTAGGGCCATTTGAAGTTTTATCAGTGTTTGATTTGTGACTCAAAGGTAGCATAGGTTTGAGCGATAGCTTAAATTGACAAGAGGCTCGAGTATTTTATTGTTAAAAATTTTCAAGGTTTTATGACGCTCCAGTAAAAAGTTACAAGCATTTGTATGTTGCAAACTTTGATAGGTGTAGGACGTACCGTATAGAAGTTGGGGCCATTTGAAGTTTTATCAGTGTTTGATTTGGGACTCAAGGGCAGCATAGCTTTGAGTGATAGCTTAAATTGACAAGAGGCTCGAGTACTTTATTGTTACAAAATTTCAAATTTTTATGACGCTCCAGTAAAAAGTTACAAGCATTTGTATGTTGGAAACTTTGATAGGTGTAGGACGTACCGTATAGAAGCTAGGGCCATTTAAAGTTTTGTCAGTGTTTGATTTGGGACTCAAGTGTAGCATAGCTTTGAGCCATAGCTTAAATTGACAAGAGGCTCGAGTACTGTATTGTTACAAAATTTCAAGGTTTTATGACGCTCCAGTAAAAAGTTACAAGCATTTGTATTTTGCAAACTTTGATAGGTGTAGGACGTACCGTATATAAGTTGGGGCCATTTGAAGTTTTATCAGTGTTTGATTTGGGACTCAAGGGCAGAATAGCTTTGAGCGATAGCTTAAATTGAAAAGAGGCTCGAGTACTTTATTGTTACAAAATTTCAAGATTTTATGACGCTCCAGTAAAAAGTTACAAGCATTTGTATGTTGGAAACTTTGATAGGTGTAGGACGTACCGTATAGAAGTTAGGGCCATTTGAAGTTTTATCAATATTTGCTTTGGGACTCAAGGGTAGCATATCTTTGAGCGATAGCTTAAATTGACAAGAAGCTCGAGTACTTTATTGATACAAAATTTCAAGGTTTTATGACGTTCCAGTAAAAAGTTACAAGCATTTGTATGGTGCAAACTTTGATAGGTGAAGGACGTACCGTATAGAAGTTAGGGCCATTTGAAGTTTTTTCAGTGTTTGCTTTGGGACTCAAGGGTAGAGTAGCTTTGAGCGCTAGCTTAAATTGACAAGAGGCTACAGTACTTTATTGTTACAAATTTTCAAAGTTTTATGACGCTCCAGTAAAAAGTTACAAGCGTTTGTGTGTTGCAAACTTTGATAGGTGTAGGACGTACCGCATAGAAGTTAGGGCCATTTGAAGTTTTATCAGTGTTTGAGTTGGGACTCAAGGGTAGCATGGCTTTGAGCGATAGCTTAAATTGACAAGTGGCTCGAGTACTTTATTGATACAAAATTTCAAGGTTTTATGACGCTCCAGTAAAAAGTTACAAGCATTTGTATGTTGCTAACGTTGATAGGTGTAGGACGTACCGTATAGAAGTTAGGGCCATTTGAATTTTTATCAGTGTTTGATTTGGGACTCAAGGGTAGCATAGCTTTGAGCGATAGCTTAAATTGACAAGAGGCTCGAGTACCTTATTGTTACAAAATTTCAAGGTTTTATGATGCTCCAGTAAAAAGTTACAAGCATTTATATGTTGCAAACTTTGATAGGTGTAGGACGTACCGTATAGAAGTTAGTGCCATTTGAAGTTTTATCTGTGTTTGATTTGGGACTCAAGGGTAGCATAGCTTTGAGCGATAGCTTAAATTGACAAGAGGCTCGTGTACTTTATTGTTACAAAATTTCAAGGTTTTATGACGCTCCAGTAAAAAGTTACAAGCATTTGTATGTTGAAAACTTTGATAGGTGTAGGGCGTACCGTATAGAAGTTAGGGCCATTTGAAGTTTTGTCAGTGTTTTATATGGGACTCAAGGGTAGCATAGCTTTGAGCGATAGCTTAAATTGACAAGTGGCTCGAGTCTTAATTGTTACAATATTTCAAGGTTTTATGACGCTCCAGTAAAAAGGTACAAGCATTTGTATGTTGCAAACTTTGATAGGTGTAGGACGTACCGTATAGAAGTTGGGGCCATTTGAAGTTTATCAGTGGTTGATTTGGGACTCAAGGGCAGCATAGCTTTGAGCGATAGCTTAAATATACAAGAGGCTCGAGTACTTTATTGTTACAAAATTTCAAGATTTTATGACGCTCCAGTAAAAAGTTACAAGCATTTGTATGTTGCAAACTTTGATAGGTGTAGGACGTACCGCATAAAAGTTAGGGCCATTTGAAGTTTTATCAGTGTTTGATTTGTGACTCAAAGGTAGCATAGGTTTGAGCGATAGCTTAAATTGACAAGAGGCTCGAGTATTTTATTGTTAAAAATTTTCAAGGTTTTATGACGCTCCAGTAAAAAGTTACAAGCATTTGTATGTTGCAAACTTTGATAGGTGTAGGACGTACCGTATAGAAGTTGGGGCCATTTGAAGTTTTATCAGTGTTTGATTTGGGACTCAAGGGCAGCATAGCTTTGAGTGATAGCTTAAATTGACAAGAGGCTCGAGTACTTTATTGTTACAAAATTTCAAATTTTTATGACGCTCCAGTAAAAAGTTACAAGCATTTGTATGTTGGAAACTTTGATAGGTGTAGGACGTACCGTATAGAAGCTAGGGCCATTTAAAGTTTTGTCAGTGTTTGATTTGGGACTCAAGTGTAGCATAGCTTTGAGCCATAGCTTAAATTGACAAGAGGCTCGAGTACTGTATTGTTACAAAATTTCAAGGTTTTATGACGCTCCAGTAAAAAGTTACAAGCATTTGTATTTTGCAAACTTTGATAGGTGTAGGACGTACCGTATATAAGTTGGGGCCATTTGAAGTTTTATCAGTGTTTGATTTGGGACTCAAGGGCAGAATAGCTTTGAGCGATAGCTTAAATTGAAAAGAGGCTCGAGTACTTTATTGTTACAAAATTTCAAGATTTTATGACGCTCCAGTAAAAAGTTACAAGCATTTGTATGTTGGAAACTTTGATAGGTGTAGGACGTACCGTATAGAAGCTAGGGCCATTTGAAGATTTATCAGTGTTTGATTTGGGACTCAAGGGTAGTATAGCTTTGAGCGATTGCTTAAATTGACAAGAGGCTCGAGTACTTTATTGTTACAAAATTTCAAGGTTTTATGACACTACAGTAAAAAGTTACAAGCATTTGTACGTTGCAAACTTTGGTAGGTGTAGGACGTACCGTATAGAAATTAGGGCAATTTGAAGTTTTGTCAGTGTTTGATTTGGGACTCAAGGGTAGAATAGCTTTGAGCGATAGCTTAAATTGACAAGATGCTCGAGTACTTTATTGTTACAAAATTTCAAGGTTTTATGACGCTCCAGTAAAAAGTTACAAGCATTTGTATGTTGCAAACTTTGATAGGTGTAGGACGTACCGTATAGAAGTTTGAAGATTTATCAGTGTTTGATTTGGGACTCAAGGACAGCATTGCTTTGAGCGATAGCTTAAATTGACAAGAGTCTCGAGTACTTTATTGTTACAAAATTTCAAGGTTTTATGACGCTCCAGTAAAAAGTTACAAGCATTTGTATGTTGGAAACTTTGATAGGTGTAGGACGTACCGTATAGAAGTTAGGGCCATTTGAAGTTTTATCAGTGTTTCGTTTGGGACTCAAGGGTAGCATAGCTTTGAGCGATAGCTTAAATTGACAAGAGGCTCGAGTACTTTATTGTTACAAAATTTCAAGGTTTTATGACAATCCAGTAAAAATTTACAATCATTTGTATGTTGCAAACTTTGATAGGTGTAGGACGTACCGACGTATAGGTGATAGGTGTAGGACGTACGGACGTAGGACGTTGGGGCCATGTGAAGTTTTATCAGTGTTTGATTTGGGACTCAAGGGCAGCATAGCTTTTAGCGATAGCTTAAATTGACAAGAGGCTCGAGTACTTTATTGATACAAAAGTTCAAGGGTTTATGACGCTCCAGTAAAAAGTTACAAGCATTTGAATGTTGGAAACTTTGATAGGTGTAGGACGTACCATATAGAAGTTGGGGTCATTTGAAGTTTTCTCAGTGTGTGATTAGGGACTCAAGGGTGGCATAGCTTTGAGCGATAGCTTAATTCGACAAGAGGCTCGAGTACTCAAGGGTGGCATAGCTTTGAGCGATAGCTTAAATTGACAAGAGGCTCGAGTACTTTACTGTTACAAAATTTCAAGGTTTTATGACGCTCCAGTAAAAAGTTACAAGCATTTGTATGTTGAAAACTTTGATAGGTGTAGGGCGTACCGTATAGAAGTTAGGGCCATTTGAAGTTTTGTCAGTGTTTTATATGGGACTCAAGGGTAGCATAGCTTTGAGCGATAGCTTAAATTGACAAGTGGCTCGAGTCTTAATTGTTACAATATTTCAAGGTTTTATGACGCTCCAGTAAAAAGGTACAAGCATTTGTATGTTGCAAACTTTGATAGGTGTAGGACGTACCGTATAGAAGTTGGGGCCATTTGAAGTTTATCAGTGGTTGATTTGGGACTCAAGGGCAGCATAGCTTTGAGCGATAGCTTAAATATACAAGAGGCTCGAGTACTTTATTGTTACAAAATTTCAAGATTTTATGACGCTCCAGTAAAAAGTTACAAGCATTTGTATGTTGCAAACTTTGATAGGTGTAGGACGTACCGCATAAAAGTTAGGGCCATTTGAAGTTTTATCAGTGTTTGATTTGTGACTCAAAGGTAGCATAGGTTTGAGCGATAGCTTAAATTGACAAGAGGCTCGAGTATTTTATTGTTAAAAATTTTCAAGGTTTTATGACGCTCCAGTAAAAAGTTACAAGCATTTGTATGTTGCAAACTTTGATAGGTGTAGGACGTACCGTATAGAAGTTGGGGCCATTTGAAGTTTTATCAGTGTTTGATTTGGGACTCAAGGGCAGCATAGCTTTGAGTGATAGCTTAAATTGACAAGAGGCTCGAGTACTTTATTGTTACAAAATTCCAAATTTTTATGACGCTCCAGTAAAAAGTTACAAGCATTTGTATGTTGGAAACTTTGATAGGTGTAGGACGTACCGTATAGAAGCTAGGGCCATTTAAAGTTTTGTCAGTGTTTGATTTGGGACTCAAGTGTAGCATAGCTTTGAGCCATAGCTTAAATTGACAAGAGGCTCGAGTACTGTATTGTTACAAAATTTCAAGGTTTTATGACGCTCCAGTAAAAAGTTACAAGCATTTGTATTTTGCAAACTTTGATAGGTGTAGGACGTACCGTATATAAGTTGGGGCCATTTGAAGTTTTATCAGTGTTTGATTTGGGACTCAAGGGCAGAATAGCTTTGAGCGATAGCTTAAATTGAAAAGAGGCTCGAGTACTTTATTGTTACAAAATTTCAAGATTTTATGACGCTCCAGTAAAAAGTTACAAGCATTTGTATGTTGGAAACTTTGATAGGTGTAGGACGTACCGTATAGAAGCTAGGGCCATTTGAAGATTTATCAGTGTTTGATTTGGGACTCAAGGGTAGTATAGCTTTGAGCGATTGCTTAAATTGACAAGAGGCTCGAGTACTTTATTGTTACAAAATTTCAAGGTTTTATGACACTACAGTAAAAAGTTACAAGCATTTGTATGTTGCAAACTTTGGTAGGTGTAGGACGTACCGTATAGAAATTAGGGCAATTTGAAGTTTTGTCAGTGTTTGCTTTGGGACTCAAGGGTAGAATAGCTTTGAGCGATAGCTTAAATTGACAAGATGCTCGAGTACTTTATTGTTACAAAATTTCAAGGTTTTATGACGCTCCAGTAAAAAGTTACAAGCATTTGTATGTTGCAAACTTTGATAGGTGTAGGACGTACCGTATAGAAGTTTGAAGATTTATCAGTGTTTGATTTGGGACTCAAGGACAGCATTGCTTTGAGCGATAGCTTAAATTGACAAGAGTCTCGAGTACTTTATTGTTACAAAATTTCAAGGTTTTATGACGCTCCAGTAAAAAGTTACAAGCATTTGTATGTTGGAAACTTTGATAGGTGTAGGACGTACCGTATAGAAGTTAGGGCCATTTGAAGTTTTATCAGTGTTTCGTTTGGGACTCAAGAGTAGCATAGCTTTGAGCGATAGCTTAAATTGACAAGAGGCTCGAGTACTTTATTGTTACAAAATTTCAAGGTTTTATGACAATCCAGTAAAAATTTACAATCATTTGTATGTTGCAAACTTTGATAGGTGTAGGACGTACCGACGTATAGGTGATAGGTGTAGGACGTACGGACGTAGGACGTTGGGGCCATGTGAAGTTTTATCAGTGTTTGATTTGGGACTCAAGGGCAGCATAGCTTTTAGCGATAGCTTAAATTGACAAGAGGCTCGAGTACTTTATTGATACAAAAGTTCAAGGGTTTATGACGCTCCAGTAAAAAGTTACAAGCATTTGAATGTTGGAAACTTTGATAGGTGTAGGACGTACCATATAGAAGTTGGGGTCATTTGAAGTTTTCTCAGTGTGTGATTAGGGACTCAAGGGTGGCATAGCTTTGAGCGATAGCTTAATTCGACAAGAGGCTCGAGTACTCAAGGGTGGCATAGCTTTGAGCGATAGCTTAAATTGACAAGAGGCTCGAGTACTTTACTGTTACAAAATTTCAAGGTTTTATGACGCTCCAGTAAAAAGTTACAAGCATTTGTATGTTGCAAACTTTGGTAGGTTTAGGACGAACCGAATAGATGCTTGGGCAATTTGAAGTTTTATCAGTGTTTGATTTGGGACTCAAGGGTAGCATAGCTTTGAGCGATAGCTTCAATTGACAAGAGGCTCGAGTACTTTACTGTTACAAAATTTCAAGGTTTTATGACACTCCAGTAAAAAGATACAAGAATTTGTATGTTGCAAACTTTGATAGGTGTAGGACGTACCGTATAGGAGTTGCGGGCATTTAAAGTTTTATCAGTGTTTGATTTGGGACTCAAGGGCAGCATTGCTTTGAGCGATAGCTTAATTCGACAAGAGGCTCGAGTACTTTATTGTTACAAAATTTCAAGATTTTATGACGCTCCAGTAAAAAGTTACAAGCATTTGTATGTTGCAAACTTTGATAGGTGTAGGACGTACCGTATAGAAGTTAGGGCCATTTAAAGTTTTATCAGTGTTTGATTTGTGACTCAAGAGTAGCATAGGTTTGAGCGATAGCTTAAATTGACAAGAGGCTCGAGTACTTTATTGTTACAAAATTTCAAGGTTTTATGACGCTCCAGTAAAAAGTTACAAGCATTTGTATGTTGCAAACTTTGATAGGTGTAGGACGTACCGTATAGAAGTTGGGGCCATTTGAAGTTTTATCAGTGTTTGACTTGGGACTCAAGGGCAGCATAGCTTTGAGCGATAGCTTAAATTGACAAGAGGCTCGAGTACTTTATTGTTACAAAATTTCAAGGTTTTATGACGCTCCAGTAAAAAGTGACAAGCATTTGTATGTTGGAAACTTTGATAGGTGTAGGACGTACCGTATAGAAGCTAGGGCCATTTAAAGTTTTTTCAGTGTTTGATTTGGGACTCAAGTGTAGCATAGCTTTGAGCGATAACTTAAATTGACAAGAGGCTCGAGTACTTTATTGTTACAAAAGTTCAAGGGTTTATGACGCTCCAGTAAAAAGTTACAAGCATTTGAATGTTGGAAACTTTGATAGGTGTAGGACGTACCATATAGAAGTTGGGGTCATTTGAAGTTTTCTCAGTGTGTGATTAGGGACTCAAGGGTGGCATAGCTTTGAGCGATAGCTTAATTCGACAAGAGGCTCGAGTACTCAAGGGTGGCATAGCTTTGAGCGATAGCTTAAATTGACAAGAGGCTCGAGTACTTTACTGTTACAAAATTTCAAGGTTTTATGACGCTCCAGTAAAAAGTTACAAGCATTTGTATGTTGGAAACTTTGATAGGTGTAGGACGTACCGTATAGAAGCTAGGGCCATTTAAAGTTTTTTCAGTGTTTGATTTGGGACTCAAGTGTAGCATAGCTTTGAGCGATAACTTAAATTGACAAGAGGCTCGAGTACTTTATTGATACAAAAGTTCAAGGGTTTATGACGCTCCAGTAAAAAGTTACAAGCATTTGAATGTTGGAAACTTTGATAGGTGTAGGACGTACCGTATAGAAGCTAGGGCCATTTAAAGTTTTGTCAGTGTTTGATTTGGGACTCAAGTGTAGCATAGCTTTGAGCCATAGCTTAAATTGACAAGAGGCTCGAGTACTGTATTGTTACAAAATTTCAAGGTTTTATGACGCTCCAGTAAAAAGTTACAAGCATTTGTATTTTGCAAACTTTGATAGGTGTAGGACGTACCGTATATAAGTTGGGGCCATTTGAAGTTTTATCAGTGTTTGATTTGGGACTCAAGGGCAGAATAGCTTTGAGCGATAGCTTAAATT
The DNA here is from genome assembly GCA_920105625.2 of Clusia tigrina. NCBI lineage: Eukaryota > Metazoa > Arthropoda > Insecta > Diptera > Clusiidae > Clusia > Clusia tigrina. The sequence goes on along the minus strand of OV050033.1, from coordinate 103,873,246 downwards.
GAAAAGAGGCTCGAGTACTTTATTGTTACAAAATTTCAAGGTTTTATGACACTACAGTAAAAAGTTACAAGCATTTGTATGTTGCAAACTTTGGTAGGTGTAGGACGTACCGTATAGAAATTAGGGCAATTTGAAGTTTTGTCAGTGTTTGCTTTGGGACTCAAGGGTAGAATAGCTTTGAGCGATAGCTTAAATTGACAAGATGCTCGAGTACTTTATTGTTACAAAATTTCAAGGTTTTATGACGCTCCAGTAAAAAGTTACAAGCATTTGTATGTTGCAAACTTTGATAGGTGTAGGACGTACCGTATAGAAGTTTGAAGATTTATCAGTGTTTGATTTGGGACTCAAGGACAGCATTGCTTTGAGCGATAGCTTAAATTGACAAGAGTCTCGAGTACTTTATTGTTACAAAATTTCAAGGTTTTATGACGCTCCAGTAAAAAGTTACAAGCATTTGTATGTTGGAAACTTTGATAGGTGTAGGACGTACCGTATAGAAGTTAGGGCCATTTGAAGTTTTATCAGTGTTTCGTTTGGGACTCAAGAGTAGCATAGCTTTGAGCGATAGCTTAAATTGACAAGAGGCTCGAGTACTTTATTGTTACAAAATTTCAAGGTTTTATGACAATCCAGTAAAAAGTTACAATCATTTGTATGTTGCAAACTTTGATAGGTGTAGGACGTACCGACGTATAGGTGATAGGTGTAGGACGTACGGACGTAGGACGTTGGGGCCATGTGAAGTTTTATCAGTGTTTGATTTGGGACTCAAGGGCAGCATAGCTTTTAGCGATAGCTTAAATTGACAAGAGGCTCGAGTACTTTATTGATACAAAAGTTCAAGGGTTTATGACGCTCCAGTAAAAAGTTACAAGCATTTGAATGTTGGAAACTTTGATAGGTGTAGGACGTACCATATAGAAGTTGGGGTCATTTGAAGTTTTCTCAGTGTGTGATTAGGGACTCAAGGGTGGCATAGCTTTGAGCGATAGCTTAATTCGACAAGAGGCTCGAGTACTCAAGGGTGGCATAGCTTTGAGCGATAGCTTAAATTGACAAGAGGCTCGAGTACTTTACTGTTACAAAATTTCAAGGTTTTATGACGCTCCAGTAAAAAGTTACAAGCATTTGTATGTTGCAAACTTTGGTAGGTTTAGGACGAACCGAATAGATGCTTGGGCAATTTGAAGTTTTATCAGTGTTTGATTTGGGACTCAAGGGTAGCATAGCTTTGAGCGATAGCTTCAATTGACAAGAGGCTCGAGTACTTTACTGTTACAAAATTTCAAGGTTTTATGACACTCCAGTAAAAAGATACAAGAATTTGTATGTTGCAAACTTTGATAGGTGTAGGACGTACCGTATAGGAGTTGCGGGCATTTAAAGTTTTATCAGTGTTTGATTTGGGACTCAAGGGCAGCATTGCTTTGAGCGATAGCTTAAATTGACAAGAGGCTCGAGTACTTTATTGTTACAAAATTTCAAGATTTTATGACGCTCCAGTAAAAAGTTACAAGCATTTGTATGTTGCAAACTTTGATAGGTGTAGGACGTACCGTATAGAAGTTAGGGCCATTTAAAGTTTTATCAGTGTTTGATTTGTGACTCAAGAGTAGCATAGGTTTGAGCGATAGCTTAAATTGACAAGAGGCTCGAGTACTTTATTGTTACAAAATTTCAAGGTTTTATGACGCTCCAGTAAAAAGTTACAAGCATTTGTATGTTGCAAACTTTGATAGGTGTAGGACGTACCGTATAGAAGTTGGGGCCATTTGAAGTTTTATCAGTGTTTGACTTGGGACTCAAGGGCAGCATAGCTTTGAGCGATAGCTTAAATTGACAAGAGGCTCGAGTACTTTATTGTTACAAAATTTCAAGGTTTTATGACGCTCCAGTAAAAAGTGACAAGCATTTGTATGTTGGAAACTTTGATAGGTGTAGGACGTACCGTATAGAAGCTAGGGCCATTTAAAGTTTTTTCAGTGTTTGATTTGGGACTCAAGTGTAGCATAGCTTTGAGCGATAACTTAAATTGACAAGAGGCTCGAGTACTTTATTGTTACAAAATTTCAAGGTTTTATGACGCTCCAGTAAAAAGTTACAAGCATTTGTATTTTGCAAACATTGATAGGTGTAGGACGTACCGTATATAAGTTGGGGCCATTTGAAGTTTTATCAGTGTTTGATTTGGGACTCAAGGGCAGAATAGCTTTGAGCGATAGCTTAAATTGAAAAGAGGCTCGAGTACTTTATTGTTACAAAATTTCAAGGTTTTATGACGCTCCAGTAAAAGTTACAAGCATTTGTATGTTGGAAACTTTGATAGGTGTAGGACGTACCGTACTGAAGCTAGGGCCATTTGAAGATTTATCAGTGTTTGATTTGGGACTCAAGGGTAGCATAGCTTTGACCGATAGCTTAAATTGACAAGAGGCTGGAGTACTTTATTGTTACAAAATTTCAAGGTTTTATGACACTCCAGTAAAAAGTTACAAGCATTTGTATGTTGCAAACTTTGGTAGGTGTAGGACGTACCGTATAGAAGTTAGGGCAATTTGAAGTTTTGTCAGTGTTTGATTTGGGACTCAAGGGTAGAATAGCTTTGAGCGATAGCTTAAATTGACAAGATGCTCGAGTACTTTATTGATACAAAATGTCAAGGTTTTATGACGCTCCAGTAAAAGTTACAAACATTTGTATGTTGATACTTTGATAGGTGTAGGACGTACCGTATAGAAACTAGGGCCATTTGAAGTTTTATCAATGTTTGATTTGGGACTCAAGGGTGGCATAGCTTTGAGCGATAGCTTAAATTGACAAGAGGCTCGAGTACTTTATTGTTACAAAATATCAAGGTTTTATGACGCTACAGTAAAAAATTACAAGCATTTGTATGTTGCAAACTTTGATAGGTGTAGGACGTACCATATAGAAGTTAGGGCCATTTGAAGATTTATCAGTGTTTGATTTGGGACTCAAGGGTAGCATAGCTTTGAGCGATAGCTCAAATTGACAAGAGGCTCGAGTACTTAATTGTTACAAAATTTCAGGGTTTTATGACGCTCCAGTAAAAAGTTACAAGCATTTGTATGTTGCAAACTTTGATAGGTGTAGGACGTACCGTATAGAAGTTAGGGCCATTTAAAGTTTTATCAATGTTTGATTTGTGACTCAAGGGTAGCATAGGTTTGAGCGATAGCTTAAATTGACAAGAGGCTCGAGTACTTTATTGTTGCAAAATTTCAAGGTTTTATGACGCTCCAGTAAAAAGTTACAAGCATTTGTACGTTGCAAACTTTGATAGGTGTAGGACGTACCGTATAGAAGTTGGGGCCACTTGAAGTTTTATCAGTGTTTGACTTGGGACTCAAGGGCAGCATAGCTTTGAGCGATAGCTTAAATTGACAAGAGGCTCGAGTACTTTATTGTTACAAAATTTCAAGGTTTTATGACGCTCCAGTAAAAAGTTACAAGCATTTGTATGTTGGAAACTTTGATAGGTGTAGGACGTACCGTATAGAAGCTAGGGCCATTTAAAGTTTTTTCAGTGTTTGATTTGGGACTCAAGTGTAGCATAGCTTTGAGCGATAGCTTAAATTGACAAGAGGCTCGAGTACTTTATTGTTACAAAATTTCAAGGTTTTATGACGCTCCAGTAAAAAGTTACAAGCATTTGTATTTTGCAAACTTTGATAGGTGTAGGACGTACCGTATATAAGTTGGGGCCATTTGAAGTTTTATCAGTGTTTGATTTGGGACTCAAGGGCAGAATAGCTTTGAGCGATAGCTTAAATTGAAAAGAGGCTCGAGTACTTTATTGTTACAAAATTTCAAGGTTTTATGACGCTCCAGTAAAAAGTTACAAGCATTTGTATGTTGGAAACTTTGATAGGTGTAGGACGTACCGTATAGAAGATAGGGCCATTTGAAGATTTATCAGTGTTTGATTTGGGACTCAAGGGTAGCATAGCTTTGAGCGATAGCTTAAATTGACAAGAGGCTCGAGTACTTTATTGTTACAAAATTTCAAGGTTTTATGACACTCCAATAAAAAGTTACAAGCATTTGTATGTTGCAAACTTTGGTAGGTGTAGGACGTACCGTATAGAAGTTAGGGCAATTTGAAGTTTTGTCAGTGTTTGATTTGGGACTCAAGGGTAGAATAGCTTTGAGCAATAGCTTAAATTGACAAGATGCTCGAGTACTTTATTGTTACAAAATTTCAAGGTTTTATGACGCTCCAGTAAAAAGTTACAAGCATTTGTATGTTGCAAACTTTGATAGGTGTAGGACGTACCGTATAGAAGTTGGGGCCATTTGAAGATTTATCAGTGTTTGATTTGGGACTCAAGGGTAGCATATCTTTGAGCGATAGCTTAAATTGACAAGAGGCTCGAGTACTTTATTGTTTCAAAATTTCAAGGTTTTATGACGCTACAGTAAAAAGTTAGAAGCATTTGTATCTTGCAAACTTTGATAGGTGTAGGACGTACCGTATAGAAGTTAGGGCCATTTGAAGTTTTGTCAGTGTTTGATTTGGGACTCAAGGGTAGCATAGCTTTGAGCGATAGCTTAAATTGACAAGATGCTCCAGTACTTTATTGTTACAAAATTTCAAGGATTTTTGACGCTCTACTAAAAAGTTACAAGCATTTGTATGTTGCAAACTTTGATAGGTGTAGGACGTACCGTATAGAAGTTGGGGCCATTTGAAGATTTATCAGTGTTTGATTTGGGACTCAAGCATAGCATAGCTTTGAGCGATAGCTCAAATTGACAAGAGGCTACAGTACTTTATTGTTACAAAATTTCAAGGTTTTATGACGCTCCAGTAAAAAGTTACAAGCGTTTGTGTGTTGCAAACTTTGATAGGTGTAGGACGTACCGCATAGAAGTTATGGCCATTTGAAGTTTTATCAGTGTTTGATTTGGGACTCATGGGTAGCATGGCTTTGAGCGATAGCTTAAATTGACAAGAGGCTCGAGTACTTTATTGATACAAAATTTCAAGGTTTTATGACGCTACAGTAAAAAGTTAGAAGCATTTGTATCTTGCAAACTTTGATAGGTGTAGGACGTACCGTATAGAAGTTAGGGCCATTTGAAGTTTTGTCAGTGTTTGATTTGGGACTCAAGGGTAGCATAGCTTTGAGCGATAGCTTAAATTGACAAGATGCTCCAGTACTTTATTGTTACAAAATTTCAAGGATTTTTGACGCTCTACTAAAAAGTTACAAGCATTTGTATGTTGCAAACTTTGATAGGTGTAGGACGTACCGTATAGAAGTTGGGGCCATTTGAAGATTTATCAGTGTTTGATTTGGGACTCAAGCATAGCATAGCTTTGAGCGATAGCTCAAATTGACAAGAGGCTACAGTACTTTATTGTTACAAAGTTTCAAGGTTTTATGACACTCCAGTAAAAATTTACAAGCATTTGTATGTTGCAAACTTTGATAGGTGTAGGACGTACCGTATAGAAACTAGGGCCATTTGAAGTTTTATCAATGTTTGATTTGGGACTCAAGGGTGGCATAGCTTTAAGCGATAGCTTAAATTGACAAGAGGCTCGAGTACTTTATTGTTTCAAAATTTCAAGGTTTTATGACGCTACAGTAAAAAGTTAGAAGCATTTGTATCTTGCAAACTTTGATAGGTGTAGGACGTACCGTATAGAAGTTAGGGCCATTTGAAGTTTTGTCAGTGTTTGATTTGGGACTCAAGGGTAGCATAGCTTTGAGCGATAGCTTAAATTGACAAGATGCTCCAGTACTTTATTGTTACAAAATTTCAAGGATTTTTGACGCTCTACTAAAAAGTTACAAGCATTTGTATGTTGCAAACTTTGATAGGTGTAGGACGTACCGTATAGAAGTTGGGGCCATTTGAAGATTTATCAGTGTTTGATTTGGGACTCAAGCATAGCATAGCTTTGAGCGATAGCTCAAATTGACAAGAGGCTACAGTACTTTATTGTTACAAAATTTCAAGGTTTTATGACGCTCCAGTAAAAAGTTACAAGCGTTTGTGTGTTGCAAACTTTGATAGGTGTAGGACGTACCGCATAGAAGTTATGGCCATTTGAAGTTTTATCAGTGTTTGATTTGGGACTCATGGGTAGCATGGCTTTGAGCGATAGCTTAAATTGACAAGAGGCTCGAGTACTTTATTGATACAAAATTTCAAGATTTTATGACGCTCCAGTATAAAGTTACAAGCATTTGTATGTTGCTAACTTTGATAGGTGTAGGACGTACCGTATAGAAGTTAGGGCCATTTGATTTTTTATCAGTGTTTGATTTGGGACTCAAGGGTAGCATAGCTTTGAGCGATAGCTTAAATTGACAAGAGGCTCGAGTACTTTATTGTTACAAAATTTCAAGGATTTACGACGCTCCAGTAAAAAGTTACAAGCATTTATATGTTGCAAACTTTGATAGGTGTAGGACGTACCGTATAGAAGTTAGTGCCATTTAAAGTTTTATCTGTGTTTGACTTGGGACTCAAGGGTAGCAAAGCTTGGAGCGATAGCTTAAATTGACAAGAGGCTCGAGTACTTTATTGTTACAAAATTTCAAGGTTTTATGACGCTCCAGTAAAAAGTTACAAGCGTTTATGTGTTGCAAACTTTGATAAGTGTACGACGTAACGTATAGAAGTTGGGGAAATTTGAAGTTTTATCAGTGTTTGATTTGGGACTCAAGGGCAGCATAGCTTTGAGCGATAGCTTAAATTGACAAGAGGCTCGAGTACTTTATTGTTACAAAATTTCAAGATTTTATGACGCTCCAGTAAAAAGTTAGTATGTTGCAAACTTTGGAAGGTGTAGGACGTACCGTATAGAAGTTAGGGCCATTAGAAGTTTCATCAGTGTTTGAATTGGGACTCAAGGGTAGCATAGCATTGAGCGATAGCTTAAATTGACAAGAGGCTCGAGTACTTTATTGTTACACAATTTCATGGTTTTATGACGGTCCAGTAAAAAGTTACAAGCATTTGTATGTTGCAAACTTTGGTATGTGTAGGATATAATTTATAGAAGCTAGGGCCTTTTGAAGTTTTATCAGTGTTTGATTTGGGACTCAAGGGTAGCATAGCTTTGAGCGATAGCTTAAATTGGCAAGAGGCTCGAGTACTTTATTGTTACAAAATTTCAAGGTTTTATGACGCTCCAGTAAAAAGTTACAAGCATTTGTATGTTGCACACCTTGATAGGTGTAGGAGGTACCATATAGAAGTTAGGGCCATTTGAAGATTTATCAGTGTTTGATTTGGGACTCAAGGGTAGCATAGCTTTGAGCGATAGCTCAAATTGACAAGAGGCTCGAGTACTTTATTGTTACAAAATATCAAGGTTTTATGACGCTACAGTAAAAAATTACAAGCATTTGTATGTTGCAAACTTTGATAGGTGTAGGACGTACCATATAGAAGTTAGGGCCATTTGAAGATTTATCAGTGTTTGATTTGGGACTCAAGGGTAGCATAGCTTTGAGCGATAGCTCAAATTGACAAGAGGCTCGAGTACTTTATTGTTACAAAATTTCAGGGTTTTATGACGCTCCAGTAAAAAGTTAGAAGCATTTGTATCTTGCAAACTTTGATAGGTGTAGGACGTACCATATAGAAGTTGGGGCCATTTGAAGTTTTCTCAGTGTGTGATTAGGGACTCAAGGGTGGCATAGCTTTGAGCGATAGCTTAATTCGACAAGAGGCTCGAGTACTCAAGGGTGGCATAGCTTTGAGCGATAGCTTAAATTGACAAGAGGCTCGAGTACTTTATTGTTACAAAATTTCAAGGTTTTATGACGCTCCAGTAAAAAGTTACAAGCATTTGTATGTTGCAAACTTTGGTAGGTTTAGGACGAACCGAATAGATGCTTGGGCCATTTGAAGTTTTATCAGTGTTTGATTTGGGACTCAAGGGTAGCATAGCTTTGTGCGATAGCTTCAATTGACAAGAGGCTCGAGTACTTTACTGTTACAAAATTTCAAGGTTTTATGACGCTCCAGTAAAAAGATACAAGCATTTGTATGTTGCAAACTTTGATAGGTGTAGGACGTACCGTATAGGAGTTGCGGGCATTTAAAGTTTTATCAGTGTTTGATTTGGGACTCAAGGGCAGCATTGCTTTGAGCGATAGCTTAAATTGACAAGAGGCTCGAGTACTTTATTGTTACAAAATTTCAAGATTTTATGACGCTCCAGTAAAAAGTTACAAGCATTTGTATGTTGCAAACTTTGATAGGTGTAGGACGTACCGTATAGAAGTTAGGGCCATTTAAAGTTTTATCAGTGTTTGATTTGTGACTCAAGGGTAGCATAGGTTTGAGCGATAGCTTAAATTGACAAGAGGCTCGAGTACTTTATTGTTACAAAATTTCAAGGTTTTATGACGCTCCAGTAAAAAGTTACAAGCATTTGTATGTTGCAAACTTTGATAGGTGTAGGACGTACCGTATAGAAGTTGGGTCCATTTGAAGTTTTATCAGTGTTTGACTTGGGACTCAAGGGCAGCATAGCTTTGAGCGATAGCTTAAATTGACAAGAGGCTCGAGTACTTTATTGTTACAAAATTTCAAGGTTTTATGACGCTCCAGTAAAAAGTGACAAGCATTTGTATGTTGGAAACTTTGATAGGTGTAGGACGTACCGTATAGAAGCTAGGGCCATTTAAAGTTTTTTCAGTGTTTGATTTGGGACTCAAGTGTAGCATAGCTTTGAGCGATAACTTAAATTGACAAGAGGCTCGAGTACTTTATTGTTACAAAATTTCAAGGTTTTATGACGCTCCAGTAAAAAGTTACAAGCATTTGTATTTTGCAAACTTTGATAGGTGTAGGACGTACCGTATATAAGTTGGGGCCATTTGAAGTTTTATCAGTGTTTGATTTGGGACTCGAGGGCAGAATAGCTTTGAGCGATAGCTTAAATTGAAAAGAGGCTCGAGTACTTTATTGTTACAAAATTTCAAGGTTTTATGACGCTCCAGTAAAAAGTTACAAGCATTTGTATGTTGGAAACTTTGATAGGTGTAGGACGTACCGTATAGAAGCTAGGGCCATTTGAAGATTTATCAGTGTTTGATTTGGGACTCAAGGGTAGCACAGCTTTGACCGATAGCTTAAATTGACAAGATGCTCGAGTACTTTATTGTTACAAAATTTCAAGGTTTTATGACACTCCAGTAAAAAGTTACAAGCATTTGTATGTTGCAAACTTTGGTAGGTGTAGGACGTACCGTATAGAAGTTAGGGCAATTTGAAGTTTTGTCAGTGTTTGATTTGGGACTCAAGGGTAGAATAGCTTTGAGCGATAGCTTAAATTGACAAGATGCTCGAGTACTTTATTGATACAAAATGTCAAGGTTTTATGACGCTCCAGTAAAAGTTACAAGCATTTGTATGTTGCACACCTTGATAGGTGTAGGAGGTACCATATAGAAGTTAGGGCCATTTGAAGATTTATCAGTGTTTGATTTGGGACTCAAGGGTAGCATAGCTTTGAGCGATAGCTCAAATTGACAAGAGGCTCGAGTACTTTATTGTTACAAAATATCAAGGTTTTATGACGCTACAGTAAAAAATTACAAGCATTTGTATGTTGCAAACTTTGATAGGTGTAGGACGTACCATATAGAAGTTAGGGCCATTTGAAGATTTATCAGTGTTTGATTTGGGACTCAAGGGTAGCATAGCTTTGAGCGATAGCTCAAATTGACAAGAGGCTCGAGTACTTTATTGTTACAAAATTTCAGGGTTTTATGACGCTCCAGTAAAAAGTTAGAAGCATTTGTATCTTGCAAACTTTGATAGGTGTAGGACGTACCATATAGAAGTTGGGGCCATTTGAAGTTTTCTCAGTGTGTGATTAGGGACTCAAGGGTGGCATAGCTTTGAGCGATAGCTTAATTCGACAAGAGGCTCGAGTACTCAAGGGTGGCATAGCTTTGAGCGATAGCTTAAATTGACAAGAGGCTCGAGTACTTTATTGTTACAAAATTTCAAGGTTTTATGACGCTCCAGTAAAAAGTTACAAGCATTTGTATGTTGCAAACTTTGGTAGGTTTAGGACGAACCGAATAGATGCTTGGGCCATTTGAAGTTTTATCAGTGTTTGATTTGGGACTCAAGGGTAGCATAGCTTTGTGCGATAGCTTCAATTGACAAGAGGCTCGAGTACTTTACTGTTACAAAATTTCAAGGTTTTATGACGCTCCAGTAAAAAGATACAAGCATTTGTATGTTGCAAACTTTGATAGGTGTAGGACGTACCGTATAGGAGTTGCGGGCATTTAAAGTTTTATCAGTGTTTGATTTGGGACTCAAGGGCAGCATTGCTTTGAGCGATAGCTTAAATTGACAAGAGGCTCGAGTACTTTATTGTTACAAAATTTCAAGATTTTATGACGCTCCAGTAAAAAGTTACAAGCATTTGTATGTTGCAAACTTTGATAGGTGTAGGACGTACCGTATAGAAGTTAGGGCCATTTAAAGTTTTATCAGTGTTTGATTTGTGACTCAAGGGTAGCATAGGTTTGAGCGATAGCTTAAATTGACAAGAGGCTCGAGTACTTTATTGTTACAAAATTTCAAGGTTTTATGACGCTCCAGTAAAAAGTTACAAGCATTTGTATGTTGCAAACTTTGATAGGTGTAGGACGTACCGTATAGAAGTTGGGGCCATTTGAAGTTTTATCAGTGTTTGACTTGGGACTCAAGGGCAGCATAGCTTTGAGCGATAGCTTAAATTGACAAGAGGCTCGAGTACTTTATTGTTACAAAATTTCAAGGTTTTATGACGCTCCAGTAAAAAGTGACAAGCATTTGTATGTTGGAAACTTTGATAGGTGTAGGACGTACCGTATAGAAGCTAGGGCCATTTAAAGTTTTTTCAGTGTTTGATTTGGGACTCAAGTGTAGCATAGCTTTGAGCGATAACTTAAATTGACAAGAGGCTCGAGTACTTTATTGTTACAAAATTTCAAGGTTTTATGACGCTCCAGTAAAAAGTTACAAGCATTTGTATTTTGCAAACTTTGATAGGTGTAGGACGTACCGTATATAAGTTGGGGCCATTTGAAGTTTTATCAGTGTTTGATTTGGGACTCGAGGGCAGAATAGCTTTGAGCGATAGCTTAAATTGAAAAGAGGCTCGAGTACTTTATTGTTACAAAATTTCAAGGTTTTATGACGCTCCAGTAAAAAGTTACAAGCATTTGTATGTTGGAAACTTTGATAGGTGTAGGACGTACCGTATAGAAGCTAGGGCCATTTGAAGATTTATCAGTGTTTGATTTGGGACTCAAGGGTAGCACAGCTTTGACCGATAGCTTAAATTGACAAGATGCTCGAGTACTTTATTGTTACAAAATTTCAAGGTTTTATGACACTCCAGTAAAAAGTTACAAGCATTTGTATGTTGCAAACTTTGGTAGGTGTAGGACGTACCGTATAGAAGTTAGGGCAATTTGAAGTTTTGTCAGTGTTTGATTTGGGACTCAAGGGTAGAATAGCTTTGAGCGATAGCTTAAATTGACAAGATGCTCGAGTACTTTATTGATACAAAATGTCAAGGTTTTATGACGCTCCAGTAAAAGTTACAAACATTTGTATGTTGATACTTTGATAGGTGTAGGACGTACCGTATAGAAACTAGGGCCATTTGAAGTTTTATCAATGTTTGATTTGGGACTCAAGGGTGGCATAGCTTTGAGCGATAGCTTAAATTGACAAGAGGCTCGAGTACTTTATTGTTACAAAATATCAAGGTTTTATGACGCTACAGTAAAAAATTACAAGCATTTGTATGTTGCAAACTTTGATAGGTGTAGGACGTACCATATAGAAGTTAGGGCCATTTGAAGATTTATCAGTGTTTGATTTGGGACTCAAGGGTAGCATAGCTTTGAGTGATAGCTCAAATTGACAAGAGGCTCGAGTACTTTATTGTTACAAAATTTCAGGGTTTTATGACGCTCCAGTAAAAAGTTAGAAGCATTTGTATCTTGCAAACTTTGATAGGTGTAGGACGTACCATATAGAAGTTGAGGCCATTTGAAGTTTTCTCAGTGTGTGATTAGGGACTCAAGGGTGGCATAGCTTTGAGCGATAGCTTAATTCGACAAGAGGCTCGAGTACTCAAGGGTGGCATAGCTTTGAGCGATAGCTTAAATTGACAAGAGGCTCGAGTACTTTATTGTTACAAAATTTCAAGGTTTTATGACGCTCCAGTAAAAAGTTACAAGCATTTGTATGTTGCAAACTTTGGTAGGTTTAGGACGAACCGAATAGATGCTTGGGCCGTTTGAAGTTTTATCAGTGTTTGATTTGGGACTCAAGGGTAGCATAGCTTTGAGCGATAGCTTCAATTGACAAGAGGCTCGAGTACTTTACTGTTACAAAATTTCAAGGTTTTATGACGCTCCAGTAAAAAGATACAAGCATTTGTATGTTGCAAACTTTGATAGGTGTAGGACGTACCGTATAGGAGTTGCGGGCATTTAAAGTTTTATCAGTGTTTGATTTGGGACTCAAGGGCAGCATAGCTTTGAGCGATAGCTTAAATTGACAAGAGGCTCGAGTACTTTATTGTTACAAAATTTCAAGATATTATGACGCTCCAGTAAAAAGTTACAAGCATTTGTATGTTGCAAACTTTGATAGGTGTAGGACGTACCGTATAGAAGTTAGGGCCATTTAAAGTTTTATCAATGTTTGATTTGTGACTCAAGGGTAGCATAGGTTTGAGCGATAGCTTCAATTGACAAGAGGCTCGAGTACTTTATTGTTACAAAATTTCAAGGTTTTATGACGCTCCAGTAAAAAGTTACAAGCATTTGTATGTTGCAAACTTTGATAGGTGTAGGACGTACCGTATAGAAGTTGGGGCCATTTGAAGTTTTATCAGTGTTTGACTTGGGACTCAAGGGCAGCATAGCTTTGAGCGATAGCTTAAATTGACAAGAGGCTCGAGTACTTTATTGTTACAAAATTTCAAGGTTTTATGACGCTCCAGTAAAAAGTTACAAGCATTTGTATGTTGGAAACTTTGATAGGTGTAGGACGTACCGTATAGAAGCTAGGGCCATTTAAAGTTTTTTCAGTGTTTGATTTGGGACTCAAGTGTAGCATAGCTTTGAGCGATAGCTTAAATTGACAAGAGGCTCGAGTACTTTATTGTTACAAAATTTCAAGGTTTTATGACGCTCCAGTAAAAAGTTACAAGCATTTGTATTTTGCAAACTTTGATAGGTGTAGGACGTACCGTATATAAGTTGGGGCCATTTGAAGTTTTATCAGTGTTTGTTTTGGGACTCAAGGGCAGAATAGCTTTGAGCGATAGCTTAAATTGAAAAGAGGCTCGAGTACTTTATTGTTACAAAATTTCAAGGTTTTATGACGCTCCAGTAAAAAGTTACAAGCATTTGTATGTTGGAAACTTTGATAGGTGTAGGACGTACCGTATAGAAGCTAGGGCCATTTGAAGATTTATCAGTGTTTGATTTGGGACTCAAGGGTAGCATAGCTTTGAGCGATAGCTTAAATTGACAAGAGGCTCGAGTACTTTATTGTTACAAAATTTCAAGGTTTTATGACGCTCCAGTAAAAAGTTACAAGCATTTGTATGTTGCAAACTTTGATAGGTGTAGGACGTACCGTATAGAAGTTGGGGCCATTTGAAGATTTATCAGTGTTTGATTTGGGACTCAAGGGTAGCATATCTTTGAGCGATAGCTTAAATTGACAAGAGGCTCGAGTGCTTTATTGTTACAAAGTTTCAAGGTTTTATGACACTCCAGTAAAAATTTACAAGCATTTGTATGTTGCAAACTTTGATAGGTGTAGGACGTACCGTATAGAAACTAGGGCCATTTGAAGTTTTATCAATGTTTGATTTGGGACTCAAGGGTGGCATAGCTTTGAGCGATAGCTTAAATTGACAAGAGGCTCGAGTACTTTATTGTTTCAAAATTTCAAGGTTTTATGACGCTACAGTAAAAAGTTAGAAGCATTTGTATCTTGCAAACTTTGATAGGTGTAGGACGTACCGTATAGAAGTTAGGGCCATTTGAAGTTTTGTCAGTGTTTGATTTGGGACTCAAGGGTAGCATAGCTTTGAGCGATAGCTTAAATTCACAAGATGCTCCAGTACTTTATTGTTACAAAATTTCAAGGATTTTTGACGCTCTACTAAAAAGTTACAAGCATTTGTATGTTGCAAACTTTGATAGGTGTAGGACCTACCGTATAGAAGTTGGGGCCGTTTGAAGATTTATCAGTGTTTGATTTGGGACTCAAGCATAGCATAGCTTTGAGCGATAGCTCAAATTGACAAGAGGCTACAGTACTTTATTGTTACAAAATTTCAAGGTTTTATGACGCTCCAGTAAAAAGTTACAAGCGTTTGTGTGTTGCAAACTTTGATAGGTGTAGGACGCACCGCATAGAAGTTATGGCCATTTGAAGTTTTATCAGTGTTTGATTTGGGACTCATGGGTAGCATGGCTTTGAGCGATAGCTTAAATTGACAAGAGGCTCGAGTACTTTATTGATACAAAATTTCAAGGTTTTATGACGCTCCAGTATAAAGTTACAAGCATTTGTATGTTGCTAACTTTGATAGGTGTAGGACGTACCGTATAGAAGTTAGGGCCATTTGATTTTTTATCAGTGTTTGATTTGGGACTCAAGGGTAGCATAGCTTTGAGCGATAGCTTAAATTGACAAGAGGCTCGAGTACTTTATTGTTACAAAATTTCAAGGATTTATGACGCTCCAGTAAAAAGTTACAAGCATTTATATGTTGCAAACTTTGATAGGTGTAGGACGTACCGTATAGAAGTTAGTGCCATTTGAAGTTTTATCTGTGTTTGACTTGGGACTCAAGGGTAGCAAAGCTTGGAGCGATAGCTTAAATTGACAAGAGGCTCGAGTACTTTATTGTTACAAAATTTCAAGGTTTTATGACGCTCCAGTAAAAAGTTACAAGCGTTTGTGTGTTGCAAACTTTGATAAGTGTACGACGTAACGTATAGAAGTTGGGGGAATTTGAAGTTTTATCAGTGTTTGATTTGGGACTCAAGGGCAGCATAGCTTTGAGCGATAGCTTAAATTGACAAGAGGCTCGAGTACTTTATTGTTACAAAATTTCAAGATTTTATGACGCTCCAGTAAAAAGTTAGTATGTTGCAAACTTTGGAAGGTGTAGGACGTACCGTATAGAAGTTAGGGCCATTAGAAGTTTCATCAGTGTTTGAATTGGGACTCAAGGGTAGCATAGCATTGAGCGATAGCTTAAATTGACAAGAGGCTCGAGTACTTTATTGTTACAAAATTTCATGGTTTTATGACGGTCCAGTAAAAAGTTACAAGCATTTGTATGTTGCAAACTTTGGTATGTGTAGGATATAATGTATAGAAGCTAGGGCCTTTTGAAGTTTTATCAGTGTTTGATTTGGGACTCAAGGGTAGCATAGCTTTGAGCGATAGCTTAAATTGGCAAGAGGCTCGAGTACTTTATTGTTACAAAATTTCAAGGTTTTATGACGCTCCAGTAAAAAGTTACAAGCATTTGTATGTTGCACACCTTGATAGGTGTAGGACGTACCGTATAGAAGTTAGGGCCATTTGAGGTTTTATCAGTGTTTGATTTGGGACTCAAAGGTAGCATAGCTTTGAGCGATAACTTAAATTGACAAGAGGCTCGAATACTTTATTGTTACAAAATTTCTAGGTTTTATGACGCTCCAGTAAAAAGTTACAAGCATTTGTATGTAGCAAACTTTGATAGGTGTACGACGTACCGTATAGATGCTTGGGCCATTTGAAGTTTTATCAGTGTTTGATTTGGGACTCAAGGGTAGCATAGCTTTGAGCGATACCTTCAATTGACAAGAGGCTCGAGTACTTTATTGTTACAAAATTTCAAGGTTTTATGACGCTCCAGTAAAAAGACACAAGCATTTGTATGTTGCAAACTTTGATAGGTGTACGACGTACCGTATAGAATTTGGGGGAATTTGATGTTTTATCAGTGTTTGATTTGGGACTCAAGGGCAGCATAGCTTTGAGCGATAGCTTAAATTGACAAGAGGCTCGAGTACTTTATTGTTACAAAATTTCAAGATTTTATGACGCTCCAGTAAAAAGTTAGTATGTTGCAAACTTTGGAAGGTGTAGGACGTACCGTATAGAAGTTAGGGCCATTAGAAGTTTCATCAGTGTTTGAATTGGGACTCAAGGGTAGCATAGCTTTTTGCGATAGCTTAAATTGACAAGAGGCTCGAGTACTTTATTGTTACAAAATTTCATGGTTTTATGACGCTCCAGTAAAAAGTTACAAGCATTTGTATGTTGCAAACTTTGGTAGGTGTGGGACATAATGTATAGAAGCTAGGGCCATTTGAAGTTTTATCAGTGTTTGATTTGGGACTCAAGGGTAGCATAGCTTTGAGCGATAGCTTAAATGGACAAGAGGCTCGAGTACTTTATTGTTACAAAATTTCAAGGTTTTAGGACGCTCCAGTAAAAAGTTACAAGAATTTGTATGTTGCAAACTTTGATAGGTGTAGGACGTACCGTATAGAAGTTAGGGCCATTTGAGGTTTTATCAGTGTTTGATTTGGGACTCAAGGGTAGCATAGCTTTGAGCGATAACTTAAATTTACAAGAGGCTCGAATACTTTATTGTTAAAAATTTCAAGGTTTTATGACGCTCCAGTAAAAAGTTACAAGCATTTGTATGTTGCAATCTTTGACAGGTGTAGGACGTACCGTATAGAAGTTAGGGCCATTTGAAGTTTTGTCAGTGTTTGATTTGGGACTCAAGGGTAGCATAGCTTTGAGCGATAGCTTAAATTGACAAGAGGCTCGAATACTTTATTGTTACAAAATTTCAAGGTTTTATGACGCTTCAGTAAAAAGTTACAAGCATTTGTATGTTGCAAACTTTGACAGGTGTAGGACCTACCGTATTGAAGTTAGGGCCATTTGATGTTTTATCAGTGTTTGATTTGGGACTCAAGGGTAGCATAGCTTTGAGCGATAGCTTAAATTGACAAGAGGCTCGAGTACTTTATTGTTACAGATTTCAAGGTTTTATGACGCTCCAGTAAAAAGTTACAAGCATTTGTATGTTGCAAACTTTGATAGGTGTAGGACGTACCGTATAGAAGTTAGGGCCATTTGAAGTTTTATTTGTGTTTGATTTGGGACTCAAGGGTAGCATAGCTTTGAGCGATAGCTTAAATTGACACGAGGCTCGAGTACTTTATTGTTACAAAATTTCAAGGTTTTATGACGCTCCAGTTAAAAGTTACAAGCATTTGTATGTTGCAAACTTTGATAGGTGTAGGACGTACCGTATAGAAGTTAGGGCCATTTGAGGTTTTATCAGTGTTTGATTTGGGACTCAACGGTAGCATAACTTTGAGCGATAACTTAAATTGACAAGAGGCTCGAGAACTTTATTGTTACAAAATTTCAAGGCTTTATGACGCTCCAGTAAAAAGTTACAAGCATTTGTATGTTGCAATCTTTGACAGGTGTAGGACGTACCGTATAGAAGTTAGGGCCATTTGAAGTTTTGTCAGTGTTTGATTTGGGACTCAAGGGTAGCATAGCTTTGAGCGATAGCTTAAATTGACAAGAGGCTCGAGTACTTTATTGTTACAAAATTTCAATTTTTATGACGCTTCAGTAAAAAGTTACAAGCATTTGTATGTTGCAAACTTTGACAGGTGTAGGACGTACCGTATTGAAGTTAGGGCCATTTGAAGTTTTATCAGTGTTTGATTTGGGACTCAATGGTAGCATAGCTTTGAGCGATAGCTTAAATTGACAAGAGGCTCGAGTACTTTATTGTTACAAATTTCAAGGTTTTATGACGCTTCAGTAAAAAGTTACAAGCATTTGTATGTTGCAAACTTTGATAGGTGTAGGACGTACCGTATAGAAGTTAGGGCCATTTGAAGTTTTATCTGTGTTTGATTTGGGACTCAAGGGTAGCATAGCTTTGAGCGATAGCTTAAATTGACAAGAGGCTCGACTACTTTATTGTTACAAAATTTCAAGGTTTTATGACGCTCCAGTAAAAAGTTACAAGCATTTGTATGTTGCAAACTTTGATAGGTGTAAGACGTACCGTATAGAAGTTAGAGCCATTTGAAGTTTTATCAGTGTTTTATTTGGGACTCAAGGGTAGCATAGCTTTGAGCGATAACTTAAATTGACAAGAGACTCGAGAACTTTATTGTTACAAAATTTCAAGGTTTTAGGACGACCCAGTAAAAAGCTACAATTTGTATGTTGCAAACTTTTATAGGTGTAGGACGTACCGTATAGAAGTAAGGGCCATTTGAAGTTTTGTCAGTGATTGATTTCGGACTCAAGGGTAGCATAGCTTTGAGCGATAGCTTAAATTGACAAGAGGCTCGAGTACTTTATTGTTACAAAATTTCAAGGTTTTATGGCGCTCCAGTAACAAATTGCAAGCATTTGTATGTTGCAAACTTTGATAGGTGTAGGACGTACGTTATAGAAGTTAGGGCCATTTGAAGTTTTGTCAGTGTTTGATTTGGGTCTCAAGGGTAGCATAGCTTTGAGCGATAGCTTAAATTGACAAGAGGCTCGAATACTTTATTGTTACAAAATTTCAAGGTTTTATGACGCTCCAGTAAAAAGTTACAAGCATTTGTATGTTGCAAACTTTGATAGGTGTAGGACGTACCGTATAGAAGTTAGGGCCATTTGAGGTTTTATCAGTGTTTGATTTGGGACTCAAGGGTAGCATAGCTTTGAGCGATAACTTAAATTGACAAGAGGCTCGAATACTTTATTGTTACAAAATTTCAAGGTTTTATGACGCTCCAGTAAAAAGTTACAAGCATTTGTATGTTGCAAACTTTGACAGGTGTAGGACGTACCGTATTGAAGTTAGGGCCATTTGAAGTTTTATCAGTGTTTGATTTGGGACTCAAAGGTAGCATAGCTTTGAGCGATAGCTTAAATTGACAAGAGGCTCGAGTACTTTATTGTTACAGATTTCAAGGTTTTATGACGCTCCAGTAAAAAGTTACAAGCATTTGTATGTTGCAAACTTTGATAGGTGTAGGACGTACCGTATAGAAGTTAGGGCCATTTGAAGTTTTATTTGTGTTTGATTTGGGACTCAAGGGTAGCATAGCTTTGAGCGATAGCTTAAATTGACACGAAGCTCGAGTACTTTATTGTTACAAAATTTCAAGGTTTTATGACGCTCCAGTTAAAAGTTACAAGCATTTGTATGTTGCAAACTTTGAAAGGTGTAGGACGTACCGTATAGATGCTAGGGCCATTTGAAGATTTATCAGTGTTTGATTTGGGACTCAAGGGTAGCATAGCTTTGAGCGATAGCTTAAATTGACAAGAGGCTCGAGTACTTTATTGTTACAAAATTTCAAGGTTTTATGACACTCCAGTAAAAAGTTACAAGCATTTGTATGTTGCAAACTTTGGTAGGTGTAGGACGTACCGTATAGAAGTTAGGGCAATTTAAAGTTTTGTCAGTGTTTGATTTGGGACTCAAGGGTAGAATAGCTTTGAGCAATAGCTTAAATTGACAAGATGCTCGAGTACTTTATTGTTACAAAATTTCAAGGTTTTATGACGCTCCAGTAAAAAGTTACAAGCATTTGTATGTTGCAAACTTTGATAGGTGTAGGACGTACCGTATAGAAGTTGGGGCCATTTGAAGATTTATCAGTGTTTGATTTGGGACTCAAGGGTAGCATATCTTTGAGCGATAGCTTAAATTGACAAGAGGCTCGAGTACTTTATTGTTACAAAGTTTCAAGGTTTTATGACACTCCAGTAAAAATTTACAAGCATTTGTATGTTGCAAACTTTGATAGGTGTAGGACGTACCGTATAGAAACTAGGGCCATTTGAAGTTTTATCAATGTTTGATTTGGGACTCAAGGGTGGCATAGCTTTGAGCGATAGCTTAAATTGACAAGAGGCTCGAGTACTTTATTGTTTCAAAATTTCAAGGTTTTATGACGCTACAGTAAAAAGTTAGAAGCATTTGTATCTTGCAAACTTTGATAGGTGTAGGACGTACCGTATAGAAGTTAGGGCCATTTGAGGTTTTATCAGTGTTTGATTTGGGACTCAAGGGTAGCATAGCTTTGAGCGATAACTTAAATTGACAAGAGGCTCGAATACTTTATTGTTACAAAATTTCAAGGTTTTATGACGCTCCAGTAAAAAGTTACAAGCATTTGTATGTTGCAATCTTTGACAGGTGTAGGACGTACCGTATAGAAGTTAGGGCCATTTGAAGTTTTGTCAGTGTTTGATTTGGGACTCAAGGGTAGCATAGCTTTGAGCGATAGCTTAAATTGACAAGAGGCTCGAATACTTTATTGTTACAAAATTTCAAGGTTTTATGACGCTTCAGTAAAAAGTTACAAGCATTTGTATGTTGCAAACTTTGATAGGTGTAGGACGTACCGTATTGAAGTTAGGGCCATTTGAAGTTTTATCAGTGTTTGATTTGGGACTCAAGGGTAGCATAGCTTTGAGCGATAGCTTAAATTGACACGAGGCTCGAGTACTTTATTGTTACAAAATTTCAAGGTTTTATGACGCTCCAGTTAAAAGTTACAAGCATTTGTATGTTGCAAACTTTGATAGGTGTAGGACGTACCGTATAGAAGTTGGGGCCATTTGAAGATTTATCAGTGTTTGATTTGGGACTCAAGCATAGCATAGCTTTGAGCGATAGCTCAAATTGACAAGAGGCTACAGTACTTTATTGTTACAAAATTTCAAGGTTTTATGACGCTCCAGTAAAAAGTTAGTATGTTGCAAACTTTGGAAGGTGTAGGACGTACCGTATAGAAGTTAGGGCCATTAGAAGTTTCATCAGTGTTTGAATTGGGACTCAAGGGTAGCATAGCATTGAGCGATAGCTTAAATTGACAAGAGGCTCGAGTACTTTATTGTTACAAAATTTCATGGTTTTATGACGCTCCAGTAAAAAGTTACAAGCATTTGTATGTGGCAAACTTTGGTAGGTGTAGGACATAATGTATAGAAGCTAGGGCCATTTGAAGTTTTATCAGTGTTTGATTTGGGACTCAAGGGTAGCATAGCTTTGAGCGATAGCTTAAATTGACAAGAGGCTCGAGTACTTTATTGTTACAAAATTTCAAGGTTTTAGGACGCTCCAGTAAAAAGTTACAAGCATTTGTATGTTGCAAACTTTGATAGGTGTAGGACGTACCGTATAGAAGTTAGGGCCATTTGAGGTTTTATCAGTGTTTGATTTGGGACTCAAGGGTAGCATAGCTTTGAGCGATAACTTAAATTGACAAGAGGCTCGAATACTTTATTGTTACAAAATTTCAAGGTTTTATGACGCTCCAGTAAAAAGTTACAAGCATTTGTATGTTGCAATCTTTGACAGGTGTAGGACGTACCGTATAGAAGTTAGGGCCATTTGAAGTTTTGTCAGTGTTTGATTTGGGACTCAAGGGTAGCATAGCTTTGAGCGATAGCTTAAATTGACAAGAGGCTCGAATACTTTATTGTTACAAAATTTCAAGGTTTTATGACGCTTCAGTAAAAAGTTACAAGCATTTGTATGTTGCAAACTTTGATAGGTGTAGGACGTACCGTATTGAAGTTAGGGCCATTTGAAGTTTTATCAGTGTTTGATTTGGGACTCAAGGGTAGCATAGCTTTGAGCGATAGCTTAAATTGACACGAGGCTCGAGTACTTTATTGTTACAAAATTTCAAGGTTTTATGACGCTCCAGTTAAAAGTTACAAGCATTTGTATGTTGCAAACTTTGATAGGTGTAGGACGTACCGTATAGAAGTTAGGGCCATTTGAGGTTTTATCAGTGTTTGATTTGGGACTCAACGGTAGCATAACTTTGAGCGATAACTTAAATTGACAAGAGGCTCGAGAACTTTATTGTTACAAAATTTCAAGGTTTTATGACGCTCCAGTAAAAAGTTACAAGCATTTGTATGTTGCAATCTTTGACAGGTGTAGGACGTACCGTATAGAAGTTAGGGCCATTTGAAGTTTTGTCAGTGTTTGATTTGGGACTCAAGGGTAGCATAGCTTTGAGCGATAGCTTAAATTGACAAGAGGCTCGAGTACTTTATTGTTACAAAATTTCAATTTTTATGACGCTTCAGTAAAAAGTTACAAGCATTTGTATGTTGCAAACTTTGACAGGTGTAGGACGTACCGTATTGAAGTTAGGGCCATTTGAAGTTTTATCAGTGTTTGATTTGGGACTCAAGGGTAGCATAGCTTTGAGCGATAGCTTAAATTGACAAGAGGCTCGAGTACTTTATTGTTACAAATTTCAAGGTTTTATGACGCTCCAATAAAAGGTTACAAGCATTTGTATGTTGCAAACTTTGATAGGTGTAGGACGTACCGTATAGAAGTTAGGGCCATTTGAAGTTTTATCTGTGTTTGATTTGGGACTCAAGGGTAGCATAGCTTTGAGCGATAGCTTAAATTGACAAGAGGCTCGACTACTTTATTGTTACAAAATTTCAAGGTTTTATGACGCTCCAGTAAAAAGTTACAAGCATTTGTATGTTGCAAACTTTGATAGGTGTAGGACGTACCGTATAGAAGTTAGAGCCATTTGAGGTTTTATCAGTGTTTGATTTGGGACTCAAGGGTAGCATAGCTTTGAGCGATAACTTAAATTGACAAGAGGCTCGAGAACTTTATTGTTACAAAATTTCAAGGTTTTATGACGCCCCAGTAAAAAGCTACAATTTGTATGTTGCAAACTTTTATAGGTGTAGGACGTACCGTATAGAAGTAAGGAAGTTTTGTCAGTGATTGATTTCGGACTCAAGGGTAGCATAGCTTTGAGCGATAGCTTAAATTGACAAGAGGCTCGACTACTTTATTGTTACAAAATTTCAAGGTTTTATGACGCTCCAGTAAAAAGTTACAACCATTTGTATGTTGCAAACTTTGATAGGTGTGGGACGTACCGTATAGAAGTTAGAGCCATTTGAGGTTTTATCAGTGTTTGATTTGGGACTCAAGGGTAGCATAGCTTTGAGCGATAGCTTAAATTGACAAGAGGCTCGACTACTTTATTGTTACAAAATTTCAAGATTTTATGACGCTCCAGTAAAAAGTTACAAGCATTTGTATGTTGCAATCTTTGACAGGTGTAGGACGAACCGTATAGAAGTTAGGGCCATTTGAAGTTTTATCAGTGTTTGATTTGGGACTCAAGGGTAGCATAGCTTTGAGCGATAGCTTAAATTGACAAGAGGCTCGAGTACTTTATTGTTACAAATTTCAAGGTTTTATGACGCTCCAGTAAGAAGTTACAAGCATTTGTATGTTGCAAACTTTGATAGGTGTAGGACGTACCGTATAGAAGTTAGGGCCATTTGAAGTTTTATCTGTGTTTGATTTGGGACTCAAGGGTAGCATGGCTTTGAGCGATAGCTTAAATTGACAAGAGGCTCGACTACTTTATTGTTACAAAATTTCAAGGTTTTATGACGCTCCAGTAAAAAGTTACAAGCATTTGTATGTTGCAAACTTTGATAGGTGTAGGACGTACCGTATAGAAGTTAGAGCCATTTGAGGTTTTATCAGTGTTTGATTTGGGACTCAAGGGTAGCATAGCTTTGAGCGATAACTTAAATTGACAAGAGACTCGAGAACTTTATTGTTACAAAATTTCAAGGTTTTATGACGCTCCAGTAAAAAGTTACAAGCATTTGTATGTTGGAAACTTTGATAGGTGCAGGACGTACCGTATAGAAGTTAGTGCCATTTGAAATTTTATCAGTATTTGATTTGGGACTCAAGGGTAGCATAGCTTGGACCGATAGCTTAAATTGACAAGAGACTCGAGTACTTTATTGTTACAAAATTTCAAGGTTTTATGACGCTCCAGTAAAAAGTTACAAGAATTTGTATGTTGCAAACTTTGATAGGTGTAGGACGTACCGTATAGAAGTTGGGACCATTTGAAGTTTTATCAGTGTGTGATTTGGGACTCAAGGGTAGCATAGCTTTGAGCGATAGCTTAAATTGACAAGAGGCTCGAGTACTTTATTGTTAAAAAAATTTGAAGGTTTTATGACGCTCCAGTAAAAAGTTAGAAGCATTTGTATGTTGCAAACTTTGAAAAGTGTAGGACGTACCGTATAGAAGTTAGGGCCATTAGAAGTTTTATCAGTGTTTGAATTGGGACTCAAGGGTAGCATAGCTTTGAGCGATAGCTTAAATTGACAAGAGGCTCGAGTACTTTATTGTTACAAAATTTCAAAGTTTTGTGACGCTCCAATAAAAAGTTACAAGCATTTGTGTGTTGTAAAGTTTTATAGGTGTAAGACGTACCGTATAGATTTAGGGCTATTTGAAGTTTTATCAGTGTTTGATTTGGGACTCAAGGGTAGCATAGCTTTGAGCGATAGCTTAAATTGACAAGAGGCGCGAGTATTTTATTGTTACAAAATTTCATAGTTTTATGACGCTTCAGTAAAAAGCATTTGTATGTTGCAAACTTTGATAGGTGTAGGACATAATGTATAGAAGCTAGGGCCATTTGAAGTTTTATCTGTGTTTGATTTGGGACTCAAGGTTAGCAGAACTTTGAGCGAAAGCTTAAATTGACAAGAGGCTCGAGTACTGTATTGTTAGAAAATTTCAAGGTTTTATGACGCTCCAGTAAAAAGTTACAAGCATTTGTATGTTACAAACTTTGATAGGTGTAGGACGTACCGTATAGAAGTTAGGGCTATTTGAGGTTTTATCAGTGTTTGATTTGGGACTCAGGGGTAGCATAGCTTTGAGCGATAGCTTAAATTGACAAGAGGCCCGAGTACTTTATTGTTACAAAATTTCAAGGTTTTATGACGCCCCAGTAAAAAGCTACAATTTGTATGTTGCAAACTTTTATAGGTGTAGGACGTACCGTATAGAAATAAGGGCCATTTGAAGTTTTGTCAGTGATTGATTTCGGACTCAAGGGTAGCATAGCTTTGAGCGATAGCTTAAATTGACAAGAGGCTCGAGTACTTTATTGTTTCAAAATTTCAAGGTTTTATGGCGCTCCAGTAACAAATTGCAAGCATTTGTATGTTGCAAACTTTGATAGGTGTAGGACGTACCTTATAGAAGTTAGGGCCATTTGAAGTTTTGTCAGTGTTTGATTTGGGTCTCAAGGGTAGCATAGCTTTCAGCGATAGCTTAAATTGACAAGAGGCTCGAATACTTTATTGTTACAAAATTTCAAGGTTTTATGACGCTCCAGTAAAAAGTTACAAGCATTTGTATGTTGCAAACTTTGATAGGTGTAGGACGTACCGTATAGAAGTTAGGGCCATTTGAATTTTTATCAGTGTTTGATTTG
The DNA here is from genome assembly GCA_920105625.2 of Clusia tigrina. Taxonomy (NCBI): domain Eukaryota; kingdom Metazoa; phylum Arthropoda; class Insecta; order Diptera; family Clusiidae; genus Clusia; species Clusia tigrina. The sequence goes on along the minus strand of OV050033.1, from coordinate 103,847,837 downwards.
GACTCAAGGGTAGCATAGCTTTGAGCGATAGCTTAAATTGACAAGAGGCTCGAGTACTTTATTGTTACAAAATTTCAAGGATTTATGACGCTCCAGTAAAAAGTTACAAGCATTTATATGTTGCAAACTTTAATAGGTGTAGGACGTACCGTATAGAAGTTAGTGCCATTTGAAGTTTTATCTCTGTTTGATTTGGGACTCAAGGGTAGCAAAGCTTGGAGCGATAGCTTAAATTGACAAGAGGCTCGAGTACTTTATTGTTACAAAATTTCAAGGTTTTATGACGCTCCAGTAAAAAGTTACAAGCATTTGTATGTTGAAAACTTTGATAGGTGTAGGGCGTACCGTATAGAAGTTAGGGCCATTTGAAGTTTTGTCAGTGTTTGATTTGGGACTCAAGGGTAGCATAGTTTTGAGCGATAGCTTAAATTGACAAGAGGCTCGAGTCTTTATTGTTACAAAATTTCAAGGTTTTATGACGCTCCAGTAAAAAGTTACAAGCATTTGTATGTTGCAAACTTTGATAGGTGTAGGACGTACCGTATAGAAGTTGGGGCCATTTGAAGTTTTATCAGTGGTTGATTTGGGACTCAAGGGCAGCAGAGTTTTGAGCGATAGCTTAAATATACAAGAGGCTCGAGTACTTTATTGTTACAAAATTTCAAGGGTTTATGACGCTCCAGTAAAAAGTTACAAGCATTTGTATGTTACAAACTTTGATAGGTGTAGGACGTACCGTATAGAAGTTAGGGCCATTTGAAGTTTTCTCAGTGTGTGATTAGGGACTCAAGGGTGGCATAGCTTTGAGCGATACCTTAAATTGACAAGAGGCTCGAGTACTTTATTGTTACAAAATTTCAAGGTTTTATGACGCTCCAGTAAAAAGTTACAAGCATTTGTATGTTGCAAACTTTGGTAGGTGTAGGACGAACCGTATAGATGCTTGGGCCATTTGAAGTTTTATCAGTGTTTGATTTGGGACTCAAGGGTAGCATAGCTTTCAGCGATAGCTTCAATTGACAAGAGGCTCGAGTACTTTATTGTTACAAAATTTCAAGGTTTTATGACGCTCCAGTAAAAAGACACAAGCATTTGTATGTTGCAAACTTTGATAGGTGTACGACGTACCGTATAGAAGTCGGGGGAATTTGAAGTTTTATCAGTATTTGATTTGGGACTCAAGGGCAGCATAGCTTTGAGCGATAGCTTAAATTGACAAGAGGCCCGAGTACTTTATTGTTACAAAATTTCAAGATTTTATGACGCTCCAGTAAAAAGTTAGTATGTTGCAAACTTTGGAAGGTGTAGGACGTACCATATAGAAGTTAGGGCCATTAGAAGTTTCATCAGTGTTTGAATTGGGACTCAAGGGTAGCATAGCTTTGAGCGATAGCTTAAATTGACAAGAGGCTCGAGTACTTTATTGTTACAAAATTTCATGGTTTTATGACGCTCCAGTAAAAAGTTACAAGCATTTGTATGTTGCAAACTTTGGTAGGTGTAGGACATAATGTATAGAAGCTAGGGCCATTTGAAGTTTTATCAGTGTTTGATTTGGGACTCAAGGGTAGCATAGCTTTGAGCGATAGCTTAAATTGACAAGAGGCTCGAGTACTTTATTGTTACAAAATTTCAAGGTTTTATGACGCTCCAGTAAAAAGTTACAAGCATTTGTATGTTGCAAACTTTGATAGGTGTAGGACGTACCGTATAGAAGTTAGGGCCATTTGAGGTTTTATCAGTGTTTGATTTGGGACTCAAGGGTAGCATAGCTTTGAACGATTACTTAAATTGACAAGAGGCTCGAATACTTTATTGTTACAAAATTTGAAGGTTTTATGACGCTCCAGTAAAAAGTTACAAGCATTTGTATGTTGCAATCTTTGACAGGTGTAGGACGTACCGTATAGAAGTTAGGGCCATTTGAAGTTTTATCAGTGTTTGATTTGGGACTCAAGGGTAGCATAGCTTTCAGCGATAGCTTCAATTGACAAGAGGCTCGAGTACTTTATTGTTACAAAATTTCAAGGTTTTATGACGCTCCAGTAAAAAGACACAAGCATTTGTATGTTGCAAACTTTGATAGGTGTACGACGTACCGTATAGAAGTCGGGGGAATTTGAAGTTTTATCAGTATTTGATTTGGGACTCAAGGGCAGCATAGCTTTGAGCGATAGCTTAAATTGACAAGAGGCCCGAGTACTTTATTGTTACAAAATTTCAAGATTTTATGACGCTCCAGTAAAAAGTTAGTATGTTGCAAACTTTGGAAGGTGTAGGACGTACCGTATAGAAGTTAGGGCCATTAGAAGTTTCATCAGTGTTTGAATTGGGACTCAAGGGTAGCATAGCTTTGAGCGATAGCTTAAATATACAAGAGGCTCGAGTACTTTATTGTTACAAAATTTCAAGGGTTTATGACGCTCCAGTAAAAAGTTACAAGCATTTGTATGTTACAAACTTTGATAGGTGTAGGACGTACCGTATAGAAGTTAGGGCCATTTGAAGTTTTCTCAGTGTGTGATTAGGGACTCAAGGGTGGCATAGCTTTGAGCGATAGCTTAAATTGACAAGAGGCTCGAGTACTTTATTGTTACAAAATTTCAAGGTTTTATGACGCTCCAGTAAAAAGTTACAAGCATTTGTATGTTGCAAACTTTGGTAGGTGTAGGACGAACCGTATAGATGCTTGGGCCATTTGAAGTTTTATCAGTGTTTGATTTGGGACTCAAGGGTAGCATAGCTTTCAGCGATAGCTTCAATTGACAAGAGGCTCGAGTACTTTATTGTTACAAAATTTCAAGGTTTTATGACGCTCCAGTAAAAAGACACAAGCATTTGTATGTTGCAAACTTTGATAGGTGTACGACGTACCGTATAGAAGTCGGGGGAATTTGAAGTTTTATCAGTATTTGATTTGGGACTCAAGGGCAGCATAGCTTTGAGCGATAGCTTAAATTGACAAGAGGCCCGAGTACTTTATTGTTACAAAATTTCAAGATTTTATGACGCTCCAGTAAAAAGTTAGTATGTTGCAAACTTTGGAAGGTGTAGGACGTACCGTATAGAAGTTAGGGCCATTAGAAGTTTCATCAGTGTTTGAATTGGGACTCAAGGGTAGCATAGCTTTGAGCGATAGCTTAAATTGACAAGAGGCTCGAGTACTTTATTGTTACAAAATTTCATGGTTTTATGACGCTCCAGTAAAAAGTTACAAGCATTTGTATGTTGCAAACTTTGGTAGGTGTAGGACATAATGTATAGAAGCTAGGGCCATTTGAAGTTTTATCAGTGTTTGATTTGGGACTCAAGGGTAGCATAGCTTTGAGCGATAGCTTAAATTGACAAGAGGCTCGAGTACTTTATTGTTACAAAATTTCAAGGTTTTATGACGCTCCAGTAAAAAGTTACAAGCATTTGTATGTTGCAAACTTTGATAGGTGTAGGACGTACCGTATAGAAGTTAGGGCCATTTGAGGTTTTATCAGTGTTTGATTTGGGACTCAAGGGTAGCATAGCTTTGAACGATTACTTAAATTGACAAGAGGCTCGAATACTTTATTGTTACAAAATTTGAAGGTTTTATGACGCTCCAGTAAAAAGTTACAAGCATTTGTATGTTGCAATCTTTGACAGGTGTAGGACGTACCGTATAGAAGTTAGGGCCATTTGAAGTTTTATCAGTGTTTGATTTGGGACTCAAGGGTAGCATAGCTTTCAGCGATAGCTTCAATTGACAAGAGGCTCGAGTACTTTATTGTTACAAAATTTCAAGGTTTTATGACGCTCCAGTAAAAAGTTACAAGCATTTGTATGTTGCAAACTTTGATAGGTGTAGGACGTACCGTATAGAAGTTAGGGCCATTTGAGGTTTTATCAGTGTTTGATTTGGGACTCAAGGGTAGCATAGCTTTGAACGATTACTTAAATTGACAAGAGGCTCGAATACTTTATTGTTACAAAATTTGAAGGTTTTATGACGCTCCAGTAAAAAGTTACAAGCATTTGTATGTTGCAATCTTTGACAGGTGTAGGACGTACCGTATAGAAGTTAGGGCCATTTGAAGTTTTGTCAGTGTTTGATTTGGGACTCAAGGGTAGCATAGCTTTGAGCGATAGCTTAAATTGACAAGAGGCTCGAATACTTTATTGTTACAAAATTTCAAGGTTTTATGACGCTTCAGTAAAAAGTTACAAGCATTTGTATGTTGCAAACTTTGACAGGTGTAGGACGTACCGTATTGAAGTTAGGGCCACTTGAAGTTTTATCAGTGTTTGATTTGTAACTCAAGGGTAGCATAGCTTTGAGCGATAGCTTAAATTGACAAGAGGCTCGAGTACTTTATTGTTACAAATTTCAAGGTTTTATGACGCTCCAGTAAAAAGTTACAAGCATTTGTATGTTGCAAACTTTGATAGGTGTAGGACGTACCGTATAGAAGTTAGGGCCATTTGAAGTTTTATTTGTGTTTGATTTGGGACTCAAGGGTAGCATAGCTTTGAGCGATAGCTTAAATTGACAAGAGGCTCGAGTACTTTATTGTTACAAAATTTCAAGGTTTTATGACGCTCCAGTAAAAAGTTACAAGCATTTGTATGCTGCAAACTTTGATAGGTGTAGGACGTACCGAATAGAAGTTAGGGCCATTTGAGGTTTTATCAGTGTTTGATTTGGGACTCAAGGGTAGCATAGCTTTGAGCCATAACTTAAATTGACAAGAGGCTCGAGAACTTTATTGTTACAAAATTTCAACGTTTTATGACGCTCCAGTAAAAAGTTACAAGCATTTGTATGTTGCAATCTTTGACAGGTGTAGGACGTACCGTATAGAAGTTAGGGCCATTTGAAGTTTTGTCAGTGTTTGATTTGGGACTAAAGGGTAGCATAGCTTTGAGCGATAACTTAAATTGACAAGAGGCTCGAGTACTTTATTGTTACAAAATTTCAAGGTTTTATGACGCTTCAGTAAAAAGTTACAAGCATTTGTATGTTGCAAACTTTGACAGGTGTAGGACGTACCGTATTGAAGTTAGGGCCATTTGAAGTTTTATCAGTATTTGATTTGGGACTCAAGGGTAGCATAGCTTTGAGCGATAGCTTAAATTGACAAGAGGCTCGAGTACTTTATTGTTACAATATTCAAGGTTTTATGACGCTCCAGTAAAAAGTTACAAGCATTTGTATGTTGCAAACTTTGATAGGTGTAGGACGTACCGTATAGAAGTTAGGGCCATTTGAGGTTTTATCAGTGTTTGATTTGGGACTCAAGGGTAGCATAGCTTTGAGCGATAACTTAAATTGACAAGAGGCTCGAGAACTTTATTGTTACAAAATTTCAAGGTTTTATGACGCTCCAGTAAAAAGTTACAAGCATTTGTATGTTGGAAACTTTGATAGGTGTAGGACGTACCATATAGAAGCTACGGCCATTTGAAGTTTTATCAGTGTTTGATTTGGGACTCAAGGGTAGCATAGATTTGAGCGATAGCTTAAATTGACAAGAGGCTCGAGTACTTTATTGTTACAAAATTTCAAGGTTTTATGACGCTCCAGTAAAAAGTTACAAGCATTTGTATGTTGCAAACTTTGATAGGTCTAGGACGTACCGTATAGAAGTTAGGGCCATTTGAATTTTTATCAGTGATTGATTTGGGACTCAAGGGTAGCATAGCTTTGAGCGATAGCTTAAATTTACAAGAGGCTTGAGTACTTTATTGTTACAAAATTTCAAGGTTTTATGACGCTCCAGTAAAAAGTTACAAGCATTTGTATGTTGCAAACTTTGATAGGTATAGGACGTACCGTATAGAAGTTAGTGCCATTTGAAATTTTATCTGTGTTTGATTTGGGACTCAAGGGTAGCATAGCTTGGAGTGATAGCTTAAATTGACAAGAGGCTCGAGTACTTTATTGTTACAAAATTTCAAGGTTTTATGACGCTCCAGTAAAAAGTTACAAGCATTTGTATGTTGCAAACTTTGATAGGTGTAGGACGTACCGTATAGAAGTTGGGGCCATTTGAAGTTTTATCAGTGTTTGATTTGGGACTCAAGGGCAGCATAGCTTTGAGCGATAGCTTAAATTGACAAGAGGCTCGAGTACTTTATTGTTACAAAATTTCAAGATTTGATGACGCGCCAGTAAAAAGTTACAAGCATTTGTATGTTGCAAACTTTGATAGGTGTAGGACGTACCGTATAGAAGTTAGGGCCTTTAGAAGTTTTATCAGTGTTTGAATTGGGACTCAAGCGTAGTATAGCTTTGAGCGATAGCTTAAATTGACAAGAGGCTCGAGTACTTTATTGTTACAAAATTTCAAGGTTTTATGACGCTCCAGTAAAAAGTTACAAGCATTTGTATGTTGCAAACTTTGATAGGTATAGGACGTACCGTATAGAAGTTAGTGCCATTTGAAATTTTATCTGTGTTTGATTTGGGACTCAAGGGTAGCATAGCTTGGAGTGATAGCTTAAATTGACAAGAGGCTCGAGTACTTTATTGTTACAAAATTTCAAGGTTTTATGACGCTCCAGTAAAAAGTTACAAGCATTTGTATGTTGCAAACTTTGATAGGTGTAGGACGTACCGTATAGAAGTTGGGGCCATTTGAAGTTTTATCAGTGTTTGATTTGGGACTCAAGGGCAGCATAGCTTTGAGCGATAGCTTAAATTGACAAGAGGCTCGAGTACTTTATTGTTACAAAATTTCAAGAGTTGATGACGCGCCAGTAAAAAGTTACAAGCATTTGTATGTTGCAAACTTTGATAGGTGTAGGACGTACCGTATAGAAGTTAGGGCCTTTAGAAGTTTTATCAGTGTTTGAATTGGGACTCAAGGGTAGTATAGCTTTGAGCGATAGCTTAAATTGACAACAGGCTCGAGTACTTTATTGTTACAAAATTTCAAAGTTTTGTGACGCTCCAATAAAAAGTTACAAGCATTTGTGTGTTGCAAAGTTTTATAGGTGTAAGACGTACCGTATAGAAGTTAGGGCTATTTGAAGTTTTATCAGTGTTTGATTTGGGACTCAAGGGTAGCATAGCTTTGAGCGATAGCTTAAATTGACAAGAGGCTCGAGTACTTTATTGTTACAAAATTTCAAAGTTTTGTGACGCTCCAATAAAAAGTTACAAGCATTTGTGTGTTGCAAAGTTTTATAGGTGTAAGACGTACCGTATAGAAGTTGGGGAAATTTGAAGTTTTATCAGTGTTTGATTTGGGACTCAAGGGCAGCATAGCTTTGAGCGATAGCTTAAATTGACAAGAGGCTCGAGTACTTTATTGTTACAAAATTTCAAGAGTTGATGACGCGCCAGTAAAAAGTTACAAGCATTTGTATGTTGCAAACTTTGATAGGTGTAGGACGTACCGTATAGAAGTTAGGGCCTTTAGAAGTTTTATCAGTGTTTGAATTGGGACTCAAGGGTAGTATAGCTTTGAGCGATAGCTTAAATTGACAACAGGCTCGAGTACTTTATTGTTACAAAATTTCAAAGTTTTGTGAAGCTCCAATAAAAAGTTACAAGCATTTGTGTGTTGCAAAGTTTTATAGGTGTAAGACGTACCGTATAGAAGTTAGGGCTATTTGAAGTTTTATCAGTGTTTGATTTGGGACTCAAGGGTAGCATAGCTTTGAGCGATAGCTTAAATTGACAAGAGGCTCGAGTACTTTATTGTTACAAAATTTCAAAGTTTTGTGACGCTCCAATAAAAAGTTACAAGCATTTGTGTGTTGCAAAGTTTTATAGGTGTAAGACGTACCGTATAGAAGTTAGGGCTATTTGAAGTTTTATCAGTGTTTGATTTGGGACTCAAGGGTAGCATAGCTTTGAGCGATAGCTTAAATTGACAAGAGGCGCGAGAACTTTATTGTTACAAAATTTCATAGTTTTATGACGCTCCAGTAAAAAGCATTTGTATGTTGCAAACTTTGATAGGTGTAAGACATAATGTATAGAAGCTAGGGCCATTTGAAGTTTTATCAGTGTTTGATTTGGGACTCAAGGTTAGCATAACTTTGAGCGAAAGCTTAAATTGACAAGAGGCTCGAGAACTGTATTGTTAGAAAGTTTCAAGGTTTTATGACGCTCCAGTAAAAAGTTACAAGCATTTGTATGTTACAAACTTTGATAGGTGTAGGACGTACCGTATAGAAGTTAGGGCTATTTGAAGTTTTATCAGTGTTTGATTTGGGACTCAAGGGTAGCATAGCTTTGAGCGATAGCTTAAATTGACAAGAGGCGCGAGAACTTTATTGTTACAAAATTTCATAGTTTTATGACGCTCCAGTAAAAAGCATTTGTATGTTGCAAACTTTGATAGGTGTAAGACATAATGTATAGAAGCTAGGGCTATTTGAAGTTTTATCAGTGTTTGATTTGGGACTCAAGGTTAGCATAACTTTGAGCGAAAGCTTAAATTGACAAGAGGCTCGAGAACTGTATTGTTAGAAAATTTCAAGGTTTTATGACGCTCCAGTAAAAAGTTACAAGCATTTGTATGTTACAAACTTTGATAGGTGTAGGACGTACCGTATAGAAGTTAGGGCTATTTGAAGTTTTATCAGTGTTTGATTTGGGACTCAAGGGTAGCATAGCTTTGAGCGATAGCTTAAATTGACAAGAGGCCCGAGTACTTTATTGTTACAAAATTTCAAGGTTTTATGACGCCCCAGTAAAAAGCTACAAGCATTTGTATGTTGCAAACTTTTATAGGTGTAGGACGTACCGTATAGAAGTTAGGGCCATTTGAAGTTTTGTCAGTGATTGATTTGGGACTCAAGGGTAGCATAGCTTTGAGCGATAGCTTAAATTGACAAGAGGCTCGAGTACTTTATTGTTACAAAACTTCAAGGTTTTATGACGCTTCAGTAAAAAGTTACAAGCATTTGTATGTTGCAAACTTTGACAGGTGTAGGACGTACCGTATTGAAGTTAGGGCCATTTGAAGTTTTATCAGTGTTTGATTTGGGACTCAAGGGTAGCATAGCTTTGAGCGATAGCTTAAATTGACAAGAGGCTCGAGTACTTTATTGTTACAATATTCAAGGTTTTATGACGCTCCAGTAAAAAGTTACAAGCATTTGTATGTTGCAAACTTTGATAGGTGTAGGATGTACCGTATAGAAGTTAGGGCCATTTGAGGTTTTATCAGTGTTTGATTTGGGACTCAAGGGTAGCATAGCTTTGAGCGATAACTTAAATTGACAAGAGGCTCGAGAACTTTATTGTTACAAAATTTCAAGGTTTTATGACGCTCCAGTAAAAAGTTACAAGCATTTGTATGTTGGAAACTTTGATAGGTGTAGGACGTACCGTATAGAAGCTACGGCCATTTGAAGTTTTATCAGTGTTTGATTTGGGACTCAAGGGTAGCATAGATTTGAGCGATAGCTTAAATTGACAAGAGGCTCGAGTACTTTATTGTTACAAAATTTCAAGGTTTTATGACGCTCCAGTAAAAAGTTACAAGCATTTGTATGTTGCAAACTTTGATAGGTCTAGGACGTACCGTATAGAAGTTAGGGCCATTTGAATTTTTATCAGTGATTGATTTGGGACTCAAGGGTAGCATAGCTTTGAGCGATAGCTTAAATTTACAAGAGGCTTGAGTACTTTATTGTTACAAAATTTTAAGGTTTTATGACGCTCCAGTAAAAAGTTACAAGCATTTGTATGTTGCAAACTTTGATAGGTATAGGACGTACCGTATAGAAGTTAGTGCCATTTGAAATTTTATCTGTGTTTGATTTGGGACTCAAGGGTAGCATAGCTTGGAGTGATAGCTTAAATTGACAAGAGGCTCGAGTACTTTATTGTTACAAAATTTCAAGGTTTTATGACGCTCCAGTAAAAAGTTACAAGCATTTGTATGTTGCAAACTTTGATAGGTGTAGGACGTGTCGTATAGAAGTTGGGGCCATTTGAAGTTTTATCAGTGTTTGATTTGGGACTCAAGGGCAGCATAGCTTTGAGCGATAGCTTAAATTGACAAGAGGCTCGAGTACTTTATTGTTACAAAATTTCAAGATTTGATGACGCGCCAGTAAAAAGTTACAAGCATTTGTATGTTGCAAACTTTGATAGGTGTAGGACGTACCGTATAGAAGTTAGGGCCTTTAGAAGTTTTATCAGTGTTTGAATTGGGACTCAAGGGTAGTATAGCTTTGAGCGATAGCTAAAATTGACAAGAGGCTCGAGTACTTTATTGTTACAAAATTTCAAAGTTTTGTGACGCTCCAATAAAAAGTTACAAGCATTTGTGTGTTGCAAAGTTTTATAGGTGTAAGACGTACCGTATAGAAGTTAGGGCTATTTGAAGTTTTATCAGTGTTTGATTTGGGACTCAAGGGTAGCATAGCTTTGAGCGATAGCTTAAATTGACAAGAGGCTCGAGTACTTTATTGTTACAAAATTTCAAAGTTTTGTGACGCTCCAATAAAAAGTTACAAGCATTTGTGTGTTGCAAAGTTTTATAGGTGTAAGACGTACCGTATAGAAGTTAGGGCCATTTGAAGTTTTATCAGTGTTTGATTTGGGACTCAAGGGTAGCATAGCTTTGAGCGATAGCTTAAATTGACAAGAGGCGCGAGAACTTTATTGTTACAAAATTTCATAGTTTTATGACGCTCCAGTAAAAAGCATTTGTATGTTGCAAACTTTGATAGGTGTAAGACATAATGTATAGAAGCTAGGGCCATTTGAAGTTTTATCAGTGTTTGATTTGGGACTCAAGGTTAGCATAACTTTGAGCGAAAGCTTAAATTGACAAGAGGCTCGAGAACTGTATTGTTAGAAAATTTCAAGGTTTTATGACGCTCCAGTAAAAAGTTACAAGCATTTGTATGTTGGAAACTTTGATAGGTGTAGGACGTACCGTATAGAAGCTACGGCCATTTGAAGTTTTATCAGTGTTTGATTTGGGACTCAAGGGTAGCATAGATTTGAGCGATAGCTTAAATTGACAAGAGGCTCGAGTACTTTATTGTTACAAAATTTCAAGGTTTTATGACGCTCCAGTAAAAAGTTACAAGCATTTGTATGTTGCAAACTTTGATAGGTCTAGGACGTACCGTATAGAAGTTAGGGCCATTTGAATTTTTATCAGTGATTGATTTGGGACTCAAGGGTAGCATAGCTTTGAGCGATAGCTTAAATTTACAAGAGGCTTGAGTACTTTATTGTTACAAAATTTTAAGGTTTTATGACGCTCCAGTAAAAAGTTACAAGCATTTGTATGTTGCAAACTTTGATAGGTATAGGACGTACCGTATAGAAGTTAGGGCCATTTGAAATTTTATCTGTGTTTGATTTGGGACTCAAGGGTAGCATAGCTTGGAGTGATAGCTTAAATTGACAAGAGGCTCGAGTACTTTATTGTTACAAAATTTCAAGGTTTTATGACGCTCCAGTAAAAAGTTACAAGCATTTGTATGTTGCAAACTTTGATAGGTGTAGGACGTGTCGTATAGAAGTTGGGGCCATTTGAAGTTTTATCAGTGTTTGATTTGGGACTCAAGGGCAGCATAGCTTTGAGCGATAGCTTAAATTGACAAGAGGCTCGAGTACTTTATTGTTACAAAATTTCAAGATTTGATGACGCGCCAGTAAAAAGTTACAAGCATTTGTATGTTGCAAACTTTGATAGGTGTAGGACGTACCGTATAGAAGTTAGGGCCTTTAGAAGTTTTATCAGTGTTTGAATTGGGACTCAAGGGTAGTATAGCTTTGAGCGATAGCTTAAATTGACAAGAGGCTCGAGTACTTTATTGTTACAAAATTTCAAAGTTTTGTGACGCTCCAATAAAAAGTTACAAGCATTTGTGTGTTGCAAAGTTTTATAGGTGTAAGACGTACCGTATAGAAGTTAGGGCTATTTGAAGTTTTATCAGTGTTTGATTTGGGACTCAAGGGTAGCATAGCTTTGAGCGATAGCTTAAATTGACAAGAGGCTCGAGTACTTTATTGTTACAAAATTTCAAAGTTTTGTGACGCTCCAATAAAAAGTTACAAGCATTTGTGTGTTGCAAAGTTTTATAGGTGTAAGACGTACCGTATAGAAGTTAGGGCTATTTGAAGTTTTATCAGTGTTTGATTTGGGACTCAAGGGTAGCATAGCTTTGAGCGATAGCTTAAATTGACAAGAGGCGCGAGAACTTTATTGTTACAAAATTTCATAGTTTTATGACGCTCCAGTAAAAAGCATTTGTATGTTGCAAACTTTGATAGGTGTAAGACATAATGTATAGAAGCTAGGGCCATTTGAAGTTTTATCAGTGTTTGATTTGGGACTCAAGGTTAGCATAACTTTGAGCGAAAGCTTAAATTGACAAGAGGCTCGAGAACTGTATTGTTAGAAAATTTCAAGGTTTTATGACGCTCCAGTAAAAAGTTACAAGCATTTGTATGTTACAAACTTTGATAGGTGTAGGACGTACCGTATAGAAGTTAGGGCTATTTGAAGTTTTATCAGTGTTTGATTTGGGACTCAAGGGTAGCATAGCTTTGAGCGATAGCTTAAATTGACAAGAGGCGCGAGAACTTTATTGTTACAAAATTTCATACTTTTATGACGCTCCAGTAAAAAGCATTTGTATGTTGCAAACTTTGATAGGTGTAAGACATAATGTATAGAAGCTAGGGCCATTTGAAGTTTTATCAGTGTTTGATTTGGGACTCAAGGTTAGCATAACTTTGAGCGAAAGCTTAAATTGACAAGAGGCTCGAGAACTGTATTGTTAGAAAATTTCAAGGTTTTATGACGCTCCAGTAAAAAGTTACAAGCATTTGTATGTTACAAACTTTGATAGGTGTAGGACGTACCGTATAGAAGTTAGGGCTATTTGAAGTTTTATCAGTGTTTGATTTGGGACTCAAGGGTAGCATAGCTTTGAGCGATAGCTTAAATTGACAAGAGGCGCGAGAACTTTATTGTTACAAAATTTCATAGTTTTATGACGCTCCAGTAAAAAGCATTTGTATGTTGCAAACTTTGATAGGTGTAGGACATAATGTATAGAAGCTAGGGCCATTTGAAGTTTTATCAGTGTTTGATTTGGGACTCAAGGTTAGCATAACTTTGAGCGAAAGCTTAAATTGACAAGAGGCTCGAGAACTGTATTGTTAGAAAATTTCAAGGTTTTATGACGCTCCAGTAAAAAGTTACAAGCATTTGTATGTTACAAACTTTGATAGGTGTAGGACGTACCGTATAGAAGTTAGGGCTATTTGAAGTTTTATCAGTGTTTGATTTGGGACTCAAGGGTAGCATAGCTTTGAGCGATAGCTTAAATTGACAAGAGGCCCGAGTACTTTATTGTTACAAAATTTCAAGGTTTTATGACGCCCCAGTAAAAAGCTACAAGCATTTGTATGTTGCAAACTTTTATAGGTGTAGGACGTACCGTATAGAAGTTAGGGCCATTTGAAGTTTTGTCAGTGATTGATTTGGGACTCAAGGGTAGCATAGCTTTGAGCGATAGCTTAAATTGACAAGAGGCTCGAGTACTTTATTGTTAAAAAATTTCAAGGTTTTATGACGCTCCAGTAAAAAGTTACAAGCATTTGTATGTTGCAAACTTTGATAGGTGTAGGACGTACCGTATAGAAGTTAGGGCCATTTGAAGTTTTGTCAGTGTTTGATTTGGGTCTCAAGGGTAGCATAGCTTAAATTGACAAGAGGCTCGAATACTTTATTGTTACAAAATTTCAAGGTTCTATGACGCTCCAGTAAAAAGTTACAACCATTTGTATGTTGCAAACTTTGATAGGTGTAGGACGTATCGTATAGAAATTAGGGCCATTTGTAGTTTTATCAGTTTTTGATTTGGGACTCAAGGAAAGCATAGCTTTGAGCGATAGCTTAAATTGACAAGAGGCTCGAGTACTTTATTGTTACAAAATTTCAAGGTTTTATGACGCTCGAGTAAAAAGTAACAAGCATTTGTATGTTGCAAACTTTGATAGGTGTAGGACGTACCATATAGAAGTTAGGGCATTTGAAGTTTAATCAGTGTTTGATTTGGGACTCAAGGGTAGCATACCTTTGAGCGGTAGCTTAAATTGACAAGAGGCTCGAGTACTTTATTGTTACAAAATATCAATGTTTTATGACGCTCCAGTAAAAAGTTACAAACATTTGTATGTTGCAAACTTTGATAGGTGTAGGACGTACCGCATAGAAGTTAGGGCCATTTGAAGTTTTATCAGTGTTTGATTTGGGACTCAAGGGTAGCATAGCTTTGAGCGACAGCTTAAATTGACAAGAGGCTCGAGTACTTTATTGTTACAAAATTTCAAGATTTTATGACGCTCCAGTAAAAAGTTACAAGCATTTGTATGTTGCAAACTTTGATAGGTGTAGGACGTACCGCATAGAAGTTAGGGTCATTTGACGTTTTATAAGTGTTTGATTTGGGACTCAAGGGTAGCATAGCTTTGAGCGACAGCTTAAATTGACAAGAGGCTCGAGTACTTTATTGTTACAAAATTTCAAGATTTTATGACGCTCCAGTAAAAAGTTACAAGCATTTGTATGTTGCAAACTTTGATAGGTGTAGGACGTATCGTATAGAAGTTAAGGCCATTTGGAGTTTTATCAGTTTTTGATTTGGGACTCAAGGGAAGCATAGCTTTGAGCGGTAGCTTAAATTGACAAGAGGCTCGAGTACTTTATTGTTACAAAATTTCAAGGTTTTATGACGCTCCAGTAAAAAGTTACAAGCATTTGTATGTTGCAAACTTTGACAGGTGTAGGATGTACCGTATAGAAGTTAGGGCCATTTGAAGTTTTATCAGTGTTTGATTTGGGACTCAAGGGTAGCTTTGAGCGATAGCTTAAATTGACAAGAGGCCCGAGTACTTTATTGTTACAAAATTTCAAGGTTTTATGACGCCCCAGTAAAAAGCTACAAGCATTTGTATGTTGCAAACTTTTATAGGTGTAGGACGTACCGTATAGAAGTTAGGGCCATTTGAAGTTTTGTCAGTGATTGATTTGGGACTCAAGGGTAGCATAGCTTTGAGCGATAGCAAAAAAAGACAAGAGGCTCGAGTACTTTATTGTTAAAAAATTTCAAGGTTTTATGACGCTCCAGTAACAAATTGCAAGCATTTGTCTGTTGCAAACTTTGATAGGTGTAGGACGTACCTTATAGAAGTTAGGGCCATTTGAAGTTTTGTCAGTGTTTGATTTGGGTCTCAAGGGTAGCATAGCTTAAATTGACAAGAGGCTCGAATACTTTATTGTTACAAAATTTCAAGGTTTTATGACGCTCCAGTAAAAAGTTACAACCATTTGTATGTTGCAAACTTTGATAGGTGTAGGACGTATCGTATAGAAATTAGGGCCATTTGTAGTTTTATCAGTTTTTGATTTGGGACTCAAGGAAAGCATAGCTTTGAGCGATAGCTTAAATTGACAAGAGGCTCGAGTACTTTATTGTTACAAAATTTCAAGGTTTTATGACGCTCGAGTAAAAAGTAACAAGCATTTGTATGTTGCAAACTTTGATAGGTGTAGGACGTACCGTATAGAAGTTAGGGCATTTGAAGTTTAATCAGTGTTTGATTTGGGACTCAAGGGTAGCATAGCTTTGAGCGGTAGCTTAAATTGACAAGAGGCTCGAGTAATTTATTGTTACAAAATTTTAAGGTTTTATGACGCTCCAGTAAAAAGTTACAAGCATTTGTATGTTGCAACTTTGATAGGTGTAGGACGTACCGTATAGAAGCTAGGGCTATTTGAAGTTTCATCAGTGTTTGATTTGGGACTCAAGGGAGGCATAGCTTTGAGCGATAGGTTAAATTGACAAGAGGCTGGAGTACTTTATTGTTACAAAATATCAATGTCTTATGACGCTCCAGTAAAAAGTTACAAACATTTGTATGTTGCAAACTTTGATAGGTGTAGGACGTACCGCATAGAAGTTAGGGTCATTTGAAGTTTTATCAGTGTTTGATTTGGGACTCAAGGGTAGCATAGCTTTGAGCGACAGCTTAAATTGACAAGAGGCTCGAGTACTTTATTGTTACAAAATTTCAAGATTTTATGACGCTCCAGTAAAAAGTTACAAGCATTTGTATGTTGCAAACTTTGATAGGTGTAGGACGTATCGTATAGAAGTTAAGGCCATTTGGAGTTTTATCAGTTTTTGATTTGGGACTCAAGGGAAGCATAGCTTTGAGCGGTAGCTTAAATTGACAAGAGGCTCGAGTACTTTATTGTTACAAAATTTCAAGGTTTTATGACGCTCCAGTAAAAAGTTACAAGCATTTGTATGTTGCAAACTTTGACAGGTGTAGGATGTACCGTATAGAAGTTAGGGCCATTTGAAGTTTTATCAGTGTTTGATTTGGGACTCAAGGAAAGCATAGCTTTGAGCGATAGCTTAAATTGACAAGAGGCTCGAGTACTTTATTGTTACAAAATTTCAAGGTTTTATGACGCTCGAGTAAAAAGTAACAAGCATTTGTATGTTGCAAACTTTGATAGGTGTAGGACGTACCGTATAGAAGTTAGGGCATTTGAAGTTTAATCAGTGTTTGATTTGGGACTCAAGGGTAGCATAGCTTTGAGCGGTAGCTTAAATTGACAAGAGGCTCGAGTAATTTATTGTTACAAAATTTTAAGGTTTTATGACGCTCCAGTAAAAAGTTACAAGCATTTGTATGTTGCAACTTTGATAGGTGTAGGACGTACCGTATAGAAGTTAGGGCTATTTGAAGTTTTATCAGTGTTTGATTTGGGACTCAAGGGAGGCATAGCTTTGAGCGATAGCTTAAATTGACAAGAGGCTCGAGTACTTTATTGTTACAAAATATCAATATTTTATGACGCTCCAGTAAAAAGTTACAAACATTTGTATGTTGCAAACTTTGATAGGTGTAGGACGTACCGCATAGAAGTTAGGGTCATTTGCAGTTTTATCAGTGTTTGATTTGGGACTCAAGGGTAGCATAGCTTTGAGCGATAGCTTAAATTGACAAGAGGCTCGAGTACTTTATTGTTACAAAATTTCAAGATTTTATGACGCTCCAGTAAAAAGTTACAAGCATTTGTATGTTGCAAACTTTGATAGGTGTAGGACGTATCGTATAGAAGTTAAGGCCATTTGGAGTTTTATCAGTTTTTGATTTGGGACTCAAGGGAAGCATAGCTTTGAGCGATAGCTTAAATTGACAAGAGGCTCGAGTACTTTATTGTTACAAAATTTCAAGGTTTTATGACGCTCCAGTAAAAAGTTACAAGCATTTGTATGTTGCAAACTTTGACAGGTGTAGGATGTACCGTACAGAAGTTAGGGCCATTTGAAGTTTTATCAGTGTTTGATTTGGGACTCAAGGGTAGCATAGCTTTGAGCGATAGCTTAAATTGACAAGAGGCTCGAGTACATTATTGTTACAAAATTTCACGGTTTTATGACGCTCCAGTAAAAAGTTAAAAGCATTTGTATGTTGCAAACGTTGATAGGTGTAGGACGTACCGCATAGAAGTTAGGGCCATTTGAAGTTTTATCAGTGTTTGATTTGGGACTCAAGGGTAGCATAGCTTTGAGCGATAGCTTAAATTGACAAGAGGCTCGAGTACTTTATTGTTACAAATTTTCCAGGTTTTATGACGCTCCAGTAAAAAGTTATAAGCATTTGTTTGTTGAAAACTTTGATAGGTGTAGGACGTACCGTATAGAAGTTAGGGCCAATTGAAGTTTTATCAGTGTTTGATTTGGGACTCAAGGGTACCATAGCTTTGAGCGATAGCTTAAATTGACAAGAGGCTCGAGTACTTTATTGTTACAAAATTTCAAGGTTTTATTACGCTCCAGTAAAAAGTTACAAGCATTTGTATGTTGCAAACTTTGATAGGTGTAGGACGTACCGTATAGAAGTTAGGGCCATTTGAAGTTTTATCAGTGTTTGATTTGGGACTCAAGGAAAGCATAGCTTTGAGCGATAGCTTAAATTGACAAGAGGCTCGAGTACTTTATTGTTACAAAATTTCAAGGTTTTATGACGCTCGAGTAAAAAGTAACAAGCATTTGTATGTTGCAAACTTTGATAGGTGTAGGACGTACCGTATAGAAGTTAGGGCATTTGAAGTTTAATCAGTGTTTGATTTGGGACTCAAGGGTAGCATAGCTTTGAGCGGTAGCTTAAATTGACAAGAGGCTCGAGTAATTTATTGTTACAAAATTTTAAGGTTTTATGACGCTCCAGTAAAAAGTTACAAGCATTTGTATGTTGCAACTTTGATAGGTGTAGGACGTACCGTATAGAAGTTAGGGCTATTTGAAGTTTTATCAGTGTTTGATTTGGGACTCAAGGGAGGCATAGCTTTGAGCGATAGCTTAAATTGACAAGAGGCTCGAGTACTTTATTGTTACAAAATATCAATGTTTTATGACGCTCCAGTAAAAAGTTACAAACATTTGTATGTTGCAAACTTTGATAGGTGTAGGACGTACCGCATAGAAGTTAGGGTCATTTGAAGTTTTATCAGTGTTTGATTTGGGACTCAAGGGTAGCATAGCTTTGAGCGACAGCTTAAATTGACAAGAGGCTCGAGTACTTTATTGTTACAAAATTTCAAGATTTTATGACGCTCCAGTAAAAAGTTACAAGCATTTGTATGTTGCAAACTTTGATAGGTGTAGGACGTATCGCATAGAAGTTAAGGCCATTTGGAGTTTTATCAGTTTTTGATTTGGGACTCAAGGGAAGCATAGCTTTGAGCGGTAGCTTAAATTGACAAGAGGCTCGAGTACTTTATTGTTACAAAATTTCAAGGTTTTATGACGCTCCAGTAAAAAGTTACAAGCATTTGTATGTTGCAAACTTTGACAGGTGTAGGATGTACCGTATAGAAGTTAGGGCCATTTGAAGTTTTATCAGTGTTTGATTTGGGACTCAAGGGTAGCATAGCTTTGAGCGATAGCTTAAATTGACAAGAGGCTCGAGTACTTTATTGTTACAAAATTTTAAGGTTTTATGACGCTCCAGTAAAACGTTACAAGCATTTGTATGTTGCAAACTTTGACAGGTGTAGGATGTACCGTACAGAAGTTAGGGCCATTTGAAGTTTTATCAGTGTTTGATTTGGGACTCAAGGGTAGCATAGCTTTGAGCGATAGCTTAAATTGACAAGAGGCTCGAGTACTTTATTGTTACAAAATTTCACGGTTTTTGACGCTCCAGTAAAAAGTTAAAAGCATTTGTATGTTGCAAACGTTGATAGGTGTAGGACGTACCGCATAGAAGTTAGGGCCATTTGAAGTTTTATCAGTGTTTGATTTGGGACTCAAGGGTAGCATAGCTTTGAGCGATAGCTTAAATTGACAATAGGCTCGAGTACTTTATTGTTACAAATTTTCCAGGTTTTATGACGCTCCAGTAAAAAGTTATAAGCATTTGTTTGTTGAAAACTTTGATAGGTGTAGGACGTACCGTATAGAAGTTAGGGCCAATTGAAGTTTTATCAGTGTTTGATTTGGGACTCAAGGGTACCATAGCTTTGAGCGATAGCTTAAATTGACAAGAGGCTCGAATACTTTATTGTTACAAAATTTCAAGGTTTTATGACGCTCCAGTAAAAAGTTACAAGCATTTGTATGTTGCAAACTTTGATAGGTGTAGGACGTACCGTATAGAAGTTAGGGCCATTTGAAGTTTTATCAGTGTTTGATTTGGGACTCAAGAGTAGCATAGCTTTGAGCGATAGCTTAAATTGACAAGAGGCTCGAGTAATTTATTGTTACAAACTTTCAAGGTTTTATGACGCTCCAGTAAAAAGTTACAAGCATTTGTATGTTGCAAACTTTGATAGGTGTAGGACGTACCGTATAGAAGTTATGGCCATTTGAAGTTTTATCACTGTTTGATTTGGGACTCAAGGGTAGCACAGCTTTGAGCGATAGCTAAAATTGACAAGAGGCTCGAGTACTTTATTGTTACAAAATTTCAAGGTTTTATGACGCTCCTTTAAAAAGTTCCAAGCATTTGTATGTTGCAAACTTTGATAGGTGTAGGACGTACCGTATAGAAGTTAGGGCCATTTGAAGTTTTATCAGTGTTTGATTTGGGACTCAAGGGTAGCATAGCTTTGAGCGACAGCTTAAATTGACAAGAGGCTCGAGTACTTTATTGTTACAAAATTTCAAGATTTTATGACGCTCCAGTAAAAAGTTACAAGCATTTGTATTTTGCAAACTTTGATAGGTGTAGGACGTACCGCATAGAAGTTAGGGTCATTTGAAGTTTTATCAGTGTTTGATTTGGGACTCAAGGGTAGCATAGCTTTGAGCGACAGCTTAAATTGACAAGAGGCTCGAGTACTTTATTGTTACAAAATTTCAAGATTTTATGACGCTCCAGTAAAAAGTTACAAGCATTTGTATGTTGCAAACTTTGATAGGTGTAGGACGTATCGTATAGAAGTTAAGGCCATTTGGAGTTTTATCAGTTTTTGATTTGGGACTCAAGGGAAGCATAGCTTTGAGCGGTAGCTTAAATTGACAAGAGGCTCGAGTACTTTATTGTTACAAAATTTCAAGGTTTTATGACGCTCCAGTAAAAAGTTACAAGCATTTGTATGTTGCAAACTTTGACAGGTGTAGGATGTACCGTATAGAAGTTAGGGCCATTTGAAGTTTTATCAGTGTTTGATTTGGGACTCAAGGGTAGCATAGCTTTGAGCGATAGCTTAAATTGACAAGAGGCTCGAGTACTTTATTGTTACAAAATTTCAAGGTTTTATGACGCTCCAGTAAAAAGTTACAAGCATTTGTATGTTGCAAACTTTGATAGGTGTAGGACGTACCGTACAGAAGTTAGGGCCATTTGAAGTTTTATCAGTGTTTGATTTGGGACTCAAGGGTAGCATAGCTTTGAGCGATAGCTTAAATTGACAAGAGGCTCCAGTACTTTATTGTTACAAAATTTCACGGTTTTATGACGCTCCAGTAAAAAGTTATAAGCATTTGTTTGTTGAAAACTTTGATAGGTGTAGGACGTACCGTATAGAAGTTAGTGCCATTTGAAGTTTTATCAGTGTTTGATTTGGGACTCAAGGGTAGCATAGCTTTGAGCGATAACTGAAATTGACAAGAGGCTCGAGTACTTTATTGTTACAAAATTTGAAGGTTTTATGACGCTCCAGTAAAAAGTTACAAGCATTTGTATGGTGCAAACTTTGATAGGTGTAGGACGTACCGTATAGAAGTTTGGGCCATTTGAAGTTTTATCAGTGTTTGATTTGGGACTCAAGGGTAGCATAGCTTTGAGCGATAGCTTAAATGGACAAGAGGCTCGAGTACTTTATTGTTACAAAATTTAAAGGGTTATGACGCTCCAGTAAAAAGTTACAACCATTCGTATGTTGCAAACTTTGATAGGTGTAGGACGTACCGTATATAAGTTAGGGCCATTTGAAGTTTTATCAGTGTTTGATTTGGGACTCAAGGGTAGCATAGATTTGCGCGACAGCTTAAACTGGCAAGAGGCTCGATTACTTTATTGTTACAAAATTTCAAGGTTTTATGACGCTCCAGTAAAAAGTAACAAGCATTTGTATGTTGCAAACTTTGATAGATGTAGGACGTACCGTATAGAAGTTAGGGCCATTTGTAGTTTTATCAGTGTTTGATTTGGGACTCAAGGGTAGCATAGCTTTGAGCGATAGCTGAAATTGACAAGAGGCTCGAGTACTTTATTGTTACAAAATTTGAAGGTTTTATGACGCTCCAGTAAAAAGTTACAAGCATGTGTTTGTTGCAATCTTTGATAGGTGTAGGACGTACCGTTTAGAAGTTAGGGCCATTTGAAGTTTTATCAGTGTTTGATTTGGGACTCAAGGGTAGCTTAGCTTTGAGCGATAGCTGAAATTGACAAGAGGCTCGAGTACTTTATTGTTACAAAATTTGAAGGTTTTATGACGCTCCAGTAAAAAGTTACAAGCATTTGTATGTTGCAAACTTTGATTGGTGTAGGACGTACCGTATAGAAGTTTGGGCCATTTGAAGTTTTATCAGTGTGTGATTTGGGACTCAAGGGTAGCATAGCTTTGAGCGACAGCTTAAATTGACAAGAGGCTCGATTACTTTATTGTTACAAAATTTCAATGTTTTATGACGCTTCAGTAAAAAGTTACAAGCATTTGTATGTTGGAAACTTTGATAGGTCTAGGACGTACCGTATAGAAGTTAGGGCCATTTGAAGTTTTATCAGTGTTTGATTTGGGACTCAAGGGTAGCATAGCTTTGAGCGATAGCTTAAATTGACAAGAGGCTCGAGTACTTTAATGTTACAAAATTTAAAGGTTTAATGACGCTCCAGTAAAAAGTTACAAGCATTTGTATGTTGCAAACTTTGATAGGTGTAGGACGTACCGTATAGAAGTTAGGACCATTTGAAGTTTTATCAGTGTTTGATTTGGGACTCAAGGGTAGCATAGCCTTAAGCGATAGCTTAAATTGACAAGAGGCTCGAGTACTTTATTGTTACAAAATTTCAAGGTTTTATGACGCTCCAGTAAAAAGTTACAAGCATATGTATGTTGCAAATTTTGATAGGTGTAGGACGTACCGTATAGAAGTTAGGACCATTTGAAGTTTTATCAGTGTTTGATTTGGTACTCAAGGGTAGCATAGCTTTGAGCGATAGCTTAAATTGACAAGAGGCTCGAGTACTTTATTGTTACAAAATTTCAATGTTTTATGACGCTCCTGTAAAAAGTTACAAGCATTTGTATGTTGCAAACTTTGACAGGTGTAGGACGTACCGTATAGAAGTTAGGGCCATTTGAAGTTCTATCAGTGTTTGATTTGGGTCTCATGGGAGCATAGCTTTGAGCGATAGCTTAAATTGACAAGAGGCTCGAGTAATTTATTGTTACAAAATTTCAAGGTTTTATGACGCTCCAGTAAAAAGTTACAAGCATTTGTATGTTGCGAACTTTGATAGGTGTAGGACGTACCGTAAAGAAGTTAGGGCCATTTGAAGTTTTATCAGTGTTTGATTTGGGACTCAAGGGAAGCATAGCTTTGAGCGGTAGCTTAAATTGACAAGAGGCTCGAGTACTTTATTGTTACAAAATTTCAAGGTTTTATGACGCTCCAGTAAAAAGTTACAAGCATTTGTATGTTGCAAACTTTGACAGGTGTAGGATGTACCGTATAGAAGTTAGGGCCATTTGAAGTTTTATCAGTGTTTGATTTGGGACTCAAGGGTAGCATAGCTTTGAGCGATAGCTTAAATTGACAAGAGGCTCGAGTACTTTATTGTTACAAAATTTTAAGGTTTTATGACGCTCCAGTAAAACGTTACAAGCATTTGTATGTTGCAAACTTTGACAGGTGTAGGATGTACCGTACAGAAGTTAGGGCCATTTGAAGTTTTATCAGTGTTTGATTTGGGACTCAAGGGTAGCATAGCTTTGAGCGATAGCTTAAATTGACAAGAGGATCGAGTACTTTATTGTTACAAAATTTCACGGTTTTTGACGCTCCAGTAAAAAGTTAAAAGCATTTGTATGTTGCAAACGTTGATAGGTGTAGGACGTACCGCATAGAAGTTAGGGCCATTTGAAGTTTTATCAGTGTTTGATTTGGGACTCAAGGGTAGCATAGCTTTGAGCGATAGCTTAAATTGACAATAGGCTCGAGTACTTTATTGTTACAAATTTTCCAGGTTTTATGACGCTCCAGTAAAAAGTTATAAGCATTTGTTTGTTGAAAACTTTGATAGGTGTAGGACGTACCGTATAGAAGTTAGGGCCAATTGAAGTTTTATCAGTGTTTGATTTGGGACTCAAGGGTACCATAGCTTTGAGCGATAGCTTAAATTGACAAGAGGCTCGAGTACTTTATTGTTACAAAATTTCAAGGTTTTATGACGCTCCAGTAAAAAGTTACAAGCATTTGTATGTTGCAAACTTTGATAGGTGTAGGACGTACCGTATAGAAGTTAGGGCCATTTGAAGTTTTATCAGTGTTTGATTTGGGACTCAAGAGTAGCATAGCTTTGAGCGATAGCTTAAATTGACAAGAGGCTCGAGTAATTTATTGTTACAAACTTTCAAGGTTTTATGACGCTCCAGTAAAAAGTTACAAGCATTTGTATGTTGCAAACTTTGATAGGTGTAGGACGTACCGTATAGAAGTTATGGCCATTTGAAGTTTTATCACTGTTTGATTTGGGACTCAAGGGTAGCACAGCTTTGAGCGATAGCTAAAATTGACAAGAGGCTCGAGTACTTTATTGTTACAAAATTTCAAGGTTTTATGACGCTCCTTTAAAAAGTTCCAAGCATTTGTATGTTGCAAACTTTGATAGGTGTAGGACGTACCGTATAGAAGTTAGGGCCATTTGAAGTTTTATCAGTGTTTGATTTGGGACTCAAGGGTAGCATAGCTTTTAGCGACAGCTTAAATTGACAAGAGGCTCGAGTACTTTATTGTTACAAAATTTCAAGATTTTATGACGCTCCAGTAAAAAGTTACAAGCATTTGTATTTTGCAAACTTTGATAGGTGTAGGACGTACCGCATAGAAGTTAGGGTCATTTGAAGTTTTATCAGTGTTTGATTTGGGACTCAAGGGTAGCATAGCTTTGAGCGACAGCTTAAATTGACAAGAGGCTCGAGTACTTTATTGTTACAAAATTTCAAGATTTTATGACGCTCCAGTAAAAAGTTACAAGCATTTGTATGTTGCAAACTTTGATAGGTGTAGGACGTATCGTATAGAAGTTAAGGCCATTTGGAGTTTTATCAGTTTTTGATTTGGGACTCAAGGGAAGCATAGCTTTGAGCGGTAGCTTAAATTGACAAGAGGCTCGAGTACTTTATTGTTACAAAATTTCAAGGTTTTATGACGCTCCAGTAAAAAGTTACAAGCATTTGTATGTTGCAAACTTTGACAGGTGTAGGATGTACCGTATAGAAGTTAGGGCCATTTGAAGTTTTATCAGTGTTTGATTTGGGACTCAAGGGTAGCATAGCTTTGAGCGATAGCTTAAATTGACAAGAGGCTCGAGTACTTTATTGTTACAAAATTTCAAGGTTTTATGACGCTCCAGTAAAAAGTTACAAGCATTTGTATGTTGCAAACTTTGATAGGTGTAGGACGTACCGTACAGAAGTTAGGGCCATTTGAAGTTTTATCAGTGTTTGATTTGGGACTCAAGGGTAGCATAGCTTTGAGCGACAGCTTAAATTGACAAGAGGCTCGAGTACTTTATTGTTACAAAATTTCAAGATTTTATGACGCTCCAGTAAAAAGTTACAAGCATTTGTATGTTGCAAACTTTGATAGGTGTAGGACGTATCGTATAGAAGTTAAGGCCATTTGGAGTTTTATCAGTTTTTGATTTGGGACTCAAGGGAAGCATAGCTTTGAGCGGTAGCTTAAATTGACAAGAGGCTCGAGTACTTTATTGTTACAAAATTTCAAGGTTTTATGACGCTCCAGTAAAAAGTTACAAGCATTTGTATGTTGCAAACTTTGACAGGTGTAGGATGTACCGTATAGAAGTTAGGGCCATTTGAAGTTTTATCAGTGTTTGATTTGGGACTCAAGGGTAGCATAGCTTTGAGCGATAGCTTAAATTGACAAGAGGCTCGAGTACTTTATTGTTACAAAATTTCAAGGTTTTATGACGCTCCAGTAAAAAGTTACAAGCATTTGTATGTTGCAAACTTTGATAGGTGTAGGACGTACCGTACAGAAGTTAGGGCCATTTGAAGTTTTATCAGTGTTTGATTTGGGACTCAAGGGTAGCATAGCTTTGAGCGATAGCTTAAATTGACAAGAGGCTCCAGTACTTTATTGTTACAAAATTTCACGGTTTTATGACGCTCCAGTAAAAAGTTATAAGCATTTGTTTGTTGAAAACTTTGATAGGTGTAGGACGTACCGTATAGAAGTTAGTGCCATTTGAAGTTTTATCAGTGTTTGATTTGGGACTCAAGGGTAGCATAGCTTTGCGCGACAGCTTAAACTGGCAAGAGGCTCGATTACTTTATTGTTACAAAATTTCAAGGTTTTATGACGCTCCAGTAAAAAGTAACAAGCATTTGTATGTTGCAAACTTTGATAGATGTAGGACGTACCGTATAGAAGTTAGGGCCATTTGTAGTTTTATCAGTGTTTGATTTGGGACTCAAGGGTAGCATAGCTTTGAGCGATAGCTGAAATTGACAAGAGGCTCGAGTACTTTATTGTTACAAAATTTGAAGGTTTTATGACGCTCCAGTAAAAAGTTACAAGCATGTGTTTGTTGCAATCTTTGATAGGTGTAGGACGTACCGCTTAGAAGTTAGGGCCATTTGAAGTTTTATCAGTGTTTGATTTGGGACTCAAGGGTAGCATAGCTTTGAGCGATAGCTTAAATTGGCAAGAGGCTCGAGTACTTTATTGTTACAAAATTTCAAGGGTTTATGACGCTCCAGTAAAAAGTTACAAGCATTTGTATGTTGCAAACTTTTATAGGTGTAGGACGTACCGTATAGAAGTTAGGGCCATTTGAAGTTTTATCAGTGTTTGATTTGGGACTCAAGGGTAGCTTAGCTTTGAGCGATAGCTGAAATTGACAAGAGGCTCGAGTACTTTATTGTTACAAAATTTGAAGGTTTTATGACGCTCCAGTAAAAAGTTACAAGCATTTGTATGTTGCAAACTTTGATAGGTGTAGGACGTACCGTATAGAAGTTTGGGCCATTTGAAGTTTTATCAGTGTGTGATTTGGGACTCAAGGGTAGCATAGCTTTGAGCGACAGCTTAAATTGACAAGAGGCTCGATTACTTTATTGTTACAAAATTTCAATGTTTTATGACGCTTCAGTAAAAAGTTACAAGCATTTGTATGTTGGAAACTTTGATAGGTCTAGGACGTACCGTATAGAAGTTAGGGCCATTTGAAGTTTTATCAGTGTTTGATTTGGGACTCAAGGGTAGCATAGCTTTGAGCGATAGCTTAAATTGACAAGAGGCTCGAGTACTTTAATGTTACAAAATTTAAAGGTTTAATGACGCTCCAGTAAAAAGTTACAAGCATTTGTATGTTGCAAACTTTGATAGGTGTAGGACGTACCGTATAGAAGTTAGGACCATTTGAAGTTTTATCAGTGTTTGATTTGGGACTCAAGGGTAGCATAGCCTTAAGCGATAGCTTAAATTGACAAGAGGCTCGAGTACTTTATTGTTACAAAATTTCAAGGTTTTATGACGCTCCAGTAAAAAGTTACAAGCATATGTATGTTGCAAATTTTGATAGGTGTAGGACGTACCGTATAGAAGTTAGGACCATTTGAAGTTTTATCAGTGTTTGATTTGGTACTCAAGGGTAGCATAGCTTTGAGCGATAGCTTAAATTGACAAGAGGCTCGAGTACTTTATTGTTACAAAATTTCAATGTTTTATGACGCTCCTGTAAAAAGTTACAAGCATTTGTATGTTGCAAACTTTGACAGGTGTAGGACGTACCGTATAGAAGTTAGGGCCATTTGAAGTTCTATCAGTGTTTGATTTGGGTCTCATGGGAGCATAGCTTTGAGCGATAGCTTAAATTGACAAGAGGCTCGAGTAATTTATTGTTACAAAATTTCAAGGTTTTATGACGCTCCAGTAAAAAGTTACAAGCATTTGTATGTTGCAAACTTTGATAGGTGTAGGACGTACCGTAAAGAAGTTAGGGCCATTTGAAGTTTTATCAGTGTTTGATTTGGGACTCAAGGGTAGCATAGCTTTGAGCGATAGCTTAAATTAACAAGAGGCTCGAGTACTTTATTGTTACAAAATTTCAAGGTTTTATGGCGCTCCAGTAAAAAGTTACAAGCATTTGTATGTTGCAAACTTTGATAGGTGTAGGACGTACCGTATAGAAGCTAGGGGCATTTGAAGTTTTATCAGTGTTTGATTTGGGACTCAAGGGTAGCATAGCTTTGAGCGATAGCTTAAATTGACAAGAGGCTCGAGTACTTTATTGTTAAAAAATTTCAAAGTTTTATGACGCTACAGTAAAAAGTTACAAGCATTTGTATGTTCCAAACTTTGATAGGTGTAGGACGTACCGTATAGAAGTTAGGCCCATTTGAAGTTTTATCAGTGTTTGATTTGGGACTCAAGGGTAGCATAGCTTTGAGCGATAGCTTAAATTGACAAGAGGCTCAAGTACTTTATTGTTACAAAATTTCTAGGTTTTATGAAGCTCCAGTAAAAAGTTACAAGCATTTGTATGTTGCAAACTTTGATAGGTGTAGGACGTACCGTATAGAAGTTAGGGCCATTTAAAGTTGTATCAGTGTTTGATTTGGGACTCAAGGGTAGCATAGCTTTGAGCTATAGCTTAAATTGACAAGAGGCTCGAGTATTTTATTGTTACAACATTTCAAGGTTTTATGGCACTCCAGTAAAAAGTTACAAGCATTTGTATGTTGCAAACTTTGATAGGTGTAGGATGTACCGTATAGAAGTTAGGGCCATTTGAAGTTGTATCAGTGTTTGATTTGGGACTCAAGTAGCTTGGAGCGATAGCTTAAATTGACAAGAGGCTCGAGTACTTTATTGTTACAAAATTTCATGGTTTTATGACGCTCCAGTAAAAGTTACAAGCATTTGTATGTTGCAAGCTTCCATAGGTGTAGTACGTACCGTATAAAAGTTAGTGCCATTTGAAGTTTTATCAGTGTTTCATTTGGGACTCAAGGGTAGCATAGCTTTGAGCGATAGCTGAAATTGACAAGAGGCTCGAGTACTTTATTGTTACAAAATTTGAAGGTTTTATGACGCTCCAGTAAAAAGTTACAAGCATTTGTATGTTCCAAACTTTGATAGGTGTAGGACGTACCGTATAGAAGTTAGGGCCATTTGAAGTTTTATCAGTGTTTGATTTGGGACTCAAGGGTAGCATAGCTTTGAGCGATAACTTAAATTGACAAGAGGCTCGAGTACTTTATTGTTACAAAATTTCAAGGTTTTATGACGCTCCATTAAAAAGTTACAAGCATGTGTTTGTTGCAATCTTTGATAGGTGTAGGACATACCGTTTAGAAGTTAGGGCCATTTGAAGTTTTATCAGTGTTTGATTTGGGACTCAAGGGTAGCATAGCTTTGAGCGATAACTTAAATTGACAAGAGGCTCGAGTACTTTATTGTTACAAAATTTCAAGGTTTTATGACGCTCCATTAAAAAGTTACAAGCATGTGTTTGTTGCAATCTTTGATAGGTGTAGGACGTACCGTTTATAAGTTAGGGCCATTTGAAGTTTTATCAGTGTTTGATTTGGGACTCAAGGGTAGCATAGCTTTGAGCGATAGCTTAAATTGGCAAGAGGCTCGAGTACTTTATTGTTACAAAATTTCAAGGGTTTATGACGCTCCAGTAAAAAGTTACAACCATTTGTATGTTGCAAACTTTGATAGGTGTAGGACGTACCGTATAGAAGTTAGGGATATTTGAAGTTTTATCAGTGTGTGATTTGGAACTCAAGGGTAGCATAGCTTTGAGCGACAGCTTAAATTGACAAGAGGCTCGATTACTTCATTGTTACAAAATTTCAATGTTTTATGACGCTTCAGTAAAAAGTTACAAGCATTTGTATGTTGGAAACTTTGATAGGTGTAGGACGTACCGTATAGAAGTTGGGGCCATTTGAAGTTTTATCAGTGTTTGATTTGGGACTCAAGGGTAGCATAGCTTTGAGCGATAGCTTAAATTGACAAGAGGCTCGAGTACTTTATTGTTACAAAATTTAAAGGTTTAATGACGCTCCAGTAAAAAGTTACAAGCATTTGTATGTTGCAAACTTTGATAGGTGTAGGACGTTCCGTATAGAACTTAGGGCCATTTGAAGTTTTATCAGTGTTTGATTTGGGACTCAAGGGTAGCATAGCCTTAAGCGATAGCTTAAATTGACAAGAGGCTCGAGTACTTTATTGTTACAAAATTTCAATGTTTTCTGACGCTCCAGTAAAAAGTTACAAGCATTTGTATGTTGCAAACTTTGACAGGTGTAGGACGTACCGTATAGAAGTTAGGGCATTTGAAGTTCTATCAGTGTTTGATTTGGGTCTCAAGGGAGCATAGCTTTGAGCGATAGCTTAAATTGACAAGAGGCTCGAGTAATTTATTGTTACAAAATTTCAAGGTTTTATGACGCTCCAGTAAAAAGTTACAAGCATTTGTATGTTGCAAACTTTGATAGGTGTAGGACGTACCGTAAAGAAGTTAGGGCCATTTGAAGTTTTATCAGTGTTTGATTTGGGACTCAAGGGTAGCATAGCTTTGAGCGATAGCTTAAATTGACAAGAGGCTCGAGTACTTTATTGTTACAAAATTTCAAGGTTTTATGACGCTCCTGTAAAAAGTTACAAGCATTTGTATGTTGCAAACTTTGATAGGTGTAGGACGTACCATATAGAAGTTAGGGGCATTTGAAGTTTTATCAGTGTTTGATTTGGGACTCAAGGGTAGCATGGCTTTGAGCGATAGCTTAAATTGACAAGAGGTTCGAGTACTTTATTGTTAAAAAATTTCAAGGTTTTATGACGCTCCAGTAAAAAGTTACAAGCATTTGTATGTTGCAAACTTTGATAGGTGTAGGACGTACCGTATAGAAGTTAAGCCCATTTGAAGTTTTATCAGTGTTTGATTTGGGACTCAAGGGTAGCATAGCTTGGAGCGATAGCTTAAATTGACAAGAGGCTCGAGTACTTTATTGTTACAAAATTTCTAGGTTTTATGAAGCTCCAGTAAAAAGTTACAAGCATTTGTGTGTTGCAAACTTTGATAGGTGTAGGACGTACCGTATAGAAGTTAGGGCCGTTTAAAGTTGTATCAGTGTTTGATTTGGGACTCAAGGGTAGCATAGCTTTGAGCTATAGCTTAAATTGACAAGAGGCTCGAGTATTTTATTGTTACAAAATTTCAAGGTTTTATGGCACTCCAGTAAAAAGTTACAAGCATTTGTATGTTGCAAACTTTGATAGGTGTAGGATGTACCGTATAGAAGTTAGGGCCATTTGAAGTTGTATCAGTGTTTGATTTGGGACTCAAGTAGCTTGGAGCGATAGCTTAAATTGACAAGAGGCTCGAGTACTTTATTGTTACAAAATTTCAAGGTTTTATGACGCTCCAGTAAAAGTTACAAGCATTTGTATGTTGCAAGCTTCGATAGGTGTAGTACGTACCGTATAGAAGTTAGGGCCCTTTGAAGTTTTATCTGTGTTTGATTTGGGACTGAAGGTTAGCATAGCTTTGAGCTATAGCTTAAATTGACAAGAAGCTCGAGTACTTTCTCGTTACAAAATTTCAAGGTTTTATGGCGCTCCAGTAAATCTTACAAGCATTTGTATGTTGCAAACTTTGATAAGTGTAGGACGTACCGTATAGAAGTTAGGGCCATTTGAAGTTTTATCAGTGTTTGATTTGGGACTCAAGGTTAGCATAGCTTTGAGCTATTGCTTAAATTGACAAGAGGCTCGAGTACTTTATTGTTACAAAATTTCAAGGTTTTATGACGCTCCAGTAAATCTCACAAGCATTTGTATGTTGCAAACTTTGATAAGTGTGGGACGTACCGTATAGAAGTTAGGGCCATTTGAAGTTTTATCAGTGTTTGATTTGGGACTCAAGGGTAGTATAGCTTTGAGCGATAGCTTAAATTGACAAGAGGCTCGAGTACTTTATTGTTACAAAATTTCTAGGTTTTATGACGCTCCAGTAAAAAGTTACAAGCATTTGTATGTTGCAAACTTTGATAGGTGTAGGATGTACCGTATAGAAGTTAGGGCCATTTGAAGTTTTATCAGTGTTTGATTTGGGACTCAAGGGTAGTATAGCTTTGAGCGATAGCTTAAATTGACAAAAGGCTGGAGTACTTAATTGTTACAAAATTTCTAGGTTTTATGACGCTCCAGTAAAAAGTTACAAGTATTTGTATGTTGCAAACTTTGATAGGTGTAGGACGTACCGTATAGAAGTTAGGGCCATTTGAAGTTTTATCAGTGTCTGATTTAGGACTCAAGGGTAGCATAGCTTTGAGCGATAACTTAAATTGACAAGATTCTCGAGTACTTTATTGTTACAAAATTTCTAGGTTTTATGACGCTCCAGTAAAAAGTTACAAGCATTTGTATGTTGCAAACTTTGATAGGTGTAGTACGTACCGTATAGAAGTTAGGGCCCTTTGAAGTTTTATCTGTGTTTGATTTGGGACTGAAGGTTAGCATAGCTTTGAGCTATAGCTTAAATTGACAAGAAGCTCGAGTACTTTCTCGTTACAAAATTTCAAGGTTTTATGGCGCTCCAGTAAATCTTACAAGCATTTGTATGTTGCAAACTTTGATAAGTGTAGGACGTACCGTATAGAAGTTAGGGCCATTTGAAGTTTTATCAGTGTTTGATTTGGGACTCAAGGTTAGCATAGCTTTGATCTATTGCTTAAATTGACAAGAGGCTCGAGTACGTTATTGTTACAAAATTTCAAGGTTTTATGACGCTCCAGTAAATCTTACAAGCATTTGCATGTTGCAAACTTTGATAATTGTAGGACGTACCGTATAGAAGTTAGGGCCATTTGAGGTTTTATCAGTGTTTGATTTGGGACTCAAGGTTAGCATAGCTTTGAGCGATAGCTTAAATTGACAAGAGGCTCGAGTACTTTATTGTTACAAAATTTCAAGGTTTTATGACGCTCCTGTAAAAAGTTACAAGCGTTTGTATGTTGCAAACTTTGGTAGGTGTAGGCCGTACCGTATAGAAGTTAGGCCCATTTGAAGTTTTATCAGTGTTTGATTTGGGACTCAAGGTTAGCATAGCTTTGAGCGATAGCTTAAATAGACAAGAGGTTCGAGTACTTTATTGTTACAAACTTTCAAGGTTTTATGACGCTCCAGTAAAAAGTTACAAGCATTTGTATGTTGCAAACTTTGATAGGTGTAGGACGTACCGTATAGGAGTTAGGGCCATTTGAAGTTTTATCAGTGTTTGATTTGGGACTCAAGGGTAACATAGCTTTGAGCTATAGCTTAAATTGACAAGAGGCTCGAGTACTTTATTGTTACAAAATTTCAATGTTTTATGACGCTCCTGTAAAAAGTTACAAGCATTTGTATGTTGCAAACTTTGACAGGTGTAGGACGTACCGTATAGACGTTAGGGCCATTTGAAGTTCTATCAGTGTTTGATTTGGGTCTCAAGGGAGCATAGCTTTGAGCGATAGCTTAAATTGACAAGAGGCTCGAGTAATTTATTGTTACAAAATTTCAAGGTTTTATGACGCTCCAGTAAAAAGTTACAAGCATTTGTATGTTGCAAACTTTGATAGGTGTAGGACGTACCGTAAAGAAGTTAGGGCCATTTGATGTTTTATCAGTGTTTGATTTGGGACTCAAGGGTAGTATAGCTTTGAGCGATAGCTTAAATTAACAAGAGGCTCGAGTACTTTATTGTTACAAAATTTCACGGTTTTATGGCGCTCCAGTAAAAAGTTACAAGCATTTGTATGTTGCAAACTTTGATAGGTGTAGGACGTACCGTATAGAAGCTAGGGGCATTTGAAGTTTTATCAGTGTTTGATTTGGGACTCAAGGGTAGCATAGCTTTGAGCGATAGCTTAAATTGACAAGAGGCTCGAGTACTTTATTGTTAAAAAATTTCAAGGTTTTATGACGCTACAGTAAAAAGTTACAAGCATTTGTATGTTCCAAACTTTGATAGGTGTAGGACGTACCGTATAGAAGTTAGGCCCATTTGAAGTTTTATCAGTGTTTGATTTGGGACTCAAGGGTAGCATAGCTTTGAGCGATAGCTTAAATTGACAAGAGGCTCAAGTACTTTATTGTTACAAAATTTCTAGGTTTTATGAAGCTCCAGTAAAAAGTTACAAGCATTTGTATGTTGCAAACTTTGATAGGTGTAGGACGTACCGTATAGAAGTTAGGGCCATTTAAAGTTGTATCAGTGTTTGATTTGGGACTCAAGGGTAGCATAGCTTTGAGCTATAGCTTAAATTGACAAGAGGCTCGAGTATTTTATTGTTACAAAATTTCAAGGTTTTATGGCACTCCAGTAAAAAGTTACAAGCATTTGTATGTTGCAAACTTTGATAGGTGTATGATGTACCGTATAGAAGTTAGGGCCATTTGAAGTTGTATCAGTGTTTGATTTGGGACTCAAGTAGCTTGGAGCGATAGCTTAAATTGACAAGAGGCTCGAGTACTTTATTGTTACAAAATATCAAGGTTTTATGACGCTCCAGTAAAAGTTACAAGCATTTGTATGTTGCAAGCTTCGATAGGTGTAGTACGTACCGTATAAAAGTTAGTGCCATTTGAAGTTTTATCAGTGTTTCATTTGGGACT
This sequence comes from Clusia tigrina, assembly GCA_920105625.2. Taxonomy (NCBI): domain Eukaryota; kingdom Metazoa; phylum Arthropoda; class Insecta; order Diptera; family Clusiidae; genus Clusia; species Clusia tigrina. The sequence goes on along the minus strand of OV050033.1, from coordinate 103,813,484 downwards.
CAAGGGTAGCATAGCTTTGAGCGATAGCTGAAATTGACTAGAGGCTCGAGTACTTTATTGTCACAAAATTTGAAGGTTTTATGACGCTCCAGTAAAAAGTTACAAGCATTTGTATGTTGCAAACTTTGATAGGTGTAGGACGTACCGTATAGAAGTTTGGGCCATTTGAAGTTTTATCAGTGTTTGATTTGGGACTCAAGGGTAGCATAGCTTTGAGCGATAGCTTAAATTGACAAGAGGCTCGAGTACTTTATTGTTACAAAATTTCAAGGGTTTATGACGCTCCAGTAAAAAGTTACAACCATTCGTATGTTGCAAACTTTGATAGGTGTAGGACGTACCGTATATAAGTTAGGGCCATTTGAAGTTTTATCAGTGTGTGATTTGGAACTCAAGGGTAGCATAGCTTTGAGCGACAGCTTAAATTGACAAGAGGCTCGATTACTTCATTGTTACAAAATTTCAATGTTTTATGACGCTTCAGTAAAAAGTTACAAGCATTTGTATGTTGGAAACTTTGATAGGTGTAGGACGTACCGTATAGAAGTTGGGGCCATTTGAAGTTTTATCAGTGTTTGATTTGGGACTCAAGGGTAGCATAGCTTTGAGCGATAGCTTAAATTGACAAGAGGCTCGAGTACTTTATTGTTACAAAATTTAAAGGTTTAATGACGCTCCAGTAAAAAGTTACAAGCATTTGTATGTTGCAAACTTTGACAGGTGTAGGACGTACCGTATAGAAGTTAGGGCCATTTGAAGTTCTATCAGTGTTTGATTTGGGTCTCAAGAGAGCATAGCTTTGAGCGATAGCTTAAATTGACAAGAGGCTCGAGTAATTTATTGTTACAAAATTTCAAGGTTTTATGACGCTCCAGTAAAAAGTTACAAGCATTTGTATGTTGCAAACTTTGATAGGTGTAGGACGTACCGTAAAGAAGTTAGGGCCATTTGAAGTTTTATCAGTGTTTGATTTGGGACTCAAGGGTAGCATAGCTTTGAGCGATAGCTTAAATTGACAAGAGGCTCGAGTACTTTATTGTTACAAAATTTCAAGGTTTTATGACGCTCCAGTAAAAAGTTACAAGCATTTGTATGTTGCAAACTTTGATAGGTGTAGGACGTACCATATAGAAGTTAGGGGCATTTGAAGTTTTATCAGTGTTTGATTTGGGACTCAAGGGTAGCATAGCTTTGAGCGATAGCTTAAATTGACAAGAGGCTCGAGTACTTTATTGTTACAAAATTTCTAGGTTTTATGAAGCTCCAGTAAAAAGTTACAAGCATTTGTGTGTTGCAAACTTTGATAGGTGTAGGACGTACCGTATAGAAGTTAGGGCCGTTTAAAGTTGTATCAGTGTTTGATTTGGGACTCAAGGGTAGCATAGCTTTGAGCTATAGCTTAAATTGACAAGAGGCTCGAGTATTTTATTGTTACAAAATTTCAAGGTTTTATGGCACTCCAGTAAAAAGTTACAAGCATTTGTATGTTGCAAACTTTGATAGGTGTAGGATGTACCGTATAGAAGTTAGGGCCATTTGAAGTTGTATCAGTGTTTGATTTGGGACTCAAGTAGCTTGGAGCGATAGCTTAAATTGACAAGAGGCTCGAGTACTTTATTGTTACAAAATTTCAAGGTTTTATGACGCTCCAGTAAAAGTTACAAGCATTTGTATGTTGCAAGCTTCGATAGGTGTAGTACGTACCGTATAGAAGTTAGGGCCCTTTGAAGTTTTATCTGTGTTTGATTTGGGACTGAAGGTTAGCATAGCTTCGAGCTATAGCTTAAATTGACAAGAAGCTCGAGTACTTTCTCGTTACAAAATTTCAAGGTTTTATGGCGCTCCAGTAAATCTTACAAGCATTTGTATGTTGCAAACTTTGATAAGTGTAGGACGTACCGTATAGAAGTTAGGGCCATTTGAAGTTTTATCAGTGTTTGATTTGGGACTCAAGGTTAGCATAGCTTTGAGCTATTGCTTAAATTGACAAGAGGCTCGAGTACTTTATTGTTACAAAATTTCAAGGTTTTATGACGCTCCAGTAAATCTCACAAGCATTTGTATGTTGCAAACTTTGATAAGTGTGGGACGTACCGTATAGAAGTTAGGGCCATTTGAAGTTTTATCAGTGTTTGATTTGGGACTCAAGGGTAGTATAGCTTTGAGCGATAGCTTAAATTGACAAGAGGCTCGAGTACTTTATTGTTACAAAATTTCTAGGTTTTATGACGCTCCAGTAAAAAGTTACAAGCATTTGTATGTTGCAAACTTTGATAGGTGTAGGATGTACAGTATAGAAGTTAGGGCCATTTGAAGTTTTATCAGTGTTTGATTTGGGACTCAAGGGTAGTATAGCTTTGAGCGATAGCTTAAATTGACAAAAGGCTGGAGTACTTAATTGTTACAAAATTTCTAGGTTTTATGACGCTCCAGTAAAAAGTTACAAGTATTTGTATGTTGCAAACTTTGATAATTGTAGGACGTACCGTATAGAAGTTAGGGCCATTTGAGGTTTTATCAGTGTTTGATTTGGGACTCAAGGTTAGCATAGCTTTGAGCGATAGCTTAAATTGACAAGAGGCTCGAGTACTTTATTGTTACAAAATTTCAAGGTTTTATGACGCTCCAGTAAAAAGTTACAAGCATTTGTATGTTGCAAACTTTGGTAGGTGTAGGCCGTACCGTATAGAAGTTAGGGCCATTTGAAGTTTTATCAGTGTTTGATTTGGGACTCAAGGGTAACATAGCTTTGAGCTATAGCTTAAATTGACAAGAGGCTCGAGTACTTTATTGTTACAAAATTTCAATGTTTTATGACGCTCCTGTAAAAAGTTACAAGCATTTGTATGTTGCAAACTTTGACAGGTGTAGGACGTACCGTATAGACGTTAGGGCCATTTGAAGTTCTATCAGTGTTTGATTTGGGTCTCAAGGGAGCATAGCTTTGAGCGATAGCTTAAATTAACAAGAGGCTCGAGTACTTTATTGTTACAAAATTTCAAGGTTTTATGGCGCTCCAGTAAAAAGTTACAAGCATTTGTATGTTGCAAACTTTGATAGGTGTAGGACGTACCGTATAGAAGCTAGGGGCATTTGAAGTTTTATCAGTGTTTGATTTGGGACTCAAGCGTAGCATAGCTTTGAGCGATAGCTTAAATTGACAAGAGGCTCGAGTACTTTATTGTTAAAAAATTTCAAGGTTTTATGACGCTACAGTAAAAAGTTACAAGCATTTGTATGTTCCAAACTTTGATAGGTGTAGGACGGACCGTATAGAAGTTAGGCCCATTTGAAGTTTTATCAGTGTTTGATTTGGGACTCAAGGGTAGCAAAGCTTTGAGCGATAGCTTAAATTGACAAGAGGCTCAAGTACTTTATTGTTACAAAATTTCTAGGTTTTATGAAGCTCCAGTAAAAAGTTACAAGCATTTGTATGTTGCAAACTTTGATAGGTGTAGGACGTACCGTATAGAAGTTAGGGCCATTTAAAGTTGTATCAGTGTTTGATTTGGGACTCAAGGGTAGCATAGCTTTGAGCGATAACTTAAATTGACAAGAGGCTCGAATACTTTATTGTTACAAAATTTCAAGGTTTTATGACGCTCCATTAAAAAGTTACAAGCATGTGTTTGTTGCAATCTTTGATAGGTGTAGGACATACCGTTTAGAAGTTAGGGCCATTTGAAGTTTTATCAGTGTTTGATTTGGGACTCAAGGGTAGCATAGCTTTGAGCGATAACTTAAATTGACAAGAGGCTCGAGTACTTTATTGTTACAAAATTTAAAGGTTTAATGACGCTCCAGTAAAAAGTTACAAGCATTTGTATGTTGCAAACTTTGACAGGTGTAGGACGTACCGTATAGAAGTTAGGGCCATTTGAAGTTCTATCAGTGTTTGATTTGGGTCTCATGGGAGCATAGCTTTGAGCGATAGCTTAAATTGACAAGAGGCTCGAGTAATTTATTGTTACAAAATTTCAAGGTTTTATGACGCTCCAGTAAAAAGTTACAAGCATTTGTATGTTGCAAACTTTGATAGGTGTAGGACGTACCGTAAAGAAGTTAGGGCCATTTGAAGTTTTATCAGTGTTTGATTTGGGACTCAAGGGTAGCATAGCTTTGAGCGATAGTTTAAATTGACAAGAGGCTCGAGTACTTTATTGTTACAAAATTTCAAGGTTTTATGACGCTCCAGTAAAAAGTTACAAGCATTTGTATGTTGCAAACTTTGATAGGTGTAGGACGTACCATATAGAAGTTAGGGGCATTTGAAGTTTTATCAGTGTTTGATTTGGGACTCAAGGGTAGCATAGCTTTGAGCGATAGCTTAAATTGACAAGAGGCTCGAGTACTTTATTGTTACAAAATTTCTAGGTTTTATGAAGCTCCAGTAAAAAGTTACAAGCATTTGTGTGTTGCAAACTTTGATAGGTGTAGGACGTACCGTATAGAAGTTAGGGCCGTTTAAAGTTGTATCAGTGTTTGATTTGGGACTCAAGGGTAGCATAGCTTTGAGCTATAGCTTAAATTGACAAGAGGCTCGAGTATTTTATTGTTACAAAATTTCAAGGTTTTATGGCACTCCAGTAAAAAGTTACAAGCATTTGTATGTTGCAAACTTTGATAGGTGTAGGATGTACCGTATAGAAGTTAGGGCCATTTGAAGTTGTATCAGTGTTTGATTTGGGACTCAAGTAGCTTGGAGCGATAGCTTAAATTGACAAGAGGCTCGAGTACTTTATTGTTACAAAATTTCAAGGTTTTATGACGCTCCAGTAAAAGTTACAAGCATTTGTATGTTGCAAGCTTCGATAGGTGTAGTACGTACCGTATAGAAGTTAGGGCCCTTTGAAGTTTTATCTGTGTTTGATTTGGGACTGAAGGTTAGCATAGCTTTGAGCTATAGCTTAAATTGACAAGAAGCTCGAGTACTTTCTCGTTACAAAATTTCAAGGTTTTATGGCGCTCCAGTAAATCTTACAAGCATTTGTATGTTGCAAACTTTGATAAGTGTAGGACGTACCGTATAGAAGTTAGGGCCATTTGAAGTTTTATCAGTGTTTGATTTGGGACTCAAGGTTAGCATAGCTTTGAGCTATTGCTTAAATTGACAAGAGGCTCGAGTACTTTATTGTTACAAAATTTCAAGGTTTTATGACGCTCCAGTAAATCTCACAAGCATTTGTATGTTGCAAACTTTGATAAGTGTGGGACGTACCGTATAGAAGTTAGGGCCATTTGAAGTTTTATCAGTGTTTGATTTGGGACTCAAGGGTAGTATAGCTTTGAGCGATAGCTTAAATTGACAAGAGGCTCGAGTACTTTATTGTTACAAAATTTCTAGGTTTTATGACGCTCCAGTAAAAAGTTACAAGCATTTGTATGTTGCAAACTTTGATAGGTGTAGGATGTACCGTATAGAAGTTAGGGCCATTTGAAGTTTTATCAGTGTTTGATTTGGGACTCAAGGGTAGTATAGCTTTGAGCGATAGCTTAAATTGACAAAAGGCTGGAGTACTTAATTGTTACAAAATTTCTAGGTTTTATGACGCTCCAGTAAAAAGTTACAAGTATTTGTATGTTGCAAACTTTGATAATTGTAGGACGTACCGTATAGAAGTTAGGGCCATTTGAGGTTTTATCAGTGTTTGATTTGGGACTCAAGGTTAGCATAGCTTTGAGCGATAGCTTAAATTGACAAGAGGCTCGAGTACTTTATTGTTACAAAATTTCAAGGTTTTATGACGCTCCAGTAAAAAGTTACAAGCATTTGTATGTTGCAAACTTTGGTAGGTGTAGGCCGTACCGTATAGAAGTTAGGGCCATTTGAAGTTTTATCAGTGTTTGATTTGGGACTCAAGGGTAACATAGCTTTGAGCTATAGCTTAAATTGACAAGAGGCTCGAGTACTTTATTGTTACAAAATTTCAATGTTTTATGACGCTCCTGTAAAAAGTTACAAGCATTTGTATGTTGCAAACTTTGACAGGTGTAGGACGTACCGTATAGACGTTAGGGCCATTTGAAGTTCTATCAGTGTTTGATTTGGGTCTCAAGGGAGCATAGCTTTGAGCGATAGCTTAAATTGACAAGAGGCTAGAGTAATTTATTGTTACAAAATTTCAAGGTTTTATGACGCTCCAGTAAAAAGTTACAAGCATTTGTATGTTGCAAACTTTGATAGGTGTAGGACGTACCGTAAAGAAGTTAGGGCCATTTGAAGTTTTATCAGTGTTTGATTTGGGACTCAAGGGTAGCATAGCTTTGAGCGATAGCTTAAATTAACAAGAGGCTCGAGTACTTTATTGTTACAAAATTTCAAGGTTTTATGGCGCTCCAGTAAAAAGTTACAAGCATTTGTATGTTGCAAACTTTGATAGGTGTAGGACGTACCGTATAGAAGCTAGGGGCATTTGAAGTTTTATCAGTGTTTGATTTGGGACTCAAGGGTAGCATAGCTTTGAGCGATAGCTTAAATTGACAAGAGGCTCGAGTACTTTATTGTTAAAAAATTTCAAGGTTTTATGACGCTACAGTAAAAAGTTACAAGCATTTGTATGTTCCAAACTTTGATAGGTGTAGGACGGACCGTATAGAAGTTAGGCCCATTTGAAGTTTTATCAGTGTTTGATTTGGGACTCAAGGGTAGCAAAGCTTTGAGCGATAGCTTAAATTGACAAGAGGCTCAAGTACTTTATTGTTACAAAATTTCTAAGTTTTATGAAGCTCCAGTAAAAAGTTACAAGCATTTGTATGTTGCAAACTTTGATAGGTGTAGGACGTACCGTATAGAAGTTAGGGCCATTTAAAGTTGTATCAGTGTTTGATTTGGGACTCAAGGGTAGCATAGCTTTGAGCTATAGCTTAAATTGACAAGAGGCTCGAGTATTTTATTGTTACAAAATTTCAAGGTTTTATGGCACTCCAGTAAAAAGTTACAAGCATTTGTATGTTGCAAACTTTGATAGGTGTAGGATGTACCGTATAGAAGTTAGGGCCATTTGAAGTTGTATCAGTGGTTTGATTTGGGACTCAAGTAGCTTGGAGCGATAGCTTAAATTGACAAGAGGCTCGAGTACTTTATTGTTACAAAATTTCAAGGTTTTATGACGCTCCAGTAAAAGTTACAAGCATTTGTATGTTGCAAGCTTCGATAGGTGTAGTACGTACCGTATAAAAGTTAGTGCCATTTGAAGTTTTATCAGTGTTTCATTTGGGACTCAAGGGTAGCATAGCTTTGAGCGATAGCTGAAATTGACTAGAGGCTCGAGTACTTTATTGTCACAAAATTTGAAGGTTTTATGACGCTCCAGTAAAAAGTTACAAGCATTTGTATGTTGCAAACTTTGATAGGTGTAGGACGTACCGTATAGAAGTTTGGGCCATTTGAAGTTTTATCAGTGTTTGATTTGGGACTCAAGGGTAGCATAGCTTTGAGCGATAGCTTAAATTGACAAGAGGCTCGAGTACTTTATTGTTACAAAATTTCAAGGGTTTATGACGCTCCAGTAAAAAGTTACAACCATTCGTATGTTGCAAACTTTGATAGGTGTAGGACGTACCGTATATAAGTTAGGGCCATTTGAAGTTTTATCAGTGTTTGATTTGGGACTCAAGGGTAGCGTAGCTTTGCGCGACAGCTTAAACTGACAAGAGGCTCGATTACTTTATTGTTACAAAATTTCAAGGTTTTATGACGCTCCAGTAAAAAGTAACAAGCATTTGTATGTTGAAAACTTTGATAGGTGTAGGACGTACCGTATAGAAGTTAGGGCCATTTGAAGTTTTATCAGTGTTTGATTTGGGACTCAAGGGTAGCATTGCTTTGAGCGATAGCTGAAATTGACAAGAGGCTCGAGTACTTTATTGTTACAAAATTTGAAGGTTTTATGACGCTCCAGTAAAAAGTTACAAGCATTTGTATGTTCCAAACTTTGATAGGTGTAGGACGTACCGTATAGAAATTAGGGCCATTTGAAGTTTTATCAGTGTTTGATTTGGGACTCAAGGGTAGCATAGCTTTGAGCGATAACTTAAATTGACAAGAGGCTCGAATACTTTATTGTTACAAAATTTCAAGGTTTTATGACGCTCCATTAAAAAGTTACAAGCATGTGTTTGTTGCAATCTTTGATAGGTGTAGGACATACCGTTTAGAAGTTAGGGCCATTTGAAGTTTTATCAGTGTTTGATTTGGGACTCAAGGGTAGCATAGCTTTGAGCGATAACTTAAATTGACAAGAGGCTCGAGTACTTTATTGTTACAAAATTTAAAGGTTTAATGACGCTCCAGTAAAAAGTTACAAGCATTTGTATGTTGCAAACTTTGACAGGTGTAGGACGTACCGTATAGAAGTTAGGGCCATTTGAAGTTCTATCAGTGTTTGATTTGGGTCTCAAGGGAGCATAGCTTTGAGCGATAGCTTAAATTGACAAGAGGCTCGAGTAATTTATTGTTACAAAATTTCAAGGTTTTATGACGCTCCAGTAAAAAGTTACAAGCATTTGTATGTTGCAAACTTTGATAGGTGTAGGACGTACCGTAAAGAAGTTAGGGCCATTTGAAGTTTTATCAGTGTTTGATTTGGGACTCAAGGGTAGCATAGCTTTGAGCGATAGCTTAAATTGACAAGAGGCTCGAGTACTTTATTGTTACAAAATTTCAAGGTTTTATGACGCTCCAGTAAAAAGTTACAAGCATTTGTATGTTGCAAACTTTGATAGGTGTAGGACGTACCATATAGAAGTTAGGGGCATTTGAAGTTTTATCAGTGTTTGATTTGGGACTCAAGGGTAGCATAGCTTTGAGCGATAGCTTAAATTGACAAGAGGCTCGAGTACTTTATTGTTACAAAATTTCTAGGTTTTATGAAGCTCCAGTAAAAAGTTACAAGCATTTGTGTGTTGCAAACTTTGATAGGTGTAGGACGTACCGTATAGAAGTTAGGGCCGTTTAAAGTTGTATCAGTGTTTGATTTGGGACTCAAGGGTAGCATAGCTTTGAGCTATAGCTTAAATTGACAAGAGGCTCGAGTATTTTATTGTTACAAAATTTCAAGGTTTTATGGCACTCCAGTAAAAAGTTACAAGCATTTGTATGTTGCAAACTTTGATAGGTGTAGGATGTACCGTATAGAAGTTAGGGCCATTTGAAGTTGTATCAGTGTTTGATTTGGGACTCAAGTAGCTTGGAGCGATAGCTTAAATTGACAAGAGGCTCGAGTACTTTATTGTTACAAAATTTCAAGGTTTTATGACGCTCCAGTAAAAGTTACAAGCATTTGTATGTTGCAAGCTTCGATAGGTGTAGTACGTACCGTATAGAAGTTAGGGCCCTTTGAAGTTTTATCTGTGTTTGATTTGGGACTGAAGGTTAGCATAGCTTTGAGCTATAGCTTAAATTGACAAGAAGCTCGAGTACTTTCTCGTTACAAAATTTCAAGGTTTTATGGCGCTCCAGTAAATCTTACAAGCATTTGTATGTTGCAAACTTTGATAAGTGTAGGACGTACCGTATAGAAGTTAGGGCCATTTGAAGTTTTATCAGTGTTTGATTTGGGACTCAAGGTTAGCATAGCTTTGAGCTATTGCTTAAATTGACAAGAGGCTCGAGTACTTTATTGTTACAAAATTTCAAGGTTTTATGACGCTCCAGTAAATCTCACAAGCATTTGTATGTTGCAAACTTTGATAAGTGTGGGACGTACCGTATAGAAGTTAGGGCCATTTGAAGTTTTATCAGTGTTTGATTTGGGACTCAAGGGTAGCATAGCTTTGAGCGATAGCTTAAATTGACAAGAGGCTCGAGTACTTTATTGTTACAAAATTTCTAGGTTTTATGACGCTCCAGTAAAAAGTTACAAGCATTTGTATGTTGCAAACTTTGATAGGTGTAGGATGTACCGTATAGAAGTTAGGGCCATTTGAAGTTTTATCAGTGTTTGATTTGGGACTCAAGGGTAGTATAGCTTTGAGCGATAGCTTAAATTGACAAAAGGCTGGAGTACTTAATTGTTACAAAATTTCTAGGTTTTATGACGCTCCAGTAAAAAGTTACAAGTATTTGTATGTTGCAAACTTTGATAATTGTAGGACGTACCGTATAGAAGTTAGGGCCATTTGAGGTTTTATCAGTGTTTGATTTGGGACTCAAGGGTAACATAGCTTTGAGCTATAGCTTAAATTGACAAGAGGCTCGAGTACTTTATTGTTACAAAATTTCAATGTTTTATGACGCTCCTGTAAAAAGTTACAAGCATTTGTATGTTGCAAACTTTGACAGGTGTAGGACGTACCGTATAGACGTTAGGGCCATTTGAAGTTCTATCAGTGTTTGATTTGGGTCTCAAGGGAGCATAGCTTTGAGCGATAGCTTAAATTGACAAGAGGCTCGAGTAATTTATTGTTACAAAATTTCAAGGTTTTATGACGCTCCAGTAAAAAGTTACAAGCATTTGTATGTTGCAAACTTTGATAGGTGTAGGACGTACCGTAAAGAAGTTAGGGCCATTTGAAGTTTTATCAGTGTTTGATTTGGGACTCAAGGGTAGCATAGCTTTGAGCGATAGCTTAAATTAACAAGAGGCTCGAGTACTTTATTGTTACAAAATTTCAAGGTTTTATGGCGCTCCAGTAAAAAGTTACAAGCATTTGTATGTTGCAAACTTTGATAGGTGTAGGACGTACCGTATAGAAGCTAGGGGCATTTGAAGTTTTATCAGTGTTTGATTTGGGACTCAAGGGTAGCATAGCTTTGAGCGATAGCTTAAATTGACAAGAGGCTCGAGTACTTTATTGTTAAAAAATTTCAAGGTTTTATGACGCTACAGTAAAAAGTTACAAGCATTTGTATGTTCCAAACTTTGATAGGTGTAGGACGGACCGTATAGAAGTTAGGCCCATTTGAAGTTTTATCAGTGTTTGATTTGGGACTCAAGGGTAGCAAAGCTTTGAGCGATAGCTTAAATTGACAAGAGGCTCAAGTACTTTATTGTTACAAAATTTCTAGGTTTTATGAAGCTCCAGTAAAAAGTTACAAGCATTTGTATGTTGCAAACTTTGATAGGTGTAGGACGTACCGTATAGAAGTTAGGGCCATTTAAAGTTGTATCAGTGTTTGATTTGGGACTCAAGGGTAGCATAGCTTTGAGCTATAGCTTAAATTGACAAGAGGCTCGAGTATTTTATTGTTACAAAATTTCAAGGTTTTATGGCACTCCAGTAAAAAGTTACAAGCATTTGTATGTTGCAAACTTTGATAGGTGTAGGATGTACCGTATAGAAGTTAGGGCCATTTGAAGTTGTATCAGTGGTTTGATTTGGGACTCAAGTAGCTTGGAGCGATAGCTTAAATTGACAAGAGGCTCGAGTACTTTATTGTTACAAAATTTCAAGGTTTTATGACGCTCCAGTAAAAGTTACAAGCATTTGTATGTTGCAAGCTTCGATAGGTGTAGTACGTACCGTATAAAAGTTAGTGCCATTTGAAGTTTTATCAGTGTTTCATTTGGGACTCAAGGGTAGCATAGCTTTGAGCGATAGCTGAAATTGACTAGAGGCTCGAGTACTTTATTGTCACAAAATTTGAAGGTTTTATGACGCTCCAGTAAAAAGTTACAAGCATTTGTATGTTGCAAACTTTGATAGGTGTAGGACGTACCGTATAGAAGTTTGGGCCATTTGAAGTTTTATCAGTGTTTGATTTGGGACTCAAGGGTAGCATAGCTTTGAGCGATAGCTTAAATTGACAAGAGGCTCGAGTACTTTATTGTTACAAAATTTCAAGGGTTTATGACGCTCCAGTAAAAAGTTACAACCATTCGTATGTTGCAAACTTTGATAGGTGTAGGACGTACCGTATATAAGTTAGGGCCATTTGAAGTTTTATCAGTGTTTGATTTGGGACTCAAGGGTAGCGTAGCTTTGCGCGACAGCTTAAACTGACAAGAGGCTCGATTACTTTATTGTTACAAAATTTCAAGGTTTTATGACGCTCCAGTAAAAAGTAACAAGCATTTGTATGTTGAAAACTTTGATAGGTGTAGGACGTACCGTATAGAAGTTAGGGCCATTTGAAGTTTTATCAGTGTTTGATTTGGGACTCAAGGGTAGCATTGCTTTGAGCGATAGCTGAAATTGACAAGAGGCTCGAGTACTTTATTGTTACAAAATTTGAAGGTTTTATGACGCTCCAGTAAAAAGTTACAAGCATTTGTATGTTCCAAACTTTGATAGGTGTAGGACGTACCGTATAGAAATTAGGGCCATTTGAAGTTTTATCAGTGTTTGATTTGGGACTCAAGGGTAGCATAGCTTTGAGCGATAACTTAAATTGACAAGAGGCTCGAATACTTTATTGTTACAAAATTTCAAGGTTTTATGACGCTCCATTAAAAAGTTACAAGCATGTGTTTGTTGCAATCTTTGATAGGTGTAGGACATACCGTTTAGAAGTTAGGGCCATTTGAAGTTTTATCAGTGTTTGATTTGGGACTCAAGGGTAGCATAGCTTTGAGCGATAACTTAAATTGACAAGAGGCTCGAGTACTTTATTGTTACAAAATTTAAAGGTTTAATGACGCTCCAGTAAAAAGTTACAAGCATTTGTATGTTGCAAACTTTGACAGGTGTAGGACGTACCGTATAGAAGTTAGGGCCATTTGAAGTTCTATCAGTGTTTGATTTGGGTCTCAAGGGAGCATAGCTTTGAGCGATAGCTTAAATTGACAAGAGGCTCGAGTAATTTATTGTTACAAAATTTCAAGGTTTTATGACGCTCCAGTAAAAAGTTACAAGCATTTGTATGTTGCAAACTTTGATAGGTGTAGGACGTACCGTAAAGAAGTTAGGGCCATTTGAAGTTTTATCAGTGTTTGATTTGGGACTCAAGGGTAGCATAGCTTTGAGCGATAGCTTAAATTGACAAGAGGCTCGAGTACTTTATTGTTACAAAATTTCAAGGTTTTATGACGCTCCAGTAAAAAGTTACAAGCATTTGTATGTTGCAAACTTTGATAGGTGTAGGACGTACCATATAGAAGTTAGGGGCATTTGAAGTTTTATCAGTGTTTGATTTGGGACTCAAGGGTAGCATAGCTTTGAGCGATAGCTTAAATTGACAAGAGGCTCGAGTACTTTATTGTTACAAAATTTCTAGGTTTTATGAAGCTCCAGTAAAAAGTTACAAGCATTTGTGTGTTGCAAACTTTGATAGGTGTAGGACGTACCGTATAGAAGTTAGGGCCGTTTAAAGTTGTATCAGTGTTTGATTTGGGACTCAAGGGTAGCATAGCTTTGAGCTATAGCTTAAATTGACAAGAGGCTCGAGTATTTTATTGTTACAAAATTTCAAGGTTTTATGGCACTCCAGTAAAAAGTTACAAGCATTTGTATGTTGCAAACTTTGATAGGTGTAGGATGTACCGTATAGAAGTTAGGGCCATTTGAAGTTGTATCAGTGTTTGATTTGGGACTCAAGTAGCTTGGAGCGATAGCTTAAATTGACAAGAGGCTCGAGTACTTTATTGTTACAAAATTTCAAGGTTTTATGACGCTCCAGTAAAAGTTACAAGCATTTGTATGTTGCAAGCTTCGATAGGTGTAGTACGTACCGTATAGAAGTTAGGGCCCTTTGAAGTTTTATCTGTGTTTGATTTGGGACTGAAGGTTAGCATAGCTTTGAGCTATAGCTTAAATTGACAAGAAGCTCGAGTACTTTCTCGTTACAAAATTTCAAGGTTTTATGGCGCTCCAGTAAATCTTACAAGCATTTGTATGTTGCAAACTTTGATAAGTGTAGGACGTACCGTATAGAAGTTAGGGCCATTTGAAGTTTTATCAGTGTTTGATTTGGGACTCAAGGTTAGCATAGCTTTGAGCTATTGCTTAAATTGACAAGAGGCTCGAGTACTTTATTGTTACAAAATTTCAAGGTTTTATGACGCTCCAGTAAATCTCACAAGCATTTGTATGTTGCAAACTTTGATAAGTGTGGGACGTACCGTATAGAAGTTAGGGCCATTTGAAGTTTTATCAGTGTTTGATTTGGGACTCAAGGGTAGTATAGCTTTGAGCGATAGCTTAAATTGACAAGAGGCTCGAGTACTTTATTGTTACAAAATTTCTAGGTTTTATGACGCTCCAGTAAAAAGTTACAAGCATTTGTATGTTGCAAACTTTGATAGGTGTAGGACGTACCGTATAGAAGCTAGGGGCATTTGAAGTTTTATCAGTGTTTGATTTGGGACTCAAGGGTAGCATAGCTTTGAGCGATAGCTTAAATTGACAAGAGGCTCGAGTACTTTATTGTTAAAAAATTTCAAGGTTTTATGACGCTACAGTAAAAAGTTACAAGCATTTGTATGTTCCAAACTTTGATAGGTGTAGGACGGACCGTATAGAAGTTAGGCCCATTTGAAGTTTTATCAGTGTTTGATTTGGGACTCAAGGGTAGCAAAGCTTTGAGCGATAGCTTAAATTGACAAGAGGCTCAAGTACTTTATTGTTACAAAATTTCTAGGTTTTATGAAGCTCCAGTAAAAAGTTACAAGCATTTGTATGTTGCAAACTTTGATAGGTGTAGGACGTACCGTATAGAAGTTAGGGCCATTTAAAGTTGTATCAGTGTTTGATTTGGGACTCAAGGGTAGCATAGCTTTGAGCTATAGCTTAAATTGACAAGAGGCTCGAGTATTTTATTGTTACAAAATTTCAAGGTTTTATGGCACTCCAGTAAAAAGTTACAAGCATTTGTATGTTGCAAACTTTGATAGGTGTAGGATGTACCGTATAGAAGTTAGGGCCATTTGAAGTTGTATCAGTGGTTTGATTTGGGACTCAAGTAGCTTGGAGCGATAGCTTAAATTGACAAGAGGCTCGAGTACTTTATTGTTACAAAATTTCAAGGTTTTATGACGCTCCAGTAAAAGTTACAAGCATTTGTATGTTGCAAGCTTCGATAGGTGTAGTACGTACCGTATAAAAGTTAGTGCCATTTGAAGTTTTATCAGTGTTTCATTTGGGACTCAAGGGTAGCATAGCTTTGAGCGATAGCTGAAATTGACTAGAGGCTCGAGTACTTTATTGTCACAAAATTTGAAGGTTTTATGACGCTCCAGTAAAAAGTTACAAGCATTTGTATGTTGCAAACTTTGATAGGTGTAGGACGTACCGTATAGAAGTTTGGGCCATTTGAAGTTTTATCAGTGTTTGATTTGGGACTCAAGGGTAGCATAGCTTTGAGCGATAGCTTAAATTGACAAGAGGCTCGAGTACTTTATTGTTACAAAATTTCAAGGGTTTATGACGCTCCAGTAAAAAGTTACAACCATTCGTATGTTGCAAACTTTGATAGGTGTAGGACGTACCGTATATAAGTTAGGGCCATTTGAAGTTTTATCAGTGTTTGATTTGGGACTCAAGGGTAGCGTAGCTTTGCGCGACAGCTTAAACTGACAAGAGGCTCGATTACTTTATTGTTACAAAATTTCAAGGTTTTATGACGCTCCAGTAAAAAGTAACAAGCATTTGTATGTTGAAAACTTTGATAGGTGTAGGACGTACCGTATAGAAGTTAGGGCCATTTGAAGTTTTATCAGTGTTTGATTTGGGACTCAAGGGTAGCATTGCTTTGAGCGATAGCTGAAATTGACAAGAGGCTCGAGTACTTTATTGTTACAAAATTTGAAGGTTTTATGACGCTCCAGTAAAAAGTTACAAGCATTTGTATGTTCCAAACTTTGATAGGTGTAGGACGTACCGTATAGAAATTAGGGCCATTTGAAGTTTTATCAGTGTTTGATTTGGGACTCAAGGGTAGCATAGCTTTGAGCGATAACTTAAATTGACAAGAGGCTCGAATACTTTATTGTTACAAAATTTCAAGGTTTTATGACGCTCCATTAAAAAGTTACAAGCATGTGTTTGTTGCAATCTTTGATAGGTGTAGGACATACCGTTTAGAAGTTAGGGCCATTTGAAGTTTTATCAGTGTTTGATTTGGGACTCAAGGGTAGCATAGCTTTGAGCGATAACTTAAATTGACAAGAGGCTCGAGTACTTTATTGTTACAAAATTTAAAGGTTTAATGACGCTCCAGTAAAAAGTTACAAGCATTTGTATGTTGCAAACTTTGACAGGTGTAGGACGTACCGTATAGAAGTTAGGGCCATTTGAAGTTCTATCAGTGTTTGATTTGGGTCTCAAGGGAGCATAGCTTTGAGCGATAGCTTAAATTGACAAGAGGCTCGAGTAATTTATTGTTACAAAATTTCAAGGTTTTATGACGCTCCAGTAAAAAGTTACAAGCATTTGTATGTTGCAAACTTTGATAGGTGTAGGACGTACCGTAAAGAAGTTAGGGCCATTTGAAGTTTTATCAGTGTTTGATTTGGGACTCAAGGGTAGCATAGCTTTGAGCGATAGCTTAAATTGACAAGAGGCTCGAGTACTTTATTGTTACAAAATTTCAAGGTTTTATGACGCTCCAGTAAAAAGTTACAAGCATTTGTATGTTGCAAACTTTGATAGGTGTAGGACGTACCATATAGAAGTTAGGGGCATTTGAAGTTTTATCAGTGTTTGATTTGGGACTCAAGGGTAGCATAGCTTTGAGCGATAGCTTAAATTGACAAGAGGCTCGAGTACTTTATTGTTACAAAATTTCTAGGTTTTATGAAGCTCCAGTAAAAAGTTACAAGCATTTGTGTGTTGCAAACTTTGATAGGTGTAGGACGTACCGTATAGAAGTTAGGGCCGTTTAAAGTTGTATCAGTGTTTGATTTGGGACTCAAGGGTAGCATAGCTTTGAGCTATAGCTTAAATTGACAAGAGGCTCGAGTATTTTATTGTTACAAAATTTCAAGGTTTTATGGCACTCCAGTAAAAAGTTACAAGCATTTGTATGTTGCAAACTTTGATAGGTGTAGGATGTACCGTATAGAAGTTAGGGCCATTTGAAGTTGTATCAGTGTTTGATTTGGGACTCAAGTAGCTTGGAGCGATAGCTTAAATTGACAAGAGGCTCGAGTACTTTATTGTTACAAAATTTCAAGGTTTTATGACGCTCCAGTAAAAGTTACAAGCATTTGTATGTTGCAAGCTTCGATAGGTGTAGTACGTACCGTATAGAAGTTAGGGCCCTTTGAAGTTTTATCTGTGTTTGATTTGGGACTGAAGGTTAGCATAGCTTTGAGCTATAGCTTAAATTGACAAGAAGCTCGAGTACTTTCTCGTTACAAAATTTCAAGGTTTTATGGCGCTCCAGTAAATCTTACAAGCATTTGTATGTTGCAAACTTTGATAAGTGTAGGACGTACCGTATAGAAGTTAGGGCCATTTGAAGTTTTATCAGTGTTTGATTTGGGACTCAAGGTTAGCATAGCTTTGAGCTATTGCTTAAATTGACAAGAGGCTCGAGTACTTTATTGTTACAAAATTTCAAGGTTTTATGACGCTCCAGTAAATCTCACAAGCATTTGTATGTTGCAAACTTTGATAAGTGTAGGACGTACCGTATAGAAGTTAGTGCCATTTGAAGTTTTATCAGTGTTTCATTTGGGACTCAAGGGTAGCATAGCTTTGAGCGATAGCTGAAATTGACTAGAGGCTCGAGTACTTTATTGTCACAAAATTTGAAGGTTTTATGACGCTCCAGTAAAAAGTTACAAGCATTTGTATGTTGCAAACTTTGATAGGTGTAGGACGTACCGTATAGAAGTTTGGGCCATTTGAAGTTTTATCAGTGTTTGATTTGGGACTCAAGGGTAGCATAGCTTTGAGCGATAGCTTAAATTGACAAGAGGCTCGAGTACTTTATTGTTACAAAATTTCAAGGGTTTATGACGCTCCAGTAAAAAGTTACAACCATTCGTATGTTGCAAACTTTGATAGGTGTAGGACGTACCGTATAGAAGTTAGGGCCATTTGAAGTTTTATCAGTGTTTGATTTGGGACTCAAGGGTAGCGTAGCTTTGCGCGACAGCTTAAACTGACAAGAGGCTCGATTACTTTATTGTTACAAAATTTCAAGGTTTTATGACGCTCCAGTAAAAAGTAACAAGCATTTGTATGTTGAAAACTTTGATAGGTGTAGGACGTACCGTATAGAAGTTAGGGCCATTTGAAGTTTTATCAGTGTTTGATTTGGGACTCAAGGGTAGCATTGCTTTGAGCGATAGCTGAAATTGACAAGAGGCTCGAGTACTTTATTGTTACAAAATTTGAAGGTTTTATGACGCTCCAGTAAAAAGTTACAAGCATTTGTATGTTCCAAACTTTGATAGGTGTAGGACGTACCGTATAGAAATTAGGGCCATTTGAAGTTTTATCAGTGTTTGATTTGGGACTCAAGGGTAGCATAGCTTTGAGCGATAACTTAAATTGACAAGAGGCTCGAATACTTTATTGTTACAAAATTTCAAGGTTTTATGACGCTCCATTAAAAAGTTACAAGCATGTGTTTGTTGCAATCTTTGATAGGTGTAGGACATACCGTTTAGAAGTTAGGGCCATTTGAAGTTTTATCAGTGTTTGATTTGGGACTCAAGGGTAGCATAGCTTTGAGCGATAACTTAAATTGACAAGAGGCTCGAGTACTTTATTGTTACAAAATTTAAAGGTTTAATGACGCTCCAGTAAAAAGTTACAAGCATTTGTATGTTGCAAACTTTGACAGGTGTAGGACGTACCGTATAGAAGTTAGGGCCATTTGAAGTTCTATCAGTGTTTGATTTGGGTCTCAAGGGAGCATAGCTTTGAGCGATAGCTTAAATTGACAAGAGGCTCGAGTAATTTATTGTTACAAAATTTCAAGGTTTTATGACGCTCCAGTAAAAAGTTACAAGCATTTGTATGTTGCAAACTTTGATAGGTGTAGGACGTACCGTAAAGAAGTTAGGGCCATTTGAAGTTTTATCAGTGTTTGATTTGGGACTCAAGGGTAGCATAGCTTTGAGCGATAGCTTAAATTGACAAGAGGCTCGAGTTCTTTATTGTTACAAAATTTCAAGGTTTTATGACGCTCCAGTAAAAAGTTACAAGCATTTGTATGTTGCAAACTTTGATAGGTGTAGGACGTACCATATAGAAGTTAGGGGCATTTGAAGTTTTATCAGTGTTTGATTTGGGACTCAAGGGTAGCATAGCTTTGAGCGATAGCTTAAATTGACAAGAGGCTCGAGTACTTTATTGTTACAAAATTTCTAGGTTTTATGAAGCTCCAGTAAAAAGTTACAAGCATTTGTGTGTTGCAAACTTTGATAGGTGTAGGACGTACCGTATAGAAGTTAGGGCCGTTTAAAGTTGTATCAGTGTTTGATTTGGGACTCAAGGGTAGCATAGCTTTGAGCTATAGCTTAAATTGACAAGAGGCTCGAGTATTTTATTGTTACAAAATTTCAAGGTTTTATGGCACTCCAGTAAAAAGTTACAAGCATTTGTATGTTGCAAACTTTGATAGGTGTAGGATGTACCGTATAGAAGTTAGGGCCATTTGAAGTTGTATCAGTGTTTGATTTGGGACTCAAGTAGCTTGGAGCGATAGCTTAAATTGACAAGAGGCTCGAGTACTTTATTGTTACAAAATTTCAAGGTTTTATGACGCTCCAGTAAAAGTTACAAGCATTTGTATGTTGCAAGCTTCGATAGGTGTAGTACGTACCGTATAGAAGTTAGGGCCCTTTGAAGTTTTATCTGTGTTTGATTTGGGACTGAAGGTTAGCATAGCTTTGAGCTATAGCTTAAATTGACAAGAAGCTCGAGTACTTTCTCGTTACAAAATTTCAAGGTTTTATGGCGCTCCAGTAAATCTTACAAGCATTTGTATGTTGCAAACTTTGATAAGTGTAGGACGTACCGTATAGAAGTTAGGGCCATTTGAAGTTTTATCAGTGTTTGATTTGGGACTCAAGGTTAGCATAGCTTTGAGCTATTGCTTAAATTGACAAGAGGCTCGAGTACTTTATTGTTACAAAATTTCAAGGTTTTATGACGCTCCAGTAAATCTCACAAGCATTTGTATGTTGCAAACTTTGATAAGTGTGGGACGTACCGTATAGAAGTTAGGGCCATTTGAAGTTTTATCAGTGTTTGATTTGGGACTCAAGGGTAGTATAGCTTTGAGCGATAGCTTAAATTGACAAGAGGCTCGAGTACTTTATTGTTACAAAATTTCTAGGTTTTATGACGCTCCAGTAAAAAGTTACAAGCATTTGTATGTTGCAAACTTTGATAGGTGTAGGATGTACCGTATAGAAGTTAGGGCCATTTGAAGTTTTATCAGTGTTTGATTTGGGACCCAAGGGTAGTATAGCTTTGAGCGATAGCTTAAATTGACAAAAGGCTGGAGTACTTAATTGTTACAAAATTTCTAGGTTTTATGACGCTCCAGTAAAAAGTTACAAGTATTTGTATGTTGCAAACTTTGATAATTGTAGGACGTACCGTATAGAAGTTAGGGCCATTTGAGGTTTTATCAGTGTTTGATTTGGGACTCAAGGTTAGCATAGCTTTGAGCGATAGCTTAAATTGACAAGAGGCTCGAGTACTTTATTGTTACAAAATTTCAAGGTTTTATGACGCTCCAGTAAAAAGTTACAAGCATTTGTATGTTGCAAACTTTGGTAGGTGTAGGCCGTACCGTATAGAAGTTAGGCCCATTTGAAGTTTTATCAGTGTTTGATTTGGGACTCAAGGGTAGCATAGCTTTGAGCGATAGCTTAAATTGACAAGAGGCTCGAGTACTTTATTGTTACAAAATTTGTAGGTTTTATGACGCTCCAGTAAAAAGTTACAAGCATTTGTATGTTGCAAACTTTGATAGGTGTAGGACGTACCGTATAGGAGTTAGGGCCATTTAAAGTTTTATCAGTGTTTGATTTGGGACTCAAGGGTAACATAGCTTTGAGCTATAGCTTAAATTGACAAGAGGCTCGAGTACTTTATTGTTACAAAATTTCAAGGTTTTATGACGCTCCAGTAAAAAGTTACAAGCATTTGTATGTTGCAAACTTTGATAGGTGTAGGATGTACCGTATAGAAGTTAGGGCCATTTGAAGTAGTATCAGTGTTTGATTTGGGACTCAAGGGTAGCATAGCTTTGAGCTATAGCTTAAATTGACAAGAGGCTCGAGTACTTTATTGTTATAAAATTTCAAGGTTTTATGACGCTCCAGTAAAAGTTACAAGCATTTGTATGTTGCAAACTTTGATAGGTGTATTACGTACCGTATAGAAGTTAGGGCCATTTGAAGTTTTATCAGGTTTGATTTGGGACTCAAGGTTAGCATAGCTTTGAGCGATAGCTTATATTGAAAGGAGGTTCGAGTACTTTATTGTTACAAAATTTCAAAGTTTTATGACGCTCGAGTAAAAAGTTACAAGCATTTATATGTTGCAGACTTTGATAGGTATAGGAAGCACCGTTAGGGCCATTTGAAGTTTTATCAGTATTTGAATTGGGACTCAAGGGTAGCATAGCTTTGAGCGATAGCTTAAATTGACAAAGGGCTCGAGTACTTTATTGTTACAAAATTTCAAGATTTTATGACCATCCAGTAAAAAGTTACAAGCATTTGTATGTTGCAAACTTTGATAGGTGTAGGACGTACCGTATAGAAGTTAGGGCCATTTGAAGTTTTATCAGTGTTTGAGTTGGGACTCAAGGGTAGCATAGCTTTGAGCGATAGCTTAAATTGACAATAGGCTCGAGTACATTATTGTTACAAAATTTCAAGGTTTTATGACGCTCCTGTAAATCTTACAAGCATTTGTATGTTGCAAACTTTGATAAGTGTAGGACGTACCGTATAGAAGTTAGGGCAATTTGAAGTTTTATCAGTGTTTGATTTGGGACTCAAGGTTAGCATAGCTTTGAGCGATAGCTTAAATTGACAAGAGGCTCGAGTTCTTTATTATTACAAAATTTCAAGGTTTTATGACGCTCCAGTAAAAAGTTACAAGCATTTGTATGTTGCAAACTTTGATAGGTGTAGGATGTACCGTATAGAAGTTAGGGCCATTTGAAGTTTTATCAGTGTTTGATTTGGGACTCAAAGGTAGCATAGCTTTGAGCGATAGCTTAAATTGACAAAAGGCTCGAGTACTTTATTGTTACAAAATTTGTAGGTTTTATGACGCTCCAGTAAAAAGTTACAAGCATTTGTATGTTGCAAACTTTGATAGGTGTAGGACGTACCGTATAGGAGTTAGGGCCATTTAAAGTTTTATCAGTGTTTGATTTGGGACTCAAGGGTAACATAGCTTTGAGCTATAGCTTAAATTGACAAGAGGCTCGAGTACTTTATTGTTACAAAATTTCAAGGTTTTATGACGCTCCAGTAAAAAGTTACAAGCATTTGTATGTTGCAAACTTTGATAGGTGTAGGATGTACCGTATAGAAGTTAGGGCCATTTGAAGTTGTATCAGTGTTTGATTTGGGACTCAAGGGTAGCATAGCTTTGAGCTATAGCTTAAATTGACAAGAGGCTCGAGTACTTTATTGTTATAAAATTTCAAGGTTTTATGACGCTCCAGTAAAAGTTACAAGCATTTGTATGTTGCAAACTTTGATAGGTGTATTACGTACCGTATAGAAGTTAGGGCCATTTGAAGTTTTATCAGGTTTGATTTGGGACTCAAGGTTAGCATAGCTTTGAGCGATAGCTTATATTGAAAGGAGGTTCGAGTACTTTATTGTTACAAAATTTCAAAGTTTTATGACGCTCCAGTAAAAAGTTACAAGCATTTATATGTTGCAGACTTTGATAGGTATAGGAAGCACCGTTAGGGCCATTTGAAGTTTTATCAGTATTTGAATTGGGACTCAAGGGTAGCATAGCTTTGAGCGATAGCTTAAATTGACAAAGGGCTCGAGTACTTTATTGTTACAAAATTTCAAGATTTTATGACCATCCAGTAAAAAGTTACAAGCATTTGTATGTTGCAAACTTTGATAGGTGTAGGACGTACCGTATAGAAGTTAGGGCCATTTGAAGTTTTATCAGTGTTTGAGTTGGGACTCAAGGGTAGCATAGCTTTGAGCGATAGCTTAAATTGACAATAGGCTCGAGTACATTATTGTTACAAAATTTCAAGGTTTTATGACGCTCCAGTAAATCTTACAAGCATTTGTATGTTGCAAACTTTGATAAGTGTAGGACGTACCGTATAGAAGTTAGGGCAATTTGAAGTTTTATCAGTGTTTGATTTGGGACTCAAGGTTAGCATAGCTTTGAGCGATAGCTTAAATTGACAAGAGGCTCGAGTTCTTTATTATTACAAAATTTCAAGGTTTTATGACGCTCCAGTAAAAAGTTACAAGCATTTGTATGTTGCAAACTTTGATAGGTGTAGGATGTACCGTATAGAAGTTAGGGCCATTTGAAGTTTTATCAGTGTTTGATTTGGGACTCAAAGGTAGCATAGCTTTGAGCGATAGCTTAAATT
Source organism: Clusia tigrina (assembly GCA_920105625.2). Classification (NCBI taxonomy): domain Eukaryota; kingdom Metazoa; phylum Arthropoda; class Insecta; order Diptera; family Clusiidae; genus Clusia; species Clusia tigrina. The sequence goes on along the minus strand of OV050033.1, from coordinate 103,790,041 downwards.
GACAAAAGGCTCGAGTACTTAATTGTTACAAAATTTCTAGGTTTTATGACGCTCCAGTAAAAAGTTACAAGTATTTGTATGTTGCAAACTTTGATAGCTGTATTACGTACCGTATAGAAGTTAGGGCCATTTGAAGTTCTATCAGTGTTTGATTTGGGACTCAAGGGTAGCAGAGCTTTGAGCGATAACTTAAATTGACAAGATTCTCGAGTACTTTATTGTTACAAAATTTCAAGGTTTTATGACGCTCCAGTAAAAAGTTACAAGCATTTGTATGTTGCAAACTTTGATAGGTATAGGAAGCACCGTATAGAAGTTAGGGCCATTTGAAGTTTTATCAGTGTTTGATTTGGGACTCAAGGGTAGCATAGCTTTGAGCGATAGCTTAAATTGACAAAGGGCTCGAGTACTTTATTGTTCTAAAATTTCAAGGCTTTATGACGCTCTAGTAAAAAGTTACAAGCAGTTGTATGTTGCAAACTTTGATAGGTGTAGGATGTACCGTATAGAAGTTAGGGCCATTTGAAGTATTATCAGTGTTTGATTTGGGACTCAAGTAGCTTGGAGCGATAGCTTAAATTGACAAGAGGCTCGAGTACTTTATTGTTACAAAATGTCAAGGTTTTATGACGCTCCAGTAAATCTTACAAGCATTTGTATGTTGCAAACTTTGATAAGTGTAGGACGTACCGTATAGAAGTTAAGGCCATTTGAAGTTTTATCAGTGTTTGATTTGGGACTCAAGGGTAGTATAGCTTTGAGCGATAGCTTAAATTGACAAAAGGCTCGAGTACTTAATTGTTACAAAATTTCTAGGTTTTATGACGCTCCAGTAAAAAGTTACAAGTATTGGTATGTTGCAAACTTTGATAGGTGTAGGACGTACCGTATAGAAGTTAGGGCCATTTGAAGTTTTATCAGTGTTTGATTTGGGACTCAAGGGTAGCATAGCTTTGAGCGATAACTTAAATTGACAAGATTCTCGAGTACTTTATTGTTACAAAATTTCAAGGTTTTATGACGCTCCAGCAAAAAGTTACAAGCATTTGTATGTTGCAAACTTTGATAGGTATAGGAAGCACCGTATAGAAGCTAGGGCCATTTAAAGTTTTATCAGTGTTTGAGTTGGGACTCAAGGGTAGCATAGCTTTGAGCGATAGCTTAAATTGACAATAGGCTCGAGTACGTTATTGTTACAAAATTTCAAGGTTTTATGACGCTCCAGTAAATCTTACAAGCATTTGTATGTTGCAAACTTTGATAATTGTAGGACGTACCGTATAGAAGTTAGGGCCATTTGAGGTTTTATCAGTGTTTGATTTGGGACTCAAGGTTAGCATAGCTTTGAGCGATAGCTTAAATTGACAAGAGGCTCGAGTACTTTATTGTTACAAAATTTCAAGGTTTTATGACGCTCCAGTAAAAAGTTACAAGCATTTGTATGTTGCAAACTTTGGTAGGTGTAGGCCGTACCGTATAGAAGTTAGGCCCATTTGAAGTTTTATCAGTGTTTGATTTGGGACTCAAGGGTAGCATAGCTTTGAGCGATAGCTTAAATTGACAAGAGGCTCGAGTACTTTATTGTTACAAAATTTGTAGGTTTTATGACGCTCCAGTAAAAAGTTACAAGCATTTGTATGTTGCAAACTTTGATAGGTGTAGGACGTACCGTATAGGAGTTAGGGCCATTTAAAGTTTTATCAGTGTTTGATTTGGGACTCAAGGGTAGCATAGCTTTGAGCTATAGCTTAAATTGACAAGAGGCTCGAGTACTTTATTGTTACAAAATTTCAAGGTTTTATGACGCTCCAGTAAAAAGTTACAAGCATTTGTATGTTGCAAACTTTGATAGGTGTAGGATGTACCGTATAGAAGTTAGGGCCATTTGAAGTTGTATCAGTGTTTGATTTGGGACTCAAGGGTAGCATAGCTTTGAGCTATAGCTTAAATTGACAAGAGGCTCGAGTACTTTATTGTTATAAAATTTCAAGGTTTTATGACGCTCCAGTAAAAGTTACAAGCATTTGTATGTTGCAAACTTTGATAGGTGTATTACGTACCGTATAGAAGTTAGGGCCATTTGAAGTTTTATCAGGTTTGATTTGGGACTCAAGGTTAGCATAGCTTTGGGCGATAGCTTATATTGAAAGGAGGTTCGAGTACTTTATTGTTACAAAATTTCAAAGTTTTATGACGCTCCAGTAAAAAGTTACAAGCATTTATATGTTGCAAACTTTGATAGGTATAGGAAGCACCGTTAGGGCCATTTGAAGTTTTATCAGTATTTGATTTGGGAGTCAAGGGTAGCATAGCTTTGAGCGATATCTTAAATTGACAAGAGGGTCGAGTACTTTATTGTTACAAAATTTCAAGATTTTATGACCATCCAGTAAAAAGTTACAAGCATTTGTATATTGCAAACTTTGATAGGTGTAGGACGAACCGTATAGAAGTTAGGGCCATTTGAAGTTTTATCAGTGTTTGAGTTGGGACTCAAGGGTAGGATAGCTTTGAGCGATAGCTTAAATTGACAATAGGCTCGAGTACATTATTGTTACAAAATTTCAAGGTTTTATGACGCTCCAGTAAATCTTACAAGCATTTGTATGTTGCAAACTTTGATAAGTGTAGGACGTACCGTATAGAAGTTAGGGCCATTTGAAGTTTTATCAGTGTTTGATTTGGGACTCAAAGGTAGCATAGCTTTGAGCGATAGCTTAAATTGACAAAAGGCTCGAGTACTTAATTGTTACAAAATTTCTAGGTTTTATGACGCTCCAGTAAAAAGTTACAAGTATTTGTATGTTGCAAACTTTGATAGCTGTATTACGTACCGTATAGAAGTTAGGGCCATTTGAAGTTCTATCAGTGTTTGATTTGGGACTCAAGGGTAGCATAGCTTTGAGCGATAACTTAAATTGACAAGATTCTCGAGTACTTTATTGTTACAAAATTTCAAGGTTTTATGACGCTCCAGTAAAAAGTTACAAGCATTTGTATGTTGCAAACTTTGATAGGTATAGGAAGCACCGTATAGAAGTTAGGGCCATTTGAAGTTTTATCAGTGTTTGATTTGGGACTCAAGGGTAGCATAGCTTTGAGCGATAGCTTAAATTGACAAAGGGCTCGAGTACTTTATTGTTCTAAAATTTCAAGGCTTTATGACGCTCTAGTAAAAAGTTACAAGCAGTTGTATGTTGCAAACTTTGATAGGTGTAGGATGTACCGTATAGAAGTTAGGGCCATTTGAAGTTTTATCAGTGTTTGAGTTGGGACTCAAGGGTAGCATAGCTTTGAGCGATAGCTTAAATTGACAATAGGCTCGAGTACATTATTGTTACAAAATTTCAAGGTTTTATGACGCTCCAGTAAATCTTACAAGCATTTGTATGTTGCAAACTTTGATAAGTGTAGGACGTACCGTATAGAAGTTAGGGCAATTTGAAGTTTTATCAGTGTTTGATTTGGGACTCAAGGTTAGCATAGCTTGGAGCGATAGCTTAAATTGACAAGAGGCTCGAGTACTTTATTGTTACAAAATGTCAAGGTTTTATGACGCTCCAGTAAATGTTACAAGCATTTGTCTGTTGCAAACTTTGATAAGTGTAGGACGTACCGTATAGAAGTTAGGGCCATTTGAAGTTTTATCAGTGTTTGATTTGGGACTCAAGGGTAGTATAGCTTTGAGCGATAGCTTAAATTGACAAAAGGCTCGAGTACTTAATTGTTACAAAATTTCTAGGTTTTATGACGCTCCAGTAAAAAGTTACAAGTATTTGTATGTTGCAAACTTTGATAGGTGTAGGACGTACCGTATAGAAGTTAGGGCCATTTGAAGTTTTATCAGTGTTTGATTTGGGACTCAAGGGTAGCATAGCTTTGAGCGATAACTTAAATTGACAAGATTCTCGAGTACTTTATTGTTACAAAATTTCAAGGTTTTATGACGCTCCAGCAAAAAGTTACAAGCATTTGTATGTTGCAAACTTTGATAGGTATAGGAAGCACCGTATAGAAGCTAGGGCCATTTAAAGTTTTATCAGTGTTTGAGTTGGGACTCAAGGGTAGCATAGCTTTGAGCGATAGCTTAGATTGACAATAGGCTCGAGTACGTTATTGTCACAAAATTTCAAGGTTTTATGACGCTCCAGTAAATCTTACAAGCATTTGTATGTTGCAAACTTTGATAATTGTATGACGTACCGTATAGAAGTTAGGGCCATTTGAGGTTTTATCAATGTTTGATTTGGGACTCAAGGTTAGCATAGCTTTGAGCGATAGCTTAAATTGACAAGAGGCTCGAGTACTTTATTGTTACAAAATTTCAAGGTTTTATGACGCTCCAGTAAAAAGTTACAAGCATTTGTATGTTGCAAACTTTGGTAGGTGTAGGCCGTACCGTATAGAAGTTAGGCCCATTTGAAGTTTTATCAGTGTTTGATTTGGGACTCAAGGGTAGCATAGCTTTGAGCGATAGCTTAAATTGACAAGAGGCTCGAGTACTTTATTGTTACAAAATTTGTAGGTTTTATGACGCTCCAGTAAAAAGTTACAAGCATTTGTGTGTTGCAAACTTTGATAGGTGTAGGACGTACCGTATAGGAGTTAGGGCCATTTAAAGTTTTATCAGTGTTTGATTTGGGACTCAAGGGTAGCATAGCTTTGAGCTATAGCTTAAATTGACAAGAGGCTCGAGTACTTTATTGTTACAAAATTTCAAGGTTTTATGACGCTCCAGTAAAAAGTTACAAGCATTTGTATGTTGCAAACTTTGATAGGTGTAGGATGTACCGTATAGAAGTTAGGGCCATTTGAAGTTGTATCAGTGTTTGATTTGGGACTCAAGGGTAGCATAGCTTTGAGCTATAGCTTAAATTGACAAGAGGCTCGAGTACTTTATTGTTATAAAATTTCAAGGTTTTATGACGCTCCAGTAAAAGTTACAAGCATTTGTATGTTGCAAACTTTGATAGGTGTATTACGTACCGTATAGAAGTTAGGGCCATTTGAAGTTCTATCAGGTTTGATTTGGGACTCTAGGTTAGCATAGCTTTGAGCGATAGCTTATATTGAAAGGAGGTTCGAGTACTTTATTGTTACAATATTTCAAAGTTTTATGACGCTCCAGTAAAAAGTTACAAGCATTTATATGTTGCAAACTTTGATAGGTATAGGAAGCACCGTTAGGGCCATTTGAAGTTTTATCAGTATTTGATTTGGGAGTCAAGGGTAGCATAGCTTTGAGCGATATCTTAAATTGACAAGAGGGTCGAGTACTTTATTGTTACAAAATTTCAAGATTTTATGACCATCCAGTAAAAAGTTACAAGCATTTGTATGTTGCAAACTTTGATAGGTGTAGGACGTACCGTATAGAAGTTAGGGCCATTTGAAGTTTTATCAGTGTTTGAGTTGGGACTCAAGGGTAGCATAGCTTTGAGCGATAGCTTAAATTGACAATAGGCTCGAGTACATTATTGTTACAAAATTTCAAGGTTTTATGACGCTCCAGTAAATCTTACAAGCATTTGTATGTTGCAAACTTTGATAAGTGTAGGACGTACCGTATAGAAGTTAGGGCAATTTGAAGTTTTATCAGTGTTTGATTTGGGACTCAAGGTTAGCATAGCTTTGAGCGATAGCTTAAATTGACAAGAGGCTCGAGTTCTTTATTATTACAAAATTTCAAGGTTTTATGACGCTCCAGTAAAAAGTTACAAGCATTTGTATGTTGCAAACTTTGATAGGTGTAGGATGTACCGTATAGAAGTTAGGGCCATTTGAAGTTTTATCAGTGATTGATTTGGGACTCAAGGGTAGCATAGCTTTGAGCGATAGCTTAAATTGACAAAAGGCTCGAGTACTTAATTGTTACAAAATTTCTAGGTTTTATGACGCTCCAGTAAAAAGTTACAAGTATTTGTATGTTGCAAACTTTGATAGCTGTATTACGTACCGTATAGAAGTTAGGGCCATTTGAAGTTCTATCAGTGTTTGATTTGGGACTCAAGGGTAGCATAGCTTTGAGCGATAACTTAAATTGACAAGATTCTCGAGTACTTTATTGTTACAAAATTTCAAGGTTTTATGACGCTCCAGTAAAAAGTTACAAGCATTTGTATGTTGCAAACTTTGATAGGTATAGGAAGCACCGTATAGAAGTTAGGGCCATTTGAAGTTTTATCAGTGTTTGATTTGGGATTCAAGGTAGCATAGCTTTGAGCGATAGCTTAAATTGACAAAGGGCTCGAGTACTTTATTGTTCCAAAATTTCAAGGCTTTATGACGCTCTAGTAAAAAGTTACAAGCAGTTGTATGTTGCAAACTTTGATAGGTGTAGGATGTACCGTATAGAAGTTAGGGCCATTTGAAGTTTTATCTGTGTTTGATTTGGGACTCAAGTAGCTTGGAGCGATAGCTTAAATTGACAAGAGGCTCGAGTACTTTATTGTTACAAAATGTCAAGGTTTTATGACGCTCCAGTAAATCTTACAAGCATTTGTATGTTGCAAACTTTGATAAGTGTAGGACGTACCGTATAGAAGTTAGGGCCATTTGAAGTTTTATCAGTGTTTGATTTGGGACTCAAGGGTAGTATAGCTTTGAGCGATAGCTTAAATTGACAAAAGGCTCGAGTACTTAATTGTTACAAAATTTCTAGGTTTTATGACGCTCCAGTAAAAAGTTACAAGTATTTGTATGTTGCAAACTTTGATAGGTGTAGGACGTACCGTGTAGAAGTTAGGGCCATTTGAAGTTTTATCAGTGTTTGATTTGGGACTCAAGGGTAGCATAGCTTTGAGCGATAACTTAAATTGACAAGATTCTCGAGTACTTTATTGTTACAAAATTTCAAGGTTTTATGACGCTCCAGCAAAAAGTTACAAGCATTTGTATGTTGCAAACTTTGATAGGTATAGGAAGCACCGTATAGAAGCTAGGGCCATTTAAAGTTTTATCAGTGTTTGAGTTGGGACTCAAGGGTAGCATAGCTTTGAGCGATAGCTTAAATTGACAATAGGCTCGAGTACGTTATTGTTACAAAATTTCAAGGTTTTATGGCGCTCCAGTAAATCTTACAAGCATTTGTATGTTGCAAACTTTGATAATTGTAGGACGTACCGTATAGAAGTTAGGGCCATTTGAGGTTTTATCAGTGTTTGATTTGGGACTCAAGGTTAGCATAGCTTTGAGCGATAGCTTAAATTGACAAGAGGCTCGAGTACTTTTTTGTTACAAAATTTCAATGTTTTATGACGCTCCAGTAAAAATTTACAAGCATTTGTATGTTGCAAACTTTGGTAGGTGTAGGCCGTACCGTATAGAAGTTAGGCCCATTTGAAGTTTTATCAGTGTTTGATTTGGGACTCAAGGGTAGCATAGCTTTGAGCGATAGCTTAAATTGACAAGAGGCTCGAGTACTTTATTGTTACAAAATTTGTAGGTTTTATGACGCTCCAGTAAAAAGTTACAAGCATTTGTATGTTGCAAACTTTGATAGGTGTAGGACGTACCGTATAGGAGTTAGGGCCATTTAAAGTTTTATCAGTGTTTGATTTGGGACTCAAGGGTAGCATAGCTTTGAGCTATAGCTTAAATTGACAAGAGGCTCGAGTACTTTATTGTTACAAAATTTCAAGGTTTTATGACGCTCCAGTAAAAAGTTACAAGCATTTGTATGTTGCAAACTTTGATAGGTGTAGGATGTACCGTATAGAAGTTAGGGCCATTTGAAGTTGTATCAGTGTTTGATTTGGGACTCAAGGGTAGCATAGCTTTGAGCTATAGCTTAAATTGACAAGAGGCTCGAGTACTTTATTGTTATAAAATTTCAAGGTTTTATGACGCTCCAGTAAAAGTTACAAGCATTTGTATGTTGCAAACTTTGATAGGTGTATTACGTACCGTATAGAAGTTAGGGCCATTTGAAGTTTTATCAGGTTTGATTTGGGACTCAAGGTTAGCATAGCTTTGAGCTATAGCTTATATTGAAAGGAGGTTCGAGTACTTTATTGTTACAAAATTTCAAAGTTTTATGACGCTCCAGTAAAAAGTTACAAGCATTTATATGTTGCAAACTTTGATAGGTATAGGAAGCACCGTTAGGGCCATTTGAAGTTTTATCAGTATTTGATTTGGGAGTCAAGGGTAGCATAGCTTTGAGCGATATCTTAAATTGACAAGAGGGTCGAGTACTTTATTGTTACAAAATTTCAAGATTTTATGACCATCCAGTAAAAAGTTACAAGCATTTGTATGTTGCAAACTTTGATAGGTGTAGGACGTACCGTATAGAAGTTAGGGCCATTTGAAGTTTTATCAGTGTTTGAGTTGGGACTCAAGGGTAGCATAGCTTTGAGCGATAGCTTAAATTGACAATAGGCTCGAGTACATTATTGTTACAAAATTTCAAGGTTTTATGACGCTCCAGTAAATCTTAAAAGCATTTGTATGTTGCAAACTTTGATAAGTGTAGGACGTACCGTATAGTAGTTAGAGCAATTTGAAGTTTTATCAGTGTTTGATTTGGGACTCAAGGTTAGCATAGCTTTGAGCGATAGCTTAAATTGACAAGAGGCTCGAGTTCTTTATTATTACAAAATTTCAAGGTTTTATGACGCTCCAGTAAAAAGTTACAAGCATTTGTATGTTGCAAACTTTGATAGGTGTAGGATGTACCGTATAGACGTTAGGGCCATTTGAAGTTTTATCAGTGTTTGATTTGGGACTCAAGGGTAGCATAGCTTTGAGCGATAGCTTAAATTGACAAAAGGTTCGAGTACTTAATTGTTACAAAATTTCTAGGTTTTATGACGCTCCAGTAAAAAGTTACAAGTATTTGTATGTTGCAAACTTTGATAGCTGTATTACGTACCGTATAGAAGTTAGGGCCATTTGAAGTTCTATCAGTGTTTGATTTGGGACTCAAGGGTAGCATAGCTTTGAGCGATAACTTAAATTGACAAGATTCTCGAGTACTTTATTGTTACAAAATTTCAAGGTTTTATGACGCTCCAGTAAAAAGTTACAAGCATTTGTATGTTGCAAACTTTGATAGGTATAGGAAGCACCGTATAGAAGTTAGGGCCATTTGAAGTTTTATCAGTGTTTGATTTGGGATTCAAGGTAGCATAGCTTTGAGCGATAGCTTAAATTGACAAAGGGCTCGAGTACTTTATTGTTCCAAAATTTCAAGGCTTTATGACGCTCTAGTAAAAAGTTACAAGCATTTGTATGTTGCAAACTTTGATAGGTGTAGGATGTACCGTATAGAAGTTAGGGCCATTTGAAGTTTTATCTGTGTTTGATTTGGGACTCAGTAGCTTGGAGCGATAGCTTAAATTGACAAGAGGCTCGAGTACTTTATTGTTACAAAATGTCAAGGTTTTATGACGCTCCAGTAAATCTTACAAGCATTTGTATGTTGCAAACTTTGATAGGTGTAGGACGTACCGTATAGAAGTTAGGGCCATTTGAAGTTTTATCAGTGTTTGATTTGGGACTCAAGGGTAGTATAGCTTTGAGCGATAGCTTAAATTGACAAAAGGCTCGAGTACTTAATTGTTACAAAATTTCTAGGTTTTATGACGCTCCAGTAAAAAGTTACAAGTATTTGTATGTTGCAAACTTTGATAGGTGTAGGACGTACCGTGTAGAAGTTAGGGCCATTTGAAGTTTTATCAGTGTTTGATTTGGGACTCAAGGGTAGCATAGCTTTGAGCGATAACTTAAATTGACAAGATTCTCGAGTACTTTATTGTTACAAAATTTCAAGGTTTTATGACGCTCCAGCAAAAAGTTACAAGCATTTGTATGTTGCAAACTTTGATAGGTGTATTACGTACCGTATAGAAGTTAGGGCCATTTGAAGTTCTATCAGGTTTGATTTGGGACTCTAGGTTAGCATAGCTTTGAGCGATAGCTTATATTGAAAGGAGGTTCGAGTACTTTATTGTTACAATATTTCAAAGTTTTATGACGCTCCAGTAAAAAGTTACAAGCATTTATATGTTGCAAACTTTGATAGGTATAGGAAGCACCGTTAGGGCCATTTGAAGTTTTATCAGTATTTGATTTGGGAGTCAAGGGTAGCATAGCTTTGAGCGATATCTTAAATTGACAAGAGGCTCGAGTACTTTATTGTTACAAAATGTCAAGGTTTTATGACGCTCCAGTAAATCTTACAAGCATTTGTATGTTGCAAACTTTGATAAGTGTAGGACGTACCGTATAGAAGTTAGGGCCATTTGAAGTTTTATCAGTGTTTGATTTGGGACTCAAGGGTAGTATAGCTTTGAGCGATAGCTTAAATTGACAAAAGGCTCGAGTACTTAATTGTTACAAAATTTCTAGGTTTTATGACGCTCCAGTAAAAAGTTACAAGTATTTGTATGTTGCAAACTTTGATAGGTGTAGGACGTACCGTGTAGAAGTTAGGGCCATTTGAAGTTTTATCAGTGTTTGATTTGGGACTCAAGGGTAGCATAGCTTTGAGCGATAACTTAAATTGACAAGATTCTCGAGTACTTTATTGTTACAAAATTTCAAGGTTTTATGACGCTCCAGCAAAAAGTTACAAGCATTTGTATGTTGCAAACTTTGATAGGTATAGGAAGCACCGTATAGAAGCTAGGGCCATTTAAAGTTTTATCAGTGTTTGAGTTGGGACTCAAGGGTAGCATAGCTTTGAGCGATAGCTTAAATTGACAATAGGCTCGAGTACGTTATTGTTACAAAATTTCAAGGTTTTATGGCGCTCCAGTAAATCTTACAAGCATTTGTATGTTGCAAACTTTGATAATTGTAGGACGTACCGTATAGAAGTTAGGGCCATTTGAGGTTTTATCAGTGTTTGATTTGGGACTCAAGGTTAGCATAGCTTTGAGCGATAGCTTAAATTGACAAGAGGCTCGAGTACTTTTTTGTTACAAAATTTCAATGTTTTATGACGCTCCAGTAAAAATTTACAAGCATTTGTATGTTGCAAACTTTGGTAGGTGTAGGCCGTACCGTATAGAAGTTAGGCCCATTTGAAGTTTTATCAGTGTTTGATTTGGGACTCAAGGGTAGCATAGCTTTGAGCGATAGCTTAAATTGACAAGAGGCTCGAGTACATTATTGTTACAAAATTTGTAGGTTTTATGACGCTCCAGTAAAAAGTTACAAGCATTTGTATGTTGCAAACTTTGATAGGTGTAGGACGTACCGTATAGGAGTTAGGGCCATTTAAAGTTTTATCAGTGTTTGATTTGGGACTCAAGGGTAGCATAGCTTTGAGCTATAGCTTAAATTGACAAGAGGCTCGAGTACTTTATTGTTACAAAATTTCAAGGTTTTATGACGCTCCAGTAAAAAGTTACAAGCATTTGTATGTTGCAAACTTTGATAGGTGTAGGATGTACCGTATAGAAGTTAGGGCCATTTGAAGTTGTATCAGTGTTTGATTTGGGACTCAAGGGTAGCATAGCTTTGAGCTATAGCTTAAATTGACAAGAGGCTCGAGTACTTTATTGTTATAAAATTTCAAGGTTTTATGACGCTCCAGTAAAAGTTACAAGCATTTGTATGTTGCAAACTTTGATAGGTGTATTACGTACCGTATAGAAGTTAGGGCCATTTGAAGTTTTATCAGGTTTGATTTGGGACTCAAGGTTAGCATAGCTTTGAGCTATAGCTTATATTGAAAGGAGGTTCGAGTACTTTATTGTTACAAAATTTCAAAGTTTTATGACGCTCCAGTAAAAAGTTACAAGCATTTATATGTTGCAAACTTTGATAGGTATAGGAAGCACCGTTAGGGCCATTTGAAGTTTTATCAGTATTTGATTTGGGAGTCAAGGGTAGCATAGCTTTGAGCGATATCTTAAATTGACAAGAGGGTCGAGTACTTTATTGTTACAAAATTTCAAGATTTTATGACCATCCAGTAAAAAGTTACAAGCATTTGTATGTTGCAAACTTTGATAGGTGTAGGACGTACCGTATAGAAGTTAGGGCCATTTGAAGTTTTATCAGTGTTTGAGTTGGGACTCAAGGGTAGCATAGCTTTGAGCGATAGCTTAAATTGACAATAGGCTCGAGTACATTATTGTTACAAAATTTCAAGGTTTTATGACGCTCCAGTAAATCTTAAAAGCATTTGTATGTTGCAAACTTTGATAAGTGTAGGACGTACCGTATAGTAGTTAGAGCAATTTGAAGTTTTATCAGTGTTTGATTTGGGACTCAAGGTTAGCATAGCTTTGAGCGATAGCTTAAATTGACAAGAAGCTCGAGTTCTTTATTATTACAAAATTTCAAGGTTTTATGACGCTCCAGTAAAAAGTTACAAGCATTTGTATGTTGCAAACTTTGATAGGTGTAGGATGTACCGTATAGACGTTAGGGCCATTTGAAGTTTTATCAGTGTTTGATTTGGGACTCAAGGGTAGCATAGCTTTGAGCGATAGCTTAAATTGACAAAAGGTTCGAGTACTTAATTGTTACAAAATTTCTAGGTTTTATGACGCTCCAGTAAAAAGTTACAAGTATTTGTATGTTGCAAACTTTGATAGCTGTATTACGTACCGTATAGAAGTTAGGGCCATTTGAAGTTCTATCAGTGTTTGATTTGGGACTCAAGGGTAGCATAGCTTTGAGCGATAACTTAAATTGACAAGATTCTCGAGTACTTTATTGTTACAAAATTTCAAGGTTTTATGACGCTCCAGTAAAAAGTTACAAGCATTTGTATGTTGCAAACTTTGATAGGTATAGGAAGCACCGTATAGAAGTTAGGGCCATTTGAAGTTTTATCAGTGTTTGATTTGGGATTCAAGGTAGCATAGCTTTGAGCGATAGCTTAAATTGACAAAGGGCTCGAGTACTTTATTGTTCCAAAATTTCAAGGCTTTATGACGCTCTAGTAAAAAGTTACAAGCAGTTGTATGTTGCAAACTTTGATAGGTGTAGGATGTACCGTATAGAAGTTAGGGCCATTTGAAGTTTTATCTGTGTTTGATTTGGGACTCAGTAGCTTGGAGCGATAGCTTAAATTGACAAGAGGCTCGAGTACTTTATTGTTACAAAATGTCAAGGTTTTATGACGCTCCAGTAAATCTTACAAGCATTTGTATGTTGCAAACTTTGATAAGTGTAGGACGTACCGTATAGAAGTTAGGGCCATTTGAAGTTTTATCAGTGTTTGATTTGGGACTCAAGGGTAGTATAGCTTTGAGCGATAGCTTAAATTGACAAAAGGCTCGAGTACTTAATTGTTACAAAATTTCTAGGTTTTATGACGCTCCAGTAAAAAGTTACAAGTATTTGTATGTTGCAAACTTTGATAGGTGTAGGACGTACCGTGTAGAAGTTAGGGCCATTTGAAGTTTTATCAGTGTTTGATTTGGGACTCAAGGGTAGCATAGCTTTGAGCGATAACTTAAATTGACAAGATTCTCGAGTACTTTATTGTTACAAAATTTCAAGGTTTTATGACGCTCCAGCAAAAAGTTACAAGCATTTGTATGTTGCAAACTTTGATAGGTGTATTACGTACCGTATAGAAGTTAGGGCCATTTGAAGTTCTATCAGGTTTGATTTGGGACTCTAGGTTAGCATAGCTTTGAGCGATAGCTTATATTGAAAGGAGGTTCGAGTACTTTATTGTTACAATATTTCAAAGTTTTATGACGCTCCAGTAAAAAGTTACAAGCATTTATATGTTGCAAACTTTGATAGGTATAGGAAGCACCGTTAGGGCCATTTGAAGTTTTATCAGTATTTGATTTGGGAGTCAAGGGTAGCATAGCTTTGAGCGATATCTTAAATTGACAAGAGGGTCGAGTACTTTATTGTTACAAAATTTCAAGATTTTATGACCATCCAGTAAAAAGTTACAAGCATTTGTATGTTGCAAACTTTGATAGGTGTAGGACGTACCGTATAGAAGTTAGGGCCATTTGAAGTTTTATCAGTGTTTGAGTTGGGACTCAAGGGTAGCATAGCTTTGAGCGATAGCTTAAATTGACAATAGGCTCGAGTACATTATTGTTACAAAATTTCAAGGTTTTATGACGCTCCAGTAAATCTTACAAGCATTTGTATGTTGCAAACTTTGATAAGTGTAGGACGTACCGTATAGAAGTTAGGGCAATTTGAAGTTTTATCAGTGTTTGATTTGGGACTCAAGGTTAGCATAGCTTTGAGCGATAGCTTAAATTGACAAGAGGCTCGAGTTCTTTATTATTACAAAATTTCAAGGTTTTATGACGCTCCAGTAAAAAGTTACAAGCATTTGTATGTTGCAAACTTTGATAGGTGTAGGATGTACCGTATAGAAGTTAGGGCCATTTGAAGTTTTATCAGTGATTGATTTGGGACTCAAGGGTAGCATAGCTTTGAGCGATAGCTTAAATTGACAAAAGGCTCGAGTACTTAATTGTTACAAAATTTCTAGGTTTTATGACGCTCCAGTAAAAAGTTACAAGTATTTGTATGTTGCAAACTTTGATAGCTGTATTACGTACCGTATAGAAGTTAGGGCCATTTGAAGTTCTATCAGTGTTTGATTTGGGACTCAAGGGTAGCATAGCTTTGAGCGATAACTTAAATTGACAAGATTCTCGAGTACTTTATTGTTACAAAATTTCAAGGTTTTATGACGCTCCAGTAAAAAGTTACAAGCATTTGTATGTTGCAAACTTTGATAGGTATAGGAAGCACCGTATAGAAGTTAGGGCCATTTGAAGTTTTATCAGTGTTTGATTTGGGATTCAAGGTAGCATAGCTTTGAGCGATAGCTTAAATTGACAAAGGGCTCGAGTACTTTATTGTTCCAAAATTTCAAGGCTTTATGACGCTCTAGTAAAAAGTTACAAGCAGTTGTATGTTGCAAACTTTGATAGGTGTAGGATGTACCGTATAGAAGTTAGGGCCATTTGAAGTTTTATCTGTGTTTGATTTGGGACTCAAGTAGCTTGGAGCGATAGCTTAAATTGACAAGAGGCTCGAGTACTTTATTGTTACAAAATGTCAAGGTTTTATGACGCTCCAGTAAATCTTACAAGCATTTGTATGTTGCAAACTTTGATAAGTGTAGGACGTACCGTATAGAAGTTAGGGCCATTTGAAGTTTTATCAGTGTTTGATTTGGGACTCAAGGGTAGTATAGCTTTGAGCGATAGCTTAAATTGACAAAAGGCTCGAGTACTTAATTGTTACAAAATTTCTAGGTTTTATGACGCTCCAGTAAAAAGTTACAAGTATTTGTATGTTGCAAACTTTGATAGGTGTAGGACGTACCGTGTAGAAGTTAGGGCCATTTGAAGTTTTATCAGTGTTTGATTTGGGACTCAAGGGTAGCATAGCTTTGAGCGATAACTTAAATTGACAAGATTCTCGAGTACTTTATTGTTACAAAATTTCAAGGTTTTATGACGCTCCAGCAAAAAGTTACAAGCATTTGTATGTTGCAAACTTTGATAGGTATAGGAAGCACCGTATAGAAGCTAGGGCCATTTAAAGTTTTATCAGTGTTTGAGTTGGGACTCAAGGGTAGCATAGCTTTGAGCGATAGCTTAAATTGACAATAGGCTCGAGTACGTTATTGTTACAAAATTTCAAGGTTTTATGGCGCTCCAGTAAATCTTACAAGCATTTGTATGTTGCAAACTTTGATAATTGTAGGACGTACCGTATAGAAGTTAGGGCCATTTGAGGTTTTATCAGTGTTTGATTTGGGACTCAAGGTTAGCATAGCTTTGAGCGATAGCTTAAATTGACAAGAGGCTCGAGTACTTTTTTGTTACAAAATTTCAATGTTTTATGACGCTCCAGTAAAAATTTACAAGCATTTGTATGTTGCAAACTTTGGTAGGTGTAGGCCGTACCGTATAGAAGTTAGGCCCATTTGAAGTTTTATCAGTGTTTGATTTGGGACTCAAGGGTAGCATAGCTTTGAGCGATAGCTTAAATTGACAAGAGGCTCGAGTACTTTATTGTTACAAAATTTGTAGGTTTTATGACGCTCCAGTAAAAAGTTACAAGCATTTGTATGTTGCAAACTTTGATAGGTGTAGGACGTACCGTATAGGAGTTAGGGCCATTTAGAGTTTTATCAGTGTTTCATTTGGGACTCAAGGGTAGCATAGCTTTGAGCTATAGCTTAAATTGACAAGAGGCTCGAGTACTTTATTGTTACAAAATTTCAAGGTTTTATGACGCTCCAGTAAAAAGTTACAAGCATTTGTATGTTGCAAACTTTGATAGGTGTAGGATGTACCGTATAGAAGTTAGGGCCATTTGAAGTTGTATCAGTGTTTGATTTGGGACTCAAGGGTAGCATAGCTTTGAGCTATAGCTTAAATTGACAAGAGGCTCGAGTACTTTATTGTTATAAAATTTCAAGGTTTTATGACGCTCCAGTAAAAGTTACAAGCATTTGTATGTTGCAAACTTTGATAGGTGTATTACGTACCGTATAGAAGTTAGGGCCATTTGAAGTTTTATCAGGTTTGATTTGGGACTCAAGGTTAGCATAGCTTTGAGCTATAGCTTATATTGAAAGGAGGTTCGAGTACTTTATTGTTACAAAATTTCAAAGTTTTATGACGCTCCAGTAAAAAGTTACAAGCATTTATATGTTGCAAACTTTGATAGGTATAGGAAGCACCGTTAGGGCCATTTGAAGTTTTATCAGTATTTGATTTGGGAGTCAAGGGTAGCATAGCTTTGAGCGATATCTTAAATTGACAAGAGGGTCGAGTACTTTATTGTTACAAAATTTCAAGATTTTATGACCATCCAGTAAAAAGTTACAAGCATTTGTATGTTGCAAACTTTGATAGGTGTAGGACGTACCGTATAGAAGTTAGGGCCATTTGAAGTTTTATCAGTGTTTGAGTTGGGACTCAAGGGTAGCATAGCTTTGAGCGATAGCTTAAATTGACAATAGGCTCGAGTACATTATTGTTACAAAATTTCAAGGTTTTATGACGCTCCAGTAAATCTTAAAAGCATTTGTATGTTGCAAACTTTGATAAGTGTAGGACGTACCGTATAGTAGTTAGAGCAATTTGAAGTTTTATCAGTGTTTGATTTGGGACTCAAGGTTAGCATAGCTTTGAGCGATAGCTTAAATTGACAAGAGGCTCGAGTTCTTTATTATTACAAAATTTCAAGGTTTTATGACGCTCCAGTAAAAAGTTACAAGCATTTGTATGTTGCAAACTTTGATAGGTGTAGGATGTACCGTATAGACGTTAGGGCCATTTGAAGTTTTATCAGTGTTTGATTTGGGACTCAAGGGTAGCATAGCTTTGAGCGATAGCTTAAATTGACAAAAGGTTCGAGTACTTAATTGTTACAAAATTTCTAGGTTTTATGACGCTCCAGTAAAAAGTTACAAGTATTTGTATGTTGCAAACTTTGATAGCTGTATTACGTACCGTATAGAAGTTAGGGCCATTTGAAGTTCTATCAGTGTTTGATTTGGGACTCAAGGGTAGCATAGCTTTGAGCGATAACTTAAATTGACAAGATTCTCGAGTACTTTATTGTTACAAAATTTCAAGGTTTTATGACGCTCCAGTAAAAAGTTACAAGCATTTGTATGTTGCAAACTTTGATAGGTATAGGAAGCACCGTATAGAAGTTAGGGCCATTTGAAGTTTTATCAGTGTTTGATTTGGGATTCAAGGTAGCATAGCTTTGAGCGATAGCTTAAATTGACAAAGGGCTCGAGTACTTTATTGTTCCAAAATTTCAAGGCTTTATGACGCTCTAGTAAAAAGTTACAAGCAGTTGTATGTTGCAAACTTTGATAGGTGTAGGATGTACCGTATAGAAGTTAGGGCCATTTGAAGTTTTATCTGTGTTTGATTTGGGACTCAGTAGCTTGGAGCGATAGCTTAAATTGACAAGAGGCTCGAGTACTTTATTGTTACAAAATGTCAAGGTTTTATGACGCTCCAGTAAATCTTACAAGCATTTGTATGTTGCAAACTTTGATAAGTGTAGGACGTACCGTATAGAAGTTAGGGCCATTTGAAGTTTTATCAGTGTTTGATTTGGGACTCAAGGGTAGTATAGCTTTGAGCGATAGCTTAAATTGACAAAAGGCTCGAGTACTTAATTGTTACAAAATTTCTAGGTTTTATGACGCTCCAGTAAAAAGTTACAAGTATTTGTATGTTGCAAACTTTGATAGGTGTAGGACGTACCGTGTAGAAGTTAGGGCCATTTGAAGTTTTATCAGTGTTTGATTTGGGACTCAAGGGTAGCATAGCTTTGAGCGATAACTTAAATTGACAAGATTCTCGAGTACTTTATTGTTACAAAATTTCAAGGTTTTATGACGCTCCAGCAAAAAGTTACAAGCATTTGTATGTTGCAAACTTTGATAGGTATAGGAAGCACCGTATAGAAGCTAGGGCCATTTAAAGTTTTATCAGTGTTTGAGTTGGGACTCAAGGGTAGCATAGCTTTGAGCGATAGCTTAAATTGACAATAGGCTCGAGTACGTTATTGTTACAAAATTTCAAGGTTTTATGGCGCTCCAGTAAATCTTACAAGCATTTGTATGTTGCAAACTTTGATAATTGTAGGACGTACCGTATAGAAGTTAGGGCCATTTGAGGTTTTATCAGTGTTTGATTTGGGACTCAAGGTTAGCATAGCTTTGAGCGATAGCTTAAATTGACAAGAGGCTCGAGTACTTTATTGTTACAAAATTTCAATGTTTTATGACGCTCCAGTAAAAATTTACAAGCATTTGTATGTTGCAAACTTTGGTAGGTGTAGGCCGTACCGTATAGAAGTTAGGCCCATTTGAAGTTTTATCAGTGTTTGATTTGGGACTCAAGGGTAGCATAGCTTTGAGCGATAGCTTAAATTGACAAGAGGCTCGAGTACTTTATTGTTACAAAATTTGTAGGTTTTATGACGCTCCAGTAAAAAGTTACAAGCATTTGTATGTTGCAAACTTTGATAGGTGTAGGACGTACCGTATAGGAGTTAGGGCCATTTAAAGTTTTATCAGTGTTTGATTTGGGACTCAAGGGTAGCATAGCTTTGAGCTATAGCTTAAATTGACAAGAGGCTCGAGTACTTTATTGTTACAAAATTTCAAGGTTTTATGACGCTCCAGTAAAAAGTTACAAGCATTTGTATGTTGCAAACTTTGATAGGTGTAGGATGTACCGTATAGAAGTTAGGGCCATTTGAAGTTGTATCAGTGTTTGATTTGGGACTCAAGGGTAGCATAGCTTTGAGCTATAGCTTAAATTGACAAGAGGCTCGAGTACTTTATTGTTATAAAATTTCAAGGTTTTATGACGCTCCAGTAAAAGTTACAAGCATTTGTATGTTGCAAACTTTGATAGGTGTATTACGTACCGTATAGAAGTTAGGGCCATTTGAAGTTTTATCAGGTTTGATTTGGGACTCAAGGTTAGCATAGCTTTGAGCTATAGCTTATATTGAAAGGAGGTTCGAGTACTTTATTGTTACAAAATTTCAAAGTTTTATGACGCTCCAGTAAAAAGTTACAAGCATTTATATGTTGCAAACTTTGATAGGTATAGGAAGCACCGTTAGGGCCATTTGAAGTTTTATCAGTATTTGATTTGGGAGTCAAGGGTAGCATAGCTTTGAGCGATATCTTAAATTGACAAGAGGGTCGAGTACTTTATTGTTACAAAATTTCAAGATTTTATGACCATCCAGTAAAAAGTTACAAGCATTTGTATGTTGCAAACTTTGATAGGTGTAGGACGTACCGTATAGAAGTTAGGGCCATTTGAAGTTTTATCAGTGTTTGAGTTGGGACTCAAGGGTAGCATAGCTTTGAGCGATAGCTTAAATTGACAATAGGCTCGAGTACATTATTGTTACAAAATTTCAAGGTTTTATGACGCTCCAGTAAATCTTACAAGCATTTGTATGTTGCAAACTTTGATAAGTGTAGGACGTACCGTATAGTAGTTAGAGCAATTTGAAGTTTTATCAGTGTTTGATTTGGGACTCAAGGTTAGCATAGCTTTGAGCGATAGCTTAAATTGACAAGAGGCTCGAGTTCTTTATTATTACAAAATTTCAAGGTTTTATGACGCTCCAGTAAAAAGTTACAAGCATTTGTATGTTGCAAACTTTGATAGGTGTAGGATGTACCGTATAGACGTTAGGGCCATTTGAAGTTTTATCAGTGTTTGATTTGGGACTCAAGGGTAGCATAGCTTTGAGCGATAGCTTAAATTGACAAAAGGTTCGAGTACTTAATTGTTACAAAATTTCTAGGTTTTATGACGCTCCAGTAAAAAGTTACAAGTATTTGTATGTTGCAAACTTTGATAGCTGTATTACGTACCGTATAGAAGTTAGGGCCATTTGAAGTTCTATCAGTGTTTGATTTGGGACTCAAGGGTAGCATAGCTTTGAGCGATAACTTAAATTGACAAGATTCTCGAGTACTTTATTGTTACAAAATTTCAAGGTTTTATGACGCTCCAGTAAAAAGTTACAAGCATTTGTATGTTGCAAACTTTGATAGGTATAGGAAGCACCGTATAGAAGTTAGGGCCATTTGAAGTTTTATCAGTGTTTGATTTGGGACTCAAGGGTAGCATAGCTTTGAGCGATAGCTTAAATTGACAAAGGGCTCGAGTACTTTATTGTTCCAAAATTTCAAGGCTTTATGACGCTCTAGTAAAAAGTTACAAGCAGTTGTATGTTGCAAACTTTGATAGGTGTAGGATGTACCGTATAGAAGTTAGGGCCATTTGAAGTTTTATCTGTGTTTGATTTGGGACTCAAGTAGCTTGGAGCGATAGCTTAAATTGACAAGAGGCTCGAGTACTTTATTGTTACAAAATGTCAAGGTTTTATGACGCTCCAGTAAATCTTACAAGCATTTGTATGTTGCAAACTTTGATAAGTGTAGGACGTACCGTATAGAAGTTAGGGCCATTTGAAGTTTTATCAGTGTTTGATTTGGGACTCAAGGTTAGCATAGCTTTGAGCGATAGCTTAAATTGAAAAGAGGTTCGAGTACTTTATTGTTACAAAATTTCAAAGTTTTATGACGCTCCAGTAAAAAGTTACAAGCGTTTGTATGTTGCAAACTTTGATAGGTGTAGGACGTACCGTATAGAAGTTAGGGCCATTTGAACTTTTATCAGTGTTTGATTTGGGACTCAAGGGTAGAATAGCTTTGAGCGATAACTTAAATTGACAAGAGGCTCGAGTACTTTATTGCTACAAAATTTCAAGGTTCTATGACGCTCCAGTAAAAAGTTACAAGCATTTGTATGTTGAAAACTTTGATAGGTGTAGGAAGTATGTACCGTATACACGTTAGGGCCATTTGAAGTTTTATCAGTGTTTGATTTGGAACTCAAGGGTAGCATAGCTTTGAGCGATAGCTTAAATTGACAAAGGGCTCGAGTACTTTATTGTTCCAAAATTTCAAGGCTTTATGACGCTCTAGTAAAAAGTTACAAGCATTTGTATGTTGCAAACTTTGATAGGTGTAGGATGTACCGTATAGATGTTAGGGCCATTTGAAGTTTTATCAGTGTTTGATTTGGGACTCAAGTAGCTTGGAGCGATAGCTTAAATTTGCAAGAGGCTCGAGTACTTTATTGTTACAAAATTTCAAGGTTTTATGACGCTCCAGTAAATCTTACAAGCATCTGTATGTTGCAAACATTGATAAGTGTAGGACGTACCGTATAGAAGTTAGGGCCATTTGAAGTTTTATCAGTGTTTGATTTGGGACTCAAGGTTAGCATAGCTTTGAGCGATAGCTTAAATTGACAAGAGGCTCGAGTACTTTATTGTTACAAAATTTCAAGGTTTTATGACGCTCCAGTAAAAGTTACAAGCATTTGTATGTTGCAAACTTTGATAGGTGTAGGGCGTACCGTATAGAAGTTAGGCCCATTTGAAGTTTTATCAGTGTTTGATTTGGAACTCAAGGGTAGCATAGCTTTGAGCGATAGCTTAAGTTGACAAGAGGCTCGAGTACATTATTGTTACAAAATTTCAAGCTTTTATGACGCTGCAGTAAAAAGTTACAAGCATTTGTAGGTTGCAAACTTTGAAAGGAGTAGGACGTACCGTATAGAAGTTAGGGCCATTTGAAGTTTTATCAGTGTTTGATTTGGGACTCAAGGGTAGCATAGCTTTGAGCGATAGCTTAAATTGACAAAGGGCTCGAGTACTTTATTGTTCCAAAATTTCAAGGTTTTCTGACGCTCTAGTAAAAAGTTACAAGCATTTGTATGTTGCAAACTTTGATAGGTGTAGGATGTACCGTATAGAACTTAGGGCCATTTGAAGTTTTATCAGTGTTTGATTTGGGACTCAAGGGTAATATAGCTTGGAGCGATAGCTTAAATTGACAAGAGGCTCGAGTACTTTATTGTTACAAAATTTCAAGGTTTTATGACGCTCCAGTAAAAAGTTACAAGTATTTGTATGTTGCAAACTTTGATAGGTGTAGGACGTACCGTATAGAAGATAGGGCCATTTGAAGTTTTATCAGTGTTTGATTTGGGACTCAAGGGTAGCATAGCTTTGAGCGATAACTTAAATTGACAAGATTCTCGAGTTATTGTTACAAAATTTCAAGGTTTTATGACGCTCCAGTAAAAAGTTACAAGCATTTGTATGTTGCAAACTTTCATAGGTATAGGAAGCACCGTATAGAAGTTAAGGCCATTTGAAGTTTTATCAGTGTTTGATTTGGGACTCAAGGGTAGCATAGCTTTGAGCGATAGCTTAAATTGACAAAGGGCTCGAGTACTTTATTGTTCCAAAATTTCAAGGTTTTATGACGCTCCAGTAAAAATATACAAGTATTTGTATGTTGCAAACTTTGATAGGTATAGGAAGCACCGTATAGAAGTTAGGGCCATTTGAAGTTTTATCAGTATTTGATTTGGGACTCAAGGGTAGCATAGCTTTGAGCGATATCTTAAATTGACAAGAGGCTCGAGTACTTTATTGCTACAAAATTTCAAGGTTTTATGACGCTCCAGTAAAACTTACAAGCATTTGTATGTTGCAAACTTGGGAAAGTGTAGGACGTACCGTAAAGAAGTTAGGGCCATTTGAAGTTTTATCAGTGTTTGATTTGGGACTCAAGGGTAGCATAGCTTTGAGCGATAGCTTAAATTGACAAAGGGCTCGAGTACTTTATTGTTCTAAAATTTCAAGGCTTTATGACGCTCTAGTAAAAAGTTACAAGCATTTGTACGTTGCAAACTTTGATAGGTGTAGGATGTACCGTATAGAAGTTAGGGCCATTTGAAGTTTTATCAGTGTTTGATTTGGGACTCAAGTAGCTTGGAGCGATAGCTTAAATTTGCAAGAGGCTCGAGTACTTTATTGTTACAAAATTTCAAGGTTTTATGACGCTCCAGTAAATCTTACAAGCATTTGTATGTTGCAAACTTTGATAAGTGTAGGACGTACCGTATAGAAGTTAGCGCCATTTGAAGTTTTATCAGTGTTTGATTTGGGACTCAAGGTTAGCATAGCTTTGAGCGATAGCTTAAATTGACAAGAGGCTCGAGAACTTTATTGTTACAAAATTTCAAGGTTTTATGACGCTCCAGTAAAAGTTACAAGCATTTGTATGTTGCAAACTTTGATAGGTGTAGGGCGTACCGTATAGAAGTTAGGCCCATTTGAAGTTTTATCAGTGTTTGATTTGGGACTCAAGGTTAGCATAGCTTTGAGCGATAGCTTAAATTGAAAAGAGGTTCGAGTACTTTATTGTTACAAAATTTCAAAGTTTTATGACGCTCCAGTAAAAAGTTACAAGCGTTTGTATGTTGCAAACTTTGATAGGTGTAGGACGTACCGTATAGAAGTTAGGGCCATTTGAACTTTTATCAGTGTTTGATTTGGGACTCAAGGGTAGCATAGCTTTGAGCGATAACTTAAATTGACAAGAGGCTCGAGTACTTTATTGCTACAAAATTTCAAGGTTCTATGACGCTCCAGTAAAAAGTTACAAGCATTTGTATGTTGAAAACTTTGATAGGTGTAGGAAGTACCGTATAGACGTTAGGGCCATTTGAAGTTTTATCAGTGTTTGATTTGGAACTCAAGGGTAGCATAGCTTTGAGCGATAGCTTAAATTGACAAGAGGCTCGAGTACTTTATTGTTACAAAATTTCAAGCTTTTATGACGCTGCAGTAAAAAGTTACAAGCATTTGTAGGTTGCAAACTTTGAAAGGAGTAGGACGTACCGTATAGAAGTTAGGGCCATTTGAAGTTTTATCAGTGTTTGATTTGGGACTCAAGGGTAGCATAGCTTTGAGCGATAGCTTAAATTGACAAAGGGCTCGAGTACTTTATTGTTCCCAAATTTCAAGGTTTTCTGACGCTCTAGTAAAAAGTTACAAGCATTTGTATGTTGCAAACTTTGATAGGTGTAGGACGTACCGTATAGAACTTAGGGCCATTTGAAGTTTTATCAGTGTTTGATTTGGGACTCAAAGGTAGTATAGCTTGGAGCGATAGCTTAAATTGACAAGAGGCTCGAGTACTTTATTGTTCCAAAATTTCAAGGTTTTATGACGCTCCAGTAAAAGTTACAAGCATTTGTATGTTGCAAACTTTGATAGGTGTAGGATGTACCGTATAGAACTTAGGGCCATTTGAAGTTTTATCAGTGTTTCATTTGGGACTCAAGGGTAGTATAGCTTTGAGCGATAGCTTAAATTGACAAGAGGCTCGAGTACTTTATTGTTACAAAATTTCAAGCTTTTATGACGCTGCAGTAAAAAGTTACAAGCATTTGTAGGTTGCAAACTTTGAAAGGAGTAGGACGTACCGTATAGAAGTTAGGGCCATTTGAAGTTTTATCAGTGTTTGATTTGGGACTCAAGGGTAGCATAGCTTTGAGCGATAGCTTAAATTGACAAAGGGCTCGAGTACTTTATTGTTCCCAAATTTCAAGGTTTTCTGACGCTCTAGTAAAAAGTTACAAGCATTTGTATGTTGCAAACTTTGATAGGTGTAGGACGTACCGTATAGAACTTAGGGCCATTTGAAGTTTTATCAGTGTTTGATTTGGGACTCAAAGGTAGTATAGCTTGAAGCGATAGCTTAAATTGACAAGAGGCTCGAGTACTTTATTGTTCCAAAATTTCAAGGTTTTATGACGCTCCAGTAAAAGTTACAAGCATTTGTATGTTGCAAACTTTGATAGGTGTAGGATGTACCGTATAGAACTTAGGGCCATTTGAAGTTTTATCAGTGTTTGATTTGGGACTCAAGGGTAGTATAGCTTGGAGCGATAGCTTAAATTGACAAGAGGCTCGAGTACTTTATTGTTCCAAAATTTCAAGGTTTTATGACGCTGCAGTAAAAAGTTACAAGCATTTGTAGGTTGCAAACTTTGAAAGGAGTAGGACGTACCGTATAGAAGTTAGGGCCATTTGAAGTTTTATCAGTGTTTGATTTGGGACTCAAGGGTAGCATAGCTTTGAGCGATAGCTTAAATTGACAAAGGGCTCGAGTACTTTATTGTTCCAAAATTTCAAGGTTTTCTGACGCTCTAGTAAAAAGTTACAAGCATTTGTATGTTGCAAACTTTGATAGGTGTAGGATGTACCGTATAGAACTTAGGGCCATTTGAAGTTTTATCAGTGTTTGATTTGGGACTCAAGGGTAGTATAGCTTGGAGCGATAGCTTAAATTAACAAGAGGCTCGAGTACTTTATTGTTCCAAAATTTCAAGGTTTTATGACGCTCCAGTAAAAGTTACAAGCATTTGTATGTTGCAAACTTTGATAGGTGTAGGATGTACCGTATAGAACTTAGGGCCATTTGAAGTTTTATCAGTGTTTGATTTGGGACTCAAGGGTAGTATAGCTTGGAGCGATAGCTTAAATTGACAATAGGCTCGAGTACGTTATTGTTACAAAATTTCAAGGTTTTATGACGCTCCAGTAAATCTTACAAGCATTTGTATGTTGCAAACTTTGATAAGTGTAGGACGTACCGTATAGAAGTTAGGGCCATTTGAAGTTTTATCAGTGTTTGATTTGGGACTCAAGGGTAGCATAGCTTTGAGCGATAACTTAAATTGACAAGAGGCTCGAGTACTTTATTGCTACAAAATTTCAAGGTTCTATGACGCTCCAGTAAAAAGTTACAAGCATTTGTATGTTGAAAACTTTGATAAGTGTAGGAAGTACCGTATAGGCGTTAGGGCCATTTGAAGTTTTATCAGTGTTTGATTTGGGACTCAAGGGTAGCATAGCTTTGAGCGATAGCTTAAATTGACAGAGGGCTCGAGTACTTTATTGTTCCAAAATTTCAAGGTTTTCTGACGCTCTAGTAAAAAGTTACAAGCATTTGTATGTTGCAAACTTTGATAGGTGTAGGATGTACCGTATAGAACTTAGGGCCATTTGAAGTTTTATCAGTGTTTGATTTGGGACTCAAGGGTAGTATAGCTTGGAGCGATAGCTTAAATTGACAAGAGGCTCGAGTACTTTATTGTTCCAAAATTTCAAGGTTTTATGACGCTCCAGTAAAAGTTACAAGCATTTGTATGTTGCAAACTTTGATAGGTGTAGGATGTACCGTATAGAACTTAGGGCCATTTGAAGTTTTATCAGTGTTTGATTTGGGACTCAAGGGTAGTATAGCTTGGAGCGATAGCTTAAATTGACAATAGGCTCGAGTACGTTATTGTTACAAAATTTCAAGGTTTTATGGCGCTCCAGTAAATCTTACAAGCATTTGTATGTTGCAAACTTTGATAAGTGTAGGACGTACCGTATAGAAGTTAGGGCCATTTGAAGTTTTATCAGTGTTTGATTTGGGACTCAAGGGTAGCATAGCTTTGAGCGATAACTTAAATTGACAAGAGGCTCGAGTACTTTATTGCTACAAAATTTCAAGGTTCTATGACGCTCCAGTAAAAAGTTACAAGCATTTGTATGTTGAAAACTTTGATAAGTGTAGGAAGTACCGTATAGACGTTAGGGCCATTTGAAGTTTTATCAGTGTTTGATTTGGAACTCAAGGGTAGCATAGCTTTGAGCGATAGCTTAAATTGACAAGAGGCTCGAGTACTTTATTGTTACAAAATTTGAAGCTTTTATGACGCTGCAGTAAAAAGTTACAAGCATTTGTAGGTTGCAAACTTTGAAAGGAGTAGGACGTACCGTATAGAAGTTAGGGCCATTTGAAGTTGTATCAGTGTTTGATTTGGGACTCAAGGGTAGCATAGCTTTGAGCGATAGCTTAAATTGACAAAGGGCTCGAGTACTTTATTGTTCCAAAATTTCAAGGTTTTCTGACGCTCTAGTAAAAAGTTACAAGCATTTGTATGTTGCAAACTTTGATAGGTGTAGGATGTACCGTATAGAAGTTAGGGCCATTTGAAGTTTTATCAGTGTTTGAGTTGGGACTCAAGGGTAGCATAGCTTTGAGCGATAGCTTAAATTGACAATAGGCTCGAGTACGTTATTGTTACAAAATTTCAAGGTTTTATGACGCTCCAGTAAATCTTACAAGCATTTGTATGTTGCAAACTTTGATAAGTGTAGGACGTACCGTATAGAAGTTAGGCCCATTTGAAGTTTTATCAGTGTTTGATTTGGAACTCAAGGGTAGCATAGCTTTGAGCGATAGCTTAAGTTGACAAGAGGCTCGAGTACATTATTGTTACAAAATTTCAAGCTTTTATGACGCTGCAGTAAAAAGTTACAAGCATTTGTAGGTTGCAAACTTTGAAAGGAGTAGGACGTACCGTATAGAAGTTAGGGCCATTTGAAGTTTTATCAGTGTTTGATTTGGGACTCAAGGGTAGCATAGCTTTGAGCGATAGCTTAAATTGACAAAGGGCTCGAGTACTTTATTGTTCCAAAATTTCAAGGTTTTCTGACGCTCTAGTAAAAAGTTACAAGCATTTGTATGTTGCAAACTTTGATAGGTGTAGGATGTACCGTATAGAACTTAGGGCCATTTGAAGTTTTATCAGTGTTTGATTTGGGACTCAAGGGTAATATAGCTTGGAGCGATAGCTTAAATTGACAAGAGGCTCGAGTACTTTATTGTTACAAAATTTCAAGGTTTTATGACGCTCCAGTAAAAAGTTACAAGTATTTGTATGTTGCAAACTTTGATAGGTGTAGGACGTACCGTATAGAAGATAGGGCCATTTGAAGTTTTATCAGTGTTTGATTTGGGACTCAAGGGTAGCATAGCTTTGAGCGATAACTTAAATTGACAAGATTCTAAAGTTATTGTTACAAAATTTCAAGGTTTTATGACGCTCCAGTAAAAAGTTACAAGCATTTGTATGTTGCAAACTTTGATAGGTGTAGGATGTACCGTATAGAAGTTAGGGCCATTTGAAGTTTTATCAGTATTTGATTTGGGAGATAAGGGTAGCATAGCTTTGAGCGATATCTTAAATTGACAAGAGGGTCGAGTACTTTATTGTTACAAAATTTCAAGATTTTATGACCATCCAGTAAAAAGTTACAAGCATTTGTATGTTGCAAACTTTGATAGGTGTAGGACGTACCGTATAAAAGTTAGGGCCATTTGAAGTTTTATCAGTGTTTGAGTTGGGACTCAAGGGTAGCATAGCTTTGAGCGATAGCTTAAATTGACAATAGGCTCGAGTACATTATTGTTACAAAATTTCAAGGTTTTATGACGCTCCAGTAAATCTTACAAGCATTTGTATGTTGCAAACTTTGATAAGTGTAGGACGTACCGTATAGTAGTTAGAGCAATTTGAAGTTTTATCAGTGTTTGATTTGGGACTCAAGGTTAGCATAGCTTTGAGCGATAGCTTAAATTGACAAGAGGCTCGAGTTCTTTATTATTACAAAATTTCAAGGTTTTATGACGCTCCAGTAAAAAGTTACAAGCATTTGTATGTTGCAAACTTTGATAGGTGTAGGATGTACCGTATAGACGTTAGGGCCATTTGAAGTTTTATCAGTGTTTGATTTGGGACTCAAGGGTAGCATAGCTTTGAGCGATAGCTTAAATTGACAAAAGGTTCGAGTACTTAATTGTTACAAAATTTCTAGGTTTTATGACGCTCCAGTAAAAAGTTACAAGTATTTGTATGTTGCAAACTTTGATAGCTGTATTACGTACCGTATAGAAGTTAGGGCCATTTGAAGTTCTATCAGTGTTTGATTTGGGACTCAAGGGTAGCATAGCTTTGAGCGATAACTTAAATTGACAAGATTCTCGAGTACTTTATTGTTACAAAATTTCAAGGTTTTATGACGCTCCAGTAAAAAGTTACAAGCATTTGTATGTTGCAAACTTTGATAGGTATAGGAAGCACCGTATAGAAGTTAGGGCCATTTGAAGTTTTATCAGTGTTTGATTTGGGACTCAAGGTTAGCATAGCTTTGAGCGATAGCTTAAATTGACAAAGGGCTCGAGTACTTTATTGTTCCAAAATTTCAAGGCTTTATGACGCTCTAGTAAAAAGTTACAAGCAGTTGTATGTTGCAAACTTTGATAGGTGTAGGATGTACCGTATAGAAGTTAGGGCCATTTGAAGTTTTATCTGTGTTTGATTTGGGACTCAAGTAGCTTGGAGCGATAGCTTAAATTGACAAGAGGCTCGAGTACTTTATTGTTACAAAATGTCAAGGTTTTATGACGCTCCAGTAAATCTTACAAGCATTTGTATGTTGCAAACTTTGATAAGTGTAGGACGTACCGTATAGAAGTTAGGGCCATTTGAAGTTTTATCAGTGTTTGATTTGGGACTCAAGGTTAGCATAGCTTTGAGCGATAGCTTAAATTGACAAGAGGCTCGAGTACTTTATTGTTACAAAATTTCAAGGTTTTATGACGCTCCAGTAAAAGTTACAAGCATTTGTATGTTGCAAACTTTGATAGGTGTAGGGTGTACCGTATAGAAGTTAGGCCCATTTGAAGTTTTATCAGTGTTTGATTTGGGACTCAAGGTTAGCATAGCTTTGAGCGATAGCTTAAATTGAAAAGAGGTTCGAGTACTTTATTGTTACAAAATTTCAAAGTTTTATGACACTCCAGTAAAAAGTTACAAGCGTTTGTATGTTGCAAACTTTGATAGGTGTAGGACGTACCGTATAGAAGTTAGGGCCATTTGAACTTTTATCAGTGTTTGATTTGGGACTCAAGGGTAGAATAGCTTTGAGCGATAACTTAAATTGACAAGAGGCTCGAGTACTTTATTGCTACAAAATTTCAAGGTTCTATGACGGTCCAGTAAAAAGTTACAAGCATTTGTATGTTGAAAACTTTGATAGGTGTAGGAAGTATGTACCGTATACACGTTAGGGCCATTTGAAGTTTTATCAGTGTTTGATTTGGAACTCAAGGGTAGCATAGCTTTGAGCGATAGCTTAAATTGACAAAGGGCTCGAGTACTTTATTGTTCCAAAATTTCAAGGCTTTATGACGCTCTAGTAAAAAGTTACAAGCATTTGTATGTTGCAAACTTTGATAGGTGTAGGATGTACCGTATAGAAGTTAGGGCCATTTGAAGTTTTATCAGTGTTTGATTTGGGACTCAAGTAGCTTGGAGCGATAGCTTAAATTTGCAAGAGGCTCGAGTACTTTATTGTTACAAAATTTCAAGGTTTTATGACGCTCCAGTAAATCTTACAAGCATCTGTATGTTGCAAACTTTGATAAGTGTAGGACGTACCGTATAGAAGTTAGGGCCATTTGAAGTTTTATCAGTGTTTGATTTGGGACTCAAGGTTAGCATAGCTTTGAGCGATAGCTTAAATTGACAAGAGGCTCGAGTACTTTATTGTTACAAAATTTCAAGGTTTTATGACGCTCCAGTAAAAGTTACAAGCATTTGTATGTTGCAAACTTTGATAGGTGTAGGGCGTACCGTATAGAAGTTAGGCCCATTTGAAGTTTTATCAGTGTTTGATTTGGAACTCAAGGGTAGCATAGCTTTGAGCGATAGCTTAAGTTGACAAGAGGCTCGAGTACATTATTGTTACAAAATTTCAAGCTTTTATGACGCTGCAGTAAAAAGTTACAAGCATTTGTAGGTTGCAAACTTTGAAAGGAGTAGGACGTACCGTATAGAAGTTAGGGCCATTTGAAGTTTTATCAGTGTTTGATTTGGGACTCAAGGGTAGCATAGCTTTGAGCGATAGCTTAAATTGACAAAGGGCTCGAGTACTTTATTGTTCCAAAATTTCAAGGTTTTCTGACGCTCTAGTAAAAAGTTACAAGCATTTGTATGTTGCAAACTTTGATAGGTGTAGGATGTACCGTATAGAACTTAGGGCCATTTGAAGTTTTATCAGTGTTTGATTTGGGACTCAAGGGTAATATAGCTTGGAGCGATAGCTTAAATTGACAAGAGGCTCGAGTACTTTATTGTTACAAAATTTCAAGGTTTTATGACGCTCCAGTAAAAAGTTACAAGTATTTGTATGTAGCAAACTTTGATAGGTGTAGGACGTACCGTATAGAAGATAGGGCCATTTGAAGTTTTATCAGTGTTTGATTTGGGACTCAAGGGTAGCATAGCTTTGAGCGATAACTTAAATTGACAAGATTCTCGAGTTATTGTTACAAAATTTCAAGGTTTTATGACGCTCCAGTAAAAAGTTACAAGCATTTGTATGCTGCAAACTTTCATAGGTATAGGAAGCACCGTATAGAAGTTAAGGCCATTTGAAGTTTTATCAGTGTTTGATTTGGGACTCAAGGGTAGCATAGCTTTGAGCGATAGCTTAAATTGACAAAGGGCTCGAGTACTTTATTGTTCCAAAATTTCAAGGTTTTATGACGCTCCAGTAAAAATATACAAGTATTTGTATGTTGCAAACTTTGATAGGTATAGGAAGCACCGTATAGAAGTTAGGGCCATTTGAAGTTTTATCAGTATTTGATTTGGGACTCAAGGGTAGCATAGCTTTGAGCGATATCTTAAATTGACAAGAGGCTCGAGTACTTTATTGCTACAAAATTTCAAGGTTTTATGACGCTCCAGTAAAACTTACAAGCATTTGTATGTTGCAAACTTGGGAAAGTGTAGGACGTACCGTAAAGAAGTTAGGGCCATTTGAAGTTTTATCAGTGTTTGATTTGGGACTCAAGGGTAGCATAGCTTTGAGCGATAGCTTAAATTGACAAAGGGCTCGAGTACTTTATTGTTCTAAAATTTCAAGGCTTTATGACGCTCTAGTAAAAAGTTACAAGCATTTGTACGTTGCAAACTTTGATAGGTGTAGGATGTACCGTATAGAAGTTAGGGCCATTTGAAGTTTTATCAGTGTTTGATTTGGGACTCAAGTAGCTTGGAGCGATAGCTTAAATTTGCAAGAGGCTCGAGTACTTTATTGTTACAAAATTTCAAGGTTTTATGACGCTCCAGTAAATCTTACAAGCATTTGTATGTTGCAAACTTTGATAAGTGTAGGACGTACCGTATAGAAGTTAGGGCCATTTGAAGTTTTATCAGTGTTTGATTTGGGACTCAAGGTTAGCATAGCTTTGAGCGATAGCTTAAATTGACAAGAGGCTCGAGAACTTTATTGTTACAAAATTTCAAGGTTTTATGACGCTCCAGTAAAAGTTACAAGCATTTGTATGTTGCAAACTTTGATAGGTGTAGGGCGTACCGTATAGAAGTTAGGCCCATTTGAAGTTTTATCAGTGTTTGATTTGGGACTCAAGGTTAGCATAGCTTTGAGCGATAGCTTAAATTGAAAAGAGGTTCGAGTACTTTATTGTTACAAAATTTCAAAGTTTTATGACGCTCCAGTAAGAAGTTACAAGCGTTTGTATGTTGCAAACTTTGATAGGTGTAGGACGTACCGTATAGAAGTTAGGGCCATTTGAACTTTTATCAGTGTTTGATTTGGGACTCAAGGGTAGCATAGCTTTGAGCGATAACTTAAATTGACAAGAGGCTCGAGTACTTTATTGCTACAAAATTTCAAGGTTCTATGACGCTCCAGTAAAAAGTTACAAGCATTTGTATGTTGAAAACTTTGATAGGTGTAGGAAGTACCGTATAGACGTTAGGGCCATTTGAAGTTTTATCAGTGTTTGATTTGGAACTCAAGGGTAGCATAGCTTTGAGCGATAGCTTAAATTGACAAGAGGCTCGAGTACTTTATTGTTACAAAATTTCAAGCTTTTATGACGCTGCAGTAAAAAGTTACAAGCATTTGTAGGTTGCAAACTTTGAAAGGAGTAGGACGTACCGTATAGAAGTTAGGGCCATTTGAAGTTTTATCAGTGTTTGATTTGGGTCTCAAGGGTAGCATAGCTTTGAGCGATAGCTTAAATTGACAAAGGGCTCGAGTACTTTATTGTTCCCAAATTTCAAGGTTTTCTGACGCTCTAGTAAAAAGTTACAAGCATTTGTATGTTGCAAACTTTGATAGGTGTAGGACGTACCGTATAGAACTTAGGGCCATTTGAAGTTTTATCAGTGTTTGATTTGGGACTCAAAGGTAGTATAGCTTGGAGCGATAGCTTAAATTGACAAGAGGCTCGAGTACTTTATTGTTCCAAAATTTCAAGGTTTTATGACGCTCCAGTAAAAGTTACAAGCATTTGTATGTTGCAAACTTTGATAGGTGTAGGATGTACCGTATAGAACTTAGGGCCATTTGAAGTTTTATCAGTGTTTGATTTGGGACTCAAGGGTAGTATAGCTTGGAGCGATAGCTTAAATTGACAAGAGGCTCGAGTACTTTATTGTTCCAAAATTTCAAGGTTTTATGACGCTGCAGTAAAAAGTTACAAGCATTTGTAGGTTGCAAACTTTGAAAGGAGTAGGACGTACCGTATAGAAGTTAGGGCCATTTGAAGTTTTATCAGTGTTTGATTTGGGACTCAAGGGTAGCATAGCTTTGAGCGATAGCTTAAATTGACAAAGGGCTCGAGTACTTTATTGTTCCAAAATTTCAAGGTTTTCTGACGCTCTAGTAAAAAGTTACAAGCATTTGTATGTTGCAAACTTTGATAGGTGTAGGATGTACCGTATAGAACTTAGGGCCATTTGAAGTTTTATCAGTGTTTGATTTGGGACTCAAGGGTAGTATAGCTTGGAGCGATAGCTTAAATTGACAAGAGGCTCGAGTACTTTATTGTTCCAAAATTTCAAGGTTTTATGACGCTCCAGTAAAAGTTACAAGCATTTGTATGTTGCAAACTTTGATAGGTGTAGGATGTACCGTATAGAACTTAGGGCCATTTGAAGTTTTATCAGTGTTTGATTTGGGACTCAAGGGTAGTATAGCTTGGAGCGATAGCTTAAATTGACAATAGGCTCGAGTACGTTATTGTTACAAAATTTCAAGTTTTATGACGCTCCAGTAAATCTTACAAGAATTTGTATGTTGCAAACTTTGATAAGTGTAGGACGTACCGTATAGAAGTTAGGGCCATTTGAAGTTTTATCAGTGTTTGATTTGGGACTCAAGGGTAGCATAGCTTTGAGCGATAACTTAAATTGACAAGAGGCTCGAGTACTTTATTGCTACAAATTTTCAAGGTTCTATGACGCTCCAGTAAAAAGTTACAAGCATTTGTATGTTGAAAACTTTGATAAGTGTAGGAAGTACCGTATAGACGTTAGGGCCATTTGAAGTTTTATCAGTGTTTGATTTGGAACTCAAGGGTAGCATAGCTTTGAGCGATAGCTTAAATTGACAAGAGGCTCGAGTACTTTATTGTTACAAAATTTGAAGCTTTTATGACGCTGCAGTAAAAAGTTACAAGCATTTGTAGGTTGCAAACTTTGAAAGGAGTAGGACGTACCGTATAGAAGTTAGGGCCATTTGAAGTTGTATCAGTGTTTGATTTGGGACTCAAGGGTAGCATAGCTTTGAGCGATAGCTTAAATTGACAAAGGGCTCGAGTACTTTATTGTTCCAAAATTTCAAGGTTTTCTGACGCTCTAGTAAAAAGTTACAAGCATTTGTATGTTGCAAACTTTGATAGGTGTAGGATGTACCGTATAGAAGTTAGGGCCATTTGAAGTTTTATCAGTGTTTGAGTTGGGACTCAAGGGTAGCATAGCTTTGAGCGATAGCTTAAATTGACAATAGCCTCGAGTACGTTATTGTTACAAAATTTCAAGGTTTTATGACGCTCCAGTAAATCTTACAAGCATTTGTATGTTGCAAACTTTGATAAGTGTAGGACGTACCGTATAGAAGTTAGGGCCATTTGAAGTATTATCAGTGTTTGATTTGGGACTCAAGGGTAGTATAGCTTGGAGCGATAGCTTAAATTGACAAGAGGCTCGAGTACTTTATTGTTCCAAAATTTCAAGGTTTTATGACGCTGCAGTAAAAAGTTACAAGCATTTGTAGGTTGCAAACTTTGAAAGGAGTAGGACGTACCGTATAGAAGTTAGGGCCATTTGAAGTTTTATCAGTGTTTGATTTGGGACTCAAGGGTAGCATAGTTTTGAGCGATAGCTTAAATTGACAAAGGGCTCGAGTACTTTATTGTTCCAAAATTTCAAGGTTTTCTGACGCTCTAGTAAAAAGTTACAAGCATTTGTATGTTGCAAACTTTGATAGGTGTAGGATGTACCGTATAGAACTTAGGGCCATTTGAAGTTTTATCAGTGTTTGATTTGGGACTCAAGGGAATATAGCTTGGAGCGATAGCTTAAATTGACAAGAGGCTCGAGTACTTTATTGTTCCAAAATTTCAAGGTTTTATGACGCTCCAGTAAAAGTTACAAGCATTTGTATGTTGCAAACTTTGATAGGTGTAGGATGTACCGTATAGAACTTAGGGCCATTTGAAGTTTTATCAGTGTTTGATTTGGGACTCAAGGGTAGTATAGCTTGGAGCGATAGCTTAAATTGACAATAGGCTCGAGTACGTTATTGTTACAAAATTTCAAGGTTTTATGACGCTCCAGTAAATCTTACAAGCATTTGTATGTTGCAAACTTTGATAAGTGTAGGACGTACCGTATAGAAGTTAGGGCCATTTGAAGTTTTATCAGTGTTTGATTTGGGACTCAAGGGTAGCATAGCTTTGAGCGATAACTTAAATTGACAAGAGGCTCGAGTACTTTATTGCTACAAAATTTCAAGGTTCTATGACGCTCCAGTAAAAAGTTACAAGCATTTGTATGTTGAAAACTTTGATAAGTGTAGGAAGTACCGTATAGACGTTAGGGCCATTTGAAGTTTTATCAGTGTTTGATTTGGGACTCAAGGGTAGCATAGCTTTGAGCGATAGCTTAAATTGACAGAGGGCTCGAGTACTTTATTGTTCCAAAATTTCAAGGTTTTCTGACGCTCTAGTAAAAAGTTACAAGCATTTGTATGTTGCAAACTTTGATAGGTGTAGGATGTACCGTATAGAACTTAGGGCCATTTGAAGTTTTATCAGTGTTTGATTTGGGACTCAAGGGTAGTATAGCTTGGAGCGATAGCTTAAATTGACAAGAGGCTCGAGTACTTTATTGTTCCAAAATTTCAAGGTTTTATGACGCTCCAGTAAAAGTTACAAGCATTTGTATGTTGCAAACTTTGATAGGTGTAGGATGTACCGTATAGAACTTAGGGCCATTTGAAGTTTTATCAGTGTTTGATTTGGGACTCAAGGGTAGTATAGCTTGGAGCGATAGCTTAAATTGACAATAGGCTCGAGTACGTTATTGTTACAAAATTTCAAGGTTTTATGACGCTCCAGTAAATCTTACAAGCATTTGTATGTTGCAAACTTTGATAGGTGTAGGATGTACCGTATAGAACTTAGGGCCATTTGAAGTTTTATCAGTGTTTGATTTGGGACTCAAGGGTAGTATAGCTTGGAGCGATAGCTTAAATTGACAAGAGGCTCGAGTACTTTATTGTTCCAAAATTTCAAGGCTTTATGACGCTCTAGTAAAAAGTTACAAGCATTTGTATGTTGCAAACTTTGATAGGTGTAGGATGTACCGTATAGAAGTTAGGGCCATTTGAAGTTTTATCAGTGTTTGATTTGGGACTCAAGTAGCTTGGAGCGATAGCTTAAATTTGCAAGAGGCTCGAGTACTTTATTGTTACAAAATTTCAAGGTTTTATGACGCTCCAGTAAATCTTACAAGCATCTGTATGTTGCAAACTTTGATAAGTGTAGGACGTACCGTATAGAAGTTAGGGCCATTTGAAGTTTTATCAGTGTTTGATTTGGGACTCAAGGTTTGCATAGCTTTGAGCGATAGCTTAATTTGACAAGAGGCTCGAGTACTTTATTGTTACAAAATTTCAAGGTTTTATGACGCTCCAGTAAAAGTTACAAGCATTTGTATGTTGCAAACTTTGATAGGTGTAGGGCGTACCGTATAGAAGTTAGGCCCATTTGAAGTTTTATCAGTGTTTGATTTGGAACTCAAGGGTAGCATAGCTTTGAGCGATAGCTTAAGTTGACAAGAGGCTCGAGTACATTATTGTTACAAAATTTCAAGCTTTTATGACGCTGCAGTAAAAAGTTACAAGCATTTGTAGGTTGCAAACTTTGAAAGGAGTAGGACGTACCGTATAGAAGTTAGGGCCATTTGAAGTTTTATCAGTGTTTGATTTGGGACTCAAGGGTAGCATAGCTTTGAGCGATAGCTTAAATTGACAAAGGGCTCGAGTACTTTATTGTTCCAAAATTTCAAGGTTTTCTGACGCTCTAGTAAAAAGTTACAAGCATTTGTATGTTGCAAACTTTGATAGGTGTAGGATGTACCGTATAGAACTTAGGGCCATTTGAAGTTTTATCAGTGTTTGATTTGGGACTCAAGGGTAATATAGCTTGGAGCGATAGCTTAAATTGACAAGAGGCTCGAGTACTTTATTGTTACAAAATTTCAAGGTTTTATGACGCTCCAGTAAAAAGTTACAAGTATTTGTATGTAGCAAACTTTGATAGGTGTAGGACGTACCGTATAGAAGATAGGGCCATTTGAAGTTTTATCAGTGTTTGATTTGGGACTCAAGGGTAGCATAGCTTTGAGCGATAACTTAAATTGACAAGATTCTCGAGTTATTGTTACAAAATTTCAAGGTTTTATGACGCTCCAGTAAAAAGTTACAAGCATTTGTATGCTGCAAACTTTCATAGGTATAGGAAGCACCGTATAGAAGTTAAGGCCATTTGAAGTTTTATCAGTGTTTGATTTGGGACTCAAGGGTAGCATAGCTTTTAGCGATAGCTTAAATTGACAAAGGGCTCGAGTACTTTATTGTTCCAAAATTTCAAGGTTTTATGACGCTCCAGTAAAAATATACAAGTATTTGTATGTTGCAAACTTTGATAGGTATAGGAAGCACCGTATAGAAGTTAGGGCCATTTGAAGTTTTATCAGTATTTGATTTGGGACTCAAGGGTA
The DNA here is from genome assembly GCA_920105625.2 of Clusia tigrina. NCBI lineage: Eukaryota > Metazoa > Arthropoda > Insecta > Diptera > Clusiidae > Clusia > Clusia tigrina. The sequence goes on along the minus strand of OV050033.1, from coordinate 103,751,696 downwards.
GCATAGCTTTGAGCGATATCTTAAATTGACAAGAGGCTCGAGTACTTTATTGCTACAAAATTTCAAGGTTTTATGACGCTCCAGTAAAACTTACAAGCATTTGTATGTTGCAAACTTGGGAAAGTGTAGGACGTACCGTAAAGAAGTTAGGGCCATTTGAAGTTTTATCAGTGTTTGATTTGGGACTCAAGGGTAGCATAGCTTTGAGCGATAGCTTAAATTGACAAAGGGCTCGAGTACTTTATTGTTCTAAAATTTCAAGGCTTTATGACGCTCTAGTAAAAAGTTACAAGCATTTGTACGTTGCAAACTTTGATAGGTGTAGGATGTACCGTATAGAAGTTAGGGCCATTTGAAGTTTTATCAGTGTTTGATTTGGGACTCAAGTAGCTTGGAGCGATAGCTTAAATTTGCAAGAGGCTCGAGTACTTTATTGTTACAAAATTTCAAGGTTTTATGACGCTCCAGTAAATCTTACAAGCATTTGTATGTTGCAAACTTTGATAAGTGTAGGACATACCGTATAGAAGTTAGGGCCATTTGAAGTTTTATCAGTGTTTGATTTGGGACTCAAGGTTAGCATAGCTTTGAGCGATAGCTTAAATTGACAAGAGGCTCGAGAACTTTATTGTTACAAAATTTCAAGGTTTTATGACGCTCCAGTAAAAGTTACAAGCATTTGTATGTTGCAAACTTTGATAGGTGTAGGGCGTACCGTATAGAAGTTAGGCCCATTTGAAGTTTTATCAGTGTTTGATTTGGGACTCAAGGTTAGCATAGCTTTGAGCGATAGCTTAAATTGAAAAGAGGTTCGAGTACTTTATTGTTACAAAATTTCAAAGTTTTATGACGCTCCAGTAAAAAGTTACAAGCGTTTGTATGTTGCAAACTTTGATAGGTGTAGGACGTACCGTATAGAAGTTAGGGCCATTTGAACTTTTATCAGTGTTTGATTTGGGACTCAAGGGTAGCATAGCTTTGAGCGATAACTTAAATTGACAAGAGGCTCGAGTACTTTATTGCTACAAAATTTCAAGGTTCTATGACGCTCCAGTAAAAAGTTACAAGCATTTGTATGTTGAAAACTTTGATAGGTGTAGGAAGTACCGTATAGACGTTAGGGCCATTTGAAGTTTTATCAGTGTTTTATTTGGAACTCAAGGGTAGCATAGCTTTGAGCGATAGCTTAAATTGACAAGAGGCTCGAGTACTTTATTGTTACAAAATTTCAAGCTTTTATGACGCTGCAGTAAAAAGTTACAAGCATTTGTAGGTTGCAAACTTTGAAAGGAGTAGGACGTACCGTATAGAAGTTAGGGCCATTTGAAGTTTTATCAGTGTTTGATTTGGGACTCAAGGGTAGCATAGCTTTGAGCGATAGCTTAAATTGACAAAGGGCTCGAGTACTTTATTGTTCCCAAATTTCAAGGTTTTCTGACGCTCTAGTAAAAAGTTACAAGCATTTGTATGTTGCAAACTTTGATAGGTGTAGGACGTACCGTATAGAACTTAGGGCCATTTGAAGTTTTATCAGTGTTTGATTTGGGACTCAAAGGTAGTATAGCTTGGAGCGATAGCTTAAATTGACAAGAGGCTCGAGTACTTTATTGTTCCAAAATTTCAAGGTTTTATGACGCTCCAGTAAAAGTTACAAGCATTTGTATGTTGCAAACTTTGATAGGTGTAGGATGTACCGTATAGAACTTAGGGCCATTTGAAGTTTTATCAGTGTTTGATTTGGGACTCAAGGGTAGTATAGCTTGGAGCGATAGCTTAAATTGACAAGAGGCTCGAGTACTTTATTGTTCCAAAATTTCAAGGTTTTATGACGCTGCAGTAAAAAGTTACAAGCATTTGTAGGTTGCAAACTTTGAAAGGAGTAGGACGTACCGTATAGAAGTTAGGGCCATTTGAAGTTTTATCAGTGTTTGATTTGGGACTCAAGGGTAGCATAGCTTTGAGCGATAGCTTAAATTGACAAAGGGCTCGAGTACTTTATTGTTCCAAAATTTCAAGGTTTTCTGACGCTCTAGTAAAAAGTTACAAGCATTTGTATGTTGCAAACTTTGATAGGTGTAGGACGTACCGTATAGAACTTAGGGCCATTTGAAGTTTTATCAGTGTTTGATTTGGGACTCAAAGGTAGTATAGCTTGGAGCGATAGCTTAAATTGACAAGAGGCTCGAGTACTTTATTGTTCCAAAATTTCAAGGTTTTATGACGCTCCAGTAAAAGTTACAAGTATTTGTATGTTGCAAACTTTGATAGGTGTAGGATGTACCGTATAGAACTTAGGGCCATTTGAAGTTTTATCAGTGTTTGATTTGGGACTCAAGGGTAGTATAGCTTGGAGCGATAGCTTAAATTGACAATAGGCTCGAGTACGTTATTGTTACAAAATTTCAAGTTTTATGACGCTCCAGTAAATCTTACAAGCATTTGTATGTTGCAAACTTTGATAAGTGTAGGACGTACCGTATAGAAGTTAGGGCCATTTGAAGTTTTATCAGTGTTTGATTTGGGACTCAAGGGTAGCATAGCTTTGAGCGATAACTTAAATTGACAAGAGGCTCGAGTACTTTATTGCTACAAAATTTCAAGGTTCTATGACGCTCCAGTAAAAAGTTACAAGCATTTGTATGTTGAAAACTTTGATAAGTGTAGGAAGTACCGTATAGACGTTAGGGCCATTTGAAGTTTTATCAGTGTTTGATTTGGAACTCAAGGGTAGCATAGCTTTGAGCGATAGCTTAAATTGACAAGAGGCTCGAGTACTTTATTGTTACAAAATTTGAAGCTTTTATGACGCTGCAGTAAAAAGTTACAAGCATTTGTAGGTTGCAAACTTTGAAAGGAGTAGGACGTACCGTATAGAAGTTAGGGCCATTTGAAGTTGTATCAGTGTTTGATTTGGGACTCAAGGGTAGCATAGCTTTGAGCGATAGCTTAAATTGACAAAGGGCTCGAGTACTTTATTGTTCCAAAATTTCAAGGTTTTCTGACGCTCTAGTAAAAAGTTACAAGCATTTGTATGTTACAAACTTTGATAGGTGTAGGATGTACCGTATAGAAGTTAGGGCCATTTGAAGTTTTATCAGTGTTTGAGTTGGGACTCAAGGGTAGCATAGCTTTGAGCGATAGCTTAAATTGACAATAGGCTCGAGTACGTTATTGTTACAAAATTTCAAGGTTTTATGACGCTCCAGTAAATCTTACAAGCATTTGTATGTTGCAAACTTTGATAAGTGTAGGACGTACCGTATAGAAGTTAGGGCCATTTGAAGTATTATCAGTGTTTGATTTGGGACTCAAGGGTAGTATAGCTTGGAGCGATAGCTTAAATTGACAAGATTCTCGAGTTATTGTTACAAAATTTCAAGGTTTTATGACGCTCCAGTAAAAAGTTACAAGCATTTGTATGCTGCAAACTTTCATAGGTATAGGAAGCACCGTATAGAAGTTAAGGCCATTTGAAGTTTTATCAGTGTTTGATTTGGGACTCAAGGGTAGCATAGCTTTGAGCGATAGCTTAAATTGACAAAGGGCTCGAGTACTTTATTGTTCCAAAATTTCAAGGTTTTATGACGCTCCAGTAAAAATATACAAGTATTTGTATGTTGCAAACTTTGATAGGTATAGGAAGCACCGTATAGAAGTTAGGGCCATTTGAAGTTTTATCAGTATTTGATTTGGGACTCAAGGGTAGCATAGCTTTGAGCGATATCTTAAATTGACAAGAGGCTCGAGTACTTTATTGCTACAAAATTTCAAGGTTTTATGACGCTCCAGTAAAACTTACAAGCATTTGTATGTTGCAAACTTGGGAAAGTGTAGGACGTACCGTAAAGAAGTTAGGGCCATTTGAAGTTTTATCAGTGTTTGATTTGGGACTCAAGGGTAGCATAGCTTTGAGCGATAGCTTAAATTGACAAAGGGCTCGAGTACTTTATTGTTCTAAAATTTCAAGGCTTTATGACGCTCTAGTAAAAAGTTACAAGCATTTGTACGTTGCAAACTTTGATAGGTGTAGGATGTACCGTATAGAAGTTAGGGCCATTTGAAGTTTTATCAGTGTTTGATTTGGGACTCAAGTAGCTTGGAGCGATAGCTTAAATTTGCAAGAGGCTCGAGTACTTTATTGTTACAAAATTTCAAGGTTTTATGACGCTCCAGTAAATCTTACAAGCATTTGTATGTTGCAAACTTTGATAAGTGTAGGACATACCGTATAGAAGTTAGGGCCATTTGAAGTTTTATCAGTGTTTGATTTGGGACTCAAGGTTAGCATAGCTTTGAGCGATAGCTTAAATTGACAAGAGGCTCGAGAACTTTATTGTTACAAAATTTCAAGGTTTTATGACGCTCCAGTAAAAGTTACAAGCATTTGTATGTTGCAAACTTTGATAGGTGTAGGGCGTACCGTATAGAAGTTAGGCCCATTTGAAGTTTTATCAGTGTTTGATTTGGGACTCAAGGTTAGCATAGCTTTGAGCGATAGCTTAAATTGAAAAGAGGTTCGAGTACTTTATTGTTACAAAATTTCAAAGTTTTATGACGCTCCAGTAAAAAGTTACAAGCGTTTGTATGTTGCAAACTTTGATAGGTGTAGGACGTACCGTATAGAAGTTAGGGCCATTTGAACTTTTATCAGTGTTTGATTTGGGACTCAAGGGTAGCATAGCTTTGAGCGATAACTTAAATTGACAAGAGGCTCGAGTACTTTATTGCTACAAAATTTCAAGGTTCTATGACGCTCCAGTAAAAAGTTACAAGCATTTGTATGTTGAAAACTTTGATAGGTGTAGGAAGTACCGTATAGACGTTAGGGCCATTTGAAGTTTTATCAGTGTTTTATTTGGAACTCAAGGGTAGCATAGCTTTGAGCGATAGCTTAAATTGACAAGAGGCTCGAGTACTTTATTGTTACAAAATTTCAAGCTTTTATGACGCTGCAGTAAAAAGTTACAAGCATTTGTAGGTTGCAAACTTTGAAAGGAGTAGGACGTACCGTATAGAAGTTAGGGCCATTTGAAGTTTTATCAGTGTTTGATTTGGGACTCAAGGGTAGCATAGCTTTGAGCGATAGCTTAAATTGACAAAGGGCTCGAGTACTTTATTGTTCCCAAATTTCAAGGTTTTCTGACGCTCTAGTAAAAAGTTACAAGCATTTGTATGTTGCAAACTTTGATAGGTGTAGGACGTACCGTATAGAACTTAGGGCCATTTGAAGTTTTATCAGTGTTTGATTTGGGACTCAAAGGTAGTATAGCTTGGAGCGATAGCTTAAATTGACAAGAGGCTCGAGTACTTTATTGTTCCAAAATTTCAAGGTTTTATGACGCTCCAGTAAAAGTTACAAGCATTTGTATGTTGCAAACTTTGATAGGTGTAGGATGTACCGTATAGAACTTAGGGCCATTTGAAGTTTTATCAGTGTTTGATTTGGGACTCAAGGGTAGTATAGCTTGGAGCGATAGCTTAAATTGACAAGAGGCTCGAGTACTTTATTGTTCCAAAATTTCAAGGTTTTATGACGCTGCAGTAAAAAGTTACAAGCATTTGTAGGTTGCAAACTTTGAAAGGAGTAGGACGTACCGTATAGAAGTTAGGGCCATTTGAAGTTTTATCAGTGTTTGATTTGGGACTCAAGGGTAGCATAGCTTTGAGCGATAGCTTAAATTGACAAAGGGCTCGAGTACTTTATTGTTCCAAAATTTCAAGGTTTTCTGACGCTCTAGTAAAAAGTTACAAGCATTTGTATGTTGCAAACTTTGATAGGTGTAGGATGTACCGTATAGAACTTAGGGCCATTTGAAGTTTTATCAGTGTTTGATTTGGGACTCAAGGGTAGTATAGCTTGGAGCGATAGCTTAAATTGACAAGAGGCTCGAGTACTTTATTGTTCCAAAATTTCAAGGTTTTATGACGCTCCAGTAAAAGTTACAAGCATTTGTATGTTGCAAACTTTGATAGGTGTAGGATGTACCGTATAGAACTTAGGGCCATTTGAAGTTTTATCAGTGTTTGATTTGGGACTCAAGGGTAGTATAGCTTGGAGCGATAGCTTAAATTGACAATAGGCTCGAGTACGTTATTGTTACAAAATTTCAAGTTTTATGACGCTCCAGTAAATCTTACAAGCATTTGTATGTTGCAAACTTTGATAAGTGTAGGACGTACCGTATAGAAGTTAGGGCCATTTGAAGTTTTATCAGTGTTTGATTTGGGACTCAAGGGTAGCATAGCTTTGAGCGATAACTTAAATTGACAAAGGGCTCGAGTACTTTATTGTTCCAAAATTTCAAGGTTTTCTGACGCTCTAGTAAAAAGTTACAAGCATTTGTATGTTGCAAACTTTGATAGGTGTAGGATGTACCGTATAGAAGTTAGGGCCATTTGAAGTTTTATCAGTGTTTGAGTTGGGACTCAAGGGTAGCATAGCTTTGAGCGATAGCTTAAATTGACAATAGGCTCGAGTACGTTATTGTTACAAAATTTCAAGGTTTTATGACGCTCCAGTAAATCTTACAAGCATTTGTATGTTGCAAACTTTGATAAGTGTAGGACGTACCGTATAGAAGTTAGGGCCATTTGAAGTATTATCAGTGTTTGATTTGGGACTCAAGGGTAGTATAGCTTGGAGCGATAGCTTAAATTGACAAGAGGCTCGAGTACTTTATTGTTCCAAAATTTCAAGGTTTTATGACGCTGCAGTAAAAAGTTACAAGCATTTGTAGGTTGCAAACTTTGAAAGGAGTAGGACGTACCGTATAGAAGTTAGGGCCATTTGAAGTTTTATCAGTGTTTGATTTGGGACTCAAGGGTAGCATAGCTTTGAGCGATAGCTTAAATTGACAAAGGGCTCGAGTACTTTATTGTTCCAAAATTTCAAGGTTTTCTGACGCTCTAGTAAAAAGTTACAAGCATTTGTATGTTGCAAACTTTGATAGGTGTAGGATGTACCGTATAGAACTTAGGGCCATTTGAAGTTTTATCAGTGTTTGATTTGGGACTCAAGGGTAGTATAGCTTGGAGCGATAGCTTAAATTGACAAGAGGCTCGAGTACTTTATTGTTCCAAAATTTCAAGGTTTTATGACGCTCCAGTAAAAGTTACAAGCATTTGTATGTTGCAAACTTTGATAGGTGTAGGATGTACCGTATAGAACTTAGGGCCATTTGAAGTTTTATCAGTGTTTGATTTGGGACTCAAGGGTAGTATAGCTTGGAGCGATAGCTTAAATTGACAATAGGCTCGAGTACGTTATTGTTACAAAATTTCAAGGTTTTATGACGCTCCAGTAAATCTTACAAGCATTTGTATGTTGCAAACTTTGATAAGTGTAGGACGTACCGTATAGAAGTTAGGGCCATTTGAAGTTTTATCAGTGTTTGATTTGGGACTCAAGGGTAGCATAGCTTTGAGCGATAACTTAAATTGACAAGAGGCTCGAGTACTTTATTGCTACAAAATTTCAAGGTTCTATGACGCTCCAGTAAAAAGTTACAAGCATTTGTATGTTGAAAACTTTGATAAGTGTAGGAAGTACCGTATAGACGTTAGGGCCATTTGAAGTTTTATCAGTGTTTGATTTGGGACTCAAGGGTAGCATAGCTTTGAGCGATAGCTTAAATTGACAGAGGGCTCGAGTACTTTATTGTTCCAAAATTTCAAGGTTTTCTGACGCTCTAGTAAAAAGTTACAAGCATTTGTATGTTGAAAACTTTGATAAGTGTAGGAAGTACCGTATAGACGTTAGGGCCATTTGAAGTTTTATCAGTGTTTGATTTGGGACTCAAGGGTAGCAAAGCTTTGAGCGATAGCTTAAATTGACAAGAGGCTCGAGTACTTTATTGTTACAAAATTTGAAGCTTTTATGACGCTGCAGTAAAAAGTTACAAGCATTTGTATGTTGCAAACTTTGATAGGTGTAGGATGTACCGTATAGAACTTAGGGCCATTTGAAGTTTTATCAGTGTTTGATTTGGGACTCAAGGGTAGTATAGCTTGGAGCGATAGCTTAAATTGACAATAGGCTCGAGTACGTTATTGTTACAAAATTTCAAGGTTTTATGACGCTCCAGTAAATCTTACAAGCATTTGTATGTTGCAAACTTTGATAAGTGTAGGACGTACCGTATAGAAGTTAGGGCCATTTGAAGTTTTATCAGTGTTTGATTTGGGACTCAAGGGTAGCATAGCTTTGAGCGATAACTTAAATTGACAAGAGGCTCGAGTACTTTATTGCTACAAAATTTCAAGGTTCTATGACGCTCCAGTAAAAAGTTACAAGCATTTGTATGTTGAAAACTTTGATAAGTGTAGGAAGTACCGTATAGACGTTAGGGCCATTTGAAGTTTTATCAGTGTTTGATTTGGGACTCAAGGGTAGCATAGCTTTGAGCGATAGCTTAAATTGACAGAGGGCTCGAGTACTTTATTGTTCCAAAATTTCAAGGTTTTCTGACGCTCTAGTAAAAAGTTACAAGCATTTGTATGTTGAAAACTTTGATAAGTGTAGGAAGTACCGTATAGACGTTAGGGCCATTTGAAGTTTTATCAGTGTTTGATTTGGGACTCAAGGGTAGCAAAGCTTTGAGCGATAGCTTAAATTGACAAGAGGCTCGAGTACTTTATTGTTACAAAATTTGAAGCTTTTATGACGCTGCAGTAAAAAGTTACAAGCATTTGTATGTTGCAAACTTTGATAGGTGTAGGATGTACCGTATAGAACTTAGGGCCATTTGAAGTTTTATCAGTGTTTGATTTGGGACTCAAGGGTAGTATAGCTTGGAGCGATAGCTTAAATTGACAATAGGCTCGAGTACGTTATTGTTACAAAATTTCAAGGTTTTATGACGCTCCAGTAAATCTTACAAGCATTTGTATGTTGCAAACTTTGATAAGTGTAGGACGTACCGTATAGAAGTTAGGGCCATTTGAAGTTTTATCAGTGTTTGATTTGGGACTCAAGGGTAGCATAGCTTTGAGCGATAACTTAAATTGACAAGAGGCTCGAGTACTTTATTGCTACAAAATTTCATAGTTCTATGACGCTCCAGTAAAAAGTTACAAGCATTTGTATGTTGAAAACTTTGATAAGTGTAGGAAGTACCGTATAGACGTTAGGGCCATTTGAAGTTTTATCAGTGTTTGATTTGGAACTCAAGGGTAGCATAGCTTTGAGCGATAGCTTAAATTGACAAGAGGCTCGAGTACTTTATTGTTACAAAATTTGAAGCTTTTATGACGCTGCAGTAAAAAGTTACAAGCATTTGTAGGTTGCAAACTTTGAAAGGAGTAGGACGTACCGTATAGAAGTTAGGGCCATTTGAAGTTGTATCAGTGTTTGATTTGGGACTCAAGGGTAGCATAGCTTTGAGCGATAGCTTAAATTGACAAAGGGCTCGAGTACTTTATTGTTCCAAAATTTCAAGATTTTCTGACGCTCTAGTAAAAAGTTACAAGCATTTGTATGTTGCAAACTTTGATAGGTGTAGGATGTACCGTATAGAAGTTAGGGCCATTTGAAGTTTTATCAGTGTTTGAGTTGGGACTCAAGGGTAGCATAGCTTTGAGCGATAGCTTAAATTGACAATAGGCTCGAGTACTTTATTGTTACAAAATTTCAAGGTTTTATGACGCTCCAGTAAATCTTACAAGCATTTGTATGTTGCAAACTTTGATAAGTGTAGGACGTACCGTATAGAAGTTAGGGCCATTTGAAGTATTATCAGTGTTTGATTTGGGACTCAAGGTTAGCATAGCTTTGAGCGATAGCTTATATTGACTAGAGGCTCGAGTACTTTATTGTTACAAAATTTCAAGGTTTTATGACGCTCCAGTAAAAAGTTACAAGCATTTGTATGTTGCAAACTTTGATAGGTGTAGGACGTACCGTATAGAAGTTAGGGCCATTTGAAGTTTTATCAGTGTTTGCTTTGGGACTCAAGGGTAGCATAACTTTGAGCGAAAGCTTAAATTGACAAAAGGCTCGAGTGCTTAATTGTTTCAAAATTTGTAGGTTTTATGACGCTCCAGTAAAAAGTTACAAGTATTTGTATGTTGCAAACTTTGATAGGTGTAGGACGTACCGTATAGAAGTTAGGGCCATTTGAAGTTTTATCAGTGTTTGATTTGGGACTCAAGGGTAGCATAGCTTTGAGCGATAACTTAAATTGACAAGATTATCGAGTACTTTATTGTTACAAAATTTCAAGGTTTTATGACGCTCCAGTAAAAAGTTACAAGCATTTGTATGTTGCAAACTTTGATAGGTATAGGAAGCACCGTATAGAAGTTAGGGCCATTTGAAGTTGTATCAGTATTTGATTTGGGACTCAAGGGTAGCATAGCTTTGAGCGATAGCTTAAATTGACAAAGGGCTCGAGTACTTTATTGTTCCAAAATTTCAAGGTTTTCTGACGCTCTAGTAAAAAGTTACAAGCATTTGTATGTTGCAAACTTTGATAGGTGTAGGATGTACCGTATAGAAGTTAGGGCCATTTGAAGTTTTATCAGTGTTTGAGTTGGGACTCAAGGGTAGCATAGCTTTGAGCGATAGCTTAAATTGACAATAGGCTCGAGTACGTTATTGTTACAAAATTTCAAGGTTTTATGACGCTCCAGTAAATCTTACAAGCATTTGTATGTTGCAAACTTTGATAAGTGTAGGACGTACCGTATAGAAGTTAGGGCCATTTGAAGTATTATCAGTGTTTGATTTGGGACTCAAGGGTAGTATAGCTTGGAGCGATAGCTTAAATTGACAAGAGGCTCGAGTACTTTATTGTTCCAAAATTTCAAGGTTTTATGACGCTGCAGTAAAAAGTTACAAGCATTTGTAGGTTGCAAACTTTGAAAGGAGTAGGACGTACCGTATAGAAGTTAGGGCCATTTGAAGTTTTATCAGTGTTTGATTTGGGACTCAAGGGTAGCATAGCTTTGAGCGATAGCTTAAATTGACAAAGGGCTCGAGTACTTTATTGTTCCAAAATTTCAAGGTTTTCTGACGCTCTAGTAAAAAGTTACAAGCATTTGTATGTTGCAAACTTTGATAGGTGTAGGATGTACCGTATAGAACTTAGGGCCATTTGAAGTTTATCAGTGTTTGATTTGGGACTCAAGGGTAGTATAGCTTGGAGCGATAGCTTAAATTGACAAGAGGCTCGAGTACTTTATTGTTCTAAAATTTCAAGGTTTTATGACGCTCCAGTAAAAGTTACAAGCATTTGTATGTTGCAAACTTTGATAGGTGTAGGATGTACCGTATAGAACTTAGGGCCATTTGAAGTTTTATCAGTGTTTGATTTGGGACTCAAGGGTAGTATAGCTTGGAGCGATAGCTTAAATTGACAATAGGCTCGAGTACGTTATTGTTACAAAATTTCAAGGTTTTATGACGCTCCAGTAAATCTTACAAGCATTTGTATGTTGCAAACTTTGATAAGTGTAGGAAGTACTGTATAGACGTTAGGGCCATTTGAAGTTTTATCAGTGTTTGATTTGGGACTCAAGGGTAGCATAGCTTTGAGCGATAGCTTAAATTGACAGAGGGCTCGAGTACTTTATTGTTCCAAAATTTCAAGGTTTTCTGACGCTCTAGTAAAAAGTTACAAGCATTTGTATGTTGCAAACTTTGATAGGTGTAGGATGTACCGTATAGAACTTAGGGCCATTTGAAGTTTTATCAGTGTTTGATTTGGGACTCAAGGGTAGTATAGCTTGGAGCGATAGCTTAAATTGACAAGAGGCTCGAGTACTTTATTGTTCCAAAATTTCAAGGTTTTATGACGCTCCAGTAAAAAGTTACAAGCATTTGTATGTTGCAAACTTTGATAGGTATAGGAAGCACCGTATAGAAGTTAGGGCCATTTGAAGTTGTATCAGTATTTGATTTGGGACTCAAGGGTAGCATAGCTTTGAGCGATAGCTTAAATTGACAAAGGGCTCGAGTACTTTATTGTTCCAAAATTTCAAGGTTTTCTGACGCTCTAGTAAAAAGTTACAAGCATTTGTATGTTGCAAACTTTGATAGGTGTAGGATGTACCGTATAGAAGCTAGGGCCATTTGAAGTTTTATCAGTGTTTGAGTTGGGACTCAAGGGTAGCATAGCTTTGAGCGATAGCTTAAATTGACAATAGGCTCGAGTACGTTATTGTTACAAAATTTCAAGGTTTTATGACGCTCCAGTAAATCTTACAAGCATTTGTATGTTGCAAACTTTGATAAGTGTAGGACGTACCGTATAGAAGTTAGGGCCATTTGAAGTATTATCAGTGTTTGGTTTGGGACTCAAGGGTAGTATAGCTTGGAGCGATAGCTTAAATTGACAAGAGGCTCGAGTACTTTATTGTTCCAAAATTTCAAGGTTTTATGACGCTGCAGTAAAAAGTTACAAGCATTTGTAGGTTGCAAACTTTGAAAGGAGTAGGACGTACCGTATAGAAGTTAGGGCCATTTGAAGTTTTATCAGTGTTTGATTTGGGACTCAAGGGTAGTATAGCTTGGAGCGATAGCTTAAATTGACAATAGGCTCGAGTACGTTATTGTTACAAAATTTCAAGGTTTTATGACGCTCCAGTAAATCTTACAAGCATTTGTATGTTGCAAACTTTGATAAGTGTAGGAAGTACTGTATAGACGTTAGGGCCATTTGAAGTTTTATCAGTGTTTGATTTGGGACTCAAGGGTAGCATAGCTTTGAGCGATAGCTTAAATTGACAGAGGGCTCGAGTACTTTATTGTTCCAAAATTTCAAGGTTTTCTGACGCTCTAGTAAAAAGTTACAAGCATTTGTATGTTGCAAACTTTGATAGGTGTAGGATGTACCGTATAGAACTTAGGGCCATTTGAAGTTTTATCAGTGTTTGATTTGGGACTCAAGGGTAGTATAGCTTGGAGCGATAGCTTAAATTGACAAGAGGCTCGAGTACTTTATTGTTCCAAAATTTCAAGGTTTTATGACGCTCCAGTAAAAAGTTACAAGCATTTGTATGTTGCAAACTTTGATAGGTATAGGAAGCACCGTATAGAAGTTAGGGCCATTTGAAGTTGTATCAGTATTTGATTTGGGACTCAAGGGTAGCATAGCTTTGAGCGATAGCTTAAATTGACAAAGGGCTCGAGTACTTTATTGTTCCAAAATTTCAAGGTTTTCTGACGCTCTAGTAAAAAGTTACAAGCATTTGTATGTTGCAAACTTTGATAGGTGTAGGATGTACCGTATAGAAGCTAGGGCCATTTGAAGTTTTATCAGTGTTTGAGTTGGGACTCAAGGGTAGCATAGCTTTGAGCGATAGCTTAAATTGACAATAGGCTCGAGTACGTTATTGTTACAAAATTTCAAGGTTTTATGACGCTCCAGTAAATCTTACAAGCATTTGTATGTTGCAAACTTTGATAAGTGTAGGACGTACCGTATAGAAGTTAGGGCCATTTGAAGTATTATCAGTGTTTGATTTGGGACTCAAGGGTAGTATAGCTTGGAGCGATAGCTTAAATTGACAAGAGGCTCGAGTACTTTATTGTTCCAAAATTTCAAGGTTTTATGACGCTGCAGTAAAAAGTTACAAGCATTTGTAGGTTGCAAACTTTGAAAGGAGTAGGACGTACCGTATAGAAGTTAGGGCCATTTGAAGTTTTATCAGTGTTTGATTTGGGACTCAAGGGTAGCATAGCTTTGAGCGATAGCTTAAATTGACAAAGGGCTCGAGTACTTTATTGTTCCAAAATTTCAAGGTTTTCTGACGCTCTAGTAAAAAGTTACAAGCATTTGTATGTTGCAAACTTTGATAGGTGTAGGATGTACCGTATAGAAGTTAGGGCCATTTGAAGTTTTATCAGTGTTTGAGTTGGGACTCAAGGGTAGCATAGCTTTGAGCGATAGCTTAAATTGACAATAGGCTCGAGTACGTTATTGTTACAAAATTTCAAGGTTTTATGACGCTCCAGTAAATCTTACAAGCATTTGTATGTTGCAAACTTTGATAAGTGTAGGACGTACCGTATAGAAGTTAGGGCCATTTGAAGTATTATCAGTGTTTGATTTGGGACTCAAGGGTAGTATAGCTTGGAGCGATAGCTTAAATTGACAAGAGGCTCGAGTACTTTATTGTTCCAAAATTTCAAGGTTTTATGACGCTGCAGTAAAAAGTTACAAGCATTTGTAGGTTGCAAACTTTGAAAGGAGTAGGACGTACCGTATAGAAGTTAGGGCCATTTGAAGTTTTATCAGTGTTTGATTTGGGACTCAAGGGTAGCATAGCTTTGAGCGATAGCTTAAATTGACAAAGGGCTCGAGTACTTTATTGTTCCAAAATTTCAAGGTTTTCTGACGCTCTAGTAAAAAGTTACAAGCATTTGTATGTTGCAAACTTTGATAGGTGTAGGATGTACCGTATAGAACTTAGGGCCATTTGAAGTTTATCAGTGTTTGATTTGGGACTCAAGGGTAGTATAGCTTGGAGCGATAGCTTAAATTGACAAGAGGCTCGAGTACTTTATTGTTCTAAAATTTCAAGGTTTTATGACGCTCCAGTAAAAGTTACAAGCATTTGTATGTTGCAAACTTTGATAGGTGTAGGATGTACCGTATAGAACTTAGGGCCATTTGAAGTTTTATCAGTGTTTGATTTGGGACTCAAGGGTAGTATAGCTTGGAGCGATAGCTTAAATTGACAATAGGCTCGAGTACGTTATTGTTACAAAATTTCAAGGTTTTATGACGCTCCAGTAAATCTTACAAGCATTTGTATGTTGCAAACTTTGATAAGTGTAGGAAGTACCGTATAGACGTTAGGGCCATTTGAAGTTTTATCAGTGTTTGATTTGGGACTCAAGGGTAGCATAGCTTTGAGCGATAGCTTAAATTGACAGAGGGCTCGAGTACTTTATTGTTCCAAAATTTCAAGGTTTTCTGACGCTCTAGTAAAAAGTTACAAGCATTTGTATGTTGCAAACTTTGATAGGTGTAGGATGTACCGTATAGAACTTAGGGCCATTTGAAGTTTTATCAGTGTTTGATTTGGGACTCAAGGGTAGTATAGCTTGGAGCGATAGCTTAAATTGACAAGAGGCTCGAGTACTTTATTGTTCCAAAATTTCAAGGTTTTATGACGCTCCAGTAAAAAGTTACAAGCATTTGTATGTTGCAAACTTTGATAGGTATAGGAAGCACCGTATAGAAGTTAGGGCCATTTGAAGTTGTATCAGTATTTGATTTGGGACTCAAGGGTAGCATAGCTTTGAGCGATAGCTTAAATTGACAAAGGGCTCGAGTACTTTATTGTTCCAAAATTTCAAGGTTTTCTGACGCTCTAGTAAAAAGTTACAAGCATTTGTATGTTGCAAACTTTGATAGGTGTAGGATGTACCGTATAGAAGCTAGGGCCATTTGAAGTTTTATCAGTGTTTGAGTTGGGACTCAAGGGTAGCATAGCTTTGAGCGATAGCTTAAATTGACAATAGGCTCGAGTACGTTATTGTTACAAAATTTCAAGGTTTTATGACGCTCCAGTAAATCTTACAAGCATTTGTATGTTGCAAACTTTGATAAGTGTAGGACGTACCGTATAGAAGTTAGGGCCATTTGAAGTATTATCAGTGTTTGATTTGGGACTCAAGGGTAGTATAGCTTGGAGCGATAGCTTAAATTGACAAGAGGCTCGAGTACTTTATTGTTCCAAAATTTCAAGGTTTTATGACGCTGCAGTAAAAAGTTACAAGCATTTGTAGGTTGCAAACTTTGAAAGGAGTAGGACGTACCGTATAGAAGTTAGGGCCATTTGAAGTTTTATCAGTGTTTGATTTGGGACTCAAGGGTAGCATAGCTTTGAGCGATAGCTTAAATTGACAAAGGGCTCGAGTACTTTATTGTTCCAAAATTTCAAGGTTTTCTGACGCTCTAGTAAAAAGTTACAAGCATTTGTATGTTGCAAACTTTGATAGGTGTAGGATGTACCGTATAGAAGCTAGGGCCATTTGAAGTTTTATCAGTGTTTGAGTTGGGACTCAAGGGTAGCATAGCTTTGAGCGATAGCTTAAATTGACAATAGGCTCGAGTACGTTATTGTTACAAAATTTCAAGGTTTTATGACGCTCCAGTAAATCTTACAAGCATTTGTATGTTGCAAACTTTGATAAGTGTAGGACGTACCGTATAGAAGTTAGGGCCATTTGAAGTATTATCAGTGTTTGATTTGGGACTCAAGGGTAGTATAGCTTGGAGCGATAGCTTAAATTGACAAGAGGCTCGAGTACTTTATTGTTCCAAAATTTCAAGGTTTTATGACGCTGCAGTAAAAAGTTACAAGCATTTGTAGGTTGCAAACTTTGAAAGGAGTAGGACGTACCGTATAGAAGTTAGGGCCATTTGAAGTTTTATCAGTGTTTGATTTGGGACTCAAGGGTAGCATAGCTTTGAGCGATAGCTTAAATTGACAAAGGGCTCGAGTACTTTATTGTTCCAAAATTTCAAGGTTTTCTGACGCTCTAGTAAAAAGTTACAAGCATTTGTATGTTGCAAACTTTGATAGGTGTAGGATGTGCCGTATAGAACTTAGGGCCATTTGAAGTTTTATCAGTGTTTGATTTGGGACTCAATGGTAGTATAGCTTGGAGCGATAGCTTAAATTGACAAGAGGCTCGAGTACTTTATTGTTCCAAAATTTCAAGGTTTTATGACGCTCCAGTAAAAGTTACAAGCATTTGTATGTTGCAAACTTTGATAGGTGTAGGATGTACCGTATAGAACTTAGGGCCATTTGAAGTTTTATCAGTGTTTGATTTGGGACTCAAGGGTAGTATAGCTTGGAGCGATAGCTTAAATTGACAATAGGCTCGAGTACGTTATTGTTACAAAATTTCAAGGTTTTATGACGCTCCAGTAAATCTTACAAGCATTTGTATGTTGCAAACTTTGATAAGTGTAGGACGTACCGTATAGAAGTTAGGGCCATTTGAAGTTTTATCAGTGTTTGATTTGGGACTCAAGGGTAGCATAGCTTTGAGCGATAACTTAAATTGACAAGAGGCTCGAGTACTTTATTGCTACAAAATTTCAAGATTCTATGACGCTCCAGTAAAAAGTTACAAGCATTTGTATGTTGAAAACTTTGATAAGTGTAGGAAGTACCGTATAGACGTTAGGGCCATTTGAAGTTTTATCAGTGTTTGATTTGGGACTCAAGGGTAGCATAGCTTTGAGCGATAGCTTAAATTGACAGAGGGCTCGAGTACTTTATTGTTCCAAAATTTCAAGGTTTTCTGACGCTCTAGTAAAAAGTTACAAGCATTTGTATGTTGCAAACTTTGATAAGTGTAGGACGTACCGTATAGAAGTTAGGGCCATTTGAAGTTTTATCAGTGTTTGATTTGGGACTCAAGGGTAGCATAGCTTTGAGCGATAACTTAAATTGACAAGAGGCTCGAGTACTTTATTGCTACAAAATTTCAAGGTTCTATGACGCTCCAGTAAAAAGTTACAAGCATTTGTATGTTGAAAACTTTGATAAGTGTAGGAAGTACCGTATAGACGTTAGGGCCATTTGAAGTTTTATCAGTGTTTGATTTGGAACTCAAGGGTAGCATAGCTTTGAGCGATAGCTTAAATTGACAAGAGGCTCGAGTACTTTATTGTTACAAAATTTGAAGCTTTTATGACGCTGCAGTAAAAAGTTACAAGCATTTGTAGGTTGCAAACTTTGAAAGGAGTAGGACGTACCGTATAGAAGTTAGGGCCATTTGAAGTTGTATCAGTGTTTGATTTGGGACTCAAGGGTAGCATAGCTTTGAGCGATAGCTTAAATTGACAAAGGGCTCGAGTACTTTATTGTTCCAAAATTTCAAGGTTTTCTGACGCTCTAGTAAAAAGTTACAAGCATTTGTATGTTGCAAACTTTGATAGGTGTAGGATGTACCGTATAGAAGTTAGGGCCATTTGAAGTTTTATCAGTGTTTGAGTTGGGACTCAAGGGTAGCATAGCTTTGAGCGATAGCTTAAATTGACAATAGGCTCGAGTACTTTATTGTTACAAAATTTCAAGGTTTTATGACGCTCCAGTAAATCTTACAAGCATTTGTATGTTGCAAACTTTGATAAGTGTAGGACGTACCGTATAGAAGTTAGGGCCATTTGAAGTATTATCAGTGTTTGATTTGGGACTCAAGGTTAGCATAGCTTTGAGCGATAGCTTATATTGACTAGAGGCTCGAGTACTTTATTGTTACAAAATTTCAAGGTTTTATGACGCTCCAGTAAAAAGTTACAAGCATTTGTATGTTGCAAACTTTGATAGGTGTAGGACGTACCGTATAGAAGTTAGGGCCATTTGAAGTTTTATCAGTGTTTGCTTTGGGACTCAAGGGTAGCATAACTTTGAGCGAAAGCTTAAATTGACAAAAGGCTCGAGTGCTTAATTGTTTCAAAATTTGTAGGTTTTATGACGCTCCAGTAAAAAGTTACAAGTATTTGTATGTTGCAAACTTTGATAGGTGTAGGACGTACCGTATAGAAGTTAGGGCCATTTGAAGTTTTATCAGTGTTTGATTTGGGACTCAAGGGTAGCATAGCTTTGAGCGATAACTTAAATTGACAAGATTATCGAGTACTTTATTGTTACAAAATTTCAAGGTTTTATGACGCTCCAGTAAAAAGTTACAAGCATTTGTATGTTGCAAACTTTGATAGGTATAGGAAGCACCGTATAGAAGTTAGGGCCATTTGAAGCTTTATCAGTATTTGATTTGGGACTCAAGGGTAGCATAGCTTTGAGCGATATCTTAAATTGACAAGAGGGTCGAGTACTTTATTGTTACAAAATTTCAAGGTTTTATGACCCTCCAGTAAAAAGTTACAAGCATTTGTATGTTGCAAACTTTGATAGGTGTAGGACATACCGTATAGAAGTTAGGGCCATTTGAAGTTTTATCAGTGTTTGAGTTGGGACTCAAGGGTAGCATAGCTTTGAGCGATAGCTTAAATTGACAATAGGCTCGAGTGCGTTATTGTTACAAAATTTCAAGGTTTTATGACGCTCCAGTAAATCTTACAAGCATTTGTATGTTGCAAACTTTGATAAGTGTAGGACGTACCGTATAGAAGTTAGGGCCATTTGAAGTTTTATCAGTGTTTGATTTGGGACTCAAGGGTAGCATAGCTTTGAGCGATAACTTAAATTGACAAGAGGCTCGAGTACTTTATTGCTACAAAATTTCAAGGTTCTATGACGCTCCAGTAAAAAGTTACAAGCATTTGTATGTTGAAAACTTTGATAGGTGTAGGAAGTACCGTATAGACGTTAGGGCCATTTGAAGTTTTATCAGTGTTTGATTTGGAACTCAAGGGTAGCATAGCTTTGAGCGATAGCTTAAATTGACAAGAGGCTCGAGTACTTTATTGTTACAAAATTTCAAGCTTTTATGACGCTGCAGTAAAAAGGTACAAGCATTTGTAGGTTGCAAACTTTGAAAGGAGTAGGACGTACCGTATATAAGTTAGGGCCATTTGAAGTTTTATCAGTGTTTGATTTGGGACTCAAGGGTAGCATAGCTTTGAGCGATAGCTTAAATTGACAAAGGGCTCGAGTACTTTATTGTTCCAAATTTCAAGGTTTTCTGACGCTCTAGTAAAAAGTTACAAGCATTTGTATGTTGCAAACTTTGATAGGTGTAGGATGTACCGTATAGAACTTAGGGCCATTTGAAGTTTTATCAGTGTTTGATTTGGGACTCAAGGGTAGTATAGCTTGGAGCGATAGCTTAAATTGACAAGAGGCTCGAGTACTTTATTGTTACAAAATTTCAAGGTTTTATG
This sequence comes from Clusia tigrina, assembly GCA_920105625.2. NCBI lineage: Eukaryota > Metazoa > Arthropoda > Insecta > Diptera > Clusiidae > Clusia > Clusia tigrina. The sequence continues at coordinate 103,731,882 of OV050033.1, read as the reverse complement.
ACGCTCCAGTAAAAAGTTACAAGTATTTGTATGTTGCAAACTTTGATAGGTGTAGGACTTACCGTATAGAAGTTAGGTCCATTTGAAGTTTTATCAGTATTTGATTTGAGACTCAAGGGTAGCATAGCTTTGAGCGATATCTTAAATTGACAAGAGGGTCGAGTACTTTATTGTTACAAAATTTCAAGGTTTTATGAGCCTCCAGTAAAAAGTTACAAGCATTTGTATGTTGCAAACTTTGATAGGTGTAGGACGTATCGTATAGAAGTTAGGGCCATTTGAAGTTTTATCAGTGTTTGAGTTGGGACTCAAGGGTAGCATAGCTTTGAGCGATAGCTTAAATTGACAATAGGCTCGAGTACGTTATTGTTACAAAATTTCAAGGTTTTATGACGCTCCAGTAAATCTTACAAGCATTTGTATGTTGCAAACTTTGATAAGTGTAGGACGTACCGTATAGAAGTTAGGGCCATTTGAAGTTTTATCAGTGTTTGATTTGGGACTCAAGGTTAGCATAGCTTTGAGCGATAGCTTATATTGACTAGAGGCTCGAGTACTTTATTGTTACAAAATTTCAAGGTTTTATGACGCTCCAGTAAAAAGTTACAAGCATTTGTATGTTGCAAACTTTGATAGGTTTAGGACGTACCGTTTAGAAGTTAGGGCCATTTGAAGTTTTATCAGTGTTTGATTTGGAACTCAAGGGTAGCATAGCTTTGAGCGAAAGCTTAAATTGACAAAAGGCTCGAGTATTTAATTTTTTTAAAATTTCTAGGTTTTATGACGCTCCAGTAAAAAGTTACAAGTATTTGTATGTTGCAAACTTTGATAGGTGTAGGACGTACCGTATAGAAGTTAGGGCCATTTGAAGTTTTATCAGTGTTTGATTTGGGACTCAAGGGTAGCATAGCTTTGAGCGATAACTTAAATTAACAAGATTCTCGAGTACTTTATTGTTACAAAATTTCAAGGTTTTATGACGCTCCAGTAAAAAGTTACAAGCATTTGTATGTTGCAAACTTTGATAGGTATAGGAAGCACCGTATAAAAGTTAGGGCCATTTGAAGTTTTATCAGTATTTGATTTGGGACTCAAGGGTAGCATAGCTTTGAGCAATATCTTAAATTGACAAGAGGCTCGAGTACTTTATTGTTAGAAAATTTCAAGGTTTTATGACCCTCCAGTAAAAAGTTACAAGCATTTGTATGTTGCAAACTTTGATAGGTGTAGGACGTACCGTATAGAAGTTAGGGCCATTTGAAGTTTTATCAGTGTTTGAGTTGGGACTCAAGGGTAGCATAGCTTTGAGCGATAGCTTAAATTGACAATAGGCTCGAGTACGTTATTGTTACAAAATTTCAAGGTTTTATGACGCTCCAGTAAATCTTACAAGCATTTGTATGTTGCAAACTTTGATAAGTGTAGGACGTACCGTATAGAAGTTAGGGCCATCAGTTTTATCAGTGTTTGATTTGGGACTCAAGATTAGCATAGCTTTGAGCGATAGCTTAAATTGACAAGAGGCTCGAGTACTTTATTGTTACAAAATTTCAAGGTTTTATGACGCTCCAGTAAAAAGTTACAAGCATTTGTATGTTGCAAACTTTGATAGGTGTAGGACGTACCGTATAGAAGTTAGGGTCATTTGAAGTTTTATCAGTGTTTGATTTGGGACTCAAGGGTAGCATAGCTTTGAGCGATAGCTTAAATTGACAAAAGGCTCGAGTACTTAATTGTTTCAAAATTTCTAGGTTTTATGACGCTCCAGTAAAAAGTTACAAGTATTTGTATGTTGCAAACTTTGATAGGTGTAGGACGTACCGTATAGAAGTTAGGGCCATTTGAAGTTTTATCAGTGTTTGATTTGGGACTCAACGGTAGCATAGCTTTGAGCGATAACTTAAATTGACAAGATTCTCGAGTACTTTATTGTTACAAAATTTCAAGGTTTTATGACGCTCCAGTAAAAAGTTACAAGCATTTGTATGTTGCAAACTTTGATAGGTATAGGAAGCACCGTATAGAAGTTAGAGCCATTTGAAGTTTTATCAATATTTGATTTGGGACTCAAGGGTAGCATAGCTTTGAGCAATATCTTAAATTGACAAGAGGATCGAGTAGTTTATTGTTAGAAAATTTCAAGGTTTTATGACCCTCCAGTAAAAAGTTACAAGCATTTGTATGTTGCAAACTTTGATAGGTGTAGGACGTACCGTATAGAAGTTAGGGCCATTTGAAGTTTTATCAGTGTTTGATTTGGGACTCAACGGTAGCATAGCTTTGAGCGATAACTTAAATTGAAAAGATTCTCGAGTACTTTATTGTTACAAAATTTCAAGGTTTTATGACGCTCCAGTAAAAAGTTACAAGCATTTGTATGTTGCAAACTTTGATAGGTATAGGAAGCACCGTATAGAAGTTAGAGCCATTTGAAGTTTTATCAGTATTTGATTTGGGACTCAAGGGTAGCATAGCTTTGAGCAATATCTTAAATTGACAAGAGGCTCGAGTAGTTTATTGTTAGAAAATTTCAAGGTTTTATGACCCTCCAGTAAAAAGTTACAAGCATTTGTATGTTGCAAACTTTGATAGGTGTAGGACGTACCGTATAGAAGTTAGGGCCATTTGAAGTTTTATCAGTATTTGATTTGGGACTCAAGATTAGCATAGCTTTGAGCGATAGCTTAAATTGACAAAGGGCTCGAGTACTTTATTGTTCCAAAATTTCAAGGTTTATGACCCTCCAGTAAAAAATTACAAGCATTTGTATGTTGCAAACTTTGATAGGTGTAGGACGTACCGTATAGAAGTTAGCCATTTGAAGTTTTATCAGTGTTTGATTTGGGACTCAAGGGTAGCATAGCTTTGAGCGATAGATTAAATTGACAAGAGGCTCGAGTACTTTATTGTTACAAAATTTCAAGGGTTTATGACGCTCCAGTAAAAAGTTACAAGCATTTGTATGTTGCAAACTTTGATAGGTATAGGAAGCACCGTATAGAAGTTAGGGCCATTTGAAGTTTTATCAGTATTTGATTTGGGACTCAAGGGTAGCATAGCTTTGAGCGATAGCTTAAATTTACAATAGGCCCGAGCACTTAATTGTTACAAAATTTCTAGGTTTTATGACGCTCCAATAAAAAGTTACAAGTATTTGTATGTTGCAAACTTTGATAGGTGTAGGACGTACCGTATAGAAGTTAGGGCCATTTGAAGTTTTATCAGTATTTGATTTGGGACTCAAGGGTAGCATAGCTTTGAGCGATATCTTAAATTGACAAGAGGCTCGAGTACTTTATTGTTAGAAAATTTCAAGGTTTTATGACCCTCCAGTAAAAAGTTACAAGCATTTGTATGTTGCAATCTTTGCTGGTGTAGGACGTACCGTATAGAAATTAGGGCCATTTGAAGTTTTATCAGTGTTTGAGTTGGGACTCAAGGGTAGCATAGCTTTGAGCGATAGCTTAAATTGACAAGAGGCTCGAGTACTTTATTGCTACAAAATTTCAAGGTTTTATGACGCTCCAGTAAAACTTACAACCATTTGTATGTTGCAAACTTTGATAAGTGTAGGACGTACCGTATAGAAGTTAGGGCCATTTGAAGTTTTATCAGTGGTTGATTTGGGACTCAAAAGGGTAGCATAGCTTTGACCGATAACTGAAATTGACAAGATTCTCGAGTACTTTATTGTTACAAAATTTCAAGGTTTTATGACGCTCCAGTAAAACTTGCAAGCATTTGTATGTTGCAAACTTTGATAAGTGTAGGACGTACCGTATAGAAGTTAATGCCATTTGAAGTTTTATCAGTGTTTGATTTGGGACTCAAGGGTAGCATAGCTTTGAGCGATAACTTAAATTGACAAGAGGCTCGAGTACTTTATTGTTACAAAATTTTCAAGGTTTTATGACGCTCCAGTAAAAAGTTACAAGCATTTGTATGTTGCAAACTTTGATAGGTATAGGAAGCACTGTATAGAAGTTAGGGCCATTTGAAGTTTTATCAGTGTTTGCTTTGGGACTCAAGGGTAGCATAACTTTGAGCGAAAGCTTAAATTGACAAAAGGCTCGAGTGCTTAATTGTTTCAAAATTTGTAGGTTTTATGACGCTCCAGTAAAAAGTTACAAGTATTTGTATGTTGCAAACTTTGATAGGTGTAGGACGTACCGTATAGAAGTTAGGGCCATTTGAAGTTTTATCAGTGTTTGATTTGGGACTCAAGGGTAGCATAGCTTTGAGCGATAACTTAAATTGACAAGATTATCGAGTACTTTATTGTTACAAAATTTCAAGGTTTTATGACGCTCCAGTAAAAAGTTACAAGCATTTGTATGTTGCAAACTTTGATAGGTATAGGAAGCACCGTATAGAAGTTAGGGCCATTTGAAGCTTTATCAGTATTTGATTTGGGACTCAAGGGTAGCATAGCTTTGAGCGATATCTTAAATTGACAAGAGGGTCGAGTACTTTATTGTTACAAAATTTCAAGGTTTTATGACCCTCCAGTAAAAAGTTACAAGCATTTGTATGTTGCAAACTTTGATAGGTGTAGGACATACCGTATAGAAGTTAGGGCCATTTGAAGTTTTATCAGTGTTTGAGTTGGGACTCAAGGGTAGCATAGCTTTGAGCGATAGCTTAAATTGACAATAGGCTCGAGTGCGTTATTGTTACAAAATTTCAAGGTTTTATGACGCTCCAGTAAATCTTACAAGCATTTGTATGTTGCAAACTTTGATAAGTGTAGGACGTACCGTATAGAAGTTAGGGCCATTTGAAGTTTTATCAGTGTTTGATTTGGGACTCAAGGGTAGCATAGCTTTGAGCGATAACTTAAATTGACAAGAGGCTCGAGTACTTTATTGCTACAAAATTTCAAGGTTCTATGACGCTCCAGTAAAAAGTTACAAGCATTTGTATGTTGAAAACTTTGATAGGTGTAGGAAGTACCGTATAGACGTTAGGGCCATTTGAAGTTTTATCAGTGTTTGATTTGGAACTCAAGGGTAGCATAGCTTTGAGCGATAGCTTAAATTGACAAGAGGCTCGAGTACTTTATTGTTACAAAATTTCAAGCTTTTATGACGCTGCAGTAAAAAGTTACAAGCATTTGTAGGTTGCAAACTTTGAAAGGAGTAGGACGTACCGTATATAAGTTAGGGCCATTTGAAGTTTTATCAGTGTTTGATTTGGGACTCAAGGGTAGCATAGCTTTGAGCGATAGCTTAAATTGACAAAGGGCTCGAGTACTTTATTGTTCCAAATTTCAAGGTTTTCTGACGCTCTAGTAAAAAGTTACAAGCATTTGTATGTTGCAAACTTTGATAGGTGTAGGATGTACCGTATAGAACTTAGGGCCATTTGAAGTTTTATCAGTGTTTGATTTGGGACTCAAGGGTAGTATAGCTTGGAGCGATAGCTTAAATTGACAAGAGGCTCGAGTACTTTATTGTTACAAAATTTCAAGGTTTTATGACGCTCCAGTAAAAAGTTACAAGTATTTGTATGTTGCAAACTTTGATAGGTGTAGGACTTACCGTATAGAAGTTAGGTCCATTTGAAGTTTTATCAGTATTTGATTTGGGACTCAAGGGTAGCATAGCTTTGAGCGATATCTTAAATTGACAAGAGGGTCGAGTACTTTATTGTTACAAAATTTCAAGGTTTTATGAGCCTCCAGTAAAAAGTTACAAGCATTTGTATGTTGCAAACTTTGATAGGTGTAGGACGTATCGTATAGAAGTTAGGGCCATTTGAAGTTTTATCAGTGTTTGAGTTGGGACTCAAGGGTAGCATAGCTTTGAGCGATAGCTTAAATTGACAATAGGCTCGAGTACGTTATTGTTACAAAATTTCAAGGTTTTATGACGCTCCAGTAAATCTTACAAGCATTTGTATGTTGCAAACTTTGATAAGTGTAGGACGTACCGTATAGAAGTTAGGGCCATTTGAAGTTTTATCAGTGTTTCATTTGGGACTCAAGGTTAGCATAGCTTTGAGCGATAGCTTATATTGACTAGAGGCTCGAGTACTTTATTGTTACAAAATTTCAAGGTTTTATGACGCTCCAGTAAAAAGTTACAAGCATTTGTATGTTGCAAACTTTGATAGGTTTAGGACGTACCGTTTAGAAGTTAGGGCCATTTGAAGTTTTATCAGTGTTTGATTTGGAACTCAAGGGTAGCATAGCTTTGAGCGAAAGCTTAAATTGACAAAAGGCTCGAGTATTTAATTTTTTTAAAATTTCTAGGTTTTATGACGCTCCAGTAAAAAGTTACAAGTATTTGTATGTTGCAAACTTTGATAGGTGTAGGACGTACCGTATAGAAGTTAGGGCCATTTGAAGTTTTATCAGTGTTTGATTTGGGACTCAAGGGTAGCATAGCTTTGAGCGATAACTTAAATTAACAAGATTCTCGAGTACTTTATTGTTACAAAATTTCAAGGTTTTATGACGCTCCAGTAAAAAGTTACAAGCATTTGTATGTTGCAAACTTTGATAGGTATAGGAAGCACCGTATAAAAGTTAGGGCCATTTGAAGTTTTATCAGTATTTGATTTGGGACTCAAGGGTAGCATAGCTTTGAGCAATATCTTAAATTGACAAGAGGCTCGAGTACTTTATTGTTAGAAAATTTCAAGGTTTTATGACCCTCCAGTAAAAAGTTACAAGCATTTGTATGTTGCAAACTTTGATAGGTGTAGGACGTACCGTATAGAAGTTAGGGCCATTTGAAGTTTTATCAGTGTTTGAGTTGGGACTCAAGGGTAGCATAGCTTTGAGCGATAGCTTAAATTGACAATAGGCTCGAGTACGTTATTGTTACAAAATTTCAAGGTTTTATGACGCTCCAGTAAATCTTACAAGCATTTGTATGTTGCAAACTTTGATAAGTGTAGGACGTACCGTATAGAAGTTAGGGCCATTTGAAGTTTTATCAGTGTTTGATTTGGGACTCAAGATTAGCATAGCTTTGAGCGATAGCTTAAATTGACAAGAGGCTCGAGTACTTTATTGTTACAAAATTTCAAGGTTTTATGACGCTCCAGTAAAAAGTTACAAGCATTTGTATGTTGCAAACTTTGATAGGTGTAGGACGTACCGTATAGAAGTTAGGGTCATTTGAAGTTTTATCAGTGTTTGATTTGGGACTCAAGGGTAGCATAGCTTTGAGCGATAGCTTAAATTGACAAAAGGCTCGAGTACTTAATTGTTTCAAAATTTCTAGGTTTTATGACGCTCCAGTAAAAAGTTACAAGTATTTGTATGTTGCAAACTTTGATAGGTGTAGGACGTACCGTATAGAAGTTAGGGCCATTTGAAGTTTTATCAGTGTTTGATTTGGGACTCAACGGTAGCATAGCTTTGAGCGATAACTTAAATTGACAAGATTCTCGAGTACTTTATTGTTACAAAATTTCAAGGTTTTATGACGCTCCAGTAAAAAGTTACAAGCATTTGTATGTTGCAAACTTTGATAGGTATAGGAAGCACCGTATAGAAGTTAGAGCCATTTGAAGTTTTATCAGTATTTGATTTGGGACTCAAGGGTAGCATAGCTTTGAGCAATATCTTAAATTGACAAGAGGATCGAGTAGTTTATTGTTAGAAAATTTCAAGGTTTTATGACCCTCCAGTAAAAAGTTACAAGCATTTGTATGTTGCAAACTTTGATAGGTGTAGGACGTACCGTATAGAAGTTAGGGCCATTTGAAGTTTTATCAGTGTTTGATTTGGGACTCAACGGTAGCATAGCTTTGAGCGATAACTTAAATTGAAAAGATTCTCGAGTACTTTATTGTTACAAAATTTCAAGGTTTTATGACGCTCCAGTAAAAAGTTACAAGCATTTGTATGTTGCAAACTTTGATAGGTATAGGAAGCACCGTATAGAAGTTAGAGCCATTTGAAGTTTTATCAGTATTTGATTTGGGACTCAAGGGTAGCATAGCTTTGAGCAATATCTTAAATTGACAAGAGGCTCGAGTAGTTTATTGTTAGAAAATTTCAAGGTTTTATGACCCTCCAGTAAAAAGTTACAAGCATTTGTATGTTGCAAACTTTGATAGGTGTAGGACGTACCGTATAGAAGTTAGGGCCATTTGAAGTTTTATCAGTATTTGATTTGGGACTCAAGATTAGCATAGCTTTGAGCGATAGCTTAAATTGACAAAGGGCTCGAGTACTTTATTGTTCCAAAATTTCAAGGTTTATGACCCTCCAGTAAAAAATTACAAGCATTTGTATGTTGCAAACTTTGATAGGTGTAGGACGTACCGTATAGAAGTTAGCCATTTGAAGTTTTATCAGTGTTTGATTTGGGACTCAAGGGTAGCATAGCTTTGAGCGATAGATTAAATTGACAAGAGGCTCGAGTACTTTATTGTTACAAAATTTCAAGGGTTTATGACGCTCCAGTAAAAAGTTACAAGCATTTGTATGTTGCAAACTTTGATAGGTATAGGAAGCACCGTATAGAAGTTAGGGCCATTTGAAGTTTTATCAGTATTTGATTTGGGACTCAAGGGTAGCATAGCTTTGAGCGATAGCTTAAATTTACAATAGGCCCGAGCACTTAATTGTTACAAAATTTCTAGGTTTTATGACGCTCCAATAAAAAGTTACAAGTATTTGTATGTTGCAAACTTTGATAGGTGTAGGACGTACCGTATAGAAGTTAGGGCCATTTGAAGTTTTATCAGTATTTGATTTGGGACTCAAGGGTAGCATAGCTTTGAGCGATATCTTAAATTGACAAGAGGCTCGAGTACTTTATTGTTAGAAAATTTCAAGGTTTTATGACCCTCCAGTAAAAAGTTACAAGCATTTGTATGTTGCAATCTTTGCTGGTGTAGGACGTACCGTATAGAAATTAGGGCCATTTGAAGTTTTATCAGTGTTTGAGTTGGGACTCAAGGGTAGCATAGCTTTGAGCGATAGCTTAAATTGACAAGAGGCTCGAGTACTTTATTGCTACAAAATTTCAAGGTTTTATGACGCTCCAGTAAAACTTACAACCATTTGTATGTTGCAAACTTTGATAAGTGTAGGACGTACCGTATAGAAGTTAGGGCCATTTGAAGTTTTATCAGTGGTTGATTTGGGACTCAAAAGGGTAGCATAGCTTTGACCGATAACTGAAATTGACAAGATTCTCGAGTACTTTATTGTTACAAAATTTCAAGGTTTTATGACGCTCCAGTAAAACTTGCAAGCATTTGTATGTTGCAAACTTTGATAAGTGTAGGACGTACCGTATAGAAGTTAATGCCATTTGAAGTTTTATCAGTGTTTGATTTGGGACTCAAGGGTAGCATAGCTTTGAGCGATAACTTAAATTGACAAGAGGCTCGAGTACTTTATTGTTACAAAATTTTCAAGGTTTTATGACGCTCCAGTAAAAAGTTACAAGCATTTGTATGTTGCAAACTTTGATAGGTATAGGAAGCACTGTATAGAAGTTAGGGCCATTTGAAGTTTTATCAGTATTTGATTTGGGACTCAAGGGTAGCATAGCTTTGAGCGATATCTTAAATTGACAAGAGGCTCGAGTACTTTATTGTTAGAAAATTTCAAGGTTTTATGACCCTCCAGTAAAAAGTTACAAGCATTTGTATGTTGCAAACTTTGATAGGTGTAGGACGTACCGTATAGAAATTAGGGCCATTTAAAGTTTTATCAGTGTTTGAGTTGGGACTCAAGGGTAGCATAGCTTTGAGCGATAGCTTAAATTGACAAGAGGCTCGAGTACTTTATTGCTACAAAATTTCAAGGTTTTATTACGCTCCAGTAAAACTTACAAGCATTTGTATGTTGCAAACTTTGATAAGTGTAGGACGTACCGTATAGAAGTTAGGGCCATTTGAAGTTTTATCAGTGTTTGATTTGGGACTCAAGGTTAGCATAGCTTTGAGCGATAGCTTAAATTGACAAGAGGCTCGCGTACTTTATTGTTACAAAATTTCAAGGTTTTATGACGCTCCAGTAAAAAGTTACAAGCATTTGTATGTTGCAAACTTTGATAGGTGTAGGACGTACCGTATAGAAGTTAGGGCCATTTGAAGTTTTATCAGTGTTTGATTTGGGACTCAAGGGTAGCATAGCTTTGAGCGATAGTTTAAATTGACAAGAGGCTTGAGTACTTTATTGTTACAAAATTTCTAGGTTTTATGACGCTCCAGTAAAAATTTACAAGCATTTGTATGTTGGAAACTTTGATAGGTGTAGGACGTACCCTATAGAAGTTAGGGCCATTTGAAGTTTTATCAGTGTTTGATTTGGGACTCAAGGGTAGCATAGATTTGAGCGATAACTTAAATTGACAAGAGGCTCGAGTACTTTATTGTTACAAAATTTCAAGGTTCTATGACGCTCCAGTAAAAAGTGAAAAGCATTTGTATGTTGCAAACTTTGATAGGTGTAGGAAGTACCGTATAGAAGTTAGGGCCATTTGAAGTTTTATCAGTGTTTGATTTGGAACTCAAGGGTAGCATAGCTTTGAGCGATAGCTTAAATTGACAAGAGGCTCGAGTACCTTATTGTTACAAAATTTCAAGGTTTTATGACGCTCCAGTAAAAAGTTACAAGCATTTGTATGTTGCAAACTTCGATAGGTGTAGAACGTACCGTATATTAGTTAGGGCCGTTTTAAATTTTTTCAGTGTTTGGTTTGGGACTCAAGGGTAGCATAGCTTTGAGCGATAGCTTAAATTGACAAAAGGCTCGAGTATTTAATAGTTACAAAATTTCTAGGTTTTATGACGCTCCAGTAAAAAGTTACAAGCATTTGTATGTTGCAAACTTTGATAGGTGTAGGACGTACCGTATAGAAGTTAGGGCCATTTGAAGTTTCATCAGTGTTTGATTTTTAACTCAAGGGTAGCATAGCTTTGAGCGATAGCTTAATTTGACAAGAGGCTCGAGTACTTTATTGTTCCAAAATTTCAAGGTTCTATGACGCTCCAGTAAAAAGTTAAAAGCATTTGTATGTTGCAAACTTTGATAGGTGTAGGAAGTACCGTATAGAAATTAGGGCCATTTGAAGTTTTATCAGTGTTTGATTTGGAACTCAAGGGTAGCATAGCTTTGAGCGATAGCTTAAATTGACAAGAGGCTCGAGTACTTTATTGTTACAAAATTTCAAGGTTTTATGACGCTGCAGTGAAAAGTTACAAGCATTTGTATGTTGCAAACTTTGAAAGGAGTAGGACGTACCGTATAGAAGTTAGGGCCATTTGAAGTTTTATCAGTGTTTGATGTGGGACTCAAGGGTAGTATAGCTTTGAGCGATAGCTTAATTTGACAAGAGGCTCGAGTACTTTATTGTTACAAAATTTCAAGGTTTTATGACGCTCCAGTAAAAAGTTACAAGCATTTGTATGTTGCAAACTTCGATAGGTGTAGGACGTATCGTATAGAAGTTAGGGCCATTTGAAGTTTTTTCAGTGTTTGGTTTGGGACTCAAGGGTAGCATAGCTTTGAGCGATAGCTTAAATTGACAAAAGGCTCGAGTACTTAATTGTTACAAAATTTCTAGGTTTTATGACGCTGCAGGAAAAAGTTACAAGTATTTGTATGTTGCAAATTTTGATAGGTGTAGGACGTACCGTATAGAAGTTAGGCCCATTTGAAGTTTTATCAGTGTTTGATTTGGGACTCAAGGGTAGCATAGCTTTGAGCGATAACTTAAATTGACAAGAGGCTCAAGTACTTTATTGTTAAAAAATTTCAAGGTATTCTGACCCTCCAGTAAAAAGTTACAAGCATTTGTATGTTGGAAACTTTGATAGGTGTAGGACGTACCCTATAGAAGTTAGGGCCATTTGAAGTTTTATCAGTGTTTGAGTTGGGACTCAAGGGCAGCATAGCGATAACTTAAATTGACAAGAGGCTCGAGTACTTTATTGTTACAAAATTTCAAGGTTCTATGACGCTCCAGTAAAAAGTTACAAGCATTTGTATGTTGCAAACTTTGATAGGTGTAGGAAGTACCGTATAGAAATTAGGGCCATTTGAAGTTTTATCAGTGTTTGATTTGGAACTCAAGGGTAGCATAGCTTTGAGCGATAGCTTAAATTGACAAAGAGCTCGAGTACTTTATTGTTCCAAAATTTCAAGGTTTTTTGATGCTCTAGTAAAAAGTTACAAGCATTTGTATGTTGCAAACTTTGATAGGTGTAGGACGTACCGCATAGAAGTTAGGGCCATTTGAAGCTTTATCAGTGTTTGATTTGGGACTCAAGGGTAGCATAGCTTTGAGCGATAGCTTAAATTGACAAGAGGCTCGAGTACTTTATTGTTACAAAATTTCAAGGTTTTATGACGCTGCAGTGAAAAGTTACAAGCATTTGTATGTTGCAAACTTTGATAGGTGTAGGACGTACCGTATAGAAGTTAGGGCCATTTGAACTTTCATCAGTGTTTGATTTTTAACTCAAGGGTAGCATAGCTTTGAGCGATAGCTTAATTTGACAAGAGGTTCGAGTACTTTATTGTTCCAAAATTTCAAGGTTCTATGACGCTCCAGTAAAAAGTTAAAAGCATTTGTATGTTGCAAACTTTGATAGGTGTAGGAAGTACCGTATAGAAATTAGGGCCATTTGAAGTTTTATCAGTGTTTGATTTGGAACTCAAGGGTAGCATAGCTTTAAGCGATAGCTTAAATTGACAAGAGGCTCGAGTACTTTATTGTTACAAAATTTCAAGGTTTTATGACGCTGCAGTGAAAAGTTACAAGCATTTGTATGTTGCAAACTTTGAAAGGAGTAGGACGTACCGTATAGAAGTTAGGGCCATTTGAAGTTTTATCAGTGTTTGATGTGGGACTCAAGGGTAGTATAGCTTTGAGCGATAGCTTAATTTGACAAGAGGCTCGAGTACTTTATTGTTACAAAATTTCAAGGTTTTATGACGCTCCAGTAAAAAGTTACAAGCATTTGTATGTTGAAAACTTCGATAGGTGTAGGACGTATCGTATAGAAGTTAGGGCCATTTGAAGTTTTTTCAGTGTTTGGTTTGGGACTCAAGGGTAGCATAGCTTTGAGCGATAGCTTAAATTGACAAAAGGCTCGAGTACTTAATTGTTACAAAATTTCTAGGTTTTATGACGCTGCAGGAAAAAGTTACAAGTATTTGTATGTTGCAAATTTTGATAGGTGTAGGACGTACCGTATAGAAGTTAGGCCCATTTGAAGTTTTATCAGTGTTTGATTTGGGACTCAAGGGTAGCATAGCTTTGAGCGATAACTTAAATTGACAAGAGGCTCAAGTACTTTATTGTTAAAAAATTTCAAGGTATTCTGACCCTCCAGTAAAAAGTTACAAGCATTTGTATGTTGGAAACTTTGATAGGTGTAGGACGTACCCTATAGAAGTTAGGGCCATTTGAAGTTTTATCAGTGTTTGAGTTGGGACTCAAGGGCAGCATAGCGATAACTTAAATTGACAAGAGGCTCGAGTACTTTATTGTTACAAAATTTCAAGGTTCTATGACGCTCCAGTAAAAAGTTACAAGCATTTGTATGTTGCAAACTTTGATAGGTGTAGGAAGTACCGTATAGAAATTAGGGCCATTTGAAGTTTTATCAGTGTTTGATTTGGAACTCAAGGGTAGCATAGCTTTGAGCGATAGCTTAAATTGACAAAGGGCTCGAGTACTTTATTGTTCCAAAATTTCAAGGTTTTATGATGCTCTAGTAAAAAGTTACAAGCATTTGTATGTTGCAAACTTTGATAGGTGTAGGATGTACCGTATAGAAGTTAGGGCCACTTGAAGTTTTATCAGTGTTTGATTTGGGACTCAAGCGTAGTATAGCTTTGAGCGATAGCTTAATTTGACAAGAGGCTCGAGTACTTTATTGTTACAAAATTTCAAGGTTCTATGACGCTCCAGTAAAAAGTTAAAAGCATTTGTATATTGCAAACTTTGATAGGTGTAGGAAGTACCGTATAGAAATTAGGGCCATTTGAAGTTTTATCAGTGTTTGATTTGGAACTCAAGGGTAGCATAGCTTTGAGCGATAGCTTAAATTGACAAGAGGCTCGAGTACTTTATTGTTACAAAATTTCAAGGTTTTATGACGCTCTAGTAAAAAGTTACAAGCATTTGTATGTTGCAAACTTTGATAGGTGTAGGATGTACCATATAGAAGTTAGGGCCATTTGAAGTTTTATCAGTGTGTGATTTGGGACTAAAGGGTAGTATAGCTTTAAGCGATAGCTTAAATTGACAAGAGGCTCTAGTACTTTATTGTTACAAAATTTCAAGGTTTTATGACGCTGCAGTAAAAAGTTACAAGCATTTGTATGTTGCAAACTTTGAAAGGAGTAGGACGTACCGTTTAGAAGTTAGGGCCATTTGAAGTTTTATCAGTCTTTGATTTGGGACTCAAGGGTAGCATAGCTTTGAGCGATAACTTAAATTGACAAGATTCTCGAGTACTTTATTGTTACAAAATTTCAAGGTTTTATGACGCTCCAGTAAAAAGTTACAAGCATTTGTATGTTGCAAACTTTGATAGGTGTAGGACGTACCGCATAGAAGTTAGGGCCATTTGAAGCTTTATCAGTGTTTGATTTGGGACTCAAGGGTAGCATAGCTTTGAGCGATAGCTTAAATTGACAAGAGGCTCGAGTACTTTATTGTTACAAAATTTCAAGGTTTTATGACGCTCCAGTAAAAAGTTACAAGCATTTGTATGTTGCAAACTTCGATAGGTGTAGAACGTACCGTATATTAGTTAGGGCCGTCTTAAATTTTTTCAGTGTTTTTTTTGGGACTCAAGGGTAGCATAGCTTTGAGCGATAGCTTAAATTGACAAAAGGCTCGAGTATTTAATAGTTACAAAATTTCTAGGTTTTATGACGCTCCAGTAAAAAGTTACAAGCATTTGTATGTTGCAAACTTTGATAGGTGTAGGACGTACCGTATAGAAGTTAGGGCCATTTGAACTTTCATCAGTGTTTGATTTTTAACTCAAGGGTAGCATAGCTTTGAGCGATAGCTTAATTTGACAAGAGGCTCGAGTACTTTATTGTTCCAAAATTTCAAGGTTCTATGACGCTCCAGTAAAAAGTTAAAAGCATTTGTATGTTGCAAACTTTGATAGGTGTAGGAAGTACCGTATAGAAATTAGGGCCATTTGAAGTTTTATCAGTGTTTGATTTGGAACTCAAGGGTAGCATAGCTTTAAGCGATAGCTTAAATTGACAAGAGGCTCGAGTACTTTATTGTTACAAAATTTCAAGGTTTTATGACGCTGCAGTGAAAAGTTACAAGCATTTGTATGTTGCAAACTTTGAAAGGAGTAGGACGTACCGTATAGAAGTTAGGGCCATTTGAAGTTTTATCAGTGTTTGATGTGGGACTCAAGGGTAGTATAGCTTTGAGCGATAGCTTAATTTGACAAGAGGCTCGAGTACTTTATTGTTACAAAATTTCAAGGTTTTATGACGCTCCAGTAAAAAGTTACAAGCATTTGTATGTTGAAAACTTCGATAGGTGTAGGACGTATCGTATAGAAGTTAGGGCCATTTGAAGTTTTTTCAGTGTTTGGTTTGGGACTCAAGGGTAGCATAGCTTTGAGCGATAGCTTAAATTGACAAAAGGCTCGAGTACTTAATTGTTACAAAATTTCTAGGTTTTATGACGCTGCAGGAAAAAGTTACAAGTATTTGTATGTTGCAAATTTTGATAGGTGTAGGACGTACCGTATAGAAGTTAGGCCCATTTGAAGTTTTATCAGTGTTTGATTTGGGACTCAAGGGTAGCATAGCTTTGAGCGATAACTTAAATTGACAAGAGGCTCAAGTACTTTATTGTTACAAAATTTCAAGGTATTCTGACCCTCCAGTAAAAAGTTACAAGCATTTGTATGTTGGAAACTTTGATAGGTGTAGGACGTACCCTATAGAAGTTAGGGCCATTTGAAGTTTTATCAGTGTTTGAGTTGGGACTCAAGGGCAGCATAGCGATAACTTAAATTGACAAGAGGCTCGAGTACTTTATTGTTACAAAATTTCAAGGTTCTATGACGCTCCAGTAAAAAGTTACAAGCATTTGTATGTTGCAAACTTTGATAGGTGTAGGAAGTACCGTATAGAAATTAGGGCCATTTGAAGTTTTATCAGTGTTTGATTTGGAACTCAAGGGTAGCATAGCTTTGAGCGATAACTTAAATTGACAAGAGGCTCGAGTACTTTATTGTTACAAAATTTCAAGGTTTTATGACGCTGCAGTAAAAAGTTAAAAGCATTTGTATGTTGCAAACTTTGAAAAGAGTAGGACGTACTGTATAGAAGTTAGGGCCATTTGAAGTTTTATCAGTGTTTTATTTGGGACTCAAGGGTAGCATAGCTTTGAGCGATAGCTTAAATTGACAAAGGGCTCGAGTACTTTATTGTTCCAAAATTTCAAGGTTTTATGATGCTCTAGTAAAAAGTTACAAGCATTTGTATGTTGCAAACTTTGATAGGTGTAGGATGTACCGTATAGAAGTTAGGGCCACTTGAAGTTTTATCAGTGTTTGATTTGGGACTCAAGCGTAGTATAGCTTTGAGCGATAGCTTAATTTGACAAGAGGCTCGAGTACTTTATTGTTACAAAATTACAAGGTTCTATGACGCTCCAGTAAAAAGTTAAAAGCATTTGTATGTTGCAAACTTTGATAGGTGTAGGAAGTACCGTATAGAAATTAGGGCCATTTGAAGTTTTAT
The DNA here is from genome assembly GCA_920105625.2 of Clusia tigrina. Taxonomy (NCBI): domain Eukaryota; kingdom Metazoa; phylum Arthropoda; class Insecta; order Diptera; family Clusiidae; genus Clusia; species Clusia tigrina. The sequence goes on along the minus strand of OV050033.1, from coordinate 103,715,165 downwards.
CAGTGTTTGATTTGGAACTCAAGGGTAGCATAGCTTTGAGCGATAGCTTAAATTGACAAGAGGCTCGAGTACTTTATTGTTACAAAATTTCAAGGTTTTATGACGCTGCAGTGAAAAGTTACAAGCATTTGTATGTTGCAAACTTTGAAAGGAGTAGGACGTACCGTATAGAAGTTAGGGCCATTTGAAGTTTTATCAGTGTTTGATTTGGGACTCAAGGGTAGCATAGCTTTGAGCGATAGCTTAAATTGACAAAGGGTTCGAGTACTTTATTGTTCCAAAATTTCAAGGTTTTATGACGCTCTAGTAAAAAGTTACAAGCATTTGTATGTTGCAAACTCTGATAGGTGTAGGATGTACCGTATAGAAGTTAGGGCCATTTGAAGTTTTATCAGTGTGTGATTTGGGACGCAAGGGTAGTATAGCTTTAAGCGATAGCTTAAATTGACAAGAGGCTCTAGTACTTTATTGTTACAAAATTTCAAGGTTTTATGACGCTGCAGTAAAAAGTTACAAGCATTTGTATGTTGCAAACTTTGAAAGGAGTAGGACGTACCGTTTAGAAGTTAGGGCCATTTGAAGTTTTATCAGTCTTTGATTTGGGACTCAAGGGTAGCATAGCTTTGAGCGATAACTTAAATTGACAAGATTCTCGAGTACTTTATTGTTACAAAATTTCAAGGTTTTATGACGCTCCAGTAAAAAGTTACAAGCATTTGTATGTTGCAAACTTTGATAGGTGTAGGACGTACCGCATAGAAGTTAGGGCCATTTGAAGCTTTATCAGTGTTTGATTTGGGACTCAAGGGTAGCATAGCTTTGAGCGATAAATTAAATTGACAAGAGGCTCGAGTACTTTATTGTTACAAAATTTCAAGGTTCTATGACGCTCCAGTAAAAAGTTAAAAGCATTTGTATGTTGCAAACTTTGATAGGCGTAGGAAGTACCGTATAGAAGTTAGGGCCATTTGAAGTTTTATCAGTGTTTGATTTGGAACTCAAGGGTAGCATAGCTTTGAGCGATAGCTTAAATTGACAAGAGGCTAGAGTACTTTATTGTTACAAAATTTCAAGGTTTTATGACGCTGCAGTAAAAAGTTACAAGCATTTGTATGTTGCAAATTTTGAAAGGAGTAGGACGTACCGTATAGAAGTTAGGGCCATTTGAAGTTTTATCAGTGTTTGATTTGGGACTCAAGGGTAGCATAGCTTTGAGCGATAGCTTAAATTGACAAAGGTCTCGAGTACTTTATTGTTCCAAAATTTCAAGGTTTTATGACGCTCTAGTAAAAAGTTACAAGCATTTGTATGTTGCAAACTTTGATAGGTGTAGGATGTACCGTATAGAAGTTAGGGCCATTTGAAGTTTTATCAGTATGTGATTTAGGACTCAAGGGTAGCATAGCTTTGAGCGATAGCTTAAATTTACAAAAGGCCCGAGTACTTAATTGTTACAAAATTTCTAGGTTTTATGACGCTCCAGTAAAAAGTTACAAGTATTTGTATGTTGCAAACTTTGATAGGTGTAGGACGTACCGTATAGAAATTAGGGCAATTTGAAGTTTTATCAGTGTTTGAGTTGGGACTCAAGGGTAGCATAGCTTTGAGCGATAGCTTAAATTGACAAGAGGGTCCAGTTCTTTATTGTTACAAAATTTCAAGGTTTTATGACCCTCCAGTAAAAAGTTACAAGCATTTGTATGTTGCAAACTTTGATAGGTGTAGGACGTACCGTATAGAAGTTAGGGCCATTTGAAGTTTTATCAGTGGTTGATTTGGAACTCAAAAGGGTAGCATAGCTTTGAGCGATAACTGAAATTGACAAGATTCTCGAGTACTTTATTGTTACAAAATTTCAAAGTTTTATGACGCTCCAGTAAAACTTGCAAGCATTTGTATTTTGCAAACTTTGATAAGTGTAGGACGTACCGTATAGAAGTTAGGGCCATTTGAAGTTTTATCAGTGTTTGATTTGGGACTCAAGGGTAGCATAGCTTTGAGCGATAGCTTAAATTGACAAAGGTCTCGAGTACTTTATTGTTCCAAAATTTCAAGGTTTTATGACGCTCTAGTAAAAAGTTACAAGCATTTGTATGTTGCAAACTTTGATAGGTGTAGGATGTACCGTATAGAAGTTAGGGCCATTTGAAGTTTTATCAGTATGTGATTTAGGACTCAAGGGTAGCATAGCTTTGAGCGATAGCTTAAATTTACAAAAGGCCCGAGTACTTAATTGTTACAAAATTTCTAGGTTTTATGACGCTCCAGTAAAAAGTTACAAGTATTTGTATGTTGCAAACTTTGATAGGTGTAGGACGTACCGTATAGAAATTAGGGCAATTTGAAGTTTTATCAGTGTTTGAGTTGGGACTCAAGGGTAGCATAGCTTTGAGCGATAGCTTAAATTGACAAGAGGGTCCAGTTCTTTATTGTTACAAAATTTCAAGGTTTTATGACCCTCCAGTAAAAAGTTACAAGCATTTGTATGTTGCAAACTTTGATAGGTGTAGGACGTACCGTATAGAAGTTAGGGCCATTTGAAGTTTTATCAGTGGTTGATTTGGAACTCAAAAGGGTAGCATAGCTTTGAGCGATAACTGAAATTGACAAGATTCTCGAGTACTTTATTGTTACAAAATTTCAAAGTTTTATGACGCTCCAGTAAAACTTGCAAGCATTTGTATTTTGCAAACTTTGATAAGTGTAGGACGTACCGTATAGAAGTTAGGGCCATTTGAAGTTTTATCAGTGTTTGATTTGGGACTCAAGGGTAGCATAGCTTTGAGCGATAACTTAAATTGACAAGAGGCTCGAGTACTTTATTGTTACAAAATTTCAAGGTTTTATGACGCTCCAGTAAAAAGTTACAAGCATTTGTATGTTGCAAACTTTGATAGGTATAGGAAGCACCGTATAGAAGTTAGGGCCATTTGAAGTTTTATCAGTATTTGATTTGGGACTCAAGGGTAGCATAGCTTTGAGCGATATCATAAATTGACAAGAGGCTCAAGTACTTTATTGTTACAAAATTTCAAGGTTTTATGACCCTCCAGTAAAAAGTTACAAGCATTTGTATGTTGCAAACTTTGATAGGTGTAGGACGTACCGTAGAGAAATTAGGGCCATTTGAAGTTTTATCAGTGTTTGAGTTGGGACTCAAGGTTAGCATAGCTTTCAGCGATAGCTTAAATTGACAAGAGGCTCGCGTACTTTATTGTTACAAAATTTCAAGGTTTTATGACGCTCCAGTAAAAAGTTACAAGCATTTTTATGTTGCAAACTTTGATAGGTGTAGGACGTACCGTATAGAAGTTAGGGCCATTTGAAGTTTTATCAGTGTTTGATTTGGGACTCAAGGGTAGCATAGCTTTGAGCGATAGCTTAAATTGACAAGAGGCTTGAGTACTTTATTGTTACAAAATTTCTAGGTTTTATGACGCTCCAGTAAAAAGTTACAAGCATTTGTATGTTGCAAACTTTGATAGGTGTAGGACGTACCGTATAGAAGTTAGGGCCATTTGAAGTTTTATCAGTGTTTGATTTTGAACTCAAGGGTAGCATAGCTTTGAGCGATAGCTTAAATTGACAAGAGGCTCGAGTACTTTATTGTTACAAAATTTCAAGGTTTTATGACGCTCCAGTAAAAAGTTACAAGCATTTGTATGTTGCAAACTTCGATAGGTGTAGAACGTACCGTATAGAAGTTAGGGCCGTTTGAAATTTTTTCAGTGTTTAGTTTGGGACTCAAGGGTTGCATAGCTTTGAGCGATGGCTTAAATTGACAAAAGGCTCGAGTACTTAATTGTTACAAAATTTCTAGGTTTTATGACGCTCCAGTAAAAAGTTACAAGCATTTGTATGTTACAAACTTTGATAGGTGTAGGACGTACCGTATAGAAGTTAGGGCCATTTGAAGTTTCATCAGTGTTTGATTTGGGACTCAAGGGTAGCACAGATTTGAGCGATAACTTAAATTGACAAGAGGCTCGAGTACTTTATTGTTACAAAATTTCAAGGTTCTATGACGCTCCAGTAAAAAGTTAAAAGCATTTGTATGTTGCAAACTTTGATAGGTGTAGGAAGTACCGTATAGAAGTTAGGGCCATTTGAAGTTTTATCAGTGTTTGATTTGGAACTCAAGGGTAGCATAGCTTTGAGCGATAGCTTAAATTGACAAGAGGCTCGAGTACTTTATTGTTACAAAATTTCAAGGTTTTATGACGCTGCAGTAAAAAGTTACAAGCATTTGTATGTTGCAAACTTCGATAGGTGTAGGACGTACCGTATAGAAGTTAGGGCCATTTGAAGTTTTTTCAGTGTTTGGTTTGGGTCTCAAGGGTAGCATAGCTTTAAGCGATATCTTAAATTGACAAAAGGCTCGAGTACTTAATTGTTACAAAATTTCTAGGTTTTATGTCGCTGCAGTAAAAAGTTACAAGTATTTGTATGTTGCAAACTTTGATAGGTGTAGGACGTACCGTATAGAAGTTAGCGCCATTTGAAGTTTTATCAGTGTTTGATTTGGGACTCAAGGGTAGCATAACTTTGAGCGATAACTTAAATTGACAAGAGGCTCAAGTACTTTATTGTTACAAAATTTCAAGGTTTTATGACCCTCCAGTAAAAAGTTACAAGCATTTGTATGTTGGAAACTTTGATAGGGTTAGGACGTACCGTATAGAAGTTAGGGCCATTTGAAGTTTTATCAGTGTTTGAGTTGGGACTCAAGGGTAGCATAGCGATAACTTAAATTGACAAGAGGCTCGAGTACTTTATTGTTACAAAATTTCAAGGTTATATGACGCTCCAGTAAAAAGTTACAAGCATTTGTATGTTGCAAACTTTGATAGGTGTAGGAAGTACCGTATAGAAGTTAGGGCCATTTGAAGTTTTATCAGTGTTTGATTTGGAACTCAAGGGTAGCATAGCTTTGAGCGATAGCTTAAATTGACAAGATGCTCGAGTACTTTATTGTTACAAAATTTCAAGGTTTTATGACGCTGCAGTAAAAAGTTACAAGCATTTGTATGTTGCAAACTTTGAAAGGAGTAGGACGTACCGTATAGAAGTTAGGGCCATTTGAAGTTTTATCAGTGTTTTATTTGGGACTCAAGGGTAGCATAGCTTTGAGCGATAGCTTAAATTGACAAAGGGCTCGAGTACTTTATTGTTCCAAAATTTCAAGGTTTTATGACGCTCTAGTAAAAAGGTACAAGCATTTGTATGTTGCAAACTTTGATAGGTGTAGGAAGTACCGTATAGAAGTTAGGGCCATTTGAAGTTTTATCAGTGTTTGATTTGGAACTCAAGGGTAGCATAGCTTTGAGCGATAGCTTAAATTGACAAGAGGCTCGAGTACTTTATTGTTACAAAATTTCAAGGTTTTATGACGCTCCAGTAAAAAGTTACAAGCATTTGTATGTTGCAAATTTCGATAGGTGTAGAACGTACCGTATAGAAGTTAGGGCCGTTTGAAATTTTTTCAGTGTTTGGTTTGGGACTCAAGGGTTGCATAGCTTTGAGCGATGGCTTAAATTGACAAAAGGCTCGAGTACTTAATTGTTACAAAATTTCTAGGTTTTATGACGCTCCAGTAAAAAGTTACAAGCATTTGTATGTTACAAACTTTGATAGGTGTAGGACGTACCGTATAGAAGTTAGGGCCATTTGAAGTTTCATCAGTGTTTGATTTGGGACTCAAGGGTAGCATAGATTTGAGCGATAACTTAAATTGACAAGAGGCTAGAGTACTTTATTGTTACAAAATTTCAAGGTTCTATGACGCTCCAGTAAAAAGTTAAAAGCATTTGTATGTTGCAAACTTTGATAGGTGTAGGAAGTACCGTATAGAAGTTAGGGCCATTTGAAGTTTTATCAGTGTTTGATTTGGAACTCAAGGGTAGCATAGCTTTGAGCGATAGCTTAAATTGACAAGAGGCTCGAGTACTTTATTGTTACAAAATTTCAAGGTTTTATGACGCTGCAGTAAAAAGTTACAAGCATTTGTATGTTGCAAACTTTGAAAGGAGTAGGACGTACCTTATAGAAGTTAGGGCCATTTGAAGTTTTATCAGTGTTTGATTTTGGACTCAAGGGTAGCATAGCTTTGAGCGATAGCTTAAATTGACAAAGGGCTCGAGTACTTTATTGTTCCAAAATTTCAAGGTTTTATGACGCTCTAGTAAAAAGTTACAAGCATTTGTATGTTGCAAACATTGATAGGTGTAGGATGTACCGTATAGAAGTTAGGGCCATTTGAAGTTTTATCAGTGTTTGATGTGGGACTCAAGGGTAGTATAGCTTTGAGCGATAGCTTAATTTTACAAGAGGCTCGAGTACTTTATTGTTACAAAATTTCAAGGTTTTATGACGCTCCAGTAAAAAGTTACAAGCATTTGTATGTTGCAAACTTCGATAGGTGTAGGACGTGAGTGAGTGAGGTTTATTTCAATTATTCTTTTTACAATTTTTGTTACAATTTCATGGTATCTCGCGAAGCCTTTAAGGCTTGTCTGCGAGAAAATTTGAAATAATAATAAGAAATTAATTAATTAAAAATAACAATAGATATTCAAATAATAAATTACAATAGTTCAATTATAATACAAATTTAAAGTACGATTATAAGTTATAAATTTAAAGTATAATTATAAAGTACAATTATAAAATTTAGAAACTTATCAAGGAGCAATGTAATTGAATAAGAAGAAGGAAAAAGAGTACAATTTAAAACATTATTATTGGTACATGGGTGACCATTATTTAGAAGCGAAAATAAACATTAGTTCTGAATATAATGCAGTTTGATGTTTCTATTTCGTTGATGTTTCGGAGCTTGGTGATCGTTCGCTATGTTTGATGGCAGCTGATTCAGAATTTTGGGTATAACAACATCGAGAGTGCGTTTTCCATAATTGTTGTAGAAATGGGCAACTTTAACTCTCCCGCCTGTTCGGTGTCGCGTGCTATACTCGTGTTGAATTGGAATCCTGAAGCGCTTGTCGTCGAAGAACTCGCTTAGTAGACTGCTCTTAAATAGGTCATCAACCGTCAAGACTTGGAGGTGCTTCCAGACTGGGATACTGCTGTCGTGACGGTGGTAGGTTTTTTTCTTGGCCAGTATTTTAAGAATGGCGTTTTGACTTTTTTGTGCGTCGGAGCAGTGGGTTGACGAGCCCCATGCGGTGATGCCGTGGCGGATGTAAGATTCGCAAAGTGCGAAGTAAGCCTGCCTGAGTACCGAGTAGTTACATGCGTAGCTTAGGTGGTGCATCATATACGATGTTCTGCGTAGTTTTGCTCGGAGTTGTTTGATGTGTGCGTGCCATTTCAAGTGTGTGTCCACGACCACGCCCAGGTATTTATATTCTTCCACTATTTCAATTATTGTTTGGCAATCGTCATCTGAGGAGCTTCTGGTTTGGTGATTGTGCAGGCATGACGTACTATGAAATTTTATTTGTATCTGGGATCTTGGCATGTGTATCGAGCGAATGTGCATAATTTTTGTTTTTGCAGCATTTATCGATAGACCATTATCGTGAGACCATCTTGCAATAGCATCGAGCTCGCTTTGCATTATTTTTGTTGCAGTGTTAAGATCCTTATGTGCAACCACTATGGCAGTGTCATCGGCGTAGGCATAAACTTTGCTGTTCTGGAGCGCTCTCAACATTTCGTTTGCGTAAATTATATATAGAAGTGGTCCCAGTTTGGATCCTTGTGGTACGCCGTGTTTAGTGTATACTGGCGCGCTTAGATTGTCTTTAATTTTTACTTGGTAAGAGCGTAATGTCAGGTAATTTTCAAGCCATTTAAGGCACTCACCTCGAAGACCGGCGCGTTCGATTGCTTCCAAGAGTTTTTTATGAGACAGCGTGTCGAAAGCTTTACTAAAATCGACGAAAAGTACCAGGCTGTGACAATTCTTGCTCAGATTTTCATTTAAATCGCTTGCAAAGTTACCGAGAAGCTTGTTAATATTTTTCCCTTTTTGGAAGCCATACTGGTTACTTGCAATTATTTGATATTTTTCAATAAAAACGTTGAGCCTGCGCAGCACGATTTCCTCAATTATTTTTTCTAGCACCGGCAATATCGCTATTGGTCGATAGTTACCAACATCTGACTTATCCCCGCTTTTATAAATTGGCCGAATAGTTGAGAGTTTAAGCGCTTGTGGCATCTTATTCTGTTCGAGGCTCATGTTTATAAGTTTTGTTATTACCGGAGCCATCACTACAGCATTATTTTTCAGGTCTGCTGGTCGGATCGCATCGTGTCCTGGACTTTTTTGAGAATTCAGACCGTAGAGTATGTTCAGGACTTCGACTTCACTCGCGTTTTCCATGTAAATTGAGTTTCTTATGTTTAAGTTTGTGGTGTGAAAGGTTATAATATCGCATTCATGTATGGTGTTTTGGATATTTTGATCAATGCTGACAGCAAATTTATTTGTTAATGTCTGTAAATCATCGTTTTTGAAATTTTTAATCAATATATCGTCTAATTGATTGCTTTTTTTGCCAATAATTTCATTAACGATTTGCCATGTTTTTTTTAAATCGTACTTGTTTTTGTAAAATTGATTTTTATAATAATCGTTTTTCGCGGGTTCTAATTTTTTGTTTAATATATTTCTGAAAGTTTTATATTCTCTTTCACTTATCCTATCTTTTGGTTTCGATAACCATTTTTTATAAAGTTTATCCCTTTTATCACAGCATTTTAGAAGGTCTTCACTTAGCCACGGGTTATTTTTTCTTTTTTTAATTTTTTTTACATCTGTCTGGCAGTCATTGTACATGTTTTTAAACTTGTCTTGTAGTTCATTGTAAAAGTCGTCTACATTTTCAAGCGCAAAAACTTGCTCCCAATTTGTGTCATTTATTTGCACATGTACCCTACTGTCGCATATTCTTTTATATACGCCCGCAATTTGTTCTTTCTCGCTGCTATTGTTGTTGAATGTAACACCACACAACAAAGAGTAGTGGTCCGAGATTGTTCTTGTTATTATACTTGCGCTAACTTGGGTATTTTTAGAACGCACCAGCATATGATCGATGTTGCTGCTAATGCCTCTGCCTACATCCACTCGCGTGCTCGCATTGTTTACGCTCTCAATACCGTTCGCCGACAGCATCTCTAAATAACGCGCAGTTGACCTACAGTCGGTTTTGTGCAAATCAATATTCATGTCGCCAATTATGATCATATTTTTTCTAGCATTTACTTGCATAATCATTTGCTCTAACTCGTTGATGAAGATGTGAATATTTTGCGACGGAGGTCTGTACACTGCTTGTATGAGGAAATGTTGATTATTGGCGCACATATTAATAGTCATTGTTTCAAACGAGACGATTGTAGGGTGTATTGTGTGTGTGTATAAGATGCTGTTTTTAATATAGACCGCTATGCCGCCTCCTCTGCGGTTTACACGGTTAAAAAATTCTGCATTGTAGCCATTTATTTGAAAAAAGGTTATTTTCATCATCTGTTATATTAGTCTCAACTAATATAATAAAATCAACTGATGAAAGTAAATTGTTAACCGCAGCGAGAAAAGCAGTAAAATTTGTCCGTAGTGACCGAATATTTAAAAAAATGCATGACTGGTGATAACTTGTAATTGTTTGTTTTTTTATATGTTGGTAGTTTAAATATGTGTTTGTGGAAATTGTACTCATTTTGAGTTTTTGATTATTTGTTTTTTAATGTGAAGTATTTCATAAAAAAGTTTAGCTAAATTGGGAAAAAGTTAATTAATCAAATCTACATCGCATTCTGCAGAAATTTGAATTATAGATGAGGATTCGATTTTTTTTGCCAGAATGCGCCCTTCGCGTATCCATACAAATTTCCAGTTTGCCGATTTTGCTTTGGTTTTTGCAAGCCAGAGCAGTCGGCGATTCGATGGTGTCAGCTGGTCATTGAAAAATATTCGTTTAGAATTTGTAATTTGCCCGCCGTTTTTTTCTTGCAGTGTATCAAAGCGTTTTCCTTTTGTTTGCTGCATTACTGTCTGCTTAGAGCTCAGTGAAGAGAGTTTGACGATGATCGAATTGTTTTTGTTTTTGATGCGGAACGCATCCACAACGTCGCTCTCCGCCAGCTCTATGTTGTACTTGCTGACAATATGTTTCAAAGCTTGCTTAGCACTCTCATTGTCTCTCAGTGGAACGTTTGTTACCTCAATGTTTCGTTCGAGCGCCTTTTGTTCTAGCGTGCTGATTTTGCGCTCCATGACTGCTATACGCACATCCTTTTCTTCGTTTTTAGCAGTTAATTCTTTGACTTGAGAGGCAAGCTGGGCGACAGTTTCGTTTATTTTTGCAGATGAAGCAGCAATTTCGCTCTTAACTTCTGCGTAGGAGCAAATTAAGCGGTCGCTCATATCTGCTATCATCTGTTTCAGCGCTTTCATGTCGGACTTAAGTTCTCGCATGTCCGCTGCTCCGCTCTCTAATGGAAGAGCGTAGTTGGGCTGGCGCCTCTTTGCTTGAAGATCATCTAGATCCTCATCGTCTTCTTCACGACTTTGCTTCTGAGCTTGCTGGCTTTGTTGTTGCTTCGGTGCATTTTGCGAAGATGAGCTTGCTGTTCTCGTGCGCTACCGGCAGTTTTTACATCTCCAATCGGCGCGTCGGTCGCTGTTCATACTCGCGTAGGTCTGCTCAGAGACGGTGGTGCACGGAGCATAGTGGTATTGCGAAGAGCAAGCATGGCACTTCACGAAATCACCGGTGGTCGGCAACGGCTTAGCGCAGCTGGCGCAAAGGGACGCTGCTGGCTGCGGGGGAGATCGTTGCATCTTAAAGAGTTATTTTTGTTGTTGTTTTCTTTCTGTTATTTTGATTTGAATATTTTGGCACTTCTTGCACTAGAACAAATTTTCACTTATTAGGTTTTATTTCCTTATTGATAGATTGTTCAATGTTTTGAAGCACTGGTTAGTTGTTCAACCCTCAAACCCGAAGTTATTACAAAATTTATTCTAAAATTTATTCTATACACTGGAGCGACCAAAAACACGTCCGTTCTCAACGAAGTAATTTACTAAAAGTACCGTATAGTAGTTAGGGCCAATTGAAGTTTTTTCAGTGTTTGGTTTGGGTCTCAAGGGTAGCATAGCTTTAAGCGATAGCTTAAATTGACAAAAGGCTCGAGTACTTAATTGTTACAAAATTTCTAGGTTTTATGTCGCTGCAGTAAAAAGTTACAAGTATTTGTATGTTGCAAACTTTGATAGGTGTAGGACGTACCGTATAGAAGTTAGCGCCATTTGAAGTTTTATCAGTGTTTGATTTGGGACTCAAGGGTAGCATAGCTTTGAGCGATAACTTAAATTGACAAGAGGCTCAAGTACTTTATTGTTACAAAATTTCAAGGTTTTATGACCCTCCAGTAAAAAGTTACAAGCATTTGTGTGTTGGAAACTTTGATAGGTGTAGGACGTACCGTATAGAAGTTAGGGCCATTTGAAGTTTTATCAGTGTTTGAGTTGGGACTCAAGGGTAGCATAGCGATAACTTAAATTGACAAGAGGCTCGAGTACTTTATTGTTACAAAATTTCAAGGTTATATGACGCTCCAGTAAAAAGTTACAAGCATTTGTATGTTGCAAACTTTGATAGGTGTAGGAAGTACCGTATAGAAGTTAGGGCCATTTGAAGTTTTATCAGTGTTTGATTTGGAACTCAAGGGTAGCATAGCTTTGAGCGATAGCTTAAATTGACAAGAGGCTCGAGTACTTTATTGTTACAAAATTTCAAGGTTTTATGACGCTGCAGTAAAAAGTTACAAGCATTTGTATGTTGCAAACTTTGAAAGGAGTAGGACGTACCGTATAGAAGTTAGGGCCATTTGAAGTTTTATCAGTGTTTTATTGGGGACTCAAGGGTAGCATAGCTTTGAGCGATAGCTTAAATTGACAAAGGGCTCGAGTACTTTATTGTTCCAAAATTTCAAGGTTTTATGACGCTCTAGTAAAAAGTTACAAGCATTTGTATGTTGCAAACTTTGATAGGTGTAGGATGTACCGTATAGAAGTTAGGGCCACTTGAAGTTTTGTCAGTGTTTGATTTAGGACTCAAGGGTAGTATAGCTTTGAGCGATAGCTTAAATTGACAAGAGGCTCGAGTACTTTATTGTTACAAAATTTCAAGGTTCTATGACGCTCCAGTAAAAAGTTAAAAGCATTTGTATGTTGCAAACTTTGATAGGTGTAGGAAGTACCGTATAGAAGTTAGGGCCATTTCAAGGTTTATCAGTGTTTGATTTGGAACTCAAAGGTATCATAGCTTTGAGCTATAGCTTAAATTGACAAGAGGCTCGAGTACTTTATTGTTACAAAATTTCAAGGTTTTATGACGCTCCAGTAAAAAGTTACTAGCATTTGTATGTTGCAAACTTTGATAGGTGTAGGACGTACCGTATAGAAGTTAGGGCCATTTGAAGCTTTATCAGTGTTTGATTTGGGACTCAAGGGTAGCATAGCTTTGAGCGATAAATTAAATTGACAAGAGGCTCGAGTACTTTATTGTTACAAAATTTCAAGGTTCTATGACGCTCCAGTAAAAAGTTAAAATAATTTGTATATTGCAAACTTTGATAGGTGTAGGAAGTACCGTATAGAAGTTAGGGCCAGTGTTTGAAGTTTTATCAGTGTTTGATTTGGGACTCAAGGGTAGCATAGCTTTGAGCGATAGCTTAAATTGACAAGAGGCTTGAGTACTTTATTGTTACAAAATTTCTAGGTTTTATGACGCTCCAGTAAAAAGTTACAAGCATTTGTATGTTGCAAACTTTGATAGGTGTGGGATGCACCGTATAGAAGTTAGGGCCATTTGAAGTTTTATCAGTGTTTGATTTGGAACTCAAGGGTAGCATAGCTTTGAGCGATAGCTTAAATTGACAAGAGGCTCGAGTACTTTATTGTTACAAAATTTCAAGGTTTTATGACGCTCCAGTAAAAAGTTACTAGCATTTGTATGTTGCAAACTTCGATAGGTGTAGGATGTACCGTATAGAAATTAGGGCCATTTGAAGTTTTTTCAGTGTTTGGTTTGGGACTCAAGGGTAGCATAGCTTTGAGCGATAGCTTAAATTGACAAAAGGCTCGAGTACTTAATTGTTACAAAATTTCTAGGTTTTATGACGCTGCAGTAAAAAGTTACAAGTATTTGTATGTTGCAAACTTTGATAGGTGTAGGACGTACCGTATAGAAGTTAGGGCCATGTGAAGTTTTATCAGTGTTTGATTTGGGACTCAAGGGTAGCATAGCTTTGAGCGATAACTTAAATTGACAAGAGGCTCAAGTACTTTATTGTTACAAAATTTCAAGGTTTTATGACCCTCCAGTAAAAAGTTACAAGCATTTGTATGTTGGAAACTTTGATAGGTGTAGGACGTACCGTATAGAAGTTAGGGCCATTTGAAGTTTTATCAGTGTTTGAGTTGGGACTCAAGGGTAGCATAGCGATAACTTAAATTCACAAGAGGCTCGAGTACTTTATTGTTACAAAATGTCAAGGTTCTATGACGCTCCAGTAAAAAGTTACAAGCATTTGTATGTTGCAAACTTTGATAGGTGTAGGAAGTACCGTATAGAAGTTAGGGCCATTTGAAGTTTTATCAGTGTTTGATTTGGAACTCAAGGGTAGCATAGCTTTGAGCGATAGCTTAAATTGACAAGAGGCTCGAGTACTTTATTGTTACAAAATTTCAAGGTTTTATGACGCTGCAGTAAAAAGTTACAAGCATTTGTATGTTGCAAACTTTGATAGGTGTAGGATGTACCGTATAGAAGTTAGGGCCACTTGAAGTTTTATCAGTGTTTGATTTAGGACTCCAGGGTAGTATAGCTTTGAGCGATAGCTTAAATTGACAAGAGGCTCGAGTACTTTATTGTTACAAAATTTCAAGGTTCTATGACGCTCCAGTAAAAAGTTAAAAGCATTTGTATGTTGCAAACTTTGATAGGTGTAGGAAGTAACGTATAGAAGTTAGGGCCATTTGAAGTTTTATCAGTGTTTGATTTGGAACTCAAGGGTAGCATAGCTTTGAGCGATAGCTTAAATTGACAAGGGGCTCGAGTACTTTATTGTTACAAAATTTCAAGGTTTTATGACGCTGCAGTGAAAAGTTACAAGCATTTGTATGTTGCAAACTTTGAAAGGAGTAGGACGTCCCGTATAGAAGTTAGGGCCATTTGAAGTTTTATCAGTGTTTGATTTGGGACTCAAGGGTAGCATAGCTTTGAGCGATAGCTTAAATTGACAAAGGGCTCGAGTACTTTATTGTTCCAAAATTTCAAGGTTTTATGACGATCTAGTAAAAAGTTACAAGCATTTGTATGTTGCAAACTTTGATAGGTGTAGGATGTACCGTATAGAAGTTAGGACCATTTGAAGTTTTATCAGTGTGTGATTTAGGACTCAAGGATAGTATAGCTTTGAGCGATAGCTTAAATTGGCAAGAGGCTCGAGTACTTTATTGTTACAAAATTTCAAGGTTTTATGACGCTGTAGTAAAAAGTTACAAGCATTTGTATGTTGCAAACTTTGAAAGGAGTAGGACGTACCGTTTAGAAGTTAGGGCCATTTGAAGTTTTATCAGTCTTTGATTTGGGACTCAAGGGTAGCATAGCTTTGAGCGATAACTTAAATTGACAAGATTCTCGAGTACTTTATTGTTACAAAATTTCAAGGTTTTATGACGCTCCAGTAAAAAGTTACAAGCATTTGTATGTTGCAAACTTTGATAGGTGTAGGACGTACCGTATAGAAGTTAGGGCCATTTGAAGCTTTATCAGTGTTTGATTTGGGACTCAAGGGTAGCTTAGCTTTGAGCGATAAATTAAATTGACAAGAGGCTCGAGTACTTTATTGTTACAAAATTTCAAGGTTCTATGACGCTCCAGTAAAAAGTTAAAAGCATTTGTATGTTGCAAACTTTGATAGGTGTAGGAAGTACCGTATAGAAGTTAGGGCCATTTGAAGTTTTATCAGTGTTTGATTTGGAACTCAAGGGTAGCATAGCTTTGAGCGATAGCTTAAATTGACAAGAGGCTAGAGTACTTTATTGTTACAAAATTTCAAGGTTTTATGACGCTGCAGTAAAAAGTTACAAGCATTTGTATGTTGCAAACTTTGAAAGGAATAGGACGTACCGTATAGAAGTTAGGGCCATTTGAAGTTTTATCAGAGTTTGATTTGGGACTCAAGGGTAGCATAGCTTTGAGCGATAGCTTAAATTGACAAAGGGCTCGAGTACTTTATTGTTCCAAAATTTCAAGGTTTTATGACGCTCTAGTAAAAAGTTACAAGCATTTGTATGTTGCAAACTTTGATAGGTGTAGGATGCACCGTATAGAAGTTAGGGCCATTTGAAGTTTTATCAGTGTTTGATTTAGGACTCAAGGGTAGTATAGCTTTAAGCGATAGCTTAAATTGACAAGAGGCTCGAGTACTTTATTGTTACAAAATTTCAAGGTTTTATGACGCTCCAGTAAAAAGTTACAAGCATTTGTATGTTGCAAACTTCGATAGGTGTAGGACGTACCGTATAGAAGTTAGGGCCATTTGAAGTTTTTTCAGTGTTTGGTTTGGGACTCAAGGGTAGCATAGCTTTGAGCGATAGCTTAAATTGACAAAAGGCTCGAGTACTTAATTGTTACAAAATTTCTAGGTTTTATGACGCTCCAGTAAAAAGTTACAAGTATTTGTATGTTGCAAACTTTGATAGGTGTAGGACGTACCGTATAGAAGTTAGGGCCATTTGAAGTTTTATCAGTGTTTGATTTGGGACTCAAGGGTAGCATAGCTTTGAGCGATAACTTAAATTGACAAGATTCTCGAGAACTTTATTGTTACAAAATTTCAAGCTTTTATGACGCTGCAGTGAAAAGTTGCAAGCATTTGTATGTTGCAAACTTTGAAAGGAGTAGGACGTCCCGTATAGAAGTTAGGGCCATTTGAAGTTTTATCAGTGTTTGATTTGGGACTCAAGGGTAGCATAGCTTTGAGCGATAGCTTAAATTGACAAAGGGCGCGAGTACTTTATTGTTCCAAAATTTCAAGGTTTTATGACGCTCTAGTAAAAAGTTACAAGCATTTGTATGTTGCAAACTTTGATAGGTGTAGGATGTACCGTATAGAAGTTAGGACCATTTGAAGTTTTATCAGTGTGTGATTTAGGACTCAAGGATAGTATAGCTTTGAGCGATAGCTTAAATTGGCAAGAGGCTCGAGTACTTTATTGTTACAAAATTTCAAGGTTTTATGACGCTGTAGTAAAAAGTTACAAGCATTTGTATGTTGCAAACTTTGAAAGGAGTAGGACGTACCGTTTAGAAGTTAGGGCCATTTGAAGTTTTATCAGTCTTTGATTTGGGACTCAAGGGTAGCATAGCTTTGAGCGATAACTTAAATTGACAAGATTCTCGAGTACTTTATTGTTACAAAATTTCAAGGTTTTATGACGCTCCAGTAAAAAGTTACAAGCATTTGTATGTTGCAAACTTCGATAGGTGTAGGACGTACCGTATAGAAGTTAGGGCCATTTGAAGTTTTTTCAGTGTTTGGTTTGGGACTCAAGGGTAGCATAGCTTTGAGCGATAGCTTAAATTGACAAAAGGCTCGAGTACTTAATTGTTACAAAATTTCAAGGTTTTATGACGCTGCAGTAAAAAGTTACAAGCATTTGTATGTTGCAAACTTTGATAGGTGTAGGACGTACCGTATAGAAGTTAGGGCCATTTGAAGCTTTATCAGTGTTTGATTTGGGACTCAAGGGTAGCTTAGCTTTGAGCGATAAATTAAATTGACAAGAGGCTCGAGTACTTTATTGTTACAAAATTTCAAGGTTCTATGACGCTCCAGTAAAAAGTTAAAAGCATTTGTATGTTGCAAACTTTGATAGGTGTAGGAAGTACCGTATAGAAGTTAGGGCCATTTGAAGTTTTATCAGTGTTTGATTTGGAACTCAAGGGTAGCATAGCTTTGAGCGATAGCTTAAATTGACAAGAGGCTAGAGTACTTTATTGTTACAAAATTTCAAGGTTTTATGACGCTGCAGTAAAAAGTTACAAGCATTTGTATGTTGCAAACTTTGAAAGGAATAGGACGTACCGTATAGAAGTTAGGGCCATTTGAAGTTTTATCAGAGTTTGATTTGGGACTTAAGGGTAGCATAGCTTTGAGCGATAGCTTAAATTGACAAAGGGCTCGAGTACTTTATTGTTCCAAAATTTCAAGGTTTTATGACGCTCTAGTAAAAAGTTACAAGCATTTGTATGTTGCAAACTTTGATAGGTGTAGGATGTACCGTATAGAAGTTAGGGCCATTTGAAGTTTTATCAGTGTTTGATTTAGGACTCAAGGGTAGTATAGCTTTAAGCGATAGCTTAAATTGACAAGAGGCTCGAGTACTTTATTGTTACAAAATTTCAAGGTTTTATGACGCTCCAGTAAAAAGTTACAAGCATTTGTATGTTGCAAACTTCGATAGGTGTAGGACGTACCGTATAGAAGTTAGGGCCATTTGAAGTTTTTTCAGTGTTTGGTTTGGGACTCAAGGGTAGCATAGCTTTGAGCGATAGCTTAAATTGACAAAAGGCTCGAGTACTTAATTGTTACAAAATTTCTAGGTTTTATGACGCTCCAGTAAAAAGTTACAAGTATTTGTATGTTGCAAACTTTGATAGGTGTAGGACGTACCGTATAGAAGTTAGGGCCATTTGAAGTTTTATCAGCGTTTGATTTGGGACTCAAGGGTAGCATAGCTTTGAGCGATAACTTAAATTGACAAGATTCTCGAGAACTTTATTGTTACAAAATTTCAAGGTTTTAAGACGCTCCAGTAAAAAGTTACAAGCATTTGTATGTTGCAAACTTTGATAGGTATAGGAAGCACCGTATAGAAGTTAGGGTCATTTGAAGTTTTTTCAGTATTTTATGTGGGACTCAAGGGTAGCATAGCTTTGAGCGATATCTTAAATTGACAAGAGGCTCGAGTACTTTATTGTTCCAAAATTTCAAGGTTTTATGAGCCTCCAGTAAAAAGTTGCAAGCATTTGTATGTTGCAAACTTTGATAGGTGTAGGACGTACCGTATAGAAGTAAGGGCCATTTGAAGTTTTATCAGTGTTTGAGTTGGGACTCAAGGGTAGCATAGCTTTGAGCGATGGCTTAAATTGGCAAGAGGCTCGAGTACTTTATTGTT
This sequence comes from Clusia tigrina, assembly GCA_920105625.2. NCBI lineage: Eukaryota > Metazoa > Arthropoda > Insecta > Diptera > Clusiidae > Clusia > Clusia tigrina. The sequence continues at coordinate 103,696,936 of OV050033.1, read as the reverse complement.
ACAAAATTTCAAGGTTTTATGACGCTGTAGTAAAAAGTTACAAGCATTTGTATGTTGCAAACTTTGAAAGGAGTAAGACGTACCGTTTAGAAGTTAGGGCCATTTGAAGTTTTATCAGTCTTTGATTTGGGACTCAAGGGTAGCATAGCTTTGAGCGATAACTTAAATTGACAAGATTCTCGAGTACTTTATTGTTACAAAATTTCAAGATTTTATGACGCTCCAGTAAAAAGTTACAAGCATTTGTATGTTGCAAACTTTGATAGGTGTAGGACGTACCGTATAGAAGTTAGGGCCATTTGAAGCTTTATCAGTGTTTGATTTGGGACTCAAGGGTAGCTTAGCTTTGAGCGATAAATTAAATTGACAAGAGGCTCGAGTACTTTATTGTTACAAAATTTCAAGGTTCTATGACGCTCCAGTAAAAAGTTAAAAGCATTTGTATGTTGCAATCTTTGATAGGTGTAGGAAGTACCGTATAGAAGTTAGGGCCATTTGAAGTTTTATCAGTGTTTGATTTGGAACTCAAGGGTAGCATAGCTTTGAGCGATAGCTTAAATTGACAAGAGGCTAGAGTACTTTATTGTTACAAAATTTCAAGGTTTTATGACGCTGCAGTAAAAAGTTACAAGCATTTGTATGTTGCAAACTTTGAAAGGAATAGGACGTACCGTATAGAAGTTAGGGCCATTTGAAGTTTTATCAGAGTTTGATTTGGGACTCAAGGGTAGCATAGCTTTGAGCGATAGCTTAAATTGACAAAGGGCTCGAGTACTTTATTGTTCCAAAATTTCAAGGTTTTATGACGCACTAGTAAAAAGTTACAAGCATTTGTATGTTGCAAACTTTGATAGGTGTAGGATGTACCGTATAGAAGTTAGGGCCATTTGAAGTTTTATCAGTGTTTGATTTAGGACTCAAGGGTAGTATAGCTTTAAGCGATAGCTTAAATTGACAAGAGGCTCGAGTACTTTATTGTTACAAAATTTCAAGGTTTTATGACGCTCCAGTAAAAAGTTACAAGCATTTGTATGTTGCAAACTTCGATAGGTGTAGGACGTACCGTATAGAAGTTAGGGCCATTTGAAGTTTTTTCAGTGTTTGGTTTGGGACTCAAGGGTAGCATAGCTTTGAGCGATAGCTTAAATTGACAAAAGGCTCGAGTACTTAATTGTTACAAAATTTCTAGGTTTTATGACGCTCCAGTAAAAAGTTACAAGCATTTGTATTTTGCAAACTTTGAAAGGAGTAGGACGTACCGTATAGAAGTTAGGGCCATTTGAAGTTTTATCAGTGTTTGAGTTGGGACTCAAGGGTAGCATAGCTTTGAGCGATAAGTTAAATTTACAAGAGCCTCGAGTACTTTATTGTTACAAAATCTCAAGGTTCTATGACGCTCCAGTAAAAAGTTACAAGCATTTGTATGTTGCAAGCTTTGATATGTGTAGGACGTACCGTATAGAAGTTAGGGCCATTTGAAGTTTTATCAGTGTTTGATTTGGGACTCAAGGTTAGCATAGCTTTGAGCGATAGCTTAAATTGACAAGAGGCTTGAGTACTTTATTGTTACAACATTTCTAGGTTTTATGACGCTCCAGTCAAAAGTTACAAGCATTTGTATGTTGCAAACTTTGATAGGTGTACGACGTACCGTATAGAAGTAAGGGCCATTTAAAGTTTTATCAGTGTTTGTTTTGGGACTCAATGGTAGCATAGCTTTGAGCGATAGCTTAAATTGACAAGAGGCTCGAGTACTTTATTGTTATTAAATTTCAAGGTTTTATGACGCTCCAGTAAAAAGTTACAAGCATTTGTATGTTGCAAACTTTGATAGGTGTAGGACGTACCGTATAGAAGTTAGGGCCATTTGAAGTTTTATCCGTGCTTGAGTTGGGACTCAAGGGTAGCATAGCTTTGAGCGATAGCTTAAATTGACAAGAGGCTCGAGTACTTTATTGTTACAAAATTTCAAGGTTTTATGACGCTCCAGTAAAAAGTTACAAGCATTTGTATGTTGCAAACATTGATAGGTGTAAGACGTACCGTATAGAAGTTAGGCTTATTTGAAGTTTTATCAGTGTTTGATTTGTGACTCAAGGGTAGCATAGCTTTGAGCGATAGCTTAAATTGACTAGAGGCTCGAGTACTTTATTGTTACAAAATTTCCAGGTTTTATGACGCTCCAGTAAAAAGTTACAAGCATTTGTATGTTGCAAACTTTGATAGGTGTAGGACGTACCGTATAGAAGTTAGGGCCATTTAAAGTTTTATCAGTGTTTGATTTGGGACTCAATGGTAGCATAGCTTTGAGCGATAGCTTAAATTGACGCTCCAGTAAAAAGTAACAAGCATTTGTATGTTGCAAACTTTGATAGGTGTAGGACGTACCGTACAGAAGTTAGGGCCATTTGAAATTTTATCAGTGTTTCATATGGGACTCAAGGTTAGCACAGCTTTGAGCGATAGCTTAAATTGACAAGAGGTGCGAGTACTTTATTGTTACAAAATTTCAAGGTTTTATGACGCTCCAGTAAAAAGTTACAAGCATTTGTATGTTGCAAACTTTGATAGGTGTAGGACGTACCGTATAGAAGTTAGGCCCATTTGAAGTTTTATCAGTGTTTGATTTGGGGCTCAAGGGTAGCATAGCTTTGAGCGATAGCTTAAATTGACAAGAGGCTCGAGCACTTTATTGTTACAAAATTTCCAGGTTTTATGACGCTCCAGTAAAAAGTTACAAGCATTTGTATGTTGCAAACTTTGATAGGTGTAGGACGTACCGTATAGAAGTTAGGGCCATTTAAAGTTTAATCAGTGTTTGATTTGGGACTCAATGGTAGCATAGCTTTGAGCGATAGCTTAAATTGACAAGAGGCTCGAGTACTTTATTGTTATAAAATTTCAAGGTTTTATGACGCTCCAGTAAAAAGTTTGAAGCATTTGTATGTTGCAAACTTTGATAGGTGTAGGACGTACCGTATAGAAGTTAGGGCCATTTGAAGTTTTATCAGTGTTTCATATGGGACTCAAGGTTAGCATAGCTTTGAGCGATAGCTTAAATTGACAAGAGGTGCGAGTACTTTATTGTTACAAAATTTCAAGGCTTTATGACGCTCCAGTAAAAAGTTACAAGCATTTGTATTTTGCAAACTTTGAGAGGTGTAGAACGTACCGTATAGAAGTTAGGGCCATTTGAAGTTTTATCAGTGTTTGATTTAGGACAAAAGGGTAGCATAGCTTTGAGCGATAGCTTAAATTGACAAGAGGCTCGAGTACTTTATTGGTACAAAATTTCAAGGTTTTATGACGCTGCAGTAAAAAGTTACAAGCATTTGTATGTTGCAAACTTTGATAGGTGTAGGACGTACCGTATAGAAGTTACGGCCATTTGAAGATTTATCAGTGTTTGATTTGGGACTCAAGGGTAGCATAGCTTTGAGCGATAGCTTAAATTGACAAAAGGCTCGAGTACTTTATTGTTCCAAAATTTCAAGGTTTTATAACGCTCTAGTAAAAAGTTACAAGCATTTGTATGTTGCAAACTTTGATAGGTGTAGGACGTACCATATAGAAGTTAGGGCCATTTGAAGTTTTATCAGTGTTTGATTTGGGACTCAAGAGTAGTATAGCTTTGAACGATAGCCTAAATTGACAAGAGGCTCGAGTACTTTATTGGTACAAAATTTCAAGGTTTTATGACGCTGCAGTAAAAAGTTACAAGCATTTGTATGTTGCAAACATTGATAGGTGTAAGACATACCGTATAGAAGTTAGGCTTATTTGAAGTTTTATCAGTGTTTGATTTGGGGCTCAAGGGTAGCATAGCTTTGAGCGATAGCTTAAATTGACAAGAGGCTCGAGTACTTTATTGTTACAAAATTTCCAGGTTTTATGACGCTCCAGTAAAAAGTTACAAGCATTTGTATGTTGCAAACTTTGATAGGTGTAGGACGTACCGTATAGAAGTTAGGGCCATTTAAAGTTTAATCAGTGTTTGATTTGGAACTCAATGGTAGCATAGCTTTGAGCGATAGCTTAAATTGACAAGAGGCTCGAGTACTTTATTGTTATAAAATTTCAAGGTTTTATGACGCTCCAGTAAAAAGTTAGAAGCATTTGTATGTTGCAAACTTTGATAGGTGTAGGACGTACCGTATAGAAGTTAGGGCCATTTGAAGTTTTATCAGTGTTTCATATGGGACTCAAGGTTAGCATAGCTTTGAGCAATAGCTTAAATTGACAAGAGGCTCTAATACTTTATTGGTACAAAATTTCAAGGTTTTATGACGCTGCAGTAAAAAGTTACAAGCATTTGTGTGTTGCAAACTTTGATAGGTGTAGGACGTACCGTATAGAAGTTAGGGCCATTTGAAGATTTATCAGTGTTTGATTTGGGACTCAAGGGTAGCATAGCTTTGAGCGATAGCTTAAATTGACAAAAGGCTCGAGTACTTTATTGTTCCAAAATTTCAAGGTTTTATAACGCTCTAGTAAAAAGTTACAAGCATTTGTATGTTGCAAACTTTGATAGGTGTAGGACGTACCATATAGAAGTTAGGGCCATTTGAAGTTTTATCAGTGTTTGATTTGGGACTCAAGAGTAGTATAGCTTTGAACGATAGCCTAAATTGACAAGAGGCTCGAGTACTTTATTGGTACAAAATTTCCAGGTTTTATGACGCTACAGTAAAAAGTTACAAGCATTTGTATGTTGCAAACTTTGATAGTTGTTGGACGTACCGTATAGAAGGTAGGGGGCCATTTGAAGTTTTATCAGTGTTTGGTTTGGGACTCAAGGGTAGCATAGCTTTGAGCGATAGCTTAAATTGACAAGAGACTCGAGTACTTTATTGTTACAAAATTTCTAGGTTTTATGACGCTCCAGTAAAAAGTTGCAAGCATTTGTATGTTGCAAACTTTGATAGGTGTAGGACGTTCCGTATAGAAGTTAGGTCCAATTGAAGTTTTATCAGTGTTTGATTTGGGACTCAAGGTTAGCATAGCTTTGAGCGATAGCTTAAATTAACAAGAGGCTCGAGTACTTTATTGTTACAAAATTTCTAGGTTTTATGACGCTCCAGTAAAAAGTTACAAGCATTATAGAAGTTAGGGCCATTTGAAGTTTTATCAGTGTTTGATTTGGGACTCAAGGGTAGCATAGCTTTGAGCGATAGCTTAGATTCACAAGAGGCTCGAGTACTTTATTGTTACAACATTTCTAGGTTTTATGACGCTCCAGTAAAAAGTTACAAGCATTTGTATGTTGCAAACTTTGATAGGTGTTGGACGTACCGTATAGAAGCTAGGGCCATTTGAAGTTTTATCAGTGTTTGATTTGGGACTCAAGGGTAGCATAGCTTTGAGCGATAGCTTAAATTGACAAAAGGCTCGAGTACTTTAATGTTCCAAAATTTCAAGGTTTTATTACGCCCCCGTAAAAAGTTACAAGCATATGTATGTTGCAAACTTTGATAGGTATAGGATGCACCGTATAGAAGTTAGGGCCATTTGAAGTTTTAGGGCCATTTGATGTTTTATCAGTGTTTGATTTGGGACTCAAGGGTAGCATAGCTTTGAGTGATAGCTTAAATTGACAAGAGGCTCGAGTACTTTATTGTTACAAAATTTCAAGGTTTTATGACGCTCCAGTAAAAGTTACAAGCATTTGTATGTTGCAAACTTTGATAGGTGTATTACGTACCGTATAGAAGTTAGGGCCATTTGAAGTTTTATCAGTGTTTGATTTGGGGCTCAAGGTTAGCATAGCTTTGAGCGATAGCCTAAATAGACAAGAGGTTCGAGTACTTTATTGTTACAAACTTTCAAGGTTTTATGACGCTCCAGTAAAAAGTTACAAGCATTTGTATGTTGCAAACTTTGATAGGTGTAGGACGTACCGTATAGAAGCTAGAGCCATTTGAAGTTTTATCAGTGTTTGATTTGGGACTCAAGGGTAGCATAGCTTTGAGCGATAACTTAAATTGACAAGAGGCTCGAGTACTTTATTATTCCAAAATTTGAAGGTTTTATGACGCTCTAGTAAAAAGTTACAAGCATTTGTATGTTGGAAATTTTGATAGGTGTAGGACGTACCGTATAGAAGTTAGGACCATTTGAAGTTTTATCAGTGTTTTATTTGGGACTCAAGGGAAGCATATCTTTGAGCGATAGCTTAAATTGACAAAAGGCTCGAGTACTTTATTGTTCCAAAATTTCAAGGTTTTATGACGCTCTCGTAAAAAGTTACAAGCATTTGTATGTTGCAAACTTTGATAGGTGTAGGACGTACCGTATAGAAGTTAGGGCCATTTGAAGTTTTATCAGTGTTTCATATGGGACTCAAGGTTAGCATAGCTTTGAGCAATAGCTTAAATTGACAAGAGGCTCTAATACTTTATTGGTACAAAATTTCAAGGTTTTATGACGCTGCAGTAAAAAGTTACAAGCATTTGTGTGTTGCAAACTTTGATAGGTGTAGGACGTACCGTATAGAAGTTAGGGCCATTTGAAGATTTATCAGTGTTTGATTTGGGACTCAAGGGTAGCATAGCTTTGAGCGATAGCTTAAATTGACAAAAGGCTCGAGTACTTTATTGTTCCAAAATTTCAAGGTTTTATAACGCTCTAGTAAAAAGTTACAAGCATTTGTATGTTGCAAACTTTGATAGGTGTAGGACGTACCATATAGAAGTTAGGGCCATTTGAAGTTTTATCAGTGTTTGATTTGGGACTCAAGAGTAGTATAGCTTTGAACGATAGCCTAAATTGACAAGAGGCTCGAGTACTTTATTGGTACAAAATTTCCAGGTTTTATGAGGCTACAGTAAAAAGTTACAAGCATTTGTATGTTGCAAACTTTGATAGTTGTTGGACGTACCGTATAGAAGGTAGGGGGCCATTTGAAGTTTTATCAGTGTTTGGTTTGGGACTCAAGGGTAGCATAGCTTTGAGCGATAGCTTAAATTGACAAGAGACTCGAGTACTTTATTGTTACAAAATTTCTAGGTTTTATGACGCTCCAGTAAAAAGTTGCAAGCATTTGTATGTTGCAAACTTTGATAGGTGTAGGACGTTCCGTATAGAAGTTAGGTCCAATTGAAGTTTTATCAGTGTTTGATTTGGGACTCAAGGTTAGCATAGCTTTGAGCGATAGCTTAAATTCACAAGAGGCTCGAGTACTTTATTGTTACAAAATTTCTAGGTTTTATGACGCTCCAGTAAAAAGTTACAAGCATTATAGAAGTTAGGGCCATTTGAAGTTTTATCAGTGTTTGATTTGGGACTCAAGGGTAGCATAGCTTTGAGCGATAGCTTAGATTCACAAGAGGCTCGAGTACTTTATTGTTACAACATTTCTAGGTTTTATGACGCTCCAGTAAAAAGTTACAAGCATTTGTATGTTGCAAACTTTGATAGGTGTTGGACGTACCGTATAGAAGCTAGGGCCATTTGAAGTTTTATCAGTGTTTGATTTGGGACTCAAGGGTAGCATAGCTTTGAGCGATAGCTTAAATTGACAAAAGGCTCGAGTACTTTAATGTTCCAAAATTTCAAGGTTTTATTACGCCCCCGTAAAAAGTTACAAGCATATGTATGTTGCAAACTTTGATAGGTATAGGATGCACCGTATAGAAGTTAGGGCCATTTGAAGTTTTAGGGCCATTTGATGTTTTATCAGTGTTTGATTTGGGACTCAAGGGTAGCATAGCTTTGAGTGATAGCTTAAATTGACAAGAGGCTCGAGTACTTTATTGTTACAAAATTTCAAGGTTTTATGACGCTCCAGTAAAAGTTACAAGCATTTGTATGTTGCAAACTTTGATAGGTGTATTACGTACCGTATAGAAGTTAGGGCCATTTGAAGTTTTATCAGTGTTTGATTTGGGGCTCAAGGTTAGCATAGCTTTGAGCGATAGCTTAAATAGACAAGAGGTTCGAGTACTTTATTGTTACAAACTTTCAAGGTTTTATGACGCTCCAGTAAAAAGTTACAAGCATTTGTATGTTGCAAACTTTGATAGGTGTAGGACGTACCGTATAGAAGCTAGAGCCATTTGAAGTTTTATCAGTGTTTGATTTGGGACTCAAGGGTAGCATAGCTTTGAGCGATAACTTAAATTGACAAGAGGCTCGAGTACTTTATTATTCCAAAATTTGAAGGTTTTATGACGCTCTAGTAAAAAGTTACAAGCATTTGTATGTTGGAAATTTTGATAGGTGTAGGACGTACCGTATAGAAGTTAGGACCATTTGAAGTTTTATCAGTGTTTTATTTGGGACTCAAGGGAAGCATATCTTTGAGCGATAGCTTAAATTGACAAAAGGCTCGAGTACTTTATTGTTCCAAAATTTCAAGGTTTTATGACGCTCTCGTAAAAAGTTACAAGCATTTGTATGTTGCAAACTTTGATAGGTGTAGGACGTACCGTATAGAAGTTAGGGCCATTTGAAGTTTTATCAGTGTTTGATTTGGGACTCAAGGATAGCATAGCTTTGAGCGATAGCTTAAATAGACAAGAGGCTCGAGTACTTTATTGTTATAAAATTTCAAGGTTTTATGACGCTCCAGTAAAACTTACAGGCATTTGTATGTTGCAAACTTTGATATGTGTAGGACGTTCCGTATAGAAGTTAGGGCCATTTGAAGTTTTATCAGTGTTTGATTTGGAACTCAAGGTTAGCATAGCTTTGAGCGATAGCTTAAATTCACAAGAGGCTCGAGTACTTTATTGTTACAAAATTTCTAGGTTTTATGACGCTCCAGTAAAAAGTTACAAGCATTATAGAAGTTAGGGCCATTTGAAGTTTTATCAGTGTTTGATTTGGGACTCAAGGGTAGCATAGCTTTGAGCGATAGCTTAAATTCACAAGAGGCTCGAGTACTTTATTGTTACAAAATTTCTAGGTTTTATGACGCTCCAGTAAAAAGTTACAAGCATTTGTATGTTGCAAACTTTGATAGGTATAGGACGTACCGTATAGAAGCTAGGGCCATTTGAAGTTTTATCAGTGTTTGATTTGGGACTCAAGGGTAGCATAGCTTTGAGCGATAGCTTAAATTGACAAAAAGCTCGAGTACTTTAATGTTCCAAAATTTCAAGGTTTTATTACGCCCCAGTAAAAAGTTACAAGCATTTGTATGTTGCAAACTTTGATAGGTATAGGATGCATCGTATAGAAGTTAGGGCCATTTGAAGTTTTAGGGCCATTTGATGTTTTATCAGTGTTTGATTTGGGACTCAAGGGTAGCATAGCTTTGAGTGATAGCTTAAATTGACAAGAGTCTCGAGTACTTTATTGTTACAAAATTTCAAGGTTTTATGACGCTCCAGTAAAAGTTACAAGCATTTGTATGTTGCAAACTTTGATAGGTGTATTACGTACCGTATAGAAGTTAGGGCCATTTGAAGTTTTATCAGTGTTTGATTTGGGACTCAAGGTTAGCATAGCTTTGAGCGATAGCTTAAATAGACAAGAGGTTCGAGTACTTTATTGTTACAAACTTTCAAGGTTTTATGACGCTCCAGTAAAAAGTTACAAGCATTTGTATGTTGCAAACTTTGATAGGTGTAGGACGTACCGTATAGAAGCTAGAGCCATTTGAAGTTTTATCAGTGTTTGATTTGGGACTCAAGGGTAGCATAGCTTTGAGCGATAACTTAAATTGACAAGAGGCTCGAGTACTTTATTGTTACAAAATTTCAAGGTTTTATGACGCTCCAGTAAAAAGTTACAAGCATTTGTATGTTGCAAACTTTGATAGGTGTAGGACGTACCGTATATAAGTTAGGGCCATTTGAAGTTTTATCAGTGTTTGATTTGGGACTCAAGGGTAGCATTGCTTTGAGCGATAGCTTAAATTGACAAGAGGCTCGAGTACTTTATTGTTACAAAATTTCAAGGTTTTATGACGCTGCAGTAAAAAGTTACAAGCATTTGTATGTTGCAAACTTTGATAGGTGTAGTACGTACCGTATAGAAGTTAGGGCCATTTGAAGTTTTATCAGTGTTTGATTTGGGACTCAAGGGTAGCATGGCTTTGAACGATAGCTTAAATTTACAAAAGGCTCGAGTACTTTTTTGTTCCAAAATTTGAAGGTTTTATGACGCTCTAGTAAAAAGTTACAAGCATTTGTATGTTGCAAATTTTGATAGGTGTAGGACGTACCGTATAGAATTTAGGGCCATTTGAAGTTTTATCAGTGTTTTATTTGGGACTCAAGGGAAGCATAGCTTTGAGCGATAGCTTAAATTGACAAAAGGCTCGAGTACTTTATTGTTCCAAAATTTAAAGGTTTTATGACGCTCTAGTAAAAAGTTACAAGCATTTGTATGTTGCAAACTTTGATAGGTGTAGGACGTACCGTATAGAAGTTAGGGCCATGTGAGGTTTTATCAGTGTTTGATTTGGGACTCAAGGGTAGCATAATTTTGAGCGATAGCTTAAATAGACAAGAGGCTCGAGTACTTTATTGTTACAAAATTTCAAGGTTTTATGACGTTCCAGTAAAACTTACAGGCATTTGTATGTTGCAAACTTTGATAGGTGTAGGACGTTCCGTATAGAAGTTAGGGCCATTTGAAGCTTTATCAGTGTTTGATTTGGAACTCACGGTTAGCATAGCTTTGAGCGATAGCTTAAATTCACAAGAGGCTCGAGTACTTTATTGTTACAAAATTTCTAGGTTTTATGACGCTCCAGTAAAAAGTTACAAGCATTATAGAAGTTAAGGCCATTTGAAGTTTTATCAGTGTTTGATTTGGGACTCAAGGGTAGCATAGCTTTGAGCGATAGCTTAAATTCACAAGAGGCTCGAGTACTTTATTGTTACAAAATTTCTAGGTTTTATGACGCTCCAGTAAAAAGTTACAAGCATTTGTATGTTGCAAACTTTGATAGGTGTAGGACGTACCGTATAGAAGCTAGGGCCATTTGTAGTTTTATCAGTGTTTGATTTGGGACTCAAGAGTAGCATAGCTTTTAGCGATAGCTTAAATTTACAAAAGGCTCGAGTACTTTATTGTTCCAAAATTTGAAGGTTTTATGACGCTCTAGTAAAAAGTTACAAGCATTTGTATGTTGCAAATTTTGATAGGTGTAGGACGTACCGTATAGAAGTTAGGGCCATTTGAAGTTTTATCAGTGTTTGATTTGGGACTCAAGGTTAGCATAGCTTTGAGCGATAGCTTAAATAGATAAGAGGTTCGAGTACTTTATTGTTACAAACTTTCAAGGTTTTATGACGCTCCAGTAAAAAGTTACAAGTATGTTGCAAACTTTGATAGGTGTAGGACGTACCGTATATAAGTTAGGGCCATTTGAAGTTTTATCAGTGTTTGATTTGGGACTTAAGGGTAGCATTGCTTTGAGCGATAGCTTAAATTGACAAGAGGCTCGAGTACTTTATTGTTACAAAATTTCAAGGTTTTATGACGCTGCAGTAAAAAGTTACAAGCATTTGTATGTTGCAAACTTTGATAGGTGTAGGACGTACCGTATAGAAGCTAGGGACATTTGAAGTTTTATCAGTGTTTGATTTGGGACTCAAGGGTAGCATAGCTTTGAGCGATAGCTTAAATTGACAAAAGGCTCGAGTACTTAAATGTTCCAAAATTTCAAGGTTTTATGACGCTCTAGTAAAAAGTTACAAGCATTTGTATGTTGGAATCTTTGATAGGTGTAGGACGTACCATATAGAAGTTAGGGCCATTTGAAGTTTTATCAGTGTTTGACTTGGGACTCAAGGGTAGCATAGCTTTGAGCGATAGCTTAAATTGACAAGAGGCTCGAGTACTTTATTGTTACAAAATTTCAAGGTTTTATTACGCCCCAGTAAAAAGTTACAAGCATTTGTATGTTGCAAACTTTGATAGGTATAGGATGCACCGTATAGAAGTAGGGCCATTTGAAGTTTTAGGGCCATTTGATGTTTTATCAGTGTTTGATTTGGGACTCAAGGGTAGCATAGCTTTGAGCGATAGCTTAAATTGACAAGAGGCTCGAGTACTTTATTGTTACAAAATTTTAAGGTTTTATGACGCTCCAGTAAAAGTTACAAGCATTTGTATGTTGCAAACTTTGATAGGTGTATTACGTACCGTATAGAAGTTAGGGCCATTTGAAGTTTTATCAGTGTTTGATTTGGGACTCAAGGTTAGCATAGCTTTGAGCGATAGCTTAAATAGACAAGAGGTTCGAGTACTTTATTGTTACAAACTTTCAAGGTTTTATGACGCTCCAGTAAAAAGTTACAAGCATTTGTATGTTGCAAACTTTGATAGGTGTAGGACGTACCGTATAGAAGCTAGAGCCATTTGAAGTTTTATCAGTGTTTGATTTGGGACTGAAGGGTAGCATAGCTTTGAGCGATAGCTTAAATTGACAAAAGGCTCGAGTACTTTATTGTTCCAAAATTTGAAGGTTTTATGACGCTCTAATGAAAAGTTACAAGCATTTGTATGTTGCAAATTTTGATAGGTGTAGGACGTACCGTATAGAAGTTAGGGCCATTTGAAGTTTTATCAGTGTTTGACTTGGGACTCAAGGGTAGCATAGCTTTGAGCGATAGCTTAAATTGACAAGAGGCTCGAGTACTTTATTGTTACAAAATTTCAAGGTTTTATGACGCTCCAGTAAAAGTTACAAGCATTTGTATGTTGCAAACTTTGATAGGTGTATTACGTACCATTAGGGCCAGTAGGGCCATTTGAAGTTTTATCAGTGTTTGATTCGGGACTCAAGGTGAGCATTGCTTTGAGCGATAGCTTAAATTGACAAGAGGTTCGAGTACTTTATTGTTACAAAATTTCAAGGTTTTATGACGCTCCAGTAAAAAGTTACAAGCATTTGTATGTTACAAACTTTGATAGGTGTAGGACGTACCGTATAGAAGTTAGAGCCATTTGAAGTTTTATCAGTGTTTGATTTGGGACTCAAGGCTAGCATTGCTTTGAGCGATAGGTTAAATTTACAAGAGGCTCGAGTACTTTCTTGTTACAAAATTCCAAGGTTTTATGACGCTCCAGTAAAAAGTTACAAGCATTTGTATGTTGCAAACTTTGATAGGTGTAGGACGTACCGTATAGAATTAGGGCCATTTGAAGTTTTATCAGTGTTTGATTTGGGACTCAAGGGTAAAACATCTTTGAGCGATAACTTAAATTGACAAGAGGCTCGAGTACTTTATTGTTACAAAATTTCAAGGTTTTATGACGCTGCAGAAAAAAGTAACAAGCATTTGTATGTTGCAAACTTTGATAGGTGTAGGACGTACCGTATAGAAGTTAGGGCCATTTGAAGTTTTATCAGTGTTTGATTTGGGACTCAAGGGTAGCATTGCTTTGAGCTATAGCTTAAATTGACAAGAGGCTCGAGTACTTTATTGTTACAAAATTTCAAGGTTTTATGACGCTCCAGTAAAAGTTACAAGCATTTGTATGTTGCAAACTTTAATAGGTGTATTTCGTACCGTATAGAAGTTAGGGCCATTTGAAGTTTTATCAGTGTTTGATTTGGGACTCAAGGGTAGCATTGCTTTGAGCGATAGCTTAAATTGACAAGAGGCTCGAGTACTTTATTGTTACAAAATTTCAAGATTTTATGACGCTCCAGTAAAAAGTTAAAAGTATGTTGCAAACTTTGATAGGTGTAGGACGTACCGTATAGAAGTTAGGGCTATTTGAAGTTTTATCAGTGTTTGATTTGGGACTCAAGGGTAGCATAGCTTTGAGCGATAGCTTAAATTGACAAAAGGCTCGAGTACTTTATTGTTCCAAAATTTCAAGGTTTTATGACGCTCTAGTAAAAAGTTACAAGCATTTGTATGTTGCAAACTTTGATAGGTGTAGGACGTACCGTATAGAAGTTAGGGCCATTTGAAGTTTTATCAGTGTTTGGTTTTGGACTCAAGGGTAGCATAGCTTTGAGCGATAGCTTAAATTGACAAGAGGCTCGAGTACTTTATTGTTACAAAATTTCAAGGTTTTATGACGCTCCAGTAAAAGTTACAAGCTTTTGTATGTTGCAAACTTTGATAGGTGTATTACGTACCGTATAGAAGTTAGGGCCATTTGAAGTTTTATCAGTGTTTGATTTGGGACTCAAGGTGAGCTTTGCTTTGAGCGATAGCTTAAATTGACAACAGGTTCGAGAACTTTATTGTTACAAAATTTCAAGGTTTTATGACGCTCCAGTAAAAAGTTACAAGCATTTGTATGTTGCAAACTTTGATAGGTGTAGGACGTACCGTATAGAAGTTAGAGCCAATTGAAGTTTTATCAATGTTTGATTTGGGACTGAAGGGTAGCATAGCTTTGAGCGATTACTTAAATTGACAAGTGGCTCGAGTACTTTATTGTTACAAAATTTCAAGGTTTTATGACGCTCCAGTAAAAAGTTACAAGCATTTGTGTGTTGCAAACTTTGATAGGTGTAGGACGTACCGTATAGAAGTTAGGGCCATTTGAAGTTTTATCAGTGTTTGATTTGGGACTCAAGGGCCGCATAGCATTGAGCGATAACTTAAATTATCAAGAGACTCGAGTACTTTATTGTTGCAAAATTTCAAGGTTTTATGACGCTCCAGGAAAAAGTTACAAGCATTTGTATGTTGCAAACTTTGATAGGTATAGGACGCACCGTGTAGAAGTTAGGGCCATTTGAAGTTTTATCAGTGTTTGATTTGGGACTCAAGGTTAGCATTGCTTTGAGCGATAGGTTAAATTTACAAGAGGCTCGAGTACTTTATTGTTACAAAATTTCAAGGTTTTATGACGCTCCAGTAAAAGTTACAAGCATTTGTATGTTGCAAACTTTGATTGGTGTATTACGTACCGTATAGAAGTTAGGGCCATTTCAAGTTTTATCAGTGTTTGATTTGGGACTCAAGGTTAGCATTGCTTTGAGCGATAGGTTAAATTTACAAGAGGCTCGAGTACTTTCTTGTTACAAAATTTCAAGGTTTTATGACGCTCCAGTAAAAAGTTACAAGCATTTGTATGTTGCAAACTTTGATAGGTGTAGGACGTACCGTATATAATTAGGGCCATTTGAAGTTTTATCAGTGTTTGATTTGGGACTCAAGGGTAGCATAGCTTTGAGCGATAACTTAAATTATCAAGAGGCTCGAGTACATTATTGTTAATAAATTTTAAGGTTCTATGACGCTCCAGTAAAAAGTTACAAACATTTGTATGTTGCAAACTTTGATAGGTGTAGGACGTACCGTGTAGAAGTTAGGGCCATTTGAAGTTTTATCATTGTTTTATTTGGGACTCAAGGGTAGCATAGCTTTGAGCGATATCTTAAATTGACAAGAGGCTCGAGTACTTTATTGTTACAAAATTTCAAGGTTTTATGACTCTCCAGTAAAAGTTACAAGCATTTGTATGTTGCAAACTTTGATTGGTGTATTACGTACCGTATAGAAGTTAGGGCCATTTCAAGTTTTATCAGTGTTTGATTTGGGACTCAAGATTAGCATTGCTTTGAGCGATAGGTTAAATTGACAAGAGGTTCGAATACTTTATTGTTACAAAATTTCAAGGTTTTATGACGCTCCAGTAAAACTTACAGGCATTTGTATGTTGCAAACTTTGATAGGTGTAGGACGTACCGTATAGAAGTTAGGGACATTTGAAGTTTTATCAGTGTTTGATTTGGGACTCAAGGGTAGCATAGCTTTGAGCGATAGCTTAAATTGACAAAAGGCTCGAGTACTTTAATGTTCCAAAATTTCAAGGTTTTATGACGCTCTAGTAAAAAGTTACAAGCATTTGTATGTTGGAATCTTTGATAGGTGTAGGACGTACCATATAGAAGTTAGGGCCATTTGAAGTTTTATCAGTGTTTGACTTGGGACTCAAGGGTAGCATAGCTTTGAGCGATAGCTTAAATTGACAAGAGGCTCGAGTACTTTATTGTTACAAAATTTCAAGGTTTTATTACGCCCCAGTAAAAAGTTACAAGCATTTGTATGTTGCAAACTTTGATAGGTATAGGATGCACCGTATAGAAGTTAGGGCCATTTGAAGTTTTAGGGCCATTTGATGTTTTATCAGTGTTTGATTTGGGACTCAAGGGTAGCATAGCTTTGAGCGATAGCTTAAATTGACAAGAGGCTCGAGTACTTTATTGTTACAAAATTTTAAGGTTTTATGACGCTCCAGTAAAAGTTACAAGCATTTGTATGTTGCAAACTTTGATAGGTGTATTACGTACCGTATAGAAGTTAGGGCCATTTGAAGTTTTATCAGTGTTTGATTTGGGACTCAAGGTTAGCATAGCTTTGAGCGATAGCTTAAATAGACAAGAGGTTCGAGTACTTTATTGTTAAAAACTTTCAAGGTTTTATGACGCTCCAGTAAAAAGTTACAAGCATTTGTATGTTGCAAACTTTGATAGGTGTAGGACGTACCGTATAGAAGCTAGAGCCATTTGAAGTTTTATCAGTGTTTGATTTGGGACTGAAGGGTAGCATAGCTTTGAGCGATAGCTTAAATTGACAAAAGGCTCGAGTACTTTATTGTTCCAAAATTTGAAGGTTTTATGACGCTCTCGTAAAAAGTTACAAGCATTTGTATGTTGCAAATTTTGATAGGTGTAGGACGTACCGTATAGAAGTTAGGGCCATTTTAAGTTTTATCTGTGTTTGACTTGGGACTCAAGGGTAGCATAGCTTTGAGCGATAGCTTAAATTGACAAGAGGCTCGAGTACTTTATTGTTACAAAATTTCAAGGTTTTATGACGCTCCAGTAAAAGTTACAAGCATTTGTATGTTGCAAACTTTGATAGGTGTATTACGTACCATTAGGGCCAGTAGGGCCATTTGAAGTTTTATCAGTGTTTGATTTGGGACTCAAGGTGAGCATTGCTTTGAGCGATAGCTTAAATTGACAAGAGGTTCGAGTACTTTATTGTTACAAAATTTCAAGGTTTTATGACGCTCCAGTAAAAAGTTACAAGCATTTGTATGTTGCAAACTTTGATAGGTGTAGGACGTACCGTATAGAAGTTAGAGCCATTTGAAGTTTTATCAGTGTTTGATTTGGGACTCAAGGCTAGCATTGCTTTGAGCGATAGGTTAAATTTACAAGAGGCTCGAGTACTTTCTTGTTACAAAATTCCAAGGTTTTATGACGCTCCAGTAAAAAGTTACAAGCATTTGTATGTTGCAAACTTTGATAGGTGTAGGACGTACCGTATAGAATTAGGGCCATTTGAAGTTTTATCAGTGTTTGATTTGGGACTCAAGGGTAAAACATCTTTGAGCGATAACTTAAATTGACAAGAGGCTCGAGTACTTTATTGTTACAAAATTTCAAGGTTTTATGACGCTGCAGAAAAAAGTAACAAGCATTTGTATGTTGCAAACTTTGATAGGTGTAGGACGTACCGTATAGAAGTTAGGGCCATTTGAAGTTTTATCAGTGTTTGATTTGGGACTCAAGGGTAGCATTGCTTTGAGCGATAGCTTAAATTGACAAGAGGCCCGAGTACTTTATTGTTACAAAATTTCAAGGTTTTATGACGCTCCAGTAAAAGTTACAAGCATTTGTATGTTGCAAACTTTGATAGGTGTATTTCGTACCGTATAGAAGTTAGGGCCATTTGAAGTTTTATCAGTGTTTGATTTGGGACTCAAGGGTAGCATTGCTTTGAGCGATAGCTTAAATTGACAAGAGGCTCGAGTACTTTATTGTTACAAAATTTCATGGTTTTATGACGCTCCAGTAAAAAGTTAAAAGTATGTTGCAAACTTTGATAGGTGTAGGACGTACCGTATTGAAGTTAGGGCCATTTGAAGTTTTATCGGTGTTTGATTTGGGACTCAAGGGTAGCATAGCTTTGAGCGATAGCTTAAATTGACAAAAGGCTCGAGTAGTTTATTGTTCCAAAATTTCAAGGTTTTATGACGCTCTAGTAAAAAGTTACAAGCATTTGTATGTTGCAAACTTTGATAGGTGTAGGACGTACCGTATAGAAGTTAGGGCCATTTGAAGTTTTATCAGTGTTTGGTTTTGGACTCAAGGGTAGCATAGCTTTGAGCGATAGCTTAAATTGACAAGAGGCTCGAGTACTTTATTGTTACAAAATTTCAAGGTTTTATGACGCTCCAGTAAAAGTTACAAGCTTTTGTATGTTGCAAACTTTGATAGGTGTATTACGTACCGTATAGAAGTTAGGGCCATTTGAAGTTTTATCAGTGTTTGATTTGGGACTCAAGGTGAGCATTGCTTTGAGCGATAGCTTAAATTGACAAGAGGTTCGAGAACTTTATTGTTACAAAATTTCAAGGTTTTATGACGCTCCAGTAAAAAGTTACAAGCATTTGTATGTTGCAAACTTTGATAGGTGTAGGACGTACCGTATAGAAGTCAGAGCCAATTGAAGTTTTATCAATGTTTGATTTGGGACTGAAGGGTAGCATAGCTTTGAGCGATTACTTAAATTGACAAGTGGCTCGAGTACTTTATTGTTACAAAATTTCAAGGTTTTATGACGCTCCAGTAAAAAGTTACAAGCATTTGTGTGTTGCAAACTTTGATAGGTGTAGGACGCACCGTATAGAAGTTAGGGCCATTTGAAGTTTTATCAGTGTTTGATTTGGGACTCAAGGTTAGCATTGCTTTGAGCGATAGGTTAAATTTACAAGATACTCGAGTACTTTATTGTTACAAAATTTCAAGGTTTTATGACGCTCCAGTAAAAGTTACAAGCATTTGTATGTTGCAAACTTTGATTGGTGTATTACGTACCGTATAGAAGTTAGGGCCATTTCAAGTTTTATCAGTGTTTGATTTGGGACTCAAGGTTAGCATTGCTTTGAGCGATAGGTTAAATTTACAAGAGGCTCGAGTACTTTCTTGTTACAAAATTTCAAGGTTTTATGACGCTCCAGTAAAAAGTTACAAGCATTTGTATGTTGCAAACTTTGATAGGTGTAGGACGTACCGTATATAATTAGGGCCATTTGAAGTTTTATCAGTGTTTGATTTGAGACTCAAGGGTAGCATAGCTTTGAGCGATAACTTAAGTTATCAAGAGGCTCGAGTACATTATTGTTAATAAATTTTAAGGTTCTATGACGCTCCAGTAAAAAGTTACAAACATTTGTATGTTGCAAACTTTGATAGGTGTAGGACGTACCATATAGAAGTTAGGGCCATTTGAAGGTTTATCAGTGTTTGATTTGGGACTCAAGGGTAGCATAGCTTTGACCGATAGCTTAAATTGACAAGAGGCTCGAGTACTTTATTGTTACAAAATTTCAAGGTTTTATGACGCTGCAGAAAAAAGTTACAAGCATTTGTATGTTGCAAACTTTGATAGGTGTAGGACGTACCGTATAGAATTTAGGGCCATTTCAAGTTTTATCAGTGTTTCATTTGGGACTCAAGGGTAGCATAGCTTTGAGCGATAGCTTAAATTGACAAAAGGCTCGAGTACTTTATTGTTGCTAAATTTCAAGGTTTTATGACGCTCTAGTAAAAAGTTACAAGCATTTGTATGTTGCAAACTTTGATAGGTGTAGGACGTACCGTATAGAAGTTAGGGCCATTTGAAGTTTTATCAGTGTTTGATTTGGGACTCAAGGGTAGCATAGCTTTGAGCGATAACTTAAATTATCAAGAGGCTCGAGTACTTTATTGTAACAAAATTTCAAGGTTTTATGACGCTCCAGTAAAAAGTTATCAGTGTTTGATTTGGGACTCAAGGGTAGCATTGCTTTGAGCGATAGCTTAAATTGACAAGAGGCTCGAGTACTTTATTGTTACAAAATTTCAAGGTTTTATGACGCTCCAGTAAAAGTTACAAGCATTTGTATGTTGCAAACTTTGATAGGTGTATTTCGTACCGTATAGAAGTTAGGGCCATTTGAAGTTTTATCAGTGTTTGATTTTGGACTCAAGGGTAGCATTGCTTTGAGCGATAGCTTAAATTGACAAGAGGCTCGAGTACTTTATTGTTACAAAATTTCAAGGTTTTATGACGTTCCAGTAAAAAGTTAAAAGTATGTTGCAAACTTTGATAGGTGTAGGACGTACGGTATAGAAGTTAGGGCCATTTGAAGTTTTATCAGTGTTTGATTTGGGACTCAAGGGTAGCACTGCTTTGAGCGATAGCTTAAATTGACAAAAGGCTCGAGTACTTTATTGTTCCAAAATTTCAAGGTTTTATGACGCTCTAGTAAAAAGTTACAAGCATTTGTATGTTGCAAACTTTGATAGGTGTACGACGTACCGTATAGAAGTTAGGGCCATTTGAAGTTTTATCAGTGTTTGGTTTTGGACTCAAGGGTAGCATAGCTTTGAGCGATAGCTTAAATTGACAAGAGGCTCGAGTACTTTATTGTTACAAAATTTCAAGGTTTTATGACGCTCCAGTAAAAGTTACAAGCTTTTGTATGTTGCAAACTTTGATAGGTGTATTACGTACCGTATAGAAGTTAGGGCCATTTGAAGTTTTATCAGTGTTTGATATGGGACTCAAGGTTAGCATTGCTTTGAGCGATAGCTTAAATTGACAAGAGGTTCGAGAACTTTATTGTTACAAAATTTCAAGGTTTTATGACGCTCCAGTAAAAAGTTACAAGCATTTGTATGTTGCAAACTTTGATAGGTGTAGGACGTACCGTGTAGAAGTTTGAGCCAATTGAAGTTTTATCAATGTTTGATTTGGGACTGAAGGGTAGCATAGTTTTGAGCGATTACTTAAATTGACAAGTGGCTCGAGTACTTTATTGTTACAAAATTTCAAGGTTTTATGACGCTCCAGTAAAAAGTTACAAGCATTTGTGTGTTGCAAACTTTGATAGGTGTAGGACGTACCGTATAGAAGTTAGGGCCATTTGAAGTTTTATCAGTGTTTGATTTGGGACTCAAGGGTAGCATAGCTTTGAGCGATAGCTTAAACAGACAAGAGGCTCGAGTACTTTATTGTTACAAAATTTCAAGGTTTTATGACGCTCCAGTAAAACTTACAGGCATTTGTATGTTGCAAACTTTGATAGGTGTAGGACGTTCCGTATAGAAGTTAGGGCCATTTGAAGTTTTATCAGTGTTTGATTTGGAACTCAAGTTTAGCATAGCTTTGAGCGATAGCTTAAATTGACAAGAGGCTCGAGTACTTTATTGTTACAAAATTTCAAGGTTTTATGACGCTCCAGTAAAAAGTTACAAGCATTATAGAAGTTAGGGCCATTTGAAGTTTTATCAGTGTTTGATTTGGGACTCAAGGGTAGCATAGCTTTGAGCGATAGCTTAAATTCACAAGAGGCTCGAGTACTTTATTGTTACAAAATTTCTAGGTTTTATGACGCTCCAGTAAAAAGTTACAAGCATTTGTATGTTGCAAACTTTGATAGGTGTAGGACGTACCGTATA
Source organism: Clusia tigrina (assembly GCA_920105625.2). NCBI lineage: Eukaryota > Metazoa > Arthropoda > Insecta > Diptera > Clusiidae > Clusia > Clusia tigrina. Next base: position 103,675,551 of record OV050033.1, on the reverse strand, counting down.
GAAGCTAGGGCCATTTGAAGTTTTATCAGTGTTTGATTTGGGACTCAAGGGTAGCATAGCTTTGAGCGATAGCTTAAATTGACAAAAGGCTCGAGTACTTTATTGTTCCAAAATTTGAAGGTTTTATGACGCTCTAGTAAAAAGTTACAACCATTTGTATGTTGCAAATTTTGATAGGTGTAGGACGTACCGTATAGAAGTTAGGGCCATTTGAAGTTTTATCAGTGTTTGATTTGGGACTCAAGGGTAGCATAGCTTTGAGCGATAACTTAAATTAACAAGAGGCTCGAGTTCTTTATTGTTACAAAATTTAAAGGTTTTATGACGCTCCAGTAAAAAGTTACAAGTATGTTGCAGACTTTGATAGGTGTAGGACGTACCGTATAGAAGTTAGAGCCATTTGAAGTTTTATCAGTGTTTAACTTGGGACTCAAGGGTAGCATAGCTTTGAGCGATAGCTTAAATTCACAAGAGGCTCGAGTACTTTATTGTTACAAAATTTCTAGGTTTTATGACGCTCCAGTAAAAAGTTACAAGCATTTGTATGTTGCAAACTTTGATAGGTGTAGGACGTACCGTATAGAAGCTAGGGCCATTTGAAGTTTTATCACTGTTTGATTTGGGACTCAAGGGTAGCATAGCTTTGAGCGATAGCTTAAATTGACAAAAGGCTCGAGTACTTTATTGTTCCAAAATTTCAAGGTTTTATGACGCTCTAGTAAAAAGTTACAAGCATTTGTATGTTGCAAACTTTGATAGGTGTAGGACGTACCGTATAGAAGTTAGGGCCATTTGAAGTTTTATCAGTGTTTGGTTTTGGACTCAAGGGTAGCATAGCTTTGAGCGATAGCTTAAATTGACAAGAGGCTCGAGTACTTTATTGTTACAAAATTTCAAGGTTTTATGACGCTCCAGTAAAAGTTACAAGCATTTGTATGTTGCAAACTTTGATAGGTGTATTACGTACCGTATAGAAGTTAGGGCCATTTGAAGTTTTATCAGTGTTTGATATGGGACTCAAGGTGAGCATTGCTTTGAGCGATAGCTTAAATTGACAAGAGGTTCGAGAACTTTATTGTTACAAAATTTCAAGGTTTTATGACGCTCCAGTAAAAAGTTACAAGCATTTGTATGTTGCAAACTTTGATAGGTGTAGGACGTACCGTGTAGAAGTTTGAGCCAATTGAAGTTTTATCAATGTTTGATTTGGGACTGAAGGGTAGCATAGTTTTGAGCGATTACTTAAATTGACAAGTGGCTCGAGTACTTTATTGTTACAAAATTTCAAGGTTTTATGACGCTCCAGTAAAAAGTTACAAGCATTTGTGTGTTGCAAACTTTGATAGGTGTAGGACGTACCGTATAGAAGTTAGGGCCATTTGAAGTTTTATCAGTGTTTGATTTGGTACTCAATGGTAGCATAGCTTTGAGCGATAGCTTAAACAGACAAGAGGCTCGAGTACTTTATTGTTACAAAATTTCAAGGTTTTATGACGCTCCAGTAAAACTTACAGGCATTTGTATGTTGCAAACTTTGATAGGTGTAGGACGTTCTGTATAGAAGTTAGGGCCATTTGAAGTTTTATCAGTGTTTGATTTGGAACTCAAGTTTAGCATAGCTTTGAGCGATAGCTTAAATTCACAAGAGGCTCGAGTACTTTATTGTTACAAAATTTCTAGGTTTTATGACGCTCCAGTAAAAAGTTACAAGCATTATAGAAGTTAGGGCCATTTGAAGTTTTATCAGTGTTTGATTTGGGACTCAAGGGTAGCATAGCTTTGAGCGATAGCTTAAATTCACAAGAGGCTCGAGTACTTTATTGTTACAAAATTTCTAGGTTTTATGACGCTCCAGTAAAAAGTTACAAGCATTTGTATGTTGCAAACTTTGATAGGTGTAGGACGTACCGTATAGAAGCTAGGGCCATTTGAAGTTTTATCAGTGTTTGATTTGGGACTCAAGGGTAGCATAGCTTTGAGCGATAGCTTAAATTGACAAAAGGCTCGAGTACTTTATTGTTCCAAAATTTGAAGGTTTTATGACGCTCTAGTAAAAAGTTACAACCATTTGTATGTTGCAAATTTTGATAGGTGTAGGACGTACCGTATAGAAGTTAGGGCCATTTGAAGTTTTATCAGTGTTTGATTTGGGACTCAAGGGTAGCATAGCTTTGAGCGATAACTTAAATTAACAAGAGGCTCGAGTTCTTTATTGTTACAAAATTTAAAGGTTTTATGACGCTCCAGTAAAAAGTTACAAGTATGTTGCAAACTTTGATAGGTGTAGGACGTACCGTATAGAAGTTAGAGCCATTTGAAGTTTTATCAGTGTTTGATTTGGAACTCAAGGGTAGCATAGCTTTGAGCGATAGCTTAAATTGACAAGAGGCTCGAGTACTTTATTGTTACAAAATTTCAAGGTTTTATGACGCTCCAGTAAAAGCTACAAGCTTTTGTATGTTGCAAACTTTGATAGGTGTATTACGTACCGTATTGAAGTTAGGGCCATTTGAAGTTTTATCAGTGTTTGATTTGGGACTCAAGGTGAGCATTGCTTTGAGCGATAGCTTAAATTGACAAGAGGTTCGAGAACTTTATTGTTACAAAATTTCAAGGTTTTATGACGCTCCAGTAAAAAGTTACAAGCATTTGTATGTTGCAAACTTTGATAGGTGTAGGACGTACCGTGTAGAAGTTTGAGCCAATTGAAGTTTTATCAATGTTTGATTTGGGACTGAAGGGTAGCATAGCTTTGAGCGATTACTTAAATTGACAAGTGGCTCGAGTACTTTATTGTTACAAAATTTCAAGGTTTTATGACGCTCCAGTAAAAAGTTACAAGCATTTGTGTGTTGCAAACTTTGATAGGTGTAGGACGTACCGTATAGAAGTTAGGGCCATTTGAAGTTTTATCAGTGTTTGATTTGGGACTCAAGGGTAGCATAGCTTTGAGCGATAGCTTAAACAGACAAGAGGCTCGAGTACTTTATTGTTACAAAATTTCAAGGTTTTATGACGCTCCAGTAAAACTTACAGGCATTTGTATGTTGCAAACTTTGATAGGTGTAGGACGTACCGTGTAGAAGTTTGAGCCAATTGAAGTTTTGTCAATGTTTGATTTGGGACTGAAGGGTAGCATAGCTTTGAGCGATTACTTAAGTTGACAAGTGGCTCGAGTACTTTATTGTTACAAAATTTCAAGGTTTTATGACGCTCCAGTAAAAAGTTACAAGCATTTGTGTGTTGCAAACTTTGATAGGTGTAGGACGTACCGTATATAAGTTAGGGCCATTTGAAGTTTTATCAGTGTTTGATTTGGGACTCAAGGGTAGCATAGCTTTGAGCGATAGCTTAAACAGACAAGAGGCTCGAGTACTTTATTGTCACAAAATTTCAAGGTTTTATGACGCTCCAGTAAAACTTACAGGCATTTGTATGTTGCAAACTTTGATAGGTGTAGGACGTTCCGTATAGAAGTTAGGGCCATTTGAAGTTTTATCAGTGTTTGATTTGGAACTCAAGGTTAGCATAGCTTTGAGCGATAGCTTAAATTCACAAGAGGCTCGAGTACTTTATTGTTACAAAATTTCTAGGTTTTATGACGCTCCAGTAAAAAGTTACAAGCATTATAGAAGTTAGGGCCATTTGAAGTTTTATCAGTGTTTGATTTGGGACTCAAGGGTAGCATAGCTTTGAACGATAGCTTAAATTCACAAGAGGCTCGAATACTTTATTGTTACAAAATTTCTAGGTTTTATGACGCTCCAGTAAAAAGTTACAAGCATTTGTATGTTGCAAACTTTGATAGGTGTAGGACGTACCGTATAGAAGCTAGGGCCATTTGAAGTTTTATCCGTGTTTGATTTGGGACTCAAGGGTAGCATAGCTTTGAGCGATAGCTTAAATTGACAAAAGGCTCGAGTACTTTATTGTTCCAAAATTTGAAGGTTTTATGACGCTCTAGTAAAAAGTTACAACCATTTGTATGTTGCAAATTTTGATAGGTGTAGGACGTACCGTATAGAAGTTAGGGCCATTTGAAGTTTTATCAGTGTTTGATTTGGGACTCAAGGGTAGCATAGCTTTGAGCGATAACTTAAATTAACAAGAGGCTCGAGTTCTTTATTGTTACAAAATTTAAAGGTTTTATGACGCTCCAGTAAAAAGTTACAAGTATGTTGCAAACTTTGATAGGTGTAGGACGTACCGTATAGAAGTTAGAGCCATTTGAAGTTTTATCAGTGTTTAACTTGGGACTCAAGGGTAGCATAGCTTTGAGCGATAGCTTAAATTCACAAGAGGCTCGAGTACTTTATTGTTACAAAATTTCTAGGTTTTATGACGCTCCAGTAAAAAGTTACAAGCATTTGTATGTTGCAAACTTTGATAGGTGTAGGACGTACCGTATAGAAGCTAGGGCCATTTGAAGTTTTATCAGTGCTTGATTTGGGACTCAAGGGTAGCATAGCTTTGAGCGATAGCTTAAATTCACAAGAGGCTCGAGTACTTTATTGTTACAAAATTTCTAGGTTTTATGACGCTCCAGTAAAAAGTTACAAGCATTTGTATGTTGCAAACTTTGATAGGTGTAGGACGTACCGTATAGAAGCTAGGGCCATTTGAAGTTTTATCAGTGTTTGATTTGGGACTCAAGGGTAGCATAGCTTTGAGCGATAGCTTAAATTGACAAAAGGCTCGAGTACTTTATTGTTCCAAAATTTGAAGGTTTTATGACGCTCTAGTAAAAAGTTACAACCATTTGTATGTTGCAAATTTTGATAGGTGTAGGACGTACCATATAGAAGTTAGGGCCATTTGAAGTTTTATCAGTGTTTGACTTGGGACTCAAGGGTAGCATAGCTTTGAGCGATAGCTTAAATTGACAAGAGGCTCGAGTACTTTATTGTTACAAAATTTCAAGGTTTTATTACGCCCCAGTAAAAAGTTACAAGCATTTGTATGTTGCAAACTTTGATAGGTATAGGATGCACCGTATAGAAGTTAGGGCCATTTGAAGTTTTAGGGCCATTTGATGTTTTATCAGTGTTTTATTTGGGACTGAAGGGTAGCATAGCTTTGAGCGATAGCTTAAATTGACAAAAGGCTCGAGTACTTTATTGTTACAAAATTTCAAGGTTTTATGACGCTCCAGTAAAAGTTACAAGCATTTGTATGTTGCAAATTTTGATATGTGTAGGACGTACCATATAGAAGTTAGGGCCATTTGAAGTTTTATCAGTGTTTGACTTGGGACTCAAGGGTAGCATAGCTTTGAGCGATAGCTTAAATTGACAAGAGGCTCGAGTACTTTATTGTTACAAAATTTCAAGGTTTTATGACGCTCCAGTAAAAGTTACAAGCATTTGTATGTTGCAAACTTTGATAGGTGTATTACGTACCATTAGGGCCAGGAGGGCCATTTGAAGTTTTATCAGTGTTTGATTTGGGACTCAAGGTGAGCATTGCTTTGAGCGATAGCTTAAATTGACAAGAGGTTCGAGTACTTTATTGTTACAAAATTTCAAGGTTTTATGACGCTCCAGTAAAAAGTTACAAGCATTTGTATGTTGCAAACTTTGATAGGTGTAGGACGTACCGTATAGAAGTTAGAGCCATTTGAAGTTTTATCAGTGTTTGATTTGGGACTCAAGGTTAGCATTGCTTTGAGCGATAGGTTAAATTTACAAGAGGCTCGAGTACTTTCTTGTTACAAAATTCCAAGGTTTTATGACGCTCCAGTAAAAAGTTACAAGCATTTGTATGTTGCAAACTTTGATAGGTGTAGGACGTACCGTATAGAATTAGGGCCATTTGAAGTTTTATCAGTGTTTGATTTGGGACTCAAGGGTAAAACATCTTTGAGCGATAACTTAAATTGACAAGAGGCTCGAGTACTTTATTGTTACAAAATTTCAAGGTTTTATGACGCTGCAGAAAAAAGTTACAAGCATTTGTATGTTGCAAACTTTGATAGGTGTAGGACGTACCGTATAGAAGTTAGGGCCATTTGAAGTTTTATCAGTGTTTGATTTGGGACTCAAGGGTAGCATTGCTTTGGGCGATAGCTTAAATTGACAAGAGGCTCGAGTACTTTATTGTTACAAAATTTCAAGGTTTTATGACGCTCCAGTAAAAGTTACAAGCATTTGTATGTTGCAAACTTTGATAGGTGTATTTCGTACCGTATAGAAGTTAGGGCCATTTGAAGTTTTATCAGTGTTTGATTTGGGCCTCAAGGGTAGCATTGCTTTGAGCGATAGCTTAAATTGACAAGAGGCTCGAGTACTTTATTGTTACAAAATTTCAAGGTTTTATGACGCTCCAGTAAAAAGTTAAAAGTATGTTGCAAACTTTGATAGGTGTAGGACGTACCGTATAGAAGTTAGGGCCATTTGAAGTTTTATCAGTGTTTGATTTGGGACTCAAGGGTAGCATAGCTTTGAGCGATAGCTTAAATTGACAAGAGGCTCGAGTACTTTATTGTTACAAAATTTCAAGGTTTTATGACGCTCCAGTAAAAGTTACAAGCATTTGTATGTTGCAAACTTTGATAGGTGTATTACGTACCGTATAGAAGTTAGGGCCATTTGAAGTTTTATCAGTGTTTGATTTGGGACTCAAGGTTAGCATAGCTTTGAGCGATAGCTTAAATAGACAAGAGGTTCGAGTACTTTATTGTTACAAACTTTCAAGGTTTTATGACGCTCCAGTAAAAAGTTACAAGCATTTGTATGTTGCAAACTTTGATAGGTGTAGGACGTACCGTATAGAAGCTAGAGCCATTTGAAGTTTTATCAGTGTTTGATTTGGGACTGAAGGGTAGCATAGCTTTGAGCGATAGCTTAAATTGACAAAAGGCTCGAGTACTTTATTGTTCCAAAATTTGAAGGTTTTATGACGCTCTAGTAAAAAGTTACAAGCATTTGTATGTTGCAAATTTTGATAGGTGTAGGACGTACCATATAGAAGTTAGGGCCATTTGAAGTTTTATCAGTGTTTGACTTGGGACTCAAGGGTAGCATAGCTTTGAGCGATAGCTTAAATTGACAAGAGGCTCGAGTACTTTATTGTTACAAAATTTCAAGGTTTTATGACGCTCCAGTAAAAGTTACAAGCATTTGTATGTTGCAAACTTTGATAGGTGTATTACGTACCATTAGGGCCAGTAGGGCCATTTGAAGTTTTATCAGTGTTTGATTTGGGACTCAAGGTGAGCATTGCTTTGAGCGATAGCTTAAATTGACAAGAGGTTCGAGTACTTTATTGTTACAAAATTTCAAGGTTTTATGACGCTCCAGTAAAAAGTTACAAGCATTTGTATGTTGCAAACTTTGATAGGTGTAGGACGTACCGTATAGAAGTTAGAGCCATTTGAAGTTTTATCAGTGTTTGATTTGGGACTCAAGGTTAGCATTGCTTTGAGCGATAGGTTAAATTTACAAGAGGCTCGAGTACTTTCTTGTTACAAAATTCCAAGGTTTTATGACGCTCCAGTAAAAAGTTACAAGCATTTGTATGTTGCAAACTTTGATAGGTGTAGGACTTGTATAGAATTAGGGCCATTTGAAGTTTTATCAGTGTTTGATTTGGGACTCAAGGGTCAAACATCTTTGAGCGATAACTTAAATTGACAAGAGGCTCGAGTACTTTATTGTTACAAAATTTCAAGGTTTTATGACGCTGCAGAAAAAAGTTACAAGCATTTGTATGTTGCAAACTTTGATAGGTGTAGGACGTACCGTATAGAAGTTAGGGCCATTTGAAGTTTTATCAGTGTTTGATTTGGGACTCAAGGGTAGCATTGCTTTGAGCGATAGCTTAAATTGACAAGAGGCTCGAGTACTTTATTGTTACAAAATTTCAAGGTTTTATGACGCTCCAGTAAAAGTTACAAGCATTTGTATGTTGCAAACTTTGATAGGTGTATTTCGTACCGTATAGAAGTTAGGGCCATTTGAAGTTTTATCAGTGTTTGATTTGGGACTCAAGGGTAGCATTGCTTTGAGCGATAGCTTAAATTGACAAGAGGCTCGAGTACTTTATTGTTACAAAATTTCAAGGTTTTATGACGCTCCAGTAAAAAGTTAAAAGTATGTTGCAAACTTTGATAGGTGTAGGACGTACCGTATAGAAGTTAGGGCCATTTGAAGTTTTATCAGTGTTTGATTTGGGACTCAAGGGTAGCATAGCTTTGAGCGATGGCTTAAATTGACAAAAGGCTCGAGTACTTTATTGTTCCAAAATTTCAAGGTTTATGACGCTCTAGTAAAAAGTTACAAGCATTTGTATGTTGCAAACTTTGATAGGTGTAGCACGTACCGTATAGAAGTTAGGGCCATTTGAAGTTTTACCATGTTTGATTTGGGACTCAAGGTGAGCATTGCTTTGAGCGATAGCTTAAATTGACAAGAGGTTCGAGTACTTTATTGTTACAAAATTTCAAGGTTTTATGACGCTCCAGTAAAAAGTTACAAGCTTTTGTATGTTGCAAAGTTTGATAGGTGTATTACGTACCGTATAGAAGTTAGGGCCATTTGAAGTTTTATCAGTGTTTGATTTGGGACTCAAGGGTAGCATTGCTTTGAGCGATAGCTTAAATTGACAAGTGGCTCGAGAACTTTATTGTTACAAAATTTCAAGGTTTTATGACGCTCCAGTAAAAAGTTACAAGCATTTGTGTGTTACAAACTTTGATAGGTGTAGGACGTACCGTATAGAAGTTAGGGCCATTTGAAGTTTTATCAGTGTTTGATTTGGGACTCAAGGGCAGCATAGCATTGAGCGATAACTTAAATTATCAAGAGGCTCGAGTACTTTATTGTTGCAAAATTTCAAGGTTTTATGACGCTCCAGTAAAAAGTTACAAGCATTTGTATGTTGCAAACTTTGATAGGTATAGGACGCACCGTATAGAAGTTAGGGCCATTTGAAGTTTTATAAGTGTTTGATTTGGGACTCAAGGTTAGCATTGCTTTGAGCGATAGGTTAAATTTACAAGAGGCTCGAGTACTTTATTGTTACAAAATTTCAAGGTTTTATGACGCTCCAGTAAAAAGTTACAAGCATTTGTATGTTGCAAACTTTGATAGGTGTAGGACGTACCGTATATAATTAGGGCCATTTGAAGTTTTATCAGTGTTTGATTTGGGACTCAATGGTAGCATAGCTTTGAGCGATAACTTAAATTATCAAGAGGCTCGAGTACTTTATTGTTAATAAATTTTAAGGTTCTATGACGCTCCAGTAAAAAGTTACAAGCATTTGTGTGTTGCAAACTTTGATAGGTGTAGGACGTCACGTATATAAGTTAGGGCCATTTGAAGTTTTATCAGTGTTTGATTTGGGACTCAAGGGTAGCATAGCTTTGAGCGATAGCTTAAACAGACAAGAGGCTCGAGTACTTTATTGTTACAAAATTTCAAGGTTTTATGACGCTCCAGTAAAACTTACAGGCATTTGTATGTTGCAAACTTTGATAGGTGTAGGACGTTCCGTATAGAAGTTAGGGCCATTTGAAGTTTTATCAGTGTTTGATTTGGAACTCAAGGTTAGCATAGCTTTGAGCGATAGCTTAAATTCACAAGAGGCTCGAGTACTTTATTGTTACAAAATTTCTAGGTTTTATGACGCTCCAGTAAAAAGTTACAAGCATTATAGAAGTTAGGGCCATTTGAAGTTTTATCAGTGTTTGATTTGGGACTCAAGGGTAGCATAGCTTTGAACGATAGCTTAAATTCACAAGAGGCTCGAATACTTTATTGTTACAAAATTTCTAGGTTTTATGACGCTCCAGTAAAAAGTTACAAGCATTTGTATGTTGCAAACTTTGATAGGTGTAGGACGTACCGTATAGAAGCTAGGGCCATTTGAAGTTTTATCCGTGTTTGATTTGGGACTCAAGGGTAGCATAGCTTTGAGCGATAGCTTAAATTGACAAAAGGCTCGAGTACTTTATTGTTCCAAAATTTGAAGGTTTTATGACGCTCTAGTAAAAAGTTACAACCATTTGTATGTTGCAAATTTTGATAGGTGTAGGACGTACCGTATAGAAGTTAGGGCCATTTGAAGTTTTATCAGTGTTTGATTTGGGACTCAAGGGTAGCATAGCTTTGAGCGATAACTTAAATTAACAAGAGGCTCGAGTTCTTTATTGTTACAAAATTTAAAGGTTTTATGACGCTCCAGTAAAAAGTTACAAGTATGTTGCAAACTTTGATAGGTGTAGGACGTACCGTATAGAAGTTAGAGCCATTTGAAGTTTTATCAGTGTTTAACTTGGGACTCAAGGGTAGCATAGCTGTGAGCGATAGCTTAAATTCACAAGAGGCTCGAGTACTTTATTGTTACAAAATTTCTAGGTTTTATGACGCTCCAGTAAAAAGTTACAAGCATTTGTATGTTGCAAACTTTGATAGGTGTAGGACGTACCGTATAGAAGCTAGGGCCATTTGAAGTTTTATCAGTGCTTGATTTGGGACTCAAGGGTAGCATAGCTTTGAGCGATAGCTTAAATTCACAAGAGGCTCGAGTACTTTATTGTTACAAAATTTCTAGGTTTTATGACGCTCCAGTAAAAAGTTACAAGCATTTGTATGTTGCAAACTTTGATAGGTGTAGGTCGTACCGTATAGAAGCTAGGGCCATTTGAAGTTTTATCAGTGTTTGATTTGGGACTCAAGGGTAGCATAGCTTTGAGCGATAGCTTAAATTGACAAAAGGCTCGAGTACTTTATTGTTCCAAAATTTGAAGGTTTTATGACGCTCTAGTAAAAAGTTACAACCATTTGTATGTTGCAAATTTTGATAGGTGTAGGACGTACCGTATAGAAGTTAGAGCCATTTGAAGTTTTATCAGTGTTTAACTTGGGACTCAAGGGTAGCATAGCTTTGAGCGATAGCTTAAATTCACAAGAGGCTCGAGTACTTTATTGTTACAAAATTTCTAGGTTTTATGACGCTCCAGTAAAAAGTTACAAGCATTTGTATGTTGCAAACTTTGATAGGTGTAGGACGTACTGTATAGAAGCTAGGGCCATTTGAAGTTTTATCACTGTTTGATTTGGGACTCAAGGGTAGCATAGCTTTGAGCGATAGCTTAAATTGACAAAAGGCTCGAGTACTTTAATGTTCCAAAATTTCAAGGGTTTATGACGCTCTAGTAAAAAGTTACAAGCATTTGTATGTTGGAATCTTTGATAGGTGTAGGACGTACCATATAGAAGTTAGGGCCATTTGAAGTTTTATCAGTGTTTGACTTGGGACTCAGAGGTAGCATAGCTTTGAGCGATAGCTTAAATTGACAAGAGGCTCGAGTACTTTATTGTTACAAAATTTCAAGGTTTTATGACGCTCCAGTAAAAAGTTACAAGCATTTCTATGTTGCAAACTTTGATAGGTATAGGATGCACCGTATAGAAGTTAGGGCCATTTGAAGTTTTAGGGCCATTTGATGTTTTATCAGTGTTTTATTTGGGACTCAAGGGTAGCATAGCTTTGAGCGATAGCTTAAATTGACAAGAGGCTCGAGTACTTTATTGTTACAAAATTTCAAGGTTTTATGACGCTCCAGTAAAAGTTACAAGCATTTGTATGTTGCAAACTTTGATAGGTGTATTACGTACCGTATAGAAGTTAGGGCCATTTGAAGTTTTATCAGTGTTTGATTTGGGACTCAAGGTTAGCATAGCTTTGAGCGATAGCTTAAATAGACAAGAGGTTCGAGTACTTTATTGTTACAAACTTTCAAGGTTTTATGACGCTCCAGTAAAAAGTTACAAGCATTTGTATGTTGCAAACTTTGATAGGTGTAGGACGTACCATATAGAAGCTAGAGTCATTTGAAGTTTTATCAGTGTTTGATTTGGGACTGAAGGGTAGCATAGCTTTGAGCGACAGCTTAAATTGACAAAAGGCTCGAGTACTTTATTGTTCCAAAATTTGAAGGTTTTATGACGCTCTAGTAAAAAGTTACCAGCATTTGTATGTTGCAAATTTTGATAGGTGTAGGACGTACCATATAGAAGTTAGGGCCATTTGAAGTTTTATCAGTGTTTGACTTGGGACTCAAGGGTAGCATAGCTTTGAGCGATAGCTTAAATTGACAAGAGGCTCGAGTACTTTATTGTTACAAAATTTCAAGGTTTTATGACGCTCCAGTAAAAGTTACAAGCATTTGTATGTTGCAAACTTTGATAGGTGTATTACGTACCATTAGGGCCAGTAGGGCCATTTGAAGTTTTATCAGTGTTTGATTTGGGACTCAAGGTGAGCATTGCTTTGAGCGATAGCTTAAATTGACAAGAGGTTCGAGTACTTTATTGTTACGAAATTTCAAGGTTTTATGACGCTCCAGTAAAAAGTTACAAGCATTTGTATGTTGCAAACTTTGATAGGTGTAGGACGTACCGTATAGAAGTTAGAGCCATTTGAAGTTTTATCAGTGTTTGATTTGGGACTCAAGGTTAGCATTGCTTTGAGCGATAGGTTAAATTTACAAGAGGCTCGAGTACTTTCTTGTTACAAAATTCCAAGGTTTTATGACGCTCCAGTAAAAAGTTACAAGCATTTGTATGTTGCAAACTTTGATAGGTGTAGGACGTACCGTATAGAATTAGGGCCATTTGAAGTTTTATCAGTGTTTGATTTGGGACTCAAGGGTAAAACATCTTTGAGCGATAACTTAAATTGACAAGAGGCTCGAGTACTTTATTGTTACAAAATTTCAAGGTTTTATGACGCTGCAGAAAAAAGTTACAAGCATTTGTATGTTGCAAACTTTGATAGGTGTAGGACGTACCGTATAGAAGTTAGGGCCATTTGAAGTTTTATCAGTGTTTGATTTGGGACTCAAGGGTAGCATTGCTTTGAGCGATAGCTTAAATTGACAAGAGGCTCGAGTACTTTATTGTTACAAAATTTCAAGGTTTTATGACGCTCCAGTAAAAAGTTAAAAGTATGTTGCAAACTTTGATAGGTGTAGGACGTACCGTATAGAAGTTAGGGCCATTTGAAGTTTTATCAGTGTTTGATTTGGGACTCAAGGGTAGCATAGCTTTGAGCGATAGCTTAAATTGACAAGAGGCTCGAGTACTTTATTGTTACAAAATTTCAAGGTTTTATGACGCTCCAGTAAAAGTTACAAGCATTTGTATGTTGCAAACTTTGATAGGTGTATTACGTACCGTATAGAAGTTAGGGCCATTTGAAGTTTTATCAGTGTTTGATTTGGGACTCAAGGTTAGCATAGCTTTGAGCGATAGCTTAAATAGACAAGAGGTTCGAGTACTTTATTGTTACAAACTTTCAAGGTTTTATGACGCTCCAGTAAAAAGTTACAAGCATTTGTATGTTGCAAACTTTGATAGGTGTAGGACGTACCGTATAGAAGCTAGAGCCATTTGAAGTTTTATCAGTGTTTGATTTGGGACTGAAGGGTAGCATAGCTTTGAGCGATAGCTTAAATTGACAAAAGGCTCGAGTACTTTATTGTTCCAAAATTTGAAGGTTTTATGACGCTCTAGTAAAAAGTTACAAGCATTTGTATGTTGCAAATTTTGATAGGTGTAGGACGTACCATATAGAAGTTAGGGCCATTTGAAGTTTTATCAGTGTTTGACTTGGGACTCAAGGGTAGCATAGCTTTGAGCGATAGCTTAAATTGACAAGAGGCTCGAGTACTTTATTGTTACAAAATTTCAAGGTTTTATGACGCTCCAGTAAAAAGTTAAAAGTATGTTGCAAACTTTGATAGGTGTAGGACGTACCGTATAGAAGTTAGGGCCATTTGAAGTTTTATCAGTGTTTGATTTGGGACTCAAGGGTAGCATAGCTTTGAGCGATAGCTTAAATTGACAAGAGGCTCGAGTACTTTATTTTTACAAAATTTCAAGGTTTTATGACGCTCCAGTAAAAGTTACAAGCATTTGTATGTTGCAAACTTTGATAGGTGTATTACGTACCGTATAGAAGTTAGGGCCATTTGAAGTTTTATCAGTGTTTGATTTGGGACTCAAGGTTAGCATAGCTTTGAGCGATAGCTTAAATAGACAAGAGGTTCGAGTACTTTATTGTTACAAACTTTCAAGGTTTTATGACGCTCCAGTAAAAAGTTACAAGCATTTGTATGTTGCAAACTTTGATAGGTGTAGGACGTACCGTATAGAAGCTAGAGCCATTTGAAGTTTTATCAGTGTTTGATTTGGGACTGAAGGGTAGCATAGCTTTGAGCGATAGCTTAAATTGACAAAAGGCTCGAGTACTTTATTGTTCCAAAATTTGAAGGTTTTATGACGCTCTAGTAAAAAGTTACAAGCATTTGTATGTTGCAAATTTTGATAGGTGTAGGACGTACCATATAGAAGTTAGGGCCATTTGAAGTTTTATCAGTGTTTGACTTGGGACTCAAGGGTAGCATAGCTTTGAGCGATAGCTTAAATTGACAAAAGGCTCGAGTACTTTATTGTTCCAAAATTTGAAGGTTTTATGACGCTCTAGTAAAAAGTTACAACCATTTGTATGTTGCAAATTTTGATAGGTGTAGGACGTACCGTATAGAAGTTAGGGCCATTTGAAGTTTTATCAGTGTTTGATTTGGGACTCAAGGGTAGCATAGCTTTGAGCGATAACTTAAATTAACAAGAGGCTCGAGTTCTTTATTGTTACAAAATTTAAAGGTTTTATGACGCTCCAGTAAAAGTTACAAGCATTTGTATGTTGCAAACTTTGATAGGTGTATTACGTACCGTATAGAAGTTAGGGCCATTTGAAGTTTTATCAGTGTTTGATTTGGGACTCAAGGTTAGCATAGCTTTGAGCGATAGCTTAAATAGACAAGAGGTTCGAGTACTTTATTGTTACAAACTTTCAAGGTTTTATGACGCTCCAGTAAAAAGTTACAAGCATTTGTATGTTGCAAACTTTGATAGGTGTAGGACGTACCATATAGAAGCTAGAGTCATTTGAAGTTTTATCAGTGTTTGATTTGGGACTGAAGGGTAGCATAGCTTTGAGCGATAGCTTAAATTGACAAAAGGCTCGAGTACTTTATTGTTCCAAAATTTGAAGGTTTTATGACGCTCTAGTAAAAAGTTACAAGCATTTGTATGTTGCAAATTTTGATAGGTGTAGGACGTACCATATAGAAGTTAGGGCCATTTGAAGTTTTATCAGTGTTTGACTTGGGACTCAAGGGTAGCATAGCTTTGAGCGATAGCTTAAATTGACAAGAGGCTCGAGTACTTTATTGTTACAAAATTTCAAGGTTTTATGACGCTCCAGTAAAAGTTACAAGCATTTGTATGTTGCAAACTTTGATAGGTGTATTACGTACCATTAGGGCCAGTAGGGCCATTTGAAGTTTTATCAGTGTTTGATTTGGGACTCAAGGTGAGCATTGCTTTGAGCGATAGCTTAAATTGACAAGAGGTTCGAGTACTTTATTGTTACGAAATTTCAAGGTTTTATGACGCTCCAGTAAAAAGTTACAAGCATTTGTATGTTGCAAACTTTGATAGGTGTAGGACGTACCGTATAGAAGTTAGAGCCATTTGAAGTTTTATCAGTGTTTGATTTGGGACTCAAGGTTAGCATTGCTTTGAGCGATAGGTTAAATTTACAAGAGGCTCGAGTACTTTCTTGTTACAAAATTCCAAGGTTTTATGACGCTCCAGTAAAAAGTTACAAGCATTTGTATGTTGCAAACTTTGATAGGTGTAGGACGTACCGTATAGAATTAGGGCCATTTGAAGTTTTATCAGTGTTTGATTTGGGACTCAAGGGTAAAACATCTTTGAGCGATAACTTAAATTGACAAGAGGCTCGAGTGCTTTATTGTTACAAAATTTCAAGGTTTTATGACGCTACAGAAAAAAGTTACAAGCATTTGTATGTTGCAAACTTTGATAGGTGTAGGACGTACCGTATAGAAGTTAGGGCCATTTGAAGTTTTATCAGTGTTTGATTTGGGACTCAAGGGTAGCATAGCTTTGAGCGATAGCTTAAATTGACAAGAGGCTCGAGTACTTTATTGTTACAAAATTTCAAGGTTTTATGACGCTCCAGTAAAAGTTACAAGCATTTGTATGTTGCAAACTTTGATAGGTGTATTACGTACCGTATAGAAGTTAGGGCCATTTGAAGTTTTATCAGTGTTTGATTTGGGACTCAAGGTTAGCATAGCTTTGAGCGATAGCTTAAATAGACAAGAGGTTCGAGTACTTTATTGTTACAAACTTTCAAGGTTTTATGACGCTCCAGTAAAAAGTTACAAGCATTTGTATGTTGCAAACTTTGATAGGTGTAGGACGTACCGTATAGAAGCTAGAGCCATTTGAAGTTTTATCAGTGTTTGATTTGGGACTGAAGGGTAGCATAGCTTTGAGCGATAGCTTAAATTGACAAAAGGCTCGAGTACTTTATTGTTCCAAAATTTGAAGGTTTTATGACGCTCTAGTAAAAAGTTACAAGCATTTGTATGTTGCAAATTTTGATAGGTGTAGGACGTACCATATAGAAGTTAGGGCCATTTGAAGTTTTATCAGTGTTTGACTTGGGACTCAAGGGTAGCATAGCTTTGAGCGATAGCTTAAATTGACAAGAGGCTCGAGTACATTATTGTTACAAAATTTCAAGGTTTTATGACGCTCCAGTAAAAGTTACAAGCATTTGTATGTTGCAAACTTTGATAGGTGTATTACGTACCATTAGGGCCAGTAGGGCCATTTGAAGTTTTATCAGTGTTTGATTTGGGACTCAAGGTGAGCATTGCTTTGAGCGATAGCTTAAATTGACAAGAGGTTCGAGTACTTTATTGTTACAAAATTTCAAGGTTTTATGACGCTCCAGTAAAAAGTTACAAGCATTTGTATGTTGCCAACTTTGATAGGTGTAGGACGTACCGTATAGAAGTTAGAGCCATTTGAAGTTTTATCAGTGTTTGATTTGGGACTCAAGGTTAGCATTGCTTTGAGCGATAGGTTAAATTTACAAGAGGCTCGAGTACTTTCTTGTTACAAAATTCCAAGGTTTTATGACGCTCCAGTAAAAAGTTACAAGCATTTGTATATTGCAAACTTTGATAGGTGTAGGACTTGTATAGAATTAGGGCCATTTGAAGTTTTATCAGTGTTTGATTTGGGACTGAAGGGTAGCATAGCTTTGAGCGATAGCTTAAATTGACAAAAGGCTCGAGTACTTTATTGTTCCAAAATTTGAAGGTTTTATGACGCTCTAGTAAAAAGTTACAAGCATTTGTATGTTGCAAATTTTGATAGGTGTAGGACGTACCATATAGAAGTTAGGGCCATTTGAAGTTTTATCAGTGTTTGACTTGGGACTCAAGGGTAGCATAGCTTTGAGCGATAGCTTAAATTGACAAGAGGCTCGAGTACTTTATTGTTACAAAATTTCAAGGTTTTATGACGCTCCAGTAAAAGTTACAAGCATTTGTATGTTGCAAACTTTGATAGGTGTATTACGTACCATTAGGGCCAGTAGGGCCATTTGAAGTTTTATCAGTGTTTGATTTGGGACTCAAGGTGAGCATTGCTTTGAGCGATAGCTTAAATTGACAAGAGGTTCGAGTACTTTATTGTTACAAAATTTCAAGGTTTTATGACGCTCCAGTCAAAAGTTACAAGCATTTGTATGTTGCAAACTTTGATAGGTGTAGGACGTACCGTATAGAAGTTAGAGCCATTTGAAGTTTTATCAGTGTTTGATTTGGGACTCAAGGTTAGCATTGCTTTGAGCGATAGGTTAAATTTACAAGAGGCTCGAGTACTTTCTTGTTACAAAATTCCAAGGTTTTATGACGCTCCAGTAAAAAGTTACAAGCATTTGTATGTTGCAAACTTTGATAGGTGTAGGACGTACCGTATAGAATTAGGGCCATTTGAAGTTTTATCAGTGTTTGATTTGGGACTCAAGGGTAAAACATCTTTGAGCGATAACTTAAATTGACAAGAGGCTCGAGTGCTTTATTGTTACAAAATTTCAAGGTTTTATGACGCTACAGAAAAAAGTTACAAGCATTTGTATGTTGCAAACTTTGATAGGTGTAGGACGTACCGTATAGAAGTTAGGGCCATTTGAAGTTTTATCAGTGTTTGATTTGGGACTCAAGGGTAGCATAGCTTTGAGCGATAGCTTAAATTGACAAGAGGCTCGAGTACTTTATTGTTACAAAATTTCAAGGTTTTATGACGCTCCAGTAAAAGTTACAAGCATTTGTATGTTGCAAACTTTGATAGGTGTATTACGTACCGTATAGAAGTTAGGGCCATTTGAAGTTTTATCAGTGTTTGATTTGGGACTCAAGGTTAGCATAGCTTTGAGCGATAGCTTAAATAGACAAGAGGTTCGAGTACTTTATTGTTACAAACTTTCAAGGTTTTATGACGCTCCAGTAAAAAGTTACAAGCATTTGTATGTTGCAAACTTTGATAGGTGTAGGACGTACCGTATAGAAGCTAGAGCCATTTGAAGTTTTATCAGTGTTTGATTTGGGACTGAAGGGTAGCATAGCTTTGAGCGATAGCTTAAATTGACAAAAGGCTCGAGTACTTTATTGTTCCAAAATTTGAAGGTTTTATGACGCTCTAGTAAAAAGTTACAAGCATTTGTATGTTGCAAATTTTGATAGGTGTAGGACGTACCATATAGAAGTTAGGGCCATTTGAAGTTTTATCAGTGTTTGACTTGGGACTCAAGGGTAGCATAGCTTTGAGCGATAGCTTAAATTGACAAGAGGCTCGAGTACTTTATTGTTACAAAATTTCAAGGTTTTATGACGCTCCAGTAAAAGTTACAAGCATTTGTATGTTGCAAACTTTGATAGGTGTATTACGTACCATTAGGGCCAGTAGGGCCATTTGAAGTTTTATCAGTGTTTGATTTGGGACTCAAGGTGAGCATTGCTTTGAGCGATAGCTTAAATTGACAAGAGGTTCGAGTACTTTATTGTTACAAAATTTCAAGGTTTTATGACGCTCCAGTAAAAAGTTACAAGCATTTGTATGTTGCCAACTTTGATAGGTGTAGGACGTACCGTATAGAAGTTAGAGCCATTTGAAGTTTTATCAGTGTTTGATTTGGGACTCAAGGTTAGCATTGCTTTGAGCGATAGGTTAAATTTACAAGAGGCTCGAGTACTTTCTTGTTACAAAATTCCAAGGTTTTATGACGCTCCAGTAAAAAGTTACAAGCATTTGTATATTGCAAACTTTGATAGGTGTAGGACTTGTATAGAATTAGGGCCATTTGAAGTTTTATCAGTGTTTGATTTGGGACTGAAGGGTAGCATAGCTTTGAGCGATAGCTTAAATTGACAAGAGGTTCGAGTACTTTATTGTTACAAAATTTCAAGGTTTTATGACGCTCCAGTAAAAAGTTACAAGCTTTTGTATGTTGCAAACTTTGATAGGTGTATTACGTACCGTATAGAAGTTAGGGCCATTTGAAGTTTTATCAGTGTTTGATTTGGGACTCAAGGGTAGCATTGCTTTGAGCGATAGCTTAAATTGACAAGTGGCTCGAGAACTTTATTGTTACAAAATTTCAAGGTTTTATGACGCTCCAGTAAAAAGTTACAAGCATTTGTGTGTTACAAACTTTGATAGGTGTAGGACGTACCGTATAGAAGTTAGGGCCATTTGAAGTTTTATCAGTGTTTGATTTGGGACTCAAGGGCAGCATAGCATTGAGCGATAACTTAAATTATCAAGAGGCTCGAGTACTTTATTGTTGCAAAATTTCAAGGTTTTATGACGCTCCAGTAAAAAGTTACAAGCATTTGTATGTTGCAAACTTTGATAGGTATAGGACGCACCGTATAGAAGTTAGGGCCATTTGAAGTTTTATCAGTGTTTGATTTGGGACTCAAGGTTAGCATTGCTTTGAGCGATAGGTTAAATTTACAAGAGGCTCGAGTACTTTATTGTTACAAAATTTCAAGGTTTTATGACGCTCCAGTAAAAAGTTACAAGCATTTGTATGTTGCAAACTTTGATAGGTGTAGGACGTACCGTATATAATTAGGGCCATTTGAAGTTTTATCAGTGTTTGATTTGGGACTCAATGGTAGCATAGCTTTGAGCGATAACTTAAATTATCAAGAGGCTCGAGTACTTTATTGTTAATAAATTTTAAGGTTCTATGACGCTCCAGTAAAAAGTTACAAACATTTGTATGTTGCAAACTTTGATAGGTGTAGGACGTACCGTATAGAAGTTAGGGCCATTTGAAGGTTTTTCAGTGTTTGATTTGGGACTCAAGGGTAGCATAGCTCTGAGCGATATCTTAAATTGACAAGAGGCTCGAGTACTTTATTGTTACAAAATTTCAAGGTTTTATGACTCTCCAGTAAAAGTTACCAGCATTTGTATGTTGCAAACTTTGATTGGTGTATTACGTACCATATAGAAGTTAGGGCCATCTCAAGTTTTATCAGTGTTTGATTTGGGACTCAAGGTTAGCATTGCTTTGAGCGATAGGTTAAATTGACAAGAGGTTCGAATACTTTATTGTTACAAAATTTCAAGGTTTTATGACGCTCCAGTAAAAAGTTACAAGCATTTGTATGTTGCAAACTTTGATAGGTGTAGGACGTACCGTATAGAATTAGGGCCATTTGAAGTTTTATCAGTGTTTGATTTGGGACTCAAGGGTAAAACATCTTTGAGCGCTAACTTAAATTGACAAAAGGCTCGAGTACTTTATTGTTAATAAATTTCAAGGTTCTATGACGCTCCAGTAAAAAGTTACAAGCATTTTTATGTTGCAAACTTCGATAGGTGTAGGACGTACCGTATAGAAGTTAGAGCCATTTGAAGTTTTATCAGTGTTTGACTTGGGACTCAAGAGTAGCATAGCTTTGAGCGATAGCTTAAATTGATTAGAGGCTCGAGTACTTTATTGTTACAAAATTTCAAGGTTTTATGACGCTCCAGTAAAAAGTTACAAGCATTTGTATGTTGCAAACTTCGATAGGTGTAGGACGTACCGTATAGAAGTTAGGGCCATTTGAAGTTTTATCAGTGTTTGGTTTTGGACTCAAGGGTAGCATAGCTTTGAGCGATAGCTTAAATTGACAAGAGGCTCGAGTACTTTACTGTTCCAAAATTTCAAGGTTTTATGACGCTCTAGTAAAAAGTTACAAGCATTTGTATGTTGCAAACTTTGATTGGTGTAGGACGTACCGTATAGAAGTTAGGGCCATTTGAAGTTTTATCAGTGTTTGATTTGGGACTCAAGGGTAGCATAGCTTTGAGCGATAGCTTAAATTATCAAGAGGCTCGAGTACTTTATTGTTGCAAAATTTCAAGGTTTTATGACGCTCCAGTAAAAAGTTACAAGCATTTGTATGTTGCAAACTTTGATAGGTATAGGACGCACCGTATAGAAGTTAGGGCCATTTGAAGTTTTATCAGTGTTTGATTTGGGACTCAAGGTTAGCATTGCTTTGAGCGATAGTTTAAATTTACAATAGGCTCGAGTACTTTATTGTTACAAAATTTCAAGGTTTTATGACGCTCCAGTAAAAAGTTACAAGCATTTGTATGTTGCAAACTTTGATAGGTGTAGGACGTACCGTATAGAAGTTAGGGCCATTTCAAGTTTTATCAGTGTTTGATTTGGGACTCAAGGTTAGCATTGCTTTGAGCGATAGGTTAAATTTACAAGAGGCTCGAGTACTTTCTTGTTACAAAATTTCAAGGTTTTATGACGCTCCAGTAAAAAGTTACAAGCATTTGTATGTTGCAAACTTGGTAGGTGTAGGACGTACCGTATATAATTAGGGCCATTTGAAGTTTTATCAGTGTTTGATTTGGGACTCAAGGGTAGCATAGCTTTGAGCGATAACTTAAATTATCAAGAGGCTCGAGTACTTTATTGTTAATAAATTTTAAGGTTCTATGACGCTCCAGTAAAAAGTTACAAACATTTGTATGTTGCAAACTTTGATAGGTGTAGGACGTACCGTATAGAAGTTAGGGCCATTTGAAGGTTTATCAGTGTTTGATTTGGGACTCAAGGGTAGCTTTGACCGATAGCTTAAATTGACAAAAGGCTCGAGTACTTTATTGTTACAAAATTTCAAGGTTTTATGACGCTGCAGAAAAAAGTTACAAGCATTTGTATGTTGCAAACTTTGATAGGTGTAGGCCGTACCGTATAGAAGTTAGGGCCATTTCAAGTTTTATCAGTGTTTCATTTGGGACTCAAGGGTAGCATAGCTTTGAGCGGTAGCTTAAATTGACAAAAGGCTCGAGTACTTTATTGTTGCTAAATTTCAAGGTTTTATGACGCTCCAGTAAAAAGTTACAAGCATTTGTATGTTGCAAACTTTGATAGGTATAGGACGCACCGTATAGAAGTTAGGGCCATTTGAAGTTTTATCATTGTTTTATTTGGGACTCAAGGGTAGCATAGCTTTGAGCGATATCTTAAATTGACAAGAGGCTCGAGTACTTTATTGTTACAAAATTTCAAGGTTTTATGACTCTCCAGTAAAAGTTACAAGCATTTGTATGTTGCAAACTTTGATTGGTGTATTACGTACCGTATAGAAGTTAGGGCCATTTCAAGTTTTATCAGTGTTTGATTTGGGACTCAAGGTTAGCATTGCTTTGAGCGATAGGTTAAATTGACAAGAGGTTCGAATACTTTATTGTTACAAAATTTCAAGGTTTTATGACGCTCCAGTAAAAAGTTACAAGCATTTGTATGTTGCAAACTTTGATAGGTGTAGGACGTACCGTATAGAATTAGGGCCATTTGAAGTTTTATCAGTGTTTGATTTGGGACTCAAGGGTAAAACATCTTTGAGCGATAACTTAAATAGACAAAAGGCTCGAGTACTTTATTGTTAATAAATTTCAAGGTTCTATGACGCTCTAGTAAAAAGTTACAAGCATTTGTATGTTGCAAACTTTGATAGGTTTAGGACGTACCGTATAGAAGTTAGGGCCATTTGAAGTTTTATCAGTTTTTGATTTGGGAGTCAAGGGTAGCATAGCTTTGAGCGATAGCTTAAATAGACAAGAGGCTCGAGTACTTTATTGTTACCAAATTTCAAGGTTTTATGACGCTCCAGTAAAAAGTTACAAGCATTTGTATGTTGCAAACTTCGATAGGTGTAGGACGTACCGTATAGAAGTTTGGGCCATTTGAAGTTTTATCAGTGTTTGGTTTTGGACTCAAGGGTAGCATAGCTTTGAGCGACAACCTAAATTGACAAGAGGCTCGAGTACTTTATTGTTACAAAATTTCAAGGTTTTATGACGCTCCAGTAAAAGTTACAAGCATTTGTATGTTGCAAACTTCGATAGGTGTAGGACGTACCGTATAGAAGTTAGGGCCATTTGAAGTTTTATCAGTGTTTGGTTTTGGACTCAAGTGTAGCATAGCTTTGAGCGATATCTTAAATTGACAAGAGGCTCGAGTACTTTATTGTTACAAAATTTCAAGGTTTTATGACGCTCCAGTAAAAGTTACAAGCATTTGTATGTTGCAAACTTTGATTGGTGTATTACGTACCGCATAGAAGTTAGGGCCATTTCAAGTTTTATCAGTGTTTGATTTGGGACTCAAGGTTAGCATTGCTTTGAGCGATAGGTTAAATTGACAAGAGGTTCGAGTACTTTATTGTTACAAAATTTCAAGGTTTTATGACGCTCCAGTAAAAAGTTACAAGCATTTGTATGTTGCAAACTTTGATAGGTGTAGGACGTACCGTATAGAGTTAGGGCCATTTGAAGTTTTATCAGTGTTTGATTTGGGACTCAAGGGTAAAACATCTTTGAGCGATAACTTAAATTGACAAAAGGCTCGAGTACTTTATTGTTAATAAATTTCAAGGTTCTATGACGCTCCAGTAAAAAGTTACAAGCATTTTTATGTTGCAAACTTCGATAGGTGTAGGACGTACCGTATAGAAGTTAGAGCCATTTGAAGTTTTATCAGTGTTTGACTAGGGACTCAAGAGTATCATAGCTTTGAGCGATAGCTTAAATTGACAAGAGGCTCGAGTACTTTATTGTTACAAAATTTCAAGGTTTTATGACGCTCCAGTAAAAAGTTACAAGCATTTGTATGTTGCAAACTTCGATAGGTGTAGGACGTACCGTATAGAAGTTAGGGCCATTTGAAGTTTTATCAGTGTTTGGTTTTGGACTCAAGGGTAGCATAGCTTTGAGCGATAGCCTAAATTGACAAGAGGCAAGAGTACTTTATTGTTACAAAATTTCAAGGTTTTATGACGCTCCAGTAAAAGTTACAGCATTTGTATGTGGCAAACTTTGATAGTTGTATTACGTACCGTATAGAAGTTAGGGCCATTTGAAGTTTTATCAGTGTTTGATTTGGGACTCAAGGTTAGCATTGCTATGAGCGATAGCTTAAATTGACAAGAGGTTCGAGTACTTTATTGTTACAAAATTTAAAGGTTTTATGACGCTCCAGTAAAAAGTTACAAGTATGTTACAATCTTTGATAGGTGTAGGACGTACCATATAGAAGTTAGAGCCATTTGAAGTTTTATCAGTGTTTGACTTGGGACTCAAGGGTAGCATAGCTTTGAGCGATAGTTTAAATTGACAAGAGGCTCGAATACTTTATTGTTCCAAAATTTCAAGGTTTTATGACGCTCCAGTAAAAAGTTACAAGCATTTGTATGTTGCAGACTTTGATAGGTATAGGACGCACCGTATAGAAGTTAGGGCCATTTGAAGTTTTATCATTGTTTGATTTGGGACTCAAGGGTAGCATTGCTTTGAGCGATAGCTTAAATTGACAAGAGGCTCGAGTACTTTATTGTAACAAAATTTCAAGGTTTTATGACGCTCCAGTAAAAAGTTACAAGCATTTGTATGTTGCAAACTTCGATAGGTGTAGGACGTACCGTATAGAAGTTAGGGCCATTTGAAGTTTTACCAGTGTTTGGTTTTGGACTCAAGGGTAGCATAGCATTGAGCGATAGCCTAAATTGACAAGAGGCTCGAGTACTTTATTGTTACAAAATTTCATGGTTTTATGACGCTCCAGTAAAAGTTACAAGCATTTGTATGTTGCAAACTTTGATAGGTGTAGGACGTACCGTATAGAATTAGGGCCATTTGAATTTTTATCAGTGTTTGATTTGGGACTCAAGGGTAAAACATCTTTGAGCGATAACTTCAATTGACAAAAGGCTCGAGTACTTTATTGTTAATAAATTTCAAGGTTCTATGACGCTCCAGTAAAAAGTTACAAGCATTTTTATGTTGCAAACTTCGATAGGTGTAGGACGTACCGTATAGAAGTTAGAGCCATTTGAAGTTTTATCAGTGTTTGACTTGGGACTCAAGGGTAGCATAGCTTTGAGCGATAGCTTAAATTGACAAGAGGCTAGAGTACTTTACTGTTACAAAATTTCAAGGTTTTATGACGCTCCAGTAAAAGTTACAAGCATTTGTATGTTGCAAACTTTGATAGGTGTATTACGTACCGTATAGAAGTTAGGGCCATTTGAAGTTTTATCAGTGTTTGATTTTTGACTCAAGGGTAGCATAGCTTTGAGCGATAGCTTAAATTGACAAAAGGCTCGAGTACTTTATTGTTCCAAAATTTCAAGGTTTTATGACGCTCTAGTAAAAAGTTACAAGCATTTGTATGTTGCAAACTTTGATAGGTGTAGGACGTACCGTATAGAAGTTAGGGCCATTTGAAGTTTTATCAGTGTTTGATTTGGGACTCAAGGGTAGCATAGCTTTGAGCGATAGCTTAAATTGACAAAAGGCTCGAGTACTTTATTGTTCCAAAATTTCAAGGTTTTTTGACGCTCTAGTAAAAAGTTACAAGCATTTGTATGTTGCAAACTTTGATATGTGTAGAACGTACCGTATAGAAGTTAGGGCCATTTGAAGTTTTATCAGTGTTTGATTTGGGACTCAAGGTTAGCATTGCTTTGAGCGATAGGTTAAATTGACAAGAGGTTCGAGTACTTTATTGTTACAAAATTTCAAGGTTTTATGACGCTCCAGTAAAAAGTTACAAGCATTTGTATGTTGCAAACTTTGATAGGTGTAGGACGTACCGTATAGAATTAGGGCCATTTGATATTTTATCAGTGTTTGATTTGGGACTCAAGGGTAAAACATCTTTGAGCGATAACTTAAATTGACAAGAGGCTCGAGTACTTTATTGTTAATAAATTTTAAGGTTCTATGACGCTCCAGTAAAAAGTTACAAACATTTGTATGTTGCAAACTTTGATAGGTGTAGGACGTACCGTATAGAAGTTAGGGCCATTTGAAGGTTTATCAGTGTTTGATTTGGGACTCAAGGGTAGCATAGCTTTGACCGATAGCTTAAATTGACAAGAGGCTCGAGTTCTTTATTGTTACAAAATTTCAAGGTTTTATGACGCTGCAGAAAAAAGTTACAAGCATTTGTATGTTGCAAACTTTGATAGGTGTAGGACGTACCGTATAGAAGTTAGGGCCATTTCAAGTTTTATCAGTGTTTCATTTGGGACTCAAGGGTAGCATAGCTTTGAGCGATAGCTTAAATTGACAAAAGGCTCGAGTACTTTATTGTTGCAAAATTTCAAGGTTTTATGACGCTCTAGTAAAAAGTTACAAGCATTTGTATGTTGCAAACTTTGATAGGTGTAGGACGTACCGTATAGAAGTTAGGGCCATTTGAAGTTTTATCAGTGTTTGATTTGGGACTCAAGGGTAGCATAGCTTTGAGCGATAACTTAAATTATCAAGAGGCTCGAGTACTTTATTGTTACAAAATTTCAAGGTTTTATGACGCTCCAGTAAAAAGTTACAAGCATTTGTATGTTGCAAACTTTGATAGGTATAGGACGCACCGTATAGAAGTTAGGGCCATTTGAAGTTTTATCATTGTTTTATTTGGGACTCAAGGGTAGCATAGCTTTGAGCGATATCTTAAATTGACAAGAGGCTCGAGTACTTTATTGTTACAAAATTTCAAGGTTTTATGACTCTCCAGTAAAAGTTACAAGCATTTGTATGTTGCAAACTTCGATAGGTGTAGGACGTACCGTATAGAAGTTAGAGCCATTTGAAGTTTTATCTGTGTTTAACTTGGGACTCAAGAGTAGCATAGCTTTGAGCGATAGCTTAAATTGATTAGAGGCTCGAGTACTTTATTGTTACAAAATTTCAAGGTTTTATGACGCTCCAGTAAAAAGTTACAAGCATTTGTATGTTGCAAACTTCGATAGGTGTAGGACGTACCGTATAGAAGTTAGGGCCATTTGAAGTTTTATCAGTGTTTGGTTTTGGACTCAAGAGTAGCATAGCTTTGAGCGATAGCTTAAATTGACAAGAGGCTCGAGTACTTTACTGTTCCAAAATTTCAAGGTTTTATGACGCTCTAGTAAAAAGTTACAAGCATTTGTATGTTGCAAACTTTAATTGGTGTAGGACGTACCGTATAGAAGTTAGGGCCATTTGAAGTTTTATCAGTGTTTGATTTGGGACTCAAGGGCAGCATAGCTTTGAGCGATAGCTTAAATTGACAAAAGGCTCGACTACTTTATTGTTTCAAAATTTCAAGGTTTTATGACGCTCTAGTAAAAAGTTACAAGCATTTGTATGTTGCAAACTTTGATAGGTGTAGGTCGTACCGTATAGAAGTTAGGGCCATTTGTAGTTTTATCAGTGTTTGATTTGGGACTCAAGGGTAGCATAGCTTTGAGCGATAGCTTAAATAGACAAGAGGCTCGAGTACTTTATTGTTACAAAATTTCAAGGTTTTATGACGCTCCAGTAAAACTTACAAGCATTTGTATGTTGCAAACTTTGATAAGTTTAGGACGTACCGTATAGAAGTTACGGCCATTTGAATTTTTTTCAGTGTTTGATTTGGGACTCAAGGGTAGCATTGCTTTGAGCGATAGCTTAAATTGACAAGAGGCTCGAGTACTTTATTGTTACAAAATTTCAAGGTTTTATGACGCTCCAGTAAAAAGTTACAAGCATTTGTATGTTGCAAACTTCGATAGGTGTAGGACGTACCGTATAGAAGTTAGGCCCATTTGAAGTTTTATCAGTGTTTGGTTTTGGACTCAAGGGTAGCATAGCTTTGAGCGACAGCCTATATTGACAAGAGGCTCGAGTACTTTATTGTTACAAAATTTCAAGGTTTTATGACGCTCCAGTAAAAGTTACAAGCATTTGTATATTGCAAACTTCGATAGGTGTAGGACGTACCGTATAGAAGTTAGGGCCATTTGAAGTTTTATCAGTGTTTGGTTTTGGACTCAAGGGTAGCATAGCTTTGAGCGATATCTTAAATTGACAAGAGGCTCGAGTACTTTATTGTTACAAAATTTCATGGTTTTATGACGCTCCAGTAAAAGTTACAAGCATTTGTATGTTGCAAACTTTGATTGGTGTATTACGTACCGCATAGAAGTTAGGGCCATTTCAAGTTTTATCAGTGTTTGATTTGGGACTCAAGGTTAGCATTGCTTTGAGCGATAGGTTAAATTGACAAGAGGTTCGAGTACTTTATTGTTACAAAATTTCAAGATTTTATGACGCTCCAGTAAAAAGTTACAAGCATTTGTATGTTGCAAACTTTGATAGGTGTAGGACGTACCGTATAGAATTAGGGCCATTTGAAGTTTTATCAGTGTTTGATTTGGGACTCAAGGGTAAAATATCTTTGAACGATAACTTAAATTGACAAACAGCTCGAGTACTTTATTGTTCCAAAATTTCAAGGTTTTATGACGCTCTAGTAAAAAGTTACAAGCATTTGTATGTTGCAAACTTTGATAGGTGTAGGACGTACCGTATAGAAGCTAGGGCCATTTGAAGTTTTATCAGTGTTTGATTTGGGACTCAAGGACAGCATAGCTTTGAGCGATAGCTTAAATTGACAAGAGGCTCGAGTACTTTATTGTTACAAAATTTCAAGGTCTTATGACGCTCCAGTATAAAGTTACAAGCATTTGTATGTTGCAAACTTTGATAGGTGTATTACGTACCGTATAGAAATAAGGGCCATTTGAAGTTTTATCAGTGTTTGATTTGGGACTCAAGGGTAGCATAGCTTTGAGCGATAGCTTAAATTGACAAAAGGCTCGAGTACTTTATTGTTCCAAAATTTCAAGGTTTTATGACGCTCTAGTAAAAAGTTACAAGCATTTGTATGTTGCAAACTTTGATAGGTGTAGAACGTACCGTATAGAAGTTAGGGCCATTTGAAGTTTTATCAGTGTTTGATTTGGGACTCAAGGGTAGCATAGCTTTGAGCGATAGCTTAAATAGACAAGAGGCTCGAGTACTTTATTGTTGCAAAATTTCAAGGTTTTATGACGCTCCAGTAAAACTTACAAGCATTTGTATGTTGCAAACTTTGATAAGTTTAGGACGTACCGTATAGAAGTTACGGCCATTTGAATTTTTTTCCGTGTTTGATTTGGGACTCAAGGGTAGCATTGCTTTGAGCGATAGCTTAAATTGACAAGAGGCTCGATAACTTTATTGCTACAAAATTTCAAGGTTTTATGACGCTCCAGTAAAAAGTTACAAGCATTTGTATGTTGCAAACTTCGATAGGTGTAGGACGTACCGTATAGAAGTTAGGGCCATTTGAAGTTTTATCTGTGTTTGATTTTGGACTCAAGGGTAGCATAGCTTTGAGCGATAGTCTAAATTGACAAGAGGCTCGAGTACTTTATTGTTACAAAATTTCAAGGTTTTATGACGCTCCAGTAAAAGTTACAAGCATTTGTATGTTGCAAACTTTGATAGTTGTATTACGTACCGTATAGAAACTTTATTGTTACAAAATTTAAAGGTTTTATGACGCTCCAGTAAAAAGTTACAAGCATTTGTATGTTGCAAACTTCGATAGGTGTAGGACGTACCGTATAGAAGTTAGGGCCATTTGAAGTTTTATCAGTGTTTGGTTTTGGACTCAAGGGTAACATAGCTTTGAGCGATAGCTTAAATTGACAAGTGGCTCGAGTACTTTATTGTTACAAAATTTCAAGCTTTTATGACGCTCCAGTAAAAGTTACAAGCATTTGTATGTTGCAAACTTTGATAGGTGTATTACGTACCGTATAGAAGTTAGGGCCATTTGAAGTTTTATCAGTGTTTGATTTGGGACTCAAGGTGAGCATTGCTTTGAGCGATAGCTTAAATTGACTAGAGTTTCGAGTACTTTATTGTTACAAAATTTAAAGGTTTTATGACGCTCCAGTAAAAAGTTACAAGTATGTTGCAAACTTTGATAGGTGTAGGACGTACCGTATAGAATTAGGGCCATTTGAAGTTTTATCAGTGTTTCATTTGGGACTCAAGGGTAAAACATCTTTGAGCGATAACTTAAATTGACAAAAGGCTCGAGTACTTTATTGTTAATAAATTTCAAGGTTCTATGACGCTCCAGTAAAAAGTTACAAGCATATTTATGTTGCAAACTTCGATAGGTGTAGGACGTACCGTATAGAAGTTATAGCCATTTGAAGTTTTATCAGTGTTTGACTTGGGACTCAAGAGTAGCATAGCTTTGAGCGATAGCTTAAATAGACAAGAGGCTCGAGTACTTTATTGTTACAAAATTTCAAGGTTTTATGACGCTCCAGTAAAAAGTTACAAGCATTTGTATGTTGCAAACTTCGATAGGTGTAGGACGTACCGTATAGAAGTTAGGCCCATTTGAAGTTTTATCAGTGTTTGGTTTTGGACTCAAGGGTAGCATAGCTTTGAGCGACAGCCTATATTGACAAGAGGCTCGAGTACTTTATTGTTACAAAATTTCAAGGTTTTATGACGCTCCAGTAAAAGTTACAAGCATTTGTATATTGCAAACTTCGATAGGTGTAGGACGTACCGTATAGAAGTTAGGGCCATTTGAAGTTTTATCAGTGTTTGGTTTTGGACTCAAGGGTAGCATAGCTTTGAGCGATATCTTAAATTGACAAGAGGCTCGAGTACTTTATTGTTACAAAATTTCATGGTTTTATGACGCTCCAGTAAAAGTTACAAGCATTTGTATGTTGCAAACTTTGATTTGTGTATTACGTACCGCATAGAAGTTAGGGCCATTTCAAGTTTTATCAGTGTTTGATTTGGGACTCAAGGTTAGCATTGCTTTGAGCGATAGGTTAAATTGACAAGAGGTTCGAGTACTTTATTGTTACAAAATTTCAAGATTTTATGACGCTCCAGTAAAAAGTTACAAGCATTTGTATGTTGCAAACTTTGATAGGTGTAGGACGTACCGTATAGAATTAGGGCCATTTGAAGTTTTATCAGTGTTTGATTTGGGACTCAAGGGTAAAATATCTTTGAACGATAAGTTAAATTGACAAACAGCTCGAGTACTTTATTGTTCCAAAATTTCAAGGTTTTATGACGCTCTAGTAAAAAGTTACAAGCATTTGTATGTTGCAAACTTTGATAGGTGTAGGACGTACCGTATAGAAGCTAGGGCCATTTGAAGTTTTATCAGTGTTTGATTTGGGACTCAAGGACAGCATAGCTTTGAGCGATAGCTTAAATTGACAAGAGGCTCGAGTACTTTATTGTTACAAAATTTCAAGGTCTTATGACGCTCCATTTTAAAGTTACAAGCATTTGTATGTTGCAAACTTTGATAGGTGTATTACGTACCGTATAGAAGTAAGGGCCATTTGAAGTTTTATCAGTGTTTGATTTGGGACTCAAGGGTAGCATAGCTTTGAGCGATAGCTTAAATTGACAAAAGGCTCGAGTACTTTATTGTTCCAAAATTTCAAGGTTTTATGACGCTCTAGTAAAAAGTTACAAGCATTTGTATGTTGCAAACTTTGATAGGTGTAGAACGTACCGTATAGAAGTTAGGGCCATTTGAAGTTTTATCAGTGTTTGATTTGGGACTCAAGGGTAGCATAGCTTTGAGCGATAGCTTAAATAGACAAGAGGCTCGAGTACTTTATTGTTACAAAATTTCAAGGTTTTATGACGCTCCAGTAAAACTTACAAGCAAACTTTGATAAGTTTAGGACGTACCGTATAGAAGTTACGGCCATTTGAATTTTTTTCCGTGTTTGATTTGGGACTCAAGGGTAGCATTGCTTTGAGCGATAGCTTAAATTGACAAGAGGCTCGAGAACTTTATTGCTACAAAATTTCAAGGTTTTATGACGCTCCAGTAAAAAGTTACAAGCATTTGTATGTTGCAAACTTCGATAGGTGTAGGACGTACCGTATAGAAGTTAGGGCCATTTGAAGTTTTATCTGTGTTTGGTTTTGGACTCAAGGGTAGCATAGCTTTGAGCGATAGTCTAAATTGACAAGAGGCTCGAGTACTTTATTGTTACAAAATTTCAAGGTTTTATGACGCTCCAGTAAAAGTTACAAGCATTTGTATGTTGCAAACTTTGATAGTTGTATTACGTACCGTATAGAAACTTTATTGTTACAAAATTTAAAGGTTTTATGACGCTCCAGTAAAAAGTTACAAGCATTTGTATGTTGCAAACTTCGATAGGTGTAGGACGTACCGTATAGAAGTTAGGGCCACTTGAAGTTTTATCAGTGTTTGGTTTTGGACTCAAGGGTAACATAGCTTTGAGCGATAGCTTAAATTGACAAGTGGCTCGAGTACTTTATTGTTACAAAATTTCAAGCTTTTATGACGCTCCAGTAAAAGTTACAAGCATTTGTATGTTGCAAACTTTGATAGGTGTATTACGTACCGTATAGAAGTTAGGGCCATTTGAAGTTTTATCAGTGTTTGATTTGGGACTCAAGGTGAGCATTGCTTTGAGCGATAGCTTAAATTGACTAGAGTTTCGAGTACTTTATTGTTACAAAATTTAAAGGTTTTATGACGCTCCAGTAAAAAGTTACAAGTATGTTGCAAACTTTGATAGGTGTAGGACGTACCGTATAGAATTAGGGCCATTTGAAGTTTTATCAGTGTTTGATTTGGGACTCAAGGGTAAAACATCTTTGAGCGATAACTTAAATTGACAAAAGGCTCGAGTACTTTATTGTTAATAAATTTCAAGGTTCTATGACGCTCCAGTAAAAAGTTACAAGCATTTTTATGTTGCAAACTTCGATAGGTGTAGGACGTACCGTATAGAAGTTATAGCCATTTGAAGTTTTATCAGTGTTTGACTTGGGACTCAAGAGTAGCATAGCTTTGAGCGATAGCTTAAATAGACAAGAGGCTCGAGTACTTTATTGTTACAAAATTTCAAGGTTTTATGACGCTCCAGTAAAACTTACAAGCATTTGTATGTTGCAAACTTTGCTAAGTTTAGGACGTACCGTATAGAAGTTACGGCCATTTGAATTTTTTTCAGTGTTTGATTTGGGACTCAAGGGTAGCATTGCTTTGAGCGATAGCCTAAATTGACAAGAGGCTCGAGTACTTTATTGTTACAAAATTTCAAGGTTTTATGACGCTCCAGTAAAAGTTACAAGCATTTGTATGTTGCAAATTTTGATAGGAGTATTACGTACCGTATAGAAGTTAGGGCCATTTGAAGTTTTATCAGTGTTTGATTTCGGACTCAAGGTTAGCATTGCTATGAGCGATAGCTTAAATTGACAAGAGGCTCGAGTACTTTATTGTTACAAAATTTCAAGGTTTTATGACGCTCCAGTAAAAAGTTACAAGCATTTGTATGTTGCAAACTTCGATAGGTGTAGGATGTACCGTATAGAAGTTAGGGCCATTTGAAGTTTTATCAGTGTTTGGTTTTGGACTCAAGGGTAGCATAGCTTTGAGCGACAGCCTATATTGACAAGAGGCTCGAGTACTTTATTGTTACAAAATTTCAAGGTTTTATGACGCTCCAGTAAAAGTTACAAGCATTTGTATATTGCAAACTTCGATAGGTGTAGGACGTACCGTATAGAAGTTAGGGCCATTTGAAGTTTTATCAGTGTTTGGTTTTGGACTCAAGGGTAGCATAGCTTTGAGCGATATCTTAAATTGACAAGAGGCTCGAGTACTTTATTGTTACAAAATTTCAAGGTTTTATGACGCTCCAGTAAAAGTTACAAGCATTTGTATGTTGCAAACTTTGATTGGTGTATTACGTACCGTATAGAAGTTAGAGCCATTTCAAGTTTTATCAGTGTTTGATTTGGGACTCAAGGTTAGAATTGCTTTGAGCGATAGCTTAAATTGACAAGAGGTTCAAGTACTTTATTGTTACAAAATTTCAAGGTTTTATGAAGCTCCAGTAAAAAGTTACAAGTATGTTGCAAACTTTAATAGGAGTAGGACGTACCGTATAGAAGTTAGAGCCATTTGAAGTTTTATCAGTGTTTGACTTGGGACTCAAGGGTAGCATAGCTTTGAGCGATAGCTTAAATTGACAAGAGGCTCGAGTACTTTATTGTTACAAAATTTCAGGGTTTTATGACGCTCCAGTAAAAGTTACAAGCATTTGTATGTTGCAAATTTTGATAGGTGTATTACGTACCGTATAGAAGTTAGGGCCATTTCAAGTTTTATCAGTGTTCGATTTGGGACTCAAGGTTAGAATTGCTTTGAGCGATAGATTAAATTGACAAGAGGTTCGAGTACTTTATTGTTACAAAATTTCAAGGTTTTATGACGCTCCAGTAAAAAGTTACAAGCATTTGTATGTTGCAAACTTTGATAGGTGTAGGACGTACAGTAAAAGTTACAAGCATTTGTATGTTGCAAACTTTGATAGGTGTATTACGTACCGTATAGAAGTTAGGGCCATTTCAAGTTTTATCAGTGTTTGATTTGGGACTCAAGGTTAGAATTGCTTTGAGCGATAGCTTAAATTGACAAGAGGTTCAAGTACTTTATTGTTACAAAATTTCAAGGTTTTATGACGCTCCAGTAAAAAGTTACAAGTATGTTGCAAACTTTGATAGGTGTAGGACGTACCGTATAGAAGTTAGAGCCATTTGAAGTTTTATCAGTGTTTGACTTGGGACTCAAGGGTAGCATAGCTTTGAGCGATAGCTTAAATTGACAAGAGGCTCGAGTACTTTATTGTTACAAAATTTCAAGGTTTTATGACGCTCCAGTAAAAGTTACAAGCATTTGTATGTTGCAAACTTTGATTGGTGTATTACGTACCGTATAGAAGTTAGAGCCATTTCAAGTCTTATCAGTGTTTGATTTGGGACTCAAGGTTAGAATTGCTTTGAGCGATAGCTTAAATTGACAAGAGGTTCAAGTACTTTATTGTTACAAAATTTCAAGGTTTTATGACGCTCCAGTAAAAAGTTACAAGTATGTTGCAAACTTTAATAGGAGTAGGACGTACCGTATAGAAGTTAGAGCCATTTGAAGTTTTATCAGTGTTTGACTTGGGACTCAAGGGTAGCATAGCTTTGAGCGATAGCTTAAATAGACAATAGGCTCGAGTACTTTATTGCTACAAAATTTCAAGGTTTTATGACGCTCCAGTAAAACTTACAAGCATTTGTATGTTGCAAACTTTGATAAGTGTAGGACGTACCGTATAGAAGTTAGGACCATTAGAAGTTTTATCAGTATTTGATTTGGGACTCAAGGGTAGCATAGCTTTGAGCGATAACTTAAATTATCAAGAGGCTCGAGTACTTTATTGTTACAAAATTTTAAGGTTTTATGACGCTCCAGTAAAAAGTTACAAGCATTTGTATGTTGCAAACTTTGATAGGTATAGGACGCACCGTATGAAAGTTAGGGCCATTTGAAGTTTTATCATTGTTTGATTTGGGACTCAAGGGTAGCATAGCTTTGAGCGATATCTTAAATTGACAAGAGGCTCGAGTACTTTATTGTTACAAAATTTCAAGGTTTTATGACGCTCCAGTAAAAGTTACAAGCATTTGTATGTTGCAAACTCTGATTGGTGTATTACATACCGTATAGAAGTTAGGGCCATTTCAAGTTTTATCAGTGTTTGATTTGGGACTCAAGGTTAGCATTGCTTTGAGCGATAGGTTAAATTTACAAGAGGCTCGAGTACTTTCTTGTTACAAAATTTCAAGGTTTTATGACGCTCCAGTAAAAGTTACAAGCATCTGTATGTTGCAAACTTTGATTGGTGTATTACGTACCGTATAGAAGTTAGGGCCATTTGAAGTTTTTTCAGTGTTTGATTTGGGACTCAAGGTTAGCATTGCTATGAGCGATAGCTTAAATTGACAAAATGCTCGAGTACTTTATTGTTCCAAAATTTCAAGGTTTTATGACGCTCTAGTAAAAAGTTACAAGCATTTGTATGTTGCAAACTTCGATAGGTGTAGGACGTACCGTATAGAAGTTAGGGCCATTTGAAGTTTTATCAGTGTTTGATTTGGGACTCAAGGGTAAAACATCTTTGAGCGATAACTTAAATTGACAAGAGGCTCGGGTACTTTATTGTTACAAAATTTAAAGGTTCTATGACGCTCCAGTAAAAAATTACAAGCATTTGTATGTTGCAAACTTTGATAGAGTGTAGGACGTACCGTATAGAAGTTACGGCCATTTGAAGTTTTATCAGTGTTTGATTTGGGACTCAAAGGTAGCATAGCTTTGAACGCTAGCTTAAATTGACAAGGGGCTCGAGCACTTTATTGTTACAAAATTTCAAGGTTTTATGACGCTCCAGTAAAAAGTTACAAGCATTTGTATGTTGCAAACTTTGATAGGTGTAGGACGTACCGTATAGAATTTAGGGCCATTTGAAGTTTTATCAGTGTTTGATTTGGGACTCACGGGTAGCATAGCTTTGAGCGCTAGCTTAAATTGACAAGAGGCTCGAGTACTTTATTGTTACAAAATTTCAAGGTTTTATGACGCTCCAGTAAAAAGTTACAAGCATTTGTATGTTGCAAACTTTGATAGGTATAGGACGCACCGTATAGAAGTTAGGGCCATTTGAAGTTTTGTCAGTGTTTGATTTGGGACTCAAGGGTAGCCTAGCTTTGAGCGATAACTTAAATTGACAAGAGGCTCGAGTACTTTATTGTTACAAAATTTCAAGGTTTTATGACGCTCCAGTAAAAAGGTACAAGCATTTGTATGTTGCAAACTTCGATAGGTGTAGGACGTACCGTATTGAAGTTAGGGCCATTTGAAGTTTTATCAGTTTTTGATTTGGGACTCAAGGGTAGCATAGCTTTGAGCGATAGCTTAAATGGACAAGAGGCTCGAGTACTTTATTGTTACAAAATTTCAAGGTTTTATGACGCTCCAGTAAAAAGGTACAAGCATTTTTATGTTGCAAACTTTGATAGGTGTAGGACGTACCGTATAGAAGTTAGGGCCATTTGATGTTTTATCAGTGTTTGATTTTTGACGCGAGGGTAGCATAGCTTTGAGCGATAGCTTAAATTGACAAGAGTCTCGAGTACTTTATTGTTACAAAATTTCAAGGTTTTATGACGCTCCAGTAAAAAGTTACAAGCATTTATATGTTGCAAACTTTGCTAGGTGTAGGACGTACCGTATAGAAGTTAGGGCCATTTGAAGTTTTATCAGTGTTTGATTTTGGACTCAAGGGTGGTATAGCTTTGAGCGATAACTTAAATTGACAAGAGGCTCGAGTACTTTATTGTTACAAAATTTCAAGGTTTTATGACGCTCCAGTAAAAAGTCACAAGCATTTTTATGTTGCAAATTTTGATAGGTGTAGGGCGTACCGTATAGAAGTTAGGGCCATTTGAAGTTTTATCAGTGTTTGATTTGGGACTCAAGGGTAGCATAGCTTTGAGCGATAGCTTAAATGGACAAGAGGCTCGGGTACTTTATTGTTACAAAATTTCAAGGTTTTATGACGCTCCAGTAAAAAGTTTGAAGCATTTGTATGCTGCAAACTTTGATAGGTGTAGGACGTACCGTATAGAAGTTAGGGCCATTTGAAGTTTTATCAGTGTTTCATATGGGACTCAAGGTTAGCATAGCTTTGAGCGATAGCTTAAATTGACAAGAGGTGCGAGTACTTTATTGTTACAAAATTTCAAGGCTTTATGACGCTCCAGTAAAAAGTTACAAGCATTTGTATTTTGCAAACTTTGAGAGGTGTAGAACGTACCGTATAGAAGTTAGGGCCATTTGAAGTTTTATCAGTGTTTGATTTAGGACAAAAGGGTAGCATAGCTTTGAGCGATAACTTAAATTGACAAGAGGCTCGAGTACTTTATTGGTACAAAATTTCAAGGTTTTATGACGCTGCAGTAAAAAGTTACAAGCATTTGTATGTTGCAAACTTTGATAGGTGTAGGACGTACCGTATAGAAGTTACGGCCATTTGAAGATTTATCAGTGTTTGATTTGGGACTCAATGGTAGCATAGCTTTGAGCGATAGCTTAAATTGACAAAAGGCTCGAGTACTTTATTGTTCCAAAATTTCAAGGTTTTATAACGCTCTAGTAAAAAGTTACAAGCATTTGTATGTTGCAAACTTTGATAGGTGTAGGACGTACCATATAGAAGTTAGGGCCATTTGAAGTTTTATCAGTGTTTGATTTGGGACTCAAGAGTAATATAGCTTTGAACGATAGCCTAAATTGACAAGAGGCTCGAGTACTTTATTGGTACAAAATTTCAAGGTTTTATGACGCTGCAGTAAAAAGTTACAAGCATTTGTATGTTGCAAACATTGATAGGTGTAAGACATACCGTATAGAAGTTAGGCTTATTTGAAGTTTTATCAGTGTTTGATTTGGGGCTCAAGGGTAGCATAGCTTTGAGCGATAGCTTAAATTGACAAGAGGCTCGAGTACTTTATTGTTACAAAATTTCCAGGTTTTATGACGCTCCAGTAAAAAGTTACAAGCATTTGTATGTTGCAAACTTTGATAGGTGTAGGACGTACCGTATAGAAGTTAGGGCCATTTAAAGTTTAATCAGTGTTTGATTTGGGACTCAATGGTAGCATAGCTTTGAGCGATAGCTTAAATTGACAAGAGGCTCGAGTACTTTATTGTTATAAAATTTCAAGGTTTTATGACGCTCCAGTAAAAAGTTAGAAGCATTTGTATGTTGCAAACTTTGATAGGTGTAGGACGTACCGTATAGAAGTTAGGGCCATTTGAAGTTTTATCAGTGTTTCATATGGGACTCAAGGTTAGCATAGCTTTGAGCAATAGCTTAAATTGACAAGAGGCTCTAATACTTTATTGGTACAAAATTTCAAGGTTTTATGACGCTGCAGTAAAAAGTTACAAGCATTTGTGTGTTGCAAACTTTGATAGGTGTAGGACGTACCGTATAGAAGTTAGGGCCATTTGAAGATTTATCAGTGTTTGATTTGGGACTCAAGGGTAGCATAGCTTTGAGCGATAGCTTAAATTGACAAAAGGCTCGAGTACTTTATTGTTCCAAAATTTCAAGGTTTTATAACGCTCTAGTAAAAAGTTACAAGCATTTGTATGTTGCAAACTTTGATAGGTGTAGGACGTACCATATAGAAGTTAGGGCCATTTGAAGTTTTATCAGTGTTTGATTTGGGACTCAAGAGTAGTATAGCTTTGAACGATAGCCTAAATTGACAAGAGGCTCGAGTACTTTATTGGTACAAAATTTCCAGGTTTTATGACGCTACAGTAAAAAGTTACAAGCATTTGTATGTTGCAAACTTTGATAGTTGTTGGACGTACCGTATAGAAGGTAGGGGGCCATTTGAAGTTTTATCAGTGTTTGGTTTGGGACTCAAGGGTAGCATAGCTTTGAGCGATAGCTTAAATTGACAAGAGACTCGAGTACTTTATTGTTACAAAATTTCTAGGTTTTATGACGCTCCAGTAAAAAGTTGCAAGCATTTGTATGTTGCAAACTTTGATAGGTGTAGGACGTTCCGTATAGAAGTTAGGTCCAATTGAAGTTTTATCAGTGTTTGATTTGGGACTCAAGGTTAGCATAGCTTTGAGCGATAGCTTAAATTCACAAGAGGCTCGAGTACTTTATTGTTACAAAATTTCTAGGTTTTATGACGCTCCAGTAAAAAGTTACAAGCATTATAGAAGTTAGGGCCATTTGAAGTTTTATCAGTGTTTGATTTGGGACTCAAGGGTAGCATAGCTTTGAGCGATAGCTTAGATTCACAAGAGGCTCGAGTACTTTATTGTTACAACATTTCTAGGTTTTATGACGCTCCAGTAAAAAGTTACAAGCATTTGTATGTTGCAAACTTTGATAGGTGTTGGACGTACCGTATAGAAGCTAGGGCCATTTGAAGTTTTATCAGTGTTTGATTTGGGACTCAAGGGTAGCATAGCTTTGAGCGATAGCTTAAATTGACAAAAGGCTCGAGTACTTTAATGTTCCAAAATTTCAAGGTTTTATTACGCCCCAGTAAAAAGTTACAAGCATATGTATGTTGCAAACTTTGATAGGTATAGGATGCACCGTATAGAAGTTAGGGCCATTTGAAGTTTTAGGGCCATTTGATGTTTTATGAGTGTTTGATTTGGGACTCAAGGGTAGCATAGCTTTGAGTGATAGCTTAAATTGACAAGAGGTTCGAGTACTTTATTGTTACAAACTTTCAAGGTTTTATGACGCTCCAGTAAAAAGTTACAAGCATTTGTATGTTGCAAACTTTGATAGGTGTAGGACGTACCGTATAGAAGCTAGAGCCATTTGAAGTTTTATCAGTGTTTGATTTGGGACTCAAGGGTAGCATAGCTTTGAGCGATAACTTAAATTGACAAGAGGCTCGAGTACTTTATTATTCCAAAATTTGAAGGTTTTATGACGCTCTAGTAAAAAGTTACAAGCATTTGTATGTTGGAAATTTTGATAGGTGTAGGACGTACCGTATAGAAGTTAGGACCATTTGAAGTTTTATCAGTGTTTTATTTGGGACTCAAGGGAAGCATAGCTTTGAGCGATAGCTTAAATTGACAAAAGGCTCGAGTACTTTATTGTTCCAAAATTTCAAGGTTTTATGACGCTCTCGTAAAAAGTTACAAGCATTTGTATGTTGCAAACTTTGATAGGTGTAGGACGTACCGTATAGAAGTTAGGGCCATTTGAAGTTTTATCAGTGTTTGATTTGGGACTCAAGGATAGCATAGCTTTGAGCGATAGCTTAAATAGACAAGAGGCTCGAGTACTTTATTGTTATAAAATTTCAAGGTTTTATGACGCTCCAGTAAAACTTACAGGCATTTGTATGTTGCAAACTTTGATATGTGTAGGACGTTCCGTATAGAAGTTAGGGCCATTTGAAGTTTTATCAGTGTTTGATTTGGAACTCAAGGTTAGCATAGCTTTGAGCGATAGCTTAAATTCACAAGAGGCTCGAGTACTTTATTGTTACAAAATTTCTAGGTTTTATGACGCTCCAGTAAAAAGTTACAAGCATTATAGAAGTTAGGGCCATTTGAAGTTTTATCAGTGTTTGATTTGGGACTCAAGGGTAGCATAGCTTTGAGCGATAGCTTAAATTCACAAGAGGCTCGAGTACTTTATTGTTACAAAATTTCTAGGTTTTATGACGCTCCAGTAAAAAGTTACAAGCATTTGTATGTTGCAAACTTTGATAGGTATTGGACGTACCGTATAGAAGCTAGGGCCATTTGAAGTTTTATCAGTGTTTGATTTGGGACTCAAGGGTAGCATAGCTTTGAGCGATAGCTTAAATTGACAAAAAGCTCGAGTACTTTAATGTTCCAAAATTTCAAGGTTTTATTACGCCCCAGTAAAAAGTTACAAGCATTTGTATGTTGCAAACTTTGATAGGTATAGGATGCACCGTATAGAAGTTAGGGCCATTTGAAGTTTTAGGGCCATTTGATGTTTTATCAGTGTTTGATTTGGGACTCAAGGGTAGCATAGCTTTGAGCGATAGCTTAAATTGACAAGAGTCTCGAGTACTTTATTGTTACAAAATTTCAAGGTTTTATGACGCTCCAGTAAAAGTTACAAGCATTTGTATGTTGCAAACTTTGATAGGTGTATTACGTACCGTATAGAAGTTAGGGCCATTTGAAGTTTTATCAGTGTTTGATTTGGGACTCAAGGTTAGCATAGCTTTGAGCGATAGCTTAAATAGACAAGAGGTTCGAGTACTTTATTGTTACAAACTTTCAAGGTTTTATGACGCTCCAGTAAAAAGTTACAAGCATTTGTATGTTGCAAACTTTGATAGGTGTAGGACGTACCGTATAGAAGCTAGAGCCATTTGAAGTTTTATCAGTGTTTGATTTGGGACTCAAGGGTAGCATAGCTTTGAGCGATAACTTAAATTGACAAGAGGCTCGAGTACTTTATTGTTACAAAATTTCAAGGTTTTATGACGCTCCAGTAAAAAGTTACAAG
This sequence comes from Clusia tigrina, assembly GCA_920105625.2. NCBI lineage: Eukaryota > Metazoa > Arthropoda > Insecta > Diptera > Clusiidae > Clusia > Clusia tigrina. The sequence goes on along the minus strand of OV050033.1, from coordinate 103,633,295 downwards.
CATTTGTATGTTGCAAACTTTGATAGGTGTAGGACGTACCGTATATAAGTTAGGGCCATTTGAAGTTTTATCAGTGTTTGATTTGGGACTCAAGGGTAGCATTGCTTTGAGCGATAGCTTAAATTGACAAGAGGCTCGAGTACTTTATTGTTACAAAATTTCAAGGTTTTATGACGCTGCAGTAAAAAGTTACAAGCATTTGTATGTTGCAAACTTTGATAGGTGTAGTACGTACCGTATAGAAGTTAGGGCCATTTGAAGTTTTATCAGTGTTTGATTTGGGACTCAAGGGTAGCATGGCTTTGAACGATAGCTTAAATTTACAAAAGGCTCGAGTACTTCTTTGTTCCAAAATTTGAAGGTTTTATGACGCTCTAGTAAAAAGTTACAAGCATTTGTATGTTGCAAATTTTGATAGGTGTAGGACGTACCGTATAGAATTTAGGGCCATTTGAAGTTTTATCAGTGTTTTATTTGGGACTCAAGGGAAGCATAGCTTTGAGCGATAGCTTAAATTGACAAAAGGCTCGAGTACTTTATTGTTCCAAAATTTAAAGGTTTTATGACGCTCTAGTAAAAAGTTACAAGCATTTGTATGTTGCAAACTTTGATAGGTGTAGGACGTACCGTATAGAAGTTAGGGCCATGTGAGGTTTTATCAGTGTTTGATTTGGGACTCAAGGGTAGCATAACTTTGAGCGATAGCTTAAATAGACAAGAGGCTCGAGTACTTTATTGTTACAAAATTTCAAGGTTTTATGACGTTCCAGTAAAACTTACAGGCATTTGTATGTTGCAAACTTTGATAGGTGTAGGACGTTCCGTATAGAAGTTAGGGCCATTTGAAGCTTTATCAGTGTTTGATTTGGAACTCAAGGTTAGCATAGCTTTGAGCGATAGCTTAAATTCACAAGAGGCTCGAGTACTTTATTGTTACAAAATTTCTAGGTTTTATGACGCTCCAGTAAAAAGTTACAAGCATTATAGAAGTTAAGGCCATTTGAAGTTTTATCAGTGTTTGATTTGGGACTCAAGGGTAGCATAGCTTTGAGCGATAGCTTAAATTCACAAGAGGCTCGAGTACTTTATTGTTACAAAATTTCTAGGTTTTATGACGCTCCAGTAAAAAGTTACAAGCATTTGTATGTTGCAAACTTTGATAGGTGTAGGACGTACCGTATAGAAGCTAGGGCCATTTGAAGTTTTATCAGTGTTTGATTTGGGACTCAAGAGTAGCATAGCTTTGAGCGATAGCTTAAATTTACAAAAGGCTCGAGTACTTTATTGTTCCAAAATTTGAAGGTTTTATGACGCTCTAGTAAAAAGTTACAAGCATTTGTATGTTGCAAATTTTGATAGGTGTAGGACGTACCGTATAGAAGTTAGGGCCATTTGAAGTTTTATCAGTGTTTGATTTGGGACTCAAGGTTAGCATAGCTTTGAGCGATAGCTTAAATAGATAAGAGGTTCGAGTACTTTATTGTTACAAACTTTCAAGGTTTTATGACGCTCCAGTAAAAAGTTACAAGTATGTTGCAAACTTTGATAGGTGTAGGACGTACCGTATATAAGTTAGGGCCATTTGAAGTTTTATCAGTGTTTGATTTGGGACTCAAGGGTAGCATTGCTTTGAGCGATAGCTTAAATTGACAAGAGGCTCGAGTACTTTATTGTTACAAAATTTCAAGGTTTTATGACGCTGCAGTAAAAAGTTACAAGCATTTGTATGTTGCAAACTTTGATAGGTGTAGGACGTACCGTATAGAAGCTAGGGACATTTGAAGTTTTATCAGTGTTTGATTTGGGACTCAAGGGTAGCATAGCTTTGAGCGATAGCTTAAATTGACAAAAGGCTCGAGTACTTAAATGTTCCAAAATTTCAAGGTTTTATGACGCTCTAGTAAAAAGTTACAAGCATTTGTATGTTGGAATCTTTGATAGGTGTAGGACGTACCATATAGAAGTTAGGGCCATTTGAAGTTTTATCAGTGTTTGACTTGGGACTCAAGGGTAGCATAGCTTTGAGCGATAGCTTAAATTGACAAGAGGCTCGAGTACTTTATTGTTACAAAATTTCAAGGTTTTATTACGCCCCAGTAAAAAGTTACAAGCATTTGTATGTTGCAAACTTTGATAGGTATAGGATGCACCGTATAGAAGTTAGGGCCATTTGAAGTTTTAGGGCCATTTGATGTTTTATCAGTGTTTGATTTGGGACTCAAGGGTAGCATAGCTTTGAGCGATAGCTTAAATTGACAAGAGGCTCGAGTACTTTATTGTTACAAAATTTTAAGGTTTTATGACGCTCCAGTAAAAGTTACAAGCATTTGTATGTTGCAAACTTTGATAGGTGTATTACGTACCGTATAGAAGTTAGGGCCATTTGAAGTTTTATCAGTGTTTGATTTGGGACTCAAGGTTAGCATAGCTTTGAGCGATAGCTTAAATAGACAAGAGGTTCGAGTACTTTATTGTTACAAACTTTCAAGGTTTTATGACGCTCCAGTAAAAAGTTACAAGCATTTGTATGTTCCAAACTTTGATAGGTGTAGGACGTACCGTATAGAAGCTAGAGCCATTTGAAGTTTTATCAGTGTTTGATTTGGGACTGAAGGGTAGCATAGCTTTGAGCGATAGCTTAAATTGACAAAAGGCTCGAGTACTTTATTGTTCCAAAATTTGAAGGTTTTATGACGCTCTAGTGAAAAGTTACAAGCATTTGTATGTTGCAAATTTTGATAGGTGTAGGACGTACCGTATAGAAGTTAGGGCCATTTGAAGTTTTATCAGTGTTTGACTTGGGACTCAAGGGTAGCATAGCTTTGAGCGATAGCTTAAATTGACAAGAGGCTCGAGTACTTTATTGTTACAAAATTTCAAGGTTTTATGACGCTCCAGTAAAAGTTACAAGCATTTGTATGTTGCAAACTTTGATAGGTGTATTACGTACCATTAGGGCCAGTAGGGCCATTTGAAGTTTTATCAGTGTTTGATTCGGGACTCAAGGTGAGCATTGCTTTGAGCGATAGCTTAAATTGACAAGAGGTTCGAGTACTTTATTGTTACAAAATTTCAAGGTTTTATGACGCTCCAGTAAAAAGTTACAAGCATTTGTATGTTACAAACTTTGATAGGTGTAGGACGTACCGTATAGAAGTTAGAGCCATTTGAAGTTTTATCAGTGTTTGATTTGGGACTCAAGGCTAGCATTGCTTTGAGCGATAGGTTAAATTTACAAGAGGCTCGAGTACTTTCTTGTTACAAAATTCCAAGGTTTTATGACGCTCCAGTAAAAAGTTACAAGCATTTGTATGTTGCAAACTTTGATAGGTGTAGGACGTACCGTATAGAATTAGGGCCATTTGAAGTTTTATCAGTGTTTGATTTGGGACTCAAGGGTAAAACATCTTTGAGCGATAACTTAAATTGACAAGAGGCTCGAGTACTTTATTGTTACAAAATTTCAAGGTTTTATGACGCTGCAGAAAAAAGTAACAAGCATTTGTATGTTGCAAACTTTGATAGGTGTAGGACGTACCGTATAGAAGTTAGGGCCATTTGAAGTTTTATCAGTGTTTGATTTGGGACTCAAGGGTAGCATTGCTTTGAGCGATAGCTTAAATTGACAAGAGGCTCGAGTACTTTATTGTTACAAAATTTCAAGGTTTTATGACGCTCCAGTAAAAGTTACAAGCATTTGTATGTTGCAAACTTTAATAGGTGTATTTCGTACCGTATAGAAGTTAGGGCCATTTGAAGTTTTATCAGTGTTTGATTTGGGACTCAAGGGTAGCATTGCTTTGAGCGATAGCTTAAATTGACAAGAGGCTCGAGTACTTTATTGTTACAAAATTTCAAGATTTTATGACGCTCCAGTAAAAAGTTAAAAGTATGTTGCAAACTTTGATAGGTGTAGGACGTACCGTATAGAAGTTAGGGCTATTTGAAGTTTTATCAGTGTTTGATTTGGGACTCAAGGGTAGCATAGCTTTGAGCGATAGCTTAAATTGACAAAAGGCTCGAGTACTTTATTGTTCCAAAATTTCAAGGTTTTATGACGCTCTAGTAAAAAGTTACAAGCATTTGTATGTTGCAAACTTTGATAGGTGTAGGACGTACCGTATAGAAGTTAGGGCCATTTGAAGTTTTATCAGTGTTTGGTTTTGGACTCAAGGGTAGCATAGCTTTGAGCGATAGCTTAAATTGACAAGAGGCTCGAGTACTTTATTGTTACAAAATTTCAAGGTTTTATGACGCTCCAGTAAAAGTTACAAGCTTTTGTATGTTGCAAACTTTGATAGGTGTATTACGTACCGTATAGAAGTTAGGGCCATTTGAAGTTTTATCAGTGTTTGATTTGGGACTCAAGGTGAGCTTTGCTTTGAGCGATAGCTTAAATTGACAACAGGTTCGAGAACTTTATTGTTACAAAATTTCAAGGTTTTATGACGCTCCAGTAAAAAGTTACAAGCATTTGTATGTTGCAAACTTTGATAGGTGTAGGACGTACCGTATAGAAGTTAGAGCCAATTGAAGTTTTATCAATGTTTGATTTGGGACTGAAGGGTAGCATAGCTTTGAGCGATTACTTAAATTGACAAGTGGCTCGAGTACTTTATTGTTACAAAATTTCAAGGTTTTATGACGCTCCAGTAAAAAGTTACAAGCATTTGTGTGTTGCAAACTTTGATAGGTGTAGGACGTACCGTATAGAAGTTAGGGCCATTTGAAGTTTTATCAGTGTTTGATTTGGGACTCAAGGGCCGCATAGCATTGAGCGATAACTTAAATTATCAAGAGGCTCGAGTACTTTATTGTTGCAAAATTTCAAGGTTTTATGACGCTCCAGGAAAAAGCTACAAGCATTTGTATGTTGCAAACTTTGATAGGTATAGGACGCACCGTGTAGAAGTTAGGGCCATTTGAAGTTTTATCAGTGTTTGATTTGGGACTCAAGGTTAGCATTGCTTTGAGCGATAGGTTAAATTTACAAGAGGCTCGAGTACTTTATTGTTACAAAATTTCAAGGTTTTATGACGCGTCCAGTAAAAGTTACAAGCATTTGTATGTTGCAAACTTTGATTGGTGTATTACGTACCGTATAGAAGTTAGGGCCATTTCAAGTTTTATCAGTGTTTGATTTGGGACTCAAGGTTAGCATTGCTTTGAGCGATAGGTTAAATTTACAAGAGGCTCGAGTACTTTCTTGTTACAAAATTTCAAGGTTTTATGACGCTCCAGTAAAAAGTTACAAGCATTTGTATGTTGCAAACTTTGATAGGTGTAGGACGTACCGTATATAATTAGGGCCATTTGAAGTTTTATCAGTGTTTGATTTGGGACTCAAGGGTAGCATAGCTTTGAGCGATAGCTTAAATTGACAAAAGGCTCGAGTACTTTATTGTTCCAAAATTTGAAGGTTTTATGACGCTCTAGTGAAAAGTTACAAGCATTTGTATGTTGCAAATTTTGATAGGTGTAGGACGTACCGTATAGAAGTTAGGGCCATTTGAAGTTTTATCAGTGTTTGACTTGGGACTCAAGGGTAGCATAGCTTTGAGCGATAGCTTAAATTGACAAGAGGCTCGAGTACTTTATTGTTACAAAATTTCAAGGTTTTATGACGCTCCAGTAAAAGTTACAAGCATTTGTATGTTGCAAACTTTGATAGGTGTATTACGTACCATTAGGGCCAGTAGGGCCATTTGAAGTTTTATCAGTGTTTGATTCGGGACTCAAGGTGAGCATTGCTTTGAGCGATAGCTTAAATTGACAAGAGGTTCGAGTACTTTATTGTTACAAAATTTCAAGGTTTTATGACGCTCCAGTAAAAAGTTACAAGCATTTGTATGTTACAAACTTTGATAGGTGTAGGACGTACCGTATAGAAGTTAGAGCCATTTGAAGTTTTATCAGTGTTTGATTTGGGACTCAAGGCTAGCATTGCTTTGAGCGATAGGTTAAATTTACAAGAGGCTCGAGTACTTTCTTGTTACAAAATTCCAAGGTTTTATGACGCTCCAGTAAAAAGTTACAAGCATTTGTATGTTGCAAACTTTGATAGGTGTAGGACGTACCGTATAGAATTAGGGCCATTTGAAGTTTTATCAGTGTTTGATTTGGGACTCAAGGGTAAAACATCTTTGAGCGATAACTTAAATTGACAAGAGGCTCGAGTACTTTATTGTTACAAAATTTCAAGGTTTTATGACGCTGCAGAAAAAAGTAACAAGCATTTGTATGTTGCAAACTTTGATAGGTGTAGGACGTACCGTATAGAAGTTAGGGCCATTTGAAGTTTTATCAGTGTTTGATTTGGGACTCAAGGGTAGCATTGCTTTGAGCGATAGCTTAAATTGACAAGAGGCTCGAGTACTTTATTGTTACAAAATTTCAAGGTTTTATGACGCTCCAGTAAAAGTTACAAGCATTTGTATGTTGCAAACTTTAATAGGTGTATTTCGTACCGTATAGAAGTTAGGGCCATTTGAAGTTTTATCAGTGTTTGATTTGGGACTCAAGGGTAGCATTGCTTTGAGCGATAGCTTAAATTGACAAGAGGCTCGAGTACTTTATTGTTACAAAATTTCAAGATTTTATGACGCTCCAGTAAAAAGTTAAAAGTATGTTGCAAACTTTGATAGGTGTAGGACGTACCGTATAGAAGTTAGGGCTATTTGAAGTTTTATCAGTGTTTGATTTGGGACTCAAGGGTAGCATAGCTTTGAGCGATAGCTTAAATTGACAAAAGGCTCGAGTACTTTATTGTTCCAAAATTTCAAGGTTTTATGACGCTCTAGTAAAAAGTTACAAGCATTTGTATGTTGCAAACTTTGATAGGTGTAGGACGTACCGTATAGAAGTTAGGGCCATTTGAAGTTTTATCAGTGTTTGGTTTTGGACTCAAGGGTAGCATAGCTTTGAGCGATAGCTTAAATTGACAAGAGGCTCGAGTACTTTATTGTTACAAAATTTCAAGGTTTTATGACGCTCCAGTAAAAGTTACAAGCTTTTGTATGTTGCAAACTTTGATAGGTGTATTACGTACCGTATAGAAGTTAGGGCCATTTGAAGTTTTATCAGTGTTTGATTTGGGACTCAAGGTGAGCTTTGCTTTGAGCGATAGCTTAAATTGACAACAGGTTCGAGAACTTTATTGTTACAAAATTTCAAGGTTTTATGACGCTCCAGTAAAAAGTTACAAGCATTTGTATGTTGCAAACTTTGATAGGTGTAGGACGTACCGTATAGAAGTTAGAGCCAATTGAAGTTTTATCAATGTTTGATTTGGGACTGAAGGGTAGCATGGCTTTGAGCGATTACTTAAATTGACAAGTGGCTCGAGTACTTTATTGTTACAAAATTTCAAGGTTTTATGACGCTCCAGTAAAAAGTTACAAGCATTTGTGTGTTGCAAACTTTGATAGGTGTAGGACGTACCGTATAGAAGTTAGGGCCATTTGAAGTTTTATCAGTGTTTGATTTGGGACTCAAGGGCCGCATAGCATTGAGCGATAACTTAAATTATCAAGAGGCTCGAGTACTTTATTGTTGCAAAATTTCAAGGTTTTATGACGCTCCAGGAAAAAGTTACAAGCATTTGTATGTTGCAAACTTTGATAGGTATAGGACGCACCGTGTAGAAGTTAGGGCCATTTGAAGTTTTATCAGTGTTTGATTTGGGACTCAAGGTTAGCATTGCTTTGAGCGATAGGTTAAATTTACAAGAGGCTCGAGTACTTTATTGTTACAAAATTTCAAGGTTTTATGACGCTCCAGTAAAAGTTACAAGCATTTGTATGTTGCAAACTTTGATTGGTGTATTACGTACCGTATAGAAGTTAGGGCCATTTCAAGTTTTATCAGTGTTTGATTTGGGACTCAAGGTTAGCATTGCTTTGAGCGATAGGTTAAATTTACAAGAGGCTCGAGTACTTTCTTGTTACAAAATTTCAAGGTTTTATGACGCTCCAGTAAAAAGTTACAAGCATTTGTATGTTGCAAACTTTGATAGGTGTAGGACGTACCGTATATAATTAGGGCCATTTGAAGTTTTATCAGTGTTTGATTTGGGACTCAAGGGTAGCATAGCTTTGAGCGATAACTTAAATTATCAAGAGGCTCGAGTACATTATTGTTAATAAATTTTAAGGTTCTATGACGCTCCAGTAAAAAGTTACAAACATTTGTATGTTGCAAACTTTGATAGGTGTAGGACGTACCGTGTAGAAGTTAGGGCCATTTGAAGTTTTATCATTGTTTTATTTGGGACTCAAGGGTAGCATAGCTTTGAGCGATATCTTAAATTGACAAGAGGCTCGAGTACTTTATTGTTACAAAATTTCAAGGTTTTATGACTCTCCAGTAAAAGTTACAAGCATTTGTATGTTGCAAACTTTGATTGGTGTATTACGTACCGTATAGAAGTTAGGGCCATTTCAAGTTTTATCAGTGTTTGATTTGGGACTCAAGGTTAGCATTGCTTTGAGCGATAGGTTAAATTGACAAGAGGTTCGAATACTTTATTGTTACAAAATTTCAAGGTTTTATGACGCTCCAGTAAAACTTACAGGCATTTGTATGTTGCAAACTTTGATAGGTGTAGGACGTACCGTATAGAAGTTAGGGACATTTGAAGTTTTATCAGTGTTTGATTTGGGACTCAAGGGTAGCATAGCTTTGAGCGATAGCTTAAATTGACAAAAGGCTCGAGTACTTTAATGTTCCAAAATTTCAAGGTTTTATGACGCTCTAGTAAAAAGTTACAAGCATTTGTATGTTGGAATCTTTGATAGGTGTAGGACGTACCATATAGAAGTTAGGGCCATTTGAAGTTTTATCAGTGTTTGACTTGGGACTCAAGGGTAGCATAGCTTTGAGCGATAGCTTAAATTGACAAGAGGCTCGAGTACTTTATTGTTACAAAATTTGAAGGTTTTATTACGCCCCAGTAAAAAGTTACAAGCATTTGTATGTTGCAAACTGTGATAGGTATAGGATGCACCGTATAGAAGTTAGGGCCATTTGAAGTTTTAGGGCCATTTGATGTTTTATCAGTGTTTGATTTGGGACTCAAGGGTAGCATAGCTTTGAGCGATAGCTTAAATTGACAAGAGGCCCGAGTACTTTATTGTTACAAAATTTCAAGGTTTTATGACGCTCCAGTAAAAGTTACAAGCATTTGTATGTTGCAAACTTTGATAGGTGTATTTCGTACCGTATAGAAGTTAGGGCCATTTGAAGTTTTATCAGTGTTTGATTTGGGACTCAAGGGTAGCATTGCTTTGAGCGATAGCTTAAATTGACAAGAGGCTCGAGTACTTTATTGTTACAAAATTTCATGGTTTTATGACGCTCCAGTAAAAAGTTAAAAGTATGTTGCAAACTTTGATAGGTGTAGGACGTACCGTATAGAAGTTAGGGCCATTTGAAGTTTTATCGGTGTTTGATTTGGGACTCAAGGGTAGCATAGCTTTGAGCGATAGCTTAAATTGACAAAAGGCTCGAGTACTTTATTGTTCCAAAATTTCAAGGTTTTATGACGCTCCAGTAAAAAGTTACAAGCATTTGTGTGTTGCAAACTTTGATAGGTGTAGGACGTACCGTATAGAAGTTAGGGCCATTTGAAGTTTTATCAGTGTTTGATTTGGGACTCAAGGGCCGCATAGCATTGAGCGATAACTTAAATTATCAAGAGGCTCGAGTACTTTATTGTTGCAAAATTTCAAGGTTTTATGACGCTCCAGGAAAAAGTTACAAGCATTTGTATGTTGCAAACTTTGATAGGTATAGGACGCACCGTGTAGAAGTTAGGGCCATTTGAAGTTTTATCAGTGTTTGATTTGGGACTCAAGGTTAGCATTGCTTTGAGCGATAGGTTAAATTTACAAGAGGCTCGAGTACTTTATTGTTACAAAATTTCAAGGTTTTATGACGCTCCAGTAAAAGTTACAAGCATTTGTATGTTGCAAACTTTGATTGGTGTATTACGTACCGTATAGAAGTTAGGGCCATTTGAAGTTTTATCAGTGTTTGATTTGGGACTCAAGGTTAGCATTGCTTTGAGCGATAGGTTAAATTTACAAGAGGCTCGAGTACTTTCTTGTTACAAAATTTCAAGGTTTTATGACGCTCCAGTAAAAAGTTACAAGCATTTGTATGTTGCAAACTTTGATAGGTGTAGGACGTACCGTATATAATTAGGGCCATTTGAAGTTTTATCAGTGTTTGATTTGGGACTCAAGGGTAGCATAGCTTTGAGCGATAACTTAAATTATCAAGAGGCTCGAGTACATTATTGTTAATAAATTTTAAGGTTCTATGACGCTCCAGTAAAAAGTTACAAACATTTGTATGTTGCAAACTTTGATAGGTGTAGGACGTACCGTGTAGAAGTTAGGGCCATTTGAAGTTTTATCATTGTTTTATTTGGGACTCAAGGGTAGCATAGCTTTGAGCGATATCTTAAATTGACAAGAGGCTCGAGTACTTTATTGTTACAAAATTTCAAGGTTTTATGACTCTCCAGTAAAAGTTACAAGCATTTGTATGTTGCAAACTTTGATTGGTGTATTACGTACCGTATAGAAGTTAGGGCCATTTCAAGTTTTATCAGTGTTTGATTTGGGACTCAAGGTTAGCATTGCTTTGAGCGATAGGTTAAATTGACAAGAGGTTCGAATACTTTATTGTTTCAAAATTTCAAGGTTTTATGACGCTCCAGTAAAACTTACAGGCATTTGTATGTTGCAAACTTTGATAGGTGTAGGACGTACCGTATAGAAGTTAGGGACATTTGAAGTTTTATCAGTGTTTGATTTGGGACTCAAGGGTAGCATAGCTTTGAGCGATAGCTTAAATTGACAAAAGGCTCGAGTACTTTAATGTTCCAAAATTTCAAGGTTTTATGACGCTCTAGTAAAAAGTTACAAGCATTTGTATGTTGGAATCTTTGATAGGTGTAGGACGTACCATATAGAAGTTAGGGCCATTTGAAGTTTTATCAGTGTTTGACTTGGGACTCAAGGGTAGCATAGCTTTGAGCGATAGCTTAAATTGACAAGAGGCTCGAGTACTTTATTGTTACAAAATTTCAAGGTTTTATTACGCCCCAGTAAAAAGTTACAAGCATTTGTATGTTGCAAACTTTGATAGGTATAGGATGCACCGTATAGAAGTTAGGGCCATTTGAAGTTTTAGGGCCATTTGATGTTTTATCAGTGTTTGATTTGGGACTCAAGGGTAGCATAGCTTTGAGCGATAGCTTAAATTGACAAGAGGCCCGAGTACTTTATTGTTACAAAATTTCAAGGTTTTATGACGCTCCAGTAAAAGTTACAAGCATTTGTATGTTGCAAACTTTGATAGGTGTATTTCGTACCGTATAGAAGTTAGGGCCATTTGAAGTTTTATCAGTGTTTGATTTGGGACTCAAGGGTAGCATTGCTTTGAGCGATAGCTTAAATTGACAAGAGGCTCGAGTACTTTATTGTTACAAAATTTCATGGTTTTATGACGCTCCAGTAAAAAGTTAAAAGTATGTTGCAAACTTTGATAGGTGTAGGACGTACCGTATAGAAGTTAGGGCCATTTGAAGTTTTATCGGTGTTTGATTTGGGACTCAAGGGTAGCATAGCTTTGAGCGATAGCTTAAATTGACAAAAGGCTCGAGTACTTTATTGTTCCAAAATTTCAAGGTTTTATGACGCTCTAGTAAAAAGTTACAAGCATTTGTATGTTGCAAACTTTGATAGGTGTAGGACGTACCGTATAGAAGTTAGGGCCATTTGAAGTTTTATCAGTGTTTGGTTTTGGACTCAAGGGTAGCATAGCTTTGAGCGATAGCTTAAATTGACAAGAGGCTCGAGTACTTTATTGTTGCAAAATTTTAAGGTTTTATGACGCTCCAGTAAAAGTTACAAGCATTTGTATGTTGCAAACTTTGATAGGTGTATTACGTACCGTATAGAAGTTAGGGCCATTTGAAGTTTTATCAGTGTTTGATTTGGGACTCAAGGTTAGCATAGCTTTGAGCGATAGCTTAAATAGACAAGAGGTTCGAGTACTTTATTGTTAAAAACTTTCAAGGTTTTATGACGCTCCAGTAAAAAGTTACAAGCATTTGTATGTTGCAAACTTTGATAGGTGTAGGACGTACCGTATAGAAGCTAGAGCCATTTGAAGTTTTATCAGTGTTTGATTTGGGACTGAAGGGTAGCATAGCTTTGAGCGATAGCTTAAATTGACAAAAGGCTCGAGTACTTTATTGTTCCAAAATTTGAAGGTTTTATGACGCTCTCGTAAAAAGTTACAAGCATTTGTATGTTGCAAATTTTGATAGGTGTAGGACGTACCGTATAGAAGTTAGGGCCATTTTAAGTTTTATCTGTGTTTGACTTGGGACTCAAGGGTAGCATAGCTTTGAGCGATAGCTTAAATTGACAAGAGGCTCGAGTACTTTATTGTTACAAAATTTCAAGGTTTTATGACGCTCCAGTAAAAGTTACAAGCATTTGTATGTTGCAAACTTTGATAGGTGTATTACGTACCATTAGGGCCAGTAGGGCCATTTGAAGTTTTATCAGTGTTTGATTTGGGACTCAAGGTGAGCATTGCTTTGAGCGATAGCTTAAATTGACAAGAGGTTCGAGTACTTTATTGTTACAAAATTTCAAGGTTTTATGACGCTCCAGTAAAAAGTTACAAGCATTTGTATGTTGCAAACTTTGATAGGTGTAGGACGTACCGTATAGAAGTTAGAGCCATTTGAAGTTTTATCAGTGTTTGATTTGGGACTCAAGGCTAGCATTGCTTTGAGCGATAGGTTAAATTTACAAGAGGCTCGAGTACTTTCTTGTTACAAAATTCCAAGGTTTTATGACGCTCCAGTAAAAAGTTACAAGCATTTGTATGTTGCAAACTTTGATAGGTGTAGGACGTACCGTATAGAATTAGGGCCATTTGAAGTTTTATCAGTGTTTGATTTGGGACTCAAGGGTAAAACATCTTTGAGCGATAACTTAAATTGACAAGAGGCTCGAGTACTTTATTGTTACAAAATTTCAAGGTTTTATGACGCTGCAGAAAAAAGTAACAAGCATTTGTATGTTGCAAACTTTGATAGGTGTAGGACGTACCGTATAGAAGTTAGGGCCATTTGAAGTTTTATCAGTGTTTGATTTGGGACTCAAGGGTAGCATTGCTTTGAGCGATAGCTTAAATTGACAAGAGGCCCGAGTACTTTATTGTTACAAAATTTCAAGGTTTTATGACGCTCCAGTAAAAGTTACAAGCATTTGTATGTTGCAAACTTTGATAGGTGTATTTCGTACCGTATAGAAGTTAGGGCCATTTGAAGTTTTATCAGTGTTTGATTTGGGACTCAAGGGTAGCATTGCTTTGAGCGATAGCTTAAATTGACAAGAGGCTCGAGTACTTTATTGTTACAAAATTTCATGGTTTTATGACGCTCCAGTAAAAAGTTAAAAGTATGTTGCAAACTTTGATAGGTGTAGGACGTACCGTATAGAAGTTAGGGCCATTTGAAGTTTTATCGGTGTTTGATTTGGGACTCAAGGGTAGCATAGCTTTGAGCGATAGCTTAAATTGACAAAAGGCTCGAGTACTTTATTGTTCCAAAATTTCAAGGTTTTATGACGCTCTAGTAAAAAGTTACAAGCATTTGTATGTTGCAAACTTTGATAGGTGTAGGACGTACCGTATAGAAGTTAGGGCCATTTGAAGTTTTATCAGTGTTTGGTTTTGGACTCAAGGGTAGCATAGCTTTGAGCGATAGCTTAAATTGACAAGAGGCTCGAGTACTTTATTGTTGCAAAATTTCAAGGTTTTATGACGCTCCAGTAAAAGTTACAAGCTTTTGTATGTTGCAAACTTTGATAGGTGTATTACGTACCGTATAGAAGTTAGGGCCATTTGAAGTTTTATCAGTGTTTGATTTGGGACTCAAGGTGAGCATTGCTTTGAGCGATAGCTTAAATTGACAAGAGGTTCGAGAACTTTATTGTTACAAAATTTCAAGGTTTTATGACGCTCCAGTAAAAAGTTACAAGCATTTGTATGTTGCAAACTTTGATAGGTGTAGGACGTACCGTATAGAAGTCAGAGCCAATTGAAGTTTTATCAATGTTTGATTTGGGACTGAAGGGTAGCATAGCTTTGAGCGATTACTTAAATTGACAAGTGGCTCGAGTACTTTATTGTTACAAAATTTCAAGGTTTTATGACGCTCCAGTAAAAAGTTACAAGCATTTGTGTGTTGCAAACTTTGATAGGTGTAGGACGCACCGTATAGAAGTTAGGGCCATTTGAAGTTTTATCAGTGTTTGATTTGGGACTCAAGGTTAGCATTGCTTTGAGCGATAGGTTAAATTTACAAGATACTCGAGTACTTTATTGTTACAAAATTTCAAGGTTTTATGACGCTCCAGTAAAAGTTACAAGCATTTGTATGTTGCAAACTTTGATTGGTGTATTACGTACCGTATAGAAGTTAGGGCCATTTCAAGTTTTATCAGTGTTTGATTTGGGACTCAAGGTTAGCATTGCTTTGAGCGATAGGTTAAATTTACCAGAGGCTCGAGTACTTTCTTGTTACAAAATTTCAAGGTTTTATGACGCTCCAGTAAAAAGTTACAAGCATTTGTATGTTGCAAACTTTGATAGGTGTAGGACGTACCGTATATAATTAGGGCCATTTGAAGTTTTATCAGTGTTTGATTTGAGACTCAAGGGTAGCATAGCTTTGAGCGATAACTTAAGTTATCAAGAGGCTCGAGTACATTATTGTTAATAAATTTTAAGGTTCTATGACGCTCCAGTAAAAAGTTACAAACATTTGTATGTTGCAAACTTTGATAGGTGTAGGACGTACCATATAGAAGTTAGGGCCATTTGAAGGTTTATCAGTGTTTGATTTGGGACTCAAGGGTAGCATAGCTTTGACCGATAGCTTAAATTGACAAGAGGCTCGAGTACTTTATTGTTACAAAATTTCAAGGTTTTATGACGCTGCAGAAAAAAGTTACAAGCATTTGTATGTTGCAAACTTTGATAGGTGTAGGACGTACCGTATAGAATTTAGGGCCATTTCAAGTTTTATCAGTGTTTCATTTGGGACTCAAGGGTAGCATAGCTTTGAGCGATAGCTTAAATTGACAAAAGGCTCGAGTACTTTATTGTTGCTAAATTTCAAGGTTTTATGACGCTCTAGTAAAAAGTTACAAGCATTTGTATGTTGCAAACTTTGATAGGTGTAGGACGTACCGTATAGAAGTTAGGGCCATTTGAAGTTTTATCAGTGTTTGATTTGGGACTCAAGGGTAGCATAGCTTTGAGCGATAACTTAAATTATCAAGAGGCTCGAGTACTTTATTGTTACAAAATTTCAAGGTTTTATGACGCTCCAGTATATGTAGAAGTTAGGGCCATTTGAAGTTTTATCAGTGCTTGATTTGGGACTCAAGGGTAGCATTGCTTTGAGCGATAGCTTAAATTGACAAGAGGCTCGAGTACTTTATTGTTACAAAATTTCAAGGTTTTATGACGCTCCAGTAAAAGTTACAAGCATTTGTATGTTGCAAACTTTGATAGGTGTATTTCGTACCGTATAGAAGTTAGGGCCATTTGAAGTTTTATCAGTGTTTGATTTTGGACTCAAGGGTAGCATTGCTTTGAGCGATAGCTTAAATTGACAAGAGGCTCGAGTACTTTATTGTAAAAAAATTTCAAGGTTTTATGACGCTCCAGTAAAAAGTTAAAAGTATGTTGCAAACTTTGATAGGTGTAGGACGTACGGTATAGAAGTTAGGGCCATTTGAAGTTTTATCAGTGTTTGATTTGGGACTCAAGGGTAGCACAGCTTTGAGCGATAGCTTAAATTGACAAAAGGCTCGAGTACTTTATTGTTCCAAAATTTCAAGGTTTTATGACGCTCTAGTAAAAAGTTACAAGCATTTGTATGTTGCAAACTTTGATAGGTGTAGGACGTACCGTATAGAAGTCAGAGCCAATTGAAGTTTTATCAATGTTTGATTTGGGACTGAAGGGTAGCATAGCTTTGAGCGATTACTTAAATTGACAAGTGGCTCGAGTACTTTATTGTTACAAAATTTCAAGGTTTTATGACGCTCCAGTAAAAAGTTACAAGCATTTGTGTGTTGCAAACTTTGATAGGTGTAGGACGCACCGTATAGAAGTTAGGGCCATTTGAAGTTTTATCAGTGTTTGATTTGGGACTCAAGGTTAGCATTGCTTTGAGCGATAGGTTAAATTTACAAGATACTCGAGTACTTTATTGTTACAAAATTTCAAGGTTTTATGACGCTCCAGTAAAAGTTACAAGCATTTGTATGTTGCAAACTTTGATTGGTGTATTACGTACCGTATAGAAGTTAGGGCCATTTCAAGTTTTATCAGTGTTTGATTTGGGACTCAAGGTTAGCATTGCTTTGAGCGATAGGTTAAATTTACCAGAGGCTCGAGTACTTTCTTGTTACAAAATTTCAAGGTTTTATGACGCTCCAGTAAAAAGTTACAAGCATTTGTATGTTGCAAACTTTGATAGGTGTAGGACGTACCGTATATAATTAGGGCCATTTGAAGTTTTATCAGTGTTTGATTTGAGACTCAAGGGTAGCATAGCTTTGAGCGATAACTTAAGTTATCAAGAGGCTCGAGTACATTATTGTTAATAAATTTTAAGGTTCTATGACGCTCCAGTAAAAAGTTACAAACATTTGTATGTTGCAAACTTTGATAGGTGTAGGACGTACCATATAGAAGTTAGGGCCATTTGAAGGTTTATCAGTGTTTGATTTGGGACTCAAGGGTAGCATAGCTTTGACCGATAGCTTAAATTGACAAGAGGCTCGAGTACTTTATTGTTACAAAATTTCAAGGTTTTATGACGCTGCAGAAAAAAGTTACAAGCATTTGTATGTTGCAAACTTTGATAGGTGTAGGACGTACCGTATAGAATTTAGGGCCATTTCAAGTTTTATCAGTGTTTCATTTGGGACTCAAGGGTAGCATAGCTTTGAGCGATAGCTTAAATTGACAAAAGGCTCGAGTACTTTATTGTTGCTAAATTTCAAGGTTTTATGACGCTCTAGTAAAAAGTTACAAGCATTTGTATGTTGCAAACTTTGATAGGTGTAGGACGTACCGTATAGAAGTTAGGGCCATTTGAAGTTTTATCAGTGTTTGATTTGGGACTCAAGGGTAGCATAGCTTTGAGCGATAGCTTAAATTGACAAGAGGCTCGAGTACTTTATTGTTACAAAATTTCAAGGTTTTATGACGCTCCAGTAAAAAGTTACAAGCATTATAGAAGTTAGGGCCATTTGAAGTTTTATCAGTGTTTGATTTGGGACTCAAGGGTAGCATAGCTTTGAGCGATAGCTTAAATTGACAAGAGGCTCGAGTACTTTATTGTTACAAAATTTCAAGGTTTTATGACGCTCCAGTAAAAGTTACAAGCATTTGTATGTTGCAAACTTTGATAGGTGTATTTCGTACCGTATAGAAGTTAGGGCCATTTGAAGTTTTATCAGTGTTTGATTTTGGACTCAAGGGTAGCATTGCTTTGAGCGATAGCTTAAATTGACAAGAGGCTCGAGTACTTTATTGTAAAAAAATTTCAAGGTTTTATGACGCTCCAGTAAAAAGTTAAAAGTATGTTGCAAACTTTGATAGGTGTAGGACGTACGGTATAGAAGTTAGGGCCATTTGAAGTTTTATCAGTGTTTGATTTGGGACTCAAGGGTAGCACAGCTTTGAGCGATAGCTTAAATTGACAAAAGGCTCGAGTACTTTATTGTTCCAAAATTTCAAGGTTTTATGACGCTCTAGTAAAAAGTTACAAGCATTTGTATGTTGCAAACTTTGATAGGTGTAGGACGTACCGTATAGAAGTTAGGGCCATTTGAAGTTTTATCAGTGTTTGGTTTTGGACTCAAGGGTAGCATAGCTTTGAGCGATAGCTTAAATTGACAAGAGGCTCGAGTACTTTATTGTTACAAAATTTCAAGGTTTTATGACGCTCCAGTAAAAGTTACAAGCTTTTGTATGTTGCAAACTTTGATAGGTGTATTACGTACCGTATAGAAGTTAGGGCCATTTGAAGTTTTATCAGTGTTTGATATGGGACTCAAGGTGAGCATTGCTTTGAGCGATAGCTTAAATTGACAAGAGGTTCGAGAACTTTATTGTTACAAAATTTCAAGGTTTTATGACGCTCCAGTAAAAAGTTACAAGCATTTGTATGTTGCAAACTTTGATAGGTGTAGGACGTACCGTGTAGAAGTTTGAGCCAATTGAAGTTTTATCAATGTTTGATTTGGGACTGAAGGGTAGCATAGTTTTGAGCGATTACTTAAATTGACAAGTGGCTCGAGTACTTTATTGTTACAAAATTTCAAGGTTTTATGACGCTCCAGTAAAAAGTTACAAGCATTTGTGTGTTGCAAACTTTGATAGGTGTAGGACGTACCGTATAGAAGTTAGGGCCATTTGAAGTTTTATCAGTGTTTGATTTGGGACTCAAGGGTAGCATAGCTTTGAGCGATAGCTTAAACAGACAAGAGGCTCGAGTACTTTATTGTTACAAAATTTCAAGGTTTTATGACGCTCCAGTAAAACTTACAGGCATTTGTATGTTGCAAACTTTGATAGGTGTAGGACGTTCCGTATAGAAGTTAGGGCCATTTGAAGTTTTATCAGTGTTTGATTTGGAACTCAAGTTTAGCATAGCTTTGAGCGATAGCTTAAATTCACAAGAGGCTCGAGTACTTTATTGTTACAAAATTTCTAGGTTTTATGACGCTCCAGTAAAAAGTTACAAGCATTATAGAAGTTAGGGCCATTTGAAGTTTTATCAGTGTTTGATTTGGGACTCAAGGGTAGCATAGCTTTGAGCGATAGCTTAAATTCACAAGAGGCTCGAGTACTTTATTGTTACAAAATTTCTAGGTTTTATGACGCTCCAGTAAAAAGTTACAAGCATTTGTATGTTGCAAACTTTGATAGGTGTAGGACGTACCGTATAGAAGCTAGAGCCATTTGAAGTTTTATCAGTGTTTGATTTGGGACTCAAGGGTAGCATAGCTTTGAGCGATAGCTTAAATTGACAAAAGGCTCGAGTACTTTATTGTTCCAAAATTTGAAGGTTTTATGACGCTCTAGTAAAAAGTTACAACCATTTGTATGTTGCAAATTTTGATAGGTGTAGGACGTACCGTATAGAAGTTAGGGCCATTTGAAGTTTTATCAGTGTTTGATTTGGGACTCAAGGGTAGCATAGCTTTGAGCGATAACTTAAATTAACAAGAGGCTCGAGTTCTTTATTGTTACAAAATTTAAAGGTTTTATGACGCTCCAGTAAAAAGTTACAAGTATGTTGCAGACTTTGATAGGTGTAGGACGTACCGTATAGAAGTTAGAGCCATTTGAAGTTTTATCAGTGTTTAACTTGGGACTCAAGGGTAGCATAGCTTTGAGCGATAGCTTAAATTCACAAGAGGCTCGAGTACTTTATTGTTACAAAATTTCTAGGTTTTATGACGCTCCAGTAAAAAGTTACAAGCATTTGTATGTTGCAAACTTTGATAGGTGTAGGACGTACCGTATAGAAGCTAGGGCCATTTGAAGTTTTATCACTGTTTGATTTGGGACTCAAGGGTAGCATAGCTTTGAGCGATAGCTTAAATTGACAAAAGGCTCGAGTACTTTATTGTTCCAAAATTTCAAGGTTTTATGACGCTCTAGTAAAAAGTTACAAGCATTTGTATGTTGCAAACTTTGATAGGTGTAGGACGTACCGTATAGAAGTTAGGGCCATTTGAAGTTTTATCAGTGTTTGGTTTTGGACTCAAGGGTAGCATAGCTTTGAGCGATAGCTTAAATTGACAAGAGGCTCGAGTACTTTATTGTTACAAAATTTCAAGGTTTTATGACGCTCCAGTAAAAGTTACAAGCTTTTGTATGTTGCAAACTTTGATAGGTGTATTACGTACCGTATAGAAGTTAGGGCCATTTGAAGTTTTATCAGTGTTTGATATGGGACTCAAGGTGAGCATTGCTTTGAGCGATAGCTTAAATTGACAAGAGGTTCGAGAACTTTATTGTTACAAAATTTCAAGGTTTTATGACGCTCCAGTAAAAAGTTACAAGCATTTGTATGTTGCAAACTTTGATAGGTGTAGGACGTACCGTGTAGAAGTTTGAGCCAATTGAAGTTTTATCAATGTTTGATTTGGGACTGAAGGGTAGCATAGTTTTGAGCGATTACTTAAATTGACAAGTGGCTCGAGTACTTTATTGTTACAAAATTTCAAGGTTTTATGACGCTCCAGTAAAAAGTTACAAGCATTTGTGTGTTGCAAACTTTGATAGGTGTAGGACGTACCGTATAGAAGTTAGGGCCATTTGAAGTTTTATCAGTGTTTGATTTGGGACTCAAGGGTAGCATAGCTTTGAGCGATAGCTTAAACAGACAAGAGGCTCGAGTACTTTATTGTTACAAAATTTCAAGGTTTTATGACGCTCCAGTAAAACTTACAGGCATTTGTATGTTGCAAACTTTGATAGGTGTAGGACGTTCTGTATAGAAGTTAGGGCCATTTGAAGTTTTATCAGTGTTTGATTTGGAACTCAAGTTTAGCATAGCTTTGAGCGATAGCTTAAATTCACAAGAGGCTCGAGTACTTTATTGTTACAAAATTTCAAGCTTTTATGACGCTCCAGTAAAAATTTACAAGCATTATAGAAGTTAGGGCCATTTGAAGTTTTATCAGTGTTTGATTTGGGACTCAAGGGTAGCATAGCTTTGAGCGATAGCTTAAATTCACAAGAGGCTCGAGTACTTTATTGTTACAAAATTTCTAGGTTTTATGACGCTCCAGTAAAAAGTTACAAGCATTTGTATGTTGCAAACTTTGATAGGTGTAGGACGTACCGTATAGAAGCTAGGGCCATTTGAAGTTTTATCAGTGTTTGATTTGGGACTCAAGGGTAGCATAGCTTTGAGCGATAGCTTAAATTGACAAAAGGCTCGAGTACTTTATTGTTCCAAAATTTGAAGGTTTTATGACGCTCTAGTAAAAAGTTACAACCATTTGTATGTTGCAAATTTTGATAGGTGTAGGACGTACCGTATAGAAGTTAGGGCCATTTGAAGTTTTATCAGTGTTTGATTTGGGACTCAAGGGTAGCATAGCTTTGAGCGATAACTTAAATTAACAAGAGGCTCGAGTTCTTTATTGTTACAAAATTTAAAGGTTTTATGACGCTCCAGTAAAAAGTTACAAGTATGTTGCAAACTTTGATAGGTGTAGGACGTACCGTATAGAAGTTAGGGCCATTTGAAGTTTTATCAGTGTTTGATTTGGGACTCAAGGGTAGCATAGCTTTGAGCGATAACTTAAATTAACAAGAGGCTCGAGTTCTTTATTGTTACAAAATTTAAAGGTTTTATGACGCTCCAGTAAAAAGTTACAAGTATGTTGCAAACTTTGATAGGTGTAGGACGTACCGTATAGAAGTTAGAGCCATTTGAAGTTTTATCAGTGTTTAACTTGGGACTCAAGGGTAGCATAGCTTTGAGCGATAGCTTAAATTCACAAGAGGCTCGAGTACTTTATTGTTACAAAATTTCTAGGTTTTATGACGCTCCAGTAAAAAGTTACAAGCATTTGTATGTTGCAAACTTTGATAGGTGTAGGACGTACCGTATAGAAGCTAGGGCCATTTGAAGTTTTATCACTGTTTGATTTGGGACTCAAGGGTAGCATAGCTTTGAGCGATAGCTTAAATTGACAAAAGGCTCGAGTACTTTAATGTTCCAAAATTTCAAGGTTTTATGACGCTCTAGTAAAAAGTTACAAGCATTTGTATGTTGCAAACTTTGATAGGTGTAGGACGTACCGTATAGAAGTTAGGGCCATTTGAAGTTTTATCAGTGTTTGATTTGGAACTCAAGGGTAGCATAGCTTTGAGCGATAGCTTAAATTGACAAGAGGCTCGAGTACTTTATTGTTACAAAATTTCAAGGTTTTATGACGCTCCAGTAAAAGCTACAAGCTTTTGTATGTTGCAAACTTTGATAGGTGTATTACGTACCGTATTGAAGTTAGGGCCATTTGAAGTTTTATCAGTGTTTGATTTGGGACTCAAGGTGAGCATTGCTTTGAGCGATAGCTTAAATTGACAAGAGGTTCGAGAACTTTATTGTTACAAAATTTCAAGGTTTTATGACGCTCCAGTAAAAAGTTACAAGCATTTGTATGTTGCAAACTTTGATAGGTGTAGGACGTACCGTGTAGAAGTTTGAGCCAATTGAAGTTTTATCAATGTTTGATTTGGGACTGAAGGGTAGCATAGCTTTGAGCGATTACTTAAATTGACAAGTGGCTCGAGTACTTTATTGTTACAAAATTTCAAGGTTTTATGACGCTCCAGTAAAAAGTTACAAGCATTTGTGTGTTGCAAACTTTGATAGGTGTAGGACGTACCGTATAGAAGTTAGGGCCATTTGAAGTTTTATCAGTGTTTGATTTGGGACTCAAGGGTAGCATAGCTTTGAGCGATAGCTTAAACAGACAAGAGGCTCGAGTACTTTATTGTTACAAAATTTCAAGGTTTTATGACGCTCCAGTAAAACTTACAGGCATTTGTATGTTGCAAACTTTGATAGGTGTAGGACGTACCGTGTAGAAGTTTGAGCCAATTGAAGTTTTGTCAATGTTTGATTTGGGACTGAAGGGTAGCATAGCTTTGAGCGATTACTTAAGTTGACAAGTGGCTCGAGTACTTTATTGTTACAAAATTTCAAGGTTTTATGACGCTCCAGTAAAAAGTTACAAGCATTTGTGTGTTGCAAACTTTGATAGGTGTAGGACGTACCGTATATAAGTTAGGGCCATTTGAAGTTTTATCAGTGTTTGATTTGGGACTCAAGGGTAGCATAGCTTTGAGCGATAGCTTAAACAGACAAGAGGCTCGAGTACTTTATTGTCACAAAATTTCAAGGTTTTATGACGCTCCAGTAAAACTTACAGGCATTTGTATGTTGCAAACTTTGATAGGTGTAGGACGTTCCGTATAGAAGTTAGGGCCATTTGAAGTTTTATCAGTGTTTGATTTGGAACTCAAGGTTAGCATAGCTTTGAGCGATAGCTTAAATTCACAAGAGGCTCGAGTACTTTATTGTTACAAAATTTCTAGGTTTTATGACGCTCCAGTAAAAAGTTACAAGCATTATAGAAGTTAGGGCCATTTGAAGTTTTATCAGTGTTTGATTTGGGACTCAAGGGTAGCATAGCTTTGAACGATAGCTTAAATTCACAAGAGGCTCGAATACTTTATTGTTACAAAATTTCTAGGTTTTATGACGCTCCAGTAAAAAGTTACAAGCATTTGTATGTTGCAAACTTTGATAGGTGTAGGACGTACCGTATAGAAGCTAGGGCCATTTGAAGTTTTATCCGTGTTTGATTTGGGACTCAAGGGTAGCATAGCTTTGAGCGATAGCTTAAATTGACAAAAGGCTCGAGAACTTTATTGTTACAAAATTTCAAGGTTTTATGACGCTCCAGTAAAAAGTTACAAGCATTTGTATGTTGCAAACTTTG
The DNA here is from genome assembly GCA_920105625.2 of Clusia tigrina. Classification (NCBI taxonomy): domain Eukaryota; kingdom Metazoa; phylum Arthropoda; class Insecta; order Diptera; family Clusiidae; genus Clusia; species Clusia tigrina. The sequence goes on along the minus strand of OV050033.1, from coordinate 103,609,650 downwards.
ATAGGTGTAGGACGTACCGTGTAGAAGTTTGAGCCAATTGAAGTTTTATCAATGTTTGATTTGGGACTGAAGGGTAGCATAGTTTTGAGCGATTACTTAAATTGACAAGTGGCTCGAGTACTTTATTGTTACAAAATTTCAAGGTTTTATGACGCTCCAGTAAAAAGTTACAAGTATGTTGCAGACTTTGATAGGTGTAGGACGTACCGTATAGAAGTTAGAGCCATTTGAAGTTTTATCAGTGTTTAACTTGGGACTCAAGGGTAGCATAGCTTTGAGCGATAGCTTAAATTCACAAGAGGCTCGAGTACTTTATTGTTACAAAATTTCTAGGTTTTATGACGCTCCAGTAAAAAGTTACAAGCATTTGTATGTTGCAAACTTTGATAGGTGTAGGACGTACCGTATAGAAGCTAGGGCCATTTGAAGTTTTATCACTGTTTGATTTGGGACTCAAGGGTAGCATAGCTTTGAGCGATAGCTTAAATTGACAAAAGGCTCGAGTACTTTATTGTTCCAAAATTTCAAGGTTTTATGACGCTCCAGTAAAAAGTTACAAGCATTTGTATGTTGCAAACTTTGATAGGTGTAGGACGTACCGTATAGAAGTTAGGGCCATTTGAAGTTTTATCAGTGTTTGGTTTTGGACTCAAGGGTAGCATAGCTTTGAGCGATAGCTTAAATTGACAAGAGGCTCGAGTACTTTATTGTTACAAAATTTCAAGGTTTTATGACGCTCCAGTAAAAGTTACAAGCTTTTGTATGTTGCAAACTTTGATAGGTGTATTACGTACCGTATAGAAGTTAGGGCCATTTGAAGTTTTATCAGTGTTTGATATGGGACTCAAGGTGAGCATTGCTTTGAGCGATAGCTTAAATTGACAAGAGGTTCGAGAACTTTATTGTTACAAAATTTCAAGGTTTTATGACGCTCCAGTAAAAAGTTACAAGCATTTGTATGTTGCAAACTTTGATAGGTGTAGGACGTACCGTGTAGAAGTTTGAGCCAATTGAAGTTTTATCAATGTTTGATTTGGGACTGAAGGGTAGCATAGTTTTGAGCGATTACTTAAATTGACAAGTGGCTCGAGTACTTTATTGTTACAAAATTTCAAGGTTTTATGACGCTCCAGTAAAAAGTTACAAGCATTTGTGTGTTGCAAACTTTGATAGGTGTAGGACGTACCGTATAGAAGTTAGGGCCATTTGAAGTTTTATCAGTGTTTTATTTGGGACTCAAGGGTAGCATAGCTTTGAGCGATAGCTTAAACAGACAAGAGGCTCGAGTACTTTATTGTTACAAAATTTCAAGGTTTTATGACGCTCCAGTAAAACTTACAGGCATTTGTATGTTGCAAACTTTGATAGGTGTAGGACGTTCTGTATAGAAGTTAGGGCCATTTGAAGTTTTATCAGTGTTTGATTTGGAACTCAAGTTTAGCATAGCTTTGAGCGATAGCTTAAATTCACAAGAGGCTCGAGTACTTTATTGTTACAAAATTTCTAGGTTTTATGACGCTCCAGTAAAAAGTTACAAGCATTATAGAAGTTAGGGCCATTTGAAGTTTTATCAGTGTTTGATTTGGGACTCAAGGGTAGCATAGCTTTGAGCGATAGCTTAAATTCACAAGAGGCTCGAGTACTTTATTGTTACAAAATTTCTAGGTTTTATGACGCTCCAGTAAAAAGTTACAAGCATTTGTATGTTGCAAACTTTGATAGGTGTAGGACGTACCGTATAGAAGCTAGGGCCATTTGAAGTTTTATCAGTGTTTGATTTGGGACTCAAGGGTAGCATAGCTTTGAGCGATAGCTTAAATTGACAAAAGGCTCGAGTACTTTATTGTTCCAAAATTTGAAGGTTTTATGACGCTCTAGTAAAAAGTTACAACCATTTGTATGTTGCAAATTTTGATAGGTGTAGGACGTACCGTATAGAAGTTAGGGCCATTTGAAGTTTTATCAGTGTTTGATTTGGGACTCAAGGGTAGCATAGCTTTGAGCGATAACTTAAATTAACAAGAGGCTCGAGTTCTTTATTGTTACAAAATTTAAAGGTTTTATGACGCTCCAGTAAAAAGTTACAAGTATGTTGCAAACTTTGATAGGTGTAGGACGTACCGTATAGAAGTTAGAGCCATTTGAAGTTTTATCAGTGTTTAACTTGGGACTCAAGGGTAGCATAGCTTTGAGCGATAGCTTAAATTCACAAGAGGCTCGAGTACTTTATTGTTACAAAATTTCTAGGTTTTATGACGCTCCAGTAAAAAGTTACAAGCATTTGTATGTTGCAAACTTTGATAGGTGTAGGACGTACCGTATAGAAGCTAGGGCCATTTGAAGTTTTATCACTGTTTGATTTGGGACTCAAGGGTAGCATAGCTTTGAGCGATAGCTTAAATTGACAAAAGGCTCGAGTACTTTAATGTTCCAAAATTTCAAGGTTTTATGACGCTCTAGTAAAAAGTTACAAGCATTTGTATGTTGCAAACTTTGATAGGTGTAGGACGAACCGTATAGAAGTTAGGGCCATTTGAAGTTTTATCAGTGTTTGATTTGGAACTCAAGGGTAGCATAGCTTTGAGCGATAGCTTAAATTGACAAGAGGCTCGAGTACTTTATTGTTACAAAATTTCAAGGTTTTATGACGCTCCAGTAAAAGCTACAAGCTTTTGTATGTTGCAAACTTTGATAGGTGTATTACGTACCGTATTGAAGTTAGGGCCATTTGAAGTTTTATCAGTGTTTGATTTGGGACTCAAGGTGAGCATTGCTTTGAGCGATAGCTTAAATTGACAAGAGGTTCGAGAACTTTATTGTTAAAAAATTTCAAGGTTTTATGACGCTCCAGTAAAAAGTTACAAGCATTTGTATGTTGCAAACTTTGATAGGTGTAGGACGTACCGTGTAGAAGTTTGAGCCAATTGAAGTTTTATCAATGTTTGATTTGGGACTGAAGGGTAGCATAGCTTTGAGCGATTACTTAAATTGACAAGTGGCTCGAGTACTTTATTGTTACAAAATTTCAAGGTTTTATGACGCTCCAGTAAAAAGTTACAAGCATTTGTGTGTTGCAAACTTTGATAGGTGTAGGACGTACCGTATAGAAGTTAGGGCCATTTGAAGTTTTATCAGTGTTTGATTTGGGACTCAAGGGTAGCATAGCTTTGAGCGATAGCTTAAACAGACAAGAGGCTCGAGTACTTTATTGTTACAAAATTTCAAGGTTTTATGACGGTCCAGTAAAACTTACAGGCATTTGTATGTTGCAAACTTTGATAGGTGTAGGACGTACCGTGTAGAAGTTTGAGCCAATTGAAGTTTTGTCAATGTTTGATTTGGAACTCAAGTTTAGCATAGCTTTGAGCGATAGCTTAAATTCACAAGAGGCTCGAGTACTTTATTGTTACAAAATTTCTAGGTTTTATGACGCTCCAGTAAAAAGTTACAAGCATTATAGAAGTTAGGGCCATTTGAAGTTTTATCAGTGTTTGATTTGGGACTCAAGGGTAGCATAGCTTTGAGCGATAGCTTAAATTCACAAGAGGCTCGAGTACTTTATTGTTACAAAATTTCTAGGTTTTATGACGCTCCAGTAAAAAGTTACAAGCATTTGTATGTTGCAAACTTTGATAGGTGTAGGACGTACCGTATAGAAGCTAGGGCCATTTGAAGTTTTATCAGTGTTTGATTTGGGACTCAAGGGTAGCATAGCTTTGAGCGATAGCTTAAATTGACAAAAGGCTCGAGTACTTTATTGTTCCAAAATTTGAAGGTTTTATGACGCTCTAGTAAAAAGTTACAACCATTTGTATGTTGCAAATTTTGATAGGTGTAGGACGTACCGTATAGAAGTTAGGGCCATTTGAAGTTTTATCAGTGTTTGATTTGGGACTCAAGGGTAGCATAGCTTTGAGCGATAACTTAAATTAACAAGAGGCTCGAGTTCTTTATTGTTACAAAATTTAAAGGTTTTATGACGCTCCAGTAAAAAGTTACAAGTATGTTGCAAACTTTGATAGGTGTAGGACGTACCGTATAGAAGTTAGAGCCATTTGAAGTTTTATCAGTGTTTAACTTGGGACTCAAGGGTAGCATAGCTTTGAGCGATAGCTTAAATTCACAAGAGGCTCGAGTACTTTATTGTTACAAAATTTCTAGGTTTTATGACGCTCCAGTAAAAAGTTACAAGCATTTGTATGTTGCAAACTTTGATAGGTGTAGGACGTACCGTATAGAAGCTAGGGCCATTTGAAGTTTTATCACTGTTTGATTTGGGACTCAAGGGTAGCATAGCTTTGAGCGATAGCTTAAATTGACAAAAGGCTCGAGTACTTTAATGTTCCAAAATTTCAAGGTTTTATGACGCTCTAGTAAAAAGTTACAAGCATTTGTATGTTGCAAACTTTGATAGGTGTAGGACGTACCGTATAGAAGTTAGGGCCATTTGAAGTTTTATCAGTGTTTGATTTGGAACTCAAGGGTAGCATAGCTTTGAGCGATAGCTTAAATTGACAAGAGGCTCGAGTACTTTATTGTTACAAAATTTCAAGGTTTTATGACGCTCCAGTAAAAGCTACAAGCTTTTGTATGTTGCAAACTTTGATAGGTGTATTACGTACCGTATTGAAGTTAGGGCCATTTGAAGTTTTATCAGTGTTTGATTTGGGACTCAAGGTGAGCATTGCTTTGAGCGATAGCTTAAATTGACAAGAGGTTCGAGAACTTTATTGTTACAAAATTTCAAGGTTTTATGACGCTCCAGTAAAAAGTTACAAGCATTTGTATGTTGCAAACTTTGATAGGTGTAGGACGTACCGTGTAGAAGTTTGAGCCAATTGAAGTTTTATCAATGTTTGATTTGGGACTGAAGGGTAGCATAGCTTTGAGCGATTACTTAAATTGACAAGTGGCTCGAGTACTTTATTGTTACAAAATTTCAAGGTTTTATGACGCTCCAGTAAAAAGTTACAAGCATTTGTGTGTTGCAAACTTTGATAGGTGTAGGACGTACCGTATAGAAGTTAGGGCCATTTGAAGTTTTATCAGTGTTTGATTTGGGACTCAAGGGTAGCATAGCTTTGAGCGATAGCTTAAACAGACAAGAGGCTCGAGTACTTTATTGTTACAAAATTTCAAGGTTTTATGACGCTCCAGTAAAACTTACAGGCATTTGTATGTTGCAAACTTTGATAGGTGTAGGACGTACCGTGTAGAAGTTTGAGCCAATTGAAGTTTTGTCAATGTTTGATTTGGGACTCAAGGGTAGCATAGCTTTGAGCGATTACTTAAGTTGACAAGTGGCTCGAGTACTTTATTGTTACAAAATTTCAAGGTTTTATGACGCTCCAGTAAAAAGTTACAAGCATTTGTGTGTTGCAAACTTTGATAGGTGTAGGACGTACCGTATAGAAGTTAGGGCCATTTGAAGTTTTATCAGTGTTTGATTTGGGACTCAAGGGTAGCATAGCTTTGAGCGATAGCTTAAACAGACAAGAGGCTCGAGTACTTTATTGTCACAAAATTTCAAGGTTTTATGACGCTCCAGTAAAACTTACAGGCATTTGTATGTTGCAAACTTTGATAGGTGTAGGACGTTCCGTATAGAAGTTAGGGCCATTTGAAGTTTTATCAGTGTTTGATTTGGAACTCAAGGTTAGCATAGCTTTGAGCGATAGCTTAAATTCACAAGAGGCTCGAGTACTTTATTGTTACAAAATTTCAAGGTTTTATGACGCTCCAGTAAAAAGTTACAAGCATTATAGAAGTTAGGGCCATTTGAAGTTTTATCAGTGTTTGATTTGGGACTCAAGGGTAGCATAGCTTTGAACGATAGCTTAAATTCACAAGAGGCTCGAATACTTTATTGTTACAAAATTTCTAGGTTTTATGACGCTCCAGTAAAAAGTTACAAGCATTTGTATGTTGCAAACTTTGATAGGTGTAGGACGTACCGTATAGAAGCTAGGGCCATTTGAAGTTTTATCCGTGTTTGATTTGGGACTCAAGGGTAGCATAGCTTTGAGCGATAGCTTAAATTGACAAAAGGCTCGAGTACTTTATTGTTCCAAAATTTGAAGGTTTTATGACGCTCTAGTAAAAAGTTACAACCATTTGTATGTTGCAAATTTTGATAGGTGTAGGACGTACCGTATAGAAGTTAGGGCCATTTGAAGTTTTATCAGTGTTTGATTTGGGACTCAAGGGTAGCATAGCTTTGAGCGATAACTTAAATTAACAAGAGGCTCGAGTTCTTTATTGTTACAAAATTTAAAGGTTTTATGACGCTCCAGTAAAAAGTTACAAGTATGTTGCAAACTTTGATAGGTGTAGGACGTACCGTATAGAAGTTAGAGCCATTTGAAGTTTTATCAGTGTTTAACTTGGGACTCAAGGGTAGCATAGCTTTGAGCGATAGCTTAAATTCACAAGAGGCTCGAGTACTTTATTGTTACAAAATTTCTAGGTTTTATGACGCTCCAGTAAAAAGTTACAAGCATTTGTATGTTGCAAACTTTGATAGGTGTAGGACGTACCGTATAGAAGCTAGGGCCATTTGAAGTTTTATCAGTGCTTGATTTGGGACTCAAGGGTAGCATAGCTTTGAGCGATAGCTTAAATTCACAAGAGGCTCGAGTACTTTATTGTTACAAAATTTCTAGGTTTTATGACGCTCCAGTAAAAAGTTACAAGCATTTGTATGTTGCAAACTTTGATAGGTGTAGGACGTACCGTATAGAAGCTAGGGCCATTTGAAGTTTTATCAGTGTTTGATTTGGGACTCAAGGGTAGCATAGCTTTGAGCGATAGCTTAAATTGACAAAAGGCTCGAGTACTTTATTGTTCCAAAATTTGAAGGTTTTATGACGCTCTAGTAAAAAGTTACAACCATTTGTATGTTGCAAATTTTGATAGGTGTAGGACGTACCATATAAAAGTTAGGGCCATTTGAAGTTTTATCAGTGTTTGACTTGGGACTCAAGGGTAGCATAGCTTTGAGCGATAGCTTAAATTGACAAGAGGCTCGAGTACTTTATTGTTACAAAATTTCAAGGTTTTATTACGCCCCAGTAAAAAGTTACAAGCATTTGTATGTTGCAAACTTTGATAGGTATAGGATGCACCGTATAGAAGTTAGGGCCATTTGAAGTTTTAGGGCCATTTGATGTTTTATCAGTGTTTTATTTGGGACTCAAGGGTAGCATAGCTTTGAGCGATAGCTTAAATTGACAAGAGGCTCGAGTACTTTATTGTTACAAAATTTCAAGGTTTTATGACGCTCCAGTAAAAGTTACAAGCATTTGTATGTTGCAAATTTTGATAGGTGTAGGACGTACCATATAGAAGTTAGGGCCATTTGAAGTTTTATCAGTGTTTGACTTGGGACTCAAGGGTAGCATAGCTTTGAGCGATAGCTTAAATTGACAAGAGGCTCGAGTACTTTATTGTTACAAAATTTCAAGGTTTTATGACGCTCCAGTAAAAGTTACAAGCATTTGTATGTTGCAAACTTTGATAGGTGTATTACGTACCATTAGGGCCAGGAGGGCCATTTGAAGTTTTATCAGTGTTTGATTTGGGACTCAAGGTGAGCATTGCTTTGAGCGATAGCTTAAATTGACAAGAGGTTCGAGTACTTTATTGTTACGAAATTTCAAGGTTTTATGACGCTCCAGTAAAAAGTTACAAGCATTTGTATGTTGCAAACTTTGATAGGTGTAGGACGTACCGTATAGAAGTTAGAGCCATTTGAAGTTTTATCAGTGTTTGATTTGGGACTCAAGGTTAGCATTGCTTTGAGCGATAGGTTAAATTTACAAGAGGCTCGAGTACTTTCTTGTTACAAAATTCCAAGGTTTTATGACGCTCCAGTAAAAAGTTACAAGCATTTGTATGTTGCAAACTTTGATAGGTGTAGGACGTACCGTATAGAATTAGGGCCATTTGAAGTTTTATCAGTGTTTGATTTGGGACTCAAGGGTAAAACATCTTTGAGCGATAACTTAAATTGACAAGAGGCTCGAGTACTTTATTGTTACAAAATTTCAAGGTTTTATGACGCTGCAGAAAAAAGTTACAAGCATTTGTATGTTGCAAACTTTGATAGGTGTAGGACGTACCGTATAGAAGTTAGGACCATTTGAAGTTTTATCAGTGTTTGATTTGGGACTCAAGGGTAGCATTGCTTTGGGCGATAGCTTAAATTGACAAGAGGCTCGAGTACTTTATTGTTACAAAATTTCAAGGTTTTATGACGCTCCAGTAAAAGTTACAAGCATTTGTATGTTGCAAACTTTGATAGGTGTATTTCGTACCGTATAGAAGTTAGGGCCATTTGAAGTTTTATCAGTGTTTGATTTGGGCCTCAAGGGTAGCATTGCTTTGAGCGATAGCTTAAATTGACAAGAGGCTCGAGTACTTTATTGTTACAAAATTTCAAGGTTTTATGACGCTCCAGTAAAAAGTTAAAAGTATGTTGCAAACTTTGATAGGTGTAGGACGTACCGTATAGAAGTTAGGGCCATTTGAAGTTTTATCAGTGTTTGATTTGGGACTCAAGGGTAGCATAGCTTTGAGCGATAGCTTAAATTGACAAGAGGCTCGAGTACTTTATTGTTACAAAATTTCAAGGTTTTATGACGCTCCAGTAAAAGTTACAAGCATTTGTATGTTGCAAACTTTGATAGGTGTATTACGTACCGTATAGAAGTTAGGGCCATTTGAAGTTTTATCAGTGTTTGATTTGGGACTCAAGGTTAGCATAGCTTTGAGCGATAGCTTAAATAGACAAGAGGTTCGAGTACTTTATTGTTACAAACTTTCAAGGTTTTATGACGCTCCAGTAAAAAGTTACAAGCATTTGTATGTTGCAAACTTTGATAGGTGTAGGACGTACCGTATAGAAGCTAGAGCCATTTGAAGTTTTATCAGTGTTTGATTTGGGACTGAAGGGTAGCATAGCTTTGAGCGATAGCTTAAATTGACAAAAGGCTCGAGTACTTTATTGTTCCAAAATTTGAAGGTTTTATGACGCTCTAGTAAAAAGTTACAAGCATTTGTATGTTGCAAATTTTGATAGGTGTAGGACGTACCATATAGAAGTTAGGGCCATTTGAAGTTTTATCAGTGTTTGACTTGGGACTCAAGGGTAGCATAGCTTTGAGCGATAGCTTAAATTGACAAGAGGCTCGAGTACTTTATTGTTACAAAATTTCAAGGTTTTATGACGCTCCAGTAAAAGTTACAAGCATTTGTATGTTGCAAACTTTGATAGGTGTATTACGTACCATTAGGGCCAGTAGGGCCATTTGAAGTTTTATCAGTGTTTGATTTGGGACTCAAGGTGAGCATTGCTTTGAGCGATAGCTTAAATTGACAAGAGGTTCGAGTACTTTATTGTTACAAAATTTCAAGGTTTTATGACGCTCCAGTAAAAAGTTACAAGCATTTGTATGTTGCAAACTTTGATAGGTGTAGGACGTACCGTATAGAAGTTAGAGCCATTTGAAGTTTTATCAGTGTTTGATTTGGGACTCAAGGTTAGCATTGCTTTGAGCGATAGGTTAAATTTACAAGAGGCTCGAGTACTTTCTTGTTACAAAATTCCAAGGTTTTATGACGCTCCAGTAAAAAGTTACAAGCATTTGTATGTTGCAAACTTTGATAGGTGTAGGACTTGTATAGAATTAGGGCCATTTGAAGTTTTATCAGTGTTTGATTTGGGACTCAAGGGTCAAACATCTTTGAGCGATAACTTAAATTGACAAGAGGCTCGAGTACTTTATTGTTACAAAATTTCAAGGTTTTATGACGCTGCAGAAAAAAGTTACAAGCATTTGTATGTTGCAAACTTTGATAGGTGTAGGACGTACCGTATAGAAGTTAGGGCCATTTGAAGTTTTATCAGTGTTTGATTTGGGACTCAAGGGTAGCATTGCTTTGAGCGATAGCTTAAATTGACAAGAGGCTCGAGTACTTTATTGTTACAAAATTTCAAGGTTTTATGACGCTCCAGTAAAAGTTACAAGCATTTGTATGTTGCAAACTTTGATAGGTGTATTTCGTACCGTATAGAAGTTAGGGCCATTTGAAGTTTTATCAGTGTTTGATTTGGGACTCAAGGGTAGCATAGCTTTGAGCGATAGCTTAAATTGACAAGAGGCTCGAGTACTTTATTGTTACAAAATTTCAAGGTTTTATGACGCTCCAGTAAAAAGTTAAAAGTATGTTGCAAACTTTGATAGGTGTAGGACGTACCGTATAGAAGTTAGGGCCATTTGAAGTTTTATCAGTGTTTGATTTGGGACTCAAGGGTAGCATAGCTTTGAGCGATGGCTTAAATTGACAAAAGGCTCGAGTACTTTATTGTTCCAAAATTTCAAGGTTTATGACGCTCTAGTAAAAAGTTACAAGCATTTGTATGTTGCAAACTTTGATAGGTGTAGCACGTACCGTATAGAAGTTAGGGCCATTTGAAGTTTTATCATGTTTGATTTGGGACTCAAGGTGAGCATTGCTTTGAGCGATAGCTTAAATTGACAAGAGGTTCGAGTACTTTATTGTTACAAAATTTCAAGGTTTTATGACGCTCCAGTAAAAAGTTACAAGCTTTTGTATGTTGCAAACTTTGATAGGTGTATTACGTACCGTATAGAAGTTAGGGCCATTTGAAGTTTTATCAGTGTTTGATTTGGGACTCAAGGGTAGCATTGCTTTGAGCGATAGCTTAAATTGACAAGTGGCTCGAGAACTTTATTGTTACAAAATTTCAAGGTTTTATGACGCTCCAGTAAAAAGTTACAAGCATTTGTGTGTTACAAACTTTGATAGGTGTAGGACGTACCGTATAGAAGTTAGGGCCATTTGAAGTTTTATCAGTGTTTGATTTGGGACTCAAGGGCAGCATAGCATTGAGCGATAACTTAAATTATCAAGAGGCTCGAGTACTTTATTGTTGCAAAATTTCAAGGTTTTATGACGCTCCAGTAAAAAGTTACAAGCATTTGTATGTTGCAAACTTTGATAGGTATAGGACGCACCGTATAGAAGTTAGGGCCATTTGAAGTTATATCAGTGTTTGATTTGGGACTCAAGGTTAGCATTGCTTTGAGCGATAGGTTAAATTTACAAGAGGCTCGAATACTTTATTGTTACAAAATTTCAAGGTTTTATGACGCTCCAGTAAAAAGTTACAAGCATTTGTATGTTGCAAACTTTGATAGGTGTAGGACGTACCGTATATAATTAGGGCCATTTGAAGTTTTATCAGTGTTTGATTTGGGACTCAATGGTAGCATAGCTTTGAGCGATAACTTAAATTATCAAGAGGCTCGAGTACTTTATTGTTAATAAATTTTAAGGTTCTATGACGCTCCAGTAAAAAGTTACAAGCATTTGTGTGTTGCAAACTTTGATAGGTGTAGGACGTCACGTATATAAGTTAGGGCCATTTGAAGTTTTATCAGTGTTTGATTTGGGACTCAAGGGTAGCATAGCTTTGAGCGATAGCTTAAACAGACAAGAGGCTCGAGTACTTTATTGTTACAAAATTTCAAGGTTTTATGACGCTCCAGTAAAACTTACAGGCATTTGTATGTTGCAAACTTTGATAGGTGTAGGACGTTCCGTATAGAAGTTAGGGCCATTTGAAGTTTTATCAGTGTTTGATTTGGAACTCAAGGTTAGCATAGCTTTGAGCGATAGCTTAAATTCACAAGAGGCTCGAGTACTTTATTGTTACAAAATTTCTAGGTTTTATGACGCTCCAGTAAAAAGTTACAAGCATTATAGAAGTTAGGGCCATTTGAAGTTTTATCAGTGTTTGATTTGGGACTCAAGGGTAGCATAGCTTTGAACGATAGCTTAAATTCACAAGAGGCTCGAATACTTTATTGTTACAAAATTTCTAGGTTTTATGACGCTCCAGTAAAAAGTTACAAGCATTTGTATGTTGCAAACTTTGATAGGTGTAGGACGTACCGTATAGAAGCTAGGGCCATTTGAAGTTTTATCCGTGTTTGATTTGGGACTCAAGGGTAGCATAACTTTGAGCGATAGCTTAAATTGACAAAAGGCTCGAGTACTTTATTGTTCCAAAATTTGAAGGTTTTATGACGCTCTAGTAAAAAGTTACAACCATTTGTATGTTGCAAATTTTGATAGGTGTAGGACGTACCGTATAGAAGTTAGGGCCATTTGAAGTTTTATCAGTGTTTGATTTGGGACTCAAGGGTAGCATAGCTTTGAGCGATAACTTAAATTAACAAGAGGCTCGAGTTCTTTATTGTTACAAAATTTAAAGGTTTTATGACGCTCCAGTAAAAAGTTACAAGTATGTTGCAAACTTTGATAGGTGTAGGACGTACCGTATAGAAGTTAGAGCCATTTGAAGTTTTATCAGTGTTTGACTTGGGACTCAAGGGTAGCATAGCTGTGAGCGATAGCTTAAATTCACAAGAGGCTCGAGTACTTTATTGTTACAAAATTTCTAGGTTTTATGACGCTCCAGTAAAAAGTTACAAGCATTTGTATGTTGCAAACTTTGATAGGTGTAGGACGTACCGTATAGAAGCTAGGGCCATTTGAAGTTTTATCAGTGCTTGATTTGGGACTCAAGGGTAGCATAGCTTTGAGCGATAGCTTAAATTCACAAGAGGCTCGAGTACTTTATTGTTACAAAATTTCTAGGTTTTATGACGCTCCAGTAAAAAGTTACAAGCATTTGTATGTTGCAAACTTTGATAGGTGTAGGACGTACCGTATAGAAGCTAGGGCCATTTGAAGTTTTATCAGTGTTTGATTTGGGACTCAAGGGTAGCATAGCTTTGAGCGATAGCTTAAATTGACAAAAGGCTCGAGTACTTTATTGTTCCAAAATTTGAAGGTTTTATGACGCTCTAGTAAAAAGTTACAACCATTTGTATGTTGCAAATTTTGATAGGTGTAGGACGTACCGTATAGAAGTTAGAGCCATTTGAAGTTTTATCAGTGTTTAACTTGGGACTCAAGGGTAGCATAGCTTTGAGCGATAGCTTAAATTCACAAGAGGCTCGAGTACTTTATTGTTACAAAATTTCTAGGTTTTATGACGCTCCAGTAAAAAGTTACAAGCATTTGTATGTTGCAAACTTTGATAGGTGTAGGACGTACTGTATAGAAGCTAGGGCCATTTGAAGTTTTATCACTGTTTGATTTGGGACTCAAGGGTAGCATAGCTTTGAGCGATAGCTTAAATTGACAAAAGGCTCGAGTACTTTAATGTTCCAAAATTTCAAGGGTTTATGACGCTCTAGTAAAAAGTTACAAGCATTTGTATGTTGGAATCTTTGATAGGTGTAGGACGTACCATATAGAAGTTAGGGCCATTTGAAGTTTTATCAGTGTTTGACTTGGGACTCAAGGGTAGCATAGCTTTGAGCGATAGCTTAAATTGACAAGAGGCTCGAGTACTTTATTGTTACAAAATTTCAAGGTTTTATGACGCTCCAGTAAAAAGTTACAAGCATTTCTATGTTGCAAACTTTGATAGGTATAGGATGCACCGTATAGAAGTTAGGGCCATTTGAAGTTTTAGGGCCATTTGATGTTTTATCAGTGTTTTATTTGGGACTCAAGGGTAGCATAGCTTTGAGCGATAGCTTAAATTGACAAGAGGCTCGAGTACTTTATTGTTACAAAATTTCAAGGTTTTATGACGCTCCAGTAAAAGTTACAAGCATTTGTATGTTGCAAACTTTGATAGGTGTATTACGTACCGTATAGAAGTTAGGGCCATTTGAAGTTTTATCAGTGTTTGATTTGGGACTCAAGGTTAGCATAGCTTTGAGCGATAGCTTAAATAGACAAGAGGTTCGAGTACTTTATTGTTACAAACTTTCAAGGTTTTATGACGCTCCAGTAAAAAGTTACAAGCATTTGTATGTTGCAAACTTTGATAGGTGTAGGACGTACCATATAGAAGCTAGAGTCATTTGAAGTTTTATCAGTGTTTGATTTGGGACTGAAGGGTAGCATAGCTTTGAGCGATAGATTAAATTGACAAAAGGCTCGAGTACTTTATTGTTCCAAAATTTGAAGGTTTTATGACGCTCTAGTAAAAAGTTACAAGCATTTGTATGTTGCAAATTTTGATAGGTGTAGGACGTACCATATAGAAGTTAGGGCCATTTGAAGTTTTATCAGTGTTTGACTTGGGACTCAAGGGTAGCATAGCTTTGAGCGATAGCTTAAATTGACAAGAGGCTCGAGTACTTTATTGTTACAAAATTTCAAGGTTTTATGACGCTCCAGTAAAAGTTACAAGCATTTGTATGTTGCAAACTTTGATAGGTGTATTACGTACCATTAGGGCCAGTAGGGCCATTTGAAGTTTTATCAGTGTTTGATTTGGGACTCAAGGTGAGCATTGCTTTGAGCGATAGCTTAAATTGACAAGAGGTTCGAGTACTTTATTGTTACGAAATTTCAAGGTTTTATGACGCTCCAGTAAAAAGTTACAAGCATTTGTATGTTGCAAACTTTGATAGGTGTAGGACGTACCGTATAGAAGTTAGAGCCATTTGAAGTTTTATCAGTGTTTGATTTGGGACTCAAGGTTAGCATTGCTTTGAGCGATAGGTTAAATTTACAAGAGGCTCGAGTACTTTCTTGTTACAAAATTCCAAGGTTTTATGACGCTCCAGTAAAAAGTTACAAGCATTTGTATGTTGCAAACTTTGATAGGTGTAGGACGTACCGTATAGAATTAGGGCCATTTGAAGTTTTATCAGTGTTTGATTTGGGACTCAAGGGTAAAACATCTTTGAGCGATAACTTAAATTGACAAGAGGCTCGAGTACTTTATTGTTACAAAATTTCAAGGTTTTATGACGCTGCAGAAAAAAGTTACAAGCATTTGTATGTTGCAAACTTTGATAGGTGTAGGACGTACCGTATAGAAGTTAGGGCCATTTGAAGTTTTATCAGTGTTTGATTTGGGACTCAAGGGTAGCATTGCTTTGAGCGATAGCTTAAATTGACAAGAGGCTCGAGTACTTTATTGTTACAAAATTTCAAGGTTTTATGACGCTCCAGTAAAAAGTTAAAAGTATGTTGCAAACTTTGATAGGTGTAGGACGTACCGTATAGAAGTTAGGGCCATTTGAAGTTTTATCAGTGTTTGATTTGGGACTCAAGGGTAGCATAGCTTTGAGCGATAGCTTAAATTGACAAGAGGCTCGAGTACTTTATTGTTACAAAATTTCAAGGTTTTATGACGCTCCAGTAAAAGTTACAAGCATTTGTATGTTGCAAACTTTGATAGGTGTATTACGTACCGTATAGAAGTTAGGGCCATTTGAAGTTTTATCAGTGTTTGATTTGGGACTCAAGGTTAGCATAGCTTTGAGCGATAGCTTAAATAGACAAGAGGTTCGAGTACTTTATTGTTACAAACTTTCAAGGTTTTATGACGCTCCAGTAAAAAGTTACAAGCATTTGTATGTTGCAAACTTTGATAGGTGTAGGACGTACCGTATAGAAGCTAGAGCCATTTGAAGTTTTATCAGTGTTTGATTTGGGACTGAAGGGTAGCATAGCTTTGAGCGATAGCTTAAATTGACAAAAGGCTCGAGTACTTTATTGTTCCAAAATTTGAAGGTTTTATGACGCTCTAGTAAAAAGTTACAAGCATTTGTATGTTGCAAATTTTGATAGGTGTAGGACGTACCATATAGAAGTTAGGGCCATTTGAAGTTTTATCAGTGTTTGACTTGGGACTCAAGGGTAGCATAGCTTTGAGCGATAGCTTAAATTGACAAGAGGCTCGAGTACTTTATTGTTACAAAATTTCAAGGTTTTATGACGCTCCAGTAAAAAGTTAAAAGTATGTTGCAAACTTTGATAGGTGTAGGACGTACCGTATAGAAGTTAGGGCCATTTGAAGTTTTATCAGTGTTTGATTTGGGACTCAAGGGTAGCATAGCTTTGAGCGATAGCTTAAATTGACAAGAGGCTCGAGTACTTTATTGTTACAAAATTTCAAGGTTTTATGACGCTCCAGTAAAAGTTACAAGCATTTGTATGTTGCAAACTTTGATAGGTGTATTACGTACCGTATAGAAGTTAGGGCCATTTGAAGTTTTATCAGTGTTTGATTTGGGACTCAAGGTTAGCATAGCTTTGAGCGATAGCTTAAATAGACAAGAGGTTCGAGTACTTTATTGTTACAAACTTTCAAGGTTTTATGACGCTCCAGTAAAAAGTTACAAGCATTTGTATGTTGCAAACTTTGATAGGTGTAGGACGTACCGTATAGAAGCTAGAGCCATTTGAAGTTTTATCAGTGTTTGATTTGGGACTGAAGGGTAGCATAGCTTTGAGCGATAGCTTAAATTGACAAAAGGCTCGAGTACTTTATTGTTCCAAAATTTGAAGGTTTTATGACGCTCTAGTAAAAAGTTACAAGCATTTGTATGTTGCAAATTTTGATAGGTGTAGGACGTACCATATAGAAGTTAGGGCCATTTGAAGTTTTATCAGTGTTTGACTTGGGACTCAAGGGTAGCATAGCTTTGAGCGATAGCTTAAATTCACAAGAGGCTCGAGTACTTTATTGTTACAAAATTTCTAGGTTTTATGACGCTCCAGTAAAAAGTTACAAGCATTTGTATGTTGCAAACTTTGATAGGTGTAGGACGTACCGTATAGAAGCTAGGGCCATTTAAAGTTTTATCAGTGTTTGATTTGGGACTCAAGGGTAGCATAGCTTTGAGCGATAGCTTAAATTGACAAAAGGCTCGAGTACTTTATTGTTCCAAAATTTGAAGGTTTTATGACGCTCTAGTAAAAAGTTACAACCATTTGTATGTTGCAAATTTTGATAGGTGTAGGACGTACCGTATAGAAGTTAGAGCCATTTGAAGTTTTATCAGTGTTTAACTTGGGACTCAAGGGTAGCATAGCTTTGAGCGATAGCTTAAATTCACAAGAGGCTCGAGTACTTTATTGTTACAAAATTTCTAGGTTTTATGACGCTCCAGTAAAAAGTTACAAGCATTTGTATGTTGCAAACTTTGATAGGTGTAGGACGTACTGTATAGAAGCTAGGGCCATTTGAAGTTTTATCACTGTTTGATTTGGGACTCAAGGGTAGCATAGCTTTGAGCGATAGCTTAAATTGACAAAAGGCTCGAGTACTTTAATGTTCCAAAATTTCAAGGGTTTATGACGCTCTAGTAAAAAGTTACAAGCATTTGTATGTTGGAATCTTTGATAGGTGTAGGACGTACCATATAGAAGTTAGGGCCATTTGAAGTTTTATCAGTGTTTGACTTGGGACTCAAGGGTAGCATAGCTTTGAGCGATAGCTTAAATTGACAAGAGGCTCGAGTACTTTATTGTTACAAAATTTCAAGGTTTTATGACGCTCCAGTAAAAAGTTACAAGCATTTCTATGTTGCAAACTTTGATAGGTATAGGATGCACCGTATAGAAGTTAGGGCCATTTGAAGTTTTAGGGCCATTTGATGTTTTATCAGTGTTTTATTTGGGACTCAAGGGTAGCATAGCTTTGAGCGATAGCTTAAATTGACAAGAGGCTCGAGTACTTTATTGTTACAAAATTTCAAGGTTTTATGAGGCTCCAGTAAAAGTTACAAGCATTTGTATGTTGCAAACTTTGATAGGTGTATTACGTACCGTATAGAAGTTAGGGCCATTTGAAGTTTTATCAGTGTTTGATTTGGGACTCAAGGTTAGCATAGCTTTGAGCGATAGCTTAAATAGACAAGAGGTTCGAGTACTTTATTGTTACAAACTTTCAAGGTTTTATGACGCTCCAGTAAAAAGTTACAAGCATTTGTATGTTGCAAACTTTGATAGGTGTAGGACGTACCATATAGAAGCTAGAGTCATTTGAAGTTGTATCAGTGTTTGATTTGGGACTGAAGGGTAGCATAGCTTTGAGCGATAGCTTAAATTGACAAAAGGCTCGAGTACTTTATTGTTCCAAAATTTGAAGGTTTTATGACGCTCTAGTAAAAAGTTACAAGCATTTGTATGTTGCAAATTTTGATAGGTGTAGGACGTACCATATAGAAGTTAGGGCCATTTGAAGTTTTATCAGTGTTTGACTTGGGACTCAAGGGTAGCATAGCTTTGAGCGATAGCTTAAATTGACAAGAGGCTCGAGTACTTTATTGTTACAAAATTTCAAGGTTTTATGACGCTCCAGTAAAAGTTACAAGCATTTGTATGTTGCAAACTTTGATAGGTGTATTACGTACCATTAGGGCCAGTAGGGCCATTTGAAGTTTTATCAGTGTTTGATTTGGGACTCAAGGTGAGCATTGCTTTGAGCGATAGCTTAAATTGACAAGAGGTTCGAGTACTTTATTGTTACGAAATTTCAAGGTTTTATGACGCTCCAGTAAAAAGTTACAAGCATTTGTATGTTGCAAACTTTGATAGGTGTAGGACGTACCGTATAGAAGTTAGAGCCATTTGAAGTTTTATCAGTGTTTGATTTGGGACTCAAGGTTAGCATTGCTTTGAGCGATAGGTTAAATTTACAAGAGGCTCGAGTACTTTCTTGTTACAAAATTCCAAGGTTTTATGACGCTCCAGTAAAAAGTTACAAGCATTTGTATGTTGCAAACTTTGATAGGTGTAGGACGTACCGTATAGAATTAGGGCCATTTGAAGTTTTATCAGTGTTTGATTTGGGACTCAAGGGTAAAACATCTTTGAGCGATAACTTAAATTGACAAGAGGCTCGAGTACTTTATTGTTACAAAATTTCAAGGTTTTATGACGCTGCAGAAAAAAGTTACAAGCATTTGTATGTTGCAAACTTTGATAGGTGTAGGACGTACCGTATAGAAGTTAGGGCCATTTGAAGTTTTATCAGTGTTTGATTTGGGACTCAAGGGTAGCATTGCTTTGAGCGATAGCTTAAATTGACAAGAGGCTCGAGTACTTTATTGTTACAAAATTTCAAGGTTTTATGACGCTCCAGTAAAAAGTTAAAAGTATGTTGCAAACTTTGATAGGTGTAGGACGTACCGTATAGAAGTTAGGGCCATTTGAAGTTTTATCAGTGTTTGATTTGGGACTCAAGGGTAGCATAGCTTTGAGCGATAGCTTAAATTGACAAGAGGCTCGAGTACTTTATTGTTACAAAATTTCAAGGTTTTATGACGCTCCAGTAAAAGTTACAAGCATTTGTATGTTGCAAACTTTGATAGGTGTATTACGTACCGTATAGAAGTTAGGGCCATTTGAAGTTTTATCAGTGTTTGATTTGGGACTCAAGGTTAGCATAGCTTTGAGCGATAGCTTAAATAGACAAGAGGTTCGAGTACTTTATTGTTACAAACTTTCAAGGTTTTATGACGCTCCAGTAAAAAGTTACAAGCATTTGTATGTTGCAAACTTTGATAGGTGTAGGACGTACCGTATAGAAGTTAGAGCCATTTGAAGTTTTATCAGTGTTTGATTTGGGACTGAAGGGTAGCATAGCTTTGAGCGATAGCTTAAATTGACAAAAGGCTCGAGTACTTTATTGTTCCAAAATTTGAAGGTTTTATGACGCTCTAGTAAAAAGTTACAAGCATTTGTATGTTGCAAATTTTGATAGGTGTAGGACGTACCATATAGAAGTTAGGGCCATTTGAAGTTTTATCAGTGTTTGACTTGGGACTCAAGGGTAGCATAGCTTTGAGCGATAGCTTAAATTGACAAGAGGCTCGAGTACTTTATTGTTACAAAATTTCAAGGTTTTATGACGCTCCAGTAAAAAGTTAAAAGTATGTTGCAAACTTTGATAGGTGTAGGACGTACCGTATAGAAGTTAGGGCCATTTGAAGTTTTATCAGTGTTTGATTTGGGACTCAAGGGTAGCATAGCTTTGAGCGATAGCTTAAATTGACAAGAGGCTCGAGTACTTTATTGTTACAAAATTTCAAGGTTTTATGACGCTCCAGTAAAAGTTACAAGCATTTGTATGTTGCAAACTTTGATAGGTGTATTACGTACCGTATAGAAGTTAGGGCCATTTGAAGTTTTATCAGTGTTTGATTTGGGACTCAAGGTTAGCATAGCTTTGAGCGATAGCTTAAATAGACAAGAGGTTCGAGTACTTTATTGTTACAAACTTTCAAGGTTTTATGACGCTCCAGTAAAAAGTTACAAGCATTTGTATGTTGCAAACTTTGATAGGTGTAGGACGTACCGTATAGAAGCTAGAGCCATTTGAAGTTTTATCAGTGTTTGATTTGGGACTGAAGGGTAGCATAGCTTTGAGCGATAGCTTAAATTGACAAAAGGCTCGAGTACTTTATTGTTCCAAAATTTGAAGGTTTTATGACGCTCTAGTAAAAAGTTACAAGCATTTGTATGTTGCAAATTTTGATAGGTGTAGGACGTACCATATAGAAGTTAGGGCCATTTGAAGTTTTATCAGTGTTTGACTTGGGACTCAAGGGTAGCATAGCTTTGAGCGATAGCTTAAATTGACAAAAGGCTCGAGTACTTTATTGTTCCAAAATTTGAAGGTTTTATGACGCTCTAGTAAAAAGTTACAACCATTTGTATGTTGCAAATTTTGATAGGTGTAGGACGTACCGTATAGAAGTTAGGGCCATTTGAAGTTTTATCAGTGTTTGATTTGGGACTCAAGGGTAGCATAGCTTTGAGCGATAACTTAAATTAACAAGAGGCTCGAGTTCTTTATTGTTACAAAATTTAAAGGTTTTATGACGCTCCAGTAAAAAGTTACAAGTATGTTGCAAACTTTGATAGGTGTAGGACGTACCGTATAGAAGTTAGAGCCATTTGAAGTTTTATCAGTGTTTAACTTGGGACTCAAGGGTAGCATAGCTGTGAGCGATAGCTTAAATTCACAAGAGGCTCGAGTACTTTATTGTTACAAAATTTCTAGGTTTTATGACGCTCCAGTAAAAAGTTACAAGCATTTGTATGTTGCAAACTTTGATAGGTGTAGGACGTACCGTATAGAAGCTAGGGCCATTTGAAGTTTTATCAGTGCTTGATTTGGGACTCAAGGGTAGCATAGCTTTGAGCGATAGCTTAAATTCACAAGAGGCTCGAGTACTTTATTGTTACAAAATTTCTAGGTTTTATGACGCTCCAGTAAAAAGTTACAAGCATTTGTATGTTGCAAACTTTGATAGGTGTAGGACGTACCGTATAGAAGCTAGGGCCATTTGAAGTTTTATCAGTGTTTGATTTGGGACTCAAGGGTAGCATAGCTTTGAGCGATAGCTTAAATTGACAAAAGGCTCGAGTACTTTATTGTTCCAAAATTTGAAGGTTTTATGACGCTCTAGTAAAAAGTTACAACCATTTGTATGTTGCAAATTTTGATAGGTGTAGGACGTACCGTATAGAAGTTAGAGCCATTTGAAGTTTTATCAGTGTTTAACTTGGGACTCAAGGGTAGCATAGCTTTGAGCGATAGCTTAAATTCACAAGAGGCTCGAGTACTTTATTGTTACAAAATTTCTAGGTTTTATGACGCTCCAGTAAAAAGTTACAAGCATTTGTATGTTGCAAACTTTGATAGGTGTAGGACGTACTGTATAGAAGCTAGGGCCATTTGAAGTTTTATCACTGTTTGATTTGGGACTCAAGGGTAGCATAGCTTTGAGCGATAGCTTAAATTGACAAAAGGCTCGAGTACTTTAATGTTCCAAAATTTCAAGGTTTTATGACGCTCTAGTAAAAAGTTACAAGCATTTGTATGTTGGAATCTTTGATAGGTGTAGGACGTACCATATAGAAGTTAGGGCCATTTGAAGTTTTATCAGTGTTTGACTTGGGACTCAAGGGTAGCATAGCTTTGAGCGATAGCTTAAATTGACAAGAGGCTCGAGTACTTTATTGTTACAAAATTTCAAGGTTTTATGACGCTCCAGTAAAAAGTTACAAGCATTTCTATGTTGCAAACTTTGATAGGTATAGGATGCACCGTATAGAAGTTAGGGCCATTTGAAGTTTTAGGGCCATTTGATGTTTTATCAGTGTTTTATTTGGGACTCAAGGGTAGCATAGCTTTGAGCGATAGCTTAAATTGACAAGAGGCTCGAGTACTTTATTGTTACAAAATTTCAAGGTTTTATGACGCTCCAGTAAAAGTTACAAGCATTTGTATGTTGCAAACTTTGATAGGTGTATTACGTACCGTATAGAAGTTAGGGCCATTTGAAGTTTTATCAGTGTTTGATTTGGGACTCAAGGTTAGCATAGCTTTGAGCGATAGCTTAAATAGACAAGAGGTTCGAGTACTTTATTGTTACAAACTTTCAAGGTTTTATGACGCTCCAGTAAAAAGTTACAAGCATTTGTATGTTGCAAACTTTGATAGGTGTAGGACGTACCATATAGAAGCTAGAGTCATTTGAAGTTTTATCAGTGTTTGATTTGGGACTGAAGGGTAGCATAGCTTTGAGCGATAGCTTAAATTGACAAAAGGCTCGAGTACTTTATTGTTCCAAAATTTGAAGGTTTTATGACGCTCTAGTAAAAAGTTACAAGCATTGGTATGTTGCAAATTTTGATAGGTGTAGGACGTACCATATAGAAGTTAGGGCCATTTGAAGTTTTATCAGTGTTTGACTTGGGACTCAAGGGTAGCATAGCTTTGAGCGATAGCTTAAATTGACAAGAGGCTCGAGTACTTTATTGTTACAAAATTTCAAGGTTTTATGACGCTCCAGTAAAAGTTACAAGCATTTGTATGTTGCAAACTTTGCTAGGTGTATTACGTACCATTAGGGCCAGTAGGGCCATTTGAAGTTTTATCAGTGTTTGATTTGGGACTCAAGGTGAGCATTGCTTTGAGCGATAGCTTAAATTGACAAGAGGTTCGAGTACTTTATTGTTACGAAATTTCAAGGTTTTATGACGCTCCAGTAAAAAGTTACAAGCATTTGTATGTTGCAAACTTTGATAGGTGTAGGACGTACCGTATAGAAGTTAGAGCCATTTGAAGTTTTATCAGTGTTTGATTTGGGACTCAAGGTTAGCATTGCTTTGAGCGATAGGTTAAATTTACAAGAGGCTCGAGTACTTTCTTGTTACAAAATTCCAAGGTTTTATGACGCTCCAGTAAAAAGTTACAAGCATTTGTATGTTGCAAACTTTGATAGGTGTAGGAAGTACCGTATAGAATTAGGGCCATTTGAAGTTTTATCAGTGTTTGATTTGGGACTCAAGGGTAAAACATCTTTGAGCGATAACTTAAATTGACAAGAGGCTCGAGTACTTTATTGTTACAAAATTTCAAGGTTTTATGACGCTACAGAAAAAAGTTACAAGCATTTGTATGTTGCAAACTTTGATAGGTGTAGGACGTACCGTATAGAAGTTAGGGCCATTTGAAGTTTTATCAGTGTTTGATTTGGGACTCAAGGGTAGCATTGCTTTGAGCGATAGCTTAAATTGACAAGAGGCTCGAGTACTTTATTGTTACAAAATTTCAAGGTTTTATGACGCTCCAGTAAAAAGTTAAAAGTATGTTGCAAACTTTGATAGGTGTAGGACGTACCGTATAGAAGTTAGGGCCATTTGAAGTTTTATCAGTGTTTGATTTGGGACTCAAGGGTAGCATAGCTTTGAGCGATAGCTTAAATTGACAAGAGGCTCGAGTACTTTATTGTTACAAAATTTCAAGGTTTTATGACGCTCCAGTAAAAGTTACAAGCATTTGTATGTTGCAAACTTTGATAGGTGTATTACGTACCGTATAGAAGTTAGGGCCATTTGAAGTTTTATCAGTGTTTGATTTGGGACTCAAGGTTAGCATAGCTTTGAGCGATAGCTTAAATAGACAAGAGGTTCGAGTACTTTATTGTTACAAACTTTCAAGGTTTTATGACGCTCCAGTAAAAAGTTACAAGCATTTGTATGTTGCAAACTTTGATAGGTGTAGGACGTACCGTATAGAAGCTAGAGCCATTTGAAGTTTTATCAGTGTTTGATTTGGGACTGAAGGGTAGCATAGCTTTGAGCGATAGCTTAAATTGACAAAAGGCTCGAGTACTTTATTGTTCCAAAATTTGAAGGTTTTATGACGCTCTAGTAAAAAGTTACAAGCATTTGTATGTTGCAAATTTTGATAGGTGTAGGACGTACCATATAGAAGTTAGGGCCATTTGAAGTTTTATCAGTGTTTGACTTGGGACTCAAGGGTAGCATAGCTTTGAGCGATAGCTTAAATTGACAAGAGGCTCGAGTACTTTATTGTTACAAAATTTCAAGGTTTTATGACGCTCCAGTAAAAGTTACAAGCATTTGTATGTTGCAAACTTTGTTAGGTGTATTACGTACCATTAGGGCCAGTAGGGCCATTTGAAGTTTTATCAGTGTTTGATTTGGGACTCAAGGTGAGCATTGCTTTGAGCGATAGCTTAAATTGACAAGAGGTTCGAGTACTTTATTGTTACAAAATTTCAAGGTTTTATGACGCTCCAGTAAAAAGTTACAAGCATTTGTATGTTGCCAACTTTGATAGGTGTAGGACGTACCGTATAGAAGTTAGAGCCATTTGAAGTTTTATCAGTGTTTGATTTGGGACTCAAGGTTAGCATTGCTTTGAGCGATAGGTTAAATTTACAAGAGGCTCGAGTACTTTCTTGTTACAAAATTCCAAGGTTTTATGACGCTCCAGTAAAAAGTTACAAGCATTTGTATGTTGCAAACTTTGATAGGTGTAGGACTTGTATAGAATTAGGGCCATTTGAAGTTTTATCAGTGTTTGATTAGGGACTCAAGGGTCAAACATCTTTGAGCGATAACTTAAATTGACAAGAGGCTCGAGTACTTTATTGTTACAAAATTTCAAGGTTTTATGACGCTGCAGAAAAAAGTTACAAGCATTTGTATGTTGCAAACTTTGATAGGTGTAGGACGTACCGTATAGAAGTTAGGGCCATTTGAAGTTTTATCAGTGTTTGATTTGGGACTCAAGGGTAGCATTGCTTTGAGCGATAGCTTAAATTGACAAGAGGCTCGAGTACTTTATTGTTACAAAATTTCAAGGTTTTATGACGCTCCAGTAAAAGTTACAAGCATTTGTATGTTGCAAACTTTGATAGGTGTATTTCGTACCGTATAGAAGTTAGGGCCATTTGAAGTTTTATCAGTGTTTGATTTGGGACTCAAGGGTAGCATTGCTTTGAGCGATAGCTTAAATTGACAAGAGGCTCGAGTACTTTATTGTTCCAAAATTTCAAGGTTTTCTGACGCTCTAGTAAAAAGTTACAAGCATTTGTATGTTGCAAACTTTGATAGGTGTAGCACGTACCGTATAGAAGTTAGGGCCATTTGAAGTTTTACCATGTTTGATTTGGGACTCAAGGTGAGCATTGCTTTGAGCGATAGCTTAAATTGACAAGAGGTTCGAGTACTTTATTGTTACAAAATTTCAAGGTTTTATGACGCTCCAGTAAAAAGTTACAAGCTTTTGTATGTTGCAAACTTTGATAGGTGTATTACGTACCGTATAGAAGTTAGGGCCATTTGAAGTTTTATCAGTGTTTGATTTGGGACTCAAGGGTAGCATTGCTTTGAGCGATAGCTTAAATTGACAAGTGGCTCGAGAACTTTATTGTTACAAAATTTCAAGGTTTTATGACGCTCCAGTAAAAAGTTACAAGCATTTGTGTGTTACAAACTTTGATAGGTGTAGGACGTACCGTATAGAAGTTAGGGCCATTTGAAGTTTTATCAGTGTTTGATTTGGGACTCAAGGGCAGCATAGCATTGAGCGATAACTTAAATTATCAAGAGGCTCGAGTACTTTATTGTTGCAAAATTTCAAGGTTTTATGACGCTCCAGTAAAAAGTTACAAGCATTTGTATGTTGCAAACTTTGATAGGTATAGGACGCACCGTATAGAAGTTAGGGCCATTTGAAGTTTTATCAGTGTTTGATTTGGGACTCAAGGTTAGCATTGCTTTGAGCGATAGGTTAAATTTACAAGAGGCTCGAGTACTTTATTGTTACAAAATTTCAAGGTTTTATGACGCTCCAGTAAAAAGTTACAAGCATTTGTATGTTGCAAACTTTGATAGGTGTAGGACGTACCGTATATAATTAGGGCCATTTGAAGTTTTATCAGTGTTTGATTTGGGACTCAATGGTAGCATAGCTTTGAGCGATAACTTAAATTATCAAGAGGCTCGAGTACTTTATTGTTAATAAATTTTAAGGTTCTATGACGCTCCAGTAAAAAGTTACAAACATTTGTATGTTGCAAACTTTGATAGGTGTAGGACGTACCGTATAGAAGTTAGGGCCATTTGAAGGTTTTTCAGTGTTTGATTTGGGACTCAAGGGTAGCATAGCTCTGAGCGATATCTTAAATTGACAAGAGGCTCGAGTACTTTATTGTTACAAAATTTCAAGGTTTTATGACTCTCCAGTAAAAGTTACCAGCATTTGTATGTTGCAAACTTTGATTGGTGTATTACGTACCATATAGAAGTTAGGGCCATCTCAAGTTTTATCAGTGTTTGATTTGGGACTCAAGGTTAGCATTGCTTTGAGCGATAGGTTAAATTGACAAGAGGTTCGAATACTTTATTGTTACAAAATTTCAAGGTTTTATGACGCTCCAGTAAAAAGTTACAAGCATTTGTATGTTGCAAACTTTGATAGGTGTAGGACGTACCGTATAGAATTAGGGCCATTTCAAGTTTTATCAGTGTTTGATTTGGGACTCAAGGGTAAAACATCTTTGAGCGCTAACTTAAATTGACAAAAGGCTCGAGTACTTTATTGTTAATAAATTTCAAGGTTCTATGACGCTCCAGTAAAAAGTTACAAGCATTTTTATGTTGCAAACTTCGATAGGTGTAGGACGTACCGTATAGAAGTTAGAGCCATTTGAAGTTTTATCAGTGTTTGACTTGGGACTCAAGAGTAGCATAGCTTTGAGCGATAGCTTAAATTGATTAGAGGCTCGAGTACTTTATTGTTACAAAATTTCAAGGTTTTATGACGCTCCAGTAAAAAGTTACAAGCATTTGTATGTTGCAAACTTCGATAGGTGTAGGACGTACCGTATAGAAGTTAGGGCCATTTGAAGTTTTATCAGTGTTTGGTTTTGGACTCAAGGGTAGCATAGCTTTGAGCGATAGCTTAAATTGACAAGAGGCTCGAGTACTTTACTGTTCCAAAATTTCAAGGTTTTATGACGCTCTAGTAAAAAGTTACAAGCATTTGTATGTTGCAAACTTTGATTGGTGTAGGACGTACCGTATAGAAGTTAGGGCCATTTGAAGTTTTATCAGTGTTTGATTTGGGACTCAAGGGTAGCATAGCTTTGAGCGATAGCTTAAATTATCAAGAGGCTCGAGTACTTTATTGTTGCAAAATTTCAAGGTTTTATGACGCTCCAGTAAAAAGTTACAAGCATTTGTATGTTGCAAACTTTGATAGGTATAGGACGCACCGTATAGAAGTTAGGGCCATTTGAAGTTTTATCAGTGTTTGATTTGGGACTCAAGGTTAGCATTGCTTTGAGCGATAGTTTAAATTTACAAGAGGCTCGAGTACTTTATTGTTACAAAATTTCAAGGTTTTATGACGCTCCAGTAAAAAGTTACAAGCATTTGTATGTTGCAAACTTTGATAGGTGTAGGACGTACCGTATAGAAGTTAGGGCCATTTCAAGTTTTATCAGTGTTTGATTTGGGACTCAAGGTTAGCATTGCTTTGAGCGATAGGTTAAATTTACAAGAGGCTCGAGTACTTTCTTGTTACAAAATTTCAAGGTTTTATGACGCTCCAGTAAAAAGTTACAAGCATTTGTATGTTGCAAACTTTGATAGGTGTAGGACGTACCGTATATAATTAGGGCCATTTGAAGTTTTATCAGTGTTTGATTTGGGACTCAAGGGTAGCATAGCTTTGAGCGATAACTTAAATTATCAAGAGGCTCGAGTACTTTATTGTTAATAAATTTTAAGGTTCTATGACGCTCCAGTAAAAAGTTACAAACATTTGTATGTTGCAAACTTTGATAGGTGTAGGACGTACCGTATAGAAGTTAGGGCCATTTGAAGGTTTATCAGTGTTTGATTTGGGACTCAAGGGTAGCTTTGACCGATAGCTTAAATTGACAAAAGGCTCGAGTACTTTATTGTTACAAAATTTCAAGGTTTTATGACGCTGCAGAAAAAAGTTACAAGCATTTGTATGTTGCAAACTTTGATAGGTGTAGGCCGTACCGTATAGAAGTTAGGGCTATTTCAAGTTTTATCAGTGTTTCATTTGGGACTCAAGGGTAGCATAGCTTTGAGCGGTAGCTTAAATTGACAAAAGGCTCGAGTACTTTATTGTTGCTAAATTTCAAGGTTTTATGACGCTCCAGTAAAAAGTTACAAGCATTTGTATGTTGCAAACTTTGATAGGTATAGGACGCACCGTATAGAAGTTAGGGCCATTTGAAGTTTTATCATTGTTTTATTTGGGACTCAAGGGTAGCATAGCTTTGAGCGATATCTTAAATTGACAAGAGGCTCGAGTACTTTATTGTTACAAAATTTCAAGGTTTTATGACTCTCCAGTAAAAGTTACAAGCATTTGTATGTTGCAAACTTTGATTGGTGTATTACGTACCGTATAGAAGTTAGGGCCATTTCAAGTTTTATCAGTGTTTGATTTGGGACTCAAGGTTAGCATTGCTTTGAGCGATAGGTTAAATTGACAAGAGGTTCGAATACTTTATTGTTACAAAATTTCAAGGTTTTATGACGCTCCAGTAAAAAGTTACAAGCATTTGTATGTTGCAAACTTTGATAGGTGTAGGACGTACCGCATAGAATTAGGGCCATTTGAAGTTTTATCAGTGTTTGATTTGGGACTCAAGGGTAAAACATCTTTGAGCGATAACTTAAATAGACAAAAGGCTCGAGTACTTTATTGTTAATAAATTTCAAGGTTCTATGACGCTCTAGTAAAAAGTTACAAGCATTTGTATGTTGCAAACTTTGATAGGTTTAGGACGTACCGTATAGAAGTTAGGGCCATTTGAAGTTTTATCAGTTTTTGATTTGGGAGTCAAGGGTAGCATAGCTTTGAGCGATAGCTTAAATAGACAAGAGGCTCGAGTACTTTATTGTTACCAAATTTCAAGGTTTTATGACGCTCCAGTAAAACTTACAAGCATTTGTATGTTGCAAACTTTGATAAGTTTAGGACGTACCGTATAGAAGTTACGGCCATTTGAATTTTTTTCAGTGTTTGATTTGGGACTCAAGGGTAGCATTGCTTTGAGCGATAGCTTAAATTGACAAGAGGCTCGAGTACTTTATTGTTACAAAATTTCAAGGTTTTATGACGCTCCAGTAAAAAGTTACAAGCATTTGTATGTTGCAAACTTCGATAGGTGTAGGACGTACCGTATAGAAGTTTGGGCCATTTGAAGTTTTATCAGTGTTTGGTTTTGGACTCAAGGGTAGCATAGCTTTGAGCGACAACCTAAATTGACAAGAGGCTCGAGTACTTTATTGTTACAAAATTTCAAGGTTTTATGACGCTCCAGTAAAAGTTACAAGCATTTGTATGTTGCAAACTTCGATAGGTGTAGGACGTACCGTATAGAAGTTAGGGCCATTTGAAGTTTTATCAGTGTTTGGTTTTGGACTCAAGTGTAGCATAGCTTTGAGCGATATCTTAAATTGACAAGAGGCTCGAGTACTTTATTGTTACAAAATTTCAAGGTTTTATGACGCTCCAGTAAAAGTTACAAGCATTTGTATGTTGCAAACTTTGATTGGTGTATTACGTACCGCATAGAAGTTAGGGCCATTTCCAGTTTTATCAGTGTTTGATTTGGGACTCAAGGTTAGCATTGCTTTGAGCGATAGGTTAAATTGAAAAGAGGTTCGAGTACTTTATTGTTACAAAATTTCAAGGTTTTATGACGCTCCAGTAAAAAGTTACAAGCATTTGTATGTTGCAAACTTTGATAGGTGTAGGACGTACCGTATAGAGTTAGGGCCATTTGCAGTTTTATCAGTGTTTGATTTGGGACTCAAGGGTAAAACATCTTTGAGCGATAACTTAAATTGACAAAAGGCTCGAGTACTTTATTGTTAATAAATTTCAAGGTTCTATGACGCTCCAGTAAAAAGTTACAAGCATTTTTATGTTGCAAACTTCGATAGGTGTAGGACGTACCGTATAGAAGTTAGAGCCATTTGAAGTTTTATCAGTGTTTGACTAGGGACTCAAGAGTATCATAGCTTTGAGCGATAGCTTAAATTGACAAGAGGCTCGAGTACTTTATTGTTACAAAATTTCAAGGTTTTATGACGCTCCAGTAAAAAGTTACAAGCATTTGTATGTTGCAAACTTCGATAGGTGTAGGACGTACCGTATAGAAGTTAGGGCCATTTGAAGTTTTATCAGTGTTTGGTTTTGGACTCAAGGGTAGCATAGCTTTGAGCGATAGCCTAAATTGACAAGAGGCTCGAGTACTTTATTGTTACAAAATTTCAAGGTTTTATGACGCTCCAGTAAAAGTTACAGCATTTGTATGTGGCAAACTTTGATAGTTGTATTACGTACCGTATAGAAGTTAGGGCCATTTGAAGTTTTATCAGTGTTTGATTTGGGACTCAAGGTTAGCATTGCTATGAGCGATAGCTTAAATTGACAAGAGGTTCGAGTACTTTATTGTTACAAAATTTAAAGGTTTTATGACGCTCCAGTAAAAAGTTACAAGTATGTTACAATCTTTGATAGGTGTAGGACGTACCATATAGAAGTTAGAGCCATTTGAAGTTTTATCAGTGTTTGACTTGGGACTCAAGGGTAGCATAGCTTTGAGCGATAGTTTAAATTGACAAGAGGCTCGAATACTTTATTGTTCCAAAATTTCAAGGTTTTATGACGCTCCAGTAAAAAGTTACAAGCATTTGTATGTTGCAGACTTTGATAGGTATAGGACGCACCGTATAGAAGTTAGGGCCATTTGAAGTTTTATCATTGTTTGATTTGGGACTCAAGGGTAGCATTGCTTTGAGCGATAGCTTAAATTGACAAGAGGCTCGAGTACTTTATTGTAACAAAATTTCAAGGTTTTATGACGCTCCAGTAAAAAGTTACAAGCATTTGTATGTTGCAAACTTCGATAGGTGTAGGACGTACCGTATAGAAGTTAGGGCCATTTGAAGTTTTACCAGTGTTTGGTTTTGGACTCAAGGGTAGCATAGCATTGAGCGATAGCCTAAATTGACAATAGGCTCGAGTACTTTATTGTTACAAAATTTCATGGTTTTATGACGCTCCAGTAAAAGTTACAAGCATTTGTATGTTGCAAACTTTGATAGGTGTAGGACGTACCGTATAGAATTAGGGCCATTTGAATTTTTATCAGTGTTTGATTTGGGACTCAAGGGTAAAACATCTTTGAGCGATAACTTCAATTGACAAAAGGCTCGAGTACTTTATTGTTAATAAATTTCAAGGTTCTATGACGCTCCAGTAAAAAGTTACAAGCATTTTTATGTTGCAAACTTCGATAGGTGTAGGACGTACCGTATAGAAGTTAGAGCCATTTGAAGTTTTATCAGTGTTTGACTTGGGACTCAAGGGTAGCATAGCTTTGAGCGATAGCTTAAATTGACAAGAGGCTAGAGTACTTTACTGTTACAAAATTTCAAGGTTTTATGACGCTCCAGTAAAAGTTACAAGCATTTGTATGTTGCAAACTTTGATAGGTGTATTACGTACCGTATAGAAGTTAGGGCCATTTGAAGTTTTATCAGTGTTTGAATTTTGACTCAAGGGTAGCATAGCTTTGAGCGATAGCTTAAATTGACAAAAGGCTCGAGTACTTTATTGTTCCAAAATTTCAAGGTTTTATGACGCTCTAGTAAAAAGTTACAAGCATTTGTATGTTGCAAACTTTGATAGGTGTAGGACGTACCGTATAGAAGTTAGGGCCATTTGAAGTTTTATCAGTGTTTGATTTGGGACTCAAGGGTAGCATAGCTTTGAGCGATAGCTTAAATTGACAAAAGGCTCGAGTACTTTATTGTTCCAAAATTTCAAGGTTTTTTGACGCTCTAGTAAAAAGTTACAAGCATTTGTATGTTGCAAACTTTGATATGTGTAGAACGTACCGTATAGAAGTTAGGGCCATTTGAAGTTTTATCAGTGTTTGATTTGGGACTCAAGGTTAGCATTGCTTTGAGCGATAGGTTAAATTGACAAGAGGTTCGAGTACTTTATTGTTACAAAATTTCAAGGTTTTATGACGCTCCAGTAAAAAGTTACAAGCATTTGTATGTTGCAAACTTTGATAGGTGTAGGACGTACCGTATAGAATTAGGGCCATTTGATATTTTATCAGTGTTTGATTTGGGACTCAAGGGTAAAACATCTTTGAGCGATAACTTAAATTGACAAGAGGCTCGAGTACTTTATTGTTAATAAATTTTAAGGTTCTATGACGCTCCAGTAAAAAGTTACAAACATTTGTATGTTGCAAACTTTGATAGGTGTAGGACGTACCGTATAGAAGTTAGGGCCATTTGAAGGTTTATCAGTGTTTGATTTGGGACTCAAGGGTAGCATAGCTTTGACCGATAGCTTAAATTGACAAGAGGCTCGAGTTCTTTATTGTTACAAAATTTCAAGGTTTTATGACGCTCCAGTAAAACTTACAAGCATTTGTATGTTGCAAACTTTGATAGGTGTATTACGTGCCGTATAGAAATAAGGGCCATTTGAAGTTTTATCAGTGTTTGATTTGGGACTCAAGGGTAGCATAGCTTTGAGCGATAGCTTAAATTGACAAAAGGCTCGAGTACTTTATTGTTCCAAAATTTCAAGGTTTTATGACGCTCTAGTAAAAAGTTACAAGCATTTGTATGTTGCAAACTTTGATAGGTGTAGAACGTACCGTATAGAAGTTAGGGCCATTTGAAGTTTTATCAGTGTTTGATTTGGGACTCAAGGGTAGCATAGCTTTGAGCGATAGCTTAAATAGACAAGAGGCTCGAGTACTTTATTGTTACAAAATTTCAAGGTTTTATGACGCTCCAGTAAAACTTACAAGCATTTGTATGTTGCAAACTTTGATAAGTTTAGGACGTACCGTATAGAAGTTACGGCCATTTGAATTTTTTTCCGTGTTTGATTTGGGACTCACGGGTAGCATTGCTTTGAGCGATAGCTTAAATTGACAAGAGGCTCGATAACTTTATTGCTACAAAATTTCAAGGTTTTATGACGCTCCAGTAAAAAGTTACAAGCATTTGTATGTTGCAAACTTCGATAGGTGTAGGACGTACCGTATAGAAGTTAGGGCCATTTGAAGTTTTATCTGTGTTTGATTTTGGACTCAAGGGTAGCATAGCTTTGAGCGATAGTCTAAATTGACAAGAGGCTCGAGTACTTTATTGTTACAAAATTTCAAGGTTTTATGACGCTCCAGTAAAAGTTACAAGCATTTGTATGTTGCAAACTTTGAGAATTGTTACAAAATTTAAAGGTTTTATGACGCTCCAGTAAAAAGTTACAAGCATTTGTATGTTGCAAACTTCGATAGGTGTAGGACGTACCGTATAGAAGTTAGGGCCATTTGAAGTTTTATCAGTGTTTGGTTTTGGACTCAAGGGTAACATAGCTTTGAGCGATAGCTTAAATTGACAAGTGGCTCGAGTACTTTATTGTTACAAAATTTCAAGCTTTTATGACGCTCCAGTAAAAGTTACAAGCATTTGTATGTTGCAAACTTTGATAGGTGTATTACGTACCGTATAGAAGTTAGGGCCATTTGAAGTTTTATCAGTGTTTGATTTGGGACTCAAGGTGAGCATTGCTTTGAGCGATAGCTTAAATTGACTAGAGTTTCGAGTACTTTATTGTTACAAAATTTAAAGGTTTTATGACGCTCCAGTAAAAAGTTACAAGTATGTTGCAAACTTTGATAGGTGTAAGACGTACCGTATAGAATTAGGGCCATTTGAAGTTTTATCAGTGTTTGATTTGGGACTCAAGGGTAAAACATCTTTGAGCGATAACTTAAATTGACAAAAGGCTCGAGTACTTTATTGTTAATAAATTTCAAGGTTCTATGACGCTCCAGTAAAAAGTTACAAGCATTTTTATGTTGCAAACTTCGATAGGTGTAGGACGTACCGTATAGAAGTTATAGCCATTTGAAGTTTTATCAGTGTTTGACTTGGGACTCAAGAGTAGCATAGCTTTGAGCGATAGCTTAAATAGACAAGAGGCTCGAGTACTTTATTGTTACAAAATTTCAAGGTTTTATGACGCTCCAGTAAAAAGTTACAAGCATTTGTATGTTGCAAACTTCGATAGGTGTAGGACGTACCGTATAGAAGTTAGGCCCATTTGAAGTTTTATCAGTGTTTGGTTTTGGACTCAAGGGTAGCATAGCTTTGAGCGACAGCCTATATTGACAAGAGGCTCGAGTACTTTATTGTTACAAAATTTCAAGGTTTTATGACGCTCCAGTAAAAGTTACAAGCATTTGTATATTGCAAACTTCGATAGGTGTAGGACGTACCGTATAGAAGTTAGGGCCATTTGAAGTTTTATCAGTGTTTGGTTTTGGACTCAAGGGTAGCATAGCTTTGAGCGATATCTTAAATTGACAAGAGGCTCGAGTACTTTATTGTTACAAAATTTCATGGTTTTATGACGCTCCAGTAAAAGTTACAAGCATTTGTATGTTGCAAACTTTGATTGGTGTATTACGTACCGCATAGAAGTTAGGGCCATTTCAAGTTTTATCAGTGTTTGATTTGGGACTCAAGGTTAGCATTGCTTTGAGCGATAGGTTAAATTGACAAGAGGTTCGAGTACTTTATTGTTACAAAATTTCAAGATTTTATGACGCTCCAGTAAAAAGTTACAAGCATTTGTATGTTGCAAACTTTGATAGGTGTAGGACGTACCGTATAGAATTAGGGCCATTTGAAGTTTTATCAGTGTTTGATTTGGGACTCAAGGGTAAAATATCTTTGAACGATAACTGAAATTGACAAACAGCTCGAGTACTTTATTGTTCCAAAATTTCAAGGTTTTATGACGCTCTAGTAAAAAGTTACAAGCATTTGTATGTTGCAAACTTTGATAGGTGTAGGACGTACCGTATAGAAGCTAGGGCCATTTGAAGTTTTATCAGTGTTTGATTTGGGACTCAAGGACAGCATAGCTTTGAGCGATAGCTTAAATTGACAAGAGGCTCGAGTACTTTATTGTTACAAAATTTCAAGGTCTTATGACGCTCCAGTATAAAGTTACAAGCATTTGTATGTTGCAAACTTTGATAGGTGTATTACGTACCGTATAGAAGTAAGGGCCATTTGAAGTTTTATCAGTGTTTGATTTGGGACTCAAGGGTAGCATAGCTTTGAGCGATAGCTTAAATTGACAAAAGGCTCGAGTACTTTATTGTTCCAAAATTTCAAGGTTTTATGACGCTCTAGTAAAAAGTTACAAGCATTTGTATGTTGCAAACTTTGATAGGTGTAGAACGTACCGTATAGAAGTTAGGGCCATTTGAAGTTTTATCAGTGTTTGATTTGGGACTCAAGGGTAGCATAGCTTTGAGCGATAGCTTAAATATACAAGAGGCTCGAGTACTTTATTGTTACAAAATTTCAAGGTTTTATGACGCTCCAGTAAAACTTACAAGCATTTGTATGTTGCAAACTTTGATAAGTTTAGGACGTACCGTATAGAAGTTACGGCCATTTGAATTTTTTTCCGTGTTTGATTTGGGACTCAAGGGTAGCATTGCTTTGAGCGATAGCTTAAATTGACAAGAGGCTCGAGAACTTTATTGCTACAAAATTTCAAGGTTTTATGACGCTCCAGTAAAAAGTTACAAGCATTTGTATGTTGCAAACTTCGATAGGTGTAGGACGTACCGTATAGAAGTTAGGGCCATTTGAAGTTTTATCTGTGTTTGGTTTTGGACTCAAGGGTAGCATAGCTTTGAGCGATAGTCTAAATTGACAAGAGGCTCGAGTACTTTATTGTTACAAAATTTCAAGGTTTTATGACGCTCCAGTAAAAGTTACAAGCATTTGTATGTTGCAAACTTTGATAGTTGTATTACGTACCGTATAGAAACTTTATTGTTACAAAATTTAAAGGTTTTATGACGCTCCAGTAAAAAGTTACAAGCATTTGTATGTTGCAAACTTCGATAGGTGTAGGACGTACCGTATAGAAGTTAGGGCCACTTGAAGTTTTATCAGTGTTTGGTTTTGGACTCAAGGGTAACATAGCTTTGAGCGATAGCTTAAATTGACAAGTGGCTCGAGTACTTTATTGTTACAAAATTTCAAGCTTTTATGACGCTCCAGTAAAAGTTACAAGCATTTGTATGTTGCAAACTTTGATAGGTGTATTACGTACCGTATAGAAGTTAGGGCCATTTGAAGTTTTATCAGTGTTTGATTTGGGACTCAAGGTGAGCATTGCTTTGAGCGATAGCTTAAATTGACTAGAGTTTCGAGTACTTTATTGTTACAAAATTTAAAGGTTTTATGACGCTCCAGTAAAAAGTTACAAGTATGTTGCAAACTTTGATAGGTGTAGGACGTACCGTATAGAATTAGGGCCATTTGAAGTTTTATCAGTGTTTGATTTGGGACTCAAGGGTAAAACATCTTTGAGCGATAACTTAAATTGACAAAAGGCTCGAGTACTTTATTGTTAATAAATTTCAAGGTTCTATGACGCTCCAGTAAAAAGTTACAAGCATTTTTATGTTGCAAACTTCGATAGGTGTAGGACGTACCGTATAGAAGTTATAGCCATTTGAAGTTTTATCAGTGTTTGACTTGGGACTCAAGAGTAGCATAGCTTTGAGCGATAGCTTAAATAGACAAGAGGCTCGAGTACTTTATTGTTACAAAATTTCAAGGTTTTATGACGCTCCAGTAAAACTTACAAGCATTTGTATGTTGCAAACTTTGCTAAGTTTAGGACGTACCGTATAGAAGTTACGGCCATTTGAATTTTTTTCAGTGTTTGATTTGGGACTCAAGGGTAGCATTGCTTTGAGCGATAGCCTAAATTGACAAGAGGCTCGAGTACTTTATTGTTACAAAATTTCAAGGTTTTATGACGCTCCAGTAAAAGTTACAAGCATTTGTATGTTGCAAATTTTGATAGGAGTATTACGTACCGTATAGAAGTTAGGGCCATTTGAAGTTTTATCAGTGTTTGATTTCGGACTCAAGGTTAGCATTGCTATGAGCGATAGCTTAAATTGACAAGAGGCTCGAGTACTTTATTGTTAAAAAATTTCAAGGTTTTATGACGCTCCAGTAAAAAGTTACAAGCATTTGTATGTTGCAAACTTCGATAGGTGTAGGATGTACCGTATAGAAGTTAGGGCCATTTGAAGTTTTATCAGTGTTTGGTTTTGGACTCAAGGGTACCATAGCTTTGAGCGACAGCCTATATTGACAAGAGGCTCGAGTACTTTATTGTTACAAAATTTCAAGGTTTTATGACGCTCCAGTAAAAGTTACAAGCATTTGTATATTGCAAACTTCGATAGGTGTAGGACGTACCGTATAGAAGTTAGGGCCATTTGAAGTTTTATCAGTGTTTGGTTTTGGACTCAAGGGTAGCATAGCTTTGAGCGATATCTTAAATTGACAAGAGGCTCGAGTACTTTATTGTTACAAAATTTCAAGGTTTTATGACGCTCCAGTAAAAGTTACAAGCATTTGTATGTTGCAAACTTTGATTGGTGTATTACGTACCGTATAGAAGTTAGAGCCATTTCAAGTTTTATCAGTGTTTGATTTGGGACTCAAGGTTAGAATTGCTTTGAGCGATAGCTTAAATTGACAAGAGGTTCAAGTACTTTATTGTTACAAAATTTCAAGGTTTTATGACGCTCCAGTAAAAAGTTACAAGTATGTTGCAAACTTTGATAGGTGTAGGACGTACCGTATAGAAGTTAGAGCCATTTGAAGTTTTATCAGTGTTTGACTTGGGACTCAAGGGTAGCATAGCTTTGAGCGATAGCTTAAATTGACAAGAGGCTCGAGTACTTTATTGTTACAAAATTTCAGGGTTTTATGACGCTCCAGTAAAAGTTACAAGCATTTGTATGTTGCAAATTTTGATAGGTGTATTACGTACCGTATAGAAGTTAGGGCGATTTCAAGTTTTATCAGTGTTCGATTTGGGACTCAAGGTTAGAATTGCTTTGAGCGATAGATTAAATTGACAAGAGGTTCGAGTACTTTATTGTTACAAAATTTCAAGGTTTTATGACGCTCCAGTAAAAAGTTACAAGCATTTGTATGTTGCAAACTTTGATAGGTGTAGGACGTACAGTAAAAGTTACAAGCATTTGTATGTTGCAAACTTTGATAGGTGTATTACGTACCGTATAGAAGTTAGGGCCATTTCAAGTTTTATCAGTGTTTGATTTGGGACTCAAGGTTAGAATTGCTTTGAGCGATAGCTTAAATTGACAAGAGGTTCAAGTACTTTATTGTTACAAAATTTCAAGGTTTTATGACGCTCCAGTAAAAAGTTACAAGTATGTTGCAAACTTTGATAGGTGTAGGACGTACCGTATAGAAGTTAGAGCCATTTGAAGTTTTATCAGTGTTTGACTTGGGACTCAAGGGTAGCATAGCTTTGAGCGATAGCTTAAATTGACAAGAGGCTCGAGTACTTTATTGTTACAAAATTTCAAGGTTTTATGACGCTCCAGTAAAAGTTACAAGCATTTGTATGTTGCAAATTTTGATAGGTGTATTACGTACCGTATAGAAGTTAGGGCCATTTCAAGTTTTATCAGTGTTCGATTTGGGACTCAAGGTTAGAATTGCTTTGAGCGATAGATTAAATTGACAAGAGGTTCAAGTACTTTATTGTTACAAAATTTCAAGGTTTTATGACGCTCCAGTAAAAAGTTACAAGTATGTTGCAAACTTTGATAGGTGTAGGACGTACCGTATAAAAGTTAGAGCCATTTGAAGTTTTATCAGTGTTTGACTTGGGACTCAAGGGTAGCATAGCTTTGAGCGATAGCTTAAATAGACAATAGGCTCGAGTACTTTATTGCTACAAAATTTCAAGGTTTTATGACGCTCCAGTAAAACTTACAAGCATTTGTATGTTGCAAACTTTGATAAGTGTAGGACGGACCGTATAGAAGTTAGGACCATTAGAAGTTTTATCAGTATTTGATTTGGGACTCAAGGGTAGCATAGCTTTGAGCGATAACTTAAATTATCAAGAGGCTCGAGTACTTTATTGTTACAAAATTTTAAGGTTTTATGACGCTCCAGTAAAAAGTTACAAGCATTTGTATGTTGCAAACTTTGATAGGTATAGGACGCACCGTATGAAAGTTAGGGCCATTTGAAGTTTTATCATTGTTTGATTTGGGACTCAAGGGTAGCATAGCTTTGAGCGATATCTTAAATTGACAAGAGGCTCGAGTACTTTATTGTTACAAAATTTCAAGGTTTTATGACGCTCCAGTAAAAGTTACAAGCATTTGTATGTTGCAAACTCTGATTGGTGTATTACATACCGTATAGAAGTTAGGGCCATTTCAAGTTTTATCAGTGTTTGATTTGGGACTCAAGGTTAGCATTGCTTTGAGCGATAGGTTAAATTTACAAGAGGCTCGAGTACTTTCTTGTTACAAAATTTCAAGGTTTTATGACGCTCCAGTAAAAGTTACAAGCATCTGTATGTTGCAAACTTTGATTGGTGTATTACGTACCGTATAGAAGTTAGGGCCATTTGAAGTTTTTTCAGTGTTTGATTTGGGACTCAAGGTTAGCATTGCTATGAGCGATAGCTTAAATTGACAAAATGCTCGAGTACTTTATTGTTCCAAAATTTCAAGGTTTTATGACGCTCTAGTAAAAAGTTACAAGCATTTGTATGTTGCAAACTTCGATAGGTGTAGGACGTACCGTATAGAAGTTAGGGCCATTTGAAGTTTTATCAGTGTTTGATTTGGGACTCAAGGGTAAAACATCTTTGAGCGATAACTTAAATTGACAAGAGGCTCGGGTACTTTATTGTTACAAAATTTAAAGGTTCTATGACGCTCCAGTAAAAAATTACAAGCATTTGTATGTTGCAAACTTTGATAGAGTGTAGGAC
The DNA here is from genome assembly GCA_920105625.2 of Clusia tigrina. Classification (NCBI taxonomy): domain Eukaryota; kingdom Metazoa; phylum Arthropoda; class Insecta; order Diptera; family Clusiidae; genus Clusia; species Clusia tigrina. The sequence continues at coordinate 103,569,497 of OV050033.1, read as the reverse complement.
GTACCGTATAGAAGTTACGGCCATTTGAAGTTTTATCAGTGTTTGATTTGGGACTCAAAGGTAGCATAGCTTTGAACGCTAGCTTAAATTGACAAGGGGCTCGAGCACTTTATTGTTACAAAATTTCAAGGTTTTATGACGCTCCAGTAAAAAGTTACAAGCATTTGTATGTTGCAAACTTTGATAGGTGTAGGACGTACCGTATAGAATTTAGGGCCATTTGAAGTTTTATCAGTGTTTGATTTGGGACTCACGGGTAGCATAGCTTTGAGCGCTAGCTTAAATTGACAAGAGGCTCGAGTACTTTATTGTTACAAAATTTCAAGGTTTTATGACGCTCCAGTAAAAAGTTACAAGCATTTGTATGTTGCAAACTTTGATAGGTATAGGACGCACCGTATAGAAGTTAGGGCCATTTGAAGTTTTGTCAGTGTTTGATTTGGGACTCAAGGGTAGCCTAGCTTTGAGCGATAACTTAAATTGACAAGAGGCTCGAGTACTTTATTGTTACAAAATTTCAAGGTTTTATGACGCTCCAGTAAAAAGGTACAAGCATTTGTATGTTGCAAACTTCGATAGGTGTAGGACGTACCGTATTGAAGTTAGGGCCATTTGAAGTTTTATCAGTTTTTGATTTGGGACTCAAGGGTAGCATAGCTTTGAGCGATAGCTTAAATGGACAAGAGGCTCGAGTACTTTATTGTTACAAAATTTCAAGGTTTTATGACGCTCCAGTAAAAAGGTACAAGCATTTTTATGTTGCAAATTTTGATAGGTGTAGGACGTACCGTATAGAAGTTAGGGCCATTTGAAGTTTTATCAGTGTTTGATTTGGGACTCAAGGGTAGCATAGCTTTGAGCGATAGCTTAAATTGACAAGAGGCTCGAGTACTTTATTGTTACAAAATTTCTAGGTTTTATGACGCTCCAGTAAAAAGTTACAAGCATTTGTATGTTGCAAACTTTGATAGGTGTAGGACGTACCGTATAGAAGTTAGGGCCATTTGATGTTTTATCAGTGTTTGATTTTTGACGCGAGGGTAGCATAGCTTTGAGCGATAGCTTAAATTGACAAGAGTCTCGAGTACTTTATTGTTACAAAATTTCAAGGTTTTATGACGCTCCAGTAAAAAGTTACAAGCATTTATATGTTGCAAACTTTGCTAGGTGTAGGACGTACCGTATAGAAGTTAGGGCCATTTGAAGTTTTATCAGTGTTTGATTTTGGACTCAAGGGTGGTATAGCTTTGAGCGATAACTTAAATTGACAAGAGGCTCGAGTACTTTATTGTTACAAAATTTCAAGGTTTTATGACGCTCCAGTAAAAAGTCACAAGCATTTTTATGTTGCAAATTTTGATAGGTGTAGGGCGTACCGTATAGAAGTTAGGGCCATTTGAAGTTTTATCAGTGTTTGATTTGGGACTCAAGGGTAGCATAGCTTTGAGCGATAGCTTAAATGGACAAGAGGCTCGGGTACTTTATTGTTACAAAATTTCAAGGTTTTATGACGCTCCAGTAAAAAGTTACAAGCATTTGTATGTTGCAAACTTCGATAGGTGTAGGACGTACCGTATAGAAGTTAGGGCCATTTGAAGTTTTATCAGTGTTTGCTTTGGGACTCAAGGGTAGCATAGCTTTGAGCGATAGCTTAAATTGACAAGAGGCTCGAGTACTTTATTGTTACAAAATTTAAAGGTTTTATGACGCTCCAGTAAAAAGTTACAAGCATTTGTATGTTGCAAACTTTGATAGGTGTAGGACGTGCCGTATAGAAGTTAGGGCCATTTGAAGTTTTATCAGTGTTTGATTTGGGACTCAAGGGTAGCATAGATTTGAGCGATAGCTTAAATTTACAAGAGGCTCGAGTACTTTATTGTTACAAAATTTCTAGGTTTTATGACGCTCCAGTAAAAAGTTACAAGCATTTGTATGTTGCAAACTTTGATAGGTGTAGGACGTACCGTATAGAAGTTAGGGCCATTTGAAGTTTTATTAGTGTTTGATTTGGGAGTCAAGCGTAGCATATCTTTGAGCGATAGCTTAAATTGACAAGAGGCTCGAGTACTTTATTGTTACAAAAGTTTCAAGGTTTTATGACGCTCCAGTAAAAAGATACAAGCATTTGTATGTTGCAAACTTTGATAGGTGTAGGACGTACCGTATAGAAGTTAGGGCCATTTGAAGTTTTATCAGTGTTTGATTTGGGACTCAAGGGTAGCATCGCTTTGAGCGATAGCTTAAATTGACAAGAGGCTCGAGTACTTTATTGTTACAAAATTTCAAGGTTTTATGACGCTCCAGTAAAAGTTACAAGCATTAGTATGTTGCAAACATTGATAGGTGTATTACGTACCGTATAGAAGTTAGGGCCATTTGAAGTTTTATCAGTATTTGATTTGGGACTCAAGGGTAGCATAGCTTTGAGCGATAGCTTAAATTGACAAGAGGCTCGAGTACTTTATTGTTACAAAATTTCTAGGTTTTATGACGCTCCAGTAAAAAGTTACAAGCATTTGTATGTTGCAAACTTTGATAGGTGTAGGACGTACCGTATAGAAGTTAGGGCCATTTGATGTTTTATCAGTGTTTGATTTTTGACGCGAGGGTAGCATAGCTTTGAGCGATAGCTTAAATTGACAAGAGGCTCGAGTACTTTATTGTTACAAAATTTCAAGGTTTTATGACGCTCCAGTAAAAAGTTACAAACATTTATATGTTGCAAACTTTGCTAGGTGTAGGACGTACCGTATAGAAGTTAGGCCCATTTGAAGTTTTATCAGTGTTTGATTTGGGACTCAAGGGTAGCATAGCTTTGAGCGATAGCTTAAATTGACAAGAGGCTCGAGTACTTTATTGTTACAAAATTTCAAGGTTTTATGACGCTCCAGTAAAAAGTTACAAGCATTTGTATGTTGCAAACTTTGATAAGTGTAGGACGTACCGTATAGAATTTAGGGCCATTTGAGGCTTTATCATTGTTTGATTTGGGACTCAAGGGTAGCATAGCTTTGAGCGATAACTTAAATTGACAAGAGGCTCGAGTACATTATTGTTACAAAATTTCACGGTTTTATGACGCTCCAGTAAAAAGTTACAAGCATTTGTATGTTGCAAACTTTGATAGGTGTAGGACGTACCGTATAGAAGTTAGGGCCATTTGAAGTTTTATCAATGTTTGATTTGGGACTCAAGGGTAGCATAGCTTTTAGCGATAGATTAAATTGACAAGAGGCTCGAGTACTTTATTGTTACAAAATTTCAAGGTTTTATGACGCTCCAGTAAAAAGTTACAAGCATTTGTATGTTGCAAACTTTGATAAGTGTAGGACGTACCGTATAGAAGTTAGGGCCAGTTGAAGTTTTATCAGTGTTTGATTTGGGACTCAAGGGTAGCATAGCTTTAAGCGATAGCTTAAATTGACAAAAGGCTCGAGTACTTTATTGTTCCAAAATTTCAAGGTTTTATGACGCTCTAGTAAAAAGTTACAAGCATTTGTGTGTTGCAAACTTTGATAGGTGTAGGACGTACCGTATAGAAGTTAGGGCCATTTGAAGTTTTATTAGTGTTTGATTTGGGAGTCAAGCGTAGCATAGCTTTGAGCGATAGCTTGAATTGACAAGAGGCTAGAGTACTTTACTGTTACAAAAGTTTCAAGGTTTTATGACGCTCCAGTAAAAAGATACAAGCATTTGTATGTTGCAAACTTTGATAGGTGTAGGACGTACCGTATAGAAGTTAGGGCCATTTGAAGTTTTATCAGTGTTTCATTTGGGACTCAAGGGTAGCATCGCTTTGAGCGATAGCTTAAATTGACAAGAGGCTCGAGTACTTTATTGTTACAAAATTTCAAGGTTTTATGACGCTCCAGTTAAAGTTACAAGCATTAGTATGTTGCAAACATTGATAGGTGTATTACGTACCGTATAGAAGTTAGGGCCATTTGAAGTTTTATCAGTGTTTGATTTGGGACTCAAGGTTAGCATAGCTTTGAGCGATAGCTTAAATTGACAAGAGGTTCGAGTACTTTATTGTTACAAAATTTCACGGTTTTATGACGCTCCAGTAAAAAGTTACAAGCATTTGTATGTTGCAAACTTTGATAGGTGTAGGACGTACCGTAGTTAGGGCCATTTGAAGTTTTATCAGTGTTTGACTTGGGACTCAAGGGTAGCATAGCTTTGAGCGATAGCTTAAATTGACAAGAGGCTCGAGTACTTTATTGCTACAAAATTTCAAGGTTTTATGACGCTCCAGTAAAACTTACAAGCATTTGTATGTTGCAAACTTTGATAAGTGTAGGACGTACCGTATAGAAGTTAGGGCCATTTGAAGTTTTATCAGTATTTGATTTGGGACTCAAGGGTAGCATAGCTTTGAGCGATAACTTAAATTATCAAGAGGCTCGAGTACTTTATTGTTACAAAATTTTAAGGTTTTATGACGCTCCAGTAAAAAGTTACAAGCATTTGTATGTTGCAAACTTTGATAGGTATAGGACGCACCGTATGAAAGTTAGGGCCATTTTAAGTTTTATCATTGTTTGATTTGGGACTCAAGGGTAGCATAGCTTTGAGCGATATCTTAAATTGACAAGAGGCTCGAGTACTTTATTGTTACAAAATTTCAAGGTTTTATGACGCTCCAGTAAAAGTTACAAGCATTTATATGTTGCAAACTCTGATTGGTGTATTACATACCGTATAGAAGTTAGGGCCATTTCAAGTTTTATCAGTGTTTGATTTGGGACTCAAGGTTAGCATTGCTTTGAGCGATAGGTTAAATTTACAAGAGGCTCGAGTACTTTCTTGTTACAAAATTTCAAGGTTTTATGACGCTCCAGTAAAAGTTACAAGCATCTGTATGTTGCAAACTTTGATTGGTGTATTACGTACCGTATAGAAGTTAGGGCCATTTGAAGTTTTTTCAGTGTTTGATTTGGGACTCAAGGTTAGCATTGCTATTCGCGATAGCTTAAATTGACAAAAGGCTCGAGTACTTTATTGTTCCAAAATTTCAAGGTTTTATGACGCTCTAGTAAAAAGTTACAAGCATTTGTATGTTGCAAACTTCGATAGGTGTAGGACGTACCGTATAGAAGTTAGGGCCATTTGAAGTTTTATCAGTGTTTGATTTGGGACTCAAGGGTAAAACATCTTTGAGCGATAACTTAAATTGACAAGAGGCTCGGGTACTTTATTGTTACAAAATTTAAAGGTTCTATGACGCTCCAGTAAAAAATTACAAGCATTTGTATGTTGCAAACTTTGATAGAGTGTAGGACGTACCGTATAGAAGTTACGGCCATTTGAAGTTTTATCAGTGTTTGATTTGGGACTCAAAGGTAGCATAGCTTTGAGCGCTAGCTTAAATTGACAAGGGGCTCGAGCACTTTATTGTTACAAAATTTCAAGGTTTTATGACGCTCCAGTAAAAAGTTACAAGCATTTGTATGTTGCAAACTTTGATAGGTGTAGGACGTACCGTATAGAATTTAGGGCCATTTGAAGTTTTATCAGTGTTTGATTTGGGACTCAAGGGTAGCATAGCTTTGAGCGCTAGCTTAAATTGACAAGAGGCTCGAGTACTTTATTGTTACAAAATTTCAAGGTTTTATGACGCTCCAGTAAAAAGTTACAAGCATTTGTATGTTGCAAACTTTGATAGGTATAGGACGCACCGTATAGAAGTTAGGGCCATTTGAAATTTTATCATTGTTTGATTTGGGACTCAAGGGTAGCATAGCTTTGAGCGATATCTTAAATTGACAAGAGGCTCGAGTACTTTATTGTTACAAAATTACAAGGTTTTTTGACGCTCCAGTAAAAGTTACAAGCATTTGTATGTTGCAAACTTTAATTGGTGTATTACGGACCATATAGAAGTTAGGGCCATTTCAAGTTTTATCAGTGTTTGATTTGGGACTCAAGGGTAGCATAGCTTTGAGCGCTAGCTTAAATTGACAAGAGGCTCGAGAACTTTATTGTTACAATATTTCAAGGTTTTATGACGCTCCAGTAAAAATTTACATGCATTTGTATGTTGCAAACTTTGATAGGTGTAGGACATACCGTATAGAAGTTAGAGCCATTTGAAGTTTTATCAGTGTTTGATTTGGGACTGAAGGGTAGCATAGCTTTGAGCGATAACTTAAATTGACAAGAGGCTCGAGTACTTTATTGTTACAAAATTTCAAGGTTTTATGACGCTCCAGTAAAAAGTTACAAGCATTTGTATGTTGCAAACTTTGATAGGTGTAGGACGTACCGTATAGAAGTTAGGGCCATTTGAAGTTTTATCAGTGTTTGACTTGGGACTCAAGGGTAGCATAGCTTTGAACGATAGCTTAAATTGACAAGAGGGTTCGAGTACTTTATTGTTACAAAATTTCAAGGATTTATGACGCTCCAGTAAAACTTACAAGCATTTGTATGTTGCAAACTTTGATAAGTGTAGGACGTACAGAATAGAAGTTAGGGCCATTTGAAGTTTTGTCAGTGTTTGATTTGGGACTCAAGGGTAGCCTAGCTTTGAGCGATAGCTTAAATTGACAAGAGGCTCGAGTACTTTATTGTTACAAAATTTCAAGGTTTTATGACGCTCCAGTAAAAAGGTGCAAGCATTTGTATGTTGCAAACTTCGATAGGTGTAGGACGTACCGTATTGAAGTTAGGGCCATTTGAAGTTTTATCAGTGTTTGATTTGGGACTCAAGGGTAGCATAGCTTTGAGCGATAGCTTAAATGGACAAGAGGCTCGAGAACTTTATTGTTACAAAATTTCAAGGTTTTATGACGCTCCAGTAAAAAGGTACAAGCATTTTTATGTTGCAAATTTTGATAGGTGTAGGACGTACCGTATAGAAGTTTGGGCCATTTGAAGTTTTATCAGTGTTTGATTTGGGACTCAAGGGTAGCATAGCTTTGAGCGATAGCTTAAATTGACAAGAGGCTCGAGTACTTTATTGTTACAAAATTTCTAGGTTTTATGACGCTCCAGTAAAAAGTTACAAGCATTTGTATGTTGCAAACTTTGATAGGTGTAGGACGTACCGTATAGAAGTTAGGGCCATTTGATGTTTTATCAGTGTTTGATTTTTGACGCGAGGGTAGCATAGCTTTGAGCGATAGCTTAAATTGACAAGAGACTCGAGTACTTTATTGTTACAAAATTTCAAGGTTTTATGACGCTCCAGTAAAAAGTTACAAGCATTTATATGTTGCAAACTTTGCTAGGTGTAGGACGTACCGTATAGAAGTTAGGGCCATTTGAAGTTTTATCAGTGTTTGATTTTGGACTCAAGGGTGGTATAGCTTTGAGCGATAACTTAAATTGACAAGAGGCTCGAGTACTTTATTGTTACAAAATTTCAAGGTTTTATGACGCTCCAGTAAAAAGTCACAAGCATTTTTATGTTGCAAATTTTGATAGGTGTAGGACGTACCGTATAGAAGTTAGGGCCATTTGAAGTTTTATCAGTGTTTGATTTGGGACTCAAGGGTAGCATAGCTTTGAGCAATAGCTTAAATGGACAAGAGGCTCGGGTACTTTATTGTTACAAAATTTCAAGGTTTTATGACGCTCCAGTAAAAAGTTACAAGCATTTGTATGTTGCAAACTTCGATAGGTGTAGGACGTACCGTATAGAAGTTAGGGCCATTTGAAGTTTTATCAGTGTTTGGTTTGGGACTCAAGGGTAGCATAGCTTTGAGCGATAGCTTAAATTGACAAGAGGCTCGAGTACTTTATTGTTACAAAATTTAAAGGTTTTATGACGCTCCAGTAAAAAGTTACAAGCATTTGTATGTTGCAAACTTTGATAGGTGTAGGACGTACCGTATAGAAGTTAGGGCCATTTGAAGTTTTATCAGTGTTTGATTTGGGACTCAAGGGTAGCATAGATTTGAGCGATAGCTTAAATTTACAAGAGGCTCGAGTACTTTATTGTTACAAAATTTCTAGGTTTTATGACGCTCCAGTAAAAAGTTACAAGTATTTGTATGTTGCAAACTTTGATAGGTGTAGGACGTACCGTATAGAAGTTAGGGCCATTTGAAGTTTTATCAGTGTTTGATTTGGGACTCAAGGGTAGCATAGCTTTTAGCGATAGATTAAATTGACAATAGGCTCGAGTACTTTATTGTTACAAAATTTCAAGGTTTTATGACGCTGCAGTAAAAAGTTACAAGCATTTGTATGTTGCAAACTTTGATAGGTGTAGGACGTACCGTTTAGAAGTTAGGGCCAGTTGAAGTTTTTTCAGTGTTTGATTTGGGACTCAAGGGTAGCATAGCTTTGAGCGATAGCTTAAATTGACAAAAGGCTCGAGTACTTTATTGTTCCAAAATTTCAAGGTTTTATGACGCTCTAGTAAAAAGTTACAAGCATTTGTGTGTTGCAAACTTTGATAGGTGTAGGACGTACCGTATAGAAGTTAGGGCCATTTGAAGTTTTATTAGTGTTTGATTTGGGAGTCAAGCGTAGCATAGCTTTGAGCGATAGCTTAAATTGACAAGAGGCTCGAGTACTTTATTGTTACAAAAGTTTCAAGGTTTTATGACGCTCCAGTAAAAAGATACAAGCATTTGTATGTTGCAAACTTTGATAGGTGTAGGACGTACCGTATAGAAGTTAGGGCCATTTGAAGTTTTATCAGTGTTTGATTTGGGACTCAAGGGTAGCATCGCTTTGAGCGATAGCTTAAATTGACAAGAGGCTCGAGTACTTTATTGTTAGAAAATTTCAAGGTTTTATGACGCTCCAGCTAAAGTTACAAGCATTAGTATGTTGCAAACATTGATAAGTGTATTACGTACCGTATAGAAGTTAGGGCCATTTGAAGTTTTATCAGTGTTTGATTTGGGACTCAAGGTTAGCATAGCTTTGAGCGATAGCTTAAATTGACAAGAGGTTCGAGTACTTTATTGTTACAAAATTTCACGGTTTTATGACGCTCCAGTAAAAAGTTACAAGCATTTGTATGTTGCAAACTTTGATAGGTGTAGGACGTACCGTAGTTAGGGCCATTTGAAGTTTTATCAGTGTTTGATTTGGGACTCAAGGGTAGCGTAGCTTTCAGCGATAACTTAAATTGAGAAGAGGATCGAGTACTTTATTGTTACAAAATTTCAAGGTTTCATGACGCTCCAGTAAAAAGTTACAAGCATTTGTATGTTGCAAACTTTGATAGTTGTAGGACGTACCGTATAGAAGTTAGGGCCATTTGAAGCTTTATCAGTGTTTGATTTGGGACTCAAGGGTAGCATACCTTTTAGCGATAGATTAAATTGACAATAGGGTCGAGTACTTTATTGTTACAAAATATCAAGGTTTTATGACGCTCCAGTAAAAAGTTACAAGCATTTGAATGTTGCAAACTTTGATAGGTGTAGGACGTACCGTATAGAAGTTAGGGCCATTTGAAGTTTTATTAGTGTTTGATTTGGGAGTCAAGCGTAGCATAGCTTTGAGCGATAGCTTAAATTGACAAGAGGCTCGAGTACTTTATTGTTACAAAAGTTTCAAGGTTTTATGACGCTCCAGTAAAAAGATACAAGCATTTGTATGTTGCAAACTTTGATAGGTGTAGGACGTACCGTATAGAAGTTAGGGCCATTTGAAGTTTTATCAGTGTTTGATTTGGGACTCAAGGGTAGCATCGCTTTGAGCGATAGCTTAAATTGACAAGAGGCTCGAGTACTTTATTGTTACAAAATTTCAAGGTTTTATGACGCTCCAGTAAAAGTTACAAGCATTAGTATGTTGCAAACATTGATAGGTGTATTACGTACCGTATAGAAGTTAGGGCTATTTGAAGTTTTATCAGTGTTTGATTTGGGACTCAAGGGTAGCATAGCTTTGAGCGATAGCTTAATTTGACAAGAGGCTCGAGTACTTTATTGTTACACAATTTCTAGGTTTTATGACGCTCCAGTAAAAAGTTACAAGCATTTGTATGTTGCAAACTTTGATAGGTGTAGGACGTACCGTATAGAAGTTAGGGCCATTTGATGTTTTATCAGTGTTTGATTTTTGATGCAAGGGTAGCATAGCTTTGAGCGATAGCTTAAATTGACAAGAGGCTCGAGTACTTTATTGTTACTAAATTTCAAGGTTTTATGACGCTCCAGTAAAAAGTTACAAACATTTATATGTTGCAAACTTTGCTAGGTGTAGGACGTACCGTATAGAAGTTAGGCCCATTTGAAGTTTTATCAGTGTTTGATTTGGGACTCAAGGGTAGCATAGCTTTGAGCGATAGCTTAAATTGACAAGAGGCTCGAGTAGTTTATTGTTACAAAATTTCAAGGTTTTATGATGCTCCAGTAAAAAGTTACAAGCATTTGTATGTTGCAAACTTTGATAAGTGTAGGACGTACCGTATAGAATTTAGGGCCATTTGAGGCTTTATCATTGCTTGATTTGGGACTCAAGGGTAGCATAGCTTTGAGCGATAACTTAAATTGACAAGAGGCTCGAGTACATTATTGTTACAAAATTTCAAGGTTTTATGACGCTCCAGTAAAAAGTTACAAGCATTTGTATGTTGCAAACTTTGATAGGTGTAGGACGTACCGTATAGAAGTTAGGGCCATTTGAAGTTTTGTCAGTGTTTGATTTGGGACTCAAGGGTAGCATAGCTTTTAGCGATAGATTAAATTGACAATAGGCTCGAGTACTTTATTGTTACAAAATTTCAAGGTTTTATGACGCTGCAGTAAAAAGTTACAAGCATTTGTATGTTGCAAACTTTGATAGGTGTAGGACGTACCGTATAGAAGTTAGGGCCAGTTGAAGTTTTATCAGTGTTTGATTTGGGACTCAAGGGTAGCATAGCTTTAAGCGATAGCTTAAATTGACAAAAGGCTCGAGTACTTTATTGTTCCAAAATGTCAAGGTTTTATGACGCTCTAGTAAAAAGTTACAAGCATTTGTGTGTTGCAAACTTTGATAGGTGTAGGACGTACCGTATAGAAGTTAGGGCCATTTGAAGTTTTATTAGTGTTTGATTTGGGAGTCAAGCGTAGCATAGCTTTGAGCGATAGCTTAAATTGACAAGAGGCTAGAGTACTTTATTGTTACAAAAGTTTCAAGGTTTTATGACGCTCCAGTAAAAAGATACAAGCATTTGTATGTTGCAAACTTTGATAGGTGTAGGACGTACCGTATAGAAGTTAGGGCCATTTGAAGTTTTATCAGTGTTTGATTTGGGACTCAAGGTTAGCATAGCTTTGAGCGATAGCTTAAATTGACAAGAGGTTCGAGTACTTTATTGTTACAAAATTTCACGGTTTTATGACGCTCCAGTAAAAAGTTACAAGCATTTGTATGTTGCAAACTTTGATAGGTGTAGGACGTACCGTAGTTAGGGCCATTTGAAGTTTTATCAGTGTTTGATTTGGGACTCAAGGGTAGCGTAGCTTTCAGCGATAACTTAAATTGACAAGAGGATCGAGTACTTTATTGTTACAAAATTTCAAGGTTTCATGACGCTCCAGTAAAAAGTTACAAGCATTTGTATGTTGCAAACTTTGATAGGTGTAGGATGTACCGTATAGAAGTTAGGGCCATTTGAAGCTTTATCAGTGTTTGATTTGGGACTCAAGGGTAGCATACCATTTAGCGATAGATTAAATTGACAATAGGGTCGAGTACTTTATTGTTACAAAATATCAAGGTTTTATTACGCTGCAGTAAAAAGTTACAAGCATTTGTATGTTGCAAACTTTGATAGGTGTAGGACGCACCGTATAGAAGTTAGGGCCATTTGAAGTTTTATCAGTGTTTGATTTGGGACTCAAAGGTAGCATAGCTTTGAGCGATAGCTTAAATGGACAAAAGGCCCGAGTACTTTATTGGTCCAAAATTTCAAGGTTTTATGACGCTCTAGTAAAAAGTTACAAGCATTTGTATGTTGCAAACTTTGATAGGTGTAGGACGTACCGTATAGAAGTTAGGGCCATTTGAAGTTTTATCAGTGTTTGATTTGGGACTCAAGGGTAGTATAGCTTTGAGCGATAGCTTAAATTGACAAGAGGCTCGAGTACTTTATTGTTACAAAATTTCAAGGTCTTATGACGCTCCAGTAAAAAGTTACCAGCAATTGTATGTTGCAAATTTTGATAGGTGTAGGACTTACCGTATAGAAGTTAGGGCCATTTGAAGTTTTATCAGTGTTTGATTTGGGACTCAAGGTTAGCATAGCTTTGAGCGATAGCTTAAATTGACAAGAGGTTCGAGTACTTTATTGTTACAAAATTTCACGGTTTTATGACGCTCCAGTAAAAAGTTACAATCATTTGTATGTTGCAAACTTTGATAGGTGTAGGACGTACCGTAGTTAGGGCCATTTGAAGTTTTATCAGTGTTTGATTTGGGACTCAAGGGTAGCGTACCTTTCAGCGATAACTTAAATTGACAAGAGGATCGAGTACTTTAGTGTTACAAAATTTCAAGGTTTCATGACGCTCCAGTAAAAAGTTACAAGCATTTGTATGTTGCAAACTTTGATAGGTGTAGGACGTACCGTATAGAAGTTAGGGCCATTTGAAGCTTTATCAGTGTTTGATTTGGGACTCAAGGGTAGCATACCTTTTAGCGATAGATTAAATTGACAATAGGGTCGAGTACTTTATTGTTACAAAATATCAAGGTTTTATGACGCTGCAGTAAAAAGTTACAAGCATTTGTATGTTGCAAACTTTGATAGGTGTAGGACGTACCGTATAGAAGTTAGGGCCATTTGAAGTTTTATTAGTGTTTGATTTGGGAGTCAAGCGTAGCATAGCTTTGAGCGATAGCTTAAATTGACAAGAGGCTCGAGTACTTTATTGTTACAAAAGTTTCAAGGTTTTATGACGCTCCAGTAAAAAGATACAAGCATTTGTATGTTGCAAACTTTGATAGGTGTAGGACGTACCGTATAGAAGTTAGGGCCATTTGAAGTTTTCTCAGTGTTTGATTTGGGACTCAAGGGTAGCATCGCTTTGAGCGATAGCTTAAATTGACAAAAGGCTCGAGTACTTTATTGTTCCAAAATTTCAAGGTTTTATGACGCTCTAGTAAAAAGTTACAAGCATTTGTGTGTTGCAAACTTTGATAGGTGTAGGACGTACCGTATAGAAGTTAGGGCCATTTGAAGTTTTATTAGTGTTTGATTTGGGAGTCAAGCGTAGCATAGCTTTGAGCGATAGCTTAAATTGACAAGAGGCTCGAGTACTTTATTGTTACAAAAGTTTCAAGGTTTTATGACGCTCCAGTAAAAAGATACAAGCATTTGTATGTTGCAAACTTTGATAGGTGTAGGACGTACCGTATAGAAGTTAGGGCCATTTGAAGTTTTATCAGTGTTTGATTTGGGACTCAAGGGTAGCATCGCTTTGAGCGATAGCTTAAATTGACAAGAGGCTCGAGTACTTTATTGTTAGAAAATTTCAAGGTTTTATGACGCTCCAGCTAAAGTTAAAAGCATTAGTATGTTGCAAACATTGATAGGTGTATTACGTACCGTATAGAAGTTAGGGCCATTTGAAGTTTTATCAGTGTTTGATTTGGGACTCAAGGTTAGCATAGCTTTGAGCGATAGCTTAAATTGACAAGAGGTTCGAGTACTTTATTGTTACAAAATTTCACGGTTTTAAGACGCTCCAGTAAAAAGTTACAAGCATTTGTATGTTGCAAACATTGATAGGTGTAGGACGTACCGTAGTTAGGGCCATTTGAAGTTTTATCAGTGTTTGATTTGGGACTCAAGGGTAGCGTAGCTTTCAGCGATAACTTAAATTGAGAAGAGGATCGAGTACTTTATTGTTACAAAATTTCAAGGTTTCATGACGCTCCAGTAAAAAGTTACAAGCATTTGTATGTTGCAAACTTTGATAGTTGTAGGACGTACCGTATAGAAGTTAGGGCCATTTGAAGCTTTATCAGTGTTTGATTTGGGACTCAAGGGTAGCATACCTTTTAGCGATAGATTAAATTGACAATAGGGTCGAGTACTTTATTGTTACAAAATATCAAGGTTTTATGACGCTCCAGTAAAAAGTTACAAGCATTTGAATGTTGCAAACTTTGATAGGTGTAGGACGTACCGTATAGAAGTTAGGGCCATTTGAAGTTTTATTAGTGTTTGATTTGGGAGTCAAGCGTAGCATAGCTTTGAGCGATAGATTAAATTGACAAGAGGCTCGAGTACTTTATTGTTACAAAAGTTTCAAGGTTTTATGACGCTCCAGTAAAAAGATACAAGCATTTGTATGTTGCAAACTTTGATAGGTGTAGGACGTACCGTATAGAAGTTAGGGCCATTTGAAGTTTTATCAGTGTTTGATTTGGGACTCAAGGGTAGCATCGCTTTGAGCGATAGCTTAAATTGACAAGAGGCTCGAGTACTTTATTGTTACAAAATTTCAAGGTTTTATGACGCTCCAGTAAAAGTTACAAGCATTAGTATGTTGCAAACATTGATAGGTGTATTACGTACCGTATAGAAGTTAGGGCTATTTGAAGTTTTATCAGTGTTTGATTTGGGACTCAAGGGTAGCATAGCTTTGAGCGATAGCTTAATTTGACAAGAGGCTCGAGTACTTTATTGTTACACAATTTCTAGGTTTTATGATGCTCCAGTAAAAAGTTACAAGCATTTGTATGTTGCAAACTTTGATAGGTGTAGGACGTACCGTATAGAAGTTAGGGCCATTTGATGTTTTATCAGTGTTTGATTTTTGATGCAAGGGTAGCATAGCTTTGAGCGATAGCTTAAATTGACAAGAGGCTCGAGTACTTTATTGTTACTAAATTTCAAGGTTTTATGACGCTCCAGTAAAAAGTTACAAACATTTATATGTTGCAAACTTTGCTAGGTGTAGGACGTACCGTATAGAAGTTAGGCCCATTTGAAGTTTTATCAGTGTTTGATTTGGGACTCAAGGGTAGCATAGCTTTGAGCGATAGCTTAAATTGACAAGAGGCTCGAGTAGTTTATTGTTACAAAATTTCAAGGTTTTATGATGCTCCAGTAAAAAGTTACAAGCATTTGTATGTTGCAAACTTTGATAAGTGTAGGACGTACCGTATAGAATTTAGGGCCATTTGAGGCTTTATCATTGTTTGATTTGGGACTCAAGGGTAGCATAGCTTTGAGCGATAACTTAAATTGACAAGAGGCTCGAGTACATTATTGTTACAAAATTTCAAGGTTTTATGACGCTCCAGTAAAAAGTTACAAGCATTTGTATGTTGCAAACTTTGATAGGTGTAGGACGTACCGTATAGAAGTTAGGGCCATTTGAAGTTTTGTCAGTGTTTGATTTGGGACTCAAGGGTAGCATAGCTTTTAGCGATAGATTAAATTGACAATAGGCTCGAGTACTTTATTGTTACAAAATTTCAAGGTTTTATGACGCTGCAGTAAAAAGTTACAAGCATTTGTATGTTGCAAACTTTGATAGGTGTAGGACGTACCGTATAGAAGTTAGGGCCAGTTGAAGTTTTATCAGTGTTTGATTTGGGACTCAAGGGTAGCATAGCTTTAAGCGATAGCTTAAATTGACAAAAGGCTCGAGTACTTTATTGTTCCAAAATTTCAAGGTTTTATGACGCTCTAGTAAAAAGTTACAAGCATTTGTGTGTTGCAAACTTTGATAGGTGTAGGACGTACCGTATAGAAGTTAGGGCCATTTGAAGTTTTATTAGTGTTTGATTTGGGAGTCAAGCGTAGCATAGCTTTGAGCGATAGCTTAAATTGACAAGAGGCTAGAGTACTTTATTGTTACAAAAGTTTCAAGGTTTTATGACGCTCCAGTAAAAAGATACAAGCATTTGTATGTTGCAAACTTTGATAGGTGTAGGACGTACCGTATAGAAGTTAGGGCCATTTGAAGTTTTATCAGTGTTTCATTTGGGACTCAAGGGTAGCATCGCTTTGAGCGATAGCTTAAATTGACAAGAGGCTCGAGTACTTTATTGTTACAAAATTTCAAGGTTTTATGACGCTCCAGTTAAAGTTACAAGCATTAGTATGTTGCAAACATTGATATTTGTATTACGTACCGTATAGAAGTTAGGGCCATTTGAAGTTTTATCAGTGTTTGATTTGGGACTCAAGGTTAGCATAGCTTTGAGCGATAGCTTAAATTGACAAGAGGTTCGAGTACTTTATTGTTACAAAATTTCACGGTTTTATGACGCTCCAGTAAAAAGTTACAAGCATTTGTATGTTGCAAACTTTGATAGGTGTAGGACGTACCGTAGTTAGGGCCATTTGAAGTTTTATCAGTGTTTGATTTGGGACTCAAGGGTAGCGTAGCTTTCAGCGATAACTTAAATTGACAAGAGGATCGAGTACTTTATTGTTACAAAATTTCAAGGTTTCATGACGCTCCAGTAAAAAGTTACAAGCATTTGTATGTTGCAAACTTTGATAGGTGTAGGATGTACCGTATAGAAGTTAGGGCCATTTGAAGCTTTATCAGTGTTTGATTTGGGACTCAAGGGTAGCATACCATTTAGCGATAGATTAAATTGACAATAGGGTCGAGTACTTTATTGTTACAAAATATCAAGGTTTTATTACGCTGCAGTAAAAAGTTACAAGCATTTGTATGTTGCAAACTTTGATAGGTGTAGGACGTACCGTATAGAAGTTAGGGCCATTTGAAGTTTTATCAGTGTTTGATTTGGGACTCAAAGGTAGCATAGCTTTGAGCGATAGCTTAAATTGACAAAAGGCCCGAGTACTTTATTGGTCCAAAATTTCAAGGTTTTATGACGCTCTAGTAAAAAGTTACAAGCATTTGTATGTTGCAAACTTTGATAGGTGTAGGACGTACCGTATAGAAGTTAGGGCCATTTGAAGTTTTATCAGTGTTTGATTTGGGACTCAAGGGTAGTATAGCTTTGAGCGATAGCTTAAATTGACAAGAGGCTCGAGTACTTTATTGTTACAAAATTTCAAGGTCTTATGACGCTCCAGTAAAAAGTTACCAGCAATTGTATGTTGCAAATTTTGATAGGTGTAGGACTTACCGTATAGAAGTTAGGGCCATTTGAAGTTTTATCAGTGTTTGATTTGGGACTCAAGGTTAGCATAGCTTTGAGCGATAGCTTAAATTGACAAGAGGTTCGAGTACTTTATTGTTACAAAATTTCACGGTTTTATGACGCTCCAGTAAAAAGTTACAATCATTTGTATGTTGCAAACTTTGATAGGTGTAGGACGTACCGTAGTTAGGGCCATTTGAAGTTTTATCAGTGTTTGATTTGGGACTCAAGGGTAGCGTACCTTTCAGCGATAACTTAAATTGACAAGAGGATCGAGTACTTTAGTGTTACAAAATTTCAAGGTTTCATGACGCTCCAGTAAAAAGTTACAAGCATTTGTATGTTGCAAACTTTGATAGGTGTAGGACGTACCGTATAGAAGTTAGGGCCATTTGAAGCTTTATCAGTGTTTGATTTGGGACTCAAGGGTAGCATACCTTTTAGCGATAGATTAAATTGACAATAGGGTCGAGTACTTTATTGTTACAAAATATCAAGGTTTTATGACGCTGCAGTAAAAAGTTACAAGCATTTGTATGTTGCAAACTTTGATAGGTGTAGGACGTACCGTATAGAAGTTAGGGCCATTTGAAGTTTTATTAGTGTTTGATTTGGGAGTCAAGCGTAGCATAGCTTTGAGCGATAGCTTAAATTGACAAGAGGCTCGAGTACTTTATTGTTACAAAAGTTTCAAGGTTTTATGACGCTCCAGTAAAAAGATACAAGCATTTGTATGTTGCAAACTTTGATAGGTGTAGGACGTACCGTATAGAAGTTAGGGCCATTTGAAGTTTTCTCAGTGTTTGATTTGGGACTCAAGGGTAGCATCGCTTTGAGCGATAGCTTAAATTGACAAGAGGCTCGAGTACTTTATTGTTACAAAATTTCAAGGTTTTATGACGCTCCAGTAAAAGTTACAAGCATTAGTATGTTGCGAACATTGATAGGTGTATTACGTACCGTATAGAAGTTAGGGCCATTGGAAGTTTTATCAGTGTTTGATTTGGGACTCAAGGTTAGCATAGCTTTGAGCGATAGCTTAAATTGACAAGAGGTTCGAGTACTTTATTGTTACAAAATTTCACGGTTTTATGACGCTCCAGTAAAAAGTTACAAGCATTTGTATGTTGCAAACTTTGATAGGTGTAGGACGTACCGTAGTTAGGGCCATTTGAAGTTTTATCAGTGTTTAATTTGGGACTCAAGGGTAGCGTAGCTTTCAGCGATAACTTAAATTGACAAGAGGATCGAGTACTTTATTGTTACAAAATTTCAAGGTTTCATGACGCTCCAGTAAAAAGTTACAAGCATTTGTATGTTGCAAACTTTGACAGGTGTAGGACGTACCGTATAGAAGTTAGGGCCATTTGAAGCTTTATCAGTGTTTGATTTGGGACTCAAGGGTAGCATACCTTTTAGCGATAGATTAAATTGACAATAGGGTCGAGTACTTTATTGTTACAAAATATCAAGGTTTTATGACGCTGCAGTAAAAAGTTACAAGCATTTGTATGTTGCAAACTTTGATAGGTGTAGGACGTACCGTATAGAAGTTAGGGCCATTTGAAGTCTTATCAGTGTTTGATTTGGGACTCAAGGGTAGAAAGGTTTCAGCGATAACTTAAATTGACAAGAGGCTCGAGTACTTTATTGTTACGAAATTTAAAGGTTTTATGACGCTCCAGTAAAAAGTTACAAGCATTTGTATGTTGCAAACTTTGATAGGTATAGGGCGTACCGTAGTTAGGGCCATTTGAAGTTTTATCAGTGTTTGATTTGGGACTCAAGGGTAGCATAGCTTTGAGCGATAGCTTAAATTGACAAAAGGCTCGAGTACTTTATTGGTCCAAAATTTCAAGGTTTTATGACGCTCTAGTAAAAAGTTACAAGCATTTGTATGTTGCAAACTTTGATAGGTGTAGGACGTACCGTATAGAAGTTAGGGCCATTTGAAGTTTTATCAGTGTTTGATTTGGGAGTCAAGGGTAGTAGAGCTTTGAGCGATAGCTTAAATTGACAAGAGGCTCGAGTACTTTATTGTTACAAAATTTCAAGGTCTTATGACGCTCCAGTAAAAAGTTACAAGCAATTGTATGTTGTAAATTTTGATAGGTGTAGGACTTACCGTATAGAAGTTAGGGCCATTTGAAGTTTTAACAGTGTTTGATTTGGGACTCAAGGGTAGCATAGCTTTGAGCGATAGCTTAAATTGACAAGAGGCTCGAGTCCTTTATTATTACAAAATTTCAAGGTTTTATGACTCTCCAGTAAAAAGTTATAAGCACTTGTATGTTGCAAAATTCGATAGGTGTAGAACGTACCGTATAGAAGTTAGGGCCATTTGAAGTTTTATCAGTGTTTGGTTTTTGACTCAAGGGTAGCATAGCTTTGAGCGATAGCTTAAATTGACAAAAGGCTCGAGTACTTTATTGTTACAAAATTTCTAGGTTTTATGACGCTCCAGTAAAAAGTTACAAACATTTGTATGTTGCAAACTTTGATAGGTGTAGGACGTACCGTATAGAAGTTAGGGCCATTTGAAGTTTTATCAGTGTTTGATTTGGGACTCAAGGGTAGAAAGGTTTCAGCGATAACTTAAATTGGCAAGGGGCTCGAGTACTTTATTGTTACGAAATTTAAAGGTTTTATGACGCTCCAGTAAAAAGTTACAAGCATTTGTATGTTGCAAACTTTGATAGGTATAGGATGTACCGTAGTTAGGGCCATTTGAAGTTTTATCAGTGTTTGATTTGGGACTCAAGGGTAGCGTAGCTTTCAGCGATAACTTAAATTGACAAGAGGATCGAGTACTTTTTTGTTACAAAATTTCAAGGTTTCATGACGCTCCAGTAAAAAGTTACAAGCATTTGTATGTTGCAAACATTGATAGGTGTAGGACGTACCGTATAGAAGTCAGGGCCATTTGAAGCTTTATCAGTGTTTGATTTGGGACTCAAGGGTAGCATACCTTTTAGCGATAGATTAAATTGACAATAGGGTCGAGTACTTTATTGTTACAAAATATCAAGGTTTTATGACGCTGCAGTAAAAAGTAACAAGCATTTGTATGTTGCAAACTTTGATAGGTGTAGGACGTACCGTAGTTAGGGCCATTTGAAGTTTTATCAGTGTTTGATTTGGGACTCAAGGGTAGTATAGCTTTGAGCGATAGCTTAAATTGACAAGAGGCTCGAGTACTTTATTGTTACAAAATTTCAAGGTCTTATGACGCTCCCGTAAAAAGTTACAAGCAATTGTATGTTGCAAATTTTGATATGTGTAGGACTTACCGTATAGAAGTTAGGGCCATTTGAAGTTTTATCAGTGTTTGATTTGGGACTCAAAGGTAGCATAGCTTTGAGCGATAGCTTAAATTGACAAGAGGCTCGAGTACTTTATTATTACAAAATTTCAAGGTTTTATGACTCTCCAGTAAAAAGTTATAAGCACTTGTATGTTGCAAAATTCGATAGGTGTAGAACGTACCGTATAGAAGTTAGGGCCATTTGAAGTTTTATCAGTGTTTGGTTTTTGACTCAAGGGTAGCATAGCTTTGAGCGATAGCTTAAATTGACAAAAGGCTCGAGTACTTTATTGTTACAAAATGTCTAGGTTTTATGACGCTCCAGTAAAAAGTTACAAGCATTTGTATGTTGCAAACTTTGATAGGTGTAGGACGTACCGTATAGAAGTTAGGGCCATTTGAAGTTTTATCAGTGTTTGATTTGGGACTCAAGGGTAGCGTAGCTTTCAGCGATAACTTAAATTGACAAGAGGATCGAGTACTTTATTGTTACAAAATTTCAAGGTTTCATGACGCTCCAGTAAAAAGTTACAAGCATTTGTATGTTGCAAACTTTGATAGGTGTAGGACGTACCGTATAGAAGTTAGGGCCATTTGAAGTTTTATCAGTGTTTGATTTGGGACTCAAGGGTAGCATAGCTTTGAGCGATAGCTTAAATTGACAAAAGGCTCGAGTACTTTATTGGTCCAAAATTTCAAGGTTTTATGACGCTCTAGTAAAAAGTTACAAGCATTTGTATGTTGCAAACTTTGATAGGTGTAGGACGTACCGTATAGAAGTTAGGGCCATTTGAAGTTTTATCAGTGTTTGATTTGGGAGTCAAGGGTAGTAGAGCTTTGAGCGATAGCTTAAATTGACAAGAGGCTCGAGTACTTTATTGTTACAAAATTTCAAGGTCTTATGACGCTCCAGTAAAAAGTTACAAGCAATTGTATGTTGTAAATTTTGATAGGTGTAGGACTTACCGTATAGAAGTTAGGGCCATTTGAAGTTTTAACAGTGTTTGATTTGGGACTCAAGGGTAGCATAGCTTTGAGCGATAGCTTAAATTGACAAGAGGCTCGAGTACTTTATTGTTACAAAATTTCACGGTTTTATGACGCTCCAGTAAAAAGTTACAAGCATTTGTATGTTGCAAACTTTGATAGGTGTAGGACGTACCGTAGTTAGGGCCATTTGAAGTTTTATCAGTGTTTAATTTGGGACTCAAGGGTAGCGTAGCTTTCAGCGATAACTTAAATTGACAAGAGGATCGAGTACTTTATTGTTACAAAATTTCAAGGTTTCATGACGCTCCAGTAAAAAGTTACAAGCATTTGTATGTTGCAAACTTTGATAGGTGTAGGACGTACCGTATAGAAGTTAGGGCCATTTGAAGCTTTATCAGTGTTTGATTTGGGACTCAAGGGTAGCATACCTTTTAGCGATAGATTAAATTGACAATAGGGTCGAGTACTTTATTGTTACAAAATATCAAGGTTTTATGACGCTGCAGTAAAAAGTTACAAGCATTTGTATGTTGCAAACTTTGATAGGTGTAGGACGTACCGTATAGAAGTTAGGGCCATTTGAAGTCTTATCAGTGTTTGATTTGGGACTCAAGGGTAGAAAGGTTTCAGCGATAACTTAAATTGACAAGAGGCTCGAGTACTTTATTGTTACGAAATTTAAAGGTTTTATGACGCTCCAGTAAAAAGTTACAAGCATTTGTATGTTGCAAACTTTGATAGGTATAGGACGTACCGTAGTTAGGGCCATTTGAAGTTTTATCAGTGTTTGATTTGGGACTCAAGGGTAGCGTAGCTTTCAGCGATAACTTAAATTGACAAGAGGATCGAGTACTTTATTGTTACAAAATTTCTAGGTTTCATGACGCTCCAGTAAAAAGTTACAAGCATTTGTATGTTGCAAACTTTGATAGGTGTAGGACGTACCGTATAGAAGTTAGGGCCATTTGAAGTTTTATCAGTGTTTGATTTGGGACTCAAGGGTAGCATAGCTTTGAGCGATAGCTTAAATTGACAAAAGGCTCGAGTACTTTATTGGTCCAAAATTTCAAGGTTTTATGACGCTCTAGTAAAAAGTTACAAACATTTGTACGTTGCAAACTTTGATAGGTGTAAGACGTACCGTATAGAAGTTAGGGCCATTTGAAGTTTTACAGTGTTTGACTTAGGACTCAAGGGTAGCATAGCTTTGAGCGATAGCTTAAATTGACAAGAGGCTCGACTACTTTATTGTTACAAAATTTCAAGGTTTTATGACGCTCCAGTAAAACTTACAAGCGTTTGTATGTTGCAAACTTTGATAAGTGTAGGACGTACCGTATAGAAGTTAGGGCCATTTGAAGTTTTATCAGTGTTTGATTTGGGACTCCAGGTTAGCATAGCTTTGAGCGAAAGCTTAAATTGACAAGAGGTTCGAGTACTTTATTGTTACAAAATTTCACGGTTTTATGACGCTCCAGTAAAAAGTTACAAGCATTTGTATGTTGCAAACTTTTATAGGTGTAGGACGTACCGTATAGAAGTTAGGGCCATTTGAAGTTTTATCAGTGTTTGATTTGGGACTCAAGGTTAGCATAGCTTTGAGCGATAGCTTAAATTGACAAGAGGTTCGAGTACTTTATTGTTACAAAATTTCACGGTTTTATGACGCTCCAGTAAAAAGTTACAAGCAATTGTATGTTGCAAATTTTGATAGGTGTAGGACTTACCGTATAGAAGTTAGGGCCATTTGAAGTTTTATCAGTGTTTGATTTGGGACTCAAGGGTAGCATAGCTTTGAGCGATAGCTTAAATTGACAAGAGGCTCGAGTACTTTATTATTATAAAATTTCAAGGTTTTATGACTCTCCAGTAAAAAGTTATAAGCACTTGTATGTTGCAAAATTCGATAGGTGTAGGACGCACCGTATAGAAGTTAGGGCCATTTGAAGTTTTATCAGTGTTTGGCGTTTGACTCAAGGGTAGCATAGCTTTGAGCGATAGCTTAAATTGACAAAAGGCTCGAGTACTTTATTGTTACAAAATTTCAAGGTTTTATGACGCTCCAGTAAAAAGTTACAAACATTTGTACGTTGCAAACTTTGATAGGTGTAAGACGTACCGTATAGAAGTTAGGGCCATTTGAAGTTTTACAGTGTTTGACTTAGGACTCAAGGGTAGCATAGCTTTGAGCGATAGCTTAAATTGACAAGCGGCGCGAGTACTTTATTGTTACAAAATTTCAAGGTTTTATGACGCTCCAGTAAAAAGTTACAAACATTTGTACGTTGCAAACTTTGATAGGTGTAAGACGTACCGTATAGAAGTTAGGGCCATTTGAAGTTTTACAGTGTTTGACTTAGGACTCAAGGGTAGCATAGCTTTGAGCGATAGCTTAAATTGACAAGAGGTTCGAGTACTTTATTGTTACAAAATTTCACGGTTTTTTGACGCTCCAGTAAAAAGTTACAAGCATTTGTATGTTGGAAACTTTGATAGGTGTAGGACGTACCGTATAGAAGTTAGGGCCATTTGAAGTTTTATCAGTGTTTGACTTGGGACTCAAGGGTAGCATAGCTTTGAGCGATAGCTTAAATTGACAAGAGGCTCGAGTACTTTATTGTTACAAAATTTCTATGTTTTATTACGCTCCAGTAAAAAGTTACAAGCATTTGTATGTTGCAAACTTTGATAGGTGTAGGACGTACCGTATAGAAGTTACGGCCATTTGAAGTTTTATCAGTGATTGATTTGGGACTCAAGGGTAGCATAGCTTTGAGCGATAGCTTAAATTGACAAGAGGCTCGAGTACTTTATTATTATAAAATTTCAAGGTTTTATGACTCTCCAGTAAAAAGTTATAAGCACTTGTATGTTGCAAAATTCGATAGGTGTAGGACGTACCGTATAGAAGTTAGGGCCATTTGAAGTTTTATCAGTGTTTGGTTTTTGACTCAAGGGTAGCATAGCTTTGAGCGATAGCTTAAATTGACAAAAGGCTCGAGTACTTTATTGTTACAAAATTTCTAGGTTTTATGACGCTCCAGTAAAAAGTTACAAGCATTTGTATGTTGCAAACTTTGATAGGTGTAGGACGTACCGTATAGAAGTTAGGGCCATTTGAAGTTTTATCAGTGTTTGATTTGGGACTCAAGGGTAGAAAGGTTTCAGCGATAACTTAAATTGACAAGAGGCTCGAGTACTTTATTGTTACAAAATTTAAAGGTTTTATGACGCTCCAGTAAAAAGTTACAAGCATTTGTATGTTGCAAACTTTGATAGGTATAGGATGCACCGTATAGAAGTTAGGGCCATTTGAAGTTTTATCAGTGTTTGATTTGGGACTCAAGGGTAGTATAGCTTTGAGCGATATCTTTAATTGACAAGCGGCGCGAGTACTTTATTGTTACAAATTTCAAGGCTTTATGACGCTCCAGTAAAAAGTTACAAACATTTGTACGTTGCAAACTTTGATAGGTGTAAGACGTACCGTATAGAAGTTAGGGCCATTTGAAGTTTTACAGTGTTTGACTTAGGATTCAAGGGTAGCATAGCTTTGAGCGATAGCTTAAATTGACAAGAGGCTCGACTACTTTATTGTTACAAAATTTCAAGGTTTTATGACGCTCCAGTAAAAATTACAAGCGTTTGTATGTTGCAAACTTTGATAAGTGTAGGACGTACCGTATAGAAGTTAGGGCCATTTGAAGTTTTATCAGTGTTTGATTTGGGACTCCAGGTTAGCATAGCTTTGAGCGAAAGCTTAAATTGACAAGAGGTTCGAGTACTTTATTGTTACAAAATTTCACGGTTCTATGACGCTCCAGTAAAAAGTTACAAGCATTTGTATGTTGCAAACTTTTATAGGTGTAGGACGTACCGTATAGAAGTTAGGGCCATTTGAAGTTTTATCAGTGTTTGACCTAGGACTCAAGGGTAGCATAGCTTTGACCGATAGCTTAAATTGACAAGAGGCTCGACATTGTTACAAAATTTCAAGGTTTTATGACGCTCCAGTAAAACTTACAAGCTTTTGTACGTTGCAAACTTTGATAAGTGTAGGACGTGCCGTATAGAAGTTAGGGCCATTTAAAGTTTTATCAGTGTTTGATTTGGGACTCAAGGTTAGCATAGCTTTGAGCGATAGCTTAAATTGACAAGAGGTTCGAGTACTTTATTGATACAAAATTTCACGGTTTTAGGACGCTCCAGTAAAAAGTTACAAGCATTTGTATGTTGCAAACTTTGATAGGTGTAGGACGTACCGTATAGAAGTTAGGGCCATTTTAAGTTTTATTAGTGTTTGACTTTGGACTCAAGGGTAGCATAGCTTTGAGCGATAGCTTAAATTGACAAGAGGCTCGACTACTTTATTGTTACAAAATTTCAAGGTTTAATGACGCTACAGTAAAACTTACAAGCATTTGTATGTTGCAAACTTTGATAAGTGTAGGACGTACCGTATAGAAGTTAGGGCCATTTGAAGTTTTATCAGTGTTTGATTTGGGACTCAAGGTTAGCATTGCTTTGAGCGATAGCTTAAATTGACAAGAGGTTCGAGTACTTTATTGTTACAAAATTTCACGGTTTTATGACGGTCCAGTAAAAAGTTACAAGGATTTGTATGTTGGAAACATTGATAGGTGTAGGACGTACCGTATATAAGTTAGGGCCATTTGAAGTTTTATCAGTTTTTGACTTGGGACTCAAGGGTAGCATAGCTTTGAGCGATAGCTTAAATTGACAAGAGGCTCGAGTACTTTATTGTTACAAAATTTCTAGGTTTTATTACGCTCCAGTAAAAAGTTACAAGCATTTGTATGTTGCAAACTTTGATAGGTGTAGGACGTACCGTATAGAAGTTAGGGCCATTTGAAGTTTTATCAGTGTTTGATTTGGGACTCAAGGGTAGCAAAGCTTTGAGCGATAACTTAAATTGACAAGCGGCGCGAGTACTTTATTGTTACAAAATTTCAAGGTTTTATGACGCTCCAGTAAAAAGTTACAAGCATTTGTATGTTGCAAACTTTGATAGGTGTAGGACGTACCGTATAGAAGTTAGGGCCATTTGAAGTTTTATCAGTGTTTGATTTGGGACTCAAGGGTAGTATAGCTTTGAGCGATATCTTTAATTGACAAGCGGCGCGAATACTTTATTGTTACAAAATTTCAAGGATTTATGACGCTCCAGTAAAAAGTTACAAGTATTTGTATGTTGCAAACTTTGATAGGTGTAGGACGTACCGTATAGAAGTTAGGGCCATTTGAAGTTTTATCAGTGTTTGACTTGGGACTCAAGGGTAGCATAGCTTTGAGCGATAGCTTAAATAGACAAGAGGCTCGAGTACTTTATTGTTACAAAATTTCTAGGTTTTATGACGCTCCAGTAAAAAGTTACAAGCATTTGTATGTTGCAAACTTTGATAGGTATAGGATGCACCGAAAAGAAGTTAGGGCCATTTGAAGTTTTATCAGTGTTTGATTTGGGACGCAAGGGTAGAATAGCTTTGAGCGATATTTTAAATTGACAATAGTCTCGAGTACTTTATTGTTACAAAATTTCAAGGTTTTATGACGCTCCAGTAAAAAGTTACAAGCATTTGTATGTTGCAAATTTTGATAGGTGTAGGACGTACCGTATAAAAGTTAGGGCCATTTGAAGTTATATCAGTGTTTGATTTGGGACTCAAGGGTAGCAAAGCTTTGAGCGATAACTTAAATTGACAAGAGGCTCGAGAACTTTATTGTTACAAAATTTTAAGGTTTTATGACGCTCCAGTAAAACTTACAAGCTTTTGTATGTTGCAAACTTTGATAAGTGTAGGACGTACCGTATAGAAGTTAGGGCCATTTGAAGTTTTATCAGTGTTTGATTTGGGACTCAAGGTTAGCATAGCTTTGAGCGATAGCTTAAATTGACAAGAGGTTCGAGTACTTTATTGTTACAAAATTTCACGGTTTTAGGACGCTCCACTAAAAAGTTACAAGCATTTGTATGTTGCAAACTTTGATAGGTGTAGGACGTACCATATAGAAGTTAGGGCCATTTTAAGTTTTATTAGTGTTTGACTTTGGACTCAAGGGTAGCATAGCTTTGAGCGATAGCTTAAATTGACAAGAGGCTCGACTACATTATTGTTACAAAATTTCAAGGTTTAATGACGCTACAGTAAAACTTACAAGCGTTTGTATGTTGCAAACTTTGATAAGTGTAGGACGTACCGTATAGAAGTTAGGGCCATTTGAAGTTGTATCAGTGTTTGATTTGGGACTCAAGGTTAGCATAGCTTTGAGCGATAGCTTAAATTGACAAGAGGTTCGAGTACTTTATTGTTACAAAATTTCACGTTTTTATGACGCTCCAGTAAAAAGTTACAAGTATTTGTATGTTGCAAACTTTGATAGGTGTAGGACGTACCGTATAGAAGTTAGGGCTATTTGAAGTTTTATCAGTGTTTGACTTAGGACTCAAGGGTAGCATAGCTTTGAGCGATAGCTTAAATTGACAAGAGGCTCGAGTACTTTATTGTTACAAAATTTAAAGGTTTTATGACCCTCCAGTAAAAAGTTACAAGCATTTGTATGTTGCAAACTTTGATAGGTATAGGATGCACCGTATAGAAGTTAGGGCCATTTGAAGTTTTATCAGTGTTTGATTTGGGACTCAAGGGTAGTATAGCTTTGAGCGATATCTTTAATTGACAAGCGGCGCGAGTACTTTATTGTTACAAAATTTCAAGGTTTTATGACGCTCCAGTAAAAAATTACAAGCATTTGTACGTTGCAAACTTTGATAGGTGTAGGACGTACCGTATAGAAGTTAGGGCCTTTTGAAGTTTTATCAGTGTTTGACTTAGGACTCAAGGGTAGCATAGCTTTGAGCGATAGCTTAAATTGACAAGAGGCTCGAGTACTTTATTGTTACAAAATTTCTAGGTTTTATGACGCTCCAGTAAAAAGTTACAAGCCTTTGTATGTTGCAAACTTTGATAGGTATAGGATGCACCGACTAGAAGTTAGGGCCATTTGAAGTTTTATCAGTGTTTGATTTGGGACACAAGGGTAGCATAGCTTTGAGCGATATTTTAAATTGACAAGAGGCTCGAGTACTTTATTGTTACAAAATTTCTAGGCTTTATGACGCTCCATTAAAAAGTTACAAGCATTTGTATGTTGCAAACTTTGATAGGTGTAGGACGTACCGTATAGAAGTTAGGGCCATTTGAAGTTTTATCAGTGTTTGATTTGGGACTCAAGGGTAGCAAAGCTTTGAGCGATAACTTAAATTGACAAGAGGCTCGAGTACTTTATTGTTACAAAATTTAAAGGTTTTATGACCCTCCAGTAAAAAGTTACAAGCATTTGTATGTTGCAAACTTTGATAGGTATAGGATGCACCGTATAGAAGTTAGGGCCATTTGAAGTTTTATCAGTGTTTGATTTGGGACTCAAGGGTAGTATAGCTTTGAGCGATATCTTTAATTGACAAGCGGCGCGAGTACTTTATTGTTACAAAATTTCAAGGTTTTATGACGCTCCAGTAAAAAATTACAAGCATTTGTACGTTGCAAACTTTGATAGGTGTAGGACGTACCGTATAGAAGTTAGGGCCTTTTGAAGTTTTATCAGTGTTTGACTTAGGACTCAAGGGTAGCATAGCTTTGAGCGATAGCTTAAATTGACAAGAGGCTCG
This sequence comes from Clusia tigrina, assembly GCA_920105625.2. Taxonomy (NCBI): domain Eukaryota; kingdom Metazoa; phylum Arthropoda; class Insecta; order Diptera; family Clusiidae; genus Clusia; species Clusia tigrina. The sequence goes on along the minus strand of OV050033.1, from coordinate 103,540,473 downwards.
AGTACTTTATTGTTACAAAATTTCTAGGTTTTATGACGCTCCAGTAAAAAGTTACAAGCCTTTGTATGTTGCAAACTTTGATAGGTATAGGATGCACCGACTAGAAGTTAGGGCCATTTGAAGTTTTATCAGTGTTTGATTTGGGACGCAAGGGTAGAATAGCTTTGAGCGATATTTTAAATTGACAATAGTCTCGAGTACTTTATTGTTACAAAATTTCAAGGTTTTATGACGCTCCAGTAAAAAGTTACAAGCATTTGTATGTTGCAAATTTTGATAGGTGTAGGACGTACCGTATAAAAGTTAGGGCCATTTGAAGTTATATCAGTGTTTGATTTGGGACTCAAGGGTAGCAAAGCTTTGAGCGATAACTTAAATTGACAAGAGGCTCGAGAACTTTATTGTTACAAAATTTTAAGGTTTTATGACGCTCCAGTAAAACTTACAAGCTTTTGTATGTTGCAAACTTTGATAAGTGTAGGACGTACCGTATAGAAGTTAGGGCCATTTGAAGTTTTATCAGTGTTTGATTTGGGACTCAAGGTTAGCATAGCTTTGAGCGATAGCTTCAATTGACAAGAGGTTCGAGTACTTTATTGATACAAAATTTCACGGTTTTAGGACGCTCCAGTAAAAAGTTACAAGCATTTGTATGTTGCAAACTTTGATAGGTGTAGGACGTACCGTATAGAAGTTAGGGCCATTTTAAGTTTTATTAGTGTTTGACTTTGGACTCAAGGGTAGCATAGCTTTGAGCGATAGCTTAAATTGACAAGAGGCTCGACTACTTTATTGTTACAAAATTTCAAGGTTTAATGACGCTACAGTAAAACTTACAAGCATTTGTATGTTGCAAACTTTGATAAGTGTAGGACGTACCGTATAGAAGTTAGGGCCATTTGAAGTTTTATCAGTGTTTGATTTGGGACTCAAGGTTAGCATTGCTTTGAGCGATAGCTTAAATTGACAAGAGGTTCGAGTACTTTATTGTTACAAAATTTCACGGTTTTATGACGGTCCAGTAAAAAGTTACAAGGATTTGTATGTTGGAAACATTGATAGGTGTAGGACGTACCGTATAGAAGTTAGGGCCATTTGAAGTTTTATCAGTTTTTGACTTGGGACTCAAGGGTAGCATAGCTTTGAGCGATAGCTTAAATTGACAAGAGGCTCGAGTACTTTATTGTTACAAAATTTCTAGGTTTTATTACGCTCCAGTAAAAAGTTACAAGCATTTGTATGTTGCAAACTTTGATAGGTGTAGGACGTACCGTATAGAAGTTAGGGCCATTTGAAGTTTTATCAGTGTTTGATTTGGGACTCAAGGGTAGCAAAGCTTTGAGCGATAACTTAAATTGACAAGCGGCGCGAGTACTTTATTGTTACAAAATTTCAAGGTTTTATGACGCTCCAGTAAAAAGTTACAAGCATTTGTATGTTGCAAACTTTGATAGGTGTAGGACGTACCGTATAGAAGTTAGGGCCATTTGAAGTTTTATCAGTGTTTGATTTGGGACTCAAGGGTAGTATAGCTTTGAGCGATATCTTTAATTGACAAGCGGCGCGAATACTTTATTGTTACAAAATTTCAAGGATTTATGACGCTCCAGTAAAAAGTTACAAGTATTTGTATGTTGCAAACTTTGATAGGTGTAGGACGTACCGTATAGAAGTTAGGGCCATTTGAAGTTTTATCAGTGTTTGACTTGGGACTCAAGGGTAGCATAGCTTTGAGCGATAGCTTAAATAGACAAGAGGCTCGAGTACTTTATTGTTACAAAATTTCTAGGTTTTATGACGCTCCAGTAAAAAGTTACAAGCATTTGTATGTTGCAAACTTTGATAGGTATAGGATGCACCGAAAAGAAGTTAGGGCCATTTGAAGTTTTATCAGTGTTTGATTTGGGACGCAAGGGTAGAATAGCTTTGAGCGATATTTTAAATTGACAATAGTCTCGAGTACTTTATTGTTACAAAATTTCAAGGTTTTATGACGCTCCAGTAAAAAGTTACAAGCATTTGTATGTTGCAAATTTTGATAGGTGTAGGACGTACCGTATAAAAGTTAGGGCCATTTGAAGTTATATCAGTGTTTGATTTGGGACTCAAGGGTAGCAAAGCTTTGAGCGATAACTTAAATTGACAAGAGGCTCGAGAACTTTATTGTTACAAAATTTTAAGGTTTTATGACGCTCCAGTAAAACTTACAAGCTTTTGTATGTTGCAAACTTTGATAAGTGTAGGACGTACCGTATAGAAGTTAGGGCCATTTGAAGTTTTATCAGTGTTTGATTTGGGACTCAAGGTTAGCATAGCTTTGAGCGATAGCTTAAATTGACAAGAGGTTCGAGTACTTTATTGTTACAAAATTTCACGGTTTTAGGACGCTCCACTAAAAAGTTACAAGCATTTGTATGTTGCAAACTTTGATAGGTGTAGGACGTACCATATAGAAGTTAGGGCCATTTGAAGTTGTATCAGTGTTTGATTTGGGACTCAAGGTTAGCATAGCTTTGAGCGATAGCTTAAATTGACAAGAGGTTCGAGTACTTTATTGTTACAAAATTTCACGTTTTTATGACGCTCCAGTAAAAAGTTACAAGTATTTGTATGTTGCAAACTTTGATAGGTGTAGGACGTACCGTATAGAAGTTAGGGCTATTTGAAGTTTTATCAGTGTTTGACTTAGGACTCAAGGGTAGCATAGCTTTGAGCGATAGCTTAAATTGACAAGAGGCTCGAGTACTTTATTGTTACAAAATTTAAAGGTTTTATGACCCTCCAGTAAAAAGTTACAAGCATTTGTATGTTGCAAACTTTGATAGGTATAGGATGCACCGTATAGAAGTTAGGGCCATTTGAAGTTTTATCAGTGTTTGATTTGGGACTCAAGGGTAGTATAGCTTTGAGCGATATCTTTAATTGACAAGCGGCGCGAGTACTTTATTGTTACAAAATTTCAAGGTTTTATGACGCTCCAGTAAAAAATTACAAGCATTTGTACGTTGCAAACTTTGATAGGTGTAGGACGTACCGTATAGAAGTTAGGGCCTTTTGAAGTTTTATCAGTGTTTGACTTAGGACTCAAGGGTAGCATAGCTTTGAGCGATAGCTTAAATTGACAAGAGGCTCGAGTACTTTATTGTTACAAAATTTCTAGGTTTTATGACGCTCCAGTAAAAAGTTACAAGCCTTTGTATGTTGCAAACTTTGATAGGTATAGGATGCACCGACTAGAAGTTAGGGCCATTTGAAGTTTTATCAGTGTTTGATTTGGGACACAAGGGTAGCATAGCTTTGAGCGATATTTTAAATTGACAAGAGGCTCGAGTACTTTATTGTTACAAAATTTCTAGGCTTTATGACGCTCCATTAAAAAGTTACAAGCATTTGTATGTTGCAAACTTTGATAGGTGTAGGACGTACCGTATAGAAGTTAGGGCCATTTGAAGTTTTATCAGTGTTTGATTTGGGACTCAAGGGTAGCAAAGCTTTGAGCGATAACTTAAATTGACAAGAGGCTCGAGTACTTTATTGTTACAAAATTTAAAGGTTTTATGACCCTCCAGTAAAAAGTTACAAGCATTTGTATGTTGCAAACTTTGATAGGTATAGGATGCACCGTATAGAAGTTAGGGCCATTTGAAGTTTTATCAGTGTTTGATTTGGGACTCAAGGGTAGTATAGCTTTGAGCGATATCTTTAATTGACAAGCGGCGCGAGTACTTTATTGTTACAAAATTTCAAGGTTTTATGACGCTCCAGTAAAAAATTACAAGCATGTGTACGTTGCAAACTTTGATAGGTGTAGGACGTACCGTATAGAAGTTAGGGCCTTTTGAAGTTTTATCAGTGTTTGACTTAGGACTCAAGGGTAGCATAGCTTTGAGCGATAGCTTAAATTGACAAGAGGATCGACTACTTTATTGTTACAAAATTTCAAGGTTTTATGACGCTCCAGTAAAACTTACAAGCGTTTGTATGTTGCAAACTTTGATAAGTGTAGGACGTACCATATAGAAGTTAGGGCCATTTGAAGTTTTATCAGTGTTTGATTTGGGACTCAAGGTTAGCATAGCTTTGAGCGATAGCTTAAATTGACAAGAGGTTCGAGTACATTATTGTTACAAAATTTCACGGTTTTATGACGCTCCAGTAAAAAGTTACAAGCATTTGAATGTTGCAAACTTTGATAGGTGTAGGTCGTACCGTATAGAAGTTAGGGCCATTTGAAGTTTTATCAGTGTTTGACTTGGGACTCAACGGTAGCATAGCTTTGAGCGATTGCTTAAATTGACAAGAGGCTCGAGTACTTTATTGTTACAAAATTTCTAGGTTTTATGACGCTCCAGTAAAAAGTTACATGCATTTGTATGTTGCAAACTTTGATAGGTGTAGGACGTACCGTATAGAAGTTAGGGCCATTTGAAGTTTTATCAGTGTTTGATTTGGGACTCAAGGGAAGTGTAGCTTTGAGCGATATCTTTAATTGACAAGCGGCGCGAGTACTTTATTGTTACAAAATTTCAAGGTTTTATGACGCTCCAGTAAAAAGTTACAAGCATTTATATGTTGCAAACTTTGATAGGTGTAGGACGTACCGTATAGAAGTTAGGGCCGTTTGAAGTTTTATCAGTGTTTGACTTAGGACTCAAGGGTAGCATAGCTTTGAGCGATAACTTAAATTGACAAGAGGCTCGAGTACTCTATAGTTACAAAATTTCAAGGTTTATGACGCTCCAGTAAAACTTACAAGCGTTTGTATGTTGCAAACTTTGATAAGTGTAGGACGTACCGTATAGAAGTTAGGGCCATTTGAAGTTGTATCAGTGTTTGATTTGGGACTCAAGGTTAGCATAGCTTTGAGCGATATCTTTAATTGACAAGCGGCGCGAGTACTTTATTGTTACAAAATTTCAAGGTTTTATGACGCTCCAGTAAAAAGTTACAAGCATTTGTATGTTGCAAACTTTGATAGGTGTAGGTCGTACCGTATAGAAGTTAGGGCCATTTGAAGTTTTATCAGTGTTTGACTTGGGACTCAACGGTAGCATAGCTTTGAGCGATTGCTTAAATTGACAAGAGGCTCGAGTACTTTATTGTTACAAAATTTCTAGGTTTTATGACGCTCCAGTAAAAAGTTACATGCATTTGTATGTTGCAAACTTTGATAGGTGTAGGACGTACCGTATAGAAGTTAGGGCCGTTTGAAGTTTTATCAGTGTTTGACTTAGGACTCAAGGGTAGCATAGCTTTGAGCGATAACTTAAATTGACAAGAGGCTCGAGTACTCTATAGTTACAAAATTTCAAGGTTTATGACGCTCCAGTAAAACTTACAAGCGTTTGTATGTTGCAAACTTTGATAAGTGTAGGACGTACCGTATAGAAGTTAGGGCCATTTGAAGTTGTATCAGTGTTTGATTTGGGACTCAAGGTTAGCATAGCTTTGAGCGATAGCTTAAATTGACAAGAGGTTCGAGTACTTTATTTTTACAAAATTTCACGTTTTTATGACGCTCCAGTAAAAAGTTACAAGCATTTGTATGTTGCAAACTTTGATAGGTGTAGGACGTACCGTATAGAAGTTAGGGCCATTTTAAGTTTTATTAGTGTTTGACTTTGGACTCAAGGGTAGCATAGCTTTGAGCGATAGCTTAAATTGACAAGAGGCTCGACTACTTTATTGTTACAAAATTTCAAGGTTTAATGACGCTACAGTAAAACTTACAAGCGTTTGTATGTTGCAAACTTTGATAAGTGTAGGACGTACCGTATAGAAATTAGGGCCATTTGAAGTTGTATCAGTGTTTGATTTGGGACTCAAGGTTAGCATAGCTTTGAGCGATAGCTTAAATTGACAAGAGGTTCGAGTACTTTATTGTTACAAAATTTCACGTTTTTATGACGCTCCAGTAAAAAGTTACAAGCATTTGTATGTTGGAAACTTTGATAGGTGTAGGACGTACCGTATAGAAGTTAGGGCCATTTGAAGTTTTATCAGTGTTTGACTTGGGACTCAAGGGTAGCATAGCTTTGAGCGATAGCTTAAATTGACAAGAGGCTCGAGTACTTTATTGTTACAAAATTTCTAGGTTTTATTACGCTCCAGTAAAAAGTTACAAGCATTTGTATGTTGCAAATTTTGATAGGTGTAGGACGTACCGTATAAAAGTTAGGGCCATTTGAAGTTATATCAGTGTTTGATTTGGGACTCAAGGGTAGCAAAGCTTTGAGCGATAACTTAAATTGACAAGAGGCTCGAGTACTTTATTGTTACAAAATTTCTAGGCTTTATGACGCTCCATTAAAAAGTTACAAGCATTTGTATGTTGCAAACTTTGATAGGTATAGGATGCACCGTATAGAAGTTAGGGCCATTTGAAGTTTTATCAGTGTTTGATTTGGGACTCAAGGGTAGTATAGCTTTGAGCGATATCTTTAATTGACAAGCGGCGCGAGTACTTTATTGTTACAAAATTTCAAGGTTTTATGACGCTCCAGTAAAAAATTACAAGCATTTGTACGTTGTAAACTTTGATAGGTGTAGGACGTACCGTATAGAAGTTAGGGCCTTTTGAAGTTTTATCAGTGTTTGACTTAGGACTCAAGGGTAGCATAGCTTTGAGCGATAGCTTAAATTGACAAGAGGATCGACTACTTTATTGTTACAAAATTTCAAGGTTTTATGACGCTCCAGTAAAACTTACAAGCGTTTGTATGTTGCAAACTTTGATAAGTGTAGGACGTACCATATAGAAGTTAGGGCCATTTGAAGTTTTATCAGTGTTTGATTTGGGACTCAAGGTTAGCATAGCTTTGAGCGATAGCTTAAATTGACAAGAGGTTCGAGTACTTTATTGTTACAAAATTTCACGATTTTATGACGCTCCGGTAAAAAGTTACAAGCATTTGTATGTTGCAAACTTTGATAGGTGTAGGACGTACCGTATAGAAGTTAGGGCCATTTGAAGTTTTATCAGTGTTTGATTTGGGACTCAAGGGTAGTATAGCTTTGAGCGATATCTTTAATTGACAAGCGGCGCGAGTACTTTATTGTTACAAAATTTCAAGGTTTTATGACGCTCCAGTAAAAAGTTACAAGCATTTGTACGTTGCAAACTTTGATAGGTGTAGGACGTACCGTATAGAAGTTAGGGCCTTTTGAAGTTTTATCAGTGTTTGACTTAGGACTCAAGGGTAGCATAGCTTTGAGCGATAGCTTAAATTGACAAGAGGCTCGACTACTTTATTGTTACAAAATTTCAAGGTTTTATGACGCTCCAGTAAAACTTACAAGCGTTTGTATGTTGCAAACTTTGATAAGTGTAGGACGTACCGTATAGAAGTTAGGGCCATTTGAAGTTGTACCAGTGTTTGATTTGGGACTCAAGGTTAGCATAGCTTTGAGCGATAGCTTAAATTGACAAGAGGTTCGAGTACTTTATTGTTACAAAATTTCACGTTTTTATGACGCTCCAGTAAAAAAATACAAGCATTTGTATGTTGCAAACTTTGATAGGTGTAGGACGTACCGTATAGAAGTTAGGGCCATTTTAAGTTTTATTAGTGTTTGACTTTGGACTCAAGGGTAGCATAGCTTTGAGCGATAGCTTAAATTGACAAGAGGCTCGACTACTTTATTGTTACAAAATTTCAAGGTTTAATGACGCTACAGTAAAACTTACAAGCGTTTCTATGTTGCAAACTTTGATAAGTGTAGGACGTTCCGTATAGAAGTTAGGGCCATTTGAAGTTTTATCAGTGTTTTATTTGGGACTCAAGGTTAGCATAGCTTTGAGCGATAGCTTAAATTGACAAGAGGTTCGAGTACTTTATTGTTACACAATTTCACGTTTTTATGACGCTCCAGTAAAAAGTTACAAGCATTTGTATGTTGGAAACTTTGATAGGTGTAGGACGTACCGTATAGAAGTTAGGGCCATTTGAAGTTTTATCAGTGTTTGACTTGGGACTCAAGGGTAGCATAGCTTTGAGCGATAGCTTAAATTGACAAGAGGCTCGAGTACTTTATTGTTACAAAATTTCTAGGTTTTATTACGCTCCAGTAAAAAGTTACAAGCATTTGTATGTTGCAAATTTTGATAGGTGTAGGACGTACCGTATAAAAGTTAGGGCCATTTGAAGTTATATCAGTGTTTGATTTGGGACTCAAGGGTAGCAAAGCTTTGAGCGATAACTTAAATTGACAAGAGGCTCGAGTACTTTATTGTTACAAAATTTCTAGGCTTTATGACGCTCCATTAAAAAGTTACAAGCATTTGTATGTTGCAAACTTTGATAGGTGTAGGACGTACCGTATAGAAGTTAGGACCATTTGGAGTTTTATCAGTGTTTGATTTGGGACTCAAGGGTAGCAAAGCTTTGAGCGATAACTTAAATTGACAAGAGGCTCGAGTACTTTATTGTTACAAAATTTAAATGTTTTATGACCCTCCAGTAAAAAGTTACAAGCATTTGTATGTTGCAAACTTTGATAGGTATAGGATGCACCGTATAGAAGTTAGGGCCATTTGAAGTTTTATCAGTGTTTGATTTGGGACTCAAGGGTAGTATAGCTTTGAGCGATATCTTTAATTGACAAGCGGCGCGAGTACTTTATTGTTACAAAATTTCAAGGTTTTATGACGCTCCAGTAAAAAATTACAAGCATTTGTACGTTGCAAACTTTGATAGGTGTAGGACGTACCGTATAGAAGTTAGGGCATTTTGAAGTTTTATCAGTGTTTGACTTAGGACTCAAGGGTAGCATAGCTTTGAGCGATAGCTTAAATTGACAAGAGGATCGACTACTTTATTGTTACAAAATTTCAAGGTTTTATGACGCTCCAGTAAAACTTACAAGCGTTTGTATGTTGCAAACTTTGATAAGTGTAGGACGTACCATATAGAAGTTAGGGCCATTTGAAGTTTTATCAGTGTTTGATTTAGGACTCAAGGTTAGCATAGCTTTGAGCGATAGCTTAAATTGACAAGAGGTTCGAGTACTTTATTGTTACAAAATTTCACGGTTTTATGACGCTCCAGTAAAAAGTTACAAGCATTTGTATGTTGCAAACTTTGATAGGTGTAGGACGTACCGTATAGAAGTTAGGGCCATTTGAAGTTTTATCAGTGTTTGATTTGGGACTCAAGGGTAGTATAGCTTTGAGCGATATCTTTAATTGACAAGCGGCGCGAGTACTTTATTGTTACAAAATTTCAAGGTTTTATGACGCTCCAGTAAAAAGTTACAAGCATTTGTACGTTGCAAACTTTGATAGGTGTAGGACGTACCGTATAGAAGTTAGGGCCTTTTGAAGTTTTATCAGTGTTTGACTTAGGACTCAAGGGTAGCATAGCTTTGAGCGATAGCTTAAATTGACAAGAGGCTCGACTACTTTATTGTTACAAAATTTCAAGGTTTTATGACGCTCCAGTAAAACTTACAAGCGTTTGTATGTTGCAAACTTTGATAAGTGTAGGACGTACCATATAGAAGTTAGGGCCATTTGAAGTTTTATCAGTGTTTGATTTGGGACTCAAGGTTAGCATAGCTTTGAGCGATAGCTTAAATTGACAAGAGGTTCGAGTACTTTATTGTTACAAAATTTCACGGTTTTATGACGCTCCAGTAAAAAGTTACAAGCATTTGTATGTTGCAAACTTTGATAGGTGTAGGTCGTACCGTATAGAAGTTAGGGCCATTTGAAGTTTTATCAGTGTTTGACTTGGGACTCAACGGTAGCATAGCTTTGAGCCATAGCTTAAATTGACAAGAGGCTCGAGTACTTTATTGTTACAAAATTTCTAGGTTTTATGACGCTCCAGTAAAAAGTTACAAGCATTTGTATGTTGCAAACTTTGATAGGTGTAGGACGTACCGTATAGAAGTTAGGGCCATTTGAAGTTTTATTAGTGTTTGACTTGGGACTATAGGGTAGTATAGCTTTGAGCGATATCTTTAATTGACAAGCGGCGCGAGTACTTTATTGTTACAAAATTTCAAGGTTTTATGACGCTCCAGTAAAAAGTTACAAGCATTTATATGTTGCAAACTTTGATAGGTGTAGGACGTACCGTATAGAAGTTAGGGCCGTTTGAAGTTTTATCAGTGTTTGACTTAGGACTCAAGGGTAGCATAGCTTTGAGCGATAACTTAAATTGACAAGAGGCTCGAGTACTCTATTGTTACAAAATTTCAAGGTTTATGACGCTCCAGTAAAACTTACAAGCGTTTGTATGTTGCAAACTTTGATAAGTGTAGGACGTACCGTATAGAAGTTAGGGCCATTTTGTTTTATCAGTGTTTGATGTGGGACTCAAGGTTAGCATAGCTTTGAGCGATAGCTTAAATTGACAAGAGGTTCGAGTACTTTATTGTTACAAAATTTCACGGTTTTATGACGCTCCAGTAAAAAGTTACAAGCATTTGTATGTTGCAAACTTGGATAGGTGTAGGACATACCGTATAGAAGTTAGGGCCATTTGAAGTTTTATCAGTGTTTGATTTGGGACTCAAGGGTAGCATAGCTTTGAGCGATAACTTAAATTGACAAGAGTCTCGAGTACTTTATTGTTCCAAAATTTCAAGGTTTTAGGACGCTCCAGTAAAAAGTTACAAGCATTTGTATGTTGCAAACTTTGATAGGTGTAGGACGTACCGTATAGAAGTTAGGGCCATTTGAAGTTTTATTAGTGTTTGACTTGGGACTCAAGGGTAGCATAGCTTTGAGCGATAGCTTAAATTGACAAGAGGCTCGAGTACTTTATTGTTACAAATTTCTAGGTTTTATGACGCTCCAGTAAAAAGTTCCAAGCATTTGTATGCTGCAAACTTTGGTAGGTGTAGGACGTACCGTATAGAAGTTAGGGCCATTTGAAGTTTTATCAGTGTTTGATTTGGGACTCAAGGGTAGCAAAGCTTTGAGCGATAACTTCAATTGACAAGAGGCTCGAGTACTTTATTGTTACAAAATTTCAAGGTTTTTTGACGCTCCAGTAAAAAGTTACAAGCATTTGTATGTTGCAAACTTTGATAGGTATAGGATGCACCGCACAGAAGTTAGGGCCATTTGAAGTTTTATCAGTGTTTGATTTGTGACTCAAGGGTAGTATAGCTTTGAGCGATATCTTTAATTGACAAGCGGCGCGAGTACTTTATTGTTACAAAATTTCACGTTTTTATGACGCTCCAGTAAAAAGATACAAGCATTTGTATGTTGCAAACTTTGATAGGTGTAGGACGTACCGTATAGAAGTTAGGGCCATTTTAAGTTTTATTAGTGTTTGACTTTGGACTCAAGGGTAGCATAGCTTTGAGCGATAGCTTAAATTGACAAGAGGCTCGACTACTTTATTGTTACAAAATTTCAAGGTTTAATGACGCTACAGTAAAACTTACAAGCGTTTCTATGTTGCAAACTTTGATAAGTGTAGGACGTTCCGTATAGAAGTTAGGGCAATTTGAAGTTTTATCAGTGTTTGATTTGGGACTCAAGGTTAGCATAGCTTTGAGCGATAGCTTAAATTGACAAGAGGTTCGAGTACTTTATTGTTACACAATTTCTAGGTTTTATTACGCTCCAGTAAAAAGTTACAAGCATTTGTATGTTGCAAATTTTGATAGGTGTAGGACGTACCGTATAAAAGTTAGGGCCATTTGAAGTTATATCAGTGTTTGATTTGGGACTCAAGGGTAGCAAAGCTTTGAGCGATAACTTAAATTGACAAGAGGCTCGAGTACTTTATTGTTACAAAATTTAAAGGTTTTATGACCCTCCAGTAAAAAGTTACAAGCATTTGTATGTTGCAAACTTTGATAGGTATAGGATGCACCGTATAGAAGTTAGGGCCATTTGAAGTTTTATCAGTGTTTGATTTGGGACTCAAGGGTAGTATAGCTTTGAGCGATATCTTTAATTGACAAGCGGCGCGAGTACTTTATTGTTACAAAATTTCAAGGTTTTATGACGCTCCAGTAAAAAATTACAAGCATTTGTACGTTGCAAACTTTGATAGGTGTAGGACGTACCGTATAGAAGTTAGGGCATTTTGAAGTTTTATCAGTGTTTGACTTAGGACTCAAGGGTAGCATAGCTTTGAGCGATAGCTTAAATTGACAAGAGGATCGACTACTTTATTGTTACAAAATTTCAAGGTTTTATGACGCTCCAGTAAAACTTACAAGCGTTTGTATGTTGCAAACTTTGATAAGTGTAGGACGTACCATATAGAAGTTAGGGCCATTTGAAGTTTTATCAGTGTTTGATTTAGGACTCAAGGTTAGCATAGCTTTGAGCGATAGCTTAAATTGACAAGAGGTTCGAGTACTTTATTGTTACAAAATTTCACGGTTTTATGACGCTCCAGTAAAAAGTTACAAGCATTTGTATGTTGCAAACTTTGATAGGTGTAGGACGTGCCGTATAGAAGTTAGGGCCATTTGAAGTTTTATCAGTGTTTGATTTGGGACTCAAGGGTAGTATAGCTTTGAGCGATATCTTTAATTGACAAGCGGCGCGAGTACTTTATTGTTACAAAATTTCAAGGTTTTATGACGCTCCAGTAAAAAGTTACAAGCATTTGTACGTTGCAAACTTTGATAGGTGTAGGACGTACCGTATAGAAGTTAGGGCCTTTTGAAGTTTTATCAGTGTTTGACTTAGGACTCAAGGGTAGCATAGCTTTGAGCGATAGCTTAAATTGACAAGAGGCTCGACTACTTTATTGTTACAAAATTTCAAGGTTTTATGACGCTCCAGTAAAACTTACAAGCGTTTGTATGTTGCAAACTTTGATAAGTGTAGGACGTACCATATAGAAGTTAGGGCCATTTGAAGTTTTATCAGTGTTTGATTTAGGACTCAAGGTTAGCATAGCTTTGAGCGATAGCTTAAATTGACAAGAGGTTCGAGTACTTTATTGTTACAAAATTTCACGGTTTTATGACGCTCCAGTAAAAAGTTACAAGCATTTGTATGTTGCAAACTTTGATAGGTGTAGGACGTACCGTATAGAAGTTAGGGCCATTTGAAGTTTTATTAGTGTTTGACTTGGGACTCAAGGGTAGTATAGCTTTGAGCGATATCTTTAATTGACAAGCGGCGCGAGTACTTTATTGTTACAAAATTTCAAGGTTTTATGACGCTCCAGTAAAAAGTTACAAGCATTTATATGTTGCAAACTTTGATAGGTGTAGGACGTACCGTATAGAAGTTAGGGCCGTTTGAAGTTTTATCAGTGTTTGACTTAGGACTCAAGGGTAGCATAGCTTTGAGCGATAACTTAAATTGACAAGAGGCTCGAGTACTCTATTGTTACAAAATTTCAAGGTTTATGACGCTCCAGTAAAACTTACAAGCGTTTGTATGTTGCAAACTTTGATAAGTGTAGGACGTACCGTATAGAAGTTAGGGCCATTTTGTTTTATCAGTGTTTGATGTGGGACTCAAGGTTAGCATAGCTTTGAGCGATAGCTTAAATTGACAAGAGGTTCGAGTACTTTATTGTTACAAAATTTCACGGTTTTATGACGCTCCAGTAAAAAGTTACAAGCATTTGTATGTTGCAAACTTGGATAGGTGTAGGACATACCGTATAGAAGTTAGGGCCATTTGAAGTTTTATCAGTGTTTGATTTGGGACTCAAGGGTAGCATAGCTTTGAGCGATAACTTAAATTGACAAGAGTCTCGAGTACTTTATTGTTCCAAAATTTCAAGGTTTTAGGACGCTCCAGTAAAAAGTTACAAGCATTTGTATGTTGCAAACTTTGATAGGTGTAGGACGTACCGTATAGAAGTTAGGGCCATTTGAAGTTTTATTAGTGTTTGACTTGGGACTCAAGGGTAGCATAGCTTTGAGCGATAGCTTAAATTGACAAGAGGCTCGAGTACTTTATTGTTACAAATTTCTAGGTTTTATGACGCTCCAGTAAAAAGTTCCAAGCATTTGTATGCTGCAAACTTTGGTAGGTGTAGGACGTACCGTATAGAAGTTAGGGCCATTTGAAGTTTTATCAGTGTTTGATTTGGGACTCAAGGGTAGCAAAGCTTTGAGCGATAACTTCAATTGAGAAGAGGCTCGAGTACTTTATTGTTACAAAATTTCAAGGTTTTTTGACGCTCCAGTAAAAAGTTACAAGCATTTGTATGTTGCAAACTTTGATAGGTATAGGATGCACCGTATAGAAGTTAGGGCCATTTGAAGTTTTATCAGTGTTTGAGTTGTGACTCAAGGGTAGTATAGCTTTGAGCGATATCTTTAATTGACAAGCGGCGCGAGTACTTTATTGTTACAAAATTTCAAGGTTTTATGACGCTCCAGTAAAAAGTTACAAGCATTTGTTTGTTGCAAACTTTGATAGGTGTAGGACGTACCGTATAGAAGTTAGGGCCATTTGAAGTTTTATCAGTGTTTGACTTAGGACTCAAGGGTAGCATAGCTTTGAGCGATAGCTTAAATTGACAAGAGGCTCGAGTACTTTATTGTTACAAAATTTCAAGGTTTTATGACGCTCCAGTAAAACTTACAAGCTTTTGTACGTTGCAAACTTTGATAAGTGTAGGACGTACCGTATAGAAGTTAGGGCCATTTGAAGTTTTATCAGTGTTTGATTTCGGACTCAAGGTTAGCATAGCTTTGAGCGATAGCTTAAATTGACAAGAGGTTCGAGTACTTTATTGTTACAAAATTTCACGGTTTTAGGACGCTCCAGTAAAAAGTTACAAGCATTTGTATGTTGCAAACTTTGATAGGTGTAGGACGTACCGTATAGAAGTTAGGGCCATTTGAAGTTTTATCAGTGTTTGATTTGGGACTCAAGGGTAGCATAGCTTTGAGCGATAACTTAAATTGACAAGAGGCTTGATTACTTTATTGTTACAAAATTTCAATGTTTTAGGACGCTCCAGTAAAAAGTTACAAGCATTGGTATGTTGCAAACTTTGATAGGTGTAGGACGTACCGTATAGAAGTTAGGGCCATTTGAAGTTTTATCAGTGTTTGACTTGGGACTCAAGGGTATCATAGCTTTGAGCGATAGCTTAAATTGACAAGAATCTCGAGTACTTTATTGTTACAAAATTTTTGGGTTTTATGACGCTCCAGTAAAAAGTTACAAGTATTTATTTTGCAAACTTTGATAAGTGTAGGACGTACCGTATAGAAGTTAGGGCCATTTGAAGTTTTATCAGTGTTTGATATGGGACTCAAGGTTAGCATAGCTTTGACCGATAGCTTAAATTGACAAGAGGTTCGAGTACTTTATTGTTACAAAATTTCACGGTTTTATGACGCTCTAGTAAAAAGTTACAAGCATTTGTATGTTGCAAACTTTGATAGGTGTAGGACGAACCGTATAGAAGTTAGGGCCATTTGAAGTTTTATCAATGTTTGATTTGGGACTCAAGTGTAGCAAAACTTTGAGCGATAACTTAAATTGACAAGAGGCTCGAATACTTTATTGTTACAAAATTTAAAGGTTTTATGACCCTCCAGTAAAAAGTTACAAGCATTTGTATGTTGCAAACGTTGATAGGTATAGGATGCACCGTATAGAAGTTAGGGCCATTTGAAGTTTTATCAGTGTTTGTTTTGGGACTCAAGGGTAGTATAGCTTTGAGCGATATCTTTAATTGACAAGCGGCGCGAGTACTTTATTGTTACAAAATTTCAAGGTTTTATGACGCTCCAGTAAAAAGTTACAAGCATTTGTACGTTGCAAACTTTGATAGGTGTAGGACGTACCATATAGAAGTTAGGGCCATTTATAGTTTTATCAGTGTTTGATTTGGGACTCAAGGTTAGCATAGCTTTGAGCGATAGCTTAAATTGACAAGAGGTTCGAGTACTTTATTGTTACAAAATTTCACGGTTTTATGACGCTCCAGTAAAAAGTTACAAGCATTTGTATGTTGCAAACTTTGATAGGTGTAGAACGTACCGTATATAAGTTAGGGCCATTTGAAGTTTTATCAGTGTTTGACTTGGGACTCAAGGGTAGCATAGCTTTGAGCGATAGCTTAAATTGACAAGAGGCTCGAGTACTTTATTGTTACAAAATTTCAAGGTTTTAGGACGCTCCAGTAAAAAGTTACAAGCATTTGTATGTTGCAAACTTTGATAGGTGTAGGACGTACCGTATAGAAGTTAGGGCCATTTGAAGTTTTATCAGTGTTTGACTTGGGACTCAAGGGTAGCATAGCTTTGAGCGATAGCTTAAATTGACAAGAGGCTCGAGTACTTTATTGTTACAAAATTTCTAGGTTTTATGACGCTCCAGTAAAAAGTTACAGGCATTTGTATGTTGCAAACTTTGGTAGGTGTAGGACGTACCGTATAGAAGTTAGGGCCATTTGAAGTTTTATCAGTGTTTGATTTGGGACTCAAGGTTAGCATAGCTTTGAGCGATAGCATAAATTGACAAGAGGTTCGAGTACTTTATTGTTACAAAATTTCACGGTTTTATGACGCTCCAGTAAAAAGTTACAAGCATTTGTATGTTGCAAACTTTGATAGGTGTAGGACGTACCGTATAGAAGTTAGGGCCATTTGAAGTTTTATCAGTGTTTGACTTGGGACTCAAGGGTAGCATAGCTTTGAGCGATAGCTTAAATTGACAAGAGGCTCGAGTACTTTATTGTTACAAAATTTCTAGGTTTTATGACGCTCCAGTAAAAAGTTACAAGCATTTATATGTTGCAAACTTTGATAGGTGTAGGACGTACCGTATAGAAGTTAGGGCCATTTGAAGTTTTATCAGTGTTTGATTTGGGACTCAAATGTAGCAAAGCTTTGAGCGATAACTTAAATTGACAAGAGGCTCGAGTACTTTATTGTTTCAAAATTTAAAGGTTTTATGACCCTCCAGTAAAAAGTTGCAAACATTTGTATGTTGCAAACTTTGATAGGTATAGGATGCACCGTATAGAAGTTAGGGCCATTTGAAGTTTTATCAGTGTTTGTTTTGGGACTCAAGGGTAGTATAGCTTCGAGCGATATCTTTAATTGACAAGCGGCGCGAGTACTTTATTGTTACAAAATTTCAGGATTTTATGACGCTCCAGTAAAAAGTTACAAGCATTTGTACGTTGCAAAATTTGATAGGTGTAGGACGTACCATATAGAAGTTAGGGCCATTTAAAGTTTTATCAGTGTTTGATTTGGGACTCAAGGTAAGCATTGCTTTGAGCGATAGCTTAAATTGACAAGAGGCTCGAGTACTTTATTGTTACAAAATTTCACGGTTTTAGGACGCTCCAGTAAAAAGTTACAAGCATTTGTATGTTGCAAACTTTGATAGGTGTAGGACGTACCGTATAGAAGTTAAGGCCATTTGAAGTTTTATTAGTGTTTGTCTTTGGACTCAGGGGTAGCATAGCTTTGAGCGATAGCTTAAATTGACAAGAGGCTCGACTACTTTATTGTTACAAAATTTCAAGGTTTTATGACGCTCCAGTAAAACTTACAAGCGTTTCTTTGTTGCAAACTTTGATAAGTGTAGGACGTACCGTGTAGAAGTTAGGACCATTTGAAGTTTTATCAGTGTTTGAATTAGGACTCAAGGGTAGCATAGCTTTGAGCGATAGCTTAAATTGACAAGAGGCTCGAGTACTTTATTGTTACAAAATTTCAAGGTTTTATGACGCTCCAGTAAAACTTACAAGCGTTTGTATGTTGCAAACTTTGATAAGTGTAGGACGTACCGTATAGAAGTTAGGGCCATTTGAAGTTTTATCAGTGTTTGATATGGGACTCAAGGTTAGCATAGCTTTGAGCGATAGCTTAAATTGACAAGAGGTTCGAGTACTTTATTGTTACAAAATTTCACGGTTTTATGACGCTCTAGTAAAAAGTTACAAGCATTTGTATGTTGCAAACTTTGATAGGTGTAGGACGTGCCGTATAGAAGTTAGGGCCATTTGAAGTTTTATTAGTGTTTGACTTGGGACTCAAGGGTAGCATAGCTTTGAGCGATAGCTTAAATTGACAAGAGGCTCGAGTACTTTATTGTTACAAAATTTCTAGGTTTTATGACGCTCCAGTAAAAAGTTACAAGCATTTGTATGTTGCAAACTTTGATAGGTATAGGATGCACTGAATATAAGTTAGGGCCATTTGAAGTTTTATCAGTGTTTGATTTGGGACTCAAGGGTAGCATAGCATTGAGCGATAGCTTAAATTGACAAGAGGTTCGAGTACTTTATTGTTACAAAATTTCACGGTTTTATGAGTAAAAAGTTACAAGCATTTGTATGTTGCAAACTTTGATAGGTGTAGGACGTACCGTATAGAAGTTAGGACCACTTGAAGTTTTATTAGTGTTTGACTTGGGACTCAAGGGTAGTATAGTTTTGAGCGATAGCTTAAATTGACAAGAGGCTCGAGTACTTTATTGTTACAAAATTTCAAGGTTTTAGGACGCTCCAATAAAAATTTACAAGCATTTGTATGTTGCAAACTTTGATAGGTGTAGGACGTACCGTAGAGAAGTTAGGGCCATTTGAAGTTTTATCAGTGTTTGACTTTTGACTCAAGGGTAGCATAGCTTTGAGCGATAGCTTAAATTGACAAGAGGCTCGAGTGCTTTATTGTTACAAAATTTCTAGGTTTTATGACGCTCCAGTAAAAAGTTACAGGCATTTGTATGTTGCAAACTTTGATAGGTGTAGGACGTACCGTATAGAAGTTAGGGCCATTTGAAGTTTTATCAGTGTTTGATTTGGGACTCAAGGTTAGCATAGCTTTGAGCGATAGCATAAATTGACAAGAGGTTCGAGTACTTTATTGTTACAAAATTTCACGGTTTTATGACGCTCCAGTAAAAAGTTACAAGCATTTGTATGTTGCAAACTTTGATAGGTGTAGGACGTACCGTATAGAAGTTAGGGCCATTTGAAGTTTTATCAGTGTTTGACTTGGGACTCAAGGGTAGCATAGGTTTGAGCGATAGGTTAAATTGACAAGAGGCTCGAGTACTTTATTGTTACAAAATTTCTAGGTTTTATGACGCTCCAGTAAAAAGTTACAAGCATTTATATGTTGCAAACTTTGATAGGTGTAGGACGTACCGTATAGAAGTTAGGGCCATTTGAAGTTTTATCAGTGTTTGATTTGGGACTCAAGGGTAGCAAAGCTTTGAGCGATAACTTAAATTGACAAGAGGCTCGAGTACTTTATTGTTACAAAATTTAAAGGTTTTATGACCCTCCAGTAAAAAGTTACAAGCATTTGTATGTTGCAAACTTTGATAGGTATAGGATGCACCGTATAGAAGTTAGGGCCATTTGAAGTTTTATCAGTGTTTGTTTTGGGACTCAAGGGTAGTATAGCTTCGAGCGATATCTTTAATTGACAAGCGGCGCGAGTACTTTATTGTTACAAAATTTCAGGGTTTTATGACGCTCCAGTAAAAAGTTACAAGCATTTGTACGTTGCAAAATTTGATAGGTGTAGGACGTACCATATAGAAGTTAAGGCCATTTGAAGTTTTATTAGTGTTTGACTTTGGACTCAGGGGTAGCATAGCTTTGAGCGATAGCTTAAATTGACAACAGGCTCGACTACTTTATTGTTACAAAATTTCAAGGTTTTATGACGCTCCAGTAAAACTTACAAGCGTTTGTTTGTTGCAAACTTTGATAAGTGTAGAACGTACCGTATAGAAGTTAGGGCCATTTGAAGTTTTATCAGTGTTTGACTTAGGACTCAAGGGTAGCATAGCTTTGAGCGATAGCTTATATTGACAAGAGGCTCGAGTACTTTATTGTTACAAAATTTCTAGGTTTTATGACGCTCTAGTAAAAAGTTACAAGCATTTGTATGTTGCAAACTTTTATAGGTGTAGGACGTACCGTATAGAAGTTAAGGCCATTTGAAGTTTTATTAGTGTTTGACTTTGGACTCAGGGGTAGCATAGCTTTGAGCGATAGCTTAAATTGACAAGAGGCTCGAGTACTTTATTGTTACAAAATTTCAAGGTTTTATGACGCTCCAGTAAAACTTACAAGCGTTTGTATGTTGCAAACTTTGATAAGTGTAGGACGTACCGTATAGAAGTTAGGGCCATTTGAAGTTTTATCAGTGTTTGATATGGGACTCAAGGTTAGCATAGCTTTAAGCGATAGCTTAAATTGACAAGAGGTTCGAGTTCTTTATTGTTACAAAATTTCACGGTTTTATGACGCTCCAGTAAAAAGTTACAAGCATTTGTATGTTGCAAACTTTGATAGGTATAGGATGCACCGAATATAAGTTAGGGCCATTTGAAGTTTTATCAGTGTTTGATTTGGGACTCAAGGGTAGCATAGCTTTGAGCGATAGCTTAAATTGACAAGAGGTTCGAGTACTTTATTGTTACAAAATTTCACGGTTTTAGGACGCTCCAGTAAAAAGTTACAAGCATTTGTATGTTGCAAACTTTGATAGGTGTAGGACTTACCGTATAGAAGTTAAGGCCATTTGAAGTTTTATTAGTGTTTGACTTTGGACTCAGGGGTAGCATAGCTTTGAGCGATAGCTTAAATTGACAAGAGGCTCGACTACTTTATTGTTACAAAATTTCAAGGTTTTATGACGCTCCAGTAAAACTTACAAGCGTTTGTTTGTTGCAAACTTTGATAAGTGTAGGACGTACCGTATAGAAGTTAGGGCCATTTGAAGTTTTATCAGTGTTTGACTTAGGACTCAAGGGTAGCATAGCTTTGAGCGATAGCTTAAATTGACAAGAGGCTCGAGTACTTTATTGTTACAAAATTTCAAGGTTTTATGACGCTCCAGTAAAACTTACAAGCGTTTGTATGTTGCAAACTTTGATAAGTGTAGGACGTACCGTATAGAAGTTAGGGCCATTTGAAGTTTTATCAGTGTTTGATATGGGACTCAAGGTTAGCATAGCTTTGAGCGATATCTTAAATTGACAAGAGGTTCGAGTTCTTTATTGTTACAAAATTTCACGGTTTTATGACGCTCTAGTAAAAAGTTACAAGCATTTGTATGTTGCAAACTTTGATAGGTGTAGGACGTACCGTATAGAAGTTAGGGCCATTTGAAGTTTTATTAGTGTTTGACTTGGGACTCAAGGGTAGCATAGCTTTGAGCGATAGCTTAAATTGACAAGAGGCTCGAGTACTTTATTGTTACAAAATTTCTAGGTTTTATGACGCTCCAGTAAAAAGTTACAAGCATTTGTATGTTGCAAACTTTGATAGGTATAGGATGCACCGAATATAAGTTAGGGCCATTTGAAGTTTTATCAGTGTTTGATTTGGGACTCAAGGATAGCATAGCTTTGAGCGATAGCTTAAATTGACAAGAGGTTCGAGTACTTTATTGTTACAAAATTTCACGGTTTTATGACGCTCTAGTAAAAAGTTACAAGCATTTGTATGTTGCAAACTTTGATAGGTGTAGGACGTACCGTATAGAAGTTAGGGCCATTTGAAGTTTTATTAGTGTTTGACTTGGGACTCAAGGGTAGCATAGCTTTGAGCGATAGCTTAAATTGACAAGAGGCTCGAGTACTTTATTGTTACAAAATTTCAAGGTTTTAGGACGCTCCAGTAAAAAGTTACAAGCATTTGTATGTTGCAAACTTTCATAGGTGTAGGACGTACCGTATAGAAGTTAGGGCCATTTGAAGTTTTATCAGTGTTTGACTTGGGACTCAAGGGTAGCATAGCTTTGAGCGATAGCTTAAATTGACAAGAGGCTCGAGTACTTTATTGTTACAAAATTTCTAGGTTTTATGACGCTCCAGTAAAAAGTTACAGGCATTTGTATGTTGCAAACTTTGATAGGTGTAGGACGTACCGTATAGAAGTTAGGGCCATTTGAAGTTTTATCAGTGTTTGATTTGGGACTCAAGGTTAGCATAGCTTTGAGCGATAGCATAAATTGACAAGAGGTTCGAGTACTTTATTGTTACATAATTTCACGGTTTTATGACGCTCCAGTAAAAAGTTACAAGCATTTGTATGTTGCAAACTTTGATAGGTGTAGGACGTACCGTATAGAAGTTAGGGCCATTTGAAGTTTTATCAGTGTTTGACTTGGGACTCAAGGGTAGCATAGCTTTGAGCTATAGCTTAAATTGACAAGAGGCTCGAGTACTTTATTGTTACAAAATTTCTAGGTTTTATGACGCTCCAGTAAAAAGTTACAAGCTTTGTTGCAAACTTTGATAAGTGTAGGACGTACCGTATAGAAGTTAGGGCCATTTGAAGTTTTATCAGTGTTTGATATGGGACTCAAGGTTAGCATAGCTTTGAGCGATAGCTTAAATTGACAAGAGGTTCGAGTACTTTATTGTTACAAAATTTCACGGTTTTATGACGCTCTAGTAAAAAGTTACAAGCATTTGTATGTTGCAAACTTTGATAGGTGTAGGACGTACCGTATAGAAGTTAGGGCCATTTGAAGTTTTATTAGTGTTTGACTTGGGACTCAAGGGTAGCATAGCTTTGAGCGATAGCTTAAATTGACAAGAGGCTCGAGTACTTTATTGTTACAAAATTTCTAGGTTTTATGACGCTCCAGTAAAAAGTTACAAGCATTTGTATGGTGCAAACTTTGATAGGTATAGGATGCACCGTATAGAAGTTAGGGCCATTTGAAGTTTTATCAGTGTTTGTTTTGGGACTCAAGGGTAGAATAGCTTCGAGCGATATCTTTAATTGACAAGCGGCGCGAGTACTTTATTGTTACAAAATTTCAAGGTTTTATGACGCTCCAGTAAAAAGTTACAAGCATTCGTACGTTGCAAAATTTGATAGGTGTAGGACGTACCATATAGAAGTTAGGGCCATTTAAAGTTTTATCAGTGTTTGATTTGGGACTCAAGGTTAGCATAGCTTTGAGCGATAGCTTAAATTGACAAAAGGCTCGAGTACTTTATTGTTACAAAATTTCACGGTTTTAGGACGCTCCAGTAAAAACTTACAAGCATTTGTATGTTGCAAACTTTGATAGGTATAGGATGCACCGAATATAAGTTAGGGCCATTTGAAGTTTTATCAGTGTTTGATTTGGGACTCAAGGGTAGCATAGCTTTGAGCGATATTTTAAATTGACAAGAGGCTCGAGTACTTTATTATTACAAAATTTCAAGTTTTTATGACGCTCCAGTAAAAAGTTACAAGCATTTGTATGTTGCAAATTTTGATAGGTGTAGGACGTACCGTATAAAAGTTAGGGCCATTTGAAGTTATATCAGTGTTTGAATAGGGACTCAAGGGTAGCAAAGCTTTGAGCGATAACTTAAATTGACAAGAGGCTCGAGTACTTTATTGTTACAAAATTTCTAGGTTTTATGACGCTCCAGTAAAAAGTTACAAGCATTTGTATGTTGCAAACTTTGATAGGTGTAGGACGTACCGTATAGAAGTTAGGGCCATTTGAAGTTTTATCAGTGTTTGAATTGGGACTCAAGGGTAGCAAAGCTTTGAGCGATAACTTAAATTGACAAGAGGCTCGAGTACTTTATTATTACAAAATTTGAAGGTTTTATGACCCTCCAGTAAAAAGTTACAAGCATTTGTATGTTGCAAACTTTGATAGGTATAGGATGCACCGTATAGAAGTTAGGGCCATTTGAAGTTTTATCAGTGTTTGTTTTGGGACTCAAGGGTAGTATAGCTTTGAGCGATATCTTTAATTGATAAGCGGCGCGAGTACTTTATTGTTACAAAATTTCAATTTTTTATGACGCTCCAGTAAAACTTACAAGCGTTTGTATGTTGCAAACTTTGATAAGTGTAGGACGTACCGTATAGAAGTTAGGGCCATTTGAAGTTTTATCAGTGTTTGATATGGGACTCAAGGTTAGCATAGATTTGAGCGATAGCTTAAATTGACAAGAAGCTCGAGTACTTTATTGTTACAAAATTTCAATTTTTTATGACGCTCCAGTAAAACTTACAAGCGTTTGTATGTTGCAAACTTTGATAAGTGTAGGACGTACCGTATAGAAGTTAGGGCCATTTGAAGTTTTATCAGTGTTTGATATGGGACTCAAGGTTAGCATAGATTTGAGCGATAGCTTAAATTGACAAGAGGTTCGAGTACTTTATTGTTACAAAATTTCACGGTTTTATGACGCTCTAGTAAAAAGTTACAAGCATTTGTATGTTGCAAACTTTGATAGGTATAGGATGCACCGAATATAAGTTAGGGCCATTTGAAGTTTTATCAGTGTTTGATTTGGGACTCAAGGGTAGCATAGCTTTGAGCGATATTTTAAATTGACAAGAGGCTCGAGTACTTTATTATTACAAAATTTCAAGTTTTTATGACGCTCCAGTAAAAAGTTACAAGCATTTGTATGTTGCAAATTTTGATAGGTGTAGGACGTACCGTATAAAAGTTAGGGCCATTTGAAGTTATATCAGTGTTTGAATAGGGACTCAAGGGTAGCAAAGCTTTGAGCGATAACTTAAATTGACAAGAGGCTCGAGTACTTTATTGTTACAAAATTTCTAGGTTTTATGACGCTCCAGTAAAAAGTTACAAGCATTTGTATGTTGCAAACTTTGATAGGTGTAGGACGTACCGTATAGAAGTTAGGGCCATTTGAAGTTTTATCAGTGTTTGAATTGGGACTCAAGGGTAGCAAAGCTTTGAGCGATAACTTAAATTGACAAGAGGCTCGAGTACTTTATTATTACAAAATTTGAAGGTTTTATGACCCTCCAGTAAAAAGTTACAAGCATTTGTATGTTGCAAACTTTGATAGGTATAGGATGCACCGTATAGAAGTTAGGGCCATTTGAAGTTTTATCAGTGTTTGTTTTGGGACTCAAGGGTAGTATAGCTTTGAGCGATATCTTTAATTGACAAGCGGCGCGAGTACTTTATTGTTACAAAATTTCAAGGTTTTATGACGCTCCAGTAAAAAGTTACAAGCATTTGTATGTTGCAAACTTTGATAGGTGTAGGACGTACCATATAGAAGATAGGGCCATTTGAAGTTTTATCAGTGTTTGATTTGGGACTCAAGGTTAGCATAGCTTTGAGCGATAGCTTAAATTGACAAGAGATTCGAGTACGTTATTGTAAAAAAATTTCACGGTTTTATGACGCTCCAGTAAAAAGTTACAAGCATTTGTATGTTGCAAACTTTGATAGGTGTAGGACGTACCGTATAGAAGTTAGGGCCATTTGAAGTTTTATCAGTGTTTGACTTAGGACTCAAGGGTAGCATAGCTTTGAGCGATAGCTTAAATTGACAAGAGGCTCGAGTACTTTATTGTTACAAAATTTCAAGGTTTTATGACGCTCCAGTAAAACTTACAAGCGTTTGTATGTTGCAAACTTTGATAAGTGTAGGACGTACCGTATAGAAGTTAGGGCCATTTGAAGTTTTATCAGTGTTTGATATGGGACTCAAGGTTAGCATAGCTTTGAGCGATAGCTTAAATTGACAAGAGGTTCGAGTACTTTATTGTTACAAAATTTCACGGTTTTATGACGCTCTAGTAAAAAGTTACAAGCATTTGTATGTTGCAAACTTTGATAGGTGTAGGACGTACCGTATAGAAGTTAGGGCCATTTGAAGTTTTATCAGTGTTTGACTTGGGACTCAAGGGTAGCATAGCTTTGAGCGATAGCTTAAATTGACAAGAGGCTCGAGTACTTTATTGTTACAAAATTTCTAGGTTTTATGACGCTCCAGTAAAAAGTTACAGGCATTTGTATGTTGCAAACTTTGATAGGTGTAGGACGTACCGTATAGAAGTTAGGGGCATTTGAAGTTTTATCAGTGTTTGATTTGGGACTCAAGGTTAGCATAGCTTTGAACGATAGCATAAATTGACAAGAGGTTCGAGTACTTTATTGTTACAAAATTTCACGGTTTTATGACGCTCCAGTAAAAAGTTACAAGCATTTGTATGTTGCAAACTTTGATAGGTGTAGGACGTACCGTATAGAAGTTAGGGCCATTTGAAGTTTTATCAGTGTTTGACTTGGGACTCAAGGGTGGCATAGCTTTGAGCGATAGCTTAAATTGACAAGAGGCTCGAGTACTTTATTGTTACAAAATTTCTAGGTTTTATGACGCTCCAGTAAAAACTTACAGGCATTTGTATGTTGCAAACTTTGATAGGTGTAGAACGTACCGTATAGAAGTTAGGGCCATTTGAAGTTTTATCAGTGTTTGATTTGGGACTCAAGGTTAGCATAGCTTTGAGCGATAGCTTAAATTGACAAGAGATTCGAGTACGTTATTGTTACAAAATTTCTAGGTTTTATGACGCTCCAGTAAAAAGTTACAGGCATTTGTATGTTGCAAACTTTGATAGGTGTAGAACGTACCGTATAGAAGTTAGGGCCATTTGAAGTTTTATCAGTGTTTGACTTAGGACTCAAGGGTAGCATAGCTTTGAGCGATAGCTTAAATTGACAAGAGGCTCGAGTACTTTATTGTTACAAAATTTCAAGGTTTTATGACGCTCCAGTAAAACTTACAAGCGTTTGTATGTTGCAAACTTTGATAAGTGTAGGACGTACCGTATAGAAGTTAGGGCCATTTGAAGTTTTATCAGTGTTTGATATGGGACTCAAGGTTAGCATAGCTTTGAGCGATAGCTTAAATTGACAAGAGGTTCGAGTACTTTATTGTTACAAAATTTCACGGTTTTATGACGCTCTAGTAAAAAGTTACAAGCATTTGTATGTTGCAAACTTTGATAGGTGTAGGACGTACCGTATAGAAGATAGGGCCATTTGAAGTTTTATCAGTGTTTGATTTGGGACTCAAGGTTAGCATAGCTTTGAGCGATAGCTTAAATTGACAAGAGATTCGAGTACGTTATTGTTACAAAATTTCACGGTTTTATGACGCTCCAGTAAAAAGTTACAAGCATTTGTATGTTGCAAACTTTGATAGGTGTAGGACGTACCGTATAGAAGTTAGGGCCATTTGAAGTTTTATCAGTGTTTGACTTAGGACTCAAGGGTAGCATAGCTTTGAGCGATAGCTTAAATTGACAAGAGGCTCGAGTACTTTATTGTTACAAAATTTCAAGGTTTTATGACGCTCCAGTAAAACTTACAAGCGTTTGTATGTTGCAAACTTTGATAAGTGTAGGACGTACCGTATAGAAGTTAGGGCCATTTGAAGTTTTATCAGTGTTTGATATGGGACTCAAGGTTAGCATAGCTTTGAGCGATAGCTTAAATTGACAAGAGGTTCGAGTACTTTATTGTTACAAAATTTCACGGTTTTATGACGCTCTAGTAAAAAGTCACAAGCATTTGTATGTTGCAAACTTTGATAGGTGTAGGACGTACCGTATAGAAGTTAGGGCCATTTGAAGTTTTATCAGTGTTTGACTTGGGACTCAAGGGTAGCATAGCTTTGAGCGATAGCTTAAATTGACAAGAGGCTCGAGTACTTTATTGTTACAAAATTTCTAGGTTTTATGACGCTCCAGTAAAAAGTTACAGGCATTTGTATGTTGCAAACTTTGATAGGTGTAGGACGTACCGTATAGAAGTTAGGGGCATTTGAAGTTTTATCAGTGTTTGATTTGGGACTCAAGGTTAGCATAGCTTTGAACGATAGCATAAATTGACAAGAGGTTCGAGTACTTTATTGTTACAAAATTTCACGGTTTTATGACGCTCCAGTAAAAAGTTACAAGCATTTGTATGTTGCAAACTTTGATAGGTGTAGGACGTACCGTATAGAAGTTAGGGCCATTTGAAGTTTTATCAGTGTTTGACTTGGGACTCAAGGGTAGCATAGCTTTGAGCGATAGCTTAAATTGACAAGAGGCTCGAGTACTTTATTGTTACAAAATTTCTAGGTTTTATGACGCTCCAGTAAAAAGTTACAGGCATTTGTATGTTGCAAACTTTGATAGGTGTAGAACGTACCGTATAGAAGTTAGGGCCATTTGAAGTTTTATCAGTGTTTGATTTGGGACTCAAGGTTAGCATAGCTTTGAGCGATAGCTTAAATAGACAAGAGATTCGAGTACGTTATTGTTACAAAATTTCACGGTTTTATGACGCTCCAGTAAAAAGCTACAAGCATTTGTATGTTGCAAACTTTGATAGGTGTAGGACGTACCGTATAGAAGTTAGGGCCATTTGAAGTTTTATCAGTGTTTGACTTGGGACTCAAGGGTAGCATAGCTTTGAGCGATAGCTTAAATTGACAAGAGGCTCGAGTACTTTATTGTTACAAAATTTCTAGGTTTTATGACGCTCCAGTAAAAAGTTACAGGCATTTGTATGTTGCAAACTTTGATAGGTGTAGGACGTACCGTATAGAAGTTAGGGCCATTTGAAGTTTTATCAGTGTTTGACTTAGGACTCAAGGGTAGCATAGCTTTGAGCGATAGCTTAAATTGACAAGAGGCTCGAGTACTTTATTGTTACAAAATTTCAAGGTTTTATGACGCTCCAGTAAAACTTACAAGCGTTTGTATGTTGCAAACTTTAATAAGTGTAGGACGTACCGTATAGAAGTTAGGGCCATTTGAAGTTTTATCAGTGTTTGATATGGGACTCAAGGTTAGCATAGCTTTGAGCGATAGCTTAAATTGACAAGAGGTTCGAGTACTTTATTGTTACAAAATTTCACGGTTTTATGACGCTCTAGTAAAAAGTTACAAGCATTTGTATGTTGCAAACTTTGATAGGTGTAGGACGTACCGTATAGAAGTTAGGGCCATTTGAAGTTTTATAAGTGTTTGACTTGGGACTCAAGGGTAGCATAGCTTTGAGCGATAGCTTAAATTGACAAGAGGCTCGAGTACTTTATTGTTACAAAATTTCTAGGTTTTATGATGCTCCAGTAAAAAGTTACAAGCATTTGTATGTTGCAAACTTTGATAGGTATAGGATGCACCGAATATAAGTTAGGGCCATTTGAAGTTTTATCAGTGTTTGATATGGGACTCAAGGGTAGCATCGCATTGAGCGATATTTTAAATTGACAAGAGGCTCGAGTACTTTATTGTTACAAAATTTCAAGGTTTTATGACGCTCTAGTAAAAAGTTACAAGCATTTGTATGTTGCAAATTTTGATAGGTGTAGGACGTACCGTATAAAAGTTAGGGCCATTTGAAGTTATATCAGTGTTTGATTTGGGACTCAAGGGTAGCAAAGCTTTGAGTACCATATAGAAGTTAGGGCCATTTAAAGTTTTATCAGTGTTTGATTTGGGACTCAAGGTTAGCATAGCTTTGAGCGATAGCTTAAATTGACAAGAGGTTCGAGTACTTTATTGTTACAAAATTTCACGGTTTTATGACGCTCCAGTAAAAAGTTACAAGCATTTGTATGTTGCAATCTTTGATAGGTGTAGGACGTACCGTATAGAAGTTAGGGCCATTTGAAGTTTTATCAGTGTTTGACTTGGGACTCAAGGGTAGCATAGCTTTGAGCGATAGCTTAAATTGACAAGAGCCTCGAGTACTTTATTGTTACAAAATTTCAAGGTTTTAGGACGCTCCAGTAAAAATTTACAAGCATTTGTATGTTGCAAACTTTGATAGGTGTAGGACGTACCGTATTGAAGTTAGGGAAATTTGAAGTTTTATCAGTGTTTGACTTGGGACTCAAGGGTAGCATAGCTTTGAGCGATAGCTTAAATTGACAAGAGGTTCGAGTACTTTATTGTTACAAAATTTCACGGTTTTATGACGCTCCAGTAAAAAGTTACAAGCATTTGTATGTTTCAAACTTTGATATGTGTAGGACGTACCGTATAGAAGTTAGGGCCATTTGTACTTTTATCAGTGTTTGACTTGGGACTCAAGGGTAGCATAGCTTTGAGCGATAGCTTAAATTGACAAGAGGCTCGAGTACTTTATTGTTACAAAATTTCTAGGTTTTATGACGCTCCAGTAAAAAGTTACAGGCATTTGTATGTTGCAAACTTTGATAGGTGTAGGACGTACCGTATAGAAGCTAGGGCCATTTGAAGTTTTACCAGTGTTGGATTTGGGACTCAAGGGTAGTATAGCTTTGAGCGATATCTTTAATTGACAAGAGGTACGAGTACTTTATTGTTACAAAATTTCACGGTTTTAGGACGCTCCAGTAAAAAGTTACAAGCATTTGTATGTTGCAAACTTTGATAGGTGTAGGACGTACCGTATAGAAGTTAGGGCCATTTGAAGTTTTATTAGTGTTTGACTTTGGACTCAGGGGTAGCATAGCTTTGAGCGATAGCTTAAATTGACAAGAGGCTCGACTACTTTATTGTTACAAAATTTCAAGGTTTTATGACGCTCCAGTAAAACTTACAAGCGTTTGTTTGTTGCAAACTTTGATAAGTGTAGGACGTACCGTATAGATGTTAGGGCGATTCTTAGTTTTATCAGTGTTTGATTTGGGACTCAAGGTTAGCATAGCTTTGAGCGATAGCTTTAATTGACAAGAGGTTCGAGTACTTTATTGTTACAAAATTTCACGGTTTTATGACGCTCCAGTAAAAAGTTACAAGCACTTGTATGTTGCAAACTTTGATAGGTGTAGGACGTACCGTATAGAAGTTAGGGCCATTTGAAGTTTTATCAGTGTTTGATTTGGGACTCAAGGGTAGCATAGCTTTGAGCGATAACTTAAATTGACAAGAGGCTCAATTACATTATTGTTACAAAATTTCAAGGTTTTATGACGCTCCAGTAAAAAGTTACAGGCATTTGTATGTTGCAAACTTTGATAGGTGTTGGATGTACCTTATAGAAGTTAGGGCCATTTGAAGTTTTATCAGTGTTTGATTTGGGACTCAAGGTTAGCATAGCTTTGAGCGATAGCTTAAATTGACAAGATGTTCGAGTACGTTATTGTTACAAAATTTCACGGTTTTATGACGCTCCAGTAAAAAGTTACAAGCATTTGTATGTTGCAAACTTTGATAGGTGTAGGACGTACAGTATAGAAGTTAGGGCCATTTGAAGTTTTATCGGTGTTTGACTTGGGACTCAAGGGTAGAATAGCTTTGAGCGATAGCTTAAATTGACAAGAGGCTCGAGTACTTTATTGTTACAAAATTTCTAGGTTTTATGACACTCCAGTAAAAAGTTACAGGCATTTGTATGTTGCAAACTTTGATAGGTGTAGGACGTACCGTATAGAAGTTAGGGCCATTTGAAGTTTTATCAGTGTTTGATTTGGGACTCAAGGGTAGTATAGCTTTGAGCGATATCTTTAATTGACAAGCGGCGCGAGTACTTTATTGTTACAAAATTTCAAGGTTCTATGACGCTCCAGTAAAAAGTTACAAGCATTTGTATGTTGCAAACTTTGATAGGTATAGGACGTACCGTATAGAAGTTAGGACCATTTGAAGTTTTATCAGTGTTTGACTTAGGACTCAAGGGTAGCAAAGCTTTGAGCGATAGCTTAAATTGACAAGAGGCTCGAGTACTTTATTGTTACAAAATTTCAAGGTTTATGACGCTCCAGTAAACCTTACAAGCGTTTGTATGTTGCAAACTTTGATAAGTGTAGGACGTACCGTATAGAAGTTAGGGCCATTTGAAGTTTTATCGGTGTTTGATTTGGGAATCAAGGTTAGCATAGCTTTGAGCGATAGCTTAAATTGACAAGAGGTGCGAGTACTTTATTGTTACAAAATTTCACGGTTTTATGACGCTCCAGTAAAAAGTTACAAGCATTTGTATGTTGCAAACTTTGATAGATGTAGGACGTACCGTATAGAAGTTAGGGTCATTTGAAGTTTTATCAGTGTTTGATTTGGGACTCAAGGGTAGCATAGCTTTGAGCGATATCTTAAATTGACAAGAGTCTCGAGTACTTTATTGTTACAAAATTTCAATGTTTTAGGACGCTCCAGTAAAAAGTTACAAGCATTTGTATGTTGCAAACTTTGATAGGTGTAGGACGTACCGTATAGAAGTTAGGGCCATTTGAAGTTTTATTAGTGTTTGACTTGGGACTCAAGGGTAGCATAGCTTTGAGCGATAGCTTAAATTGACAAGAGGCTCGAGTACTTTATTGTTACAAAATTTTTAGGTTTTATGACGCTCCAGTAAAAAGTTACAAGCATTTGTATTTTGCAAATTTTGATAGGTATAGGATGCACCGAATAGAAGTTAGGGCCATTTGAAGTTTTATCAGTGTTTGATTTGGGACTCAAGGGTAGCATAGCTTTGAGCGATATTTTAAATTGACAAGAGGCTCGAGTACTTTATTGTTACAAAATTTCAAGGTTTTATGACGCTCCAGTAAAAAGTTACAAGCATTTGTATGTTGCAAACTTTGATAGGTGTAGGACGCACCGTATAGAAGTTAGGGCCAATTGAAATTTTATCAGTGTTTGATTTGGGACTCAAGGGTAGCATAGCTTTGAGCGATAACTTAAATTGACAAGAGTCTCGAGTAATTCATTGTTACAAAATTTCAAGGTTTTAGGACGCTCCAGTAAAAAGTTACAAGCATTTGTATGTTGCAAACTCTGATAGGTGTAGGACGTACCGTATAGAAGTTAGGGCCATTTGAAGTTTTACCCGTGTTTGACTTGGGACTCAAGGGTAGAATAGCTTTGAGCGATAGCTTAAATTGACAAGAGGCTCGAGTACTTTATTGTTACAAAATTTCTAGGTTTTATGACACTCCAGTAAAAAGTTACAAGCATTTGTATGTTGCAAACTTTGATAGGTGTAGGACGTACCGTATAGAAGTTAGGGCCATTTGAAGCTTTATTAGTGTTTGACTTTGGACTCAGGGGTAGCATAGCTTTGAGCGATAGCTTAAATTGACAAGAGGCTCGACTACTTTATTGTTACAAAATTTCAAGGTTTTATGACGCTCCAGTAAAACTTACAAGCGTTTGTTTGTTGCAAACTTTGATAAGTGTAGGACGTACCGTATAGAAGTTAGGGCGATTCTTAGTTTTATCAGTGTTTGATTTGGGACTCAAGGTTAGCATAGCTTTGAGCGATAGCTTTAATTGACAAGAGGTTCGAGTACTTTATTGTTACAAAATTTCACGGTTTTATGACGCTCCAGTAAAAAGTTACAAGCACTTGTATGTTGCAAACTTTGATAGGTGTAGGATGTACCGTATAGAAGTTAGGGCCATTTGAAGTTTTATCAGTGTTTGATTTGGGACTCAAGGGTAGCATAGCTTTGAGCGATAGCTTAAATTGACAAGATGTTCGAGTACGTTATTGTTACAAAATTTCACGGTTTTATGACGCTCCAGTAAAAAGTTACAAGCATTTGTATGTTGCAAACTTTGATAGGTGTAGGACGTACAGTATAGAAGTTAGGGCCATTTGAAGTTTTATCAGTGTTTGACTTGGGACTCAAGGGTAGAATAGCTTTGAGCGATAGCTTAAATTGACAAGAGGCTCGAGTACTTTATTGTTACAAAATTTCTAGGTTTTATGACACTCCAGTAAAAAGTTACAGGCATTTGTATGTTGCAAACTTTGATAGGTGTAGGACGTACCGTATAGAAGTTAGGGCCATTTGAAGTTTTATCAGTGTTTGATTTGGGACTCAAGGGTAGTATAGCTTTGAGCGATATCTTTAATTGACAAGCGGCGCGAGTACTTTATTGTTACAAAATTTCAAGGTTCTATGACGCTCCAGTAAAAAGTTACAAGCATTTGTATGTTGCAAACTTTGATAGGTGTAGGACGTACCGTATAGAAGTTAGGACCATTTGAAGTTTTATCAGTGTTTGACTTAGGACTCAAGGGTAGCATAGCTTTGAGCGATAGCTTAAATTGACAAGAGGCTCGAGTACTTTATTGTTACAAAATTTCAAGGTTTATGACGCTCCAGTAAACCTTACAAGCGTTTGTATGTTGCAAACTTTGATAAGTGTAGGACGTACCGTATAGAAGTTAGGGCCATTTGAAGTTTTATCGGTGTTTCATTTGGGAATCAAGGTTAGCATAGCTTTGAGCGATAGCTTAAATTGACAAGAGGTGCGAGTACTTTATTGTTACAAAATTTCACGGTTTTATGACGCTCCAGTAAAAAGTTACAAGCATTTGTATGTTGCAAACTTTGATAGATGTAGGACGTACCGTATAGAAGTTAGGGTCATTTGAAGTTTTATCAGTGTTTGATTTGGGACTCAAGGGTAGCATAGCTTTGAGCGATATCTTAAATTGACAAGAGTCTCGAGTACTTTATTGTTACAAAATTTCAAGGTTTTAGGACGCTCCAGTAAAAAGTTACAAGCATTTGTATGTTGCAAACTTTGATAGGTGTAGGACGTACCGTATAGAAGTTAGGGCCATTTGAAGTTTTATTAGTGTTTGACTTGGGACTCAAGGGTAGCATAGCTTTGAGCGATAGCTTAAATTGACAAGAGGCTCGAGTACTTTATTGTTACAAAATTTTTAGGTTTTATGACGCTCCAGTAAAAAGTTACAAGCATTTGTATTTTGCAAATTTTGATAGGTATAGGATGCACCGAATAGAAGTTAGGGCCATTTGAAGTTTTATCAGTGTTTGATTTGGGACTCAAGGGTAGCATAGCTTTGAGCGATATTTTAAATTGACAAGAGGCACGAGTACTTTATTGTTACAAAATTTCAAGGTTTTATGACGCTCCAGTAAAAAGTTACAAGCATTTGTATGTTGCAAACTTTGATAGGTGTAGGACGCACCGTATAGAAGTTAGGGCTAATTGAAGTTTTATCAGTGTTTGATTTGGGACTCAAGGGTAGCATAGCTTTGAGCGATAACTTAAATTGACAAGAGTCTCGAGTAATTCATTGTTAAAAAATTTCAAGGTTTTAGGACGCTCCAGTAAAAAGTTACAAGCATTTGTATGTTGCAAACTCTGATAGGTGTAGGACGTACCGTATAGAAGTTAGGGCCATTTGAAGTTTTACCCGTGTTTGATTTGGGACTCAAGGGTAGCTTAGCTTTGTGCGGTAGCTTAAATTGACAAGAGGCTCGAGTACTTTATTGTTACAAAATTTCTAGGTTTTATGACGCTCCAGTAAAAAGTTACAAGCATTTGTATGTTGCAAACTTTGATAGGTATAGGATGCACCGAATAGAAGTTAGGGCCATTTGAAGTTCTATCAGTGTTTGATTTGGGACTCAAGGGTAGCATAGCTTTGAGCGATATTTTAAATTGACAAGAGGCTCGAGTACTTTATTGTTACAAAATTTCAAGGTTTTATGACGCTCCAGTAAAAAGTTACAAGCATTTGTATGTTGCAAACTTTGATAGCTGCAGGACGTACCGCATAGAAGTTAGGGCAATTTGAAGTTTTATCATTGTTTGACTTGGAACTCAAGGGTAGCATAGCTTTGAGCGACAGCTTAAATTGACAAGAGGCTCGAGTACTTTATTGTTACAAAATTTTTAGGTTTTATGACGCTCCAGTAAAAAGTTACAAGCATTTGTATTTTGCAAACTTTGATAGGTATAGGATGCACCGAATAGAAGTTAGGGCCATTTGAAGTTTTATCAGTGTTTGATTTGGGACTCAAGGGTAGCATAGCTTTGAGCGATATTTTAAATTGACAAGAGGCTCGAGTACTTTATTGTTACAAAATTTCAAGGTTTTATGACACTCCAGTAAAAAGTTACAAGCATTTGTATGTTGCAAATTTTGATAGGTGTAGGATGCACCGTATAGAAGTTAGGGCCATTTGAAGTTTTATCAGTGTTTGATTTTGGACTCAAGGGTAGTATAGCTTTGAGCGATATCTTTAATTGACAAGAGGCGCGAGTACTTTATTGTTACAAAATTTCAAGGGTTTATGACGCTCCAGTAAAAAGTTACAAGCATTTGTATGTTGCAAACTTTGATAGCTGTAGGACGTACCGCACAGAAGTTAGGGCAATTTGAAGTTTTATCAGTGTTTGACTTGGAACGCAAGGGTAGCATAGCTTTGAGCGACAGCTTAAATTGACAAGGGGCTCGAGTACTTTATTGTTACAAAATTTCTAGGTTTTATGACGCTCCAGTAAAAAGTTACAGGCATTTGTATGTTGCAAACTTTGATAGGTGTAGGACGTACCGTATAGAAGCTAGGGCCATTTGAAGTTTTACCAGTGTTGGATTTGGGACTCAAGGGTAGTATAGCTTTGAGCGATATCTTTAATTGACAAGAGGTACGAGTACTTTATTGTTACAAAATTTCACGGTTTTAGGACGCTCCAGTAAAAAGTTACAGGCATTTGTATGTTGCAAACTTTGATAGGTGTAGGACGTACCGTATAGAAGCTAGGGCCATTTGAAGTTTTACCAGTGTTGGATTTGGGACTCAAGGGTAGTATAGCTTTGAGCGATATCTTTAATTGACAAGAGGTACGAGTACTTTATTGTTACAAAATTTCACGGTTTTAGGACGCTCCAGTAAAAAGTTACAAGCATTTGTATGTTGCAAACTTTGATAGGTGTAGGACGTACCGTATAGAAGTTAGGGCCATTTGAAGTTTTATTAGTGTTTGACTTTGGACTCAGGGGTAGCATAGCTTTGAGCGATAGCTTAAATTGACAAGAGGCTCGACTACTTTATTGTTACAAAATTTCAAGGTTTTATGACGCTCCAGTAAAACTTACAAGCGTTTGTTTGTTGCAAACTTTGATAAGTGTAGGACGTACCGTATAGATGTTAGGGCGATTCTTAGTTTTATCAGTGTTTGATTTGGGACTCAAGGTTAGCATAGCTTTGAGCGATAGCTTTAATTGACAAGAGGTTCGAGTACTTTATTGTTACAAAATTTCACGGTTTTATGACGCTCCAGTAAAAAGTTACAAGCATTTGTATGTTGCAAACTTTGATAGCTGCAGGACGTACCGCATAGAAGTTAGGGCAATTTGAAGTTTTATCATTGTTTGACTTGGAACTCAAGGGTAGCATAGCTTTGAGCGACAGCTTAAATTGACAAGAGGCTCGAGTACTTTATTGTTACAAAATTTTTAGGTTTTATGACGCTCCAGTAAAAAGTTACAAGCATTTGTATTTTGCAAACTTTGATAGGTAGAGGATGCACCGAATAGAAGTTAGGGCCATTTGAAGTTTTATCAGTGTTTGATTTGGGACTCAAGGGTAGCATAGCTTTGAGCGATATTTTAAATTGACAAGAGGCTCGAGTACTTTATTGTTACAAAATTTCAAGGTTTTATGACACTCCAGTAAAAAGTTACAAGCATTTGTATGTTGCAAATTTTGATAGGTGTAGGATGCACCGTATAGAAGTTAGGGCCATTTGAAGTTTTATCAGTGTTTGATTTTGGACTCAAGGGTAGTATAGCTTTGAGCGATATCTTTAATTGACAAGAGGCGCGAGTACTTTATTGTTACAAAATTTCAAGGGTTTATGACGCTCCAGTAAAAAGTTACAAGCATTTGTATGTTGCAAACTTTGATAGCTGTAGGACGTACCGCACAGAAGTTAGGGCAATTTGAAGTTTTATCAGTGTTTGACTTGGAACGCAAGGGTAGCATAGCTTTGAGCGACAGCTTAAATTGACAAGGGGCTCGAGTACTTTATTGTTACAAAATTTCTAGGTTTTATGACGCTCCAGTAAAAAGTTACAGGCATTTGTATGTTGCAAACTTTGATAGGTGTAGGACGTACCGTATAGAAGCTAGGGCCATTTGAAGTTTTACCAGTGTTGGATTTGGGACTCAAGGGTAGTATAGCTTTGAGCGATATCTTTAATTGACAAGAGGTACGAGTACTTTATTGTTACAAAATTTCACGGTTTTAGGACGCTCCAGTAAAAAGTTACAAGCATTTGTATGTTGCAAACTTTGATAGGTGTAGGACGTACCGTATAGAAGTTAGGGCCATTTGAAGTTTTATTAGTGTTTGACTTTGGACTCAGGGGTAGCATAGCTTTGAGCGATAGCTTAAATTGACAAGAGGCTCGACTACTTTATTGTTACAAAATTTCAAGGTTTTATGACGCTCCAGTAAAAAGTTACAGGCATTTGTATGTTGCAAACTTTGATAGGTGTAGGACGTACCGTATAGAAGCTAGGGCCATTTGAAGTTTTACCAGTGTTGGATTTGGGACTCAAGGGTAGTATAGCTTTGAGCGATATCTTTAATTGACAAGAGGTACGAGTACTTTATTGTTACAAAATTTCACGGTTTTAGGACGCTCCAGTAAAAAGTTACAAGCATTTGTATGTTGCAAACTTTGATAGGTGTAGGACGTACCGTATAGAAGTTAGGGCCATTTGAAGTTTTATTAGTGTTTGACTTTGGACTCAGGGGTAGCATAGCTTTGAGCGATAGCTTAAATTGACAAGAGGCTCGACTACTTTATTGTTACAAAATTTCAAGGTTTTATGACGCTCCAGTAAAACTTACAAGCGTTTGTTTGTTGCAAACTTTGATAAGTGTAGGACGTACCGTATAGATGTTAGGGCGATTCTTAGTTTTATCAGTGTTTGATTTGGGACTCAAGGTTAGCATAGCTTTGAGCGATAGCTTTAATTGACAAGAGGTTCGAGTACTTTATTGTTACAAAATTTCACGGTTTTATGACGCTCCAGTAAAAAGTTACAAGCACTTGTATGTTGCAAACTTTGATAGGTGTAGGACGTACCGTATAGAAGTTAGGGCCATTTGAAGTTTTATCAGTGTTTGATTTGGGACTCAAGGGTAGCATAGCTTTGAGCGATAACTTAAATTGACAAGAGGCTCAATTACATTATTGTTACAAAATTTCAAGGTTTTATGACGCTCCAGTAAAAAGTTACAGGCATTTGTATGTTGCAAACTTTGATAGGTGTTGGATGTACCTTATAGAAGTTAGGGCCATTTGAAGTTTTATCAGTGTTTGATTTGGGACTCAAGGTTAGCATAGCTTTGAGCGATAGCTTAAATTGACAAGATGTTCGAGTACGTTATTGTTACAAAATTTCACGGTTTTATGACGCTCCAGTAAAAAGTTACAAGCATTTGTATGTTGCAAACTTTGATAGGTGTAGGACGTACAGTATAGAAGTTAGGGCCATTTGAAGTTTTATCAGTGTTTGACTTGGGACTCAAGGGTAGAATAGCTTTGAGCGATAGCTTAAATTGACAAGAGGCTCGAGTACTTTATTGTTACAAAATTTCTAGGTTTTATGACACTCCAGTAAAAAGTTACAGGCATTTGTATGTTGCAAACTTTGATAGGTGTAGGACGTACCGTATAGAAGTTAGGGCCATTTGAAGTTTTATCAGTGTTTGATTTGGGACTCAAGGGTAGTATAGCTTTGAGCGATATCTTTAATTGACAAGCGGCGCGAGTACTTTATTGTTACAAAATTTCAAGGTTCTATGACGCTCCAGTAAAAAGTTACAAGCATTTGTATGTTGCAAACTTTGATAGGTATAGGACGTACCGTATAGAAGTTAGGACCATTTGAAGT
The DNA here is from genome assembly GCA_920105625.2 of Clusia tigrina. Lineage (NCBI taxonomy): Eukaryota > Metazoa > Arthropoda > Insecta > Diptera > Clusiidae > Clusia > Clusia tigrina. Next base: position 103,501,136 of record OV050033.1, on the reverse strand, counting down.
TTTATCAGTGTTTGACTTAGGACTCAAGGGTAGCAAAGCTTTGAGCGATAGCTTAAATTGACAAGAGGCTCGAGTACTTTATTGTTACAAAATTTCAAGGTTTATGACGCTCCAGTAAACCTTACAAGCGTTTGTATGTTGCAAACTTTGATAAGTGTAGGACGTACCGTATAGAAGTTAGGGCCATTTGAAGTTTTATCGGTGTTTGATTTGGGAATCAAGGTTAGCATAGCTTTGAGCGATAGCTTAAATTGACAAGAGGTGCGAGTACTTTATTGTTACAAAATTTCACGGTTTTATGACGCTCCAGTAAAAAGTTACAAGCATTTGTATGTTGCAAACTTTGATAGATGTAGGACGTACCGTATAGAAGTTAGGGTCATTTGAAGTTTTATCAGTGTTTGATTTGGGACTCAAGGGTAGCATAGCTTTGAGCGATATCTTAAATTGACAAGAGTCTCGAGTACTTTATTGTTACAAAATTTCAAGGTTTTAGGACGCTCCAGTAAAAAGTTACAAGCATTTGTATGTTGCAAACTTTGATAGGTGTAGGACGTACCGTATAGAAGTTAGGGCCATTTGAAGTTTTATTAGTGTTTGACTTGGGACTCAAGGGTAGCATAGCTTTGAGCGATAGCTTAAATTGACAAGAGGCTCGAGTACTTTATTGTTACAAAATTTTTAGGTTTTATGACGCTCCAGTAAAAAGTTACAAGCATTTGTATTTTGCAAATTTTGATAGGTATAGGATGCACCGAATAGAAGTTAGGGCCATTTGAAGTTTTATCAGTGTTTGATTTGGGACTCAAGGGTAGCATAGCTTTGAGCGATATTTTAAATTGACAAGAGGCTCGAGTACTTTATTGTTACAAAATTTCAAGGTTTTATGACGCTCCAGTAAAAAGTTACAAGCATTTGTATGTTGCAAACTTTGATAGGTGTAGGACGCACCGTATAGAAGTTAGGGCCAATTGAAATTTTATCAGTGTTTGATTTGGGACTCAAGGGTAGCATAGCTTTGAGCGATAACTTAAATTGACAAGAGTCTCGAGTAATTCATTGTTACAAAATTTCAAGGTTTTAGGACGCTCCAGTAAAAAGTTACAAGCATTTGTATGTTGCAAACTCTGATAGGTGTAGGACGTACCGTATAGAAGTTAGGGCCATTTGAAGTTTTACCCGTGTTTGACTTGGGACTCAAGGGTAGAATAGCTTTGAGCGATAGCTTAAATTGACAAGAGGCTCGAGTACTTTATTGTTACAAAATTTCTAGGTTTTATGACACTCCAGTAAAAAGTTACAAGCATTTGTATGTTGCAAACTTTGATAGGTGTAGGACGTACCGTATAGAAGTTAGGGCCATTTGAAGCTTTATTAGTGTTTGACTTTGGACTCAGGGGTAGCATAGCTTTGAGCGATAGCTTAAATTGACAAGAGGCTCGACTACTTTATTGTTACAAAATTTCAAGGTTTTATGACGCTCCAGTAAAACTTACAAGCGTTTGTTTGTTGCAAACTTTGATAAGTGTAGGACGTACCGTATAGAAGTTAGGGCGATTCTTAGTTTTATCAGTGTTTGATTTGGGACTCAAGGTTAGCATAGCTTTGAACGATAGCTTTAATTGACAAGAGGTTCGAGTACTTTATTGTTATAAAATTTCACGGTTTTATGACGCTCCAGTAAAAAGTTACAAGCACTTGTATGTTGCAAACTTTGATAGGTGTAGGACGTACCGTATAGAAGTTAGGGCCATTTGAAGTTTTATCAGTGTTTGATTTGGGACTCAAGGGTAGCATAGCTTTGAGCGATAGCTTAAATTGACAAGATGTTCGAGTACGTTATTGTTACAAAATTTCACGGTTTTATGACGCTCCAGTAAAAAGTTACAAGCATTTGTATGTTGCAAACTTTGATAGGTGTAGGACGTACAGTATAGAAGTTAGGGCCATTTGAAGTTTTATCAGTGTTTGACTTGGGACTCAAGGGTAGAATAGCTTTGAGCGATAGCTTAAATTGACAAGAGGCTCGAGTACTTTATTGTTACAAAATTTCTAGGTTTTATGACACTCCAGTAAAAAGTTACAGGCATTTGTATGTTGCAAACTTTGATAGGTGTAGGACGTACCGTATAGAAGTTAGGGCCATTTGAAGTTTTATCAGTGTTTGATTTGGGACTCAAGGGTAGTATAGCTTTGAGCGATATCTTTAATTGACAAGCGGCGCGAGTACTTTATTGTTACAAAATTTCAAGGTTCTATGACGCTCCAGTAAAAAGTTACAAGCATTTGTATGTTGCAAACTTTGATAGGTGTAGGACGTACCGTATAGAAGTTAGGACCATTTGAAGTTTTATCAGTGTTTGACTTAGGACTCAAGGGTAGCATAGCTTTGAGCGATAGCTTAAATTGACAAGAGGCTCGAGTACTTTATTGTTACAAAATTTCAAGGTTTATGACGCTCCAGTAAACCTTACAAGCGTTTGTATGTTGCAAACTTTGGTAAGTGTAGGACGTACCGTATAGAAGTTAGGGCCATTTGAAGTTTTATCGGTGTTTGATTTGGGAATCAAGGTTAGCATAGCTTTGAGCGATAGCTTAAATTGACAAGAGGTGCGAGTACTTTATTGTTACAAAATTTCACGGTTTTATGACGCTCCAGTAAAAAGTTACAAGCATTTGTATGTTGCAAACTTTGATAGATGTAGGACGTACCGTATAGAAGTTAGGGTCATTTGAAGTTTTATCAGTGTTTGATTTGGGACTCAAGGGTAGCATAGCTTTGAGCGATATCTTAAATTGACAAGAGTCTCGAGTACTTTATTGTTACAAAATTTCAAGGTTTTAGGACGCTCCAGTAAAAAGTGACAAGCATTTGTATGTTGCAAACTTTGATAGGTGTAGGACGTACCGTATAGAAGTTAGGGCCATTTGAAGTTTTATTAGTGTTTGACTTGGGACTCAAGGGTAGCATAGCTTTGAGCGATAGCTTAAATTGACAAGAGGCTCGAGTACTTTATTGTTACAAAATTTTTAGGTTTTATGACGCTCCAGTAAAAAGTTACAAGCATTTGTATTTTGCAAATTTTGATAGGTATAGGATGCACCGAATAGAAGTTAGGGCCATTTGAAGTTTTATCAGTGTTTGATTTGGGACTCAAGGGTAGCATAGCTTTGAGCGATATTTTAAATTGACAAGAGGCACGAGTACTTTATTGTTACAAAATTTCAAGGTTTTATGACGCTCCAGTAAAAAGTTACAAGCATTTGTATGTTGCAAACTTTGATAGGTGTAGGACGCACCGTATAGAAGTTAGGGCCAATTGAAGTTTTATCAGTGTTTGATTTGGGACTCAAGGGTAGCATAGCTTTGAGCGATAACTTAAATTGACAAGAGTCTCGAGTAATTCATTGTTAAAAAATTTCAAGGTTTTAGGACGCTCCAGTAAAAAGTTACAAGCATTTGTATGTTGCAAACTCTGATAGGTGTAGGACGTACCGTATAGAAGTTAGGGCCATTTGAAGTTTTACCCGTGTTTGATTTGGGACTCAAGGGTAGCTTAGCTTTGTGCGGTAGCTTAAATTGACAAGAGGCTCGAGTACTTTATTGTTACAAAATTTCTAGGTTTTATGACGCTCCAGTAAAAAGTTACAAGCATTTGTATGTTGCAAACTTTGATAGGTATAGGATGCACCGAATAGAAGTTAGGGCCATTTGAAGTTCTATCAGTGTTTGATTTGGGACTCAAGGGTAGCATAGCTTTGAGCGATATTTTAAATTGACAAGAGGCTCGAGTACTTTATTGTTACAAAATTTCAAGGTTTTATGACGCTCCAGTAAAAAGTTACAAGCATTTGTATGTTGCAAACTTTGATAGCTGCAGGACATACCGCATAGAAGTTAGGGCAATTTGAAGTTTTATCATTGTTTGACTTGGAACTCAAGGGTAGCATAGCTTTGAGCGACAGCTTAAATTGACAAGAGGCTCGAGTACTTTATTGTTACAAAATTTTTAGGTTTTATGACGCTCCAGTAAAAAGTTACAAGCATTTGTATTTTGCAAACTTTGATAGGTATAGGATGCACCGAATAGAAGTTAGGGCCATTTGAAGTTTTATCAGTGTTTGATTTGGGACTCAAGGGTAGCATAGCTTTGAGCGATATTTTAAATTGACAAGAGGCTCGAGTACTTTATTGTTACAAAATTTCAAGGTTTTATGACACTCCAGTAAAAAGTTACAAGCATTTGTATGTTGCAAATTTTGATAGGTGTAGGATGCACCGTATAGAAGTTAGGGCCATTTGAAGTTTTATCAGTGTTTGATTTTGGACTCAAGGGTAGTATAGCTTTGAGCGATATCTTTAATTGACAAGAGGCGCGAGTACTTTATTGTTACAAAATTTCAAGGGTTTATGACGCTCCAGTAAAAAGTTACAAGCATTTGTATGTTGCAAACTTTGATAGCTGTAGGACGTACCGCACAGAAGTTAGGGCAATTTGAAGTTTTATCAGTGTTTGACTTGGAACGCAAGGGTAGCATAGCTTTGAGCGACAGCTTAAATTGACAAGGGGCTCGAGTACTTTATTGTTACAAAATTTCTAGGTTTTATGACGCTCCAGTAAAAAGTTACAAGCATTTGTATGTTGCAAACTTTGATAGGTGTAGGACGTACCGTATAGAAGTTAGGGCCATTTGAAGTTTTATCAGTGTTTGATTTGGGACTCAAGGGTAGCATAGCTTTGAGCGATAGCTTAAATTGACAAGAGGCTCGAGTACTTTATTGTTACAAAATTTCAAGGTTTATGACGCTCCAGTAAACCTTACAAGCGTTTGTATGTTGCAAACTTTGATAGGTGTAGGACGTACCGTATAGAAGTTAGGGCCATTTGAAGTTTTATCAGTGTTTGATTTGGGACTCAAGGGTAGTATAACTTTGAGCGATATCTTTAATTGACAAGCGGCGCGAGTACTTTATTGTTACAAAATTTCAAGGTTCTATGACGCTCCAGTAAAAAGTTACAAGCATTTGTATGTTGCAAACTTTGATAGGTGTAGGACGTACCGTATAGAAGTTGGAACCATTTGAAGTTTTATCAGTGTTTGACTTAGGACTCAAGGGTAGCATAGCTTTGAGCGATAGCTTAAATTGACAAGAGGCTCGAGTACTTTATTGTTACAAAATTTCAAGGTTTATGACGCTCCAGTAAACCTTACAAGCGTTTGTATGTTGCAAACTTTGATAAGTGTAGGACGTACCGTATAGAAGTTAGGGCCATTTGAAGTTTTATCGGTGTTTGATTTGGGAATCAAGGTTAGCATAGCTTTGAGCGATAACTTAAATTGACAAGAGTCTCGAGTAATTCATTGTTACAAAATTTCAAGGTTTTAGGACGCTCCAGTAAAAAGTTACAAGCATTTGTATGTTGCAAACTCTGATAGGTGTAGGACGTACCGTATAGAAGTTAGGGCCATTTGAAGTTTTACCCGTGTTTGATTTGGGACTCAAGGGTAGCTTAGCTTTGTGCGGTAGCTTAAATTGACAAGAGGCTCGAGTACTTTATTGTTACAAAATTTCTAGGTTTTATGACGCTCCAGTAAAAAGTTACAAGCATTTGTATGTTGCAAACTTTGATAGGTAAAGGATGCACCGAATAGAAGTTAGGGCCATTTGAAGTTCTATCAGTGTTTGATTTGGGACTCAAGGGTAGCATAGCTTTGAGCGATATTTTAAATTGACAAGAGGCTCGAGTACTTTATTGTTACAAAATTTCAAGGTTTTATGACGCTCCAGTAAAAAGTTACAAGCATTTGTATGTTGCAAACTTTGATAGCTGTAGGACGTACCGCATAGAAGTTAGGGCAATTTGAAGTTTTATCATTGTTAGACTTGGAACTCAAGGGTAGCATAGCTTTGAGCGACAGCTTAAATTGACAAGGGGCTCGAGTACTTTATTGTTACAAAATTTCTAGGTTTTATGACGCTCCAGTAAAAAGTTACAAGCATTTGTATGTTGCAAACTTTGATAGGTGTAGGACGTACCGTATAGAAGTTAGGGCCATTTGAAGTTTTATCAGTGTTTGATTTGGGACTCAAGGGTAGCTTAGCTTTGAGCGATAGCTTAAATTGACAAGAGGCTCGAGTACTTTATTGTTACAAAATTTCAAGGTTTATGACGCTCCAGTAAACCTTACAAGCGTTTGTATGTTGCAAACTTTGATAGGTGTAGGACGTACCGTATAGAAGTTAGGGCCATTTGAAGTTTTATCAGTGTTTGATTTGGGACTCAAGGGTAGTATAGCTGTGAGCGATATCTTTAATTGACAAGCGGCGCGAGTACTTTATTGTTACAAAATTTCAAGGTTCTATGACGCTCCAGTAAAAAGTTACAAGCATTTGTATGTTGCAAACTTTGATAGGTGTAGGACGTACCGTATAGAAGTTAGGGCCATTTGAAGTTTTATCAGTGTTTGACTTAGGACTCAAGGGTAGCATAGCTTTGAGCGATAGCTTAAATTGACAAGAGGCTCGAGTACTTTATTGTTACAAAATTTCAAGGTTTATGACGCTCCAGTAAACCTTACAAGCGTTTGTATGTTGCAAACTTTGATAAGTGTAGGACGTACCGTATAGAAGTTAGGGCCATTTGAAGTTTTATCGGTGTTTGATTTGGGAATCAAGGTTAGCATAGCTTTGAGCGATAGGACACGAGGTGCGAGTACTTTATTGTTACAAAATTTCACGGTTTTATGACGCTCCAGTAAAAAGTTACAAGCATTTGTATGTTGCAAACTTTGATAGATGTAGGACGTACAGTATAGAAGTTAGGGTCATTTGAAGTTTTATCAGTGTTTGATTTGGGACTCAAGGGTAGCATAGCTTCGAGCGATATCTTAAATTGACAAGAGTCTCGAGTACTTTATTGTTACAAAATTTCAAGGTTTTAGGACGCTCCAGTAAAAAGTTACAAGCATTTGTATGTTGCAAACTTTGATAGGTGTAGGACGTACCGTATAGAAGTTAGGGCCATTTGAAGTTTTATTAGTGTTTGACTTGGGACTCAAGGGTAGCATAGCTTTGAGCGATAGCTTAAATTGACAAGAGGCTCGAGTACTTTATTGTTACAAAATTTTTAGGTTTTATGACGCTCCAGTAAAAAGTTACAAGCATTTGTATTTTGCAAATTTTGATAGGTATAGGATGCACCGAATAGAAGTTAGGGCCATTTGTAGTTTTATCAGTGTTTGATTTGGGACTCAAGGGTAGCATAGCTTTGAGCGATATTTTAAATTGACAAGAGGCTCGAGTACTTTATTGTTACAAAATTTCAAGGTTTTATGACGCTCCAGTAAAAAGTTACAAGCATTTGTATGTTGCAAACTTTGATAGGTGTAGGACGCACCGTATAGAAGTTAGGGCCAATTGAAGTTTTATCAGTGTTTGATTTGGGACTCAAGGGTAGCCTAGCTTTGAGCGATAACTTAAATTGACAAGAGTCTCGAGTACTTCATTGTTACAAAATTTCAAGGTTTTAGGACGCTCCAGTAAAAAGTTACAAGCATTTGTATGTTGCAAACTTTGATAGGTGTAGGACGTACCGTATAGAAGTTAGGGCCATTTGAAGTTTTACCCGTGTTTGATTTGGGACTCAAGGGTAGCTTAGCTTTGTGCGGTAGCTTAAATTGACAAGAGGCTCGAGTACTTTATTGTTACAAAATTTCTAGGTTTTATGACGCTCCAGTAAAAAGTTACAAGCATTTGTATGTTGCAAACTTTGATAGGTATAGGATGCACCGAATAGAAGTTAGGGCCATTTGAAGTTTTATCAGTGTTTGATTTGGGACTCAAGGGTAGCATAGCTTTGAGCGATATTTTAAATTGACAAGAGGCTCGAGTACTTTATTGTTACAAAATTTCAAGGTTTTATGACGCTCCAGTAAAAAGTTACAAGCATTTGTATGTTGCAAACTTTGATAGCTGCAGGACGTACCGCATAGAAGTTAGGGCAATTTGAAGTTTTATCAGTGTTTGACTTGGAACTCAAGGGTAGCATAGCTTTGAGCGACAGCTTAAATTGACAAGAGGCTCGAGTACTTTATTGTTACAAAATTTTTAGGTTTTATGACGCTCCAGTAAAAAGTTACAAGCATTTGTATTTTGCAAACTTTGATAGGTATAGGATGCACCGAATAGAAGTTAGGGCCATTTGAAGTTTTATCAGTGTTTGATTTGGGACTCAAGGGTAGCATAGCTTTGAGCGATAGCTTAAATTGACAAGAGGCTCGAGTACTTTATTGTTACAAAATTTCAAGGTTTATGACGCTCCAGTAAACCTTACAAGCGTTTGTATGTTGCAAACTTTGATAGCTGCAGGACGTACCGCATAGAAGTTAGGGCAATTTGAAGTTTTATCAGTGTTTGACTTGGAACTCAAGGGTAGCATAGCTTTGAGCGACAGCTTAAATTGACAAGAGGCTCGAGTACTTTATTGTTACAAAATTTTTAGGTTTTATGACGCTCCAGTAAAAAGTTACAAGCATTTGTATTTTGCAAACTTTGATAGGTATAGGATGCACCGAATAGAAGTTAGGGCCATTTGAAGTTTTATCAGTGTTTGATTTGGGACTCAAGGGTAGCATAGCTTTGAGCGATATTTTAAATTGACAAGAGGCTCGAGTACTTTATTGTTACAAAATTTCAAGGTTTTATGACACTCCAGTAAAAAGTTACAAGCATTTGGATGTTGCAAATTTTGATAGGTGTAGGATGCACCGTATAGAAGTTAGGGCCATTTGAAGTTTTATCAGTGTTTGATTTTGGACTCAAGGGTAGTATAGCTTTGAGCGATATCTTTAATTGACAAGAGGCGCGAGTACTTTATTGTTACAAAATTTCAAGGGTTTATGACGCTCCAGTAAAAAGTTACAAGCATTTGTATGTTGCAAACTTTGATAGCTGTAGGACGTACCGCATAGAAGTTAGGGCAATTTGAAGTTTTATCAGTGTTTGGCTTGGAACGCAAGGGTAGCATAGCTTTGAGCGACAGCTTAAATTGACAAGGGGCTCGAGTACTTTATTGTTACAAAATTTCTAGGTTTTATGACGCTCCAGTAAAAAGTTACAAGCATTTGTATGTTGCAAACTTTGATAGGTGTAGGACGTACCGTATAGAAGTTAGGGCCATTTGAAGTTTTATCAGTGTTTGATTTGGGACTCAAGGGTAGCATAGCTTTGAGCGATAGCTTAAATTGACAAGAGGCTCGAGTACTTTATTGTTACAAAATTTCAAGGTTTATGACGCTCCAGTAAACCTTACAAGCGTTTGTATGTTGCAAACTTTGATAAGTGTAGGACGTACCGTATAGAAGTTAGGGCCATTTGAAGTTTTATCAGTGTTTGATTTGGGAATCAAGGTTAGCATAGCTTTGAGCGATAGCTTAAATTGACAAGAGGTGCGAGTACTTTATTGTTACAAAATTTCACGGTTTTATGACGCTCCAGTAAAAAGTTACAAGCATTTGTATGTTGCAAACTTTGATAGGTGTAGGACGTACCGTATAGAAGTTAGGGCCAATTGACGTTTTATCAGTGTTTGATTTGGGACTCAAGGGTAGCATAGCTTTGAGCGATAACTTAAATTGACAAGAGTCTCGAGTACTTCATTGTTACAAAATTTCAAGGTTTTAGGACGCTCCAGTAAAAAGTTACAAGCATTTGTATGTTGCAAACTTTGATAGGTGTAGGACGTACCGTATAGAAGTTAGGGCCATTTGAATTTTTATCAGTGTTTGATTTGGGACTCAAGGGTAGCATAGCTTTGAGCGATATTTTAAATTGACAAGAGGCTCGAGTACTTTATTGTTACAAAATTTCAAGGTTTTATGACGCTCCACTAAAAAGTTACAAGCATTTGTATGTTGCAAATTTTGATAGGTGTAGGATGAACCGTATAGAAGTTAGGGCCATTTGAAGTTTTATCAGTGTTTGATTTGGAACTAAAGGGTAGTATAGCTTTGAGCGATATCTTTAATTGACAAGAGGCGCGAGTACTTTATTGTTACAAAATTTCAAGGTTTTATGACGCTCCAGTAAAAAGTTACAAGCATTTGTATGTTGCAAACTTTGATAGCTGCAGGACGTACCGCATAGAAGTTAGGGCAATTTGAAGTTTTATCAGTGTTTGACTTGGAACTCAAGTGTAGCATAGCTTTGAGCGACAGCTTAAATTGACAAGGGGCTCGTGTACTTTATTGTTAAAAAATTTCAAGATTTTATGACGCTCCAGTAAAACTTACAAGCATTTGTATGTTGCAAACTTTGATAGGTGTAGGACGTACCGTATAGAACTTAGTGCCATTTGAAGTTTTATCAGTGTTTGATTTGGGACTCAAGGGTAGCATAGCTGTGAGCGATAGCTTAAATTGACAAGGGGCTCGAGTACTTTATTGTTACAAAATTTCTAGGTTTTATGACGCTCCAGTAAAAAGTTACAGGCATTTGTATGTTGCAAACTTTGATAGGTGTAGGACGTACCGTATAGAAGTTAGGGCCATTTGAAGTTTTATCAGTGTTTGATTTGGGACTCAAGGTTAGCGTAGCTTTGAGCGATAGCTTAAATTGACAAGATGTTCGAGTACGTTATTGTTACAAAATTTTACGGTTTTATGACGCTCCAGTAAAAAGTTACAAGCATTTGTATGTTGCAAACTTTGATAGGTGTAGGACGTACCGTATAGAAGTTAGGGCAATTTGAAGTTTTATCAGTGTTTGACTTGGGCCTCAAGGGTAGGATAGCTTTGAGCGATAGCTTAAATTGACAAGAGGCTCGAGTACTTTATTGTTACAAAATTTCTAGGTTTTATGACACTCCAGTAAAAAGTTACAGGCATTTGTATGTTGCAAACTTTGATAGGTGTAGGACGTACCGTATAGAAGTTAGGGCCATTTGAAGTTTTATCAGTGTTTGATTTGGGACTCAAGGGTAGTATAGCTTTGAGCGATATCTTTAATTGACAAGCGGCGCGAGTACTTTATTGTTACAAAATTTCAAGGTTTATGACGCTCCAGTAAACCTTGCAAGCGTTTGTATGGTGCAAACTTTGATAAGTGTAGGACGTACCGTATAGAAGTTAGGGCCATTTGAAGTTTTATCGGTGTTTGATTTGGGAATCAAGGTTAGCATAGCTTTGAGCGATAGCTTAAATTGACAAGAGGTGCGAGTACTTTATTGTTACAGAATTTCACGGTTTTATGACGCTCCAGTAAAAAGTTACAAGCATTTGTATGTTGCAAACTTTGATAGGTGTAGGACGTACCGTATAGAAGTTAGGACCATTTGAAGTTTTATCAGTGTTTGACTTAGGACTCAAGGGTAGCATAGCTTTGAGCGATAGCTTAAATTGACAAGAGGCTCGAGTACTTTATTGTTACAAAATTTCAAGGTTTATGACGCTCCAGTAAACCTTACAAGCGTTTGTATGTTGCAAACTTTGATAAGTGTAGGACGTACCGTATAGAAGTTAGGGCCATTTGAAGTTTTATCGGTGTTTGATTTGGGAATCAAGGTTAGCATAGCTTTGAGCGATAGCTTAAATTGACAAGAGGTGCGAGTACTTTATTGTTACAAAATTTCAAGGTTTTATGACGCTCCACTAAAAAGTTACAAGCATTTGTATGTTGCAAATTTTGATAGGTGTAGGATGAACCGTATAGAAGTTAGGGCCATTTGAAGTTTTATCAGTGTTTGATTTGGAACTAAAGGGTAGTATAGCTTTGAGCGATATCTTTAATTGACAAGAGGCGCGAGTACTTTATTGTTACAAAATTTCAAGGTTTTATGACGCTCCAGTAAAAAGTTACAAGCATTTGTATGTTGCAAACTTTGATAGCTGCAGGACGTACCGCATAGAAGTTAGGGCAATTTGAAGTTTTATCAGTGTTTGACTTGGAACTCAAGTGTAGCATAGCTTTGAGCGACAGCTTAAATTGACAAGGGGCTCGTGTACTTTATTGTTAAAAAATTTTTAGGTTTTATGACGCTCCAGTAAAAAGTTACAAGCAATTGTATGTTGCAAATTTTGATAGGTGTAGGATGCACCGTATAGAAGTTAGGGCCATTTGAAGTTTTATCAGTGTTTGATTTGGGACTCAAGGGTAGTATAGCTTTGAGCGATATCTTTAATTGACAAGAGGCGCGAGTACTTTATTGTTACAAAATTTCAAGGGTTTATGACGCTCCAGTAAAAAGTTACAAGCATTTGTATGTTGCAAACTTTGATAGGCGTAGGACGTACCGTATAGAAGTTAGGGCCATTTGAAGTTTTATTAGTGTTTGACTTGGGACTCAAGGGTAGCATAGCTTTGAGCGATAGCTTAAATTGACAAGAGGCTCGAGTACTTTATTGTTACAAAATTTTTAGGTTTTATGACGCTCCAGTAAAAAGTTACAAGCAATTGTATGTTGCAAATTTTGATAGGTGTAGGATGCACCGTATAGAAGTTAGGGCCATTTGAAGTTTTATCAGTGTTTGATTTGGGACTCAAGGGTAGTATAGCTTTGAGCGATATCTTTAATTGACAAGAGGCGCGAGTACTTTATTGTTACAAAATTTCAAGGGTTTATGACGCTCCAGTAAAAAGTTTCAAGCATTTGTATGTTGCAAACTTTGATAGGTGTAGGACGTACCGTATAGAAGTTAGGGCCATTTGAAGTTTTATTAGTGTTTGACTTGGGACTCAAGGGTAGCATAGCTTTGAGCGATAGCTTAAATTGACAAGAGGCTCGAGTACTTTATTGTTACAAAATTTTTAGGTTTTATGACGCTCCAGTAAAAAGTTACAAGCAATTGTATGTTGCAAATTTTGATAGGTGTAGGATGCACCGCATAGATGTTAGGGCAATTTGAAGTTTTATCAGTGTTTGACTTGGAACTCAAGGGTAGCATAGCTTTGGGCGACAGCTTAAATTGACAAGAGGCTCGAGTACTTTATTGTTACAAACTTTCAAGGTTTATGACGCTCCAGTAAACCTTACAAGCGTTTGTATGTTGCAAACTTTGATAAGTGTAGGACGTACCGTATAGAAGTTAGGGCCATTTGAAGTTTTATCAGTGTTTGATTTGGGACTCAAGGGTAGCATAGCTTTGAGCGATAGCTTAAATTGACAAGAGGCTCGAGTACTTTATTGTTACAAAATTTCAAGGTTTATGACGCTTCAGTAAACCTTACAAGCGTTTGTATGTTGCAAACTTTGATAAGTGTAGGACGTACCGTATAGAAGTTAGGGCCATTTGAAGTTTTATCAGTGTTTGATTTGGGACTCAAGGGTAGTATAGCTTTGAGCGATATCTTTAATTGACAAGAGGCGCGAGTACTTTATTGTTACAAAATTTCAAGGGATTATGACGCTCCAGTAAAAAGTTACAACCATTTGTATGTTGCAAACTTTGATAGGCGTAGTACGTACCGCATAGATGTTAGGGCAATTTGAAATTTTATCAGTGTTTGACTTGGAACTCAAGGGTAGCATAGCTTTGAGCGACAGCTTAAATTGACAAGGGGCTCGAGTACTTTATTGTTACAAAATTTCAAGGTTTTATGACGCTCCAGTAAAAAGTTACAAGCATTTGTATGTTGCAAACTTTGATAGGTGTAGGATGTACCGTATAGAAGTTAGGGCCATTTGAAGTTTTATCAGTGTTTGATTTGGGACTCAAGGGTAGCATAGCTTTGAGCGATAGCTTAAATTGACAAGAGGCTCGAGTACTTTATTGTTACAAAATTTCAAGGTTTATGACGCTCCAGTAAACCTTACAAGCGTTTGTATGTTGCAAACTTTGATAAGTGTAGGACGTACCGTATCGAAGTTAGGGCCATTTGAAGTTTTATCAGTGTTTGATTTGGGAAGGTTAGCATAGCTTTGAGCGATAGCTTAAATTGACAAGAGGTGCGAGTACTTTATTGTTACAAAATTTCACGGTTTTATGACGCTCCAGTAAAAAGCTACAAGCATTTGTATGTTGCAAACTTTGATAGGTGTAGGACGTACCGTATAGAAGTTAGGGCCAATTGAAGTTTTATCAGTGTTTGATTTGGGACTCAAGGGTAGCATAGCTTTGAGCGATAACTTAAATTGACAAGGGACTCGAGTACTTTATTGTTACAAAATTTCTAGGTTTTATGACGCTCCAGTAAAAAGTTACAAGCATTTGTATGTTGCAAATTTTGATAGGTGTAGGACGTACCGTATAGAAGTTAGGGCCATTTGAAGTTTTATCAGTGTTTGATTTGGGAATCAAGGTTAGCATAGCTTTGAGCGATAGCTTAAATTGACAAGAGGTGCGAGCACTTTATTGTTACAAAATTTCACGGTTTTATGACGCTCCAGTAAAAAGTTACAAGCATTTGTATGTTGCAAACTTTGATAGGTGTAGGACGTACCGTATAGAAGTTAGGGCCAATTGAAGTTTTATTAGTGTTTGATTTGGGACTCAAGGGTAGCATAGCTTTGAGCGATAACTTAAATTGACAAGAGTCTCGAGTACTTCATTGTTACAAAATTTCAAGGTTTTAGGACGCTCCAGTAAAAAGTTACAAGCATTTGTATGTTGCAAACTTTGATAGGTGTAGGACGTACCGTATATAAGTTAGGGCCATGTGAAGTTTTATTAGTGTTTGACTTGGGACTCAAGGGTAGCATAGCTTTGAGCGATAGCTTAAATTGACAAGAGGCTCGAGTACTTTATTGTTATAAAATTTCTAGGTTTTATGACGCTCCAGTAAAAAGTTACAAGCATTTGTATGTTGCAAACTTTGATAGGTATAGGATGCACCGAATAGAAGTTAGGGCCATTTGAAGTTTTATCAGTGTTTGATTTGGGACTCAAGGGTAGCATAGCTTTGAGCGATATTTTAAATTGACAAGAGGCTCGAGTACTTTATTGTTACAAAATTTCAAGGTTTTAGGACGCTCCAGTAAAAAGTTACAAGCATTTGTATGTTGCAAATTTTGATAGGTGTAGGATGAACCGTATAGAAGTTAGGGCCATTTGAAGTTTTATCAGTGTTTGATTTGGGACTCAAGGGTAGTATAGCTTTGAGCGATATCTTTAATTGACAAGAGGCGCGAGTACTTTATTGTTACAAAATTTCAAGGTTTTATGACGCTCCAGTAAAAAGTTACAAGCATTTGTATGTTGCAAACTTTGATAGCTGCAGGACGTACCGCATAGAAGTTAGGGCAATTTGCAGTTTTATCAGTGTTTGACTTGGAACTCAAGGGTAGCATAGCTTTGATCGACAGCTTAAATTGACAAGGGGCTCGAGTACTTTATTGTTAAAAAATTTCAAGATTTTATGACGCTCCAGTAAAACTTACAAGCATTTGTATGTTGCAAACTTTGATAGGTGTAGGACGTACCGTATAGAACTTAGGGCCATTTGAAGTTTTATCAGTGTTTGATTTGGGACTCAAGGGTAGCATAGCTGTGAGCGATAGCTTAAATTGACAAGGGGCTCGAGTACTTTATTGTTATAAAATTTCTAGGCTTTATGACGCTCCAGTAAAAAGTTACAAGCATTTGTATGTTGCAAACTTTGATAGGTGTAGGACGTACCGTATAGAAGTTAGGGCCATTTGAAGTTTTATCAGTGTTTGATTTGGGACTCAAGGGTAGCATAGCTTTGAGCGATAGCTTAAATTGACAAGAGGCTCGAGTACTTTATTGTTACAAAATTTCAAGGTTTATGACGCTCCAGTAAACCTTACAAGCGTTTGTATGTTGCAAACTTTGATAAGTGTAGGACGTACCGTACAGAAGTTAGGGCCATTTGAAGTTTTATCAGTGTTTGATTTGGGACTCAAGGGTAGCATAGCTTTGAGCGACAGCTTAAATTGACAAGGGGCTCGAGTACTTTATTGTTACAAAATTTCTAGGTTTTATGACGCTCCAGTAAAAAGTTACAAGCATTTGTATGTTGCAAACTTTGATAGGTGTAAGACGTACCGTATAGAACTTAGGGCCATTTGAAGTTTTATCAGTGTTTGATTTGGGACTCAAGGTTAGCATAGCTTTGAGCGATAGCTTGAATTGACAAGAGGCTCGAGTACTTTATAGTTACAAAATTTCAACGTTTATGACGCTCCAGTAAACCTTACAAGCGTTTGTATGTTGCAAACTTTGATAAGTGTAGGACGTACCGTATAGAAGTTAGGGCCATTTGAAGTTTTATCAGTGTTTGATTTGGAATCAAGGTTAGCATAGCTTTGAGCGATAGCTTAAATTGACAAGAGGTGCGAGTACTTTATTGTTACAAAATTTCACGGTTTTATGAAGCTCCAGTAAAAAGTTACAAGCATTTGTATGTTGCAAACTTTGATAGGTGTAGGACGTACCGTATAGAAGTTAGGGCCATTTGAAGTTTTATCAGTGTTTGATTTGGGACTCAAGGGTAGCATAGCTTTGAGCGATATTTTAAATTGACAAGAGGCTCGAGTACTTTATTGTTACAAAATTTCAAGGTTTTATGACGCTCCAGTAAAAGGTTACAAGCATTTGTATGTTGCAAATTTTGATAGGTGTAGGATGCACCGTATAGAAGTTAGGGCCATTTGAAGTTTTATCAGTGTCTGATTTGGGAATCAAGGGTAGTAAAGCTTTGAGCAATATCTTCAATTGACAAGAGGCGCGAGTACTTTATTGTTACAAAATTTCAAGGTTTTATGACGCTCCAGTAAAAAGTTACAAGCATTTGTATGTTGCAAACTTTGATAGCTGCAGGACGTACCGCATAGAAGTTAGGGCAATTTGAAGTTTTATCAGTGTTTGACTTGGAACTCAAGGGTAGCATAGCTTTGAGCGACAGCTTAAATTGACAAGGGGCTCGAGTACTTTATTGTTACAAAATTTCAAGATTTTATGACGCTCCAGTAAAACTTACAAGCATTTGTATGTTGCAAATCTTTGATAGGTGTAGGACGTACCGTATAGAACTTAGGGCCATTTGAAGTTTTATCAGTGTTTGATTTGGGACTCAAGGGTAGCATAGCTGTGAGCGATAGCTTAAATTGACAAGAGGCTCGAGTACTTTATTGTTACAAAATTTCTAGGTTTTATGACGCTCCAGTAAAAAGTTACAAGCATTTGTATGTTGCAAACTTTGATAGGTGTAGGACGTACCGTATAGAAGTTAGGGCCATTTGAAGTTTTATTAGTGTTTGACTTGGGAATCAAGGGTAGCATAGCTTTGAGCGATAGCTTAAATTGACAAGAGGCTCGAGTACTTTATTGTTACAAAATTTCTAGGTTTTATGACGCTCCAGTAAAAAGTTACAGGCATTTGTATGTTGCAAACTTTGATAGGTGTAGGACGTACCGTATAGAAGTTAGGGCCATTTGAAGTTTTATCAGTGTTTGACTTAGGACTCAAGGGTAGCATAGCTTTGAGCGATAGCTTAAATTGACAAGAGGCTCGAGTACTTTATTGTTACAAAATTTCAAGGTTTATGACGCTCCAGTAAACCTTACAAACGTTTGTATGTTGCAAACTTTGATAAGTGTAGGACGTACCGTATAGAAGTTAGGGGCATTTGAAGTTTTATCAGTGTTTGATTTGGGACTCAAGGTTAGCATAGCTTTGAGCGATAGCTTAAATTGAAAAGAGGTTCGAGTACTTTATTGTTACAAAATTTCACGGTTTTAGGACGCTCCAGTAAAAAGTTACAAGCATTTGTATGTTCCAAACTTTGATAGGTGTAGGACGTACCGTATAGAAGTTAGGGCCCTTTGAAGTTTTATTAGTGTTTGACTTTGGACTCAGGGGTAGCATAGCTTTGAGCGATAGCTTAAATTGACAAGAGGCTCGACTACTTTATTGTTACAAAATTTCAAGGTTTTATGACGCTCCAGTAAAACTTACAAGCGTTTGTTTGTTGCAAACTTTGATAAGTGTAGGACGTACCGTATAGAAGTTAGGGCCATTTGAAGTTTTATCCGTGTTTGATTTAGGACTCAAGGTTAGCATAGTTTTGAGCGATAGCTTAAATTGACAAGAGGTTCGAATACTTTATTGTTACAAAATTTCACGGTTTTATGACGCTCCAGTAAAAAGTTACAAGCATTTGTATGTTGCAAACTTTGAATGGTGTAGGACGTACCGTATAGAAGTTAGGGCCATTTGAAGTTTTATCAGTGTTTGATTTGGGACTCAAGGGTAGCATAGCTTTGTGCGATAACTTAAATTGACAAGAGGCTCGATTACTTTATTGTTACAAAATTTCAAGGTTTTAGGACGCTCCAGTAAAAAGTTACAAGCATTTGTATGTTGCAAACTTTGATAGGTGTAGGACGTACCGTATAGAAGTTAGGGCCATTTGAAGTTTTATCAGTGTTTGACTTGGGACTCAAGGGTAGCATAGCTTTGAGCGATAGCTTAAATTGACAAGAGGCTCGAGTACTTTATTGTTACAAAATTTCTAGGTTTTATGACGCTCCAGTAAAAAGTTACAGGCATTTGTATGTTGCAAACTTTGATAAGTGTAGGACGTATCGTATAGAAGTTAGGGCCATTTGAAGTTTTATCAGTGTTTGATTTGGGACTCAAGGTTAGCATAGCTTTGAGCGATAGCTTAAATTGACAAGAGGTTCGAGTACTTTATTGTTACAAAATTTCACGGTTTTATGACGCTCCAGTAAAAAGTTACAAGCATTTGTATGTTGCAAACTTTGATAGGTGTAGGACGTACCGTATAGAAGTTAGGGCCATTTAAAGTTTTATCAGTGTTTGATTTGGGACTCAAGGGTAGTATAGCTTTGAGCGATATATTTAATTGACAAGCGGCGCGAGTACTTTATTGTTACAAAATTTCAAGGTTTTTTGACGCTCCAGTAAAAAGTTACAAGCGTTTGTATGTTGCAAACTTTGATAGGTGTAGGACGTACCGTATAGAAGTTAGGGCCATTTGAAGTTTTATCAGTGTTTGACTTAGGACTCAAGGGTAGCATAGCTTTGAGCGATAGCCTAAATTGACAAGAGGCTCGAGTACTTTATTGTTACAAAATTTCAAGGTTTTATGACGCTCCAGTAAAACTTACAAGCGTTTGTTTGTTGCAAACTTTGATAAGTGTAGGACGTACCGTATAGAAGTTAGGGCCATTTGAAGTTTTATTAGTGTTTGATTTGGGACTCAAGGTTAGCATAGCTTTGAGCGATAGCTTAAATTGACAAGAGGTTCGAATACTTTATTGTTACAAAATTTCACGGTTTTATGACGCTCCAGTAAAAAGTTACAAGCATTTGTATGTTGCAAACTTTGAATGGTGTAGGACGTACCGTATAGAAGTTAGGGCCATTTGAAGTTTTATCAGTGTTTGATTTGGGACTCAAGGGTAGCATAGCTTTGAGCGATAACTTAAATTGACAAGAGGCTCGATTACTTTATTGTTACAAAATTTCAAGGTTTTAGGACGCTCCAGTAAAAAGTTACAAGCATTTGTATGTTGCAAACTTTGATAGGTGTAGGACGTACCGTATAGAAGTTAGGGCCATTTGAAGTTTTATCAGTGTTTGACTTGGGACTCAAGGGTAGCATAGCTTTGAGCGATAGCTTAAATTGACAAGAGGCTCGAGTACTTTATTGTTACAAAATTTCTAGGTTTTATGACGCTCCAGTAAAAAGTTACAGGCATTTGTATGTTGCAATCTTTGATAAGTGTAGGACGTATCGTATAGAAGTTAGGGCCATTTGAAGTTTTATCAGTGTTTGACTTAGGACTCAAGGGTAGCATAGCTTTGAGCGATAGCTTAAATTGACAAGAGGCTCGAGTACTTTATTGTTACAAAATTTCAAGGTTTATGACGCTCCAGTAAACCTTACAAACGTTTGTATGTTGCAAACTTTGATAAGTGTAGGACGTACCGTATAGAAGTTAGGGGCATTTGAAGTTTTATCAGTGTTTGATTTGGGACTCAAGGTTAGCATAGCTTTGAGCGATAGCTTAAATTGAAAAGAGGTTCGAGTACTTTATTGTTACAAAATTTCACGGTTTTAGGACGCTCCAGTAAAAAGTTACAAGCATTTGTATGTTGCAAACTTTGATAGGTGTAGGACGTACCGTATAGAAGTTAGGGCCCTTTGAAGTTTTATTAGTGTTTGACTTTGGACTCAGGGGTAGCATAGCTTTGAGCGATAGCTTAAATTGACAAGAGGCTCGACTACTTTATTGTTACAAAATTTCAAGGTTTTATGACGCTCCAGTAAAACTTACAAGCGTTTGTTTGTTGCAAACTTTGATAAGTGTAGGACGTACCGTATAGAAGTTAGGGCCATTTGAAGTTTTATCCGTGTTTGATTTGGGACTCAAGGTTAGCATAGTTTTGAGCGATAGCTTAAATTGACAAGAGGTTCGAATACTTTATTGTTACAAAATTTCACGGTTTTATGACGCTCCAGTAAAAAGTTACAAGCATTTGTATGTTGCAAACTTTGAATTGTGTAGGACGTACCGTATAGAAGTTAGGGCCATTTGAAGTTTTATCAGTGTTTGATTTGGGACTCAAGGGTAGCATAGCTTTGTGCGATAACTTAAATTGACAAGAGGCTCGATTACTTTATTGTTACAAAATTTCAAGGTTTTAGGACGCTCCAGTAAAAAGTTACAAGCATTTGTATGTTGCAAACTTTGATAGGTGTAGGACGTACCGTATAGAAGTTAGGGCCATTTGAAGTTTTATCAGTGTTTGACTTGGGACTCAAGGGTAGCATAGCTTTGAGCGATAGCTTAAATTGACAAGAGGCTCGAGTACTTTATTGTTACAAAATTTCTAGGTTTTATGACGCTCCAGTAAAAAGTTACAGGCATTTGTATGTTGCAAACTTTGATAAGTGTAGGACGTATCGTATAGAAGTTAGGGCCATTTGAAGTTTTATCAGTGTTTGATTTGGGACTCAAGGTTAGCATAGCTTTGAGCGATAGCTTAAATTGACAAGAGGTTCGAGTATTTTATTGTTACAAAATTTCACGGTTTTATGACGCTCCAGTAAAAAGTTACAAGCATTTGTATGTTGCAAACTTTGATAGGTGTAGGACGTACCGTATAGAAGTTAGGGCCATTTAAAGTTTTATCAGTGTTTGATTTGGGACTCAAGGGTAGTATAGCTTTGAGCGATATATTTAATTGACAAGCGGCGCGAGTACTTTATTGTTACAAAATTTCAAGGTTTTTTGACGCTCCAGTAAAAAGTTACAAGCGTTTGTATGTTGCAAACTTTGATAGGTGTAGGACGTACCGTATAGAAGTTAGGGCCATTTGAAGTTTTATCAGTGTTTGATTTGGGACTCAAGGGTAGCATAGCTTTGAGCGATAACTTAAATTGACAAGAGGCTCGATTACTTTATTGTTACAAAATTTCAAGGTTTTAGGACGCTCCAGTAAAAAGTTACAAGCATTTGTATGTTGCAAACTTTGATAGGTGTAGGACGTACCGTATAGAAGTTAGGGCCATTTGAAGTTTTATCAGTGTTTGACTTGGGACTCAAGGGTAGCATAGCTTTGAGCGATAGCTTAAATTGACAAGAGGCTCGAGTACTTTATTGTTACAAAATTTCTAGGTTTTATGACGCTCCAGTAAAAAGTTACAGGCATTTGTATGTTGCAATCTTTGATAAGTGTAGGACGTATCGTATAGAAGTTAGGGCCATTTGAAGTTTTATCAGTGTTTGATTTGGGACTCAAGGTTAGCATAGCTTTGAGCGATAGCTTAAATTGACAAGAGGTTCGAATACTTTATTGTTACAAAATTTCACGGTTTTATGACGCTCCAGTAAAAAGTTACAAGCATTTGTATGTTGCAAACTTTGATAGGTGTAGGACGTACCGTATAGAAGTTAGGGCCATTTAAAGTTTTATCAGTGTTTGATTTGGGACTCAAGGGTAGTATAGCTTTGAGCGATATATTTAATTGACAAGCGGCGCGAGTACTTTATTGTTACAAAATTTCAAGGTTTTTTGACGCTCCAGTAAAAAGTTACAAGCGTTTGTATGTTGCAAACTTTGATAGGTGTAGGACGTACCGTATAGAAGTTAGGGCCATTTGAAGTTTTATCAGTGTTTGACTTAGGACTCAAGGGTAGCATAGCTTTGAGCGATAGCTTAAATTGACAAGAGGCTCGAGTACTTTATTGTTACAAAATTTCAAGGTTTTATGACGCTCCAGTAAAACTTACAAGCGTTTGTATGTTGCAAACTTTGATAAGTGTAGGACGTACCGTATAGAAGTTAGGGCCATTTGAAGTTTTATCAGTGTTTGATATGGGACTCAAGGTTAGCATAGCTTTGAGCGATTGCTTAAATTGACAAGAGGTTCGAGTACTTTATTGTTACAAAATTTCACGGTTTTATGACGCTCTAGTAAAAAGTTACAAGGATTTGTATGTTGCAAACTTTGAATGGTGTAGGACGTACCGTATAGAAGTTAGGGCAATTTGAAGTTTTATTAGTGTTTGACTTGGGACTCAAGGGTACCATAGCTTTGAGCGATAGCTTAAATTGACAAGAGGCTCGAGTACTTTATTGTTACAAAATTTCTAGGTTTTATGACGCTCCAGTAAAAAGTTACAAGCATTTGTATGTTGCAAACTTTGATAGGTATAGGATGCACCGAATAGAAGTTAGGGCCATTTGAAGTTTTATCAGTGTTTGATTTGGGACTCAAGGGTAGCATAGCTTTGAGCGATATTTTAAATTGACAAGAGGCTCGAGTACTTTATTGTTACAAAATTTCAAGGTTTTATGACGCTCCAGTAAAAAGTTACAAGCATTTGTATGTTGCAAATTTTGATAGGTGTAGGACGCACCGTATAAAAGTTAGGGCCATTTGAAGTTATATCAGTGTTTGATTTGGGACTCAAGGGTAGCAAAGCTTTGAGCGATAACTTAAATTGACAAGAGGCTCGAGTACTTTATTGTTACAAAATTTAAAGGTTTTATGACATTCCAGTAAAAAGTTACAAGCATTTGTATGTTGCAAACTTTGATAGGTATAGGATGCACCGTATAGAAGTTAGGGCCATTTGAAGTTTTATCAGTGTTTGTTTTGGGACTCAAGGGTAGTATAGATTGAGCGATATCTTTAATTGACAAGCGGCGCGAGTACTTTATTGTTACAAAATTTCAAGGTTTTATGACGCTCCAGTAAAAAGTTACAAGCATTTGTACGTTGCAAACTTTGATAGGTGTAGGACGTACCATATAGAAGTTAGGGCCATTTAAAGTTTTATCAGTGTTTGATTTGGGACTCAAGGTTAGCATAGCTTTGAGCGATAGCTTAAATTGACAAGAGGTTCGAGTACTTTATTGTTACAAAATTTCACGGTTTTATGACGCTCCAGTAAAAAGTTACAAGCATTTGTATGTTGCAAACTTTGATAGGTGTAGGACGTACCGTATAGAAGTTAGGGCCATTTGAAGTTTTATCAGTGTTTGACTTGGAACTCAAGGGTAGCATAGATTTGAGCAATAGCTTAAATTGACAAGAGGCTCGAGTACTTTATTGTTACAAAATTTCTAGTTTTTATGACGCTCCAGTAAAAAGTTACAGGCATTTGTATGTTGCAAACTTTGATAGGTGTAGGACGTACCATATAGAAGTTAGGGCCATTTAAAGTTTTATCAGTGTTTGATTTGGGACTCAAGGTTAGCATAGCTTTGAGCGATAGCTTAAATTGACAAGAGGTTCGAGTACTTTATTGTTACAAAATTTCACGGTTTTATGACGCTCCAGTAAAAAGTTACAAGAATTTGTATGTTGCAAACTTTGATAGGTGTAGGACGTACCGTATAGAAGTTAGGGCCATTTGAAGTTTTATCAGTGTTTGACTTGGGACTCAAGGGTAGCATAGCTTTGAGCGATAGCTTAAATTGACAAGAGGCTCGAGTACTTTATTGTTACAAAATTTCTAGGTTTAATGACGCTCCAGTAAAAAGTTACAGGCATTTGTATGTTGCAAACTTTGATAGGTGTAGGACGTACCGTATAGAAGTTAGGGACATGTGAAGTTTTATCAGTGTTTGATTTGGGACTCAAGGGTAGTATAGCTTTGAGCGATATCTTTAATTGACAAGCGGCGCTATTACTTTATTGTTACAAAATTTCAAGGTTTTAGGACGCTCCAGTAAAAAGTTACAAGCATTTGTATGTTGCAAACTTTGATAGGTGTAGGACGTACCGTATAGAAGTTAGGGCCATTTGAAGTTTTATCAGTGTTTGACTTGGGACTCAAGGGTAGCATAGCTTTGAGCGATAACTTAAATTGACAAGAGGCTCGTTTACTTTATTGTTACAAAATTTCAAGGTTTTAGGACGCTCCAGTAAAAAGTTACAAGCATTTGTATATTGCAAACTTTGATAGGTGTAGGACGTACCGTATAGAAGTTAGGGCCATTTGAAGTTTTATCAGTGTTTGACTTGGGACTCAAGGGTAGCATAGCTTTGAGCGATAGCTTAAATTGACAAGAGGCTCGAGTACTTTATTGTTACAAAATTTCTAGGTTTTATGACGCTGCAGTAAAAAGTTACAAGCATTTATTTTGCAAACTTTGATAGGTGTAGGACGTACCGTATAGAAGTTAGGGCCATTTGAAGTTTTATCAGTGTTTGATTTGGGACTCAAGGGTAGCAAAGCTTTGAGCGATAACTTAAATTGACAAGAGGCTCGAGTACTTTATGGTTACAAAATTTCAAGGTTTTATGACGCTCCAGTAAAAAGTTACAAGCATTTGTATGTTGCAAACTTTGATAAGTGTAGGACGTACCGTATAGAAGTTAGGGCCATTTGAAGTTTTATCAGTGTTTGATATGGGACTCAAGGTTAGCATAGCTTTGAGCGATAGCTTAAATTGACAAGAGGTTCGAGTACTTTATTGTTACAAAATTTCACGGTTTTATGACGCTCTAGTAAAAAGTTACAAGCATTTGTATGTTGCAAACTTTGATAGGTGTAGGACGTACCGTATAGAAGTTAGGGCAATTTGAAGTTTTATTAGTGTTTGACTTGGGACTCAAGGGTACCATAGCTTTGAGCGATAGCTTAAATTGACAAGAAGCTCGAGTACTTTATTGTTACAAAATTTCTAGGTTTTATGACGCTCCTGTAAAAAGTTACAAGCATTTGTATGTTGCAAAACTTTGATAGGTGTAGGACGTACCGTATAGAAGTTAGGGCCATTTGAAGTTTTATCAGTGTTTGATTTGGGACTCAAGGGTAGCAAAGCATTGAGCGATAACTTAAATTGACAAGAGGCTCGAGTACTTTATTGTTACAAAATTTCAAGGTTTTATGACGTTCCAGTAAAACTTACAAGCGTTTGTATGTTGCAAACTTTGATAGGTGTAGGACGTACCGTATAGAAGTTAGGGCCATTTGAAGTTTTATCAGTGTTTGACTTGGGACTCAAGGGTAGCATAGCTTTGAGCGATAGCTTAAATTGACAAGAGGCTCGAGTACTTTATTGTTACAAAATTTCTAGGTTTTATGACGCTCCAGTAAAAAGTTACAGGCATTTGTATGTTGCAAACTTTGATAAGTGTAGGACGTATCGTATAGAAGTTAGGGCCATTTGAAGTTTTATCAGTGTTTGATTTGGGACTCAAGGTTAGCATAGCTTTGAGCGATAGCTTAAATTGACAAGAGGTTCGAGTACTTTATTGTTACAAAATTTCACGGTTTTATGACGCTCCAGTAAAAAGTTACAAGCATTTGTATGTTGCAAACTTTGATAGGTGTAGGACGTACCGTATAGAAGTTAGGGCCATTTAAAGTTTTATCAGTGTTTGATTTGGGACTCAAGGGTAGTATAGCTTTGAGCGATATATTTAATTGAAAAGCGGCGCGAGTACTTTATTGTTACAAAATTTCAAGGTTTTTTGACGCTCCAGTAAAAAGTTACAAGCGTTTGTATGTTGCAAACTTTGATAGGTGTAGGACGTACCGTATAGAAGTTAGGGCCATTTGAAGTTTTATCAGTGTTTGACTTAGGACTCAAGGGTAGCATAGCTTTGAGCGATAGCTTAAATTGACAAGAGGCTCGAGTACTTTATTGTTACAAAATTTCAAGGTTTTATGACGTTCCAGTAAAACTTACAAGCGTTTGTATGTTGCAAACTTTGATAAGTGTAGGACGTACCGTATAGAAGTTAGGGCCATTTGAAGTTTTATCAGTGTTTGATATGGGACTCAAGGTTAGCATAGCTTTGAGCGATAGCTTAAATTGACAAGAGGTTCGAGTACTTTATTGTTACAAAATTTCACGGTTTTATGACGCTCTAGTAAAAAGTTACAAGCATTTGTATGTTGCAAACTTTGATAGGTGTAGGACGTACCGTATAGAAGTTAGGGCAATTTGAAGTTTTATTAGTGTTTGGCTTGGGACTCAAGGGTACCATAGCTTTGAGCGATAGCTTAAATTGACAAGAGGCTCGAGTACTTTATTGTTACAAAATTTCTAGGTTTTATGACGCTCCAGTAAAAAGTTACAAGCATTTGTATGTTGCAAACTTTGATAGGTGTAGGACGTACCGTATAGAAGTTAGGGCCATTTGAAGTTTTATCAGTGTTTCATTTGGGACTCAAGGGTAGCAAAGCATTGAGCGATAACTTAAATTGACAAGAGGCTCGAGTACTTTATTGTTACAAAATTTAAAGGTTTTATGACATTCCAGTAAAAAGTTACAAGCATTTGTATGTTGCAAACTTTGATAGGTATAGGATGCACCGTATAGAAGTTAGGGCCATTTGAAGTTTTATCAGTGTTTGTTTTGGGACTCAAGGGTAGTATAGATTGAGCAATATCTTTAATTGACAAGCGGCGCGAGTACTTTATTGTTACAAAATTTCAAGGTTTTATGACGCTCCAGTAAAAAGTTACAAGCATTTGTACGTTGCAAACTTTGATAGGTGTAGGACGTACCATATAGAAGTTAGGGCCATTTAAAGTTTTATCAGTGTTTGATTTGGGACTCAAGGTTAGCATAGCTTTGAGCGATAGCTTAAATTGACAAGAGGTTCGAGTACTTTATTGTTACAAAATTTCACGGTTTTATGACGCTCCAGTAAAAAGTTACAAGCATTTGTATGTTGCAAACTTTGATAGGTGTAGGACGTACCGTATAGAAGTTAGGGCCATTTGAAGTTTTATCAGTGTTTGACTTGGAACTCAAGGGTAGCATAGATTTGAGCAATAGCTTAAATTGACAAGAGGCTCGAGTACTTTATTGTTACAAAATTTCTAGTTTTTATGACGCTCCAGTAAAAAGTTACAGGCATTTGTATGTTGCAAACTTTGATAGGTGTAGGACGTACCATATAGAAGTTAGGGCCATTTAAAGTTTTATCAGTGTTTGATTTGGGACTCAAGGTTAGCATAGCTTTGAGCGATAGCTTAAATTGACAAGAGGTTCGAATACTTTATTGTTACAAAATTTCACGGTTTTATGACGCTCCAGTAAAAAGTTACAAGAATTTGTATGTTGCAAACTTTGATAGGTGTAGGACGTACCGTATAGAAGTTAGGGCCATTTGAAGTTTTATCAGTGTTTGACTTGGGACTCAAGGGCAGCATAGCTTTGAGCGATAGCTTAAATTGACAAGAGGCTCGAGTACTTTATTGTTACAAAATTTCTAGGTTTAATGACGCTCCAGTAAAAAGTTACAGGCATTTGTATGTTGCAAACTTTGATAGATGTAGGACGTACCGTATAGAAGTTAGGGACATCTGAAGTTGTATCAGTGTTTGATTTGGGACTCAAGGGTAGTATAGCTTTGAGCGATATCTTTAATTGACAAGCGGCGCGATTACTTTATTGTTACAAAATTTCAAGGTTTTAGGACGCTCCAGTAAAAAGTTACAAGCATTTGTATGTTGCAAACTTTGATAGGTGTAGGACGTACCGTATAGAAGTTAGGGCCATTTGAAGTTTTATCAGTGTTTGACTTGGGACTCAAGGGTAGCATAGCTTTGAGCGATAACTTAAATTGACAAGAGGCTCGTTTACTTTATTGTTACAAAATTTCAAGGTTTTAGGACGCTCCAGTAAAAAGTTACAAGCATTTGTATATTGCAAACTTTGATAGGTGTAGGACGTACCGTATAGAAGTTAGGGCCATTTGAAGTTTTATCAGTGTTTGACTTGGGACTCAAGGGTAGCATAGCTTTGAGCGATAGCTTAAATTGACAAGAGGCTCGAGTACTTTATTGTTACAAAATTTCTAGGTTTTATGACGCTGCAGTAAAAAGTTACAAGCATTTATTTTGCAAACTTTGATAGGTGTAGGACGTACCGTATAGAAGTTAGGGCCATTTGAAGTTTTATCAGTGTTTGATTTGGGACTCAAGGGTAGCAAAGCTTTGAGCGATAACTTAAATTGACAAGAGGCTCGAGTACTTTATGGTTACAAAATTTCAAGGTTTTATGACGCTCCAGTAAAAAGTTACAAGCATTTGTATGTTGCAAACTTTGATAGGTGTAGGACGTACCGTATAGAAGTTAGGGCCATTTGAAGTTTTATCAGTGTTTGACTTGGGACTCAAGGGTAGCATAGCTTTGAGCGATAGCTTAAATTGACAAGAGGCTCGAGTACTTTATTGTTACAAAATTTCTAGGTTTTATGACGCTCCAGTAAAAAGTTACAGGCATTTGTATGTTGCAAACTTTGATAAGTGTAGGACGTATCGTATAGAAGTTAGGGCCATTTGAAGTTTTATCAGTGTTTGATTTGGGACTCAAGGTTAGCATAGCTTTGAGCGATAGCTTAAATTGACAAGAGGTTCGAGTACTTTATTGTTACAAAAATTCACGGTTTTATGACGCTCCAGTAAAAAGTTACAAGCATTTGTATGTTGCAAACTTTGATAGGTGTAGGACGTACCGTATATAAGTTAGGGCCATTTAAAGTTTTATCAGTGTTTGATTTGGGACTCAAGGGTAGTATAGCTTTGAGCGATATATTTAATTGACAAGCGGCGCGAGTACTTTATTGTTACAAAATTTCAAGGTTTTTTGACGCTCCAGTAAAAAGTTACAAGCGTTTGTATGTTGCAAACTTTGATAGGTGTAGGACGTACCGTATAGAAGTTAGGGCCATTTGAAGTTTTATCAGTGTTTGACTTAGGACTCAAGGGTAGCATAGCTTTGAGCGATAGCTTAAATTGACAAGAGGCTCGAGTACTTTATTGTTAAAAATTTCAAGGTTTTATGACGCTCCAGTAAAACTTACAAGCGTTTGTATGTTGCAAACTTTGATAAGTGTAGGACGTACCGTATAGAAGTTAGGGCCATTTGAAGTTTTATCAGTGTTTGATATGGGACTCAAGGTTAGCATAGCTTTGAGCGATAGCTTAAATTGACAATAGGTTCGAGTACTTTATTGTTACAAAATTTCACGGTTTTATGACGCTCTAGTAAAAAGTTACAAGCATTTGTATGTTGCAAACTTTGATAGGTGTAGGACGTACCGTATAGAAGTTAGGGCAATTTGAAGTTTTATTAGTGTTTGACTTGGGACTCAAGGGTACCATAGCTTTGAGCGATAGCTTAAATTGACAAGAGGCTCGAGTACTTTATTGTTACAAAATTTCTAGGTTTTATGAGGCTCCAGTAAAAAGTTACAAGCATTTGTATGTTGCAAACTTTGATAGGTATAGGATGCACCGAATAGAAGTTAGGGCCATTTGAAGTTTTATCAGTGTTTGATTTGGGACTCAAGGGTAGCATAGCTTTGAGCGATATTTTAAATTGACAAGAGGCTCGAGTACTTTATTGTTACAAAATTTCAAGGTTTTATGACGCTCCAGTAAAAAGTTACAAGCATTTGTATGTTGCAAATTTTGATAGGTGTAGGACGCACCGTATAAAAGTTAGGGCCATTTGAAGTTATATCAGTGTTTGATTTGGGACTCAAGGGTAGCAAAGCTTTGAGCGATAACTTAAATTGACAAGAGGCTCGAGTACTTTATTGTTACAAAATTTCTAGGTTTTATGACGCTCCAGTAAAAAGTTACAAGCATTTGTATGTTGCAAACTTTGATAGGTGTAGGACGTACCGTATAGAAGTTAGGGCCATTTGAAGTTTTATCAGTGTTTGATTTGGGACTCAAGGGTAGCAAAGCATTGAGCGATAACTTAAATTGACAAGAGGCTCGAGTACTTTATTGTTACAAAATTTAAAGGTTTTATGACATTCCAGTGAAAAGTTACAAGCATTTGTATGTTGCAAACTTTGATAGGTATAGGATGCACCGTATAGAAGTTAGGGCCATTTGAAGTTTTATCAGTGTTTGTTTTGGGACTCAAGGGTAGTATAGATTGAGCGATATCTTTAATTGACAAGCGGCGCGAGTACTTTATTGTTACAAAATTTCAAGGTTTTATGACGCTCCAGTAAAAAGTTACAAGCATTTGTACGTTGCAAACTTTGATAGGTGTAGGACGTACCATATAGAAGTTAGGGCCATTTAAAGTTTTATCAGTGTTTGACTTGGAACTCAAGGGTAGCATAGATTTGAGCAATAGCTTAAATTGACAAGAGGCTCGAGTACTTTATTGTTACAAAATTTCTAGTTTTTATGACGCTCCAGTAAAAAGTTACAGGCATTTGTATGTTGCAAACTTTGATAGGTGTAGGACGTACCATATAGAAGTTAGGGCCATTTAAAGTTTTATCAGTGTTTGATTTGGGACTCAAGGTTAGCATAGCTTTGAGCGATAGCTTAAATTGACAAGAGGTTCGAGTACTTTATTGTTACAAAATTTCACGGTTTTATGACGCTCCAGTAAAAAGTTACAAGAATTTGTATGTTGCAAACTTTGATAGGTGTAGGACGTACCGTATAGAAGTTGGGGCCATTTGAAGTTTTATCAGTGTTTGACTTGGGACTCAAGGGTAGCATAGCTTTGAGCGATAGCTTAAATTGACAAGAGGCTCGAGTACTTTATTGTTACAAAATTTCTAGGTTTAATGACGCTCCAGTAAAAAGTTACAGGCATTTGTATGTTGCAAACTTTGATAGGTGTAGGACGTACCGTATAGAAGTTAGGGACATGTGAAGTTTTATCAGTGTTTGATTTGGGACTCAAGGGTAGTATAGCTTTGAGCGATATCTTTAATTGACAAGCGGCGCGATTACTTTATTGTTACAAAATTTCAAGGTTTTAGGACGCTCCAGTAAAAAGTTACAAGCATTTGTATGTTGCAAACTTTGATAGGTGTAGGACGTACCGTATAGAAGTTAGGGCCATTTGAAGTTTTATAAGTGTTTGACTTGGGACTCAAGGGTAGCATAGCTTTTAGCGATAACTTAAATTGACAAGAGGCTCGTTTACTTTATTGTTACAAAATTTCAAGGTTTTAGGACGCTCCAGTAAAAAGTTACAAGCATTTGTATATTGCAAACTTTGATAGGTGTAGGACGTACCGTATAGAAGTTAGGGCCATTTGAAGTTTTATCAGTGTTTGATTTGGGACTCAAGGGTAGCAAAGCATTGAGCGATAGCTTAAATTGACAAGAGGTTCGAGTACTTTATTGTTACAAAATTTCACGGTTTTATGACGCTCCAGTAAAAAGTTACAAGAATTTGTATGTTGCAAACTTTGATAGGTGTAGGACGTACCATATAGAAGTTAGGGCCATTTAAAGTTTTATCAGTGTTTGATTTGGGACTCAAGGTTAGCATAGCTTTGAGCGATAGCTTAAATTGACAAGAGGTTCGAGTACTTTATTGTTACAAAATTTCACGGTTTTATGACGCTCCAGTAAAAAGTTACAAGCATTTGTTTGTTGCAAACTTTGATAGGTGTAGGACATACCGTATAGAAGTTAGGGCCATTTGAAGTTTTATCAGTGTTTGACTTGGAACTCAAGGGTAGCGTAGATTTGAGCAATAGCTTAAATTGACAAGAGGCTCGAGTACTTTATTGTTACAAAATTTCTAGTTTTTATGACGCTCCAGTAAAAAGTTACAGGCATTTGTATGTTGCAAACTTTGATAGGTGTAGGACGTACCATATAGAAGTTAGGGCCATTTAAAGTTTTATCAGTGTTTGACTTGGGACTCAAGGGTAGCATAGCTTTGAGCGTTAGCTTAAATTGACAAGAGGCTCGAGTACTTTATTGTTACAAAATTTCAAGGTTTATGACGCTCCAGTAAACATTACAAACGTTTGTATGTTGCAAACTTTGATAAGTGTAGGACGTACCGTATAGAAGTTAGGGCCATTTGAAGTTTTATCAGTGTTTGATTTGGGACTCAAGGGTAGTATAGCTTTGAGCGATATCTTTAATTGACAAGAGGCGCGAGTACTTTATTGTTACAAAATTTCAAGGGTTTATGACGCTCCAGTAAAAAGTTACAAGCATTTGTATGTTGCAAACTTTGATAGGCGTAGTACGTACCGCATAGATGTTAGGGCAATTTGAAATTTTATCAGTGTTTGACTTGGAACTCAAGGGTAGCATAGCTTTGAGCGACAGCTTAAATTGACAAGGGGCTCGAGTACTTTATTGTTACAAAATTTCAAGGTTTTATGACGCTCCAGTAAAAAGTTACAAGCATTTGTATGTTGCAAACTTTGATAGGTGAACGATGTACCGTATAGAAGTTAGGGCCATTTGAAGTTTTATCAGTGTTTGATTTGGGACTCAAGGGTAGCATAGCTTTGAGCGATAGCTTAAATTGACAAGAGGCTCGAGTACTTCATTGTTACAAAATTTCAAGGTTTATGACGCTCCAGTAAACCTTACAAGCGTTTGTATGTTGCAAACTTTGATAAGTGTAGGACGTACCGTATAGAAGTTAGGGCCATTTGAAGTTTTATCAGTGTTTGATTTGGGAAGGTTAGCATAGCTTTGAGCGATAGCTTAAATTGACAAGAGGTGCGAGTACTTTATTGTTACAAAATTTCACGGTTTTATGACGCTCCAGTAAAAAGCCACAAGCATTTGTATGTTGCAAACTTTGATAGGTGTAGGACGTACCGTATAGAAGTTAGGGCCAATTGAAGTTTTATCAGTGTTTGATTTGGGACTCAAGGGTAGCATAGCTTTGAGCGATAACTTAAATTGACAAGGGGCTCGAGTACTTTATTGTTACAAAATTTCTAGGTTTTATGACGCTCCAGTAAAAAGTTACAAGCATTTGTATGTTGCAAACTTTGATAGGTGTAGGACGTACCGTATAGAAGTTAGGGCCATTTGAAGTTTTATCAGTGTTTGATTTGGGAATCAAGGTTAGCATAGCTTTGAGCGATAACTTCAATTGACAAGAGGTGCGAGCACTTTATTGTTACAAAATTTCACGGTTTTATGACGCTCCAGAAAAAGTTACAAGCATTTGTATGTTGCAAACTTTGATAGGTGTAGGACGTACCGTATAGAAGTTAGGGCCAATTGAAGTTTTATTAGTGTTTGATTTGGGA
Organism: Clusia tigrina; assembly: GCA_920105625.2. Lineage (NCBI taxonomy): Eukaryota > Metazoa > Arthropoda > Insecta > Diptera > Clusiidae > Clusia > Clusia tigrina. The sequence goes on along the minus strand of OV050033.1, from coordinate 103,467,671 downwards.
CTCAAGGGTAGCATAGCTTTGAGCGATAACTTAAATTGACAAGAGTCTCGAGTACTTCATTGTTACAAAATTTCAAGGTTTTAGGACGCTCCAGTAAAAAGTTACAAGCATTTGTATGTTGCAAACTTTGATAGGTGCTGGACGTACCGCATAGAAGTTATGGCAATTTGAAGTTTTATCAGTGTTTGACTTGGAACTCAAGGGTAGCATAGCTTTGAGCGACAGCTTAAATTGACAAGGGGCTCGAGTATTTTATTGTTAAAAAATTTCAAGATTTTATGACGCTCCAGTAAAACTTACAAGCATTTGTATGTTGCAAACTTTGATAGGTGTAGGACGTACCGTATAGAACTTAGGGCCATTTGAAGTTTTATCAGTGTTTGATTTGGGACTCAAGGGTAGCATAGCTGTGAGCGATAGCTTAAATTGACAAGGGGCTCGAGTACTTTATTGTTACAAAATTTCTAGGTTTTATGAAGCTCCAGTAAAAAGTTACAAGCATTTGTATGTTGCAAACTTTGATAGGTGTAGGACGTACCGTATAGAAGTTAGGGCCATTTGAAGTTTTATCAGTGTTTGATTTGGGACTCAAGGGTAGTATAGCTTTGAGCGATATCTTTAATTGACAAGAGGCGCGAGTACTTTATTGTTACAAAATTTCAAGGGTTTATGACGCTCCAGTAAAAAGTTACAAGCATTTGTATGTTGCAAACTTTGATAGGCGTAGTACGTACCGCATAGATGTTAGGGCAATTTGAAATTTTATCAGTGTTTGACTTGGAACTCAAGGGTAGCATAGCTTTGAGCGACAGCTTAAATTGACAAGGGGCTCGAGTACTTTATTGTTACAAAATTTCAAGGTTTTATGACGCTCCAGTAAAAAGTTACAAGCATTTGTATGTTGCAAACTTTGATAGGTGTAGGATGTACCGTATAGAAGTTAGGGCCATTTGAAGTTTTATCAGTGTTTGATTTGGGACTCAAGGGTAGCATAGCTTTGAGCGATAGCTTCAATTGACAAGAGGTGCGAGCACTTTATTGTTACAAAATTTCACGGTTTTATGACGCTCCAGTAAAAAGTTACAAGCATTTGTATGTTGCAAACTTTGATAGGTGTAGGACGTACCGTATAGAAGTTAGGGCCAATTGAAGTTTTATTAGTGTTTGATTTGGGACTCAAGGGTAGCATAGCTTTGAGCGATAACTTAAATTGACAAGAGTCTCGAGTACTTCATTGTTACAAAATTTCAAGGTTTTAGGACGCTCCAGTAAAAAGTTACAAGCATTTGTATGTTGCAAACTTTGATAGGTGTAGGAGGTACCGTATAGAAGTTAGGGCCATTTGAAGTTTTATTAGTGTTTGACTTGGGACTCAAGGGTAGCATAGCTTTGAGCGATAGCTTAAACTGACAAGAGGCTCGAGTACTTTATTGTTATAAAATTTCTAGGTTTTATGACGCTCCAGTAAAAAGTTACAAGCATTTGTATGTTGCTAACTTTGATAGGTATAGGATGCACCGAATAGAAGTTAGGGCCATTTGAAGTTTTATCAGTGTTTGATTTGGGACTCAAGGGTAGCATAGCTTTGAGCGATATTTTAAATTGACAAGAGGCTCGAGTACTTTATTGTTACAAAATTTCAAGGTTTTAGGACGCTCCAGTAAAAAGTTACAAGCATTTGTATGTTGCAAATTTTGATAGGTGTAGGATGAACCGTATAGAAGTTAGGGCCATTTGAAGTTTTATCAGTGTTTGATTTGGGACTCAAGGGTAGTATAGCTTTGAGCGATATCTTTAATTGACAAGAGGCGCGAGTACTTTATTGTTACAAAATTTCTAGGTTTTATGACGCTCCAGTAAAAAGTTACAAGCATTTGTATGTTGCAAACTTTGATAGGTATAGGATGCACCGAATAGAAGTTAGGGCCATTTGAAGTTTTATCAGTGTTTGACTTGGGACTCAAGGGTAGCATAGCTTTGAGCGATAGCTTAAATTGACAAGAGGCTCGAGTACTTTATTGTTACAAAATGTCAAGGTTTATGACGCTCCAGTAAACCTTACAAGCGTTTGTATGTTGCAAACTTTGATAAGTGTAGGACGTACCGTATAGAAGTTAGGGCCATTTGAAGTTTTATCAGTGTTTGATTTGGGACTCAAGGGTAGTATAGCTTTGAGCGATATCTTTAATTGACAAGAGGCGCGAGTACTTTATTGTTACAAAATTTCAAGGGTTTATGACGCTCCAGTAAAAAGTTACAAGCATTTGTATGTTGCAAACTTTGATAGGCGTAGTACGTACCGCATAGATGTTAGGGCAATTTGAAATTTTATCAGTGTTTGACTTGGAACTCAAGGGTAGCATAGCTTTGAGCGACAGCTTAAATTGACAAGGGGCTAGAGTACTTTATTGTTACAAAATTTCAAGGTTTTATGACGCTCCAGTAAAAAGTTACAAGCATTTGTATGTTGCAAACTTTGATAGGTGTAGGATGTACCGTATAGAAGTTAGGGCCATTTGAAGTTTTATCAGTGTTTGATTTGGGACTCAAGGGTAGCATAGCTTTGAGCGATAGCTTAAATTGACAAGAGGCTCGAGTACTTTATTGTTACAAAATTTCAAGGTTTATGACGCTCCAGTAAACCTTACAAGCGTTTGTATGTTGCAAACTTTGATAAGTGTAGGACGTACCGTATAGAAGTTAGGGCCATTTGAAGTTTTATCAGTGTTTGATTTGGGAAGGTTAGCATAGCTTTGAGCGATAGCTTAAATTGACAAGAGGTGCGAGTACTTTATTGTTACGAAATTTCACGGTTTTATGACGCTCCAGTAAAAAGCTACAAGCATTTGTATGTTGCAAACTTTGATAGGTGTAGGACGTACCGTATAGAAGTTAGGGCCAGTTGAAGTTTTATCAGTGTTTGATTTGGGACTCAAGGGTAGCATAGCTTTGAGCGATAACTTAAATTGACAAGGGGCTCGAGTACTTTATTGTTACAAAATTTCTAGGTTTTATGACGCTCCAGTAAAAAGTTACAAGCATTTGTATGTTGCAAACTTTGATAGGTGTAGGACGTACCGTATAGAAGTTAGGGCCATTTGAAGTTTTATCAGTGTTTGATTTGGGAATCAAGGTTAGCATAGCTTTGAGCGATAGCTTCAATTGACAAGAGGTGCGAGCACTTTATTGTTACAAAATTTCACGGTTTTATGACGCTCCAGTAAAAAGTTACAAGCATTTGTATGTTGCAAACTTTGATAGGTGTAGGACGTACCGTATAGAAGTTAGGGCCAATTGAAGTTTTATTAGTGTTTGATTTGGGACTCAAGGGTAGCATAGCTTTGAGCGATAACTTAAATTGACAAGAGTCTCGAGTACTTCATTGTTATAAAATTTCTAGGTTTTATGACGATCCAGTAAAAAGTTACAAGCATTTGTATGTTGCAAACTTTGATAGGTATAGGATGCACCGAATAGAAGTTAGGGCCACTTGAAGTTTTATCAGTGTTTGATTTGGGACTCAAGGGTAGCATAGCTTTGAGCGATATTTTAAATTGACAAGAGGCTCGAGTACTTTATTGTTACAAAATTTCAAGGTTTTAGGACGCTCCAGTAAAAAGTTACAAGCATTTGTATGTTGCAAATTTTGATAGGTGTAGGATGAACCGTATAGAAGTTAGGGCCATTTGAAGTTTTATCAGTGTTTGATTTGGGACTCAAGGGTAGTATAGCTTTGAGCGATATCTTTAATTGACAAGAGGCGCGAGTACTTTATTGTTACAAAATTTCAAGGTTTTATGACGCTCCAGTAAAAAGTTACAAGCATTTGTATGTTGCAAACTTTGATAGCTGCAGGACGTACCGCATAGAAGTTAGGGCAATTTGAAGTTTTATCAGTGTTTGACTTGGAACTCAAGGGTAGCATAGCTTTGAGCGACAGCTTAAATTGACAAGGGGCTCGAGTACTTTATTGTTAAAAAATTTCAAGATTTTATGACGCTCCAGTAAAACTTACAAGCATTTGTATGTTGCAAACTTTGATAGGTGTAGGACGTACCGTATAGAACTTAGGGCCATTTGAAGTTTTATCAGTGTTTGATTTGGGACTCAAGGGTAGCATAGCTGTGAGCGATAGCTTAAATTGACAAGGGGCTCGAGTACTTTATTGTTACAAAATTTCTAGGTTTTATGACGCTCCAGTAAAAAGTTACAAGCATTTGTATGTTGCAAACTTTGATAGGTGTAGGACGTACCGTATAGAAGTTAGGGCCATTTGAAGTTTTCTCAGTGTTTGATTTGGGACTAAAGGGTAGCATAGCTTTGAGCGATAACTTAAATTGACAAGAGGCTCGAGTACTTTATTGTTACAAAATTTCAAGGTTTATGACGCTCCAGTAAACCTTACAAGCGTTTGTATGTTGCAAACTATGATAAGTGTGGGACGTACCGTATAGAAGTTAGGGCCATTTGAAGTTTTATCAGTGTTTGATTTGGGACTCAAGGGTAGCATAGCTTTGAGCGACAGCTTAAATTGACAAGGGGCTCGAGTACTTTATTGTTACAAAATTTCTAGGTTTTATGACGCTCCAGTAAAAAGTTACAAGCATTTGTATGTTGCAAACTTTGATAGGTGTAGGACGTACCGTATAGAAGTTAGGGCCATTTGAAGTTTTATCAGTGTTTGATTTGGGATTCAAGGGTAGCATAGCTTTGAGCGATAGCTTAAATTGACAAGAGGCTCGAGTACTTTATTGTTACAAAATTTCAACGTTTATGACGCTCCAGTAAACCTTACAAGCGTTTGTATGTTGCAAACTTTGATAAGTGTAGGACGTACCGTATAGAAGTTAGGGCCATTTGAAGTTTTATCAGTATTTGATTTGGAATCAATTTTAGCATAGCTTTGAGCGATAGCTTAAATTGACAAGAGGTGCGAGTACTTTATTGTTACAAAATTTCACGGTTTTATGGAGCTCCAGTAAAAAGTTACAAGCATTTGTATGTTACAAACTTTGATAGGTGTAGGACGTACCGTATAGAAGTTAGGGCCAATTGAAGTTTTATCAGTGTTTGATTTGGGACTCAAGGGTAGCATAGCTTTGAGCGATAACTTAAATTGACAAGAGTCTCGAGTACTTCATTGTTACAAAATTTCAAGGTTTTAGGACGCTCCAGTAAAAAGTTACAAGCATTTGTATGTTGCAAACTTTGATAGGTGTAGGACGTACCGTATAGAAGTTAGGACCATTTGAAGTTGTATTAGTGTTTGACTTGGGACTCAAGGGTAGCATAGCTTTGAGCGATAGCTTAAATTGACAAGAGGCTCGAGTACTTTATTGTTACAAAATTTCTAGGTTTTATGACGCTCCAGTAAAAAGTTACAAGCATTTGTATGTTGCAAACTTTGATAGGTATAGGATGCACCGATTAGAAGTTAGGGCCATTTGAAGTTTTATCAGTGTTTGATTTGGGACTCAAGGGTAGCATAGCTTTGAGCGATATTTTAAATTGACAAGAGGCTCGAGTACTTTATTGTTACAAAATTCCAAGGTTTTATGACGCTCCAGTAAAAGGTTACAAGCATTTGTGTGTTGCAAATTTTGATAGGTGTAGGATGCACCGTATAGAAGTTAGGGCCATTTGAAGTTTTATCAGTGTCTGATTTGGGAATCAAGGGTAGTAAAGCTTTGAGCGATATCTTTAATTGACAAGAGGCGCGAGTACTTTATTGTTACAAAATTTCAAGGTTTTATGACGCTCCAGTAAAAAGTTACAAGCATTTGTATGTTGCAAACTTTGATAGCTGCAGGACGTACCGCATAGAAGTTAGGGCAATTTGAAGTTTTATCAGTGTTTGACTTGGAACTCAAGGGTAGCATAGCTTTGAGCGACAGCTTAAATTGACAAGGGGCTCGAGTACTTTATTGTTACAAAATTTCAAGATTTTATGACGCTCCAGTAAAACTTACAAGCATTTGTATGTTGCAAACTTTGATAGGTGTAGGACGTACCGTATAGAACTTAGGGCCATTTGAAGTTTTATCAGTGTTTGATTTGGGACTCAAGGGTAGCATAGCTGTGAGCGATAGCTTAAATTGACAAGAGGCTCGAGTACTTTATTGTTACAAAATTTCTAGGTTTTATGACGCTCCAGTAAAAAGTTACAAGCATTTGTATGTTGCAAACTTTGATAGGTGTAGGACGTACCGTATAGAAGTTAGGGCCATTTGAAGTTTTATTAGTGTTTGACTTGGGACTCAAGGGTAGCATAGCTTTGAGCGATAGCTTAAATTGACAAGAGGCTCGAGTACTTTATTGTTACAAAATTTCTAGGTTTTATGACGCTCCAGTAAAAAGTTACAGGCATTTGTATGTTGCAAACTTTGATAGGTGTAGGACGTACCGTATAGAAGTTAGGGCCATTTGAAGTTTTATCAGTGTTTGACTTAGGACTCAAGGGTAGCATAGCTTTGAGCGATAGCTTAAATTGACAAGAGGCTCGAGTACTTTATTGTTACAAAATTTCAAGGTTTATGACGCTCCAGTAAACCTTACAAACGTTTGTATGTTGCAAACTTTGATAAGTGTAGGACGTACCGTATAGAAGTTAGGGGCATTTGAAGTTTTATCAGTGTTTGATTTGGGACTCAAGGTTAGCATAGCTTTGAGCGATAGCTTAAATTGAAAAGAGGTTCGAGTACTTTATTGTTACAAAATTTCACGGTTTTAGGACGCTCCAGTAAAAAGTTACAAGCATTTGTATGTTGCAAACTTTGATAGGTGTAGGACGTACCGTATAGAAGTTAGGGCCCTTTGAAGTTTTATTAGTGTTTGACTTTGGACTCAGGGGTAGCATAGCTTTGAGCGATAGCTTAAATTGACAAGAGGCTCGACTACTTTATTGAGTACAAAATTTCAAGGTTTTATGACGCTCCAGTAAAACTTACAAGCGTTTGTTTGTTGCAAACTTTGATAAGTGTAGGACGTACCGTATAGAAGTTAGGGCCATTTGAAGTTTTATCAGTGTTTGATTTGGGACTCAAGGTTAGCATAGCTTTGAGCGATAGCTTAAATTGACAAGAGGTTCGAATACTTTATTGTTACAAAATTTCACGGTTTTATGACGCTCCAGTAAAAAGTTACAAGCATTTGTATGTTGCAAACTTTGAATGGTGTAGGACGTACCGTATAGAAGTTAGGGCCATTTGAAGTTTTATCAGTGTTTGATTTGGGACTCAAGGGTAGCATAGCTTTGAGCGATAACTTAAATTGACAAGAGGCTCGATTACTTTATTGTTACAAAATTTCAAGGTTTTAGGACGCTCCAGTAAAAAGTTACAAGCATTTGTATGTTGCAAACTTTGATAGGTGTAGGACGTACCGTATAGAAGTTAGGGCCATTTGAAGTTTTATCAGTGTTTGACTTGGGACTCAAGGGTAGCATAGCTTTGAGCGATAGCTTAAATTGACAAGAGGCTCGAGTACTTTATTGTTACAAAATTTCTAGGTTTTATGACGCTCCAGTAAAAAGTTACAGGCATTTGTATGTTGCAAACTTTGATAAGTGTAGGACGTATCGTATAGAAGTTAGGGCCATTTGAAGTTTTATCAGTGTTTGATTTGGGACTCAAGGTTAGCATAGCTTTGAGCGATAGCTTAAATTGACAAGCGGCGCGAGTACTTTATTGTTACAAAATTTCAAGGTTATTTTGACGCTCCAGTAAAAAGTTACAAGCGTTTGTATGTTGCAAACTTTGATAGGTGTAGGACGTACCGTATAGAAGTTAGGGCCATTTGAAGTTTTATCAGTGTTTGACTTAGGACTCAAGGGTAGCATAGCTTTGAGCGATAGCTTAAATTGACAAGAGGCTCGAGTACTTTATTGTTACAAAATTTCAAGGTTTTATGACGCTCCAGTAAAACTTACAAGCGTTTGTATGTTGCAAACTTTGATAAGTGTAGGACGTACCGTATAGAAGTTAGGGCCATTTGAAGTTTTATCAGTGTTTGATATGGGACTCAAGGTTAGCATAGCTTTGAGCGATAGCTTAAATTGACAAGAGGTTCGAGTACTTTATTGTTACAAAATTTCACGGTTTTATGACGCTCTAGTAAAAAGTTACAAGCATTTGTATGTTGCAAACTTTGATAGGTGTAGGACGTACCGTATAGAAGTTAGGGCAATTTGAAGTTTTATTAGTGTTTGACTTTGGACTCAAGGGTACCATAGCTTTGAGCGATAGCTTAAATTGACAAGAGGCTCGAGTACTTTATTGTTACAAAATTTCTAGGTTTTATGACGCTCCAGTAAAAAGTTACAAGCATTTGTATGTTGCAAACTTTGATAGGTATAGGATGCACCGAATAGAAGTTAGGGCCATTTGAAGTTTTATCAGTGTTTGATTTGGGACTCAAGGGTAGCATAGCTTTGAGCGATATTTTAAATTGACAAGAGGCTCGAGTACTTTATTGTTACAAAATTTCAAGGTTTTATGACGCTCCAGTAAAAAGTTACAAGCATTTGTATGTTGCAAATTTTGATAGGTGTAGGACGCACCGTATAAAAGTTAGGGCCATTTGAAGTTATATCAGTGTTTGATTTGGGACTCAAGGATAGCAAAGCTTTGACCGATAACTTAAATTGACAAGAGGCTCGAGTACTTTATTGTTACAAAATTTCTAGGTTTTATGACGCTCCAGTAAAAAGTTACAAGCATTTGTATGTTGCAAACTTTGATAGGTGTAGGACGTACCGTATAGAAGTTAGGGCCATTTGAAGTTTTATCAGTGTTTGATTTGGGACTCAAGGGTAGCAAAGCATTGAGCGATAACTTAAATTGACAAGAGGCTCGAGTACTTTATTGTTACAAAATTTAAAGGTTTTATGACATTCCAGTAAAAAGTTACAAGCATTTGTATGTTGCAAACTTTGATAGGTATAGGATGCACCGTATAGAAGTTAGGGCCATTTGAAGTTTTATCAGTGTTTGTTTTGGGACTCAAGGGTAGTATAGATTGAGCGATATCTTTAATTGACAAGCGGCGCGAGTACTTTATTGTTACAAAATTTCAAGGTTTTATGACGCTCCAGTAAAAAGTTACAAGCATTTGTACGTTGCAAACTTTGATAGGTGTAGGACGTACCATATAGAAGTTAGGGCCATTTAAAGTTTTATCAGTGTTTGATTTGGGACTCAAGGTTAGCATAGCTTTGAGCGATAGCTTAAATTGACAAGAGGTTCGAGTACTTTATTGTTACAAAATTTCACGGTTTTATGACGCTCCAGTAAAAAGTTACAAGCATTTGTATATTGCAAACTTTGATAGGTGTAGGACGTACCGTATAGAAGTTAGGGCCATTTGAAGTTTTATCAGTGTTTGACTTGGAACTCAAGGGTAGCATAGATTTGAGCAATAGCTTAAATTGACAAGAGGCTCGAGTACTTTATTGTTACAAAATTTCTAGTTTTTATGACGCTCCAGTAAAAAGTTACAGGCATTTGTATGTTGCAAACTTTGATAGGTGTAGGACGTACCGTATAGAAGATAGGGCCATTTGAAGTTTTATCAGTGTTTGACTTGGGACTCAAGGGTAGCATAGCTTTGAGCGATAGCTTAAATTGACAAGAGGCTCGAGTACTTTATTGTTACAAAATTTCTAGGTTTAATGACGCTCCAGTAAAAAGTTACAGGCATTTGTATGTTGCAAACTTTGATAGGTGTAGGACGTACCGTATAGAAGTTAGGGACATGTGAAGTTTTATCAGTGTTTGATTTGGGACTCAAGGGTAGTATAGCTTTGAACGATATCTTTAATTGACAAGCGGCGCGATTACTTTATTGTTACAAAATTTCAAGGTTTTAGGACGCTCCAGTAAAAAGTTACAAGCATTTGTATGTTGCAAACTTTGATAGGTGTAGGACGTACCGTATAGAAGTTAGGGCCATTTGAAGTTTTATCAGTGTTTGACTTGGGACTCAAGGGTAGCATAGCTTTGAGCGATAACTTAAATTGACAAGAGGCTCGTTTACTTTATTGTTACAAAATTTCAAGGTTTTAGGACGCTCCAGTAAAAAGTTACAAGCATTTTTATATTGCAAACTTTGATAGGTGTAGGACGTACCGTATAGAAGTTAGGGCCATTTGAAGTTTTATCAGTGTTTGACTTGGGACTCAAGGGTAGCATAGCTTTGAGCGATAGCTTAAATTGACAAGAGGCTCGAGTACTTTATTGTTACAAAATTTCTAGGTTTTATGACGCTGCAGTAAAAAGTTACAAGCATTTATTTTGCAAACTTTGATAGGTGTAGGACGTACCGTATAGAAGTTAGGGCCATTTGAAGTTTTATCAGTGTTTGATTTGGGACTCAAGGGTAGCAAAGCTTTGAGCGATAACTTAAATTGACAAGAGGCTCGAGTACTTTATGGTTACAAAATTTCAAGGTTTTATGACGCTCCAGTAAAAAGTTACAAGCATTTGTATGATGCAAACTTTGATAGGTGTAGGACGTACCGTATAGAAGTTAGGGCCATTTGAAGTTTTATCATTGTTTGATTTGGGACTCAAGGGTAGCAAAGCTTTGAGCGATAACTTAAATTGACAAGAGGCTCGAGTACTTTATGGTTACAAAATTTCAAGGTTTTATGACACTCCAGTAAAAAGTTACAAGCATTTGTATGTTGCAAACTTTGATAGGTATTGAAGTTAGGGCCATTTGAAGTTTTATCAGTGTTTGATATGGGACTCAAGGTTAGCATAGCTTTGAGCGATAGCTTAAATTGACAAGAGGTTCGAGTATTTTATTGTTACAAAATTTCACGGTTTTAAGACGCTCTAGTAAAAAGTTACAAGCATTTGTATGTTGCAAACTTTGATAGGTATAGGATGCACCGAATAGAAGTTAGGGCCATTTGAAGTTTTATCAGTGTTTGATTTGGGACTCAAGGGTAGCATAGCTTTGAGCGATATTTTAAATTGACAAGAGGCTCGAGTACTTTATTGTTACAAAATTTCTAGGTTTTATGACGCTCCAGTAAAAAGTTACAGGCATTTGTATGTTGCAAACTTTGATAGGTGTAGGACGTACCGTATAGAAGTTAGGGGCATTTGAAGTTTTATCAGTGTTTGATTTGGGACTCAAGGGTAGTATAGCTTTGAGCGATATCTTTTATTGACAAGCGGCGCGAGTACTTTATTGTTACAAAATTTCAAGGTTTATGACGCTCCAGTAAACCTTACAAGCGTTTGTATATTGCAAAGTTTGATAAGTGTAGGACGTACCGTATAGAAGTTAGGGCCATTTGAAGTTTTCTCAGTGTTTGATTTGGGAATCAAGGTTAGCATAGCTTTGTACGATAGCTTAAATTGACAAGAGGTTCGAGTACTTTATTGTTACAAAATTTCACGGTTTTATGACGCTCCCTTAAAAAGTTACAAGCATTTGTATGTTGCAAACTTTGATAGGTGTAGGACGTACCGTAGAGAAGTTAGGGCCATTTGAAGTTTTATCAGTGTTTGATTTGGGACTCAAGGGTAGCATAGCTTTGAGCGATAACTTAAATTGACAAGAGTCTCGAGTACTTTATTGTTACAAAATTTCAAGGTTTTAGGACGCTCCAGTAAAAAGTTACAAGCATTTGTATGTTGCAAACTTTGAAAGGTGTAGGACGTACCGTATAGAAGGCCATTTGAAGTTTTATTAGTGTTTGACTTGGGACTCAAGGTTAGCATAGCTTTGAGCGATAGCTTAAATTGACAAGAGGTTCGAGTACGTTACTGTTACAAAATTTCACGGTTTTATGACGCTCCAGTAAAAAGTTACAAGCATTTGTATGTTGCAAACTTTGATAGGTGTAGGACGTACCGTATAGAAGTTAGGGCCATTTGAAGTTTTATCAGTGTTTGACTTGGGACTCAAGGGTAGCATAGCTTTGAGCGATAGCTTAAATTGACAAGAGGCTCGAGTACTTTATTGTTACAAAATTTCTAGGTTTTATGACGCTCCAGTAAAAAGTTACAGGCATTTGTATGTTGCAAACTTTGATAGGTGTAGGACGTACCGTATAGAAGTTAGGGCCATTTGAAGTTTTATCGGTGTTTGATTTGGGACTCAAGGGTAGTATAGCTTTGAGCGATATCTTTAATTGACAAGCGGCGCGAGTACTTTATTGTTACAAAATTTCAAGGTTTTATGACGCTCCAGTAAAAAGTTACAAGCATTTGTATGTTGCAAACTTTGATAAGTGTAGGACGTACCGTATAGAAGTTAGGGCCATTTGAAGTTTTATCAGTGTTTGATTTGGGAATCAAGGTTAGCATAGCTTTGTGCGATAGCTTAAATTGACAAGAGGTTCGAGTACTTTATTGTTACAAAATTTCACGGTTTTATGACGCTCCCTTAAAAAGTTACAAGCATTTGTATGTTGGAAACTTTGATAGGAGTAGGACGTACCGTAGAGAAGTTAGGGCCATTTGAAGTTTTATCAGTGTTTGATTTGGGACTCAAGGGTAGCATAGCTTTGAGCGATAACTTAAATTGACAAGAGTCTCGAGTACTTTATTGTTACAAAATTTCAAGGCTCCAGTAAAAAGTTACAAGCATTTGTATGTTGCAAACTTTGAAAGGTGTAGGACGTACCGTATAGAAGGCCATTTGAAGTTTTATTAGTGTTTGACTTGGGACTCAAGGTTAGCATAGCTTTGAGCGATAGCTTAAATTGACAAGAGGTTCGAGTACGTTACTGTTACAAAATTTCACGGTTTTATGACGCTCCAGTAAAAAGTTACAAGCATTTGTATGTTGCAAACTTTGATAGGTGTAGGACGTACCGTATAGAAGTTAGGGCCATTTGAAGTTTTATCAGTGTTTGACTTGGGACTCAAGGGTAGCATAGCTTTGAGCGATAGCTTAAATTGACAAGAGGCTCGAGTACTTTATTGTTACAAAATTTCTAGGTTTTATGACGCTCCAGTAAAAAGTTACAGGCATTTGTATGTTGCAAACTTTGATAGGTGTAGGACGTACCGTATAGAAGTTAGGGCCATTTGAAGTTTTATCGGTGTTTGATTTGGGACTCAAGGGTAGTATAGCTTTGAGCGATATCTTTAATTGACAAGCGGCGCGAGTACTTTATTGTTACAAAATTTCAAGGTTTTATGACGCTCCAGTAAAAAGTTACAAGCATGTGTATGTTGCAAACTTTGATAGGTGTAGGACGTACCGTATAGAAGTTAGGGCCATTTGAAGTTTTATCAGTGTTTGACTTGGAACTCAAGGGTAGCATAGCTTTGAGCGACAGCTTAAATTGACAAGAGGCTCGAGTACTTTATTGTTACAAAATTTCAAGATTTTATGACGCTCCAGTAAAACTTATAAGCATTTGTATGTTGCAAACTTTGATAGGTGTAGGACGTACCGTATAGAACTTAGGGCCATTTGAAGTTTTATCAGTGTTTGATTTGGGACTCAAGGGTAGCATAGCTGTGAGCGATAGCTTAAATTGACAAGAGGCTCGAGTACTTTATTGTTACAAAATTTCTAGGTTTTATGACGCTCCAGTAAAAAGTTACAAGCATTTGTATGTTGCAAACTTTGATAGGTGTAGGACGTACCGTATAGAAGTTAGGGCCATTTGAAGTTATATCAGTGTTTGATTTGGGACTCAAGGGTAGCAAAGCTTTGAGCGATAACTTAAATTGACAAGAGGCTCGAGTACTTTATTGTTACAAAATTTCTAGGTTTTATGACGCTCCAGTAAAAAGTTAGAGGCATTTGTATGTTGCAAGCTTTGATAGGTGTAGGACGTACCGTATAGAACTTAGGGCCATTTGAAGTTTTATCAGTGTTTGATTTGGGACTCAAGGGTAGTATAGCTTTGAGCGATATCTTTTATTGACAAGCGGCGCGAGTACTTTATTGTTACAAAATTTCAAGGTTTATGACGCTCCAGTAAACCTTACAAGCGTTTGTATATTGCAAACTTTGATAAGTGTAGCACGTACCGTATAGAAGTTAGGGCTATTTGAAGTTTTATCAGTGTTTGATTTGGGAATCAAGGTTAGCATAGCTTTGAGCGATAGCTTAAATTGACAAGAGGTTCGAGTACTTTATTGTTACAAAATTTCACGGTTTTATGACGCTCCCTTAAAAAGTTACAAGCATTTGTATGTTGCAAACTTTGATAGGTGTAGGACGTACCGTAGAGAAGTTAGGGCCATTTGAAGTTTTATCAGTGTTTGATTTGGGACTCAAGGGTAGCAAAGCTTTGAGCGATAACTTAAATTGACAAGAGTCTCGAGTACTTTATTGTTACAAAATTTCAAGGTTTTAGGACGCTCCAGTAAAAAGTTACAAGCATTTGTATGTTGCAAACTTTGAAAGGTGTAGGACGTACCGTATAGAAGGCCATTTGAAGTTTTATTAGTGTTTGACTTGGGACTCAAGGTTAGCATAGCTTTGAGCGATAGCTTAAATTGACAAGAGGTTCGAGTACGTTACTGTTACTAAATTTCACGGTTTTATGACGCTCCAGTAAAAAGTTACAAGCATTTGTATGTTGCAAACTTTGATAGGTGTAGGACGTACCGTATAGAAGTTAGGGCCATTTGAAGTTTTATCAGTGTTTGACTTGGGACTCAAGGGTAGCATAGCTTTGAGCGATAGCTTAAATTGACAAGAGGCTCGAGTACTTTATTGTTACAAAATTTCTAGGTTTTATGACGCTCCAGTAAAAAGTTACAGGCATTTGTATGTTGCAAACTTTGATAGGTGTAGGACGTACCGTATAGAAGTTAGGGCCATTTGAAGTTTTATCGGTGTTTGATTTGGGACTCAAGGGTAGTATAGCTTTGAGCGATATCTTTAATTGACAAGCGGCGCGAGTACTTTATTGTTACAAAATTTCAAGGTTTTATGACGCTCCAGTAAAAAGTTACAAGCATTTGTATGTTGCACACTTTGATAGGTGTAGGACGTACCGTATAGAAGTTAGGGCCATTTGAAGTTTTATCAGTGTTTGACTTGGGACTCAAGGGTAGCATAGCTTTGAGCGATAGCTTAAATTGACAAGAGGCTCGAGTACTTTATTGTTACAAAATTTCTAGGTTTAATGACGCTCCAGTAAAAAGTTACAGGCATTTGTATGTTGCAAACTTTGATAGGTGTAGGACGTACCGTATAGAAGTTAGGGACATGTGAAGTTTTATCAGTGTTTGATTTGGGACTCAAGGGTAGTATAGCTTTGAGCGATATCTTTAATTGACAAGCGGCGCGATTACTTTATTGTTACAAAATTTCAAGGTTTTAGGACGCTCCAGTAAAAAGTTACAAGCATTTGTATGTTGCAAACTTTGATAGGTGTAGGACGTACCGTATAGAAGTTAGGGCCATTTGAAGTTTTATCAGTGTTTGACTTGGGACTCAAGGGTAGCATAGCTTTGAGCGATAACTTAAATTGACAAGAGGCTCGTTTACTTTATTGTTACAAAATTTCAAGGTTTTAGGACGCTCCAGTAAAAAGTTACAAGCATTTGTATATTGCAAACTTTGATAGGTGTAGGACGTACCGTATAGAAGTTAGGGCCATTTGAAGTTTTATCAGTGTTTGACTTGGGACTCAAGGGTAGCATAGCTTTGAGCGATAGCTTAAATTGACAAGAGGCTCGAGTACTTTATTGTTACAAAATTTCTAGGTTTTATGACGCTGCAGTAAAAAGTTACAAGCATTTATTTTGCAAACTTTGATAGGTGTAGGACGTACCGTATAGAAGTTAGGGACATGTGAAGTTTTATCAGTGTTTGATTTGGGAATCAAGGTTAGCATAGCTTTGTGCGATAGATTAAATTGACAAGAGGTTCGAGTACTTTATTGTTACAAAATTTCACGGTTTTATGACGCTCCCTTAAAAAGTTACAAGCATTTGTATGTTGGAAACTTTGATAGGAGTAGGACGTACCGTAGAGAAGTTAGGGCCATTTGAAGTTTTATCAGTGTTTGATTTGGGACTCAAGGGTAGCATAGCTTTGAGCGATAACTTAAATTGACAAGAGTCTCGACTACTTTATTGTTACAAAATTTCAAGGCTCCAGTAAAAAGTTACAAGCATTTGTATGTTGCAAACTTTGAAAGGTGTAGGACGTACCGTATAGAAGGCCATTTGAAGTTTTATTAGTGTTTGACTTGGGACTCAAGGTTAGCATAGCTTTGAGCGATAGCTTAAATTGACAAGAGGTTCGAGTACGTTACTGTTACAAAATTTCACGGTTTTATGACGCTCCAGTAAAAAGTTACAAGCATTTGTATGTTGCAAACTTTGATAGGTGTAGGACGTACCGTATAGAAGTTAGGGCCATTTGAAGTTTTATCAGTGTTTGACTTGGGACTCAAGGGTAGCATAGCTTTGAGCGATAGCTTAAATTGACAAGAGGCTCGAGTACTTTATTGTTACAAAATTTCTAGGTTTTATGACGCTCCAGTAAAAAGTTACAGGCATTTGTATGTTGCAAACTTTGATAGGTGTAGGACGTACCGTATAGAAGTTAGGGCCATTTGAAGTTTTATCGGTGTTTGATTTGGGACTCAAGGGTAGTATAGCTTTGAGCGATATCTTTAATTGACAAGCGGCGCGAGTACTTTATTGTTACAAAATTTCAAGGTTTTATGACGCTCCAGTAAAAAGTTACAAGCATTTGTATGTTGCAAACTTTGATAGGTGTAGGACGTACCGTATAGAAGTTAGGGCCATTTGAAGTTTTATCAGTGTTTGACTTGGAACTCAAGGGTAGCATAGCTTTGAGCGACAGCTTAAATTGACAAGAGCCTCGAGTACTTTATTGTTACAAAATTTCAAGATTTTATGACGCTCCAGTAAAACTTATAAGCATTTGTATGTTGCAAACTTTGATAGGTGTAGGACGTACCGTATAGAACTTAGGGCCATTTGAAGTTTTATCAGTGTTTGATTTGGGACTCAAGGGTAGCATAGCTGTGAGCGATAGCTTAAATTGACAAGAGGCTCGAGTACTTTATTGTTACAAAATTTCTAGGTTTTATGACGCTCCAGTAAAAAGTTACAAGCATTTGTATGTTGCAAACTTTGATAGGTGTAGGACGTACCGTATAGAAGTTAGGGCCATTTGAAGTTATATCAGTGTTTGATTTGGGACTCAAGGGTAGCAAAGCTTTGAGCGATAACTTAAATTGACAAGAGGCTCGAGTACTTTATTGTTACAAAATTTCTAGGTTTTATGACGCTCCAGTAAAAAGTTACAGGCATATGTATGTTGCAAGCTTTGATAGGTGTAGGACGTACCGTATAGAACTTAGGGCCATTTGAAGTTTTATCAGTGTTTGATTTGGGACTCAAGGGTAGTATAGCTTTGAGCGATATCTTTTATTGACAAGCGGCGCGAGTACTTTATTGTTACAAAATTTCAAGGTTTATGACGCTCCAGTAAACCTTACAAGCGTTTGTATATTGCAAACTTTGATAAGTGTAGCACGTACCGTATAGAAGTTAGGGCTATTTGAAGTTTTATCAGTGTTTGATTTGGGAATCAAGGTTAGCATAGCTTTGAGCGATAGCTTAAATTGACAAGAGGTTCGAGTACTTTATTGTTACAAAATTTCACGGTTTTATGACGCTCCCTTAAAAAGTTACAAGCATTTGTATGTTGCAAACTTTGATAGGTGTAGGACGTACCGTAGAGAAGTTAGGGCCATTTGAAGTTTTATCAGTGTTTGATTTGGGACTCAAGGGTAGCAAAGCTTTGAGCGATAACTTAAATTGACAAGAGTCTCGAGTACTTTATTGTTACAAAATTTCAAGGTTTTAGGACGCTCCAGTAAAAAGTTACAAGCATTTGTATGTTGCAAACTTTGAAAGGTGTAGGACGTACCGTATAGAAGGCCATTTGAAGTTTTATTAGTGTTTGACTTGGGACTCAAGGTTAGCATAGCTTTGAGCGATAGCTTAAATTGACAAGAGGTTCGAGTACGTTACTGTTACTAAATTTCACGGTTTTATGACGCTCCAGTAAAAAGTTACAAGCATTTGTATGTTGCAAACTTTGATAGGTGTAGGACGTACCGTATAGAAGTTAGGGCCATTTGAAGTTTTATCAGTGTTTGACTTGGGACTCAAGGGTAGCATAGCTTTGAGCGATAGCTTAAATTGACAAGAGGCTCGAGTACTTTATTGTTACAAAATTTCTAGGTTTTATGACGCTCCAGTAAAAAGTTACAGGCATTTGTATGTTGCAAACTTTGATAGGTGTAGGACGTACCGTATAGAAGTTAGGGCCATTTGAAGTTTTATCGGTGTTTGATTTGGGACTCAAGGGTAGTATAGCTTTGAGCGATATCTTTAATTGACAAGCGGCGCGAGTACTTTATTGTTACAAAATTTCAAGGTTTTATGACGCTCCAGTAAAAAGTTACAAGCATTTGTATGTTGCAAACTTTGATAGGTGTAGGACGTACCGTATAGAAGGCCATTTGAAGTTTTATTAGTGTTTGACTTGGGACTCAAGGTTAGCATAGCTTTGAGCGATAGCTTAAATTGACAAGAGGTTCGAGTACGTTACTGTTACTAAATTTCACGGTTTTATGACGCTCCAGTAAAAAGTTACAAGCATTTGTATGTTGCAAACTTTGATAGGTGTAGGACGTACCGTATAGAAGTTAGGGCCATTTGAAGTTTTATCAGTGTTTGACTTGGGACTCAAGGGTAGCATAGCTTTGAGCGATAGCTTAAATTGACAAGAGGCTCGAGTACTTTATTGTTACAAAATTTCTAGGTTTTATGACGCTCCAGTAAAAAGTTACAGGCATTTGTATGTTGCAAACTTTGATAGGTGTAGGACGTACCGTATAGAAGTTAGGGCCATTTGAAGTTTTATCGGTGTTTGATTTGGGACTCAAGGGTAGTATAGCTTTGAGCGATATCTTTAATTGACAAGCGGCGCGAGTACTTTATTGTTACAAAATTTCAAACTTTTATGACGCTCCAGTAAAAAGTTACAAGCATTTGTATGTTGCAAACTTTGATAGGTGTAGGACGTACCGTATAGAAGTTAGGGCCATTTGAAGTTTTATCAGTGTTTGACTTGGGACTCAAGGGTAGCATAGCTTTGAGCGATAGCTTAAATTGACAAGAGGCTCGAGTACTTTATTGTTACAAAATTTCTAGGTTTAATGACGCTCCAGTAAAAAGTTACAGGCATTTGTATGTTGCAAACTTTGATAGGTGTAGGACGTACCGTATAGAAGTTAGGGACATGTGAAGTTTTATCAGTGTTTGATTTGGGACTCAAGGGTAGTATAGCTTTGAGCGATATCTTTAATTGACAAGCGGCGCGATTACTTTATTGTTACAAAATTTCAAGGTTTTAGGACGCTCCAGTAAAAAGTTACAAGCATTTGTATGTTGCAAACTTTGATAGGTGTAGGACGTACCGTATAGAAGTTAGGGCCATTTGAAGTTTTATCAGTGTTTGACTTGGGACTCAAGGGTAGCATAGCTTTGAGCGATAACTTAAATTGACAAGAGGCTCGTTTACTTTATTGTTACAAAATTTCAAGGTTTTAGGACGCTCCAGTAAAAAGTTACAAGCATTTGTATATTGCAAACTTTGATAGGTGTAGGACGTACCGTATAGAAGTTAGGGCCATTTGAAGTTTTATCAGTGTTTGACTTGGGACTCAAGGGTAGCATAGCTTTGAGCGATAGCTTAAATTGACAAGAGGCTCGAGTACTTTATTGTTACAAAATTTCTAGGTTTTATGACGCTGCAGTAAAAAGTTACAAGCATTTATTTTGCAAACTTTGATAGGTGTAGGACGTACCGTATAGAAGTTAGGGCCATTTGAAGTTTTATCAGTGTTTGATTTCGGACTCAAGGGTAGCAAAGCTTTGAGCGATAACTTAAATTGACAAGATGCTCGAGTACTTTATGGTTACAAAATTTCAAGGTTTTATGACGCTCCAGTAAAAAGTTACAAGCATTTGTATGTTGCAAATTTTGATAGGTGTAGGACGTACCGTATAAAAGTTAGGTCCATTTGAAGTTATATCAGTGTTTGATTTGGGACTCAAGGGTAGCAAAGCTTTGAGAGATAACTTAAATTGACAAGAGGCTCGAGTACTTTATTGTTACAAAATTTCTAGGTTTTATGACGCTCCAGTAAAAAGTTACAGGCATTTGTATGTTGCAAACTTTGATAGGTGTAGGACGTACCGTATAGAAGTTAGGGCCATTTGAAGTTTTATCAGTGTTTGATTTGGGACTCAAGGGTAGTATAGCTTTGAGCGATATCTTTTATTGACAAGCGGCGCGAGTACTTTATTGTTACAAAATTTCAAGGTTTATGACGCTCCAGTAAACCTTACAAGCGTTTGTATATTGCAAACTTTGATAAGTGTAGGACGTACCGTATAGAAGTTAGGGCCATTTGAAGTTTTATCAGTGTTTGATTTGGGACTCAAGGGTAGTATAGCTTTGAGCGATATCTTTTATTGACAAGCGGCGCGAGTACTTTATTGTTACAAAATTTCAAGGTTTATGACGCTCCAGTAAACCTTACAAGCGTTTGTATATTGCAAACTTTGATAAGTGTAGGACGTACCGTATAGAAGTTAGGGCTATTTGAAGTTTTATCAGTGTTTGATTTGGGAATCAAGGTTAGCATAGCTTTGAGCGATAGCTTAAATTGACAAGAGGTTCGAGTACTTTATTGTTACAAAATTTCACGGTTTTATGACGCTCCCTTAAAAAGTTACAAGCATTTGTATGTTGCAAACTTTGATAGGTGTAGGACGTACCGTAGAGAAGTTAGGGCCATTTGAAGTTTTATCAGTGTTTGATTTGGGACTCAAGGGTAGCAAAGCTTTGAGCGATAACTTAAATTGACAAGAGTCTCGAGTACTTTATTGTTACAAAATTTCAAGGTTTTAGGACGCTCCAGTAAAAAGTTACAAGCATTTGTATGTTGCAAACTTTGAAAGGTGTAGGACGTACCGTATAGAAGGCCATTTGAAGTTTTATTAGTGTTTGACTTGGGACTCAAGGTTAGCATAGCTTTGAGCGATAGCTTAAATTGACAAGAGGTTCGAGTACGTTACTGTTACAAAATTTCACGGTTTTATGACGCTCCAGTAAAAAGTTACAAGCATTTGTATGTTGCAAACTTTGATAGGTGTAGGACGTACCGTATAGAAGTTAGGGCCATTTGAAGTTTTATCAGTGTTTGACTTGGGACTCAAGGGTAGCATAGCTTTGAGCGATAGCTTAAATTGACAAGAGGCTCGAGTACTTTATTGTTACAAAATTTCTAGGTTTTATGACGCTCCAGTAAAAAGTTACAGGCATTTGTATGTTGCAAACTTTGATAGGTGTAGGACGTACCGTATAGAAGTTAGGGCCATTTGAAGTTTTATCGGTGTTTGATTTGGGACTCAAGGGTAGTATAGCTTTGAGCGATATCTTTAATTGACAAGCGGCGCGAGTACTTTCTTGTTACAAAATTTCAAGGTTTTATGACGCTCCAGTAAAAAGTTACAAGCATTTGTATGTTGCAAACTTTGATAGGTGTAGGACGTACCGTATAGAAGTTAGGGCCATTTGAAGTTTTATCAGTGTTTGACTTGGAACTCAAGGGTAGCATAGCTTTGAGCGACAGCTTAAATTGACAAGAGGCTCGAGTACTTTATTGTTACAAAATTTCAAGATTTTATGACGCTCCAGTAAAACTCACAAGCATTTGTATGTTGCAAACTTTGATAGGTGTAGGACGTACCGTATAGAACTTAGGGCCATTTGAAGTTTTATCAGTGTTTGATTTGGGACTCAAGGGTAGGATAGCTGTGAGCGATAGCTTAAATTGACAAGAGGCTCGAGTACTTTATTGTTACAAAATTTCTAGGTTTTATGACGCTCCAGTAAAAAGTTACAAGCATTTGTATGTTGCAAACTTTGATAGGTGTAGGACATACCGTATAGAAGTTAGGGCCATTTGAAGTTTTATTAGTGTTTGACTTGGGACTCAAGGGTAGCATAGCTTTGAGCGATAGCTTAAATTGACAAGAGGCTCGAGTACTTTATTGTTACAAAATTTCTAGGTTTTATGACGCTCCAGTAAAAAGTTACAAGCATTTGTATGTTGCAAACTTTGATAGGTATAGGATGCACCAAATAGAAGTTAGGGCCATTTGAAGTTTTATCAGTGTTTGATTTGGGACTTAACGGTAGCACAGCTTTGAGCGATATTTTAAATTGACAAGAGGCTCGAGTACTTTATTGTTACAAAATTTCAATGTTTTATGACGCTCCAGTAAAAAGTTACAAGCATTTGTATGTTGCAAACTTTGATAGGTATAGGATGCACCGAATATAAGTTAGGGCCATTTAAAGTTTTATCAGTGTTTGATTTGGGACACAAGGGTAGCATAGCTTTGAGCGATATTTTAAATTGACAAGACGCTCGAGTACTTTATTGTTACAAAATTTCAAGGTTTTATGACGCTCCAGTAAAAAGTTACAAGCATTTGTATGTTGCAAATTTTGATAGGTGTAGGACGTACCGTATAAAAGTAAGGGCCATTTGAAGTTATATCAGTGTTTGATTTGGGACTCAAGGGTAGCAAAGCTTTGAGCGATAACTTAAATTGACAAGAGGCTCGAGTACTTTATTGTTACAAAATTTCAAGGTTTTATGACGCTCCAGTAAAAAGTTACCAGCATTTGTATGTTGCAAACTTTGATAGGTATAGGATGCACCGTATAGAAGTTAGGGCAATTTGAAGTTTTATCAGTGTTTGATTTGGGACTGAAGGGTAGTATAGCTTTGAGTGATATCTTTAATTGACAAGAGGCGCGAGTACTTTATTGTTACAAAATTTCAAGGTTTTATGAGTTACAAGCATCTGTATGTTGCAAACTTTGATAGGTATAGGATGCACCGTATAGAAGTTAGGGCCATTTGAAGTTTTATCAGTGTTTGTTTTGGGACTCAAGGGTAGTATAGCTTTGAGCGATATCTTTAATTGACAAGCGGCGCGAGTAATTTATTGTTACAAAATTTCAAGGTTTTATGACGCTCCAGTAAAAAGTTACAAGCATTTGTACGTTGCAAACTTTGATAGGTGTAGGACGTACCATATAGAAGTTAGGGCCATTTAAAGTTTTATCAGTGTTTGATTTGGGACTCAAGGTTAGCATAGCTTTGAGCGATAGCTTAAATTGACAAGAGGTTCGAGTACTTTATTGTTACAAAATTTCACGGTTTTATGACGCTCCAGTAAAAAGTTAGAAGCATTTGTATGTTGCAAACTTTGATAGATGTAGGACGTACCGTATAGAAGGCCATTTGAAGTTTTATTAGTGTTTGACTTGGGACTCAAGGTTAGCATAGCTTTGAGCGATAGCTTAAATTGACAAGAGGTTCGAGTACGTTACTGTTACAAAATTTCACGGTTTTATGACGCTCCAGTAAAAAGTTACAAGCATTTGTATGTTGCAAACTTTGATAGGTGTAGGACGTACCGTATAGAAGTTAGGGCCATTTGAAGTTTTATCAGTGTTTGACTTGGGACTCAAGGGTAGCATAGCTTTGAGCGATAGCTTAAATTGACAAGAGGCTCGAGTACTTTATTGTTACAAAATTTCTAGGTTTTATGACGCTCCAGTAAAAAGTTACAGGCATTTGTATGTTGCAAACTTTGATAGGTGTAGGACGTACCGTATAGAAGTTAGGGCCATTTGAAGTTTTATCGGTGTTTGATTTGGGACTCAAGGGTAGTATAGCTTTGAGCGATATCTTTAATTGACAAGCGGCGCGAGTACTTTATTGTTACAAAATTTCAAGGTTTTATGACGCTCCAGTAAAAAGTTACAAGCATTTGTATGTTGCAAACTTTGATAGGTGTAAGACGTACCGTATAGAAGTTAGGACCATTTGAAGTTTTATCAGTGTTTGACTTGGAACTCAAGGGTAGCATAGCTTTGAGCGACAGCTTAAATTGACAAGAGGCTCGAGTACTTTATTGATACAAAATTTCAAAATTTTATGACGCTCCAGTAAAACTTACAAGCATTTGTATGTTGCAAACTTTGATAGATGTAGGACGTACCGTATAGAACTTAGGGCCATTTGAAGTTTTATCAGTGTTTGATTTGGGACTCAAGGGTAGCATAGCTGTGAGCGATAGCTTAAATTGACAAGAGGCTCGAGTACTTTATTGTTACAAAATTTCTAGGTTTTATGACGCTCCAGTAAAAAGTTACAAGCATTTGTATGTTGCAAACTTTGATAGGTGTAGGACGTACCGTATAGAAGGCCATTTGAAGTTTTATTAGTGTTTGACTTGGGACTCAAGGTTAGCATAGCTTTGAGCGATAGCTTAAATTGACAAGAGGTTCGAGTACGTTACTGTTACAAAATTTCACGGTTTTATGACGCTCCAGTAAAAAGTTACAAGCATTTGTATGCTGCAAACTTTGATAGGTGTAGGACGTACCGTATAGAAGTTAGGGCCATTTGAAGTTTTATCAGTGTTTGACTTGGGACTCAAGGGTAGCATAGCTTTGAGCGATAGGTTAAATTGACAAGAGGCTCGAGTACTTTATTGTTACAAAATTTCTAGGTTTTATGACGCTCCAGGAAAAAGTTACAGGCATTTGTATGTTGCAAACTTTGATAGGTGTAGGACGTACCGTATAGAAGTTAGGGCCATTTGAAGTTTTATCGGTGTTTGATTTGGGACTCAAGGGTAGTATAGCTTTGAGCGATATCTTTAATTGACAAGCGGCGTGAGTACCTTATTGTTACAAAATTTCAAGGTTTTATGACGCTCCAGTAAAAAGTTACAAGCATTTGTATGTTGCAAACTTTGATAGGTGTAGGACGTACCGTATAGAAGTTAGGGCCATTTGAAGTTTTATCAGTGTTTGACTTGGAACTCAAGGGTAGCATAGCTTTGAGCGACAGCTTAAATTGACAAGAGGCTCGAGTACTTTATTGTTACAAAATTTCAAGATTTTATGACGCTCCAGTAAAACTTACAAGCATTTGTATGTTGCAAACTTTGATAGGTGTAGGACGTACCGTATAGAACTTAGGGCCATTTGAAGTTTTATCAGTGTTTGATTTGGGACTCAAGGGTAGCATAGCTGTGAGCGATAGCTTAAATTGACAAGAGGCTCGAGTACTTTATTGTTACACAATTTCTAGGTTTTATGACGCTCCAGTAAAAAGTTACAAGCATTTGTATGTTGCAAACTTTGATAGGTGTAGGACGTACCGTATAGAAGTTAGGGCCATTTGAAGTTATATCAGTGTTTGATTTGGGACTCAAGGGTAGCAAAGCTTTGAGCGATAACTTAAATTGACAAGAGGCTCGAGTACTTTATTGTTACAAAATTTCTAGGTTTTATGACGCTCCAGTAAAAAGTTACAGGCATTTGTATGTTGCAAGCTTTGATAGGTGTAGGACGTACCGTATAGAAGTTAGGGCCATTTGAAGTTTTATCAGTGTTTGATTTGGGACTCAAGGGTAGTATAGCTTTGAGCGATATCTTTTATTGACAAGCGGCGCGAGTACTTTATTGTTACAAAATTTCAAGGTTTATGACGCTCCAGTAAACCTCACAAGCGTTTCTATATTGCAAACTTTGATAAGTGTAGGACGTACCGTATAGAAGTTAGGGCTATTTGAAGTTTTATCAGTGTTTGATTTGGGAATCAAGGTTAGCATAGCTTTGAGCGATAGCTTAAATTGACAAGAGGTTCGAGTACTTTATTGTTACAAAATTTCACGGTTTTATGACGCTCCCTTAAAAAGTTACAAGCATTTGTATGTTGCAAACTTTGATAGGTGTAGGACGTACCGTAGAGAAGTTAGGGCCATTTGAAGTTTTATCAGTGTTTGATTTGGGACTCAAGGGTAGCAAAGCTTTGAGCGATAACTTAAATTGACAAGAGTCTCGAGTACTTTATTGTTACAAAATTTCAAGGTTTTAGGACGCTCCAGTAAAAAGTTACAAGCATTTGTATGTTGCAAACTTTGAAAGGTGTAGGACGTACCGTATAGAAGGCCATTTGAAGTTTTATTAGTGTTTGACTTGGGACTCAAGGTTAGCATAGCTTTGAGCGATAGCTTAAATTGACAAGAGGTTCGAGTACGTTACTGTTACAAAATTTCACGGTTTTATGACGCTCCAGTAAAAAGTTACAAGCATTTGTATGTTGCAAACTTTGATAGGTGTAGGACGTACCGTATAGAAGTTAGGGCCATTTGAAGTTTTATCAGTGTTTGACTTGGGACTCAAGGGTAGCATAGCTTTGAGTGATAGCTTAAATTGACAAGAGGCTCGAGTACTTTATTGTTACAAAATTTCTAGGTTTTATGACGCTCCAGTAAAAAGTTACAGGCATTTGTATGTTGCAAACTTTGATAGGTGTAGGACGTACCGTATAGAAGTTAGGGCCATTTGAAGTTTTATCGGTGTTTGATTTGGGACTCAAGGGTAGTATAGCTTTGAGCGATATCTTTAATTGACAAGCGGCGCGAGTACTTTCTTGTTACAAAATTTCAAGGTTTTATGACGCTCCAGTAAAAAGTTACAAGCATTTGTATGTTGCAAACTTTGATAGGTGTAGGACGTACCGTATATAAGTTAGGGCCATTTGAAGTTTTATCAGTGTTTGACTTGGAACTCAAGGGTAGCATAGCTTTGAGCGACAGCTTAAATTGACAAGAGGCTCGAGTACTTTATTGTTACAAAATTTCAAGATTTTATGACGCTCCAGTAAAACTCACAAGCATTTGTATGTTGCAAACTTTGATAGGTGTAGGACGTACCGTATAGAACTTAGGGCCATTTGAAGTTTTATCAGTGTTTGATTTGGGACTCAAGGGTAGGATAGCTGTGAGCGATAGCTTAAATTGACAAGAGGCTCGAGTACTTTATTGTTACACAATTTCTAGGTTTTATGACGCTCCAGTAAAAAGTTACAAGCATTTGTATGTTGCAAACTTTGATAGGTGTAGGACGTACCGTATAGAAGTTAGGGCCATTTGAAGTTATATCAGTGTTTGATTTGGGACTCAAGGGTAGCAAAGCTTTGAGCGATAACTTAAATTGACAAGAGGCTCGAGTACTTTATTGTTACAAAATTTCTAGGTTTTATGACGCTCCAGTAAAAAGTTACAGGCATTTGTATGTTGCAAGCTTTGATAGGTGTAGGACGTACCGTATAGAAGTTAGGGCCATTTGAAGTTTTATCAGTGTTTGATTTGGGACTCAAGGGTAGTATAGCTTTGAGCGATATCTTTTATTGACAAGCGGCGCGAGTACTTTATTGTTACAAAATTTCAAGGTTTATGACGCTCCAGTAAACCTCACAAGCGTTTGTATATTGCAAACTTTGATAAGTGTAGGACGTACCGTATAGAAGTTAGGGCTATTTGAAGTTTTATCAGTGTTTGATTTGGGAATCAAGGTTAGCATAGCTTTGAGCGATAGCTTAAATTGACAAGAGGTTCGAGTACTTTATTGTTACATAATTTCACGGTTTTATGACGCTCCCTTAAAAAGTTACAAGCATTTGTATGTTGCAAACTTTGATAGGTGTAGGACGTACCGTAGAGAAGTTAGGGCCATTTGAAGTTTTATCAGTGTTTGATTTGGGACTCAAGGGTAGCAAAGCTTTGAGCGATAACTTAAATTGACAAGAGTCTCGAGTACTTTATTGTTACAAAATTTCAAGGTTTTAGGACGCTCCAGTAAAAAGTTACAAGCATTTGTATGTTGCAAACTTTGAAAGGTGTAGGACGTACCGTATAGAAGGCCATTTGAAGTTTTATTAGTGTTTGACTTGGGACTCAAGGTTAGCATAGCTTTGAGCGATAGCTTAAATTGACAAGAGGTTCGAGTACGTTACTGTTACAAAATTTCACGGTTTTATGACGCTCCAGTAAAAAGTTACAAGCATTTGTATGTTGCAAACTTTGATAGGTGTAGGACGTACCGTATAGAAGTTAGGGCCATTTGAAGTTTTATCAGTGTTTGACTTGGGACTCAAGGGTAGCATAGCTTTGAGTGATAGCTTAAATTGACAAGAGGCTCGAGTACTTTATTGTTACAAAATTTCTAGGTTTTATGACGCTCCAGTAAAAAGTTACAGGCATTTGTATGTTGCAAACTTTGATAGGTGTAGGACGTACCGTATAGAAGTTAGGGCCATTTGAAGTTTTATCGGTGTTTGATTTGGGACTCAAGGGTAGTATAGCTTTGAGCGATATCTTTAATTGACAAGCGGCGCGAGTACTTTCTTGTTACAAAATTTCAAGGTTTTATGACGCTCCAGTAAAAAGTTACAAGCATTTGTATGTTGCAAACTTTGATAGGTGTAGGACGTACCGTATAGAACTTAGGGCCATTTGAAGTTTTATCAGTGTTTGATTTGGGACTCAAGGGTAGGATAGCTGTGAGCGATAGCTTAAATTGACAAGAGGCTCGAGTACTTTATTGTTACAAAATTTCTAGGTTTTATGACGCTCCAGTAAAAAGTTACAAGCATTTGTATGTTGCAAACTTTGATAGGTATAGGATGCACCAAATAGAAGTTAGGGCCATTTGAAGTTTTATCAGTGTTTGATTTGGGACTTAACGGTAGCACAGCTTTGAGCGATATTTTAAATTGACAAGAGGCTCGAGTACTTTATTGTTACAAAATTTCAATGTTTTATGACGCTCCAGTAAAAAGTTACAAGCATTTGTATGTTGCAAACTTTGATAGGTATAGGATGCACCGAATATAAGTTAGGGCCATTTAAAGTTTTATCAGTGTTTGATTTGGGACACAAGGGTAGCATAGCTTTGAGCGATATTTTAAATTGACAAGACGCTCGAGTACTTTATTGTTACAAAATTTCAAGGTTTTATGACGCTCCAGTAAAAAGTTACAAGCATTTGTATGTTGCAAATTTTGATAGGTGTAGGACGTACCGTATAAAAGTAAGGGCCATTTGAAGTTATATCAGTGTTTGATTTGGGACTCAAGGGTAGCAAAGCTTTGAGCGATAACTTAAATTGACAAGAGGCTCGAGTACTTTATTGTTACAAAATTTCAAGGTTTTATGACGCTCCAGTAAAAAGTTACCAGCATTTGTATGTTGCAAACTTTGATAGGTATAGGATGCACCGTATAGAAGTTAGGGCCATTTGAAGTTTTATCAGTGTTTGATTTGGGACTGAAGGGTAGTATAGCTTTGAGCGATATCTTTAATTGACAAGCGGCTCGAGTACTTTATTGTTACAAAATTTCAAGGTTTTATGACGCTCCAGTAAAAAGTTACAAGCATTTGTACGTTGCAAACTTTGATAGGTGTAGGACGTACCATATAGAAGTTAGGGCCATTTAAAGTTTTATCAGTGTTTGATTTGGGACTCAAGGTTAGCATAGCTTTGAGCGATAGCTTAAATTGACAAGAGGTTCGAGTACGTTACTGTTACAAAATTTCACGGTTTTATGACGCTCCAGTAAAAAGTTACAAGCATTTGTATGTTGCAAACTTTGATAGGTGTAGGACGTACCGTATAGAAGTTAGGACCATTTGAAGTTTTATCAGTGTTTGACTTGGAACTCAAGGGTAGCATAGCTTTGAGCGACAGCTTAAATTGACAAGAGGCTCGAGTACTTTATTGATACAAAATTTCAAAATTTTATGACGCTCCAGTAAAACTTACAAGCATTTGTATGTTGCAAACTTTGATAGGTGTAGGACGTACCGTATAGAACTTAGGGCCATTTGAAGTTTTATCAGTGTTTGATTTGGGACTCAAGGGTAGCATAGCTGTGAGCGATAGCTTAAATTGACAAGAGGCTCGAGTACTTTATTGTTACAAAATTTCTAGGTTTTATGACGCTCCAGTAAAAAGTTACAAGCATTTGTATGTTGCAAACTTTGATAGGTGTAGGACGTACCGTATAGAAGTTAGGGCCTTTTGAAGTTTTATTAGTGTTTGACTTGGGACTCAAGGGTAGCATAGCTTTGAGCGATAGCTTAAATTGACAAGAGGCTCGAGTACCTTATTGTTACAAAATTTCTAGGTTTTATGACGCTCCAGTAAAAAGTTACAAGCATTTGTATGTTGGAAACTTTGATAGGTATAGGATGCACCAAATAGAAGTTAGGGCCATTTGAAGTTTTATCAGTGTTTGATTTGGGACTTAAGGGTAGCATAGCTTTGAGCGATATTTTAAATTGACAAGAGGCTCGAGTACTTTATTGTTACCAAATTTCAATGTTTTATGACGCTCCAGTAAAAAGTTACAAGCATTTGTATGTTGCAAACTTTGATAGGTATAGGATGCACCGAATAGAAGTTAGGGCCATTTAAAGTTTTATCAGTGTTTGATTTGGGACTCAAGGGTAGCATAGCTTTGAGCGATAACTTAAATTGACAAGAGGCTCGAGTACTTTATTGTTACAAAATTTCAAGGTTTTATGACGCTCCAGTAAAAAGTTACCAGCATTTGTATGTTGCAAACTTTGATAGGTTTGGACGCACCGTATAGAAGTTAGGGCCATTTGAAGTTTTATCAGTGTTTGATTTGGGACTCAAGGGTAGTATAGCTTTGAGCGATATCTTTAATTGACAAGAGGCGCGAGTACATTATTGTTACAAAATTTCAAGGTTTTATGAGTTACAAGCATCTGTATGTTGCACACTTTGATAGGTATAGGATGCACCGTATAGAAGTTAGGGCCATTTGAAGTTTTATCGGTGTTTGATTTGGGACTCAAGGGTAGTATAGCTTTGAGCGATATCTTTAATTGACAAGCGGCGCGAGTACTTTATTGTTACAAAATTTCAAGGTTTTATGACGCTCCAGTAAAAAGTTACAAGCATTTGTATGTTGCAAACTTTGATAGGTGTAGGACGTACCGTATAGAAGTTAGGGCCATTTGAAGTTTTATCAGTGTTTGACTTGGAACTCAAGGGTAGCATAGCTTTGAACGACAGCTTAAAGTGACAAGAGGCTCGAGTACTTTATTGATACAAACTTTCAAAATTTTATGACGCTCCAGTAAAACTTACAAGCATTTGTATGTTGCAAACTTTGATAGGTGTAGGACGTACCGTATAGAACTTAGGGCCATTTGAAGTTTTATCAGTGTTTGATTTGGGACTCAAGGGTAGCATAGCTGTGAGCGATAGCTTAAATTGACAAGAGGCTCGAGTACTTTATTGATACAAAATTTCAAAATTTTATGACGCTCCAGTAAAACTTACAAGCATTTGTATGTTGCAAACTTTGATAGGTGTAGGACGTACCGTATAGAACTTAGGGCCATTTGAAGTTTTATCAGTGTTTGATTTGGGACTCAAGGGTAGCATAGCTGTGAGCGATAGCTTAAATTGACAAGAGGCTCGAGTACTTTATTGTTACAAAATTTCTAGGATTTATGACGCTCCAGTAAAAAGTTACAAGCATTTGTATGTTGCAAACTTTGATAGGTGTAGGACGTACCGTATAGAAGTTAGGGCCATTTGAAGTTTTATCAGTGTTTGATTTGGGACTTAAGGGTAGTATAGCTTTGAGCGATATCTTTAATTGACAAGAGGCGCGAGTACATTATTGTTACAAAATTTCAAGGTTTTATGAGTTACAAGCATCTGTATGTTGCAAACTTTGATAGGTGTAGGACGTACCGTATAGAAGTTAGGGCCATTTGAAGTTTTATCAGTGTTTGACTTGGGACTCAAGGGTAGCATAGCTTTGAGCGATAGCTTAAATTGACAAGAGGCTCGAGTACTTTATTGTTACAAAATTTCAAGGTTTTATGACGCTCCAGTAAAAAGTTACAAGCATTTGTATGTTGCAAACTTTGATAGGTGTAGGACGTACCGTATAGAAGTTAGGGCCATTTGAAGTTTTATCAGTGTTTGACTTGGAACTCAAGGGTAGCATAGCTTTGAGCGACAGCTTAAATTGACAAGAGGCTCGAGTACTTTATTGTTACAAAATTTCAAAATTTTATGACGCTCCAGTAAAACTTACAAGCATTTGTATGTTGCAAACTTTGATAGGTGTAGGAAGTACCGTATAGAACTTAGGGCCATTTGAAGTTTTAACAGTGTTTGATTTGGGACTCAAGGGTAGCATAGCTGTGAGCGATAGCTTAAATTGACAAGAGGCTCGAGTACTTTATTGTTACAAAATTTCTAGGTTTTATGACGCTCCAGTAAAAAGTTACAAGCATTTGTATGTTGCAAACTTTGATAGGTGTAGGATGTACCGTATAGAAGTTAGGGCCATTTGAAGTTTTATTAGTGTTTGACTTGGGACTCAAGGGTAGCATAGCTTTGAGCGATAGCTTAAATTGACAAGAGGCTCGAGTACTTTCTTGTTACAAAATTTCTAGGTTTTATGACGCTCCAGTAAAAAGTTACAAGCATTTGTATGTTGCAAATTTTGATAGGTATAGGATGCACCGAATAGAAGTTAGGGCCATTTAAAGTTTTATCAGTGTTTGATTTGGGACTCAAGGGTAGCATAGCTTTGAGCGATATTTTAAATTGACAAGACGCTCGAGTACTTTATTGTTACAAAATTTCAAGGTTTTATGACGCTCCAGTAAAAAGTTACAAGCATTTGTATGTTGCAAATTTTGATAGGTGTAGGACGTACCGTATAAAAGTAAGGGCCATTTGAAGTTATATCAGTGTTTGATTTGGGACTCAAGGGTAGCAAAGCTTTGAGCGATAACTTAAATTGACAAGAGGCTCGAGTACTTTATTGTTACAAAATTTCAAGGTTTTATGACGCTCCAGTAAAAAGTTACCAGCATTTGTATGTTGCAAACTTTGATAGGTATAGGATGCACCGTATAGAAGTTAGGGCCATTTGAAGTTTTATCAGTGTTTGATTTGGGACTCAAGGGTAGTATAGCTTTGGGCGATATCTTTAATTGACAAGAGGCGCGAGTACATTATTGTTACAAAATTTCAAGGTTTTATGAGTTACAAGCATCTGTATGTTGCAAACTTTGATAGGTATAGGATGCACCGCATAGAAGTTAGGGCCATTTGAAGTTTTATCAGTGCTTGTTTTGGGACTCAAGGGTAGTATAGCTTTGAGCGATATCTTTAATTGACAAGCGGCGCGAGTTCTTTATTGTTACAAAATTTCAAGGTTTTATGACGCTCCAGTAAAAAGTTACAAGCATTTGTACGTTGCAAACTTTGATAGGTGTAGGCCGTACCATATAGAAGTAAGGGCCATTTGAAGTTATATCAGTGTTTGATTTGGGACTGAAGGGTAGCAAAGCTTTGAGCGATAACTTAAATTGACAAGAGGCTCGAGTACTTTATTGTTACAAAATTTCAAGGTTTTATGACGCTCCAGTAAAAAGTTACCAGCATTTGTATGTTGCAAACTTTGATAGGTATAGGATGCACCGTATAGAAGTTAGGGCCATTTGAAGTTTTATCAGTGTTTGTTTTGAGACTCAAGGGTAGTATAGCTTTGAGCGATATCTTTAATTGACAAGCGGCGCGAGTACTTTATTGTTACAAAATTTCAAGGTTTTATGACGCTCCAGTAAAAAGTTACAAGCATTTGTACGTTGCAAACTTTGATAGGTGTAGGACGTACCATATAGAAGTTAGGGCCATTTAAAGTTTTATCAGTGTTTGATTTGGGACTCAAGGTTA
This sequence comes from Clusia tigrina, assembly GCA_920105625.2. NCBI lineage: Eukaryota > Metazoa > Arthropoda > Insecta > Diptera > Clusiidae > Clusia > Clusia tigrina. The sequence goes on along the minus strand of OV050033.1, from coordinate 103,433,948 downwards.
GCATAGCTTTGAGCGATAGCTTAAATTGACAAGAGGTTCGAGTAATTTATTGTTACAAAATTTCACGGTTTTATGACGCTCCAGTAAAAAGTTACAAGCATTTGTATGTTGCAAACTTTGATAGGTGTTGGACGTACCGTATAGAAGTTAGGGCCATTTGAAGTTTTATCAGTGTTTGACTTGGGACTCAAGGGTAGCATAGCTTTGAGCGATAGCTTAAATTGACAAGAGGCTCGAGTACTTTATTGTTACAAAATTTCAAGGTTTTAGGACGCTCCAGTAAGAAGTTACAAGCATTTGTATGTTGCAAACTTTGATAGGTGTAGGACGTACCGTATAGAAGTTAGGGCCTTTTGAAGTTTTATCAGTGTTTGACTTGGGACTCAAGGGTAGCATAGCTTTGAGCGATAGCTTAAATTGACAAGAGGCTCGAGTACTTTATTGTTACAAAATTTCTAGGTTTTATGACGCTCCAGTAAAAAGTTACAGGCATTTGTATGTTGCAAACTTTGATAGGTGTAGGACGTACCGTATAGAAGCTAGGGCCATTTGAAGTTTTATCAGTGTTTGATTTGGGACTCAAGGGTAGCATAGCTTTGAGCGATAACTTAAATTGACAAGAGTCTCGAGTACTTTATTGTTACAAAATTTCAAGGTTTTAGGACGCTCCAGTAAGAAGTTACAAGCATTTGTATGTTGCAAACTTTGATAGGTGTAGGACGTACCGTATAGAAGTTAGGGCCATTTGAAGTTTTATCAGTGTTTGACTTGGGACTCAAGGGTAGCATAGCTTTGAGCGATAGCTTAAATTGACAAGAGGCTCGAGTACTTTATTGTTACAAAATTTCTAGGTTTTATGACGCTCCAGTAAAAAGTTACAGGCATTTGTATGTTGCAAACTTTGATAGGTGTAGGACGTACCGTATAGAAGCTAGGGCCATTTGAAGTTTTATCAGTGTTTGATTTGGGACTCAAGGGTAGCATAGCTTTGAGCGATAACTTAAATTGACAAGAGGTTCGAGTACGTTACTGTTACAAAATTTCACGGTTTTATGACGCTCCAGTAAAAAGTTACAAGCATTTGTATGTTGCAAACTTTGATAGGTGTAGGACGTACCGTATAGAAGTTAGGGCCATTTGAAGTTTTATCAGTGTTTGACTTGGGACTCAAGGGTAGCATAGCTTTGAGCGATAGCTTAAATTGACAAGAGGCTCGAGTACTTTATTGTTACAAAATTTCTAGGTTTTATGACGCTCCAGTAAAAAGTTACAGGCATTTGTATGTTGCAAACTTTGATAGGTGTAGGACGTACCGTATAGAAGTTAGGGCCATTTGAAGTTTTATCGGTGTTTGATTTGGGACTCAAGGGTAGTGTAGCTTTGAGCGATATCTTTAATTGACAAGCGGCGCGAGTACTTTATTGTTACAAAATTTCAAGGTTTTATGACGCTCCAATAAAAAGTTACAAGCATTTGTATGTTGCAAACTTTGATAGGTGTAGGACGTACCGTATAGAAGTTAGGGCCATTTAAAGTTTTATCAGTGTTTGTTTGGGACTCAAGAGTAGCATAGCTTTGACCGATATTTTAAATTGACAAGACGCTCGAGTACTTTATTGTTACAAAATTTCAAGGTTTTATGACGCTCCAGTAAAAAGTTACAAGCATTTGTATGTTGCAAATTTTGATAGGTGTAGGACGTACCGTACAGAACTTAGGGCCATTTGAAGTTTTATCAGTGTTTGATTTGGGACTCAAGGTTAGCATAGCTTTGAGCGATAGCTTAAATTGACAAGAGGTTCGAGTACTTTATTGTTACAAAATTTCACGGTTTTATGACGCTCCAGTAAAAAGTTACAAGCATTTGTATGTTGCAAACTTTGATAGGTGTAGGACGTACCGTATAGAAGTTAGGGCCATTTGAAGTTTTATCAGTGTTTGACTTGGGACTCAAGGGTAGCATAGCTTTGAGCGATAGCTGAAATTGACAAGAGGCTCGAGTACTTTATTGTTACAAAATTTCAAGGTTTTAGGACGCTCCAGTAAAAAGTTACAAGCATTTGTATGTTGCAAACTTTGATAGGTGTAGGACGTACCGTATAGAAGTTAGGGCCATTTGAAGTTTTATCAGTGTTTGACTTGGGACTCAAGGGTAGCATAGCTTTGAGCGATAGCTTAAATTGACAAGAGGCTCGAGTACTTTATTGTTACAAAATTTCTAGGTTTTATGACGCTCCAGTAAAAAGTTACAGGCATTTGTATGTTGCAAACTTTGATAGGTGTAGGACGTACCGTATAGAAGCTAGGGCCATTTGAAGTTTTATCAGTGTTTGATTTGGGACTCAAGGGTAGGATAGCTTTGAGCGATAACTTAAATTGACAAGAGTCTCGAGTACTTTATTGTTACAAAATTTTAAGATTTTAGGACGCTCCAGTAAAAAGTTACAAGCATTTGTATGTTGCAAACTTTGATAGGTGTAGGACGTACCGTATAGAAGGCCATTTGAAGTTTTATTAGTGTTTGACTTGGGACTCAAGGTTAGCATAGCTTTGAGCGATAGCTTAAATTGACAAGAGGTTCGAGTACGTTACTGTTACAAAATTTCAAGGTTTTATGACGCTCCAGTAAAAAGTTACAAGCATTTGTATGTTGCAAACTTTGATAGGTGTAGGACGTACCGTATAGATGTTAGGGCCATTTGAAGTTTTATCAGTGTTTGACTTGGGACTCAAGGGTAGCATAGCTTTGAGCGATAGCTTAAATTGACAAGAGGCTCGAGTACTTTATTGTTACAAAATTTCAAGGTTTTAGGACGCTCCAGTAAGAAGTTACAAGCATTTGTATGTTGCAAACTTTGATAGGTGTAGGACGTACCGTATAGAAGTTAGGGCCTTTTGAAGTTTTATCAGTGTTTGACTTGGGACTCAAGGGTAGCATAGCTTTGAGCGATAGCTTAAATTGACAAGAGGCTCGAGTACTTTATTGTTACAAAATTTCTAGGTTTTATGACGCTCCAGTAAAAAGTTACAGGCATTTGTATGTTGCAAACTTTGATAGGTGTAGGACGTACCGTATAGAAGCTAGGGCCATTTGAAGTTTTATCAGTGTTTGATTTGGGACTCAAGGGTAGCATAGCTTTGAGCGATAACTTAAATTGACAAGAGTCTCGAGTACTTTATTGTTACAAAATTTCAAGGTTTTAGGACGCTCCAGTAAGAAGTTACAAGCATTTGTATGTTGCAAACTTTGATAGGTGTAGGACGTACCGTATAGAAGTTAGGGCCATTTGAAGTTTTATCAGTGTTTGACTTGGGACTCAAGGGTAGCATAGCTTTGAGCGATAGCTTAAATTGACAAGAGGCTCGAGTACTTTATTGTTACAAAATTTCTAGGTTTTATGACGCTCCAGTAAAAAGTTACAGGCATTTGTATGTTGCAAACTTTGATAGGTGTAGGACGTACCGTATAGAAGCTAGGGCCATTTGAAGTTTTATCAGTGTTTGATTTGGGACTCAAGGGTAGCATAGCTTTGAGCGATAACTTAAATTGACAAGAGGTTCGAGTACGTTACTGTTACAAAATTTCACGGTTTTATGACGCTCCAGTAAAAAGTTACAAGCATTTGTATGTTGCAAACTTTGATAGGTGTAGGACGTACCGTATAGAAGTTAGGGCCATTTGAAGTTTTATCAGTGTTTGACTTGGGACTCAAGGGTAGCATAGCTTTGAGCGATAGCTTAAATTGACAAGAGGCTCGAGTACTTTATTGTTACAAAATTTCTAGGTTTTATGACGCTCCAGTAAAAAGTTACAGGCATTTGTATGTTGCAAACTTTGATAGGTGTAGGACGTACCGTATAGAAGTTAGGGCCATTTGAAGTTTTATCGGTGTTTGATTTGGGACTCAAGGGTAGTGTAGCTTTGAGCGATATCTTTAATTGACAAGCGGCGCGAGTACTTTATTGTTACAAAATTTCAAGGTTTTATGACGCTCCAATAAAAAGTTACAAGCATTTGTATGTTGCAAACTTTGATAGGTGTGGGACGTACCGTATAGAAGTTAGGGCCATTTAAAGTTTTATCAGTGTTTGTTTGGGACTCAAGAGTAGCATAGCTTTGACCGATATTTTAAATTGACAAGACGCTCGAGTACTTTATTGTTACAAAATTTCAAGGTTTTATGACGCTCCAGTAAAAAGTTACAAGCATTTGTATGTTGCAAATTTTGATAGGTGTAGGACGTACCGTACAGAACTTAGGGCCATTTGAAGTTTTATCAGTGTCTGATTTGGGACTCAAGGGTAGCATAGCTGTGAGCGATAGCTTAAATTGACAAGAGGCTCGAGTACTTTATTCTTACAAAATTTCTAGGTTTTATGACACTCCAGTAAAAAGTTACAAGCATTTGTATGTTGCAAATTTTGATAGGTGTAGGACGTACCGTATAAAAGTAAGGGCCATTTGAAGTTATATCAGTGTTTGATTTGGGACTCAAGGGTAGCAAAGCTTTGAGCGATAACTTAAATTGACAAGAGGCTCGAGTACTTTATTGTTACAAAATTTCAAGGTTTTATGACGCTCCAGTAAAAAGTTACCAGCATTTGTATGTTGCAAACTTTGATAGGTATAGGATGCAACATATAGAAGTTAGGGCCATTTGAAGTTTTATCAGTGTTTGTTTTGGGACTCAAGGGTAGTATAGCTTTGAGCGATATCTTTAATTGACAAGCGGCGCGAGTACTTTATTGTTACAAAATTTCAAGGTTTTATGACGCTCCAGTAAAAAGTTACAAGCATTTGTACGTTGCAAACTTTGATAGGTGTAGGACGTACCATATAGAAGTTAGGGCCATTTAAAGTTTTATCAGTGTTTGATTTGGGACTCAAGGTTAGCATAGCTTTGAGCGATAGCTTAAATTGACAAGAGGTTCGAGTACTTTATTGTTACAAAATTTCACGGTTTTATGACGCTCCAGTAAAAAGTTACAAGCATTTGTATGTTGCAAACTTTGATAGGTGTAGGACGTACCGTATAGAAGTTAGGGCCATTTGAAGTTTTATCAGTGTTTGACTTGGGACTCAAGGGTAGCATAGCTTTGAGCGATAGCTGAAATTGACAAGAGGCTCGAGTACTTTATTGTTACAAAATTTCAAGGTTTTAGGACGCTCCAGTAAAAAGTTACAAGCATTTGTATGTTGCAAACTTTGATAGGTGTAGGACGTACCGTATAGAAGTTAGGGCCATTTGAAGTTTTATCAGTGTTTGACTTGGGACTCAAGGGTAGCATAGCTTTGAGCGATAGCTTAAATTGACAAGAGGCTCGAGTACTTTATTGTTACAAAATTTCTAGGTTTTATGACGCTCCAGTAAAAAGTTACAGGCATTTGTATGTTGCAAACTTTGATTGGTGTAGGACGTACCGTATAGAAGCTAGGGCCATTTGAAGTTTTATCAGTGTTTGATTTGGGACTCAAGGGTAGGATAGCTTTGAGCGATAACTTAAATTGACAAGAGTCTCGAGTACTTTATTGTTACAAAATTTCAAGGTTTTAGGACGCTCCAGTAAAAAGTTACAAGCATTTGTATGTTGCAAACTTTGATAGGTGTAGGACGTACCGTATAGAAGGCCATTTGAAGTTTTATTAGTGTTTGACTTGGGACTCAAGGTTAGCATAGCTTTGAGCGATAGCTTAAATTGACAAGAGGTTCGAGTACGTTACTGTTACAAAATTTCACGGTTTTATGACGCTCCAGTAAAAAGTTACAAGCATTTGTATGTTGCAAACTTTGATAGGTGTAGGACGTACCGTATAGATGTTAGGGCCATTTGAAGTTTTATCAGTGTTTGACTTGGGACTCAAGGGTAGCATAGCTTTGAGCGATAGCTTAAATTGACAAGAGGCTCGAGTACTTTATTGTTACAAAATTTCAAGGTTTTATGACGCTCCAGTAAAACTTACAAGCATTTGTATGTTGCAAACTTTGATAGGTGTAGGACGTACCGTATAGAACTTAGGGCCATTTGAAGTTTTATCAGTGTTTGATTTGGGACTCAAGGGTAGCATAGCTGTGAGCGATAGCTTAAATTGTCAAGAGGCTCGAGTACTTTATTGTTACAAAATTTCTAAGTTTTATGACGCTCCAGTAAAAAGTTACAAGAATTTTTATGTTGCAAACTTTGATAGGTGTAGGACGTACCGTATAGAAGTTAGGGCCATTTGAAGTTTTATCAGTGTTTGACTTGGAACTCAAGGGTAGCATAGCTTTGAGCGACTGCTTAAATTGACTAGAGGCTCGAGTACTTTATTGTTACAAAATTTCTAGGTTTTATGACGCTCCAGTAAAAAGTTACAAGCATTTGTATGTTGCAAACTTTGATAGGTATAGGAAGCACCAAATAGAAGTTAGGGCCATTTGAAGTTTTATCAGTGTTTGATTTGGTACTTAAGGGTAGCATAGCTTTGAGCGATATTTTTAATTGACAAGAGGCTCGAGTACTTTATTGTTACAAAATTTCAATGTTTTATGACGCTCCAGTAAAAAGTTACAAGCATTTGTATGTTGCAAACTTTGATAGGCATAGGATGCACCGAATAGAAGTTAGGGCCATTTAAAGTTTTATCAGTGTTTGATTTGGGACTCAAGGGTAGCATAGCTTTGAGCGATATTTTAAATTGACAAGACGCTCGAGTACTTTATTGTTACAAAATTTCAAGGTTTTATGACGCTCCAGTAAAAAGTTACAAGCATTTGTATGTTGCAAATTTTGATAGGTGTAGGACGTACCGTATAAAAGTAAGGGCCATTTGAAGTTATATCAGTGTTTGATTTGGGACTCAAGGGTAGCAAAGCTTTGAGCGATAACTTAAATTGACAAGAGGCTCGAGTACTTTATTGTTACAAAATTTCAAGGTTTTATGACGCTCCAGTAAAAAGTTACCAGCATTTGTATGTTGCAAACTTTGATAGGTATAGGATGCACCGTATAGAAGTTAGGGCCATTTGAAGTTTTATCAGTGTTTGATTTGGGACTCAAGGGTAGTATAGCTTTGAGCGATATCTTTAATTGACAAGAGGCGCGAGTACTTTATTGTTACAAAATTTCAAGGTTTTATGAGTTAAAAGCATTTGTATGTTGCAAACTTTGATAGGTATAGGATGCACCGTATAGAAGTTAGGGCCATTAGAAGTTTTATCAGTGTTTGTTTTGGGACTCAAGGGTAGTATAGCTTTGAGCGATATCTTTAATTGACAAGCGGCGCGAGTACTTTATTGTTACAAAATTTCAAGGTTTTATGACGCTCCAGTAAAAAGTTACAAGCATTTGTATGTTGCAAACTTTGATAGGTGTAGGACGTACCGTATAGAAGTTAGGGACATTTGAAGTTTTATCAGTGTCTGATTTGGGACTCAAGGGTAGCATAGCTTTGAGCGATAATTTAAATTGACAAGAGGCTCGATTACTTTATTGTTACAAAATTTCAAGGTTTTAGGACGCTCCAGTAAAAATTTACAAGCATTTGTATGTTGCAAACTTTGATAGGTGTAGGACGTACCGTATAGAAGTTAGGGCCATTTGAAGTTTTATCAGTGTTTGACTTGGGACTCAAGGGTAGCATAGCTTTGAGCGATAGCTTCAATTGACAAGAGGCTCGAGTACTTTATTGTTACAAAATTTCTAGGTTTTATGACGCTCCAGTAAAAAGTTACAGGCATTTGTATGTTGCAAACTTTGATAGGTGTAGGACGTACCGTATAGAAGTTAGGGCTATTTGAAGTTTTATCAGTGTTTGATTTGGGACTCAAGGTTAGCATAGCTTTGAGCGATAGCTTAAATTGACAAGAGGTTCGAGTACTTTATTGTTACAAAATTTCACGGTTTTATGACGCTCCAGTAGAAAGTTACAAGCATTTGTATGTTGCAAACTTTGATAGATGTAGGACGTACCGTATAGAAGTTAGGGCCATTTGAAGTTTTATCAGTGTTTGACTGGAGCTCAAGGGTAGCATAGCTTTGAGCGATAGCTTAAATTGACAAGAGGCTCGAGTACTTTATTGTTACAAAATTTCTAGGTTTTATGACGCTCCAGTAAAAACTTACAGGCATTTGTATGTGGCAAACTTTGATAGGTGTAGGACGTACCGTATAGAAGTTAGGGCCATTTGAAGTTTTATCAGTGTTTGATTTGGGAGTCAAGGGTAGTATAACTTTGAGCGATATCTTTAATTGACAAGAGGTTCGAGTACTTTATTGTTACAAAATTTCACGGTTTTAGGACGCTCCAGTAAAAAGTTACAAGCATTTGTATGTTGCAAACTTTGATAGGTGTAGGACGTACCGTATAGAAGTTAGGGCCATTTGAAATTTTATTAGTGTTTGACTTTGGACTCAGGGGTAGCATAGCTTTGAGCGATAGCTTAAATTGACAAGAGGCTCGAGTACTTTATTGTTACAAAATTTCTAGGTTTTATGACGCTCCAGTAAAAAGTTACAAGCATTTGTATGTTGCAAACTTTGATAGGTGTAGGACGTACCGTATAGAAGTTAGGGCCATTTGAAGTTTTATGAGTGTTTGACTTGGGACTCAAGGGTAGCATAGCTTTGAGCGATAGCTTAAATTGACAAGAGGCTCGAGTACTTTATTGTTACAAAATTTCTAGGTTTTAGGACGCTCCAGTAAAAAGTTACAAGCATTTGTATGTTGCAAACTTTGATAGGTGTAGGACGTACCGTATAGAAGGCCATTTGAAGTTTTATTAGTGTTTGACTTGGGACTCAAGGTTAGCATAGCTTTGAGCGATAGCTTAAATTGACAAGAGGTTCGAGTACGTTACTGTTACAAAATTTCACGGTTTTATGACGCTCCAGTAAAAAGTTACAAGCATTTGTATGCTGCAAACTTTGATAGGTGTAGGACGTACCGTATAGATGTTAGGGCCATTTGAAGTTTTATCAGTGTTTGACTTGGGACTCAAGGGTAGCATAGCTTTGAGCGATAGCTTAAATTGACAAGAGGCTCGAGTACTTTATTGTTACAAAATTTCAAGGTTTTATGACGCTCCAGTAAAACTTACAAGCATTTGTATGTTGCAAACTTTGATAGGTGTAGGACGTACCGTATAGAACTTAGGGCCATTTGAAGTTTTATCAGTGTTTGATTTGGGACTCAAGGGTAGCATAGCTGTGAGCGATAGCTTAAATTAACAAGAAGCTCGAGTACTTTATTGTTACAAAATTTCTAAGTTTTATGACGCTCCAGTAAAAAGTTACAAGCATTTGTATGTTGCAAACTTTGATAGGTGTAGGACGTACCGTATAGAAGTTAGGGCCATTTGAAGTTTTATCAGTGTTTGACTTGGAACTCAAGGGTAGCATAGCTTTGAGCGACTGCTTAAATTGACTAGAGGCTCGAGTACTTTATTGTTACAAAATTTCTAGGTTTTATGACGCTCCAGTAAAAAGTTACAAGCATTTGTATGTTGCAAACTTTGATAGGTATAGGAAGCACCAAATAGAAGTTAGGGCCATTTGAAGTTTTATCAGTGTTTGATTTGGTACTTAAGGGTAGCATAGCTTTGAGCGATATTTTTAATTGACAAGAGGCTCGAGTACTTTATTGTTACAAAATTTCAATGTTTTATGACGCTCCAGTAAAAAGTTACAAGCATTTGTATGTTGCAAACTTTGATAGGCATAGGATGCACCGAATAGAAGTTAGGGCCATTTAAAGTTTTATCAGTGTTTGATTTGGGACTCAAGGGTAGCAAAGCTTTGAGCGATATTTTAAATTGACAAGACGCTCGAGTACTTTATTGTTACAAAATTTCAAGGTTTTATGACGCTCCAGTAAAAAGTTACAAGCATTTGTATGTTGCAAATTTTCATAGGTGTAGGACGTACCGTATAAAAGTAAGGGCCATTTGAAGTTATATCAGTGTTTGATTTGGGACTCAAGGGTAGCAAAGCTTTGAGCGATAACTTAAATTGACAAGAGGCTCGAGTACTTTATTGTTACAAAATTTCAAGGTTTTATGACGCTCCAGTAAAAAGTTACCAGCATTTGTATGTTGCAAACTTTGATAGGTATAGGATGCACCGTATAGAAGTTAGGGCCATTTGAAGTTTTATCAGTGTTTGATTTGGGACTCAAGGGTAGTATAGCTTTGAGCGATATCTTTAATTGACAAGAGGCGCGAGTACTTTATTGTTACAAAATTTCAAGGTTTTATGAGTTAAAAGCATTTGTATGTTGCAAACTTTGATAGGTATAGGATGCACCGTATAGAAGTTAGGGCCATTAGAAGTTTTATCAGTGTTTGTTTTGGGACTCAAGGGTAGTATAGCTTTGATATCTTTAATTGACAAGCGGCGCGAGTACTTTATTGTTACAAAATTTCAAGGTTTTATGACGCTCCAGTAAAAAGTTACAAGCATTTGTATGTTGCAAACTTTGATAGGTGTAGGACGTACCGTATAGAAGTTAGGGCCATTTGAAGTTTTATCAGTGTTTGATTTGGGACTCAAGGGTAGCATAGCTTTGAGCGATAATTTAAATTGACAAGAGGCTCGATTACTTTATTGTTACAAAATTTCAAGGTTTTAGGACGCTCCAGTAAAAAGTTACAAGCATTTGTATGTTGCAAACTTTGATAGGTGTAGGACGTACCGTATAGAAGTTAGGGCCATTTGAAGTTTTATCAGTGTTTGACTTGGGACTCAAGGGTAGCATAGCTTTGAGCGATAGCTTCAATTGACAAGAGGCTCGAGTACTTTATTGTTACAAAATTTCTAGGTTTTATGACGCTCCAGTAAAAAGTTACAGGCATTTGTATGTTGCAAACTTTGATAGGTGTAGGACGTACCGTATAGAAGTTAGGGCCATTTGAAGTTTTATCAGTGTTTGATTTGGGACTCAAGGTTAGCATAGCTTTGAGCGATAGCTTAAATTGACAAGAGGTTCGAGTACTTTATTGTTATAAAATTTCACGGTTTTATTACGCTCCAGTAAAAAGTTACAAGCATTTGTATGTTGCAAACTTTGATAGATGTAGGACGTACCGTATAGAAGTTAGGGCCATTTGAAGTTTTATCAGTGTTTGACTGGGGCTCAAGGGTAGCATAGCTTTGAGCGATAGCTTAAATTGACAAGAGGCTCGAGTACTTTATTGTTACAAAATTTCTAGGTTCTATGACGCTCCAGTAAAAACTTACAGGCATTTGTATGTGGCAAACTTTGATAGGTGTAGGACGTACCGTATAGAAGTTAGGGCCATTTGAAGTTTTATCAGTGTTTGATTTGGGAGTCAAGGGTAGTATAACTTTGAGCGATATCTTTAATTGACAAGAGGTTCGAGTACTTTATTGTTACAAAATTTCACGGTTTTAGGACGCTCCAGTAAAAAGTTACCAGCATTTGTATGTTGCAAACTTTGATAGGCATAGGATGCACCGAATAGAAGTTAGGGCCATTTAAAGTTTTATCAGTGTTTGATTTGGGACTCAAGGGTAGCAAAGCTTTGAGCGATATTTTAAATTGACAAGACGCTCGAGTACTTTATTGTTACAAAATTTCAAGGTTTTATGACGCTCCAGTAAAAAGTTACAAGCATTTGTATGTTGCAAATTTTCATAGGTGTAGGACGTACCGTATAAAAGTAAGGGCCATTTGAAGTTATATCAGTGTTTGATTTGGGACTCAAGGGTAGCAAAGCTTTGAGCGATAACTTAAATTGACAAGAGGCTCGAGTACTTTATTGTTACAAAATTTCAAGGTTTTATGACGCTCCAGTAAAAAGTTACCAGCATTTGTATGTTGCAAACTTTGATAGGTATAGGATGCACCGTATAGAAGTTAGGGCCATTTGAAGTTTTATCAGTGTTTGATTTGGGACTCAAGGGTAGTATAGCTTTGAGCGATATCTTTAATTGACAAGAGGCGCGAGTACTTTATTGTTACAAAATTTCAAGGTTTTATGAGTTAAAAGCATTTGTATGTTGCAAACTTTGATAGGTATAGGATGCACCGTATAGAAGTTAGGGCCATTAGAAGTTTTATCAGTGTTTGTTTTGGGACTCAAGGGTAGTATAGCTTTGATATCTTTAATTGACAAGCGGCGCGAGTACTTTATTGTTACAAAATTTCAAGGTTTTATGACGCTCCAGTAAAAAGTTACAAGCATTTGTATGTTGCAAACTTTGATAGGTGTAGGACGTACCGTATAGAAGTTAGGGCCATTTGAAGTTTTATCAGTGTTTGATTTGGGACTCAAGGGTAGCATAGCTTTGAGCGATAATTTAAATTGACAAGAGGCTCGATTACTTTATTGTTACAAAATTTCAAGGTTTTAGGACGCTCCAGTAAAAAGTTACAAGCATTTGTATGTTGCAAACTTTGATAGGTGTAGGACGTACCGTATAGAAGTTAGGGACATTTGAAGTTTTATCAGTGTTTGACTTGGGACTCAAGGGTAGCATAGCTTTGAGCGATAGCTTCAATTGACAAGAGGCTCGAGTACTTTATTGTTACAAAATTTCTAGGTTTTATGACGCTCCAGTAAAAAGTTACAGGCATTTGTATGTTGCAAACTTTGATAGGTGTAGGACGTACCGTATAGAAGTTAGGGCCATTTGAAGTTTTATCAGTGTTTGATTTGGGACTCAAGGTTAGCATAGCTTTGAGCGATAGCTTAAATTGACAAGAGGTTCGAGTACTTTATTGTTATAAAATTTCACGGTTTTATTACGCTCCAGTAAAAAGTTACAAGCATTTGTATGTTGCAAACTTTGATAGATGTAGGACGTACCGTATAGAAGTTAGGGCCATTTGAAGTTTTATCAGTGTTTGACTGGGGCTCAAGGGTAGCATAGCTTTGAGCGATAGCTTAAATTGACAAGAGGCTCGAGTACTTTATTGTTACAAAAATTCTAGGTTCTATGACGCTCCAGTAAAAACTTACAGGCATTTGTATGTGGCAAACTTTGATAGGTGTAGGACGTACCGTATAGAAGTTAGGGCCATTTGAAGTTTTATCAGTGTTTGATTTGGGAGTCAAGGGTAGTATAACTTTGAGCGATATCTTTAATTGACAAGAGGTTCGAGTACTTTATTGTTACAAAATTTCACGGTTTTAGGACGCTCCAGTAAAAAGTTACAAGCATTTGTATGTTGCAAACTTTGATAGGTGTAGGACGTACCGTATAGAAGTTAGGGCCATTTGAAGTTTTATTAGTGTTTGACTTTGGACTCAGGGGTAGCATAGCTTTGAGCGATAGCTTAAATTGACAAGAGGCTCGAGTACTTTATTGTTACAAAATTTCTAGGTTTTATGACGCTCCAGTAAAAAGTTACAAGCATTTGTATGTTGCAAACTTTGATAGGTGTAGGACGTACCGTATAGAAGTTAGGGCCATTTGAAGTTTTATGAGTGTTTGACTTGGGACTCAAGGGTAGCACAGCTTTGAGCGATAGCTTAAATTGACAAGAGGCTCGAGTACTTTATTGTTACAAAATTTCTAGGTTTTATGACGCTCCAGTAAAAAGTTACAAGCATTTGTATGTTGCAAACTTTGATAGGTATAGGATGCACCAAATAGAAGTTAGGGCCATTTGAAGTTTTATCAGTGTTTGATTTGGGACTTAAGGGTAGCATAGCTTTGAGCGATATTTTAAATTGACAAGAGGCTCGAGTACTTTATTGTTACAAAATTTCACGGTTTTATGGCGCTCCAGTAAAAAGTTACAAGCATTTGTATGTTGCAAACTTTGATAGGTGTAGGACGTACCGTATAGAAGTTAGGGCCATTTGAAGTTTTATCAGTGTTTGACTTGGGACTCAAGGGAAGCATAGCTTTGAGCGATTGCTTAAATTGACAAGAGGCTCGAGTACTTTATTGTTACAAAATTTCTAGGTTTTATGACGCTCCAGTAAAAAGTTACAGGCATTTGTATGTTGCAAACTTTGATAGGTGTAGGACGTACCGTATAGAAGTTAGGGCCATTTAAAGTTTTATCAGTGTTTGATTTGGGACTCAAGGTTAGCATAGCTTTGAGCGATAGCTTAAATTGACAAGAGGCTCGAGTACTTTACTGTTACAAAATTTCAAGGTTTATGACGCTCCAGTAAACCTTACAAGCGTTTGTATGTTGCAAACTTTGATAGGTGTAGCACGTACCGTATAGAAGTTAGGGCCATTTGAAGTTTTATCAGTGTTTGATTTGGGACTCAAGGGTAGTATAGCTTTGAGCGATATCTTTAATTGACAAGCGGCGCGAGTACTTTATTCTTACAAAATTTCAAGGTTTTATGACGCTCCAGTAAAAAGTTACAAGCATTTGTATGTTGCAAACTTTGATAGGTGTAGGACGTACCGTATAGAAGTTAGGGCCATTTGAAGTTTTATCAGTGTTTGACTTAGGACTCAAGGGTAGCATAGCTTTGAGCGATAGCTTAAATTGACAAGAGGCTCGAGTACTTTACTGTTACAAAATTTCAAGGTTTATGACGCTCCAGTAAACCTTACAAGCGTTTGTATGTTGCAAACTTTGATAAGTGTAGGACGTACCGAATTGAAGTTAGGGCCATTTGATGATTCATCAGTGTTTGATTTGGGACTCAAGGTTAGCATAGCTTTGAGCGATAGCTTAAATTGAAAAGAGGTTCGAGTACTTTATTGTTAAAAAATTTCACGGTTTTAGGACGCTCCAGTAAAAAGTTACAAGCATTTGTATGTTGCAAACTTTGATAGGTGTAGGACGTACCGTATAGAAGTTAGGGCCATTTGAAGTTTTATCAGTGTTTGATTTGGGACTCAAGGTTAGCATAGCTTTGAGCGATAGCTTAAATTGACAAGAGGTTCGAGTACTTTATTGTTACAAAATTTCACGGTTTTATGACGCTCCAGTAAAAAGTTACAAGCATTTGTATGTTGCAAACTTTGATAGGTGTAGGACGTACCGAATAGAAGTTAGGGCCATTTGAAGTTTTATCAGTGTTTGATTTGGGACTCAAGGGTAGCATAGCTTTGAGCGATAACTTAAATTGACAAGAGGCTCGATTACTTCATTGTTACAAAATTTCAAGGTTTTAGGACGCTCCAGTAAAAAGTTACAAGCATTTGTATGTTGCAAACTTTGATAGGTGTAGGACGTACCGTATAGAAGTTAGGGCCATTTGAAGTTTTATCAGTGTTTGACTTGGGACTCAAGGGTAGTATAGCTTTGAGCGATAGCTTAAATTGACAAGAGGCTCGAGTACTTTATTGTTACAAAATTTCTAGGTTTTATGACGCTCCAGTAAAAAGTTACAGGCATTTGTATGTTGCAAACTTTGATAGGTGATAGGACGTACCGTATAGAAGTTAGGGCCATTTGAAGTTTTATCAGTGTTTGATTTGGGACTCAAGGTTACCATAGCTTTGAGCGATAGCTTAAATTGACAAGAGGTTCGAGTACTTTATTGTTACAAAATTTCACGGTTTTATGACGCTCCAGTAAAAAGTTACAAGCATTTGTATGTTGCAAACTTTGATAGGTGTAGGACGTACCGTATAGCAGTTAGGGCCATTTGAAGTTTTATCAGTGTTTGACTTGGGACTCAAGGGTAGCATAGCTTTGAGCGATAGCTTAAATTGACAAGAGGCTCGAGTACTTTATTGTTACAAAATTTCTAGGTTTTATGACGCTCCAGTAAAAAGTTACAGGCATTTGTATGTGGCAAACTTTGATAGGTGTAGGACGTACCGTATAGAAGTTAGGGCCATTTGAAGTTTTATCAGTGTTTGATTTGGGACTCAAGGGTAGTATAGCTTTAAGCGATATCTTTAATTGACAAGAGGTTCGAATACTTTATTGTTACAAAATTTCACGGTTTTAGGACGCTCCAGTAAAAAGTTACAAGCATTTGTATGTTGCAAACTTTGATAGGTGTAGGACGTACCGTATAGAAGTTAGGGCCATTTGAAGTTTTATTAGTGTTTGACTTTGGAGTCAGGGGTAGCATAGCTTTGAGCGATAGCTTAAATTGACAAGAGGCTCGAGTACTTTATTGTTACAAAATTTCTAGGTTTTATGGCGCTCCAGTAAAAAGTTACAAGCATTTGTATGTTGCAAACTTTGATAGGTGTAGGACGTACCGTATAGAAGTTAGGGCCATTTGAAGTCTTATTAGTGTTTGACTTGGGACTCAAGGGTAGCATAGCTTTGAGCGATAGCTTAAATTGACAAGAGGCTCGAGTACTTTATTGTTACAAAATTTCTAGGTTTTATGACGCTCCAGTAAAAAGTTACAAGCATTTGTATGTTGCAAACTTTGATAGGTATAGGATGCACCAAATAGAAGTTAGGGCCATTTGAAGTTTTATCAGTGTTTGATTTGGGACTTAAGGGTAGCATAGCTTTGAGCGATATTTTAAATTGACAAGAGGCTCGAGTACTTTATTGTTACAAAATTTCACGGTTTTATGGCGCTCCAGTAAAAAGTTACAAGCATTTGTATGTTGCAAACTTTGATAGGTGTAGGACGTACCGTATAGAAGTTAGGGCCATTTGAAGTTTTATTAGTGTTTGACTTGCGACTCAAGGGTAGCATAGCTTTGAGCGATAGCTTAAATTGACAAGAGGCTCAAGTACTTTATTGTTACAAAATTTCTAGGTTTTATGACGCTCCAGTAAAAAGTTACAGGCATTTGTATGTTGCAAACTTTGATAGGTGTAGGACGTACCGTATAGAAGTTAGGGCCATTTAAAGTTTTATCAGTGTTTGATTTGGGACTCAAGGTTAGCATAGCTTTGAGCGATAGCTTAAATTGACAAGAGGATCGAGGACTTTATTGTTACACAATTTCACGGTTTTATGACGCTCCAGTAAAAAGTTACAAGCATTTGTGTGTTGCAAACTTTGGTAGTGTAGGACGTACCGTATAGAAGTTAGGGCCATTTGAAGTTTTATCAGTGTTTGACTTGGGACTCAAGGGTAGCATAGCTTTGAGCGATAGCTTAAATTGACAAGAGGCTCGAGTACTTTATTGTTACAAAATTTCTAGGTTTTATGACGCTACAGTAAAAAGTTACAGGCATTTGTATGTTGCAAACTTTGATAGGTGTAGGACGTACCGTATAGAAGTTAGGGCCATTTGAAGTTTTATCAGTGTTTGATTTGGGACTCAAGGGTAGCATAGCTTTAAGCGATAGCTTAAATTGACAAGAGGCTCGAGTACTTTACTGTTACAAAATTTGAAGGTTTATGACGCTCCAGTAAACCTTACAAGCGTTTGTATGTTGCAAACTTTGATAGGTGTAGGACGTACCGTATAGAAGTTAGGGCCATTTGAAGTTTTATCAGTGTTTGATTTGGGACTCAAGGTTAGCATAGCTCTGAGCGATAGCTTAAATTGACAAGAGGTTCGAGTACTTTATTGTTACAAAATTTCACGGTTTTATGACGCTCCAGTAAAAAGTTACAAGCATTTGTATGTTGCAAACTTTGATAGGTGTAGGACGTACCGTATAGAAGTTAGGGCCATTTGAAGTTTTATCAGTGTTTGATTTGGGACTCAAGGGTAGTATAGCTTTGAGCGATATCTTTAATTGACAAGCGGCGCGAGTACTTTATTGTTACAAAATTTCAAGGTTTTATGACGCTCCAGTAAAAAGTTACAAGCGTTTGTATGTTGCAAACTTTGATAGGTGTAGGATGCACCAAATAGAAGTTAGGGCCATTTGAAGTTTTATCAGTGTTTGATTTGGGACTTAAGGGTAGCATAGCTTTGAGCAATATTTTAAATTGATAAGAGGCTCGAGTACATTATTGTTACAAAATTTCACGGTTTTATGGCGCTCCAGTAAAAAGTTACAAGCATTTGTATGTTGCAAACTTTGATAGGTGTAGGACGTACCGTATAGAAGTTAGGGCCATTTGAAGTTTTATCAGTGTTTGACTTGGGACTCAAGGGTAGCATAGCTTTGATCGATAGCTTAAATTGACAAGAGGCTCGAGTACTTTATTGTTACAAAGTTTCTAGGTTTTATGACGCTCCAGTAAAAAGTTACAGGCATTTGTATGTTGCAAACTTTGATAGGTGTAGGACGTACCGTATAGAAGTTAGGGCCATTTAAAGTTTTATCAGTGTTTTATTTGGGACTCAAGGTTAGCATAGCTTTGAGCGATAGCTTAAATTGACAAGAGGTTCGAGTACTTTATTGTTACACAATTTCACGGTTTTATGACGCTCCAGTAAAAAGTTACAAGCATTTGTATGTTGCAAACTTTGATAGGTGTAGGACGTACCGTATAGAAGTTAGGGCCATTTGAAGTTTTATCAGTGTTTGATTTGGGACTCAAGGGTAGTATAGCTTTGAGCGATATCTTTAATTGACAAGCGGCGCGAGTACTTTATTGTTACAAAATTTCAAGGTTTTATGACGCTCCAGTAAAAAGTTACAGGCATTTGTGTGTTGCAAACTTTGATAGGTGTAGGACGTACCGTATAGAAGTTAGGGCCATTTGAAGTTTCATCAGTGTTTGACTTGGGACTCAAGGTTAGCATAGCTTTGAGCGATAGCTTAAATTGAAAAGAGGTTTGAGTACTTTATTGTTACAAAATTTCACGGTTGTAGGACGCTCCAGTAAAAAGTTACAAGCATTTGTATGTTGCACACTTTGATAGGTGTAGGACGTACCGTATAGAAGTTAGGGCCATTTGAAGTTTTATCAGTGTTTGATTTGGGACTCAAGGTTAGCATAGCTTTGAGCGATAGCTTAAATTGACAAGAGGTTCGAGTACTTTATTGTTACAAAATTTCACGGTTTTATGACGCTCCAGTAAAAAGTTAGAAGCATTTGTATGTTGCACACTTTGATAGGTGTAGGACGTACCGTATAGAAGTTAGGGCCATTTGAAGTTTTATCAGTGTTTGATTTGGGACTCAAGGTTAGCATAGCTTTGAGCGATAGCTTAAATTGACAAGAGGTTCGAGTACTTTATTGTTACAAAATTTCACGGTTTTATGACGCTCCAGTAAAAAGTTACAAGCGTTTGTATGTTGCAAACTTTGATAGGTGTAGGACTTACCGTATAGAAGTTAGGGCCATTTGAAGTTTTATCAGTGTTTGACTTAGGACTCAAAGGTAGCATAGCTTTGAGCGATAGCTTAAATTGACAAGAGGCTCGAGTACTTTATTGTTACAAAATTTCAAGATTTTATGACGCTCCAGTAAAACTTACAAGCGTTTGTATGTTGCAAACTTTGATAAGTGTAGGACGTACCGTATAGAAGTTAGGGCCATTTGAAGTTTTATCAGTGTTTGATTTGGGACTCAAGGTTAGCATAGCTTTGAGCGATAGCTTAAATTGACAAGAGGTTCGAGTACTTTATTGTTACAAAATTTCACGGTTTTATGACGCTCCAGTAAAAAGTTAGAAGCATTTGTATGTTGCAAACTTTGATAGGTGTAGGGCGTACCGTATAGAAGTTAGGGCCATTTGAAGTTTTATCAGTGTTTGATTTGGGACTCAAGGGTAGCATAGCTTTGAGCGATAACTTAAATTGACAAGAGGCTCGATTACTTTATTGTTACAAAATTTCAAGGTTTTAGGACGCTCCAGTAAAAAGTTACAAGCATTTGTATGTTGCAAACTTTGATAGGTGTAGGACGTACCGTATAGAAGTTAGGGCCATTTGAAGTTTTATCAGTGTTTGATTTGGGACTCAAGGTTAGCATAGCTTTGAGCGATATCTTAAATTGACAAGAGGTTCGAGTACTTTATTGTTACAAAATTTCACGGTTTTATGACGCTCCAGTAAAAAGTTACAAGCATTTGTTTGTTGCAAACTTTGATAGGTGTAGGACGTACCGTATAGAAGTTAGGGCCATTTGAAGTTTTATCAGTGTTTGATTTGGGACTCAAGGGTAGTATAGATTTGAGCGATATCTTTAATTGACAAGCGGCGCGAGTACTTTATTGTTACAAAATTTCAAGGTTTTATGACGCTCCAGTAAAAAGTTACAAGCGTTTGTATGTTGCAAACTTTGATAGGTGTAGGACTTACCGTATAGAAGTTAGGGCCATTTGAAGTTTTATCAGTGTTTGACTTAGGACTCAAAGGTAGCATAGCTTTGAGCGATAGCTTAAATTGACAAGAGGCTCGAGTACTTTATTGTTACAAAATTTCAAGATTTTATGACGCTCCAGTAAAACTTACAAGCGTTTGTATGTTGCAAACTTTGATAAGTGTAGGACGTACCGTATAGAAGTTAGGGCCATTTGAAGTTTTATCAGTGTTTGATATGGGACTCAAGGTTAGCATAGCTTTGAGCGATAGCTTAAATTGACAAGAGGTTCGAGTACTTTATTGTTACAAACTTTCACGGTTTTATGACGCTCTAGTAAAAAGTTACAAGCATTTGTATGTTGCAAACTTTGATAGGTGTAGGACGTACCGTATAGAAGTTAGGGCCATTTGAAGTTTTATTAGTGTTTGACTTGGGACTCAAGGGTAGCATTGCTTTGAGCGATAGCTTAAATTGACAAGAGGCTCAAGTACTTTATTGTTACAAAATTTCTAGGTTTTATGACGCTCCAGGAAAAAGTTACAAGCATTTGTATGTTGCAAACTTTGATAGGTATAGGATGCACCGAATAGAAGTTAGGGCCATTTGAAGTTTTATCAGTGTTTGATTTGGGACTCAAGGGTAGCATAGCTTTGAGCGATAGCTTAAATTGACAAGAGGCTCGAGTACTTTATTGTTACAAAATTTCAAGGTTTTATGACGCTCCAGTAAAAAGTTACAAGCATTTGTATGTTGCAAACTTTGATAGGTGTAGGACGTACCGTATAGAAGTTAGGGCCATTTGAAGTTTTATCAGTGTTTGATTTGGGACTCAAGGTTAGCATAGCTTTGAGCGATAGCTTAAATTGACAAGAGGTTCGAGTACTTTATTGTTACAGAATTTCACGGTTTTATGACGCTCCAGTAAAAAGTTAGAAGCATTTGTATGTTGCAAACTTTGATAGGTGTAGGACGTACCGTATAGAAGTTAGGGCCTTTTGAAGTTTTATCAGTGTTTGATTTGGGACTCAAGGGTAGCATAGCTTTGAGCGATAACTTAAATTGACAAGAGGCTCGATTACTTTATTGTTACAAAATTTCAAGGTTTTAGGACGCTCCAGTAAAAAGTTACAAGCATTAGTATGTTGCAAACTTTGATAGGTGTAGGACGTACCGTATAGAAGTTAGGGCCATTTGAAGTTTTATCAGTGTTTGACTTGGGACTCAAGGGTAGTATAGCTTTGAGCGATAGCTTAAATTGACAAGAGGCTCGAGTACTTTATTGTCACAAAATTTCCAGGTTTTATGACGCTCCAGCAAAAAGTTACAGGCATTTGTATGTTGCAAACTTTGATAGGTGTAGGACGTACCGTATAGAAGTTAGGGCCATTTGAAGTTTTATCAGTGTTTGATTTGGGACTC
The DNA here is from genome assembly GCA_920105625.2 of Clusia tigrina. Taxonomy (NCBI): domain Eukaryota; kingdom Metazoa; phylum Arthropoda; class Insecta; order Diptera; family Clusiidae; genus Clusia; species Clusia tigrina. Next base: position 103,412,475 of record OV050033.1, on the reverse strand, counting down.
AAGGTTAGCATAGCTTTGAGCGATAGCTTAAATTGACAAGAGGTTCGAGTACTTTATTGTTACAAAATTTCACGTTTTTATGACGCTCCAGTAAAAAGTTACAAGCATTTGTATGTTGCAAACTTTGATAGGTGTAGGACGTACCGTATAGAAGTTAGGGCCATTTGAAGTTTTATCAGTGTTTGATTTGGGACTCAAGGGTAGTATAGCTTTGAGCGATATCTTTAATTGACAAGCGGCGCGAGTACTTTATTGTTACAAAATTTCAAGATTTTATGACGCTCCTGTGAAAAGTTACAAGCGTTTGTATGTTGCAAACTTTGATAGGTGTAGGACTTACCGTATAGAAGTTAGGGCCATTTGAAGTTTTATCAGTGTTTGACTTAGGACTCAAGAGTAGCATAGCTTTGAGCGATAGCTTAAATTGACAAGAGGCTCGAGTACTTTATTGTTACAAAATTTCAAGGTTTTATGACGCTCCAGTAAGACTTACAAGCGTTTGTATGTTGCAAACTTTGATAAGTGTAGGACGTACCGTATAGAAGTTAGGGCCATTTGAAGTTTTATCAGTGTTTGATATGGGACTCAAGGTTAGCATAGCTTTGAGCGATAGCTTAAATTGACAAGAGGTTCGAGTACTTTATTGTTAAAAAATTTCACGGTTTTATGACGCTCTAGTAAAAAGTTACAAGCATTTGTATGTTGCAAACTTTGATAGGTGTAGGACGTACCGTATAGAAGTTAGGGCCATTTGAAGTTTTATCAGTGTTTGATTTGGGACTCAAGGGTAGTATAGCTTTGAGCGATATCTTTAATTGACAAGCGGCGCGAGTACTTTATTGTTACAAAATTTCAAGGTTTTATGACGCTCCAGTAAAAAGTTACAAGCGTTTGTATGTTGCAAACTTTGATAGGTGTAGGATGCACCAAATAGAAGTTAGGGCCATTTGAAGTTTTATCAGTGTTTGATTTGGGACTTAAGGGTAGCATAGCTTTGAGCGATATTTTAAATTGATAAGAGGCTCGAGTACTTTATTGTTACAAAATTTCACGGTTTTATGGCGCTCCAGTAAAAAGTTACAAGCATTTGTATGTTGCAAACTTTGATAGGTGTAGGACGTACCGTATAGAAGTTAGGGCCATGTGAAGTTTTATCAGTGTTTGACTTGGGACTCAAGGGTAGCATAGCTTTGAGCGATAGCTTAAATTGACAAGAGGCTCGAGTACTTTATTGTTACAAAATTTCTAGGTTTTATGACGGTCCAGTCAAAAGTTACAGGCATTTGTATGTTGCAAACTTTGATAGGTGTAGGACGTACCGTATAGAAGTTAGGGCCATTTAAAGTTTTATCAGTGTTTTATTTGGGACTCAAGGTTAGCATAGCTTTGAGCGATAGCTTAAATTGACAAGAGGTTCGAGTACTTTATTGTTACACAATTTCACGGTTTTATGACGCTCCAGTAAAAAGTTACAAGCATTTGTATGTTGCAAACTTTGATAGGTGTAGGACGTACCGTATATAAGTTAGGGCCATTTGAAGTTTTATCCGTGTTTGACTTGGGACTCAAGGGTAGCACTGCTTTGAGCGATAGCTTAAATTGACAAGAGGCTCGAGTACTTTATTGTTACAAAATTTCTAGGTTTTATGACGCTCCAGTAAAAAGTTACAGGCATTTGTATGTTGCAAACTTTGATAGGTCTAGGACGTACCGTATAGAAGTTAGGGCCATTTGAAGTTTCATCAGTGTTTGATTTGGGACTCAAGGTTAGCATAGCTTTGAGCGATAGCTTAAATTGAAAAGAGGTTTGAGTACTTTATTGTTACAAAATTTCACGGTTTTAGGACGCTCCAGTAAAAAGTTACAAGCATTTGTATGTTGCACACTTTGATAGGTGTAGGACGTACCGTATAGAAGTTAGGGCCATTTGAAGTTTTATCAGTGTTTGATTTGGGACTCAAGGGTAGTATAGCTTTGAGCGATATCTTTAATTGACAAGCGGCGCGAGTACTTTATTGTTACAAAATTTCACGGTTTTATGACGCTCCAGTAAAAAGTTACAAGCGTTTGTATGTTGCAAACTTTGATAGGTGTAGGATGCACCAAATAGAAGTTAGGGCCATTTGAAGTTTTATCAGTGTTTGATTTGGGACTTAAGGGTAGCATAGCTTTGAGCGATATTTTAAATTGATAAGAGGCTCGAGTACTTTATTGTTACAAAATTTCACGGTTTTATGGCGCTCCAGTAAAAAGTTACAAGCATTTGTATGTTGCAAACTTTGATAGGTGTAGGACGTACCGTATAGAAGTTAGGGCCATGTGAAGTTTTATCAGTGTTTGACTTGGGACTCAAGGGTAGCATAGCTTTGAGCGATAGCTTAAATTGACAAGAGGCTCGAGTACTTTATTGTTACAAAATTTCTAGGTTTTATGACGGTCCAGTAAAAAGTTACAGGCATTTGTATGTTGCAAACTTTGATAGGTGTAGGACGTACCGTATAGAAGTTAGGGCCATTTAAAGTTTTATCAGTGTTTTATTTGGGACTCAAGGTTAGCATAGCTTTGAGCGATAGCTTAAATTGACAAGAGGTTCGAGTACTTTATTGTTACACAATTTCACGGTTTTATGACGCTCCAGTAAAAAGTTACAAGCATTTGTATGTTGCAAACTTTGATAGGTGTAGGACGTACCGTATAGAAGTTAGGGCCATTTGAAGTTTTATCCGTGTTTGACTTGGGACTCAAGGGTAGCACAGCTTTGAGCGATAGCTTAAATTGACAAGAGGCTCGAGTACTTTATTGTTACAAAATTTCTAGGTTTTATGACGCTCCAGTAAAAAGTTACAGGCATTTGTATGTTGCAAACTTTGATAGGTGTAGGACGTACCGTATAGAAGTTAGGGCCATTTGAAGTTTCATCAGTGTTTGATTTGGGACTCAAGGTTAGCATAGCTTTGAGCGATAGCTTAAATTGAAAAGAGGTTTGAGTACTTTATTGTTACAAAATTTCACGGTTTTAGGACGCTCCAGTAAAAAGTTACAAGCATTTGTATGTTGCACACTTTGATAGGTGTAGGACGTACCGTATAGAAGTTAGGGCCATTTGAAGTTTTATCAGTGTTTGATTTGGGACTCAAGGTTAGCATAGCTTTGAGCGATAGCTTAAATTGACAAGAGGTTCGAGTACTTTATTGTTACAAAATTTCACGGTTTTATGACGCTCCAGTAAAAAGTTAGAAGCATTTGTATGTTGCAAACTTTGATAGGTGTAGGACGTACCGTATAGAAGTTAGGGCCATTTGAAGTTTTATCAGTGTTTGATTTGGGACTCAAGGGTAGCATAGCTTTGAGCGATAACTTAAATTGACAAGAGGACTCAAGCGTAGCATAGCTTTGAGCGATAACTTAAATTGACAAGAGGCTCGATTACTTTATTGTTACAAAATTTCAAGGTTTTAGGACGCTCCAGTAAAAAGTTACAAGCATTTGTATGTTGCAAACTTTGATAGGTGTAGGACGTACCGTATAGAAGTTAGGGCCATTTGAAGTTTTATCAGTGTTTGATTTGGGACTCAAGGTTAGCAGAGCTTTGAGCGATATCTTAAATTGACAATAGGTTCGAGTACTTTATTGTTACAAAATTTCACGGTTTTATGACGCTCCAGTAAAAAGTTACAAGCATTTGTTTGTTGCAAACTTTGATAGGTGTAGGACGTACCGTATAGAAGTTAGGGCCATTTGAAGTTTTATCAGTGTTTGATTTGGGACTCAAGGGTAGTATAGCTTTGAGCGATATCTTTAATTGACAAGCGGCGCGAGTACTTTATTGTTACAAAATTTCAAGGTTTTATGACGCTCCAGTAAAAAGTTACAAGCGTTTGTATGTTGCAAACTTTGATAGGTGTAGGACTTACCGTATAGAAGTTAGGGCCATTTGAAGTTTTATCAGTGTTTGACTAAGGACTCAAGGGTAGCATAGCTTTGAGCGATAGCTTAAATTGACAAGAGGCTCGAGTACTTTATTGTTACAAAATTTCAAGGTTTTATGACGCTCCAGTAAAACTTACAAGCGTTTGTATGTTGCAAACTTTGATAAGTGTAGGACGTACCGTATAGAAGTTAGGGCCATTTGAAGTTTTATCAGTGTTTGATATGGGACTCAAGGTTAGCATAGCTTTGAGCGATAGCTTAAATTGACAAGAGGTTCGAGTACTTTATTGTTACAAAATTTCACGGTTTTATGACGCTCTAGTAAAAAGTTACAAGCATTTGTATGTTGCAAACTTTGATAGGTGTAGGACGTACCGTATAGAAGTTAGGGCCATTTGAAGTTTTATTAGTGTTTGACTTGGGACTCAAGGGTAGCATTGCTTTGAGCGATAGCTTAAATTGACAAGAGGCTCAAGTACTTTATTGTTACAAAATTTCTAGGTTTTATGACGCTCCAGTAAAAAGTTACAAGCATTTGTATGTTGCAAACTTTGATAGATATAGGATGCACCGAATAGAAGTTAGGGCCATTTGAAGTTTTATCACTGTTTGATTTGGGACTCAAGGGTAGCATAGCTTTGAGCGATAGCTTAAATTGACAAGAGGCTCGAGTACTTTATTGTTACAAAATTTCAAGGTTTTATGACGCTCCAGTAAAAAGTTACAAGCATTTGTATGTTGCAAATTTTGATAGGTGTAGGACGTACCGTATAAAAGTTAGGGCCATTTGAAGTTATATCAGTGTTTGATTTGGGACTCAAATGTAGCAAAGCTTTGAGCGATAACTTAAATTGACAAGAGGCTCGAGTACTTCATTGTTACAAAATTTCTAGGTTTTGTGACGCTCCAGTAAAAAGTTACAAGCATTTGTATGTTGCAAACTTTGATAGGTATAGGATGCACCGTATAGAAGTTAGGGCCATTTGCTGTTTTATCAGTGTTTGTTTTGGGACTCAAGGGTAGTATAGCTTTGAGCGATATATTTAATTGACAAGCGGCGCGAGTACTTTATTGTTACAAAATTTCAAGGTTTTATGACGCTCCAGTAAAAAGTTACAAGCATTTGTACGTTGCAAACTTTGATAGGTGTAGGACGTACCATATAGAAGTTAGGGCCATTTGAAGTTTCATCAGTGTTTGATTTGGGACTCAAGGTTAGCATAGCTTTGAGCGATAGCTTAAATTGACAACAGGCTCGAGTACTTTACTGTTACAAAATTTCAAGGTTTATGACGCTCCAGTAAACCTTACAAGCGTTTGTATGTTGCAAACTTTGATAAGTGTAGGACGTACCGTATAGAAGTTAGGGCCATTTGAAGTTTCATCAGTGTTTGATTTGGGACTCAAGGTTAGCATAGCTTTGAGCGATAGCTTAAATTGAAAAGAGGTTTGAGTACTTTATTGTTACAAAATTTCACGGTTTTAGGACGCTCCAGTAAAAAGTTACAAGCATTTGTATGTTGCAAACTTTGATAGGTGTAGGACGTACCGTATAGAAGTTAGGGCCATTTGAAGTTTTATCAGTGTTTGATTTGGGACTCAAGGTTAGCATAGCTTTGAGCGATATCTTTAATTGACAAGCGGCGCGAGTACTTTATTGTTACAAAATTTCAAGGTTTTATGACGCTCCAGTAAAAAGTTACAAGCGTTTGTATGTTGCAAACTTTGATAGGTGTAGGATGCACCAAATAGAAGTTAGGGCCATTTGAAGTTTTATCAGTGTTTGATTTGGGACTTAAGGGTAGCATAGCTTTGAGCGATATTTTAAATTGATAAGAGGCTCGAGTACTTTATTGTTACAAAATTTCACGGTTTTATGGCGCTCCAGTAAAAAGTTACAAGCATTTGTATGTTGCAAACTTTGATAGGTGTAGGACGTACCGTATAGAAGTTAGGGCCATTTGAAGTTTTATCAGTGTTTGACTTGGGACTCAAGGGTAGCATAGCTTTGAGCGATAGCTTAAATTGACAAGAGGCTCGAGTACTTTATTGTTACAAAATTTCTAGGTTTTATGACGCTCCAGTAAAAAGTTACAGGCATTTGTATGTTGCAAACTTTGATAGGTGTAGGACGTACCGTATAGAAGTTAGGGCCATTTAAAGTTTTATCAGTGTTTTATTTGGGACTCAAGGTTAGCATAGCTTTGAGCGATAGCTTAAATTGACAAGAGGTTCGAGTACTTTATTGTTACACAATTTCACGGTTTTATGACGCTCCAGTAAAAAGTTACAAGCATTTGTATGTTGCAAACTTTGATAGGTGTAGGACGTACCGTATAGAAGTTAGGGCCATTTGAAGTTTTATCCGTGTTTGATTTGGGACTCAAGGGTAGCACAGCTTTGAGCGATAGCTTAAATTGACAAGAGGCTCGAGTACTTTATTGTTACAAAATTTCTAGGTTTTATGACGCTCCAGTAAAAAGTTACAGGCATTTGTATGTTGCAAACTTTGATAGGTGTAGGACGTACCGTATAGAAGTTAGGGCCATTTGAAGTTTCATCAGTGTTTGATTTGGGACTCAAGGTTAGCATAGCTTTGAGCGATAGCTTAAATTGAAAAGAGGTTTGAGTACTTTATTGTTACAAAATTTCACGGTTTTAGGACGCTCCAGTAAAAAGTTACAAGCATTTGTATGGTGCACACTTTGATAGGTGTAGGACGTACCGTATAGAAGTTAGGGCCATTTGAAGTTTTATCAGTGTTTGATTTGGGACTCAAGGTTAGCATAGCTTTGAGCGATAGCTTAAATTGACAAGAGGTTCGAGTACTTTATTGTTACAAAATTTCACGGTTTTATGACGCTCCAGTAAAAAGTTAGAAGCATTTGTATGTTGCAAACTTTGATAGGTGTAGGACGTACCGTATAGAAGTTAGGGCCATTTGAAGTTTTATCAGTGTTTGATTTGGGACTCAAGGGTAGCATAGCTTTGAGCGATAACTTAAATTGACAAGAGGACTCAAGGGTAGCATAGCATTGAGCGATAACTTAAATTGACAAGAGGCTCGATTACTTTATTGTTACAAAATTTCAAGGTTTTAGGACGCTCCAGTAAAAAGTTACAAGCATTTGTATGTTGCAAACTTTGATAGGTGTAGGACGTACCGTATAGAAGTTAGGGCCATTTGAAGTTTTATCAGTGTTTGATTTGGGACTCAAGGTTAGCATAGCTTTGAGCGATATCTTAAATTGACAATAGGTTCGAGTACTTTATTGTTACAAAATTTCACGGTTTTATGACGCTCCAGTAAAAAGTTACAAGCATTTGTTTGTTGCAAACTTTGATAGGTGTAGGACGTACCGTATAGAAGTTAGGGCCATTTGAAGTTTTATCAGTGTTTGATTTGGGACTCAAGGGTAGTATAGCTTTGAGCGATATGTTTAATTGACAAGCGGCGCGAGTACTTTATTGTTACAAAATTTCAAGGTTTTATGACGCTCCAGTAAAAAGTTACAAGCATTTGTACGTTGCAAACTTTGATAGGTGTAGGACGTACCATATAGAAGTTAGGGCCATTTGAAGTTTCATCAGTGTTTGATTTGGGACTCAAGGTTAGCATAGCTTTGAGCGATAGCTTAAATTGACAACAGGCTCGAGTACTTTACTGTTACAAAATTTCAAGGTTTATGACGCTCCAGTAAACCTTACAAGCGTTTGTATGTTGCAAACTTTGATAAGTGTAGGACGTACCGTATAGAAGTTAGGGCCATTTGAAGTTTCATCAGTGTTTGATTTGGGACTCAAGGTTAGCATAGCTTTGAGCGATATCTTTAATTGACAAGCGGCGCGAGTACTTTATTGTTACAAAATTTCAAGGTTTTATGACGCTCCAGTAAAAAGTTACAAGCGTTTGTATGTTGCAAACTTTGATAGGTGTAGGATGCACCAAATAGAAGTTAGGGCCATTTGAAGTTTTATCAGTGTTTGATTTGGGACTTAAGGGTAGCATAGCTTTGAGCGATATTTTAAATTGATAAGAGGCTCGAGTACTTTATTGTTACAAAATTTCACGGTTTTATGGCGCTCCAGTAAAAAGTTACAAGCATTTGTATGTTGCAAACTTTGATAGGTGTAGGACGTACCGTATAGAAGTTAGGGCCATTTGAAGTTTTATCAGTGTTTGACTTGGGACTCAAGGGTAGCATAGCTTTGAGCGATAGCTTAAATTGACAAGAGGCTCGAGTACTTTATTGTTACAAAATTTCTAGGTTTTATGACGCTCCAGTAAAAAGTTACAGGCATTTGTATGTTGCAAACTTTGATAGGTGTAGGACGTACCGTATAGAAGTTAGGGCCATTTAAAGTTTTATCAGTGTTTTATTTGGGACTCAAGGTTAGCATAGCTTTGAGCGATAGCTTAAATTGACAAGAGGTTCGAGTACTTTATTGTTACACAATTTCACGGTTTTATGACGCTCCAGTAAAAAGTTACAAGCATTTGTATGTTGCAAACTTTGATAGGTGTAGGACGTACCGTATAGAAGTTAGGGCCATTTGAAGTTTTATCCGTGTTTGATTTGGGACTCAAGGGTAGCACAGCTTTGAGCGATAGCTTAAATTGACAAGAGGCTCGAGTACTTTATTGTTACAAAATTTCTAGGTTTTATGACGCTCCAGTAAAAAGTTACAGGCATTTGTATGTTGCAAACTTTGATAGGTGTAGGACGTACCGTATAGAAGTTAGGGCCATTTGAAGTTTCATCAGTGTTTGATTTGGGACTCAAGGTTAGCATAGCTTTGAGCGATAGCTTAAATTGAAAAGAGGTTTGAGTACTTTATTGCTACAAAATTTCACGGTTTTAGGACGCTCCAGTAAAAAGTTACAAGCATTTGTATGTTGCACACTTTGATAGGTGTAGGACGTACCGTATAGAAGTTAGGGCCATTTGAAGTTTTATCAGTGTTTGATTTGGGACTCAAGGTTAGCATAGCTTTGAGCGATAGCTTAAATTGACAAGAGGTTCGAGTACTTTATTGTTACAAAATTTCACGGTTTTATGACGCTCCAGTAAAAAGTTAGAAGCATTTGTATGTTGCAAACTTTGATAGGTGTAGGACGTACCGTATAGAAGTTAGGGCCATTTGAAGTTTTATCAGTGTTTGATTTGGGACTCAAGGGTAGCATAGCTTTGAGCGATAACTTAAATTGACAAGAGGACTCAAGGGTAGCATAGCTTTGAGCGATAACTTAAATTGACAAGAGGCTCGATTACTTTATTGTTACAAAATTTCAAGGTTTTAGGACGCTCCAGTAAAAAGTTACAAGCATTTGTATGTTGCAAACTTTGATAGGTGTAGGACGTACCGTATAGAAGTTAGGGCCATTTGAAGTTTTATCAGTGTTTGATTTGGGACTCAAGGTTAGCATAGCTTTGAGCGATATCTTAAATTGACAATAGGTTCGAGTACTTTATTGTTACAAAATTTCACGGTTTTATGACGCTCCAGTAAAAAGTTACAAGCATTTGTTTGTTGCAAACTTTGATAGGTGTAGGACGTACCGTATAGAAGTTAGGGCCATTTGAAGTTTTATCAGTGTTTGATTTGGGACTCAAGGGTAGTATAGCTTTTAGCGATATGTTTAATTGACAAGCGGCGCGAGTATTTTATTGTTACAAAATTTCAAGGTTTTATGACGCTCCAGTAAAAAGTTACAAGCGTTTGTATGTTGCAAACTTTGATAGGTGTAGGACTTACCGTATAGAAGTTAGGGCCATTTGAAGTTTTATCAGTGTTTGACTTAGGACTCAAGGGTAGCATAGCTTTGAGCGATAGCTTAAATTGACAAGAGGCTCGAGTACTTTATTGTTACAAAATTTCAAGGTTTTATGACGCTCCAGTAAAACTTACAAGCGTTTGTATGTTGCAAACTTTGATAAGTGTAGGACGTACCGTATAGAAGTTAGGGCCATTTGAAGTTTTATCAGTGTTTGATATGGGACTCAAGGTTAGCATAGCTTTGAGCGATAGCTTAAATTGACAAGAGGTTCGAGTACTTTATTGTTACAAAATTTCACGGTTTTATGACGCTCTAGTAAAAAGTTACAAGCATTTGTATGTTGCAAACTTTGATAGGTGTAGGACGAACCGTATAGAAGTTAGGGCCATTTGAAGTTTTATTAGTGTTTGACTTGGGACTCAAGGGTAGCATTGCTTTGAGCGATAGCTTAAATTGACAAGAGGCTCAAGTACTTTATTGTTACAAAATTTCTAGGTTTTATGACGCTCCAGTAAAAAGTTACAAGCATTTGTATGTTGCAAACTTTGATAGGTATAGGATGCACCGAATAGAAGTTAGGGCCATTTGAAGTTTTATCACTGTTTGATTTGGGACTCAAGGGTAGCATAGCTTTGAGCGATAGCTTAAATTGACAAGAGGCTCGAGTACTTTATTGTTACAAAATTTCAAGGTTTTATGACGCTCCAGTAAAAAGTTACAAGCATTTGTATGTTGCAAATTTTGATAGGTGTAGGACGTACCGTATAAAAGGTCTGGCCATTTGAAGTTATATCAGTGTTTGATTTGGGACTCAAGGGTAGCAAAGCTGTGAGCGATAACTTAAATTGACAAGAGGCTCGAGTACTTTATTGTTACAAAATTTCTAGGTTTTGTGACGCTCCAGTAAAAAGTTACAAGCATTTGTATGTTGCAAACTTTGATAGGTATAGGATGCACCGTATAGAAGTTAGGGCCATTTGCTGTTTTATCAGTGTTTGTTTTGGGACTCAAGGGTAGTATAGCTTTGAGCGATATCTTTAATTGACAAGCGGCGCGAGTACTTTATTGTTACAAAATTTCAAGGTTTTATGACGCTCCAGTAAAAAGTTACAAGCATTTGTACGTTGCAAACTTTGATAGGTGTAGGACGTACCATATAGAAGTTAGGGCCATTTGAAGTTTCATCAGTGTTTGATTTGGGACTCAAGGTTAGCATAGCTTTGAGCGATAGCTTAAATTGACAAGAGGCTCGAGTACTTTACTGTTACAAAATTTCAAGGTTTATGACGCTCCAGTAAACCTTACAAGCGTTTGTATGTTGCAAACTTTGATAAGTGTAGGACGTACCGTATAGAAGTTAGGGCCATTTGAAGTTTCATCAGTGTTTGATTTGGGACTCAAGGTTAGCATAGCTTTGAGCGATAGCTTAAATTGAAAAGAGGTTTGAGTACTTTATTGTTACAAAATTTCACGGTTTTAGGACGCTCCAGTAAAAAGTTACAAGCATTTGTATGTTGCAAACTTTGATAGGTGTAGGACGTACCGTATAGAAGTTAGGGCCATTTGAAGTTTTATCAGTGTTTGATTTGGGACTCAAGGTTAGCATAGCTTTGAGCGATAGCTTAAATTGACAAGAGGTTCGAGTACTTCATTGTTACAGAATTTCACGGTTTTATGACGCTCCAGTAAAAAGTTAGAAGCAATTGTATGTTGCAAACTTTGATAGGTGTAGGACGTACCGTATAGAAGTTAGATCCATTTGAAGTTTTATCAGTGTTTGATTTGGGACTCAAGGGTAGCAAAGCTTTGAGCGATAACTTAAATTGACAAGAGGCTCGAGTACTTTATTGTTACAAAATTTCTAGGTTTTGTGACGCTCCAGTAAAAAGTTACAAGCATTTGTATGTTGCAAACTTTGATAGGTGTAGGACGTACCGTATAGAAGTTAGGGCCATTTGAACTTTTATCAGTGTTTGATTTGGGATTCAAGGGTAGCAAAGCTTTGAGCGGTAACTTAAATTGACAAGAGGCTCGAGTACTTTATTGTTACAAAATTTAAAGGTTTTATGATCCTCCAGTAAAAAGTTACAAGCATTTGTATGTTGCAAACTTTGATGGGTATAGGATGCACCGTATAGAAGTTAGGGCCATTTGCAGTTTTATCAGTGTTTGTTTTGGCACTCAAGGGTAGTATAGCTTTGAGCGATATCTTTAATTGACAAGCGGTGCGAGTACTTTATTGTTACAAAATTTCAAGGTTTTATGACGCTCCAGTAAAAAGTACAAGCATTTGTACGTTGCAAACTTTGATAGGTGTAGGACGTACCATATAGAAGTTAGGGCCATTTAAAGTTTTATCAGTGTTTGATTTTGGACTCAAGGTTAGCATAGCTTTGAGCGATAGCTTAAATTGACAAGAGGTTCGAGTACTTTATTGTTACAAAATTTCACGGTTTTATGACGCTCCAGTAAAAAGTTACAAGCGTTTGTATGTTGCAAACTTTGATAGGTGTAGGACTTACCGTATAGAAGTTAGGGCCATTTGAAGTTTTATCAGTGTTTGACTTAGGACTCAAGGGTAGCATAGCTTTGAGCGATAGCTTAAATTGACAAGAGGCTCGAGTACTTTATTGTTACAAAATTTCAAGGTTTTATGACGCTCCAGTAAAACTTACAAGCGTTTGTATGTTGCAAACTTTGATAAGTGTAGGACGTACCGTATAGAAGTTAGGGCCATTTGAAGTTTTATCAGTGTTTGATATGGGACTCAAGGTTAGCATAGCTTTGAGCGATAGCTTAAATTGACAAGAGGTTCGAGTACTTTATTGTTACAAAATTTCACGGTTTTATGACGCTCTAGTAAAAAGTTACAAGCATTTGTATGTTGCAAACTTTGATAGGTGTAGGACGAACCTTATAGAAGTTAGGGCCATTTGAAGTTTTATTAGTGTTTGACTTGGGACTCAAGGGTAGCATTGCTTTGAGCGATAGCTTAAATTGACAAGAGGCTCAAGTACTTTATTGTTACAAAATTTCTAGGTTTTATGACGCTCCAGTAAAAAGTTACAAGCATTTGTATGTTGCAAACTTTGATAGGTATAGGATGCACCGAATAGAAGTTAGGGCCATTTGAAGTTTTATCACTGTTTGATTTGGGACTCAAGGGTAGCATAGCTTTGAGCGATAGCTTAAATTGACAAGAGGCTCGAGTACTTTATTGTTACAAAATTTCAAGGTTTTATGACGCTCCAGTAAAAAGTTACAAGCATTTGTATGTTGCAAATTTTGATAGGTGTAGGACGTACCGTATAAAAGGTCTGGCCATTTGAAGTTATATCAGTGTTTGATTTGGGACTCAAGGGTAGCAAAGCTGTGAGCGATAACTTAAATTGACAAGAGGCTCGAGTACTTTATTGTTACAAAATTTCTAGGTTTTGTGACGCTCCAGTAAAAAGTTACAAGCATTTGTATGTTGCAAACTTTGATAGGTATAGGATGCACCGTATAGAAGTTAGGGCCATTTGCTGTTTTATCAGTGTTTGTTTTGGGACTCAAGGGTAGTATAGCTTTGAGCGATATCTTTAATTGACAAGCGGCGCGAGTACTTTATTGTTACAAAATTTCAAGGTTTTATGACGCTCCAGTAAAAAGTTACAAGCATTTGTACGTTGCAAACTTTGATAGGTGTAGGACGTACCATATAGAAGTTAGGGCCATTTGAAGTTTCATCAGTGTTTGATTTGGGACTCAAGGTTAGCATAGCTTTGAGCGATAGCTTAAATTGACAAGAGGCTCGAGTACTTTACTGTTACAAAATTTCAAGGTTTATGACGCTCCAGTAAACCTTACAAGCGTTTGTATGTTGCAAACTTTGATAAGTGTAGGACGTACCGTATAGAAGTTAGGGCCATTTGAAGTTTCATCAGTGTTTGATTTGGGACTCAAGGTTAGCATAGCTTTGAGCGATAGCTTAAATTGAAAAGAGGTTTGAGTACTTTATTGTTACAAAATTTCACGGTTTTAGGACGCTCCAGTAAAAAGTTACAAGCATTTGTATGTTGCAAACTTTGATAGGTGTAGGACGTACCGTATAGAAGTTAGATCCATTTGAAGTTTTATCAGTGTTTGATTTGGGACTCAAGGGTAGCAAAGCTTTGAGCGATAACTTAAATTGACAAGAGGCTCGAGTACTTTATTGTTACAAAATTTCTAGGTTTTGTGACGCTCCAGTAAAAAGTTACAAGCATTTGTATGTTGCAAACTTTGATAGGTGTAGGACGTACCGTATAGAAGTTAGGGCCATTTGAACTTTTATCAGTGTTTGATTTGGGATTCAAGGGTAGCAAAGCTTTGAGCGGTAACTTAAATTGACAAGAGGCTCGAGTACTTTATTGTTACAAAATTTAAAGGTTTTATGATCCTCCAGTAAAAAGTTACAAGCATTTGTATGTTGCAAACTTTGATGGGTATAGGATGCACCGTATAGAAGTTAGGGCCATTTGCAGTTTTATCAGTGTTTGTTTTGGCACTCAAGGGTAGTATAGCTTTGAGCGATATCTTTAATTGACAAGCGGTGCGAGTACTTTATTGTTACAAAATTTCAAGGTTTTATGACGCTCCAGTAAAAAGTACAAGCATTTGTACGTTGCAAACTTTGATAGGTGTAGGACGTACCATATAGAAGTTAGGGCCATTTAAAGTTTTATCAGTGTTTGATTTTGGACTCAAGTTTAGCATAGCTTTGAGCGATAGCTTAAATTGACAAGAGGTTCGAGTACTTTATTGTTACAAAATTTCACGGTTTTATGACGCTCCAGTAAAAAGTTACAAGCATTTGTATGTTGCAAACTTTGATAGGTGTAGGACGTACCGTATAGAAGTTAGGGCCATTTGAAGTTTTATCAGTGTTTGACTTGGGACTCAAAGGTAGCATAGCTTAGAGTGATAGCTTAAATTGACAAGAGGCTCGAGTACTTTATTGTTACAAAATTTCTAGGTTTTATGACGCTCCAGTAAAAAGTTACAGGCATTTGTATGTTGCAAACTTTGATAGGTGTAGGACGTACCATATAGAAGTTAGGGCCATTTAAAGTTTTATCAGTGTTTGATTTGGGACTCAAGGTTAGCATAGCTTTGAGCGATAGCTTAAATTGACAAGAGGTTCGAGTACTTTATTGTTACAAAATTTCACGGTTTTATGACGCTCCAGTAAAAAGTTACAAGCATTTGTATGTTGCAAACTTTGATAGGTGTAGGACGTACCGTATAGAAGTTTGGGCCATTTGAAGTTTTATCAGTGTTTGATTTGGGACTCAAGGGTAGCATAGCTTTGAGCGATAGCTTAAATTGACAAGAGGCTCGAGTACTTTATTGTTACAAAATTTCTAGGTTTTATGATGCTCCAGTAAAAAGTTACAGGCATTTGTATGTTGCAAACTTTGATAGGTGTAGGACGTACCGTATAGAAGTTAGGGCCATTTGAAGTTTTATCAGTGTTTGATTTGGGACTCAAGGGTAGTATAGCTTTGAGCGATATCTTTAATTGACAAGCGGCGCGATTACTTTATTGTTACAAAATTTCAAGGTTTTAGGACGCTCCAGTAAAAAGTTACAAGCATTTGTATGTTGCAAACTTTGATAGGTGTAGGACGTACCGTATAGAAGTTAGGGCCATTTGAAGTTTTATCAGTGTTTGACTTGGGACTCAAGGGTAGCATAGCGTTGACAAATAGCTTAAATTGACAAGAGGCTCGAGCACTTTATTGTTACAAAATGTCTAGGTTTTATGACGCTCCAGTAAAAAGTTACAAGCATTTATTTTGCAAATTTTGATAGGTGTAGGACGTACCGTATAGAAGTTAGGGCCATTTGAAGTTTTATCATTGTTTGATTAGGGACTCAAGGGTAGCAAAGCTTTGAGCGATAACTTAAATTGACAAGAGGCTCGAGTACTTTATGGTTACAAAATTTCAAGATTTTATGACGCTCTAGTAAAAAGTTACAAGCATTTGTATGTTGCAAACTTTGATAGGTATAGGATGCACCGTATAGAAGTTAGGGCCATTTGAAGTTTTACCAGTGTTTGATTTGGGACTCAAGGGTAGTATAGCTTTGAGCTATATCTTTAATTGACAAGCGGCGCGAGTACTTTATTGTTACAAAATTTCAAGGTTTTATGACGCTCCAGTAAAAAGTTACAAGCGTTTGTATGTTGCAAACTTTGATAGGTGTAGGACGTACCGTATAGAAGTTAGGGCCATTTGAAGTTTTATCAGTGTTTGACTTAGGACTCAACGATAGCATAGCTTTGAGCGAAAGCTTAAATTGACAAGAGGCTCGAGTACTTTATTGTTACAACATTTCAAGGTTTTATGACGCTCCAGTAAAACTTACAAGCGTTTGTATGTTGCAAACTTTGATAAGTGTAGGACGTACCGTATAGAAGTTAGGGCCATTTGAAATTTTATCAGTGTTTGATATGGGACTCAAGGTTAGCATAGCTTTGAGCGATAGCTTAAATTGACAAGAGGTTCGAGTACTTTATTGTTACAAAATTTCACAGTTTTATGACGCTCTAGTAAAAAGTTACAAGCATTTGTATGTTGCAAACTTTGATAGGTGTAGGACGTACCGTATAGAAGTTAGGGCCATTTGAAGTTTTATTAGTGTTTGACTTGGGACTCAAGGGTATCATAGCTTTGACCGATAGCTTAAATTGACAAGAGGCTCGAGTACTTTATTGTTACAAAATTTCTAGGTTTTATGACGCTCCAGTAAAAAGTTACAAGCATTTGTATGTTGCAAACTTTGATAGGTATAGGATGCACCGAATAGAAGTTAGGGCCGCCATTTGAAGTTTTATAAGTGTTTGATTTTGGACTCAAGGGTAGCATAGCTTTGAGCGATAGCTTAAATTTACAAGAGGTTCGAGTACTTTATTGTTACAAAATTTCACGGTTTTATGACGCTCCAGTAAAAAGTTACAAGCATTTGTATGTTGCAAACTTTGATAGGTGTAGGACGTACCGTATAGGAGTTAGGGCCATTTGAAGTTTTATCAGTGTTTGACTTGGGACTCAAGTGTAGCATAGCTTTGAGCGATAACTTAAATTGACAAGAGGCTCGAGTACTTTATGGTTACAAAATTTCAAGGTTTTATGACGCTCCAGTAAAAAGTTACAAGCATTTGTATGTTGCAAACTTTGATAGGTATAGGATGCACCGTATAGAAGTTAGGGCCATTTGAAGTTTTATCAGTGTTTGATTTGGGACTCAAGGGTAGTATAGCTTTGAGCGATATCTTTAATTGACAAGCGGCGCGAGTACTTAATTGTTACAAAATTTCAAGGTTTTATGACGCTCCAGTAAAAAGTTACAAGAGTTTGTATGTTGCAAACTTTGATAGGTGTAGGACGTACCGTATAGAAGTTAGGGTCATTTGAAGTTTTATCAGTGTTTGGCTTACGACTCAAGGGTAGCATAGCTTTGAGCGATAGCATAAATTGACAAGAGGCTCGAGTACTTTATTGTTACAAAATTTCAAGGTTTTATGACGCTCCAGTAAAACTTACAAGCGTTTGTATGTTGCAAACTTTGATAAGTGTAGGACGTACCGTATAGAAGTTAGGGCCATTTGAAGTTTTATCAGTGTTTGATATGGGACTCAAGGTTAGCATAGATTTGAGCGATAGCTTAAATTGACAAGAGGTTCGAGTACTTTATTGTTACAAAATTTCACGGTTTTATGACGCTCTAGTAAAAAGTTACAAACATTTGTATGTTGCAAACTTTGATAGGTGTAGGACGTACCGTATAGAAGTTAGGGCCATTTGAAGTTTTATTAGTGTTTGACTTGGGACTCAAGGGTATCATAGCTTTGAGCGATAGCTTAAATTGACAAGAGGATCGAGTACTTTATTGTTACAAAATTTCTAGGTTTTATGACGCTCCAGTAAAAAGTTACAAGCATTTGTATGTTGCAAACTTTGATAGATATAGGATGCACCGAATAGAAGTTAGGGCCATTTGAAGTTTTATCAGTGTCTGATTTTGGACTCAAGGGTAGTTTTGATAGCTTTGAGCGATATTTTAAATTGACAAGAGGCTCGAGTACTTTATTGTTACAAAATCTCAAGGTTTTATGACGCTCCAGTAAAAAGTTACAAGCATTTGTATGTTGCAAATTTTGATAGGTGTAGGACGTACCGTATAAAAGTTAGGGCCATTTGAAGTTATATCAGTGTTTGATTTGGGATTCAAGGGTAGCAAAGCTTTGAGCGATAACTTAAATTGACAAGAGGCTCGAGTACTTTATTGTTACAAAATTTAAAGGTTTTATGACCCTCCAGTAAAAAGTTACAAGCATTTGTATGTTGCAAACTTTGATAGGTATAGGATGCACCGTATAGAATTTAGGGCCATTTGATTCAAGGGTAGCAAAGCTTTGAGCGATAACTTAAATTGACAAGAGGCTCGAGTACTTTATTGTTACAAAATTTAAAGGTTTTATGACCCTCCAGTAAAAAGTTACAAGCATTTGTATGTTGCAAACTTTGATAGGTATAGGATGCACCGTATAGAAGTTAGGGCCATTTGAAGTTCTATCAGTGTTTGTTTTGGGACTCAAGGGTAGTATAGCTTTGAGCGATATCTTTAATTGACAAGCGGCGCGAGTACTTTATTGTTACAAAATTGCAAGGTTTTATGACGCTCCAGTAAAAAGTTGCAATCATTTGTACGTTGCAAACTTTGATAGGTGTAGGACGTACCATATAGAAGTTAGGGCCATTTAAAGTTTTATCAGTGTTTGATTTGGGACTCAAGGTTAGCATAGCTTTGAGCGATAGCTTAAATTGACAAGAGGTTCGAGTACTTTATTGTTACAAAATTTCACGGTTTTATGACGCTCTAGTAAAAAGTTACAAGCGTTTGTATGTTGCAAACTTTGATAGGTGTAGGACGTACCGTATAGAAGTTACGGCCATTTGAAGTTTTATCAGTGTTTGACTTGGGACTCAAGGGTAGCATAGCTTTGAGCGATAGCTTAAATTGACAAGAGGCTCGAGCACTTTATTGTTACAAAATTTCTAGGTTTTATGACGCTCCAGTAAAAAGTTACAAGCATTTATTTTGCAAACTTTGATAGTTGTAGGACGTACCGTTTAGAAGTTAGGGTCATTTGAAGTTTTATCATTGTTTGATTAGGGACTCAAGGGTAGCAAAGCTTTGAGCGATAACTTAAATTGACAAGAGGCTCGAGTACTTTATGGTTACAAAATTTCAAGGTTTTATGACGCTCCAGTAAAAAGTTACAAGCATTTGTATGTTGCAAACTTTGATAGGTATAGGATGCACCGAATAGAAGTTATGGCCATTTGAAGTTTTATCAGTGTTTTATTTTGGACTCAAGGGAAGCATAGCTTTGAGCGATATTTTAAATTGACAAGAGGCTCGAGTACTTTATTGTTACAAAATCTCAAGGTTTTATGACGCTCCAGTAAAAAGTTACAAGCATTTGTATGTTGCAAATTTTGATAGGTGTAGGACGTACCGTATAAAAGTTAGGGCCATTTGAAGTTATATCAGTGTTTGATTTGGGATTCAAGGGTAGCAAAGCTTTGAGCGATAACTTAAATTGACAAGAGGCTCGAGTACTTTATTGTTACAAAATTTAAAGGTTTTATGACCCTCCAGTAAAAAGTTACAAGCATTTGTATGTTGGAAACTTTGATAGGTATAGGATGCACCGTATAGAAGTTAGGGCCATTTGAAGTTTTATCAGTGTTTGTTTTGGGACTCAAGGGTAGTATAGCTTTGAGCGATATCTTTAATTGACAAGCGGCGCGAGTACTTTATTGTTACAAAATTTCAAGGTTTTATGACGCTCCAGTAAAAAGTTACAAGCATTTGTACGTTGCAAACTTTGATAGGTGTTGGACGTACCATATAGAAGTTAGGGCCATTTAAAGTTTTATCAGTGTTTGATTTGGGACTCAAGGTTAGCATAGCTTTGAGCGATAGCTTAAATTGACAAGAGGTTCGAGTACTTTATTGTTATAAAATTTCACGGTTTTATGACGCTCTAGTAAAAAGTTACAAGCGTTTGTATGTTGCAAACTTTGATAGGTGTAGGACGTACCGTATAGAAGTTAGGGCCATTTGAAGTTTTATCAGTGTTTGACTTGGGACTCAAGGGTAGCATAGCTTTGAGCGATAGCTTAAATTGACAAGAGGCTTGAGCACTATATTGTTACAAAATTTCTAGGTTTATGACGCTCCAGTAAAAAGTTACAAGCATTTATTTTGCAAACTTTGAGAGGTGTAGGACGTACCGTATAGAAGTTAGGGCCATTTGAAGTTTTATCAATGTTTGATTAGGCACTCAAGGGTAGCAAAGCTTTGAGCGATCGCTTAAATTGACAAGAGGCTCCAGTACTTTATGGTTACAAAATTTCAAGGTTTTATGACGCTCCAGTAAAAACTTACAAGCATTTGTATGTTGCAAACTTTGATAGGTATAGGATGCACCGTATAGAAATTAGGGCCATTTGAAGTTTTATCAGTGTTTGATTTGGGTCTCAAGGGTAGTATAGCTTTGAGCGATATCTTTAATTGACAAGCGGCGCGAGTACTTTATTGTTACAAAATTTCAAGGTTTTATGACGCTCCAGTAAAAACTTACAAGCATTTGTATGTTGCAAACTTTGATAGGTATAGGATGCACCGTATAGAAGTTAGGGCCATTTGAAGTTTTATCAGTGTTTGATTTGGGTCTCAAGGGTAGTATAGCTTTGAGCGATATCTTTAATTGACAAGCGGCGCGAGTACTTTATTGTTACAAAATTTCAAGGTTTTATGACGCTCCAGTAAAAAGTTACAAGCATTTGTACGTTGCAAACTTTGATAGGTGTTGGACGTACCATATAGAAGTTAGGGCCATTTAAAGTTTTATCAGTGTTTGATTTGGGACTCAAGGTTAGCATAGCTTTGAGCGGTAGCTTAAATTGACAAGAGGTTCGAGTACTTTATTGTTATAAAATTTCACGGTTTTATGACGCTCTAGTAAAAAGTTACAAGCGTTTGTATGTTGCAAACTTTGATAGGTGTAGGACGTACCGTATAGAAGTTAGGGCCATTTGAAGTTTTATCAGTGTTTGACTTGGGACTCAAGGGTAGCATAGCTTTGAGCGATAGCTTAAATTGACAAGAGGCTCGAGCACTATATTGTTACAAAATTTCTAGGTTTTATGACGCTCCAGTAAAAAGTTACAAGCATTTATTTTGCAAACTTTGAGAGGTGTAGGACGTACCGTATAGAAGTTAGGGCCATTTGAAGTTTTATCATTGTTTGATTAGGCACTCAAGGGTAGCAAAGCTTTGAGCGATAACTTAAATTGACAAGAGGCTCGAGTACTTTATGGTTACAAAATTTCAAGGTTTTATGACGCTCCAGTAAAAACTTACAAGCATTTGTATGTTGCAAACTTTGATAGGTATAGGATGCACCGTATAGAAGTTAGGGCCATTTGAAGTTTTATCAGTGTTTGATTTGGGTCTCAAGGGTAGTATAGCTTTGAGCGATATCTTTAATTGACAAGCGGCGCGAGTACTTTATTGTTACAAAATTTCAAGGTTTTATGACGCTCCAGTAAAAAGTTACAAGCGTTTGTATGTTGCAAACTTTGATAGGTGTAGGACGTACCGTATAGAAGTTAGGGCCATTTGAAGTTTTATCTGTGTTTGACTTAGGACTCAAGGGTAGCATAGCTTTGAGCGATAGCTTAAATTGACAAGAGGCTCGAGTACTTTATTGTTACAAAATTTCAAGGTTTTATGACGCTCCAGTAAAACTTACAGGCGTTTGTATGTTGCAAACTTTGATATGTGTAGGACGTACCGTATAGAAGTTAGGGCCATTTGAGGTTTCATCAGTGTTTGATATGGGACTCAAGGTTAGCATAGCTTTGAGCGATAGCTTAAATTTACAAGAGGTTCGAGTACTTTATTGTTACAAAATTTCACGGCTTTATGACGCTCTAGTAAAAAGTTACAAGCATTTGTATGTTGCAAACTTTGATAGGTGTAGGACGTACCGTATAGAAGTTAGGGCCATTTGAAGTTTTATTAGTGTTTGACTTGGGACTCAAGGGTATCATAGCTTTGAGCGATAGCTTAAATTGACAAGAGGCTCGAGTACTTTATTGTTACAAAATTTCTAGGTTTTATGATGCTCCAGTAAAAAGTTACAAGCATTTGTATGTTGCAAACTTTGATAGGTATAGGATGCACCGAATAGAAGTTAGGGCCATTTGAATTTTTATCAGTGTTTGGTTTGGGACTCAAGGGTAGCATAGCTTTGAGCGATATTTTAAATTGACAAGAGGCTCGAGTACTTTATTGTTACAAAATTTCTAGGTTTTATGACGCTCCAGTAAAAAGTTACAAGCATTTGTATGTTGCAAACTTTGATAGGTGTGGGACGTACCGTATAGAAGTTAGGGCCTTTTGAAGTTTTATCAGTGTTTGATTTGGGATTCAAGGGTAGCAAAGCTTTGAGCGATAACTTAAATTGACAAGAGGCTCGAGTACTTTATTGTTACAAAATTTAAAGGTTTTATGACCCTCCAGTAAAAAGTTACAAGCATTTGTATGTTGCAAACTTTGATAGGTATAGGATGCACCGTATAGAAGTTAGGGCCATTTGAAGTTTTATCAGTGTTTGTTTTGGGACTCATGGGTAGTATAGCTTTGAGCGATATCTTTAATTGACAAGCGGCGCGAGTACTTTATTGTTACAAAATTTCAAGGTTTTATGACGCTCCAGTAAAAAGTTACAAGCATTAGTACGTTGCAAACTTTGATAGGTGTAGGACGTACCATATAGAAGTTAGGGCCATTTAAAGTTTTATCAGTGTTTGATTTGGGACTCAATGTTAGCATAGCTTTGAGCGATAGCTTAAATTGACAAGAGGTTCGAGTACTTTATTGTTACAAAATTTCACGGTTTTATGACGCTCCAGTAAAAAGTTACAAGCATTTGTATGTTGCAAACTTTGATAGGTGTAGGACGTACCGTATAGAAGTTAGGGCTATTTGAAGTTTTATCAGTGTTTGACTTGGGACTCAAGGGTAGCATAGCTTTGAGCGATAGCTTAAATTGACAAGAGGCTCGAGTACTTTATTGTTACAAAATTTCTAGGTTTAAGACGCTCCAGTAAAAAGTTACAGGCATTTGTATGTTGCAAACTTTGATAGATGTAGGACGTACCGTATAGAAGTTAGGGCCATTTGAAGTTTTCTCAGTGTTTGATTTGGGACTCAAGGGTAGTATAGCTTTGAGCGATATCTTTAATTGACAAGCGGCGCGAGTACTTTATTGTTACAAAATTTCAAGGTTTTATGACGCTCCAGTAAAAAGTTACAAGCGTTTGTATGTTGCAAACTTTGATAGGTGTAGGACGTACCGTATAGAAGTTAGGCCATTTGAAGTTTTATCAGTGTTTGACTTAGGATTCAAGGGTAGCATAGCTTTGAGCGATAGCTTAAATTGACAAGAGGCTCGAGTACTTTATTGTTACAAAATTTCAAGGTTTTATGACGCTCCAGTAAAACTTACAAGCGTTTGTATGTTGCAAACTTTGATAAGTGTAGGACGTACCGTATAGAAGTTAGGGCCATTTGAAGTTTTATCAGTGTTTGATATGGGGCTCAAGGGTAGCATAGCTTTGAGCGATAGCTTAAATTGACAAGAGGCTCGAGTACTTTATTGTTACAAAATTTCTAGGTTTTATGACGCTCCAGTAAAAAGTTACAAGCATTTGTATGTTGCAAACTTTGATAGGTATAGGATGCACCGAATAGAAGTTAGGGCCATTTGAAGTTTTCTCAGTGTTTGATTTGGGACTCAAGGGTAGTATAGCTTTGAGCGATATCTTTAATTGACAAGCGGCGCGAGTACTTTATTGTTACAAAATTTCAAGGTTTTATGACGCTCCAGTAAAAAGTTACAAGCGTTTGTATGTTGCAAACTTTGATAGGTGTAGGACGTACCGTATAGAAGTTAGGCCATTTGAAGTTTTATCAGTGTTTGACTTAGGATTCAAGGGTAGCATAGCTTTGAGCGATAGCTTAAATTGACAAGAGGCTCGAGTACTTTATTGTTACAAAATTTCAAGGTTTTATGACGCTCCAGTAAAACTTACAAGCGTTTGTATGTTGCAAACTTTGATAAGTGTAGGACGTACCGTATAGAAGTTAGGGCCATTTGAAGTTTTATCAGTGTTTGATTTGGGACTCAAGGGTAGTATAGCTTTGAGCGATATCTTTAATTGACAAGCGGCGCGAGTACTTTATTGTTACAAAATTTCAAGGTTTTATGACGCTCCAGTAAAAGTTACAAGCGTTTGTATGTTGCAAACTTTGATAAGTGTAGGACGTACCGTATAGAAGTTAGGGCCATTTGAAGTTTTATCAGTGTTTGATATGGGGCTCAAGGTTAGTATAGCTTTGAGCGATAGCTTAAATTGACAAGAGGTTCGAGTACTTTATTGTTACAAAATTTCACGGTTTTATGACGCTCTAGTAAAAAGTTACAAACATTTGTATGTTGCAAACTTTGATAGGTGTAGGACGTACCGTATAGAAGTTAGGGCCATTTGAAGTTTTATTAGTGTTTGACTTGGGACTCAAGGGTATCATAGCTTTGAGCGATAGCTTAAATTTACAAGAGGCTCGAGTACTTTATTGTTACAAAATTTCTAGGTTTTATGACGCTCCAGTAAATAGTTACAAGCATTTGTATGTTGCAAACTTTGATAGGTATAGGATGCACCGAATAGAAGTTAGGGCCATTTGAAGTTTTATCAGTGTTTGATTTGGGACTCAAGGGTAGCATAGCTTTGAGCGATATTTTAAATTGACAAGAGGCTCGAGTACTTTATTGTTACAAAATCTCAAGGTTTTATGACGCTCCAGTAAAAAGTTACAAGCATTTGTATGTTGCAAATTTTGATAGGTGTAGGACGTACCGTATAAAAGTTAGGGCCATTTAAAGTTATATCAGTGTTTGATTTGGGACTCAAGGGTAGCAAAGCTTTGAGCGATAACTTAAATTGACAAGAGGCTCGAGTACTTTATTGTTACAAAATTTCTAGGTTTTATGACGCTCCAGTAAAAAGTTACAAGCATTTGTATGTTGCAAACTTTGATAGGTGTGGGACGTACCGTATAGAAGTTAGGGCCATTTGAAGTTTTATCAGTGTTTGATTTGGGATTCAAGGGTAGCAAAGCTTTGAGCGATAAATTAAATTGACAAGAGGCTCGAGTACTTTATTGTTACAAAATTTAAAGGTTTTATGACCCTCCAGTAAAAAGTTACAAGCATTTGTATGTTGCAAACTTTGATAGGTATAGGATGCACCGTATAGAAGTTAGGGCCATTTAAAGTTTTATTAGTGTTTGTTTTGGGACTCAAGGGTAGTATAGCTTTGAGCGATATCTTTAATTGACAAGCGGCGCGAGTACTTTATTGTTACAAAATTTCTAGGTTTTATGACGCTCCAGTAAAAAGTTACAAGCATTTGTACGTTGCAAACTTTGATAGGTGTAGGACGTACCATATAGAAGTTAGGGCCATTTAAAGTTTTATCAGTGTTTGATTTGGGACTCAAGGTTAGCATAGCTTTGAGCGATAGCTTAAATTGACAAGAGGTTCGAGTCCTTTATTGTTACAAAATTTCACGGTTTTATGACGTTCTAGTAAAAAGTTACAAGCATTTGTATGTTGCAAACTTTGATAGGTGTAGGACGTACCGTATAGAAGTTAGGGCCATTTGAAGTTTTATTAGTGTTTGACTTGGGACTCAAGGGTAGCATAGATTTGCGCGATAGCTTAAATTGACAAGAGGCTCGAGTACTTTATTGTTACAAAATTTCTAGGTTTTATGACGCTCCAGTAAAAGTTACAAGCGTTTGTATGTTGCAAACTTTGATAAGTGTAGGACGTACCGTATAGAAGTTAGGGCCATTTGAAGTTTTATCAGTGTTTGATATGGGGCTCAAGGTTAGCATAGCTTTGAGCGATAGCTTAAATTGACAAGAGGTTCGAGTACTTTATTGTTACAAAATTTCACGGTTTTATGACGCTCTAGTAAAAAGTTACAAGCATTTGTATGTTGCAAACTTTGATAGGTGTAGGACGTACCGTATAGAAGTTAGGGCCATTTGAAGTTTTATTAGTGTTTGACTTGGGACTCAAGGGTATCATAGCTTTGAGCGATAGCTTCAATTTACAAGAGGCTCGAGTACTTTATTGTTACAAAATTTCTAGGTTTTATGACGCTCCAGTAAATAGTTACAAGCATTTGTATGTTGCAAACTTTGATAGGTATAGGATGCACCGAATAGAAGTTAGGGCCATTTGAAGTTTTATCAGTGTTTGATTTGGGACTCAAGGGTAGCATAGCTTTGAGCGATATTTTAAATTGACAAGAGGCTCGAGTACTTTATTGTTACAAAATCTCAAGGTTTTATGATGCTCCAGTAAAAAGTTACAAGCATTTGTATGTTGCAAATTTTGATAGGTGTAGGACGTACCGTATAAAAGTTAGGGCCATTTAAAGTTATATCAGTGTTTGATTTGGGACTCAAGGGTAGCAAAGCTTTGAGCGATAACTTAAATTGACAAGAGGCTCGAGTACTTTATTGTTACAAAATTTCTAGGTTTTATGACGCTCCAGTAAAAAGTTACAAGCATTTGTATGTTGCAAACTTTGATAGGTGTGGGACGTACCGTATAGAAGTTAGGGCCATTTGAAGTTTTATCAGTGTTTGATTTGGGATTCAAGGGTAGCAAAGCTTTGAGCGATAAATTAAATTGACAAGAGGCTCGAGTACTTTATTGTTACAAAATTTAAAGGTTTTATGACCCTCCAGTAAAAAGTTACAAGCATTTGTATGTTGCAAACTTTGATAGGTATAGGATGCACCGTATAGAAGTTAGGGCCATTTAAAGTTTTATTAGTGTTTGTTTTGGGACTCAAGGGTAGTATAGCTTTGAGCGATATCTTTAATTGACAAGCGGCGCGAGTACTTTATTGTTACAAAATTTCTAGGTTTTATGACGCTCCAGTAAAAAGTTACAAGCATTTGTACGTTGCAAACTTTGATAGGTGTAGGACGTACCATATAGAAGTTAGGGCCATTTAAAGTTTTATCAGTGTTTGATTTGGGACTCAAGGTTAGCATAGCTTTGAGCGATAGCTTAAATTGACAAGAGGTTCGAGTCCTTTATTGTTACAAAATTTCACGGTTTTATGACGTTCTAGTAAAAAGTTACAAGCATTTGTATGTTGCAAACTTTGATAGGTGTAGGACGTACCGTATAGAAGTTAGGGCCATTTGAAGTTTTATTAGTGTTTGACTTGGGACTCAAGGGTAGCATAGATTTGCGCGATAGCTTAAATTGACAAGAGGCTCGAGTACTTTATTGTTACAAAATTTCTAGGTTTTATGACGCTCCAGTAAAACTTACAAGCGTTTGTATGTTGCAAACTTTGATAAGTGTAGGACGTACCGTATAGAAGTTAGGGCCATTTGAAGTTTTATCAGTGTTTGATATGGGACTCAAGGTTAGCATAGCTTTGAGCGATAGCTTAAATTGACAAGAGGTTCGAGTACTTTATTCTTACAAAATTTCACGGTTTTATGACGCTCTAGTAAAAAGTTACAAGCATTTGTATGTTGCAAACTTTGATAGGTGTAGGACGTACCGTATAGAAGTTAGGGCCATTTGAAGTTTTATTAGTGTTTGACTTGGGACTCAAGGGTAGTATAGCTTTGAGCGATATCTTTAATTGACAAGCGGCGCGAGTACTTTATTGTTACAAAATTTCAAGGTTTTATGACGCTCCAGTAAAAAGTGACAAGGGTTTGTATGTTGCAAACTTTGATAGGTGTAGGACGTACCGTATAGAAGTTAGGGCCATTTGAAGTTTTATCAGTGTTTGACTTAGGACTCAAGGGTAGCATAGCTTTGAGCGATAGCTTAAATTGACAAGAGGCTCGAGTACTTTATTGTTACAAAATTTCAAGGTTTTATGACGCTCCAGTAAAACTTACAAGCGTTTGTATGTTGCAAACTTTGATAAGTGTAGGACGTACCGTATAGAAGTTAGGGCCATTTGAAGTTTTATCAGTGTTTGATATGGGACTCAAGGTTAGCATAGCTTTGAGCGATAGCTTAAATTGACAAGAGGTTCGAGTACTTTATTGTTACAAAATTTCACGGTTTTATGACGCTCTAGTAAAAAGTTACAAGCATTTGTATGTTGCAAACTTTGATAGGTGTAGGACGTACCGTATAGAAGTTAGGGCCATTTGAAGTTATATCAGTGTTTGATTTGGGACTCAAGGGTAGCAAAGCTTTGAGCGATAACTTAAATTGACAAGAGGCTCGAGTACTTTACTGTTACAAAATTTCTAGGTTTTATGACGCTCCAGTAAAAAGTTACCAGCATTTGTATGTTGCAAACTTTGATAGGTGTGGGACGTTCCGTATAGAAGTTAGGGCCATTTGAAGTTTTATCAGTGTTTGATTTGGGATTCAAGGGTAGCAAAGCTTTGAGCGATAACTTAAATTGACAAGAGGCTCGAGTACTTTATTGTTACAAAATTTAAAGGTTTTATGACCCTCCAGTAAAAAGTTACAAGCATTTGTATGTTGCAAACTTTCATAGGTATAGGATGCACCGTATAGAAGTTAGGGCCATTTGAAGTTTTATCAGTGTTTGTTTTGGGACTCAAGGGTAGTATAGCTTTGAGCGATATCTTTAATTGACAAGCGGCGCGAGTACTTTATTGTTACAAAATTTCAAGGTTTTATGACGCTCCAGTAAAAAGTTACAAGCATTTGTACGTTGCAAACTTTGATAGGTGTAGGACGTACCATATAGAAGTTAGGGCCATGTAAAGTTTTATCAGTGTTTGATTTGGGACTCAAGGTTAGCATAGCTTTGAGCGATAGCTTAAATTGACAAGAGGTTCGAGTACTTTATTGTTACAAAATTTCACGGTTTTATGACGCTCTAGTAAAAAGTTACAAGCATTTGTATGTTGCAAACTTTGATAGGTGTAGGACGTACCGTATAGAAGTTAGGGCCATTTGAAGTTTTATTGGTGTTTGACTTGGGACTCAAGGGTATCATAGCTTTGAGCGATAGCTTAAATTGACAAGAGGCTCGAGTACTTTATTGTTACAAAATTTCTAGGTTTTATGACGCTCCAGTAAATAGTTACAAGCATTTGTATGTTGCAAACTTTGATAGGTATAGGATGCACCGAATAGAAGTTAGGGCCATTTGAAGTTTTATCAGTGTTTGATTTGGGACTCAAGGGTAGCATAGCTTTGAGCGATATTTTAAATTGACAAGAGGCTCGAGTACTTTATTGTTACAAAATCTCAAGGTTTTATGATGCTCCAGTAAAAAGTTACAAGCATTTGTATGTTGCAAATTTTGATAGGTGTAGGACGTACCGTATAAAAGTTAGGGCCATTTAAAGTTATATCAGTGTTTGATTTGGGACTCAAGGGTAGCAAAGCTTTGAGCGATAACTTAAATTGACAAGAGGCTCGAGTACTTTATTGGTACAAAATTTCTAGGTTTTATGACGCTCCAGTAAAAAGTTACAAGCATTTGTATGTTGCAAACTTTGATAGGTGTGGGACGTACCGTATAGAAGTTAGGGCCATTTGAAGTTTTATCAGTGTTTGATTTGGGATTCAAGGGTAGCAAAGCTTTGAGCGATAACTTAAATTGACAAGAGGCTCGAGTACTTTATTGTTACAAAATTTAAAGGTTTTATGACCCTCCAGTAAAAAGTTACAAGCATTTGTATGTTGCAAACTCTGATAGGTATAGGATGCACCGTATAGAAGTTAGGGCCATTTAAAGTTTTATCAGTGTTTGTTTTGGGACTCAAGGGTAGTATAGCTTTGAGCGATATCTTTAATTGACAAGCGGCGCGAGTACTTTATTGTTACAAAATTTCTAGGTTTTATGACGCTCCAGTAAAAAGTTACAAGCATTTGTATGTTGCAAACTTTGATAGGTGTAGGACGTACCGTATAGAAGTTAGGGCCATTTGAAGTTTTATTAGTGTTTGACTTGGGACTCAAGGGTAGCATAGATTTGCGCGATAGCTTAAATTGACAAGAGGCTCGAGTACTTTATTGTTACAAAATTTCAAGGTTTTATGACGCTCCAGTAAAACTTACAAGCGTTTGTATGTTGCAAACTTTGATAAGTGTAGGACGTACCGTATAGAAGTTAGGGCCATTTGAAGTTTTATCAGTGTTTGATATGGGACTCAAGGTTAGCATAGCTTTGAGCGATAGCTTAAATTGACAAGAGGTTCGAGTACTTTATTCTTACAAAATTTCACGGTTTTATGACGCTCTAGTAAAAAGTTACAAGCATTTGTATGTTGCAAACTTTGATAGGTGTAGGACGTACCGTATAGAAGTTAGGGCCATTTGAAGTTTTATTAGTGTTTGACTTGGGACTCAAGGGTAGCATATCTTTGAGCGATAGCTTAAATTGACAAGAGGCTCGAGTACTTTATTGTTACAAATTTTCTAGGTTTTATGACGCTCCAGTAAAAAGTTACAAGCATTTGTATGTTGCAAACTTTGATAGGTATAGGATGCACCGTATAGAAGTTAGGGCCATTTGAAGTTTTATCAGTGTTTGATTTGGGACTCAAGGGTAGTATAGCTTTGAGCGATATCTTTAATTGACAAGCGGCGCGAGTACTTTATTGTTACAAAATTTCAAGGTTTTATGACGCTCCAGTAAAAAGTGACAAGCGTTTGTATGTTGCAAACTTTGATAGGTGTAGGACGTACCGTATAGAAGTTAGGGCCATTTGAAGTTTTATCAGTGTTTGACTTAATACTCAAGGGTAGCATAGCTTTGAGCGATAGCTTAAATTGACAAGAGGCTCGAGTACTTTATTGTTACAAAATTTCAAGGTTTTATGACGCTCCAGTAAAACTTACAAGCGTTTGTATGTTGCAAACTTTGATAAGTGTAGGACGTACCGTATAGAAGTTAGGGCCATTTGAAGTTTTATCAGTGTTTGATATGGGACTCAAGGTTAGCATAGCTTTGAGCGATAGCTTAAATTGACAAGAGGTTCGAGTACTTTATTGTTACAAAATTTCACGGTTTTATGACGCTCTAGTAAAAAGTTACAAGCATTTGTATGTTGCAAACTTTGATAGGTGTAGGACGTACCGTATAGAATTTAGGGCCATTTGAAGTTATATCAGTGTTTGATTTGGGACTCAAGGGTAGCAAAGCTTTGAGCGAGAACTTAAATTGACAAGAGGCTCGAGTACTTTATTGTTACAAAATTTCTAGGTTTTATGACGCTCCAGTAAAAAGTTACCAGCATTTGTATGTTGCAAACTTTGATAGGTGTGGGACGTTCCGTATAGAAGTTAGGACCATTTGAAGTTTTATCAGTGTTTGATTTGGGATTCAAGGGTAGCAAAGCTTTGAGCGATAACTTAAATTGACAAGAGGCTCGAGTACTTTATTGTTACAAAATTTAAAGGTTTTATGACCCTCCAGTAAAAAGTTACAAGCATTTGTATGTTGCAAACTTTGATAGGTATAGGATGCACCGTATAGAAGTTAGGGCCATTTGAAGTTTTATCAGTGTTTGTTTTGGGACTCAAGGGTAGTATAGCTTTGAGCGATATCTTTAATTGACAAGCGGCGCGAGTACTTTATTGTTACAAAATTTCAAGGTTTTATGACGCTCCAGTAAAAAGTTACAAGCATTTGTACGTTGCAAACTTTGATAGGTGTAGGACGTACCATATAGAAGTTAGGGTCATGTAAAGTTTTATCAGTGTTTGATTTGGGACTCAAGGTTAGCAAAGCTTTGAGCGATAACTTAAATTGACAAGAGGCTCGAGTACTTTATTGTTACAAAATTTCTAGGTTTTATGACGCTCCAGTAAAAAGTTACCAGCATTTGTATGTTGCAAACTTTGATAGGTGTGGGACGTTCCGTATAGAAGTTAGGACCATTTGAAGTTTTATCAGTGTTTGATTTGGGATTCAAGGGTAGCAAAGCTTTGAGCGATAACTTAAATTGACAAGAGGCTCGAGTACTTTATTGTTACAAAATTTAAAGGTTTTATGACCCTCCAGTAAAAAGTTACAAGCATTTGTATGTTGCAAACTGTGATAGGTATAGGATGCACCGTATAGAAGTTAGGGCCATTTGAAGTTTTATTAGTGTTTGACTTGGGACTCAAGGGTAGCATAGCTTTGCGCGATAGCTTAAATTGACAAGAGGCTCGAGTACTTTATTGTTACAAAATTTCTAGGTTTAAGACGCTCCAGTAAAAAGTTACAGGCATTTGTATGTTGCAAACTTTGATAGGTGTAGGTCGTACCGTATAGAAGTTAGGGCCATTTGAAGATTTATCAGTGTTTGTTTTGGGACTCAAGGGTAGTATAGCTTTGAGCGATATCTTTAATTGACAAGCGGCGCGAGTACTTTATTGTTACAAAATCTCAAGGTTTTATGACGCTCCAGTAAAAAGTTACAAACATTTATATGTTGCAAACTTTGATAGGTGTAGGACGTATCATATAGAAGTTAGGGCCATTTGAAGTTTTATCAGTGTTTGATTTGGTATTCAAGGGTAGCAAAGCTTTGAGCGATAACTTAAATTGACAAGAGGCTCGAGTACTTTATTGTTACAAAATTTAAAGGTTTTATGACCCTCCAGTAAAAAGTTACAAGCATTTGTATGTTGCAAACTTTGATAGGTATAGGATGCACCGTATAGAAGTTAGGGCCATTTGAAGTTTTATCAGTGTTTGTTTTGGGACTCAAGGGTAGTATAGCTTTGAGCGATATCTTTAATTGACAAGCGGCGCGAGTACTTTATTGTTACAAAATTTCAATTTTTTATGACGCTCCAGTAAAAAGTTACAAGCGTTTGTATGTTGCAAACTTTGATAGGTGTAGGACGTACCGTATAGAAGTTAGGGCCATTTGAAGTTTTATCAGTGTTTGACTTAGGACTCAAGGGTAGCATAGCTTCGAGCGATAGCTTAAATTGACAAGAGGCTCGAGTACTTTATTGTTACAAAATTTCTAGGTTTTATGACGCTCCAGTAAAAAGTTACAAGCATTTGTATGTTGCAAACTTTGATAGGTATAGGATGCACCGAATAGAAGTTAGGGCCATTTGAAGTTTTATCAGTGTTTGATTTGGGACTCAAGGGTAGCATAGCTTTGAGCGATATTTTAAATTGACAAGAGGCTCGAGTACTTTATTGTTACAAAATCTCAAGGTTTTATGACGCTCCAGTAAAAAGTTACAAGCATTTGTATGTTGCAAATTTTGATAGGTGTAGGACGTACCGTATAAAAGTTAGGGCCATTTGAAGTTATATCAGTGTTTGATTTGGGACTCAAGGGTAGCAAAGCTTTGAGCGATAACCTAAATTGACAAGAGGC
Organism: Clusia tigrina; assembly: GCA_920105625.2. Lineage (NCBI taxonomy): Eukaryota > Metazoa > Arthropoda > Insecta > Diptera > Clusiidae > Clusia > Clusia tigrina. Next base: position 103,379,222 of record OV050033.1, on the reverse strand, counting down.
TTGTATGTAGGCTCGAGTACTTTATTGTTACAAAATCTCAAGGTTTTATGACGCTCCAGTAAAAAGTTACAAGCATTTGTATGTTGCAAACTTTGATAGGTGTGGGACGTACCATATAGAAGTTAGGGCCATTTGAGGTTTTATCAGTGTTTGATTTGGTATTCAAGGGTAGCAAAGCTTTGAGCGATAACTTAAATTGACAAGAGGCTCGAGTACTTTATTGTTACAAAATTTAAAGGTTTTATGACCCTCCAGTAAAAAGTTACAAGCATTTGTATGTCGCAAACTTTGATAGGTATAGGATGCACCGTATAGAAGTTAGGGCCATTTGAAGTTTTATCAGTGTTTGTTTTGGGACTCAAGGGTAGTATAGCTTTGAGCGATATCTTTAATTGACAAGCGGCGCGAGTACTTTATTGTTACAAAATTTCAAGGTTTTATGACGCTCCAGTAAAAAGTTACAAGCGTTTGTATGTTGCAAACTTTGATAGGTGTAGGACGTACCGTATAGAAGTTAGGGCCATTTGAAGTTTTATCAGTGTTTGACTTAGGACTCAAGGGTAGCATAGCTTCGAGCGATAGCTTAAATTGACAAGAGGCTCGAGTACTTTATTGTTACAAAATTTCTAGGTTTTATGACGCTCCAGTAAAAAGTTACAAGCATTTGTATGTTGCAAACTTTGATAGGTATAGGATGCACCGAATAGAAGTTAGGGCCATTTGAAGTTTTATCAGTGTTTGATTTGGGACTCAAGGGTAGCATAGCTTTGAGCGATATTTTAAATTGACAAGAGGCTCGAGTACTTTATTGTTACAAAATCTCAAGGTTTTATGACGCTCCAGTAAAAAGTTACAAGCATTTGTATGTTGCAAATTTTGATAGGTGTAGGACGTACCGTATAAAAGTTAGGGCCATTTGAAGTTATATCAGTGTTTGATTTGGGACTCAAGGATAGCAAAGCTTTGAGCGATAACTTAAATTGACAAGAGGCTCGAGTACTTTATTGTTACAAAATTTCTAGGTTTTATGACGCTCCAGTAAAAAGTTACAAGCATTTGTATGTTGTAAACTTTGATAGGTGTGGGACGTACCGTATAGAAGTTAGGGGCATTTGAAGTTTTATCAGTGTTTGATTTGGGATTCAAGGGTAGCAAAGCTTTGAGCGATAACTTAAATTGACAAGAGGCTCGAGTACTTTATTGTTACAAAATTTAAAGGTTTTATGACCCTCCAGTAAAAAGTTACAAGCATTTGTATGTTGCAAACTTTGATAGGTATAGGATGCACCGTATAGAAGTTAGGGCCATTTGAAGTTTTATCAGCGTTTGTTTTGGGACTCAAGGGTAGTATAGCTTTGAGCGATATCTTTAATTGACAAGCGGCGCGAGTACTTTATTGTTATAAAATTTCAAGGTTTTATGACGCTCCAGTAAAAAGTCACAAGCGTTTGTATGTTGCAAACTTTGATAGGTGTAGGACGTACCGTATAGAAGTTAGGGCCATTTGAAGTTTTATCAGTGTTTGACTTAGGAATCAAGGGTATCATAGCTTTGAGCGATAGCTTAAATTGACAAGAGGCTCGAGTAATTTATTGTTACAAAATTTCAAGGTTTTATGACGCTCCAGTAAAACTTACAAGCGTTTGTATGTTGCAAACTTTGATAAGTGTAGGACGTACCGTATAGAAGTTAGGGCCATTTGAAGTTTTATCAGTGTTTGATATGGGACTCAAGGTTAGCATAGCTTTGAGCGATAGCTTAAATTGACAAGAGGTTCGAGTACTTTATTGTTACCAAATTTCACGGTTTTATGACGCTCTAGTAAAAAGTTACAAGCATTTGTATGTTGCAAACTTTGATAGGTGTAGGACGTACCGTATAGAAGTTAGGGCCATTTGAAGTTTTATTAGTGTTTGACTTGGGACTCAAGGGTAGCATAGCTTTGAGCGATAGCTTAAATTGACAAGAGGCTCGAGTACTTTATTGTTACAAATTTTCTAGGTTTTGTGACGCTCCAGTAAAAAGTTACAAGCATTTGTATGTTGCAAACTTTGATAGGTATAGGATGCACCGAATAGAAGTTAGGGCCATTTAAAGTTTTATCAGTGTTTGATTTGGGACTCAAGGGTAGCATAGCTTTGAGCGATATTTTAAATTGACAAAAGGCTCGAGTACTTTATTGTTACAAAATCTCAAGGTTTTATGACGCTCCAGTAAAAAGTTACAAGCATTTGTATGTTGCAAACTTTGATAGGTGTGGGACGTACCATATAGAAGTTAGGGCCATTTGAAGTTTTATCAGTGTTTGATTTTGTATTCAAGGGTAGCAAAGCTTTGAGCGATAACTTAAATTGACAAGAGGCTTGTATGTAGGCTCGAGTACTTTATTGTTACAAAATCTCAAGGTTTTATGACGCTCCAGTAAAAAGTTACAAGCATTTGTATGTTGCAAACTTTGATAGGTGTGGGACGTACCATATAGAAGTTAGGGCCATTTGAGGTTTTATCAGTGTTTGATTTGGTATTCAAGGGTAGCAAAGCTTTGAGCGATAACTTAAATTGACAAGAGGCTCGAGTACTTTATTGTTACAAAATTTAAAGGTTTTATGACCCTCCAGTAAAAAGTTACAAGCATTTGTATGTCGCAAACTTTGATAGGTATAGGATGCACCGTATAGAAGTTAGGGCCATTTGAAGTTTTATCAGTGTTTGTTTTGGGACTCAAGGGTAGTATAGCTTTGAGCGATATCTTTAATTGACAAGCGGCGCGAGTACTTTATTGTTACAAAATTTCAAGGTTTTATGACGCTCCAGTAAAAAGTTACAAGCGTTTGTATGTTGCAAACTTTGATAGGTGTAGGACGTACCGTATAGAAGTTAGGGCCATTTGAAGTTTTATCAGTGTTTGACTTAGGACTCAAGGGTAGCATAGCTTCGAGCGATAGCTTAAATTGACAAGAGGCTCGAGTACTTTATTGTTACAAAATTTCTAGGTTTTATGACGCTCCAGTAAAAAGTTACAAGCATTTGTATGTTGCAAACTTTGATAGGTATAGGATGCACCGAATAGAAGTTAGGGCCATTTGAAGTTTTATCAGTGTTTGATTTGGGACTCAAGGGTAGCATAGCTTTGAGCGATATTTTAAATTGACAAGAGGCTCGAGTACTTTATTGTTACAAAATCTCAAGGTTTTATGACGCTCCAGTAAAAAGTTACAAGCATTTGTATGTTGCAAATTTTGATAGGTGTAGGACGTACCGTATAAAAGTTAGGGCCATTTGAAGTTATATCAGTGTTTGATTTGGGACTCAAGGGTAGCAAAGCTTTGAGCGATAACTTAAATTGACAAGAGGCTCGAGTACTTTATTGTTACAAAATTTCTAGGTTTTATGACGCTCCAGTAAAAAGTTACAAGCATTTGTATGTTGTAAACTTTGATAGGTGTGGGACGTACCGTATAGAAGTTAGGGGCATTTGAAGTTTTATCAGTGTTTGATTTGGGATTCAAGGGTAGCAAAGCTTTGAGCGATAACTTAAATTGACAAGAGGCTCGAGTACTTTATTGTTACAAAATTTAAAGGTTTTATGACCCTCCAGTAAAAAGTTACAAGCATTTGTATGTTGCAAACTTTGATAGGTATAGGATGCACCGTATAGAAGTTAGGGCCATTTGAAGTTTTATCAGCGTTTGTTTTGGGACTCAAGGGTAGTATAGCTTTGAGCGATATCTTTAATTGACAAGCGGCGCGAGTACTTTATTGTTATAAAATTTCAAGGTTTTATGACGCTCCAGTAAAAAGTCACAAGCGTTTGTATGTTGCAAACTTTGATAGGTGTAGGACGTACCGTATAGAAGTTAGGGCCATTTGAAGTTTTATCAGTGTTTGACTTAGGAATCAAGGGTATCATAGCTTTGAGCGATAGCTTAAATTGACAAGAGGCTCGAGTAATTTATTGTTACAAAATTTCAAGGTTTTATGACGCTCCAGTAAAACTTACAAGCGTTTGTATGTTGCAAACTTTGATAAGTGTAGGACGTACCGTATAGAAGTTAGGGCCATTTGAAGTTTTATCAGTGTTTGATATGGGACTCAAGGTTAGCATAGCTTTGAGCGATAGCTTAAATTGACAAGAGGTTCGAGTACTTTATTGTTACCAAATTTCACGGTTTTATGACGCTCTAGTAAAAAGTTACAAGCATTTGTATGTTGCAAACTTTGATAGGTGTAGGACGTACCGTATAGAAGTTAGGGCCATTTGAAGTTTTATTAGTGTTTGACTTGGGACTCAAGGGTAGCATAGCTTTGAGCGATAGCTTAAATTGACAAGAGGCTCGAGTACTTTATTGTTACAAATTTTCTAGGTTTTGTGACGCTCCAGTAAAAAGTTACAAGCATTTGTATGTTGCAAACTTTGATAGGTATAGGATGCACCGAATAGAAGTTAGGGCCATTTAAAGTTTTATCAGTGTTTGATTTGGGACTCAAGGGTAGCATAGCTTTGAGCGATATTTTAAATTGACAAGAGGCTCGAGTACTTTATTGTTACAAAATCTCAAGGTTTTATGACGCTCCAGTAAAAAGTTACAAGCATTTGTATGTTGCAAACTTTGATAGGTGTGGGACGTACCATATAGAAGTTAGGGCCATTTGAAGTTTTATCAGTGTTTGATTTTGTATTCAAGGGTAGCAAAGCTTTGAGCGATAACTTAAATTGACAAGAGGCTCGAGTACTTTATTGTTACAAAATTTAAAGGTTTTATGACCCTCCAGTAAAAAGTTACAAGCATTTGTATGTCGCAAACTTTGATAGGTATAGGATGCACCGTATAGAAGTTAGGGCCATTTGAAGTTTTATCAGTGTTTGTTTTGGGACTCAAGGGTAGTATAGCTTTGAGCGATATCTTTAATTGACAAGCGGCGCGAGTACTTTATTGTTACAAAATTTCAAGGTTTTATGACGCTCCAGTAAAAAGTTACAAGCGTTTGTATGTTGCAAACTTTGATAGGTGTAGGACGTACCGTATAGAAGTTAGGGCCATTTGAAGTTTTATCAGTGTTTGACTTAGGACTCAAGGGTAGCATAGCTTCGAGCGATAGCTTAAATTTACAAGAGGCTCGAGTACTTTATTGTTACAAAATTTCTAGGTTTTATGACGCTCCAGTAAAAAGTTACAAGCATTTGTATGTTGCAAACTTTGATAGGTATAGGATGCACCGAATAGAAGTTAGGGCCATTTGAAGTTTTATCAGTGTTTGATTTGGGACTCAAGGGTAGCATAGCTTTGAGCGATATTTTAAATTGACAAGAGGCTCGAGTACTTTATTGTTACAAAATCTCAAGGTTTTATGACGCTCCAGTAAAAAGTTACAAGCATTTGTATGTTGCAAATTTTGATAGGTGTAGGACGTACCGTATAAAAGTTAGGGCCATTTGAAGTTATATCAGTGTTTGATTTGGGACTCAAGGGTAGCAAAGCTTTGACCGATAACTTAAATTGACAAGAGGCTCGAGTACTTTATTGTTACAAAATTTCTAGGTTTTATGACGATCCAGTAAAAAGTTACAAGCATTTGTATGTTGCAAACTTTGATAGGTGTGGGACGTACCGTATAGAAGTTAGGGGCATTTGAAGTTTTATCAGTGTTTGATTTGGGATTCAAGGGTAGCAAAGCTTTGAGCGATAACTTAAATTGACAAGAGGCTCGAGTACTTTATTGTTACAAAATTTGAATGTTTTATGACCCTCCAGTAAAAAGTTACAAGCATTTGTATGTTGCAAACTTTGATAGGTATAGGATGCACCGTATAGAAGTTAGGGCCATTTGAAGTTTTATCAGCGTTTGTTTTGGGACTCAAGGGTAGTATAGCTTTGAGCGATATCTTTAATTGACAAGCGGCGCGAGTACTTTATTGTTACAAAATTTCAAGGTTTTATGACGCTCCAGTAAAAAGTCACAAGCGTTTGTATGTTGCAAACTTTGATAGGTGTAGGACGTACCGTATAGAAGTTAGGGCCATTTGAAGTTTTATCAGTGTTTGACTTAGGACTCAAGGTTAGCATAGCTTTGAGCGATAGCTTAAATTGACAAGAGGTTCGAGTACTTTATTGTTACCAAATTTCACGGTTTTATGACGCTCTAGTAAAAAGTTACAAGCATTTGTATGTTGCAAACTTTGATAGGTGTAGGACGTACCGTATAGAAGTTAGGGCCATTTGAAGTTTTATTAGTGTTTGACTTGGGACTCAAGGGTAGCATAGCTTTGAGCGATAGCTTAAATTGACAAGAGGCTCGAGTACTTTATTGTTACAAATTTTCTAGGTTTTATGACGCTCCAGTAAAAAGTTACAAGCATTTGTATGTTGCAAACTTTGATAGGTATAGGATGCACCGAATAGAAGTTAGGGCCATTTAAAGTTTTATCAGTGTTTGATTTGGGACTCAAGGGTAGCATAGCTTTGAGCGATATTTTAAATTGACAAGAGGCTCGAGTACTTTATTGTTACAAAATCTCAAGGTTTTATGACGCTCCAGTAAAAAGATACAAGCATTTGTATGTTGCAAACTTTGATAGGTGTGGGACGTACCATATAGAAGTTAGGGCCATTTGAAGTTTTATCAGTGTTTGATTTGGTATTCAAGGGTAGCAAAGCTTTGAGCGATAACTTAAATTGACAAGAGGCTCGAGTACTTTATTGTTACAAAATTTAAAGGTTTTATGACCCTCCAGTAAAAAGTTACAAGCATTTGTATGTTGCAAACTTTGATAGGTATAGGATGCACCGAATAGAAGTTAGGGCCATTTGAAGTTTTATCAGTGTTTGATTTGGGACTCAAGGGTAGTATAGCTTTGAGCGATATCATTAATTGACAAGCGGCGCGAGTACTTTATTGTTACAAAATCTCAAGGTTTTATGACGCTCCAGTAAAAAGTTACAAGCATTTGTATGTTGCAAACTTTGATAGGTGTGGGACGTACCGTATAGAAGTTAGGGCCATTTGAAGTTATATCAGTGTTTGATTTGGGACTCAAGGGTAGCAAAGCTTTGAGCGATAACTTAAATTGACAAGAGGCTCGAGTACTTTATTGTTACAAAATTTAAAGGTTTTATGACCCTCCAGTAAAAAGTTACAAGCATTTGTATGTTGCAAACTTTGATATGTATAGGATGCACCGTATAGAAGTTAGGGCCATTTGAAGTTTAATCAGTGTTTGTTTTGGGACTCAAGGGTAGTATAGCTTTGAGCGATATCTTTAATTGACAAGCGGCGCGAGTACTTTATTGTTACAAAATTTCAAGGTTTTATGACGCTCCAGTAAAAAGTTAGAAGCATTTGTACGTTGCAAACTTTGATAGGTGTAGGACGTACCATATAGAAGTTAGGGCCATTTAAAGTTTTATCAGTGTTTGATTTGGGACTCAAGGTTAGCATAGCTTTGAGCGATAGCTTAAATTGACAAGAGGTTCGAGTCCTTTATTGTTACAAAATTTCACGGTTTTACGACGCTCCAGTAAAAAGTTACAAGCATTTGTATGTTGCAAACTTTGATAGGTGTAGGACGTACCGTATAGAAGTTAGGGCCATTTGAAGTTTTATCAGTGTTTGACTTGGGACTCAAGGGTAGCATAGCTTTGCGCGATAGCTTAAATTGACAAGAGGCTCGAGTACTTTATTGTTACAAAATTTCTAGGTTTAAGACGCTCCAGTAAAAAGTTACAGGCATTTGTATGTTGCAAACTTTGATAGGTGTAGGACGTACCGTATAGAAGTTAGGGCCATTTGAAGTTTTATCAGTGTTTGATTTGGGACTCAAGGGTAGTATAGCTTTGAGCGATATCTTTAATTGACAAGCGGCGCGAGTACTTTATTGTTACAAAATTTCAAGGTTTTATGACGCTCCAGTAAAAAGTTACAAGCGTTTGTATGTTGCAAACTTTGATAGGTGTAGGACGTACCGTATAGGGGTTAGGGCCATTTGAAGTTTTATCAGTGTTTGACTTAGGACTCAAGGGTAGCATAGCTTTGAGCGATAGCTTAAATTGACAAGAGGCTCGAGTACTTTATTGTTACAAAATTTCAAGGTTTTATGACGCTCCAGCAAAACTTACAAGCGTTTGTATGATGCAAATTTTGATAAGTGTAGGACGTACCGTATATAAGTTAGGGCCATTTTAAATTTTATAAGTGTTTGATATGGGACTTAAGGTTAGCATAGCTTTGAGCGATAGCTTAAATTGACAAGAGGTTCGAGTTCTTTATTGTTACAAAATTTCACGGTTTTATGACGCTCTAGTAAAAAGTTACAAGCATTTGTATGTTGCAAACTTTGATAGGTGTAGGACGTACCGTATAGAAATTAGGGCCATTTGAAGTTTTATTAGTGTTTGACTTGGGACTCAAGGGTAGCATAGCTTTGAGCGATAGCTTAAATTGACAAGAGGCTCGAGTACTTTATTGTTACAAAATTTCTAGGTTTTATGACGCTCCAGTAAAAAGTTACAAGCATTTGTATGTTGCAAATTTTGATAGGTATAGGATGCACCGAATAGAAGTTAGGGCCATTTGAAGTTTTATCAGTGATTGATTTGGGACTCAAGGGTAGCATAGCTTTGAGCGATAACTTAAATTGACAAGAGGCTCGAGTACTTTATTGTTACAAAATTTAAAGGTTGTATGACCCTCCAGTAAAAAGTTACAAGCATTTGTATGTTGCAAACTTTGATAGGTGTGGGACGTACCGTATAGAAGTTAGGGCCATTTGAAGTTTTATCAGTGTTTGATTTGGGATTCAAGGGTAGCAAAGCTTTGAGCGATAACTTAAATTGACAAGAGGCTCGAGTACTTTATTGTTACAAAATTTAAAGGTTGTATGACCCTCCAGTAAAACTTACAAGCGTTTGTATGTTGCAAACTATGATAAGTGTAGGACGTACCGTATAGAAGTTAGGGCCATTTGAAGTTTTATCAGTGTTTGATATGGGACTCAAGGTTAGCATAGCTTTGAGCGATAGCTTAAATTGACAAGAGGTTCGAGTACTTTATTGTTACAAAATTTCTAGGTTTTATGACGCTCCAGTAAAAAGTTACAAGCATTTGTATGTTGCAAACTTTGATAGGTGTAGGACGTACCGTATAGAAGTTAGGGCCAATTGAAGTTTTATTAGTGTTTGACTTGGGACTCAAGAGTAGCATAGCTTTGAGCGATAGCTTAAATTGACAAGAGGCTCGAGTACTTTATTGTTACAAAATTTCTAGGTTTTATGACGCTCCAGTAAAAAGTTGCAAGCATTTGTATGTTGCAAACTTTGATAGGTATAGGATGCACCGAATAGAAGTTAGGGCCATTTGAAGTTTTATCAGTGTTTGATTTGGGACTCAAGGGTAGCATAGCTTTGAGCGATATTTTAAATTGACAAGAGGCTCGAGTACTTTATTGTTACAAAATCTCAAGGTTTTATGACGCTCCAGTAAAAAGTTACAAGCATTTGTATGTTGCAAATTTTGATAGGTGTAGGACGTACCGTATAAAAGTTAGGGCCATTTGAAGTTATATCAGTGTTTGATTTGGGACTCAAGGGTAGCAAAGCTTTGAGCGATAACTTAAATTGACAAGAGGCTCGAGTACTTTATTGTTACAAAATTTAAAGGTTTTATGACCCTCCAGTAAAAAGTTACAAGCATTTGTATGTTGCAAATTTTAATAGGTGTAGGACGTACCGTATAAAAGTTAGGGCCATTTGAAGTTATATCAGTGTTTGATTTGGGACTCAAGGGTAGCAAAGCTTTGAGCGATAACTTAAATTGACAAGAGGCTCGAGTACTTTATTGTTACAAAATTTCTAGGTTTAAGACGCTCCAGTAAAAAGTTACAGGCATTTGTATGTTGCAAACTTTGATAGGTGTAGGACGTACCGTATAGAAGTTAGGGCCATTTGAAGTTTTATCAGTGTTTGATTTGGGACTCAAGGGTAGTATAGCTTTGAGCGATATTTTAAATTGACAAGAGGCTCGAGTACTTTATTGTTACAAAATCTCAAGGTTTTATGACGCTCCAGTAAAAAGTTACAAGCATTTGTATGTTGCAAATTTTGATAGGTGTAGGACGTACCGTATAAAAGTTAGGGCCATTTGAAGTTATATCAGTGTTTGATTTGGGAATCAAGGGTAGCAAAGCTTTGAGCGAAAACTTAAATTGACAAGAGGCTCGAGTACTTTATTGTTACAAAATTTCTAGGTTTTATGACGCTCCAGTAAAAAGTTACAAGCATTTGTATGTTGCAAACTTTGATAGGTGTGGGACGTACCGTATAGAAGTTAGGGGAATTTGAAGTTTTATCAGTGTTTGATTTGGGATTCAAGGGTAGCAAAGCTTTGAGCGATAACTTAAATTGACAAGAGGCTCGAGTACTTTATTGTTACAAAATTTAAAGGTTTTATGACCCTCCAGTAAAAAGTTACAAGCATTTGTATGTTGCAAACTTTGATAGGTATAGGATGCACCGAATAGAAGTTAGGGCCATTTGAAGTTTTATCAGTGTTTGATTTGGGACTCAAGGGTAGTATAGCTTTGAGCGATATCATTAATTGACAAGCGGCGCGAGTACTTTATTGTTACAAAATCTCAAGGTTTTATGACGCTCCAGTAAAAAGTTACAAGCATTTGTATGTTGCAAATTTTGATAGGTGTAGGACGTACCGTATAAAAGTTAGGGCCATTTGAAGTTATATCAGTGTTTGATTTGGGACTCAAGGGTAGCAAAGCTTTGAGCGATAACTTAAATTGACAAGAGGCTCGAGTACTTTATTGTTACAAAATTTCTAGGTTTTATGACGCTCCAGTAAAAAGTTACAAGCATTTGTATGTTGCAAACTTTGATAGGTGTGGGACGTACCGTATAGAAGTTAGGGCCATTTGAAGTTTTATCAGTGTTTGATTTGGGATTCAAGGGTAGCAAAGCTTTGAGCGATAACTTAAATTGACAAGAGGCTCGAGTACTTTATTGTTACAAAATTTAAAGGTTTTATGACCCTCCAGTAAAAAGTTACAAGCATTTGTATGTTGCAAACTTTGATATGTATAGGATGCACCGTATAGAAGTTAGGGCCATTTGAAGTTTTATCAGTGTTTGTTTTGGGACTCAAGGGTAGTATAGCTTTGAGCGATATCTTTAATTGACAAGCGGCGCGAGTACTTTATTGTTACAAAATTTCAAGGTTTTATGACGCTCCAGTAAAAAGTTACAAGCATTTGTACGTTGCAAACTTTGATAGGTGTAGGACGTACCATATAGAAGTTAGGGCCATTTAAAGTTTTATCAGTGTTTGATTTGGGACTCAAGGTTAGCATAGCTTTGAGCGATAGCTTAAATTGACAAGAGGTTCGAGTCCTTTATTGTTACAAAATTTCACGGTTTTACGACGCTCCAGTAAAAAGTTACAAGCATTTGTATGTTGCAAACTTTGATAGGTGTAGGACGTACCGTATAGAAGTTAGGGCCATTTGAAGTTTTATCAGTGTTTGACTTGGGACTCAAGGGTAGCATAGCTTTGCGCGATAGCTTAAATTGACAAGAGGCTCGAGTACTTTATTGTTACAAAATTTCTAGGTTTAAGACGCTCCAGTAAAAAGTTACAGGCATTTGTATGTTGCAAACTTTGATAGGTGTAGGACGTACCGTATAGAAGTTAGGGCCATTTGAAGTTTTATCAGTGTTTGCTTTGGGACTCAAGGGTAGTATAGCTTTGAGCGATATCTTTAATTGACAAGCGGCGCGAGTACTTTATTGTTACAAAATTTCAAGGTTTTATGACGCTCCAGTAAAAAGTTACAAGCGTTTGTATGTTGCAAACTTTGATAGGTGTAGGACGTACCGTATAGGGGTTAGGGCCATTTGAAGTTTTATCAGTGTTTGACTTAGGACTCAAGGGTAGCATAGCTTTGAGCGATAGCTTAAATTGACAAGAGGCTCGAGTACTTTATTGTTACAAAATTTCAAGGTTTTATGACGCTCCAGCAAAACTTACAAGCGTTTGTATGATGCAAATTTTGATAAGTGTAGGACGTACCGTATATAAGTTAGGGCCATTTTAAATTTTATAAGTGTTTGATATGGGACTCAAGGTTAGCATAGCTTTGAGCGATAGCTTAAATTGACAAGAGGCTCGAATACTTTATTGTTACAAAATTTCACGGTTTTATGACGCTCTAGTAAAAAGTTACAAGCATTTGTATGTTGCAAACTTTGATAGGTGTAGGACGTACCGTATAGAAGTTAGGGCCATTTGAAGTTTTATTAGTGTTTGACTTGGGACTCAAGGGTAGCATAGCTTTGAGCGATAGCTTAAATTGACAAGAGGCTCGAGTACTTTATTGTTACAAAATTTAAAGGTTGTATGACCCTCCAGTAAAAAGTTACAAGCATTTTTATGTTGCAAACTTTGATAGGTGTGGGACGTACCGTATAGAAGTTAGGGCCATTTGAAGTTTTATCAGTGTTTGATTTGGGATTCAAGGGTAGCAAAGCTTTGAGCGATAACTTAAATTGACAAGAGGCTCGAGTACTTTATTGTTACAAAATTTAAAGGTTGTATGACCCTCCAGTAAAAAGTTACAAGCATTTGTATGTTGCAAACTTTGATAGGTATAGGATGCACCATATAGAAGTTAGGGCCATTTGAAGTTTTATCAGTGTTTGTTTTGGGACTCAAGGGTAGTATAGCTTTGAGCGATATCTTTAATTGACAAGCGGCGCGACTACTTTATTGTTACAAAATTTCAAGGTTTTATGACGCTCCAGTAAAACTTACAAGCGTTTGTATGTTGCAAACTATGATAAGTGTAGGACGTACCGTATAGAAGTTAGGGCCATTTGAAGTTTTATCAGTGTTTGATATGGGACTCAAAGTTAGCATAGCTTTGAGCGATAGCTTAAATTGACAAGAGGTTCGAGTACTTTATTGTTACAAAATTTCACGGTTTTATGACGCTCTAGTAAAAAGTTACAAGCATTTGTATGTTGCAAACTTTGATAGGTGTAGGACGTACCGTATAGAAGTTAGGGCCAATTGAAGTTTTATTAGTGTTTGACTTGGGACTCAAGAGTAGCATAGCTTTGAGCGATAGCTTAAATTGACAAGAGGCTCGAGTACTTTATTGTTACAAAATTTCTAGGTTTTATGACGCTCCAGTAAAAAGTTGCAAGCATTTGTATGTTGAAAATTTTGATAGGTGTAGGACATACCGTATAAAAGTTAGGGCCATTTGAAGTTATATCAGTGTTTGATTTGGGACTTAAGGGTAGCAAAGCTTTGAGCGATAAATTAAATTGACAAGAGGCTCGAGTACTTTATTGTTACAAAATTTCTAGGTTTTATGACGCTCCAGTAAAAAGTTACAAGCATTTGTATGTTGCGAACTTTGATAGGTGTGGGACGTACCGTATAGAAGTTAGGGCCATTTGAAGTTTTATCAGTGTTTGATTTGGGATTCAAGGGTAGCAAAGCTTTGAGCGATAACTTAAATTGACAAGAGGCTCGAGTACTTTATTGTTACAAAATTTAAAGGTTTTATGACCCTCCAGTAAAAAGTTACAAGCATTTGTATGTTGCAAACTTTGATATGTATAGGATGCACCGTATAGAAGTTAGGGCCATTTGAAGTTTTATCAGTGTTTGTTTTGGGACTCAAGGGTAGTATAGCTTTGAGCGATATCTTTAATTGACAAGTGGCGCGAGTACTTTATTGTTACAAAATTTCAAGGTTTTATGACGCTCCAGTAAAAAGTTACAAGCATTTGTACGTTGCAAACTTTGATAGGTGTAGGACGTACCATATAGAAGTTAGGGCCATTTAAAGTTTTATCAGTGTTTGATTTTGGACTCAAGGTTAGCATAGCTTTGAGCGATAGCTTAAATTGACAAGAGGTTCGAGTCCTTTATTGTTACAAAATTTCACGGTTTTACGACGCTCCAGTAAAAAGTTACAAGCATTTGTATGTTGCAAACTTTGATAGGTGTAGGACGTACCGTATAGAAGTTAGGGCCATTTGAAGTTTTATCAGTGTTTGACTTGGGACTCAAGGGTAGCATAGCTTTGCGCGATAGCTTAAATTGACAAGAGGCTCGAGTACTTTATTGTTACAAAATTTCTAGGTTTAAGACGCTCCAGTAAAAAGTTACAGGCATTTGTATGTTGCAAACTTTGATAGGTGTAGGACGTACCGTATAGAAGTTAGGGCCATTTGAAGTTTTATCAGTGTTTGATTTGGGACTCAAGGGTAGTATAGCTTTGAGCGATATCTTTAATTGACAAGCGGCGCGAGTACTTTATTGTTACAAAATTTCAAGGTTTTATGACGCTCCAGTAAAAAGTTACAAGCGTTTGTATGTTGCAAACTTTGATAGGTGTAGGACGTACCGTATAGAGGTTAGGGCCATTTGAAGTTTTATCAGTGTTTGACTTAAGACTCAAGGGTAGCATAGCTTTGAGCGATAGCTTAAATTGACAAGAGTCTCGAGTACTTTATTGTTACAAAATTTAAAGGTTTTATGACGCTCCAGCAAAACTTACAAGCGTTTGTATGATGCAAATTTTGATAAGTGTAGGACGTACCGTATATAAGTTAGGGCCATTTTAAATTTTATCAGTGTTTGATAGGGGACTCAAGGTTAGCATAGCTTTGAGCGATAGCTTAAATTGACAAGAGGTTCGAGTTCTTTATTGTTACAAAATTTCACGGTTTTATGACGCTCTAGTAAAAAGTTACAAGCATTTGTATGTTGCAAACTTTGATAGGTGTAGGACGTACCGTATAGAAGTTAGGGCCATTTGAAGTTTTATTAGTGTTTGACTTGGGACTCAAGGGTAGCATAGCTTTGAGCGATAGCTTAAATTGACAAGAGGCTCGAGTACTTTATTGTTACAAAATTTCTAGGTTTTATGACGCTCCAGTAAAAAGTTACAAGCATTTGTATGTTGCAAACTTTGATAGGTATAGGATGCACCGAATAGAAGTTAGGGCCATTTGAAGTTTTATCAGTGATTGATTTGGGACTCAAGGGTAGCATAGCTTTGAGCGATATCTTTAATTGACAAGAGGCTCGAGTACTTTATTGTTACAAAATTTAAAGGTTGTATGACCCTCCAGTAAAAAGTTACAAGCATTTGTATGTTGCAAACTTTGATAGGTGTGGGACGTACCGTATAGAAGTTAGGGCCATTTGAAGTTTTATCAGTGTTTGATTTGGGATTCAAGGGTAGCAAAGCTTTGAGCGATATCTTTAATTGACAAGCGGCGCGAGTACTTTATTGTTACAAAATTTCAAGGTTTTATGACGCTCCAGTAAAACTTACAAGCGTTTGTATGTTGCAAACTATGATAAGTGTAGGACGTACCATATAGAAGTTAGGGCCATTTGAAGTTTTATCAGTGTTTGATATGGGACCCAAGGTTAGCATAGCTTTGAGCGATAGCTTAAATTGACAAGAGGTTCGAGTACTTTATTGTTACAAAATTTCACGGTTTTATGACGCTCTAGTAAAAAGTTACAAGCATTTGTATGTTGCAAACTTTGATAGGTGTAGGACGTACCGTATAGAAGTTAGGGCCAATTGAAGTTTTACTAGTGTTTGACTTGGGACTCAAGAGTAGCATAGCTTTGAGCGATAGCTTAAATTGACAAGAGGCTCGAGTACTTTATTGTTACAAAATTTCTAGGTTTTATGACGCTCCAGTAAAAAGTTACAAGCATTTGTATGTTTCAAACTTTGATAGGTATAGGATGCACCGAATAGAAGTTAGGGCCATTTGAATTTTTATCAGTGTTTGATTTGGGACTCAAGGGTAGCATAGCTTTGAGCGATATTTTAAATTGACAAGAGGCTCGAGTACTTTATTGTTACAAAATCTCAAGGTTTTATGACGCTTCAGTAAAAAGTTACAAGCATTTGTATGTTGCAAACTTTGATAGGTGTGGGACGTACCGTATAGAAGTTAGGGCCATTTGAAGTTTTATCAGTGCTTGATTTGGGATTCAAGGGTAGCAAAGCTTTGAGCGATAACTTAAATTGACAAGAGGCTCGAGTACTTTATTGTTACAAAATTTAAAGGTTTTATGACCCTCCAGTAAAAAGTTACAAGCATTTGTATGTTGCAAACTTTGATAGGTATAGGATGCACCGTATAGAAGTTAGGGCCATTTGAAGTTTTATCAGTGTTTGTTTTCGGACTCAAGGGTAGTATAGCTTTGAGCGATATCTTTAATTGACAAGCGGCGCGAGTACTTTATTGTTACAAAATTTCAAGGTTTTATGACGCTCCAGTAAAAAGTTACAAGCGTTTGTATGTTGCAAACTTTGATAGGTGTAGGACGTACCGTATAGAAGTTAGGGCCATTTGAAGTTTTATCAGTGTTTGACTTAGGACTCAAGGGTAGCATAGCTTCGAGCGATAGCTTAAATTTACAAGAGGCTCGAGTACTTTATTGTTACAAAATTTCTAGGTTTTATGACGCTCCAGTAAAAAGTTACAAGCATTTGTATGTTGCAAACTTTGATAGGTATAGGATGCACCGAATAGAAGTTAGGGCCATTTGAAGTTTTATCAGTGTTTGATTTGGGACTCAAGGTTAGCATAGCTTTGAGCGATATTTTAAATTGACAAGAGGCTCGAGTACTTTATTGATACAAAATCTCAAGGTTTTATGACGCTCCAGTAAAAAGTTACAAGCATTTGTATGTTGCAAATTTTGATAGGTGTAGGACGTACCGTATAAAAGTTAGGGCCATTTGAAGTTATATCAGTGTTTGATTTGGGACTCAAGGGTAGCAAAGCTTTGAGCGATAACTTAAATTGACAAGAGGCTCGAGTACTTTATTGTTACAAAATTTCTAGGTTTTATGACGATCCAGTAAAAAGTTACAAGCATTTGTATGTTGCAAACTTTGATAGGTGTGGGACGTACCGTATAGAAGTTAGGGGCATTTGAAGTTTTATCAGTGTTTGATTTGGGATTCAAGGGTAGCAAAGCTTTGAGCGATAACTTAAATTGACAAGAGGCTCGAGTACTTTATTGTTACAAAATTTAAATGTTTTATGACCCTCCAGTAAAAAGTTACAAGCATTTGTATGTTGCAAACTTTGATAGGTATAGGATGTACCGTATAGAAGTTAGGGCCATTTGAAGTTTTATCAGCGTTTGTTTTGGGACTCAAGGGTAGTATAGCTTTGAGCGATATCTTTAATTGACAAGCGGCGCGAGTACTTTATTGTTACAAAATTTCAAGGTTTTATGACGCTCCAGTAAAAAGTCACAAGCGTTTGTATGTTGCAAACTTTGATAGGTGTAGGACGTACCGTATAGAAGTTAGGGCCATTTGAAGTTTTATCAGTGTTTGACTTAGGACTCAAGGTTAGCATAGCTTTGAGCGATAGCTTAAATTGACAAGAGGTTCGAGTACTTTATTGTTACCAAATTTCACGGTTTTATGACGCTCTAGTAAAAAGTTACAAGCATTTGTATGTTGCAAACTTTGATAGGTGTAGGACGTACCGTATAGAAGTTAGGGCCATTTGAAGTTTTATTAGTGTTTGACTTGGGACTCAAGGGTAGCATAGCTTTGAGCGATAGCTTAAATTGACAAGAGGCTCGAGTACTTTATTGTTACAAATTTTCTAGGTTTTATGACGCTCCAGTAAAAAGTTACAAGCATTTGTATGTTGCAAACTTTGATAGGTATAGGATGCACCGAATAGAAGTTAGGGCCATTTAAAGTTTTATCAGTGTTTGATTTGGGACTCAAGGGTAGCATAGCTTTGAGCGATATTTTAAATTGACAAGAGGCTCGAGTACTTTATTGTTACAAAATCTCAAGGTTTTATGACGCTCCAGTAAAAAGATACAAGCATTTGTATGTTGCAAACTTTGATAGGTGTGGGACGTACCATATAGAAGTTAGGGCCATTTGAAGTTTTATCAGTGTTTGATTTGGTATTCAAGGGTAGCAAAGCTTTGAGCGATAACTTAAATTGACAAGAGGCTCGAGTACTTTATTGTTACAAAATTTAAAGGTTTTATGACCCTCCAGTAAAAAGTTACAAGCATTTGTATGTTGCAAACTTTGATAGGTATAGGATGCACCGAATAGAAGTTAGGGCCATTTGAAGTTTTATCAGTGTTTGATTTGGGACTCAAGGGTAGTATAGCTTTGAGCGATATCATTAATTGACAAGCGGCGCGAGTACTTTATTGTTACAAAATCTCAAGGTTTTATGACGCTCCAGTAAAAAGTTACAAGCATTTGTATGTTGCAAACTTTGATAGGTGTGGGACGTACCGTATAGAAGTTAGGGCCATTTGAAGTTATATCAGTGTTTGATTTGGGACTCAAGGGTAGCAAAGCTTTGAGCGATAACTTAAATTGACAAGAGGCTCGAGTACTTTATTGTTACAAAATTTAAAGGTTTTATGACCCTCCAGTAAAAAGTTACAAGCATTTGTATGTTGCAAACTTTGATATGTATAGGATGCACCGTATAGAAGTTAGGGCCATTTGAAGTTTTATCAGTGTTTGTTTTGGGACTCAAGGGTAGTATAGCTTTGAGCGATATCTTTAATTGACAAGCGGCGCGAGTACTTTATTGTTACAAAATTTCAAGGTTTTATGACGCTCCAGTAAAAAGTTACAAGCATTTGTACGTTGCAAACTTTGATAGGTGTAGGACGTACCATATAGAAGTTAGGGCCATTTAAAGTTTTATCAGTGTTTGATTTGGGACTCAAGGTTAGCATAGCTTTGAGCGATAGCTTAAATTGACAAGAGGTTCGAGTCCTTTATTGTTACAAAATTTCACGGTTTTACGACGCTCCAGTAAAAAGTTACAAGCATTTGTATGTTGCAAACTTTGATAGGTGTAGGACGTACCGTATAGAAGTTAGGGCCATTTGAAGTTTTATCAGTGTTTGACTTGGGACTCAAGGGTAGCATAGCTTTGCGCGATAGCTTAAATTGACAAGAGGCTCGAGTACTTTATTGTTACAAAATTTCTAGGTTTAAGACGCTCCAGTAAAAAGTTACAGGCATTTGTATGTTGCAAACTTTGATAGGTGTAGGACGTACCGTATAGAAGTTAGGGCCATTTGAAGTTTTATCAGTGTTTGATTTGGGACTCAAGGGTAGTATAGCTTTGAGCGATATCTTTAATTGACAAGCGGCGCGAGTACTTTATTGTTACAAAATTTCAAGGTTTTATGACGCTCCAGTAAAAAGTTACAAGCGTTTGTATGTTGCAAACTTTGATAGGTGTAGGACGTACCGTATAGGGGTTAGGGCCATTTGAAGTTTTATCAGTGTTTGACTTAGGACTCAAGGGTAGCATAGCTTTGAGCGATAGCTTAAATTGACAAGAGGCTCGAGTACTTTATTGTTACAAAATTTCAAGGTTTTATGACGCTCCAGCAAAACTTACAAGCGTTTGTATGATGCAAATTTTGATAAGTGTAGGACGTACCGTATATAAGTTAGGGCCATTTTAAATTTTATAAGTGTTTGATATGGGACTTAAGGTTAGCATAGCTTTGAGCGATAGCTTAAATTGACAAGAGGTTCGAGTTCTTTATTGTTACAAAATTTCACGGTTTTATGACGCTCTAGTAAAAAGTTACAAGCATTTGTATGTTGCAAACTTTGATAGGTGTAGGACGTACCGTATAGAAGTTAGGGCCATTTGAAGTTTTATTAGTGTTTGACTTGGGACTCAAGGGTAGCATAGCTTTGAGCGATAGCTTAAATTGACAAGAGGCTCGAGTACTTTATTGTTACAAAATTTCTAGGTTTTATGACGCTCCAGTAAAAAGTTACAAGCATTTGTATGTTGCAAATTTTGATAGGTATAGGATGCACCGAATAGAAGTTAGGGCCATTTGAAGTTTTATCAGTGATTGATTTGGGACTCAAGGGTAGCATAGCTTTGAGCGATAACTTAAATTGACAAGAGGCTCGAGTACTTTATTGTTACAAAATTTAAAGGTTGTATGACCCTCCAGTAAAAAGTTACAAGCATTTGTATGTTGCAAACTTTGATAGGTGTGGGACGTACCGTATAGAAGTTAGGGCCATTTGAAGTTTTATCAGTGTTTGATTTGGGATTCAAGGGTAGCAAAGCTTTGAGCGATAACTTAAATTGACAAGAGGCTCGAGTACTTTATTGTTACAAAATTTCTAGGTTTTATGACGCTCCAGTAAAAAGTTACAAGCATTTGTATGTTGCAAACTTTGATAGGTGTAGGACGTACCGTATAGAAGTTAGGGCCAATTGAAGTTTTATTAGTGTTTGACTTGGGACTCAAGAGTAGCATAGCTTTGAGCGATAGCTTAAATTGACAAGAGGCTCGAGTACTTTATTGTTACAAAATTTCTAGGTTTTATGACGCTCCAGTAAAAAGTTGCAAGCATTTGTATGTTGCAAACTTTGATAGGTATAGGATGCACCGAATAGAAGTTAGGGCCATTTGAAGTTTTATCAGTGTTTGATTTGGGACTCAAGGGTAGCATAGCTTTGAGCGATATTTTAAATTGACAAGAGGCTCGAGTACTTTATTGTTACAAAATCTCAAGGTTTTATGACGCTCCAGTAAAAAGTTACAAGCATTTGTATGTTGCAAATTTTGATAGGTGTAGGACGTACCGTATAAAAGTTAGGGCCATTTGAAGTTATATCAGTGTTTGATTTGGGACTCAAGGGTAGCAAAGCTTTGAGCGATAACTTAAATTGACAAGAGGCTCGAGTACTTTATTGTTACAAAATTTAAAGGTTTTATGACCCTCCAGTAAAAAGTTACAAGCATTTGTATGTTGCAAATTTTAATAGGTGTAGGACGTACCGTATAAAAGTTAGGGCCATTTGAAGTTATATCAGTGTTTGATTTGGAACTCAAGGGTAGCAAAGCTTTGAGCGATAACTTAAATTGACAAGAGGCTCGAGTACTTTATTGTTACAAAATTTCTAGGTTTAAGACGCTCCAGTAAAAAGTTACAGGCATTTGTATGTTGCAAACTTTGATAGGTGTAGGACGTACCGTATAGAAGTTAGGGCCATTTGAAGTTTTATCAGTGTTTGATTTGGGACTCAAGGGTAGTATAGCTTTGAGCGATATTTTAAATTGACAAGAGGCTCGAGTACTTTATTGTTACAAAATCTCAAGGTTTTATGACGCTCCAGTAAAAAGTTACAAGCATTTGTATGTTGCAAATTTTGATAGGTGTAGGACGTACCGTATAAAAGTTAGGGCCATTTGAAGTTATATCAGTGTTTGATTTGGGAATCAAGGGTAGCAAAGCTTTGAGCGAAAACTTAAATTGACAAGAGGCTCGAGTACTTTATTGTTACAAAATTTCTAGGTTTTATGACGCTCCAGTAAAAAGTTACAAGCATTTGTATGTTGCAAACTTTGATAGGTGTGGGACGTACCGTATAGAAGTTAGGGGAATTTGAAGTTTTATCAGTGTTTGATTTGGGATTCAAGGGTAGCAAAGCTTTGAGCGATAACTTAAATTGACAAGAGGCTCGAGTACTTTATTGTTACAAAATTTAAAGGTTTTATGACCCTCCAGTAAAAAGTTACAAGCATTTGTATGTTGCAAACTTTGATAGGTATAGGATGCACCGAATAGAAGTTAGGGCCATTTGAAGTTTTATCAGTGTTTGATTTGGGACTCAAGGGTAGTATAGCTTTGAGCGATATCATTAATTGACAAGCGGCGCGAGTACTTTATTGTTACAAAATCTCAAGGTTTTATGACGCTAAAGTAAAAAGTTACAAGCATTTGTATGTTGCAAATTTTGATAGGTGTAGGACGTACCGTATAAAAGTTAGGGCCATTTGAAGTTATATCAGTGTTTGATTTGGGACTCAAGGGTAGCAAAGCTTTGAGCGATAACTTAAATTGACAAGAGGCTCGAGTACTTTATTGTTACAAAAATTCTAGGTTTTATGACGCTCCAGTAAAAAGTTACAAGCATTTGTATGTTGCAAACTTTGATAGGTGTGGGACGTACCGTATAGAAGTTAGGGCCATTTGAAGTTTTATCAGTGTTTGATTTGGGATTCAAGGGTAGCAAAGCTTTGAGCGATAACTTAAATTGACAAGAGGCTCGAGTACTTTATTGTTACAAAATTTAAAGGTTTTATGACCCTCCAGTAAAAAGTTACAAGCATTTGTATGTTGCAAACTTTGATATGTATAGGATGCACCGTATAGAAGTTAGGGCCATTTGAAGTTTTATCAGTGTTTGTTTTGGGACTCAAGGGTAGTATAGCTTTGAGCGATATCTTTAATTGACAAGCGGCGCGAGTACTTTATTGTTACAAAATTTCAAGGTTTTATGACGCTCCAGTAAAAAGTTACAAGCATTTGTACGTTGCAAACTTTGATAGGTGTAGGACGTACCATATAGAAGTTAGGGCCATTTAAAGTTTTATCAGTGTTTGATTTGGGACTCAAGGTTAGCATAGCTTTGAGCGATAGCTTAAATTGACAAGAGGTTCGAGTCCTTTATTGTTACAAAATTTCACGGTTTTACGACGCTCCAGTAAAAAGTTACAAGCATTTGTATGTTGCAAACTTTGATAGGTGTAGGACGTACCGTATAGAAGTTAGGGCCATTTGAAGTTTTATCAGTGTTTGACTTGGGACTCAAGGGTAGCATAGCTTTGCGCGATAGCTTAAATTGACAAGAGGCTCGAGTACTTTATTGTTACAAAATTTCTAGGTTTAAGACGCTCCAGTAAAAAGTTACAGGCATTTGTATGTTGCAAACTTTGATAGGTGTAGGACGTACCGTATAGAAGTTAGGGCCATTTGAAGTTTTATCAGTGTTTGCTTTGGGACTCAAGGGTAGTATAGCTTTGAGCGATATCTTTAATTGACAAGCGGCGCGAGTACTTTATTGTTACAAAATTTCAAGGTTTTATGACGCTCCAGTGAAAAGTTACAAGCGTTTGTATGTTGCAAACTTTGATAGGTGTAGGACGTACCGTATAGGGGTTAGGGCCATTTGAAGTTTTATCAGTGTTTGACTTAGGACTCAAGGGTAGCATAGCTTTGAGCGATAGCTTAAATTGACAAGAGGCTCGAGTACTTTATTGTTACAAAATTTCAAGGTTTTATGACGCTCCAGCAAAACTTACAAGCGTTTGTATGATGCAAATTTTGATAAGTGTAGGACGTACCGTATATAAGTTAGGGCCATTTTAAATTTTATAAGTGTTTGATATGGGACTCAAGGTTAGCATAGCTTTGAGCGATAGCTTAAATTGACAAGAGGCTCGAATACTTTATTGTTACAAAATTTCACCGTTTTATGACGCTCTAGTAAAAAGTTACAAGCATTTGTATGTTGCAAACTTTGATAGGTGTAGGACGTACCGTATAGAAGGAAGGGCCATTTGAAGTTTTATTAGTGTTTGACTTGGGACTCAAGGGTAGCATAGCTTTGAGCGATAGCTTAAATTGACAAGAGGCTCGAGTACTTTATTGTTACAAAATTTAAAGGTTGTATGACCCTCCAGTAAAAAGTTACAAGCATTTGTATGTTGCAAACTTTGATAGGTGTGGGACGTACCGTATAGAAGTTAGGGCCATTTGAAGTTTTATCAGTGTTTGATTTGGGATTCAAGGGTAGCAAAGCTTTGAGCGATAACTTAAATTGACAAGAGGCTCGAGTACTTTATTGTTACAAAATTTAAAGGTTGTATGACCCTCCAGTAAAAAGTTACAAGCATTTGTATGTTGCAAACTTTGATAGGTATAGGATGCACCGTATAGAAGTTAGGGCCATTTGAAGTTTTATCAGTGTTTGTTTTGGGACTCAAGGGTAGTATAGCTTTGAGCGATATCTTTAATTGACAAGCGGCGCGACTACTTTATTGTTACAAAATTTCAAGGTTTTATGACGCTCCAGTAAAACTTACAAGCGTTTGTATGTTGCAAACTATGATAAGTGTAGGACGTACCGTATAGAAGTTAGGGCCATTTGAAGTTTTATCAGTGTTTGATATGGGACTCAAAGTTAGCATAGCTTTGAGCGATAGCTTAAATTGACAAGAGGTTCGAGTACTTTATTGTTACAAAATTTCACGGTTTTATGACGCTCTAGTAAAAAGTTACAAGCATTTGTATGTTGCAAACTTTGATAGGTGTAGGACGTACCGTATAGAAGTTAGGGCCAATTGAAGTTTTATTAGTGTTTGACTTGGGACTCAAGAGTAGCATAGCTTTGAGCGATAGCTTAAATTGACAAGAGGCTCGAGTACTTTATTGTTACAAAATTTCTAGGTTTTATGACGCTCCAGTAAAAAGTTACAAGCATTTGTATGTTGAAAATTTTGATAGGTGTAGGACATACCGTATAAAAGTTAGGGCCATTTGAAGTTATATCAGTGTTTGATTTGGGACTCAAGGGTAGCAAAGCTATGAGCGATAAATTAAATTGACAAGAGGCTCGAGTACTTTATTGTTACAAAATTTCTAGGTTTTATGACGCTCCAGTAAAAAGTTACAAGCATTTGTATGTTGCGAACTTTGATAGGTGTGGGACGTACCGTATAGAAGTTAGGGCCATTTGAAGTTTTATCAGTGTTTGATTTGGGATTCAAGGGTAGCGAAGCTTTGAGCGATAACTTAAATTGACAAGAGGCTCGAGTACTTTATTGTTACAAAATTTAAAGGTTTTATGACCCTCCAGTAAAAAGTTACAAGCATTTGTATGTTGCAAACTTTGATATGTATAGGATGCACCGTATAGAAGTTAGGGCCATTTGAAGTTTTATCAGTGTTTGTTTTGGGACTCAAGGGTAGTATAGCTTTGAGCGATATCTTTAATTGACAAGCGGCGCGAGTACTTTATTGTTACAAAATTTCAAGGTTTTATGACGCTCCAGTAAAAAGTTACAAGCATTTGTACGTTGCAAACTTTGATAGGTGTAGGACGTACCATATAGAAGTTAGGGCCATTTAAAGTTTTATCAGTGTTTGATTTTGGACTCAAGGTTAGCATAGCTTTGAGCGATAGCTTAAATTGACAAGAGGTTCGAGTCCTTTATTGTTACAAAATTTCACGGTTTTACGACGCTCCAGTAAAAAGTTACAAGCATTTGTATGTTGCAAACTTTGATAGGTGTAGGACGTACCGTATAGAAGTTAGGGCCATTTGAAGTTTTATCAGTGTTTGACTTGGGACTCAAGGGTAGCATAGCTTTGCGCGATAGCTTAAATTGACAAGAGGCTCGAGTACTTTATTGTTACAAAATTTCTAGGTTTAAGACGCTCCAGTAAAAAGTTACAGGCATTTGTATGTTGCAAACTTTGATAGGTGTAGGACGTACCGTATAGAAGTTAGGGCCATTTGAAGTTTTATCAGTGTTTGATTTGGGACTCAAGGGTAGTATAGCTTTGAGCGATATCTTTAATTGACAAGCGGCGCGAGTACTTTATTGTTACAAAATTTCAAGGTTTTATGACGCTCCAGTAAAAAGTTACAAGCGTTTGTATGTTTCAAACTTTGATAGGTGTAGGACGTACCGTATAGAGGTTAGGGCCATTTGAAGTTTTATCAGTGTTTGACTTAAGACTCAAGGGTAGCATAGCTTTGAGCGATAGCTTAAATTGACAAGAGGCTCGAGTACTTTATTGTTACAAAATTTAAAGGTTTTATGACGCTCCAGCAAAACTTACAAGCGTTTGTATGATGCAAATTTTGATAAGTGTAGGACGTACCGTATATAAGTTAGGGCCATTTTAAATTTTATCAGTGTTTGATAGGGGACTCAAGGTTAGCATAGCTTTGAGCGATAGCTTAAATTGACAAGAGGTTCGAGTTCTTTATTGTTACAAAATTTCACGGTTTTATGACGCTCTAGTAAAAAGTTACAAGCATTTGTATGTTGCAAACTTTGATAGGTGTAGGACGTACCGTATAAAAGTTAGGGCCATTTGAAGTTTTATTAGTGTTTGACTTGGGACTCAAGGGTAGCATAGCTTTGAGCGATAGCTTAAATTGACAAGAGGCTCGAGTACTTTATTGTTACAAAATTTCTACTTTTTATGACGCTCCAGTAAAAAGTTACAAGCATTTGTATGTTGCAAACTTTGATAGGTATAGGATGCACCGAATAGAAGTTAGGGCCATTTGAAGTTTTATCAGTGATTGATTTGGGACTCAAGGGTAGCATAGCTTTGAGCGATATCTTTAATTGACAAGAGGCTCGAGTACTTTATTGTTACAAAATTTAAAGGTTGTATGACCCTCCAGTAAAAAGTTACAAGCATTTGTATGTTGCAAACTTTGATAGGTGTGGGACGTACCGTATAGAAGTTAGGGCCATTTGAAGTTTTATCAGTGTTTGATTTGGGATTCAAGGGTAGCAAAGCTTTGAGCGATAACTTAAATTGACAAGAGGCTCGAGTACTTTATTGTTACAAAATTTAAAGGTTGTATGACCCTCCAGTAAAAAGTTACAAGCATTTGTATGTTGCAAACTTTGATAGGTATAGGAAGCACCGTATAGAAGTTAGGGCCATTTGAAGTTTTATCAGTGTTTGTTTTGGGACTCAAGGGTAGTATAGCTTTGAGCGATATCTTTAATTGACAAGCGGCGCGAGTACTTTATTGTTACAAAATTTCAAGGTTTTATGACGCTCCAGTAAAACTTACAAGCGTTTGTATGTTGCAAACTATGATAAGTGTAGGACGTACCATATAGAAGTTAGGGCCATTTGAAGTTTTATCAGTGTTTGATATGGGACTCAAGGTTAGCATAGCTTTGAGCGATAGCTTAAATTGACAAGAGGTTCGAGTACTTTATTGTTACAAAATTTCACGGTTTTATGACGCTCTAGTAAAAAGTTACAAGCATTTGTATGTTGCAAACTTTGATAGGTGTAGGACGTACCGTATAGAAGTTAGGGCCAATTGAAGTTTTACTAGTGTTTGACTTGGGACTCAAGAGTAGCATAGCTTTGAGCGATAGCTTAAATTGACAAGAGGCTCGAGTACTTTATTGTTACAAAATTTCTAGGTTTTATGACGCTCCAGTAAAAAGTTACAAGCATTTGTATGTTTCAAACTTTGATAGGTATAGGATGCACCGAATAGAAGTTAGGGCCATTTGAATTTTTATCAGTGTTTGATTTGGGACTCAAGGGTAGCATAGCTTTGAGCGATATTTTAAATTGACAAGAGGCTCGAGTACTTTATTGTTACAAAATCTCAAGGTTTTATGACGCTTCAGTAAAAAGTTACAAGCATTTGTATGTTGCAAACTTTGATAGGTGTGGGACGTACCGTATAGAAGTTAGGGCCATTTGAAGTTTTATCAGTGCTTGATTTGGGATTCAAGGGTAGCAAAGCTTTGAGCGATAACTTAAATTGACAAGAGGCTCGAGTACTTTATTGTTACAAAATTTAAAGGTTTTATGACCCTCCAGTAAAAAGTTACAAGCATTTGTATGTTGCAAACTTTGATAGGTATAGGATGCACCGTATAGAAGTTAGGGCCATTTGAAGTTTTATCAGTGTTTGTTTTGGGACTCAAGGGTAGTATAGCTTTGAGCGATATCTTTAATTGACAAGCGGCGCGAGTACTTTATTGTTACAAAATTTCAAGGTTTTATGACGCTCCAGTAAAAAGTTACAAGCATTTATTTTGCAAACTTTGATAGGTGTAGGACGTACCATATAAAAGTTAGGGCCATTTAAAGTTTTATCAGTGTTTGATTTGGGACTCAAGGTTAGCATAGCTTTGAGCGATAGCTTAAATTGACAAGAGGTTCGAGTACTTTATTGTTACAAAATTTCACGGTTTTATGACGCTCCAGTAAAAAGTTACAAGCATTTGTATGTTGCAAACTTTGATAGGTGTAGGACGTACCGTACAGAAGTTAGGG
Organism: Clusia tigrina; assembly: GCA_920105625.2. Lineage (NCBI taxonomy): Eukaryota > Metazoa > Arthropoda > Insecta > Diptera > Clusiidae > Clusia > Clusia tigrina. The sequence goes on along the minus strand of OV050033.1, from coordinate 103,351,273 downwards.
CCATTTGAAGTTTTATCAGTGTTTGACTTGGGACTCAAGGGTAGCATAGCTTTGAGCGATAGCTTAAATTGACAAGAGGCTCGAGTACTTTATTGTTACAAAATTTCTAGGTTTTATGACGCTCCAGTAAAAAGTTACAGGCATTTGTATGTTGCAAACTTTGATAGGTGTAGGACGTACCGTATAGAAGTTAGGGCCATTTGAAGTTTTATCAGTGTTTGATTTGGGACTCAAGGGTAGTATAGCTTTGAGCGATATCTTTAATTGACAAGCGGCGCGATTACTTTATTGTTACAAAATTTCAAGGTTTTAGGACGCTCCAGTAAAAAGTTACAAGCATTTGTATGTTGCAAACTTTGATAGGTGTAGGACGTACCGTATAGAAGTTAGGGCCATTTGAAGTTTTATCAGTGTTTGACTTGGGACTCAAGGGTAGCATAGCTTCGAGCGATAACTTAAATTGACAAGAGGCTCGATTACTTTATTGTTACAAAATTTCAAGGTTTTAGGACGCTCCAGTAAAAAATTACAAGCATTTATTTTGCAAACTTTGATAGGTGTAGGACGTACCGTATAGAAGTTAGGGCCATTTGAAGTTTTATCATTGTTTGATTTGGGACTCAAGGGTAGCAAAGCTATGAGCGATAACTTAAATTGACAAGAGGCTCGAGTACTTTATGGTTACAAAATTTCAAGGTTTTATGACGCTCCAGTAAAAAGTTACAAGCATTTGTATGTTGCAAACTTTGATAGGTATAGGATGCATCGTATAGAAGTTAGGGCCATTTGAAGTTTTATCAGTGTTTGATTTGGGACTCAAGGGTAGTATAGCTTTGAGCGATATCTTTAATTGACAAGCGGCGCGAGTACTTTATTGTTACAAAATTTCAAGGTTTTATGACGCTCCAGTAAAAAGTTACAAGCGTTTGTATGTTGCAAACTTTGATAGGTGTAGGATGTACCATATAGAAGTTAGGGCCATTTGAAGTTTTATCAGTGTTTGACTTAGGACTCAAGGGTAGCATAGCTTAGAGCGATAGCTTAAATTGACAAGAGGCTCGAGTACTTTATTGTTACAAAATTTCAAGGTTTTATGACGCTCCAGTAAAACTTACAAGCGTTTGTATGTTGCAAACTTTGATAAGTGTAGGACGTACCGTATAGAAGTTAGGGCCATTTGAAGATTTATCAGTGTTTGATATAGGACTCAAGGTTAGCATAGCTTTGAGCGATAGCTTAAATTGACAAGAGGTTCGAGTACTTTATTGTTACAAAATTTCACGGTTTTATGACGCTCTAGTAAAAAGTTACAAGCATTTGTATGTTGCAAACTTTGATAGGTGTAGGACGTACCGTATAGAAGTTAGGGCCATTTGAAGTTTTATTAGTGTTTGACTTGGGACTCAAGGGTAGCATAGCTTTGAGCGATAGCTTAAATTGACAAGAGGCTCGAGTACTTTATTGTTACAAAATTTCAAGGTTTTATGACGCTCCAGTAAAACTTACAAGCATTTGTATGTTACAAACTTTGATAGGTGTAGGACGTACCGTATAGAAGTTAGGGCCATTTGAAGTTTTATCAGTGTTTGATTTGGGACTCAAGGCTCGAGTACTTTATTGTTACAAAATTTAAAGGTTTTATGACCCTCCAGTAAAAAGTTACAAGCATTTGTATGTTGCAAACTTTGATAGGTATAGGATGCACCGTATAGAAGTTAGGGCCATTTGAAGTTTTATCAGTGTTTGTTTTGGGACTCAAGGGTAGTATAGCTTTGAGCGATATCTTTAATTGACAAGCGGCGCGAGTACTTTATTGTTACAAAATTTCAAGGTTTTATGACGCTCCAGTAAAATTTAATAGCGTTTGTATGTTGCAAACTATGATAAGTGTAGGACGTACCGTATAGAAGTTAGGGCCATTTGAAGTTTTATCAGTGTTTGATATGGGACTCAAGGTTAGCATAGCTTTGAGCGATAGCTTAAATTGACAAGAGGTTCGAGTACTTTATTGTTACAAAATTTCACGGTTTTATGACGCTCTAGTAAAAAGTTACAAGCATTTGTATGTTGCAAACTTTGATAGGTGTAGGACGTACCGTATAGAAGTTAGGGCCAATTGAAGTTTTATTAGTGTTTGACTTGGGACTCAAGAGTAGCATAGCTTTGAGCGATAGCTTATATTGACAAGAGGCTCGAGTACTTTATTGTTACAAAATTTCTAGGTTTTATGACGCTCCAGTAAAAAGTTTCAAGCATTTGTATGTTGCAAACTTTGATAGGTATAGGATGCACCGAATAGAAGTTAGGGCCATTTGAAGTTTTATCAGTGATTGATTTGGGACTCAAGGGTAGCATAGCTTTGAGCGATATTTTAAATTGACAAGAGGCTCGAGTTCTTTATTGTTACAAAATCTCAAGGATTTATGACGCTCCAGTAAAAAGTTACAAGCATTTGTATGTTGCAAACTTTGATAGGTGTGGGACGTACCGTATAGAAGTTAGGCCATTTGAAGTTTTATCAGTGCTTGATTTGGGATTCAAGGGTAGCAAAGCTTTGAGCGATAACTTAAATTGACAAGAGGCTCGAGTACTTTATTGTTACAAAATTTAAAGGTTTTATGACCCTCCAGTAAAAAGTTACAAGCATTTGTATGTTGCAAACTTTGATAGGTATAGGATGCACCGTATAGAAGTTAGGGCCATTTGAAGTTTTATCAGTGTTTGTTTTGGGACTCAAGGGTAGTATAGCTTTGAGCGATATCTTTAATTGACAAGCGGCGCGAGTACTTTATTGTTACAAAATTTCAAGGTTTTATGACGCTCCAGTAAAAAGTTACAAGCATTTGTACGTTGCAAACTTTGATAGGTGTAGGACGTACCATATAGAAGTTAGGGCCATTTAAAGTTTTATCAGTGTTTGATTTGGAACTCAAGGTTAGCATAGCTTTGAGCGATAGCTTAAATTGACAAGAGGTTCGAGTACTTTATTGTTACAAAATTTCACGGTTTTATGACGCTCCAGTAAAAAGTTACAAGCATTTGTATGTTGCAAACTTTGATAGGTGTAGGACGTACCGTATAGAAGTTAGGGCCATTTGAAGTTTTATCAGTGTTTGACTTAGGACTCAAGGGTAGCATAGCTTTGAGCGATAGCTTAAATTGACAAGAGGCTCGAGTACTTTATTGTTACAAAATTTCTAGGTTTTATGACGCTCCAGTAAAAAGTTACAGGCATTTGTATGTTGCAAACTTTGATAGGTGTAGGACGTACCGTATAGAAGTTAGGGCCATTTGAAGTTTTATCAGTGTTTGATTTGGGACTCAAGGGTAGTATAGCTTTGAGCGATATCTTTAATTCACAAGCGGCGCGATTACTTTATTGTTACAAAATTTCAAGGTTTTAGGACGCTCCAGTAAAAAGTTACAAGCATTTGTATGTTGCAAACTTTGATAGGTGTAGGACGTACCGTATAGAAGTTAGGGCCATTTGAAGTTTTATCAGTGTTTGACTTGGGACTCAAGGGTAGCATAGCTTCGAGCGATAACTTAAATTGACAAGAGGCTCGATTACTTTATTGTTACAAAATTTCAAGGTTTTAGGACGCTCCAGTAAAAAGTTACAAGCATTTATTTTGCAAACTTTGATAGGTGTAGGACGTACCGTATAGAAGTTAGGGCCATTTGAAGTTTTATCATTGTTTGATTTGGGACTCAAGGGTAGCAAAGCTTTGAGCGATAACTTAAATGGACAAGAGGCTCGAGTACTTTATGGTTACAAAATTTCAAGGTTTTATGACGCTCCAGTAAAAAGTTACAAGCATTTGTATGTTGCAAACTTTGATAGGTATAGGATGCATCGTATAGAAGTTAGGGCCATTTGAAGTTTTATCAGTGTTTGATTTGGGACTCAAGGGTAGTATAGCTTTGAGCGATATCTTTAATTGACAAGCGGCGCGAGTACTTTGTTGTTACAAAATTTCAAGGTTTTATGACGCTCCAGTAAAAAGTTACAAGCGTTTGTATGTTGCAAACTTTGATAGGTGTAGGATGTACCATATAGAAGTTAGGGCCATTTGAAGTTTTATCAGTGTTTGACTTAGGACTCAAGGGTAGCATAGCTTAGAGCGATAGCTTAAATTGACAAGAGGCTCGAGTACTTTATTGTTACAAAATTTCAAGGTTTTATGACGCTCCAGTAAAACTTACAAGCGTTTGTATGTTGCAAACTTTGATAAGTGTAGGACATACCGTATAGAAGTTAGGGCCATTTGAAGTTTTATCAGTGTTTGATATAGGACTCAAGGTTAGCATAGCTTTGAGCGATAGCTTAAATTGACAAGAGGTTCGAGTACTTTATTGTTACAAAATTTCACGGTTTTATGACGCTCTAGTAAAAAGTTACAAGCATTTGTATGTTGCAAACTTTGATAGGTGTAGGACGTACCGTATAGAAGTTAGGGCCATTTGAAGTTTTATTAGTGTTTGACTTGGGACTCAAGGGTAGCATAGCTTTGAGCGATAGCTTAAATTGACAAGAGGCTCGAGTACTTTATTGTTACAAAATTTCTAGGTTTTATGACGCTACAGTAAAAAGTTACAAGCATTTGTATGTTGCAAACTTTGATAGGTATAGGATGCACCGAATAAAGGTTAGGGCCATTTGAAGTTTTATCAGTGTTTGATTTGGGACTCAAGGGTAGCATAGCTTTGAGCGATATTTTAAATTGACAAGAGGCTCGAGTACTTTATTGTTACAAAATTTCAAGGTTTTATGACGCTCCAGTAAAAAGTTACAAGCATTTGTATGTTGCAAATTTTGAGAGGTGTAGGACGTACCGTATAAAAGTTAGGGCCATTTGAAGTTATATCAGTGTTTGATTTGGGACTCAAGGGTAGCAAAACTTTGAGCGATAACTTAAATTGACAAGAGGCTCGAGTACTTTATTGTTACAAAATTTCTAGGTTTTATGACGCTCCAGTAAAAAGTTACAAGCATTTGTATGTTACAAACTTTGATAGGTGTAGGACGTACCGTATAGAAGTTAGGGCCATTTGAAGTTTTATCAGTGTTTGATTTGGGACTCAAGGGTAGCAAAGCTTTGAGCGATAACTTAAATTGACAAGAGGCTCGAGTACTTTATTGTTACAAAATTTAAAGGTTTTATGACCCTCCAGTAAAAAGTTACAAGCATTTGTATGTTGCAAACTTTGATAGGTATAGGATGCATCGTATAGAAGTTAGGGCCATTTGAAGTTTTATCAGTGTTTGATTTGGGACTCAAGGGTATTATAGCTTTGAGCGATATCTTTAATTGACAAGCGGCGCGAGTACTTTGTTGTTACAAAATTTCAAGGTTTTATGACGCTCCAGTAAAAAGTTACAAGCGTTTGTATGTTGCAAACTTTGATAGGTGTAGGATGTACCATATAGAAGTTAGGGCCATTTGAAGTTTTATCAGTGTTTGACTTAGGACTCAAGGGTAGCATAGCTTAGAGCGATAGCTTAAATTGACAAGAGGCTCGAGTACTTTATTGTTACAAAATTTCAAGGTTTTATGACGCTCCAGTAAAACTTACAAGCGTTTGTATGTTGCAAACTTTGATAAGTGTAGGACATACCGTATAGAAGTTAGGGCCATTTGAAGTTTTATCAGTGTTTGATATAGGACTCAAGGTTAGCATAGCTTTGAGCGATAGCTTAAATTGACAAGAGGTTCGAGTACTTTATTGTTACAAAATTTCACGGTTTTATGACGCTCTAGTAAAAAGTTACAAGCATTTGTATGTTGCAAACTTTGAAAGGTGTAGGACGTACCGTATAGAAGTTAGGGCCATTTGAAGTTTTATTAGTATTTGACTTGGGACTCAAGGGTAGCATAGCTTTGAGCGATAGCTTAAATTGACAAGAGGCTCGAGTACTTTATTGTTACAAAATTTCTAGGTTTTATGACGCTACAGTAAAAAGTTACAAGCATTTGTATGTTGCAAACTTTGATAGGTATAGGATGCACCGAATAAAGGTTAGGGCCATTTGAAGTTTTATCAGTGTTTGATTTGGGATCAAGGGTAGCATAGCTTTGAGCGATATTTTAAATTGACAAGAGGCTCGAGTACTTTATTGTTACAAAATTTCAAGGTTTTATGACGCTCCAGTAAAAAGTTACAAGCATTTGTATGTTGCAAATTTTGAGAGGTGTAGGACGTACCGTATAAAAGTTAGGGCCATTTGAAGTTATATCAGTGTTTGATTTGGGACTCAAGGGTAGCATAGCTTTGAGCGATATCTTTAATTGACAAGCGGCGCGAGTACTTTATTGTTACAAAATTTCAAGGTTTTATGACGCTCCAGTAAAATTTACAAGCGTTTGTATGTTGCAAACTATGATAAGTGTAGGACGTACCGTATAGAAGTTAGGGCCATTTGAAGTTTTATCAGTGTTTGATATGGGACTCAAGGTTAGCATAGCTTTGAGCGATAGCTTAAATTGACAAGAGGTTCGAGTACTTTATTGTTACAAAATTTCACGGTTTTATGACGCTCTAGTAAAAAGTTACAAGCATTTGTATGTTGCAAACTTTGATAGGTGTAGGACGTACCGTATAGAAGTTAGGGCCAATTGAAGTTTTATTAGTGTTTGACTTGGGACTCAAGAGTAGCATAGCTTTGAGCGATAGCTTATATTGACAAGAGGCTCGAGTACTTTATTGTTACAAAATTTCTAGGTTTTATGACGCTCCAGTAAAAAGTTTCAAGCATTTGTATGTTGGAAACTTTGATAGGTATAGGATGCACCGAATAGAAGTTAGGGCCATTTGAAGTTTTATCAGTGATTGATTTGGGACTCAAGGGTAGCATAGCTTTGAGCGATATTTTAAATTGACAAGAGGCTCGAGTACTTTATTGTTACAAAATCTCAAGGTTTTATGACGCTCCAGTAAAAAGTTACAAGCATTTGTATGTTGCAAACTTTGATAGGTGTGGGACGTACCGTATAGAAGTTAGGGCCATTTGAAGTTTTATCAGTGCTTGATTTGGGATTCAAGGGTAGCAAAGCTTTGAGCGATAACTTAAATTGACAAGAGGCTCGAGTACTTTATTGTTACAAAATTTAAAGGTTTTATGACCCTCCAGTAAAAAGTTACAAGCATTTGTATGTTGCAAACTTTGATAGGTATAGGATGCACCGTATAGAAGTTAGGGCCATTTGAAGTTTTATCAGTGTTTGTTTTGGGACTCAAGGGTAGTATAGCTTTGAGCGATATCTTTAATTGACAAGCGGCGCGAGTACTTTATTGTTACAAAATTTCAAGGTTTTATGACGCTCCAGTAAAAAGTTACAAGCATTTGTACGTTCCAAACTTTGATAGGTGTAGGACGTACCATATAGAAGTTAGGGCCATTTAAAGTTTTATCAGTGTTTGATTTGGGACTCAAGGTTAGCATAGCTTTGAGCGATAGCTTAAATTGACAAGAGGTTCGAGTACTTTATTGTTACAAAATTTCACGGTTTTATGACGCTCCAGTAAAAAGTTACAAGCGTTTGTATGTTGCAAACTTTGATAAGTGTATGACATACCGTATAGAAGTTAGGGCCATTTGAAGTTTTATCAGTGTTTGATATAGGACTCAAGGTTAGCATAGCTTTGAGCGATAGCTTAAATTGACAAGAGGTTCGAGTACTTTATTGTTACAAAATTTCACGGTTTTATGACGCTCTAGTAAAAAGTTACAAGCATTTGTATGTTGCAAACTTTGATAGGTGTAGGACGTACCGTATAGAAGTTAGGGCCATTTGAAGTTTTATTAGTGTTTGACTTGGGACTCAAGGGTAGCATAGCTTTGAGCGATAGCTTAAATTGACAAGAGGCTCGAGTACTTTATTGTTACAAAATTTCTAGGTTTTATGACGCTACAGTAAAAAGTTACAAGCATTTGTATGTTACAAACTTTGATAGGTATAGGATGCACCGAATAAAGGTTAGGGCCATTTGAAGTTTTATCAGTGTTTGATTTGGGACTCAAGGGTAGCATAGCTTTGAGCGATATTTTAAATTGACAAGCGGCGCGAGTACTTTATTGTTACAAAATTTCAAGGTTTTATGACGCTCCAGTAAAAAGTTACAAGCATTTGTACGTTCCAAACTTTGATAGGTGTAGGACGTACCATATAGAAGTTAGGGCCATTTAAAGTTTTATCAGTGTTTGATTTGGGACTCAAGGTTAGCATAGCTTTGAGCGATAGCTTAAATTGACAAGAGGTTCGAGTACTTTATTGTTACAAAATTTCACGGTTTTATGACGCTCCAGTAAAAAGTTACAAGCATTTGTATGTTGCAAACTTTGATAGGTGTAGGACTTACCGTATAGAAGTTAGGGCCATTTGAAGTTTTATCAGTGTTTGACTTAGGACTCAAGGGTAGCATAGCTTTGAGCGATAGCTTAAATTGACAAGAGGCTCGAGTACTTTATTGTTACAAAATTTCTAGGTTTTATGACGCTCCAGTAGAAAGTTACAGGCATTTGTATGTTGCAAACTTTGATAGGTGTAGGACGTACCGTATAGAAGTTAGGGCCATTTGAAGTTTTATCAGTGTTTGATTTGGGACTCAAGGGTAGTATAGCTTTGAGCGATATCTTTAATTGACAAGCGCCGCGATTACTTTATTGTTACAAAATTTCAAGGTTTTAGGACGCTCCAGTAAAAAGTTACAAGCATTTGTATGTTGCAAACTTTGATAGGTGTAGGACGTACCGTATAGAAGAAAGGGTCATTTGAAGTTTTATCAGTGTTTGACTTGGGACTCAAGGGTAGCATAGCTTCGAGCGATAACTTAAATTGACAAGAGGCTCGATTACTTTATTGTTACAAAATTTCAAGGTTTTAGGACGCTCCAGTAAAAAGTTACAAGCATTTATTTTGCAAACTTTGATAGGTGTAGGACGTACCGTATAGAAGTTAGGGCCATTTGAAGTTTTATCATTGTTTGATTTGGGACTCAAGGGTAGCAAAGCTTTGAGCGATAACTTAAATTGACAAGAGGCTCGAGTACTTTATGGTTACAAAATTTCAAGGTTTTATGACGCTCCAGTAAAAAGTTACAAGCATTTGTATGTTGCAAACTTTGATAGGTATAGGATGCATCGTATAGAAGTTAGGGCCATTTGAAGTTTTATCAGTGTTTGATTTGGGACTCAAGGGTAGTATAGCTTTGAGCGATATCTTTAATTGACAAGCGGCGCGAGTACTTTATTGTTACAAAATTTCAAGGTTTTATGACGCTCCAGTAAAAAGTTACAAGCGTTTGTATGTTGCAAACTTTGATAGGTGTAGGATGTACCATATAGAAGTTAGGGCCATTTGAAGTTTTATCAGTGTTTGACTTAGGACTCAAGGGTAGCATAGCTTAGAGCGATAGCTTAAATTGACAAGAGGCTCGAGTACTTTATTGTTACAAAATTTCAAGGTTTTATGACGCTCCAGTAAAACTTACAAGCGTTTGTATGTTGCAAACTTTGATAAGTGTAGGACATACCGTATAGAAGTTAGGGCCATTTGAAGTTTTATCAGTGTTTGATATAGGACTCAAGGTTAGCATAGCTTTGAGCGATAGCTTAAATTGACAAGAGGTTCGAGTACTTTATTGTTACAAAATTTCACGGTTTTATGACGCTCTAGTAAAAAGTTACAAGCATTTGTATGTTGCAAACTTTGATAGGTGTAGGACGTACCGTATAGAAGTTAGGGCCATTTGAAGTTTTATTAGTGTTTGACTTGGGACTCAAGGGTAGCATAACTTTGAGCGATAGCTTAAATTGACAAGAGGCTCGAGTACTTTATTGTTACAAAATTTCTAGGTTTTATGACGCTCCAGTAAAAAGTTACTAGCATTTGTATGTTGCAAATTTTGATAGGTGTAGGACGTACCGTATAAAAGTTAGGGCCATTTGAAGTTATATCAGTGTTTGATTTGGGACTCAAGGGTAGCAAAACTTTGAGCGATAACTTAAATTGACAAGAGGCTCGAGTACTTTATTGTTACAAAATTTCTAGGTTTTATGACGCTCCAGAAAAAAGTTACAAGCATTTGTATGTTACAAACTTTGATAGGTGTAGGACGTACCGTATAGAAGTTAGGGCCATTTGAAGTTTTATCAGTGTTTGATTTGGGACTCAAGGGTAGCAAAGCTTTGAGCGATAACTTAAATTGACAAGAGGCTCGAGTACTTTATTGTTACAAAATTTCTAGGTTTTATGACGCTCCAGTAAAAAGTTTCAAGCATTTGTATGTTGCAAACTTTGATAGGTATAGGATGCACCGAATAGAAGTTAGGGCCATTTGAAGTTTTATCAGTGATTGATTTGGGACTCAAGGGTAGCATAGCTTTGAGCGATATTTTAAATTGACAAGAGGCTCGAGTTCTTTATTGTTACAAAATCTCAAGGATTTATGACGCTCCAGTAAAAAGTTACAAGCATTTGTATGTTGCAAACTTTGATAGGTGTGGGACGTACCGTATAGAAGTTAGGCCATTTGAAGTTTTATCAGTGCTTGATTTGGGATTCAAGGGTAGCAAAGCTTTGAGCGATAACTTAAATTGACAAGAGGCTCGAGTACTTTATTGTTACAAAATTTAAAGGTTTTATGACCCTCCAGTAAAAAGTTACAAGCATTTGTATGTTGCAAACTTTGATAGGTATAGGATGCACCGTATAGAAGTTAGGGCCATTTGAAGTTTTATCAGTGTTTGTTTTGGGACTCAAGGGTAGTATAGCTTTGAGCGATATCTTTAATTGACAAGCGGCGCGAGTACTTTATTGTTACAAAATTTCAAGGTTTTATGACGCTCCAGTAAAAAGTTACAAGCATTTGTACGTTGCAAACTTTGATAGGTGTAGGACGTACCATATAGAAGTTAGGGCCATTTAAAGTTTTATCAGTGTTTGATTTGGAACTCAAGGTTAGCATAGCTTTGAGCGATAGCTTAAATTGACAAGAGGTTCGAGTACTTTATTGTTACAAAATTTCACGGTTTTATGACGCTCCAGTAAAAAGTTACAAGCATTTGTATGTTGCAAACTTTGATAGGTGTAGGACGTACCGTATAGAAGTTAGGGCCATTTGAAGTTTTATCAGTGTTTGACTTAGGACTCAAGGGTAGCATAGCTTTGAGCGATAGCTTAAATTGACAAGAGGCTCGAGTACTTTATTGTTACAAAATTTCTAGGTTTTATGACGCTCCAGTAAAAAGTTACAGGCATTTGTATGTTGCAAACTTTGATAGGTGTAGGACGTACCGTATAGAAGTTAGGGCCATTTGAAGTTTTATCAGTGTTTGATTTGGGACTCAAGGGTAGTATAGCTTTGAGCGATATCTTTAATTCACAAGCGGCGCGATTACTTTATTGTTACAAAATTTCAAGGTTTTAGGACGCTCCAGTAAAAAGTTACAAGCATTTGTATGTTGCAAACTTTGATAGGTGTAGGACGTACCGTATAGAAGTTAGGGCCATTTGAAGTTTTATCAGTGTTTGACTTGGGACTCAAGGGTAGCATAGCTTCGAGCGATAACTTAAATTGACAAGAGGCTCGATTACTTTATTGTTACAAAATTTCAAGGTTTTAGGACGCTCCAGTAAAAAGTTACAAGCATTTATTTTGCAAACTTTGATAGGTGTAGGACGTACCGTATAGAAGTTAGGGCCATTTGAAGTTTTATCATTGTTTGATTTGGGACTCAAGGGTAGCAAAGCTTTGAGCGATAACTTAAATGGACAAGAGGCTCGAGTACTTTATGGTTACAAAATTTCAAGGTTTTATGACGCTCCAGTAAAAAGTTACAAGCATTTGTATGTTGCAAACTTTGATAGGTATAGGATGCATCGTATAGAAGTTAGGGCCATTTGAAGTTTTATCAGTGTTTGATTTGGGACTCAAGGGTAGTATAGCTTTGAGCGATATCTTTAATTGACAAGCGGCGCGAGTACTTTGTTGTTACAAAATTTCAAGGTTTTATGACGCTCCAGTAAAAAGTTACAAGCGTTTGTATGTTGCAAACTTTGATAGGTGTAGGATGTACCATATAGAAGTTAGGGCCATTTGAAGTTTTATCAGTGTTTGACTTAGGACTCAAGGGTAGCATAGCTTAGAGCGATAGCTTAAATTGACAAGAGGCTCGAGTACTTTATTGTTACAAAATTTCAAGGTTTTATGACGCTCCAGTAAAACTTACAAGCGTTTGTATGTTGCAAACTTTGATAAGTGTAGGACATACCGTATAGAAGTTAGGGCCATTTGAAGTTTTATCAGTGTTTGATATAGGACTCAAGGTTAGCATAGCTTTGAGCGATAGCTTAAATTGACAAGAGGTTCGAGTACTTTATTGTTACAAAATTTCACGGTTTTATGACGCTCTAGTAAAAAGTTACAAGCATTTGTATGTTGCAAACTTTGATAGGTGTAGGACGTACCGTATAGAAGTTAGGGCCATTTGAAGTTTTATTAGTGTTTGACTTGGGACTCAAGGGTAGCATAGCTTTGAGCGATAGCTTAAATTGACAAGAGGCTCGAGTACTTTATTGTTACAAAATTTCTAGGTTTTATGACGCTACAGTAAAAAGTTACAAGCATTTGTATGTTGCAAACTTTGATAGGTATAGGATGCACCGAATAAAGGTTAGGGCCATTTGAAGTTTTATCAGTGTTTGATTTGGGACTCAAGGGTAGCATAGCTTTGAGCGATATTTTAAATTGACAAGAGGCTCGAGTACTTTATTGTTACAAAATTTCAAGGTTTTATGACGCTCCAGTAAAAAGTTACAAGCATTTGTATGTTGCAAATTTTGAGAGGTGTAGGACGTACCGTATAAAAGTTAGGGCCATTTGAAGTTATATCAGTGTTTGATTTGGGACTCAAGGGTAGCAAAACTTTGAGCGATAACTTAAATTGACAAGAGGCTCGAGTACTTTATTGTTACAAAATTTCTAGGTTTTATGACGCTCCAGTAAAAAGTTACAAGCATTTGTATGTTACAAACTTTGATAGGTGTAGGACGTACCGTATAGAAGTTAGGGCCATTTGAAGTTTTATCAGTGTTTGATTTGGGACTCAAGGGTAGCAAAGCTTTGAGCGATAACTTAAATTGACAAGAGGCTCGAGTACTTTATTGTTACAAAATTTAAAGGTTTTATGACCCTCCAGTAAAAAGTTACAAGCATTTGTATGTTGCAAACTTTGATAGGTATAGGATGCATCGTATAGAAGTTAGGGCCATTTGAAGTTTTATCAGTGTTTGATTTGGGACTCAAGGGTATTATAGCTTTGAGCGATATCTTTAATTGACAAGCGGCGCGAGTACTTTGTTGTTACAAAATTTCAAGGTTTTATGACGCTCCAGTAAAAAGTTACAAGCGTTTGTATGTTGCAAACTTTGATAGGTGTAGGATGTACCATATAGAAGTTAGGGCCATTTGAAGTTTTATCAGTGTTTGACTTAGGACTCAAGGGTAGCATAGCTTAGAGCGATAGCTTAAATTGACAAGAGGCTCGAGTACTTTATTGTTACAAAATTTCAAGGTTTTATGACGCTCCAGTAAAACTTACAAGCGTTTGTATGTTGCAAACTTTGATAAGTGTAGGACATACCGTATAGAAGTTAGGGCCATTTGAAGTTTTATCAGTGTTTGATATAGGACTCAAGGTTAGCATAGCTTTGAGCGATAGCTTAAATTGACAAGAGGTTCGAGTACTTTATTGTTACAAAATTTCACGGTTTTATGACGCTCTAGTAAAAAGTTACAAGCATTTGTATGTTGCAAACTTTGAAAGGTGTAGGACGTACCGTATAGAAGTTAGGGCCATTTGAAGTTTTATTAGTATTTGACTTGGGACTCAAGGGTAGCATAGCTTTGAGCGATAGCTTAAATTGACAAGAGGCTCGAGTACTTTATTGTTACAAAATTTCTAGGTTTTATGACGCTACAGTAAAAAGTTACAAGCATTTGTATGTTGCAAACTTTGATAGGTATAGGATGCACCGAATAAAGGTTAGGGCCATTTGAAGTTTTATCAGTGTTTGATTTGGGATCAAGGGTAGCATAGCTTTGAGCGATATTTTAAATTGACAAGAGGCTCGAGTACTTTATTGTTACAAAATTTCAAGGTTTTATGACGCTCCAGTAAAAAGTTACAAGCATTTGTATGTTGCAAATTTTGAGAGGTGTAGGACGTACCGTATAAAAGTTAGGGCCATTTGAAGTTATATCAGTGTTTGATTTGGGACTCAAGGGTAGCATAGCTTTGAGCGATATCTTTAATTGACAAGCGGCGCGAGTACTTTATTGTTACAAAATTTCAAGGTTTTATGACGCTCCAGTAAAATTTACAAGCGTTTGTATGTTGCAAACTATGATAAGTGTAGGACGTACCGTATAGAAGTTAGGGCCATTTGAAGTTTTATCAGTGTTTGATATGGGACTCAAGGTTAGCATAGCTTTGAGCGATAGCTTAAATTGACAAGAGGTTCGAGTACTTTATTGTTACAAAATTTCACGGTTTTATGACGCTCTAGTAAAAAGTTACAAGCATTTGTATGTTGCAAACTTTGATAGGTGTAGGACGTACCGTATAGAAGTTAGGGCCAATTGAAGTTTTATTAGTGTTTGACTTGGGACTCAAGAGTAGCATAGCTTTGAGCGATAGCTTATATTGACAAGAGGCTCGAGTACTTTATTGTTACAAAATTTCTAGGTTTTATGACGCTCCAGTAAAAAGTTTCAAGCATTTGTATGTTGGAAACTTTGATAGGTATAGGATGCACCGAATAGAAGTTAGGGCCATTTGAAGTTTTATCAGTGATTGATTTGGGACTCAAGGGTAGCATAGCTTTGAGCGATATTTTAAATTGACAAGAGGCTCGAGTACTTTATTGTTACAAAATCTCAAGGTTTTATGACGCTCCAGTAAAAAGTTACAAGCATTTGTATGTTGCAAACTTTGATAGGTGTGGGACGTACCGTATAGAAGTTAGGGCCATTTGAAGTTTTATCAGTGCTTGATTTGGGATTCAAGGGTAGCAAAGCTTTGAGCGATAACTTAAATTGACAAGAGGCTCGAGTACTTTATTGTTACAAAATTTAAAGGTTTTATGACCCTCCAGTAAAAAGTTACAAGCATTTGTATGTTGCAAACTTTGATAGGTATAGGATGCACCGTATAGAAGTTAGGGCCATTTGAAGTTTTATCAGTGTTTGTTTTGGGACTCAAGGGTAGTATAGCTTTGAGCGATATCTTTAATTGACAAGCGGCGCGAGTACTTTATTGTTACAAAATTTCAAGGTTTTATGACGCTCCAGTAAAAAGTTACAAGCATTTGTACGTTCCAAACTTTGATAGGTGTAGGACGTACCATATAGAAGTTAGGGCCATTTAAAGTTTTATCAGTGTTTGATTTGGGACTCAAGGTTAGCATAGCTTTGAGCGATAGCTTAAATTGACAAGAGGTTCGAGTACTTTATTGTTACAAAATTTCACGGTTTTATGACGCTCCAGTAAAAAGTTACAAGCGTTTGTATGTTGCAAACTTTGATAAGTGTATGACATACCGTATAGAAGTTAGGGCCATTTGAAGTTTTATCAGTGTTTGATATAGGACTCAAGGTTAGCATAGCTTTGAGCGATAGCTTAAATTGACAAGAGGTTCGAGTACTTTATTGTTACAAAATTTCACGGTTTTATGACGCTCTAGTAAAAAGTTACAAGCATTTGTATGTTGCAAACTTTGATAGGTGTAGGACGTACCGTATAGAAGTTAGGGCCATTTGAAGTTTTATTAGTGTTTGACTTGGGACTCAAGGGTAGCATAGCTTTGAGCGATAGCTTAAATTGACAAGAGGCTCGAGTACTTTATTGTTACAAAATTTCTAGGTTTTATGACGCTACAGTAAAAAGTTACAAGCATTTGTATGTTACAAACTTTGATAGGTATAGGATGCACCGAATAAAGGTTAGGGCCATTTGAAGTTTTATCAGTGTTTGATTTGGGACTCAAGGGTAGCATAGCTTTGAGCGATATTTTAAATTGACAAGCGGCGCGAGTACTTTATTGTTACAAAATTTCAAGGTTTTATGACGCTCCAGTAAAAAGTTACAAGCATTTGTACGTTCCAAACTTTGATAGGTGTAGGACGTACCATATAGAAGTTAGGGCCATTTAAAGTTTTATCAGTGTTTGATTTGGGACTCAAGGTTAGCATAGCTTTGAGCGATAGCTTAAATTGACAAGAGGTTCGAGTACTTTATTGTTACAAAATTTCACGGTTTTATGACGCTCCAGTAAAAAGTTACAAGCATTTGTATGTTGCAAACTTTGATAGGTGTAGGACTTACCGTATAGAAGTTAGGGCCATTTGAAGTTTTATCAGTGTTTGACTTAGGACTCAAGGGTAGCATAGCTTTGAGCGATAGCTTAAATTGACAAGAGGCTCGAGTACTTTATTGTTACAAAATTTCTAGGTTTTATGACGCTCCAGTAAAAAGTTACAGGCATTTGTATGTTGCAAACTTTGATAGGTGTAGGACGTACCGTATAGAAGTTAGGGCCATTTGAAGTTTTATCAGTGTTTGATTTGGGACTCAAGGGTAGTATAGCTTTGAGCGATATCTTTAATTGACAAGCGCCGCGATTACTTTATTGTGACAAAATTTCAAGGTTTTAGGACGCTCCAGTAAAAAGTTACAAGCATTTGTATGTTGCAAACTTTGATAGGTGTAGGACGTACCGTATAGAAGAAAGGGTCATTTGAAGTTTTATCAGTGTTTGACTTGGGACTCAAGGGTAGCATAGCTTCGAGCGATAACTTAAATTGACAAGAGGCTCGATTACTTTATTGTTACAAAATTTCAAGGTTTTAGGACGCTCCAGTAAAAAGTTACAAGCATTTATTTTGCAAACTTTGATAGGTGTAGGACGTACCGTATAGAAGTTAGGGCCATTTGAAGTTTTATCATTGTTTGATTTGGGACTCAAGGGTAGCAAAGCTTTGAGCGATAACTTAAATTGACAAGAGGCTCGAGTACTTTATGGTTACAAAATTTCAAGGTTTTATGACGCTCCAGTAAAAAGTTACAAGCATTTGTATGTTGCAAACTTTGATAGGTATAGGATGCATCGTATAGAAGTTAGGGCCATTTGAAGTTTTATCAGTGTTTGATTTGGGACTCAAGGGTAGTATAGCTTTGAGCGATATCTTTAATTGACAAGCGGCGCGAGTACTTTATTGTTACAAAATTTCAAGGTTTTATGACGCTCCAGTAAAAAGTTACAAGCGTTTGTATGTTGCAAACTTTGATAGGTGTAGGATGTACCATATAGAAGTTAGGGCCATTTGAAGTTTTATCAGTGTTTGACTTAGGACTCAAGGGTAGCATAGCTTAGAGCGATAGCTTAAATTGACAAGAGGCTCGAGTACTTTATTGTTACAAAATTTCAAGGTTTATGACGCTCCAGTAAAACTTACAAGCGTTTGTATGTTGCAAACTTTGATAAGTGTAGGACATACCGTATAGAAGTTAGGGCCATTTGAAGTTTTATCAGTGTTTGATATAGGACTCAAGGTTAGCATAGCTTTGAGCGATAGCTTAAATTGACAAGAGGTTCGAGTACTTTATTGTTACAAAATTTCACGGTTTTATGACGCTCTAGTAAAAAGTTACAAGCATTTGTATGTTGCAAACTTTGATAGGTGTAGGACGTACCGTATAGAAGTTAGGGCCATTTGAAGTTTTATTAGTGTTTGACTTGGGACTCAAGGGTAGCATAACTTTGAGCGATAGCTTAAATTGACAAGAGGCTCGAGTACTTTATTGTTACAAAATTTCTAGGTTTTATGACGCTCCAGTAAAAAGTTACTAGCATTTGTATGTTGCAAATTTTGATAGGTGTAGGACGTACCGTATAAAAGTTAGGGCCATTTGAAGTTATATCAGTGTTTGATTTGGGACTCAAGGGTAGCAAAACTTTGAGCGATAACTTAAATTGACAAGAGGCTCGAGTACTTTATTGTTACAAAATTTCTAGGTTTTATGACGCTCCAGAAAAAAGTTACAAGCATTTGTATGTTACAAACTTTGATAGGTGTAGGACGTACCGTATAGAAGTTAGGGCCATTTGAAGTTTTATCAGTGTTTGATTTGGGACTCAAGGGTAGCAAAGCTTTGAGCGATAACTTAAATTGACAAGAGGCTCGAGTACTTTATTGTTACAAAATTTAAAGGTTTTATGACCCTCCAGTAAAAAGTTACAAGCATTTGTATGTTGCAAACTTTGATAGGTATAGGATGCACCGTATAGAAGCTAAGGCCATTTGAAGTTTTATCAGTGTTTGTTTTGGGACTCAAGGGTAGTATAGCTTTGAGCGATATCTTTAATTGACAAGCGGCGCGAGTACTTTATTGTTACAAAATTTCAAGGTTTTATGACGCTCCAGTAAAAAGTTACAAGCATTTGTACGTTGCAAACTTTGATAGGTGTAGGACGTACCATATAGAAGTTAGGGCCATTTAAAGTTTTATCAGTGTTTGATTTGGGACTCAAGGTTAGCATAGCTTTGAGCGATAGCTTAAATTGACAAGAGGTTCGAGTACTTTATTGTTATAAAATTTCACGGTTTTATGACGCTCCAGTAAAAAGTTACAAGCATTTGTATGTTGCAAACTTTGATAGGTGTAGGACGTACCGTATAGAAGTTAGGGCCATTTGAAGTTTTATCAGTGTTTGACTTGGGACTCAAGGGCAGCATAGCTTTGAGCGATAGCTTAAATGGACAAGAGGCTCGAGTACTTTATTGTTACAAAATTTCTAGGTTTTATGACGCTCCAGTAAAAAGTTACTAGCATTTGTATGTTGCAAATTTTGATAGGTGTAGGACGTACCGTATAAAAGTTAGGGCCATTTGAAGTTATATCAGTGTTTGATTTGGGACTCAAGGGTAGCAAAACTTTGAGCGATAACTTAAATTGACAAGAGGCTCGAGTACTTTATTGTTACAAAATTTCTAGGTTTTATGACGCTCCAGAAAAAAGTTACAAGCATTTGTATGTTACAAACTTTGATAGGTGTAGGACGTACCGTATAGAAGTTAGGGCCATTTGAAGTTTTATCAGTGTTTGATTTGGGACTCAAGGGTAGCAAAGCTTTGAGCGATAACTTAAATTGACAAGAGGCTCGAGTACTTTATTGTTACAAAATTTAAAGGTTTTATGACCCTCCAGTAAAAAGTTACAAGCATTTGTATGTTGCAAACTTTGATAGGTATAGGATGCACCGTATAGAAGCTAAGGCCATTTGAAGTTTTATCAGTGTTTGTTTTGGGACTCAAGGGTAGTATAGCTTTGAGCGATATCTTTAATTGACAAGCGGCGCGAGTACTTTATTGTTACAAAATTTCAAGGTTTTATGACGCTCCAGTAAAAAGTTACAAGCATTTGTACGTTGCAAACTTTGATAGGTGTAGGACGTACCATATAGAAGTTAGGGCCATTTAAAGTTTTATCAGTGTTTGATTTGGGACTCAAGGTTAGCATAGCTTTGAGCGATAGCTTAAATTGACAAGAGGTTCGAGTACTTTATTGTTATAAAATTTCACGGTTTTATGACGCTCCAGTAAAAAGTTACAAGCATTTGTATGTTGCAAACTTTGATAGGTGTAGGACGTACCGTATAGAAGTTAGGGCCATTTGAAGTTTTATCAGTGTTTGACTTGGGACTCAAGGGCAGCATAGCTTTGAGCGATAGCTTAAATGGACAAGAGGCTCGAGTACTTTATTGTTAAAAAATTTCTAGGTTTTATGACGCTCCAGTAAAACTTACAAGCATTTGTATGTTGCAAACTTTGATAGGTGTAGGACGTACCGTATAGAAGTTAGGGCCATTTGAAGTTTTATCAGTGTTTGACTTGGGACTCAAGGGTAGCATAGCTTCGAGCGATAACTTAAATTGACAAGAGGCTCGAGTACTTTATGGTTACAAAATTTCAGGGTTTTATGACGCTCCAGTAAAAAGTTACAAGCATTTGTATGTTGCAAACTTTGATTGGTATAGGATGCATCGTATAGAAGTTAGGGCCATTTGAAGTTTTATCAGTGTTTGATTTGGGACTCAAGGGTAGTATAGCTTTGAGCGATATCTTTAATTGACAAGCGGCGCGAGTACTTTATTGTTACAAAATTTCAAGGTTTTAGGACGCTCCAGTAAAAAGTTACAAGCATTTGTATGTTGCAAACTTTGATAGGTGTAGGACGTACCGTATAGAAGTTAGGGCCATTTGAAGTTTTATCAGTGTTTGATTTGGGACTCAAGGGTAGTATAGCTTTGAGCGATATCTTTAATTGACAAGCGCCGCGATTACTTTATTGTTACAAAATTTCAAGGTTTTAGGACGCTCCAGTAAAAAGTTACAAGCATTTGTATGTTGCAAACTTTGATAGGTGTAGGACGTACCGTATAGAAGTTAGGGCCATTTGAAGTTTTATCAGTGTTTGACTTGGGACTCAAGGGTAGCATAGCTTCGAGCGATAACTTAAATTGACAAGAGGCTCGATTACTTTATTGTTACAAAATTTCAAGGTTTTAGGACGCTCCAGTAAAAAGTTACAAGCATTTATTTTGCAAACTTTGATAGGTGTAGGACGTACCGTATAGAAGTTAGGGCCATTTGAAGTTTTATCATTGTTTGATTTGGGACTCAAGGGTAGCAAAGCTTTGAGCGATAACTTAAATTGACAAGAGGCTCGAGTACTTTATGGTTACAAAATTTCAAGGTTTTATGACGCTCCAGTAAAAAGTTACAAGCATTTGTATGTTGCAAACTTTGATAGGTATAGGATGCATCGTATAGAAGTTAGGGCCATTTGAAGTTTTATCAGTGTTTGATTTGGGACTCAAGGGTAGTATAGCTTTGAGCGATATCTTTAATTGACAAGCGGCGCGAGTACTTTATTGTTACAAAATTTCAAGGTTTTATGACGCTCCAGTAAAAAGTTACAAGCGTTTGTATGTTGCAAACTTTGATAGGTGTAGGATGTACCATATAGAAGTTAGGGCCATTTGAAGTTTTATCAGTGTTTGACTTAGGACTCAAGGGTAGCATAGCTTAGAGCGATAGCTTAAATTGACAAGAGGCTCGAGTACTTTATTGTTACAAAATTTCAAGGTTTTATGACGCTCCAGGAAAACTTACAAGCGTTTGTATGTTGCAAACTTTGATAAGTGTAGGACATACCGTATAGAAGTTAGGGCCATTTGAAGTTTTATCAGTGTTTGATATAGGACTCAAGGTTAGCATAGCTTTGAGCGATAGCTTAAATTGACAAGAGGTTCGAGTACTTTATTGTTACAAAATTTCACGGTTTTATGACGCTCTAGTAAAAAGTTACAAGCATTTGTATGTTGCAAACTTTGATAGGTGTAGGACGTACCGTATAGAAGTTAGGGCCATTTGAAGTTTTATTAGTGTTTGACTTGGGACTCAAGGGTAGCATAGCTTTGAGCGATAGCTTAAATTGACAAGAGGCTCGAGTACTTTATTGTTACAAAATTTCTAGGTTTTATGACGCTCCAGTAAAAAGTTACAAGCATTTGTATGTTGCAAATTTTGATAGGTGTAGGACGTACCGTATAAAAGTTAGGGCCATTTGAAGTTATATCAGTGTTTGATTTGGGACTCAAGGGTAGCAAAACTTTGAGCGATAACTTAAATTGACAAGAGGCTCGAGTACTTTATTGTTACAAAATTTCTAGGTTTTATGACGCTCCAGAAAAAAGTTACAAGCATTTGTATGTTACAAACTTTGATAGGTGTAGGACGTACCGTATAGAAGTTAGGGCCATTTGAAGTTTTATCAGTGTTTGATTTGGGACTCAAGGGTAGCAAAGCTTTGAGCGATAACTTAAATTGACAAGAGGCTCGAGTACTTTATTGTTACAAAATTTAAAGGTTTTATGACCCTCCAGTAAAAAGTTACAAGCATTTGTATGTTGCAAACTTTGATAGGTATAGGATGCACCGTATAGAAGTTAAGGCCATTTGAAGTTTTATCAGTGTTTGTTTTGGGACTCAAGGGTAGTATAGCTTTGAGCGATATCTTTAATTGACAAGCGGCGCGAGTACTTTATTGTTACAAAATTTCAAGGTTTTATGACGCTCCAGTAAAAAGTTACAAGCATTTGTACGTTGCAAACTTTGATAGGTGTAGGACGTACCATATAGAAGTTAGGGCCATTTAAAGTTTTATCAGTGTTTGATTTGGGACTCAAGGTTAGCATAGCTTTGAGCGATAGCTTAAATTGACAAGAGGTTCGAGTACTTTATTGTTATAAAATTTCACGGTTTTATGACGCTCCAGTAAAAAGTTACAAGCATTTGTATGTTGCAAACTTTGATAGGTGTAGGACGTACCGTATAGAAGTTAGGGCCATTTGAAGTTTTATCAGTGTTTGACTTGGGACTCAAGGGTAGCATAGCTTTGAGCGATAGCTTAAATGGACAAGAGGCTCGAGTACTTTATTGTTAAAAAATTTCTAGGTTTTATGACGCTCCAGTAAAACTTACAAGCATTTGTATGTTGCAAACTTTGATAGGTGTAGGACGTACCGTATAGAAGTTAGGGCCATTTGAAGTTTTATCAGTGTTTGACTTGGGACTCAAGGGTAGCATAGCTTCGAGCGATAACTTAAATTGACAAGAGGCTCGAGTACTTTATGGTTACAAAATTTCAGGGTTTTATGACGCTCCAGTAAAAAGTTACAAGCATTTGTATGTTGCAAACTTTGATTGGTATAGGATGCATCGTATAGAAGTTAGGGCCATTTGAAGTTTTATCAGTGTTTGATTTGGGACTCAAGGGTAGTATAGCTTTGAGCGATATCTTTAATTGACAAGCGGCGCGAGTACTTTATTGTTACAAAATTTCAAGGTTTTAGGACGCTCCAGTAAAAAGTTACAAGCATTTGTATGTTGCAAACTTTGATAGGTGTAGGACGTACCGTATAGAAGTTAGGGCCATTTGAAGTTTTATCATTGTTTGATTTGGGACTCAAGGGTAGCAAAGCTTTGAGCGATAACTGAAATTGACAATAGGCTCGAGTACTTTATGGTTACAAAATTTCAGGGTTTTATGACGCTCCAGTAAAAAGTTACAAGCATTTGTATGTTGCAAACTTTGATTGGTATAGGATGCATCGTATAGAAGTTAGGGCCATTTGAAGTTTTATCAGTGTTTGATTTGGGACTCAAGGGTAGTATAGCTTTGATCGATATCTTTAATTGACAAGCGGCGCGAGTACTTTATTGTTACAAAATTTCAAGGTTTTATGACGCTCCAGTAAAAAGTTACAAGCGTTTGTATGTTGCAAACTTTGATAGGTGTAGGATGTACCGTATAGAAGTTAGGGCCATTTGAAGTTTTATCAGTGTTTGACTTAGGACTCAAGGGTAGCATAGCTTTGAGCGATAGCTTAAATTGACAAGAGGCTCGAGTACTTTATTGTTACAAAATTTCAAGGTTTTATGACGCTCCAGTAAAACTTACAAGCGTTTGTATGTTGCAAACTTTGATAAGTGTAGGACGTACCGTATAGAAGTTAGGGCCATTTGAAGTTTTATCAGTGTTTGATTTGGGACTCAAGGGTAGCATAGCTTTGAGCGATATTTTAAATTGACAAGAGGCTCGAGTACTTTATTGTTACAAAATTTCAAGGTTTTATGACGCTCCAGTAAAAAGTTACAAGCATTTGTACGTTGCAAATTTTGATAGGTGTAGGACGTACCGTATAAAAGTTAGGGCCATTTGAAGTTATATCAGTGTTTGATTTGGGACTCAAGGGTAGCAAAGCTTTGAGCGACAACTTAAATTGACAAGAGGCTCGAGTACTTTATTGTTACAAAATTTCTAGGTTTTATGACGCTCCAGTAAAAAGTTACAAGCATTTGTATGTTACAAACTTTGATAGGTGTAGGACGTACCGTATAGAAGTTAGGGCCATTTGAAGTTTTATCAGTGTTTGATTTGGGACTCAAGGGTAGCAAAGCTTTGAGCGATAACTTAAATTGACAAGAGGCTCGAGTACTTTATTGTTACAAAATTTAAAGGTTTTATGACCCTCCAGTAAAAAGTTACAAGCATTTGTATGTTGCAAACTTTGATAGGTGTAGGACGTACCGTATAGAAGTTAGGGCCATTTGAAGTTTTATCATTGTTTGATTTGGGACTCAAGGGTAGCAAAGCTTTGAGCGATAACTTAAATTGACAAGAGGCTCGAGTACTTTATGGTTACAAAATTTCAAGGTTTTATGACGCTCCAGTAAAAAGTTACAAGCATTTGTATGTTGCAAACTTTGATAGGTATAGGATGCATCGTATAGAAGTTAGGGCCATTTGAAGTTTTATCAGTGTTTGATTTGGGACTCAAGGGTAGTATAGCTTTGAGCGATATCTTTAATTGACAAGCGGCGCGAGTACTTTATTGTTACAAAATTTCAAGGTTTTATGACGCTCCAGTAAAAAGTTACAAGCGTTTGTATGTTGCAAACTTTGATAGGTGTAGGATGTACCATATAGAAGTTAGGGCCATTTGAAGTTTTATCAGTGTTTGACTTAGGACTCAAGGGTAGCATAGCTTAGAGCGATAGCTTAAATTGACAAGAGGCTCGAGTACTTTATTGTTACAAAATTTCAAGGTTTTATGACGCTCCAGTAAAACTTACAAGCGTTTGTATGTTGCAAACTTTGATAAGTGTAGGACGTACCGTATAGAAGTAAGGGCCATTTGAAGTTTTATCAGTGTTTGACTTGGGACTCAAGGGTAGCATAGCTTCGAGCGATAACTTAAATTGACAAGAGGCTCGATTACTTTATTGTTACAAAATTTCAAGGTTTTAGGACGCTCCAGTAAAAAGTTACAAGCATTTATTTTGTAAACTTTGATCGGTGTAGGACGTACCGTATAGAAGTTAGGGCCATTTGAAGTTTTATCATTGTTTGATTTGGGACTCAAGGGTAGCAAAGCTTTGAGCGATAACTTAAATTGACAATAGGCTCGAGTACTTTATGGTTACAAAATTTCAAGGTTTTATGACGCTCCAGTAAAAAGTTACAAGCATTTGTATGTTGCAAACTTTGATTGGTATAGGATGCATCGTATAGAAGTTAGGGCCATTTGAAGTTTTATCAGTGTTTGATTTGGGACTCAAGGGTAGTATAGCTTTGAGCGATATCTTTAATTGACAAGCGGCGCGAGTACTTTATTGTTACAAAATTTCAAGGTTTTATGACGCTCCAGTAAAAAGTTACAAGCGTTTGTATGTTGCAAACTTTGATAGGTGTAGGATGTACCGTATAGAAGTTAGGGCCATTTGAAGTTTTATCAGTGTTTGACTTAGGACTCAAGGGTAGCATAGCTTTGAGCGATAGCTTAAATTGACAAGAGGCTCGAGTACTTTATTGTTACAAAATTTCAAGGTTTTATGACGCTCCAGTAAAACTTACAAGAGTTTGTATGTTGCAAACTTTGATAAGTTTAGGACGCACCGTATAGAAGTTAGGGCCATTTGAAGTTTTATCAGTGTTTGATATGGGACTCAAAGTTAGCATAGCTTTGAGCGATAGCTTAAATTGACAAGAGGTTCGATTACTTTATTGTTACAAAATTTCACGGTTTTATGACGCTCTAGTAAAAAGTTACAAGCATTTGTATGTTGCAAACTTTGATAGGTGTAGGACGTACCGTATAGAAGTTAGAGCCATTTGAAGTTTTATTAGTGTTTGACTTGGGACTCAAGGGTAGCATAGCTTTGAGCGATAGTTTAAATTGACAAGAGGCTCGAGTACTTTATTGTTACAAAATTTCTAGGTTTTATGACGCTCCAGTAAAAAGTTACAAGCATTTGTATGTTGCAAACTTTGATAGGTATAGGATGCACCGAATAAAGGTTAAGGCCATTTGAAGTTTTATCAGTGTTTGATTTGGGACTCAAGGGTAGCATAGCTTTGAGCGATATTTTAAATTGACAAGAGGCTCGAGTACTTTATTGTTACAAAATTTCAAGGTTTTATGACGCTCCAGTAAAAAGTTACAAGCATTTGTACGTTGCAAATGTTGATAGGTGTAAGACGTACCGTATAAAAGTTAGGGCCATTTGAAGTTATATCAGTGTTTGATTTGGGACTCAAGGGTAGCAAAGCTTTGAGCGACAACTTAAATTGACAAGAGGCTCGAGTACTTTATTGTTACAAAATTTCTAGGTTTTATGACGCTCCAGTAAAAAGTTACAAGCATTTGTATGTTACAAACTTTGATAGGTGTAGGACGTACCGTATAGAAGTTAGGGCCATTTGAAGTTTTATCAGTGTTTGATTTGGGACTCAAGGGTAGCAAAGCTTTGAGCGATAACTTAAATTGACCAGAGGCTCGAGTACTTTATTGTTACAAAATTTAAAGGTTTTATGACCCTCCAGTAAAAAGTTACAAGCATTTGTATGCTGCAAACTTTGATAGGTGTAGGACGTACCGTATAGAAGTTAGGGCCATTTGAAGTTTTATCATTGTTTGATTTGGGACTCAAGGGTAGCAAAGCTTTGAGCGATAAGATGCATCGTATAGAAGTTAGGGCCATTTGAAGTTTTATCAGTGTTTGATTTGGGACTCAAGGGTAGTATAGCTTTGAGCGATATCTTTAATTGACAAGCGGCGCGAGTACTTTATTGTTACAAAATTTCAAGGTTTTATGACGCTCCAGTAAAAAGTTACAAGCGTTTGTATGTTGCAAACTTTGATAGGTGTAGGATGTACCATATAGAAGTTAGGGCCATTTGAAGTTTTATTAGTGTTTGACTTGGGACTCAAGGGTAGCATAGCTTTGAGCGATAGCTTAAATTGACAAGAGGCTCGAGTACTTTATTGTTACAAAATTTCTAGGTTTTATGACGCTACAGTAAAAAGTTACAAGCATTTGTATGTTGCAAACTTTGATAGGTATAGGATGCACCGTATAGAAGTTAGGGCCATTTGAAGTTTTATCAGTGTTTGTTTTGGGACTCAAGGGTAGTATAGCTTTGAGCGAAATCTTTAATTGACAAGCGGCGCGAGTACTTTATTGTTACAAAATTTCAAGGTTTTATGACGCTCCAGTAAAAAGTTACAAGCATTTGTACGTTGCAAACTTTGATAGGTGTAGGACGTACCA
Organism: Clusia tigrina; assembly: GCA_920105625.2. NCBI lineage: Eukaryota > Metazoa > Arthropoda > Insecta > Diptera > Clusiidae > Clusia > Clusia tigrina. The sequence continues at coordinate 103,324,033 of OV050033.1, read as the reverse complement.
TATAGAAGTTAGGGCCATTTAAAGTTTTATCAGTGTTTGATTTGGGACTCAAGGTTAGCATAGCTTTGAGCGATAACTTAAATTGACAAGAGGTTCGAGTACTTTATTGTTATAAAATTTCACGGTTTTATGACGCTCCAGTAAAAAGTTACAAGCATTTGTATGTTGCAAACTTTGATAGGTGTAGGACGTACCGTATAGAAGTTAGAGCCATTTGAAGTTTTATCAGTGTTTGACTTGGGACTCAAGGGTAGCATAGCTTTGAGCGATAGCTTAAATGGACAAGAGGCTCGAGTACTTTATTGTTAAAAAATTTCTAGGTTTTATGACGCTCCAGTAAAACTTACAAGCATTTGTATGTTGCAAACTTTGATAGGTGTAGGACGTACCGTATAGAAGTTAGGGCCATTTGAAGTTTTTTCAGTGTTTGACTTGGGACTCAAGGGTAGCATAGCTTCGAGCGATAACTTAAATTGACAAGAGGCTCGATTACTTTATTGTTACAAAATTTCAAGGTTTTAGGACGCTCCAGTAAAAAGTTACAAGCATTTATTTTGTAAACTTTGATAGGTGTAGGACGTACCGTATAGAAGTTAGGGCCATTTGAAGTTTTATCATTGTTTGATTTGGGACTCAAGGGTAGCAAAGCTTTGAGCGATAACTTAAATTGACAATAGGCTCGAGTACTTTATGGTTACAAAATTTCAAGGTTTTATGACGCTCCAGTAAAAAGTTACAAGCATTTGTATGTTGCAAACTTTGATTGGTATAGGATGCATCGTATAGAAGTTAGGGCCATTTGAAGTTTTATCAGTGTTTGATTTGGGACCCAAGGGTAGTATAGCTTTGCGCGATATCTTTAATTGACAAGCGGCGCGAGTACTTTATTGTTACAAAATTTCAAGGTTTTATGACGCTCCAGTAAAAAGTTACAAGCGTTTATTTTGTAAACTTTGATAGGTGTAGGACGTACCGTATAGAAGTTAGGGCCATTTGAAGTTTTATCATTGTTTGATTTGGGACTCAAGGGTAGCAAAGCTTTGAGCGATAACTTAAATTGACAATAGGCTCGAGTACTTTATGGTTACAAAATTTCAAGATTTTATGACGCTCCAGTAAAAAGTTACAAGCATTTGTATGTTGCAAACTTTGATTGGTATAGGATGCATCGTATAGAAGTTAGGGCCATTTGAAGTTTTATCAGTGTTTGATTTGGGACCCAAGGGTAGTATAGCTTTGAGCGATATCTTTAATTGACAAGCGGCGCGAGTACTTTATTGTTACAAAATTTCAAGATTTTATGACGCTCCAGTAAAAAGTTACAAGCGTTTGTATGTTGCAAACTTTGATAGGTGTAGGATGTACCGTATAGAAGTTAGGGCCATTTGAAGTTTTATCAGTGTTTGACTTGGGACTCAAGGGTAGCATAGCTTTGAGCGATAGCTTAAATTGACAAGAGGCTCGAGTACTTTATTGTTACAAAATTTCTAGGTTTTATGACGCTACTGTAAAAAGTTACAAGCATTTGTATGTTGCAAACTTTGATAGGTATAGGATGCACCGTATAGAAGTTAGGGCCATTTGAAGTTTTATCAGTGTTTGTTTTGGGACTCAAGGGTAGTATAGCTTTGAGCGATATCTTTAATTGACAAGCGGCGCGAGTACTTTATTGTTACAAAATTTCAAGGTTTTATGACGCTCCAGTAAAAAGTTACAAGCATTTGTACGTTGCAAACTTTGATAGGTGTAGGACGTACCATATAGAAGTTAGGGCCATTTAAAGTTTTATCAGTGTTTGATTTGGGACTCAAGGTTAGCATAGCTTTGAGCGATAACTTAAATTGACAAGAGGTTCGAGTACTTTATTGTTATAAAATTTCACGGTTTTATGACGCTCCAGTAAAAAGTTACAAGCATTTGTATGTTGCAAACTTTGATAGGTGTAGGACGTACCGTATAGAAGTTAGAGCCATTTGAAGTTTTATCAGTGTTTGACTTGGGACTCAAGGGTAGCATAGCTTTGAGCGATAGCTTAAATGGACAAGAGGCTCGAGTACTTTATTGTTAAAAAATTTATAGGTTTTATGACGCTCCAGTAAAACTTACAAGCATTTGTATGTTGCAAACTTTGATAGGTGTAGGACGTACCGTATAGAAGTTAGGGCCATTTGAAGTTTTTTCAGTGTTTGACTTGGGACTCAAGGGTAGCATAGCTTCGAGCGATAACTTAAATTGACAAGAGGCTCGATTACTTTATTGTTACAAAATTTCAAGGTTTTAGGACGCTCCAGTAAAAAGTTACAAGCATTTATTTTGTAAACTTTGATAGGTGTAGGACGTACCGTATAGAAGTTAGGGCCATTTGAAGTTTTATCATTGTTTGATTTGGGACTCAAGGGTAGCAAAGCTTTGAGCGATAACTTAAATTGACAATAGGCTCGAGTACTTTATGGTTACAAAATTTCAAGGTTTTATGACGCTCCAGTAAAAAGTTACAAGCATTTGTATGTTGCAAACTTTGATTGGTATAGGATGCATCGTATAGAAGTTAGGGCCATTTGAAGTTTTATCAGTGTTTGATTTGGGACCCAAGGGTAGTATAGCTTTGCGCGATATCTTTAATTGACAAGCGGCGCGAGTACTTTATTGTTACAAAATTTCAAGGTTTTATGACGCTCCAGTAAAAAGTTACAAGCGTTTATTTTGTAAACTTTGATAGGTGTAGGACGTACCGTATAGAAGTTAGGGCCATTTGAAGTTTTATCATTGTTTGATTTGGGACTCAAGGGTAGCAAAGCTTTGAGCGATAACTTAAATTGACAATAGGCTCGAGTACTTTATGGTTACAAAATTTCAAGATTTTATGACGCTCCAGTAAAAAGTTACAAGCATTTGTATGTTGCAAACTTTGATTGGTATAGGATGCATCGTATAGAAGTTAGGGCCATTTGAAGTTTTATCAGTGTTTGATTTGGGACCCAAGGGTAGTATAGCTTTGAGCGATATCTTTAATTGACAAGCGGCGCGAGTACTTTATTGTTACAAAATTTCAAGATTTTATGACGCTCCAGTAAAAAGTTACAAGCGTTTGTATGTTGCAAACTTTGATAGGTGTAGGATGTACCGTATAGAAGTTAGGGCCATTTGAAGTTTTATCAGTGTTTGACTTGGGACTCAAGGGTAGCATAGCTTTGAGCGATAGCTTAAATTGACAAGAGGCTCGAGTACTTTATTGTTACAAAATTTCTAGGTTTTATGACGCTACAGTAAAAAGTTACAAGCATTTGTATGTTGCAAACTTTGATAGGTATAGGATGCACCGTATAGAAGTTAGGGCCATTTGAAGTTTTATCAGTGTTTGTTTTGGGACTCAAGGGTAGTATAGCTTTGAGCGATATATTTAATTGACAAGCGGCGCGAGTACTTTATTGTTACAAAATTTCAAGGTTTTATGACGCTCCAGTAAAAAGTTACAAGCATTTGTACGTTGCAAACTTTGATAGGTGTAGGACGTACCATATAGAAGTTAGGGCCATTTAAAGTTTTATCAGTGTTTGATTTGGGACTCAAGGTTAGCATAGCTTTGAGCGATAACTTAAATTGACAAGAGGTTCGAGTACTTTATTGTTATAAAATTTCACGGTTTTATGACGCTCCAGTAAAAAGTTACAAGCATTTGTATGTTGCAAACTTTGATAGGTGTAGGACGTACCGTATAGAAGTTAGAGCCATTTGAAGTTTTATCAGTGTTTGACTTGGGACTCAAGGGTAGCATAGCTTTGAGCGATAGCTTAAATGGACAAGAGGCTCGAGTACTTTATTGTTAAAAAATTTCTAGGTTTTATGACGCTCCAGTAAAACTTACAAGCATTTGTATGTTGCAAACTTTGATAGGTGTAGGACGTACCGTATAGAAGTTAGGGCCATTTGAAGTTTTATCATTGTTTGATTTGGGACTCAAGGGTAGCAAAGCTTTGAGCGATAACTTAAATTGACAATAGGCTCGAGTACTTTATGGTTACAAAATTTCAAGGTTTTATGACGCTCCAGTAAAAAGTTACAAGCATTTGTATGTTGCAAACTTTGATTGGTATAGGATGCATCGTATAGAAGTTAGGGCCATTTGAAGTTTTATCAGTGTTTGATTTGGGACCCAAGGGTAGTATAGCTTTGCGCGATATCTTTAATTGACAAGCGGCGCGAGTACTTTATTGTTACAAAATTTCAAGGTTTTATGACGATCCAGTAAAAAGTTACAAGCGTTTCTTTTGTAAACTTTGATAGGTGTAGGACGTACCGTATAGAAGTTAGGGCCATTTGAAGTTTTATCATTGTTTGATTTGGGACTCAAGGGTAGCAAAGCTTTGAGCGATAACTTAAATTGACAATAGGCTCGAGTACTTTATGGTTACAAAATTTCAAGATTTTATGACGCTCCAGTAAAAAGTTACAAGCATTTGTATATTGCAAACTTTGATTGGTATAGGATGCATCGTATAGAAGTTAGGGCCATTTGAAGTTTTATCAGTGTTTGATTTGGGACCCAAGGGTAGTATAGCTTTGAGCGATATCTTTAATTGACAAGCAGCGCGAGTACTTTATTGTTACAAAATTTCAAGATTTTATGACGCTCCAGTAAAAAGTTACAAGCGTTTGTATGTTGCATACTTTGATAGGTGTAGGATGTACCGTATAGAAGTTAGGGCCATTTGAAGTTTTATCAGTGTTTGACTTGGGACTCAAGGGTAGCATAGCTTTGAGCGATAGTTTAAATTGACAAGAGGCTCGAGTACTTTATTGTTACAAAATTTCTAGGTTTTATGACGCTCCAGTAAAAAGTTACAAGCATTTGTATGTTGCAAACTTTGATAGGTATAGGATGCACCGAATAAAGGTTAAGGCCATTTGAAGTTTTATCAGTGTTTGATTTGGGACTCAAGGGTAGCATAGCTTTGAGCGATATTTTAAATTGACAAGAGGCTCGAGTACTTTATTGTTACAAAATTTCAAGGTTTTATGACGCTCCAGTAAAAAGTTACAAGCACTTGTACGTTGCAAATTTTGATAGGTGTAGGACGTACCGTATAAAAGTTAGGGCCATTTGAAGTTATATCAGTGTTTGATTTGGGACTCAAGGGTAGCAAAGCTTTGAGCGACAACTTAAATTGACAAGAGGCTCGAGTACTTTATTGTTACAAAATTTCTAGGTTTTATGACGCTCCAGTAAAAAGTTACAAGCATTTGTATGTTACAAACTTTGATAGGTGTAGGACGTACCGTATAGAAGTTAGGGCCATTTGAAGTTTTATCAGTGTTTGATTTGGGACTCAAGGGTAGCAAAGCTTTGAGCGATAACTTAAATTGACAAGAGGCTCGAGTACTTTATTGTTACAAAATTTAAAGGTTTTATGACCCTCCAGTAAAAAGTTACAAGCATTTGTATGTTGCAAACTTTGATAGGTGTAGGACGTACCATATAGAAGTTAGGGCCATTTGAAGTTTTATCATTGTTTGATTTGGGACTCAAGGGTAGCAAAGCTTTGAGCGATAACTTAAATTGACAAGAGGCTCGAGTACTTTATGGTTACAAAATTTCAAGGTTTTATGACGCTCCAGTAAAAAGTTACAAGCATTTGTATGTTGCAAACTTTGATAGGTATAGGATGCATCGTATAGAAGTTAGGGCCATTTGAAGTTTTATCAGTGTTTGATTTGGGACTCAAGGGTAGTATAGCTTTGAGCGATATCTTTAATTGACAAGCGGCGCGAGTACTTTATTGTTACAAAATTTCAAGGTTTTATGACGCTCCAGTAAAAAGTTACAAGCGTTTGTAAGTTGCAAACTTTGATAGGTGTAGGATGTACCATATAGAAGTTAGGGCCATTTGAAGTTTTATCAGTGTTTGACTTAGGACTCAAGGGTAGCATAGCTTAGAGCGATAGCTTAAATTGACAAGAGGCTCGAGTACTTTATTGTTACAAAATTTCAAGGTTTTATGACGCTCCAGTAAAACTTACAAGCGTTTGTATGTTGCAAACTTTGATAAGTGTAGGACGTACCGTATAGAAGTTAGGGCCATTTGAAGTTATATCAGTGTTTGATATAGGACTCAAGGTTAGCATAGCTTTGAGCGATAGCTTAAATTGACAAGAGGTTCGACTACTTTATTGTTACAAAATTTCACGGTTTTATGACGCTCTAGTAAAAAGTTACAAGCATTTGTATGTTGCAAACTTTGATAGGTGTAGGACGTACCGTATAGAAGTTATTGCCATTTGAAGTTTTATTAGTGTTTGACTTGGGACTCAAGGGTAGCATAGCTTTGAGCGATAGCTTAAATTGACAAGAGGCTCGAGTACTTTATTGTTACAAAATTTCTAGGTTTTATGACGCTACAGTAAAAAGTTACAAGCATTTGTATGTTGCAAACTTTGATAGGTATAGGATGCACCGAATAAAGGTTAGGGCCATTTGAAGTTTTATCAGTGTTTGATTTGGGACTCAAGGGTAGCATAGCTGTGAGCGATATTTTAAATTGACAAGAGGCTCGAGTACTTTATTGTTACAAAATTTCAAGGTTTTATGACGCTCCAGTAAAAAGTTACAAGCATTTGTATGTTGCAAATTTTGATAGGTGTAGGACGTACCGTATAAAAGTTAGGGCCATTTGAAGTTATATCAGTGTTTGATTTGGGACTCAAGGGTAGCGTAGCTTCGAGCGATAACTTAAATTGACAAGAGGCTCGATTACTTTATTGTTACAAAATTTCAAGGTTTTAGGACGCTCCAGTAAAAAGTTACAAGCATTTATTTTGTAAACTTTGATAGGTGTAGGACGTACCGTATAGAAGTTAGGGCCATTTGAAGTTTTATCATTGTTTGATTTGGGACTCAAGGGTAGCAAAGCTTTGAGCGATAACTTAAATTGACAATAGGCTCGAGTACTTTATGGTTACAAAATTTCAAGGTTTTATGACGCTCCAGTAAAAAGTTACAAGCATTTGTATGTTGCAAACTTTGATTGGTATAGGATGCATCGTATAGAAGTTAGGGCCATTTGAAGTTTTATCAGTGTTTGATTTGGGACTCAAGGGTAGTATAGCTTTGAGCGATATCTTTAATTGACAAGCGGCGCGAGTACTTTATTGTTACAAAATTTCAAGGTTTTATGACGCTCCAGTAAAAAGTTACAAGCGTTTGTATGTTGCAAACTTTGATAGGTGTAGGATGTACCGTATAGAAGTTAGGGCCATTTGAAGTTTTATCAGTGTTTGACTTAGGACTCAAGGGTAGCATAGCTTTGAGCGATAGCTTAAATTGACAAGAGGCTCGAGTACTTTATTGTTACAAAATTTCAAGGTTTTATGACGCTCCAGTAAAACTTACAAGCGTTTGTATGTTGCAAACTTTGATAAGTGTAGGACGTACCGTATAGAAGTTAGGGCCATTTGAAGTTTTATCAGTGTTTGATATGGGACTCAAGGTTAGCATAGCTTTGAGCGATAGCTTAAATTGACAAGAGGTTCGAGTACTTTATTGTTACAAAATTTCACGGTTTTATGACGCTCTAGTAAAAAGTTACAAGCATTTGTATGTTGCAAACTTTGATAGGTGTAGGACGTACCTATAGAAGTTAGAGCCATTTGAAGTTTTATCAGTGTTTGTTTTGGGACTCAAGGGTAGTATAGCTTTGAGCGATACCTTTAATTGACAAGCGGCGCGAGTACTTTATTGTTACAAAATTTCAAGGTTTTATGACGCTCCAGTAAAAAGTTACAAGCATTTGTACGTTGCAAACTTTGATAGGTGTAGGACGTACCATATAGAAGTTAGGGCCATTTAAAGTTTTATCAGAGTTTGATTTGGGACTCAAGGTTAGCATAGCTTTGAGCGATAGCTTAAATTGACAAGAGGTTCGAGTACTTTATTGTTATAAAATTTCACGGTTTTATGACGCTCCAGTAAAAAGTTACAAGCATTTGTATGTTGCAAACTTTGATAGGTGTAGGACGTACCGTATATAAGTTAGGGCCATTTGAAGTTTTATCAGTGTTTGACTTGGGACTCAAGGGTAGCATAGCTTTGAGCGATAGCTTAAATTGACAAGAGGCTCGAGTACTTTATTGTTACAAAATTTCTAGGTTTTATGACGCTCCAGTAAAAAGTTACAGGCATTTGTATGTTGCAAACTTTGATAGGTGTAGGACGTACCGTATAGAAGTTAGGGCCATTTGAAGTTTTATTAGTGTTTGACTTGGGACTCAAGGGTAGCATAGCTTTGAGCGATAGTTTAAATTGACAAGAGGCTCGAGTACTTTATTGTTACAAAATTTCTAGGTTTTATGACGCTCCAGTAAAAAGTTACAAGCATTTGTATGTTGCAAACTTTGATAGGTATAGGATGCACCGAATAAAGGTTAAGGCCATTGGAAGTTTTATCAGTGTTTGATTTGGGACTCAAGGGTAGCATAGCTTTGAGCGATATTTTAAATTGACAAGAGGCTCGAGTACTTTATTGTTACAAAATTTCAAGGTTTTATGACGCTCCAGTAAAAAGTTACAAGCATTTGTACGTTGCAAATTTTGATGGGTGTAGGACGTACCGTATAAAAGTTAGGGCCATTTGAAGTTATATCAGTGTTTGATTTGGGACTCAAGGGTAGCAAAGCTTTGAGCGATAACTTAAATTGACAAGAGGCTCGAGTACTTTATTGTTACAAAATTTAAAGGTTTTATGACCCTCTAGTAAAAAGTTACAAGCATTTGTATGTTGCAAACTTTGATAGGTATAGGATGCACCGTATAGAAGTTAGGGCCATTTGAAGTTTTATCAGTGTTTGTTTTGGGACTCAAGGGTAGTATAGCTTTGAGCGATACCTTTAATTGACAAGCGGCGCGAGTACTTTATTGTTTCAAAATTTCAAGGTTTTATGACGCTCCAGTAAAAAGTTACAAGCATTTGTACGTTGCAAACTTTGATAGGTGTAGGACGTACCATATAGAAGTTAGGGCCATTTAAAGTTTTATCAGTGTTTGATTTGGGACTCAAGGTTAGCATAGCTTTGAGCGATAGCTTAAATTGACAAGAGGTTCGAGTACTTTATTGTTATAAAATTTCACGGTTTTATGACGCTCCAGTAAAAAGTTACAAGCATTTGTATGTTGCAAACTTTGATAGGTGTAGGACGTACCGTATAGAAGTTAGGGCCATTTGAAGTTTTATCAGTGTTTGACTTGGGACTCTAGGGTAGCATAGCTTTGAGCGATAGCTTAAATTGACAAGAGGCTCGAGTACTTTATTGTTACAAAATTTCTAGGTTTTATGACGCTCCAGTAAAAAGTTACAGGCATTTGTATGTTGCAAACTTTGATAGGTGTAGGACGTACCGTATAGAAGTTAGGGCCATTTGAAGTTTTATCAGTGTTTGACTTGGAACTCAAGGGTAGCATAGCTTTGAGCGACAGCTTAAATTGACAAGAGGCTCGAGTACTTTATTGTTACAAAATTTCAAGATTTTATGACGCTCCAGTAAAACTTACAAGCATTTGTATGTTGCAAACTTTGATAGGTGTAGGACGAACCGTATAGAAATTAGGGCCATTTGAAGTTTTATCAGTGTTTGATTTGGGACTCAAGGGTAGCATAGCTTTGAGCGATAACTTAAATTGACAAGAGTCTCGAGTACTTTATTGTTACAAAATTTCAAGGTTTTAGGACGCTCCAGTAAAAAGTTACAAGCATTTGTATGTTACAAACTTTGATAGGTGTAGGACGTACCTTATAGAAGTTAGGACCATTTGAAGTTTTATTAGTGTTTGACTTGGGACTCAAGGGTAGCATAGCTTTGAGCGATAGCTTAAATTGACAAGAGGCTCGAGTACTTTATTGTTACAAAATTTCTAGGTTTTATGACGCTCCAGTAAAAAGTTACAAGCATTTGTATGTTGCAAATTTTGATAGGTGTAGGATGTACCGTATAGAAGTTAGGGCCATTTGAAGTTTTATCAGTGTTTGACTTAGGACTCAAGGGTAGCATAGCTTTGAGCGATAGCTTAAATTGACAAGAGGCTCGAGTACTTTATTGTTACAAAATTTCAAGGTTTTATGACGCTCCAGTAAAAAGTTACAAGCATTTGTATGTTGCAAATTTTGATAGGTGTAGGTTGTACCGTATAGAAGTTAGGGCCATTTGAAGTTTTATCAGTGTTTGACTTAGGACTCAAGGGTAGCATAGCTTTGAGCGATAGCTTAAATTGACAAGAGGCTCGAGTACTTTATTGTTACAAAATTTCAAGGTTTTATGACGCTCCAGTAAAACTTACAAGCGTTTGTATGTTGCAAACTTTGATAAGTGTAGGACGTACCGTATAAAAGTTAGGGCCATTTGAAGTTTTATCAGTGTTTGATATGGGACTCAAGGTTAGCATAGCTTTGAGCGATAGCTTAAATTGACAAGAGGTTCGAGTACTTTATTGTTACAAAATTTCACGGTTTTATGACGCTCTAGTAAAAAGTTACAAGCATTTGTATGTTGCAAACTTTGATAGGTGTAGGACGTACCGTATAGAAGTTAGGGCCATTTGAAGTTTTATTAGTGTTTGACTTGGGACTCAAGGGTAGCATAGCTTTGAGCGATAGTTTAAATTGACAAGAGGCTCGAGTACTTTATTGTTACAAAATTTCTAGGTTTTATGACGCTCCAGTAAAAAGTTACAAGCATTTGTATGTTGCAAACTTTGATAGGTATAGGATGCACCGAATAAAGGTTAGGGCCATTTGAAGTTTTATCAGTGTTTGATTTGGGACTCAAGGGTAGCATAGCTTTGAGCGATATTTTAAATTGACAAGAGGCTCGAGTACTTTATTGTTACAAAATTTCAAGGTTTTATGACGCTCCAGTAAAAAGTTACAAGCATTTGTACGTTGCAAATTTTGATAGGTGTAGGACGTACCGTATAAAAGTTAGGGCCATTTGAAGTTATATTAGTGTTTGATTTGGGACTCAAGGGTAGAAAAGCTTTGAGCGACAACTTAAATTGACAAGAGGCTCGAGTACTTTATTGTTACAAAATTTCTAGGTTTTATGACGCTCCAGTAAAAAGTTACAAGCATTTGTATGTTACAAACTTTGATAGGTGTAGGACGTACCGTATAGAAGTTAGGGCCATTTGAAGTTTTATCAGTGTTTGTTTTGGGACTCAAGGGTAGTATAGCTTTGAGCGATACCTTTAATTGACAAGCGGCGCGAGTACTTTATTGTTACAAAATTTCAAGGTTTTATGACGCTCCAGTAAAAAGTTACAAGCATTTGTACGTTGCAAACTTTGATAGGTGTAGGACGTACCATATAGAAGTTAGGGCCATTTAAAGTTTTATCAGTGTTTGATTTGGGACTCAAGGTTAGCATAGCTTTGAGCGATAGCTTAAATTGACAAGAGGTTCGAGTACTTTATTGTTATAAAATTTCACGGTTTTATGACGCTCCAGTAAAAAGTTACAAGCATTTGTATGTTGCAAACTTTGATAGGTGTAGGACGTACCGTATAGAAGTTAGGGCCATTTGAAGTTTTATCAGTGTTTGACTTGGGACTCAAGGGTAGCATAGCTTTGAGCGATAGCTTAAATTGACAAGAGGCTCGAGTACTTTATTGTTACAAAATTTCTAGGTTTTATGACGCTCCAGTAAAAAGTTACAGGCATTTGTATGTTGCAAACTTTGATAGGTGTAGGACGTACCGTATAGAAGTTAGGGCCATTTGAAGTTTTATCAGTGTTTGACTTGGAACTCAAGGGTAGCATAGCTTTGAGCGACAGCTTAAATTGACAAGAGGCTCGAGTACTTTATTGTTACAAAATTTCAAGATTTTATGACGCTCCAGTAAAACTTACAAGCATTTGTATGTTGTAAACTTTGATAGGTGTAGAACGTACCGTATAGAACTTAGGGCCATTTGAAGTTTTATCAGTGTTTTATTTGGGACTCAAGGGTAGCATAGCTGTGAGCGATAGCTTAAATTGACAAGAGGCTCGAGTACTTTATTGTTACAAAATTTCAAGGTTTATGACGCTCCAGTAAACCTTACAAGCGTTTGTATGTTGCAAACTTTGATAAGTGTAGGACGTACCATATAGAAGTTAGGGCCATTTGAAGTTTTATCAGTGTTTGATTTGGGAATCAAGGTTAGCATAGCTTTGAGCGATAGCTTAAAGTGACAGAAGGTTCGAGTACTTTATTGTTACAAAATTTCACGGTTTTATGACGCTCCAGTAAAATGTTACAAGCATTTGTATGTTGCAAACTTTGATAGGTGTAGGACGAACCGTATAGAAATTAGGGCCATTTGAAGTTTTATCAGTGTTTGATTTGGGACTCAAAGGTAGCATAGCTTTGAGCGATAGCTTAAATTGACAAGAGGCTCGAGTACTTTATTGTTACAAAATTTCTAGGTTTTATGACGCTCCAGTAAAAAGTTACAAGCATTTGTATGTTGCAAACTTTGATAGGTATAGGATGCACCGAATAGAAGTTAGGGCCATTTGAAGTTTTATCCGTGTTTGATTTGGGACTCAAGGGTAGCATAGCTTTGAGCCATATTTTAAATTGACAAGAGGCTCGAGTACTTTATTGTTACAAAATTTCAAGGTTTTATGACGCTCCAGTAAAAAGTTACAAGCATTTGTATGTTGCAAATTTTGATAGGTGTAGGATGCACCGTATAGAAGTTAGAGCCATTTGAAGTTTTATCAGTGTTTGATTTGGGACTCAAGGGTAGTATAGCTTGAGCGATATCTTTAATTGACAAGAGGCGCGAGTACTTTATTGTTACAAAATTTCAAGGTTTTATGACGCTCCAGTAAAAAGTTACAAGCATTTGTATGTTGCAAACTTTGATAGCTGTAGGACGTACCGCATAGAAGTTAGGGCAATTTGAAATTTTATCAGTGTTTGACTTGGAACTCAAGGGTAGCATAGCTTTGAGCGACAGCTTAAATTGACAAGAGGCTCGAGTACTTTATTGTTACAAAATTTCAAGATTGTATGACGCTCCAGTAAAACTTACAAGCATTTGTAAGTTGCAACCTTTGATAGGTGTAGAACGTACCGTATAGAACTTAGGGCCATTTGAAGTTTTATCAGTGTTTTATTTGGGACTCAAGGGTAGCATAGCTGTGAGCGATAGCTTAAATTGACAAGAGGCTCGAGTACTTTATTGTTACAAAATTTCAAGGTTTATGACGCTCCAGTAAACCTTACAAGCGTTTGTATGTTGCAAACTTTGATAAGTGTAGGACGTACCATATAGAAGTTAGGGCCATTTGAAGTTTTATCAGTGTTTGATTTGGGAATCAAGGTTAGCATAGCTTTGAGCGATAGCTTAAATTGACAAGAGGTTCGAGTACTTTATTGTTACAAAATTTCACGGTTTTATGACGCTCCAGTAAAAAGTTACAAGCATTTGTATGTTGCAAACTTTGATAGGTGTAGGACGTACCGTATATAAGTTAGGGCCATTTGAAATTTTATCAGTGTTTGATATGGGACTCAAGGTTAGCATAGCTTTGAGCGATAGCTCAAATTGACAAGAGGTTCGTGTACTTTATTGTTACAAAATTTCACGGTTTTATGACGCTCTAGTAAAAAGTTACAAGCATTTGTATGTTGCAAACTTTGATAGGTGTAGGACGTACCGTATAGAAGTTAGGGCCATTTGAAGTTTTATTAGTGTTTGACTTGGGACTCAAGAGTAGCATAGCTTTGGGCGATAGCTTAAATTGACATGAGGCTCGAGTACTTTATTGTTACAAAATTTCTAGGTTTTATGACGCTCCAGTAAAAAGTTACAAGCATTTGTATGTTGCAAACATTGATAGGTATAGGATGCACCGAATAGAAGTTAGGGCCATTTGAAGTTTTATCAGTGATTGATTTGGGACTCAAGGGTAGCATAGCTTTGAGCGATATCTTTAATTGACAAGAGGCTCGAGTACTTTATTGTTACAAAATTTAAAGGTTGTATGACCCTCCAGTAAAAAGTTACAAGCATTTGTATGTTGCAAACTTTGATAGGTGTGGGACGTACCGTAAAGAAGTTAGGGCCATTTGAAGTTTTATCAGTGTTTGATTTGGGACTCAAGGGTAGCAAAGCTTTGACCGATAGCTTAAATTGACAAGAGGCTCGAGTACTTTATTGTTACAAAATTTAAAGGTTTTATGACCCTCCAGTAAAAAGTTGCAAGCATTTGTATGTTGCAAACTTTGATAGGTATAGGATGCACCGTATAGAAGTTAGGGCCATTTGAAGTTTTATCAGTGTTTGTTTTGGGACTCAAGGGTAGTATAGCTTTGAGCGATACCTTTAATTGACAAGCGGCGCGAGTACTTTATTGTTACAAAATTTCAAGGTTTTATGACGCTCCAGTAAAAAGTTACAAGCATTTGTACGTTGCAAACTTTGATAGGTGTAGGACGTACCATATAGAAGTTAGGGCCATTTAAAGTTTTATCAGTGTTTGATTTGGGACTCAAGGTTAGCATAGCTTTGAGCGATAGCTTAAATTGACAAGAGGTTCGAGTACTTTATTGTTATAAAATTTCACGGTTTTATGACGCTCCAGTAAAAAGTTACAAGCATTTGTATGTTGCAAACTTTGATAGGTGTAGGACGTACCGTATAGAAGTTAGGGCCATTTGAAGTTTTATCAGTGTTTGACTTGGGACTCAAGGGTAGCTTAGCTTTGAGCGATAGCTTAAATTGACAAGAGGCTCGAGTACTTTATTGTTACAAAATTTCTAGGTTTTATGACGCTCCAGTAAAAAGTTACAGGCATTTGTAAGTTGCAAACTTTGATAGGTGTAGGACGTACCGTATAGAAGTTAGGGCCATTTGAAGTTTTATCAGTGTTTGACTTGGAACTCAAGGGTAGCATAGCTTTGAGCGACAGCTTAAATTGACAAGAGGCTCGAGTACTTTATTGTTACAAAATTTCAAGATTTTATGACGCTCCAGTAAAACTTACAAGCATTTGTATGTTGTAAACTTTGATAGGTGTAGAACGTACCGTATAGAACTTAGGGCCATTTGAAGTTTTATCAGTGTTTTATTTGGGACTCAAGGGTAGCATAGCTGTGAGCGATAGCTTAAATTGACAAGAGGCTCGAGTACTTTATTGTTACAAAATTTCAAGGTTTATGACGCTCCAGTAAACCTTACAAGCGTTTGTATGTTGCAAACTTTGATAAGTGTAGGACGTACCATATAGAAGTTAGGGCTATTTGAAGTTTTATCAGTGTTTGATTTGGGAATCAAGGTTAGCATAGCTTTGAGCGATAGCTTAAAGTGACAGAAGGTTCGAGTACTTTATTGTTACAAAATTTCACGGTTTTATGACGCTCCAGTAAAATGTTACAAGCATTTGTATGTTGCAAACTTTGATAGGTGTAGGACGAACCGTATAGAAATTAGGGCCATTTGAAGTTTTATCAGTGTTTGATTTGGGACTCAAAGGTAGCATAGCTTTGAGCGATAACTTAAATTGACAAGAGTCTCGAGTACTTTATTGTTACAAAATTTCAAGGTTTTAGGACGCTCCAGTAAAAAGTTACAAGCATTTGTATGTTGCAAACTTTGATAGGTGTAGGACGTACCTTATAGAAGTTAGGGCCATTTGAAGTTTTATTAGTGTTTGACTTGGGACTCAAGGGTAGCATAGCTTTGAGCGATAGCTTAAATTGACAAGAGGCTCGAGTACTTTATTGTTACAAAATTTCTAGGTTTTATGACGCTCCAGTAAAAAGTTACAAGCATTTGTATGTTGCAAACTTTGATAGGTATAGGATGCACCGAATAGAAGTTAGGGCCATTTGAAGTTTTATCCGTGTTTGATTTGGGACTCAAGGGTAGCATAGCTTTGAGCCATATTTTAAATTGACAAGAGGCTCGAGTACTTTATTGTTACAAAATTTCAAGGTTTTATGACGCTCCAGTAAAAAGTTACAAGCATTTGTATGTTGCAAATTTTGATAGGTGTAGGATGCACCGTATAGAAGTTAGAGCCATTAGAAGTTTTATCAGTGTTTGATTTGGGATTCAAGGGTAGTATAGCTTGAGCGATATCTTTAATTGACAAGAGGCGCGAGTACTTTATTGTTACAAAATTTCAAGGTTTTATGACGCTCCAGTAAAAAGTTACAAGCATTTGTATGTTGCAAACTTTGATAGCTGTAGGACGTACCGCATAGAAGTTAGGGCAATTTGAAGTTTTATCAGTGTTTGACTTGGAACTCAAGGGTAGCATAGCTTTGAGCGACAGCTTAAATTGACAAGAGGCTCGAGTACTTTATTGTTACAAAATTTCAAGATTGTATGACGCTCCAGTAAAACTTACAAGCATTTGTATGTTTCAACCTTTGATAGGTGTAGAACGTACCGTATAGAACTTAGGGCCATTTGAAGTTTTATCAGTGTTTTATTTGGGACTCAAGGGTAGCATAGCTGTGAGCGATAGCTTAAATTGACAAGAGGCTCGAGTACTTTATTGTTACAAAATTTCAAGGTTTATGACGCTCCAGTAAACCTTACAAGCGTTTGTATGTTGCAAACTTTGATAAGTGTAGGACGTACCATATAGAAGTTAGGGCCATTTGAAGTTTTATCAGTGTTTGATTTGGGAATCAAGGTTAGCATAGCTTTGAGCGATAGCTTAAATTGACAAGAGGTTCGAGTACTTTATTGTTACAAAATTTCACGGTTTTATGACGCTCCAGTAAAAAGTTACAAGCATTTGTATGTTACAAACTTTGATAGGTGTAGGACGTACCGTATATAAGTTAGGGCCATTTGAAATTTTATCAGTGTTTGATATGGGACTCAAGGTTAGCATAGCTTTGAGCGATAGCTCAAATTGACAAGAGGTTCGAGTACTTTATTGTTACAAAATTTCACGGTTTTATGACTCTCTAGTAAAAAGTTACAAGCATTTGTATGTTGCAAACTTTGATAGGTGTAGGACGTACCGTATAGAAGTTAGGGCCATTTGAAGTTTTATTAGTGTTTGACTTGGGACTCAAGGGTAGCATAGCTTTGGGCGATAGCTTAAATTGACAAGAGGCTCGAGTACTTTATTGTTACAAAATTTCTAGGTTTTATGACGCTCCAGTAAAAAGTTACAAGCATTTGTATGTTGCAAACATTGATAGGTATAGGATGCACCGAATAGAAGTTAGGGCCATTTGAAGTTTTATCAGTGATTGATTTGGGACTAAAGGGTAGCATAGCTTTGAGCGATATCTTTAATTGACAAGAGGTTCGAGTACTTTATTGTTACAAAATTTAAAGGTTGTATGACCCTCCAGTAAAAAGTTACAAGCATTTGTATGTTGCAAACTTTGATAGGTGTGGGACGTACCGTATAGAAGTTAGGGCCATTTGAAGTTTTATCAGTGTTTGATTTGGGATTCAAGGGTAGCAAAGCTTTGAGCGATAACTTAAATTGACAAGAGGCTCGAGTACTTTATTGTTACAAAATTTAAAGGTTGTATGACCCTCCAGTAAAAAGTTACAAGCATTTGTATGTTGCAAACTTTGATAGGTATAGGTTGCACCGTATAGAAGTTAGGGCCATTTGAATTTTTATCAGTGTTTATTTTGGGACTCAAGGGTAGTATAGCCTTGAGCGATATCTTTAATTGACAAGCGGCGCGAGTACTTTATTGTTACAAAATTTCAAGGTTTTATGACGCTCCAGTAAAACTTACAAGCGTTTGTATGTTGCAAACTATGATAAGTGTAGGACGTACCGTATAGAAGTTAGGGCCATTTGAAGTTTTATCAAGTGTTTGATATGGGACTCAAGGTTAGCATAGCTTTGAGCGATAGCTTAAATTGACAAGAGGTTCGAGTACTTTATTGTTACAAAATTTCACGGTTTTATGACGCTCTAGTAAAAAGTTACAAGCATTTGTATGTTGCAAACTTTGATAGGTGTAGGACGTACCGTATAGAAGTTAGGGCCAATTGAAGTTTTATTAGTGTTTGACTTGGGACTCAAGAGTAGCATAGCTTTGAGCGATAGCTTAAATTGACAAGAGGCTCGAGTACTTTATTGTTACAAAATGTCCAGGTTTTATGATGCTCCAGTAAAAAGTTACAAGCATTTGTATGTTGCAAACTTTGATAGGTATAGGATGCACCGAATAGAAGTTAGGGCCATTTGAAGTTTTATCAGTGTTTGATTTGGGACTCAAGGGTAGCATAGCTTTGAGCGATATTTTAAATTGACAAGAGGCTCGAGTACTTTATTGTTACAAAATCTCGAGGTTTTATGACGCTCCAGTAAAAAGTTACAAGCATTTGTACGTTGCAAACTTTGATAGGTGTAGGACGTACCATATAGAAGTTAGGGCCATTTAAAGTTTTATCAGTGTTTGATTTGGGACTCAAGGTTAGCATAGCTTTGAGCGATAGCTTAAATTGACAAGAGGTTCGAGTACTTTATTGTTACAAAATTTCACGGCTTTATGACGCTCCAGTAAAAAGTTACAAGCATTTGTATGTTGCAAACTTTGATAGGTGTAGGACGTACCGTATAGAAGTTAGGGCCATTTGAAGTTTTATCAGTGTTTGATTTGGGACTCAAGGGTAGTATAGCTTTGAGCGATATCTTTAATTGACAAGCGGCGCGATTACTTTATTGTTACAAAATTTCAAGGTTTTAGGACGCTCCAGTAAAAAGTTACAAGCATTTGTATGTTGCAAACTTTGATAGGTGTAGGACGTACCGTATAGAAGTTAGGGCCATTTGACGTTTTATCAGTGTTTGACTTAGGACTCAAGGGTAGCATAGCTTAGAGCGATAGCTTAAATTGACAAGAGGCTCGAGTACTTTATTGTTACAAAATTTCAAGGTTTTAGGACGCTCCAGTAAAACTTACAAGCGTTTGTATGTTGCAAACTTTGATAAGTGTAGGACGTACCGTATAGAAGTTAGGGCCATTTGAAGTTTTATCAGTGTTTGATATAGGACTCAAGGTTAGCATAGCTTTGAGCGATAGCTTAAATTGACAAGAGGTTCGAGTACTTTATTGTTACAAAATTTCACGGTTTTATGACGCTCTAGTAAAAAGTTACAAGCATTTGTATGTTGCAAACTTTGATAGGTGTAGGACGTACCGTATAGAAGTTAGGGCCATTTGAAGTTTTATTAGTGTTTGACTTGGGACTCAAGGGTAGCATAGCTTTGAGCGATAGCTTAAATTGACAAGAGGCTCGAGTACTTTATTGTTACAAAAGTGTTTCTAGGTTTTATGACGCTACAGTAAAAAGTTACAAGCATTTGTATGTTGCAAACTTTTATTATGGTTCATACTGTTCGAACGTGTTTTTGTACGCTCAGTGTTTGATCGGATTTACATATTTCTCAAATATTATTTTGTTGTATTAATATTATCAATTAAATCAAAATAATCTCGAGAAATTTAACAGTTCGTTTAATAAATTAAATACATATATGAAATATAATTCAAAAAGTAAACACTAAAAATATAATCATAAATATATACATAAAGCTATGAGTGTCGCGCACTCTCCTCATAGAGAGCGTCGGCACTCGGTGCATATACCCGTTGCACCAAGCAATAACCCTACAACAATACAATACGGCATATTATCGGCAACAACAATGCCACTAGCAGAGTCATCATCGGTGTCAGTAGCAGCGTCGGCAACAGCAGCGACATCAACAGAAAAGGCGATCCCAGCAACTGTCGCTACAGGAAAGAGCGCGATGACTTTCGTCGAAACAACAACGAAGGCAAGGCAGCCCAGCATAGCGCCGTCACCAAACTCAGCAGCAGTAAGGAGTCCAGCAACAATGCCTCTGCAGGCGGTAATAAACGGCGAGGTAAAGAAAATAAAAAAGTGGCGGTAGTGCAGACTGGTATTGACCGCTACATAAACATTAATATTAAAAGAAAGATAAGTCCACAAAAGTCATGGGCGTCGCCAAAAGGGCAAACACAACAAACTCAGGTGCTCCTCTGGAGAATAACAGATTTGCACTTCTTAGTGTAGAGAATTCTAATACTACATCGAAAGGTGAACCTGTAGTCAGTAATGCCAGACCGCCACCAATTTACCTGCACGAGCGTAGTTCTAATCAATTAGTATTGAACATCGCAAATATTATAGGCACAAATAATTTTCACATTGTGCCTCTTAGAAAAGGTAGTATTGAGGAGACAAAGATACAGGCATATAGTGAAAAGCACTATCGTGATATTATAAATTTTTTAACGGGGAACAAGAAAAGTTATTATTCCTATCAGCTAAAGAGCTCAAAAGGCCTTGTTATTGTTTTAAAAGGAATCGAAGCCACAGTAGATTCTGGCGATATTAAAGAGGCTCTTGAAGAGCAAGGGTTCCCCGTTAAGGTTGTGATAAATATTGTGAATAGAAATAAGGTTCCACAACCTATATTTAAAGTTGAACTGCTCCCCAACTCAACCCAGCTTAAAAAGAACGAGACGCACCCAATATATAACCTAAGATATCTTTTACACCGCAGAATTACGGTTGAAGAACCGCACAAACGTAACGGCCCAATACAATGTATGAATTGTCAAGAATTCGGCCAATCTAAATCGTACTGCACTCTGCGCAGTGTTTGTTTAGTTTGCGGTGATCTCCACCCTACAAGTACTTGCACCTTAGCTAAAACTGACACATCCGCAAAGAAATGTAGTAACTGTGGTGGTAGCCACACGGCAAATTACAGAGGTTGCCCTGTATATAAAGATCTAAAATCAAAACTGTCGCAGAGTATACAATTAAAACGTAACTTATCCCCAAATCCTATCTATATCCAGCCTGCCACCTCAAATCCTCAGATAGGTGACCCTATTATGCAAAAACCTAATTCTGGTCAAGCAACCTACGCAAGTGTTCTGCAGGGTAACGTACGGCAAGTTAACAATAACAATGCATCTAATAGTGGAGTAGAAGCCATGATCCTAAATCTTACTCAGTGTATGACTCAATTCATGTCTACAGTGCAAAATATGCTACAAGATTTAATTAAAGCTCAAAATCAGATGATTCAAACTCTTGTAAATAAAAAATGAGTTTGTTAAAAATATGTTTATGGAACGCAAACGGTGTTAACCAGCATAAACTAGCCCTTAATAAGTTTCTACATGACCACGAAATTGATGTTATGCTTTTGTCTGAAACACATCTCACAAACAAATACAACTTTCATCTCCCAGGCTTCAAATTTTATAACACAAATCATCCTGATGGTAAGGCACATGGCGGTACGGCTATTCTAATCAGAAATCGGCTTAAGCATCATCTTATGCAATCGCATTCGATGCAATGGATGCAAGCTACATCAGTATCTATTAAAAATCGTGGCAAAGACCTGACGCTTTCAGCTATATACTGCCCACCCCGTTTTACTGTAACAGAAACTCAATTTAAAGAACTTTTTGATTCCCTTGGTGATAGATTTCTAGCTGGCGGTGATTATAATGCGAAACATAAACACTGGGGCTCTCGCCTAATTAATCCAAAAGGCCGACAATTGTATAATGCAATAACTAACAGACATAGTAAATACGATTTTGTCTCACCAGGACAGCCCACTTATTGGCCAACAGACCCAAAGAAAATTCCTGATCTTATTGATTTTGCTATTTCTAAAAATATAGATAGGTCTTTAGTATCAGCGGAAACCTGTGTCGATCTGTCCTCTGATCACTCGCCTGTAATAATCAACCTTCATGAACAACCAGAATATACAAGCCCACAGTTTCGCCTAGGGACCAACCAAACCGATTGGTTAAAATACAAAAAGTATATTAGTAGTCATATCTCTACAAGAGTTGAGGTAAAACATGCAGATGATATAGATAATAATATTGATATTTTCAACTCCATGCTAGCGACTGCAGCCGTAGTGGCAACGCCAAAAAATACTTCTAGAAAGTGCAAGTATGCCTGTACAAATAGCCAAATTGAAAAACTTGTAGCACAGAAACGACGGCTGCGCCGAGAATGGCAGAAACATCGCTCACCCATCTCTAAATACAATCTTAAAGCAGCCGAAAGGGCGCTTAATGATGCTCTTACAAAGGAGGAAGATAAAAACCTAAAAGAGTACCTGAAGAAGGTAACCCCAAATTCTACCGAAAGGTATTCCCTTTGGAAGGTATCTAAAAACTTTAAGCCTCCAATGGAAGGTGTAAAACCTATAAGAAACCCGAACGGCGCGTGGGCTCAAAGCGATCAAGAAAAAGCACTCTGCTTTGCACAACATCTATGCAACGTGTTCCAGCCGAATATGGCTACAAACTCCTTTGCACTGCCTGCCTTACCTTGCAGTACTGAGATTGCTCAGCCTATTAAAATTTCCCTTCCAGAAATAACCAAACAAATTAAACAACTGAATCCAAAAAAATCACCTGGATTCGATAATATTACCCCGAAAATGCTAAAACAGTTACCAGATTCTGCATCAGCATTTCTCTGTAAGCTTTTTAACGCAATCTTGGGCATCGGTTACTATCCGAATGCATGGAAGAAGTCTCAGATATGTATGATAGCTAAACCTGGAAAAGACGCAACGCTACCGTCATCATATAGACCTATCAGCCTGTTGCCTTGCCTTTCCAAATTGTTTGAGAAACTACTATTAAATAAACTATCTGCTTTTCTTCATGAACATAGCGTAATACCGCAACACCAATTCGGTTTTCGCGAAAAGCACAGCACTATTGAGCAAGTCAATCGAATTTCAAATGAAGTAAGAAAAGCATTTGAACTCGGGGAGTTTTGCTCTGCAATATTCCTTGACGTGGCTCAAGCATTTGATAAGGTATGGCATCAAGGACTGATGTTCAAAATCAAAAAGTTTCTTCCAAAAAGCTATCATAAAATTCTTGAGTCTTATTTATCCAATAGACGTTTCAGGGTAAAAGTAAACGAATTCATTTCCGAAGATTTTCCAATTTTAGCAGGTGTGCCCCAAGGTAGTGTTCTAGGCCCTACATTATATGTAATATTCACATCTGATACTCCTATAAGTAAAAGCACGCTAATTTCAACATTTGCGGATGATACCGCCATACTCAGTTGCAATAAATGTCCGATAAAGGCGTCGAGAGCTCTACAAGAGCACTTAGTTAGGGTAGAAGAATGGTTAGGAATGTGGCGTATAAAAGTCAATGAGCAAAAAAGCACAAACGTAACATTCTCTTTGAGGCCTGGTACGTGTCCAGCCATTCGGCTCAATAATATTGAGATTCCACAAGCTAATGAAGTCACCTATCTCGGCATTCATTTAGACAGGCACTTAACTTGGCGTACGCACATTTCAACTATAATTTTAAATATGAAGTTGAAGGTCGCCAAGCTGCATTGGCTAATAAACCACAAATCTACCTTAAGCCTAGAATACAAAAGCCTCCTATACAATGCAGTTATTAAGCCGATATGGTTGTACGGGATTCAACTGTGGGGTAATGCATCCGCTTCTAACATTGCCATAATCCAAAGGTTTCAGTCGAAGATACTTAGGTTAATAACAGGTGCTCCATGGTACATGCGTAACGAAAATATTCACAAAGACCTGAAAATACCAACAGTTATCACAGAAATAAATGCTAGAAAGCAGATATACATAGCAAAACTGAAAAATCACCCAAATCCACTAGCTAAATCCCTCGCAAAACCGATAAGCCGATCCCGCCTGCAGAGAAGAGACCTTCCGGCCTTTTGAAGAGCGAAGCAGAACCGAAATTTTGATGGCCAAATACAATTTGGGTTAAAATTATTTTTTAGTGACTAGTTTTAAGATTTGATATACTTATTGTTAGGCTTAATTTAAGCAAATTCAATAAATAATAAATTCTTGTAATAAAAAAAAAAAAAAAAACTTTGATAGGTATAGGATGCACCGAATAAAGGTTAGGGCCATTTGAAGTTTTATCAGTGTTTGATTTGGGACTCAAGGGTAGCATAGCTTTGAGCGATATTTTAAATTGACAAGAGGCTCGAGTACTTTATTGTTACAAAATTTCAAGGTTTTATGACGCTCCAGTAAAAAGTTACAAGCATTTGTATGTTGCAAATTTTGATAGGTATAGGATGCACCGTATAGAAGTTAGGGCCATTTGAAGTTTTATCAGTGTTTGTTTTGGGACTCAAGGGTAGTATAGCTTTGAGCGATATCTTTAATTGACAAGCGGCGCGAGTACTTTATTGTTACAAAATTTCAAGGTTTTATGACGCTCCAGTAAAAAGTTACAAGCATTTGTACGTTGCAAACTTTGATAGGTGTAGGACGTACCATATAGAAGTTAGGGCCATTTAAAGTTTTATCAGTGTTTGATTTGGGTCTCAAGGTTAGCATAGCTTTGAGCGATAGCTTAAATTGACAAGAGGTTCGAGTACTTTATTGTTATAAAATTTCACGGTTTTATGACGCTCCAGTAAAAAGTTACAAGCATTTGTATGTTGCAAACTTTGATAGGTGTAGGACGTACCGTATATAAGTTAGGGCCATTTGAAGTTTTATCAGTGTTTGACTTGGGACTCAAGGGTAGCATAGCTTTGAGCGATAGTTTAAATTGAGAGGCTCGAGTACTTTATTGTTACAAAATTTCTAGGTTTTATGACGCTCCAGTAAAACTTACAAGCATTTGTATGTTGCAAACGTTGATAGGTGTAGGACGTACCGTATAGAAGTTAGGGCCATTTGAAGTTTTATCAGTGTTTGACTTGGCACTCAAGGGTATCATAGCTTCGAGCGATAACTTAAATTGACAAGAGGCTCGATTACTTTATTGTTACAAAATTTCAAGGTTTTAGGACGCTCCAGTAAAAAGTTACAAGCATTTATTTTGTAAACTTTGATAGGTGTAGGACGTACCGTATAGAAGTTAGGGCCATTTGAAGTTTTATCATTGTTTGATTTGGGACTCAAGGGTAGCAAAGCTTTGAGCGATAACTTAAATTGACAATAGGCTCGAGTACTTTATGGTTACAAAATTTCAAGGTTTTATGACGCTCCAGTAAAAAGTTACAAGCATTTGTATGTTGCAAACTTTGATTGGTATAGGATGCATCGTATAGAAGTTAGGGCCATTTGAAGTTTTATCAGTGTTTGATTTGGGACTCAAGGGTAGTATAGCTTTGAGCGATATCTTTAATTGACAAGCGGCGCGAGTACTTTATTGTTACAAAATTTCAAGGTTTTATGACGCTCCAGTAAAAAGTTACAAGCGTTTGTATGTTGCAAACTTTGATAGGTGTAGGATGTACCGTATAGAAGTTAGGGCCATTTGAAGTTTTATCAGTGTTTGACTTAGGACTCAAGGGTAGCATAGCTTTGAGCGATAGCTTAAATTGACAAGAGGCTCGAGTACTTTATTGTTACAAAATTTCAAGGTTTTATGACGCTCCAGTAAAACTTACAAGCGTTTGTATGTTGCAAACTTTGATAAGTGTAGGACGTACCGTATAGAAGTTAGGGCCATTTGAAGTTTTATCAGTGTTTGATATGGGACTCAAGGTTAGCATAGCTTTGAGCGATAGCTTAAATTGACAAGAGGCTCGAGTACTTTATTGTTACAAAATTTCTAGGTTTTATGACGCTCCAGTAAAAAGTTACAAGCATTTGTATGTTACAAACTTTGATAGGTGTAGGACGTACCGTATAGAAGTTAGGGCCATTTGAAGTTTTATCAGTGTTTGATTTGGGACTCAAGGGTAGCAAAGCTTTGAGCGATAACTTAAATTGACAAGAGGCTCGAGTACTTTATTGTTACAAAATTGAAAGGTTTTATGACCCTCCAGTAAAAAGTTACAAGCATTTGTATGTTGCAAACTTTGATAGGTATAGGATGCACCGTATAGAAGTTAGGGCCATTTGAAGTTTTATCAGTGTTTGTTTTGGGACTCAAGGGTAGTATAGCTTTGAGCGATACCTTTAATTGACAAGCGGCGCGAGTACTTTATTGTTACAAAATTTCAAGGTTTTATGACGCTCCAGTAAAAAGTTACAAGCATTTGTACGTTGCAAACTTTGATAGGTGTAGGACGTACCATATAGAAGTTAGGGCCATTTAATGTTTTATTAGTGTTTGATTTGGGACTCAAGGTTAGCATAGCTTTGAGCGATAGCTTAAATTGACAAGAGGTTCGAGTACTTTATTGTTATAAAATTTCACGGTTTTATGACGCTCCAGTAAAAAGTTACAATCATTTGTATGTTGCAAACTTTGATAGGTGTAGGACGTACCGTATAGAGGTTAGGGCCATTTGAAGTTTTATCAGTGTTTGACTTGGGACTCAAGGGTAGCATAGCTTTGAGCGATAGCTTAAATTGACAAGAGGCTCTAGTACTTTATTGTTACAAAATTTCTAGGTTTTATGACGCTCCAGTAAAAAGTTACAGGCATTTGTATGTTGCAAACTTTGATAGGTGTAGGACGTACCGTATAGAAGTTAGGGCCATTTGAAGTTTTATCAGTGTTTGACTTGGAACTCAAGGGTAGCATAGCTTTGAGCGACAGCTTAAATTGACAAGAGGCTCGAGTACTTTATTGTTACAAAATTTCAAGATTTTATGACGCTCCAGTAAAACTTACAAGCATTTGTATGTTGTAAACTTTGATAGGTGTAGAACGTACCGTATAGAACTTAGGGCCATTTGAAGTTTTATCAGTGTTTTATTTGGGACTCAAGGGTAGCATAGCTGTGAGCGATAGCTTAAATTGACAAGAGGCTCGAGTACTTTATTGTTACAAAATTTCAAGGTTTATGACGCTCCAGTAAACCTTACAAGCGTTTGTATGTTGCAAACTTTGATAAGTGTAGGACGTACCATATAGAAGTTAGGGCCATTTGAAGTTTTATCAGTGTTTGATTTGGGAATCAAGGTTAGCATAGCTTTGAGCGATAGCTTAAAGTGACAAGAGGTTCGAGTACTTTATTGTTACAAAATTTCACGGTTTTATGACGCTCCAGTAAAATGTTACAAGCATTTGTATGTTGCAAACTTTGACAGGTGTGGGACGAACCGTATAGAAATTAGGGCCATTTGAAGTTTTATCAGTGTTTGATTTGGGACTCAAGGGTAGCATAGCTTTGAGCGATAGTTTAAATTGAGAGGCTCGAGTACTTTATTGTTACAAAATTTCTAGGTTTTATGACGCTCCAGTAAAACTTACAAGCATTTGTATGTTGCAAACGTTGATAGGTGTAGGACGTACCGTATAGAAGTTAGGGCCATTTGAAGTTTTATCAGTGTTTGACTTGGCACTCAAGGGTATCATAGCTTCGAGCGATAACTTAAATTGACAAGAGGCTCGATTACTTTATTGTTACAAAATTTCAAGGTTTTAGGACGCTCCAGTAAAAAGTTACAAGCATTTATTTTGTAAACTTTGATAGGTGTAGGACGTACCGTATAGAAGTTAGGGCCATTTGAAGTTTTATCATTGTTTGATTTGGGACTCAAGGGTAGCAAAGCTTTGAGCGATAACTTAAATTGACAATAGGCTCGAGTACTTTATGGTTACAAAATTTCAAGGTTTTATGACGCTCCAGTAAAAAGTTACAAGCATTTGTATGTTGCAAACTTTGATTGGTATAGGATGCATCGTATAGAAGTTAGGGCCATTTGAAGTTTTATCAGTGTTTGATTTGGGACTCAAGGGTAGTATAGCTTTGAGCGATATCTTTAATTGACAAGCGGCGCGAGTACTTTATTGTTACAAAATTTCAAGGTTTTATGACGCTCCAGTAAAAAGTTACAAGCGTTTGTATGTTGCAAACTTTGATAGGTGTAGGATGTACCGTATAGAAGTTAGGGCCATTTGAAGTTTTATCAGTGTTTGACTTAGGACTCAAGGGTAGCATAGCTTTGAGCGATAGCTTAAATTGACAAGAGGCTCGAGTACTTTATTGTTACAAAATTTCAAGGTTTTATGACGCTCCAGTAAAACTTACAAGCGTTTGTATGTTGCAAACTTTGATAAGTGTAGGACGTACCGTATAGAAGTTAGGGCCATTTGAAGTTTTATCAGTGTTTGATATGGGACTCAAGGTTAGCATAGCTTTGAGCGATAGCTTAAATTGACAAGAGGCTCGAGTACTTTATTGTTACAAAATTTCTAGGTTTTATGACGCTCCAGTAAAAAGTTACAAGCATTTGTATGTTACAAACTTTGATAGGTGTAGGACGTACCGTATAGAAGTTAGGGCCATTTGAAGTTTTATCAGTGTTTGATTTGGGACTCAAGGGTAGCAAAGCTTTGAGCGATAACTTAAATTGACAAGAGGCTCGAGTACTTTACTGTTACAAAATTGAAAGGTTTTATGACCCTCCAGTAAAAAGTTACAAGCATTTGTATGTTGCAAACTTTGATAGGTATAGGATGCACCGTATAGAAGTTAGGGCCATTTGAAGTTTTATCAGTGTTTGTTTTGGGACTCAAGGGTAGTATAGCTTTGAGCGATACCTTTAATTGACAAGCGGCGCGAGTACTTTATTGTTACAAAATTTCAAGGTTTTATGACGCTCCAGTAAAAAGTTACAAGCATTTGTACGTTGCAAACTTTGATAGGTGTAGGACGTACCATATAGAAGTTAGGGCCATTTAATGTTTTATTAGTGTTTGATTTGGGACTCAAGGTTAGCATAGCTTTGAGCGATAGCTTAAATTGACAAGAGGTTCGAGTACTTTATTGTTATAAAATTTCACGGTTTTATGACGCTCCAGTAAAAAGTTACAATCATTTGTATGTTGCAAACTTTGATAGGTGTAGGACGTACCGTATAGAGGTTAGGGCCATTTGAAGTTTTATCAGTGTTTGACTTGGGACTCAAGGGTAGCATAGCTTTGAGCGATAGCTTAAATTGACAAGAGGCTCTAGTACTTTATTGTTACAAAATTTCTAGGTTTTATGACGCTCCAGTAAAAAGTTACAGGCATTTGTATGTTGCAAACTTTGATAGGTGTAGGACGTACCGTATAGAAGTTAGGGCCATTTGAAGTTTTATCAGTGTTTGACTTGGAACTCAAGGGTAGCATAGCTTTGAGCGACAGCTTAAATTGACAAGAGGCTCGAGTACTTTATTGTTACAAAATTTCAAGATTTTATGACGCTCCAGTAAAACTTACAAGCATTTGTATGTTGTAAACTTTGATAGGTGTAGAACGTACCGTATAGAACTTAGGGCCATTTGAAGTTTTATCAGTGTTTTATTTGGGACTCAAGGGTAGCATAGCTGTGAGCGATAGCTTAAATTGACAAGAGGCTCGAGTACTTTATTGTTACAAAATTTCAAGGTTTATGACGCTCCAGTAAACCTTACAAGCGTTTGTATGTTGCAAACTTTGATAAGTGTAGGACGTACCATATAGAAGTTAGGGCCATTTGAAGTTTTATCAGTGTTTGATTTGGGAATCAAGGTTAGCATAGCTTTGAGCGATAGCTTAAAGTGACAAGAGGTTCGAGTACTTTATTGTTACAAAATTTCACGATTTTATGACGCTCCAGTAAAATGTTACAAGCATTTGTATGTTGCAAACTTTGACAGGTGTAGGACGAACCGTATAGAAATTAGGGCCATTTGAAGTTTTATCAGTGTTTGATTTGGGACTCAAGGGTAGCATAGCTTTGAGCGATAACTTAAATTGACAAGAGTCTCGAGTACTTTATTGTTACAAAATTTCAAGGTTTTAGGACGCTCCAGTAAAAAGTTACAAGCATTTGTATGTTGCAAACTTTTATAGGTGTAGGACGTACCTTATAGAAGTTAGGACCATTGGAAGTTTTATTAGGGTTTGACTTGGGACTCAAGGGTAGCATAGCTTTGAGCGATAGCTTAAATTGACAAGAGGCTCGAGTACTTAATTGTTACAAAATTTCTAGGTTTTATGACGCTCCAGTAAAAAGTTACAAGCATTTGTATGTTGCAAATTTTGATAGGTGTAGTATATACCGTATAGAAGTTAGGGCCATTTGAAGTTTTATCAGTGTTTGACATAGGACTCAAGGGTAGCATAGCTTTGAGCGATAGCTTAAATTGACAAGAGGCTCGAGTACTTTATTGTTACAAAATTTCAAGGTTTTATGACGCTCCAGTAAAAAGTTACAAGCATTTGTATGTTGCAAATTTTGATAGGTGTAGGATGTACCGTATAGAAGTTAGGGCCATTTGAAGTTTTATCAGTGTTTGACTTAGGACTCAAGGGTAGCATAGCCTTGAGCGATAGCTTAAATTGACAAGAGGCTCGAGTACTTTATTGTTACAAAATTTCAAGGTTTTATGACGCTCCAGTAAAACTTACAAGCGTTTGTATGTTGCAAACTTTGATAAGTGTAGGACGCACCGTATAGAAGTTAGGGCCATTTGAAGTTTTATCAGTGTTTGATATGGGACTCAAGGTTAGCATAGCTTTGAGCGATAGCTTAAATTGACAAGAGGTTCGAGTACTTTATTGTTACAAAATTTCACGGTTTTATGACGCTCTAGTAAAAAGTTACAAGCATTTGTATGTTGCAAAC
Organism: Clusia tigrina; assembly: GCA_920105625.2. Taxonomy (NCBI): domain Eukaryota; kingdom Metazoa; phylum Arthropoda; class Insecta; order Diptera; family Clusiidae; genus Clusia; species Clusia tigrina. Next base: position 103,293,456 of record OV050033.1, on the reverse strand, counting down.
TTTGATAGGTGTAGGACGTACCATATAGAAGTTAGGGCCATTTGAAGTTTTATCAGTGTTTGACTTGGAACTCAAGGGTAGCTTAGCTTTGAGCGACAGCTTAAATTGACAAGAGGCTCGAGTACTTTATTGTTACAAAATTTCAAGATTTTATGACGCTCCAGTAAAACTTACAAGCATTTGTATGTTGTAAACTTTGATAGGTGTAGAACGTACCGTATAGAACTTAGGGCCATTTGAAGTTTTATCAGTGTTTTATTTGGGACTCAAGGGTAGCATAGCTGTGAGCGATAGCTTAAATTGACAAGAGGCTCGAGTACTTTATTGTTACAAAATTTCAAGGTTTATGACGCTCCAGTAAACCTTACAAGCGTTTGTATGTTGCAAACTTTGATAAGTGTAGGACGTACCATATAGAAGTTAGGGCCATTTGAAGTTTTATCAGTGTTTGATTTGGGAGTCAAGGTTAGCATAGCTTTGAGCGATAGCTTAAAGTGACAAGAGGTTCGGGTACTTTATTGTTACAAAATTTCACGGTTTTATGACGCTCCAGTAAAATGTTACAAGCATTTGTATGTTGCAAACTTTGATAGGTGTAGGACGAACCGTATAGAAATTAGGGCCATTTGAAGTTTTATCAGTGTTTGATTTGGGACTCAAGGGTAGCATAGCTTTGAGCGATAACTTAAATTGACAAGAGTCTCGAGTACTTTATTGTTACAAAATTTCAAGGTTTTAGGACGCTCCAGTAAAAAGTTACAAGCATTTGTATGTTGCAAACTTTGATAGGTGTAGGACGTACCTTATAGAAGTTAGGACCATTGGAAGTTTTATTAGTGTTTGAATTGGGACTCAAGGGTAGCATAGCTTTGAGCGATAGCTTAAATTGACAAGAGGCTCGAGTACTTTATTGTTACAAAATTTCTAGGTTTTATGACGCTCCAGTAAAAAGTTACATGCATTTGTATGTTGCAAATTTTGATAGGTGTAGGATGTACCGTATAGAAGTTAGGGCCATTTGAAGTTTTATCAGTGTTTGACTTAGGACTGAAGGGTAGCATAGCTTTGAGCGATAGCTTAAATTGACAAGAGGCTCGAGTACTTTATTGTTACAAAATTTCAAGGTTTTATGACGCTCCAGTAAAAAGTTACAAGCATTTGTATGTTGCAAATTTTGATAGGTGTAGGATGTACCGTATAGAAGTTAGGGCCATTTGAAGTTTTATCAGTGTTTGACTTAGGACTCAAGGGTAGCATAGCTTTGAGCGATAGCTTAAATTGACAAGAGGCTCGAGTACTTTATTGTTACAAAATTTCAAGGTTTTATGACGCTCCAGTAAAACTTACAAGCGTTTGTATGTTGCAAACTTTGATAAGTGTAGGACGTACCGTATAGAAGTTAGGGCCATTTGAAGTTTTATCAGTGTTTGATATGGGACTCAAGGTTAGCATAGCTTTGAGCGATAGCTTAAATTGACAAGAGGTTCGAGTACTTTATTGTTACAAAATTTCACGGTTTTATGACGCTCTAGTAAAAAGTTACAAGCATTTGTATGTTGCAAACTTTGATAGGTGTAGGACGTACCGTATAGAAGTTAGGGCCATTTGAAGTTTTATTAGTGTTTGACTTGGGACTCAAGGGTAGCATAGCTTTGAGCGATAGTTTAAATTGACAAGAGGCTCGAGTACTTTATTGTTACAAAATTTCTAGGTTTTATGACGCTCCAGTAAAAAGTTACAAGCATTTGTATGTTGCAAACTTTGATAGGTATAGGATGCACCGAATAAAGGTTAGGGCCATTTGAAGTTTTATCAGTGTTTGATTTGGGACTCAAGGGTAGCATAGCTTTGAGCGACAGCTTAAATTGACAAGAGGCTCGAGTACTTTATTGTTACAAAATTTCAAGATTTTATGACGCTCCAGTAAAACTTACAAGCATTTGTATGTTGTAAACTTTGATAGGTGTAGAACGTACCGTATAGAACTTAGGGCCATTTGAAGTTTTATCAGTGTTTTATTTGGGACTCAAGGGTAGCATAGCTGTGAGCGATAGCTTAAATTGACAAGAGGCTCGAGTACTCTATTGTTACAAAATTTCAAGGTTTATGACGCTCCAGTAAACCTTACAAGCGTTTGTATGTTGCAAACTTTGATAAGTGTAGGACGTACCATATAGAAGTTAGGGCCATTTGAAGTTTTATCAGTGTTTGATTTGGGAATCAAGGTTAGCATAGCTTTGAGCGATAGCTTAAAGTGACAAGAGGTTCGAGTACTTTATTGTTACAAAATTTCACGGTTTTATGACGCTCCAGTAAAATGTTACAAGCATTTGTATGTTGCAAACTTTGATAGGTGTAGGACGAACCGTATAGAAATTAGGGCCATTTGAAGTTTTATCAGTGTTTGATTTGGGACTCAAGGATAGCATAGCTTTGAGCGATAACTTAAATTGACAAGAGTTTCGAGTACTTTATTGTTACAAAATTTCAAGGTTTTAGGACGCTCCAGTAAAAAGTTACAAGCATTTGTATGTTGCAAACTTTGATAGGTGTAGGACGTACCTTATAGAAGTTAGGACCATTTGAAGTTTTATTAGTGTTTGACTTGGGACTCAAGGGTAGCATAGCTTTGAGCGATAGCTTAAATTGACAAGAGGCTCGAGTACTTTATTGTTACAAAATTTCTAGGTTTTATGACGCTCCAGTAAAAAGTTACAAGCATTTGTATGTTGCAAATTTTGATAGGTGTAGGATGTACCGTATAGAAGTTAGGGCCATTTGAAGTTTTATCAGTGTTTGACTTAGGACTCAAGGGTAGCATAGCTTTGAGCGATAGCTTAAATTGACAAGAGGCTCGAGTACTTTATTGTTACAAAATTTCAAGGTTTTATGACGCTCCAGTAAAAAGTTACAAGCATTTGTATGTTGCAAATTTTGATAGGTGTAGGATGTACCGTATAGAAGTTAGGGCCATTTGAAGTTTTATCAGTGTTTGACTTAGGACTCAAGGGTAGCATAGCTTTGAGCGATAGCTTAAATTGACAAGAGGCTAGAGTACTTTATTGTTACAAAATTTCAAGGTTTTATGACGCTCCAGTAAAACTTACAAGCGTTTGTATGTTGCAAACTTTGATAAGTGTAGGACGTACCGTATAGAAGTTAGGGCCATTTGAAGTTTTATCAGTGTTTGATATGGGACTCAAGGTTAGCATAGCTTTGAGCGATAGCTTAAATTGACAAGAGGTTCGAGTACTTTATTGTTACAAAATTTCACGGTTTTATGACGCTCTATTAAAAAGTTACAAGCATTTGTATGTTGCAAACTTTGATAGGTGTAGGACGTACCGTATAGAAGTTAGGGCCATTTGAAGTTTTATTAGTGTTTGACTTAGGACTCAAGGGTAGCATAGCTTTGAGCGATAGTTTAAAATGACAAGAGGCTCGAGTACTTTATTGTTACAAAATTTCTAGGTTTTATGACGCTCCAGTAAAAAGTTACAAGCATTTGTATGTTGCAAACTTTGATAGGTATAGGATGCACCGAATAAAGGTTAGGGCCATTTGAAGTTTTATCACTGTTTGATTTGGGACTCAAGGGTAGCATAGCTTTGAGCGATATTTTAAATTGACAAGAGGCTCGAGTACTTTATTGTTACAAAATTTCAAGGTTTTATGACGCTCCAGTAAAAAGTTACAAGCATTTGTACGTTGCAAATTTTGATAGGTGTAGGACGTACCGTATAAAAGTTAGGGCCATTTGAAGTTATATCAGTGTTTGATTTGGGACTCAAGGGTAGCAAAGCTTTGAGCGACAACTTAAATTGACAAGAGGCTCGAGTACTTTATTGTTACAAAATTTCTAGGTTTTATGACGCTCCAGTAAAAAGTTACAAGCATTTGTATGTTACAAACTTTGATAGGTGTAGGACGTACCGTATAGAAGTTAGGGCCATTTGAAGTTTTATCAGTGTTTGATTTGGGACTCTAGGGTAGCAAAGCTTTGAGCGATAACTTCAATTGACAAGAGGCTCGAGTACTTTATTGTTACAAAATTTAAAGGTTTTATGACCCTCCAGTAAAAAGTTACAAGCATTTGTATGTTGCAAACTTTGATAGGTATAGGATGCACCGTATAGAAGTTAGGGCCATTTGAAGTTTTATCAGTGTTTGTTTTGGGACTCAAGGGTAGTATAGCTTTGAGCAATACCTTTAATTAACAAGCGGCGCGAGTACTTTATTGTTACAAAATTTCAAGGTTTTATGACGCTCCAGTAAAAAGTTACAAGCATTTGTATGTTGCAAATTTTGATAGGTGTAGGATGTACCGTATAGAAGTTAGGGCCATTTGAAGTTTTATCAGTGTTTGACTTAGGACTCAAGGGTAGCATAGCTTTGAGCGATAGCTTAAATTGACAAGAGGCTCGAGTACTTTATTGTTACAAAATTTCAAGGTTTTATGACGCTCCAGTAAAAAGTTACAAGCATTTGTATGTTGCAAATTTTGATAGGTGTAGGATGTACCGTATAGAAGTTAGGGCCATTTGAAGTTTTATCAGTGTTTGACTTAGGACTCAAGGGTAGCATAGCTTTGAGCGATAGCTTAAATTGACAAGAGGCTAGAGTACTTTATTGTTACAAAATTTCAAGGTTTTATGACGCTCCAGTAAAACTTACAAGCGTTTGTATGTTGCAAACTTTGATAAGTGTAGGACGTACCGTATAGAAGTTAGGGCCATTTGAAGTTTTATCAGTGTTTGATATGGGACTCAAGGTTAGCATAGCTTTGAGCGATAGCTTAAATTGACAAGAGGTTCGAGTACTTTATTGTTACAAAATTTCACGGTTTTATGACGCTCTAGTAAAAAGTTACAAGCATTTGTATGTTGCAAACTTTGATAGGTGTAGGACGTACCGTATAGAAGTTAGGGCCATTTGAAGTTTTATTAGTGTTTGACTTAGGACTCAAGGGTAGCATAGCTTTGAGCGATAGTTTAAAATGACAAGAGGCTCGAATACTTTATTGTTACAAAATTTCTAGGTTTTATGACGCTCCAGTAAAAAGTTACAAGCATTTGTATGTTGCAAACTTTGATAGGTATAGGATGCACCGAATAAAGGTTAGGGCCATTTGAAGTTTTATCAGTGTTTGATTTGGGACTCAAGGGTAGCATAGCTTTGAGCGATATTTTAAATTGACAAGAGGCTCGAGTACTTTATTGTTACAAAATTTCAAGGTTTTATGACGCTCCAGTAAAAAGTTACAAGCATTTGTACGTTGCAAATTTTGATAGGTGTAGGACGTACCGTATAAAAGTTAGGGCCATTTGAAGTTATATCAGTGTTTGATTTGGGACTCAAGGGTAGCAAAGCTTTGAGCGACAACTTAAATTGACAAGAGGCTCGAGTACTTTATTGTTACAAAATTTCTAGGTTTTATGACGCTCCAGTAAAAAGTTACAAGCATTTGTATGTTACAAACTTTGATAGGTGTAGGACGTACCGTATAGAAGTTAGGGCCATTTGAAGTTTTATCAGTGTTTGATTTGGGACTCTAGGGTAGCAAAGCTTTGAGCGATAACTTCAATTGACAAGAGGCTCGAGTACTTTATTGTTACAAAATTTAAAGGTTTTATGACCCTCCAGTAAAAAGTTACAAGCATTTGTATGTTGCAAACTTTGATAGGTATAGGATGCACCGTATAGAAGTTAGGGCCATTTGAAGTTTTATCAGTGTTTGTTTTGGGACTCAAGGGTAGTATAGCTTTGAGCGATACCTTTAATTAACAAGCGGCGCGAGTACTTTATTGTTACAAAATTTCAAGGTTTTATGACGCTCCAGTAAAAAGTTACAAGCATTTGTACGTTGCAAACTTTGATAGGTGTAGGACGTACCATATAGAAGTTAGGGCCATTTAAAGTTTTATCAGTGTTTGATTTGGGACTCAAGGTTAGCATAGCTTTGAGCGATAGCTTAAATTGACAAGAGGTTCGAGTACTTTATTGTTATAAAATTTCACGGTTTTATGACGCTCCAGTAAAAACTTACAAGCATTTGTATGTTGCAAACTTTGATAGGTGAGGGCGTACCGTATAAAAGTTAGGGCCATTTGAAGTTTTATCAGTGTTTGACTTGGGACTCAAGGGTAGCATAGCTTTGAGCGATAGCTTAAATTGACAAGAGGCTCGAGTACTTTATTGTTACAAAATTTCTAGGTTTTATGACGCTCCAGTAAAAAGTTACAGGCATTTGTATGTTGCAAACTTTGATAGGTGTAGGACGTACCGTATAGAAGTTAGGGCCATTTGAAGTTTTATCCGTGTTTGACTTGGAACTCAAGGGTAGCATAGCTTTGAGCGACAGCTTAAATTGACAAAAGGCTCGAGTACTTTATTGTTACAAAATTTCAAGATTTTATGACGCTCCAGTAAAACTTACAAGCATTTGTATGTTGTAAACTTTGATAGGTGTAGAACGTACCGTATAGAACTTTGGGCCATTTGAAGATTCATCAGTGTTTTATTTGGGACTCAAGGGTAGCATAGCTGTGAGCGATAGCTTAAATTGACAAGAGGCTCGAGTACTTTATTGTTACAAAATTTCAATGTTTATGACGCTCCAGTAAACCTTACAAGCGTTTGTATGTTCCAAACTTTGATAAGTGTAGGACGTACCATATAGAAGTTAGGGCCATTTGAAGTTTTATCAGTGTTTGATTTGGGAATCAAGGTTAGCATAGCTTTGAGCGATAGCTTAAAGTGACAAGAGGTTCGAGTACTTTATTGTTACAAAATTTCTCGGTTTTATGACGCTCCAGTAAAATGTTACAAGCATTTGTATGTTGCAAACTTTGATAGGTGTAGGACGAACCGTATAGAAATTAGGGCCATTTGAATTTTTATCAGTGTTTGATTTGGGACTCAAGGGTAGCATAGCTTTGAGCGATAACTTAAATTGACAAGAGTCTCGAGTACTTTATTGTTACAAAATTTCAAGGTTTTAGGACGCTCCAGTAAAAAGTTACAAGCATTTGTATGTTGCAAACTTTGATAGGTGTAGGACGTACCTTATAGAAGTTAGGGCCATTTGAAGTTTTATTAGTGTTTGACTTGGGACTCAAGGGTAGCATAGCTTTGAGCGATAGCTTAAATTGACAAGAGGCTCGAGTACTTTATTGTTACAAAATTTTCTAGGTTTTATGACGCTCCAGTAAAAAGTTACAAGCATTTGTATGTTGCAAACTTTGATAGGTATAGGATGCACCGAATAGAAGTTAGGGCCATTTGAAGTTTTATCAGTGTTTGATTTGGGACTCAAGGGTAGCATAGCTTTGAGCCATATTTTAAATTGACAAGTGGCTCGAGTACTTTATTGTTACAAAATTTCAAGGTTTTATGACGCTCCAGTAAAAAGTTACAAGCATTTGCAAATTTTGTAAGCATTTGTAAGTATGTTGCAAATTTTGATAGGTGTAGGATGCACCGTATAGAAGTTAGGGCCATTTGAAGTTTTATCAGTGTTTGATTTGGGACTCAAGGGTAGTATAGCTTTGAGCGATATCTTTAATTGACAAGAGGCGCGAGTACTTTATTGTTACAAAATTTCAAGGTTTTATGACGCTCCAGTAAAAAGTTACAAGCATTTGTATGTTGCAAACTTTGATAGCTGTAGGACGTACCGCATAGAAGTTAGGGCAATTTGAAGTTTTATCAGTGTTTGACTTGGAACTCAAGGGTAGCATAGCTTTGAGCGACAGCTTAAATTGACAAGAGGCTCGAGTACTTTATTGTTACAAATATTTCAAGATTTTATGACGCTCCAGTAAAACTTACAAGCATTTGTATGTTGCAAACTTTGATAGGTGTAGGACGTACCGTGTAGAACTTAGGGCCATTTGAAGTTTTATCAGTGTTTGATTTGGGACTCAAGGGTAGCATAGCTGTGAGCGATAGCTTAAATTGACAAGAGGCTCGAGTACTTTACTGTTACAAAATTTCTAGGTTTTATGACGCTCCAGTAAAAAGTCACAAGCATTTGTATGTTGCAAACTTTGATAGGTGTAGGACGTAGCGTATTTCTTTACGGTACGTCCTACACCTATCAAAGTTTGCAACATACAAATTAGAAGTTAGGGCCATTTGAAGCTTTATTAGTGTTTGACTTGGGACTCAAGGGTAGCATAGCTTTGAGCGATAGCTTAAATTGACAAGAGGCTCGAGTCCTTTATTGTTACAAAATTTCTAGGTTTTATAACGCTCCAGTAAAAAGTTACAAGCATTTGTATGTTGCAAACTTTGGTAGGTATAGGATGCACCAAATACAAGTTAGGGCCATTTGAAGTTTTATCAGTGTTTGATTTGGGACTTAAGGGTAGCATAGCTTTGAGCGATATTTTAAATTGACAAGAGGCTCGAGTACTTTATTGTTACAAAATTTCAATGTTTTATGACGCTCCAGTAAAAATTTACAGGCATTTGTATGTTGCAAACTTTGATAGGTATAGGATGCACCGAATAGAAGTTAGGGCCATTTAAAGTTTTATCAGTCTTTGATTTGGGACTCAAGGGTAGCATAGCTTTGAGCGATATTTTAAATTGACAAGACGCTCGAGTACTTTATTGTTACAAAATTTCAAGGTTTTATGACGCTCCAGTAAAAAGTTACAAGCATTTGTATGTTGCAAATTTTGATAGGTGTAGGACGTACCGTATAAAAGTTAGGGCCATTTGAAGTTATATCAGTGTTTGATTTGGGACTCAAGGGTAGCAAAGCTTTGAGCGATAACTTAAATTGACAAGAGGCTCGAGTACTTTATTGTTACAAAATTTCAAGGTTTTATGACGCTCCAGTAAAAAGTTACAAGCATTTGTATGTTGCAAACTTTGATAGGTATAGGATGCACCGTATAGAAGTTAGGGCCATTTGAAGTTTTATCAGTGTTTGATTTGGGACTCAGCTTTGATTTGGGACTTAGCTTTGAGCGATATCTTTAATTGACAAGAGGCGCGAGTACTTTATTGTTACAAAATTTCAAGGTTTTATGACGCTCCAGTAAAAAGTTACCAACATTTGTATGTTGCAAATTTTGATAGCTGTAGGACGTACCGCATAGAAGTTAGGGCAATTTGAAGTTTTATCAGTGTTTGACTTGGAACTCAAGGGTAGCATAGCTGTGAGCGATAGCTTAAATTGACAAGAGGCTCGAGTACTTTATTGTTACAAAATTTCAAGATTTTATGACGCTCCAGTAAAACTTACAAACATTTGTATGTTGCAAACTTTGATAGGTGTAGGACGTACCGTATAGAACTTAGGGCCATTTGAAGTTTTATTAGTGTTTGACTTGGGACTCAAGGGTAGCATAGCTTTGAGCGATAGTTTAAATTGACAAGAGACTCGAGTACTTTATTGTTACAAAATTTCTAGGTTTTATGACGCTCCAGTAAAAAGTTTCAAGCATTTGTATGTTGCAAACTTTGATAGGTATAGGATGCACCAAATAGAAGTTAGGGCCATTTGAAGTTTTATCAGTGTTTGATTTGGGACTCAAGGGTAGCATAGCTTTGAGCAATATTTTAAATTGACAAGAGGCTCGAGTACTTTATTCTTACAAAATTTCAATGTTTCATGACGCTCCAGTAAAAAGTTACAAGCATTTGTATGTTCAAATTTTGATAGGTGTAGGACGTACCGTATAAAAGTTAAGGCCATTTGAAGTTATATCACTGTTTGATTTGGGACTCAAGGGTAGCAAAGCTTTGAGCAATATTTTAAATTGACAAGAGGCTCGAGTACTTTATTGTTACAAAATTTCAAGGTTTTATGACGCTCCAGTAAAACTTACAAGCATTTGTATGTTGCAAACTTTGATAGGTGTAGGACGTACCGTATAGAAGTTAGGGCCATTTGAAGTTTTATCAGTGTTTGATTTGGGACTCAAGGGTAGCATGGCTGTGAGCGATAGCTTAAATTGACAAGAGGCTCGAGTACTTTATTGTTACAAAATTTCAAGGTTTTATGACGCTCCAATAAAAGTTAAAAGCATTTGTATGTTGCAAACTTTGATAGGTGTAGGAAGCTTAAATTGACAAGAGGCTCGAGTACTTTATTGTTACAAAATTTCAAGGTTTTATGACGTTCCAGTAAAAAGTTACAAGCTTTAGATGTTGCAAACTTTGATAGGTGTAGGACGTACCGTATAAAAGATAGGGAAATTTGAAGTTTTATCAATGTTTGATGTGGGACTCAAGGGTAGCTTAGCTTTGTGCGATAGCTTAAATTGACAAGAGGCTCGAGTACTTTATTATTACAAAATTTCGAGGTTTTATAACGCTCCAGTAAAAAGATACAAGCATTTGTATGTTGCAAACTTTGATAGGTGTAGGACGTACCGTATAGAAATAAGGGCCATTTGAAGTTTTATCTGTGTTTGATTTGGGACTCAAGGGTAGCATAGCTTTGAGCGATAGCTTAAATTGACAAGAGGCTCGAGTACTTTATTATTACAAAATTTCAAGATTTTATGACGCTCCAGTAAAAGTTACAAGCATTTGTATGTTGCAAACTTTGATAGGTGTATGACGTACCGTATAGAAGTTAGGGCCATTTGAAGTTTTATCAGTGTTTGGTTTGGGATTCAAGGTTAGCATAGCTTTGAGCGATAGCTTAAATTGACAAGAGGCTCGAGTACTTTATTGTTACAAAATTTCAAGGTTTTATGACGCTCCAGTAAAAGTTACAAGCATTTGTATATTGTAAACTTTGATAGGTGTAGGACGTACCGTATAAAAGTTAGGGCCATTTGAAGTTTTATAAGTGTTTGATTTGGGAATCAAGGTTAGCATAGCATTGAGCCATAGCTTAAATTGACAAGAGGCTCGAGTACTTTATTGTTCCAAAATTTCAAGGTTTTATTACGCTCTAATAAAAAGTTACAAGCATTTGTATGTTGCAAACTTTGATAGGTGTAGGACGTACCGTATAGAAGTTAGGGCCATGTGAAGTTTTATCAGTGTTTGATTTGGGACTCAAGGGTAGCATAGCTTTGAGCGATAGCTTAAATTGACAAGAGGCTCGAGTACTTTATTGTTACAAAATTTCAAGGTTTTATGACGCTCCAGTAAAAGTTACAAGCATTTGTATGTTGCAAACTTTGATAGGTGTAGGACGTACCGTATAGAACTTAGGGGCATTTGAAGTTTTATCAGTGTTTGATTTGGGACTCAAGGTTAGCATAGCTTTGAGCAATAGCTTAAATTGACAAGAGGCTCGAGTACTTTATTGTTACAAAATTTCAAGGTTTTATGACTCTCCAGTAAAAAGTTACAAGCATTTGAATGTTGCAAACTTTGATAGATGTAAGACGTACCGTATTGAAGTTAGGGCCATTTGAAGTTTTAAAAGTGTTTGATTTGGGACTCAAGGGTAGCATAGCTTTGAGCGATATCTTAAATTGACAAGAGGCTCGAGTACTTTATTGTTAGAAAATTTCAAGGTTTTATGACGCTCCAGTAAAAGTTACAAGCATTTGTATGTTGCAAACTTTGATAGGTGTAGGACGTACCGTATAAAAGTTAGGGCCATTTGAAGTTTTATAAGTGTTTGATTTGGGACTCAAGGGTAGCATAGCATTGAGCGATCGCTTAAATTGACAAGAGGCGCGAGTACTTTATTGTTACAAAATTTCAAGGTTTTATGACGCTCCAGTAAAAAGTTACCAACATTTGTATGTTGCAAATTTTGATAGCTGTAGGACGTACCGCATAGAAGTTAGGGCAATTTGAAGTTTTATCAGTGTTTGACTTGGAACTCAAGGGTAGCATAGCTGTGAGCGATAGCTTAAATTGACAAGAGGCTCGAGTACTTTATTGTTACAAAATTTCAAGATTTTATGACGCTCCAGTAAAACTTACAAACATTTGTATGTTGCAAACTTTGATAGGTGTAGGACGTACCGTATAGAACTTAGGGCCATTTGAAGTTTTATTAGTGTTTGACTTGGGACTCAAGGGTAGCATAGCTTTGAGCGATAGTTTAAATTGACAAGAGACTCGAGTACTTTATTGTTACAAAATTTCTAGGTTTTATGACGCTCCAGTAAAAAGTTTCAAGCATTTGTATGTTGCAAACTTTGATAGGTATAGGATGCACCAAATAGAAGTTAGGGCCATTTGAAGTTTTATCAGTGTTTGATTTGGGACTCAAGGGTAGCATAGCTTTGAGCAATATTTTAAATTGACAAGAGGCTCGAGTACTTTATTCTTACAAAATTTCAATGTTTCATGACGCTCCAGTAAAAAGTTACAAGCATTTGTATGTTGCAAATTTTGATAGGTGTAGGACGTACCGTATAAAAGTTAAGGCCATTTGAAGTTATATCACTGTTTGATTTGGGACTCAAGGGTAGCAAAGCTTTGAGCAATATTTTAAATTGACAAGAGGCTCGAGTACTTTATTGTTACAAAATTTCAAGGTTTTATGACGCTCCAGTAAAACTTACAAGCATTTGTATGTTGCAAACTTTGATAGGTGTAGGACGTACCGTATAGAAGTTAGGGCCATTTGAAGTTTTATCAGTGTTTGATTTGGGACTCAAGGGTAGCATGGCTGTGAGCGATAGCTTAAATTGACAAGAGGCTCGAGTACTTTATTGTTACAAAATTTCAAGGTTTTATGACGCTCCAATAAAAGTTAAAAGCATTTGTATGTTGCAAACTTTGATAGGTGTAGGAAGCTTAAATTGACAAGAGGCTCGAGTACTTTATTGTTACAAAATTTCAAGGTTTTATGACGTTCCAGTAAAAAGTTACAAGCTTTAGATGTTGCAAACTTTGATAGGTGTAGGACGTACCGTATAAAAGATAGGGAAATTTGAAGTTTTATCAATGTTTGATGTGGGACTCAAGGGTAGCTTAGCTTTGTGCGATAGCTTAAATTGACAAGAGGTTCGAGTACTTTATTATTACAAAATTTCGAGGTTTTATAACGCTCCAGTAAAAAGATACAAGCATTTGTATGTTGCAAACTTTGATAGGTGTAGGACGTACCGTATAGAAATAAGGGCCATTTGAAGTTTTATCTGTGTTTGATTTGGGACTCAAGGGTAGCATAGCTTTGAGCGATAGCTTAAATTGACAAGAGGCTCGAGTACTTTATTATTACAAAATTTCAAGATTTTATGACGCTCCAGTAAAAGTTACAAGCATTTGTATGTTGCAAACTTTGATAGGTGTATGACGTACCGTATAGAAGTTAGGGCCATTTGAAGTTTTATCAGTGTTTGGTTTGGGATTCAAGGTTAGCATAGCTTTGAGCGATAGCTTAAATTGACAAGAGGCTCGAGTACTTTATTGTTACAAAATTTCAAGGTTTTATGACGCTCCAGTAAAAGTTACAAGCATTTGTATATTGTAAACTTTGATAGGTGTAGGACGTACCGTATAAAAGTTAGGGCCATTTGAAGTTTTATAAGTGTTTGATTTGGGAATCAAGGTTAGCATAGCATTGAGCCATAGCTTAAATTGACAAGAGGCTCGAGTACTTTATTGTTCCAAAATTTCAAGGTTTTATTACGCTCTAATAAAAAGTTACAAGCATTTGTATGTTGCAAACTTTGATAGGTGTAGGACGTACCGTATAGAAGTTAGGGCCATGTGAAGTTTTATCAGTGTTTGATTTGGGACTCAAGGGTAGCATAGCTTTGAGCGATAGCTTAAATTGACAAGAGGCTCGAGTACTTTATTGTTACAAAATTTCAAGGTTTTATGACGCTCCAGTAAAAGTTACAAGCATTTGTATGTTGCAAACTTTGATAGGTGTAGGACGTACCGTATAGAACTTAGGGGCATTTGAAGTTTTATCAGTGTTTGATTTGGGACTCAAGGTTAGCATAGCTTTGAGCAATAGCTTAAATTGACAAGAGGCTCGAGTACTTTATTGTTACAAAATTTCAAGGTTTTATGACTCTCCAGTAAAAAGTTACAAGCATTTGAATGTTGCAAACTTTGATAGATGTAAGACGTACCGTATTGAAGTTAGGGCCATTTGAAGTTTTAAAAGTGTTTGATTTGGGACTCAAGGGTAGCATAGCTTTGAGCGATATCTTAAATTGACAAGAGGCTCGAGTACTTTATTGTTAGAAAATTTCAAGGTTTTATGACGCTCCAGTAAAAGTTACAAGCATTTGTATGTTGCAAACTTTGATAGGTGTAGGACGTACCGTATAAAAGTTAGGGCCATTTGAAGTTTTATAAGTGTTTGATTTGGGACTCAAGGGTAGCATAGCATTGAGCGATCGCTTAAATTGACAAGAGGCTCGAGTACTTTATTGTTCCAAAATTTCAAGGTTTTATGACGCTCTAATAAAAAGTTACAAGCATTTGTATGTTGCAAACTTTGATAGGTGTAGGACGTACCGTATAGAAGTAAGGGCCATTTGAAGTTTCATCAGTGTTTGATGTGGGACTCAAGGGTAGCATAGCTTTGAGCGATAGCTTAAATTGACAAGAGGCTCGAGTACTTTATTATTACAAAATTTCAAGGTTTTATGACGCTCCAGCAAAAGTTACAAGCATTTGTATGTTTGCAAACTTTGATAGGTGTAGGACGTACCGTATAGAAGTAAGGGCCATTTGAAGTTTTATCAGTGTTTGGTTTGGGACTCAAGGTTAGCATAGCTTTGAGCGATAGCTTAAATTGACAAGAGGTTCGAGTACTTTATTGTTACAAAATTTCTAGGTTTTATGACGCTCCAGTAAAAAGTTACAAGCATTTGTTAGTTGCAAAGTTTGATAGGTGTAGGACATACCGTATAGAAGTTAGGGCCATTTGAAGTTTTATCAGCGTTTGATTTCAGACTCAAGGATATCATAGCTTTGAGCGATAGCTTAAATTGACAAGAGGCTCGAGTACTTTATTGTTACAAAATTTCAAGGTTTTCTGACGCTCCAGTAAAAAGTTACAAGCATTTGTATGCTGCAAACTTTGATAGGTATAGGATGCACCGTATAGAAGTTAGGGCCATTTGAAGTTTTATCAGTATTTGATTTGGGACTCAAGGGTAGCATAGCATTGAGCGATATCTTAAATTGACAAGAGGCTCGAGTACTTTATTGTTACAAAATTTCAAGGTTTTATGACGCTCCAGTAAAAAGTTACAAGCATTTGTATCTTGCAAACTTTGATAGGTGTAGGACGTAACATATAGAAGTTAGGGCCATTTCAAGTTTTATCAGTGTTTGATTTGGGACTCAAGGGTAGCATAGTTTTGAGCGATAGCTTAAATTGACAAGAGGCTCGAGTACTTTATTGTTACAAAATTTTAAGGTTTTATGACGCTCCAGTAAAAGTTACAAGCATTTGTATGTTGCAAACTTTGATAGGTATAGGACGTACCGTATAAAAGTTAGGGCCATTTGAAGTTTTATAAGTGTTTGGTTTGGGACTCAAGGGTAGCATAGCATTGAGCGATATCTTAAATTGACAAGAGGCTCGAGTACTTTATTGTTCCAAAATTTCAAGGTTTTATGACGCTCTAATAAAAAGTTACAAGCATTTGTATGTTGGAAACTTTGATAGGTGTAGGACGTACCGTATAGAAGTTAGGGCCATTTGAAGTTTTATCACTGTTTGATTTGAGACTCAAGGGTAGCATAGCTTTGAGCGATAACTTAAATTGACAAGAGGCTCGAGTACTTTATTGTTACAAAATTTCAAGGTTTTATGACCCTCCAGTAAAAAGTTACAAGCATTTGTATGCTGCAAACTTTGATAGATGTAGGACGTCCCGTATAGAAGCTAGGGCCATTTGAAGTTTTATCAGTGTTTGGTTTGGGACTCTAGGGTAGCATAGCTTTGAGCGATAGCTTAAATTGACAAGAGGCTCGAGTACTTTATTGTTACAAAATTTCTAGGTTTTATGACGCTCCAGTAAAAAGTTACAAGCATTTGTTAGTTGCAAAGTTTGATAGGTGTAGGACATACCGTATAGAAGTTAGGGCCATTTGAAGTTTTATCAGCGTTTGATTTGGGACTCAAGGATATCATAGCTTTGAGCGATAGCTTAAATTGACAAGAGGCTCGAGTACTTTATTGTTACAAAATTTCAAGGTTTTATGACGCTCCAGTAAAAAGTTACAAGCATTTGTATGTTGCAAACTTTGATAGGTATAGGATGCACCGTATAGAAGTTAGGGCCATTTGAAGTTTTATCAGTGTTTGATTTGGGACTCAAGGGTAGCATAGCTTTGAGGGATATCTTAAATTGACAAGAGGCTCGAGTACTTTATTGTTAAAAAATTTCAAGGTTTTATGACGCCCCAGTAAAAAGTTACAAGCCTTTGTATGTTGCAAACTTTGATAGGTGTAGGACGTACCATATAGAAGTTAGGGCCATTTGAAGTTTTATCAGTGTTTGATTTGGGACTCAAGGGTAGCATAGCTTTGAGCGATAGCTTAAATTGACAAGAGGCTCGAGTACTTTATTGTTACAAAATTTCAAGGTTTTATGACGCTAAAGTAAAAGTTACAAGCATTTGTATGTTGCAAACTTTGGTAGGTGTAGGACGTACCGTATAGAAGTTAGGGCCATTTGAAGTTTTATCAGTGTTTAATTTGGGACACAAGGTTAGCATAGCTTTGAGCGATAGCTTAAATTGACAAGAGGCTCGAGTACTTTATTGTTACAAAATTTTAAGGTTTTATGACGCTCCAGTAAAAAGCTACAAGCATTTGTATGTTGCAAACTTTGATTGGTGTAGGACGTACCGTATAGAAGTTAGGGCCATTTGAAGTTATATCAGTGTTTGATTTGGGACTCAAGGGTAGCATAGCTTTGAGCGATAGCTTAAATTGACAAGAGGCTCGAGTACTTTATTGTTACAAAATTTCTAGGTTTTATGACGCTCCAGTAAAAAGTTACAAGCATTTGTTAGTTGCAAAGTTTGATAGGTGTAGGACATACCGTATAGAAGTTAGGGCCATTTGAAGTTTTATCAGCGTTTGATTTGGGACTCAAGGATATCATAGCTTTGAGCGATAGCTTAAATTGACAAGAGGCTCGAGTACTTTATTGTTACAAAATTTCAAGGTTTTATGACGCTCCAGTAAAAAGTTACAAGCATTTGTATGTTGCAAACTTTGATAGGTATAGGATGCACCGTATAGAAGTTAGGGCCATTTGAAGTTTTATCAGTATTTGATTTGGGACTCAAGGGTAGCATAGCTTTGAGGGATATCTTAAATTGACAAGAGGCTCGAGTACTTTATTGTTAAAAAATTTCAAGGTTTTATGACGCCCCAGTAAAAAGTTACAAGCCTTTGTATGTTGCAAACTTTGATAGGTGTAGGACGTACCATATAGAAGTTAGGGCCATTTGAAGTTTTATCAGTGTTTGATTTGGGACTCAAAGGTAGCATAGCTTTGAGCGATAGCTTAAATTGACAAGAGGCTCGAGTACTTTATTGTTACAAAATTTCAAGGTTTTATGACGCTCCAGTAAAAGTTACAAGCATTTGTATGTTGCAAACTTTGATAGGTGTAGGACGTACCGTATAAAAGTTAGGGCCATTTGAAGTTTTATAAGTGTTTGATTTGGGACTCAAGGGTAGCATAGCATTGAGCGATAGCTTAAATTGACAAGAGGCTCGAGTACTTTATTGTTCCAAAATTTCAAGGTTTTATGACGCTCTAATGAAAAGTTACAAGCATTTGTATGTTGGAAACTTTGATAGGTGTAGGACGTACCGTATAGAAGTTAGGGCCATTTGAAGTTTTATCAGTGTTTCACTTGGGACTCAAGGGTAGTATAGCTTTGAGCGATAGCTTAAATTGACAAGAGGCTCGAGTACTTTATTGTTACAAAATTTTAACGTTTTATGACGCTCCAGTAAAAAGCTACAAGCATTTGTATGTTGCAAACTTTGATAGGTGTAGGACGTACCGTGTAGAAGTTAGGGCCATTTTAAATTTTATCAGTGTTTGATTTGGGACTCAAGAGTAGCATAGCTTTGAGTGATAGCTTAAATTGACAAGAGGCTCGAGTACTTTATTGTTACAAAATTTCAAGGGTTTATGACGCTAAAGTAAAAGTTACAATCATTTGTATGTTGCAAACTTTGGTAGGTGTAGGACGTACCGTATAGAAGTTAGGGCCATTTGAAGTTTTATCAGTGTTTAATTTGGGACACAAGGTTAGCATAGCTTTGAGCGATAGCTTAAATTGACAAGAGGCTCGAGTACTTTATTGTTACAAAATTTCAAGGTTTTATGACGCTCCAGTAAAAGTTACAAGCATTTGTATGTTGCAAACTTTGATAGGTGTAGGACGTACCGTATAGAACTTAGGGGCATTTGAAGTTTTATCAGTGTTTGATTTGGGACTCAAGGTTAGCATAGCTTTGAGCAATAGCTTAAATTGACAAGAGGCTCGAGTACTTTATTGTTACAAAATTTCAAGGTTTTATGACTCTCCAGTAAAAAGTTACAAGCATTTGAATGTTGCAAACTTTGATAGGTGTAAGACGTACCGTATTGAAGTTAGGGCCATTTGAAGTTTTAAAAGTGTTTGATTTGGGACTCAAGGGTAGCATAGCTTTGAGCGATATCTTAAATTGACAAGAGGCTCGAGTACTTTATTGTTAGAAAATTTCAAGGTTTTATGACGCTCCAGTAAAAGTTACAAGCATTTGTATGTTGCAAACTTTGATAGGTGTAGGACGTACCGTATAAAAGTTAGGGCCATTTGAAGTTTTATAAGTGTTTGATTTGGGACTCAAGGGTAGCATAGCATTGAGCGATCGCTTAAATTGACAAGAGGCTCGAGTACTTTATTGTTCCAAAATTTCAAGGTTTTATGACGCTCTAATAAAAAGTTACAAGCATTTGTATGTTGCAAACTTTGATAGGTGTAGGACGTACCGTATAGAAGTAAGGGCCATTTGAAGTTTCATCAGTGTTTGATGTGGGACTCAAGGGTAGCATAGCTTTGAGCGATAGCTTAAATTGACAAGAGGCTCGAGTACTTTATTATTACAAAATTTCAAGGTTTTATGACGCTCCAGCAAAAGTTACAAGCATTTGTATGTTTGCAAACTTTGATAGGTGTAGGACGTACCGTATAGAAGTAAGGGCCATTTGAAGTTTTATCAGTGTTTGGTTTGGGACTCAAGGTTAGCATAGCTTTGAGCGATAGCTTAAATTGACAAGAGGTTCGAGTACTTTATTGTTACAAAATTTCTAGGTTTTATGACGCTCCAGTAAAAAGTTACAAGCATTTGTTAGTTGCAAAGTTTGATAGGTGTAGGACATACCGTATAGAAGTTAGGGCCATTTGAAGTTTTATCAGCGTTTGATTTCAGACTCAAGGATATCATAGCTTTGAGCGATAGCTTAAATTGACAAGAGGCTCGAGTACTTTATTGTTACAAAATTTCAAGGTTTTCTGACGCTCCAGTAAAAAGTTACAAGCATTTGTATGCTGCAAACTTTGATAGGTATAGGATGCACCGTATAGAAGTTAGGGCCATTTGAAGTTTTATCAGTATTTGATTTGGGACTCAAGGGTAGCATAGCATTGAGCGATATCTTAAATTGACAAGAGGCTCGAGTACTTTATTGTTACAAAATTTCAAGGTTTTATGACGCTCCAGTAAAAAGTTACAAGCATTTGTATCTTGCAAACTTTGATAGGTGTAGGACGTAACATATAGAAGTTAGGGCCATTTCAAGTTTTATCAGTGTTTGATTTGGGACTCAAGGGTAGCATAGTTTTGAGCGATAGCTTAAATTGACAAGAGGCTCGAGTACTTTATTGTTACAAAATTTTAAGGTTTTATGACGCTCCAGTAAAAGTTACAAGCATTTGTATGTTGCAAACTTTGATAGGTATAGGACGTACCGTATAAAAGTTAGGGCCATTTGAAGTTTTATAAGTGTTTGGTTTGGGACTCAAGGGTAGCATAGCATTGAGCGATATCTTAAATTGACAAGAGGCTCGAGTACTTTATTGTTCCAAAATTTCAAGGTTTTATGACGCTCTAATAAAAAGTTACAAGCATTTGTATGTTGGAAACTTTGATAGGTGTAGGACGTACCGTATAGAAGTTAGGGCCATTTGAAGTTTTATCACTGTTTGATTTGAGACTCAAGGGTAGCATAGCTTTGAGCGATAACTTAAATTGACAAGAGGCTCGAGTACTTTATTGTTACAAAATTTCAAGGTTTTATGACCCTCCAGTAAAAAGTTACAAGCATTTGTATGCTGCAAACTTTGATAGATGTAGGACGTCCCGTATAGAAGCTAGGGCCATTTGAAGTTTTATCAGTGTTTGGTTTGGGACTCTAGGGTAGCATAGCTTTGAGCGATAGCTTAAATTGACAAGAGGCTCGAGTACTTTATTGTTACAAAATTTCTAGGTTTTATGACGCTCCAGTAAAAAGTTACAAGCATTTGTTAGTTGCAAAGTTTGATAGGTGTAGGACGTACCGTATAGAAGTTAGGGCCATTTGAAGTTTTATCAGCGTTTGATTTGGGACTCAAGGATATCATAGCTTTGAGCGATAGCTTAAATTGACAAGAGGCTCGAGTACTTTATTGTTACAAAATTTCAAGGTTTTATGACGCTCCAGTAAAAAGTTACAAGCATTTGTATGTTGCAAACTTTGATAGGTATAGGATGCACCGTATAGAAGTTAGGGCCATTTGAAGTTTTATCAGTGTTTGATTTGGGACTCAAGGGTAGCATAGCTTTGAGGGATATCTTAAATTGACAAGAGGCTCGAGTACTTTATTGTTAAAAAATTTCAAGGTTTTATGACGCCCCAGTAAAAAGTTACAAGCCTTTGTATGTTGCAAACTTTGATAGGTGTAGGACGTACCATATAGAAGTTAGGGCCATTTGAAGTTTTATCAGTGTTTGATTTGGGACTCAAGGGTAGCATAGCTTTGAGCGATAGCTTAAATTGACAAGAGGCTCGAGTACTTTATTGTTACAAAATTTCAAGGTTTTATGACGCTAAAGTAAAAGTTACAAGCATTTGTATGTTGCAAACTTTGGTAGGTGTAGGACGTACCGTATAGAAGTTAGGGCCATTTGAAGTTTTATCAGTGTTTAATTTGGGACACAAGGTTAGCATAGCTTTGAGCGATAGCTTAAATTGACAAGAGGCTCGAGTACTTTATTGTTACAAAATTTTAAGGTTTTATGACGCTCCAGTAAAAAGCTACAAGCATTTGTATGTTGCAAACTTTGATTGGTGTAGGACGTACCGTATAGAAGTTAGGGCCATTTGAAGTTATATCAGTGTTTGATTTGGGACTCAAGGGTAGCATAGCTTTGAGCGATAGCTTAAATTGACAAGAGGCTCGAGTACTTTATTGTTACAAAATTTCTAGGTTTTATGACGCTCCAGTAAAAAGTTACAAGCATTTGTTAGTTGCAAAGTTTGATAGGTGTAGGACATACCGTATAGAAGTTAGGGCCATTTGAAGTTTTATCAGCGTTTGATTTGGGACTCAAGGATATCATAGCTTTGAGCGATAGCTTAAATTGACAAGAGGCTCGAGTACTTTATTGTTACAAAATTTCAAGGTTTTATGACGCTCCAGTAAAAAGTTACAAGCATTTGTATGTTGCAAACTTTGATAGGTATAGGATGCACCGTATAGAAGTTAGGGCCATTTGAAGTTTTATCAGTATTTGATTTGGGACTCAAGGGTAGCATAGCTTTGAGGGATATCTTAAATTGACAAGAGGCTCGAGTACTTTATTGTTAAAAAATTTCAAGGTTTTATGACGCCCCAGTAAAAAGTTACAAGCCTTTGTATGTTGCAAACTTTGATAGGTGTAGGACGTACCATATAGAAGTTAGGGCCATTTGAAGTTTTATCAGTGTTTGATTTGGGACTCAAGGGTAGCATAGCTTTGAGCGATAGCTTAAATTGACAAGAGGCTCGAGTACTTTATTGTTACAAAATTTCAAGGTTTTATGACGCTCCAGTAAAAGTTACAAGCATTTGTATGTTGCAAACTTTGATAGGTGTAGGACGTACCGTATAAAAGTTAGGGCCATTTGAAGTTTTATAAGTGTTTGATTTGGGACTCAAGGGTAGCATAGCATTGAGCGATAGCTTAAATTGACAAGAGGCTCGAGTACTTTATTGTTCCAAAATTTCAAGGTTTTATGACGCTCTAATGAAAAGTTACAAGCATTTGTATGTTGGAAACTTTGATAGGTGTAGGACGTACCGTATAGAAGTTAGGGCCATTTGAAGTTTTATCAGTGTTTCACTTGGGACTCAAGGGTAGTATAGCTTTGAGCGATAGCTTAAATTGACAAGAGGCTCGAGTACTTTATTGTTACAAAATTTTAACGTTTTATGACGCTCCAGTAAAAAGCTACAAGCATTTGTATGTTGCAAACTTTGATAGGTGTAGGACGTACCGTGTAGAAGTTAGGGCCATTTTAAGTTTTATCAGTGTTTGATTTGGGACTCAAGAGTAGCATAGCTTTGAGTGATAGCTTAAATTGACAAGAGGCTCGAGTACTTTATTGTTACAAAAAAGTTACAATCATTTGTATGTTGCAAACTTTGGTAGGTGTAGGACGTACCGTATAGAAGTTAGGGCCATTTGAAGTTTTATCAGTGTTTAATTTGGGACACAAGGTTAGCATAGCTTTGAGCGATAGCTTAAATTGACAAGAGGCTCGAGTACTTTATTGTTACAAAATTTCAAGGTTTTATGACGCTCCAGTAAAAAGTTACAAGCATTTGTATGTTGCAAACTTTGATAAGTGTAGGACGCACCGTATAGAAGTTAGGGCCATTTGAAGTTTTATCAGTGTTTGATTTGAGACTCAAGGGTAGCATAGCTTTGAGCGATAACTTAAATTGACAAGAGGCTCGAGTACTTTATTGTTACAAAATTTCAAGATTTTATGACCCTCCAGTAAAAAGTTACAAGCATTTGTATGCTGCAAACTTTGATAGGTATAGGACGTACCGTATAGAAGCTAGGGCCATTTGAAGTTTTATCAGTGTTTGGTTTGGGACTCTAGGGTAGCATAGCTTTGAGCGATAGCTTAAATTGACAAGAGGCTCGAGTACTTTATTGTTACAAAATTTCTAGGTTTTATGACGCTCCAGTAAAAAGTTACAAGCATTTGTTAGTTGCAAAGTTTGATAGGTGTAGGACATACCGTATAGAAGTATGGGCCATTTGAAGTTTTATCAGCGTTTGATTTGGGACTCAAGGATATCATAGCTTTGAGCGATAGCTTAAATTGACAAGAGGGTCGAGTACTTTATTGTTACAAAGTTTCAAGGTTTTATGACGCTCCAGTAAAAAGTTACAAGCATTTGTATTTTGCAAACTTTGATAGGTGTAGGACGTACCGTATAGAAGTTAGGGCCATTTGAAGTTTTATCAGTGTTTGATTTGGGACTCAAGGTTAGCATATCTTTGAGGCTCGAGTACTTTATTGTTCCAAAATTTCAAGGTTTTATGACGCTCTAATAAAAAGTTACAAGCATTTGTATGTTGCAAACTTTGATAGATGTAGGACGTACCGTATAGAAGTTAGGGCCATTTGAAGTTTTATCAGTGTTTCATTTTGGACTCGAGGGTAGCATAGCTTTGAGCGATACCTTAAATTGACAAGAGGCTCGAGTACTTTATTGTTACAAAATTTTAAGGTTTTATGACGCTCCAGTAAAAAGCTACAAGCATTTGTATGTTACAAACTTTGATAGGTGTAGGACGTACCGTATAGAAGTTAGGGCCATTTGAAGTTTTATCAGTGTTTGATTTGGGACTCAAGAGTAGCATAGCTTTGAGCGATAGCTTAAATTGACAATAGGCTCGAGTACTTTATTGTTACAAAATTTCAAGGTTTTATGACGCTCCAGTAAAAGTTACAAGCATTTGTATGTTGCAAACTTTGATAGGTGTAGGACGTACCGTATAGAAGTTAGGGCCATTTGAAGTTTTATCAGTGTTTGATTTGGGACACAAGGTTAGCATAGCTTTGAGCGATAGCTTAAATTGACAAGAGGCTCGAGTACTTTATTGTTACAAAATTTCAAGGTTTTATGACGCTCCAGTAAAAAGTTACAAGCATTTGTATGTTGCAAACTTTGATAGGTGTAGGACGTACCGTATAGAGGTTAGGGCCATTTGAAGTTTTATCAGTGTTTCATTTTGGACTCAAGGGTAGCAGAGCATTGAGCGATAGCTTAAATTGACAAGAGGCTCGAGTACTTTATTGTTCCAAAATTTCAAGGTTTTATGACGCTCTAATAAAAAGTTACAAGCATTTGTATGTTGGAAACTTTGATAGGTGTAGGAGGTACCGTATAGAAGTTAGGGCGATTTGAAGTTTTATCAGTGTTTCACTTGGGACTCAAGGGTAGCATAGCTTTGACCGGTAGCTTAAATTGACAAGAGGCTCGAATACTTTATTGTTACAAAATGTCAAGGTTTTATGACGCTGCAGAAAAAAGTTACAAGCAATTGTATGTTGCAAACTTTGATAGGTGTAAGACGTACCGTATAGAAGTTAGGGCCATTTGAAGTTTTATCAGTGTTTGATTTGGGATACAAGGTTAGCATAGCTTTGAGCGATAGCTTAAATTGACAAGAGGCTCGAGTACTTTATTGTTACAAAATTTCAAGGTTTTATGACGCTCCAGTAAAAAGTTACAAGCATTTGTATGTTGCAAACTTTGATAGGTGTAGGACGCACCGTATAGAAGTTAGGGCCATTTGAAGTTTTATCAGTGTTTGATTTGAGACTCAAGGGTAGCATAGCTTTGAGCGATAACTTAAATTGACAAGAGGCTCGAGTACTTTATTGTTACAAAATTTCAAGATTTTCTGACCCTCCAGTAAAAAGTTACAAGCATTTGTATGCTGCAAACTTTGATAGGTATAGGACGTACCGTATAGAAGCTAGGGCCATTTGAAGTTTTATCAGTGTTTGGTTTGGGACTCTACGGTAGCATAGCTTTGAGCGATAGCTTAAATTGACAAGAGGCTCGAGTACTTTATTGTTACAAAATTTCTAGGTTTTATGACGCTCCAGTAAAAAGTTACAAGCATTTGTTAGTTGCAAAGTTTGATAGGTGTAGGACATACCGTATAGAAGTATGGGCCATTTGAAGTTTTATCAGCGTTTGATTTGGGACTCAAGGATATCATAGCTTTGAGCGATAGCTTAAATTGACAAGAGGCTCGAGTACTTTATTGTTACAAAATTTCAAGGTTTTATGACGCTCCAGTAAAACGTTACAAGCATTTGTATTTTGCAAACTTTGATAGGTGTAGGACGTACCGTATAGAAGTTAGGGCCATTTGAAGTTTTATCAGTGTTTGATTTGGGACTCAAGGTTAGCATATCTTTGAGGCTCGAGTACTTTATTGTTCCAAAATTTCAAGGTTTTATGACGCTCTAATAAAAAGTTACAAGCATTTGTATGTTGCAAACTTTGATAGATGTAGGACGTACCGTATAGAAGTTAGGGCCATTTGAAGTTTTATCAGTGTTTCATTTTGGACTCGAGGGTAGCATAGCTTTGAGCGATACCTTAAATTGACAAGAGGCTCGAGTACTTTATTGTTACAAAATTTTAAGGTTTTATGACGCTCCAGTAAAAAGCTACAAGCATTTGTATGTTACAAACTTTGATAGGTGTAGGACGTACCGTATAGAAGTTAGGGCCATTTGAAGTTTTATCAGTGTTTGATTTGGGACTCAAGAGTAGCATAGCTTTGAGCGATAGCTTAAATTGACAATAGGCTCGAGTACTTTATTGTTACAAAATTTCAAGGTTTTATGACGCTCCAGTAAAAGTTACAAGCATTTGTATGTTGCAAACTTTGATAGGTGTAGGACGTACCGTATAGAAGTTAGGGCCATTTGAAGTTTTATCAGTGTTTGATTTGGGACACAAGGTTAGCATAGCTTTGAGCGATAGCTTAAATTGACAAGAGGCTCGAGTACTTTATTGTTACAAAATTTCAAGGTTTTATGACGCTCCAGTAAAAAGTTACAAGCATTTGTATGTTGCAAACTTTGATAGGTGTAGGACGTACCGTATAGAGGTTAGGGCCATTTGAAGTTTTATCAGTGTTTCATTTTGGACTCAAGGGTAGCAGAGCATTGAGCGATAGCTTAAATTGACAAGAGGCTCGAGTACTTTATTGTTCCAAAATTTCAAGGTTTTATGACGCTCTAATAAAAAGTTACAAGCATTTGTATGTTGGAAACTTTGATGGGTGTAGGAGGTACCGTATAGAAGTTAGGGCGATTTGAAGTTTTATCAGTGTTTCACTTGGGACTCAAGGGTAGCATAGCTTTGACCGGTAGCTTAAATTGACAAGAGGCTCGAATACTTTATTGTTACAAAATGTCAAGGTTTTATGACGCTGCAGAAAAAAGTTACAAGCAATTGTATGTTGCAAACTTTGATAGGTGTAAGACGTACCGTATAGAAGTTAGGGCCATTTGAAGTTTTATCAGTGTTTGATTTGGGATACAAGGTTAGCATAGCTTTGAGCGATAGCTTAAATTGACAAGAGGCTCGAGTACTTTATTGTTACAAAATTTCAAGGTTTTATGACGCTCCAGTAAAAAGTTACAAGCATTTGTATGTTGCAAACTTTGATAGGTGTAGGACGCACCGTATAGAAGTTAGGGCCATTTGAAGTTTTATCAGTGTTTGATTTGAGACTCAAGGGTAGCATAGCTTTGAGCGATAACTTAAATTGACAAGAGGCTCGAGTACTTTATTGTTACAAAATTTCAAGATTTTCTGACCCTCCAGTAAAAAGTTACAAGCATTTGTATGCTGCAAACTTTGATAGGTATAGGACGTACCGTATAGAAGCTAGGGCCATTTGAAGTTTTATCAGTGTTTGGTTTGGGACTCTACGGTAGCATAGCTTTGAGCGATAGCTTAAATTGACAAGAGGCTCGAGTACTTTATTGTTACAAAATTTCTAGGTTTTATGACGCTCCAGTAAAAAGTTACAAGCATTTGTTAGTTGCAAAGTTTGATAGGTGTAGGACATACCGTATAGAAGTATGGGCCATTTGAAGTTTTATCAGCGTTTGATTTGGGACTCAAGGATATCATAGCTTTGAGCGATAGCTTAAATTGACAAGAGGCTCGAGTACTTTATTGTTACAAAATTTCAAGGTTTTATGACGCTCCAGTAAAACGTTACAAGCATTTGTATGTTGCAAACATTGATAGGTATAGGATGCACCGTATAGAAGTTAGGGCCATTTGGAGTTTTATCAGTATTTGATTTGGGACTCAAGGGTAGCATAGCTTTGAGCGATATCTTAAATTGACAAGAGGCTCGAGTACTTTATTGTTCCAAAATTTCAAGGTTTTATGACGCTCTAATAAAAAGTTACAAGCATTTGTATGTTGGAAACTGTGATAGGTGTAGGACGTACCGTATAGAAGTTAGGGCCATTTGAAGTTTTATCAGTGTTTCATTTGGGACTCAAGGGTAGCATAGCTTTGAGCGATAGCTTAAATTGACAAGAGGCTCGAGTACTTTATTGTTACAAAATTTTAAGGTGTTATGACGCTCCAGTAAAAAGCTACAAGCATTTGTTTGTTGCAAACTTTGATAGGTGTAGGACGTACCGTATAGAAGTTAGGGCCATTTGAAGTTTTATCAGTGTTTCATTTGGGACTCAAGAGTAGCATAGCTTTGAGCGATAGCTTAAATTGACAAGAGGCTCGAGTACTTTATTGTTACAAAATTTCAAGGTTTTATGACGCTAAAGTAAAAGTTACAATCATTTGTATGTTGCAAACTTTGATAGGTGTAGGACGTACCGTATAGAAGTTAGGGCCATTTGAAGTTTTATCAGTGTATAATTTGGGACACAAGGTTAGCATAGCTTTGAGCGATAGCTTAAATTGACAAGAGGCTCGAGTACTTTATTGTTACAAAATTTTAAGGTTTTATGACGCTCCAGTAAAAAGTTACAAGCATTTGTATGTTGCAAACTTTGATAGGTTTAGGACGCACCGTATAGAAGTTAGGGCCATTTGAAGTTTTATCAGTGTTTGATTTGAGACTCAAGGGTAGCATAGCTTTGAGCGATAACTTAAATTGACAAGAGGCTCGAGTACTTTATTGTTACAAAATTTCAAGGTTTTATGACCCTCCAGTAAAAAGTTACAAGCATTTGTATGCTGCAAACTTTGATAGGTGTAGGACGTACCGTATAGAAGTTAGGGCCATTTGAAGTTTTATCAGTGTTTCACTTGGGACTCAAGGGTAGCATAGCTTTGAGCGATAGCTTAAATTGACAAGAGGCTCGAGTACTTTATTGTTACAAAATTTTAACGTTTTATGACGCTCCAGTAAAAAGCTACAAGCATTTGTATGTTGCAAACTTTGATATGTGTAGGACGTACCGTGTAGAAGTTAGGGCCATTTTAAGTTTTATCAGTGTTTGATTTGGGACTCAAGAGTAGCATAGCTTTGAGCGATAGCTTAAATTGACAAGAGGCTCGAGTACTTTATTGTTACAAAATTTCAAGGTTTTATGACGCTAAAGTAAAAGTTACAATCATTTGTATGTTGCAAACTTTGGTAAGTGTAGGACGTACCGTATAGAAGTTAGGGCCATTTGAAGTTTTATCAGTGTTTAATTTGGGACACAAGGTTAGCATAGCTTTGAGCGATAGCTTAAATTGACAAGAGGCTCGAGTACTTTATTGTTACAAAATTTTAAGGTTTTATGACGCTCCAGTAAAAAGCTACAAGCATTTGTATGTTGCAAACTTTGATTGGTGTAGGACGTACCGTATAGAAGTTAGGGGCATTTGAAGTTTTATCAGTGTTTGATTTGGGACTCAAGGGTAGCATAGCTTTGACCGATAGCTTAAATTGACAAGAGGCTCGAATACTTTATTGTTACAAAATTTCAAGGTTTTATGACGCTGCAGAAAAAAGTTACAAGCATTTGTATATTGCAAACTTTGATAGGTGTAAGACGTACCGTATAGAAGTTAGGGCCATTTGAAGTTTTATCAGTGTTTGATTTGGGATACAAGGTTAGCATAGCTTTGAGCGATAGCTTAAATTGACAAGAGGCTCGAGTACTTTATTGTTACAAAATTTCAAGGTTTTATGACGCTCCAGTAAAAAGTTACAAGCATTTGTATGTTGCAAACTTTGATAGGTGTAGGACGCACCGTATAGAAGTTAGGGCCATTTGAAGTATTATCAGTGTTTGATTTGAGACTCAAGGGTAGCATAGCTTTGAGCGATAATTTAAATTGACAAGAGGCTCGAGTACTTTATTGTTACAAAATTTCAAGATTTTATGACCCTCCAGTAAAAAGTTACAAGCATTTGTATGCTGCAAACTTTGATAGGTATAGGACGTACCGTATAGAAGCTAGGGTCATTTGAAGTTTTATCAGTGTTTGGTTTGGGACTCTAGGGTAGCATAGCTTTGAGCGATAGCTTAAATTAACAAGAGGCTCGAGTACTTTATTGTTACAAAATTTCTAGGTTTTATGACGCTCCAGTAAAAAGTTACAAGCATTTGTTAGTTGCAAAGTTTGATAGGTGTAGGACATACCGTATAGAAGTATGGGCCATTTGAAGTTTTATCAGCGTTTGATTTGGGACTCAAGGGGCTCGAGTACTTTATTGTTACAAAATTTCAAGGTTTTATGACGCTCCAGTAAAAAGTTACAAGCATTTGTATGTTGCAAGCTTTGATAGGTATAGGATGCACCGCATAGAAGTTAGGGCCATTTGAAGTTTTATCAGTATTTGATTTGGGACTCAAGAGTAGCATAGCTTTGAGCGATAGCTTAAATTGACAAGAGGCTCGAGTACTTTATTGTTACAAAATTTCAAGGTTTTATGACGCTCCAGTAAAAGTTACAAGCATTTGTATGTTGCAAACTTTGATAGGTGTAGGACGTACCGTATAGAAATTAGGGCCATTTGAAGTTTTATCAGTGTTTCACTTGGGACTCAAGGGTAGCATAGCTTTGACCGATAGCTTAAATTGACAAGAGGCTCGAATACTTTATTGTTACAAAATTTCAAGGTTTTATGACGCTGCCGAAAAAAGTTACAAGCATTTGTATGTTGCAAACTTTGATAGGTGTAAGACGTACCGTATAGAAGTTAGGGCCATTTGAAGTTTTATCAGTGTTTGATTTGGGATACAAGGTTAGCATAGCTTTGAGCGATAGCTTAAATTGACAAGAGGCTCGAGTACTTTATTGTTACAAAATTTCAAGGTTTTATGACGCTCCAGTAAAAAGTTACAAGCATTTGTATGTTGCAAACTTTGATAGGTGTAGGACGCACCGTATAGAAGTTAGGGCCATTTGAAGTTTTATCAGTGTTTGATTTGAGACTCAAGGGTAGCATAGCTTTGAGCGATAACTTAAATTGACAAGAGGCTCGAGTACTTTATTGTTACAAAATTTCAAGATTTTATGACCCTCCAGTAAAAAGTTACAAGCATTTGTATGCTGCAAACTTTGATAGGTATAGGACGTACCGTAGAGAAGCTAGGGCCATTTGAAGTTTTATCAGTGTTTGGTTTGGGACTCTACGGTAGCATAGCTTTGAGCGATAGCTTAAATTGACAAGAGGCTCGAGTACTTTATTGTTACAAAATTTCTAGGTTTTATGACGCTCCAGTAAAAAGTTACAAGCATTTGTTAGTTGCAAAGTTTGATAGGTGTAGGACATACCGTATAGAAGTATGGGCCATTTGAAGTTATATCAGCGTTTGATTTGGGACTCAAGGATATCATAGCTTTGAGCGATAGCTTAAATTGACAAGAGGCTCGAGTACTTTATTGTTACAAAATTTCAAGGTTTTATGACGCTCCAGTAAAAAGTTACAAGCATTTGTATGTTGCAAACTTTGATAGGTACAGGATGCACCGTATAGAAGTTAGGGCCATTTGAAGTTTTATCAGTATTTGATTTGGGACTCAAGGGTAGCATAGCTTTGAGCGATATCTTAAATTGTCAAGAGGCTCGAGTATTTTATTGTTACAAAATTTCAAGGTTTTATGACGCCCCAGTAAAAAGTTACAAGCATTTGTATGTTGCAAACTTTGATAGCTGTAGGACGTACCATATAGAAGTTAGGGCCATTTGAAGTTTTATCAGTGTTTGATTTGGGACTCAAGGGTAGCATAGCTTTGAGCGATAGCTTAAATTGACAAGAGGCTCGAGTACTTTATTGTTACAAAGTTTCAAGGTTTTATGACGCTCCAGTAAAATTTACAAGCATTTGTCTGTTGCAAACTTTGATAGGTGTAGGACGTACCGTATAAAAGTTAGGGCCATTTGAAGTTTTATAAGTGTTTGATTTGGGACTCAAGGGTAGCATAGCATTGAGCGATAGCTTAAATTAACAAGAGGCTCGAGTACTTTATTGTTCTAAAATTTCAAGGTTTTATGACGCTCCAGTAAAAGGTTACAAGCATTTGTATGTTGCAAACTTTGATAGGTGTAGGACGTACCGTATAGAAGTTAGAGTTATTTGAAGTTTTATCAGTGTTTGATTTGGGACTCAAGGTTAGCATATCTTTGAGGCTCGAGTACTTTATTGTTCCAAAATTTCAAGGTTTTATGACGCTCTAATAAAAAGTTACAAGCATTTGTATGTTGCAAACTTTGATAGATGTAGGACGTACCGTATAGAAGTTAGGGCCATTTGAAGTTTTATCAGTGTTTCATTTTGGACTCAAGGGTAGCATAGCTTTGAGCGATACCTTAAATTGACAAGAGGCTCGAGTACTTTATTGTTACAAAATTTTAAGGTTTTATGACGCTCCAGTAAAAAGCTACAAGCATTTGTATGTTGCAAACTTTGATAGGTGTAGGACGTACCGTATAGCAGTTAGGGCCATTTGAAGTTTTATCAGTGTTTGATTTGGGACTCAAGAGTAGCATAGCTTTGAGCGATAGCTTAAATTGACAAGAGGCTCGAGTACTTTATTGTTACAAAATTTCAAGGTTTTATGACGCTCCAGTAAAAGTTACAAGCATTTGTATGTTGCAAACTTTGATAGGTGTAGGACGTACCGTATAGAAGTTAGGGCCATTTGAAGTTTTATCAGTGTTTGATTTGGGACACAAGGTTAGCATAGCTTTGAGCGATAGCTTAAATTGACAAGAGGCTCGAGTACTTTATTGTTACAAAATTTCAAGGTTTTATGACGCTCCAGTAAAAAGTTACAAGCATTTGTATGTTGCAAACTTTGATAGGTGTAGGACGTACCGTATAGAGGTTAGGGCCATTTGAAGTTTTATCAGTATTTCATTTTGGACTCAAGGTTAGCATAGCATTGAGCGATAGCTTAAATTGACAAGAGGCTCGAGTACTTTATTGTTCCAAAATTTCAAGGTTTTATGACGCTCTAATAAAAAGTTACAAGCATTTGTATGTTGCAAACTTTGATAGGTGTAAGACGTACCGTATAGAAGTTAGGGCCATTTGAAGTTTTATCAGTGTTTGATTTGGGATACAAGGTTAGCATAGCTTTGAGCGATAGCTTAAATTGACAAGAGGCTCGAGTACTTTATTGTTACAAAATTTCAAGGTTTTATGACGCTCCAGTAAAAAGTTACAAGCATTTGTATGTTGCAAACTTTGATAGGTGTAGGACGCACCGTATAGAAGTTAGGGCCATTTGAAGTTTTATCAGTGTTTGATTTGAGACTCAAGGGTAGCATAGCTTTGAGCGATAACTTAAATTGACAAGAGGCTCGAGTACTTTATTGTTACAAAATTTCAAGATTTTATGACCCTCCAGTAAAAAGTTACAAGCATTTGTATGCTGCAAACTTTGATAGGTATAGGACGTACCGTAGAGAAGCTAGGGCCATTTGAAGTTTTATCAGTGTTTGGTTTGGGACTCTACGGTAGCATAGCTTTGAGCGATAGCTTAAATTGACAAGAGGCTCGAGTACTTTATTGTTACAAAATTTCTAGGTTTTATGACGCTCCAGTAAAAAGTTACAAGCATTTGATAGTTGCAAAGTTTGATAGGTGTAGGACATACCGTATAGAAGTATGGGCCATTTGAAGTTTTATCAGCGTTTGATTTGGGACTCAAGGATATCATAGCTTTGAGCGATAGCTTAAATTGACAAGAGGCTCGAGTACTTTATTGTTACAAAATTTCAAGCTTTTATGACGCTCCAGTAAAAAGTTACAAGCATTTGTATGTTGCAAACTTTGATAGGTGTAGGACGCACCGTATAGAAGTTAGGGCCATTTGAAGTTTTATCAGTGTTTGATTTGAGACTCAAGGGTAGCATAGCTTTGAGCGATAACTTAAATTGACAAGAGGCTCGAGTACTTTATTGTTACAAAATTTCTAGGTTTTATGACGCTCCAGTAAAAAGTTACAAGCATTTGTTAGTTGCAAAGTTTGATAGGTGTAGGACATACCGTATAGAAGTTAGGGCCATTTGAAGTTTTATCAGCGTTTGATTTGGGACTCAAGGATATCATAGCTTTGAGCGATAGCTTAAATTGACAAGAGGGTCGAGTACTTTATTGTTACAAAATTTCAAGGTTTTATGACGCTCCAGTAAAAAGTTACAAGCATTTGTATGTTGCAAACTTTGATAGGTATAGGATGCACCGTATAGAAGTTAGGGCCATTTGAAGTTTTATCAGTATTTGATTTGGGACTCAAGGGTAGCATAGCTTTGAGGGATATCTTAAATTGACAAGAGGCTCGAGTACTTTATTGTTAAAAAATTTCAAGGTTTTATGACGCTCCAGTAAAAAGTTACAAGCCTTTGTATGTTGCAAACTTTGATAGGTGTAGGACGTACCATATAGAAGTTAGGGCCATTTCAAGTTTTATCAGTGTTTGATTTGGGACTCAAGGGTAGCATAGCTTTGAGCGATAGCTTAAGTTGACAAGAGGCTCGAGTACTTTATTGTTACAAAATTTCAAGGTTTTATGACGCTCCAGTAAAAGTTACAGCATTTGTATGTTGCAAACTCTGATAGGTGTAGGACGTACCGTATAAAAGTTAGGGCCATTTGAAGTTTTATAAGTGTTTGATTTGGGACTCAAGGGTAGCATAGCATTGAGCGATAGCTTAAATTGACAAGAGGCTCGAGTACTTTATTGTTCCAAAATTTCAAGGTTTTATGACGCTCTAATAAAAAGTTACAAGCATTTGTATGTTGGAAACTTTGATAGGTGTAGGACGTACCGTATAGAAGTTAGGGCCATTTGAAGTTTTATCAGTGTTTCACTTGGGACTCAAGGGTAGCATAGCTTTGAGCGATAGCTTAAATTGACAAGAGGCTCGAGTACTTTATTGTTACAAAATTTTAACGTTTTATGACGCTCCAGTAAAAAGCTACAAGCATTTGTATGTTGCAAACTTTGATAGGTGTAGGACGTACCGTGTAGAAGTTAGGGCCATTTTAAGTTTTATCAGTGTTTGATTTGGGACTCAAGAGTAGCATAGCTTTGAGCGATAGCTTAAATTGACAAGAGGCTCGAGTACTTTATTGTTACAAAATTTCAAGGTTTTATGACGCTAAAGTAAAAGTTACAATCATTTGTATGTTGCAAACTTTGGTAAGTGTAGGACGTACCGTATAGAAGTTAGGGCCATTTGAAGTTTTATCAGTGTTTAATTTGGGACACAAGGTTAGCATAGCTTTGAGCGATAGCTTAAATTGACAAGAGGCTCGAGTACTTTATTGTTACAAAATTTTAAGGTTTTATGACGCTCCAGTAAAAAGCTACAAGCATTTGTATGTTGCAAACTTTGATTGGTGTAGGACGTACCGTATAGAATTTAGGGGCATTTGAAGTTTTATCAGTGTTTGATTTGGGACTCAAGGGTAGCATAGCTTTGACCGATAGCTTAAATTGACAAGAGGCTCGAATACTTTATTGTTACAAAATTTCAAGGTTTTATGACGCTGCAGAAAAAAGTTACAAGCATTTGTATATTGCAAACTTTGATAGGTGTAAGACGTACCGTATAGAAGTTAGGGCCATTTGAAGTTTTATCAGTGTTTGATTTGGGATACAAGGTTAGCATAGCTTTGAGCGATAGCTTAAATTGACAAGAGGCTCGAGTACTTTATTGTTACAAAATTTCAAGGTTTTATGACGCTCCAGTAAAAAGTTACAAGCATTTGTATGTTGCAAACTTTGATAGGTGTAGGACGCACCGTATAGAAGTTAGGGCCATTTGAAGTTTTATCAGTGTTTGATTTGAGACTCAAGGGTAGCATAGCTTTGAGCGATAACTTAAATTGACAAGAGGCTCGAGTACTTTATTGTTACAAAATTTCAAGATTTTATGACCCTCCAGTAAAAAGTTACAAGCATTTGTATGCTGCAAACTTTGATAGCTATAGGACGTACCGTATAGAAGCTAGGGTCATTTGAAGTTTTATCAGTGTTTGGTTTGGGACTCTAGGGTAGCATAGCTTTGAGCGATAGCTTAAATTGACAAGAGGCTCGAGTACTTTATTGTTACAAAATTTCTAGGTTTTATGACGCTCCAGTAAAAAGTTACAAGCATTTGTATGTTGCAAACTTTGATAGGTGTAGGACGCACCGTATAGAAGTTAGGGCCATTTGAAGTTTTATCAGTGTTTGATTTGGGATACAAGGTTAGCATAGCTTTGAGCGATAGCTTAAATTGACAAGAGGCTCGAGTACTTTATTGTTACAAAATTTCAAGGTTTTATGACGCTCCAGTAAAAAGTTACAAGCATTTGTATGTTGCAAACTTTGATAGGTGTAGGACGCACCGTATAGAAGTTAGGGCCATTTGAAGTTTTATCAGTGTTTGATTTGAGACTCAAGGGTAGCATAGCTTTGAGCGATAACTTAAATTGACAAGAGGCTCGAGTACTTTATTGTTACAAAATTTCAAGATTTTATGACCCTCCAGTAAAAAGTTACAAGCATTTGTATGCTGCAAACTTTGATAGGTATAGGACGTACCGTAGAGAAGCTAGGGCCATTTGAAGTTTTATCAGTGTTTGGTTTGGGACTCTACGGTAGCATAGCTTTGAGCGATAGCTTAAATTGACAAGAGGCTCGAGTACTTTATTGTTACAAAATTTCTAGGTTTTATGACGCTCCAGTAAAAAGTTACAAGCATTTGATAGTTGCAAAGTTTGATAGGTGTAGGACATACCGTATAGAAGTATGGGCCATTTGAAGTTTTATCAGCGTTTGATTTGGGACTCAAGGATATCATAGCTTTGAGCGATAGCTTAAATTGACAAGAGGCTCGAGTACTTTATTGTTACAAAATTTCAAGCTTTTATGACGCTCCAGTAAAAAGTTACAAGCATTTGTATGTTGCAAACTTTGATAGGTGTAGGACGCACCGTATAGAAGTTAGGGCCATTTGAAGTTTTATCAGTGTTTGATTTGAGACTCAAGGGTAGCATAGCTTTGAGCGATAACTTAAATTGACAAGAGGCTCGAGTACTTTATTGTTACAAAATTTCTAGGTTTTATGACGCTCCAGTAAAAAGTTACAAGCATTTGTTAGTTGCAAAGTTTGATAGGTGTAGGACATACCGTATAGAAGTTAGGGCCATTTGAAGTTTTATCAGCGTTTGATTTGGGACTCAAGGATATCATAGCTTTGAGCGATAGCTTAAATTGACAAGAGGGTCGAGTACTTTATTGTTACAAAATTTCAAGGTTTTATGACGCTCCAGTAAAAAGTTACAAGCATTTGTATGTTGCAAACTTTGATAGGTATAGGATGCACCGTATAGAAGTTAGGGCCATTTGAAGTTTTATCAGTATTTGATTTGGGACTCAAGGGTAGCATAGCTTTGAGGGATATCTTAAATTGACAAGAGGCTCGAGTACTTTATTGTTAAAAAATTTCAAGGTTTTATGACGCCCCAGTAAAAAGTTACAAGCCTTTGTATGTTGCAAACTTTGATAGGTGTAGGACGTACCATATAGAAGTTAGGGCCATTTCAAGTTTTATCAGTGTTTGATTTGGGACTCAAGGGTAGCATAGCTTTGAGCGATAGCTTAAGTTGACAAGAGGCTCGAGTACTTTATTGTTACAAAATTTCAAGGTTTTATGACGCTCCAGTAAAAGTTACAGCATTTGTATGTTGCAAACTCTGATAGGTGTAGGACGTACCGTATAAAAGTTAGGGCCATTTGAAGTTTTATAAGTGTTTGATTTGGGACTCAAGGGTAGCATAGCATTGAGCGATAGCTTAAATTGACAAGAGGCTCGAGTACTTTATTGTTCCAAAATTTCAAGGTTTTATGACGCTCTAATAAAAAGTTACAAGCATTTGTATGTTGGAAACTTTGATAGGTGTAGGACGTACCGTATAGAAGTTAGGGCCATTTGAAGTTTTATCAGTGTTTCACTTGGGACTCAAGGGTAGCATAGCTTTGAGCGATAGCTTAAATTGACAAGAGGCTCGAGTACTTTATTGTTACAAAATTTTAACGTTTTATGACGCTCCAGTAAAAAGCTACAAGCATTTGTATGTTGCAAACTTTGATAGGTGTAGGACGTACCGTGTAGAAGTTAGGGCCATTTTAAGTTTTATCAGTGTTTGATTTGGGACTCAAGAGTAGCATAGCTTTGAGCGATAGCTTAAATTGATAAGAGGCTCGAGTGCTTTGCTGTTACAAAATTTCAAGGTTTTATGACGCTAAAGTAAAAGTTACAATCATTTGTATGTTGCAAACTTTGGTAAGTGTAGGACGTACCGTATAGAAGTTAGGGCCATTTGAAGTTTTATCAGTGTTTAATTTGGGACACAAGGTTAGCATAGCTTTGAGCGATAGCTTAAATTGACAAGAGGCTCGAGTACTTTATTGTTACAAAATTTTAAGGTTTTATGACGCTCCAGTAAAAAGCTACAAGCATTTGTATGTTGCAAACTTTGATTGGTGTAGGACGTACCGTATAGAATTTAGGGGCATTTGAAGTTTTATCAGTGTTTGATTTGGGACTCAAGGGTAGCATAGCTTTGACCGATAGCTTAAATTGACAAGAGGCTCGAATACTTTATTGTTACAAAATTTCAAGGTTTTATGACGCTGCAGAAAAAAGTTACAAGCATTTGTATATTGCAAACTTTGATAGGTGTAAGACGTACCGTATAGAAGTTAGGGCCATTTGAAGTTTTATCAGTGTTTGATTTGGGATACAAGGTTAGCATAGCTTTGAGCGATAGCTTAAATTGACAAGAGGCTCGAGTACTTTATTGTTACAAAATTTCAAGGTTTTATGACGCTCCAGTAAAAAGTTACAAGCATTTGTATGTTGCAAACTTTGATAGGTGTAGGACGCACCGTATAGAAGTTAGGGCCATTTGAAGTTTTATCAGTGTTTGATTTGAGACTCAAGGGTAGCATAGCTTTGAGCGATAACTTAAATTGACAAGAGGCTCGAGTACTTTATTGTTACAAAATTTCAAGATTTTATGACCCTCCAGTAAAAAGTTACAAGCATTTGTATGCTGCAAACTTTGATAGCTATAGGACGTACCGTATAGAAGCTAGGGTCATTTGAAGTTTTATCAGTGTTTGGTTTGGGACTCTAGGGTAGCATAGCTTTGAGCGATAGCTTAAATTGACAAGAGGCTCGAGTACTTTATTGTTACAAAATTTCTAGGTTTTATGACGCTCCAGTAAAAAGTTACAAGCATTTGTTAGTTGCAAAGTTTGATAGGTGTAGGACATACCGTATAGAAGTATGGGCCATTTGAAGTTTTATCAGCGTTTGATTTGGGACTCAAGGATATCATAGCTTTGAGCGATAGCTTAAATTGACAAGAGGCTCGAGTACTTTATTGTTACAAAATTTCAAGGTTTTATGACGCTCCAGTAAAAAGTTACAAGCATTTGTATGTTGCAAGCTTTGATAGGTATAGGATGCACCGCATAGAAGTTAGGGCCATTTGAAGTTTTATCAGTATTTGATTTGGGACTCAAGGGTAGCATAGCTTTGAGCGATAGCTTAAATTGACAAGAGGCTCGAGTACTTTATTGTTACAAAGTTTCAAGGTTTTATGACGCTCCAGTAAAAGTTACAAGCATTTGTATGTTGCAAACTTTGATAGGTGTAGGACGTACCGTATAAAAGTTAGGGCCATTTGAAGTTTTATAAGTGTTTGATTTAGGACTGAAGGGTAGCATAGCTTTGAGCGATAACTTAAATTGACAAGAGGCTCGAGTACTTTATTGTTACAAAATTTCAAGGTTCTATGACGCTCCAGTAAAAAGTTACAAGCATTTGTATTTTGCAAACTTTGATAGGTGTAGGACGTACCGTATAGAAGTTAGGGCCATTTGAAGTTTTATCAGTGTTTGAATTGGGACTCAAGGTTCGCATATCTTTGAGGCTCGAGTACTTTATTGTTCCAAAATTTCAAGGTTTTATGACGCTCTAATAAAAAGTTACAAGCATTTGTATGTTGCAAACTTTGATAGATGTAGGACGTACCGTATAGAAGTTAGGGCCATTTGAAGTTTTATCAGTGTTTCATTTTGGACTCCAGGGTAGCATAGCTTTGAGCGATACCTTAAATTGACAAGAGGCTCGAGTACTTTATTGTTACAAAATTTCAAGGTTTTATGACGCTGCCGAAAAAAGTTACAAGCATTTGTATGTTGCAAACTTTGATAGGTGTAAGACGTACCGTATAGAAGTTAGGGCCATTTGAAGTTTTATCAGTGTTTGATTTGGGATACAAGGTTAGCATAGCTTTGAGCGATAGCTTAAATTGACAAGAGGCTCGAGTACTTTATTGTTACAAAATTTCAAGGTTTTATGAAGTTCCAGTAAAAAGTTACAAGCATTTGTATGTTGCAAACTTTGATAGGTGTAGGACGCACCGTATAGAAGTTAGGGCCATTTGAAGTTTTATCAGTGTTTGATTTGAGACTCAAGGGTAGCATAGCTTTGAGCGATAACTTAAATTGACAAGAGGCTCGAGTACTTTATTGTTACAAAATTTCAAGATTTTATGACCCTCCAGTAAAAAGTTACAAGCATTTGTATGCTGCAAACTTTGATAGGTATAGGACGTACCGTAGAGAAGCTAGGGCCATTTGAAGTTTTATCAGTGTTTGGTTTGGGACTCTACGGTAGCATAGCTTTGAGCGATAGCTTAAATTGACAAGAGGCTCGAGTACTTTATTGTTACAAAATTTCTAGGTTTTATGACGCTCCAGTAAAAAGTTACAAGCA
Source organism: Clusia tigrina (assembly GCA_920105625.2). NCBI lineage: Eukaryota > Metazoa > Arthropoda > Insecta > Diptera > Clusiidae > Clusia > Clusia tigrina. The sequence continues at coordinate 103,253,189 of OV050033.1, read as the reverse complement.
TTTGTTAGTTGCAAAGTTTGATAGGTGTAGGACATACCGTATAGAAGTATGGGCCATTTGAAGTTTTATCAGCGTTTGATTTGGGACTCAAGGATATCATAGCTTTGAGCGATAGCTTAAATTGACAAGAGGCTCGAGTACTTTATTGTTACAAAATTTCAAGGTTTTATGACGCTCCAGTAAAAAGTTACAAGCATTTGTATGTTGCAAACTTTGATAGGTACAGGATGCACCGTATAGAAGTTAGGGCCATTTGAAGTTTTATCAGTATTTGATTTTGGACTCAAGGGTAGCATAGCTTTGAGCGATATCTTAAATTCTCAAGAGGCTCGAGTATTTTATTGTTACAAAATTTCAAGATTTTATGACGCCCCAGTAAAAAGTTACAAGCATTTGTATGTTGCAAACTTTGATAGCTGTAGGACGTACCATATAGAAGTTAGGGCCATTTGAAGTTTTATCAGTGTTTGATTTGGGACTCAAGGGTAGCATAGCTTTGAGCGATAGCTTAAATTGACAAGAGGCTCGAGTACTTTATTGTTACAAAGTTTCAAGGTTTTATGACGCTCCAGTAAAATTTACAAGCATTTGTCTGTTGCAAACTTTGATAGGTGTAGGACGTACCGTATAAAAGTTAGGGCCATTTGAAGTTTTATAAGTGTTTGATTTGGGACTCAAGGGTAGCATAGCATTGAGCGATAGCTTAAATTAACAAGAGGCTCGAGTACTTTATTGTTCTAAAATTTCAAGGTTTTATGACGCTCCAGTAAAAGGTTACAAGCATTTGTATGTTGCAAACTTTGATAGGTGTAGGACGTACCGTATAGAAGTTAGAGTTATTTGAAGTTTTATCAGTGTTTGATTTGGGACTCAAGGTTAGCATATCTTTGAGGCTCGAGTACTTTATTGTTCCAAAATTTCAAGGTTTTATGACGCTCTAATAAAAAGTTACAAGCATTTGTATGTTGCAAACTTTGATAGATGTAGGACGTACCGTATAGAAGTTAGGGCCATTTGAAGTTTTATCAGTGTTTCATTTTGGACTCAAGGGTAGCATAGCTTTGAGCGATACCTTAAATTGACAAGAGGCTCGAGTACTTTATTGTTACAAAATTTTAAGGTTTTATGACGCTCCAGTAAAAAGCTACAAGCATTTGTATGTTGCAAACTTTGATAGGTGTAGGACGTACCGTATAGCAGTTAGGGCCATTTGAAGTTTTATCAGTGTTTGATTTGGGACTCAAGAGTAGCATAGCTTTGAGCGATAGCTTAAATTGACAAGAGGCTCGAGTACTTTATTGTTACAAAATTTCAAGGTTTTATGACGCTCCAGTAAAAGTTACAAGCATTTGTATGTTGCAAACTTTGATAGGTGTAGGACGTACCGTATAGAAGTTAGGGCCATTTGAAGTTTTATCAGTGTTTGATTTGGGACACAAGGTTAGCATAGCTTTGAGCGATAGCTTAAATTGACAAGAGGCTCGAGTACTTTATTGTTACAAAATTTCAAGGTTTTATGACGCTCCAGTAAAAAGTTACAAGCATTTGTATGTTGCAAACTTTGATAGGTGTAGGACGTACCGTATAGAGGTTAGGGCCATTTGAAGTTTTATCAGTATTTCATTTTGGACTCAAGGGTAGCATAGCATTGAGCGATAGCTTAAATTGACAAGAGGCTCGAGTACTTTATAGTTCCAAAATTTCAAGGTTTTATGACGCTCTAATAAAAAGTTACAAGCATTTGTATGTTGCAAACTTTGATAGGTGTAAGACGTACCGTATAGAAGTTAGGGCCATTTGAAGTTTTATCAGTGTTTGATTTGGGATACAAGGTTAGCATAGCTTTGAGCGATAGCTTAAATTGACAAGAGGCTCGAGTACTTTATTGTTACAAAATTTCAAGGTTTTATGACGCTCCAGTAAAAAGTTACAAGCATTTGTATGTTGCAAACTTTGATAGGTGTAGGACGCACCGTATAGAAGTTAGGGCCATTTGAAGTTTTATCAGTGTTTGATTTGAGACTCAAGGGTAGCATAGCTTTGAGCGATAACTTAAATTGACAAGAGGCTCGAGTACTTTATTGTTACAAAATTTCAAGATTTTATGACCCTCCAGTAAAAAGTTACAAGCATTTGTATGCTGCAAACTTTGATAGGTATAGGACGTACCGTAGAGAAGCTAGGGCCATTTGAAGTTTTATCAGTGTTTGGTTTGGGACTCTACGGTAGCATAGCTTTGAGCGATAGCTTAAATTGACAAGAGGCTCGAGTACTTTATTGTTACAAAATTTCTAGGTTTTATGACGCTCCAGTAAAAAGTTACAAGCATTTGTTAGTTGCAAAGTTTGATAGGTGTAGGACATACCGTATAGAAGTATGGGCCATTTGAAGTTTTATCAGCGTTTGATTTGGGACTCAAGGATATCATAGCTTTGAGCGATAGCTTAAATTGACAAGAGGCTCGAGTACTTTATTGTTACAAAATTTCAAGGTTTTATGACGCTCCAGTAAAAAGTTACAAGCATTTGTATGTTGCAAACTTTGATAGGTATAGGATGCACCGTATAGAAGTTAGGGCCATTTGAAGTTTTATCAGTATTTGATTTGGGACTCAAGGGTAGCATAGCTTTGAGCGATATCTTAAATTGACAAGAGGCTCGAGTATTTTATTGTTACAAAATTTCAAGATTTTATGACGCCCCAGTAAAAAGTTACAAGCATTTGTATGTTGCAAACTTTGATAGCTGTAGGACGTACCATATAGAAGTTAGGGCCATTTGAAGTTTTATCAGTGTTTGATTTGGGACTCAAGGGTAGCATAGCTTTGAGCGATAGCTTAAATTGACAAGAGGCTCGAGTACTTTATTGTTACAAAGTTTCAAGGTTTTATGACGCTCCAGTAAAATTTACAAGCATTTGTATGTTGCAAACTTTGATAGGTGTAGGACGTACCGTATAAAAGTTAGGGCCATTTGAAGTTTTATAAGTGTTTGATTTGGGACTCAAGGGTAGCATAGCATTGAGCGATAGCTTAAATTAACAAGAGGCTCGAGTACTTTATTGTTCTAAAATTTCAAGGTTTTATGACGCTCCAGTAAAAGGTTACAAGCATTTGTATGTTGCACACTTTGATAGGTGTAGGACGTACCGTATAGAAGTTAGAGCCATTTGAAGTTTTATCAGTGTTTGATTTAGGACTGAAGGGTAGCATAGCTTTGAGCGATAACTTAAATTGACAAGAGGCTCGAGTACTTTATTGTTACAAAATTTCAAGGTTTTATGACGCTCCAGTAAAAAGTTACAAGCATTTGTATTTTGCAAACTTTGATATGTGTAGGACGTACCGTATAGAAGTTAGGGCCATTTGAAGTTTTATCAGTGTTTGATTTGGGACTCAAGGTTAGCATATCTTTGAGGCTCGAGTACTTTATTGTTCCAAAATTTCAAGGTTTTATGACGCTCTAATAAAAAGTTACAACCATTTGTATGTTGCAAACTTTGATAGATGTAGGACGTACCGTATAGAAGTTAGGGTCATTTGAAGTTTTATCAGTGTTTCATTTTGGACTCAAGGGTAGCATAGCTTTGAGCGATACCTTAAATTGACAAGAGGCTCGAGTACTTTATTGTTACAAAATTTTAAGGTTTTATGACGCTCCAGTAAAAAGCTACAAGCATTTGTATGTTGCAAACTTTGATAGGTGTAGGACGTACCGTATAGAAGTTAGGGCCATTTGAAGTTTTATCAGTGTTTGATTTGGGACACAAGGTTAGCATAGCTTTGAGCGATAGCTTAAATTAACAAGAGGCTCGAGTACTTTATTGTTACAAAATTTCAAGGTTTTATGACGCTCCAGTAAAAAGTTACAAGCATTTGTATGTTGCAAACTTTGATAGGTGTAGGACGTACCGTATAGAGGTTAGGGCCATTTGAAGTTTTATCAGTGTATCATTTTGGACTCAAGGGTAGCATAGCATTGAGCGATAGCTTAAATTGACAAGAGGCTCGAGTACTTTATTGTTCCAAAATTTCAAGGTTTTATGACGCTCTAATAAAACGTTACAAGCATTTTTATGTTGGAAACTTTGATAGGTGTAGGACGTATCGTATAGAAGTTCGGGCCATTTGAAGTTTTATCAGTGTTTCACTTGGGACTCAAGGGTAGCACAGCTTTGAGCGATAGCTTAAATTGACAAGAGGCTCGAATACTTTATTGTTACAAAATTTCAAGGTTTTATGACGCTGCAGAAAAAAGTTACAAGCATTTGTATGTTGCAAACTTTGATAGGTGTAGGACGTACCGTATAGAAGTAAGGGCCATTTGAAGTTTTATCAGCGTTTGATTTGGGACTCAAGGGTAGCATAGCTTTGACCGATAGCTTAAATTGACAAGAGGCTCGAATACTTTATTGTTACAAAATTTCAAGGTTTTATGACGCTGCAGAAAAAAGTTACAAGCATTTGTATGTTGCAAACTTTGATAGGTGTAAGACGTACCGTATAGAAGTTAGGGCCATTTGAAGTTTTATCAGTGTTTGATTTGGGATACAAGGTTAGCATAGCTTTGAGCGATAGCTTCAATTGACAAGAGGCTCGAGTACTTTATTGTTACAAAATTTCAAGGTTTTATGACGCTCCAGTAAAAAGTTACAAGCATTTGTATGTTGCAAACTTTGATAGGTGTAGGACGCACCGTATAGAAGTTAGGGCCATTTGAAGTTTTATCAGTATTTGATTTGGGACTCAAGGGTAGCATAGCTTTGAGCGATATCTTAAATTGACAAGAGGCTCGAGTACTTTGTTACAAAATTTCAAGGTTCTATGACGCCCCAGTAAAAAGTTACAAGCATTTGTATGTTGCAAACTTTGATAGGTATAGGACGTACCATATAGAAGTTAGGGCCATTTGAAGTTTTATCAGTGTTTGATTTGGGACTCAAGGGTAGCATAGCTTTGAGCGATAGCTTAAATTGACAAGAGGCTCGAGTACTTTATTGTTACAAAATTTCAAGGTTCTATGACGCTCCAGTAAAAGTTACAAGCATTTGTATGTTGCAAACTTTGATAGGTGTAGGACGTACCGTATAAAAGTTAGGGCCATTTGAAGTTTTATAAGTGTTTGATTTGGGACTCAAGGGTAGCATAGCATTGAGCGATAGCTTAAATTGACAAGAGGCTCGAGTACTTTATTGTTCTAAAATTTCAAGGTTTTATGACGCTCCAGTAAAAAGTTACAAGCATTTGTATGTTGCAAACTTTGATAGGTGTAGGACGTACCGTATAGAAGTTAGAGCCATTTGAAGTTTTATCAGTGTTTGATTTAGGACTGAAGGGTAGCATAGCTTTGAGGCTCGAGTACTTTATTGTTCCAAAATTTCAAGGTTTTATGACGCTCTAATAAAAAGTTACAAGCATTTGTATGTTGCAAACTTTGATAGATGTAGGACGTACCGTATAGAAGTTAGAGCCATTTGAAGTTTTATCAGTGTTTCATTTTGGACTCAAGGGTAGCATAGCTTTGAGCGATAGCTTAAATTGACAAGAGGCTCGAGTACTTTATTGTTCTAAAATTTCAAGGTTTTATGACGCTCCAGTAAAAAGTTACAAGCATTTGTATTTTGCAAACTTTGATGGGTGTAGGACGTACCGTATAGAAGTTAGGGCCATTTGAAGTTTTATCAGTGTTTGATTTGGGACTCAAGGTTAGCATATCTTTGAGGCTCGAGTACTTTATTGTTCCAAAATTTCAAGGTTTTATGACGCTCTAATAAAAAGTTACAAGCATTTGTTAGTTGCAAAGTTTGATAGGTGTAGGACATACCGTATAGAAGTATGGGCCATTTGAAGTTTTATCAGCGTTTGATTTGGGACTCAAGGATATCATAGCTTTGAGCGATAGCTTAAATTGACAAGAGGCTCGAGTACTTCATTGTTACAAAATTTCAAGGTTTTATGACGCTCCAGTAAAAAGTTACAAGCATTTGTATGTTGCAAACTTTGATAGGTATAGGATGCACCGTATAGAAGTTAGGGCCATTTGAAGTTTTATCAGTATTTGATTTGGGACTCAAGGGTAGCATAGCTTTGAGCGATATCTTAAATTGACAAGAGGCTCGAGTACTTTATTGTTACAAAATTTCAAGGTTTTATGACGCCCCAGTAAAAAGTTACAAGCATTTGTATGTTGCAAACTTTGATAGGTATAGGACGTACCATATAGAAGTTAGGGCCATTTGAAGTTTTATCAGTGTTTGATTTGGGACTCAAGGGTAGCATAGCTTTGAGCGATAGCTTAAATTGACAAGAGGCTCGAGTACTTTATTGTTACAAAATTTCAAGGTTCTATGACGCTCCAGTAAAAGTTACAAGCATTTGTATGTTGCAAACTTTGATAGGTGTAGGACGTACCGTATAAAAGTTAGGGCCATTTGAAGTTTTATAAGTGTTTGATTTGGGACTCAAGGGTAGCATAGCATTGAGCGATAGCTTAAATTGACAAGAGGCTCGAGTACTTTATTGTTCTAAAATTTCAAGGTTTTATGACGCTCCAGTAAAAAGTTACAAGCATTTGTATGTTGCAAACTTTGATAGGTGTAGGACGTACCGTATAGAAGTTAGAGCCATTTGAAGTTTTATCAGTGTTTGATTTAGGACTGAAGGGTAGCATAGCTTTGAGGCTCGAGTACTTTATTGTTCCAAAATTTCAAGGTTTTATGACGCTCTAATAAAAAGTTACAAGCATTTGTATGTTGCAAACTTTGATAGATGTAGGACGTACCGTATAGAAGTTAGAGCCATTTGAAGTTTTATCAGTGTTTCATTTTGGACTCAAGGGTAGCATAGCTTTGAGCGATAGCTTAAATTGACAAGAGGCTCGAGTACTTTATTGTTCTAAAATTTCAAGGTTTTATGACGCTCCAGTAAAAAGTTACAAGCATTTGTATTTTGCAAACTTTGATAGGTGTAGGACGTACCGTATAGAAGTTAGGGCCATTTGAAGTTTTATCAGTGTTTGATTTGGGACTCAAGGTTAGCATATCTTTGAGGCTCGAGTACTTTATTGTTCCAAAATTTCAAGGTTTTATGACGCTCTAATAAAAAGTTACAAGCATTTGTATGTTGCAAACTTTGATAGATGTAGGACGTACCGTATAGAAGTTAGGGCCATTTGAAGTTTTATCAGTGTTTCATTTTGGACTCAAGGGTAGCATAGGTTTGAGCGATAGCTTAAATTGACAAGAGCCTCGAGTACTTTATTGTTACAAAATTTTAAGGTTTTATGACGCTCCAATAAAAAGCTACAAGCATTTGTATGTTGCAAACTTTGATAGGAGTAGGACGTACCGTATAGAAGTTAGGGCCATTTGAAGTTTTATCAGTGTTTGATTTGGGACTCAAGAGTAGCATAGCTTTGAGCGATAGCTTAAATTGACAAGAAGCTCGAGTACTTTATTGTTACAAAATTTCAAGATTTTATGACGCTCCAGTAAAAGTTACAAGCATTTGTATGTTGCAAACTTTGATAGGTGTAGGACGTACCGTATAGAAGTTAGGGCCATTTGAAGTTTTATCAGTGTTTGATTTGGGACACAAGGTTAACATAGCTTTGAGCGATAGCTTAAATTGACAAGAGGCTCGTGTACTTTATTTGTTACAAAATTTCAAGGTTTTATGACGCTCCAGTAAAAAGTTACAAGCATTTGTATGTTGCAAACTTTGATAGGTGTAGGACGTACCGTATAGAAGTTAGGGCCATTTGAAGTTTTATCAGTGCTTGATTTGGGACACAAGGTTAGCATAGCTTTGAGCGATAGCTTAAATTGACAAGAGGCTCGAGTACTTTATTGTTACAAAATTTCAAGGTTTTACGACGCTCCAGTAAAAAGTTACAAGCATTTGTATGTTGCAAACTGTGATAGGTGTAGGACGTACCGTATAGAAGTTAGGTCCATTTGAAGTTTTATCAGTGTTTGATTTGAGACTCAAGAGTAGCATAGCTTTGAGCGATAACTTAAATTGACAAGAGGCTCGAGTACTTTATTGTTACAAAATTTCAAGGTTTTATGACGCTCCAGTAAAAAGTTACAAGCATTTGTATGTTGCAAACTTTGATAGGTGTAGGACGTACCGTATAGAAGTTAGGGCCATTTGAAGTTTTATCAGAGCTTGATTTGGGACACAAGGTTAGCATAGCTTTGAGCGATAGCTTAAATTGACAAGAGGCTCGAGTACTTTATTGTTACAAAATTTCAAGGTTTTACGACGCTCCAGTAAAAAGTTACAAGCATTTGTATGTTGCAAACTTTGATAGATGTAGGACGTACCGTATAGAAGTTAGGGCCATTTGAAGTTGTATCAGTGTTTCATTTTGGACTCAAGGGTAGCATAGCTTTGAGCGATAGCTTAAATTGACAAGAGGCTCGAGTACTTTATTGTTCTAAAATTTCAAGGTTTTATGACGCTCCAGTAAAAAGTTACAAGCATTTGTATTTTGCAAAATTTGATAGGTGTAGGACGTACCGTATAGAAGTTAGGGCCATTTGAAGTTTTATCAGTGTTTGATTTGGGACTCAAGGTTAGCATATCTTTGAGGCTCGAGTACTTTATTGTTCCAAAATTTCAAGGTTTTATGACGCTCTAATAAAAAGTTACAAGCATTTGTATGTTGCAAACTTTGATAGATGTAGGACGTACCGTATAGAAGTTAGGGCCATTTGAAGTTTTATCAGTGTTTCATTTTGGACTCAAGGGTAGCATAGGTTTGAGCGATAGCTTAAATTGACAAGAGGCTCGAGTACTTTATTGTTACAAAATTTCAAGATTTTATGACGCTCCAGTAAAAGTTACAAGCATTTGTATGTTGCAAACTGTGATAGGTGTAGGACGTACCGTATAGAAGTTAGGGCCATTTGAAGTTTTATCAGTGTTTGATTTGGGACACAAGGTTAACATAGCTTTGAGCGATAGCTTAAATTGACAAGAGGCTCGAGTACTTTATTGTTACAAAATTTCAAGGTTTTATGACGCTCCAGTAAAAAGTTACAAGCATTTGTATGTTGCAAACTTTGATAGGTGTAGGACGTACCGTATAGAAGTTAGGGCCATCTGAAGTTTTATCAGTGCTTGATTTGGGACACAAGGTTAGCATAGCTTTGAGCGATAGCTTAAATTGACAAGAGGCTCGAGTACTTTATTGTTACAAAATTTCAAGGTTTTACGACGCTCCAGTAAAAAGTTACAAGCATTTGTATGTTGCAAACTGTGATAGGTGTAGGACGTACCGTATAGAAGTTAGGTCCATTTGAAGTTTTATCAGTGTTTGATTTGAGACTCAAGGGTAGCATAGCTTTGAGCGATAACTTAAATTGACAAGAGGCTCGAGTTCTTTATTGTTACAAAATTTCAAGGTTTTATGACCCTCCAGTAAAAAGTTACAAGCATTTGTATGCTGCAAACTTTGATAGGTGTAGGACGTACCGTATAGAAGCTAGGGCCATTTGAAATTTTATCAGTGTTTGGTTTGGGACTCTAGGGTAGCATAGCTTTGAGCGATAGCTTAAATTGACAAGAGGCTCGAGTACTTTATTGTTACAAAATTTCTAGGTTTTATAACGCTCCAGTAAAAAGTTACAAGCATTTGTTAGTTGCAAAGTTTGATAGGTGTAGGACATACCGTATAGAAGTATGGGCCATTTGAAGTTTTATCAGCGTTTGATTTGGGACTCAAGGATATCATAGCTTTCAGCGATAGCTTAAATTGACAAGAGGCTCGAGTACTTTATTGTTACAAAATTTCAAGGTTTTATGACGCTCCAGTAAAAAGTTACAAGCATTTGTATGTTGCAAACTTTGATAGGTATAGGATGCACCGTATAGAAGTTAGGGCCATTTGAAGTTTTATCAGTATTTGATTTGGGACTCAAGGGTAGCATAGCTTTGAGCGATATCTTAAATTGACAAGAGGCTCGAGTACTTTATTGTTACAAAATTTCAAGGTTTTATGACGCCCCAGTAAAAAGTTACAAGCATTTGTATGTTGCAAACTTTGATAGGTGTAGGACGTACCATATAGAAGTTAGGGCCATTTGAAGTTTTATCAGTATTTGATTTGGGACTCAAGGGTAGCATAGCTTTGAGCGATATCTTAAATTGACAAGAGGCTCGAGTACTTTATTGTTACAAAATTTCAAGGTTTTATGACGCCCCAGTAAAAAGTTACAAGCATTTGTATGTTGCAAACTTTGATAGGTGTAGGACGTACCGTATAGAAGTTAGGGCCATTTGAAGTTTTATCAGTGTTTGATTTGGGACTCAAGGTTAGCATATCTTTGAGGCTCGAGTACTTTATTGTTCCAAAATTTCAAGGTTTTATGACGCTCTAATAAAAAGTTACAAGCATTTGTATGTTGCAAACTTTGATAGATGTAGGACGTACCGTATAGAAGTTAGGGCCATTTTAAGTTTTATCAGTGTTTCATTTTGGACTCAAGGGTAGCATAGCTTTGAGCGATAGCTTAAATTGACAAGAGGCTCGAGTACTTTATTGTTACAAAATTTTAAGATTTTATGACGCTCCAGTAAAAAGCTACAAGCATTTGTATGTTGCAAACTTTGATAGGTGTAGGACGTACCGTATAGAAGTTAGGGCCATTTGAAGTTTTATCAGTGTTTGATTTGTGACTCAAGAGTAGCATAGCTTTGAGCGATAGCTTAAATTGACAAGAGGCTCGAGTACTTTATTGTTACAAAATTTCAAGGTTTTATGACGCTCCAGTAAAAGTTACAAGCATTTGTATGTTGCAAACTTTGATAGGTGTAGGACGTTCCGTATAGAAGTTAGGGCCATGTGAAGTTTTATCAGTGTTTTACTTGGAGCTCAAGGGTAGCATAGCTTTGAACGATAGCTTAAATTGACAAGAGGCTCGAGTACTTTATTGTTACAAAATTTCAAGGTTTTACGACGCTCCAGTAAAAAGTTACAAGCATTTGTATGTTGCAAACTGTGATAGGTGTAGGACGTTTCGTATAGAAGTTAGGGCCATTTGAAGTTTTATCAGTGTTTGATTTAAGACTCAAGGGTAGCATAGCTTTGAGCGATAACTTAGATTGACAAGAGGCTCGAGTACTTTATTGTTACAAAATTTCATGGTTTTATGACCCTCCAGTAAAAAGTTACAAGTATTTGTATGCTGCAAACTTTGATAGGTGTAGGACGTACCGTATAGAAGCTAGGGCCATTTGAAGTTTTATCAGTGTTTGGTTTGGGAATCTAGGGTAGCATAGCTTTGAGCGATAGCTTAAATTGACAAGAGGCTCGAGTACTTTATTGTTACAAAATTTCTAGGTTTTAGGACGCTCCAGTAAAAAGTTACAAGCATTTCTTAGTTGCAAAGTTTGATAGGTGTAGGACATACCGTATAGAAGTTAGGGCCATTTGAAGTTTTATCAGCGTTTGATTTGGGACTCAAGGATATCATAGCTTTCAGCGATAGCTTAAATTGACAAGAGGCTCGAGTACTTTATTGTTACAAAATTTCAAGGTTTTATGACGCTCCAGTAAAAAGTTACAAGCATTTGTATGTTGCAAACTTTGATAGGTATAGGATGCACCGTATAGAAGTTAGGGCCATTTGAAGTTTTATCAGTATTTGATTTGGGACTCAAGGGTAGCATAGCTTTGAGCGATATCTTAAATTGACAAGAGGCTCGAGTACTTTATTGTTACAAAATTTCAAGGTTTTATGACGCCCCAGTAAAAAGTTACAAGCATTTGTATGTTGCAAACTTTGATAGGTGTAGGACGTACCATATAGAAGTTAGGGCCATTTGAAGTTTTATCAGAGTTTGATTTGGGACTCAAGGGTAGCATAGCTTTGAGCGATACCTTAAATTGACAAGAGGCTCGAGTACTTTATTGTTACAAAATTTCAAGGTTTTATGACGCTCCAGTAAAAGTTACAAGCATTTGTATGTTGCAAACTTTGATAGGTGTAGGACGTACCGTATAAAAGTTAGGGCCATTTGAAGTTTTATAAGTGTTTGATTTGGGACTCAAGGGTAGCATAGCACTGAGCGATAGCCTAAAGTGACAAGAGGCTCGAGTACTTTATTGTTCTAAAATTTCAAGGTTTTATGACGCTCCAGTAAAAAGTTACAAGCATTTGTATGTTGCAAACTTTGATAGGTGTAGGACGTACGGTATAGAAGTTAGAGCCATTTGAAGCTTTATCAGTGTTTGATTTAGGACTCAAGGGTAGCATAGCTTTGAGCGATAACTTAAATTGACAAGAGGCTCGAGTACTTTATTGTTACAAAATTTCATGGTTTTATGACGCTCCAGTAAAAAGTTACAAGCATTTGTATTTTGCAAACTTTGATAGGTGTAGGACGTACCGTATAGAAGTTAGGGCCATTTGAAGTTTTATCAGTGTTTGATTTGGGACTCAAGGTTAGCATATCTTTGAGGCTCGAGTACTTTATTGTTCCAAAATTTCAAGGTTTTATGACGCTCTAATAAAAAGTTACAAGCATTTGTATGTTGCAAACTTTGATAGATGTAGGACGTACCGTATAGAAGTTAGGGCCATTTTAAGTTTTATCAGTGTTTCATTTTGGACTCAAGGGTAGCATAGCTTTGAGCGATAGCTTAAATTGACAAGAGGCTCGAGTACTTTATTGTTACAAAATTTTAAGATTTTATGACGCTCCAGTAAAAAGCTACAAGCATTTGTATGTTGCAAACTTTGATAGGTGTAGGACGTACCGTATAGAAGTTAGGGCCATTTGAAGTTTTATCAGTGTTTGATTTGTGACTCAAGAGTAGCATAGCTTTGAGCGATAGCTTAAATTGACAAGAGGCTCGAGTACTTTATTGTTACAAAATTTCAAGGTTTTACGACGCTCCAGTAAAAAGTTACAAGCATTTGTATGTTGCAAACTGTGATAGGTGTAGGACGTTTCGTATAGAAGTTAGGGCCATTTGAAGTTTTATCAGTGTTTGATTTAAGACTCAAGGGTAGCATAGCTTTGAGCGATAACTTAGATTGACAAGAGGCTCGAGTACTTTATTGTTACAAAATTTCATGGTTTTATGACCCTCCAGTAAAAAGTTACAAGTATTTGTATGCTGCAAACTTTGATAGGTGTAGGACGTACCGTATAGAAGCTAGGGCCATTTGAAGTTTTATCAGTGTTTGGTTTGGGAATCTAGGGTAGCATAGCTTTGAGCGATAGCTTAAATTGACAAGAGGCTCGAGTACTTTATTGTTACAAAATTTCTAGGTTTTAGGACGCTCCAGTAAAAAGTTACAAGCATTTCTTAGTTGCAAAGTTTGATAGGTGTAGGACATACCGTATAGAAGTTAGGGCCATTTGAAGTTTTATCAGCGTTTGATTTGGGACTCAAGGATATCATAGCTTTCAGCGATAGCTTAAATTGACAAGAGGCTCGAGTACTTTATTGTTACAAAATTTCAAGGTTTTATGACGCTCCAGTAAAAAGTTACAAGCATTTGTATGTTGCAAACTTTGATAGGTATAGGATGCACCGTATAGAAGTTAGGGCCATTTGAAGTTTTATCAGTATTTGATTTGGGACTCAAGGGTAGCATAGCTTTGAGCGATATCTTAAATTGACAAGAGGCTCGAGTACTTTATTGTTACAAAATTTCAAGGTTTTATGACGCCCCAGTAAAAAGTTACAAGCATTTGTATGTTGCAAACTTTGATAGGTGTAGGACGTACCATATAGAAGTTAGGGCCATTTGAAGTTTTATCAGAGTTTGATTTGGGACTCAAGGGTAGCATAGCTTTGAGCGATACCTTAAATTGACAAGAGGCTCGAGTACTTTATTGTTACAAAATTTCAAGGTTTTATGACGCTCCAGTAAAAGTTACAAGCATTTGTATGTTGCAAACTTTGATAGGTGTAGGACGTACCGTATAAAAGTTAGGGCCATTTGAAGTTTTATAAGTGTTTGATTTGGGACTCAAGGGTAGCATAGCACTGAGCGATAGCCTAAAGTGACAAGAGGCTCGAGTACTTTATTGTTCTAAAATTTCAAGGTTTTATGACGCTCCAGTAAAAAGTTACAAGCATTTGTATGTTGCAAACTTTGATAGGTGTAGGACGTACGGTATAGAAGTTAGAGCCATTTGAAGCTTTATCAGTGTTTGATTTAGGACTCAAGGGTAGCATAGCTTTGAGCGATAACTTAAATTGACAAGAGGCTCGAGTACTTTATTGTTACAAAATTTCATGGTTTTATGACGCTCCAGTAAAAAGTTACAAGCATTTGTATTTTGCAAACTTTGATAGGTGTAGGACGTACCGTATAGAAGTTAGGGCCATTTGAAGTTTTATCAGTGTTTGATTTGGGACTCAAGGTTAGCATATCTTTGAGGCTCGAGTACTTTATTGTTCCAAAATTTCAAGGTTTTATGACGCTCTAATAAAAAGTTACAAGCATTTGTATGTTGCAAACTTTGATAGATGTAGGACGTACCGTATAGAAGTTAGGGCCATTTTAAGTTTTATCAGTGTTTCATTTTGGACTCAAGGGTAGCATAGCTTTGAGCGATAGCTTAAATTGACAAGAGGCTCGAGTACTTTATTGTTACAAAATTTTAAGATTTTATGACGCTCCAGTAAAAAGCTACAAGCATTTGTATGTTGCAAACTTTGATAGGTGTAGGACGTACCGTATAGAAGTTAGGGCCATTTGAAGCTTTATCAGTGTTTGATTTGTGACTCAAGAGTAGCATAGCTTTGAGCGATAGCTTAAATTGACAAGAGGCTCGAGTACTTTATTGTTACAAAATTTCAAGGTTTTATGACGCTCCAGTAAAAGTTACAAGCATTTGTATGTTGCAAACTTTGATAGGTGTAGGACGTTCCGTATAGAAGTTAGGGCCATGTGAAGTTTTATCAGTGTTTTACTTGGAGCTCAAGGGTAGCATAGCTTTGAACGATAGCTTAAATTGACAAGAGGCTCGAGTACTTTATTGTTACAAAATTTCAAGGTTTTACGACGCTCCAGTAAAAAGTTACAAGCATTTGTATGTTGCAAACTGTGATAGGTGTAGGACGTTTCGTATAGAAGTTAGGGCCATTTGAAGTTTTATCAGTGTTTGATTTAAGACTCAAGGGTAGCATAGCTTTGAGCGATAACTTAGATTGACAAGAGGCTCGAGTACTTTATTGTTACAAAATTTCATGGTTTTATGACCCTCCAGTAAAAAGTTACAAGTATTTGTATGCTGCAAACTTTGATAGGTGTAGGACGTACCGTATAGAAGCTAGGGCCATTTGAAGTTTTATCAGTGTTTGGTTTGGGAATCTAGGGTAGCATAGCTTTGAGCGATAGCTTAAATTGACAAGAGGCTCGAGTACTTTATTGTTACAAAATTTCTAGGTTTTAGGACGCTCCAGTAAAAAGTTACAAGCATTTCTTAGTTGCAAAGTTTGATAGGTGTAGGACATACCGTATAGAAGTTAGGGCCATTTGAAGTTTTATCAGCGTTTGATTTGGGACTCAAGGATATCATAGCTTTGAGCGATAGCTTAAATTGACAAGAGGCTCGAGTACTTTAATGTTACAAAATTTCAAGGTTTTATGACGCTCCAGTAACAAGTTACAAGCATTTATATGTTGCAAACTTTGATAGGTATAGGATGCACCGTATAGAAGTTAGGGCCATTTGAAGTTTTATCAGTATTTGATTTGGGACTCAAGGGTAGCATAGCTTTGAGCGATATCTTAAATTCACAAGAGGCTCGAGTACTTTATTGTTACAAAATTTTAAGATTTTATGACGCTCCAGTAAAAAGCCACAAGCATTTGTATGTTGCAAACTTTGATAGGTGTAGGACGTACCGTATAGAAGTTAGGGCCATTTGAAGTTTTATCAGTGTTTGATTTGGGACTCAAGAGTAGCATAGCTTTGAGCGATAGCTGAAATTGACAAGAGGCTCGAGTACTTTATTGTTACAAAATTTCATGGTTTTATGACGCTCCAGTAAAAAGTTACAAGCATTTGTATGTTGCAAACTTTGATAGATGTAGGACGTACCGTATAGAAGTTAGGGCCATTTTAAGTTTTATCAGTGTTTCATTTTGGACTCAAGGGTAGCATAGCTTTGAGCGATAGCTTAAATTGACAAGAGGCTCGAGTACTTTATTGTTACAAAATTTCAAGGTTTTATGACGCTCCAGTAAAAGTTACAAGCATTTGTATGTTGCAAACTTTGATAGGTGTAGGACGTTCCGTATAGAAGTTAGGGCCATGTGAAGTTTTATCAGTGTTTGACTTGGAGCTCAAGGGTAGCATAGCTTTGAACGATAGCTTAAATTGACAAGAGGCTCGAGTACTTTATTGTTACAAAATTTCAAGGTTTTACGACGCTCCAGTAAAAAGTTACAAGCATTTGTATGTTGCAAACTGTGATAGGTGTAGGACGTTTCGTATAGAAGTTAGGGCCATTTGAAGTTTTATCAGTGTTTGATTTAAGACTCAAGGGTAGCATAGCTTTGAGCGATAACTTAGATTGACAAGAGGCTCGAGTACTTTATTGTTACAAAATTTCATGGTTTTATGACCCTCCAGTAAAAAGTTACAAGTATTTGTATGCTGCAAACTTTGATAGGTGTAGGACGTACCGTATAGAAGCTAGGGCCATTTGAAGTTTTATCAGTGTTTGGTTTGGGACTCTAGGGTAGCATAGCTTTGAGCGATAGCTTAAATTGACAAGAGGCTCGAGTACTTTATTGTTACAAAATTTCTAGGTTTTAGGACGCTCCAGTAAAAAGTTACAAGCATTTCTTAGTTGCAAAGTTTGATAGGTGTAGGACATACCGTATAGAAGTTAGGGCCATTTGAAGTTTTATCAGCGTTTGATTTGGGACTCAAGGATATCATAGCTTTGAGCGATAGCTTAAATTGACAAGAGGCTCGAGTACTTTAATGTTACAAAATTTCAAGGTTTTATGACGCTCCAGTAACAAGTTACAAGCATTTATATGTTGCAAACTTTGATAGGTATAGGATGCACCGTATAGAAGTTAGGGCCATTTGAAGTTTTATCAGTATTTGATTTGGGACTCAAGGGTAGCATAGCTTTGAGCGATATCTTAAATTCACAAGAGGCTCGAGTACTTTATTGTTACAAAATTTTAAGATTTTATGACGCTCCAGTAAAAAGCCACAAGCATTTGTATGTTGCAAACTTTGATAGGTGTAGGACGTACCGTATAGAAGTTAGGGCCATTTGAAGTTTTATCAGTGTTTGATTTGGGACTCAAGAGTAGCATAGCTTTGAGCGATAGCTGAAATTGACAAGAGGCTCGAGTACTTTATTGTTACAAAATTTCAAGGTTTTATGACGCTCCAGTAAAAGTTACAAGCATTTGTATGTTGCAAACTTTGATAGGTGTAGGACGTACCGTATAGAAGTTAGGACCATTTGAAGTTTTATCAGTGTTTGACTTGAAGCTCAAGGGTAGCATAGCTTTGAACGATAGCTTAAATTGACAAGAGGCTCGAGTACTTTATTGTTACAAAATTTCAAGGTTTTACAACGCTCCAGTAAAAAGTTACAAGCATTTGTATGTTGCAAACTGTGATAGGTGTAGGACGTTTCGTATAGAAGTTAGGGCCATTTGAAGTTTTATCAGTGTTTGATTTGAGACTCAAGGGTAGCATAGCTTTGAGCGATAACTTAGATTGACAAGAGGCTCGAGTACTTTATTGTTACAAAATTTCATGGTTTTATGACCCTCCAGTAAAAAGTTACAAGTATTTGTATGCTGCAAACTTTGATAGGTGTAGGACGTACCGTATAGAAGCTAGGGCCATTTTAAGTTTTATCAGTGTTTGGTTTGGGACTCTAGGGTAGCATAGCTTTGAGCGATAGCTTAAATTGACAAGAGGCTCGAGTACTTTATTGTTACAAAATTTCTAGGTTTTAGGACGCTCCAGTAAAAAGTTACAAGCATTTGTTAGTTGCAAAGTTTGATAGGTGTAGGACATACCGTATAGAAGTTAGGGCCATTTGAAGTTTTATCAGCGTTTGATTTGGGACTCAAGGATATCATAGCTTTGAGCGATAGCTTAAATTGACAAGAGGCTCGAGTACTTTATTGTTCTAAAATTTCAAGGTTTTATGACGCTCCAGTAAAAAGTTACAAGCATTTGTATGTTGCAAACTTTGATAGGTGTAGGACGTACCGTATAGAAGTTAGGGCCATTTGAAGTTTTATAAGTGTTTGATTTGGGACTCAAGGGTAGCATAGCTTTGAGCGATAACTTAAATTGACAAGAGGCTCGAATACTTTATTGTTACAAAATTTCAAGGTTTTATGACGCTCCAGTAAAAAGTTACAAGCATTTGTGTGTTGCAAACTTTGATAGGTGTAGGACGTACCGTATAGAAGTTAGGGCCATTTGAAGTTTTATCAGTGTTTGATTTGGGACTCAAGAGTAGCATAGCTTTGAGCGATAGCTGAAATTGACAAGAGGCTCGAGTACTTTATTGTTACAAAATTTCTAGGTTTTAGGACGCTCCAGTAAAAAGTTACAAGCATTTCTTAGTTGCAAAGTTTGATAGGTGTAGGACATACCGTATAGAAGTTAGGGCCATTTGAAGTTTTATCAGCGTTTGATTTGGGACTCAAGGATATCATAGCTTTGAGCGATAGCTTAAATTGACAAGAGGCTCGAGTACTTTAATGTTACAAAATTTCAAGGTTTTATGACGCTCCAGTAAAAAGCCACAAGCATTTGTATGTTGCAAACTTTGATAGGTGTAGGACGTACCGTATAGAAGTTAGGGCCATTTGAAGTTTTATCAGTGTTTGATTTGGGACTCAAGAGTAGCATAGCTTTGAGCGATAGCTGAAATTGACAAGAGGCTCGAGTACTTTATTGTTACAAAATTTCTAGGTTTTAGGACGCTCCAGTAAAAAGTTACAAGCATTTCTTAGTTGCAAAGTTTGATAGGTGTAGGACATACCGTATAGAAGTTAGGGCCATTTGAAGTTTTATCAGCGTTTGATTTGGGACTCAAGGATATCATAGCTTTGAGCGATAGCTTAAATTGACAAGAGGCTCGAGTACTTTAATGTTACAAAATTTCAAGGTTTTATGACGCTCCAGTAACAAGTTACAACCATTTATATGTTGCAAACTTTGATAGGTATAGGATGCACCGTATAGAAGTTAGGGCCATTTGAAGTTTTATCAGTATTTGATTTGGGACTCAAGGGTAGCATAGCTTTGAGCGATATCTTAAATTCACAAGAGGCTCGAGTACTTTATTGTTACAAAATTTCAAGGTTTTATGACGCTCCAGTAAAAGTTACAAGCATTTGTATGTTGCAAACTTTGATAGGTGTAGGACGTACCGTATAAAAGTTAGGGCCATTTGAAGTTTTATAAGTGTTTGATTTGGGACTCAAGGGTAGCATAGCATTGAGCGATAGCTTAAATTGACAAGAGGCTCGAGTACTTTATTGTTCTAAAATTTCAAGGTTTTATGACGCTCCAGTAAAAAGTTACAAGCATTTGTATGTTGCAAACTTTGATAGGTGTAGGACGTACCGTATAGAAGTTAGAGCCATTTGAAGTTTTATCAGTGTTTGATTTAGGACTGAAGGGTAGCATAGCTTTGAGCGATAACTTAAATTGACAAGAGGCTCGAGTACTTTATTGTTACAAAATTTCAAGGTTTAATGACGCTCCAGTAAAAAGTTACAAGCATTTGTATGTTGCAAACTTTGATAGGTGTAGGACATACCGTATAGAAGTTAGGGCCATTTGAAGTTTTATCAGCGTTTGATTTGGGACTCAAGGATATCATAGCTTTGAGCGATAGCTAAAATTGACAAGAGGCTCGAGTACTTTAATGTTACAAAATTTCAAGGTTTTATGACGCTCCAGTAACAAGTTACAAGCATTTATATGTTGCAAACTTTGATAGGTATAGGATGCACCGTATAGAAGTTAGGGCCATTTGAAGTTTTATCAGTATTTGATTTGGGACTCAAGGGTAGCATAGCTTTGAGCGATATCTTAAATTGACAAGAGGCTCAAGTACTTTATTGTTACAAAATTTCAAGGTTTTATGACGCTCCAGTAAAAAGTTACAAGCATTTGTATGTTGCAAACTTTGATAGGTGTATGACGTACCATATAGAAGTTAGGGCCATTTGAAGTTTTATCAGTGTTTGATTTGGGACTCAAGGGTAGCATAGCTTTGAGCGATAGCTTAAATTGACAAGAGGCTCGAGTACGTTATTGTTACAAAATTTCAAGGTTTTATGACGCTCCAGTAAACGTTACAAGCATTTGTATGTTGCAAACTTTGATAGGTGTAGGACGTACCGTATAAAAGTTAGGGCCATTTGAAGTTTTATAAGTGTTTGATTTGGGACTCAAGGGTAGCATAGCTTTGAGCGATAACTTAAATTGACAAGAGGCTCGAATACTTTATTGTTACAAAATTTCAAGGTTTTATGACGCTCCAGTAAAAAGTTACAAGCATTTGTGTGTTGCAAACTTTGATAGGTGTAGGACGTACCGTATAGAAGTTAGGGCCATTTGAAGTTTTATCAGTGTTTGATTTGGGACTCAAGGTTAGCATATCTTTGAGGCTCGAGTACTTTATTGTTCCAAAATTTCAAGGTTTTATGACGCTCTAATAAAAAGGTACAAGCATTTGTATGTTGCAAACTTTGATAGGTGTAGGACGTACCGTATAGAAGTTAGGACCATTTGAAGTTTTATCAGTGTTTCATTTTGGACTCAAGGGTAGCATAGCTTTGAGCGATAGCTTAAATTTGTCAAGAGGCTCGAGTACTTTATTGTTACAAAATTTTAAGGTTTTATGACGCTCCAGTAAAAAGCTACAAGCATTTGTATGTTGCAAACTTTGATAGGTGTAGGACGTACCGTATAGAAGTTAGGGCCATTTGAAGTTTTATCAGTGTTTGATTTGGGACACAAGGTTAGCATAGCTTTGAGCGATAGCTTAAATTGACAAGAGGCTCGAGTACTTTATTGTTACAAAATTTCAAGGTTTTATGACGCTCCAGTAAAAAGTTACAAGCATTTGTATGTTGCAAACTTTGATAGGTGTAGGACGTACCGTATAGAAGTTAGGGCCATTTGAAGTTTTATCAGTGTTTGATTTGGGACACAAGGTTAGCATAGCTTTGAGCGATAGCTTAAATTGACAAGAGGCTCGAGTACTTTATTGTTACAAAATTTCAAGGTTTTATGACGCTCCAGTAAAAAGTTGCAAGCATTTGTATGCTGCAAACTTTGAAAGGTGTAGGACGTACCGTATAGAAGCTAGGGCCATTTGAAGTTTTATCAGTGTTTGGTTTGGGACTCTAGGGTAGCATAGCTTTGAGCGATAGCTTAAATTGACAAGAGGCTCGAGTACTTTATTGTTACAAAATTTCTAGGTTTTAGGACGCTCCAGTAAAAAGTTACAAGCATTTGTTAGTTGCAAAGTTTGATAGGTGTAGGACATACCGTATAGAAGTTAGGGCCATTTGAAGTTTTATCAGCGTTTGATTTGGGACTCAAGGATATCATAGCTTTGAGCGATAGCTTAAATTGACAAGAGGCTCGAGTACTTTAATGTTACAAAATTTCAAGGTTTTATGACGCTCCAGTAACAAGTTACAAGCATTTATATGTTGCAAACTTTGATAGGTATAGGATGCACCGTATAGAAGTTAGGGCCATTTGAAGTTTTATCAGTATTTGATTTGGGACTCAAGGGTAGCATAGCTTTGAGCGATATCTTAAATTCACAAGAGGCTCGAGTACTTTATTGTTACAAAATTTCAAGGTTTTATGACGCTCCAGTAAAAGTTACAAGCATTTGTATGTTGCAAACTTTGATAGGTGTAGGACGTACCGTATAAAAGTTAGGGCCATTTGAAGTTTTATAAGTGTTTGATTTGGGACTCAAGGGTAGCATAGCATTGAGCGATAGCTTAAATTGACAAGAGGCTCGAGTACTTTATTGTTCTAAAATTTCAAGGTTTTATGACGCTCCAGTAAAAAGTTACAAGCATTTGTATGTTGCAAACTTTGATAGGTATCGGACGTACCGTAAATAAGTTAGAGCCATTTGAAGTTTTATCAGTGTTTGATTTAGGACTGAAGGGTAGCATAGCTTTGAGCGATAGCTTAAATTGACAAGAGGCTCGAGTACTTTATTGTTACAAAATTTCAAGGTTTAATGACGCTCCAGTAAAAAGTTACAAGCATTTGTATGTTGCAAACTTTGATAGGTGTAGGACATACCGTATAGAAGTTAGGGCCATTTGAAGTTTTATCAGCGTTTGATTTGGGACTCAAGGATATCATAGCTTTGAGCGATAGCTAAAATTGACAAGAGGCTCGAGTACTTTAATGTTACAAAATTTCAAGGTTTTATGACGCTCCAGTAACAAGTTACAAGCATTTATATGTTGCAAACTTTGATAGGTATAGGATGCACCGTATAGAAGTTAGGGCCATTTGAAGTTTTATCAGTATTTGATTTGGGACTCAAGGGTAGCATAGCTTTGAGCGATATCTTAAATTGACAAGAGGCTCAAGTACTTTATTGTTACAAAATTTCAAGGTTTTATGACGCTCCAGTAAAAAGTTACAAGCATTTGTATGTTGCAAACTTTGATAGGTGTAGGACGTACCATATAGAAGTTAGGGCCATTTGAAGTTTTATCAGTGTTTGATTTGGGACTCAAGGGTAGCATAGCTTTGAGCGATAGCTTAAATTGACAAGAGGCTCGAGTACTTTATTGTTACAAAATTTCAAGGTTTTATGACGCTCCAGTAAAAGTTACAAGCATTTGTATGTTGCAAACTTTGATAGGTGTAGGACGTACCGTATAAAAGTTAGGGCCATTTGAAGTTTTATAAGTGTTTGATTTGGGACTCAAGGGTAGCATAGCTTTGAGCGATAACTTAAATTGACAAGAGGCTCGAATACTTTATTGTTACAAAATTTCAAGGTTTTATGACGCTCCAGTAAAAAGTTACAAGCATTTGTGTGTTGCAAAGTTTGATAGGTGTAGGACATACCGTATAGAAGTTAGGGCCATTTGAATTTTTATCAGCGTTTGATTTGGGACTCAAGGATATCATAGCTTTGAGCGATAGCTTAAATTGACAAGAGGCTCGAGTACTTTAATGTTACAAAATTTCAAGGTTTTATGACGCTCCAGTAACAAGTTACAAGCATTTATATGTTGCAAACTTTGATAGGTATAGGATGCACCGTATAGAAGTTAGGGCCATTTGAAGTTTTATCAGTATTTGATTTGGGACTCAAGGGTAGCATAGCTTTGAGCGATATCTTAAATTCACAAGAGGCTCGAGTACTTTATTGTTACAAAATTTCAAGTTTTTATGACGCTCCAGTAAAAGTTACAAGCATTTGTATGTTGCAAACTTTGATAGGTGTAGGACGTACCGTATAAAAGTTAGGGCCATTTGAAGTTTTATAAGTGTTTGATTTGGGACTCAAGGGTAGCATAGCATTGAGCGATAGCTTAAATTGACAAGAGGCTCGAGTACTTTATTGTTCTAAAATTTCAAGGTTTTATGACGCTCCAGTAAAAAGTTACAAGCATTTGTATGTTGCAAACTTTGATAGGTGTAGGACGTACCGTATAGAAGTTAGAGCCATTTGAAGTTTTATCAGTGTTTGATTTAGGACTGAAGGGTAGCATAGCTTTGAGCGATAACTTAAATTGACAAGAGGCTCGAGTACTTTATTGTTACAAAATTTCAAGGTTTAATGACGCTCCAGTAAAAAGTTACAAGCATTTGTATGTTGCAAACTTTGATAGGTGTAGGACATACCGTATAGAAGTTAGGGCCATTTGAAGTTTTATCAGCGTTTGATTTGGGACTCAAGGATATCATAGCTTTGAGCGATAGCTAAAATTGACAAGAGGCTCGAGTACTTTAATGTTACAAAATTTCAAGGTTTTATGACGCTCCAGTAACAAGTTACAAGCATTTATATGTTGCAAACTTTGATAGGTATAGGATGCACCGTATAGAAGTTAGGGCCATTTGAAGTTCTATCAGTATTTGATTTGGGACTCAAGGGTAGCATAGCTTTGAGCGATATCTTAAATTGACAAGAGGCTCAAGTACTTTATTGTTACAAAATTTCAAGGTTTTATGACGCTCCAGTAAAAAGTTACAAGCATTTGTATGTTGCAAACTTTGATAGGTGTAGGACGTACCATATAGAAGTTAGGGCCATTTGAAGTTTTATCAGTGTTTGATTTGGGACTCAAGGGTAGCATAGCTTTGAGCGATAGCTTAAATTGACAAGAGGCTCGAGTACTTTATTGTTACAAAATTTCAAGGTTTTATGACGCTCCAGTAAAAGTTACAAGCATTTGTATGTTGCAAACTTTGATAGGTGTAGGACGTACCGTATAAAAGTTAGGGCCATTTGAAGTTTTATAAGTGTTTGATTTGGGACTCAAGGGTAGCATAGCTTTGAGCGATAACTTAAATTGACAAGAGGCTCGAATACTTTATTGTTACAAAATTTCAAGGTTTTATGACGCTCCAGTAAAAAGTTACAAGCATTTGTGTGTTGCAAACTTTGATAGGTGTAGGACGTACCGTATAGAAGTTAGGGCCATTTGAAGTTTTATCAGTGTTTGATTTGGGACTCAAGGTTAGCATATCTTTGAGGCTCGAGTACTTTATTGTTCCAAAATTTCAAGGTTTTATGACGTTCTAATAAAAAGTTACAAGCATTTGTATGTTGCAAACTTTGATAGGTGTAGGACGTACCGTATAGAAGTTAGGGCCATTTGAAGTTTTATCAGTGTTTCATTTTGGACTCAAGGGTAGCATAGCTTTGAGCGATAGCTTAAATTTGTCAAGAGGCTCGAGTGCTTTATTGTTACAAAATTTTAAGGTTTTATGACGCTCCAGTAAAAAGCTACAAGCATTTGTATGTTGCAAACTTTGATAGGTGTAGGACGTACCGTATAGAAGTTAGGGCCATTTGAAGTTTTATCAGTGTTTGATTTGGGACACAAGGTTAGCATAGCTTTGAGCGATAGCTTAAATTGACAAGAGGCTCGAGTACTTTATTGTTACAAAATTTCAAGGTTTTATGACGCTCCAGTAACAAGTTACAAGCATTTATATGTTGCAAACTTTGATAGGTATAGGATGCACCGTATAGAAGTTAGGGCCATTTGAAGTTTTATCAGTATTTGATTTGGGACTCAAGGGTAGCATAGCTTTGAGCGATATCTTAAATTGACAAGAGGCTCAAGTACTTTATTGTTACAAAATTTCAAGGTTTTATGACGCTCCAGTAAAAAGTTACAAGCATTTGTATGTTGCAAACTTTGATAGGTGTAGGACGTACCATATAGAAGTTAGGGCCATTTGAAGTTTTATCAGTGTTTGATTTGGGACTCAAGGGTAGCATAGCTTTGAGCGATAGCTTAAATTGACAAGAGGCTCGAGTACTTTATTGTTACAAAATTTCAAGGTTTTATGACGCTCCAGTAAAAGTTACAATCATTTGTATGTTGCAAACTTTGATAGGTGTAGGACGTACCGTATAAAAGTTAGGGCCATTTGAAGTTTTATAAGTGTTTGATTTGGGACTCAAGGGTAGCATAGCTTTGAGCGATAACTTAAATTGACAAGAGGCTCGAATACTTTATTGTTACAAAATTTCAAGGTTTTATGACGCTCCAGTAAAAAGTTACAAGCATTTGTGTGTTGCAAAGTTTGATAGGTGTAGGACATACCGTATAGAAGTTAGGGCCATTTGAAGTTTTATCAGCGTTTGATTTGGGACTCAAGGATATCATAGCTTTGAGCGATAGCTTAAATTGACAAGAGGCTCGAGTACTTTAATGTTACAAAATTTCAAGGTTTTATGACGCTCCAGTAACAAGTTACAAGCATTTATATGTTGCAAACTTTGATAGGTATAGGATGCACCGTATAGAAGTTAGGGCCATTTGAAGTTTTATCAGTATTTGATTTGGGACTCAAGGGTAGCATAGCTTTGAGCGATATCTTAAATTCACAAGAGGCTCGAGTACTTTATTGTTACAAAATTTCAAGGTTTTATGACGCTCCAGTAAAAGTTACAAGCATTTGTATGTTGCAAACTTTGATAGGTGTAGGACGTACCGTATAAAAGTTAGGGCCATTTGAAGTTTTATAAGTGTTTGATTTGGGACTCAAGGGTAGCATAGCATTGAGCGATAGCTTAAATTGACAAGAGGCTCGAGTACTTTATTGTTCTAAAATTTCAAGGTTTTATGACGCTCCAGTAAAAAGTTACAAGCATTTGTATGTTGCAAACTTTGATAGGTGTAGGACGTACCGTATAGAAGTTAGAGCCATTTGAAGTTTTATCAGTGTTTGATTTAGGACTGAAGGGTAGCATAGCTTTGAGCGATATCTTAAATTGACAAGAGGCTCAAGTACTTTATTGTTACAAAATTTCAAGGTTTTATGACGCTCCAGTAAAAAGTTACAAGCATTTATATGTTGCAAACTTTGATAGGTATAGGATGCACCGTATAGAAGTTAGGGCCATTTGAAGTTTTATCAGTATTTGATTTGGGACTCAAGGGTAGCATAGCTTTGAGCGATAGCTTAAAGTGACAAGAGGCTCGAGTACTTTAATGTTACAAAATTTCAAGGTTTTATGACGCTCCAGTAACAAGTTACAAGCATTTATATGTTGCAAACTTTGATAGGTATAGGATGCACCGTATAGAAGTTAGGGCCATTTGAAGTTTTATCAGTATTTGATTTGGGACTCAAGGGTAGCATAGCTTTGAGCGATATCTTAAATTCACAAGAGGCTCGAGTACTTTATTGTTACAAAATTTCAAGGTTTTATGACGCTCCAGTCAAAGTTACAAGCATTTGTATGTTGCAAACTTTGATAGGTGTAGGACGTACCGTATAGAAGTTAGAGCCATTTGAAGTTTTATCAGCGTTTGATTTGGGACTCAAGGATATCATAGCTTTGAGCGATAGCTAAAATTGACAAGAGGCTCGAGTACTTTAATGTTACAAAATTTCAAGGTTTTATGACGCTCCAGTAACAAGTTACAAGCATTTATATGTTGCAAACTTTGATAGGTATAGGATGCACCGTATAGAAGTTAGGGCCATTTGAAGTTTTATCAGTATTTGATTTGGGACTCAAGGGTAGCATAGCTTTGAGCGATATCTTAAATTGACAAGAGGCTCAAGTACTTTATTGTTACAAAATTTCAAGGTTTTATGACGCTCCAGTAAAAAGTTACAAGCATTTGTATGTTGCAAACTTTGATAGGTGTAGGACGTACCATATAGAAGTTAGGGCCATTTGAAGTTTTATCAGTGTTTGATTTGGGACTCAAGGGTAGCATAGCTTTGAGCGATAGCTTAAATTGACAAGAGGCTCGAGTACTTTATTGTTACAAAATTTCAAGGTTTTATGACGCTCCAGTAAAAGTTACAAGCATTTGTATGTTGCAAACTTTGATAGGTGTAGGACGTACCGTATAAAAGTTAGGGCCATTTGAAGTTTTATAAGTGTTTGATTTGGGACTCAAGGGTAGCATAGCTTTGAGCGATAACTTAAATTGACAAGAGGCTCGAATACTTTATTGTTACAAAATTTCAAGGTTTTATGACGCTCCAGTAAAAAGTTACAAGCATTTGTGTGTTGCAAAGTTTGATAGGTGTAGGACATACCGTATAGAAGTTAGGGCCATTTGAAGTTTTATCAGCGTTTGATTTGGGACTCAAGGATATCATAGCTTTGAGCGATAGCTTAAATTGACAAGAGGCTCGAGTACTTTAATGTTACAAAATTTCAAGGTTTTATGACGCTCCAGTAACAAGTTACAAGCATTTATATGTTGCAAACTTTGATAGGTATAGGATGCACCGTATAGAAGTTAGGGCCATTTGAAGTTTTATCAGTATTTGATTTGGGACTCAAGGGTAGCATAGCTTTGAGCGATATCTTAAATTCACAAGAGGCTCGAGTACTTTATTGTTACAAAATTTCAAGGTTTTATGACGCTCCAGTAAAAGTTACAAGCATTTGTATGTTGCAAACTTTGATAGGTGTAGGACGCACCGTATAAAAGTTAGGGCCATTTGAAGTTTTATAAGTGTTTGATTTGGGACTCAAGGGTAGCATAGCATTGAGCGATAGCTTAAATTGACAAGAGGCTCGAGTACTTTATTGTTCTAAAATTTCAAGGTTTTATGACGCTCCAGTAAAAAGTTACAAGCATTTGTATGTTGCAAACTTTGATAGGTGTAGGACGTACCGTATAGAAGTTAGAGCCATTTGAAGTTTTATCAGTGTTTGATTTAGGACTGAAGGGTAGCATAGCTTTGAGCGATAACTTAAATTGACAAGAGGCTCGAGTACTTTATTGTTACAAAATTTCAAGGTTTAATGACGCTCCAGTAAAAAGTTACAAGCATTTGTATGTTGCAAACTTTGATAGGTGTAGGACATACCGTATAGAAGTTAGGGCCATTTGAAGTTTTATCAGCGTTTGATTTGGGACTCAAGGATATCATAGCTTTGAGCGATAGCTAAAATTGACAAGAGGCTCGAGTACTTTAATGTTACAAAATTTCAAGGTTTTATGACGCTCCAGTAACAAGTTACAAGCATTTATATGTTGCAAACTTTGATAGGTATAGGATGCACCGTATAGAAGTTAGGGCCATTTGAAGTTTTATCAGTATTTGATTTGGGACTCAAGGGTAGCATAGCTTTGAGCGATATCTTAAATTGACAAGAGGCTCAAGTACTTTATTGTTACAAAATTTCAAGGTTTTATGACGCTCCAGTAAAAAGTTACAAGCATTTGTATGTTGCAAACTTTGATAGGTGTAGGACGTACCATATAGAAGTTAGGGCCATTTGAAGTTTTATCAGTGTTTGATTTGGGACTCAAGGGTAGCATAGCTTTGAGCGATAGCTTAAATTGACAAGAGGCTCGAGTACTTTATTGTTACAAAATTTCAAGGTTTTATGACGCTCCAGTAAAAGTTACAAGCATTTGTATGTTGCAAACTTTGATAGGTGTAGGACGTACCGTATAAAAGTTAGGGCCATTTGAAGTTTTATAAGTGTTTGATTTGGGACTCAAGGGTAGCATATCTTTGAGGCTCGAGTACTTTATTGTTCCAAAATTTCAAGGTTTTATGACGTTCTAATAAAAAGTTACAAGCATTTGTATGTTGCAAACTTTGATAGGTGTACGACGTACCGTATAGAAGTTAGGGCCATTTGAAGTTTTATCAGTGTTTCATTTTGGACTCAAGGGTAGCATAGCTTTGAGCAATAGCTTAAATTTGTCAAGAGGCTCGAGTGCTTTATTGTTACAAAATTTTAAGGTTTTATGACGCTCCAGTAAAAAGCTACAAGCATTTGTATGTTGCAAACTTTGATAGGTGTAGGACGTACCGTATATAAGTTAGGGCCATTTGAAGTTTTATCAGTGTTTGATTTGGGACACAAGGTTAGCATAGCTTTGAGCGATAGCTTAAATTGACAAGAGGCTCGAGTACTTTATTGTTACAAAATTTCAAGGTTTTATGACGCTCCAGTAAAAAGTTACAAGCATTTGTATGTTGCAAACTTTGATAGGTGTAGGACGTACCGTATAGAAGTTAGGGCCATTTGAAGTTTTATCAGTGTTTGATTTGGGACACAAGGTTAGCATAGCTTTGAGCGATAGCTTAAATTGACAAGAGGCTCGAGTACTTTATTGTTACAAAATTTCAAGGTTTTATGACGCTCCAGTAAAAAGTTGCAAGCATTTGTATGCTGCAAACTTTGAAAGGTGTAGGACGTACCGTATAGAAGCTAGGGCCATTTGAAGTTTTATCAGTGTTTGGTTTGGGACTCTAGGGTAGCATAGTTTTGAGCGATAGCTTAAATTGACAAGAGGCTCGAGTACTTTATTGTTACAAAATTTCTAGGTTTTATGACGCTCCAGTAAAAAGTTACAAGCATTTGTTAGTTGCAAAGTTTGATAGGTGTAGGACATACCGTATAGAAGTTAGGGCCATTTGAAGTTTTATCAGCGTTTGATTTGGGACTCAAGGATATCATAGCTTTGAGCGATAGCTTAAATTGACAAGAGGCTCGAGTACTTTAATATTACAAAATTTCAAGGTTTTATGACGCTCCAGTAAAAAGTTACAAGCATTTATATGCTGCAAACTTTGATAGGTATAGGATGCACCGTATAGAAGTTAGGGCCATTTGAAGTTTTATCAGTATTTGATTTGGGACTCAAGGGTAGCATAGCTTTGAGCGATATCTTAAATTCACAAGAGGCTCGAGTACTTTATTGTTACAAAATTTCAAGGTTTTATGACGCTCCAGTAAAAGTTACAAGCATTTGTATGTTGCAAACTTTGATAGGTGTAGGACGTACCGTATAAAAGTTAGGGCCATTTGAAGTTTTATAAGTGTTTGATTTGGGACTCAAGGGTAACATAGCATTGAGCGATAGCTTAAATTGACAAGAGGCTCGAGTACTTTATTGTTCTAAAATTTCAAGGTTTTATGACGCTCCAGTAAAAAGTTACAAGCATTTGTATGTTGCAAACTTTGATAGGTGTAGGACGTACCGTATATAAGTTAGAGCCATTTGAAGTTTTATCAGTGTTTGATTTAGGACTGAAGGGTAGCATAGCTTTGAGCGATAGCTTAAATTGACAAGAGGCTCGAGTACTTTAATGTTACAAAATTTCAAGGTTTTATGACGCTCCAGTAACAAGTTACAAGCATTTATATGTTGCAAACTTTGATAGGTATAGGATGCACCGTATAGAAGTTAGGGCCATTTGAAGTTTTATCAGTATTTGATTTGGGACTCAAGGGTAGCATAGCTTTGAGCGATATCTTAAATTCACAAGAGGCTCGAGTACTTTATTGTTACAAAATTTCAAGGTTTTATGACGCTCCAGTAAAAGTTACAAGCATTTGTATGTTGCAAACTTTGATAGGTGTAGGACGCACCGTATAAAAGTTAGGGCCATTTGAAGTTTTATAAGTGTTTGATTTGGGACTCAAGGGTAGCATAGCATTGAGCGATAGCTTAAATTGACAAGAGGCTCGAGTACTTTATTGTTCTAAAATTTCAAGGTTTTATGACGCTCCAGTAAAAAGTTACAAGCATTTGTATGTTGCAAACTTTGATAGGTGTAGGACGTACCGTATAGAAGTTAGAGCCATTTGAAGTTTTATCAGTGTTTGATTTAGGACTGAAGGGTAGCATAGCTTTGAGCGATAACTTAAATTGACAAGAGGCTCGAGTACTTTATTGTTACAAAATTTCAAGGTTTAATGACGCTCCAGTAAAAAGTTACAAGCATTTGTATGTTGCAAACTTTGATAGGTATAGGATGCACCGTATAGAAGTTAGGGCCATTTGAAGTTTTATCAGTATTTGATTTGGGACTCAAGGGTAGCATAGCTTTGAGCGATATCTTAAATTGACAAGAGGCTCAAGTACTTTATTGTTACAAAATTTCAAGGTTTTATGACGCTCCAGTAAAAAGTTACAAGCATTTGTATGTTGCAAACTTTGATAGGTGTAGGACGTACCATATAGAAGTTAGGGCCATTTGAAGTTTTATCAGTGTTTGATTTGGGACTCAAGGGTAGCATAGCTTTGAGCGATAGCTTAAATTGACAAGAGGCTCGAGTACTTTATTGTTACAAAATTTCAAGGTTTTATGACGCTCCAGTAAAAGTTACAAGCATTTGTATGTTGCAAACTTTGATAGGTGTAGGACGTACCGTATAAAAGTTAGGGCCATTTGAAGTTTTATAAGTGTTTGATTTGGGACTCAAGGGTAGCATATCTTTGAGGCTCGAGTACTTTATTGTTCCAAAATTTCAAGGTTTTATGACGTTCTAATAAAAAGTTACAAGCATTTGTATGTTGCAAACTTTGATAGGTGTACGACGTACCGTATAGAAGCTAGGGCCATTTGAAGTTTTATCAGTGTTTGGTTTGGGACTCTAGGGTAGCATAGTTTTGAGCGATAGCTTAAATTGACAAGAGGCTCGAGTACTTTATTGTTACAAAATTTCTAGGTTTTATGACGCTCCAGTAAAAAGTTACAAGCATTTGTTAGTTGCAAAGTTTGATAGGTGTAGGACATACCGTATAGAAGTTAGGGCCATTTGAAGTTTTATCAGCGTTTGATTTGGGACTCAAGGATATCATAGCTTTGAGCGATAGCTTAAATTGACAAGAGGCTCGAGTACTTTAATATTACAAAATTTCAAGGTTTTATGACGCTCCAGTAACAAGTTACAAGCATTTATATGCTGCAAACTTTGATAGGTATAGGATGCACCGTATAGAAGTTAGGGCCATTTGAAGTTTTATCAGTATTTGATTTGGGACTCAAGGGTAGCATAGCTTTGAGCGATATCTTAAATTCACAAGAGGCTCGAGTACTTTATTGTTACAAAATTTCAAGGTTTTATGACGCTCCAGTAAAAGTTACAAGCATTTGTATGTTGCAAACTTTGATAGGTGTAGGACGTACCGTATAAAAGTTAGGGCCATTTGAAGTTTTATAAGTGTTTGATTTGGGACTCAAGGGTAACATAGCATTGAGCGATAGCTTAAATTGACAAGAGGCTCGAGTACTTTATTGTTCTAAAATTTCAAGGTTTTATGACGCTCCAGTAAAAAGTTACAAGCATTTGTATGTTGCAAACTTTGATAGGTGTAGGACGTACCGTATATAAGTTAGAGCCATTTGAAGTTTTATCAGTGTTTGATTTAGGACTGAAGGGTAGCATAGCTTTGAGCGATAGCTTAAATTGACAAGAGGCTCGAGTACTTTATTGTTACAAAATTTCAAGGTTTAATGACGCTCCAGTAAAAAGTTACAAGCATTTGTATGTTGCAAACTTTGATAGGTGTAGGACGTACCATATAGAAGTTAGGGCCATTTGAAGTTTTATCAGTGTTTGATTTGGGACTCAAGGGTAGCATAGCTTTGAGCGATAGCTTAAATTGACAAGAGGCTCGAGTACTTTATTGTTACAAAATTTCAAGGTTTTATGACGCTCCAGTAAAAGTTACAAGCATTTGTATGTTGCAAACTTTGATAGGTGTAGGACGTACCGTATAAAAGTTAGGGCCATTTGAAGTTTTATAAGTGTTTGATTTGGGACTCAAGGGTAGCATAGCTTTGAGCGATAACTTAAATTGACAAGAGGCTCGAATACTTTATTGTTACAAAATTTCAAGGTTTTATGACGCTCCAGTAAAAAGTTACAAGCATTTGTGTGTTGCAAAGTTTGATAGGTGTAGGACATACCGTATAGAAGTTAGGGCCATTTGAAGTTTTATCAGCGTTTGATTTGGGACTCAAGGATATCATAGCTTTGAGCGATAGCTTAAATTGACAAGAGGCTCGAGTACTTTAATGTTACAAAATTTCAAGGTTTTATGACGCTCCAGTAACAAGTTACAAGCATTTATATGTTGCAAACTTTGATAGGTATAGGATGCACCGTATAGAAGTTAGGGCCATTTGAAGTTTTATCAGTATTTGATTTGGGACTCAAGGGTAGCATAGCTTTGAGCGATATCTTAAATTCACAAGAGGCTCGAGTACTTTATTGTTACAAAATTTCAAGGTTTTATGACGCTCCAGTAAAAGTTACAAGCATTTGTATGTTGCAAACTTTGATAGGTGTAGGACGTACCGTATAAAAGTTAGGGCCATTTGAAGTTTTATAAGTGTTTGATTTGGGACTCAAGGGTAGCATAGCATTGAGCGATAGCTTAAATTGACAAGAGGCTCGAGTACTTTATTGTTCTAAAATTTCAAGGTTTTATGACGCTCCAGTAAAAAGTTACAAGCATTTGTATGTTGCAAACTTTGATAGGTGTAGGACGTACCGTATAGAAGTTAGAGCCATTTGAAGTTTTATCAGTGTTTGATTTAGGACTGAAGGGTAGCATAGCTTTGAGCGATAACTTAAATTGACAAGAGGCTCGAGTACTTTATTGTTACAAAATTTCAAGGTTTAATGACGCTCCAGTAAAAAGTTACAAGCATTTGTATGTTGCAAACTTTGATAGGTGTAGGACATACCGTATAGAAGTTAGGGCCATTTGAAGTTTTATCAGCGTTTGATTTGGGACTCAAGGATATCATAGCTTTGAGCGATAGCTAAAATTGACAAGAGGCTCGAGTACTTTAATGTTACAAAATTTCAAGGTTTTATGACGCTCCAGTAACAAGTTACAAGCATTTATATGTTGCAAACTTTGATAGGTATAGGATGCACCGTATAGAAGTTAGGGCCATTTGAAGTTTTATCAGTATTTGATTTGGGACTCAAGGGTAGCATAGCTTTGAGCGATATCTTAAATTGACAAGAGGCTCAAGTATTTTTTGTTACAAAATTTCAAGGTTTTATGACGCTCCAGTAAAAAGTTACAAGCATTTGTATGTTGCAAACTTTGATAGGTGTAGGACGTACCATATAGAAGTTAGGGCCATTTGAAGTTTTATCAGTGTTTGATTTGGGACTCAAGGGTAGCATAGCTTTGAGCGATAGCTTAAATTGACAAGAGGCTCGAGTACTTTATTGTTACAAAATTTCAAGGTTTTATGACGCTCCAGTAAAAGTTACAAGCATTTGTATGTTGCAAACTTTGATAGGTGTAGGACGTACCGTATAAAAGTTAGGGCCATTTGAAGTTTTATAAGTGTTTGATTTGGGACTCAAGGGTAGCATAGCTTTGAGCGATAACTTAAATTGACAAGAGGCTCGAATACTTTATTGTTACAAAATTTCAAGGTTTTATGACGCTCCAGTAAAAAGTTACAAGCATTTGTGTGTTGCAAAGTTTGATAGGTGTAGGACATACCGTATAGAAGTTAGGGCCATTTGAAGTTTTATCAGCGTTTGATTTGGGACTCAAGGATATCATAGCTTTGAGCGATAGCTTAAATTGACAAGAGGCTCGAGTACTTTAATGTTACAAAATTTCAAGGTTTTATGACGCTCCAGTAACAAGTTACAAGCATTTATATGTTGCAAACTTTGATAGGTATAGGATGCACCGTATAGAAGTTAGGGCCATTTGAAGTTTTATCAGTATTTGATTTGGGACTCAAGGGTAGCATAGCTTTGAGCGATATCTTAAATTCACAAGAGGCTCGAGTACTTTATTGTTACAAAATTTCAAGGTTTTATGACGCTCCAGTAAAAGTTACAAGCATTTGTATGTTGCAAACTTTGATAGGTGTAGGACGTACCGTATAAAAGTTAGGGCCATTTGAAGTTTTATAAGTGTTTGATTTGGGACTCAAGGGTAGCATAGCATTGAGCGATAGCTTAAATTGACAAGAGGCTCGAGTACTTTATTGTTCTAAAATTTCAAGGTTTTATGACGCTCCAGTAAAAAGTTACAAGCATTTGTATGTTGCAAACTTTGATAGGTGTAGGACGTACCGTATAGAAGTTAGAGCCATTTGAAGTTTTATCAGTGTTTGATTTAGGACTGAAGGGTAGCATAGCTTTGAGCGATAACTTAAATTGACAAGAGGCTCGAGTACTTTATTGTTACAAAATTTCAAGGTTTAATGACGCTCCAGTAAAAAGTTACAAGCATTTGTATGTTGCAAACTTTGATAGGTGTAGGACATACCGTATAGAAGTTAGGGCCATTTGAAGTTTTATCAGCGTTTGATTTGGGACTCAAGGATATCATAGCTTTGAGCGATAGCTAAAATTGACAAGAGGCTCGAGTACTTTAATGTTACAAAATTTCAAGGTTTTATGACGCTCCAGTAACAAGTTACAAGCATTTATATGTTGCAAACTTTGATAGGTATAGGATGCACCGTATAGAAGTTAGGGCCATTTGAAGTTTTATCAGTATTTGATTTGGGACTCAAGGGTAGCATAGCTTTGAGCGATATCTTAAATTGACAAGAGGCTCAAGTACTTTATTGTTACAAAATTTCAAGGTTTTATGACGCTCCAGTAAAAAGTTACAAGCATTTGTATGTTGCAAACTTTGATAGGTGTAGGACGTACCGTATAGAAGTTAGGGCCATTTGAAGTTTTATCAGTGTTTGATTTGGGACTCAAGGGTAGCATAGCTTTGAGCGATAGCTTAAATTGACAAGAGGCTCGAGTACTTTATTGTTACAAAATTTCAAGGTTTTATGACGCTCCAGTAAAAGTTACAAGCATTTGTATGTTGCAAACTTTGATAGGTGTAGGACGTACCGTATAAAAGTTAGGGCCATTTGAAGTTTTATAAGTGTTTGATTTGGGACTCAAGGGTAGCATAGCTTTGAGCGATAACTTAAATTGACAAGAGGCTCGAATACTTTATTGTTACAAAATTTCAAGGTTTTATGACGCTCCAGTAAAAAGTTACAAGCATTTGTGTGTTGCAAACTTTGATAGGTGTAGGACGTACCGTATAGAAGTTAGGGCCATTTGAAGTTTTATCAGTGTTTGATTTGGGACTCAAGGTTAGCATATCTTTGAGGCTCGAGTACTTTATTGTTCCAAAATTTCTAGGTTTTATGACGTTCTAATAAAAAGTTACAAGCATTTGTATGTTGCAAACTTTGATAGGTGTACGACGTACCGTATAGAAGTTAGGGCCATTTGAAGTTTTATCAGTGTTTCATTTTGGACTCAAGGGTAGCATAGCTTTGAGCGATAGCTTAAATTTGTCAAGAGGCTCGAGTGCTTTATTGTTACAAAATTTTAAGGTTTTATGACGCTCCAGTAAAAAGCTACAAGCATTTGTATGTTGCAAACTTTGATAGGTGTAGGACGTACCGTATAGAAGTTAGGGCCATTTGAAGTTTTGTCAGTGTTTGATTTGGGACACAAGGTTAGCATAGCTTTGAGCGATAGCTTAAATTGACAAGAGGCTCGAGTACTTTATTGTTACAAAATTTCAAGGTTTTATGACGCTCCAGTAAAAAGTTACAAGCATTTGTATGTTGCAAACTTTGATAGGTGTAGGACGTACCGTATAGAAGTTAGGGCCATTTGAAGTTTTATCAGTGTTTGATTTGGGACACAAGGTTAGCATAGCTTTGAGCGATAGCTTAAATTGACAAGAGGCTCGAGTACTTTATTGTTACAAAATTTCAAGGTTTTATGACGCTCCAGTAAAAAGTTGCAAGCATTTGTATGCTGCAAACTTTGAAAGGTGTAGGACGTACCGTATAGAAGCTAGGGCCATTTGAAGTTTTATCAGTGTTTGATTTGGGACTCTAGGGTAGCATAGTTTTGAGCGATAGCTTAAATTGACAAGAGGCTCGAGTACTTTATTGTTACAAAATTTCTAGGTTTTATGACGCTCCAGTAAAAAGTTACAAGCATTTGTTAGTTGCAAAGTTTGATAGGTGTAGGACATACCGTATAGAAGTTAGGGCCATTTGAAGTTTTATCAGCGTTTGATTTGGGACTCAAGGATATCATAGCTTTGAGCGATAGCTTAAATTGACAAGAGGCTCGAGTACTTTAATATTACAAAATTTCAAGGTTTTATGACGCTCCAGTAACAAGTTACAAGCATTTATATGCTGCAAACTTTGATAGGTATAGGATGTACCGTATAGAAGTTAGGGCCATTTGAAGTTTTATCAGTATTTGATTTGGGACTCAAGGGTAGCATAGCTTTGAGCGATATCTTAAATTCACAAGAGGCTCGAGTACTTTATTGTTACAAAATTTCAAGGTTTTATGACGCTCCAGTAAAAGTTACAAGCATTTGTATGTTGCAAACTTTGATAGGTGTAGGACGTACCGTATAAAAGTTAGGGCCATTTGAAGTTTTATAAGTGTTTGATTTGGGACTCAAGGGTAACATAGCATTGAGCGATAGCTTAAATTGACAAGAGGCTCGAGTACTTTATTGTTCTAAAATTTCAAGGTTTTATGACGCTCCAGTAAAAAGTTACAAGCATTTGTATGTTGCAAACTTTGATAGGTGTAGGACGTACCGTATATAAGTTAGAGCCATTTGAAGTTTTATCAGTGTTTGATTTAGGACTGAAGGGTAGCATAGCTTTGAGCGATAGCTTAAATTGACAAGAGGCTCGAGTACTTTATTGTTACAAAATTTCAAGGTTTAATGACGCTCCAGTAAAAAGTTACAAGCATTTGTATGTTGCAAACTTTGATAGGTGTAGGACATACCGTATAGAAGTTAGGGCCATTTGAAGTTTTATCAGCGTTTGATTTGGGACTCAAGGATATCATAGCTTTGAGCGATAGCTAAAATTGACAAGAGGCTCGAGTACTTTAATGTTACAAAATTTCAAGGTTTTATGACGCTCCAGTAACAAGTTACAAGCATTTATATGTTGCAAACTTTGATAGGTATAGGATGCACCGTATAGAAGTTAGGGCCATTTGAAGTTTTATCAGTATTTGATTTGGGACTCAAGGGTAGCATAGCCTTGAGCGATATCTTAAATTGACAAGAGGCTGAAGTACTTTATTGTTACAAAATTTCAAGGTTTTATGACGCTCCAGTAAAAACTTACAAGCATTTGTATGTTGCAAACTTTGATAGGTGTAGGACGTACCATATAGAAGTTAGGGCCATTTGAAGTTTTATCAGTGTTTGATTTGGGACTCAAGGGTAGCATAGCTTTGAGCGATTGCTTAAATTGACAAGAGGCTCGAGTACTTTATTGTTACAAAATTTCAAGGTTTTATGACGCTCCAGTAAAAGTTACAAGCATTTGTATGTTGCAAACTTTGATAGGTGTAGGACGTACCGTATAAAAGTTAGGGCCATTTGAAGTTTTATAAGTGTTTGATTTGGGAATCAAGGGTAGCATAGCTTTGAGCGATAACTTAAATTGACAAGAGGCTCGAATACTTTATTGTTACAAAATTTCAAGGTTTTATGACGCTCCAGTAAAAAGTTACAAGCATTTGTGTGTTGCAAAGTTTGATAGGTGTAGGACATACCGTATAGAAGTTAGGGCCATTTGAAGTTTTATCAGCGTTTGATTTGGGACTCAAGGATATCATAGCTTTGAGCGATAGCTTAAATTGACAAGAGGCTCGAGTACTTTAATGTTACAAAATTTCAAGGTTTTATGACGCTCCAGTAACAAGTTACAAGCATTTATATGTTGCAAACTTTGATAGGTATAGGATGCACCGTATAGAAGTTAGGGCCATTTGAAGTTTTATCAGTATTTGATTTGGGACTCAAGGGTAGCATAGCTTTGAGCGATATCTTAAATTCACAAGAGGCTCGAGTACTTTATTGTTACAAAATTTCAAGGTTTTATGACGCTCCAGTAAAAGTTACAAGCATTTGTATGTTGCAAACTTTGATAGGTGTAGGACGTACCGTATAAAAGTTAGGGCCATTTGAAGTTTTATAAGTGTTTGATTTGGGACTCAAGGGTAGCATAGCATTGAGCGATAGCTTAAATTGACAAGAGGCTCGAGTACTTTATTGTTCTAAAATTTCAAGGTTTTATGACGCTCCAGTAAAAAGTTACAAGCATTTGTATGTTGCAAACTTTGATAGGTGTAGGACGTACCGTATAGAAGTTAGAGCCATTTGAAGTTTTATCAGTGTTTGATTTAGGACTGAAGGGTAGCATAGCTTTGAGCGATAACTTAAATTGACAAGAGGCTCGAGTACTTTATTGTTACAAAATTTCAAGGTTTAATGACGCTCCAGTAAAAAGTTACAAGCATTTGTATGTTGCAAACTTTGATAGGTGTAGGACATACCGTATAGAAGTTAGGGCCATTTGAAGTTTTATCAGCGTTTGATTTGGGACTCAAGGATATCATAGCTTTGAGCGATAGCTAAAATTGACAAGAGGCTCGAGTACTTTAATGTTACAAAATTTCAAGGTTTTATGACGCTCCAGTAACAAGTTACAAGCATTTATATGTTGCAAACTTTGATAGGTATAGGATGCACCGTATAGAAGTTAGGGCCATTTGAAGTTTTATCAGTATTTGATTTGGGACTCAAGGGTAGCATAGCTTTGAGCGATATCTTAAATTGACAAGAGGCTCAAGTACTTTATTGTTACAAAATTTCAAGGTTTTATGACGCTCCAGTAAAAAGTTACAAGCATTTGTATGTTGCAAACTTTGATAGGTGTAGGACGTACCGTATAGAAGTTAGGGCCATTTGAAGTTTTATCAGTGTTTGATTTGGGACACAAGGTTAGCATAGCTTTGAGCGATAGCTTAAATTGACAAGAGGCTCGAGTACTTTATTGTTACAAAATTTCAAGGTTTTATGACGCTCCAGTAAAAAGTTGCAAGCATTTGTATGCTGCAAACTTTGAAAGGTGTAGGACGTACCGTATAGAAGCTAGGGCCATTTGAAGTTTTATTAGTGTTTGGTTTGGGACTCTAGGGTAGCATAGTTTTGAGCGATAGCTTAAATTGACAAGAGGCTCGAGTACTTTATTGTTACAAAATTTCTAGGTTTTATGACGCTCCAGTAAAAAGTTACAAGCATTTGTTAGTTGCAAAGTTTGATAGGTGTAGGACATACCGTATAGAAGTTAGGGCCATTTGAAGTTTTATCAGCGTTTGATTTGGGACTCAAGGATATCATAGCTTTGAGCGATAGCTTAAATTGACAAGAGGCTCGAGTACTTTAATATTACAAAATTTCAAGGTTTTATGACGCTCCAGTAACAAGTTACAAGCATTTATATGCTGCAAACTTTGATAGGTATAGGATGCACCGTATAGAAGTTAGGGCCATTTGAAGTTTTATCAGTATTTGATTTGGGACTCAAGGTTAGCATATCTTTGAGGCTCGAGTACTTTATTGTTCCAAAATTTCAAGGTTTTATGACGTTCTAATAAAAAGTTACAAGCATTTGTATGTTGCAAACTTTGATAGGTGTAGGACGTACCGTATAGAAGTTAGGGCCATTTGAAGTTTTATCAGTGTTTCATTTTGGACTCAAGGGTAGCATAGCTTTGAGCGATAGCTTAAATTGACAAGAGGTTCGAGTACTTTATTGTTACAAAATTTCAAGGTTTAATGACGCTCCAGTAAAAAGTTACAAGCATTTGTATGTTGCAAACTTTGATAGGTGTAGGACATACCGTATAGAAGTTAGGGCCATTTGAAGTTTTATCAGCGTTTGATTTGGGACTCAAGGATATCATAGCTTTGAGCGATAGCTAAAATTGACAAGAGGCTCGAGTACTTTAATGTTACAAAATTTCAAGGTTTTATGACGCTCCAGTAACAAGTTACAAGCATTTATATGTTGCAAACTTTGATAGGTATAGGATGCACCGTATAGAAGTTAGGGCCATTTGAAGTTTTATCAGTATTTGATTTGGGACTCAAGGGTAGCATAGCTTTGAGCGATATCTTAAATTGACAAGAGGCTCAAGTACTTTATTGTTACAAAATTTCAAGGTTTTATGACGCTCCAGTAAAAACTTACAAGCATTTGTATGTTGCAAACTTTGATAGGTGTAGGACGTACCATATAGAAGTTAGGGCCATTTGAAGTTTTATCAGTGTTTGATTTGGGACTCAAGGGTAGCATAGCTTTGAGCGATAGCTTAAATTGACAAGAGGCTCGAGTACTTTATTGTTACAAAATTTCAAGGTTTTATGACGCTCCAGTAAAAGTTACAAGCATTTGTATGTTGCAAACTTTGATAGGTGTAGGACGTACCGTATAAAAGTTAGGGCCATTTGAAGTTTTATAAGTGTTTGATTTGGGAATCAAGGGTAGCATAGCTTTGAGCGATAACTTAAATTGACAAGAGGCTCGAATACTTTATTGTTACAAAATTTCAAGGTTTTATGACGCTCCAGTAAAAAGTTACAAGCATTTGTGTGTTGCAAAGTTTGATAGGTGTAGGACATACCGTATAGAAGTTAGGGCCATTTGAAGTTTTATCAGCGTTTGATTTGGGACTCAAGGATATCATAGCTTTGAGCGATAGCTTAAATTGACAAGAGGCTCGAGTACTTTAATGTTACAAAACTTCAAGGTTTTATGACGCTCCAGTAACAAGTTACAAGCATTTATATGTTGCAAACTTTGATAGGTATAGGATGCACCGTATAGAAGTTAGGGCCATTTGAAGTTTTATCAGTATTTGATTTGGGACTCAAGGGTAGCATAGCTTTGAGCGATATCTTAAATTCACAAGAGGCTCGAGTACTTTATTGTTACAAAATTTCAAGGTTTTATGACGCTCCAGTAAAAGTTACAAGCATTTGTATGTTGCAAACTTTGATAGGTGTAGGACGTACCGTATAAAAGTTAGGGCCATTTGAAGTTTTATAAGTGTTTGATTTGGGACTCAAGGGTAGCATAGCATTGAGCGATAGCTTAAATTGACAAGAGGCTCGAGTACTTTATTGTTCTAAAATTTCAAGGTTTTATGACGCTCCAGTAAAAAGTTACAAGCATTTGTATGTTGCAAACTTTGATAGGTGTAGGACGTACCGTATAGAAGTTAGAGCCATTTGAAGTTTTATCAGTGTTTGATTTAGGACTGAAGGGTAGCATAGCTTTGAGCGATAACTTAAATTGACAAGAGGCTCGAGTACTTTATTGTTACAAAATTTCAAGGTTTAATGACGCTCCAGAAAAAAGTTACAAGCATTTGTATGTTGCAAACTTTGATAGGTGTAGGACATACCGTATAGAAGTTAGGGCCATTTGAAGTTTTATCAGCGTTTGATTTGGGACTCAAGGATATCATAGCTTTGAGCGATAGCTAAAATTGACAAGAGGCTCGAGTACTTTAATGTTACAAAATTTCAAGGTTTTATGACGCTCCAGTAACAAGTTACAA
Source organism: Clusia tigrina (assembly GCA_920105625.2). NCBI lineage: Eukaryota > Metazoa > Arthropoda > Insecta > Diptera > Clusiidae > Clusia > Clusia tigrina. Next base: position 103,210,266 of record OV050033.1, on the reverse strand, counting down.
GCATTTATATGTTGCAAACTTTGATAGGTATAGGATGCACCGTATAGAAGTTAGGGCCATTTGAAGTTTTATCAGTATTTGATTTGGGACTCAAGGGTAGCATAGCTTTGAGCGATATCTTAAATTGACAAGAGGCTCAAGTACTTTATTGTTACAAAATTTCAAGGTTTTATGACGCTCCAGTAAAAACTTACAAGCATTTGTATGTTGCAAACTTTGATAGGTGTAGGACGTACCATATAGAAGTTAGGGCCATTTGAAGTTTTATCAGTGTTTGATTTGGGACTCAAGGGTAGCATAGCTTTGAGCGATAGCTTAAATTGACAAGAGGCTCGAGTACTTTATTGTTACAAAATTTCAAGGTTTTATGACGCTCCAGTAAAAGTTACAAGCATTTGTATGTTGCAAACTTTGATAGGTGTAGGACGTACCGTATAAAAGTTAGGGCCATTTGAAGTTTTATAAGTGTTTGATTTGGGAATCAAGGGTAGCATAGCTTTGAGCGATAACTTAAATTGACAAGAGGCTCGAATACTTTATTGTTACAAAATTTCAAGGTTTTATGACGCTCCAGTAAAAAGTTACAAGCATTTGTGTGTTGCAAAGTTTGATAGGTGTAGGACATACCGTATAGAAGTTAGGGCCATTTGAAGTTTTATCAGCGTTTGATTTGGGACTCAAGGATATCATAGCTTTGAGCGATAGCTTAAATTGACAAGAGGCTCGAGTACTTTAATGTTACAAAACTTCAAGGTTTTATGACGCTCCAGTAACAAGTTACAAGCATTTATATGTTGCAAACTTTGATAGGTATAGGATGCACCGTATAGAAGTTAGGGCCATTTGAAGTTTTATCAGTATTTGATTTGGGACTCAAGGGTAGCATAGCTTTGAGCGATATCTTAAATTCACAAGAGGCTCGAGTACTTTATTGTTACAAAATTTCAAGGTTTTATGACGCTCCAGTAAAAGTTACAAGCATTTGTATGTTGCAAACTTTGATAGGTGTAGGACGTACCGTATAAAAGTTAGGGCCATTTGAAGTTTTATAAGTGTTTGATTTGGGACTCAAGGGTAGCATAGCATTGAGCGATAGCTTAAATTGACAAGAGGCTCGAGTACTTTATTGTTCTAAAATTTCAAGGTTTTATGACGCTCCAGTAAAAAGTTACAAGCATTTGTATGTTGCAAACTTTGATAGGTGTAGGACGTACCGTATAGAAGTTAGAGCCATTTGAAGTTTTATCAGTGTTTGATTTAGGACTGAAGGGTAGCATAGCTTTGAGCGATAACTTAAATTGACAAGAGGCTCGAGTACTTTATTGTTACAAAATTTCAAGGTTTAATGACGCTCCAGAAAAAAGTTACAAGCATTTGTATGTTGCAAACTTTGATAGGTGTAGGACATACCGTATAGAAGTTAGGGCCATTTGAAGTTTTATCAGCGTTTGATTTGGGACTCAAGGATATCATAGCTTTGAGCGATAGCTAAAATTGACAAGAGGCTCGAGTACTTTAATGTTACAAAATTTCAAGGTTTTATGACGCTCCAGTAACAAGTTACAAGCATTTATATGTTGCAAACTTTGATAGGTATAGGATGCATCGTATAGAAGTTAGGGCCATTTGAAGTTTTATCAGTATTTGATTTGGGACTCAAGGGTAGCATAGCTTTGAGCGATATCTTAAATTGACAAGAGGCTCAAGTACTTTATTGTTACAAAATTTCAAGGTTTTATGACGCTCCAGTAAAAAGTTACAAGCATTTGTATGTTGCAAACTTTGATAGGTGTAGGACGTACCATATAGAAGTTAGGGCCATTTGAAGTTTTATCAGTGTTTGATTTGGGACTCAAGGGTAGCATAGCTTTGAGCGATAGCTTAAATTGACAAGAGGCTCGAGTACTTTATTGTAACAAAATTTCAAGGTTTTATGACGCTCCAGTAAAAGTTACAAGCATTTGTATGTTGCAAACTTTGATAGGTGTAGGACGTACCGTATAAAAGTTAGGGCCATTTGAAGTTTTATAAGTGTTTGATTTGGGACTCAAGGGTAGCATAGCTTTGAGCGATAACTTAAATTGACAAGAGGCTCGAATACTTTATTGTTACAAAATTTCAAGGTTTTATGACGCTCCAGTAAAAAGTTACAAGCATTTGTTTGTTGCAAACTTTGATAGGTGTAGGACGTACCGTATAGAAGTTAGGGCCATTTGAAGTTTTATCAGTGTTTGATTTGGGACTCAAGGTTAGCATATCTTTGAGGCTCGAGTACTTTATTGTTCCAAAATTTCAAGGTTTTATGACGTTCTAATAAAAAGTTACAAGCATTTGTATGTTGCAAACTTTGATAGGTGTAGGACGTACCGTATAGAATTTAGGGCCATTTGAAGTTTTATCAGTGTTTCATTTTGGACTCAAGGGTAGCATAGCTTTGAGCGATAGCTTAAATTTGTCAAGAGGCTCGAGTGCTTTATTGTTACAAAATTTTAAGGTTTTATGACGCTCCAGTAAAAAGCTACAAGCATTTGTATGTTGCAAACTTTGATAGGTGTAGGACGTACCGTATAGAAGTTAGGGCCATTTGAAGTTTTATCAGTGTTTGATTTGGGACACAAGGTTAGCATAGCTTTGAGCGATAGCTTAAATTGACAAGAGGCTCGAGTACTTTATTGTTACAAAATTTCAAGGTTTTATGACGCTCCAGTAAAAAGTTACAAGCATTTGTATGTTGCAAACTTTGATAGGTGTAGGACGTACCATATAGAAGTTAGGGCCATTTGAAGTTTTATCAGTGTTTGATTTGGGACTCAAGGGTAGCATAGCATTGAGCGATAGCTTAAATTCACAAGAGGCTCGAGTACTTTAATATTACAAAATTTCAAGGTTTTATGACGCTCCAGTAACAAGTTACAAGCATTTATATGCTGCAAACTTTGATAGGTATAGGATGCACCGTATAGAAGTTAGGGCCATTTGAAGTTTTATCAGTATTTGATTTGGGACTCAAGGGTAGCATAGCTTTGAGCGATATCTTAATTTGACAAGAGGCTCGAGTACTTTATTGTTACAAAATTTCAAGGTTTTATGACGCTCCAGTAAAAAGTTACAAGCATTTGTATGTTGCAAACTTTGATAGGTGTAGGACGTACCATATAGAAGTTAGGGCCATTTGAAGTTTTATCAGTGTTTGATTTGGGACTCAAGGGTAGCATAGCTTTGAGCGATAGCTTAAATTGACAAGAGGCTCGAGTACTTTATTGTTACAAAATTTCAAGGTTTTATGACGCTCCAGTAAAAGTTACAAGCATTTGTATGTTGCAAACTTTGATAGGTGTAGGACGTACCATATAGAAGTTAGGGCCATTTGAAGTTTTATCAGTGTTTGATTTGGGACTCAAGGGTAGCATAGCTTTGAGCGATAGCTTAAATTGACAAGAGGCTCGAGTACTTTATTGTTACAAAATTTCAAGGTTTTATGACGCTCCAGTAAAAGTTACAAGCATTTGTATGTTGCAAACTTTGATAGGTGTAGGACGTACCGTATAAAAGTTAGGGCCATTTGAAGTTTTATAACTGTTTGATTTGGGACTCAAGGGTAGCATAGCATTGAGCGATAGCTTAAATTCACAAGAGGCTCGAGTACTTTATTGTTACAAAATTTCAAGGTTTTATGACGCTCCAGTAAAAAGTTACAAGCATTTGTATGTTGCAAACTTTGATAGGTGTAGGACGTACCATATAGAAGTTAGGGCCATTTGAAGTTTTATCAGTGTTTGATTTGGGACTCAAGGGTAGCATAGCTTTGAGCGATAACTTAAATTGACAAGAGGCTCGAATACTTTATTGTTACAAAATTTCAAGGTTTTATGACGCTCCAGTAAAAAGTTACAAGCATTTGTGTGTTGCAAACTTTGATAGGTGTAGGACGTACCGTATAGAAGTTAGGGCCATTTGAAGTTTTATCAGTGTTTGATTTGGGACTCAAGGTTAGCATATCTTTGAGGTTCGAGTACTTTATTGTTCCAAAATTTCAAGGTTTTATGACGCTCTAATAAAAAGTTACAAGCATTTGTATGTTGCAAACTTTGATAGGTGTAGGACGTACCGTATAGAAGTTAGGGCCATTTGAAGTTTTATCAGTGTTTCATTTTGGACTCAAGGGTAGCATAGCTTTGAGCGATAGCTTAAATTTGTCAAGAGGCTCGAGTACTTTATTGTTACAAAATTTTAAGGTTTTATGACGCTCCAGTAAAAAGCTACAAGCATTTGTATGTTGCAAACTTTGATAGGTGTAGGACGTACCGTATAGAAGTTAGGGCCATTTGAAGTTTTATCAGTGTTTGATTTGGGACACAAGGTTAGCATAGCTTTGAGCGATAGCTTAAATTGGCAAGAGGCTCGAGTACTTTATTGTTACAAAATTTCAAGGTTTTATGACGCTCCAGTAAAAAGTTACAAGCATTTGTATGTTGCAAACTTTGATAGGTGTAGGACGTACCGTATAGAAGTTAGGGCCATTTGAAGTTTTATCAGTGTTTGATTTGGGACACAAGGTTAGCATAGCTTTGAGCGATAGCTTAAATTGACAAGAGGCTCGAGTACTTTATTGTTACAAAATTTCAAGGTTTTATGACGCTCCAGTAAAAAGTTGCAAGCATTTGTATGCTGCAAACTTTGAAAGGTGTAGGACGTACCGTATAGAAGCTAGGGCCATTTGAAGTTTTATCAGTGTTTGGTTTGGGACTCTAGGGTAGCATAGTTTTGAGCGATAGCTTAAATTGACAAGAGGCTCGAGTACTTTATTGTTACAAAATTTCTAGGTTTTATGACGCTCCAGTAAAAAGTTACAAGCATGTGTTAGTTGCAAAGTTTGATAGGTGTAGGACAGACCGTATAGAAGTTAGGGCCATTTGAAATTTTATCAGCGTTTGATTTGGGACTCAAGGATATCATAGCTTTGAGCGATAGCTTAAATTGACAAGAGGCTCGAGTACTTTAATGTTACAAAATTTCAAGGTTTTATGACGCTCCAGTAACAAGTTACAAGCATTTATATGTTGCAAACTTTGATAGGTATAGGATGCACCGTATAGAAGTTAGGGCCATTTGAAGTTTTATCAGTATTTGATTTGGGACTCAAGGGTAGCATAGCTTTGAGCGATATCTTAAATTGACAAGAGGCTCGAGTACTTTATTGTTACAAAATTTCAAGGTTTTATGACGCTCCAGTAAAAAGTTACAAGCATTTGTATGTTGCAAACTTTGATAGGTGTAGGACGTACCGTATAGAAGTTAGGGCCATTTGAAGTTTTATCAGTGTTTGATTTGGGACTCAAGGGTGGCATATCTTTGAGGATCGAGTACTTTATTGTTCCAAAATTTCAAGGTTTTATGACGCTCTAATAAAAAGTTACAAGCATTTGTATGTTGCAAACTTTAATCGGTGTAGGACGTACCGTATAGAAGTTAGAGCCATTTGAAGTTTTATCAGAGTTTGATTTGGGACTCAAGGGTAGCATAGCTTTGAGCGATAGCTGCAATTGACAAGAGGCTCGAGTACTTTATTGTTACAAAATTTTAAGGTTTTATGACGCTCCAGTAAAAAGCTACAAGCATTTGTATGTTGCAAACTTTGATAGGTGTAGGACGTACCGTATAGAAGTTAGGGCCATTTGAAGTTTTATCAGTATTTGATTTGGGACTCAAGGGTAGCATAGCTTTGAGCGATATCTTAAATTGACAAGAGGCTCGAGTACTTTATTGTTACAAAATTTCAAGGTTTTATGACGCTCCAGTAAAAAGTTACAAGCATTTGTATGTTGCAAACTTTGATAGGTGTAGGACGTACCATATAGAAGTAAGGGCCATTTGAAGTTTTATCAGTGTTTGATTTGGGACTCAAGGGTAGCATAGCTTTGAGCGATAGCTTAAATTGACAAGAGGCTCGAGTACTTTATTGTTACAAAATTTCAAGGTTTTATGACGCTCCAGTAAAAGTTACAAGCATTTGTATGTTGCAAACTTTGATAGGTGTAGGACGTACCGTATAGAAGTTAGGGCCATTTGAAGTTTTATCAGCGTTTGATTTGGGACTCAAGGATATCATAGCTTTGAGCGATAGCTTAAATTGACAAGAGGCTCGAGTACTTTAATGTTACAAAACTTCAAGGTTTTATGACGCTCCAGTAACAAGTTACAAGCATTTATATGTTGCAAACTTTGATAGGTATAGGATGCACCGTATAGAAGTTAGGGCCATTTGAAGTTTTATCAGTATTTGATTTGGGACTCAAGGGTAGCATAGCTTTGAGCGATATCTTAAATTCACAAGAGGCTCGAGTACTTTATTGTTACAAAATTTCAAGGTTTTATGACGCTCCAGTAAAAGTTACAAGCATTTGTATGTTGCAAACTTTGATAGGTGTAGGACGTACCGTATAAAAGTTAGGGCCATTTGAAGTTTTATAAGTGTTTGATTTGGGACTCAAGGGTAGCATAGCATTGAGCGATAGCTTAAATTGACAAGAGGCTCGAGTACTTTATTGTTCTAAAATTTCAAGGTTTTATGACGCTCCAGTAAAAAGTTACAAGCATTTGTATGTTGCAAACTTTGATAGGTGTAGGACGTACCGTATAGAAGTTAGGGCCATTTGAAGTTTTATCAGTGTTTGATTTAGGACTCAAGGGTAGCATAGCTTTGAGCGATAACTTAAATTGACAAGAGGCTCGAGTACTTTATTGTTACAAAATTTCAAGGTTTAATGACGCTCCAGAAAAAAGTTACAAGCATTTGTATGTTGCAAACTTTGATAGGTGTAGGACATACCGTATAGAAGTTAGGGCCATTTGAAGTTTTATCAGCGTTTGATTTGGGACTCAAGGATATCATAGCTTTGAGCGATAGCTAAAATTGACAAGAGGCTCGAGTACTTTAATGTTACAAAATTTCAAGGTTTTATGACGCTCCAGTAACAAGTTACAAGCATTTATATGTTGCAAACTTTGATAGGTATAGGATGCATCGTATAGAAGTTAGGGCCATTTGAAGTTTTATCAGTATTTGATTTGGGACTCAAGGGTAGCATAGCTTTGAGCGATATCTTAAATTGACAAGAGGCTCAAGTACTTTATTGTTACAAAATTTCAAGGTTTTATGACGCTCCAGTAAAAAGTTACAAGCATTTGTATGTTGCAAACTTTGATAGGTGTAGGACGTACCATATAGAAGTTAGGGCCATTTGAAGTTTTATCAGTGTTTGATTTGGGACTCAAGGGTAGCATAGCTTTGAGCGATAGCTTAAATTGACAAGAGGCTCGAGTACTTTATTGTAACAAAATTTCAAGGTTTTATGACGCTCCAGTAAAAGTTACAAGCATTTGTATGTTGCAAACTTTGATAGGTGTAGGACGTACCGTATAAAAGTTAGGGCCATTTGAAGTTTTATAAGTGTTTGATTTGGGACTCAAGGGTAGCATAGCTTTGAGCGATAACTTAAATTGACAAGAGGCTCGAATACTTTATTGTTACAAAATTTCAAGGTTTTATGACGCTCCAGTAAAAAGTTACAAGCATTTGTGTGTTGCAAACTTTGATAGGTGTAGGACGTACCGTATAGAAGTTAGGGCCATTTGAAGTTTTATCAGTGTTTGATTTGGGACTCAAGGTTAGCATATCTTTGAGGCTCGAGTACTTTATTGTTCCAAAATTTCAAGGTTTTATGACGTTCTAATAAAAAGTTACAAGCATTTGTATGTTGCAAACTTTGATAGGTGTAGGACGTACCGTATAGAATTTAGGGCCATTTGAAGTTTTATCAGTGTTTCATTTTGGACTCAAGGGTAGCATAGCTTTGAGCGATAGCTTAAATTTGTCAAGAGGCTCGAGTGCTTTATTGTTACAAAATTTTAAGGTTTTATGACGCTCCAGTAAAAAGCTACAAGCATTTGTATGTTGCAAACTTTGATAGGTGTAGGACGTACCGTATAGAAGTTAGGGCCATTTGAAGTTTTATCAGTGTTTGATTTGGGACACAAGGTTAGCATAGCTTTGAGCGATAGCTTAAATTGACAAGAGGCTCGAGTACTTTATTGTTACAAAATTTCAAGGTTTTATGACGCTCCAGTAAAAAGTTACAAGCATTTGTATGTTGCAAACTTTGATAGGTGTAGGACGTACCATATAGAAGTTAGGGCCATTTGAAGTTTTATCAGTGTTTGATTTGGGACTCAAGGGTAGCATAGCATTGAGCGATAGCTTAAATTCACAAGAGGCACGAGTACTTTAATATTACAAAATTTCAAGGTTTTATGACGCTCCAGTAACAAGTTACAAGCATTTATATGCTGCAAACTTTGATAGGTATAGGATGCACCGTATAGAAGTTAGGGCCATTTGAAGTTTTATCAGTATTTGATTTGGGACTCAAGGGTAGCATAGCTTTGAGCGATATCTTAATTTGACAAGAGGCTCGAGTACTTTATTGTTACAAAATTTCAAGGTTTTATGACGCTCCAGTAAAAAGTTACAAGCATTTGTATGTTGCAAACTTTGATAGGTGTAGGACGTACCATATAGAAGTTAGGGCCATTTGAAGTTTTATCAGTGTTTGATTTGGGACTCAAGGGTAGCATAGCTTTGAGCGATAGCTTAAATTGACAAGAGGCTCGAGTACTTTATTGTTACAAAATTTCAAGGTTTTATGACGCTCCAGTAAAAGTTACAAGCATTTGTATGTTGCAAACTTTGATAGGTGTAGGACGTACCGTATAAAAGTTAGGGCCATTTGAAGTTTTATAACTGTTTGATTTGGGACTCAAGGGTAGCACAGCATTGAGCGATAGCTTAAATTCACAAGAGGCTCGAGTACTTTATTGTTCCAAAATTTCAAGGTTTTAGTTGCAAAGTTTGATAGGTGTAGGACATACCGTATAGAAGTTAGGGCCATTTGAAGTTTTATCAGCGTTTGATTTGGGACTCAAGGATATCATAGCTTTGAGCGATAGCTTAAATTGACAAGAGGCTCGAGTACTTTAATATTACAAAATTTCAAGGTTTTATGACGCTCCAGTAACAAGTTACAAGCATTTATATGCTGCAAACTTTGATAGGTATAGGATGCACCGTATAGAAGTTAGGGCCATTTGAAGTTTTATCAGTATTTGATTTGGGACTCAAGGGTAGCATAGCTTTGAGCGATATCTTAAATTGACAAGAGGCTCGAGTACTTTATTGTTACAAAATTTCAAGGTTTTATGACGCTCCAGTAAAAAGTTACAAGCATTTGTATGTTGCAAACTTTGATAGGTGTAGGACGTACCATATAGAAGTTAGGGCCATTTGAAGTTTTATCAGTGTTTGATTTGGGACTCAAGGGTAGCATAGCTTTGAGCGATAGCTTAAATTGACAAGAGGCTCGAGTACTTTATTGTTACAAAATTTCAAGGTTTTATGACGCTCCAGTAAAAGTTACAAGCATTTGTATGTTGCAAACTTTGATAGGTGTAGGACGTACCGTATAAAAGTTAGGGCCATTTGAAGTTTTATAACTGTTTGATTTGGGACTCAAGGGTAGCATAGCATTGAGCGATAGCTTAAATTCACAAGAGGCTCGAGTACTTTATTGTTACAAAATTTCAAGGTTTTATGACGCTCCAGTAAAAAGTTACAAGCATTTGTATGTTGCAAACTTTGATAGGTGTAGGACGTACCATATAGAAGTTAGGGCCATTTGAAGTTTTATCAGTGTTTGATTTGGGACTCAAGGGTAGGATAGCTTTGAGCGATAACTTAAATTGACAAGAGGCTCGAATACTTTATTGTTACAAAATTTCAAGGTTTTATGACGCTCCAGTAAAAAGTTACAAGCATTTGTGTGTTGCAAACTTTGATAGGTGTAGGACGTACCGTATAGAAGTTAGGGCCATTTGAAGTTTTATCAGTGTTTGATTTGGGACTCAAGGTTAGCATATCTTTGAGGTTCGAGTACTTTATTGTTCCAAAATTTCAAGGTTTTATGACGCTCTAATAAAAAGTTACAAGCATTTGTATGTTGCAAACTTTGATAGGTGTAGGACGTACCGTATAGAAGTTAGGGCCATTTGAAGTTTTATCAGTGTTTCATTTTGGACTCAAGGGTAGCATAGCTTTGAGCGATAGCTTAAATTTGTCAAGAGGCTCGAGTACTTTATTGTTACAAAATTTTAAGGTTTTATGACGCTCCAGTAAAAAGCTACAAGCATTTGTATGTTGCAAACTTTGATAGGTGTAGGACGTACCGTATAGAAGTTAGGGCCATTTGAAGTTTTATCAGTGTTTGATTTGGGACACAAGGTTAGCATAGCTTTGAGCGATAGCTTAAATTGGCAAGAGGCTCGAGTACTTTATTGTTACAAAATTTCAAGGTTTTATGACGCTCCAGTAAAAAGTTACAAGCATTTGTATGTTGCAAACTTTGATAGGTGTAGGACGTACCGTATAGAAGTTAGGGCCATTTGAAGTTTTATCAGTGTTTGATTTGGGACACAAGGTTAGCATAGCTTTGAGCGATAGCTTAAATTGACAAGAGGCTCGAGTACTTTATTGTTACAAAATTTCAAGGTTTTATGACGCTCCAGTAAAAAGTTGCAAGCATTTGTATGCTGCAAACTTTGAAAGGTGTAGGACGTACCGTATAGAAGCTAGGGCCATTTGAAGTTTTATCAGTGTTTGGTTTGGGACTCTAGGGTAGCATAGTTTTGAGCGATAGCTTAAATTGACAAGAGGCTCGAGTACTTTATTGTTACAAAATTTCTAGGTTTTATGACGCTCCAGTAAAAAGTTACAAGCATGTGTTAGTTGCAAAGTTTGATAGGTGTAGGACAGACCGTATAGAAGTTAGGGCGATTTGAAATTTTATCAGCGTTTGATTTGGGACTCAAGGATATCATAGCTTTGAGCGATAGCTTAAATTGACAAGAGGCTCGAGTACTTTAATGTTACAAAATTTCAAGGTTTTATGACGCTCCAGTAACAAGTTACAAGCATTTATATGTTGCAAACTTTGATAGGTATAGGATGCACCGTATAGAAGTTAGGGCCATTTGAAGTTTTATCAGTATTTGATTTGGGACTCAAGGGTAGCATAGCTTTGAGCGATATCTTTAATTGACAAGAGGCTCGAGTACTTTATTGTTACAAAATTTCAAGGTTTTATGACGCTCCAGTAAAAAGTTACAAGCATTTGTATGTTGCAAACTTTGATAGGTGTAGGACGTACCGTATAGAAGTTAGGGCCATTTGAAGTTTTATCAGTGTTTGATTTGGGACTCAAGGGTGGCATATCTTTGAGGATCGAGTACTTTATTGTTCCAAAATTTCAAGGTTTTATGACGCTCTAATAAAAAGTTACAAGCATTTGTATGTTGCAAACTTTAATCGGTGTAGGACGTACCGTATAGAAGTTAGAGCCATTTGAAGTTTTATCAGAGTTTGATTTGGGACTCAAGGGTAGCATAGCTTTGAGCGATAGCTGCAATTGACAAGAGGCTCGAGTACTTTATTGTTACAAAATTTTAAGGTTTTATGACGCTCCAGTAAAAAGCTACAAGCATTTGTATGTTGCAAACTTTGATAGGTGTAGGACGTACCGTATAGAAGTTAGGGCCATTTGAAGTTTTATCAGTATTTGATTTGGGACTCAAGGGTAGCATAGCTTTGAGCGATATCTTAAATTGACAAGAGGCTCGAGTACTTTATTGTTACAAAATTTCAAGGTTTTATGACGCTCCAGTAAAAAGTTACAAGCATTTGTATGTTGCAAACTTTGATAGGTGTAGGACGTACCATATAGAAGTAAGGGCCATTTGAAGTTTTATCAGTGTTTGATTTGGGACTCAAGGGTAGCATAGCTTTGAGCGATAGCTTAAATTGACAAGAGGCTCGAGTACTTTATTGTTACAAAATTTCAAGGTTTTATGACGCTCCAGTAAAAGTTACAAGCATTTGTATGTTGCAAACTTTGATAGGTGTAGGACGTACCGTATAAAAGTTAGGGCCATTTGAAGTTTTATAAGTGTTTGATTTCGGACTCAAGGGTAGCATAGCATTGAGCGATAGCTTAAATTGACAAGAGGCTCGAGTACTTTATTGTTCCAAAATTTCAAGGTTTTATGACGCTCCAGTAAAAAGCTACAAGCATTTGTATGTTGCAAACTTTGATAGGTGTAGGACGTACCGTATAGAAGTTAGAGCCATTTGAAGTTTTATCAGTGTTTGATTTGGGACTCAAGGGAAGCATAGCTTTGAGCGATCTCTTAAATTGACAAGAGGCTCGAGTACTTTATTGTTACAAAATTTCAAGGTTTTATGACGCTCCAGTAAAAAGTTACAAGCATTTGTATGTTGCAAACTTTAATAGGTATAGGATGCACCGTATAGAAGTTAGGGCCATTTGACGTTTTATCAGTGTTTGATTTGGTACTCAAGGGTAGCATAGCTTTGAGCGATATCTTTAATTGACAAGAGGCTCGAGTACTTTATTATTACAAAATTTCAAGGTTTTATGACGCTCCAGTAAAAAGTTACAAGCATTTGTATGTTGCAAATTTTGATAGGTGTAGGACCTCCAGTAAAAAGTTACAAGCATTTGTATGTTGCGAACTTTAATAGGTATAGGATGCACCGTATAGAAGTTAGGGCCATTTGACGTTTTATCAGTGTTTGATTTGGTACTCAAGGGTAGCATAGCTTTGAGCGATATCTTTAATTGACAAGAGGCTCGAGTACTTTATTATTACAAAATTTCAAGGTTTTATGACGCTCCAGTAAAAAGTTACAAGCATTTGTATGTTGCAAATTTTGATAGGTGTAGGACGTACCGTATAGAAGTTAGGGCCATTTGAAGTTTTATCAGTGTGTGATTTGGGACTCAAGGGTAGCATAGCTTTGAGCGATAACTTAAATTGACAAGAGGCTCGAGTACTTTATTGTTACAAAATTTCAAGGTTTTATGACGCTCCAGTAAAAAGTTACAAGCATTTGTATGTTGCAAACTTTGATAGGTGTAGGACGTACCGTATAGAAGTTAGGGCCATTTGAAGTTTTATCAGTGTTTGATTTGGGACTCAAGGGTAGTATAGCTTTGAGCGATAGCTTAAATTGACAAGAGGCTCGAGCACTTTATTGTTACAAAATTTCAAGGTTTTATGACGCTCCAGTAAAAAGTTACAAGCATTTGTATGTTGCAAACTTCGATAGGTGTAGGACGTACCGTATAAAAGTTAGGGCCATTTGAAGTTTTATCAGTGTTTGGTTGGTACTCAATGGTAGCATAGCTTTGAGCGATCTCTTAAATTGACAAGAGGCTCGAGTACTTTATTGTTACAAAATTTCAAGGTTTTGTGACGCTCCAGTAAAAAGTTACAAGCATTTGTATGTTGCAAACTTTAATAGGTATAGGATGCACCGTATAGAAGTTAGGGCCATTTGACGTTTTATCAGTGTTTGATTTGGTACTCAAGGGTAGCATAGCTTTGAGCGATATCTTAAATTGACAAGAGGCTCGAGTACTTTATTATTACAAAATTTCAAGGTTTTATGACGCTCCAGTAAAAAGTTACAAGCATTTGTATGTTGCAAATTTTGATAGGTGTAGGACGTACCGTATAGAAGTTAGGGCCATTTGAAGTTTTATCAGTGTGTGATTTGGGACTCAAGGGTAGCATAGCTTTGAGCGATAACTTAAATTGACAAGAGGCTCGAGTACTTTATTGTTACAAAATTTCAAGGTTTTATGACGCTCCAGTAAAAAGTTACAAGCATTTGTATGTTGCAAACTTCGATAGGTGTAGGACGTACCGTATAGAAGTTAGGGCCATTTGAAGTTTTATCAGTGTTTGGTTTGGTACTCAAGGGTAGCATAGCATTGAGCGATATCTTAAATTGACAAGAGGCTCGAGTACTTTATTGTTACAAAATCTCAAGGTTTTTTGACGCTCCAGTAAAAAGGTACAAGCATTTGTATGTTGCAAACTTCGATAGGTGTAGGACGTACCGTATAGAAGTTAGGGCCATTTGAAGTTTTATCAGTGTTTGATTTGGTACTCAAGGGTAGCATAGCTTTGAGCGATATCTTAAATTGACAAGAGGCTCGAGTACTTTCTTGTTACAAAATTTCAAGGTTTTATGACGCTCCAGTAAAAAGTTACAAGCATTTGAATGTTGCAAACTTTAATAGGTATAGGATGCACCGTATAGAAGTTAGGGCCATTTGAAGTTTTATCAGTGTTTGATTTCGTACTCAACGGTAGCATAGCTTTGAGCGATAGCTTAGATTGACAAGAGGCTCGAGTACTTTATTGTTACAAAATGTCAAGGTTTTATGACGCTCCAGTAAAAAGTTACAAGCATTTGTATGTTGCAAATTTTGATAGGTGTAGGACGTACCGTATAGAAGTTAGGGCCATTTGAAGTTTTATCAGTGTGTGATTTGGGACTCAAGGTTAGCATAGCTTTGAGCGATAACTTAAATTGACAAGAGGCTCGAGTACTTTATTGTTACAAAATTTCAAGGTTTTATGACGCTCCAGTAAAAAGTTACAAGCATTTGTATTTTGCAAACTTTGATAGGTGTAGGACGTACCGTATAGAAGTTAGGGCCATTTGAAGTTTTATCAGTGTTTGATTTGGGACTCAAGGGTAGTATAGCTTTGAGCGATAGCTTAAATTGACAAGAGGCTCGAGCACTTTATTGTTACAAAATTTCAAGGTTTAATGACGCTCCAGTAAAAAGTTACAAGCATTTGTATGTTGCAAACTTCGATAGGTGTAGGACGTACCGTATAAAAGTTAGGGCCATTTGAAGTTTTATCAGTGTTTGGTTGGTACTCAATGGTAGCATAGCTTTGAGCGATCTCTTAAATTGACAAGAGGCTCGAGTACTTTATTGTTACAAAATTTCAAGGTTTTGTGACGCTCCAGTAAAAAGTTACAAGCATTTGTATGTTGCAAACTTTAATAGGTATAGGATGCACCGTATAGAAGTTAGGGCCATTTGAAGTTTTATCAGTGTGTGATTTGGGACTCAAGGGTAGCATAGCTTTGAGCGATAGCTTAGATTGACAAGAGGCTCGAGCACTTTATTGTTACAAAATGTCAAGGATTTATGACGCTCCAGTAAAAGTTACAAGCATTTGTATGTTGCAAACTTTGATAGGCGTAGGACGTACCGTATAGAAGTTAGGGCCATTTAAAGTTTTATCAGTGTTTGATTTGGGACTCAAGGTTAGCATAGCTTTGTGCGATAGCTTAAATTGACAAGAGGCTCGAGTACTTTATTGTTACAAAATTTCAAGGTTTTATGACGCTCCAGTAAAAAGTTACAATCATTTGTATGTTGCAAACTTTGATAGGTGTAGGACGTACCGTATAGAAGTTAGGGCCATTTCAAGTTTTATCAGTGTTTGACGTGGGACTCAAGGGTAGCATAGCTTTGAACGGTAGCTTAAATTGACAAGAGGCTCGAGTACTTCATTGTTACAAAATTTCAAGGTTTTATGACGCTCCAGTAAAACTTACAAGCATTTGTATCTTGCAAACTTTGATAAGTGTAGGACGTACCGGATAGAAGTTAGGGCCATTTGAAGTTTTATCAGTGTTTGATTTGGGACTCAAGGGGAGCATAGCTTTGAGCGATAGCTTAAATTGACAAGATTCTCGAGTACTTTATTGTTAGAAAATTTCAAGGTTTTATGACGCTCCAGTAAAAAGGTGCAAGCATTTTTATGTTGCAAACTTCGATAGGTGTAGGACGTACCGTATAGAAGTTTGGGCCATTTGAAGTTTTATCAGTGTTTGGTTTTGGACCCAAGGGTAGCATAGCTTTGAGCGATAGCTTAAATTGACAAGAGGCTCGAGTACTTTATTGTTACAAAATTTCTAGGTTTTATGACGTTCCAGTAAAAAGTTACAAGCATTTGTATGTTGCAAACTTTGATAGATGTAGGACGTACCGTATATAAGTTAGGGCCATTTGAAGTTTTATCAGTGTGTGATTTGGGACTCAAGGGTCTAGTAAAAAGTTACAAGCATTTGTATGTTGCAAACTTTGATAGGTGTAGGACGTACCGTATAGAAGTTAGGGCCATTTCAATTTTTATCAGTGTTTGACTTGGGACTCAATAGTAGCATAGCTTTGAACGATAGCTTAAATTGACAAGAGGCTCGAGTACTTTATTGTTACAAAATTTCTAGGTTTTATGATGCTCCAGTAAAACTTACAAGCATTTGAATGTTGCAAACTTTGATAAGTGTAGGACGTACCGTTTAGAAATTAGGGCCATTTGAAGTTTTATCAGTGTGTGATTTGGGACTCAAGGGTCTAGTAAAAAGTTACAAGCATTTGTATGTTGGAAACTTTGATAGGTGTAGGACGTACCGTATAGAAGTTAGGGCCATTTCAATTTTTATCAGTGTTTGACTTGGGACTCAATGGTAGCATAGCTTTGAACGATAGCTTAAATTGACAAGAGGCTCGAGTACTTTATTGTTACAAAATTTCAAGGTTTTATGGCGCTCCAGTAAAACTTACAAGCATTTGAATGTTGCAAACTTTGATAAGTGTAGGACGTACCGTTTAGAAATTAGGGCCATTTGAAGTTTTATCAGTGTGTGATTTGGGACTCAAGGGTCTAGTAAAAAGTTACAAGCATTTGTATGTTGCAAACTTTGATAGGTGTAGGTCGTACCGTATAGAAGTTAGGGCCATTTGAAGTTTTATCAGTGTTTGATTTGGGACTTAAGGTTAGCATAGCTTTGAGCGATAGCTTAAATTGACAAGAGGCTCGAGAACTTTATTGTTACAAAATTTCAAGGTTTTATGACGCTCCAGTAAAAAGTTACAAGCATTTGTATGTTGCAAACTTTGATAGGTGTAGGACGTACCGTATAGAAGTTAGGGACATTTGAAGTTTTATCAGTGTTTCACTTGGGACTCAAGGGTAGCATAGCTTTGAACGATAGCTTAAATTGAGAAGAGGCTCGAGTACTTTATTGTTACAAAATTTCAAGGTTTTATGACGCTCCAGTAAAACTTACGAGCATTTGTTTGTTGCAAACTTTGATAAGTGTAGGACCTACCGTATAGAAGTTAGGGCCATTTGAAGTTTTATCAGTGTTTGATTTGGGACTCAAGGGTAGCATAGCTTTGAGCGATAGCTTAAATTGTCAAGAGGCTCGAGTACTTTATTGTTACAAAATTTCAAGGTTTTATGACGCTCCAGTAAAAAGGTACAAGCATTTGTATGTTGCAAACTTCGATAGGTGTAGGACGTACCGTATAGAAGTTAGGGCCATTTGAAGTTTTATCAGTGTTTGGTTTTGGACTCAAGGGTAGCATAGCTTTGAGCGATAGCTTAAATTGACAAGAGGCTCGAGTACTTTATTGTTACAAAATTTCTAGGTTTTATGACGCTCCAGTAAAAAGTTACAAGCATTTGTATGTTGCAAACTTTGATAGGTGTAGGACGTACCGTATAGAAGTTAGGGCCATTTGAAGTTTTATCAGTGTGTGATTTGGGACTCAAGGGTCTAGTAAAAAGTTACAAGCATTTGTATGTTGCAAACATTGATAGGTGTAGGACGTACCGTATAGAATTTAGGGCCATTTGAAATTTTATCAGTTTTTGACTTGGGACTCAAGGGTAGCATAGCTTTGAACGATAGCTTAAATTGACAAGAGGCTCGAGTACTTTATTGTTACAAAATTTCTAGGTTTTATGACGCTCCAGTAAAAAGTTACAAGCATTTGTATGTTGCAAACTTTAATAGGTGTAGGACGTACCGTATAGAAGTTAGGGCCGTTTGAAGTTTTATTAGTGTTTGGTTTTGGACCCAAGGGTAGCATAGCTTTGAGCGATAGCTTAAATTGACAAGAGGCTCGAGTACTTTATTGTTACAAAATTTCTAGGTTTTATGACGCTCCAGTAAAAAGTTACAAGCATTTGTATGTTGCAAACTTTGATAGGTGTAGGACGTACCGTATAGAAGTTAGCGCCATTTGAAGTTTTATCAGTGTTTGATTTGGTACTCAAGGGTAGAATAGCTTTGAGCGATATCTTAAATTGACAAGAGGCCCGAGTACTTTATTGTTACAAAATTTCAAGGTTTTATGACGCTCCAGTAAAAAGTTACAAGCATTTGAATGTTGCAAACTTTAATAGGTATAGGATGCACCGTATAGAAGTTAGGGCCATTTGAAGTTTTATCAGTGTTTGATTTGGGACTCAAGGGTAGCATAGCTTTGAGCGATATCTTAAATTGACAAAAGGCTCGAGTACTTTATTATTACAAAATTTCAAGGTTTAATGACGCTCCAGTAAAAAGTTACAAGCATTTGTATGTTGCAAATTTTGATAGGTGTAGGACGTACCGTATAGAAGTAAGGGCCATTTAAAGTTTTATCAGTGTTTTATTTGGGACTCAAGGGTAGCATAGCTTTGAGCGCTAGCTTAAATTGACAAGAGGCTCGAGTACTTTATTGTTACAAAATTTCAAGGTTTTATGACGCTCCAGTAAAAAGTTACAAGCATTTGTATGTTGCAAACTTTGATAGGTGTAGGACGTACCGTATAGAAGTTAGGGCCATTTGAAGTTTTATCAGTGTTTGACTTGGGACTCAAGGATAGCATAGCTTTGAACGATAGCTTAAATTGACAAGAGGCTCGAGAACTTTATTGTTACAAAATTTCAAGGTTTTATGACGCTCCAGTAAAACTTACGAGCATTTGTATGTTGCAAACTTTGATAAGTGTAGGACGTACCGTATAGAAGTTAGGGCCATTTGAAGTTTTATCAGTGTTTGGTTTTGGACTCAAGGGTAGCATAGCTTTGAGCGATAGCTTAAATTGACAAGAGGCTCGAGTACTTTATTGTTACAAAATTTCTAGGTTTTATGACGCTCCAGTAAAAAGTTACAAGCATTTGTATGTTGCAAACTTTGATAGGTGTAGGACGTACCGTATAGAAGTTAGGGCCATTTGAAATTTTATCAGTGTGTGATTTGGGACTCAAGGGTCTAGTAAAAAGTTACAAGCATTTGTATGTTGCAAACTTTGATAGGTGTAGGACGTACCGTATAGAAGTTAGGGCCATTTGAAATTTTATCAGTGTTTGACTTGGGACTCAAGGGTAGCATAGCTTTGAACGATACCTTAAATTGACAAGAGGCTCGAGTACTTTATTGTTACAAAATTTCTAGGTTTTATGACGCTCCAGTAAAAAGTTACAAGCATTTGTATGTTGCAAACTTTAATAGGTGTAGGACGTACCGTATAGAAGTTAGGGCCATTTGAAGTTTTATCAGTGTTTGGTTTTGGACCCAAGGGTAGCATAGCTTTGAGCGATAGCTTAAATTGACAAGAGGCTCGAGTACTTTATTGTTACAAAATTTCTAGGTTTTATGACGCTCCAGTAAAAAGTTACAAGCATTTGTATGTTGCAAACTTTGATAGGTGTAGGACGTACCGTATAGAAGTTAGCGCCATTTGAAGTTTTATCAGTGTTTGATTTGGTACTCAAGGGTAGAATAGCTTTGAGCGATATCTTAAATTGACAAGAGGCTCGAGTACTTTATTGTTACAAAATTTCAAGGTTTTATGACGCTCCAGTAAAAAGTTACAAGCATTTGAATGTTGCAAACTTTAATAGGTATAGGATGCACCGTATAGAAGTTAGGGCCATTTGAAGTTTTATCAGTGTTTGATTTGGTACTCAAGGGTAGCATAGCTTTGAGCGATATCTTAAATTGCCAAAAGGCTCGAGTACTTTATTATTACAAAATTTCAAGGTTTAATGACGCTCCAGTAAAAAGTTACAAGCATTTGTATGTTGCAAATTTTGATAGGTGTAGGACGTACCGTATAGAAGTTAGGGCCATTTAAAGTTTTATCAGTGTTTTATTTGGGACTCAAGGGTAGCATAGCTTTGAGCGATAGCTTAAATTGTCAAGAGGCTCGAGTACTTTATTGTTACAAAATTTCAAGGTTTTATGACGCTCCAGTAAAAAGTTACAAGCATTTGTATGTTGCAAACTTTGATAGGTGTAGGACGTACCGTATAGAAGTTAGGGCCATTTGAAGTTTTATCAGTGTTTGACTTGGGACTCAAGGGTAGCATAGCTTTGAACGATAGCTTAAATTGACAAGAGGCTCGAGAACTTTATTGTTACAAAATTTCTAGGTTTTATGACGCTCCAGTAAAAAGTTACAAGCATTTGTATGTTGCAAACTTTGATAGGTGCAGGACGTACCGTATAGAAGTTAGGGCCATTTGAAGTTTTATCAGTGTTTGGTTTGGTACTCAAGGGTAGCATAGCTTTGAGCGATATCTTAAATTGACAAGAGGCTCGAGTACTTTATTGTTACAAAATCTCAAGGTTTTTTGACGCTCCAGTAAAAAGTTACAAGCATTTGTATGTTGCAAACTTCGATAGGTGTAGGACGTAACGTATAGAAGTTAGGGCCATTTGAAGTTTTATCAGTGTTTGATTTGGTACTCAAGGGTAGCATAGCTTTGAGCGATATCTTAAATTGACAAGAGGCTCGAGTACTTTCTTGTTACAAAATTTCAAGGTTTTATGACGCTCCAGTAAAAAGTTACAAGCATTTGAATGTTGCAAACTTTAATAGGTATAGGATGCACCGTATAGAAGTTAGGGCCATTTGAAGTTTTATCAGTGTTTGATTTCGTACTCAACGGTAGCATAGCTTTGAGCGATAGCTTAGATTGACAAGAGGCTCGAGTACTTTATTGTTACAAAATGTCAAGGTTTTATGACGCTCCAGTAAAAAGTTACAAGCATTTGTATGTTGCAAATTTTGATAGGTGTAGGACGTACCGTATAGAAGTTAGGGCCATTTGAAGTTTTATCAGTGTGTGATTTGGGACTCAAGGGTAGCATAGCTTTGAGCGATAACTTAAATTGACAAGAGGCTCGAGTACTTTATTGTTACAAAATTTCAAGGTTTTATGACGCTCCAGTAAAAAGTTACAAGCATTTGTATTTTGCAAACTTTGATAGGTGTAGGACGTACCGTATAGAAGTTAGGGCCATTTGAAGTTTTATCAGTGTTTGATTTGGGACTCAAGGGTAGTATAGCTTTGAGCGATAGCTTAAATTGACAAGAGGCTCGAGCACTTTATTGTTACAAAATTTCAAGGTTTTATGACGCTCCAGTAAAAAGTTACAAGCATTTGTATGTTGCAAACTTCGATAGGTGTAGGACGTACCGTATAAAAGTTAGGGCCATTTGAAGTTTTATCAGTGTTTGGTTGGTACTCAATGGTAGCATAGCTTTGAGCGATCTCTTAAATTGACAAGAGGCTCGAGTACTTTATTGTTACAAAATTTCAAGGTTTTGTGACGCTCCAGTAAAAAGTTACAAGCATTTGTATGTTGCAAACTTTAATAGGTATAGGATGCACCGTATAGAAGTTAGGGCCATTTGACGTTTTATCAGTGTTTGATTTGGTACTCAAGGGTAGCATAGCTTTGAGCGATATCTTAAATTGACAAGAGGCTCGAGTACTTTATTATTACAAAATTTCAAGGTTTTATGACGCTCCAGTAAAAAGTTACAAGCATTTGTATGTTGCAAATTTTGATAGGTGTAGGACGTACCGTATAGAAGTTAGGGCCATTTGAAGTTTTATCAGTGTGTGATTTGGGACTCAAGGGTAGCATAGCTTTGAGCGATAACTTAAATTGACAAGAGGCTCGAGTACTTTATTGTTACAAAATTTCAAGGTTTTATGACGCTCCAGTAAAAAGTTACAAGCATTTGTATGTTGCAAACTTCGATAGGTGTAGGACGTACCGTATAGAAGTTAGGGCCATTTGAAGTTTTATCAGTGTTTGGTTTGGTACTCAAGGGTAGCATAGCTTTGAGCGATATCTTAAATTGACAAGAGGCTCGAGTACTTTATTGTTACAAAATCTCAAGGTTTTTTGACGCTCCAGTAAAAAGGTACAAGCATTTGTATGTTGCAAACTTCGATAGGTGTAGGACGTAACGTATAGAAGTTAGGGCCATTTGAATTTTTATCAGTGTTTGATTTGGTACTCAAGGGTAGCATAGCTTTGAGCGATATCTTAAATTGACAAGAGGCTCGAGTACTTTCTTGTTACAAAATTTCAAGGTTTTATGACGCTCCAGTAAAAAGTTACAAGCATTTGAATGTTGCAAACTTTAATAGGTATAGGATGCACCGTATAGAAGTTAGGGCCATTTGAAGTTTTATCAGTGTTTGATTTCGTACTCAACGGTAGCATAGCTTTGAGCGATAGCTTAGATTGACAAGAGGCTCGAGTACTTTATTGTTACAAAATGTCAAGGATTTATGACGCTCCAGTAAAAGTTACAAGCATTTGTATGTTGCAAACTTTGATAGGCGTAGGACGTACCGTATAGAAGTTAGGGCCATTTGAAGTTTTATCAGTGTTTGATTTGGGACTCAAGGTTAGCATAGCTTTGAGCGATAACTTAAATTGACAAGAGGCTCGAGTACTTTATTGTTACAAAATTTCAAGGTTTTATGACGCTCCAGTAAAAAGTTACAAGCATTTGTATTTTGCAAACTTTGATAGGTGTAGGACGTACCGTATAGAAGTTAGGGCCATTTGAAGTTTTATCAGTGTTTGATTTGGGACTCAAGGGTAGTATAGCTTTGAGCGATAGCTTAAATTGACAAGAGGCTCGAGCACTTTATTGTTACAAAATTTCAAGGTTTAATGACGCTCCAGTAAAAAGTTACAAGCATTTGTATGTTGCAAACTTCGATAGGTGTAGGACGTACCGTATAAAAGTTAGGGCCATTTGAAGTTTTATCAGTGTTTGGTTGGTACTCAATGGTAGCATAGCTTTGAGCGATCTCTTAAATTGACAAGAGGCTCGAGTACTTTATTGTTACAAAATTTCAAGGTTTTGTGACGCTCCAGTAAAAAGTTACAAGCATTTGTATGTTGCAAACTTTAATAGGTATAGGATGCACCGTATAGAAGTTAGGGCCATTTGAAGTTTTATCAGTGTGTGATTTGGGACTCAAGGGTAGCATAGCTTTGAGCGATAGCTTAGATTGACAAGAGGCTCGAGCACTTTATTGTTACAAAATGTCAAGGATTTATGACGCTCCAGTAAAAGTTACAAGCATTTGTATGTTGCAAACTTTGATAGGCGTAGGACGTACCGTATAGAAGTTAGGGCCATTTAAAGTTTTATCAGTGTTTGATTTGGGACTCAAGGTTAGCATAGCTTTGTGCGATAGCTTAAATTGACAAGAGGCTCGAGTACTTTATTGTTACAAAATTTCAAGGTTTTATGACGCTCCAGTAAAAAGTTACAATCATTTGTATGTTGCAAACTTTGATAGGTGTAGGACGTACCGTATAGAAGTTAGGGCCATTTCAAGTTTTATCAGTGTTTGACGTGGGACTCAAGGGTAGCATAGCTTTGAACGGTAGCTTAAATTGACAAGAGGCTCGAGTACTTCATTGTTACAAAATTTCAAGGTTTTATGACGCTCCAGTAAAACTTACAAGCATTTGTATCTTGCAAACTTTGATAAGTGTAGGACGTACCGGATAGAAGTTAGGGCCATTTGAAGTTTTATCAGTGTTTGATTTGGGACTCAAGGGGAGCATAGCTTTGAGCGATAGCTTAAATTGACAAGATTCTCGAGTACTTTATTGTTAGAAAATTTCAAGGTTTTATGACGCTCCAGTAAAAAGGTGCAAGCATTTTTATGTTGCAAACTTCGATAGGTGTAGGACGTACCGTATAGAAGTTTGGGCCATTTGAAGTTTTATCAGTGTTTGGTTTTGGACCCAAGGGTAGCATAGCTTTGAGCGATAGCTTAAATTGACAAGAGGCTCGAGTACTTTATTGTTACAAAATTTCTAGGTTTTATGACGTTCCAGTAAAAAGTTACAAGCATTTGTATGTTGCAAACTTTGATAGATGTAGGACGTACCGTATAGAAGTTAGTGCCATTTGAAGTTTTATCAGTGTGTGATTTGGGACTCAAGGGTCTAGTAAAAAGTTACAAGCATTTGTATGTTGCAAACTTTGATAGGTGTAGGACGTACCGTATAGAAGTTAGGGCCATTTCAATTTTTATCAGTGTTTGACTTGGGACTCAATAGTAGCATAGCTTTGAACGATAGCTTAAATTGACAAGAGGCTCGAGTACTTTATTGTTACAAAATTTCTAGGTTTTATGATGCTCCAGTAAAACTTACAAGCATTTGAATGTTGCAAACTTTGATAAGTGTAGGACGTACCGTTTAGAAATTAGGGCCATTTGAAGTTTTATCAGTGTGTGATTTGGGACTCAAGGGTCTAGTAAAAAGTTACAAGCATTTGTATGTTGGAAACTTTGATAGGTGTAGGACGTACCGTATAGAAGTTAGGGCCATTTCAATTTTTATCAGTGTTTGACTTGGGACTCAATGGTAGCATAGCTTTGAACGATAGCTTAAATTGACAAGAGGCTCGAGTACTTTATTGTTACAAAATTTCAAGGTTTTATGGCGCTCCAGTAAAACTTACAAGCATTTGAATGTTGCAAACTTTGATAAGTGTAGGACGTACCGTTTAGAAATTAGGGCCATTTGAAGTTTTATCAGTGTGTGATTTGGGACTCAAGGGTCTAGTAAAAAGTTACAAGCATTTGTATGTTGCAAACTTTGATAGGTGTAGGTCGTACCGTATAGAAGTTAGGGCCATTTGAAGTTTTATCAGTGTTTGATTTGGGACTTAAGGTTAGCATAGCTTTGAGCGATAGCTTAAATTGACAAGAGGCTCGAGAACTTTATTGTTACAAAATTTCAAGGTTTTATGACGCTCCAGTAAAAAGTTACAAGCATTTGTATGTTGCAAACTTTGATAGGTGTAGGACGTACCGTATAGAAGTTAGGGACATTTGAAGTTTTATCAGTGTTTCACTTGGGACTCAAGGGTAGCATAGCTTTGAACGATAGCTTAAATTGAGAAGAGGCTCGAGTACTTTATTGTTACAAAATTTCAAGGTTTTATGACGCTCCAGTAAAACTTACGAGCATTTGTTTGTTGCAAACTTTGATAAGTGTAGGACCTACCGTATAGAAGTTAGGGCCATTTGAAGTTTTATCAGTGTTTGATTTGGGACTCAAGGGTAGCATAGCTTTGAGCGATAGCTTAAATTGTCAAGAGGCTCGAGTACTTTATTGTTACAAAATTTCAAGGTTTTATGACGCTCCAGTAAAAAGGTACAAGCATTTGTATGTTGCAAACTTCGATAGGTGTAGGACGTACCGTATAGAAGTTAGGGCCATTTGAAGTTTTATCAGTGTTTGGTTTTGGACTCAAGGGTAGCATAGCTTTGAGCGATAGCTTAAATTGACAAGAGGCTCGAGTACTTTATTGTTACAAAATTTCTAGGTTTTATGACGCTCCAGTAAAAAGTTACAAGCATTTGTATGTTGCAAACTTTGATAGGTGTAGGACGTACCGTATAGAAGTTAGGGCCATTTGAAGTTTTATCAGTGTGTGATTTGGGACTCAAGGGTCTAGTAAAAAGTTACAAGCATTTGTATGTTGCAAACATTGATAGGTGTAGGACGTACCGTATAGAATTTAGGGCCATTTGAAATTTTATCAGTTTTTGACTTGGGACTCAAGGGTAGCATAGCTTTGAACGATAGCTTAAATTGACAAGAGGCTCGAGTACTTTATTGTTACAAAATTTCTAGGTTTTATGACGCTCCAGTAAAAAGTTACAAGCATTTGTATGTTGCAAACTTTAATAGGTGTAGGACGTACCGTATAGAAGTTAGGGCCGTTTGAAGTTTTATTAGTGTTTGGTTTTGGACCCAAGGGTAGCATAGCTTTGAGCGATAGCTTAAATTGACAAGAGGCTCGAGTACTTTATTGTTACAAAATTTCTAGGTTTTATGACGCTCCAGTAAAAAGTTACAAGCATTTGTATGTTGCAAACTTTGATAGGTGTAGGACGTACCGTATAGAAGTTAGCGCCATTTGAAGTTTTATCAGTGTTTGATTTGGTACTCAAGGGTAGAATAGCTTTGAGCGATATCTTAAATTGACAAGAGGCCCGAGTACTTTATTGTTACAAAATTTCAAGGTTTTATGACGCTCCAGTAAAAAGTTACAAGCATTTGAATGTTGCAAACTTTAATAGGTATAGGATGCACCGTATAGAAGTTAGGGCCATTTGAAGTTTTATCAGTGTTTGATTTGGTACTCAAGGGTAGCATAGCTTTGAGCGATATCTTAAATTGACAAAAGGCTCGAGTACTTTATTATTACAAAATTTCAAGGTTTAATGACGCTCCAGTAAAAAGTTACAAGCATTTGTATGTTGCAAATTTTGATAGGTGTAGGACGTACCGTATAGAAGTAAGGGCCATTTAAAGTTTTATCAGTGTTTTATTTGGGACTCAAGGGTAGCATAGCTTTGAGCGCTAGCTTAAATTGACAAGAGGCTCGAGTACTTTATTGTTACAAAATTTCAAGGTTTTATGACGCTCCAGTAAAAAGTTACAAGCATTTGTATGTTGCAAACTTTGATAGGTGTAGGACGTACCGTATAGAAGTTAGGGCCATTTGAAGTTTTATCAGTGTTTGACTTGGGACTCAAGGATAGCATAGCTTTGAACGATAGCTTAAATTGACAAGAGGCTCGAGAACTTTATTGTTACAAAATTTCAAGGTTTTATGACGCTCCAGTAAAACTTACGAGCATTTGTATGTTGCAAACTTTGATAAGTGTAGGACGTACCGTATAGAAGTTAGGGCCATTTGAAGTTTTATCAGTGTTTGGTTTTGGACTCAAGGGTAGCATAGCTTTGAGCGATAGCTTAAATTGACAAGAGGCTCGAGTACTTTATTGTTACAAAATTTCTAGGTTTTATGACGCTCCAGTAAAAAGTTACAAGCATTTGTATGTTGCAAACTTTGATAGGTGTAGGACGTACCGTATAGAAGTTAGGGCCATTTGAAATTTTATCAGTGTGTGATTTGGGACTCAAGGGTCTAGTAAAAAGTTACAAGCATTTGTATGTTGCAAACTTTGATAGGTGTAGGACGTACCGTATAGAAGTTAGGGCCATTTGAAATTTTATCAGTGTTTGACTTGGGACTCAAGGGTAGCATAGCTTTGAACGATACCTTAAATTGACAAGAGGCTCGAGTACTTTATTGTTACAAAATTTCTAGGTTTTATGACGCTCCAGTAAAAAGTTACAAGCATTTGTATGTTGCAAACTTTAATAGGTGTAGGACGTACCGTATAGAAGTTAGGGCCATTTGAAGTTTTATCAGTGTTTGGTTTTGGACCCAAGGGTAGCATAGCTTTGAGCGATAGCTTAAATTGACAAGAGGCTCGAGTACTTTATTGTTACAAAATTTCTAGGTTTTATGACGCTCCAGTAAAAAGTTACAAGCATTTGTATGTTGCAAACTTTGATAGGTGTAGGACGTACCGTATAGAAGTTAGCGCCATTTGAAGTTTTATCAGTGTTTGATTTGGTACTCAAGGGTAGAATAGCTTTGAGCGATATCTTAAATTGACAAGAGGCTCGAGTACTTTATTGTTACAAAATTTCAAGGTTTTATGACGCTCCAGTAAAAAGTTACAAGCATTTGAATGTTGCAAACTTTAATAGGTATAGGATGCACCGTATAGAAGTTAGGGCCATTTGAAGTTTTATCAGTGTTTGATTTGGTACTCAAGGGTAGCATAGCTTTGAGCGATATCTTAAATTGCCAAAAGGCTCGAGTACTTTATTATTACAAAATTTCAAGGTTTAATGACGCTCCAGTAAAAAGTTACAAGCATTTGTATGTTGCAAATTTTGATAGGTGTAGGACGTACCGTATAGAAGTTAGGGCCATTTAAAGTTTTATCAGTGTTTTATTTGGGACTCAAGGGTAGCATAGCTTTGAGCGATAGCTTAAATTGTCAAGAGGCTCGAGTACTTTATTGTTACAAAATTTCAAGGTTTTATGACGCTCCAGTAAAAAGTTACAAGCATTTGTATGTTGCAAACTTTGATAGGTGTAGGACGTACCGTATAGAAGTTAGGGCCATTTGAAGTTTTATCAGTGTTTGACTTGGGACTCAAGGGTAGCATAGCTTTGAACGATAGCTTAAATTGACAAGAGGCTCGAGAACTTTATTGTTACAAAATTTCTAGGTTTTATGACGCTCCAGTAAAAAGTTACAAGCATTTGTATGTTGCAAACTTTGATAGGTGCAGGACGTACCGTATAGAAGTTAGGGCCATTTGAAGTTTTATCAGTGTTTGGTTTGGTACTCAAGGGTAGCATAGCTTTGAGCGATATCTTAAATTGACAAGAGGCTCGAGTACTTTATTGTTACAAAATCTCAAGGTTTTTTGACGCTCCAGTAAAAAGTTACAAGCATTTGTATGTTGCAAACTTCGATAGGTGTAGGACGTAACGTATAGAAGTTAGGGCCATTTGAAGTTTTATCAGTGTTTGATTTGGTACTCAAGGGTAGCATAGCTTTGAGCGATATCTTAAATTAACAAGAGGCTCGAGTACTTTCTTGTTACAAAATTTCAAGGTTTTATGACGCTCCAGTAAAAAGTTACAAGCATTTGAATGTTGCAAACTTTAATAGGTATAGGATGCACCGTATAGAAGTTAGGGCCATTTGAAGTTTTATCAGTGTTTGATTTCGTACTCAACGGTAGCATAGCTTTGAGCGATAGCTTAGATTGACAAGAGGCTCGAGTACTTTATTGTTACAAAATGTCAAGGTTTTATGACGCTCCAGTAAAAAGTTACAAGCATTTGTATGTTGCAAATTTTGATAGGTGTAGGACGTACCGTATAGAAGTTAGGGCCATTTGAAGTTTTATCAGTGTGTGATTTGGGACTCAAGGGTAGCATAGCTTTGAGCGATAACTTAAATTGACAAGAGGCTCGAGTACTTTATTGTTACAAAATTTCAAGGTTTTATGACGCTCCAGTAAAAAGTTACAAGCATTTGTATTTTGCAAACTTTGATAGGTGTAGGACGTACCGTATAGAAGTTAGGGCCATTTGAAGTTTTATCAGTGTTTGATTTGGGACTCAAGGGTAGTATAGCTTTGAGCGATAGCTTAAATTGACAAGAGGCTCGAGCACTTTATTGTTACAAAATTTCAAGGTTTTATGACGCTCCAGTAAAAAGTTACAAGCATTTGTATGTTGCAAACTTCGATAGGTGTAGGACGTACCGTATAAAAGTTAGGGCCATTTGAAGTTTTATCAGTGTTTGGTTGGTACTCAATGGTAGCATAGCTTTGAGCGATCTCTTAAATTGACAAGAGGCTCGAGTACTTTATTGTTACAAAATTTCAAGGTTTTGTGACGCTCCAGTAAAAAGTTACAAGCATTTGTATGTTGCAAACTTTAATAGGTATAGGATGCACCGTATAGAAGTTAGGGCCATTTGACGTTTTATCAGTGTTTGATTTGGTACTCAAGGGTAGCATAGCTTTGAGCGATATCTTAAATTGACAAGAGGCTCGAGTACTTTATTATTACAAAATTTCAAGGTTTTATGACGCTCCAGTAAAAAGTTACAAGCATTTGTATGTTGCAAATTTTGATAGGTGTAGGACGTACCGTATAGAAGTTAGGGCCATTTGAAGTTTTATCAGTGTGTGATTTGGGACTCAAGGGTAGCATAGCTTTGAGCGATAACTTAAATTGACAAGAGGCTCGAGTACTTTATTGTTACAAAATTTCAAGGTTTTATGACGCTCCAGTAAAAAGTTACAAGCATTTGTATGTTGCAAACTTCGATAGGTGTAGGACGTACCGTATAGAAGTTAGGGCCATTTGAAGTTTTATCAGTGTTTGGTTTGGTACTCAAGGGTAGCATAGCTTTGAGCGATATCTTAAATTGACAAGAGGCTCGAGTACTTTATTGTTACAAAATCTCAAGGTTTTTTGACGCTCCAGTAAAAAGGTACAAGCATTTGTATGTTGCAAACTTCGATAGGTGTAGGACGTAACGTATAGAAGTTAGGGCCATTTGAAGTTTTATCAGTGTTTGATTTGGTACTCAAGGGTAGCATAGCTTTGAGCGATATCTTAAATTGACA
The DNA here is from genome assembly GCA_920105625.2 of Clusia tigrina. Lineage (NCBI taxonomy): Eukaryota > Metazoa > Arthropoda > Insecta > Diptera > Clusiidae > Clusia > Clusia tigrina. The sequence continues at coordinate 103,180,114 of OV050033.1, read as the reverse complement.
AGAGGCTCGAGTACTTTCTTGTTACAAAATTTCAAGGTTTTATGACGCTCCAGTAAAAAGTTACAAGCATTTGAATGTTGCAAACTTTAATAGGTATAGGATGCACCGTATAGAAGTTAGGGCCATTTGAAGTTTTATCAGTGTTTGATTTCGTACTCAACGGTAGCATAGCTTTGAGCGATAGCTTAGATTGACAAGAGGCTCGAGTACTTTATTGTTACAAAATGTCAAGGATTTATGACGCTCCAGTAAAAGTTACAAGCATTTGTATGTTGCAAACTTTGATAGGCGTAGGACGTACCGTATAGAAGTTAGGGCCATTTGAAGTTTTATCAGTGTTTGATTTGGGACTCAAGGTTAGCATAGCTTTGTGCGATAGCTTAAATTGACAAGAGGCTCGAGTACTTTATTGTTACACAATTTCAAGGTTTTATGACGCTCCAGTAAAAAGTTACAATCATTTGTATGTTGCAAACTTTGATAGGTGTAGGACGTACCGTATAGAAGTTAGGGCCATTTCAAGTTTTATCAGTGTTTGACGTGGGACTCAAGGGTAGCATAGCTTTGAACGGTAGCTTAAATTGACAAGAGGCTCGAGTACTTCATTGTTACAAAATTTCAAGGTTTTATGACGCTCCAGTAAAACTTACAAGCATTTGTATCTTGCAAACTTTGATAAGTGTAGGACGTACCGTATAGAAGTTAGGGCCATTTGAAGTTTTATCAGTGTTTGATTTGGGACTCAAGGGGAGCATAGCTTTGAGCGATAGCTTAAATTGACAAGATTCTCGAGTACTTTATTGTTACAAAATTTCTAGGTTTTATGACGTTCCAGTAAAAAGTTACAAGCATTTGTATGTTGCAAACTTTGATAGATGTAGGACGTACCGTATAGAAGTTAGGGCCATTTGAAGTTTTATCAGTGTGTGATTTGGGACTCAAGGGTCTAGTAAAAAGTTACAAGCATTTGTATGTTGCAAACTTTGATAGGTGTAGGACGTACCGTATAGAAGTTAGGGCCATTTCAATTTTTATCAGTGTTTGACTTGGGACTCAATGGTAGCATAGCTTTGAACGATAGCTTAAATTGACAAGAGGCTCGAGTAGTTTATTGTTACAAAATTTCTAGGTTTTATGACGCTCCAGTAAAACTTACAAGCATTTGAATGTTGCAAACTTTGATAAGTGTAGGTCGTACCGTATAGAAGTTAGGGCCATTTGAAATTTTATCAGTGTTTGCTTTGGGGCTTAAGGTTAGCATAGCTTTGAGCGATAGCTTAAATTGACAAGAGGCTCGAGTACTTTATTGTTACAAAATTTCAAGGTTTTATGACGCTCCAGTAAAAAGTTACAAGCATTTGTATGTTGCAAACTTTGATAGGTGTAGGACGCACCGTATAGAAGTTAGGGACATTTGAAGTTTTATCAGTGTTTCACTTGGGACTCAAGGTTAGCATAGCTTTGAGCGATAGCTTAAATTGACAAGAGGCTCGAGTACTTTATTGTTACAAAATTTCAAGGTTTTATGACGCTCCAGTAAAAAGTTACAAGCATTTGTATGTTGCAAACTTTGATAGGTGTAGGACGTACCGTATAGAAGTTAGGGCCATTTGAAGTTTTATCAGTGTGTGATTTGGGACTCAAGGGTCTAGTAAAAAGTTACAAGCATTTGTATGTTGCAAACTTTGATAGGTGTAGGACGTACCGTATAGAAGTTAGGGCCATTTGAAATTGTATCAGTGTTTGACTTGGGACTCAAGGGTAGCATAGCTTTGAACGATAGCTTAAATTGACAAGAGGCTCGAGTACTTTATTGTTGCAAAATTTCTAGGTTTTATGACGCTCCAGTAAAAAGTTACAAGCATTTGTATGTTGCAAACTTTAATAGGTGTAGGACGTACCGTATAGAAGTTAGGGCCATTTGAAGTTTTATCAGTGTTTGGTTTTGGACCCAAGGGTAGCATAGCTTTGAGCGATAGCTTAAATTGACAAGAGGCTCGAGTACTTTATTGTTACAAAATTTCTAGGTTTTATGACGCTCCAGTAAAAAGTTACAAGCATTTGTATGTTGCAAACTTTGATAGGTGTAGGACGTACCGTATAGAAGTTAGCGCCATTTGCAGTTTTATCAGTGTTTGATTTGGTACTCAAGGGTAGAATAGCTTTGAGCGATATCTTAAATTGACAAGAGGCTCGAGTACTTTATTGTTACAAAATTTCAAGGTTTTATGACGCTCCAGTAAAAAGTTACAAGCATTTGAATGTTGCAAACTTTAATAGGTATAGGATGCACCGTATAGAAGTTAGGGCCATTTGAAGTTTTATCAGTGTTTGATTTGGTACTCAAGGGTAGCATAGCTTTGAGCGATATCTTAAATTGACAAAAGGCTCGAGTACTTTATTATTACAAAATTTCAAGGTTTAATGACGCTCCAGTAAAAAGTTACAAGCATTTGTATGTTGCAAATTTTGATAGGTGTAGGACGTACCGTATAGAAGTTAGGGCCATTTAAAGTTTTATCAGTGTTTTATTTGGGACTCAAGGGTAGCATAGCTTTGAGCGCTAGCTTAAATTGACAAGAGGCTCGAGTACTTTATTGTTACAAAATTTCAAGGTTTTATGACGCTCCAGTAAAAAGTTACAAGCATTTGTATGTTGCAAACTTTGATAGGTGTAGGACGTACCGTATAGAAGTTAGGGCCATTTGAAGTTTTATCAGTGTTTGACTTGGGACTCAAGGGTAGCATAGCTTTGAACGATAGCTTAAATTGACAAGAGGCTCGAGAACTTTATTGTTACAAAATTTCAAGGTTTTATGACGCTCCAGTAAAACTTACGAGCATTTGTATGTTGCAAACTTTGATAAGTGTAGGACGTACCGTATAGAAGTTAGGGCCATTTGAAGTTTTATCAGTGTTTGGTTTTGGACTCAAGGGTAGCATAGCTTTGAGCGATAGCTTAAATTGACAAGAGGCTCGAGTACTTTATTGTTACAAAATTTCTAGGTTTTATGACGCTCCAGTAAAAAGTTACAAGCATTTGTATGTTGCAAACTTTGATAGGTGTAGGACCTACCGTATAGAAGTTAGGGCCATTTGAAATTTTATCAGTGTGTGATTTGGGACTCAAGGGTCTAGTAAAAAGTTACAAGCATTTGTATGTTGCAAACTTTGATAGGTGTAGGACGTACCGTATAGAAGTTAGGGCCATTTGAAATTTTATCAGTGTTTGACTTGGGACTCAAGGGTAGCATAGCTTTGAACGATAGCTTAAATTGACAAGAGGCTCGAGTACTTTATTGTTACAAAATTTCTAGGTTTTATGACGCTCCAGTAAAAAGTTACAAGCATTTGTATGTTGCAAACTTTAATAGGTGTAGGACGTACCGTATAGAAGTTAGGGCCATTTGAAGTTTTATCAGTGTTTGGTTTTGGACCCAAGGGTAGCATAGCTTTGAGCGATAGCTTAAATTGACAAGAGGCTCGAGTACTTTATTGTTACAAAATTTCTAGGTTTTATGACGCTCCAGTAAAAAGTTACAAGCATTTGTATGTTGCAAACTTTGATAGGTGTAGGACGTACCGTATAGAAGTTAGCGCCATTTGAAGTTTTATCAGTGTTTGATTTGGTACTCAAGGGTAGAATAGCTTTGAGTGATATCTTAAATTGACAAGAGGCTCGAGTACTTTATTCTTACAAAATTTCAAGGTTTTATGACGCTCCAGTAAAAAGTTACAAGCATTTGAATGTTGCAAACTTTAATAGGTATAGGATGCACCGTATAGAAGTTAGGGCCATTTGAAGTTTTATCAGTGTTTGATTTGGTACTCAAGGGTAGCATAGCTTTGAGCGATATCTTAAATTGCCAAAAGGCTCGAGTACTTTATTATTACAAAATTTCAAGGTTTAATGACGCTCCAGTAAAAAGTTACAAGCATTTGTATGTTGCAAATTTTGATAGGTGTAGGACGTACCGTATAGAAGTTAGGGCCATTTAAAGTTTTATCAGTGTTTTATTTGGGACTCAAGGGTAGCATAGCTTTGAGCGATTGCTTAAATTGACAAGAGGCTCGAGTACTTTATTATTATAAAATTTCAAGGTTTTATGACGCTCCAGTAAAAAGTTACAAGCATTTGTATGTTGCAAACTTTGATAGGTGTAGGACGTACCGTATAGAAGTTAGGGCCATTTGAAGTTTTATCAGTGTTTGACTTGGGACTCAAGGGTAGCATAGCTTTGAACGATAGCTTAAATTGACAAGAGGCTCGAGAACTTTATTGTTACAAAATTTCAAGGTTTTATGACGCTCCAGTAAAACTTACGAGCATTTGTATGTTGCAAACTTTGATAAGTGTAGGACGTACCGTATAGAAGTTAGGGCCATTTGAAGTTTTATCAGTGTTTGATTTGGGACTGAAGGGTAGCATAGCTTTGAGCGATAGCTTAAATTGTCAAGAGGCTCGAGTACTTTATTGTTACAAAATTTTTAGGTTTTATGACGCTCCAGTAAAAAGTTACAAGCATTTGTATGTTGCAAACTTTGATAGGTGCAGGACGTACCGTATAGAAGTTAGGGCCATTTGAAGTTTTATCAGTGTGTGATTTGGGACTCAAGAGTCTAGTAAAAAGTTACAAGCATTTGTATGTTGCAAACTTTGATAGGTGTAGGACGTACCGTATAGAAGTTAGGGCCATTTTAAGTTTTATCAGTGTTTGATTTGGGACTTAGCATAGCTTTGAGCGATTGCTTAAATTGACAAGAGGCTCGAGTACTTTATTATTATAAAATTTCAAGGTTTTATGACGCTCCAGTAAAAAGTTACAAGCATTTGTATGTTGCAAACTTTGATAGGTGTAGAACGTACCGTATAGAAGTTAGGGCCATTTCAAATTTTATCAGTGTTTGACTTGGGACTCTAGGGTAGCATAGCTTTGAACGATAGCTTAAATTGACAAGAGGCTCGAGTACTTTATTGTTACAAAATTTCTAGGTTTTATGACGCTCCAGTAAAAAGTTACAAGCATTTGTATGTTGCAAACTTTAATAGGTATAGGACGTACCGTATAGAAGTTAGGGCCATTTGAAGTTTTATCAGTGTTTGATTTGGTACTCAAGGGTAGCATAGCTTTGAGCGATATCTTAAATTGACAAGAGGCTCGAGTACTTTATTGTAACAAAATTTCAAGGTTTTATGACGCTCCAGTAAAAAGTTACAAGCATTTGTATGTTGCAAACTTTAATAGGTATAGGATGCACCGTATAGAAGTTAGGGCCATTTGAAGTTTTATCAGTTTTTGATTTGGTACTCAAGGGTAGCATAGCTTTGAGCGATATCTTAAATTGACAAGAGGCTCGAGTACTTTATTATTACAAAATTTCAAGGTTTTATGACGCTCCAGTAAAAAGTTACAAGCATTTGTATGTTGCAAATTTTGATAGGTGTAGGACGTACCGTATAGAAGTTAGGGCCATTTGAAGTTTTATCAGTGTTTTATTTGGGACTCAAGGGTAGCATAGCTTTGAGCGCTAGCTTAAATTGACAAGAGGCTCGAGTACTTTATTGTTACAAATTTTCAAGGTTTTATGACGCTCCAGTAAAAAGTTACAAGCAATTATATGTTGCAAACTTTGATAGGTGTAGGACGTACCGTATAGAAGTTAGGGCCATTTGAAGTTTTATCGGTGTTTGATTTGCGACTCAAGGGTAGCATAGCTTTGAGCGATGGCTTAAATTGACAAGAGGCGCGAGTACTTTATTGTTACAAAATGTCAAGTTTTTATGACGCTCCAGTAAAAGTTACAGGCATTTATATGTTGCAAACTTTGATAGGTGTAGGACGTACCGTATAGAAGTTTGGGCCATTTGAAGTTTTATCAGTGTTTGATTTGGGACTCAAGGTTAGCATAGCTTTGAGCGATAGCTTAAATTGACAAGAGGCTCGAGTACTTTATTATTACAAAATTTCAAGGTTTTATGACGCTCCAGTAAAAAGTTACAAGCATTTGTATGTTGCAAACTTTGATAGGTGTAGGACGTACCGTATAGAAGTTAGGGCCATTTGAAGTTTTATCAGTGTGTGATTTGGGACTCAAGGGTCTAGTAAAAAGTTACAAGCATTTGTATGTTGCAAACTTTGATAGGTGTAGGACGTACCGTATAGAAGTTAGGGCCATTTGAAGTTTTATCAGTGTTTGACTTGGGACTCATGGGTAGCATAGCTTTGAACGATAGCTTAAATTGACAAGAGGCTCGAGTACTTTATTGTTACAAAATTTCAAGGTTTTATGACGCTCCAGTAAAAAGTTACAAGCATTTGTAAGTTGTAAACTTTAATAGGTATAGGACGTACCGTATAGAAGTTAGGGCAATTTGAAGTTTTATCAGTGTTTGATTTGGTACTCAAGGGTAGCATAGCTTTGAGCGATATCTTAAATTGACAAGAGGCTCGAGTACTTTATTGTTACAAAATTTCAAGGTTTTATGACACTCCAGTAAAAAGTTACAAGCATTTGTATGTTGCAAATTTTAATAGGTATAGGATGCACCGTATAGAAGTTAGGGCCATTTGAAGTTTTATCAGTGTTTGATTTGGTACTCAAGGGTAGCATAGCTTGGAGCGATATCTTAAATTGACAAGAGGCTCGAGTACTTTATTATTACAAAATTTCAAGGTTTTATGACGCTCCAGTAAAAGTTACAAGCATTTGTATGTTGCAAATTTTGATAGGTGTAGGACGTACCGTATAGAAGTTAGGGCCATTTGAAGTTTTATCAGTGTTTTATTTGGGACTCAAGGGTAGCATAGCTTTGAGCGCTAGCTTAAATTGACAAGAGGCTCGAGTACTTTATTGTCACAAAATTTCAAGGTTTTATGACGCTCCAGTGAAAAGTTACAATCAATTATATGTTGCAAACTTGGATAGGTGTAGGACGTACCGTATAGAAGTTAGGGCAATTTGAAGTTTTATCGGTGTTTGATTTGCGACTCAAGGTTAGCATAGCTTTGAGCGATAGCTTAAATTGACAAGAGGCTCGAGTTCTTTATTATTACAGAATTTCAAGGTTTTATGACGCTCCAGTAAAAAGTTACAAGCATTTGTATGTTGCATACTTTAATAGGTATAGGATGCACCGTATAGAAGTTAGGGCCATTTGAAGTTTTATCAGTGTTTGATTTGGTACTCAAGGGTAGCATAGCTTTGAGCGATATCTTAAATTGACAAGAGGCTCGAGTACTTTATTATTACAAAATTTCAAGGTTTTATGACGCTCCAGTAAAAGTTACAAGTATTTGTATGTTGCAAATTTTGATAGGTGTAGGACGTACCGTATAGAAGTTAGGGCCATTTGAAGTTTTATCAGTGTTTTATTTGGGACTCAAGGGTAGCATAGCTTTGAGCGCTAGCTTAAATTTACAAGAGGCTCGAGTACTTTATTGTCACAAAATTTCAAGGTTTTATGACGCTCCAGTAAAAAGTTACAATCAATTATATGTTGCAAACTTTGATAGGTGTAGGACGTACCGTATAGAAGTTAGGGCCATTTGAAGTTTTATCAGTGTGTGATTTGGGACTCAAGGGTCTAGTAAAAAGCTACAAGCATTTGTATGTTGCAAACTTTGATAGGTGTAGGACGTACCGTATAGAAGTTAGGGCCATTTGAAGTTTTATCAGTGTTTGACTTGGGACTCAAGGGTAGCATAGCTTTGAACGATAGCTTAAATTGACAAGAGGCTCGAGTACTTTATTGTTACAAAATTTCAAGGTTTTATGACGCTCCAGTAAAAAGTTACAAGCATTTGTAAGTTGTAAACTTTAATAGGTATAGGACGTACCGTATAGAAGTTAGGGCCATTTGAAGTTTTATCAGTGTTTGATTTGGTACTCAAGGGTAGCATAGCTTTGAGCGATATCTTAAATTGACAAGAGGCTCGAGTACTTTATTGTTACAAAATTTCAAGGTTTTATGACACTCCAGTAAAAAGTTACAAGCATTTGTATGTTGCAAACTTTAATAGGTATAGGATGCACCGTATAGAAGTTAGGGCCATTTGAAGTTTTATCGGTGTTTGATTTGCGACTCAAGGTTAGCATAGCTTTGAGCGATAGCTTAAATTGACAAGAGGCTCGAGTTCTTTATTATTACAGAATTTCAAGGTTTTATGACGCTCCAGTAAAAAGTTACAAGCATTTGTATGTTGCATACTTTAATAGGTATAGGATGCACCGTATAGAAGTTAGGGCCATTTGAAGTTTTATCAGTGTTTGATTTGGTACTCAAGGGTAGCATAGCTTTGAGCGATATCTTAAATTGACAAGAGGCTCGAGTACTTTATTATTACAAAATTTCAAGGTTTTATGACGCTCCAGTAAAAGTTACAAGCATTTGTATGTTGCAAATTTTGATAGGTGTAGGACGTACCGTATAGAAGTTAGCGCCATTTGAAGTTTTATCAGTGTTTTATTTGGGACTCAAGGGTAGCATAGCTTTGAGCGCTAGCTTAAATTGACAAGAGGCTCGAGTACTTTATTGTCACAAAATTTCAAGGTTTTATGACGCTCCAGTGAAAAGTTACAATCAATTATATGTTGCAAACTTGGATAGGTGTAGGACGTACCGTATAGAAGTTAGGGCCATTTGAAGTTTTATCGGTGTTTGATTTGCGACTCAAGGTTAGCATAGCTTTGAGCGATAGCTTAAATTGACAAGAGGCTCGAGTACTTTATTATTACAGAATTTCAAGGTTTTATGACGCTCCAGTAAAAAGTTACAAGCATTTGTATGTTGCATACTTTAATAGGTATAGGATGCACCGTATAGAAGTTAGGGCCATTTGAAGTTTTATCAGTGTTTGATTTGGTACTCAAGGGTAGCATAGCTTTGAGCGATATCTTAAATTGACAAGAGGCTCGAGTACTTTATTATTACAAAATTTCAAGGTTTTATGACGCTCCAGTAAAAGTTACAAGCATTTGTATGTTGCAAATTTTGATAGGTGTAGGACGTACCGTATAGAAGTTAGGGCCATTTGAAGTTTTATCAGTGTTTTATTTGGGACTCAAGGGTAGCATAGCTTTGAGCGCTAGCTTAAATTTACAAGAGGCTCGAGTACTTTATTGTCACAAAATTTCAAGGTTTTATGACGCTCCAGTGAAAAGTTACAATCAATTATATGTTGCAAACTTTGATAGGTGTAGGACGTACCGTATAGAAGTTAGGGCCATTTGAAGTTTTATCGGTGTTTGATTTGCGACTCAAGGTTAGCATAGCTTTGAGCGATAGCTTAAATTGACAAGAGGCTCGAGTACTTTATTATTACAAAATTTCAAGGTTTTATGACGCTCCAGTAAAAAGGTACAAGCATTTGTATGTTGCAAACTTTGATAGGTGTAGGACGTACCGTATAGAAGTAACGGCCATTTGAAGTTTTTTCAGTGTTTGATGTGGGACTCAAGGGTCTAGTAAAAAGTTACAAGCATTTGTATGTTGCAAACTTTGATAGGTGTAGGACGTACCGTATAGAAGTTAGGGCCATTTGAAGTTTTATCAGTGTTTGACTTGGAGCTCAAGGGTAGCATAGCTTTGAACGATAGCTTAAATTGACAAGAGGCTCGAGTACTTTATTGTTACAAAATTTCAAGGTTTTATGACGCTCCAATAAAACTTACAAGCATTTGTATGTTGCAAACTTTGATAAGTGTAGGACGTACCGTATAGAAGTTAGGGCCATTTGAAGTTTTATCAGTGTTTGATTTGGGACTCAAGGGTAGCATAGCTTTGAGCGATAGCTTAAATTGACAAGAGGCTCGAGTACTTTATTATTACAAAATTTCAACGTTTTATGACGCTCCAGTAAAAAGTTACAAGCATTTGAATGTTGCAAACTTTGATAAGTGTAGGACGTACCGTATAGAAGTTAGGGCCATTTGAAGTTTTATCAGTGTTTGATTTGGGACTCAAGGGTAGCATAGCTTTGAGCGATAGCTTAAATTGACAAGAGGCTCGAGTACTTTATTGTTACAAAATTTCAAGGTTTTATGACGCTCCAGTAAAAAGGTACAAGCATTTGTATGTTGCAAACTTCGATAGGTGTAGAACGTACCGTATAGAAGTTTGGGCCATTTGAAGTTTTATCAGTGTTTGGTTTTGGACTTAAGGGTTGCATAGCTTTGAGCGATAGCTTAAATTGACAAGAGGCTCGAGTACTTTATTGATACAAAATTTCTAGGTTTTATGACGCTCCAGTAAAAAGTTACAGGCATTTGTATGTTGCAAACTTTGATAGGTGTAGGACGTACCGTTTAGAAGTTAGGGCCATTTGAAGTTTTATCAGTGTGTGATTTGTTACTCAAGGGTCTAGTAAAAAGTTACAAGCATTTGTATGTTGCAAACATTGATAGGTGTAGGACGTACCGTATAGAAGTTAGGGCCATTTGAAGTTTTATCAGTGTTTGATTTGGGACTTAAGGTTAGCATAGCTTTGAGCGAAAGCTTAAATTGACAAGAGGCTCGAGTACTTTATTGTTACAAAATTTCAATGTTTTATGACGCTCCACTAAAAAGTTACAAGCATTTGTATGTTGCAAACTTCGATAGGTGTAGGACGTACCGTATAGAAGTTAGGGCCATTTGAAGTTTTATCAGTGTTTGACTTGGGACTCAAGGGTAGCATAGCTTTGAACGATAGCTTAATTTGACACGAGGGTCGAGTACTTTATTGTTACAAAATTTCAAGGTTTTATGACGCTCCTGTAAAACTTACGAGCATTTGTATGTTGCAAACTTTGATAAGTGTAGGACGTACCGTATAGAAGTTAGGGCCATTTGAAGTTTTATCAGTGTTTGACTTGGGACTCAAGGGTAGAATAGCTTTGAACGATAGCTTAAATTGACAAGAGGCTCGAGTACTTTATTGTTACAAAATTTCAAGGTTTTATGACACTCCAGTAAAAAGTTACAAGCATTTGTATGTTGCAAACTTTAATAGGTATAGGATGCACCGTATAGAAGTTAGGGCCATTTTAAGTTTTATCAGTGTTTGATTTAGTACTCAAGGGTAGCATAGCTTTGAGCGATATCTTAAATTGACAAGAGGCTCGAGTACTTTATTATTACAAAATTTCAAGGTTTTATGACGCTCCAGTAAAAGTTACAAGCATTTGTATGTTGCAAATTTTGATAGGTATAGGACGTACCGTATAGAAGTTAGGGCCATTTGAAGTTTTATCAGTGTTTTATTTGGGACTCAAGGGTAGCATAGCTTTGAGCGCTAGCTTAAATTGACAAGAGGCTCGAGTACTTTATTGTCACAAAATTTCATGGTTTTATGACGCTCCAGTAAAAAGTTACAATCAATTATATGTTGCAAACTTTGATAGGTGTAGGACGTACCGTATAGAAGTTAGGGCCATTTGAAGTTTTATCGGTGTTTGATTTGCGACTCAAGGTTAGCATAGCTTTGAGCGATAGCTTAAATTGACAAGAGGCTCGAGTACTTTATTATTACAAAATTTCAAGGTTTTATGACGCTCCAATAAAAAGTTACAAGCATTTGTATGTTGCAAACTTTGATAGGTGTAGGACGTACCGTATAGAAGTAACGGCCATTTGAAGTTTTATCAGTGTTTGATGTGGGACTCAAGGGTCTAGTAAAAAGTTACAAGCATTTGTATGTTGCAAACTTTGATAGGTGTAGGACGTACCGTATAGAAGTTAGGGCCATTTGAAGTTTTATCAGTGTTTGATTTGGGACTTAAGGTTAGCATAGCTTTGAGCGATTGCTTAAATTGACAAGAGGCTCGAGTACTTTATTGTTATAAAATTTCAAGGTTTTATGACGCTCCAGTAAAAAGTTACAAGTATGTTGCAAACTTTGATAGGTGTAGGACGTACCGTATAGAAGTTAGGGCCATTTGAAGTTTTATCAGTGTTTGACTTGGGACTCAAGGGTAGAATAGCTTTGAACGATAGCTTAAATTGACAAGAGGCTCGAGTACTTTATTGTTACAAAATTTCAAGGTTTTATGACACTCCAGTAAAAAGTTACAAGCATTTGTATGTTGCAAACTTTAATAGGTATAGGATGCACCGTATAGAAGTTAGGGCCATTTGAAGTTTTATCAGTGTTTGATTTAGTACTCAAGGGTAGCATAGCTTTGAGCGATATCTTAAATTGACAAGAGGCTCGAGTACTTTATTATTACAAAATTTCAAGGTTTTATGACGCTCCAGTAAAAGTTACAAGCATTTGTATGTTGCAAATTTTGATAGGTATAGGACGTACCGTATAGAAGTTAGGGCCATTTGAAGTTTTATCAGTGTTTTATTTGGGACTCAAGGGTAGCATAGCTTTGAGCGCTAGCTTAAATTGACAAGAGGCTCGAGTACTTTATTGTCACAAAATTTCAAGGTTTTATGACGCTCCAGTAAAAAGTTACAATCAATTATATGTTGCAAACTTTGATAGGTGTAGGACGTACCGTATAGAAGTTAGGGCCATTTGAAGTTTTATCGGTGTTTGATTTGCGACTCAAGGTTAGCATAGCTTTGAGCGATAGCTTAAATTGACAAGAGGCTCGAGTACTTTATTATTACAAAATTTCAAGGTTTTATGACGCTCCAATAAAAAGTTACAAGCATTTGTATGTTGCAAACTTTGATAGGTGTAGGACGTACCGTATAGAAGTAACGGCCATTTGAAGTTTTATCAGTGTTTGATGTGGGACTCAAGGGTCTAGTAAAAAGTTACAAGCATTTGTATGTTGCAAACTTTGATAGGTGTAGGACGTACCGTATAGAAGTTAGGGCCATTTGAAGTTTTATCAGTGTTTGATTTGGGACTTAAGGTTAGCATAGCTTTGAGCGATTGCTTAAATTGACAAGAGGCTCGAGTACTTTATTGTTATAAAATTTCAAGGTTTTATGACGCTCCAGTAAAAAGTTACAAGTATGTTGCAAACTTTGATAGGTGTAGGACGTACCGTATAGAAGTTAGGGCCATTTGAAGTTTTATCAGTGTTTGATTTGGGACTTAAGGTTAGCATAGCTTTGAGCGATAGCTTAAATTGACAAGAGGCTCGAGTACTTTATTGTTACAAAATTTCAAGGTTTTATGACGCTCCAGTAAAAAGTTACAAACATTTGTATGTTGCAAACTTTGATAGGTGTAGGACGTACCGTATAGAAGTAAGGGTCATTTGAAGTTTTATCAGTGTTTGACTTGGAGCTCAAGGGTAGCATAGCTTTGAACGATAGCTTAAATTGACAAGAGGCTCGAGTACTTTATTGTTACAAAATTTCAAGGTTTTATGACGCTCCAGTAAAACTTACAAGCATTTGTATGTTGCAAACTTTGATAAGTGTAGGACGTACCGTATAAAAGTTAGGGCCATTTGAAGTTTTATCAGTGTTTGATTTGGGACTCAAGGGTAGCATAGCTTTGAGCGATAGCTTAAATTGACAAGAGGCTCGAGTACTTTATTGTTACAATATTTCAAGGTTTTATGACGCTCCAGTAAAAAGGTACAAGCATTTGTATGTTGCAAACTTCGATAGGTGTAGGACGTACCGTATAGAAGTTAGGGCCATTTGAAGTTGTATCAGTGTTTGGTTTTGGACTCAAGGGTAGCATTGCTTTGAGCGATAGCTTAAATTGACAAGAGGCTCGCGTACTTTATTGTTACAAAATTTCTAGGTTTTATGAAGCTCCAGTAAAAAGTTACAAGCATTTGTATGTTGCAAACTTTGATAGGTGTAGGACGTACCGTATAGAAGTTAGGGCCATTTGAAGTTTTATCAGTGTGTGATTTGGGACTCTAGGGTAGCATAGCTTTGAGCGATAACTTAAATTGACAAGACGCTCGAGTACTTTATTATTACAAAATTTCAAGGTTTTATGACTCTCCAGTAAAAGTTACAAGCATTTGTATGTTGCAAATTTTGATAGGTGTAGGACGTACCGTATGGAAGTTAGGGCCATTTGAAGTTTTATCAGTGTTTTATTTGGGACTCAAGGGTAGCATAGCTTTGAGCGCTAGCTTAAATTGACAAGAGGCTCGAGTACTTTATTGTCACAAAATTTCAAGGTTTTATGACGCTCCAGTAAAAAGTTACAATCAATTATATATTGCAAAATTTGATAGGTGTAGGACGTACCGTATAGAAGTTAGGGCCATTTGAAGTTTTAATCGGTGTTTGATTTGCGACTCAAGGGTAGCATAGCTTTGAGCGAGAGCTTAAATTGACAAGAGGCTCGAGTACTTTATTGTTACAAAATGTCAAGGTTTTATGACGCTCCAGTAAAAGTTACAAGCATTTGAATGTTGCAAACTTTGATAAGTGTAGGACGTACCGTATAGAAGTTAGGGCCATTTGAAGTTTTATCAGTGTTTGATTTGGGACTCAAGGGTAGCATAGCTTTGAGCGATAGCTTAAATTGACAAGAGGCTCGAGTACTTTATTGTTACAAAATTTCAAGGTTTTATGACGCTCCAGTAAAAAGGTACAAGCATTTGTATGTTGCAAACTTCGATAGGTGTAGAACGTACCGTATAGAAGTTAGGGCCATTTGAAGTTTTATCAGTGTTTGGTTTTGGACTCAAGGGTAGCATAGCTTTGAGCGATAGCTTAAATTGACAAGAGGCTCGAGTACTTTATTGATACAAAATTTCTAGGTTTTATGACGCTCCAGTAAAAAGTTACAGGCATTTGTATGTTGCAAACTTTGATAGGTGTAGGACGTACCGTTTAGAAGTTAGGGCCATTTGAAGTTTTATCAGTGTGTGATTTGGGACTCAAGGGTCTAGTAAAACGTTACAAGCATTTGTATGTTGCAAACTTTGATAGGTGTAGGACGTACCGTATAGAAGTAACGGCCATTTGAAGTTTTATCAGTGTTTGATGTGGGACTCAAGGGTCTAGTAAAAAGTTACAAGCATTTGTATGTTGCAAACTTTGATAGGTGTAGGACGTACCGTATAGAAGTTAGGGCCATTTGAAGTTTTATCAGTGTTTGATTTGGGACTTAAGGTTAGCATAGCTTTGAGCGATTGCTTAAATTGACAAGAGGCTCGAGTACTTTATTGTTATAAAATTTCAAGGTTTTATGACGCTCCAGTAAAAAGTTACAAGTATGTTGCAAACTTTGATAGGTGTAGGACGTACCGTATAGAAGTTAGGGCCATTTGAAGTTTTATCAGTGTTTGATTTGGGACTTAAGGTTAGCATAGCTTTGAGCGATAGCTTAAATTGACAAGAGGCTCGAGTACTTTATTGTTACAAAATTTCAAGGTTTTATGACGCTCCAGTAAAAAGTTACAAACATTTGTATGTTGCAAACTTTGATAGGTGTAGGACGTACCGTATAGAAGTAAGGGTCATTTGAAGTTTTATCAGTGTTTGACTTGGAGCTCAAGGGTAGCATAGCTTTGAACGATAGCTTAAATTGACAAGAGGCTCGAGTACTTTATTGTTACAAAATTTCAAGGTTTTATGACGCTCCAGTAAAACTTACAAGCATTTGTATGTTGCAAACTTTGATAAGTGTAGGACGTACCGTATAAAAGTTAGGGCCATTTGAAGTTTTATCAGTGTTTGATTTGGGACTCAAGGGTAGCATAGCTTTGAGCGATAGCTTAAATTGACAAGAGGCTCGAGTACTTTATTGTTACAATATTTCAAGGTTTTATGACGCTCCAGTAAAAAGTTACAAGCATTTGTATGTTGCAAACTTTGATAGGTGTAGGACGTACCGTATAGAAGTAACGGCCATTTGAAGTTTTATCAGTGTTTGATGTGGGACTCAAGGGTCTAGTAAAAAGTTACAAGCATTTGTATGTTGCAAACTTTGATAGGTGTAGGACGTACCGTATAGAAGTTAGGGCCATTTGAAGTTTTATCAGTGTTTGATTTGCGACTCAAGGTTAGCATAGCTTTGAGCGATAGCTTAAATTGACAAGAGGCTCGAGTACTTTATTATTACAAAATTTCAAGGTTTTATGACGCTCCAATAAAAAGTTACAAGCATTTGTATGTTGCAAACTTTGATAGGTGTAGGACGTACCGTATAGAAGTAACGGCCATTTGAAGTTTTATCAGTGTTTGATGTGGGACTCAAGGGTCTAGTAAAAAGTTACAAGCATTTGTATGTTGCAAACTTTGATAGGTGTAGGACGTACCGTATAGAAGTTAGGGCCATTTGAAGTTTTATCGGTGTTTGATTTGCGACTCAAGGTTAGCATAGCTTTGAGCGATAGCTTAAATTGACAAGAGGCTCGAGTACTTTATTATTACAAAATTTCAAGGTTTTATGACGCTCCAATAAAAAGTTACAAGCATTTGTATGTTGCAAACTTTGATAGGTGTAGGACGTACCGTATAGAAGTAACGGCCATTTGAAGTTTTATCAGTGTTTGATGTGGGACTCAAGGGTCTAGTAAAAAGTTACAAGCATTTGTATGTTGCAAACTTTGATAGGTGTAGGACGTACCGTATAGAAGTTAGGGCCATTTGAAGTTTTATCAGTGTTTGATTTGGGACTTAAGGTTAACATAGCTTTGAGCGATTGCTTAAATTGACAAGAGGCTCGAGTACTTTATTGTTATAAAATTTCAAGGTTTTATGACGCTCCAGTAAAAAGTTACAAGTATGTTGCAAACTTTGATAGGTGTAGGACGTACCGTATAGAAGTTAGGGCCATTTGAAGTTTTATCAGTGTTTGATTTGGGACTTAAGGTTAGCATAGCTTTGAGCGATAGCTTAAATTGACAAGAGGCTCGAGTACTTTATTGTTACAAAATTTCAAGGTTTTATGACGCTCCAGTAAAAAGTTACAAACATTTGTATGTTGCAAACTTTGATAGGTGTAGGACGTACCGTATAGAAGTAAGGGTCATTTGAAGTTTTATCAGTGTTTGACTTGGAGCTCAAGGGTAGCATAGCTTTGAACGATAGCTTAAATTGACAAGAGGCTCGAGTACTTTATTGTTACAAAATTTCAAGGTTTTATGACGCTCCAGTAAAACTTACAAGCATTTGTATGTTGCAAACTTTGATAAGTGTAGGACGTACCGTATAAAAGTTAGGGGCTTTTGAAGTTTTATCAGTGTTTGATTTGGGACTCAAGGGTAGCATAGCTTTGAGCGATAGCTTAAATTGACAAGAGGCTCGAGTACTTTATTGTTACAATATTTCAAGGTTTTATGACGCTCCAGTAAAAAGGTACAAGCATTTGTATGTTGCAAACTTCGATAGGTGTAGGACGTACCGTATAGAAGTTAGGGCCATTTGAAGTTGTATCAGTGTTTGGTTTTGGACTCAAGGGTAGCATTGCTTTGAGCGATAGCTTAAATTGACAAGAGGCTCGCGTACTTTATTGTTACAAAATTTCTAGGTTTTATGAAGCTCCAGTAAAAAGTTACAAGCATTTGTATGTTGCAAACTTTGATAGGTGTAGGACGTACCGTATAGAAGTTAGGGCCATTTGAAGTTTTATCAGTGTGTGATTTGGGACTCTAGGGTAGCATAGCTTTGAGCGATAACTTAAATTGACAAGACGCTCGAGTACTTTATTATTACAAAATTTCAAGGTTTTATGACTCTCCAGTAAAAGTTACAAGCATTTGTATGTTGCAAATTTTGATAGGTGTAGGACGTACCGTATAGAAGTTAGGGCCATTTGAAGTTTTAATCGGTGTTTGATTTGCGACTCAAGGGTAGCATAGCTTTGAGCGAGAGCTTAAATTGACAAGAGGCTCGAGTACTTTATTGTTACAAAATGTCAAGGTTTTATGACGCTCCAGTAAAAGTTACAAGCATTTGAATGTTGCAAACTTTGATAAGTGTAGGACGTACCGTATAGAAGTTAGGGCCATTTGAAGTTTTATCAGTGTTTGATTTGGGACTCAAGGGTAGCATAGCTTTGAGCGATAGCTTAAATTGACAAGAGGCTCGAGTACTTTATTGTTACAAAATTTCAAGGTTTTATGACGCTCCAGTAAAAAGGTACAAGCATTTGTATGTTGCAAACTTCGATAGGTGTAGAACGTACCGTATAGAAGTTAGGGCCATTTGAAGTTTTATCAGTGTTTGGTTTTGGACTCAAGGGTAGCATAGCTTTGAGCGATAGCTTAAATTGACAAGAGGCTCGAGTACTTTATTGATACAAAATTTCTAGGTTTTATGACGCTCCAGTAAAAAGTTACAGGCATTTGTATGTTGCAAACTTTGATAGGTGTAGGACGTACCGTTTAGAAGTTAGGGCCATTTGAAGTTTTATCAGTGTGTGATTTGGGACTCAAGGGTCTAGTAAAACGTTACAAGCATTTGTATGTTGCAAACTTTGATAGGTGTAGGACGTACCGTATAGAAGTAACGGCCATTTGAAGTTTTATCAGTGTTTGATGTGGGACTCAAGGGTCTAGTAAAAAGTTACAAGCATTTGTATGTTGCAAACTTTGATAAGTGTAGGACGTACCGTATAGAAGTTAGGGCCATTTGAAGTTTTATCAGTGTTTGATTTGGGACTTAAGGTTAGCATAGCTTTGAGCGATTGCTTAAATTGACAAGAGGCTCGAGTACTTTATTGTTATAAAATTTCAAGGTTTTATGACGCTCCAGTAAAAAGTTACAAGTATGTTGCAACTTTGATAGGTGTAGGACGTACCGTATAGAAGTTAGGGCCATTTGAAGTTTTATCAGTGTTTGATTTGGGACTTAAGGTTAGCATAGCTTTGAGCGATAGCTTAAATTGACAAGAGGCTCGAGTACTTTATTGTTACAAAATTTCAAGGTTTTATGACGCTCCAGTAAAAAGTTACAAACATTTGTATGTTGCAAACTTTGATAGGTGTAGGACGTACCGTATAGAAGTAAGGGTCATTTGAAGTTTTATCAGTGTTTGACTTGGAGCTCAAGGGTAGCATAGCTTTGAACGATAGCTTAAATTGACAAGAGGCTCGAGTACTTTATTGTTACAAAATTTCAAGGTTTTATGACGCTCCAGTAAAACTTACAAGCATTTGTATGTTGCAAACTTTGATAAGTGTAGGACGTACCGTATAAAAGTTAGGGCCATTTGAAGTTTTATCAGTGTTTGATTTGGGACTCAAGGGTAGCATAGCTTTGAGCGATAGCTTAAATTGACAAGAGGCTCGAGTACTTTATTGTTACAATATTTCAAGGTTTTATGACGCTCCAGTAAAAAGTTACAAGCATTTGTATGTTGCAAACTTTGATAGGTGTAGGACGTACCGTATAGAAGTAACGGCCATTTGAAGTTTTATCAGTGTTTGATGTGGGACTCAAGGGTCTAGTAAAAAGTTACAAGCATTTGTATGTTGCAAACTTTGATAGGTGTAGGACGTACCGTATAGAAGTTAGGGCCATTTGAAGTTTTATCGGTGTTTGATTTGCGACTCAAGGTTAGCATAGCTTTGAGCGATAGCTTAAATTGACAAGAGGCTCGAGTACTTTATTATTACAAAATTTCAAGGTTTTATGACGCTCCAATAAAAAGTTACAAGCATTTGTATGTTGCAAACTTTGATAGGTGTAGGACGTACCGTATAGAAGTAACGGCCATTTGAAGTTTTATCAGTGTTTGATGTGGGACTCAAGGGTCTAGTAAAAAGTTACAAGCATTTGTATGTTGCAAACTTTGATAGGTGTAGGACGTACCGTATAGAAGTTAGGGCCATTTGAAGTTTTATCAGTGTTTGATTTGGGACTTAAGGTTAGCATAGCTTTGAGCGATTGCTTAAATTGACAAGAGGCTCGAGTACTTTATTGTTATAAAATTTCAAGGTTTTATGACGCTCCAGTAAAAAGTTACAAGTATGTTGCAAACTTTGATAGGTGTAGGACGTACCGTATAGAAGTTAGGGCCATTTGAAGTTTTATCAGTGTTTGATTTAGTACTCAAGGGTAGCATAGCTTTGAGCGATATCTTAAATTGACAAGAGGCTCGAGTACTTTATTATTACAAAATTTCAAGGTTTTATGACGCTCCAGTAAAAGTTACAAGCATTTGTATGTTGCAAATTTTGATAGGTATAGGACGTACCGTATAGAAGTTAGGGCCATTTGAAGTTTTATCAGTGTTTTATTTGGGACTCAAGGGTAGCATAGCTTTGAGCGCTAGCTTAAATTGACAAGAGGCTCGAGTACTTTATTGTCACAAAATTTCAAGGTTTTATGACGCTCCAGTAAAAAGTTACAATCAATTATATGTTGCAAACTTTGATAGGTGTAGGACGTACCGTATAGAAGTTAGGGCCATTTGAAGTTTTATCGGTGTTTGATTTGCGACTCAAGGTTAGCATAGCTTTGAGCGATAGCTTAAATTGACAAGAGGCTCGAGTACTTTATTATTACAAAATTTCAAGGTTTTATGACGCTCCAATAAAAAGTTACAAGCATTTGTATGTTGCAAACTTTGATAGGTGTAGGACGTACCGTATAGAAGTAACGGCCATTTGAAGTTTTATCAGTGTTTGATGTGGGACTCAAGGGTCTAGTAAAAAGTTACAAGCATTTGTATGTTGCAAACTTTGATAGGTGTAGGACGTACCGTATAGAAGTTAGGGCCATTTGAAGTTTTATCAGTGTTTGATTTGGGACTTAAGGTTAGCATAGCTTTGAGCGATTGCTTAAATTGACAAGAGGCTCGAGTACTTTATTGTTATAAAATTTCAAGGTTTTATGACGCTCCAGTAAAAAGTTACAAGTATGTTGCAAACTTTGATAGGTGTAGGACGTACCGTATAGAAGTTAGGGCCATTTGAAGTTTTATCAGTGTTTGATTTGGGACTTAAGGTTAGCATAGCTTTGAGCGATAGCTTAAATTGACAAGAGGCTCGAGTACTTTATTGTTACAAAATTTCAAGGTTTTATGACGCTCCAGTAAAAAGTTACAAACATTTGTATGTTGCAAACTTTGATAGGTGTAGGACGTACCGTATAGAAGTAAGGGTCATTTGAAGTTTTATCAGTGTTTGACTTGGAGCTCAAGGGTAGCATAGCTTTGAACGATAGCTTAAATTGACAAGAGGCTCGAGTACTTTATTGTTATAAAATTTCAAGGTTTTATGACGCTCCAGTAAAAAGTTACAAGTATGTTGCAAACTTTGATAGGTGTAGGACGTACCGTATAGAAGTTAGGGCCATTTGAAGTTTTATCAGTGTTTGATTTGGGACTTAAGGTTAGCATAGCTTTGAGCGATAGCTTAAATTGACAAGAGGCTCGAGTACTTTATTGTTACAAAATTTCAAGGTTTTATGACGCTCCAGTAAAAAGTTACAAGTATGTTGCAAACTTTGATAGGTGTAGGACGTACCGTATAGAAGTTAGGGCCATTTGAAGTTTTATCAGTGTTTGATTTGGGACTTAAGGTTAGCATAGCTTTGAGCGATTGCTTAAATTGACAAGAGGCTCGAGTACTTTATTGTTATAAAATTTCAAGGTTTTATGACGCTCCAGTAAAAAGTTACAAGTATGTTGCAAACTTTGATAGGTGTAGGACGTACCGTATAGAAGTTAGGGCCATTTGAAGTTTTATCAGTGTTTGATTTGGGACTTAAGGTTAGCATAGCTTTGAGCGATAGCTTAAATTGACAAGAGGCTCGAGTACTTTATTGTTACAAAATTTCAAGGTTTTATGACGCTCCAGTAAAAAGTTACAAACATTTGTATGTTGCAAACTTTGATAGGTGTAGGACGTACCGTATAGAAGTAAGGGTCATTTGAAGTTTTATCAGTGTTTGACTTGGAGCTCAAGGGTAGCATAGCTTTGAACGATAGCTTAAATTGACAAGAGGCTCGAGTACTTTATTGTTACAAAATTTCAAGGTTTTATGACGCTCCAGTAAAACTTACAAGCATTTGTATGTTGCAAACTTTGATAAGTGTAGGACGTACCGTATAAAAGTTAGGGCCATTTGAAGTTTTATCAGTGTTTGATTTGGGACTCAAGGGTAGCATAGCTTTGAGCGATAGCTTAAATTGACAAGAGGCTCGAGTACTTTATTGTTACAATATTTCAAGGTTTTATGACGCTCCAGTAAAAAGTTACAAGCATTTGTATGTTGCAAACTTTGATAGGTGTAGGACGTACCGTATAGAAGTAACGGCCATTTGAAGTTTTATCAGTGTTTGACTTGGGACTCAAGGGTAGAATAGCTTTGAACGATAGCTTAAATTGACAAGAGGCTCGAGTACTTTATTGTTATAAAATTTCAAGGTTTTATGACGCTCCAGTAAAAAGTTACAAGTATGTTGCAAACTTTGATAGGTGTAGGACGTACCGTTTAGAAGTTAGGGCCATTTGAAGTTTTATCAGTGTGTGATTTGGGACTCAAGGGTCTAGTAAAACGTTACAAGCATTTGTATGTTGCAAACTTTGATAGGTGTAGGACGTACCGTATAGAAGTAACGGCCATTTGAAGTTTTATCAGTGTTTGATGTGGGACTCAAGGGTCTAGTAAAAAGTTACAAGCATTTGTATGTTGCAAACTTTGATAGGTGTAGGACGTACCGTATAGAAGTTAGGGCCATTTGAAGTTTTATCAGTGTTTGATTTGGGACTTAAGGTTAGCATAGCTTTGAGCGATTGCTTAAATTGACAAGAGGCTCGAGTACTTTATTGTTATAAAATTTCAAGGTTTTATGACGCTCCAGTAAAAAGTTACAAGTATGTTGCAAACTTTGATAGGTGTAGGACGTACCGTATAGAAGTTAGGGCCATTTGAAGTTTTATCAGTGTTTGATTTGGGACTTAAGGTTAGCATAGCTTTGAGCGATAGCTTAAATTGACAAGAGGCTCGAGTACTTTATTGTTACAAAATTTCAAGGTTTTATGACGCTCCAGTAAAAAGTTACAAGCATTTGTATGTTGCAAACTTTGATAGGTGTAGGACGTACCGTATAGAAGTAAGGGTCATTTGAAGTTTTATCAGTGTTTGACTTGGAGCTCAAGGGTAGCATAGCTTTGAACGATAGCTTAAATTGACAAGAGGCTCGAGTACTTTATTGTTACAAAATTTCAAGGTTTTATGACGCTCCAGTAAAACTTACAAGCATTTGTATGTTGCAAACTTTGATAAGTGTAGGACGTACCGTATAAAAGTTAGGGCCATTTGAAGTTTTATCAGTGTTTGATTTGGGACTCAAGGGTAGCATAGCTTTGAGCGATAGCTTAAATTGACAAGAGGCTCGAGTACTTTATTGTTACAATATTTCAAGGTTTTATGACGCTCCAGTAAAAAGGTACAAGCATTTGTATGTTGCAAACTTCGATAGGTGTAGGACGTACCGTATAGAAGTTAGGGCCATTTGAAGTTGTATCAGTGTTTGGTTTTGGACTCAAGGGTAGCATTGCTTTGAGCGATAGCTTAAATTGACAAGAGGCTCGCGTACTTTATTGTTACAAAATTTCTAGGTTTTATGAAGCTCCAGTAAAAAGTTACAAGCATTTGTATGTTGCAAACTTTGATAGGTGTAGGACGTACCGTATAGAAGTTAGGGCCATTTGAAGTTTTATCAGTGTGTGATTTGGGACTCTAGGGTAGCATAGCTTTGAGCGATAACTTAAATTGACAAGACGCTCGAGTACTTTATTATTACAAAATTTCAAGGTTTTATGACTCTCCAGTAAAAGTTACAAGCATTTGTATGTTGCAAATTTTGATAGGTGTAGGACGTACCGTATGGAAGTTAGGGCCATTTGAAGTTTTATCAGTGTTTTATTTGGGACTCAAGGGTAGCATAGCTTTGAGCGCTAGCTTAAATTGACAAGAGGCTCGAGTACTTTATTGTCACAAAATTTCAAGGTTTTATGACGCTCCAGTAAAAAGTTACAATCAATTATATATTGCAAAATTTGATAGGTGTAGGACGTACCGTATAGAAGTTAGGGCCATTTGAAGTTTTAATCGGTGTTTGATTTGCGACTCAAGGGTAGCATAGCTTTGAGCGAGAGCTTAAATTGACAAGAGGCTCGAGTACTTTATTGTTACAAAATGTCAAGGTTTTATGACGCTCCAGTAAAAGTTACAAGCATTTGAATGTTGCAAACTTTGATAAGTGTAGGACGTACCGTATAGAAGTTAGGGCCATTTGAAGTTTTATCAGTGTTTGATTTGGGACTCAAGGGTAGCATAGCTTTGAGCGATAGCTTAAATTGACAAGAGGCTCGAGTACTTTATTGTTACAAAATTTCAAGGTTTTATGACGCTCCAGTAAAAAGTTACAAGCATTTGTATGTTGCAAACTTCGATAGGTGTAGAACGTACCGTATAGAAGTTAGGGCCATTTGAAGTTTTATCAGTGTTTGGTTTTGGACTCAAGGGTAGCATAGCTTTGAGCGATAGCTTAAATTGACAAGAGGCTCGAGTACTTTATTGATACAAAATTTCTAGGTTTTATGACGCTCCAGTAAAAAGTTACAGGCATTTGTATGTTGCAAACTTTGATAGGTGTAGGACGTACCGTTTAGAAGTTAGGGCCATTTGAAGTTTTATCAGTGTGTGATTTGGGACTCAAGGGTCTAGTAAAACGTTACAAGCATTTGTATGTTGCAAACTTTGATAGGTGTAGGACATACCGTATAGAAGTTAGGGCCATTTGAAGTTTTATCAGTGTTTGATTTGGGACTTAAGGTTAGCATAGCTTTGAGCGAAAGCTTAAATTGACAAGAGACTCGAGTACTTTATTGTTACAAAATTTCAATGTTTTATGACGCTCCACTAAAAGGTTACAAGCATTTGTATGTTGCAAACTTCGATAGGTGTAGGACGTACCGTATAGAAGTTAGGGCCATTTGAAGTTTTATCAGTGTTTGACTTGGGACTCAAGGGTAGCATAGCTTTGAACGATAGCTTAAATTGACAAGAGGGTCGAGTACTTTATTGTTACAAAATTTCAAGGTTTTATGGCGCTCCTGTAAAACTTACGAGCATTTGTATGTTGCAAACTTTGATAAGTGTAGGACGTACCGTATAGAAGTTAGGGCCATTTGAAGTTTTATCAGTGTTTGATTTGGGACTCAAGGGTAGCATAGCTTTGAGCGATAGCTTAAATTGTCAAGAGGCTCGAGTACTTTATTGTTACAAAATTTCAAGGTTTTATGACGCTCCAGTAAAAAGGTACAAGCATTTGTATGTTGCAAACTTTGATAGGTGTAGGACGTACCATATAGAAGTTAGGGCCATTTTAAGTTTTATCAGTGTTTGATTTGGGACTTAGCATAGCTTTGAGCGATTGCTTAAATTGACAAGAGGGTCGAGTACTTTATTGTTATAAAATTTCAAGGTTTTATGACGCTCCAGTAAAAAGTTACAAGCATTTGTATGTTGCAAACTTTGATAGGTGTAGGACGTACCGTATAGAAGTTAGGGCCATTTGAAGTTTTATCAGTGTTTGACTTGGGACTCAAGGGTAGCATAGCTTTGAACGATAGCTTAAATTGACAAGAGGCTCGAGTACTTTATTGTTACAAAATTTCTAGGTTTTATGACGCTCCAGTAAAAAGTAACAAGCATTTGTATGTTGCAAACTTTAATAGGTATAGGACATACCGTATAGAAGTTAGGGCCATTTGAAGTTTTATCAGTGTTTGATTTGGGACTCAAGGGTAGCATAGCTTTGAGCGATAGCTTAAATTGACAAGAGGCTCGAGTACTTTATTGTTACAATATTTCAAGGTTTTATGACGCTCCAGTAAAAAGGTACAAGCATTTGTATGTTGCAAACTTCGATAGGTGTAGGACGTACCGTATAGAAGTTAGGGCCATTTGAAGTTGTATCAGTGTTTGGTTTTGGACTCAAGGGTAGCATTGCTTTGAGCGATAGCTTAAATTGACAAGAGGCTCGCGTACTTTATTGTTACAAAATTTCTAGGTTTTATGAAGCTCCAGTAAAAAGTTACAAGCATTTGTATGTTGCAAACTTTGATAGGTGTAGGACGTACCGTATAGAAGTTAGGGCCATTTGAAGTTTTATCAGTGTGTGATTTGGGACTCTAGGGTAGCATAGCTTTGAGCGATAACTTAAATTGACAAGACGCTCGAGTACTTTATTATTACAAAATTTCAAGGTTTTATGACTCTCCAGTAAAAGTTACAAGCATTTGTATGTTGCAAATTTTGATAGGTGTAGGACGTACCGTATGGAAGTTAGGGCCATTTGAAGTTTTATCAGTGTTTTATTTGGGACTCAAGGGTAGCATAGCTTTGAGCGATAGCTTAAATTGACAAGAGGCTCGAGTACTTTATTGTCACAAAATTTCAAGGTTTTATGACGCTCCAGTAAAAAGTTACAATCAATTATATATTGCAAAATTTGATAGGTGTAGGACGTACCGTATAGAAGTTAGGGCCATTTGAAGTTTTAATCGGTGTTTGATTTGCGACTCAAGGGTAGCATAGCTTTGAGCGAGAGCTTAAATTGACAAGAGGCTCGAGTACTTTATTGTTACAAAATGTCAAGGTTTTATGACGCTCCAGTAAAAGTTACAAGCATTTGAATGTTGCAAACTTTGATAAGTGTAGGACGTACCGTATAGAAGTTAGGGCCATTTGAAGTTTTATCAGTGTTTGATTTGGGACTCAAGGGTAGCATAGCTTTGAGCGATAGCTTAAATTGACAAGAGGCTCGAGTACTTTATTGTTACAAAATTTCAAGGTTTTATGACGCTCCAGTAAAAAGTTACAAGCATTTGTATGTTGCAAACTTCGATAGGTGTAGAACGTACCGTATAGAAGTTAGGGCCATTTGAAGTTTTATCAGTGTTTGGTTTTGGACTCAAGGGTAGCATAGCTTTGAGCGATAGCTTAAATTGACAAGAGGCTCGAGTACTTTATTGATACAAAATTTCTAGGTTTTATGACGCTCCAGTAAAAAGTTACAGGCATTTGTATGTTGCAAACTTTGATAGGTGTAGGACGTACCGTTTAGAAGTTAGGGCCATTTGAAGTTTTATCAGTGTGTGATTTGGGACTCAAGGGTCTAGTAAAACGTTACAAGCATTTGTATGTTGCAAACTTTGATAGGTGTAGGACATACCGTATAGAAGTTAGGGCCATTTGAAGTTTTATCAGTGTTTGATTTGGGACTTAAGGTTAGCATAGCTTTGAGCGAAAGCTTAAATTGACAAGAGACTCGAGTACTTTATTGTTACAAAATTTCAATGTTTTATGACGCTCCACTAAAAGGTTACAAGCATTTGTATGTTGCAAACTTCGATAGGTGTAGGACGTACCGTATAGAAGTTAGGGCCATTTGAAGTTTTATCAGTGTTTGACTTGGGACTCAAGGGTAGCATAGCTTTGAACGATAGCTTAAATTGACAAGAGGGTCGAGTACTTTATTGTTACAAAATTTCAAGGTTTTATGGCGCTCCTGTAAAACTTACGAGCATTTGTATGTTGCAAACTTTGATAAGTGTAGGACGTACCGTATAGAAGTTAGGGCCATTTGAAGTTTTATCAGTGTTTGATTTGGGACTCAAGGGTAGCATAGCTTTGAGCGATAGCTTAAATTGTCAAGAGGCTCGAGTACTTTATTGTTACAAAATTTCAAGGTTTTATGACGCTCCAGTAAAAAGGTACAAGCATTTGTATGTTGCAAACTTTGATAGGTGTAGGACGTACCATATAGAAGTTAGGGCCATTTTAAGTTTTATCAGTGTTTGATTTGGGACTTAGCATAGCTTTGAGCGATTGCTTAAATTGACAAGAGGGTCGAGTACTTTATTGTTATAAAATTTCAAGGTTTTATGACGCTCCAGTAAAAAGTTACAAGCATTTGTATGTTGCAAACTTTGATAGGTGTAGGACGTACCGTATAGAAGTTAGGGCCATTTGAAGTTTTATCAGTGTTTGACTTGGGACTCAAGGGTAGCATAGCTTTGAACGATAGCTTAAATTGACAAGAGGCTCGAGTACTTTATTGTTACAAAATTTCTAGGTTTTATGACGCTCCAGTAAAAAGTAACAAGCATTTGTATGTTGCAAACTTTAATAGGTATAGGACATACCGTATAGAAGTTAGGGCCATTTGAAGTTTTATCAGTGTTTGATTTGGTACTTAAGGGTAGCATAGCTTTGAGCGATATCTTAAATTGACAAGAGGCTCGAGTACTTTATTGTAACAAAATTTCAAGGTTTTATGACGCTCCAGTAAAAAGTTACAAGCATTTGTATGTTGCAAATTTTGATAGGTGTAGCACGTACCGTATAGAAGTTAGGGCCATTTGAAGTTTTATCAGTGTTTTATTTGGGACTCAAGGGTAGCAGAGCTTTGAGCGCTAGCTTAAATTGACAAGAGGCTCGAGTACTTTATTGTTACAAATTTTCAAGGTTTTATGACGCTCCAGTAAAAAGTCACAAGCAATTATATGTTGCAAACTTTGATAGGTCTAGGACGTACCGTATAGAAGTTAGGGCCATTTGAAGTTTTATCGGTGTTTGATTTGCGACTCAAGGGTAGCATAGCTTTGAGCGATAGCTTAAATTGACAAGAGGCTCGAGTACTTTATTGTTACAAAATGTCAAGTTTTTATGACGCTCCAGTAAAAGTTACAGGCATTTATATGTTGCAAACTTTGATAGGTGTAGGACGTACCGTATAGAAGTTAGGGCCATTTGAAGTTTTATCAGTGTTTGATTTGGGACTCAAGGTTAGCATAGCTTTGAGCGATAGCTTAAATTGACAAGAGGCTCGAGTACTTTATTATTACAAAATTTCAAGGTTTTATGACGCTCCAGTAAAAAGTTACAAGCATTTGTATGTTGCAAACTTTAATAGGTATAGGATGCACCGTATAGAAGTTAGGGCCATTTGAAGTTTTATCAGTTTTTGATTTAGTACTCAAGGGTAGCATAGCTTTGAGCGATATCTTAAATTGACAAGAGGCTCGAGTACTTTATTGTTACAAAATTTCAAGGTTTTATGACGCTCCAGTAAAAAGGTACAAGCATTTGTATGTTGCAAACTTCGATAGGTGTAGGACGTACCGTATAGAAGTTAGGGCCATTTGTAGTTTTATCAGTGTTTGGTTTTGGACTCAAGGGTAGCATAGCTTTGAGCGATAGCTTAAATTGACAAGAGGCTCGAGTACTTTATTGTTACAAAATTTCTAGGTTTTATGACGCTCCAGTAAAAAGTTACAAGCATTTGTATGTTGCAAACTTTGATAGGTGTAGGACGTACCGTATAGAAGTTAGGGCCATTTGAAGTTTTATCAGTGTGTGATTTGGGACTCAAGGGTCTAGTAAAAAGTTACAAGCATTTGTATGTTGCAAACTTTGATAGGTGTAGGACGTACCGTATAGAAGCTAGGGCCATTTGAAGTTTTATCAGTGTTTGATTTGGGACTTAAGGTTAGCATAGCTTTGAGCGATAGCTTAAATTGACAAGAGGCTCGAGTACTTTATTGTTATAAAATTTCAAGGTTTTATGACGCTCCAGTAAAAAGTTACAAGTATGTTGCAAACTTTGATAGGTGTAGGACGTACCGTATAGAAGTTAGGGCCATTTGAAGTTTTATCAGTGTTTGACTTGGGACTCAAGGGTAGAATAGCTTTGAACGATAGCTTAAATTGACAAGAGGCTCGAGTACTTTATTGTTACAAAATTTCAAGGTTTTATGACACTCCAGTAAAAAGTTACAAGCATTTGTATGTTGCAAACTTTAATAGGTATAGGATGCACCGTATAGAAGTTAGGGCCATTTGAAGTTTTATCAGTTTTTGATTTAGTACTCAAGGGTAGCATAGTTTTGAGCGATATCTTAAATTGACAAGAGGCTCGAGTACTTTATTGTTACAAAATTTCAAGGTTTTATGACGCTCCAGTAAAAAGGTACAAGCATTTGTATGTTGCAAACTTCGATAGGTGTAGGACGTACCGTATAGAAGTTAGGGCCATTTGTAGTTTTATCAGTGTTTGGTTTTGGACTCAAGGGCAGCATAGCTTTGAGCGATAGCTTAAATTGACAAGAGGCTCGAGTACTTTATTGTTACAAAATTTCTAGGTTTTATGACGCTCCAGTAAAAAGTTACAAGCATTTGTATGTTGCAAACTTTGATAGGTGTAGGACGTACCGTATAGAAGTTAGGGCCATTTGAAGTTATATCAGTATGTGATTTGGGACTCAAGGGTAGCATAGCTTTGAGCGTTAACTTAAATTGACAAGAGGCTCGAGTACTTTATTGTTACAAAATTTCAAGGTTTTATGACGCTCCAGTAAAAAGTTACAAGCATTTGTATGCTGCAAACTTTAATAGGTATAGGATGCACCGTATAGAAGTTAGGGCCATTTGAAGTTTTATCAGTGTTTGATTTGGTACTTAAGGGTAGCATAGCTTTGAGCGATATCTTAAATTGACAAGAGGCTCGAGTACTTTATTGTTATAAAATTTCAAGGTTTTATGACGCTCCAGTAAAAAGTTACAATCAATTATTTGTTGCAAACTTTGATAGGTGTAGGACGTACCGTATAGAAGTTAGGGCCATTTGAAGTTTTATAGGTGTTTGATTTGCGACTCAAGGGTAGCATAGCTTTGAGCGATAGCTTAAATTGACAAGAGGCTCGAGTACTTTATTGTTACAAAATGTCAAGGTTTTATGACGCTCCAGTTAAAGTTACAAGCATTTGTATGTTGCAAACTTTGATAGGTGTAGGACGTACCGTATAGAAGTTAGGGCCATTTGAAGTTTTATCAGTGTTTGATTTGGGACTCAAGGTTAGCATAGCTTTGAGCGATAGCTTAAATTGACAAGAGGCTCGAGTACTTTATTATTACAAAATTTCAAGGTTTTATGACGCTCCAGTAAAAAGTTACAAGCATTTGTATGTTGCAAACTTCGATAGGTGTAGAACGTACCGTATAGAAGTTAAGGCCATTTGAAGTTTTATCAGTGTTTGGTTTTGGACTCAAGGGTAGCATAGCTTTGAGCGATAGCTTAAATTGACAAGAGGCTCGAGTACTTTATTGATACAAAATTTCTAGGTTTTATGACGCTCCAGTAAAAAGTTACAGGCATTTATATGTTGCAAACTTTGATAGGTGTAGGACGTACCGTTTAGAAGTTAGGGCCATTTGAAGTTTTATCAGTGTGTGATTTGGGACTCAAGGGTCTAGTAAAACGTTACAAGCATTTGTATGTTGCAAACTTTGATAGGTGTAGGACGTACCGTATAGAAGTTAGGGCCATTTGAAGTTTTATCAGTGTTTGATTTGGGACTTAAGGTTAGCATAGCTTTGAGCGAAAGCTTAAATTGACAAGAGACTCGAGTACTTTATTGTTACAAAATTTCAATGTTTTATGACGCTCCACTAAAAGGTTACAAGCATTTGTATGTTGCAAACTTCGATAGGTGTAGGACGTACCGTATAGAAGTTAGGGCCATTTGAAGTTTTATCAGTGTTTGACTTGGGACTCAAGGGTAGCATAGCTTTGAACGATAGCTTAAATTGACAAGAGGGTCGAGTACTTTATTGTTACAAAATTTCAAGGTTTTATGGCGCTCCTGTAAAACTTACGAGCATTTGTATGTTGCAAACTTTGATAAGTGTAGGACGTACCGTATAGAAGTTAGGGCCATTTGAAGTTTTATCAGTGTTTGATTTGGGACTCAAGGGTAGCATAGCTTTGAGCGATAGCTTAAATTGTCAAGAGGCTCGAGTACTTTATTGTTACAAAATTTCAAGGTTTTATGACGCTCCAGTAAAAAGGTACAAGCATTTGTATGTTGCAAACTTTGATAGGTGTAGGACGTACCGTATAGAAGTTAGGGCCATTTGAAGTTTTATCAGTGTTTGATTTGCGACTCAAGGGTAGCATAGCTTTGAGCGATAGCTTAAATTGACAAGAGTCTCGAGTACTTTATTGCTACAAAATGTCAAGTTTTTATGACGCTCCAGTAAAAGTTACAGGCATTTATATGTTGCAAACTTTGATAGGTGTAGGACGTACCGTATAGAAGTTAGGGCCATTTGAAGTTTTATCAGTGTTTGATTTGGGACTCAAGGTTAGCATAGCTTTGAGCGATAGCTTAAATTGACAAGAGGCTCGAGTACTTTATTATTACAAAATTTCAAGGTTTTATGACGCTCCAGTAAAAAGTTACAAGCATTTGTATGTTGCAAACTTTAATAGGTATAGGATGCACCGTATAGAAGTTAGGGCCATTTGAAGTTTTATCAGTTTTTGATTTAGTACTCAAGGGTAGCATAGCTTTGAGCGATATCTTAAATTGACAAGAGGCTCGAGTACTTTATTGTTACAAAATTTCAAGGTTTTATGACGCTCCAGTAAAAAGGTACAAGCATTTGTATGTTGCAAACTTCGATAGGTGTAGGACGTACCGTATAGAAGTTAGGGCCATTTGTAGTTTTATCAGTGTTTGGTTTTGGACTCAAGGGTAGCATAGCTTTGAGCGATAGCTTAAATTGACAAGAGGCTCGAGTACTTTATTGTTACAAAATTTCTAGGTTTTATGACGCTCCAGTAAAAAGTTACAAGCATTTGTATGTTGCAAACTTTGATAGGTGTAGGACGTACCGTATAGAAGTTAGGGCCATTTGAAGTTTTATCAGTGTGTGATTTGGGACTCAAGGGTCTAGTAAAAAGTTACAAGCATTTGTATGTTGCAAACTTTGATAGGTGTAGGACGTACCGTATAGAAGTTAGGGCCATTTGAAGTTTTATCAGTGTTTGATTTGGGACTTAAGGTTAGCATAGCTTTGAGCGATAGCTTAAATTGACAAGAGGCTCGAGTACTTTATTGTTATAAAATTTCAAGGTTTTATGACGCTCCAGTAAAAAGTTACAAGTATGTTGCAAACTTTGATAGGTGTAGGACGTACCGTATAGAAGTTAGGGCCATTTGAAGTTTTATCAGTGTTTGACTTGGGACTCAAGGGTAGAATAGCTTTGAACGATAGCTTAAATTGACAAGAGGCTCGAGTACTTTATTGTTACAAAATTTCAAGGTTTTATGACACTCCAGTAAAAAGTTACAAGCATTTGTATGTTGCAAACTTTAATAGGTATAGGATGCACCGTATAGAAGTTAGGGCCATTTGAAGTTTTATCAGTTTTTGATTTAGTACTCAAGGGTAGCATAGCTTTGAGCGATATCTTAAATTGACAAGAGGCTCGAGTACTTTATTGTTACAAAATTTCAAGGTTTTATGACGCTCCAGTAAAAAGGTACAAGCATTTGTATGTTGCAAACTTTGATAGGTGTAGGACGTACCGTATAGAAGTTAGGGCCATTTGAAGTTATATCAGTATGTGATTTGGGACTCAAGGGTAGCATAGCTTTGAGCGATAACTTAAATTGACAAGAGGCTCGAGTACTTTATTGTTACAAAATTTCAAGGTTTTATGACGCTCCAGTAAAAAGTTACAAGCATTTGTATGCTGCAAACTTTAATAGGTATAGGATGCACCGTATAGAAGTTAGGGCCATTTGAAGTTTTATCAGTGTTTGATTTGGTACTTAAGGGTAGCATAGCTTTGAGCGATATCTTAAATTGACAAGAGGCTCGAGTACTTTATTGTTATAAAATTTCAAGGTTTTATGACGCTCCAGTAAAAAGTTACAATCAATTATTTGTTGCAAACTTTGATAGGTGTAGGACGTACCGTATAGAAGTTAGGGCCATTTGAAGTTTTATCAGTGTTTGATTTGGGACTCAAGGTTAGCATAGCTTTGAGCGATAGCTTAAATTGACAAGAGGCTCGAGTACTTTATTATTACAAAATTTCAAGGTTTTATGACGCTCCAGTAAAAAGTTACAAGCATTTGTATGTTGCAAACTTTGATAGGTGTAGGACGTACCGTATAGAAGTAACGGCCATTTGAAGTTTTATCAGTGTTTGATGTGGGACTCAAGGGTCTAGTAAAAAGTTACAAGCATTTGTTTGCTGCAAACTTTGATAGGTGTAGGACGTATCGTATAGAAGTTAGGGCCATTTGAAGTTTTATCAGTGTTTGATTTGGGACTTAAGGTTAGCATAGCTTTGAGCGATAGCTTAAATTGACAAGAGGCTCGAGTACTCTATTGTTACAAAATTTCAAGGTTTTATGACGCTCCAGTAAAAAGTTACAAGCATTTGTATGTTGCAGACTTTAATAGGTGTAGGACGTACCGTATAGAAGTTAGGGCCATTTGAAAATTTATCAGTGTTTGACTTGGAGCTCAAGGGTAGCATAGCTTTGAACGATAGCTTAAATTGACAAGAGGCTCGAGTACTTTATTGTTACAAAATTTCAAGGTTTTATGACGCTCCAGTAAAACTTACAAGCATTTGTATGTTGCAAACTTTGATAAGTGTAGGACGTACCGTATAGAAGTTAGGGCCATTTGAAGTTTTATCAGTGTTTGATTTGGGACTCAAGGGTAGCATAGCTTTGAGCGATATCTTAAATTGACAAGAGGCTCGAGTACTTTATTGTTACAAAATTTCAAGGTTTTATGACGCTCCAGTAAAAAGGTACAAGCATTTGTATGTTGCAAACTTTGATAGGTGTAGGACGTACCGTATAGAAGTTAGGGCCATTTGAAGTTTTATCAGCGTTTGGTTTTGGACTCAAGGGTAGCATAGCTTTGAGCGATAGCTTAAATTGACAAGAGGCTCGAGTACTTTATTGTTACAAATTTTTTAGGTTTTATGACGCTCCTGTAAAAAGTTACAAGCATTTGTATGTTGCAAACTTTGATAGGTGTAGGACGTACCGTATAGAAGTTAGGGCCATTTGAAGTTATATCAGTGTGTGATTTGGGACTCAAGGGTAACATAGCTTTGAGCGATAACTTAAATTGACAAGAGGCTCGAGTAGTTTATTGTTACAAAATTTCAAGGTTTTATGACGCTCCAGTAAAAAGTTACAAGCATTTGTATGTTGCAAACTTTAATAGGTATAGGATGCACCGTATATAAGTTAGGGCCATTTGAAGTTTTATCAGTGTTTGATTTGGTACTCAAGGGTAGCATAGCTTTGAGCGATATCTTAAATTGACAAGAGGCTCGAGTACTTTATTGTTACAAAATTTCAAGGTTTTATGACGCTCCAGTAAAAAGTTACAAGCATTTGTATGTTGCAAACTTTGATTGGTGTAGGACGTACCATATAGAAGTTAGGGCCATTTGAAGTTATATCAGTGTTTGATTTGGGACTCAAGGGTAGCATAGCTTTGAGCGATAGCTTAAATTGACAAAGGGCTCGAGAACTTTATTTTTCCAAAATTTCAAGGTTTTATGACGCTCTAGTAAAAAGTTACAAGCATTTGTATTTTGCAAACTTTGATAGGTGTAGGACGTACCGTATAGAAGTTAGGGCCATTTGAAGATTTATCAGTGTTTGATTTGGGACTCAAGGGTAGTATAGCTTTGAGCGATAGCTTAAATTGACAAGAGGCTCGAGTACTTTATTGTTACAAAATTTCAAGGTTTTATGACGCTCCAGTAAAACGTTACAAGCATTTGTATGCTGCAAACTTTAATAGGTATAGGATGCACCGTATAGAAGTTAGGGCCATTTGAAGTTTTATCAGTGTTTGATTTGGTACTTAAGGGTAGCATAGCTTTGAGCGATATCTTAAATTGACAAGAGGCTCGAGTACTTTATTGTTACAAAATTTCAAGGTTTTATGACGCAACAGTAAAAAGTTACAATCAATTATTTGTTGCAAACTTTGATAGGTGTAGGACGTACCGTATAGAAGTTAGGGCCATTTGAAGTTTTATCGGTTTTTGATTTGCGACTCAAGGGTAGCATAGCTTTGAGCGATAGCTTAAATTGACAAGAGGCTCGAGTACTTTATTGTTACAAAATGTCAAGGTTTTATGACGCTCCAGTTAAAGTTACAAGCATTTGTATGTTGCAAACTTTGATAGGTGTAGGACGTACCGTATAGAAGTTAGGGCCATTTGAAGTTTTATCAGTGTTTGATTTGGGACTCAAGGTTAGCATAGCCTTGAGCGATAGCTTAAATTGACAAGAGGCTCGAGTACTTTATTATTACAAAATTTCAAGGTTTTATGACGCTCCAGTAAAAAGTTACAAGCATTTGTATGTTGCAAACTTTGATAGGTGTAGGACGTACCGTATAGAAGTAACGGCGATTTGAAGTTTTATCAGTGTTTGATGTGGGACTCAAGGGTCTAGTAAAAAGTTACAAGCATTTGTTTGTTGCAAACTTTGATAGGTGTAGGACGTACCGTATAGAAGTTAGGGCCATTTGAAGTTTTATCAGTGTTTGATTTGGGACTTAAGGTTAGCATAGCTTTGAGCGATAGCTTAAATTGACAAGAGGCTCGAGTACTCTATTGTTACAAAATTTCAAGGTTTTATGACGCTCCAGTAAAAAGTTACAAGCATTTGTATGTTGCAGACTTTGATAGGTGTAGGACGTACCGTATAGAAGTTAGGGCCATTTGAAAATTTATCAGTGTTTGACTTGGAGCTCAAGGGTAGCATAGCTTTGAACGATAGCTTAAATTGACAAGAGGCTCGAGTACTTTATTGTTACAAAATTTCAAGGTTTTATGACGCTCCAGTAAAACTTACAAGCATTTGTATGTTGCAAACTTTGATAAGTGTAGGACGTACCGTATAGAAGTTAGGGCCATTTGAAGTTTTATCAGTGTTTGATTTGGGACTCAAGGGTAGCATAGCTTTGAGCGATATCTTAAATTGACAAGAGGCTCGAGTACTTTATTGTTACAAAATTTCAAGGTTTTATGACGCTCCAGTAAAAAGGTACAAGCATTTGTATGTTGCAAACTACGATAGGTGTAGGACGTACCGTATAGAAGTTAGGGCCATTTGAAGTTTTATCAGTGTTTGGTTTTGGACTCAAGGGTAGCATAGCTTTGAGCGATAGCTTAAATTGACAAGAGGCTCGAGTACTTTATTGTTACAAATTTTTTAGGTTTTATGACGCTCCTGTAAAAAGTTACAAGCATTTGTATGTTGCAAACTTTGATAGGTGTAGGACGTACCGTATAGAAGTTAGGGCCATTTGAAGTTATATCAGTGTGTGATTTGGGACTCAAGGGTAGCATAGCTTTGAGCGATAACTTAAATTGACAAGAGGCTCGAGTACTTTATTGTTACAAAATTTCAAGGTTTTCTGACGCTCCAGTAAAAAGTTACAAGCATTTGTATGTTGCAAACTTTAATAGGTATAGGATGCACCGTATATAAGTTAGGGCCATTTGAAGTTTTATCAGTGTTTGATTTGGTACTCAAGGGTAGCATAGCTTTGAGCGATATCTTAAATTGACAAGAGGCTCGAGTACTTTATTGTTACAAAATTTCAAGGTTTTATGACGCTCCAGTAAAAAGTTACAAGCATTTGTATGTTGCAAACTTTGATTGGTGTAGGACGTACCGTATAGAAGTTAGGGCCATTTGAAGTTTTATCAGTGTTTGATTTGGGACTCAAGGGTAGCATAGCTTTGAGCGACAGCTTAAATTGACAAAGGGCTCGAGAACTTTATTTTTCCAAAATTTCAAGGTTTTATGACGCTCTAGTAAAAAGTTACAAGCATTTGTATTTTGCAAACTTTGATAGGTGTAGGACGTACCGTATAGAAGTTAGGGCCATTTGAAGATTTATCAGTGTTTGATTTGGGACTCAAGGGTAGTATAGCTTTGAGCGATAGCTTAAATTGACAAGAGGCTCGAGTACTTTATTGTTACAAAATTTCAAGGTTTTATGACGCTCCAGTAAAAAGTTACAAGCATTTGTATGTTGCAAATTTTGATAGGTGTAGGACGTACCGTATAGAAATTAGAGCCATTTGAAGTTTTATCAGTGTTTGATTTGGGACTCAAGAGTAACATAGCTTTGAGCGATAGCTTAAATTGACAAGAGGCTCGAGTACTTTATTGTTACAAAATTTCAAGGTTTTATGACGCTCCAGTAAAAAGTTACAAGCATTTGTATGTTGCAAACTACGATAGGTGTAGGACGTACCGTATAGAAGTTAGGGCCATTTGAAGTTTTATCAGTGTTAGGTTTGGGACTCAAGGGTAGCATAGCCTTGAGCGATAGCTTAAATTGACAAGAGGCTCGAGTACTTTATTGTTACAAAATTTCTAGGTTTTGTGACGCTCCAGTAAAAAGTTACAAGCATTTGTATGTTGCAAACTTTGATAGGTGTAGGACGTACCGTATAGAAGTTAGGGCCACTTAAAGTTTTATCAGTGTTTGGTTTGGGACTCAAGGGTAGCATAACTTTGAGCGATAACTTAAATTGACAAGAGGCTCGAGTACTTTATTGTTACAAAATTTCAAGGTTTTATGAAGCTCCAGTAAAAAGTTACAAGCATTTGTATGTTGCAAACTTTGATAGGTGTAGGGCGTACCGTATAGAAGTTAGGGCCATTTGAAGTTTTATCAGTGTTTGATTTGGGACTCAAGGGTAGAATAGCTATTAGCGATAGATTAAATTGACAATAGGCTCGAGTACTTTATTGTTACAAAATTTCAAGGTTTTATGACGCTGCAGTAAAAAGTTACAAGCATTTATATGTTGCAAACTTTGATAGGTGTAGGACGTACCGTATATAAGTTAGGGCCATTTTAAGTTTTATCAGTATTTGATTTGGGACTCAAGGGTAGCATAGCTTTGAGCGATAGCTTAAATTGACAAGAGGCTCGAGTACTTTATTGTTACAAAATTTCAAGGTTAATTTCAAGATTAAATTGACAATAGGCTCGAGTACTTTATTGTTACAAAATTTCAAGGTTTTATGACGCTGCAGTAAAAAGTTACAAGCATTTGTATGTTGCAAACTTTGATAGGTGTAGGACGTACCGTATAGAAGTTAGGGCCATTTGAAGTTTTATCAGTGTTTGATTTGGGACTCAAGGGCAGCATAGCTTTGAGCGATAGCTTAAATTGACAAGGGGTTCGAGTACTTTATTGTTACAAAATTTCACGGTTTTATGACGCTCCAGTAAAAAGTTACAAGCATTTGTATGTTGCAAACTTTGATAGGTGTACGACGTACCGTCTAGAAGTTAGGGCCATTTGAAGTTTTATCAGTGTTTGATTTGGGAGTCACGGGTACCATAACTTTGAGCTATAGCTTAAATTGACAAGAGGCTCGAGTACTTTAGTGTTACAAAATTTCAAGGTTTTATGACGCTCCAGTAAAAAGTTACAAGCATTTGTATGTTGCAAACTTTGATAGGTGTAGGACGTACCGTATAGAAGTTAGGGCCATTTGAAGTTTTATCAGTGTTTGATTTGGGACTCAAGGGTAGCATCGCTTTGAGCGATAGCTTAAATTGACAAGAGGCTCGAGTACTTTATTGTTACAAAATTTCAAGGTTAATTTCAAGATTAAATTGACAATAGGCTCGAGTACTTTATTGTTACAAAATTTCAAGGTTTTATGACGCTGCAGTAAAAAGTTACAAGCATTTGTATGTTGCAAACTTTGATAGGTGTAGGACGTACCGTATAGAAGTTAGGGCCATTTGAAGTTTTATCAGTGTTTGATTTGGGACTCAAGGGCAGCATAGCTTTGAGCGATAGCTTAAATTGACAAGGGGTTCGAGTACTTTATTGTTACAAAATTTCACGGTTTTATGACGCTCCAGTAAAAAGTTACAAGCATTTGTATGTTGCAAACTTTGATAGGTGTACGACGTACCGTATAGAAGTTAGGGCCATTTGAAGTTTTATCAGTGTTTGATTTGGGACTCAAGGGTAGCATAGCTTTGAGCGATAACTTAAATTGACAAAAGGCGCGAGTACTTTATTGTTACAAAATTTCAAGGTTTTATGACGCTCCAATAAAACTTACAAGCATTTGTATGTTGCAAACTTTGATAAGTGTAGGACGAACCGTAAAGAAAATAGGGCCATTTGAAGTTTGATCAGTGTTTGATTTGGGACTCAAGGCTTGCATAGCTTTGAGCGATAGCTTAAATTGACAAGAGGCTCGAGTACTTTATTGTTACAAAATATCAAGGTTCTATGACGCTCCAGTAAAAAGTTACAAGCTTTAGATGTTGCAAACTTTGATAGGTGTAGGACGTACCGTATAGAAGATAGGGCAATTTGAAGTTTTATCAATGTTTGATGTGGGACTCAAGGGTATCATAGCTTTGAGCGATAGCTTAAATTGACAAGAGGCTAGAGTAATTTGTTATTACAAAATTTCGAGGTTTTATGACGCTCCAGTAAAAAGTTAAAAGCATTTGTATGTTGCAAACTTTGATAGGTGTAGGACGTACCGTATAGAAGTAAGGGCCATTTGAAGTTTTATCAGTGTTTGATGTCGGACTCAAAGGTAGCATAGCTTTGAGCGATAGCTTAAATTGACAAGAGGCTCGTGTACTTTATTATTACAAAATTTCAAGGTTTTATGACGCTCCAGTAAAAGTTACAAGCATTTGTATGATGCAAACTTTGATAGGTGCAGGACGTACCGTATAGAAGATAGGGCGATTTGAAGTTTTATCAGCGTTTGATTTGGGACTCAAGGGTAGCATAGCTTTGAGCGAAAACTTAAATTGACAAGAGGCTCGAGTACTTTATTGTTACAAAATTTCAAGGTTTTATGACGCTCCAGTAAAAAGTTACAAGCATTTGTATGTTGCAAACTTTGATAGGTGTAGGACGTACCGTATAGAAGCTAGGGCCATTTGAAGTTTTATCAGTGTTTGGTTTGGGACTCTAGGGTAGCATAGCTTTGAGCGATAGCTTAAATTGACAAGAGGCTCGAGTACTTTATTGTTACAAAATTTCAAGGTTTTATGACGCTCCAGTAAAAAGTTACAAGCATTTGTATGTTGCAAACTTTGATAGGTGTAGGGCGTACCGTGTAGAAGTTAGGGCCATTTGAAGTTTTATCAGTGTTTGATTTGGGACTCAAGGGTAGCATAGCTATTAGCGATAGATTAAATTGACAATAGGCTCGAGTACTTTATTGTTACAAAATTTCAACGTTTTATGTCGCTCCAGTAAAAAGTTACAAGCATTTGTATGTTGCAAATTTTGATGGGTGTAGGAAGTACCGTATAAAAGTTAGGGCCATTTGAAGTTTTATCAGTGTTTGATTTGGGACTCAAGGGTAGCATAGCTTTGAGCGATAGCTTAAATTGACAAGAGGCTCGAGTACTTTATTGTTACAAAATTTCAAGGTTTTATGACGCTCCAGTAAAAGTTACAAGCATTTGTATGATGCAAACTTTGATAGGTGCAGGACGTACCGTAAAGAAAATAGGGCCATTTGAAGTTTTATCAGTGTTTGATTTGGGACTCAAGGTTAGCATAGCTTTGAGCGATAGCTTGAATTTACAAGAGGCTCGAGTACTTTATTGCTACAAAATTTCAAGGTTTTATGACTCTCCAGTAAAAAGTTACAAGCATTTGTATGTTGCAAACTTTGATAGCTGTAGGACGTACCGTAAAAAAGTTAGGGCCATTTGAAGTTTTATCAGTGTTTGATTTGGGACTCAAGGGTAGCATAGCTTTGAGCGATAGCTTAAATTGACAAGAGGCTCGAGTAATTTATTGTTACAAAATTTCTAGGTTTTACGACGCTCCAGTAAAAAGTTACAAGCATTTGTATGTTGCAAACTTTGATAGGTATAGGATGCACTGAATAGAAGTTAGGGCCATTTGAAGTTTTATCAGTGTTTGATTTGGGACTCAAGGGTAGCATAGCTTTGAGCGATATTTTAAATTGACAAGAGGCTCGAGTACTTTATTGTTACAAAATTTCAATGTTTTATGTCGCTCCAGTAAAAAGTTACAAGCATTTGTATGTTGCAAATTTTGATAGGTGTAGGAAGTACCGTATAAAAGTTAGGGCCATTTGAAGTTTTATCAGTGTTTGATTTGGGACTCAAGGGTAGCATAGCTTTGAGAGATAGCTTAAATTGACAAGAGGCTCGAGTACTTTATTGTTACAAAATTTCAAGGTTTTATGACGCTCCAGTAAAAGTTAAAAGCATTTGTATGTTGCAAACTTTGATAGGTGTAGGACGTACCGTATAGAAGTTAGGGCCATTTTAAGTTTGATCAGTGTTTGATTTGGGACTCAAGGTTTGCATAGCTTTGAGCGATAGCATAATTTGACAAGAGGCTCGAGTACTGTATTGTTACAAAATATCAAGGTTCTATGACGCTCCAGTAAAAAGTTACAAGCTTTAGATGTTGCAAACTTTGATAGGTGTAGGACGTACCGTATAGAAGTAAGGGCCATTTGAAGTTTTATCAGTGTTTGATGTCGGACTCAAGGGTAGCATAGCTTTGAGCGATAGCTTAAATTGACAAGAGGCTCGAGTACTTTATTATTACAAAATTTCAAGGTTTTATGACGCTCCAGTAAATATTACAAGCATTTGTATGATGCAAACTTTGATAGGTGCAGGACGTACCGTATAGAAGATAGGGCCATTTGAAGTTTTATCAGCGTTTGATTTGGGACTCAAGGTTAGCATAGCTTTGAACGAAAACTTAAATTGACAAGAGGCTCGAGTACTTTATTGTTACAAAATTTCAAGGTTTTATGACGCTCCAGTAAAAAGTTACAAGCATTTGTATGTTGCAAACTTTGATAGGTGTACGACGTACCGTATAGAAGTTAGGGCCATTTGAAGTTTTATCAGTGTTTGACTTGGGACTCAAGGGTAGCATAGCT
Source organism: Clusia tigrina (assembly GCA_920105625.2). Taxonomy (NCBI): domain Eukaryota; kingdom Metazoa; phylum Arthropoda; class Insecta; order Diptera; family Clusiidae; genus Clusia; species Clusia tigrina. The sequence goes on along the minus strand of OV050033.1, from coordinate 103,137,430 downwards.
TTGAGCGATAGCTTAAATTGACAAGAGGCTCGAGTACTTTATTGTTACAAAATTTCAAGGTTTTATGACGCTCCAATAAAACTTACAAGCATTTGTATGTTGCAAACTTTGATAAGTGTAGGACGTACCGTAAAGAAAATAGGGCCATTTGAAGTTTTATCAGTGTTTGATTTGGGACTCAATGTTAGCATAGCTTTGAGCGATAGCTTGAATTTACAAGAGGCTCGAGTACTTTATTGTTACAAAATTTCAAGGTTTTATGACGCTCCAGTAAAAAGTTACAAGCATTTGTATGTTGCAAACTTTGATAGGTGTAGGACGTGTCGTAAAGAAGTTAGGGCCATTTGAAGTTTTATCAGTGTTTGATTTGGGACTCAAGGGTAGCATAACTTTGAGCAATAGCTTAAATTGATAAGAGGCTCGAGTAATTTATTTTTACAAAATTTCAAGGTTTTATGACGCTCCAGTAAAAAGTTACAAGCATTTGTATGTTGCAAACTTTGATAGGTGTAGGACGTACCGTATAGAAGTTAGGGCCATTTGAAGTTTTATCAGTGTTTGATTTGAGACTCAATGGTAGCATAGCTTTGAGCGATAACTTAAATTGACACGAGGCTCGAGTACTTTATTGTTACAAAGTTTCAAGGTTTTATGACCCTCCCGTAAAAAGTTACAAGCATTTGTATGCTGGAAACTTTGATAGGTGTAGGACGTACCGTATAGAAGTTAGGGCCATTTGAAGTTTTATCAGTGTTCGATTTGGGACTCAAGGGCAGCATAGCTTTGAGCGATACCTTAAATTGACAAGAGGCTCGAGTACTTTATTGTTACAAAATTTCAAGGTTTTATGACGCTGCAGTAAAAAGTTACAAGCATTTGTTGGTTGCAAACTTTGATAGGTGTAGGACGTACCGTATAAAATTTAGGGCCATTTGAAGTTTTATCAGTGTTTGATTTGGGACTCAAGGGTAGCATAGCTTTGAGCGATAGCTTAAATTGACAAGAGGCTCGAGTACTTTGTTGTTCCAAAATGTCAAGGTTTTATGACGCTCTAATAAAAAGTTACAAGCATTTGTAGGTTGCAAACTTTGATAGGTGTAGGACGTACCGTATAGAAGTTAGGGTCATTTGAAGTGTTATCAGTGTTTGATTTGGGACTCAAGGGTAGCATAACTTTGAGCGATAGCTTAAATTGATAAGAGGCTCGAGTACTTTATTGTTACAAAATTTCAAGGTTTTATGACGCTCCAGTAAAAAGTTACAAGCATTAGTATGTTGCAAACTTTGATAGGTGTAAGACGTACCGTATAGAAGTTATGGCCATTTGAAGTTTTATCAGTGTTTGATGTGCTACTCAAGGGTAGCATAACTTTGAGCGATAGCTTAAATTGATAAGAGGCTCGAGTACTTTATTGTTACAAAATTTCAAGGTTTTATGACGCTCCAGTAAAAAGTTACAAGCATTAGTATGTTGCAAACTTTGATAGGTGTAAGACGTACCGTATAGAAGTTATGGCCATTTGAAGTTTTATCAGTGTTTGATGTGCTACTCAAGGGTAGCATAGCTTTGAGCGATAGCTTAAATTGACAATAGGCTCGAGTACTTTATTGTTACAAAATTTCAAGGTTTTATGATGCTGCAGTAAAAAGTTACAAGCATTTGTATGTTGCAAACTTTGATAGGTGTAGGACGTACCGTATAGAAGTTAGGGCCATTTGAAGTTTTATCAGTGTTTGACTTGGGACTCAAGGGTAGCATAGCTTTGAGCGATAGCTTAAATTGACAAGAGGCTCGAGTACTTTATTGTTACAAAATTTCAAGGTTTTATGACGCTCCAATAAAACTTACAAGCATTTGTATGTTGCAAACTTTGATAAGTGTAGGACGTACCGTAAAGAAAATAGGGCCATTTGAAGTTTTATCAGTGTTTGATTTGGGACTCAATGTTAGCATAGCTTTGAGCGATAGCTTGAATTTACAAGAGGCTCGAGTACTTTATTGTTACAAAATTTCAAGGTTTTATGACGCTCCAGTAAAAAGTTACAAGCATTTGTATGTTGCAAACTTTGATAGGTGTAGGACGTGTCGTAAAGAAGTTAGGGCCATTTGAAGTTTTATTAGTGTTTGATTTGGGACTCAAGGGTAGCATAACTTTGAGCGATAGCTTAAATTGATAAGAGGCTGGAGTAATTTATTGTTACAAAATTTCTAGGTTTTACGACGCTCCAGTAAAAAGTTACAAGCATTTGTATGTTGCAAACTTTGATAGGTATACGATGCACCGAATAGAAGTTAGGGCCATTTGAAGTTTTATCAGTGTTTGATTTGGGACTCAAGGGTAGCATAGCTTTGAGCGATATTTTAAATTGACAAGAGGCTCGAGTACTTTATTGTTACAAAATTTCAAGGTTTTATGACGCTCCAGTAAAAGTTAAAAGCATTTGTATGTTGCAAACTCTGATAGGTGTAGGACGTACCGTATAGAAGTTAGGGCCATTTGAAGTTTTATCAGTGTTTGATTTGGGACTCAAGGTTTGCATAGCTTTGAGCGATAGCTTAAATTGACAAGAGGCTCGAGTACTTTATTGTTACAAAATATCAAGGTTCTATGACGCTGCAGTAAAAAGTTACAAGCATTTGTATGTTGCAAACTTTGATAGGTGTAGGACGTACCGTATAGAAGTTAGGGTCATTTGAAGTTTTATCAGTGTTTGATTTGGGACTCAAGGTTTGCAAAGCTTTGAGCGATAGCTTAAATTGACAAGAGGCTCGAGTACTTTATTGTTACAAAATTTCAATGTTTTATGACGCTCCAGTAAAAAGTTACAAGCATTTGTTAGTTGCAAAGTTTATTAGGTGTAGGGCATACCGTATAGAAGTTAGGGCCATTTGAAGTTTTATCAGCATTTGATTTGGGACTCAAGGATATCATAGCTTTGAGCGATAGCTTAAATTGACAAGAGGCTCGAGTACTTTATTGTTACAAAATTTCAAGGTTTTATGACGCTCCAGTAAAAAGTTACAAGCATTTGTATGTTGCAAACTTTGATAGGTATAGGATGCACCGTATAGAAGTTAGGGCCATTTGAAGTTTTATCAGTATTTGATTTGGGACTCAAGGGTAGCATAGCTTTGAGCGATATCTTAAATTGACAAGAGCCTCGAGTACTTTATTGTTACAAAATTTCAAGGTTTTATGACGCTGCAGTAAAAAGTTACAAGCATTTGTATGTTGCAAATTTTGATAGGTGTAGGACGTACCGTATAGAAGTTAGGGCCTTTTGAAGTTTTATCAGTGTTTGACTTGGGACTCAAGGGTAGCATAGCTTTGAGCGATAGCTTAAATTGACAAGAGGCTCGAGCATTTTATTGTTACAAAATTTCAAGGTTTTATGACGCTCCAGTAAAACTTACAAGCATTTGAATGTTGCAAACTTTGATAAGTGTAGGACGTACCGTAAATAAGTTAGGGTCATTTGAAGTTTTATCAGTGTTTGATGTGGGACTCAAGGTTAGCATAGCTTTGAGCGATATCTTAAATTGACAAGACCCTGGAGTACTTTATTGTTACAAAATTTCTAGGTTTTACGACGCTCCAGTAAAAAGTTACAAGCATTTGTATGTTGCAAACTTTGATAGGTATACGATGCACCGAATAGAAGTTAGGGCCATTTGAAGTTTTATCAGTGTTTGATTTGGGACTCAAGGGTAGCATAGCTTTGAGCGATATTTTAAATTGACAAGAGGCTCGAGTACTTTATTGTTACAAAATTTCAAGGTTTTATGACGCTCCAGTAAAAGTTAAAAGCATTTGTATGTTGCAAACTCTGATAGGTGTAGGACGTACCGTATAGAAGTTAGGGCCATTTGAAGTTTTATCAGTGTTTGATTTGGGACTCAAGGTTTGCATAGCTTTGAGCGATAGCTTAAATTGACAAGAGGCTCGAGTACTTTATTGTTACAAAATATCAAGGTTCTATGACGCTGCAGTAAAAAGTTACAAGCATTTGTATGTTGCAAACTTTGATAGGTGTAGGACGTACCGTATAGAAGTTAGGGTCATTTGAAGTTTTATCAGTGTTTGATTTGGGACTCAAGGTTTGCAAAGCTTTGAGCGATAGCTTAAATTGACAAGAGGCTCGAGTACTTTATTGTTACAAAATTTCAATGTTTTATGACGCTCCAGTAAAAAGTTACAAGCATTTGTTAGTTGCAAAGTTTATTAGGTGTAGGGCATACCGTATAGAAGTTAGGGCCATTTGAAGTTTTATCAGCATTTGATTTGGGACTCAAGGATATCATAGCTTTGAGCGATAGCTTAAATTGACAAGAGGCTCGAGTACTTTATTGTTACAAAATTTCAAGGTTTTATGACGCTCCAGTAAAAAGTTACAAGCATTTGTATGTTGCAAACTTTGATAGGTATAGGATGCACCGTATAGAAGTTAGGGCCATTTGAAGTTTTATCAGTATTTGATTTGGGACTCAAGGGTAGCATAGCTTTGAGCGATATCTTAAATTGACAAGAGCCTCGAGTACTTTATTGTTACAAAATTTCAAGGTTTTATGACGCTGCAGTAAAAAGTTACAAGCATTTGTATGTTGCAAATTTTGATAGGTGTAGGACGTACCGTATAGAAGTTAGGGCCTTTTGAAGTTTTATCAGTGTTTGACTTGGGACTCAAGGGTAGCATAGCTTTGAGCGATAGCTTAAATTGACAAGAGGCTCGAGCATTTTATTGTTACAAAATTTCAAGGTTTTATGACGCTCCAGTAAAACTTACAAGCATTTGAATGTTGCAAACTTTGATAAGTGTAGGACGTACCGTAAATAAGTTAGGGTCATTTGAAGTTTTATCAGTGTTTGATGTGGGACTCAAGGTTAGCATAGCTTTGAGCGATATCTTAAATTGACAAGACCCTGGAGTACTTTATTGTTACAAAATTTCTAGGTTTTATGACGCTCCAGTAAAAAGTTACAAGCATTTGTATGTTGCAAACTTTTATAGGTATAGGATGCACCGTATAGAAGTTAGGGCCATTTGAAGTTTTATCAGTGTTTGATTTGGGACTCAAGGGTAGCATAGCTTTGAGCGATATCTTCAATTGACAAGAGGCTCGAGTACTTTATTGTTACACAATTTTAAGGTTTTATGACGCTCCAGTAAAAAGTTACAAGCAATTGTATGTTGCAAACTTTGATAGGTGTAGGACATACCGTATAGAAGTTAGGTCCATTTGAAGTTTTATCAGTGTTTGCTTTGGGACTCAAGGGTAGCATAGCTTTGAGCGATGGCTTAAATTGACAAGAGGCTCGAGTACTTTATTGTTACAAAATGTCAAGGTTTTATGACGCTCCAGTAAAAGTTACAAGCATTTGTATGTTGCAAACTTTGATAGGTGTAGGACGTACCGTATAGAAGTTAGGGCCATTTGAAGTTTTATCAGTGTTTGATTTGGGACTCAATGATAGCATAGCTTTGAGCGATAGCTTAAATTGACAAGAGGCTCGAGTACTTTATTGTTACAAAATTTCAAGGTTTTATGACGCTGCAGTAAAAAGTTACAAGCATTTGTATGTTGCAAACTTTGATAGGTGTAGGACGTACCGTATAGAAGTTAGGGCCATTTGAAGGTTTCTCAGCGTTTGATTTGGGACTCAAGGGTAGCATAGCTTTGAGCGATAGCTTAAATTGACAAGAGGGTCGAGTACTTTATTGTTACATAATTTCAAGGTTTTATGACGCTCCAGTAAAAAGTTACAAGCATTTGTATGTTGCAAACTTTGATAGGTATAGGATGCACCGTATAGAAGTTAGGGCCATTTGAATCTTTATCAGTGTTTGATTTGGGACTCAAGGGTAGCATAGCTTTGAGCGATATCTTAAATTGACAAGAGGCTCGAGTACTTTATTGTTACAAAATTTCAAGGTTTTATGACGCTCCAGTAAAAAGTTACAAGCATTTGTATGCTGCAAACTTTGATAGGTGTAGGATGTACCGTATAGAAGTTAGGGCCATTTGAAGTTTTATCAGTGTTCGATTTGGGACTCAAGGGCAGCATAGCTTTGAGCAATAGCTTAAATTGACAAGATGCTCGAATTCATTATTGTTACAAAATTTCAAGGTTTTATGACGCTGCAGTAAAAAGTTACAAGCATTTGTATGTTGCAAACTTTGATAGGTGTAGGACGTACCGTATAGAAGGTAGGGCCATTTGAAGTTTTATCAGTGTTTGATTTGGGACTCAAGGTTTGCATAGCTTTGAGCGATAGCTTAAATTGACAAGAGGTTCGAGTACTTTATTGTTACAAAATTTCAATGTTTTATGACGCTCCAGTAAAAAGTTACAAGCATTTGTTAGTTGCAAAGTTTGCTAGGTGTAGGGCATACCGTATAGAAGTTAGGGCCATTTGAAGTTTTATCAGCATTTGATTTGGGACTCAAGGATATCATAGCTTTGAGCGATAGCTTAAATTGACAAGAGGCTCGAGTACTTTATTGTTACAAAATTTCAAGGTTTTATGACGCTCCAGTAAAAAGTTACAAGCATTTGTATGTTGCAAACTTTGATAGGTATAGGATGCACCGTATAGAAGTTAGGGCCATTTGAAGTTTTATCAGTATTTGATTTGGGACTCAAGGGTAGCATAGCTTTGAGCGATATCTTAAATTGACAAGAGCCTCGAGTACTTTATTGTTACAAAATTTCAAGGTTTTATGACGCTCCAGTAAAAAGTTACAAGCATTTGTATGTTGCAAATTTTGATAGGTGTAGGACGTACCGTATAGAAGTTAGGGCCTTTTGAAGTTTTATCAGTGTTTGACTTGGGACTCAAGGGTAGCATAGCTTTGAGCGATAGCTTAAATTGACAAGAGGCTCGAGTATTTTATTGTTACAAAATTTCAAGGTTTTATGACGCTCCAGTAAAACTTACAAGCATTTGAATGTTGCAAACTTTGATAAGTGTAGGACGTACCGTAAAGAAGTTAGGGTCATTTGAAGTTTTATCAGTGTTTGATGTGGGACTCAAGGTTAGCATAGCTTTGAGCGATATCTTAAATTGACAAGACCCTGGAGTACTTTATTGTTACAAAATTTCTAGGTTTTATGACGCTCCAGTAAAAAGTTTCAAGCATTAGTTAGTTGCAAAGTTTGATAGGTGTAGGACGTACCGTATATAAGTTAGGGCCATTTGAAATTTTATCAGCGTTTGATTTAAGACTCAAGGGTAGCATAGCTTTGAGCGATAGCTTAAATTGACAAGAGGTTCGAGTACTTTATTGTTACAAAATTTCAAGGTTTTATGACGCTCCAGTAAAAAGTTACAAGCATTTGTATGTTGCAAACTGGGATAGGTATAGGACGTAGCGTATAGAAGTTAGGGCCATTTGAAGTTTTATCAGTGTTTGATTTGGGACTCAAGGATAGCATAGCTTTGAGCGATAGCTTAAATTGACAAGAGGCTCGAGTACTTTATTGTTCCAAAATTTGAAGGTTTTATGACGCTCTAGTAAAAAGTTACAAGCATTTGTATGTTGCAAACTTTGATAGGTATAGGATGCACCGTATAGAAGTTAGGGCCATTTGAATCTTTATCAGTGTTTGATTTGGGACTCAAGGGTAGCATAGCTTTGAGCGATATCTTAAATTGACAAGAGGCTCGAGTACTTTATTGTTACAAAATTTCAAGGTTTTATGACGCTCCAGTAAAAAGTTACAAGCATTTGTATGTTGCAAACTGGGATAGGTATAGGACGTAGCGTATAGAAGTTAGGGCCATTTGAAGTTTTATCAGTGTTTGATTTGGGACTCAAGGATAGCATAGCTTTGAGCGATAGCTTAAATTGACAAGAGGCTCGAGTACTTTATTGTTCCAAAATTTGAAGGTTTTATGACGCTCTAGTAAAAAGTTACAAGAATTTGTATGTTGCAAACTTTGATAGGTGTAAGACGTACCGTAAAGAAGTTAGGGCCATTTGAAGTTTATCAGTGTTTGATTTGGCACTCAAGGGTAGCATAGTTTTGAGCGATAGCTTAAATTGACAAGACCCTGGAGTACTTTATTGTTACAAAATTTCTAGGTTTTATGACGCTCCAGTAAAAAGTTACAAGCATTTGTTAGTTGCAAAGTTTGATAGGTGTAAGACGTACCGTATAGAAGTTAGGGCCATTTGAAGTTTTATCAGCGTTTGATTTGGGACTCAAGGGCAGCATAGCTTTGAGCGATAGCTTAAATTGACAAGAGGGTCGAATACTTTATTGTTACAAAATTTCAAGGTTTTATGACGCTCCAGTAAAAAGTTACAAGCATTTGTATGTTGCAAACTTTTATAGGTATAGGATGCACCGTATAGAAGTTAGGGCCATTTGAAGTTTTATCAGTGTTTGATTTGGGACTCAAGGGTAGCATAGCTTTGAGCGATATCTTCAATTGACAAGAGGCTCGAGTACTTTATTGTTACACAATTTTAAGGTTTTATGACGCTCCAGTAAAAAGTTACAAGCAATTGTATGTTGCAAACTTTGATAGGTGTAGGACATACCGTATAGAAGTTAGGGCCATTTGAAGTTTTATCAGTGTTTGCTTTGGGACTCAAGGGTAGCATAGCTTTGAGCGATGGCTTAAATTGACAAGAGGCTCGAGTACTTTATTGTTCCAAAATTTGAAGGTTTTATGACGCTCTAGTAAAAAGTTACAAGAATTTGTATGTTGCAAACTTTGATAGGTGTAAGACGTACCGTAAAGAAGTTAGGGCCATTTGAAGTTTTATCAGTGTTTGATTTGGGACTCAAGGGTAGCATAGCTTTGGGCGATAGCTTAAATTGACAAGACCCTGGAGTACTTTATTGTTACAAAATTTCTAGGTTTTATGACGCTCCAGTAAAAAGTTACAAGCATTTGTTAGTTGCAAAGTTTGATAGGTGTAAGACGTACCGTATAGAAGTTAGGGCCATTTGAAGTTTTATCAGCGTTTGATTTGGGACTCAAGGGCAGCATAGCTTTGAGCGATAGCTTAAATTGACAAGAGGGTCGAATACTTTATTGTTACAAAATTTCAAGGTTTTATGACGCTCCAGTAAAAAGTTACAAGCATTTGTATGTTGCAAACTTTTATAGGTATAGGATGCACCGTATAGAAGTTAGGGCCATTTGAAGTTTTATCAGTGTTTGATTTGGGACTCAAGGGTAGCATAGCTTTGAGCGATATCTTCAATTGACAAGAGGCTCGAGTACTTTATTGTTACACAATTTTAAGGTTTTATGACGCTCCAGTAAAAAGTTACAAGCAATTGTATGTTGCAAACTTTGATAGGTGTAGGACATACCGTATAGAAGTTAGGGCCATTTGAAGTTTTATCAGTGTTTGCTTTGGGACTCAAGGGTAGCATAGCTTTGAGCGATGGCTTAAATTGACAAGAGGCTCGAGTACTTTATTGTTACAAAATGTCAAGGTTTTATGACGCTCCAGTAAAAGTTACAAGCATTTGTATGTTGCAAACTTTGATAGGTGTAGGACGTACCGTATAGAAGTTAGGGCCATTTGAAGTTTTATCAGTGTTTGATTTGGGACTCAATGATAGCATAGCTTTGAGCGATAGCTTAAATTGACAAGAGGCTCGAGTACTTTATTGTTACAAAATTTCAAGGTTTTATGACGCTGCAGTAAAAAGTTACAAGCATTTGTATGTTGCAAACTTTGATAGGTGTAGGACGTACCGTATAGAAGTTAGGGCCATTTGAAGGTTTCTCAGCGTTTGATTTGGGACTCAAGGGTAGCATAGCTTTGAGCGATAGCTTAAATTGACAAGAGGGTCGAGTACTTTATTGTTACATAATTTCAAGGTTTTATGACGCTCCAGTAAAAAGTTACAAGCATTTGTATGTTGCAAACTTTGATAGGTATAGGATGCACCGTATAGAAGTTAGGGCCATTTGAATCTTTATCAGTGTTTGATTTGGGACTCAAGGGTAGCATAGCTTTGAGCGATATCTTAAATTGACAAGAGGCTCGAGTACTTTATTGTTACAAAATTTCAAGGTTTTATGACGCTCCAGTAAAAAGTTACAAGCATTTGTATGCTGCAAACTTTGATAGGTGTAGGATGTACCGTATAGAAGTTAGGGCCATTTGAAGTTTTATCAGTGTTCGATTTGGGACTCAAGGGCAGCATAGCTTTGAGCAATAGCTTAAATTGACAAGATGCTCGAATTCATTATTGTTACAAAATTTCAAGGTTTTATGACGCTGCAGTAAAAAGTTACAAGCATTTGTATGTTGCAAACTTTGATAGGTGTAGGACGTACCGTATAGAAGTTAGGGCCATTTGAAGTTTTATCAGTGTTTGATTTGGGACTCAAGGTTTGCATAGCTTTGAGCGATAGCTTAAATTGACAAGAGGCTCGAGTACTTTATTGTTACAAAATTTCAATGTTTTATGACGCTCCAGTAAAAAGTTACAAGCATTTGTTAGTTGCAAAGTTTGCTAGGTGTAGGGCATACCGTATAGAAGTTAGGGCCATTTGAAGTTTTATCAGCATTTGATTTGGGACTCAAGGATATCATAGCTTTGAGCGATAGCTTAAATTGACAAGAGGCTCGAGTACTTTATTGTTACAAAATTTCAAGGTTTTATGACGCTCCAGTAAAAAGTTACAAGCATTTGTATGTTGCAAACTTTGATAGGTATAGGATGCACCGTATAGATGTTAGGGCCATTTGAAGTTTTATCAGTATTTGATTTGGGACTCAAGGGTAGCATAGCTTTGAGCGATATCTTAAATTGACAAGAGCCTCGAGTACTTTATTGTTACAAAATTTCAAGGTTTTATGACGCTGCAGTAAAAAGTTACAAGCATTTGTATGTTGCAAATTTTGATAGGTGTAGGACGTACCGTATAGAAGTTAGGGCCTTTTGAAGTTTTATCAGTGTTTGACTTGGGACTCAAGGGTAGCATAGCTTTGAGCGATAGCTTAAATTGACAAGAGGCTCGAGTATTTTATTGTTACAAAATTTCAAGGTTTTATGACGCTCCAGTAAAACTTACAAGCATTTGAATGTTGCAAACTTTGATAAGTGTAGGACGTACCGTAAAGAAGTTAGGGTCATTTGAAGTTTTATCAATATTTGATGTAGGACTCAAGGTTAGCATAGCTTTGAGCGATATCTTAAATTGACAAGACCCTGGAGTACTTTATTGTTACAAAATTTCTAGGTTTTATGACGCTCCAGTAAAAAGTTTCAAGCATTAGTTAGTTGCAAAGTTTGATAGGTGTAGGACGTACCGTATATAAGTTAGGGCCATTTGAAATTTTATCAGCGTTTGATTTAAGACTCAAGGGTAGCATAGCTTTGAGCGATAGCTTAAATTGACAAGAGGTTCGAGTACTTTATTGTTACAAAATTTCAAGGTTTTATGACGCTCCAGTAAAAAGTTACAAGCATTTGTATGTTGCAAACTGGGATAGGTATAGGACGTAGCGTATAGAAGTTAGGGCCATTTGAAGTTTTATCATTGTTTGATTTGGGACTCAAGGATAGCATAGCTTTGAGCGATAGCTTAAATTGACAAGAGGCTCGAGTACTTTATTGTTCCAAAATTTGAAGGTTTTATGACGCTCTAGTAAAAAGTTACAAGCATTTGTATGTTGCAAACTTTGATAGGTGTAAGACGTACCGTAAAGAAGTTAGGGCCATTTGAAGTTTATCAGTGTTTGATTTGGGACTCAAGGGTAGCATAGTTTTGGGCGATAGCTTAAATTGACAAGACCCTGGAGTACTTTATTGTTACAAAATTTCTAGGTTTTATGACGCTCCAGTAAAAAGTTACAAGCATTTGTTAGTTGCAAAGTTTGATAGGTGTAAGACGTACCGTATAGAAGTTAGGGCCATTTGAAGTTTTATCAGCGTTTGATTTGGGACTCAAGGGCAGCATAGCTTTGAGCGATAGCTTAAATTGACAAGAGGGTCGAGTACTTTATTGTTACAAAATTTAAAGGTTTTATGACGCTCCAGTAAAAAGTTACAAGCATTTGTATGTTGCAAACTTTGATAGGTATAGGATGCACCGTATAGAAGTTAGGGCCATTTGAATCTTTATCAGTGTTTGATTTGGGACTCAAGGGTAGCATAGCTTTGAGCGATATCTTAAATTGACAAGAGGCTCGAGTACTTTATTGTTACAAAATTTCAAGGTTTTATGACGCTCCAGTAAAAAGTTACAAGCATTTGTATGTTGCAAACTGGGATAGGTATAGGACGTAGCGTATAGAAGTTAGGGCCATTTGAAGTTTTATCAATGTTTGATTTGGGACTCAAGGATAGCATAGCTTTGAGCGATAGCTTAAATTGACAAGAGGCTCGAGTACTTTATTGTTCCAAAATTTGAAGGTTTTATGACGCTCTGGTAAAAAGTTACAAGCATTTGTATGTTGCAAACTTTGATAGGTGTAAGACGTACCGTAAAGACGTTAGGGCCATTTGAAGTTTATCAGTGTTTGATTTGGGACTCAAGGGTAGCATAGTTTTGAGCGATAGCTTAAATTGACAAGAGGCTCGAGTACTTTATTGTTACAAAATTTCAAGGTTTTATGACGCTCCAGTAAAAAGTTACAAGCATTTGTATGTTGCAAACTTTGATAGGTGTAGGACGTACCATATAGAAGTTAGGGCCATTTGAAGTTTTATCAGTGTTTGATTTGGGACTCAAGGGTAGCATAGCTTTGGGCGATAGCTTAAATTGACAAGACCCTGGAGTACTTTATTGTTACAAAATTTCTAGGTTTTATGACGCTCCAGTAAAAAGTTACAAGCATTTGTTAGTTGCAAAGTTTGATAGGTGTAAGACGTACCGTATAGAAGTTAGGGCCATTTGAAGTTTTATCAGCGTTTGATTTGGGACTCAAGGGCAGCATAGCTTTGAGCGATAGCTTAAATTGACAAGAGGGTCGAGTACTTTATTGTTACAAAATTTAAAGGTTTTATGACGCTCCAGTAAAAAGTTTCAAGCATTAGTTAGTTGCAAAGTTTGATAGGTGTAGGACGTACCGTATATAAGTTAGGGCCATTTGAAATTTTATCAGCGTTTGATTTGAGACTCAAGGGTAGCATAGCTTTGAGCGATAGCTTAAATTGACAAGAGGTTCGAGTACTTTATTGTTACAAAATTTCAAGGTTTTATGACGCTCCAGTAAAAAGTTACAAGCATTTGTATGTTGCAAACTGGGATAGGTATAGGACGTAGCGTATAGAAGTTAGGGCCATTTGAAGTTTTATCAGTGTTTGATTTGGGACTCAAGGATAGCATAGCTTTGAGCGATAGCTTAAATTGACAAGAGGCTCGAGTACTTTATTGTTCCAAAATTTGAAGGTTTTATGACGCTCTAGTAAAAAGTTACAAGCATTTGTATGTTGCAAACTTTGATAGGTGTAAGACGTACCGTAAAAAAGTTAGGGCCATTTGAAGTTTATCAGTGTTTGATTTGGGACTCAAGGGTAGCATAGTTTTGAGCGATAGCTTAAATTGACAAGAGGCTCGAGTACTTTATTGTTACAAAATTTCAAGGTTTTATGACGCTCCAGTAAAAAGTTACAAGCATTTGTATGTTGCAAACTTTGATAGGTGTAGGACGTACCATATAGAAGTTAGGGCCATTTGAAGTTTTATCAGTGTTTGATTTGGGACTCAAGGGTAGCATAGCTTTGGGCGATAGCTTAAATTGACAAGACCCTGGAGTACTTTATTGTTACAAAATTTCTAGGTTTTATGACGCTCCAGTAAAAAGTTACAAGCATTTGTTAGTTGCAAAGTTTGATAGGTGTAAGACGTACCGTATAGAAGTTAGGGCCATTTGAAGTTTTATCAGCGTTTGATTTGGGACTCAAGGGCAGCATAGCTTTGAGCGATAGCTTAAATTGACAAGAGGGTCGAGTACTTTATTGTTACAAAATTTAAAGGTTTTATGACGCTCCAGTAAAAAGTTACAAGCATTTGTATGTTGCAAACTTTGATAGGTATAGGATGCACCGTATAGAAGTTAGGGCCATTTGAATCTTTATCAGTGTTTGATTTGGGACTCAAGGGTAGCATAGCTTTGAGCGATATCTTAAATTGACAAGAGGCTCGAGTACTTTATTGTTACAAAATTTCAAGGTTTTATGACGCTCCAGTAAAAAGTTACAAGCATTTGTATGCTGCAAACTTTGATAGGTGTAGGACGTACCGTATAGAAGTTAGGGCCATTTGAAGTTTTATCAGTGTTCGATTTGGGACTCAAGGGCAGCATAGCTTTGAGCAACAGCTTAAATTGACAAGATGCTCGAGTACATTATTGTTACAAAATTTCAAGGTTTTATGACGCTGCAGTAAAAAGTTACAAGCATTTGTATGTTGCAAACTTTGATAGGTGTAGGACGTACCGTAAAGAAGTTAGGGCCATTTGAAGTTTTATCAGTGTTTGATGTGGGACTCAAGGTTAGCATAGATTTGAGCGATAGCTTGAATTTACAAGAGGCTCGAGTACTTTATTGTTACAAAATTTCAAGGTTTTATGACGCTCCAGTAAAAAGTTATAAGCATTTGTATGTTGCAAACTTTGATAGGTGTAGGACGTACCGTAAAGAAGTTAGGGCCATTTGAAGTTTTATCAGTGTTTGATGTCGGACTCAAGGGTAGCATAGCTTTGAGCGATAGCTTAAATTGACAAGAGGCTCGAGTACTTAATTGTTACAAAATTTCAAGGTTTTATGACGCTCCAGTAAAACTTACAAGCATTTGTATGTTGCAAACTTTGATAAGTGTAGGACGTACCGTAAAGAAGTTAGGGCCATTTGAAGTTTTATCAGTGTTTGATGTGGGACTCAAGGTTAGCATAGATTTGAGCGATAGCTTGAATTTACAAGAGGCTCGAGTACTTTATTGTTACAAAATTTCAAGGTTTTATGACGCTCCAGTAAAAAGTTATAAGCATTTGTATGTTGCAAACTTTGATAGGTGTAGGACGTACCGTAAAGAAGTTAGGGCCATTTGAAGTTTTATCAGTGTTTGATGTCGGACTCAAGGGTAGCATAGCTTTGAGCGATAGCTTAAATTGACAATAGGCTCGAGTACTTTATTATTACAAAATTTCAAGGTTTTATGACGCTCCAGTAAAAGTTACAAGCATTTGTATGTTGCAAACTTTGATAGGTGCAGGACGTACCGTATAGAAGATAGGGCCATTTGAAGTTTTATCAGCGTTTGATTTGGAACTCAAGGTTAGCATAGCTTTGAGCGATAGCTTACATTGACAAGAGGCTCGAGTATTTTATTGTTACAAAATTTCAAGGTTTTATGACGCTCCAGTAAAAAGTTACAAGCATTTGTATGTTGCAAACTTTGATAGGTGTAGGACGTACCGTATAGAAACTAGGGCCATTTAAAGTTTTATCAGTGTTTGGTTTGGGACTCTTGGGTAGCATAGCTTTGAGCGATAGCTTAAATTGACAAGAGGCTCGAGTACTTTATTGTTACAAAATTTCAATGTTTTATGACGCTCCAGTAAAAAGTTACAAGCATTTGTTAGTTGCAAAGTTTGCTAGGTGTAGGGCATACCGTATAGAAGTTAGGGCCATTTGAAGTTTTATCAGCATTTGATTTGGGACTCAAGGATATCATAGCTTTGAGCGATATCTTAAATTGACAAGAGCCTCGAGTACTTTATTGTTACAAAATTTCAAGGTTTTATGACGCTGCAGTAAAAAGTTACAAGCATTTGTATGTTGCAAATTTTGATAGGTGTAGGACGTACCGTATAGAAGTTAGGGCCTTTTGAAGTTTTATCAGTGTTTGACTTGGGACTCAAGGGTAGCATAGCTTTGAGCGATAGCTTAAATTGACAAGAGGCTCGAGTATTTTATTGTTACAAAATTTCAAGGTTTTATGACGCTCCAGTAAAACTTACAAGCATTTGAATGTTGCAAACTTTGATAAGTGTAGGACGTACCGTAAAGAAGTTAGGGTCATTTGAAGTTTTATCAGTGTTTGATGTGGGACTCAAGGTTAGCATAGCTTTGAGCGATATCTTAAATTGACAAGACCCTGGAGTACTTTATTGTTACAAAATTTCTAGGTTTTATGACGCTCCAGTAAAAAGTTACAAGCATTTGTTAGTTGCAAAGTTTGATAGGTGGAAGACGTACCGTATAGAAGTTAGGGCCATTTGAAGTTTTATCAGCGTTTGATTTGGGACTCAAGGGCAGCATAGCTTTGAGCGATAGCTTAAATTGACAAGAGGGTCGAGTACTTTATTGTTACAAAATTTAAAGGTTTTATGACGCTCCAGTAAAAAGTTACAAGCATTTGTATGTTGCAAACTTTGATAATTATAGGATGCACCGTATAGAAGTTAGGGCCATTTGAATCTTTATCAGTGTTTGATTTGGGACTCAAGGGTAGCATAGTTTTGAGCGATATCTTAAATTGACAAGAGGCTCGAGTACTTTATTGTTACAAAATTTCAAGGTTTTATGACGCTCCAGTAAAAAGTTACAAGCATTTGTATGCTGCAAACTTTGATAGGTGTAGGACGTACCGTATAGAAGTTAGGGCCATTTGAAGTTTTATCAGTGTTCGATTTGGGACTCAAGGGCAGCATAGCTTTGAGCAACAGCTTAAATTGACAAGATGCTCGAGTACATTATTGTTACAAAATTTCAAGGTTTTATGACGCTGCAGTAAAAAGTTACAAGCATTTGTATGTTGCAAACTTTGATAGGTGTAGGACGTACCGTAAAGAAGTTAGGGCCATTTGAAGTTTTATCAGTGTTTGATGTGGGACTCAAGGTTAGCATAGATTTGAGCGATAGCTTGAATTTACAAGAGGCTCGAGTACTTTATTGTTACAAAATTTCAAGGTTTTATGACGCTCCAGTAAAAAGTTATAAGCATTTGTATGTTGCAAACTTTGATAGGTGTAGGACGTACCGTAAAGAAGTTAGGGCCTTTTGAAGTTTTATCAGTGTTTGACTTGGGACTCAAGGGTAGCATAGCTTTGAGCGATAGCTTAAATTGACAAGAGGCTCGAGTACTTAATTGTTACAAAATTTCAAGGTTTTATGACGCTCCAGTAAAACTTACAAGCATTTGTATGTTGCAAACTTTGATAAGTGTAGGACGTACCGTAAAGAAGTTAGGGCCATTTGAAGTTTTATCAGTGTTTGATGTGGGACTCAAGGTTAGCATAGATTTGAGCGATAGCTTGAATTTACAAGAGGCTCGAGTACTTTATTGTTACAAAATTTCAAGGTTTTATGACGCTCCAGTAAAAAGTTATAAGCATTTGTATGTTGCAAACTTTGATAGGTGTAGGACGTACCGTAAAGAAGTTAGGGCCATTTGAAGTTTTATCAGTGTTTGATGTCGAACTCAAGGGTAGCATAGCTTTGAGCGATAGCTTAAATTGACAATAGGCTCGAGTACTTTATTATTACAAAATTTCAAGGTTTTATGACGCTCCAGTAAAAGTTACAAGCATTTGTATGTTGCAAACTTTGATAGGTGCAGGACGTACCGTATAGAAGATAGGGCCATTTGAAGTTTTATCAGCGTTTGATTTGGAACTCAAGGTTAGCATAGCTTTGAGCGATAGCTTACATTGACAAGAGGCTCGAGTATTTTATTGTTACAAAATTTCAAGGTTTTATGACGCTCCAGTAAAAAGTTACAAGCATTTGTATGTTGCAAACTTTGATAGGTGTAGGACGTACCGTATAGAAACTAGGGCCATTTAAAGTTTTATCAGTGTTTGGTTTGGGACTCTTGGGTAGCATAGCTTTGAGCGATAGCTTAAATTGACAAGAGGCTCGAGTACTTTATTGTTACAAAATTTCAATGTTTTATGACGCTCCAGTAAAAAGTTACAAGCATTTGTTAGTTGCAAAGTTTGCTAGGTGTAGGGCATACCGTATAGAAGTTAGGGCCATTTGAAGTTTTATCAGCATTTGATTTGGGACTCAAGGATATCATAGCTTTGAGCGATATCTTAAATTGACAAGAGCCTCGAGTACTTTATTGTTACAAAATTTCAAGGTTTTATGACGCTGCAGTAAAAAGTTACAAGCATTTGTATGTTGCAAATTTTGATAGGTGTAGGACGTACCGTATAGAAGTTAGGGCCTTTTGAAGTTTTATCAGTGTTTGACTTGGGACTCAAGGGTAGCATAGCTTTGAGCGATAGCTTAAATTGACAAGAGGCTCGAGTATTTTATTGTTACAAAATTTCAAGGTTTTATGACGCTCCAGTAAAACTTACAAGCATTTGAATGTTGCAAACTTTGATAAGTGTAGGACGTACCGTAAAGAAGTTAGGGTCATTTGAAGTTTTATCAGTGTTTGATTTGGGACTCAAGGGTAGCATAGCTTTGGGCGATAGCTTAAATTGACAAGACCCTGGAGTACTTTATTGTTACAAAATTTCTAGGTTTTATGACGCTCCAGTAAAAAGTTACAAGCATTTGTTAGTTGCAAAGTTTGATAGGTGTAAGACGTACCGTATAGAAGTTAGGGCCATTTGAAGTTTTATCAGCGTTTGATTTGGGACTCAAGGGCAGCATAGCTTTGAGCGATAGCTTAAATTGACAAGAGGGTCGAGTACTTTATTGTTACAAAATTTAAAGATTTTATGACGCTCCAGTAAAAAGTTACAAGCATTTGTATGTTGCAAACTTTGATAGGTATAGGATGCACCGTATAGAAGTTAGGGCCATTTGAATCTTTATCAGTGTTTGATTTGGGACTCAAGGGTAGCATAGCTTTGAGCGATATCTTAAATTGACAAGAGGCTCGAGTACTTTATTGTTACAAAATTTCAAGGTTTTATGACGCTCCAGTAAAAAGTTACAAGCATTTGTATGCTGCAAACTTTGATAGGTGTAGGACGTACCGTATAGAAGTTAGGGCCATTTGAAGTTTTATCAGTGTTCGATTTGGGACTCAAGGGCAGCATAGCTTTGAGCAACAGCTTAAATTGACAAGATGCTCGAGTACATTATTGTTACAAAATTTCAAGGTTTTATGACGCTGCAGTAAAAAGTTACAAGCATTTGTATGTTGCAAACTTTGATAGGTGTAGGACGTACCGTAAAGAAGTTAGGGCCATTTGAAGTTTTATCAGTGTTTGATGTGGGACTCAAGGTTAGCATAGATTTGAGCGATAGCTTGAATTTACAAGAGGCTCGAGTACTTTATTGTTACAAAATTTCAAGGTTTTATGACGCTCCAGTAAAAAGTTATAAGCATTTGTATGTTGCAAACTTTGATAGGTGTAGGACGTACCGTAAAGAAGTTAGGGCCTTTTGAAGTTTTATCAGTGTTTGACTTGGGACTCAAGGGTAGCATAGCTTTGAGCGATAGCTTAAATTGACAAGAGGCTCGAGTACTTAATTGTTACAAAATTTCAAGGTTTTATGACGCTCCAGTAAAACTTACAAGCATTTGTATGTTGCAAACTTTGATAAGTGTAGGACGTACCGTAAAGAAGTTAGGGCCATTTGAAGTTTTATCAGTGTTTGATGTGGGACTCAAGGTTAGCATAGATTTGAGCGATAGCTTGAATTTACAAGAGGCTCGAGTACTTTATGGTTACAAAATTTCAAGGTTTTATGACGCTCCAGTAAAAAGTTATAAGCATTTGTATGTTGCAAACTTTGATAGGTGTAGGACGTACCGTAAAGAAGTTAGGGCCATTTGAAGTTTTATCAGTGTTTGATGTCGGACTCAAGGGTAGCATAGCTTTGAGCGATAGCTTAAATTGACAATAGGCTCGAGTACTTTATTATTACAAAATTTCAAGGTTTTATGACGCTCCAGTAGAAGTTACAAGCATTTGTATGTTGCAAACTTTGATAGGTGCAGGACGTACCGTATAGAAGATAGGGCCATTTGAAGTTTTATCAGCGTTTGATTTGGAACTCAAGGTTAGCATAGCTTTGAGCGATAGCTTACATTGACAAGAGGCTCGAGTATTTTATTGTTACAAAATTTCAAGGTTTTATGACGCTCCAGTAAAAAGTTACAAGCATTTGTATGTTGGAAACTTTGATAGGTGTAGGACGTACCGTATAGAAACTAGGGCCATTTAAAGTTTTATCAGTGTTTGGTTTGGGACTCTTGGGTAGCATAGCTTAGAGCGATAGCTTAAATTGACAAGAGGCTCGAGTACTTTATTGTTACAAAATTTCAATGTTTTATGACGCTCCAGTAAAAAGTTACAAGCATTTGTTAGTTGCAAAGTTTGCTAGGTGTAGGCCATACCGTATAGAAGTTAGGGCCATTTGAAGTTTTATCAGCATTTGATTTGGGACTCAAGGATATCATAGCTTTGAGCGATATCTTAAATTGACAAGAGCCTCGAGTACTTTATTGTTACAAAATTTCAAGGTTTTATGACGCTGCAGTAAAAAGTTACAAGCATTTGTATGTTGCAAATTTTGATAGGTGTAGGACGTACCGTATAGAAGTTAGGGCCTTTTGAAGTTTTATCAGTGTTTGACTTGGGACTCAAGGGTAGCATAGCTTTGAGCGATAGCTTAAATTGACAAGAGGCTCGAGTATTTTATTGTTACAAAATTTCAAGGTTTTATGACGCTCCAGTAAAACTTACAAGCATTTGAATGTTGCAAACTTTGATAAGTGTAGGACGTACCGTAAAGAAGTTAGGGTCATTTGAAGTTTTATCAGTGTTTGATGTGGGACTCAAGGTTAGCATAGCTTTGAGCGATATCTTAAATTGACAAGACCCTGGAGTACTTTATTGTTACAAAATTTCTAGGTTTTATGACGCTCCAGTAAAAAGTTACAAGCATTTGTTAGTTGCAAAGTTTGATAGGTGTAAGACGTACCGTATAGAAGTTAGGGCCATTTGAAGTTTTATCAGCGTTTGATTTGGGACTCAAGGGCAGCATAGCTTTGAGCGATAGCTTAAATTGACAAGAGGGTCGAGTACTTTATTGTTACAAAATTTAAAGGTTTTATGACGCTCCAGTAAAAAGTTACAAGCATTTGTATGTTGCAAACTTTGATAGGTATAGGATGCACCGTATAGAAGTTAGGGCCATTTGAATCTTTATCAGTGTTTGATTTGGGACTCAAGGGTAGCATAGCTTTGAGCGATATCTTAAATTGACAAGAGGCTCGAGTACTTTATTGTTACAAAATTTCAAGGTTTTATGACGCTCCAGTAAAAAGTTACAAGCATTTGTATGTTGCAAACTTTGATAGGTGTAGGACGTACCGTATAGAAGTTAGGGCCATTTGAAGTTTTATCAGTGTTCGATTTGGGACTCAAGGGCAGCATAGCTTTGAGCAACAGCTTAAATTGACAAGATGCTCGAGTACATTATTGTTACAAAATTTCAAGGTTTTATGACGCTGCAGTAAAAAGTTACAAGCATTTGTATGTTGCAAACTTTGATAGGTGTAGGACGTACCGTAAAGAAGTTAGGGCCATTTGAAGTTTTATCAGTGTTTGATGTGGGACTCAAGGTTAGCATAGATTTGAGCGATAGCTTGAATTTACAAGAGGCTCGAGTACTTTATTGTTAAAAAATTTCAAGGTTTTATGACGCTCCAGTAAAAAGTTATAAGCATTTGTATGTTGCAAACTTTGATAGGTGTAGGACGTACCGTAAAGAAGTTAGGGCCTTTTGAAGTTTTATCAGTGTTTGACTTGGGACTCAAGGGTAGCATAGCTTTGAGCGATAGCTTAAATTGACAAGAGGCTCGAGTACTTAATTGTTACAAAATTTCAAGGTTTTATGACGCTCCAGTAAAACTTACAAGCATTTGTATGTTGCAAACTTTGATAAGTGTAGGACGTACCGTAAAGAAGTTAGGGCCATTTGAAGTTTTATCAGTGTTTGATGTGGGACTCAAGGTTAGCATAGATTTGAGCGATAGCTTGAATTTACAAGAGGCTCGAGTACTTTATTGTTACAAAATTTCAAGGTTTTATGACGCTCCAGTAAAAAGTTATAAGCATTTGTATGTTGCAAACTTTGATAGGTGTAGGACGTACCGTAAAGAAGTTAGGGCCATTTGAAGTTTTATCAGTGTTTGATGTCGAACTCAAGGGTAGCATAGCTTTGAGCGATAGCTTAAATTGACAATAGGCTCGAGTACTTTATTATTACAAAATTTCAAGGTTTTATGACCCTCCAGTAAAAGTTACAAGCATTTGTATGTTGCAAACTTTGATAGGTGCAGGACGTACCGTATAGAAGATAGGGCCATTTGAAGTTTTATCAGCGTTTGATTTGGAACTCAAGGTTAGCATAGCTTTGAGCGATAGCTTACATTGACAAGAGGCTCGAGTATTTTATTGTTACAAAATTTCAAGGTTTTATGACGCTCCAGTAAAAAGTTACAAGCATTTGTATGTTGCAAACTTTGATAGGTGTAGGACGTACCGTATAGAAACTAGGGCCATTTAAAGTTTTATCAGTTTTTGGTTTGGGACTCTTGGGTAGCATAGCTTTGAGCGATAGCTTAAATTGACAAGAGGCTCGAGTACTTTATTGTTACAAAATTTCAATGTTTTATGACGCTCCAGTAAAAAGTTACAAGCATTTGTTAGTTGCAAAGTTTGCTAGGTGTAGGGCATACCGTATAGAAGTTAGGGCCATTTGAAGTTTTATCAGCATTTGATTTGGGACTCAAGGATATCATAGCTTTGAGCGATATCTTAAATTGACAAGAGCCTCGAGTACTTTATTGTTACAAAATTTCAAGGTTTTATGACGCTGCAGTAAAAAGTTACAAGCATTTGTATGTTGCAAATTTTGATAGGTGTAGGACGTACCGTATAGAAGTTAGGGCCTTTTGAAGTTTTATCAGTGTTTGACTTGGGACTCAAGGGTAGCATAGCTTTGAGCGATAGCTTAAATTGACAAGAGGCTCGAGTATTTTATTGTTACAAAATTTCAAGGTTTTATGACGCTCCAGTAAAACTTACAAGCATTTGAATGTTGCAAACTTTGATAAGTGTAGGACGTACCGTAAAGAAGTTAGGGTCATTTGAAGTTTTATCAGTGTTTGATGTGGGACTCAAGGTTAGCATAGCTTTGAGCGATATCTTAAATTGACAAGACCCTGGAGTACTTTATTGTTACAAAATTTCTAGGTTTTATGACGCTCCAGTAAAAAGTTTCAAGCATTAGTTAGTTGCAAAGTTTGATAGGTGTAGGACGTACCGTATATAAGTTAGGGCCATTTGAAATTTTATCAGCGTTTGATTTGAGACTCAAGGGTAGCATAGCTTTGAGCGATAGCTTAAATTGACAAGAGGTTCGAGTACTTTATTGTTACAAAATTTCAAGGTTTTATGACGCTCCAGTAAAAAGTTACAAGCATTTGTATGTTGCAAACTGGGATAGGTATAGGACGTAACGTATAGAAGTTAGGGCCATTTGAAGTTTTATCAGTGTTTGATTTGGGACTCAAGGATAGCATAGCTTTGAGCGATAGCTTAAACTGACAAGAGGCTCGAGTACTTTATTGTTCCAAAATTTGAAGGTTTTATGACGCTCTAGTAAAAAGTTACAAGCATTTGTATGTTGCAAACTTTGATAGGTGTAAGACGTACCGTAAAGAAGTTAGGGCCATTTGAAGTTTATCAGTGTTTGATTTGGGACTCAAGGGTAGCATAGTTTTGAGCGATAGCTTAAATTGACAAGAGGCTCGAGTACTTTATTGTTACAAAATTTCAAGGTTTTATGACGCTCCAGTAAAAAGTTACAAGCATTTGTATGTTGCAAACTTTGATAGGTGTAGGACGTACCATATAGAAGTTAGGGCCATTTGAAGTTTTATCAGTGTTTGATTTGGGACTGAAGGGTAGCATAGCTTTGGGCGATAGCTTAAATTGACAAGACCCTGGAGTACTTTATTGTTACAAAATTTCTAGGTTTTATGACGCTCCAGTAAAAAGTTACAAGCATTTGTATGTTGGAAACTTTGATAGGTGTAGGACGTACCGTATAGAAACTAGGGCCATTTAAAGTTTTATCAGTGTTTGGTTTGGGACTCTTGGGTAGCATAGCTTTGAGCGATAGCTTAAATTGACAAGAGGCTCGAGTACTTTATTGTTACAAAATTTCAATGTTTTATGACGCTCCAGTAAAAAGTTACAAGCATTTGTTAGTTGCAAAGTTTGCTAGGTGTAGGGCATACCGTATAGAAGTTAGGGCCATTTGAAGTTTTATCAGCATTTGATTTGGGACTCAAGGATATCATAGCTTTGAGCGATATCTTAAATTGACAAGAGCCTCGAGTACTTTATTGTTACAAAATTTCAAGGTTTTATGACGCTGCAGTAAAAAGTTACAAGCATTTGTATGTTGCAAATTTTGATAGGTGTAGGACGTACCGTATAGAAGTTAGGGCCTTTTGAAGTTTTATCAGTGTTTGACTTGGGACTCAAGGGTAGCATAGCTTTGAGCGATAGCTTAAATTGACAAGAGGCTCGAGTATTTTACTGTTACAAAATTTCAAGGTTTTATGACGCTCCAGTAAAACTTACAAGCATTTGAATGTTGCAAACTTTGATAAGTGTAGGACGTACCGTAAAGAAGTTAGGGTCATTTGAAGTTTTATCAGTGTTTGATGTGGGACTCAAGGTTAGCATAGCTTTGAGCGATATCTTAAATTGACAAGACCCTGGAGTACTTTATTGTTACAAAATTTCTAGGTTTTATGACGCTCCAGTAAAAAGTTACAAGCATTTGTTAGTTGCAAAGTTTGATAGGTGTAAGACGTACCGTATAGAAGTTAGGGCCATTTGAAGTTTTATCAGCGTTTGATTTGGGACTCAAGGGCAGCATAGCTTTGAGCGATAGCTTAAATTGACAAGAGGGTCGAGTACTTTATTGTTACAAAATTTAAAGGTTTTATGACGCTCCAGTAAAAAGTTACAAGCATTTGTATGTTGCAAACTTTGATAGGTATAGGATGCACCGTATAGAAGTTAGGGCCATTTGAATCTTTATCAGAGTTTCATTTGGGACTCAAGGGTAGCATAGCTTTGAGCGATATCTTAAATTGACAAGAGGCTCGAGTACTTTATTGTTACAAAATTTCAAGGTTTTATGACGCTCCAGTAAAAAGTTACAAGCATTTGTATGCTGCAAACTTTGATAGGTGTAGGACGTACCGTATAGAAGTTAGGGCCATTTGAAGTTTTATCAATGTTCGATTTGGGACTCAAGGGCAGCATAGCTTTGAGCAACAGCTTAAATTGACAAGATGCTCGAGTACATTATTGTTACAAAATTTCAAGGTTTTATGACGCTGCAGTAAAAAGTTACAAGCATTTGTATGTTGCAAACTTTGATAGGTGTAGGACGTACCGTAAAGAAGTTAGGGCCATTTGAAGTTTTATCAGTGTTTGATGTGGGACTCAAGGTTAGCATAGATTTGAGCGATAGCTTGAATTTACAAGAGGCTCGAGTACTTTATTGTTAAAAAATTTCAAGGTTTTATGACGCTCCAGTAAAAAGTTATAAGCATTTGTATGTTGCAAACTTTGATAGGTGTAGGACGTACCGTAAAGAAGTTAGGGCCTTTTGAAGTTTTATCAGTGTTTGACTTGGGACTCAAGGGTAGCATAGCTTTGAGCGATAGCTTAAATTGACAAGAGGCTCGAGTACTTAATTGTTACAAAATTTCAAGGTTTTATGACGCTCCAGTAAAACTTACAAGCATTTGTATGTTGCAAACTTTGATAAGTGTAGGACGTACCGTAAAGAAGTTAGGGCCATTTGAAGTTTTATCAGTGTTTGATGTGGGACTCAAGGTTAGCATAGATTTGAGCGATAGCTTGAATTTACAAGAGGCTCGAGTACTTTATTGTTACAAAATTTCAAGGTTTTATGACGCTCCAGTAAAAAGTTATAAGCATTTGTATGTTGCAAACTTTGATAGGTGTAGGACGTACCGTAAAGAAGTTAGGGCCATTTGAAGTTTTATCAGTGTTTGATGTCGAACTCAAGGGTAGCATAGCTTTGAGCGATAGCTTAAATTGACAATAGGCTCGAGTACTTTATTATTACAAAATTTCAAGGTTTTATGACCCTCCAGTAAAAGTTACAAGCATTTGTATGTTGCAAACTTTGATAGGTGCAGGACGTACCGTATAGAAGATAGGGCCATTTGAAGTTTTATCAGCGTTTGATTTGGAACTCAAGGTTAGCATAGCTTTGAGCGATAGCTTACATTGACAAGATGCTCGAGTATTTTATTGTTACAAAATTTCAAGGTTTTATGACGCTCCAGTAAAAAGTTACAAGCATTTGTATGTTGCAAACTTTGATAGGTGTAGGACGTACCGTATAGAAACTAGGGCCATTTAAAGTTTTATCAGTTTTTGGTTTGGGACTCTTGGGTAGCATAGCTTTGAGCGATAGCTTAAATTGACAAGAGGCTCGAGTACTTTATTGTTACAAAATTTCAAGTTTTTATGACGCTGCAGTAAAAAGTTACAAGCATTTGTATGTTGCAAATTTTGATAGATGTAGGACGTACCGTATAGAAGTTAGGGCCTTTTGAAGTTTTATCAGTGTTTGATTTGGGACTCAAGGATAGCATAGCTTTGAGCGATAGCTTAAATTGACAAGAGGCTCGAGTACTTTATTGTTCCAAAATTTGAAGGTTTTATGACGCTCTAGTAAAAAGTTACAAGCATTTGTATGTTGCAAACTTTGATAGGTGTAAGACGTACCGTAAAGAAGTTAGGGCCATTTGAAGTTTATCAGTGTTTGATTTGGGACTCAAGGGTAGCATAGTTTTGAGCGATAGCTTAAATTGACAAGAGGCTCGAGTACTTTATTGTTACAAAATTTCAAGGTTTTATGACGCTCCAGTAAAAAGTTACAAGCATTTGTATGTTGCAAACTTTGATAGGTGTAGGACGTACCATATAGAAGTTAGGGCCATTTGAAGTTTTATCAGTGTTTGATTTGGGACTGAAGGGTAGCATAGCTTTGGGCGATAGCTTAAATTGACAAGAGGTTCGAGTACTTTATTGTTACAAAATTTCAAGGTTTTATGACGCTCCAGTAAAAAGTTACAAGCATTTGTATGTTGCAAACTGGGATAGGTATAGGACGTAACGTATAGAAGTTAGGGCCATTTGAAGTTTTATCAGTGTTTGATTTGGGACTCAAGGATAGCATAGCTTTGAGCGATAGCTTAAATTGACAAGAGGCTCGAGTACTTTATTGTTCCAAAATTTGAAGGTTTTATGACGCTCTAGTAAAAAGTTACAAGCATTTGTATGTTGCAAACTTTGATAGGTGTAAGACGTACCGTAAAGAAGTTAGGGCCATTTGAAGTTTATCAGTGTTTGATTTGGGACTCAAGGGTGGCATAGTTTTGAGCGATAGCTTAAATTGACAAGAGGCTCGAGTACTTTATTGTTACAAAATTTCAAGGTTTTATGACGCTCCAGTAAAAAGTTACAAGCATTTGTATGTTGCAAACTTTGATAGGTGTAGGACGTACCATATAGAAGTTAGGGCCATTTGAAGTTTTATCAGTGTTTGATTTGGGACTGAAGGGTAGCATAGCTTTGGGCGATAGCTTAAATTGACAAGACCCTGGAGTACTTTATTGTTACAAAATTTCTAGGTTTTATGACGCTCCAGTAAAAAGTTACAAGCATTTGTTAGTTGCAAAGTTTGATAGGTGTAAGACGTACCGTATAGAAGTTAGCGCCATTTGAAGTTTTATCAGCGTTTGATTTGGGACTCAAGGGCAGCATAGCTTTGAGCGATAGCTTAAATTGACAAGAGGGTCGAGTACTTTATTGTTACAAAATTTAAAGGTTTTATGACGCTCCAGTAAAAAGTTACAAGCATTTGTATGTTGCAAACTTTGATAGGTATAGGATGCACCGTATAGAAGTTAGGGCCATTTGAATCTTTATCAGTGTTTGATTTGGGACTCAAGGGTAGCATAGCTTTGAGCGATATCTTAAATTGACAAGAGGCTCGAGTACTTTATTGTTACAAAATTTCAAGGTTTTATGACGCTCCAGTAAAAAGTTACAAGCATTTGTATGCTGCAAACTTTGATAGGTGTAGGACGTACCGTATAGAAGTTAGGGCCATTTGAAGTTTTATCAGTGTTCGATTTGGGACTCAAGGGCAGCATAGCTTTGAGCAATAGCTTAAATTGACAAGATGCTCGAGTACATTATTGTTACAAAATTTCAAGGTTTTATGACGCTGCAGTAAAAAGTTACAAGCATTTGTATGTTGCAAACTTTGATAGGTGTAGGACGTACCGTAAAGAAGTTAGGGCTATTTGAAGTTTTATCAGTGTTTGATGTGGGACTCAAGGTTAGCATAGATTTGAGCGATAGCTTGAATTTACAAGAGGCTCGAGTACTTTATTGTTACAAAATTTCAAGGTTTTATGACGCTCCAGTAAAAAGTTATAAGCATTTGTATGTTGCAAACTTTGATAGGTGTAGGACGTACCGTAAAGAAGTTAGGGCCTTTTGAAGTTTTATCAGTGTTTGACTTGGGACTCAAGGGTAGCATAGCTTTGAGCGATAGCTTAAATTGACAAGAGGCTCGAGTACTTAATTGTTACAAAATTTCAAGGTTTTATGACGCTCCAGTAAAACTTACAAGCATTTGTATGTTGCAAACTTTGATAAGTGTAGGACGTACCGTAAAGAAGTTAGGGCCATTTGAAGTTTTATCAGTGTTTGATGTGGGACTCAAGGTTAGCATAGATTTGAGCGATAGCTTGAATTTACAAGAGGCTCGAGTACTTTATTGTTACAAAATTTCAAGGTTTTATGACGCTCCAGTAAAAAGTTATAAGCATTTGTATGTTGCAAACTTTGATAGGTGTAGGACGTACCGTAAAGAAGTTAGGGCCATTTGAAGTTTTATCAGTGTTTGATGTCGGACTCAAGGGTAGCATAGCTTTGAGCGATAGCTTAAATTGACAAGACCCTGGAGTACTTTATTGTTACAAAATTTCAAGGTTTTATGACGCTCCAGTAAAAGTTACAAGCATTTGTATGTTGCAAACTTTGATAGGTGCAGGACGTACCGTATAGAAGATAGGGCCATTTGAAGTTTTATCAGCGTTTGATTTGGAACTCAAGGTTAGCATAGCTTTGAGCGATAGCTTACATTGACAAGAGGCTCGAGTATTTTATTGTTACAAAATTTCAAGGTTTTATGACGCTCCAGTAAAAAGTTACAAGCATTTGTATGTTGCAAACTTTGATAGGTGTAGGACGTACCGTATAGAAAGTAGGGCCATTTAAAGTTTTATCAGTGTTTGGTTTGGGACTCTTGGGTAGCATAGCTTTGAGCGATAGCTTAAATTGACAAGAGGCTCGAGTACTTTATTGTTACAAAATTTCAATGTTTTATGACGCTCCAGTAAAAAGTTACAAGCATTTGTTAGTTGCAAAGTTTGCTAGGTGTAGGGCATACCGTATAGAAGTTAGGGCCATTTGAAGTTTTATCAGCATTTGATTTGGGACTCAAGGATATCATAGCTTTAAGCGATAGCTTAAATTGACAAGAGGCTCGAGTACTTTATTGTTACAAAATTTCAAGGTTTTATGACGCTCCAGTAAAAAGTTACAAGCATTTGTATGTTGCAAACTTTGATAGGTATAGGATGCACCGTATAGAAGTTAGGGCCATTTGAAGTTTTATCAGTATTTGATTTGGGACTCAAGGGTAGCATAGCTTTGAGCGATATCTTAAATTGACAAGAGCCTCGAGTACTTTATTGTTACAAAATTTCAAGGTTTTATGACGCTGCAGTAAAAAGTTACAAGCATTTGTATGCTGCAAACTTTGATAGGTGTAGGACGTACCGTATAGAAGTTAGGGCCATTTGAAGTTTTATCAGTGTTCGATTTGGGACTCAAGGGCAGCATAGCTTTGAGCAATAGCTTAAATTGACAATATGCTCGAGTACATTATTGTTACAAAATTTCAAGGTTTTATGACGCTGCAGTAAAAAGTTACAAGCATTTGTATGTTGCAAACTTTGATAGGTGTAGGACGTACCGTAAAGAAGTTAGGGCCATTTGAAGTTTTATCAGTGTTTGAGGTGGGACTCAAGGTTAGCATAGATTTGAGCGATAGCTTGAATTTACAAGAGGCTCGAGTACTTTATTGTTACAAAATTTCAAGGTTTTATGACGCTCCAGTAAAAAGTTATAAGCATTTGTATGTTGCAAACTTTGATAGGTGTAGGACGTACCGTAAAGAAGTTAGGGCCTTTTGAAGTTTTATCAGTGTTTGACTTGGGACTCAAGGGTAGCATAGCTTTGAGCGATGGCTTAAATTGACAAGAGGCTCGTGTACTTTATTGTTACAAAATGTCAAGGTTTTATGACGCTCCAGTAAAAGTTACAAGCATTTGTATGTTGCAAACTTTGATAGGTGTAGGACGTACCGTATAGAAGTTAGGGCCATTTGAAGTTTTATCAGTGTTTGATTTGGGACTCAATGGTAGCATAGCTTTGAGCGATAGCTTAAATTGACAAGAGGCTCGAGTACTTTATTGTTACAAAATTTCAAGGTTTTATGACGCTGCAGTAAAAAGTTACAAGCATTTGTATGTTGCAAACTTTGATAGGTGTAGGACGTACCGTATAGAAGTTAGGGCCATTTGAAGTTTTATCAGCGTTTGATTTGGGACTCAAGGGCAGCATAGCTTTGAGCGATAGCTTAAATTGACAAGAGGGTCGAGTACTTTATTGTTACAAAATTTAAAGGTTTTATGACGCTCCAGTAAAAAGTTACAAGCAATTGTATGTTGCAAACTTTGATAGGTGTAGAACGTACCGTATAGAAGTTAGGGCCATTTGAAGTTTTATCAGTGTTTGCTTTGGGACTCAAGGGTAGCATAGCTTTGAGCGATGGCTTAAATTGACAAGAGGCTCGAGTACTTTATTGTTACAAAATGTCAAGGTTTTATGACGCTCCAGTAAAAGTTACAAGCATTTGTATGTTGCAAACTTTGATAGGTGTAGGACGTACCGTATATAAGTTAGGGCCATTTGAAGTTTTATCAGTGTTTGATTTGGGACTCAATGGTAGCATAGCTTTGAGCGATAGCTTAAATTGACAAGAGGCTCGAGTACTTTATTGTTACAAAATTTCAAGGTTTTATGACGCTGCAGTAAAAAGTTACAAGCATTTGTATGTTGCAAACTTTGATAGGTGTAGGACGTACCGTATAGAAGTTAGGGCCATTTGAAGGTTTATCAGCGTTTGATTTGGGACTCAAGGGTAGCATAGCTTTGAGCGATAGCTTAAATTGACAAGAGGGTCGAGTACTTTATTGTTACAAAATTTCAAGGTTTTATGACGCTCCAGTAAAAAGTTACAAGCATTTGTATGTTGCAAACTTTGATAGGTATAGGATGCACCGTATAGAAGTTAGGGCCATTTGAATCTTTATCAGTGTTTGATTTGGGACTCAAGGGTAGCATAGCTTTGAGCGATATCTTAAATTGACAAGAGGCTCGAGTACTTTATTGTTACAAAATTTCAAGGTTTTATGACGCTCCAGTAAAAAGTTACAACTTTTGTATGCTGCAAACTTTGATAGGTGTAGGATGTACCGTATAGAAGTTAGGGCCATTTGAAGTTTTATCAGTGTTCGATTTGGGACTCAAGGGCAGCATAGCTTTGAGCAATAGCTTAAATTGACAAGATGCTCGAATTCATTATTGTTACAAAATTTCAAGGTTTTATGACGCTGCAGTAAAAAGTTACAAGCATTTGTATGTTGCAAACTTTGATAGCTGTAGGACGTACCGTATAGAAGTTAGGGCCATTTGAAGTTTTATCAGTGTTTGATTGGGGACTCAAGGTTTGCATAGCTTTGAGCGATAGCTTAAATTGACAAGAGGCTCGAGTACTTTATTGTTACAAAATTTCAATGTTTTATGACGCTCCAGTAAAAAGTTACAAGCATTTGTTAGTTGCAAAGTTTGCTAGGTGTAGGGCATACCGTATAGAAGTTAGGGCCATTTGAAGTTTTATCAGCATTTGATTTGGGACTCAAGGATATCATAGCTTTGAGCGATAGCTTAAATTGACAAGAGGCTCGAGTACTTTATTGTTACAAAATTTCAAGGTTTTATGACGCTCCAGTAAAAAGTTACAAGCATTTGTATGTTGCAAACTTTGATAGGTATAGGATGCACCGTATAGAAGTTAGGGCCATTTGAAGTTTTATCAGTATTTGATTTGGGACTCAAGGGTAGCATAGCTTTGAGCGATATCTTAAATTGACAAGAGCCTCGAGTACTTTATTGTTACAAAATTTCAAGGTTTTATGACGCTGCAGTAAAAAGTTACAAGCATTTGTATGTTGCAAATTTTGATAGGTGTAGGACGTACCGTATAGAAGTTAGGGCCTTTTGAAGTTTTATCAGTGTTTGACTTGGGACTCAAGGGTAGCATAGCTTTGAGCGATAGCTTAAATTGACAAGAGGCTCGAGTATTTTATTGTTACAAAATTTCAAGGTTTTATGACGCTCCAGTAAAACTTACAAGCATTTGAATGTTGCAAACTTTGATAAGTGTAGGACGTACCGTAAAGAAGTTAGGGTCATTTGAAGTTTTATCAGTGTTTGATGTGGGACTCAAGGTTAGCATAGCTTTGAGCGATATCTTAAATTGACAAGACCCTGGAGTACTTTATTGTTACAAAATTTCTAGGTTTTATGACGCTCCAGTAAAAAGTTTCAAGCATTAGTTAGTTGCAAAGTTTGATTGGTGTAGGACGTACCGTATATAACTTAGGGCCATTTGAAATTTTATCAGCGTTTGATTTGAGACTCAAGGGTAGCATAGCTTTGAGCGATAGCTTAAATTGACAAGAGGTTCGAGTACTTTATTGTTACAAAATTTCAAGGTTTTATGACGCTCCAGTAAAAAGTTACAAGCATTTGTATGTTGCAAACTTTGATAGGTGTAGGACGTACCATATAGAAGTTAGGGCCATTTGAAGTTTTATCAGTGTTTGATTTGGGACCCAAGGGTAGCATAGCTTTGGGCGATAGCTTAAATTGACAAGACCCTGGAGTACTTTATTGTTACAAAATTTCTAGGTTTTATGACGCTCCAGTAAAAAGTTACAAGCATTTGTTAGTTGCAAAGTTTGATAGGTGTAAGACGTACCGTATAGAAGTTAGGGCCATTTGAAGCTTTATCAGTGTTTGATTTGGGACTCAAGGATAGCATAGCTTTGAGCGATAGCTTAAATTGACAAGAGGCTCGAGTACTTTATTGTTCCAAAATTTGAAGGTTTTATGACGCTCTAGTAAAAAGTTACAAGCATTTGTATGTTGCAAACTTTGATAGGTGTAAGACGTACCGTAAAGAAGTTAGGGCCATTTGAAGTTTATCAGTGTTTGATTTGGGACTCAAGGGTAGCATAGTTTTGAGCGATAGCTTAAATTGACAAGAAGCTCGAGTACTTTATTGTTACAAAATTTCAAGGTTTTATGACGCTCCAGTAAAAAGTTACAAGCATTTGTATGTTGCAAACTTTGATAGGTGTAGGACGTACCATATAGAAGTTAGGGCCATTTGAAGTTTTATCAGTGTTTGATTTGGGACTCAAGGGTAGCATAGCTTTGAGCGATGGCTTAAATTGACAAGAGGCTCGAGTACTTTATTGTTACAAAATGTCAAGGTTTTATGACGCTCCAGTAAAAGTTACAAGCATTTGTATGTTGCAAACTTTGATAGGTGTAGGACGTACCGTATAGAAGTTAGGGCCATTTGAAGTTTTATCAGTGTTTGATTTGGGACTCAATGGTAGCATAGCTTTGAGCGATAGCTTAAATTGACAAGAGGCTCGAGTACTTTATTGTTACAAAATTTCAAGGTTTTATGACGCTGCAGTAAAAAGTTACAAGCATTTGTATGTTGCAAACTTTGATAGGTGTAGGACGTACCGTATAGAAGTTAGGGCCATTTGAAGGTTTATCAGCGTTTGATTTGGGACTCAAGGGTAGCATAGCTTTGAGCGATAGCTTAAATTGACAAGAGGGTCGAGTACTTTATTGTTACAAAATTTCAAGGTTTTATGACGCTCCAGTAAAAAGTTACAAGCATTTGTATGTTGCAAACTTTGATAGGTATAGGATGCACCGTATAGAAATTAGGGCCATTTGAATCTTTATCAGTGTTTGATTTGGGACTCAAGGGTAGCATAGCTTTGAGCGATATCTTAAATTGACAAGAGGCTCGAGTACTTTATTGTTACAAAATTTCAAGGTTTTATGACGCTCCAGTAAAAAGTTACAAGCATTTGTATGCTGCAAACTTTGATAGGTGTAGGATGTACCGTATAGAAGTTAGGGCCATTTGAAGTTTTATCAGTGTTCGATTTGGGACTCAAGGGCAGCATAGCTTTGAGCAATAGCTTAAATTGACAAGATGCTCGAATTCATTATTGTTACAAAATTTCAAGGTTTTATGACGCTGCAGTAAAAAGTTACAAGCATTTGTATGTTGCAAACTTTGATAGGTGTAGGACGTACCGTATAGAAGTTAGGGCCATTTGAAGTTTTATCAGTGTTTGATTTGGGACTCAAGGTTTGCATAGCTTTGAGCGATAGCTTAAATTGACAAGAGGCTCGAGTACTTTATTGTTACAAAATTTCAAGGTTTTATGACGCTCCAGTAAAAAGTTACAAGCATTTGTTAGTTGCAAAGTTTGCTAGGTGTAGGGCATACCGTATAGAAGTTAGGGCCATTTGAAGTTTTATCAGCATTTGATTTGGGACTCAAGGATATCATAGCTTTGAGCGATAGCTTAAATTGACAAGAGGCTCGAGTACTTTATTGTTACAAAATTTCAAGGTTTTATGACGCTCCAGTAAAAAGTTACAAGCATTTGTATGTTGCAAACTTTGATAGGTATAGGATGCACCGTATAGAAGTTAGGGCCATTTGAAGTTTTATCAGTATTTGATTTGGGACTCAAGGGTAGCATAGCTTTGAGCGATATCTTAAATTGACAAGAGCCTCGAGTACTTTATTGTTACAAAATTTCAAGGTTTTATGACGCTGCAGTAAAAAGTTACAAGCATTTGTATGTTGCAAATTTTGATAGGTGTAGGACGTACCGTATAGAAGTTAGGGCCTTTTGAAGTTTTATCAGTGTTTGACTTGGGACTCAAGGGTAGCATAGCTTTGAGCGATAGCTTAAATTGACAAGAGGCTCGAGTATTTTATTGTTACAAAATTTCAAGGTTTTATGACGCTCCAGTAAAACTTACAAGCATTTGAATGTTGCAAACTTTGATAAGTGTAGGACGTACCGTAAAGAAGTTAGGGTCATTTGAAGTTTTATCAGTGTTTGATGTGGGACTCAAGGTTAGCATAGCTTTGAGCGATATCTTAAATTGACAAGACCCTGGAGTACTTTATTGTTACAAAATTTCAAGGTTTTATGACGCTGCAGTAAAAAGTTACAAGCATTTGTATGTTGCAAATTTTGATAGGTGTAGGACGTACCGTATAGAAGTTAGGGCCTTTTGAAGTTTTATCAGTGTTTGACTTGGGACTCAAGGGTAGCATAGCTTTGAGCGATAGCTTAAATTGACAAGAGGCTCGAGTATTTTATTGTTACAAAATTTCAAGGTTTTATGACGCTCCAGTAAAACTTACAAGCATTTGTATGTTGCAAACTTTGATAGGTATAGGATGCACCGTATAGAAGTTAGGGCCATTTGAAGTTTTATCAGTGTTTGATTTGGGACTCAAGGATAGCATAGCTTTGAGCGATAGCTTAAATTGACAAGAGGCTCGAGTACTTTATTGTTCCAAAATTTGAAGGTTTTATGACGCTCTAGTAAAAAGTTACAAGCATTTGTATGTTGCAAACTTTGATAGGTGTAAGACGTACCGTAAAGAAGTTAGGGCCATTTGAAGTTTATCAGTGTTTGATTTGGGACTCAAGGGTAGCATAGTTTTGAGCGATAGCTTAAATTGACAAGAAGCTCGAGTACTTTATTGTTACAAAATTTCAAGGTTTTATGACGCTCCAGTAAAAAGTTACAAGCATTTGTATGTTGCAAACTTTGATAGGTGTAGGACGTACCATATAGAAGTTAGGGCCATTTGAAGTTTTATCAGTGTTTGATTTGGGACTCAAGGGTAGCATAGCTTTGGGCGATAGCTTAAATTGACAAGACCCTGGAGTACTTTATTGTTACAAAATTTCTAGGTTTTATGACGCTCCAGTAAAAAGTTACAAGCATTTGTTAGTTGCAAAGTTTGATAGGTGTAAGACGTACCGTATAGAAGTTAGGGCCATTTGAAGTTTTATCAGCGTTTGATTTGGGACTCAAGGGCAGCATAGCTTTGAGCGATAGCTTAAATTGACAAGAGGGTCGAGTACTTTATTGTTACAAAATTTAAAGGTTTTATGACGCTCCAGTAAAAAGTTACAAGCATTTGTATGTTGCAAACTTTGATAGGTATAGGATGCACCGTATAGAAGTTAGGGCCATTTGAATCTTTATCAGTGTTTGATTTGGGACTCAAGGGTAGCATAGCTTTGAGCGATATCTTAAATTGACAAGAGGCTCGAGTACTTTATTGTTACAAAAATTCAAGGTTTTATGACGCTGCAGTAAAAAGTTACAAGCATTTGTATGCTGCAAACTTTGATAGGTGTAGGACGTACCGTATAGAAGTTAGGGCCATTTGAAGTTTTATCAGTGTTCGATTTGGGACTCAAGGGCAGCATAGCTTTGAGCAATAGCTTAAATTGACAAGATGCTCGAGTACATTATTGTTACAAAACTTCAAGGTTTCATGACGCTGCAGTAAAAAGTTACAAGCATTTGTATGTTGCAAACTTTGATAGGTGTAGGACGTACCGTAAAGAAGTTAGGGCCATTTGAAGTTTTATCAGTGTTTGATGTGGGACTCAAGGTTAGCATAGATTTGAGCGATAGCTTGAATTTACAAGAGGCTCGAGTACTTTATTGTTACAAAATTTCAAGGTTTTATGACGCTCCAGTAAAAAGTTATAAGCATTTGTATGTTGCAAACTTTGATAGGTGTAGGACGTACCGTAAAGAAGTTAGGGCCTTTTGAAGTTTTATCAGTGTTTGACTTGGGACTCAAGGGTAGCATAGCTTTGAGCGATAGCTTAAATTGACAAGAGGCTCGAGTACTTAATTGTTACAAAATTTCAAGGTTTTATGACGCTCCAGTAAAACTTACAAGCATTTGTATGTTGCAAACTTTGATAAGTGTAGGACGTACCGTAAAGAAGTTAGGGCCATTTGAAGTTTTATCAGTGTTTGATGTGGGACTCAAGGTTAGCATAGATTTGAGCGATAGCTTGAATTTACAAGAGGCTCGAGTACTTTATTGTTACAAAATTTCAAGGTTTTATGACGCTCCAGTAAAAAGTTATAAGCATTTGTATGTTGCAAACTTTGATAGGTGTAGGACGTACCGTAAAGAAGTTAGGGCCATTTGAAGTTTTATCAGTGTTTGATGTCGGACTCAAGGGTAGCATAGCTTTGAGCGATAGCTTAAATTGACAATAGGCTCGAGTACTTTATTATTACAAAATTTCAAGGTTTTATGACGCTCCAGTAAAAGTTACAAGCATTTGTATGTTGCAAACTTTGATAGGTGCAGGACGTACCGTATAGAAGATAGGGCCATTTGAAGTTTTATCAGCGTTTGATTTGGAACTCAAGGTTAGCATAGCTTTGAGCGATAGCTTACATTGACAAGAGGCTCGAGTATTTTATTGTTACAAAATTTCAAGGTTTTATGACGCTCCAGTAAAAAGTTACAAGCATTTGTATGTTGCAAACTTTGATAGGTGTAGGACGTACCGTATAGAAACTAGGGCCATTTAAAGGTTTATCAGTGTTTGGTTTGGGACTCTTGGGTAGCATAGCTTTGAGCGATAGCTTAAATTGACAAGAGGCTCGAGTACTTTATTGTTACAAAATTTCAATGTTTTATGACGCTCCAGTAAAAAGTTACAAGCATTTGTTAGTTGCAAAGTTTGCTAGGTGTAGGGCATACCGTATAGAAGTTAGGGCCATTTGAAGTTTTATCAGCATTTGATTTGGGACTCAAGGATATCATAGCTTTGAGCGATATCTTAAATTGACAAGAGCCTCGAGTACTTTATTGTTACAAAATTTCAAGGTTTTATGACGCTGCAGTAATAAGTTACAAGCATTTGTATGTTGCAAATTTTGATAGGTGTAGGACGTACCGTATAGAAGTTAGGGCCTTTTGAAGTTTTATCAGTGTTTGACTTGGGACTCAAGGGTAGCATAGCTTTGAGCGATAGCTTAAATTGACAAGAGGCTCGAGTATTTTATTGTTACAAAATTTCAAGGTTTTATGACGCTCCAGTAAAACTTACAAGCATTTGAATGTTGCAAACTTTGATAAGTGTAGGACGTACCGTAAAGAAGTTAGGGTCATTTGAAGTTTTATCAGTGTTTGATGTGGGACTCAAGGTTAGCATAGCTTTGAGCGATATCTTAAATTGACAAGACCCTGGAGTACTTTATTGTTACAAAATTTCTAGGTTTTATGACGCTCCAGTAAAAAGTTTCAAGCATTAGTTAGTTGCAAAGTTTGATAGGTGTAGGACGTACCGTATATAAGTTAGGGCCATTTGAAATTTTATCAGCGTTTGATTTGAGACTCAAGGGTAGCATAGCTTTGAGCGATAGCTTAAATTGACAAGAGGTTCGAGTACTTTATTGTTAAAAAATTTCAAGGTTTTATGACGCTCCAGTAAAAAGTTACAAGCATTTGTATGTTGCAAACTGGGATAGGTATAGGACGTAGCGTATAGAAGTTAGGGCCATTTGAAGTTTTATCAGTGTTTGATTTGGGACTCAAGGATAGCATAGCTTTGAGCGATAGCTTAAATTGACAAGAGGCTCGAGTACTTTATTGTTCCAAAATTTGAAGGTTTTATGACGCTCTAGTAAAAAGTTACAAGCATTTGTATGTTGCAAACTGTGATAGGTGTAAGACGTACCGTAAAGAAGTTAGGGCCATTTGAAGTTTATCAGTGTTTGATTTGGGACTCAAGGTTAGCATAGTTTTGAGCGATAGCTTAAATTGACAAGAGGCTCGAGTACTTTATTGTTACAAAATTTCAAGGTTTTATGACGCTCCAGTAAAAAGTTACAAGCATTTGTATGTTGCAAACTTTGATAGGTGTAGGACGTACCATATAGAAGTTAGGGCCATTTGAAGTTTTATCAGTGTTTGATTTGGGACTCAAGGGTAGCATAGCTTTGGGCGATAGCTTAAATTGACAAGACCCTGGAGTACTTTATTGTTACAAAATTTCTAGGTTTTATGACGCTCCAGTAAAAAGTTACAAGCATTTGTTAGTTGCAAAGTTTGATAGGTGTAAGACGTACCGTATAGAAGTTAGGGCCATTTGAAGTTTTATCAGCGTTTGATTTGGGACTCAAGGGCAGCATAGCTTTGAGCGATAGCTTAAATTGACAAGAGGGTCGAGTACTTTATTGTAACAAAATTTAAAGGGTTTATGACGCTCCAGTAAAAAGTTACAAGCATTTGTATGTTGCAAACTTTGATAGGTATAGGATGCACCGTATAGAAGTTAGGGCCATTTAAAAAGTTACAAGCATTTGTATGTTGCAAACTTTGATAGGTATAGGATGCACCGTATAGAAGTTAGGGCCATTTGAATCTTTATCAGTGTTTGATTTGGGACTCAAGGGTAGCATAGCTTTGAGCGATATCTTAAATTGACAAGAGGCTCGAGTACTTTATTGTTACAAAATTTCAAGGTTTTATGACGCTCCAGTAAAAAGTTACAAGCATTTGTATGCTGCAAACTTTGATAGGTGTAGGACGTACCGTATAGAAGTTAGGGCCATTTGAAGTTTTATCAGTGTTCGATTTGGGACTCAAGGGCAGCATAGCTTTGAGCAATAGCTTAAATTGACAAGATGCTCGAGTACATTATTGTTACAAAATTTCAAGGTTTTATGACGCTGCAGTAAAAAGTTACAAGCATTTGTATGTTGCAAACTTTTATAGGTGTAGGACGTACCGTAAAGAATTTAGGGCCATTTGAAGTTTTATCAGTGTTTGATGTGGGACTCAAGGTTAGCATAGATTTGAGCGATAGCTTGAATTTACAAGAGGCTCGAGTACTTTATTGTTACAAAATTTCAAGGTTTTGTGACGCTCCAGTAAAAAGTTATAAGCATTTGTATGTTGCAAACTTTGATAGGTGTAGGACGTACCGTAAAGAAGTTAGGGCCTTTTGAAGTTTTATCAGTGTTTGACTTGGGACTCAAGGGTAGCATAGCTTTGAGCGATAGCTTAAATTGACAAGAGGCTCGAGTACTTAATTGTTACAAAATTTCAAGGTTTTATGACGCTCCAGTAAAACTTACAAGCATTTGTATGTTGCAAACTTTGATAAGTGTAGGACGTACCGTAAAGAAGTTAGGGCCATTTAAAGTTTTATCAGTGTTTGATGTGGGACTCAAGGTTAGCATAGATTTGAGCGATAGCTTGAATTTACAAGAGGCTCGAGTACTTTATTGTTACAAAATTTCAAGGTTTTATGACGCTCCAGTAAAAAGTTATAAGCATTTGTATGTTGCAAACTTTGATAGGTGTAGGACGTACCGTAAAGAAGTTAGGGCCATTTGAAGTTTTATCAGTGTTTGATGTCGGACTCAAGGGTAGCATAGCTTTGAGCGATAGCTTAAATTGACAATAGGCTCGAGTACTTTATTATTACAAAATTTCAAGGTTTTATGACGCTCCAGTAAAAGTTACAAGCATTTGTATGTTGCAAACTTTGATAGGTGCAGGACGTACCGTATAGAAGATAGGGCCATTTGAAGTTTTATCAGCGTTTGATTTGGAACTCAAGGTTAGCATAGCTTTGAGCGATAGCTTATATTGACAAGAGGCTCGAGTATTTTATTGTTACAAAATTTCAAGGTTTTATGCCGCTCCAGTTAAAAGTTACAAGCATTTGTATGTTGCAAACTTTGATAGGTGTAGGACGTACCGTATAGAAACTAGGGCCATTTAAAGTTTTATCAGTGTTTGGTTTGGGACTCTTGGGTAGCATAGCTTTGAGCGATAGCTTAAATTGACAAGAGGCTCGAGTACTTTATTGTTACAAAATTTCAATGTTTTATGACGCTCCAGTAAAAAGTTACAAGAATTTGTTAGTTGCAAAGTTTGCTAGGTGTAGGGCATACCGTATAGAAGTTAGGGCCATTTGAAGTTTTATCAGCATTTGATTTGGGACTCAAGGATATCATAGCTTTGAGCGATAGCTTAAATTGACAAGAGGCTCGAGTACTTTATTGTTACAAAATTTCAAGGTTTTATGACGCTCCAGTAAAAAGTTACAAGCATTTGTATGTTGCAAACTTTGATAGGTATAGGATGCACCGTATAGAAGTTAGGGCCATTTGAAGTTTTATCAGTATTTGATTTGGGACTCAAGGGTAGCATAGCTTTTGAGCGATATCTTAAATTGACAAGAGCCTCGAGTACTTTATTGTTACAAAATTTCAAGGTTTTATGACGCTGCAGTAAAAAGTTACAAGCATTTGTATGTTGCAAATTTTGATAGGTGTAGGACGTACCGTATAGAAGTTAGGGCCTTTTGAAGTTTTATCAGTGTTTGACTTGGGACTCAAGGGTAGCATAGCTTTGAGCGATAGCTTAAATTGACAAGAGGCTCGAGTACTTTATTGTTACAAAATTTCAAGGTTTTATGACGCTCCAGTAAAACTTACAAGCATTTGTATGTTGCAAACTTTGATAAGTGTAGGACGTACCGTAAAGAAGTTAGGGCCATTTGAAGTTTTATCAGTGTTTGATGTGGGACTCAAGGTTAGCATAGCTTTGAGCGATAGCTTGAATTTACAAGAGGCTCGAGTACTTTATTGTTACAAAATTTCAAGGTTTTATGACGCTCCAGTAAAAAGTTATAAGCATTTGTATGTTGCAAACTTTGATAGGTGTAGGACGTACCGTATAGAAGATAGGGCCATTTGAAGTTTTATCAGCGTTTGATTTGGAACTCAAGGTTAGCATAGCTTTGAGCGATAGCTTATATTGACAAGAGGCTCGAGTATTTTATTGTTACAAAATTTCAAGGTTTTATGCCGCTCCAGTTAAAAGTTACAAGCATTTGTATGTTGCAAACTTTGATAGGTGTAGGACGTACCGTATAGAAACTAGGGCCATTTAAAGTTTTATCAGTGTTTGGTTTGGGACTCTTGGGTAGCATAGCTTTGAGCGATAGCTTAAATTGACAAGAGGCTCGAGTACTTTATTGTTACAAAATTTCAATGTTTTATGACGCTCCAGTAAAAAGTTACAAGAATTTGTTAGTTGCAAAGTTTGCTAGGTGTAGGGCATACCGTATAGAAGTTAGGGCCATTTGAAGTTTTATCAGCATTTGATTTGGGACTCAAGGATATCATAGCTTTGAGCGATAGCTTAAATTGACAAGAGGCTCGAGTACTTTATTGTTACAAAATTTCAAGGTTTTATGACGCTCCAGTAAAAAGTTACAAGCATTTGTATGTTGCAAACTTTGATAGGTATAGGATGCACCGTATAGAAGTTAGGGCCATTTGAAGTTTTATCAGTATTTGATTTGGGACTCAAGGGTAGCATAGCTTTTGAGCGATATCTTAAATTGACAAGAGCCTCGAGTACTTTATTGTTACAAAATTTCAAGGTTTTATGACGCTGCAGTAAAAAGTTACAAGCATTTGTATGTTGCAAATTTTGATAGGTGTAGGACGTACCGTATAGAAGTTAGGGCCTTTTGAAGTTTTATCAGTGTTTGACTTGGGACTCAAGGGTAGCATAGCTTTGAGCGATAGCTTAAATTGACAAGAGGCTCGAGTACTTTATTGTTACAAAATTTCAAGGTTTTATGACGCTCCAGTAAAACTTACAAGCATTTGTATGTTGCAAACTTTGATAAGTGTAGGACGTACCGTAAAGAAGTTAGGGCCATTTGAAGTTTTATCAGTGTTTGATGTGGGACTCAAGGTTAGCATAGCTTTGAGCGATAGCTTGAATTTACAAGAGGCTCGAGTACTTTATTGTTACAAAATTTCAAGGTTTTATGACGCTCCAGTAAAAAGTTATAAGCATTTGTATGTTGCAAACTTTGATAGGTGTAGGACGTACCGTAAAGAAGTTAGGGCCATTTGAAGTTTTATCAGTGTTTGATTTGGGACTCAAGGGTAGCATAGCTTTGAGCGATAGCTTAAATTGACAAGAGGCTCGAGTAATTTATTGTTACAAAATTTCTAGGTTTTACGACGCTCCAGTAAAAAGTTACAAGCATTTGTATGTTGCAAACTTTGATAGGTATAGGATGCACCGAATAGAAATTAGGGCCATTTGAAGTTTTATCAGTGTTTGATTTGGGACTCAAGGGTAGCATAGCTTTGACCGATATTTGAAATTGACAAGAGGCTCGAGTACTTTATTGTTACAAAATTTCAATGTTTTTGACGCTCCAGTAAAAAGTTACAAGAATTTGTATGTTGCAAATTTTGATAGGTGTAGGACGTACCGTATAAAAGTTAGGGCCATTTGAAGTTTTATCAGTGTTTGATTTGGGACTCAAGGGTAGCATAGCTTTGAGAGATAGCTTAAATTGACAAGAGGCTCGAGTACTTTATTGTTACAAAATTTCAAGGTTTTATGACGCTCCAGTAAAAGTTAAAAGCATTTGTATGTTGCAAACTTTGATAGGTGTAGGACGTACCGTATAGAAGTTAGGGCCATTTGAAGTTTTATCAGTGTTTGATTTGGGACTCAAGGTTTGCATAGCTTTGAGCGATAGCTTAAATTGACAAGAGGCTCGAGTACTTTATTGTTACAAAATATCAAGGTTCTATGACGCTCCAGTAAAAAGTTACAAGCTTTAGATGTTGCAAACTTTGATAGGTGTAGGACGTACCGTATAGAAGATAGGGCAATTTGAAGTTTTATCAATGTTTGATGTGGGACTCAAGGGTAGCATAGCTTTGAGCGATAGCTTAAATTGACAAGAGGCTAGAGTACTTTATTATTACAAAATTTCGAGGTTTTATGACGCTCCAGTAAAAAGATACAAGCATTTGTATGTTGCAAACTTTGATAGGTGTAGGACGTACCGTATAGAAGTAAGGGCCATTTGAAGTTTTATCAGTGTTTGATGTCGGACTCAAGGGTAGCATAGCTTTGAGCGATAGCTTAAATTGACAATAGGCTCGAGTACTTTATTATTACAAAATTTCAAGGTTTTATGACGCTCCAGTAAAAGTTACAAGCATTTGTATGTTGCAAATTTTGATAGGTGCATTACGTACCGTATAGAAGATAGGGCCATTTGAAGTTTTATCAGCGTTTGATTTGGGACTCAAGGTTAGCATAGCTTTGAGCGATAGCTTACATTGACAAGAGGCTCGAGTATTTTATTGTTACAAAATTTCAAGGTTTTATGACGCTCCAGTAAAAAGTTACAAGCATTTGTATGTTGCAAACTTTGATAGGTATAGGATGCACCGTATAGAAGTTAGGGCCATTTGAAGTTTTATCAGTATTTGATTTGGGACTCAAGGGTAGCATAGCTTTGAGCGATATCTTAAATTGACAAGAGCCTCGAGTACTTTATTGTTACAAAATTTCAAGGTTTTATGACGCTCCAGTAAAAAGTTACACGCATTTGTATGTTGCAAATTTTGATAGGTGTAGGACGTACCGTATAAAAGTTAGGGCCATTTGAAGTTTTATCAGTGTTTGATTTGGGACTCCAGGGTAGCATAGCTTTGAGAGATAG
This sequence comes from Clusia tigrina, assembly GCA_920105625.2. Lineage (NCBI taxonomy): Eukaryota > Metazoa > Arthropoda > Insecta > Diptera > Clusiidae > Clusia > Clusia tigrina. The sequence continues at coordinate 103,092,514 of OV050033.1, read as the reverse complement.
CTTAAATTGACAAGAGGCGCGAGTACTTTATTGTTACAAAATTTCAAGGTTTTATGACGCTCCAGTAAAAGTTAAAAGCATTTGTATGTTGCAAACTTTGATAGGTGTAGGACGTGCCGTATAGAAGATAGGGCAATTTGAAGTTTGATCAATGTTTGATGTGGGACTCAAGGGTAGCATAGCTTTGAGCGATAGCTTAAATTGACAAGAGGCTAGAGTACTTTATTATTACAAAATTTCGAGGTTTTATGACGCTCCAGTAAAAAGATACAAGCATTTGTGTGTTGCAAACTTTGATAGGTGTAGGACGTACCGTATAGAAGTAAGGGCCATTTGAAGTTTTATCAGTGTTTGATGTCGGACTCAAGGGTAGCATAGATTTGAGCGATAGCTTAAATTGACAAGAGGCTCGAGTACTTTATTATTACAAAATTTCAAGGTTTTATGACGCTCCAGTTAAAGTTACAAGCATTTGTATGTTGCAAACTTTGATAGGTGCAGGACGTACCGAAGATAGGGCCATTTGAAGTTTTATCAGCGTTTGATTTGGGACTCAAGGTTAGCATAGCTTTGAGCGATAGCTTACATTGACAAGAGGCTCGAGTATTTTATTGTTACAAAATTTCAAGGTTTTATGACGCTCCATTAAAAAGTTACAAGCATTTGTATGTTGCAAACTTTGATAGGTGTAGGACGTACCGTATAGAAACTAGGACCATTTGAAGTTTTATCAGTGTTTGGCTTGGGACTCTAGGGTAGCATAGCTTTGAGCGATAGCTTAAATTGACAAGAGGCTCGAGTACTTTATTGTTACAAAATTTCAATGTTTTATGACGCTCCAGTAAAAAGTTACAAGCATTTGTTAGTTGCAAAGTTTGATAGGTGTAGGGCATACCGTATAGAAGTTAGGGCCATTTGAAGTTTTATCAGCATTTGATTTGGGACTCAAGGATATCATAGCTTTGAGCGATAGCTTAAATTGACTAGAGGCTCGAGTACTTTATTGTTACAAAATTTCAAGGTTTTATGACGCTCCAGTAAAAAGTTACAAGCATTTGTATGTTGCGAACTTTGATAGGTATAGGATGCACCGTATAGAAGTTAGGGCCATTTGAAGTTTTATCAGTATTTGATTTGGGACTCAAGGGTAGCATAGCTTTGAGCGATATCTTAAATTGACAAGAGCCTCGAGTACTTTATTGTTACAAAATTTCAAGGTATTATGACGCTCCAGTAAAAAGTTACAAGCATTTGTATGTTGCAATCTTTGATAGGTGTAGGACGTACCGTTTAGAAGTTAGGGCCATTTGAAGTTTTATCAGTGTTTGATTTGGGACTCAAGGCTAGCATAGCTTTGAGCGATAGCTTAAATTGACAAGAGGCTCGAGTACTTTATTGTTACACAATTTTAAGGTTTTATGACGCTCCAGTAAAAAGTTACAAGCAATTGTATGTTGCAAACTTTGATAGGTGTAGGACGTACCGTATAGAAGTTAGGGGCATTTGAAGTTTTATCAGTGTTTGATTTGGGACTCAAGGGTAGCATAGCTTTGAGCGATAGCTTAAATTGACAAGAGGCTCGAGTACTTTATTGTTACAAAATTTCAAGGTTTTATGACGCTCCAGTAAAAAGTTACAAGCATTTGTATGTTGCAAACTTTGATAGGTGTAGGACGTACCGTATAGAAGTAAGGGCCATTTGAAGTTTATCAGTGTTTGATTTGGGACTCAAGGATAGCATAGCTTTGAGCGATAGCTTAAATTGACAAGAGGCTCGAGTACTTTATTGTTACAAAATTTCAAGTTTTTATGACGCTCCAGTAAAAAGTTAAAAGCATTTGTATGTTGCAAACTTTGATAGGTGTAGGACGTGCCGTATACAAGATAGGGCAATTTGAAGTTTGATCAATGTTTGATGTGGGACTCAAGGGTAGCATAGCTTTGAGCGATAGCTTAAATTGACAAGAGGCTAGAGTACTTTATTATTACAAAATTTCGAGGTTTTATGACGCTCCAGTAAAAAGATACAAGCATTTGTGTGTTGCAAACTTTGATAGGTGTAGGACGTACCGTATAGAAGTAAGGGCCATTTGAAGTTTTATCAGTGTTTGATGTCGGACTCAAGGGTAGCATAGCTTTGAGCGATAGCTTAAATTGACAAGAGGCTCGAGTACTTTATTATTACAAAATTTCAAGGTTTTATGACGCTCCAGTTAAAGTTACAAGCATTTGTATGTTGCAAACTTTGATAGGTGCAGGACGTACCGAAGATAGGGCCATTTGAAGTTTTATCAGCGTTTGATTTGGGACTCAAGGTTAGCATAGCTTTGAGCGATAGCTTAAATTGACAAGAGGGTCGAGTACTTTATTGTTACAAAATTTCAAGGTTTTATGACGCTCCAGTAAAAAGTTACAAGCATTTGTATGTTGCTAACTTGGATAGGTATAGGACGTAGCGTATAGAAGTTAGGGCCATTTTAAGTTTTATCAGTGTTTGATTTGGGACTCAAGGGTAGCATAGCTTTGAGCGATAGCTTAAATTGACAAGAGGCTCGAGTACTTTATTGTTACAAAATTTCAAGGTTTTATGACGCTCTAGTAAAAAGTTACAAGCATTTGTTAGTTGCAAAGTTTGATAGGTGTAGGACGTACCGTATAGAAGTTAGGGCCATTTGAAGTTTTATCAGTGTTTGATTTGGGACTCAAGGGTAGCATAGCTTTGAGCGATAGCTTAAATTGACAAGACCCTGGAGTACTTTATTGTTACAAAATGTCTAGGTTTTATGACGCTCCAGTAAAAAGTTACAAGCATTTGTTAGTTGCAAAGTTTGATAGTGTAGGACGTACCGTATAGAAGTTAGGGCCATTTGAAGTTTTATCAGTGTTTGATTTGGGACTCAAGGGTAGCATAGCTTTGAGCGATAGCTTAAATTGACAAGACCCTGGAGTACTTTATTGTTAAAAAATTTCTAGGTTTTATGACGCTCCAGTAAAAAGTTACAAGCATTTGTTAGTTGCAAAGTTTGATAGGTGTAGGACGTACCGTATAGAAGTTAGGGCCATTTGAAGTTTATCAGTGTTTGATTTGGGACTCAAGGGTAGCATAGCTTTGAGCGATAGCTTAAATTGACAAGAGGGTCGAATACTTTATTGTTACAAAATTTCAAGGTTTTATGACGCTCCAGTAAAAAGTTACAAGCATTTGTATGTTGCAAACTTTTATAGGTATTGGATGCACCGTATAGAAGTTAGGGCCATTTGAATCTTTATCAGTGTTTGATTTGGCACTCAAGGGTAGCATAGCTTTGAGCGATATCTTAAATTGACAAGAGGCTCGAGTACTTTATTGTTACAAAATTTCAAGGTTTTATGACGCTCCAGTAAAAAGTTACAAGCATTTGTATGTTGCAAACTTTGATAGGTGTAGGACGTACCATATAGAAGTTAGGGCCATTTGAAGTTTATCAGTGTTTGATTTGGTACTCAAGGGTAGCATAGCTTTGAGCGATAGCTTAAATTGACAAGAGGGTCGAGTACTTTATTGTTACAAAATTTCAAGGTTTTATGACGCTCCAGTAAAAAGTTAAAAGCATTTGTATGTTGCAAACTTTTATAGGTATTGGATGCACCGTATAGAAGTTAGGGCCATTTGTATCTTTATCAGTGTTTGATTTGGGACTCAAGGGTAGCATAGCTTTGAGCGATATCTTAAATTGACAAGACCCTGGAGTACTTTATTGTTACAAAATTTCAAGGTTTTATGACGCTAAAGTAAAAAGTTACAAGCATTTGTATGTTGCAAACTTCGATAGGTGTAGGACGAACCGTATAGAAGTTAGGGCCATTTGAAGTTTATCAGTGTTTGATATGGGACTCAAGGGTAGCATAGCTTTGAGCGATAGCTTAAATTGACAAGAGGCTCGAGTACTTTATTGTTACAAAATTTCAAGGTTTTATGACGCTCCGGTAAAAAGTTACAAGCATTTGTATGTTGCAAACTTTGATAGGTGTAGGACGTACCATATAGAAGTTAGGGCCATTTGAAGGTTTATCAGTGTTTGATTTGGGACTCAAGGGTATCATAGCTTTGAGCGATAGCTTAAATTGACAAGAGGCTGGAGTACTTTATTGTTACAAAATGTCAAGGTTTTATGACGCTCCAGTAAAAAGTTACAAGCATTTGTTAGTTGCAAAGTTTGATAGGTGTAGGACGTACCGTATAGAAGTTAGGGCCATTTGAAGTTTTACCAGTGTTTGATGTGGGACTCAAGGGCAGCATAGCTTTGAGCGATAGCTTAAATTGACAAGAGGCTCGAGTACTTTATTGTTACAAAATTTCAAGGTTTTATGACGCTCCAGTTAAAAGTTACAAGCATTTGTATGTTGCAAACTTTGATAGGTGTAGGACGTACCATATAGAAGTTAGGGCCATTTGAAGTTTTATCAGTGTTTGATGTGGGACACAAGGGTAGCATAGCTTTGAGCGATAGCTTAAATTGACAAGAGACTCGAGAACTTTATTGTTAGAAAATTTCAAGGTTTTATGACGCTCCAGTAAAAAGTTACAAGCATTTGTATGCTGCAAACTTTGATAGGTGTAGGACGTACCGTATAGAAGTTAGGGCCATTTGAAGTTTTATCAGTGTTCGATTTGGGACTCAAGGGCAGCATAGCTTTGAGCGATAGCTTAAATTGACAAGAGGCTCGAGTACTTTATTGTTCCAAAATTTGAAGGTTTTATGACGCTCTAGTAAAAAGTTACAAGCATTTGTATGTTGCAAACTTTGATAGGTGTAGGACGTACTGTATAGAAGTTAGGGCCATTTGAAGTTTTATTAGTGTTTGATTTGGGACTCAAGGGTAGCATAGCTTTGAGCGATAGCTTAAATTGACAAGAGGCTCGAGTACTTTATTGTTACAAAATTTCAAGGTTTTATGACGCTCCAGTAAAAAGTTACAAGCATTTGTATGTTGCAAAATTTGATAGGTGTAGGACGTACCGTATAGAAGTTAGGGCCATTTGAAGTTTATCAGTGTTTGATTTGGGACTCAAGGGTAGCATAGCTTTGAGCGATAGCTTAAATTGACAAGAGGCTCGAGTACTTTATTGTTACAAAATTTCAAGGTTTTATGACGCTCCAGTAAAAAGTTACAAGCATTTGTATGCTGCAAACTTTGATAGGTGTAGGACGTACCGTATAGAAGTTAGGGCCATTTGAAGTTTTACCAGTGTTTGATGTGGGACTCAAGGGCAGCATAGCTTTGAGCGATAGCTTAAATTGACAAGAGGCTCGACTACTTTATTGTTACAAAATTTCAATGTTTTATGACGCTCCAGTAAAAAGTTACAAGCATTTGTATGTTGCAAACTTTGATAGGTGTAGGACGTACCATATAGAAGTTAGGGCCATTTGAAGTTTTATCAGTGTTTGATGTGGGACACAAGGGTAGCATAGCTTTGAGCGATAACTTAAATTGACAAGAGACTCGAGTACTTTATTGTTAGAAAATTTCAAGGTTTTATGACGCTCCAGTAAAAAGTTACAAGCATTTGTATGCTGCAAACTTTGATAGGTGTAGGACGTACCGTATAGAAGTTAGGGCCATTTGAAGTTTTATCAGTGTTCGATTTGGGACTCAAGGGCAGCATAGCTTTGAGCGATAGCTTAAATTGACAAGAGGCTCGAGTACTTTATTGTTACAAAATTTCAAGCTTTTATGACGCTGCAGTAAAAAGTTACAAGCATTTGTATGTTGCAAACTTTGATAGGTGTAGGTCGTACCGTATAGAAGTCAGGGCCATTTGAAGTTTTATCAGTGTTTGATTTGGGACTCAAGGGTAGCATAGCTTTGAGCGATAGCTTAAGTTGACAAGAGGCTCGAGTACTTTATTGTTACAAAATTTCAAGGTTTTATGACGCTCCAGTAAAAAGTTACAAGCATTTGTATGTTGCAAACTTTGATAGGTGTAGGACGTACCATATAGAAGTTAGGGCCATTTGAAGTTTTATCAGTGTTTGATTTGGGACTCAAGGGTATCATAGCTTTGAGCGATAGCTTAAATTGACAAGAGGCTCGAGTACTTTATTGTTACAAAATTTCAAGGTTTTATGACGCTCCAGTAAAAAGTTACAAGCATTTGTATGTTGCAAACTTTGATAGGTGTAGGACTTACCATATAGAAGTTAGAGCCATTTGAAGTTTTATCAGTGTTTGATGTGGGACACAAGGGTAGCATAGCTTTGAGCGATAGCTTAAATTGACAAGAGACTCGAGTACTTTATTGTTAGAAAATTTCAAGGTTTTGTGACGCTCCAGTAAAAAGTTACAAGCATTATTTGTATGTTGCAAAATTTGATAGGTGTAGGAGGTACCGTATAGAAGTTAGGGCCATTTGAAGTTTATGAGTGTTTGATTTGGGACTCAAGGGTAGAATAGCTTTGAGCGATAGCTTAAATTGACAAGAGGCTCGAGTACTTTATTGTTACAAAATTTCAAGGTTTTATGGCGCTCCAGTAAAAAGTTACAAGCATTTGTATGTTGCAAAATTTGATAGGTGTAGGACGTACCGTATAGAAGTTAGGGCCATTTGAAGTTTATCAGTGTTTGATTTGGGACTCAAGGGTAGCATAGCTTTGAGCGATAGCTTAAATTGACAAGAGGCTCGAGTACTTTATTGTTACAAAATTTCAAGGTTTTATGACGCTCCAGTAAAAAGTTACAAGCATTTGTATGCTGCAAACATTGATAGGTGTAGGACGTACCGTATAGAAGTTAGGGCCATTTGAAGTTTTACCAGTGTTTGATGTGGGACTCAAGGGCAGCATAGCTTTGAGCGATAGCTTAAATTGACAAGAGGCTCGAGTACTTTATTGTTACAAAATTTCAAGGTTTTATGACGCTCCAGTAAAAAGTTACAAGCATTTGTATGTTGCAAACTTTGATAGGTGTAGGACGTACCGTATAGAAGTTAGGGCCATTTGAAGTTTTATCCGCGTTTGATGTGGGACTCAAGGGTAGCATAGCTTTGAGCGATAGCTTAACTTGACAAGAGGCTCGAGTACTTTATTGTTACAAAATTTCAAGGTTTTATGACGCTCCAGTAAAAAGTTACAAGCATTTGTATGCTGCAAACTTTGATAGGTGTAGGACGTACCGTATAGAAGTTAGGGCCATTTGAAGTTTTACCAGTGTTTGATGTGGGACTCAAGGGCAGCATAGCTTTGAGCGATAGCTTAAATTGACAAGAGGCTCGAGTACTTTATTGTTACAAAATTTCAAGCTTTTATGACGCTGCAGTAAAAAGTTACAAGCATTTGTATGTTGCAAACTTTGATAGGTGTAGGTCGTACCGTATAGAAGTCAGGGCCATTTGAAGTTTTATCAGTGTTTGATATGGGACTCAAGGGTAGCATAGCTTTGAGCGATAGCTTAAGTTGACAAGAGGCTCGAGTACTTTATTGTTACAAAATTTCAAGGTTTTATGACGCTCCAGTAAAAAGTTACAAGCATTTGTATGTTGCAAACTTTGATAGGTGTAGGACGTACCATATAGAAGTTAGGGCCATTTGAAGTTTTATCAGTGTTTGATTTGGGACTCAATGGTATCATAGCTTTGAGCGATAGCTTAAATTGACAAGAGGCTCGAGTACTTTATTGTTACAAAATTTCAAGGTTTTATGACGCTCCAGTAAAAAGTTACAAGCATTTGTATATTGCAAACTTTGATAGGTGTAGGACTTACCATATAGAAGTTAGAGCCATTTGAAGTTTTATCAGTGTTTGATGTGGGACACAAGGGTAGCATAGCTTTGAGCGATAACTTAAATTGACAAGAGACTCGAGTACTTTATTGTTAGAAAATTTCAAGGTTTTATGACGCTCCAGTAAAAAGTTACAAGCATTTGTATGCTGCAAACTTTGATAGGTGTAGGACGTACCGTATAGAAGTTAGGGCCATTTGAAGTTTTATCAGTGTTCGATTTGGGACTCAAGGGTAGCATAGCTTTGAGCGATAGCTTAAATTGACAAGAGGCTCGAGTACTTTATTGTTCCAAAATTTGAAGGTTTTATGACGCTCTAGTAAAAAGTTACAAGCATTTGTATGTTGCAAACTTTGATAGGTGTAGGACGTACTGTATAGAAGTTAGGGCCATTTGAAGTTTTATTAGTGTTTGATTTGGGACTCAAGGGTAGCATAGCTTTGAGCGATAGCTTAAATTGACAAGAGGCTCGAGTACTTTATTGTTACAAAATTTCAAAGTTTTGTGACGCTCCAGTAAAAAGTTACAAGCATTATTTGTATGTTGCAAAATTTGATAGGTGTAGGACGTACCGTATAGAAGTTAGGGCCATTTGAAGTTTATCTGTGTTTGATTTGGGACTCAAGGGTAGTATAGCTTTGAGCGATAGCTTAAATTGACAAGAGGCTCGAGTACTTTATTGTTACAAAATTTCAAGGTTTTATGACGCTCCAGTAAAAAGTTACAAGCATTTGTATGTTGCAAAATTTGATAGGTGTAGGACGTACCGTATAGAAGTTAGGGCCATTTGAAGTTTATCAGTGTTTGATTTGGGGCTCAAGGGTAGCATAGCTTTGAGCGATAGCTTAACTTGACAAGAGGCTCGAGTACTTTATTGTTACAAAATTTCAAGGTTTTATGACGCTCCAGTAAAAAGTTACAAGCATTTGTATGCTGCAAACTTTGATAGGTGTAGGACGTACCGTATAGAAGTTAGGGCCATTTGAAGTTTTACCAGTGTTTGATGTGGGACTCAAGGGCAGCATAGCTTTGAGCGATAGCTTAAATTGACAAGAGGCTCGTGTACTTTATTGTTACAAAATTTCAAGGTTTTATGACGCTCCAGTAAAAAGTTACAAGCATTTGTATGTTGCAAACTTTTATAGGTATTGGATGCACCGTATAGAAGTTAGGGCCATTTGAATCTTTATCAGTGTTTGATTTGGTACTCAAGGGTAGCATAGCTTTGAGCGATAGCTTAAATTGACAAGAGGGTCGAGTACTTTATTGTTACAAAATTTCAAGGTTTTATGACGCTCCAGTAAAAAGTTAAAAGCATTTCTATGTTGCAAACTTTTATAGGTATTGGATGCACCGTATAGAAGTTAGGGCCATTTGTATCTTTATCAGTGTTTGATTTGGGACTCAAGGGTAGCATAGCTTTGAGCGATATCTTAAATTGACAAGACCCTGGAGTACTTTATTGTTACAAAATTTCAAGGTTTTATGACGCTAAAGTAAAAAGTTACAAGCATTTGTATGTTGCAAACTTCGATAGGTGTAGGACGAACCGTATAGAAGTTAGGGCCATTTGAAGTTTATCAGTGTTTGATATGGGACTCAAGGGTAGCATAGCTTTGAGCGATAGCTTAAATTGACAAGAGGCTCGAGTACTTCATTGTTACAAAATTTCAAGGTTTTATGACGCTCCGGTAAAAAGTTACAAGCATTTGTATGTTGCAAACTTTGATAGGTGTAGCACGTACCATATAGAAGTTAGGGCCATTTGAAGGTTTATCAGTGTTTGATTTGGGACTCAAGGGTATCATAGCTTTGAGCGATAGCTTAAATTGACAAGAGGCTGGAGTACTTTATTGTTACAAAATGTCAAGGTTTTATGACGCTCCAGTAAAAAGTTACAAGCATTTGTTAGTTGCAAAGTTTGATAGGTGTAGGACGTACCGTATAGAAGTTAGGGCCATTTGAAGTTTTACCAGTGTTTGATGTGGGACTCAAGGGCAGCATAGCTTTGAGCGATAGCTTAAATTGACAAGAGGCTCGAGTACTTTATTGTTACAAAATTTCAAGGTTTTATGACGCTCCAGTTAAAAGTTACAAGCATTTGTATGTTGCAAACTTTGATAGGTGTAGGACGTACCATATAGAAGTTAGGGCCATTTGAAGTTTTATCAGTGTTTGATGTGGGACACAAGGGTAGCATAGCTTTGAGCGATAGCTTAAATTGACAAGAGACTCGAGAACTTTATTGTTAGAAAATTTCAAGGTTTTATGACGCTCCAGTAAAAAGTTACAAGCATTTGTATGCTGCAAACTTTGATAGGTGTAGGACGTACCGTATAGAAGTTAGGGCCATTTGAAGTTTTATCAGTGTTCGATTTGGGACTCAAGGGCAGCATAGCTTTGAGCGATAGCTTAAATTGACAAGAGGCTCGAGTACTTTATTGTTCCAAAATTTGAAGGTTTTATGACGCTCTAGTAAAAAGTTACAAGCATTTGTATGTTGCAAACTTTGATAGGTGTAGGACGTACTGTATAGAAGTTAGGGCCATTTGAAGTTTTATTAGTGTTTGATTTGGGACTCAAGGGTAGCATAGCTTTGAGCGATAGCTTAAATTGACAAGAGGCTCGAGTACTTTATTGTTACAAAATTTCAAGGTTTTATGACGCTCCAGTAAAAAGTTACAAGCATTTGTATGTTGCAAAATTTGATAGGTGTAGGACGTACCGTATAGAAGTTAGGGCCATTTGAAGTTTATCAGTGTTTGATTTGGGACTCAAGGGTAGCATAGCTTTGAGCGATAGCTTAAATTGACAAGAGGCTCGAGTACTTTATTGTTACAAAATTTCAAGGTTTTATGACGCTCCAGTAAAAAGTTACAAGCATTTGTATGCTGCAAACTTTGATAGGTGTAGGACGTACCGTATAGAAGTTAGGGCCATTTGAAGTTTTACCAGTGTTTGATGTGGGACTCGAGGGCAGCATAGCTTTGAGCGATAGCTTAAATTGACAAGAGGCTCGACTACTTTATTGTTACAAAATTTCAATGTTTTATGACGCTCCAGTAAAAAGTTACAAGCATTTGTATGTTGCAAACTTTGATAGGTGTAGGACGTACCATATAGAAGTTAGGGCCATTTGAAGTTTTATCAGTGTTTGATGTGGGACACAAGGGTAGCATAGCTTTGAGCGATAACTTAAATTGACAAGAGACTCGAGTACTTTATTGTTAGAAAATTTCAAGGTTTTATGACGCTCCAGTAAAAAGTTACAAGCATTTGTATGCTGCAAACTTTGATAGGTGTAGGACGTACCGTATAGAAGTTAGGGCCATTTGAAGTTTTATCAGTGTTCGATTTGGGACTCAAGGGCAGCATAGCTTTGAGCGATAGCTTAAATTGACAAGAGGCTCGAGTACTTTATTGTTACAAAATTTCAAGCTTTTATGACGCTGCAGTAAAAAGTTACAAGCATTTGTATGCTGCAAACTTTGATAGGTGTAGGACGTACCGTATAGAAGTTAGGGCCATTTGAAGTTTTATCAGTGTTCGATTTGGGACTCAAGGGTAGCATAGCTTTGAGCGATAGCTTAAATTGACAAGAGGCTCGAGTACTTTATTGTTCCAAAATTTGAAGGTTTTATGACGCTCTAGTAAAAAGTTACAAGCATTTGTATGTTGCAAACTTTGATAGGTGTAGGACGTACTGTATAGAAGTTAGGGCCATTTGAAGTTTTATTAGTGTTTGATTTGGGACTCAAGGGTAGCATAGCTTTGAGCGATAGCTTAAATTGACAAGAGGCTCGAGTACTTTATTGTTACAAAATTTCAAGGTTTTGTGACGCTCCAGTAAAAAGTTACAAGCATTATTTGTATGTTGCAAAATTTGATAGGTGTAGGACGTACCGTATAGAAATTAGGGCCATTTGAAGTTTATCAGTGTTTGATTTGGGACTCAAGGGTAGTATAGCTTTGAGCGATAGCTTAAATTGACAAGAGGCTCGAGTACTTTATTGTTACAAAATTTCAAGGTTTTATGACGCTCCAGTAAAAAGTTACAAGCATTTGTATGTTGCAAAATTTGATAGGTGTAGGACGTACCGTATAGAAGTTAGGGCCATTTGAAGTTTATCAGTGTTTGATTTGGGACTCAAGGGTAGCATAGCTTTGAGCGATAGCTTAAATTGACAAGAGGCTCGAGTACTTTATTGTTACAAAATTTCAAGGTTTTATGACGCTCCAGTAAAAAGTTACAAGCATTTGTATGCTGCAAACATTGATAGGTGTAGGACGTACCGTATAGAAGTTAGGGCCATTTGAAGTTTTACCAGTGTTTGATGTGGGACTCAAGGGCAGCATAGCTTTGAGCGATAGCTTAAATTGACAAGAGGCTCGAGTACTTTATGGTTACAAAATTTCAAGGTTTTATGACGCTCCAGTAAAAAGTTACAAGCATTTGTATGTTGCAAACTTTGATAGGTGTAGGACGTACCGTATAGAAGTTAGGGCCATTTGAAGTTTTATCCGCGTTTGATGTGGGACTCAAGGGTAGCATAGCTTTGAGCGATAGCTTAACTTGACAAGAGGCTCGAGTACTTTATTGTTACAAAATTTCAAGGTTTTATGACGCTCCAGTAAAAAGTTACAAGCATTTGTATGCTGCAAACTTTGATAGGTGTAGGACGTACCGTATAGAAGTTAGGGCCATTTGAAGTTTTACCAGTGTTTGATGTGGGACTCAAGGGCAGCATAGCTTTGAGCGATAGCTTAAATTGACAAGAGGCTCGAGTACTTTATTGTTACAAAATTTCAAGCTTTTATGACGCTGCAGTAAAAAGTTACAAGCATTTGTATGTTGCAAACTTTGATAGGTGTAGGTCGTACCGTATAGAAGTCAGGGCCATTTGAAGTTTTATCAGTGTTTGATATGGGACTCAAGGGTAGCATAGCTTTGAGCGATAGCTTAAGTTGACAAGAGGCTCGAGTACTTTATTGTTACAAAATTTCAAGGTTTTATGACGCTCCAGTAAAAAGTTACAAGCATTTGTATGTTGCAAACTTTGATAGGTGTAGGACGTACCATATAGAAGTTAGGGCCATTTGAAGTTTTATCAGTGTTTGATTTGGGACTCAAGGGTATCATAGCTTTGAGCGATAGCTTATTGACAAGAGGCTCGAGTACTTTATTGTTACAAAATTTCAAGGTTTTATGACGCTCCAGTAAAAAGTTACAAGCATTTGTATGTTGCAAACTTTGATAGGTGTAGGACTTACCATATAGAAGTTAGAGCCATTTGAAGTTTTATCAGTGTTTGATGTGGGACACAAGGGTAGCATAGCTTTGAGCGATAACTTAAATTGACAAGAGACTCGAGTACTTTATTGTTAGAAAATTTCAAGGTTTTATGACGCTCCAGTAAAAAGTTACAAGCATTTGTATGCTGCAAACTTTGATAGGTGTAGGACGTACCGTATAGAAGTTAGGGCCATTTGAAGTTTTATCAGTGTTCGATTTGGGACTCAAGGGTAGCATAGCTTTGAGCGATAGCTTAAATTGACAAGAGGCTCGAGTACTTTATTGTTCCAAAATTTGAAGGTTTTATGACGCTCTAGTAAAAAGTTACAAGCATTTGTATGTTGCAAACTTTGATAGGTGTAGGACGTACTGTACAGAAGTTAGGGCCATTTGAAGTTTTATTAGTGTTTGATTTGGGACTCAAGGGTAGCATAGCTTTGAGCGATAGCTTAAATTGACAAGAGGCTCGAGTACTTTATTGTTACAAAATTTCAAGGTTTTGTGACGCTCCAGTAAAAAGTTACAAGCATTATTTGTATGTTGCAAAATTTCATAGGTGTAGGACGTACCGTATAGAAGTTAGGGCCATTTGAAGTTTATCTGTGTTTGATTTGGGACTCAAGGGTAGTATAGCTTTGAGCGATAGCTTAAATTGACAAGAGGCTCGAGTACTTTATTGTTACAAAATTTCAAGGTTTTATGACGCTCCAGTAAAAAGTTACAAGCATTTGTATGTTGCAAAATTTGATAGGTGTAGGACGTACCGTATAGAAGTTAGGGCCATTTGAAGTTTATCAGTGTTTGATTTGGGGCTCAAGGGTAGCATAGCTTTGAGCGATAGCTTAACTTGACAAGAGGCTCGAGTACTTTATTGTTACATAATTTCAAGGTTTTATGACGCTCCAGTAAAAAGTTACAAGCATTTGTATGCTGCAAACTTTGATAGGTGTAGGACGTACCGTATAGAAGTTAGGGCCATTTGAAGTTTTACCAGTGTTTGATGTGGGACTCAAGGGCAGCATAGCTTTGAGCGATAGCTTAAATTGACAAGAGGCTCGAGTACTTTATTGTTACAAAATTTCAAGGTTTTATGACGCTCCAGTAAAAAGTTACAAGCATTTGTATGTTGCAAACTTTGATAGGTGTAGGACGTACCGTATAGAAGTTAGGGCCATTTGAAGTTTTATCCGCGTTTGATGTGGGACTCAAGGGTAGCATAGCTTTGAGCGATAGCTTAACTTGACAAGAGGCTCGAGTACTTTATTGTTACAAAATTTCAAGGTTTTATGACGCTCCAGTAAAAAGTTACAAGCATTTGTATGCTGCAAACTTTGATAGGTGTAGGACGTACCGTATAGAAGTTAGGGCCATTTGAAGTTTTACCAGTGTTTGATGTGGGACTCAAGGGCAGCATAGCTTTGAGCGATAGCTTAAATTGACAAGAGGCTCGAGTACTTTATTGTTACAAAATTTCAAGCTTTTATGACGCTGCAGTAAAAAGTTACAAGCATTTGTATGTTGCAAACTTTGATAGGTGTAGGTCGTACCTTATAGAAGTCAGGGCCATTTGAAGTTTTATCAGTGTTTGATTTGGGACTCAAGGGTAGCATAGCTTTGAGCGATAGCTTAAGTTGACAAGAGGCTCGAGTACTTTATTGTTACAATATTTCAAGGTTTTATGACGCTCCAGTAAAAAGTTACAAGCATTTGTATGTTGCAAACTTTGATAGGTGTAGGACGTACCATATAGAAGTTAGGGCCATTTGAAGTTTTATCAGTGTTTGATTTGGGACTCAAGGGTATCATAGCTTTGAGCGATAGCTTAAATTGACAAGAGGCTCGAGTACTTTATTGTTACAAAATTTCAAGGTTTTATGACGCTCCAGTAAAAAGTTACAAGCATTTGTATGTTGCAAACTTTGATAGGTGTAGGACTTACCATATAGAAGTTAGAGCCATTTGAAGTTTTATCAGTGTTTGATGTGGGACACAAGGGTAGCATAGCTTTGAGCGATAGCTTAAATTGACAAGAGACTCGAGTACTTTATTGTTAGAAAATTTCAAGGTTTTATGACGCTCCAGTAAAAAGTTACAAGCATTTGTATGCTGCAAACTTTGATAGGTGTAGGACGTACCGTATAGAAGTTAGGGCCATTTAAAGTTTTATCAGTGTTCGATTTGGGACTCAAGGGTAGCATAGCTTTGAGCGATAGCTTAAATTGACAAGAGGCTCGAGTACTTTATTGTTCCAAAATTTGAAGGTTTTATGACGCTCTAGTAAAAAGTTACAAGCATTTGTATGTTGCAAACTTTGATAGATGTAGGACGTACTGTATAGAAGTTAGGGCCATTTGAAGTTTTATTAGTGTTTGATTTGGGACTCAAGGGTAGCATAGCTTTGAGCGATAGCTTAAATTGACAAGAGGCTCGAGTACTTTATTGTTACAAAATTTCAAGGTTTTGTGACGCTCCAGTAAAAAGTTACAAGCATTATTTGTATGTTGCAAAATTTGATAGGTGTAGGACGTACCGTATAGAAGTTAGGGCCATTTGAAGTTTATCAGTGTTTAATTTGGGACTCAAGGGTAGTATAGCTTTGAGCGATAGCTTAAATTGACAAGAGGCTCGAGTACTTTATTGTTACAAAATTTCAAGGTTTTATGACGCTCCAGTAAAAAGTTACAAGCATTTGTATGTTGCAAAATTTGATAGGTGTAGGACGTACCATATAGAAGTTAGGGCCATTTGAAGTTTTATCAGTGTTTGATTTGGGACTCAAGGGTAGCATAGCTTTGAGCGATAGCTTAAATTGACAAGAGGCTGGAGTACTTTATTGTTACAAAATGTCAAGGTTTTATGACGCTCCAGTAAAAAGTTACAAGCATTTGTTAGTTGCAAAGTTTGATAGGTGTAGGACGTACCGTATAGAAGTTAGGGCCATTTGAAGTTTTATCAGCGTTTGATGTGGGACTCAAGGGTAGCATAGCTTTGAGCGATA
The DNA here is from genome assembly GCA_920105625.2 of Clusia tigrina. Classification (NCBI taxonomy): domain Eukaryota; kingdom Metazoa; phylum Arthropoda; class Insecta; order Diptera; family Clusiidae; genus Clusia; species Clusia tigrina. The sequence continues at coordinate 103,076,460 of OV050033.1, read as the reverse complement.
GCTTAACTTGACAAGAGGCTCGAGTACTTTATTGTTACAAAATTTCAAGGTTTTATGACGCTCCAGTAAAAAGTTACAAGCATTTGTATGCTGCAAACTTTGATAGGTGTAGGACGTACCGTATAGAAGTTAGGGCCATTTGAAGTTTTACCAGTGTTTGATGTGGGACTCAAGGGCAGCATAGCTTTGAGCGATAGCTTAAATTGACAAGAGGCTCGAGTACTTTATTGTTACAAAATTTCAAGGTTTTATGACGCTCCAGTAAAAAGTTACAAGCATTTGTATGTTGCAAACTTTGATAGGTGTAGGACGTACCGTATAGAAGTTAGGGCCATTTGAAGTTTTATCCGCGTTTGATGTGGGACTCAAGGGTAGCATAGCTTTGAGCGATAGCTTAACTTGACAAGAGGCTCGAGTACTTTATTGTTACAAAATTTCAAGGTTTTATGACGCTCCAGTAAAAAGTTACAAGCATTTGTATGCTGCAAACTTTGATAGGTGTAGGACGTACCGTATAGAAGTTAGGGCCATTTGAAGTTTTACCAGTGTTTGATGTGGGACTCAAGAGCAGCATAGCTTTGAGCGATAGCTTAAATTGACAAGAGGCTCGAGTACTTTATTGTTACAAAATTTCAAGGTTTTATGACGCTCCAGTAAAAAGTTACAAGCATTTGTATGTTGCAAACTTTGATAGGTGTAGGACGTACCATATAGAAGTTAGGGCCATTTGAAGTTTTATCAGTGTTTGATGTGGGACACAAGGGTAGCATAGCTTTGAGCGATAGCTTAAATTGACAAGAGACTCGAGTACTTTATTGTTAGAAAATTTCAAGGTTTTATGACGCTCCAGTAAAAAGTTACAAGCATTTGTATGCTGCAAACTTTGATAGGTGTAGGACGTACCGTATAGAAGTTAGGGCCATTTGAAGTTTTATCAGTGTTCGATTTGTGACTCAAGGGCAGCATAGCTTTGAGCGATAGCTTAAATTGACAAGAGGCTCGAGTACTTTATTGTTACAAAATTTCAAGGTTTTATGACGCTGCAGTAAAAAGTTACAAGCATTTGTATGTTGCAAACTTTGATAGGTGTAAGACGTACCGTATAGAAGTTAGGGCCATTTGAAGTTTTATCAGTGTTTGATTTGGGACTCAAGGGTAGCATAGCTTTGAGCGATAGCTTAAATTGAGAAGAGGCTCGAGTACTTTATTGTTCCAAAATTTGAAGGTTTTATGACGCTCTAGTAAAAAGTTACAAGCATTTGTATGTTGCAAACTTTGATAGGTGTAGGACGTACTGTATAGAAGTTAGGGCCATTTGAAGTTTTATTAGTGTTTGATTTGGGACTCAAGGGTAGCATAGCTTTGAGCGATAGCTTAAATTGACAAAACCCTTGAGTACTTTATTGTTACAAAATTTCTAGGTTTTATGACGCTCCAGTAAAAAGTTACTAGCATTTGTTAGTTGCAAAGTTTGATAGGTGTAGGACGTACCGTATAGAAGTTAGTGTCATTTGAAGTTTTATCAGTGTTTGATTTGGGACTCAAGGGTAGCATAGCTTTGAGCGATATCTTAAATTGACAAGAGGCTCGAGTACTTTATTGTTACAAAATTTCAAGGTTTTATGACGCTCCAGTAAAAAGTTACAAGCATTTGTATGTTGCAAACTTTGATAGGTGTAGGACGTACCGTATAGAAGTTAGGGCCATTTGAAGTTTTATCAGTGTTTGATTTGGGACTCAAGGGTAGCATAGCTTTGAGCGATAGCTTAACTTGACAAGAGGCTCGAGTACTTTATTGTTACAAAATTTCAAGGTTTTATGACGCTCCAGTAAAAAGTTACAAGCATTTGTATGCTGCAAACTTTGATAGGTGTAGGACGTACCGTATAGAAGTTAGGGCCTTTTGAAGTTTTACCAGTGTTTGTTGTGGGACTCAAGGGCAGCATAGCTTTGAGCGATAGCTTAAATTGACAAGAGGCTCGAGTACTTTATTGTTACAAAATTTCAAGGTTTTATGACGCTCCAGTAAAAAGTTACAAGCATTTGTATGTTGCAAACTTTGATAGGTGTAGGACGTACCATATAGAAGTTAGGGCCATTTGAAGTTTTATCAGTGTTTGATGTGGGACACAAGGGTAGCATAGCTTTGAGCGATAGCTTAAATTGACAAGAGACTCGAGTACTTTATTGTTAGAAAATTTCAAGGTTTTATGACGCTCCAGTAAAAAGTTACAAGCATTTGTATGCTGCAAACTTTGATAGGTGTAGGACGTACCGTATAGAAGTTAGGGCCATTTGAAGTTTTATCAGTGTTCGATTTGGGACTCAAGGGCAGCATAGCTTTGAGCGATAGCTTAAATTGACAAGAGGCTCGAGTACTTTATTGTTACAAAATTTCAAGGTTTTATGACGCTGCAGTAAAAAGTTACAAGCATTTGTATGTTACAAACTTTGATAGGTGTAAGACGTACCGTATAGAAGTTAGGGCCTTTTGAAGTTTTATCAGTGTTTGATTTGGGACTCAAGGGTAGCATAGCTTTGAGCGATAGCTTAAATTGACAAGAGGCTCGAGTACTTTATTGTTCCAAAATTTGAAGGTTTTATGACGCTCTAGTAAAAAGTTACAAGCATTTGTATGTTGCAAACTTTGATAGGTGTAGGACGTACTGTATAGAAGTTAGGGCCATTTGAAGTTTTATTAGTGTTTGATTTGGGACTCAAGGGTAGCATAGCTTTGAGCGATAGCTTAAATTGACAAGAGGCTCGAGTACTTTATTGTTACAAAATTTCAAGGTTTTATGACGCTCCAGTAAAAAGTTACAAGCATTTGTATGTTGCAAACTTTGATAGGTGTAGGACGTACCGTATAGAAGTTAGGGCCATTTGAAGTTTATCAGTGTTTGATTTGGGACTCAAGGGTAGCATAGCTTTGAGCGATAGCTTAAATTGACAAGAGGCTCGAGTACTTTATTGTTACAAAATTTCAAGGTTTTATGACGCTCCAGTAAAAAGTTACAAGCATTTGTATGTTGCAAACTTTGATAGGTGTAGGATGTACCATATAGAAGTTAGGGCCATTTGAAGTTTTATCAGAGTTTGATTTGGGACTCAAGGGTAGCATAGCTTTGAGCGATAGCTTAAATTGACAAAACCCTGGAGTACTTTATTGTTACAAAATTTCAAGGTTTTATGACGCTCCAGTAAAAAGTTACAAGCAATTGTATGTTGCAAACTTTGATAGGTGTAGGACGTACCGTATAGAAGTTAGGGCCATTTGAAGTTTTATCAGTGTTTGATTTGGGACTCAAGGGTAGCATAGCTTTGAGCGATAGCTTAAATTGACAAGAGGCTCGAGTACTTTATTGTTACAAAATGTCAAGATTTTATGACGCTCCAGTAAAAAGTTACAAGCATTTGTTAGTTGCAAAGTTTGATAGGTGTAGGACGTACCGTATAGAAGTTAGGGCCATTTGAAGTTTTATCAGCGTTTGATGTGGGACTCAAGGGTAGCATAGCTTTGAGCGATAGCTTAACTTGACAAGAGGCTCGACTACTTTATTGTTACAAAATTTCAAGGTTTTATGACGCTCCAGTAAAAAGTTACAAGCATTTGTATGCTGCAAACTTTGATAGGTGTAGGACGTACCGTATAGAAGTTAGGGCCATTTGAAGTTTTACCAGTGTTTGATGTTGACTCAAGGGCAGCATAGCTTTGAGCGATAGCTTAAATTGACAAGAGACTCGAGTACTTTATTGTTACAAAATTTCAAGGTTTTATGACGCTCCAGTAAAAAGTTACAAGCATTTGTATGCTGCAAACTTTGATAGGTGTAGGACGTACCGTATAGAAGTTAGGGCCATTTGAAGTTTTATCAGTGTTTGATTTGGGACTCAAGGGTAGCATAGCTTTGAGCGATAGCTTAAATTGACAAGAGGCTGGAGTACTTTATTGTTACAAAATGTCAAGGTTTTATGACGCTCCAGTAAAAAGTTACAAGCATTTGTTAGTTGCAAAGTTTGATAGGTGTAGGACGTACCGTATAGAAGTTAGGGCCATTTGAAGTTTTATCAGCGTTTGATGTGGGACTCAAGGGTAGCATAGCTTTGAGCGATAGCTTAACTTGACAAGAGGCTCGAGTACTTTATTGTTACAAAATTTCAAGGTTTTATGACGCTCCAGTAAAAAGTTACAAGCATTTGTATGCTGCAAACTTTGATAGGTGTAGGACGTACCGTATAGAAGTTAGGGCCATTTGAAGTTTTACCAGTGTTTGATGTGGGACTCAAGGGCAGCATAGCTTTGAGCGATAGCTTAAATTGACAAGAGGCTCGAGTACTTTATTGTTACAAAATTTCAAGGTTTTATGACGCTCCAGTAAAAAGTTACAAGCATTTGTATGTTGCAAACTTTGATAGGTGTAGGACGTACCGTATAGAAGTTAGGGCCATTTGAAGTTTTATCCGCGTTTGATGTGGGACTCAAGGGTAGCATAGCTTTGAGCGATAGCTTAACTTGACAAGAGGCTCGAGTACTTTATTGTTACAAAATTTCAAGGTTTTATGACGCTCCAGTAAAAAGTTACAAGCATTTGTATGCTGCAAACTTTGATAGGTGTAGGACGTACCGTATAGAAGTTAGGGCCATTTGAAGTTTTACCAGTGTTTGATGTGGGACTCAAGAGCAGCATAGCTTTGAGCGATAGCTTAAATTGACAAGAGGCTCGAGTACTTTATTGTTACAAAATTTCAAGGTTTTATGACGCTCCAGTAAAAAGTTACAAGCATTTGTATGTTGCAAACTTTGATAGGTGTAGGACGTACCATATAGAAGTTAGGGCCATTTGAAGTTTTATCAGTGTTTGATGTGGGACACAAGGGTAGCATAGCTTTGAGCGATAGCTTAAATTGACAAGAGACTCGAGTACTTTATTGTTAGAAAATTTCAAGGTTTTATGACGCTCCAGTAAAAAGTTACAAGCATTTGTATGCTGCAAACTTTGATAGGTGTAGGACGTACCGTATAGAAGTTAGGGCCATTTGAAGTTTTATCAGTGTTCGATTTGTGACTCAAGGGCAGCATAGCTTTGAGCGATAGCTTAAATTGACAAGAGGCTCGAGTACTTTATTGTTACAAAATTTCAAGGTTTTATGACGCTGCAGTAAAAAGTTACAAGCATTTGTATGTTGCAAACTTTGATAGGTGTAAGACGTACCGTATAGAAGTTAGGGCCTTTTGAAGTTTTATCAGTGTTTGATTTGGGACTCAAGGGTAGCATAGCTTTGAGCGATAGCTTAAATTGAGAAGAGGCTCGAGTACTTTATTGTTCCAAAATTTGAAGGTTTTATGACGCTCTAGTAAAAAGTTACAAGCATTTGTATGTTGCAAACTTTGATAGGTGTAGGACGTACTGTATAGAAGTTAGGGCCATTTGAAGTTTTATTAGTGTTTGATTTGGGACTCAAGGGTAGCATAGCTTTGAGCGATAGCTTAAATTGACAAAACCCTTGAGTACTTTATTGTTACAAAATTTCTAGGTTTTATGACGCTCCAGTAAAAAGTTACTAGCATTTGTTAGTTGCAAAGTTTGATAGGCGTAGGACGTACCGTATAGAAGTTAGTGTCATTTGAAGTTTTATCAGTGTTTGATTTGGGACTCAAGGGTAGCATAGCTTTGAGCGAAAGCTTAAATTGACAAGAGGCTCGATTACTTTATTGTTACAAAATTTCAATGTTTTATGACGCTCCAGTAAAAAGTTACAAGCATTTGTTTGTTGCAAACTTTGTTAGGTATAGTATGCACCGTATAGAAGTTAGGGCCATTTGAATTTTTATCAGTGTTTGATTTGGGACTCAAGGGTAGCATAGCTTTGAGCGATATCTTAAATTGACAAGAGGCTCGAGTACTTTATTGTTACAAAATTTCAAGGTTTTATGACGCTCCAGTAAAAAGTTACAAGCAATTGTATGTTGCAAACTTTGATAGGTGTAGGACGTACCGTATAGAAGTTAGGGCCATTTGAAGTTTTATCAGTGTTTGATTTGGGACTCAAGGGTAGCATAGCTTTGAGCGATAGCTTAACTTGACAAGAGGCTCGAGTACTTTATTGTTACAAAATTTCAAGGTTTTATGACGCTCCAGTAAAAAGTTACAAGCATTTGTATGCTGCAAACTTTGATAGGTGTAGGACGTACCGTATAGAAGTTAGGGCCTTTTGAAGTTTTACCAGTGTTTGTTGTGGGACTCAAGGGCAGCATAGCTTTGAGCGATAGCTTAAATTGACAAGAGGCTCGAGTACTTTATTGTTACAAAATTTCAAGGTTTTATGACGCTCCAGTAAAAAGTTACAAGCATTTGTATGTTGCAAACTTTGATAGGTGTAGGACGTACCATATAGAAGTTAGGGCCATTTGAAGTTTTATCAGTGTTTGATGTGGGACACAAGGGTAGCATAGCTTTGAGCGATAGCTTAAATTGACAAGAGACTCGAGTACTTTATTGTTAGAAAATTTCAAGGTTTTATGACGCTCCAGTAAAAAGTTACAAGCATTTGTATGCTGCAAACTTTGATAGGTGTAGGACGTACCGTATAGAAGTTAGGGCCATTTGAAGTTTTATCAGTGTTCGATTTGGGACTCAAGGGCAGCATAGCTTTGAGCGATAGCTTAAATTGACAAGAGGCTCGAGTACTTTATTGTTACAAAATTTCAAGGTTTTATGACGCTGCAGTAAAAAGTTACAAGCATTTGTATGTTACAAACTTTGATAGGTGTAAGACGTACCGTATAGAAGTTAGGGCCTTTTGAAGTTTTATCAGTGTTTGATTTGGGACTCAAGGGTAGCATAGCTTTGAGCGATAGCTTAAATTGACAAGAGGCTCGAGTACTTTATTGTTCCAAAATTTGAAGGTTTTATGACGCTCTAGTAAAAAGTTACAAGCATTTGTATGTTGCAAACTTTGATAGGTGTAGGACGTACTGTATAGAAGTTAGGGCCATTTGAAGTTTTATTAGTGTTTGATTTGGGACTCAAGGGTAGCATAGCTTTGAGCGATAGCTTAAATTGACAAGAGGCTCGAGTACTTTATTGTTACAAAATTTCAAGGTTTTATGACGCTCCAGTAAAAAGTTACAAGCATTTGTATGTTGCAAACTTTGATAGGTGTAGGACGTACCGTATAGAAGTTAGGGCCATTTGAAGTTTATCAGTGTTTGATTTGGGACTCAAGGGTAGCATAGCTTTGAGCGATAGCTTAAATTGACAAGAGGCTCGAGTACTTTATTGTTACAAAATTTCAAGGTTTTATGACGCTCCAGTAAAAAGTTACAAGCATTTGTATGTTGCAAACTTTGATAGGTGTAGGATGTACCATATAGAAGTTAGGGCCATTTGAAGTTTTATCAGAGTTTGATTTGGGACTCAAGGGTAGCATAGCTTTGAGCGATAGCTTAAATTGACAAAACCCTGGAGTACTTTATTGTTACAAAATTTCAAGGTTTTATGACGCTCCAGTAAAAAGTTACAAGCAATTGTATGTTGCAAACTTTGATAGGTGTAGGACGTACCGTATAGAAGTTAGGGCCATTTGAAGTTTTATCAGTGTTTGATTTGGGACTCAAGGGTAGCATAGCTTTGAGCGATAGCTTAAATTGACAAGAGGCTCGAGTACTTTATTGTTACAAAATGTCAAGATTTTATGACGCTCCAGTAAAAAGTTACAAGCATTTGTTAGTTGCAAAGTTTGATAGGTGTAGGACGTACCGTATAGAAGTTAGGGCCATTTGAAGTTTTATCAGCGTTTGATGTGGGACTCAAGGGTAGCATAGCTTTGAGCGATAGCTTAACTTGACAAGAGGCTCGACTACTTTATTGTTACAAAATTTCAAGGTTTTATGACGCTCCAGTAAAAAGTTACAAGCATTTGTATGCTGCAAACTTTGATAGGTGTAGGACGTACCGTATAGAAGTTAGGGCCATTTGAAGTTTTACCAGTGTTTGATGTTGACTCAAGGGCAGCATAGCTTTGAGCGATAGCTTAAATTGACAAGAGACTCGAGTACTTTATTGTTACAAAATTTCAAGGTTTTATGACGCTCCAGTAAAAAGTTACAAGCATTTGTATGCTGCAAACTTTGATAGGTGTAGGACGTACCGTATAGAAGTTAGGGCCATTTGAAGTTTTACCAGTGTTTGATGTGGGACTCAAGGGCAGCATAGCTTTGAGCGATAGCTTAAATTGACAAGAGGCTCGAGTACTTTATTGTTACAAAATTTCAAGGTTTTATGACGCTCCAGTAAAAAGTTACAAGCATTTGTATGTTGCAAACTTTGATAGGTGTAGGACGTACCATATAGAAGTTAGGGCCATTTGAAGTTTTATCAGTGTTTGATGTGGGACACAAGGGTAGCATAGCTTTGAGCGATATCTTAAATTGACAAGAGACTCGAGTACTTTATTGTTAGAAAATTTCAAGGTTTTATGACGCTCCAGTAAAAAGTTACAAGCATTTGTATGCTGCAAACTTTGATAGGTGTAGGACGTACCGTATAGAAGTTAGGGCCATTTGAAGTTTTATCAGTGTTCGATTTGTGACTCAAGGGCAGCATAGCTTTGAGCGATAGCTTAAATTGACAAGAGGCTCGAGTACTTTATTGTTACAAAATTTCAAGGTTTTATGACGCTGCAGTAAAAAGTTACAAGCATTTGTATGTTGCAAACTTTGATAGGTGTAAGACGTACCGTATAGAAGTTAGGGCCTTTTGAAGTTTTATCAGTGTTTGATTTGGGACTCAAGGGTAGCATAGCTTTGAGCGATAGCTTAAATTGAGAAGAGGCTCGAGTACTTTATTGTTCCAAAATTTGAAGGTTTTATGACGCTCTAGTAAAAAGTTACAAGCATTTGTATGTTGCAAACTTTGATAGGTGTAGGACGTACTGTATAGAAGTTAGGGCCATTTGAAGTTTTATTAGTGTTTGATTTGGGACTCAAGGGTAGCAAAGCTTTGAGCGATAGCTTAAATTGACAAAACCCTGGAGTACTTTATTGTTACAAAATTTCTAGGTTTTATGACGCTCCAGTAAAAAGTTACTAGCATTTGTTAGTTGCAAAGTTTGATAGGTGTAGGACGTACCGTATAGAAGTTAGTGTCATTTGAAGTTTTATCAGTGTTTGATTTGGGACTCAAGGGTAGCATAGCTTTGAGCGAAAGCTTAAATTGACAAGAGGCTCGATTACTTTATTGTTACAAAATTTCAATGTTTTATGACGCTCCAGTAAAAAGTTACAAGCATTTGTTTGTTGCAAACTTTGATAGGTATAGTATGCACCGTATAGAAGTTAGGGCCATTTGAATTTTTATTAGTGTTTGATTTGGGACTCAAGGGTAGCATAGCTTTGAGCGATAGCTTAAATTGACAAGAGGCTCGAGTACTTTATTGTTACAAAATTTCAAGGTTTTATGACGCTCCAGTAAAAAGTTACAAGCATTTGTATGTTGCAAACTTTGATAGGTGTAGGACGTACCGTATAGAAGTTAGGGCCATTTGAAGTTTATCAGTGTTTGATTTGGGACTCAAGGGTAGCATAGCTTTGAGCGATAGCTTAAATTGACAAGAGGCTCGAGTACTTTATTGTTACAAAATTTCAAGGTTTTATGACGCTCCAGTAAAAAGTTACAAGCATTTGTATGTTGCAAACTTTGATAGGTGTAGGATGTACCATATAGAAGTTAGGGCCATTTGAAGTTTTATCAGAGTTTGATTTGGGACTCAAGGGTAGCATAGCTTTGAGCGATAGCTTAAATTGACAAAACCCTGGAGTACTTTATTGTTACAAAATTTCAAGGTTTTATGACGCTCCAGTAAAAAGTTACAAGCAATTGTATGTTGCAAACTTTGATAGGTGTAGGACGTACCGTATAGAAGTTAGGGCCATTTGAAGTTTTATCAGTGTTTGATTTGGGACTCAAGGGTAGCATAGCTTTGAGCGATAGCTTAAATTGACAAGAGGCTCGAGTACTTTATTGTTACAAAATTTCAAGGTTTTATGACGCTGCAGTAAAAAGTTACAAGCATTTGTATGTTACAAACTTTGATAGGTGTAAGACGTACCGTATAGAAGTTAGGGCCTTTTGAAGTTTTATCAGTGTTTGATTTGGGACTCAAGGGTAGCATAGCTTTGAGCGATAGCTTAAATTGACAAGAGGCTCGAGTACTTTATTGTTCCAAAATTTGAAGGTTTTATGACGCTCTAGTAAAAAGTTACAAGCATTTGTATGTTGCAAACTTTGATAGGTGTAGGACGTACTGTATAGAAGTTAGGGCCATTTGAAGTTTTATTAGTGTTTGATTTGGGACTCAAGGGTAGCATAGCTTTGAGCGATAGCTTAAATTGACAAGAGGCTCGAGTACTTTATTGTTACAAAATTTCAAGGTTTTATGACGCTCCAGTAAAAAGTTACAAGCATTTGTATGTTGCAAACTTTGATAGGTGTAGGACGTACCGTATAGAAGTTAGGGCCATTTGAAGTTTATCAGTGTTTGATTTGGGACTCAAGGGTAGCATAGCTTTGAGCGATAGCTTAAATTGACAAGCGGCTCGAGTACTTTATTGTTACAAAATTTCAAGGTTTTATGACGCTCCAGTAAAAAGTTACAAGCATTTGTATGTTGCAAACTTTGATAGGTGTAGGATGTACCATATAGAAGTTAGGGCCATTTGAAGTTTTATCAGAGTTTGATTTGGGACTCAAGGGTAGCATAGCTTTGAGCGATAGCTTAAATTGACAAAACCCTGGAGTACTTTATTGTTACAAAATTTCAAGGTTTTATGACGCTCCAGTAAAAAGTTACAAGCAATTGTATGTTGCAAACTTTGATAGGTGTAGGACGTACCGTATAGAAGTTAGGGCCATTTGAAGTTTTATCAGTGTTTGATTTGGGACTCAAGGGTAGCATAGCTTTGAGCGATAGCTTAAATTGACAAGAGGCTCGAGTACTTTATTGTTACAAAATGTCAAGATTTTATGACGCTCCAGTAAAAAGTTACAAGCATTTGTTAGTTGCAAAGTTTGATAGGTGTAGGACGTACCGTATAGAAGTTAGGGCCATTTGAAGTTTTATCAGCGTTTGATGTGGGACTCAAGGGTAGCATAGCTTTGAGCGATAGCTTAACTTGACAAGAGGCTCGAGTACTTTATTGTTACAAAATTTCAAGGTTTTATGACGCTCCAGTAAAAAGTTACAAGCATTTGTATGCTGCAAACTTTGATAGGTGTAGGACGTACCGTATAGAAGTTAGGGCCATTTGAAGTTTTACCAGTGTTTGATGTTGACTCAAGGGCAGCATAGCTTTGAGCGATAGCTTAAATTGACAAGAGGCTCGAGTACTTTATTGTTACAAAATTTCAAGGTTTTATGACGCTCCAGTAAAAAGTTACAAGCATTTGTATGTTGCAAACTTTGATAGGTGTAGGACATACCATATAGAAGTTAGGGCCATTTGAAGTTTTATCAGTGTTTGATTTGGGACTCAAGGGTAGCATAGCTTTGAGCGATAGCTTAAATTGACAAGAGGCTCCAGTACTTTATTGTTCCAAAATTTGAAGGTTTTATGACGCTCTAGTAAAAAGTTACAAGCATTTGTATGTTGCAAACTTTGATAGGTGTAGGACGTACTGTATAGAAGTTAGGGCCATTTGAAGTTTTATTTGTGTTTGATTTGGGACTCAAGGGTAGCATAGCTTTGAGCGATAGCTTAAATTGACAAGAGGCTCGAGTACTTTATTGTTACAAAATTTCAAGGTTTTATGACGCTCCAGTAAAAAGTTACAAGCATTTGTATGTTGCAAACTTTGATAGGTGTAGGACGTACCGTATAGAAGTTAGGGCCATTTGAAGTTTATCAGTGTTTGATTTGGGACTCAAGGGTAGCATAGCTTTGAGCGATAGCTTAAATTGACAAGAGGCTCGAGTACTTTATTGTTACAAAATTTCAAGGTTTTATGACGCTCCAGTAAAAAGTTACAAGCATTTGTATGTTGCAAACTTTGATAGGTGTAGGACGTACCGTATAGAAGTTAGGGCCATTTGAAGTTTATCAGTGTTTGATTTGGGACTCAAGGGTAGCATAGCTTTGAGCGATAGCTTAAATTGACAAGAGGCTCGAGTACTTTATTGTTACAAAATTTCAAGGTTTTATGACGCTCCAGTAAAAAGTTACAAGCATTTGTATGTTGCAAACTTTGATAGGTGTAGGATGTACCATATAGAAGTTAGGGCCATTTGAAGTTTTATCAGTGTTTGATTTGGGACTCAAGGGTAGCATAGCTTTGAGCGATAGCTTAAATTGACAAGAGGCTCGAGTACTTTATTGTTACAAAATTTCAAGGTTTTATGACGCTCCAGTAAAAAGTTACAAGCATTTGTATGTTGCAAACTTTGATAGGTGTAGGACGTACCGTATAGAAGTTAGGGCCATTTGAAGTTTTATTAGTGTTCGATTTGGGACTCAAGGGCAGCATAGCTTTGAGCGATAGCTTAAATTGACAAGAGGCTCGAGTAGTTTATTGTTACAAAATTTCAAGGTTTTATGATGCTCCAGTAAAAAGTTACAAGCATTTGTATGTTGCAAACTTTGATAGGTGTAGGATGTACCATATAGAAGTTAGGGCCATTTGAAGTTTTATCAGTGTTTGATTTGGGACTCAAGGGTAGCATAGCTTTGAGCGATAGCTTAAATTGACAAGAGGCTCGAGTACTTTATTGTTACAAAATTTCAAGGTTTTATGACGCTCCAGTAAAAAGTTACAAGCATGTGTATGTTACAAACTTTGATAGGTGTAAGACGTACCGTATAGAAGTTAGGGCCTTTTGAAGTTTTATCAGTGTTTGATTTGGGACTCAAGGGTAGCATAGCTTTGAGCGATAGCTTAAATTGACAAGAGGCTCGAGTACTTTATTGTTCCAAAATTTGAAGGTTTTATGACGCTCTAGTAAAAAGTTACAAGCATTTGTATGTTGCAAACTTTGATAGGTGTAGGACGTACTGTATAGAAGTTAGGGCCATTTGAAGTTTTATTAGTGTTTGATTTGGGACTCAAGGGTAGCATAGCTTTGAGCGATAGCTTAAATTGACAAGAGGCTCGAGTACTTTATTGTTACAAAATTTCAAGGTTTTATGACGCTCCAGTAAAAAGTTACAAGCATTTGTATGTTGCAAACTTTGATAGGTGTAGGACGTACCGTATAGAAGTTAGGGCCATTTGAAGTTTATCAGTGTTTGATTTGGGACTCAAGGGTAGCATAGCTTTGAGCGATAGCTTAAATTGACAAGAGACTCGAGTACTTTATTGTTACAAAATTTCAAGGTTTTATGACGCTCCAGTAAAAAGTTACAAGCATTTGTATGTTGCAAACTTTGATAGGTGTAGGATGTACCATATAGAAGTTAGGGCCATTTGAAGTTTTATCAGTGTTTGATTTGGGACTCAAGGGTAGCATAGCTTTGAGCGATAGCTTAAATTGACAAAACCCTGGAGTACTTTATTGTTACAAAATTTCTAGGTTTTATGATGCTCCAGTAAAAAGTTACAAGCATTTGTTAGTTGCAAAGTTTGATAGGTGTAGGACGTACCGTATAGAAGTTAGTGCCATTTGAAGTTTTATCAGTGTTTGATTTCGGACTCAAGGGCAGCATAGCTTTGAGCGATAGCTTAAATTGACAAGAGGCTCGAGTAGTTTATTGTTACAAAATTTCAAGGTTTTATGATGCTCCAGTAAAAAGTTACAAGCATTTGTATGTTGCAAACTTTGATAGGTGTAGGACGTACCGTATAGAAGTTAGGGCCATTTGAAGTTTATCAGTGTTTGATTTGGGACTCAAGGGTAGCATAGCTTTGAGCGATAGCTTAAATTGACAAGCGGCTCGAGTACTTTATTGTTACAAAATTTCAAGGTTTTATGACGCTCCAGTAAAAAGTTACAAGCATTTGTATGTTGCAAACTTTGATAGGTGTAGGATGTACCATATAGAAGTTAGGGCCATTTGAAGTTTTATCAGAGTTTGATTTGGGACTCAAGGGTAGCATAGCTTTGAGCGATAGCTTAAATTGACAAAACCCTGGAGTACTTTATTGTTACAAAATTTCAAGGTTTTATGACGCTCCAGTAAAAAGTTACAAGCAATTGTATGTTGCAAACTTTGATAGGTGTAGGACGTACCGTATAGAAGTTAGGGCCATTTGAAGTTTTATCAGTGTTTGATTTGGGACTCAAGGGTAGCATAGCTTTGAGCGATTGCTTAAATTGACAAGAGGCTCGAGTACTTTATTGTTACAAAATGTCAAGATTTTATGACGCTCCAGTAAAAAGTTACAAGCATTTGTTAGTTGCAAAGTTTGATAGGTGTAGGACGTACCGTATAGAAGTTAGGGCCATTTGAAGTTTTATCAGCGTTTGATGTGGGACTCAAGGGTAGCATAGCTTTGAGCGATAGCTTAACTTGACAAGAGGCTCGAGTACTTTATTGTTACAAAATTTCAAGGTTTTATGACGCTCCAGTAAAAAGTTACAAGCATTTGTATGCTGCAAACTTTGATAGGTGTAGGACGTACCGTATAGAAGTTAGGGCCATTTGAAGTTTTACCAGTGTTTGATGTTGACTCAAGGGCAGCATAGCTTTGAGCGATAGCTTAAATTGACAAGAGGCTCGAGTACTTTATTGTTACAAAATTTCAAGGTTTTATGACGCTCCAGTAAAAAGTTACAAGCATTTGTATGTTGCAAACTTTGATAGGTGTAGGACATACCATATAGAAGTTAGGGCCATTTGAAGTTTTATCAGTGTTTGATTTGGGACTCAAGGGTAGCATAGCTTTGAGCGATAGCTTAAATTGACAAGAGGCTCCAGTACTTTATTGTTCCAAAATTTGAAGGTTTTATGACGCTCTAGTAAAAAGTTACAAGCATTTGTATGTTGCAAACTTTGATAGGTGTAGGACGTACTGTATAGAAGTTAGGGCCATTTGAAGTTTTATTTGTGTTTGATTTGGGACTCAAGGGTAGCATAGCTTTGAGCGATAGCTTAAATTGACAAGAGGCTCGAGTACTTTATTGTTACAAAATTTCAAGGTTTTATGACGCTCCAGTAAAAAGTTACAAGCATTTGTATGTTGCAAACTTTGATAGGTGTAGGACGTACCGTATAGAAGTTAGGGCCATTTGAAGTTTATCAGTGTTTGATTTGGGACTCAAGGGTAGCATAGCTTTGAGCGATAGCTTAAATTGACAAGAGGCTCGAGTACTTTATTGTTACAAAATTTCAAGGTTTTATGACGCTCCAGTAAAAAGTTACAAGCATTTGTATGTTGCAAACTTTGATAGGTGTAGGACGTACCGTATAGAAGTTAGGGCCATTTGAAGTTTATCAGTGTTTGATTTGGGACTAAAGGGTAGCATAGCTTTGAGCGATAGCTTAAATTGACAAGAGGCTCGAGTACTTTATTGTTACAAAATTTCAAGGTTTTATGACGCTCCAGTAAAAAGTTACAAGCATTTGTATGTTGCAAACTTTGATAGGTGTAGGATGTACCATATAGAAGTTAGGGCCATTTGAAGTTTTATCAGTGTTTGATTTGGGACTCAAGGGTAGCATAGCTTTGAGCGATAGCTTAAATTGACAAGAGGCTCGAGTACTTTATTGTTACAAAATTTCAAGGTTTTATGACGCTCCAGTAAAAAGTTACAAGCATTTGTATGTTGCAAACTTTGATAGGTGTAGGACGTACCGTATAGAAGTTAGGGCCATTTGAAGTTTTATTAGTGTTCGATTTGGGACTCAAGGGCAGCATAGCTTTGAGCGATAGCTTAAATTGACAAGAGGCTCGAGTAGTTTATTGTTACAAAATTTCAAGGTTTTATGATGCTCCAGTAAAAAGTTACAAGCATTTGTATGTTGCAAACTTTGATAGGTGTAGGCTGTACCATATAGAAGTTAGGGCCATTTGAAGTTTTATCAGTGTTTGATTTGGGACTCAAGGGTAGCATAGCTTTGAGCGATAGCTTAAATTGACAAGAGGCTCGAGTACTTTATTGTTACAAAATTTCAAGGTTTTATGACGCTCCAGTAAAAAGTTACAAGCATGTGTATGTTACAAACTTTGATAGGTGTAAGACGTACCGTATAGAAGTTAGGGCCTTTTGAAGTTTTATCAGTGTTTGATTTGGGACTCAAGGGTAGCATAGCTTTGAGCGATAGCTTAAATTGACAAGAGGCTCGAGTACTTTATTGTTCCAAAATTTGAAGGTTTTATGACGCTCTAGTAAAAAGTTACAAGCATTTGTATGTTGCAAACTTTGATAGGTGTAGGACGTACTGTATAGAAGTTAGGGCCATTTGAAGTTTTATTAGTGTTTGATTTGGGACTCAAGGGTAGCATAGCTTTGAGCGATAGCTTAAATTGACAAGAGGCTCGAGTACTTTATTGTTACAAAATTTCAAGGTTTTATGACGCTCCAGTAAAAAGTTACAAGCATTTGTATGTTGCAAACTTTGATAGGTGTAGGACGTACCGTATAGAAGTTAGGGCCATTTGAAGTTTATCAGTGTTTGATTTGGGACTCAAGGGTAGCATAGCTTTGAGCGATAGCTTAAATTGACAAGAGACTCGAGTACTTTATTGTTACAAAATTTCAAGGTTTTATGACGCTCCAGTAAAAAGTTACAAGCATTTGTATGTTGCAAACTTTGATAGGTGTAGGATGTACCATATAGAAGTTAGGGCCATTTGAAGTTTTATCAGTGTTTGATTTGGGACTCAAGGGTAGCATAGCTTTGAGCGATAGCTTAAATTGACAAAACCCTGGAGTACTTTATTGTTACAAAATTTCTAGGTTTTATGATGCTCCAGTAAAAAGTTACAAGCATTTGTTAGTTGCAAAGTTTGATAGGTGTAGGACGTACCGTATAGAAGTTAGTGCCATTTGAAGTTTTATCAGTGTTTGATTTCGGACTCAAGGGTAGCATAGCTTTGAGCGAAAGCTTAAATTGACAAGAGGCTCGAGTACTTTATTGTTACAAAATTTCAAGGTTTTATGACGCTCCAGTAAAAAGTTACAAGCATTTGTATGTTGCAAACTTTGATAGGTATAGTATGCACCGTATAGAAGTTAGGGCCATTTGAACTTTTATCAGTGTTTGATTTGGGACTCAAGGGTAGCATAACTTTGAGCGATATCTTAAATTGACAAGAGGCTCGAGTACTTTATTGTTAGAAAATTTCAAGGTTTTATGACGCTCCAGTAAAAAGTTACAAGCAATTGTATGTTGCAAACTTTGATAGGTGTAGGACGTACCGTATAGAAGTTAGGGCCATTTGAAGTTTTATCAGTGTTTGATTTGGGACTCAAGGGTAGCATAGCTTTGAGCGATAGCTTAAATTGACAAGAGGCTCGAGTACTTTATTGTTACAAAATGTCAAGGTTTTATGACGCTCCAGTAAAAAGTTACAAGCATTTGTTAGTTGCAAAGTTTGATAGGTGTAGGACGTACCGTATAGAAGTTAGGGCCATTTGAAGTTTTATCAGCGTTAGATGTGGGACTCAAGGGTAGCATACCTTTGAGCGATAGCTTAACTTGACAAGAGGCTCGAGTACTTTATTGTTACAAAATTTCAAGGTTTTATGACGCTCCAGTAAAAAGTTACAAGCATTTGTATGCTGCAAACTTTGATAGGTGTAGGACGTACCGTATAGAAGTTAGGGCCATTTGAAGTTTTACCAGTGTTTTATGTTGACTCAAGGGCAGCATAGCTTTGAGCGATAGCTTAAATTGACAAGAAGCTCGAGTACTTTATTGTTCCAAAATTTGAAGGTTTTATGACGCTCTAGTAAAAAGTTACAAGCATTTGTATGTTGCAAACTTTGATAGGTGTAGGACGTACTGTATAGAAGTTAGGGCCATTTGAAGTTTTATTAGTGTTTGATTTGGGACTCAAGGGTAGCATAGCTTTGAGCGATAGCTTAAATTGACAAGAGGCTCGAGTACTTTATTGTTACAAAATTTCAAGGTTTTATGACGCTCCAGTAAAAAGTTACAAGCATTTGTATGTTGCAAACTTTGATAGGTGTAGGACGTACCGTATAGAAGTTAGGGCCATTTGAAGTTTTATCAGTGTTTGATTTGGGACTCAAGGGTAGCATAGCTTTGAGCGATAGCTTAAATTGACAAGAGGCTCGAGTACTTTATTGTTACAAAATTTCAAGGTTTTATGACGCTCCAGTAAAAAGTTACAAGCATTTGTATGTTGCAAACTTTGATAGGTGTAGGATGTACCATATAGAAGTTAGGGCCATTTGAAGTTTTATCAGTGTTTGATTTGGGACTCAAGGGTAGCATAGCTTTGCGCGATAGCTTAAATTGACAAAACCCTGGAGTACTTTATTGTTACAAAATTTCTAGGTTTTATGACGCTCCAGTCAAAAGTTACTAGCATTTGTTAGTTGCAAAGTTTGATAGGTGTAGGACGTACCGTATAGAAGTTAGTGCCATTTGAAGTTTTATCAGTGTTTGATTTCGGACTCAAGGGTAGCATAGCTTTGAGCGAAAGCTTAAATTGACAAGAGGCTCGAGTACTTTATTGTTACAAAATTTCAATGTTTTATGACGCTCCAGTAAAAAGTTACAAGCATTTGTATGTTGCAAACTTTGATAGGTATAGTATGCACCGTATAGAAGTTAGGGCCATTTGAATTTTTATCAGTGTTTGATTTGGGACTCAAGGGTAGCATAGCTTTGAGCGATATCTTAAATTGACAAGAGGCTCGAGTACTTTATTGTTACAAAATTTCAAGGTTTTATGACGCTCCAGTAAAAAGTTACACGCAATTGTATGTTGCAAACTTTGATAGGTGTAGGACGTACCGTATAGAAGTTAGGGCCATTTGAAGTTTTATCAGTGTTTGATTTGGGACTCAAGGGTAGCATAGCTTTGAGCGATAGCTTAAATTGACAAGAGGCTCGAGTACTTTATTGTTACAAAATGTCAAGGTTTTATGACGCTCCAGTAAAAAGTTACAAGCATTTGTTAGTTGCATAGTTTGATAGGTGTAGGACGTACCGTATAGAAGTTAGGGCCATTTGAAGTTTTATCAGCGTTTGATGTGGGACTCAAGGGTAGCATAGCTTTGAGCGATAGCTTAACTTGACAAGAGGCTCGAGTACTTTATTGTTACAAAATTTCAAGGTTTTATGACGCTCCAGTAAAAAGTTACAAGCATTTGTATGCTGCAAACTTTGATAGGTGTAGGACGTACCGTATAGAAGTTAGGGCCATTTGAAGTTTTACCAGTGTTTGATGTTGACTCAAGGGCAGCATAGCTTTGAGCAATAGCTTAAATTGACAAGAGGCTCGAGTACTTTATTGTTACAAAATTTTAAGGTTTTATGACGCTCCAGTAAAAAGTTACAAGCATTTGTATGTTGCAAACTTTGATAGGTGTAGGACGTACCATATAGAATTTAGGGCCATTTGAAGTTTTATCAGTGTTTCATTTGGGACTCAAGGGTAGCATAGCTTTGAGCGATAGCTTAAATTGACAAGAGGCTCGAGTACTTTATTGTTACAAAATTTCAAGGTTTTATGACGCTCCAGTAAAAAGTTACAAGCATTTGTATGTTGCAAACTTTGATAGGTGTAGGACGAACCGTATAGAAGTTAGGGCCATTTGAAGTTTATCAGTGTTTGATTTGGGACTCAAGGGTAGCATAGCTTTGAGCGATAGCTTAAATTGACAAGAGGCTCGAGTACATTATTGTTACAAAATGTCAAGGTTTTATGACGCTCCAGTAAAAAGTTACAAGCATGTGTTAGTTGCAAAGTTTGATAGGTGTAGGACGTACCGTATAGAAGTTAGGGCCATTTGAAGTTTTATCAGCGTTTGATGTGGGACTCAAGGGTAGCATAGCTTTGAGCGATAGCTTAACTTGACAAGAGGCTCGAGTACTTTATTGTTACAAAATTTCAAGGTTTTATGACGCTCCAGTAAAAAGTTACAAGCATTTGTATGCTGCAAACTTTGATAGGTGTAGGACGTACCGTATAGAAGTTAGGGCCATTTGAAGTTTTACCAGTGTTTGATGTTGACTCAAGGGCAGCATAGCTTTGAGCGATAGCTTAAATTGACAAGAGGCTCGAGTACTTTATTGTTACAAAATTTCAAGGTTTTATGACGCTGCAGTAAAAAGTTACAAGCATTTGTATGCTGCAAACTTTGATAGGTGTAGGACGTACCGTATAGAAGTTAGGGCCATTTGAAGTTTTACCAGTGTTTGATGTTGACTCAAGGGCAGCATAGCTTTGAGCGATAGCTTAAATTGACAAGAGGCTCGAGTACTTTATTGTTACAAAATTTCAAGGTTTTATGACGCTCCAGTAAAAAGTTACAAGCATTTGTATGTTGCAAACTTTGATAGGTGTAGGACGTACCATATAGAAGTTAGGGCCATTTGAAGTTTTATCAGTGTTTGATTTGGGACTCAAGGGTAGCATAGCTTTGAGCGATAGCTTAAATTGACAAGAAGCTCGAGTACTTTATTGTTCCAAAATTTGAAGGTTTTATGACGCTCTAGTAAAAAGTTACAAGCATTTGTATGTTGCAAACTTTGATAGGTGTAGGACGTACTGTATAGAAGTTAGGGCCATTTGAAGTTTTATTAGTGTTTGATTTGGGACTCAAGGGTAGCATAGCTTTGAGCGATAGCTTAAATTGACAAGAGGCTCGAGTACTTTATTGTTACAAAATTTCAAGGTTTTATGACGCTCCAGTAAAAAGTTACAAGCATTTGTATGTTGCAAACTTTGATAGGTGTAGGACGTCCCGTATAGAAGTTAGGGCCATTTGAAGTTTATCAGTGTTTGATTTGGGACTCAAGGGTAGCATAGCTTTGAGCGATAGCTTAAATTGACAAGAGGCTCGAGTACTTTATTGTTACAAAATTTCAAGGTTTTATGACGCTCCAGTAAAAAGTTACAAGCATTTGTATGTTGCAAACTTTGATAGGTGTAAGACGTACCGTATAGAAGTTAGGGCCATTTGAAGTTTTATCAGTGTTCGATTTGGGACTCAAGGGCAGCATAGCTTTGAGCGATAGCTTAAATTGACAAGAGGCTCGAGTACTTTATTGTTACAAAATTTCAAGGTTTTATGACGCTGCAGTAAAAAGTTACAAGCATTTGTATGTTACAAACTTTGATAGGTGTAAGACGTACCGTATAGAAGTTAGGGCCTTTTGAAGTTTTATCAGTGTTTGATTTGGGACTCAAGGGTAGCATAGCTTTGAGCGATAGCTTAAATTGACAAGAGGCTCGAGTACTTTATTGTTCCAAAATTTGAAGGTTTTATGACGCTCTAGTAAAAAGTTACAAGCATTTGTATGTTGCAAACTTTGATAGGTGTAGGACGTACTGTATAGAAGTTAGGGCCATTTGAAGTTTTATTAGTGTTTGATTTGGGACTCAAGGGTAGCATAGCTTTGAGCGATAGCTTAAATTGACAAGAGGCTCGAGTACTTTATTGTTACAAAATTTCAAGGTTTTATGACGCTCCAGTAAAAAGTTACAAGCATTTGTATGTTGCAAACTTTCATAGGTGTAGGACGTACCGTATAGAAGTTAGGGCCATTTGAAGTTTATCAGTGTTTGATTTGGGACTCAAGGGTAGCATAGCTTTGAGCGATAGCTTAAATTGACAAGAGGCTCGAGTACTTTATTGTTACAAAATTTCAAGGTTTTATGACGCTCCAGTAAAAAGTTACAAGCATTTGTATGTTGCAAACTTTGATAGGTGTAGGATGTACCATATAGAAGTTAGGGCCATTTGAAGTTTTATCAGTGTTTGATTTGGGACTCAAGGGTAGCATAGCTTTGAGCGATAGCTTAAATTGACAAAACCCTGGAGTACTTTATTGTTACAAAATTTCTAGGTTTTATGACGCTCCAGTAAAAAGTTACTAGCATTTGTTAGTTGCAAAGTTTGATAGGTGTAGGACGTACCGAATAGAAGTTAGTGCCATTTGAAGTTTTATCAGTGTTTGATTTCGGACTCAAGGGTAGCATAGCTTTGAGCGAAAGCTTAAATTGACAAGAGGCTCGAGTACTTTATTGTTACAAAATTTCAAGGTTTTATGACGCTCCAGTAAAAAGTTACAAGCATTTGTATGTTGCAAACTTTGATAGGTATAGTATGCACCGTATAGAAGTTAGGGCCATTTGAACTTTTATCAGTGTTTGATTTGGGACTCAAGGGTAGCATAGCTTTGAGCGATATCTTAAATTGACAAGAGGCTCGAGTACTTTATTGTTACAAAATTTCAAGGTTTTATGACGCTCCAGTAAAAAGTTACAAGCAATTGTATGTTGCAAACTTTGATAGGTGTAGGACGTACCGTATAGAAGTTAGGGCCATTTGAAGTTTTATCAGTGTTTGATTTGGGACTCAAGGGTAGCATAGCTTTGAGCGATAGCTTAAATTGACAAGAGGCTCGAGCACTTTATTGTTACAAAATGTCAAGGTTTTATGACGCTCCAGTAAAAAGTTACAAGCATTTGTTAGTTGCAAAGTTTGATAGGTGTAGGACGTACCGTATAGAAGTTAGGGCCATTTGAAGTTTTATCAGCGTTTGATGTGGGACTCAAGGGTAGCATACCTTTGAGCGATAGCTTAACTTGACAAGAGGCTCGAGTACTTTATTGTTACAAAATTTCAAGGTTTTATGACGCTCCAGTAAAAAGTTACAAGCATTTGTATGCTGCAAACTTTGATAGGTGTAGGACGTACCGTATAGAAGTTAGGGCCATTTGAAGTTTTACCAGTGTTTGATGTTGACTCAAGGGCAGCATAGCTTTGAGCGATAGCTTAAATTGACAAGAGGCTCGAGTACTTTATTGTTACAAAATTTCAAGGTTTTATGACGCTCCAGTAAAAAGTTACAAGCATTTGTATGTTGCAAACTTTGATAGGTGTAGGACGTACCATATAGAAGTTAGGGCCATTTGAAGTTTTATCAGTGTTTGATTTGGGACTCAAGGGTAGCATAGCTTTGAGCGATAGCTTAAATTGACAAGAAGCTCGAGTACTTTATTGTTCCAAAATTTGAAGGTTTTATGACGCTCTAGTAAAAAGTTACAAGCATTTGTATGTTGCAAACTTTGATAGGTGTAGGACGTACTGTATAGAAGTTAGGGCCATTTGAAGTTTTATTAGTGTTTGATTTGGGACTCAAGGGTAGCATAGCTTTGAGCGATAGCTTAAATTGACAAGAGGCTCGAGTACTTTATTGTTACAAAATTTCAAGGTTTTATGACGCTCCAGTAAAAAGTTACAAGCATTTGTATGTTGCAAACTTTGATAGGTGTAGGACGTACCGTATAGAAGTTAGGGCCATTTGAAGTTTTATCAGTGTTTGATTTGGGTCTCAAGGGTAGCATAGCTTTGAGCGATAGCTTAAATTGACAAGAGGCTCGAGTACTTTATTGTTACAAAATTTCAAGGTTTTATGACGCTCCAGTAAAAAGTTACAAGCATTTGTATGTTGCAAACTTTGATAGGTGTAGGATGTACCATATAGAAGTTAGGGCCATTTGAAGTTTTATCAGTGTTTGATTTGGGACTCAAGGGTAGCATAGCTTTGAGCGATAGCTTAAATTGACAAAACCCTGGAGTACTTTATTGTTACAAAATTTCTAGGTTTTATGACGCTCCAGTCAAAAGTTACTAGCATTTGTTAGTTGCAAAGTTTGATAGGTGTAGGACATACCGTATAGAAGTTAGTGCCATTTGAAGTTTTATCAGTGTTTGATTTCGGACTCAAGGGTAGCATAGCTTTGAGCGAAAGCTTAAATTGACAAGAGGCTCGAGTACTTTATTGTTACAAAATTTCAATGTTTTATGACGCTCCAGTAAAAAGTTACAAGCATTTGTATGTTGCAAACTTTGATAGGTATAGTATGCACCGTATAGAAGTTAGGGCCATTTGAATTTTTATCAGTGTTTGATTTGGGACTCAAGGGTAGCATAGCTTTGAGCGATATCTTAAATTGACAAGAGGCTCGAGTACTTTATTGTTACAAAATTTCAAGGTTTTATGACGCTCCAGTAAAAAGTTACAAGCAATTGTATGTTGCAAACTTTGATAGGTGTAGGACGTACCGTATAGAAGTTAGGGCCATTTGAAGTTTTATCAGTGTTTGATTTGGGACTCAAGGGTAGCATAGCTTTGAGCGATAGCTTAAATTGACAAGAGGCTCGAGTACTTTATTGTTACAAAATTTCAAGGTTTTATGACGCTCCAGTAAAAAGTTACAAGCATTTGTTAGTTGCAAAGTTTGATAGGTGTAGGACGTACCGTATAGAAGTTAGGGCCATTTGAAGTTTTATCAGCGTTTGATGTGGGACTCAAGGGTAGCATAGCTTTGAGCGATAGCTTAACTTGACAAGAGGCTCGAGTACTTTATTGTTACAAAATTTCAAGGTTTTATGACGCTCCAGTAAAAAGTTACAAGCATTTGTATGCTGCAAACTTTGATAGGTGTAGGACGTACCGTATAGAAGTTAGGGCCATTTGAAGTTTTACCAGTGTTTGATGTTGACTCAAGGGCAGCATAGCTTTGAGCGATAGCTTAAATTGACAAGAGGCTCGAGTACTTTATTGTTACAAAATTTTAAGGTTTTATGACGCTCCAGTAAAAAGTTACAAGCATTTGTATGTTGCAAACTTTGATAGGTGTAGGACGTACCATATAGAAGTTAGGGCCATTTGAAGTTTTATCAGTGTTTGATTTGGGACTCAAGGTTAGCATAGCTTTGAGCGATAGCTTAAATTGACAAGAGGCTCGAGTACTTTATTGTTATAAAATGTCAAGGTTTTATGACGCTCCAGTAAAAAGTTACAAGCATTTGTTAGTTGCAAAGTTTGATAGGTGTAGGACGTACCGTATAGAAGTTAGGGCCATTTGAAGTTTTATCAGCGTTTGATGTGGGACTCAAGGGTAGCATACCTTTGAGCGATAGCTTAACTTGACAAGAGGCTCGAGTACTTTATTGTTACAAAATTTCAAGGTTTTATGACGCTCCAGTAAAAAGTTACAAGCATTTGTATGCTGCAAACTTTGATAGGTGTAGGACGTACCGTATAGAAGTTAGGGCCATTTGAAGTTTTACCAGTGTTTGATGTTGACTCAAGGGCAGCATAGCTTTGAGCGATAGCTTAAATTGACAAGAGGCTCGAGTACTTTATTGTTACAAAATTTCAAGGTTTTATGACGCTCCAGTAAAAAGTTACAAGCATTTGTATGTTGCAAACTTTGATAGGTGTAGGACGTACCATATAGAAGTTAGGGCCATTTGAAGTTTTATCAGTGTTTGATTTGGGACTCAAGGGTAGCATAGCTTTGAGCGATAGCTTAAATTGACAAGAAGCTCGAGTACTTTATTGTTCCAAAATTTGAAGGTTTTATGACGCTCTAGTAAAAAGTTACAAGCATTTGTATGTTGCAAACTTTGATAGGTGTAGGACGTACTGTATAGAAGTTAGGGCCATTTGAAGTTTTATTAGTGTTTGATTTGGGACTCAAGGGTAGCATAGCTTTGAGCGATAGCTTAAATTGACAAGAGGCTCGAGTACTTTATTGTTACAAAATTTCAAGGTTTTATGACGCTCCAGTAAAAAGTTACAAGCATTTGTATGTTGCAAACTTTGATAGGTGTAGGACGTACCGTATAGAAGTTAGGGCCATTTGAAGTTTTATCAGTGTTTGATTTGGGACTCAAGGGTAGCATAGCTTTGAGCGATAGCTTAAATTGACAAGAGGCTCGAGTACTTTATTGTTACAAAATTTCAAGGTTTTATGACGCTCCAGTAAAAAGTTACAAGCATTTGTATGTTGCAAACTTTGATAGGTGTAGGATGTACCATATAGAAGTTAGGGCCATTTGAAGTTTTATCAGTGTTTGATTTGGGACTCAAGGGTAGCATAGCTTTGAGCGATAGCTTAAATTGACAAAACCCTGGAGTACTTTATTGTTACAAAATTTCTAGGTTTTATGACGCTCCAGTCAAAAGTTACTAGCATTTGTTAGTTGCAAAGTTTGATAGGTGTAGGACGTACCGTATAGAAGTTAGTGCCATTTGAAGTTTTATCAGTGTTTGATTTCGGACTCAAGGGTAGCA
Source organism: Clusia tigrina (assembly GCA_920105625.2). Classification (NCBI taxonomy): domain Eukaryota; kingdom Metazoa; phylum Arthropoda; class Insecta; order Diptera; family Clusiidae; genus Clusia; species Clusia tigrina. The sequence continues at coordinate 103,050,236 of OV050033.1, read as the reverse complement.
TAGCTTTGAGCGAAAGCTTAAATTGACAAGAGGCTCGAGTACTTTATTGTTACAAAATTTCAATGTTTTATGACGCTCCAGTAAAAAGTTACAAGCATTTGTATGTTGCAAACTTTGATAGGTATAGTATGCACCGTATAGAAGTTAGGGCCATTTGAATTTTTATCAGTGTTTGATTTGGGACTCAAGGGTAGCATAGCTTTGAGCGATATCTTAAATTGACAAGAGGCTCGAGTACTTTATTGTTACAAAATTTCAAGGTTTTATGACGCTCCAGTAAAAAGTTACAAGCAATTGTATGTTGCAAACTTTGATAGGTGTAGGACGTACCGTATAGAAGTTAGGGCCATTTGAAGTTTTATCAGTGTTTGATTTGGGACTCAAGGGTAGCATAGCTTTGAGCGATAGCTTAAATTGACAAGAGGCTCGAGTACTTTATTGTTACAAAATGTCAAGGTTTTATGACGCTCCAGTAAAAAGTTACAAGCATTTGTTAGTTGCAAAGTTTGATAGGTGTAGGACGTACCGTATAGAAGTTAGGGCCATTTGAAGTTTTATCAGCGTTTGATGTGGGACTCAAGGGTAGCATAGCTTTGAGCGATAGCTTAACTTGACAAGAGGCTCGAGTACTTTATTGTTACAAAATTTCAAGGTTTTATGACGCTCCAGTAAAAAGTTACAAGCATTTGTATGCTGCAAACTTTGATAGGTGTAGGACGTACCGTATAGAAGTTAGGGCCATTTGAAGTTTTACCAGTGTTTGATGTTGACTCAAGGGCAGCATAGCTTTGAGCGATAGCTTAAATTGACAAGAGGCTCGAGTACTTTATTGTTACAAAATTTTAAGGTTTTATGACGCTCCAGTAAAAAGTTACAAGCATTTGTATGTTGCAAACTTTGATAGGTGTAGGACGTACCACATAGAAGTTAGGGCCATTTGAAGTTTTATCAGTGTTTGATTTGGGACTCAAGGTTAGCATAGCTTTGAGCGATAGCTTAAATTGACAAGAGGCTCGAGTACTTTATTGTTACAAAATTTCAAGGTTTTATGACGCTCCAGTAAAAAGTTACAAGCATTTGTATGTTGCAAACTTTGATAGGTGTAGGACGAACCGTATAGAAGTTAGGGCCATTTGAAGTTTATCAGTGTTTGATTTGGGACTCAAGGGTAGCATAGCTTTGAGCGATAGCTTAAATTGACAAGAGGCTCGAGTACTTTATTGTTACAAAATGTCAAGGTTTTATGACGCTCCAGTAAAAAGTTACAAGCATTTGTTAGTTGCAAAGTTTGATAGGTGTAGGACGTACCGTATAGAAGTTAGGGCCATTTGAAGTTTTATCAGCGTTTGATGTGGGACTCAAGGGTAGCATAGCTTTGAGCGATAGCTTAACTTGACAAGAGGCTCGAGTACTTTATTGTTACAAAATTTCAAGGTTTTATGACGCTCCAGTAAAAAGTTACAAGCATTTGTATGCTGCAAACTTTGATAGGTGTAGGACGTACCGTATAGAAGTTAGGGCCATTTGAAGTTTTACCAGTGTTTGATGTTGACTCAAGGGCAGCATAGCTTTGAGCGATAGCTTAAATTGACAAGAGGCTCGAGTACTTTATTGTTACAAAATTGTAAGGTTTTATGACGCTCCAGTAAAAAGTTACAAGCATTTGTATGTTGCAAACTTTGATAGGTGTAGGACGTACCATATAGAAGTTAGGGCCATTTGAAGTTTTATCAGTGTTTGATTTGGGTCTCAAGGTTAGCATAGCTTTGAGCGATAGCTTAAATTGACAAGAGGCTCGAGTACTTTATTGTTACAAAGTGTCAAGGTTTTATGACGCTCCAGTAAAAAGTTACAAGCATTTGTTAGTTGCAAAGTTTGATAGGTGTAGGACGTACCGTATAGAAGTTAGGGCCATTTGAAGTTTTATCAGCGTTTGATGTGGGACTCAAGGGTAGCATACCTTTGAGCGATAGCTTAACTTGACAAGAGGCTCGAGTACTTTATTGTTACAAAATTTCAAGGTTTTATGACGCTCCAGTAAAAAGTTACAAGCATTTGTATGCTGCAAACTTTGATAGGTGTAGGACGTACCGTATAGAAGTTAGGGCCATTTGAAGTTTTACCAGTGTTTGATGTTGACTCAAGGGCAGCATAGCTTTGAGCGATAGCTTAAATTGACAAGAGGCTCGAGTACTTTATTGTTACAAAATTTCAAGGTTTTATGACGCTCCAGTAAAAAGTTACAAGCATTTGTATGTTGCAAACTTTGATAGGTGTAGGACGTACCATATAAAAGTTAGGGCCATTTGAAGTTTTATCAGTGTTTGATTTGGGACTCAAGGGTAGCATAGCTTTGAGCGATAGCTTAAATTGACAAGAAGCTCGAGTACTTTATTGTTCCAAAATTTGAAGGTTTTATGACGCTCTAGTAAAAAGTTACAAGCATTTGTATGTTGCAAACTTTGATAGGTGTAGGACGTACTGTATAGAAGTTAGGGCCATTTGAAGTTTTATTAGTGTTTGATTTGGGACTCAAGGGTAGCATAGCTTTGAGCGATAGCTTAAATTGACAAGAGGCTCGAGTACTTTATTGTTACAAAATTTCAAGGTTTTATGACGCTCCAGTAAAAAGTTACAAGCATTTGTATGTTGCAAACTTTGATAGGTGTAGGACGTACCGTATAGAAGTTAGGGCCATTTGAAGTTTTATCAGTGTTTGATTTGGGACTCAAGGGTAGCATAGCTTTGAGCGATAGCTTAAATTGACAAGAGGCTCGAGTACTTTATTGTTACAAAATTTCAAGTTTTTATGACGCTCCAGTAAAAAGTTACAAGCATTTGTATGTTGCAAACTTTGATAGGTGTAGGATGTACCATATAGAAGTTAGGGCCATTTGAAGTTTTATCAGTGTTTGATTTGGGACTCAAGGGTAGCATAGCTTTGAGCGATAGCTTAAATTGACAAAACCCTGGAGTACTTTATTGTTACAAAATTTCTAGGTTTTATGACGCTCCAGTCAAAAGTTACTAGCATTTGTTAGTTGCAAAGTTTGATAGGTGTAGGACGTACCGTATAGAAGTTAGTGCCATTTGAAGTTTTATCAGTGTTTGATTTCGGACTCAAGGGTAGCATAGCTTTGAGCGAAAGCTTAAATTGACAAGAGGCTCGAGTACTTTATTGTTACAAAATTTCAATGTTTTATGACGCTCCAGTAAAAAGTTACAAGCATTTGTATGTTGCAAACTTTGATAGGTATAGTATGCACCGTATAGAAGTTAGGGCCATTTGAATTTTTATCAGTGTTTGATTTGGGACTCAAGGGTAGCATAGCTTTGAGCGATATCTTAAATTGACAAGAGGCTCGAGTACTTTATTGTTACAAAATTTCAAGGTTTTATGACGCTCCAGTAAAAAGTTACAAGCAATTGTATGTTGCAAACTTTGATAGGTGTAGGACGTACCGTATAGAAGTTAGGGCCATTTGAAGTTTTATCAGTGTTTGATTTGGGACTCAAGGGTAGCATAGCTTTGAGCGATAGCTTAAATTGACAAGAGGCTCGAGTACTTTATTGTTACAAAGTGTCAAGGTTTTATGACGCTCCAGTAAAAAGTTACAAGCATTTGTTAGTTGCAAAGTTTGATAGGTGTAGGACGTACCGTATAGAAGTTAGGGCCATTTGAAGTTTTATCAGCGTTTGATGTGGGACTCAAGGGTAGCATAGCTTTGAGCGATAGGTTAACTTGACAAGAGGCTCGAGTACTTTATTGTTACAAAATTTCAAGGTTTTATGACGCTCCAGTAAAAAGTTACAAGCATTTGTATGCTGCAAACTTTGATAGGTGTAGGACGTACCGTATAGAAGTTAGGGCCATTTGAAGTTTTACCAGTGTTTGATGTTGACTCAAGGGCAGCATAGCTTTGAGCGATAGCTTAAATTGACAAGAGGCTCGAGTACTTTATTGTTACAAAATGTCAAGGTTTTATGACGCTCCAGTAAAAAGTTACAAGCATGTGTTAGTTGCAAAGTTTGATAGGTGTAGGACGTACCGTATAGAAGTTAGGGCCATTTGAAGTTTATCAGTGTTTGATTTGGGACTCAAGGGTAGCATAGCTTTGAGCGATAGCTTAAATTGACAAGAGGCTCGAGTACTTTATTGTTACAAAATTTCAAGGTTTTATGACGCTCCAGTAAAAAGTTACAAGCATTTGTATGTTGCAAACTTTGATAGGTGTAGGATGTACCATATAGAAGTTAGGGCCATTTGAAGTTTTATCAGTGTTTGATTTGGGACTCAAGGGTAGCATAGCTTTGAGCGATAGCTTAAATTGACAAAACCCTGGAGTACTTTATTGTTACAAAATTTCTAGGTTTTATGACGCTCCAGTAAAAAGTTACAAGCATTTGTATGTTGCAAACTTTGATAGGTGTAGGATGTACCATATAGAAGTTAGGGCCATTTGAAGTTTTATCAGTGTTTGATTTGGGACTCAAGGGTAGCATAGCTTTGAGCGATAGCTTAAATTGACAAAACCCTGGAGTACTTTATTGTTACAAAATTTCTAGGTTTTATGACGCTCCAGTAAAAAGTTACTAGCATTTGTTAGTTGCAAAGTTTGATAGGTGTAGGACGTACCGTATAGAAGTTAGTGCCATTTGAAGTTTTAGCAGTGTTTGATTTCGGACTCAAGGGTAGCATAGCTTTGAGCGAAAGCTTAAATTGACAAGAGGCTCGAGTACTTTATTGTTACAAAATTTCAAGGTTTTATGACGCTCCAGTAAAAAGTTACAAGCATTTGTATGTTGCAAACTTTGATAGGTATAGTATGCACCGTATAGAAGTTAGGGCCATTTGAACTTTTATCAGTGTTTGATTTGGGACTCAAGGGTAGCATAGCTTTGAGCGATATCTTAAATTGACAAGAGGCTCGAGTACTTTATTGTTACAAAATTTCAAGGTTTTATGACGCTCCAGTAAAAAGTTACAAGCATTTGTATGCTGCAAACTTTGATAGGTGTAGGACGTACCGTATAGAAGTTAGGGCCATTTGAAGTTTTACCAGTGTTTGATGTTGACTCAAGGGCATCATAGCTTTGAGCGATAGCTTAAATTGACAAGAGGCTCGAGTACTTTATTGTTACAAAATTTCAAGGTTTTATGACGCTCCAGTAAAAAGTTACAAGCATTTGTATGTTGCAAACTTTGATAGGTGTAGGACGTACCGTATAGAAGTTAGGGCCATTTGAAGTTTTACCAGTGTTTGATTTGGGACTCAAGGGTAGCATAGCTTTGAGCGATAGCTTAAATTTACAAGAGGCTCGAGTACTTTATTGTTACAAAATGTCAAGGTTTTATGACGCTCCAGTAAAAAGTTACAAGCATTTGTTAGTTGCAAAGTTTGATAGGTGTAGGACGTACCGTATAGAAGTTAGGGCCATTTGAAGTTTTATCAGCGTTTGATGTGGGACTCAAGGGTAGCATACCTTTGAGCGATAGCTTAACTTGACAAGAGGCTCGAGTACTTTATTGTTACAAAATTTCAAGGTTTTATGACGCTCCAGTAAAAAGTTACAAGCATTTGTATGCTGCAAACTTTGATAGGTGTAGGACGTACCGTATAGAAGTTAGGGCCATTTGAAGTTTTACCAGTGTTTGATGTTGACTCAAGGGCATCATAGCTTTGAGCGATAGCTTAAATTGACAAGAGGCTCGAGTACTTTATTGTTACAAAATTTCAAGGTTTTATGACGCTCCAGTAAAAAGTTACAAGCATTTGTATGTTGCAAACTTTGATAGGTGTAGGACGTACCGTATAGAAGTTAGGGCCATTTGAAGTTTTACCAGTGTTTGATTTGGGACTCAAAAGTAGCATAGCTTTGAGCGATAGCTTAAATTGACAAGAGGCTCGAGTACTTTATTGTTACAAAATTTGAAGGTTTTATGACGCTCTAGTAAAAAGTTACAAGCATTTGTATGTTGCAAACTTTGATAGGTTTAGGACGTACCATATAGAAGTTAGGGCCATTTGAAGTTTTATCAGTGTTTGATTTGGGACTCAAGGGTAGCATAGCTTTGAGCGATAGCTTAAATTGACAAGAGGCTCGAGTACTTTATTGTTACAAAATTTCAAGGTTTTATGACGCTCCAGTAAAAAGTTACAAGCATTTGTATGTTGCAAACTTTGATAGGTGTAGGACGAACCGTATAGAAGTTAGGGCCATTTGAAGTTTATCAGTGTTTGATTTGGGTCTCAAGGGTAGCATGGCTTTGAGCGATAGCTTAAATTGACAAGAGGCTCGAGTACTTTATTGTTACAAAATTTCAAGGTTTTATGACGCTCCAGTAAAAAGTTACAAGCATTTGTATGTTGCAAACTTTGATAGGTGTAGGACGTACCATATAGAAGTTAGGGCCATTTGAAGTTTTATCAGTGTTTGATTTGGGACTCAAGGGTAGCATAGCTTTGAGCGATAGCTTAAATTGACAAGAGGCTGGAGTACTTTATTGTTACAAAATGTCAAGGTTTTATGACGCTTCAGTAAAAAGTTACAAGCATTTGTTAGTTGCAAAGTTTGATAGGTGTAGGACGTACTGTATAGAAGTTAGGGCCATTTGTAGTTTTATTAGTGTTTGATTTGGGACTCAAGGGTAGCATAGGTTTGAGCGATAGCTTAAATTGACAAAACCCTGGAGTACTTTATTGTTACAAAATTTCTAGGTTTTATGACGCTCCAGTAAAAAGTTACAAGCATTTGTTAGTTGCAAAGTTTGATAGGTGTAGGACGTACCGTATAGAAGTTAGTGTCATTTGAAGTTTTATCAGTGTTTGATTTGGGACTCAAGGGTAGCATAGCTTTGAGCGAAAGCTTAAATTGACAAGAGGCTCGAGTACTTTATTGTTACAAAATTTCAATGTTTTATGACGCTCCAGTAAAAATTAAAAGCATTTGTATGTTGCAAACTTTGATAGGTATAGTATGCACCGTATAGAAGTTAGGGCCATTTGAATTTTTATCAGTGTTTGATTTGGGACTCAAGGGTAGCATAGCTTTGAGCGATATCTTAAATTGACAAGAGGCTCGAGTACTTTATTGTTACAAAATTTCAAGGTTTTATGACGCTCCAGTAAAAAGTTACAAGCAATTGTATGTTGCAAACTTTGATAGGTGTAGGACGTACCGTATAGAAGTTAGGGCCATTTGAAGTTTTATCAGTGTTTGATTTGGGACTCAAGGGTAGCATTGCTTTGAGCGATAGCTTAACTTGACAAGAGGCTCGAGTACTTTATTGTTACAAAATTTCAAGGTTTTATGACGCTCCAGTAAAAAGTAACAAGCATTTGTATGCTGCAAACTTTGATAGGTGTAGGACGTACCCTATAGAAGTTAGGTCCATTTGAAGTTTTACCAGTGTTTGATGTGGGACTCAAGGGCAGCATAGCTTTGAGCGATAGCTTAAATTGACAAGAGGCTCGAGTACTTTATTGTTACAAAATTTCAAGGTTTTATGACGCTCCAGTAAAAAGTTACAAGCATTTGTATATTGCAAACTTTGATAGGTGTAGGACGTACCATATAGAAGTTAGGGCCATTTGAAGTTTTATCAGTGTTTGATGTGGGACACAAGGGTAGCATAGCTTTGAGCGATAGCTTAAATTGACAAGAGACTCGAGTACTTTATTGTTAGAAAATTTCAAGGTTTTATGACGCTCCAGTAAAAAGTTACAAGCATTTGTATGCTGCAAACTTTGATAGGTGTAGCACGTACCGTATAGAAGTTAGGGCCATTTGAAGTTTTATCAGTGTTCGATTTGGGACTCAAGGGCAGCATAGCTTTGAGCGATAGCTTAAATTGACAAGAGGCTCGAGTACTTTATTGTTACAAAATTTCAAGGTTTTATGACGCTGCAGTAAAAAGTTACAAGCATTTGTATGTTGCAAACTTTGATAGGTGTAGGTCGTACCGTATAGAAGTTAGCGCCATTCGAAGTTTTATCAGTGTTTGATTTGGGACTCAAGGGTACCATAGCTTTGAGCGATAGCTTAAATTGACAAGAGGCTCGAGTACTTTATTGTTACAAAATGTCAAGGTTTTATGACGCTCCAGTAAAAAGTTACAAGCATTTGTATGTTGCAAACTTTGATAGGTGTAGGACGAACCGTATAGAAGTTAGGGCCATTTGAAGTTTATCAGTGTTTGATTTGGGACTCAAGGGTAGCATAGCTTTGAGCGATAGCTTAAATTGACAAGAGGCTCGAGTACTTTATTGTTACAAAATTTCAAGGTTTTATGACGCTCCAGTAAAAAGTTACAAGCATTTGTATGTTGCAAACTTTGATAGGTGTAGGACGTACCATATAGAAGTTAGGGCCATTTGAAGTTTTATCAGTGTTTGATTTGGGACTCAAGGGTAGCATAACTTTGAGCGATAGCTTAAATTGACAAGAGGCTGGAGTACTTTATTGTTACAAAATGTCAAGGTTTTATGACGCTCCAGTAAAAAGTTACAAGCATTTGTTAGTTGCAAAGTTTGATAGGTGTAGGACGTACCGTATAGAAGTTAGGGCCATTTGAAGTTTTATCAGCGTTTGATGTGGGACTCAAGGGTAGCATAGCTTTGAGCGATAGCTTAACTTGACAAGAGGCTCGAGTACTTTATTGTTACAAACTTTCAAGGTTTTATGACGCTCCAGTAAAAAGTTACAAGCATTTGTATGCTGCAAACTTTGATAGGTGTAGGACGTACCGTATAGAAGTTAGGTCCATTTGAAGTTTTACCAGTGTTTGATGTGGGACTCAAGGGCAGCATAGATTTGAGCGATAGCTTAAATTGACAAGAGGCTCGAGTACTTTATTGTTACAAAATTTCAAGATTTTATGACGCTCCAGTAAAAAGTTACAAGCATTTGTATGTTGCAAACTTTGATAGGTGTAGGACGTACCGTGTAGAAGTTAGGGCCATTTGAAGTTTTATCAGTGTTCGATTTGGGACTCAAGGGCAGCATGGCTTTGAGCGATAGCTTAAATTGACAAGAGGCTCGAGTACTTTATTGTTACAAAGTTTCAAGGTTTTATGACGCTGCAGTAAAAAGTTACAAGCTTTTGTATGTTGCAAACTTTGATAGGTGTAAGACGTACCGTATAGAAGTTAGGGCCTTTTGAAGTTTTATCAGTGTTTGATTTGGGACTCAAGGGTAGCATAGCTTTGAGCGATAGCTTAAATTGACAAGAGGCTCGAGTACTTTATTGTTCCAAAATTTGAAGGTTTTATGACGCTCTAGTAAAAAGTTACAAGCATTTGTATGTTGCAAACTTTGATAGGTGTAGGACGTACTGTATAGAAGTTAGGGCCATTTGAAGTTTTATTAGTGTTTGATGTGGGACACAAGGGTAGCATAGCTTTGAGCGATAGCTTAAATTGACAAGAGACTCGAGTACTTTATTGTTAGAAAATTTCAAGGTTTTATGACGCTCCAGTAAAAAGTTACAAGCATTTGTATGCTGCAAACTTTGATAGGTGTAGCACGTACCGTATAGAAGTTAGGGCCATTTGAAGTTTTATTAGTGTTCGATTTGGGACTCAAGGGCAGCATAGCTTTGAGCGATAGCTTAAATTGTCAAGAGGCTCGAGTACTTTATTGTTACAAAATTTCAAGGTTTTATGACGCTGCAGTAAAAAGTTACAAGCATTTGTATGTTGCAAACTTTGATAGGTGTAGGTCGTACCGTATAGAAGTTAGCGCCATTCAAAGTTTTATCAGTGTTTGATTTGGGACTCAAGGGTACCATAGCTATGAGCGATAGCTTAAATTGACAAGAGGCTCGAGTACTTTATTGTTACAAAATGTCAAGGTTTTATGACGCTCCAGTAAAAAGTTACAAGCATTTGTATGTTGCAAACTTTGATAGGTGTAGGACGAACCGTATAGAAGTTAGGGCCATTTGAAGTTTATCAGTGTTTGATTTGGGACTCAAGGGTAGCATAGCTTTGAGCGATAGCTTAAATTGACAAGAGGCTCGAGTACTTTATTGTTAAAAAATTTCAAGGTTTTATGACGCTCCAGATTAAAGTTACAAGCATTTCTATGTTGCAAACTTTGATAGGTGTAGGACGTACCATATAGAAGTTAGGGCCATTTGAAGTTTTATCAGTGTTTGATTTGGGACTCAAGGGTAGCATAACTTTGAGCGATAGCTTAAATTGACAAGAGGCTGGAGTACTTTATTGTTACAAAATGTCAAGGTTTTATGACGCTCCAGTAAAAAGTTACAAGCATTTGTTAGTTGCAAAGTTTGATAGGTGTAGGACGTACCGTATAGAAGTTAGGGCCATTTGAAGTTTTATCAGCGTTTGATGTGGGACTCAAGGGTAGCATAGCTTTGAGCGATAGCTTAACTTGACAAGAGGCTCGAGTACTTTATTGTTACAAAATTTCAAGGTTTTATGACGCTCCAGTAAAAAGTTACAAGCATTTGTATGCTGCAAACTTTGATAGGTGTAGGACGTACCGTATAGAAGTTAGGGCCATTTGAAGTTTTACCAGTGTTTGATGTGGGACTCAAGGGCAGCATAGCTTTGAGCGATAGCTTAAATTGACAAGAGGCTCGAGTACTTTATTGTTACAAAATTTCAAATTTTATGACGCTCCAGTAAAAAGTTACAAGCATTTGTATGTTGCAAACTTTGATAGGTGTAGGACGTACCATATAGAAGTTAGGGCCATTTGAAGTTTTATCAGTGTTTGATGTGGGACACAAGGGTAGCATAGCTTTGAGCGATAGCTTAAATTGACAAGACACTCGAGTACTTTATTGTTAGAAAATTTCAAGGTTTTATGACGCTCCAGTAAAAAGTTACAAGCATTTGTATGCTGCAAACTTTGATAGGTGTAGGACGTACCGTGTAGAAGTTAGGGCCATTTGAAGTTTTATCAGTGTTCGATTTGGGACTCAAGGGCAGCATGGCTTTGAGCGATAGCTTAAATTGACAAGAGGCTCGAGTACTTTATTGTTACAAAATTTCAAGGTTTTATGACGCTGCAGTAAAAAGTTACAAGCTTTTGTATGTTGCAAACTTTGATAGGTGTAAGACGTACCGTATAGAAGTTAGGGCCTTTTGAAGTTTTATCAGTGTTTGATTTGGGACTCAAGGGTAGCATAGCTTTGAGCGATAGCTTAAATTGACAAGAGGCTCGAGTACTTTATTGTTCCAAAATTTGAAGGTTTTATGACGCTCTAGTAAAAAGTTACAAGCATTTGTATGTTGCAAACTTTGATAGGTGTAGGACGTACTGTATAGAAGTTAGGGCCATTTGAAGTTTTATTAGTGTTTGATTTGGGTCTCAAGGGTAGCATAGCTTTGAGCGATAGCTTAAATTGACAAGAGGCTCGAGTACTTTATTGTTACAAAATTTCAAGCTTTTATGACGCTCCAGTAAAAAGTTACAAGCATTTGTATGTTGCAAACTTTGATAGGTGTAGGACGTACCGTATAGAAGTTAGGGCCATTTGAAGTTGATCAGTGTTTGATTTGGGACTCAAGGGTAGCATAGCTTTGAGCGATAGCTTAAATTGACAAGAGGCTCGAGTACTTTATTGTTACAAAATTTCAAGGTTTTATGACGCTCCAGTAAAAAGTTACAAGCATTTGTATGTTGCAAACTTTGATAGGTGTAGGATGTACCATATAGAAGTTAGGGCCATTTGAAGTTTTATCAGTGTTTGATTTGGGACTCAAGGGTAGCATAGCTTTGAGCGAAAGCTTAAATTGACAAGAGGCTCGAGTACTTTATTGTTACAAAATTTCAATGTTTTATGACGCTCCAGTAAAAAGTTACAAGCATTTGTATGTTGCAAACTTTGATAGGTATAGTATGCACCGTATAGAAGTTAGGGCCATTTGAATTTTTATCAGTGTTTGATTTGGGACTCAAGGGTAGCATAGCTTTGAGCGATATCTTAAATTGACAAGAGGCTCGAGTACTTTATTGTTACAAAATTTCAAGGTTTTATGACGCTCCAGTAAAAAGTTACAAGCAATTGTATGTTGCAAACTTTGATAGGTGTAGGACGTACCGTATAGAAGTTAGGGCCATTTGAAGTTTTATCAGTGTTTGATTTGGGACTCAAGGGTAGCATAGCTTTGAGCGATAGCTTAAATTGACAAGAGGCTCGAGTACTTTATTGTTACAAAATGTCAAGGTTTTATGACGCTCCAGTAAAAAGTTACAAGCATTTGTTAGTTGCAAAGTTTGATAGGTGTAGGAGGTACCGTATAGAAGTTAGGGCCATTTGAAGTTTTATCAGTGTTTGATGTGGGACTCAAGGGTAGCATAGCTTTGAGCGATAGCTTAACTTGACAAGAGGCTCGAGTACTTTATTGTTACAAAATTTCAAGGTTTTATGACGCTCCAGTAAAAAGTTACAAGCATTTGTATGCTGCAAACTTTGATAGGTGTAGGACGTACCGTATAGAAGTTAGGGCCATTTGAAGTTTTACCAGTGGCTGATGTGGGACTCAAGGGCAGCATAGCTTTGAGCGATAGCTTAAATTGACAAGAGGCTCGAGTACTTTATTGTTACAAAATTTCAAGGTTTTATGACGCTCCAGTAAAAAGTTACAAGCATTTGTATGTTGCAAACTTTGATAGGTGTAGGACGTACCATATAGAAGTTAGGGCCATTTGAAGTTTTATCAGTGTTTGATGTGGGACACAAGGGTAGCATAGCTTTGAGCGATAGCTTAAATTGACAAGAGACTCGAGTACTTTATTGTTAGAAAATTTTAAGGTTTTTATGACGCTCCAGTAAAAAGTTACAAGCATTTTTATGCTGCAAACTTTGACAGGTGTAGGACGTACCGTATAGAAGTTAGGGCCATTTGAAGTTTTATCAGTGTTCGATTTGGGACTCAAGGGCAGCATAGCTTTGAACGATAGCTTAAATTGACAAGAGGCTCGAGTACTTTCTTGTTACAAAATTTCAAGGTTTTATGACGCTGCAGTAAAAAGTTACAAGCATTTGTATGTTGCAAACTTTGATAGGTGTAGGTCGTACCGTATAGAAGTTAGGGCCATTTGAAGTTTATCAGTGTTTGATTTGGGACTCAAGGGTAGCATAGCTTTGAGCGATAGCTTAAATTGACAAGAGGCTCGAGGTCTTTATTGTTACAAAATTTCAAGGTTCTATGACGCTCCAGTAAAAAGTTACAAGCATTTGTATGTTGCAAACTTTGATAGGTGTAGGACGTACCATATAGAAGTTAGGGCCATTTGAAGTTTTATCAGTGTTTGATTTGGGACTCAAGGGTAGCATAGCTTTGAGCGATAGCTTAAATTGACAAGAGGCTGGAGTACTTTATTGTTACAAAATGTCAAGGTTTTATGACGCTCCAGTAAAAAGTTACAAGCATTTGTTAGTTGCAAAGTTTGATAGGTGTAGGACGTACCGTATAGAAGTTAGGGCCATTTGAAGTTTTATCAGCGTTTTATGTGGGACTCAAGGGTAGCATAGCTTTGAGCGATAGCTTAAATTGACAAGAGGCTCGAGTACTTTATTGTTACAAAATTTCAAGGTTTTATGACCCTCCAGTAAAAAGTTACAAGCATTTGTATGTTGCAAACTTTCATAGGTGTAGGACGAACCGTATAGAAGTTAGGGCCATTTGAAGTTTATCAGTGTTTGATTTGGGACTCAAGGGTAGCATAGCTTTGAGCGATAGCTTAAATTGACAAGAGGCTCGAGTACTTTATTGTTACAAAATTTCAAGGTTTTATGACGCTGCAGTAAAAAGTTACAAGCATTTGTATGTTGCAAACTTTGATAGGTGTAGGACTTACCATATAGAAGTTAGGGCCATTTGAAGTTTTATCAGTGTTTGATTTGGAACTCAAGGGTAGCATAGCTTTGAGCGATAGCTTAAATTGACAAGAGGCTGGAGTACTTTATTGTTACAAAATTTCAAGGTTTTATGACGCTGTAGTAAAAAGTTACAAGCATTTGTATGTTGCAAACTTTGATAGGTGTAGGTCGTACCGTATAGAAGTTAGGGCCATTTGAAGTTTTATCAGTGTTTGATTTGGGACTCAAGGGTAGCATAGCTTTGAGCGATAGCTTAAATTGACAAGAGGCTCGAGTACTTTATTGTTACAAAATTTCAAGGTTTTATGACCCTCCAGTAAAAAGTTACAAGCATTTGTATGTTGCAAACTTTCATAGGTGTAGGACGAACCGTATAGAAGTTAGGGCCATTTGAAGTTTATCAGTGTTTGATTTGGGACTCAAGGGTAGCATAGCTTTGAGCGATAGCTTAAATTGACAAGAGGCTCGAGTACTGTATTGTTACAAAATTTCAAGGTTTTATGACGCTGCAGTAAAAAGTTACAAGCATTTGTATGTTGCAAACTTTGGTAGGTGTAGGACTTACCATATAGAAGTTAGGGCCATTTGAAGTTTTATCAGTGTTTGATTTGGGACTCAAGGGTAGCATAGCTTTGAGCGATAGCTTAAATTGACAAGAGGCTGGAGTACTTTATTGTTACAAAATTTCAAGGTTTTATGACGCTCCAGTAAAAAGGTGCAAGCATTTGTATGTAGCAAACTTTGATAGGTGTAGGACGTACCGTATAGAAGTTAGGTCCATTTGAAGTTTTATCAGTGTTTGATTTGGGACTTAAGGGTAGCATAGTTTTGAGCGATAACTTCAATTGACAAGAGGCTCGAGTACTTTTTTGTTACAAAATTTTAAGGTTTTATGACGCTCCAGTAAAAAGTTACACACATTTGTATGTTGCAAACTCTGATAGGTGTAAGACCTAATGTATAGAAGTTAGGGCCATTTGAAGTTTATCAGTGTTTGATTTGGGACTCAAGGGTAGCATAGCTGTGAGCGATAGCTTAAATTGACAAGAGGCTCGAGTACTTTATTGTTACAAAATTTCAAGGTTTTATGACGCTCCAGTAAAAAGTTACAAGCATTTCTATGTTGCAAACTTTGATAGGTGTAGGACGTACCATATAGAAGTTAGGGCCATTTGAAGTTTTATCAGTGTTTGATTTGGGACTCAAGGGTAGCATAGCTTTGAGCGATAGCTTAAATTGACAAGAGGCTCGAGTACTTTATTGTTACAAAATTTCAAGGTTTTATGACGCTGCAGTAAAAAGTTACAAGCATTTGTATGTTGCAAACTTTGATAGGTGTAGGACGTACCGTATAGAAGTTAGGGCCATTTGAAGTTTTATCAGTGTTTGATTTGGGACTCAAGGGTAGCATAGCTTTGAGTGATAGCTTAAATTGACAAGAGGCTCGAGTACTTTATTGTTCCAAAACTTCAAGGTTTTATGACGCTCTAGTAAAAGGTTACAAGCATTTGTATGTTGCAAACTTTGATAGATGTAGGACGTACCGCATAGAAGTTAGGGCCATTTGAAGTTTTATCAGTGTTTGATTTGGGACTCAAGGGTAGCATAGCTTTGAGCGATAGCTTAAATTAACAAGAGGCTCGAGTACTTTATTGTTACAAAATTTCAAGGTTTTATGACGCTCCAGTAAAAAGTTAAAAGCTTTTGTATGTTGCAAACTTTGATAGGTGTAGGACTTACCGTATAGAAGTTAGGGCCATTTTAAGTTTTTCAGTGTTTGATTTGGGACTCAAGGGTAGCATAGCTTTGAGCGATAGCTTAAATTGACAAGAGGCTCGAGTACTTTATTGTTTCAAAATTTCAAGGTTTTATGACGCTCCAGTAAAAAGTTACAAGCATTTGTATGTTGCAAACTTTGATAGGTGTAGGACGTACCGTTAGGGCCATTTGAAGTTTTATCAGTGTTCGATTTGGGACTCAAGGGCAGCATAGCTTTGAGCGATAGCTTAAATTGACAAGAGGCTCGAGTACTTTATTGTTACAAAATTTCAAGGTTTTATGACGCTGCAGTAAAAAGTTACAAGCATTTGTATGTTGCAAACTTTGATAGGTGTAGGACGTACCGTATAGAAGTTAGGGCCATTTGAAGTTTTATCAGTGTTTGATGTGGGACTCAAGGGTAGCATAGCTTTGAGCGATAGCTTAAATTGACAAGAGGCTCGAGTACTTTATTGTTCCAAAACTTCAAGGTTTTATGACGCTCTAGTAAAAGGTTACAAGCATTTGTATGTTGCAAACTTTGATAGATGTAGGACGTACCGCATAGAAGTTAGGGCCATTTGAAGTTTTATCAGTGTTTGATTTGGGACTCAAGGGTAGCATAGCTTTGAGCGATAGCTTAAATTAACAAGAGGCTCGAGTACTTTATTGTTCCAAAATTTCAAGGTTTTATGACGCTCCAGTAAAAAGTTACAAGCATTTGTATGTTGCAAACTTTGATAGGTGTAGGACGTACCGTATAGAAGTTAGGGCCATTGGAAGTTTATCAGTGTTTGATTTGGGACTCAAGGGTAGCATAGCTTTGAGCGATAGCTTAAATTGACAAGAGGCTCGAGTGCTTTATTGTTACAAAATTTCAAGGTTTTATGACGCTGCAGTAAAAAGTTACAAGCATTTGTATGTTGCAAACTTTGATAGGTGTAGGACGTACCGTATAGAAGTTAGGGCCATTTGAAGTTTTATCAGTGTTTGATTTGGGACTCAAGGGTAGCATAGCTTTGAGCGATAACTTAAATTGACAAGAGGCTCGATTACTTTATTGTTACAAAATTTCAAGGTTTTATGACGCTCCAGTAAAAAGTTACAAGCATTTGTATGTTGCAAACTTTGATAGGTGAGGACGTACCGTATAGAAGTTAGGGCCATTTGAAGTTTATCAGTGTTTGATTTGGGACTCAAGGGTAGCATAGCTTTGATCGATAGCTTAAATTGACAAGAGGCTCGAGTACTTTATTGTCACAAAATTTCAAGGTTTTATGACGCTCCAGTAAAAAGTTACAAGCATTTGTATGTTGCAAACTTTGATAGGTGTAGGACGTACCATATTGAAGTTAGGGCCATTTGAAGTTTTATCAGATTTTGATTTGGGACTCAAGGGTAGCATAGCTTTGAGCGATAGCTTAAATTGACAAGAGGCTGGAGTACTTTATTGTTACAAAATTTCAAGCTTTTATGACGCTCCAGTAAAAAGTTACAAGCATTAGTATGTTGCAAACTTTGATAGGTGTAGGACGTACCGTATAGAAGTTAGGTCCATTTGAAGTTTTATAAGTGTTTGATTTGGGACTTAAGGGTAGCAAAGTTTTGAGCGATAACTTAAATTGACAAGAGGCTCGAGTACTTTTTTGTTACAAAATTTCAAGGTTTTATGACGCTCCAGTAAAAAGTTACAAGAATTTGTATGTTGCAAACTTTGATAGGTGTAGGACGTACCGTATAGAAGTTTGGGCCATTTGAAGTTTTATCAGTGTTTGATTTGGGACTTAAGGGTAGCATAGCTTTGAGCGATAACTTAAATTGAAAAGAGGCTCGAGTACTTTATTGTTAGAAAAAGTACTTTATTGTTAGAAAGGTTTTATGACGCTCCAGTAAAAAGTTACAAGCATTTGTATGTTGCAAACTTTGATAGGTATAGGACGTACCGTACAGAAGTTAGGGCCATTTGAAGTTTTATCTGTGTTTGTGGTGGGACACAAGGGTAGCATAGCTTTGAGCGATAGCTTAAATTGACAAGAGGCTCGAGTACTTTATTGTTAGAAAATTTCAAGGTTTTATGACGCTCCAGTAAAAAGTTACAAGCATTTGTATGCTGCAAACTTTGATGGGGGTAGGACGTACCGTTAGGGCCATTTTAAGTTTTATCAGTGTTCGATTTGGAACTCAAGGGCAGCACAGCTTTGAGCGATAGCTTAAATTGACAAGAGGCTCGAGTACTTTATTGTTACTAAATTTCAAGGTTTTATGACGCTGCAGTAAAAAGTTACAAGCATTTGTATGTTGCAATTTTTGATAGGTGTAGGACGTACCATATAGAAGTTAGGGCTATTTGAAGTTTTATCAGTGTTTGATTTGGGACTCAAGGGTAGCATAGCTTTGAGCGATAGCTTAAATTGACAAGAGGCTCGAGTACTTTATTGTTCCAAAATTTCAAGGTTTAATGACGCTCTAGTAAAAAGTTACAAGCATTTGTATGTTGCAAACTTTGATAGGTGTAGGACGTACCATATTGAAGTTAGGGCCATTTTAAGTTTTATCAATGTTTGATTTGGGACTCAAGGGTAGCATAGCTTTGAGCGATAGCTTAAATTGACAAGAGGCTGGAGTACTTTATTGTTACAAAATTTCAAGATTTTATGACGCTCCAGTAAAAAGTTATAAGCATTAGTATGTTGCAAACTTTCATAGGTGTAGGACGTACCGTATAGAAGTTAGGTCCATTTGAAGTTTTATAAGTGTTTGATTTGGGACTTAAGGGTAGCAAAGTTTTGAGCGATAACTTAAATTGACAAGAGGCTCGAGTACTTTTTTGTTACAAAATTTGAAGCTTTTATGACGCTCCAGTAAAAAGTTACAGGCATTTGTATGTTGCAAACTTTGATAGGTGTAAAACGTAACGTATAGAAGTTAGGGCCATTTGAAGTTTTATCAGTGTTTGATGTGGGACTCAAGGGTAGCATAGCTTTGAGCGAAAGCTTAAATTGACAAGAGGCTCGAGTACTTTATTTTTAAAAATTTCAAGGTTTTATGACGCTCCAGTAAAAAGATACAAGCATTTGAATTTTGCAAACTTTGATAGGTGTAGGACGTATCGTATAGAAGTTAGGGCCATTTAAATTTTTATCAGTGTTTGATTTGGGACTCAAGGGTAGCATAGCTTTGAGCGATAACTTAAATTGACAAGAGGCTCGAGTACTTTATTGTTACAAAATTTCAAGGTTTTATGACGCTCCAGTAAAAAGTTACAAGCATTTGTATGTTGCAAACTTTGATAGGTGAGGACGTTAGGGCCATTTGAAGTTTTATCAGTGTTCGATTTGAGACTCAAGGGCAGCATAGCTTTGAGCGATAGCTTAAATTGACAAGAGGCTCGAGTACTTTATTGTTACAAAATTTCAAGGTTTTATGACGCTGCAGTAAAAAGTTACAAGCATTTGTATGTTGCAAACTTTGATAGGTGTAGGACGTACCGTATATAAGTTAGGTCCATTTGAAGTTTTATCAGTGTTTGATTTGGGACTCAAGGGTAGCATAGCTTTGAGCGATAGCTTAAATTGACAAGAGGCTCGAGTTCTTTATTGTTCCAAAATTTCAAGTTTTTATGACTCTCTAGTAAAAAGTTACAAGCATTTGTATGTTGCAAGCTTTGATAGGTGTAGGACGTACCGTATAGAAGTTAGGGCCATTTGAAGATTTATCAGTGCTTGATTTGGGACTCTAGGGTAGCATAGCTTTGAGCGATAGATTAAATTGACAAGAGGCTCGAGTACTTTATTGTTACAAAATTTCAAGGTTTTATGACGCTCCAGTAAAAAGTTACAAGCATTTGTATGTTGCAAACTTTGATAGGTGTAGGACGCCCCGTATAGAAGTTAGGGCCATTTGAAGTTTATCTGTGTTTGATTTGGGACTCAAGGGTAGCATAGCTTTGAGCGATAGCTTAAATTGACAAGAGGCTCGAGTACTTTATTGTTACAAAATTTCAAGGTTTTATGACGCTCCAGTAAAAAGTTACAAGCATTTGTATGTTGCAAACTTTGATAGGTGTAGGACGTGCCATATAGAAGTTAGGGCCATTTGAAGTTTTATCAGAGTTTGATTTGGGACTCAAGGGTAGCATAGCTTTGAGCGATAACTTAAATTGACAAGAGGCTGGAGTACTTTATTGTTACAAAATTTCCAGGTTTTATGACGCTCCAGTAAAAAGTTACAAGCATTAGTATGTTGGAAACTTTGATAGATGTAGGACGTACCGTATAGAAGTTAGGTCCATTTGAAGTTTTATCAGTGTTTGATTTGAGACTTAAGGGTAGCATAGTTTTGAGCGATAACTTAAATTGACAAGAGGCTCGAGTACTTTTTTGAAAAAAAATTTCAAGGTTTTATGACGCTCCAGTAAAAAGTTACAGGCATTTGTATGTTGCAAACTTTGATAGGTGTAAGACATAACGTATAGAAGTTAGGGCCATTTGAAGTTTTATCAGATTTTTATGTGGGACTCAAGGGTAGCATAGCTTTGAGCGATAGCTTAAATTGACAAGAGACTCGAGTACTTTATTGTTACAAAATTTCAAGGTTTTATGACGCTCCAGTAAAAAGTTACAAGCATTTGTATGTTGCAAACTTTGATAGGTGTAGGATGTACCGTATAGAAGTTAGGTCCATTTGAAGTTTTATCAGTGTTTGATTTGGGACTTAAGGGTAGCATAGTTTTAAGCGATAACTTAAATTGACAGGAGGCTCGAGTACTTTTTGTTACAAAATTTCAAGGTTTTATGACGCTCCAGTAAAAAGTTACAGGCATTTGTATGTTGCAAACTTTGATAGGTGTAGGACGTACCGTATAGAAGTTAGGGCCATTTGAAGTTTTATCAGTGTTCGAGTTGGGACTCGAGGGCAGCATAGCTTTGAGCGATAGCTTAAATTGACAAGAGGCTCGAGTACTTTATTGTTACAAAATTTCAAGGTTTTATGACGCTGCAGTAAAAAGTTACAAGCATTTGTAGGTTGCAAACTTTGATAGGTGTAGGACGTACCGTATAGAAGTTAGGTCCATTTGAATTTTTATCTGTGTTTGATTTGGGACTCAAGGGTAGCATAGCTTTGAGCGATAGCTTAAATTGACAAGAGGCTCGAGTACTTTATTGTTACAAAATTTCAAGGTTTTATGACGCTGCAGTAAAAAGTTACAAGCATTTGTATGTTGCAAACTTTGATAGGTGTAGGACGTACCGTATATAAGTTAGGTCCATTTGAAGTTTTATCAGTGTTTGATTTGGGACTCAAGGGTAGCATAGCTTTGAGCGATAGCTTAAATTGACAAGAGGCTCGAGTTCTTTATTGTTCCAAAATTTCAAGTTTTTATGACTCTCTAGTAAAAAGTTACAAGCATTTGTATGTTGCAAGCTTTGATAGGTGTAGGACGTACCGTATAGAAGTTAGGGCCATTTGAAGTTTTATCAGTGCTTGATTTGGGACTCTAGGGTAGCATAGTTTTGAGCGATAGCTTAAATTGACAAGAGGCTCGAGTACTTTATTGTTACAAAATTTCAAGGTTTTATGACGCTCCAGTAAAAAGTTACAAGCATTTGTATGTTGCAAACTTTGATAGGTGTAGGACGCCCCGTATAGAAGTTAGGGCCATTTGAAGTTTATCTGTGTTTGATTTGGGACTCAAGGGTAGCATAGCTTTGAGCGATAGCTTAAATTGACAAGAGGCTCGAGTACTTTATTGTTACAAAATTTCAAGGTTTTATGACGCTCCAGTAAAAAGTTACAAGCATTTGTATGTTGCAAACTTTGTAAGGTGTAGGACGTGCCATATAGAAGTTAGGGCCATTTGAAGTTTTATCAGAGTTTGATTTGGGACTCAAGGGTAGCATGGCTTTGAGCGATAACTTAAATTGACAAGAGGCTGGAGTACTTTATTGTTACAAAATTTCCAGGTTTTATGACGCTCCAGTAAAAAGTTACAAGCATTAGTATGTTGGAAACTTTGATAGATGTAGGACGTACCGTATAGAAGTTAGGTCCATTTGAAGTTTTATCAGTGTCTGATTTGAGACTTAAGGGTAGCATAGTTTTGAGCGATAACGTAAATTGACAAGAGGCTCGGGTACTTTTTTGAAAAAAAATTTCAAGGTTTTATGACGCTCCAGTAAAAAGTTACAGGCATTTGTATGTTGCAAACTTTGATAGGTGTAAGACGTAACGTATAGAAGTTAGGGCCATTTGAAGTTTTATCAGTGTTTTATGTGGGACTCAAGGGTAGCATAGCTTTGAGCGATAGCTTAAATTGACAAGAGACTCGAGTACTTTATTGTTACAAAATTTCAAGGTTTTATGACGCTCCAGTAAAAAGTTACAAGCATTTGTATGTTGCAAACTTTGATAGGTGTAGGATGTACCGTATAGAAGTTAGGTCCATTTGAAGTTTTATCAGTGTTTGATTTGGGACTTAAGGGTAGCATAGTTTTAAGCGATAACTTAAATTGACAGGAGGCTCGAGTACTTTTTGTTACAAAATTTCAAGGTTTTATGACGCTCCAGTAAAAAGTTACAGGCATTTGTATGTTGCAAACTTTGATAGGTGTAGGACGTACCGTATAGAAGTTAGGGCCATTTGAAGTTTTATCAGTGTTCGAGTTGGGACTCGAGGGCAGCATAGCTTTGAGCGATAGCTTAAATTGACAAGAGGCTCGAGTACTTTATTGTTACAAAATTTCAAGGTTTTATGACGCAGCAGTAAAAAGTTACAAGCATTTGTAGGTTGCAAACTTTGATAGGTGTAGGACGTACCGTATAGAAGTTAGGTCCATTTGAATTTTTATCTGTGTTTGATTTGGGACTCAAGGGTAGCATAGCTTTGAGCGATAGCTTAAATTGACAAGAGGCTCGAGTACTTTTTTGTTACAAAATTTCAAGGTTTTATGACGCTCCAGTAAAAAGTTACAGGCATTTGTATGTTGCAAACTTTGATAGGTTTAGGACGTACCGTATAGAAGTTAGGGCCATTTGAAGTTTTATCAGTGTTCGATTTGGGACTCAAGGGCAGCATAGTTTTGAGCGATATCTTAATTTGACAAGAGGCTCGAGTACTTTTTTGTTACAAAATTTCAAGGTTCTATGACGTTCCAGTAAAAAGTTACAGGCATTTGTATGTTGCAAACTTTGATAGGTGTAAGACGTAACGTATAGAAGTTAGGTCCATTTGAAGTTTTATCAGTGTTTGATTTGGGACTTAAGGGTAGCATAGTTTTAAGCGATAACTTAAATTGACAGGAGGCTCGAGTACTTTTTGTTACAAAATTTCAAGGTTTTATGACGCTGCAGTAAAAAGTTACAAGCATTTGTAGGTTGCAAACTTTGATAGGTGTAGGACGTACCGTATAGAAGTTAGGTCCATTTGAATTTTTATCTGTGTTTGATTTGGGACTCAAGGGTAGCATAGCTTTGAGCGATAGCTTAAATTGACAAGAGGCTCGAGTACTTTATTGTTACAAAATTTCAAGGTTTTATGACGCTGCAGTAAAAAGTTACAAGCATTTGTAGGTTGCAAACTTTGATAGGTGTAGGACGTACCGTATAGAAGTTAGGTCCATTTGAATTTTTATCTGTGTTTGATTTGGGACTCAAGGGTAGCATAGCTTTGAGCGATAGCTTAAATTGACAAGAGGCTCGAGTACTTTATTGTTACAAAATTTCAAGGTTTTATGACGCTCCAGTAAAAAGTTACAAGCATTTGTATGTTGCAAACTTTGATAGGTGTAGGACGTACCGTATATAAGTTAGGTCCATTTGAAGTTTTATCAGTGTTTGATTTGGGACTCAAGGGTAGCATAGCTTTGAGCGATAGCTTAAATTGACAAGAGGCTCGAGTTCTTTATTGTTCCAAAATTTCAAGTTTTTATGACTCTCTAGTAAAAAGTTACAAGCATTTGTATGTTGCAAGCTTTGATAGGTGTAGGACGTACCGTATAGAAGTTAGGGCCATTTGAAGTTTTATCAGTGCTTGATTTGGGACTCTAGGGTAGCATAGCTTTGAGCGATAGCTTAAATTGACAAGAGGCTCGAGTACTTTATTGTTACAAAATTTCAAGGTTTTATGACGCTCCAGTAAAAAGTTACAAGCATTTGTATGTTGCAAACTTTGATAGGTGTAGGACGCCCCGTATAGAAGTTAGGGCCATTTGAAGTTTATCTGTGTTTGATTTGGGACTCAAGGGTAGCATAGCTTTGAGCGATAGCTTAAATTGACAAGAGGCTCGAGTACTTTATTGTTACAAAATTTCAAGGTTTTATGACGCTCCAGTAAAAAGTTACAAGCATTTGTATGTTGCAAACTTTGTAAGGTGTAGGACGTGCCATATAGAAGTTAGGGCCATTTGAAGTTTTATCAGAGTTTGATTTGGGACTCAAGGGTAGCATGGCTTTGAGCGATAACTTAAATTGACAAGAGGCTGGAGTACTTTATTGTTACAAAATTTCCAGGTTTTATGACGCTCCAGTAAAAAGTTACAAGCATTAGTATGTTGGAAACTTTGATAGATGTAGGACGTACCGTATAGAAGTTAGGTCCATTTGAAGTTTTATCAGTGTCTGATTTGAGACTTAAGGGTAGCATAGTTTTGAGCGATAACGTAAATTGACAAGAGGCTCGGGTACTTTTTTGAAAAAAAATTTCAAGGTTTTATGACGCTCCAGTAAAAAGTTACAGGCATTTGTATGTTGCAAACTTTGATAGGTGTAAGACGTAACGTATAGAAGTTAGGGCCATTTGAAGTTTTATCAGTGTTTTATGTGGGACTCAAGGGTAGCATAGCTTTGAGCGATAGCTTAAATTGACAAGAGACTCGAGTACTTTATTGTTACAAAATTTCAAGGTTTTATGACGCTCCAGTAAAAAGTTACAAGCATTTGTATGTTGCAAACTTTGATAGGTGTAGGATGTACCGTATAGAAGTTAGGTCCATTTGAAGTTTTATCAGTGTTTGATTTGGGACTTAAGGGTAGCATAGTTTTAAGCGATAACTTAAATTGACAGGAGGCTCGAGTACTTTTTGTTACAAAATTTCAAGGTTTTATGACGCTCCAGTAAAAAGTTACAGGCATTTGTATGTTGCAAACTTTGATAGGTGTAGGACGTACCGTATAGAAGTTAGGGCCATTTGAAGTTTTATCAGTGTTCGAGTTGGGACTCGAGGGCAGCATAGCTTTGAGCGATAGCTTAAATTGACAAGAGGCTCGAGTACTTTATTGTTACAAAATTTCAAGGTTTTATGACGCAGCAGTAAAAAGTTACAAGCATTTGTAGGTTGCAAACTTTGATAGGTGTAGGACGTACCGTATAGAAGTTAGGTCCATTTGAATTTTTATCTGTGTTTGATTTGGGACTCAAGGGTAGCATAGCTTTGAGCGATAGCTTAAATTGACAAGAGGCTCGAGTACTTTTTTGTTACAAAATTTCAAGGTTTTATGACGCTCCAGTAAAAAGTTACAGGCATTTGTATGTTGCAAACTTTGATAGGTTTAGGACGTACCGTATAGAAGTTAGGGCCATTTGAAGTTTTATCAGTGTTCGATTTGGGACTCAAGGGCAGCATAGTTTTGAGCGATAGCTTAATTTGACAAGAGGCTCGAGTACTTTTTTGTTACAAAATTTCAAGGTTCTATGACGTTCCAGTAAAAAGTTACAGGCATTTGTATGTTGCAAACTTTGATAGGTGTAAGACGTAACGTATAGAAGTTAGGTCCATTTGAAGTTTTATCAGTGTTTGATTTGGGACTTAAGGGTAGCATAGTTTTAAGCGATAACTTAAATTGACAGGAGGCTCGAGTACTTTTTGTTACAAAATTTCAAGGTTTTATGACGCTGCAGTAAAAAGTTACAAGCATTTGTAGGTTGCAAACTTTGATAGGTGTAGGACGTACCGTATAGAAGTTAGGTCCATTTGAATTTTTATCTGTGTTTGATTTGGGACTCAAGGGTAGCATAGCTTTGAGCGATAGCTTAAATTGACAAGAGGCTCGAGTACTTTATTGTTACAAAATTTCAAGGTTTTATGACGCTCCAGTAAAAAGTTACAAGCATTTGTAGGTTGCAAACTTTGATAGGTGTAGGACGTACCGTATAGAAGTTAGGTCCATTTGAATTTTTATCTGTGTTTGATTTGGGACTCAAGGGTAGCATAGCTTTGAGCGATAGCTTAAATTGACAAGAGGCTCGAGTACTTTATTGTTACAAAATTTCAAGGTTTTATGACGCTGCAGTAAAAAGTTACAAGCATTTGTATGTTGCAAACTTTGATAGGTGTAGGACGTACCGTATATAAGTTAGGTCCATTTGAAGTTTTATCAGTGTTTGATTTGGGACTCAAGGGTAGCATAGCTTTGAGCGATAGCTTAAATTGACAAGAGGCTCGAGTTCTTTATTGTTCCAAAATTTCAAGTTTTTATGACTCTCTAGTAAAAAGTTACAAGCATTTGTATGTTGCAAGCTTTGATAGGTGTAGGACGTACCGTATAGAAGTTAGGGCCATTTGAAGTTTTATCAGTGCTTGATTTGGGACTCTAGGGTAGCATAGCTTTGAGCGATAGCTTAAATTGACAAGAGGCTCGAGTACTTTATTGTTACAAAATTTCAAGGTTTTATGACGCTCCAGTAAAAAGTTACAAGCATTTGTATGTTGCAAACTTTGATAGGTGTAGGACGCCCCGTATAGAAGTTAGGGCCATTTGAAGTTTATCTGTGTTTGATTTGGGACTCAAGGGTAGCATAGCTTTGAGCGATAGCTTAAATTGACAAGAGGCTCGAGTACTTTATTGTTACAAAATTTCAAGGTTTTATGACGCTCCAGTAAAAAGTTACAAGCATTTGTATGTTGCAAACTTTGATAGGTGTAGGACGTGCCATATAGAAGTTAGGGCCATTTGAAGTTTTATCAGAGTTTGATTTGGGACTCAAGGGTAGCATGGCTTTGAGCGATAACTTAAATTGACAAGAGGCTGGAGTACTTTATTGTTACAAAATTTCCAGGTTTTATGACGCTCCAGTAAAAAGTTACAAGCATTAGTATGTTGGAAACTTTGATAGATGTAGGACGTACCGTATAGAAGTTAGGTCCATTTGAAGTTTTATCAGTGTCTGATTTGAGACTTAAGGGTAGCATAGTTTTGAGCGATAACGTAAATTGACAAGAGGCTCGGGTACTTTTTTGAAAAAAAATTTCAAGGTTTTATGACGCTCCAGTAAAAAGTTACAGGCATTTGTATGTTGCAAACTTTGATAGGTGTAAGACGTAACGTATAGAAGTTAGGGCCATTTGAAGTTTTATCAGTGTTTTATGTGGGACTCAAGGGTAGCATAGCTTTGAGCGATAGCTTAAATTGACAAGAGACTCGAGTACTTTATTGTTACAAAATTTCAAGGTTTTATGACGCTCCAGTAAAAAGTTACAAGCATTTGTATGTTGCAAACTTTGATAGGTGTAGGATGTACCGTATAGAAGTTAGGTCCATTTGAAGTTTTATCAGTGTTTGATTTGGGACTTAAGGGTAGCATAGTTTTAAGCGATAACTTAAATTGACAGGAGGCTCGAGTACTTTTTGTTACAAAATTTCAAGGTTTTATGACGCTCCAGTAAAAAGTTACAGGCATTTGTATGTTGCAAACTTTGATAGGTGTAGGACGTACCGTATAGAAGTTAGGGCCATTTGAAGTTTTATCAGTGTTCGAGTTGGGACTCGAGGGCAGCATAGCTTTGAGCGATAGCTTAAATTGACAAGAGGCTCGAGTACTTTATTGTTACAAAATTTCAAGGTTTTATGACGCTGCAGTAAAAAGTTACAAGCATTTGTAGGTTGCAAACTTTGATAGGTGTAGGACGTACCGTATAGAAGTTAGGTCCATTTGAATTTTTATCTGTGTTTGATTTGGGACTCAAGGGTAGCATAGCTTTGAGCGATAGCTTAAATTGACAAGAGGCTCGAGTACTTTTTTGTTACAAAATTTCAAGGTTTTATGACGCTCCAGTAAAAAGTTACAGGCATTTGTATGTTGCAAACTTTGATAGGTTTAGGACGTACCGTATAGAAGTTAGGGCCATTTGAAGTTTTATCAGTGTTCGATTTGGGACTCAAGGGCAGCATAGTTTTGAGCGATAGCTTAATTTGACAAGAGGCTCGAGTACTTTTTTGTTACAAAATTTCAAGGTTCTATGACGTTCCAGTAAAAAGTTACAGGCATTTGTATGTTGCAAACTTTGATAGGTGTAAGACGTAACGTATAGAAGTTAGGGCCATTTGAAGTTTTATCAGTGTTTGATGTGGGACTCTAGGGTAGCATAGCTTTGAGCGATAGCTTAAATTGACAAGAGACTCGAGTACTTTATTGTTACAAAATTTCAAGGTTTTATGACGCTCCAGTAAAAAGTTGCAAGCATTTGTATGTTGCAAACTTTGATAGGTGTAGGACGCACCGTATAGAAGTTAGGGCCATTTGAAGTTTATCTGTGTTTGATTTGGGACTCAAGAGTAGCATAGCTTTGAGCGATAGCTTAAATTGACAAGAGGCTCGAGTACTTTATTGTTACAAAATTTCAAGGTTTTATGACGCTCCAGTAAAAAGTTACAAGCATTTGTATGTTGCAAACTTTGATAGGTGTAGGACGTACCATATAGAAGTTAGGGCCATTTGAAGTTTTATCAGTGTTTTATTTGGGACTCAAGGGTAGCATAGCTTTGAGCGATAACTTAAATTGACAAGAGGCTGGAGCACTTTATTGTTACAAAATTTCAAGGTTTTATGACGCTCCAGTAAAAAGTTACAAGCATTAGTATGTTGCAAACTTTGATAAGTGTAGGACGTACCGTATAGAAGTTAGGTCCATTTGAAGTTTTATCAGTGTTTGATTTGGGACTTAAGGGTAGCATAGATTTGAGCGATAACTTAAATTGACAAGAGGCTCGAGTACTTTTTTGTTACAAAATTTCAAGGTTTTATGACGCTCCAGTAAAAAGTTACAGGCATTTGTATGTTGCAAACTTTGATAGGTGTAGGACGTACCTTATAGAAGTTAGGGCCATTTGAAGTTTTATCAGTGTTCGATTTGGGACTCAAGGGCAGCATAGCTTTGAGCTATAGCTTAAATTGACAAGAGGCTCGAGTACTTTATTGTTACAAAATTTCAAGGTTTTATGACGCTGCAGTAAAAAGTTACAAGCATTTGTATGTTGCAAACTTTGATAGGTGTAGGACGTACCGTATAGAAGTTAGGTCCATTTGAAGTTTTATCTGTGTTCGATTTGGGACTCAAAGGTAGCATAGCTTTGAGCGATAGCTTAAATTGACAAGAGGCTCGAGTTCTTTATTGTTCCAAAATTTCAAGGATTTATGACGCTCTAGTAAAAAGTTACAAGCATTTGTATGTTGCAAACTTTGATAGGTGTAGGACGTACCGTATAGAAGTTAGGGCCATTTGAAGTTTTATCAGTGTTTGATTTGGGACTCTAGGGTAGCATAGCTTTGAGCGATAGCTTAAATTGACAAGAGGCTCGAGTACTTTATTGTTACAAAATTTCAAGGTTTTATGACGCTCCAGTAAAAAGTTACAAGCATTTGTATGTTGCAAACTTTAATAGGTGTAGGACGTACCATATAGAAGTTAGAGCCATTTGAAATTTTATCAGTGTTTGATTTGGGACTCAAGGGTAGCATAGCTTTGAGTGATAACTTAAATTGACAAGAGGCTGGAGTACTTTTTTATGACGCTCCAGTAAAAAGTTACAAGCATTTGTATGTTGCAAACTTTGATAGGTGTAGGACGTGCCATATAGAAGTTAGGGCCATTTGAAGTTTTATCAGAGTTTGATTTGGGACTCAAGGGTAGCATAGCTTTGAGCGATAACTTAAATTGACAAGAGGCTGGAGTACTGTATTGTTACAAAATTTCCAGGTTTTATGACGCTCCAGTAAAAAGTTACAAGCATTAGTATGTTGGAAACTTTGATAGATGTAGGACGTACCGTATAGAAGTTAGGTCCATTTGAAGTTTAATCAGTGTTTGATTTGAGACTTAAGGGTAGCATAGTTTTGAGCGATAACTTAAATTGACAAGAGGCTCGAGTACTTTTTTGAAAAAAAATTTCAAGGTTTTATGACGCTCCAGTAAAAAGTTACAGGCATTTGTATGTTGCAAACTTTGATAGGTGTAAGACGTAACGTATAGAAGTTAGGGCCATTTGAAGTTTTATCAGTGTTTTATGTGGGACTCAAGGGTAGCATAGCTTTGAGCGATAGCTTAAATTGACAAGAGACTCGAGTACTTTATTGTTACAAAATTTCAAGGTTTTATGACGCTCCAGTAAAAAGTTACAAGCATTTGTATGTTGCAAACTTTGATAGGTGTAGGATGTACCGTATAGAAGTTAGGTCCATTTGAAGTTTTATCAGTGTTTGATTTGGGACTTAAGGGTAGCATAGTTTTAAGCGATAACTTAAATTGACAGGAGGCTCGAGTACTTTTTGTTACAAAATTTCAAGGTTTTATGACGCTCCAGTAAAAAGTTACAGGCATTTGTATGTTGCAAACTTTGATAGGTGTAGGACGTACCGTATAGAAGTTAGGGCCATTTGAAGTTTTATCAGTGTTCGAGTTGGGACTCGAGGGCAGCATAGCTTTGAGCGATAGCTTAAATTGACAAGAGGCTCGAGTACTTTATTGTTACAAAATTTCAAGGTTTTATGACGCTGCAGTAAAAAGTTACAAGCATTTGTATGTTGCAAACTTTGATAGGTGTAGGACGTACCGTATAGAAGTTAGGTCCATTTGAATTTTTATCTGTGTTTGATTTGGGACTCAAGGGTAGCATAGCTTTGAGCGATAGCTTAAATTGACAAGAGGCTCGAGTACTTTTTTGTTACAAAATTTCAAGGTTTTATGACGCTCCAGTAAAAAGTTACAGGCATTTGTATGTTGCAAACTTTGATAGGTTTAGGACGTACCGTATAGAAGTTAGGGCCATTTGAAGTTTTATCAGTGTTCGATTTGGGACTCAAGGGCAGCATAGTTTTGAGCGATAGCTTAATTTGACACGAGGCTCGAGTACTTTTTTGTTACAAAATTTCAAGGTTCTATGACGTTCCAGTAAAAAGTTACAGGCATTTGTATGTTGCAAACTTTGATAGGTGTAAGACGTAACGTATAGAAGTTAGGGCCATTTGAAGTTTTATCAGTGTTTGATGTGGGACTCTAGGGTAGCATAGCTTTGAGCGATAGCTTAAATTGACAAGAGACTCGAGTACTTTATTGTTACAAAATTTCAAGGTTTTATGACGCTCCAGTAAAAAGTTGCAAGCATTTGTATGTTGCAAACTTTGATAGGTGTAGGACGCACCGTATAGAAGTTAGGGCCATTTGAAGTTTATCTGTGTTCGATTTGGGACTCAAAGGTAGCATAGCTTTGAGCGATAGCTTAAATTGACAAGAGGCTCGAGTTCTTTATTGTTCCAAAATTTCAAGGATTTATGACGCTCTAGTAAAAAGTTACAAGCATTTGTATGTTGCAAACTTTGATAGGTGTAGGACGTACCGTATAGAAGTTAGGGCCATTTGAAGTTTTATCAGTGTTTGATTTGGGACTCTAGGGTAGCATAGCTTTGAGCGATAGCTTAAATTGACAAGAGGCTCGAGTACTTTATTGTTACAAAATTTCAAGGTTTTATGACGCTCCAGTAAAAAGTTACAAGCATTTGTATGTTGCAAACTTTAATAGGTGTAGGACGTACCATATAGAAGTTAGAGCCATTTGAAATTTTATCAGTGTTTGATTTGGGACTCAAGGGTAGCATAGCTTTGAGTGATAACTTAAATAGACAAGAGGCTGGAGTACTTTTTTATGACGCTCCAGTAAAAAGTTACAAGCATTTGTATGTTGCAAACTTTGATAGGTGTAGGACGTGCCATATAGAAGTTAGGGCCATTTGAAGTTTTATCAGAGTTTGATTTGGGACTCAAGGGTAGCATAGCTTTGAGCGATAACTTAAATTGACAAGAGGCTGGAGTACTGTATTGTTACAAAATTTCCAGGTTTTATGACGCTCCAGTAAAAAGTTACAAGCATTAGTATGTTGGAAACTTTGATAGATGTAGGACGTACCGTATAGAAGTTAGGTCCATTTGAAGTTTAATCAGTGTTTGATTTGAGACTTAAGGGTAGCATAGTTTTGAGCGATAACTTAAATTGACAAGAGGCTCGAGTACTTTTTTGAAAAAAAATTTCAAGGTTTTATGACGCTCCAGTAAAAAGTTACAGGCATTTGTATGTTGCAAACTTTGATAGGTGTAAGACGTAACGTATAGAAGTTAGGGCCATTTGAAGTTTTATCAGTGTTTTATGTGGGACTCAAGGGTAGCATAGCTTTGAGCGATAGCTTAAATTGACAAGAGACTCGAGTACTTTATTGTTACAAAATTTCAAGGTTTTATGACGCTCCAGTAAAAAGTTACAAGCATTTGTATGTTGCAAACTTTGATAGGTGTAGGATGTACCGTATAGAAGTTAGGTCCATTTGAAGTTTTATCAGTGTTTGATTTGGGACTTAAGGGTAGCATAGTTTTAAGCGATAACTTAAATTGACAGGAGGCTCGAGTACTTTTTGTTACAAAATTTCAAGGTTTTATGACGCTCCAGTAAAAAGTTACAGGCATTTGTATGTTGCAAACTTTGATAGGTGTAGGACGTACCGTATAGAAGTTAGGGCCATTTGAAGTTTTATCAGTGTTCGAGTTGGGACTCGAGGGCAGCATAGCTTTGAGCGATAGCTTAAATTGACAAGAGGCTCGAGTACTTTATTGTTACAAAATTTCAAGGTTTTATGACGATGCAGTAAAAAGTTACAAGCATTTGTATGTTGCAAACTTTGATAGGTGTAGGACGTACCGTATAGAAGTTAGGTCCATTTGAATTTTTATCTGTGTTTGATTTGGGACTCAAGGGTAGCATAGCTTTGAGCGATAGCTTAAATTGACAAGAGGCTCGAGTACTTTTTTGTTACAAAATTTCAAGGTTTTATGACGCTCCAGTAAAAAGTTACAGGCATTTGTATGTTGCAAACTTTGATAGGTTTAGGACGTACCGTATAGAAGTTAGGGCCATTTGAAGTTTTATCAGTGTTCGATTTGGGACTCAAGGGCAGCATAGTTTTGAGCGATAGCTTAATTTGACACGAGGCTCGAGTACTTTTTTGTTACAAAATTTCAAGGTTCTATGACGTTCCAGTAAAAAGTTACAGGCATTTGTATGTTGCAAACTTTGATAGGTGTAAGACGTAACGTATAGAAGTTAGGGCCATTTGAAGTTTTATCAGTGTTTGATGTGGGACTCTAGGGTAGCATAGCTTTGAGCGATAGCTTAAATTGACAAAAGACTCGAGTACTTTATTGTTACAAAATTTCAAGGTTTTATGACGCTCCAGTAAAAAGTTGCAAGCATTTGTATGTTGCAAACTTTGATAGGTGTAGGACGCACCGTATAGAAGTTAGGGCCATTTGAAGTTTATCTGTGTTTGATTTGGGACTCAAGAGTAGCATAGCTTTGAGCGATAGCTTAAATTGACAAGAGGCTCGAGTACTTTATTGTTACAAAATTTCAAGGTTTTATGACGCTCCAGTAAAAAGTTACAAGCATTTGTATGTTGCAAACTTTGATAGGTGTAGGACGTACCATATAGAAGTTAGGGCCATTTGAAGTTTTATCAGTGTTTGATTTGGGACTCAAGGGTAGCATAGCTTTGAGCGATAACTTAAATTGACAAGAGGCTGGAGCACTTTATTGTTACAAAATTTCAAGGTTTTATGACGCTCCAGTAAAAAGTTACAAGCATTAGTATGTTGCAAACTTTGATAGGTGTAGGACGTACCGTATAGAAGTTAGGTCCATTTGAAGTTTTATCAGTGTTTGATTTGGGACTTAAGGGTAGCATAGATTTGAGCGATAACTTAAATTGACAAGAGGCTCGAGTACTTTTTTGTTACAAAATTTCAAGGTTTTATGACGCTCCAGTAAAAAGTTACAGGCATTTGTATGTTGCAAACTTTGATAGGTGTAGGACGTACCGTATAGAAGTTAGGGCCATTTGAAGTTTTATCAGTGTTCGATTTGCGACTCAAGGGCAGCATAGCTTTGAGCGATAGCTTAAATTGACAAGAGGCTCGAGTACTTTATTGTTACAAAATTTCAAGGTTTTATGACGCTCCAGTAAAAAGTTACAAGCATTTGTATGTTGCAAACTTTGATAGGTGTAGGACGTACCATATAGAAGTTAGGGCCATTTGAAGTTTTATCAGTGTTTGATTTGGGACTCAAGGGTAGCATAGCTTTGAGCGATAACTTAAATTGACAAGAGGCTGGAGCACTTTATTGTTACAAAATTTCAAGGTTTTATGACGCTCCAGTAAAAAGTTACAAGCATTAGTATGTTGCAAACTTTGATAGGTGTAGGACGTACCGTATAGAAGTTAGGTCCATTTGAAGTTTTATCAGTGTTTGATTTGGGACTTAAGGGTAGCATAGATTTGAGCGATAACTTAAATTGACAAGAAGCTCGAGTACTTTTTTGTTACAAAATTTCAAGGTTTTATGACGCTCCAGTAAAAAGTTACAGGCATTTGTATGTTGCAAACTTTGATAGGTGTAGGACGTACCGTATAGAAGTTAGGGCCATTTGAAGTTTTATCAGTGTTCGATTTGGGACTCAAGGGCAGCATAGCTTTGAGCGATAGCTTAAATTGACAAGAGGCTCGAGTACTTTATTGTTACAAAATTTCAAGGTTTTATGACGCTGCAGTAAAAAGTTACAAGCATTTGTATGTTGCAAACTTTGATAGGTGTAGGACGTACCGTATAGAAGTTAGGTCCATTTGAAGTTTTATCTGTGTTCGATTTGGGACTCAAAGGTAGCATAGCTTTGAGCGATAGCTTAAATTGACAAGAGGCTCGAGTTCTTTATTGTTCCAAAATTTCAAGGATTTATGACGCTCTAGTAAAAAGTTACAAGCATTTGTATGTTGCAAACTTTGATAGGTGTAGGACGTACCGTATAGAAGTTAGGGCCATTTGAAGTTTTATCAGTGTTTGATTTGGGACTCTAGGGTAGCATAGCTTTGAGCGATAGCTTAAATTGACAAGAGGCTCGAGTACTTTATTGTTACAAAATTTCAAGGTTTTATGACGCTCCAGTAAAAAGTTACAAGCATTTGTATGTTGCAAACTTTAATAGGTGTAGGACGTACCATATAGAAGTTAGAGCCATTTGAAATTTTATCAGTGTTTGATTTGGGACTCAAGGGTAGCATAGCTTTGAGTGATAACTTAAATTGACAAGAGGCTGGAGTACTTTATTGTAACAAAATTTCAAGGTTTTATGACGCTCCAGTAAACAGTTACAAGCATTAGTATGTTGCAAACTTTCATAGGTGTAGGACGTACCGTATAGAAGTTAGGTCCATTTGAAGTTTTATAAGTGTTTGATTTGGGACTTAAGGGTAGCAAAGTTTTGAGCGATAACTTAAATTGACAAGAGGCTCGAGTACTTTTTTGTTACAAAATTTCAAGCTTTTATGACGCTCCAGTAAAAAGTTACAGGCATTTGTATGTTGCAAACTTTGATAGGTGTAAAACGTAACGTATAGAAGTTAGGGCCATTTGAAGTTTTATCAGTGTTTGATGTGGGACTCAAGGGTAGCATAGCTTTGAGCGATAGCTTAAATTGACAAGAGGCTCGAGTACTTTATTTTTAAAAATTTCAAGGTTTTATGACGCTCCAGTAAAAAGATACAAGCATTTGAATTTTGCAAACTTTGATAGGTGTAGGACGTATCGTATAGAAGTTAGGGCCATTTAAATTTTTATCAGTGTTTGATTTGGGACTCAAGGGTAGCATAGCTTTGAGCGATAACTTAAATTGACAAGAGGCTCGAGTACTTTATTGTTACAAAATTTCAAGGTTTTATGACGCTCCAGTAAAAAGTTACAAGCATTTGTATGTTGCAAACTTTGATAGGTGAGGACGTTAGGGCCATTTGAAGTTTTATCAGTGTTCGATTTGAGACTCAAGGGCAGCATAGCTTTGAGCGATAGCTTAAATTGACAAGAGGCTCGAGTACTTTATTGTTACAAAATTTCAAGGTTTTATGACGCTGCAGTAAAAAGTTACAAGCATTTGTATGTTGCAAACTTTGATAGGTGTAGGACGTACCGTATATAAGTTAGGTCCATTTGAAGTTTTATCAGTGTTTGATTTGGGACTCAAGGGTAGCATAGCTTTGAGCGATAGCTTAAATTGACAAGAGGCTCGAGTTCTTTATTGTTCCAAAATTTCAAGTTTTTATGACTCTCTAGTAAAAAGTTACAAGCATTTGTATGTTGCAAGCTCTGATAGGTGTAGGACGTACCGTATAGAAGTTAGGGCCATTTGAAGTTTTATCAGTGCTTGATTTGGGACTCTAGGGTAGCATAGCTTTGAGCGATAGCTTAAATTGACAAGAGGCTCGAGTACTTTATTGTTACAAAATTTCAAGGTTTTATGACGCTCCAGTAAAAAGTTACAAGCATTTGTATGTTGCAAACTTTGATAGGTGTAGGACGCCCCGTATAGAAGTTAGGGCCATTTGAAGTTTATCTGTGTTTGATTTGGGACTCAAGGGTAGCATAGCTTTGAGCGATAGCTTAAATTGACAAGAGGCTCGAGTACTTTATTGTTACAAAATTTCAAGGTTTTATGACGCTCCAGTAAAAAGTTACAAGCATTTGTATGTTGCAAACTTTGATAGGTGTAGGACGTGCCATATAGAAGTTAGGGCCATTTGAAGTTTTATCAGAGTTTGATTTGGGACTCAAGGGTAGCATAGCTTTGAGCGATAACTTAAATTGACAAGAGGCTGGAGTACTTTATTGTTACAAAATTTCCAGGTTTTATGACGCTCCAGTAAAAAGTTACAAGCATTAGTATGTTGGAAACTTTGATAGATGTAGGACGTACCGTATAGAAGTTAGGTCCATTTGAAGTTTTATCAGTGTTTGATTTGAGACTTAAGGGTAGCATAGTTTTGAGCGATAACTTAAATTGACAAGAGGCTCGAGTACTTTTTTGAAAAAAAATTTCAAGGTTTTATGACGCTCCAGTAAAAAGTTACAGGCATTTGTATGTTGCAAACTTTGATAGGTGTAAGACGTAACGTATAGAAGTTAGGGCCATTTGAAGTTTTATCAGTGTTTTATGTGGGACTCAAGGGTAGCATAGCTTTGAGCGATAGCTTAAATTGACAAGAGACTCGAGTACTTTATTGTTACAAAATTTCAAGGTTTTATGACGCTCCAGTAAAAAGTTACAAGCATTTGTATGTTGCAAACTTTGATAGGTGTAGGATGTACCGTATAGAAGTTAGGTCCATTTGAAGTTTTATCAGTGTTTGATTTGGGACTTAAGGGTAGCATAGTTTTAAGCGATAACTTAAATTGACAGGAGGCTCGAGTACTTTTTGTTACAAAATTTCAAGGTTTTATGACGCTCCAGTAAAAAGTTACAGGCATTTGTATGTTGCAAACTTTGATAGGTGTAGGACGTACCGTATAGAAGTTAGGGCCATTTGAAGTTTTATCAGTGTTCGAGTTGGGACTCGAGGGCAGCATAGCTTTGAGCGATAGCTTAAATTGACAAGAGGTTCGAGTACTTTATTGTTACAAAATTTCAAGGTTTTATGACGCTGCAGTAAAAAGTTACAAGCATTTGTATGTTGCAAACTTTGATAGGTGTAGGACGTACCGTATAGAAGTTAGGTCCATTTGAATTTTTATCTGTGTTTGATTTGGGACTCAAGGGTAGCATAGCTTTGAGCGATAGCTTAAATTGACAAGAGGCTCGAGTACTTGTTTGTTACAAAATTTCAAGGTTTTATGACGCTCCAGTAAAAAGTTACAGGCATTTGTATGTTGCAAACTTTGATAGGTTTAGGACGTACCGTATAGAAGTTAGGGCCATTTGAAGTTTTATCAGTGTTCGATTTGGGACTCAAGGGCAGCATAGTTTTGAGCGATAGCTTAATTTGACAAGAGGCTCGAGTACTTTTTTGTTACAAAATTTCAAGGTTCTATGACGTTCCAGTAAAAAGTTACAGGCATTTGTATGTTGCAAACTTTGATAGGTGTAAGACGTAACGTATAGAAGTTAGGGCCATTTGAAGTTTTATCAGTGTTTGATGTGGGACTCTAGGGTAGCATAGCTTTGAGCGATAGCTTA
Source organism: Clusia tigrina (assembly GCA_920105625.2). Taxonomy (NCBI): domain Eukaryota; kingdom Metazoa; phylum Arthropoda; class Insecta; order Diptera; family Clusiidae; genus Clusia; species Clusia tigrina. The sequence continues at coordinate 103,012,305 of OV050033.1, read as the reverse complement.
AATTGACAAGAGACTCGAGTACTTTATTGTTACAAAATTTCAAGGTTTTATGACGCTCCAGTAAAAAGTTGCAAGCATTTGTATGTTGCAAACTTTGATAGGTGTAGGACGCACCGTATAGAAGTTAGGGCCATTTGAAGTTTATCTGTGTTTGATTTGGGACTCAAGAGTAGCATAGCTTTGAGCGATAGCTTAAATTGACAAGAGGCTCGAGTACTTTATTGTTACAAAATTTCAAGGTTTTATGACGCTCCAGTAAAAAGTTACAAGCATTTGTATGTTGCAAACTTTGATAGGTATAGGACGTACCATATAGAAGTTAGGGCCATTTGAAGTTTTATCAGTGTTTGATTTGGGACTCAAGGGTAGCATAGCTTTGAGCGATAACTTAAATTGACAAGAGGCTGGAGCACTTTATTGTTACAAAATTTCAAGGTTTTATGACGCTCCAGTAAAAAGTTACAAGCATTAGTATGTTGCAAACTTTGATAGGTGTAGGACGTACCGTATAGAAGTTAGGTCCATTTGAAGTTTTATCAGTGTTTGATTTGGGACTTAAGGGTAGCATAGATTTGAGCGATAACTTAAATTGACAAGAGGCTCGAGTACTTTTTTGTTACAAAATTTCAAGGTTTTATGACGCTCCAGTAAAAAGTTACAGGCATTTGTATGTTGCAAACTTTGATAGGTGTAGGACGTACCGTATAGAAGTTAGGGCCATTTGAAGTTTTATCAGTGTTCGATTTGGGACTCAAGGGCAGCATAGCTTTGAGCGATAGCTTAAATTGACAAGAGGCTCGAGTACTTTATTGTTACAAAATTTCAAGGTTTTATGACGCTGCAGTAAAAAGTTACAAGCATTTGTATGTTGCAAACTTTGATAGGTGTAGGACGTACCGTATAGAAGTTAGGTCCATTTGAAGTTTTATCTGTGTTCGATTTGGGACTCAAAGGTAGCATAGCTTTGAGCGATAGCTTAAATTGACAAGAGGCTCGAGTTCTTTATTGTTCCAAAATTTCAAGGATTTATGACGCTCTAGTAAAAAGTTACAAGCATTTGTATGTTGCAAACTTTGATAGGTGTAGGACGTACCGTTTAGAAGTTAGGGCCATTTGAAGTTTTATCAGTGTTTGATTTGGGACTCTAGGGTAGCATAGCTTTGAGCGATAGCTTAAATTGACAAGAGGCTCGAGTACTTTATTGTTACAAAATTTCAAGGTTTTATGACGCTCCAGTAAAAAGTTACAAGCATTTGTATGTTGCAAACTTTAATAGGTGTAGGACGTACCATATAGAAGTTAGAGCCATTTGAAATTTTATCAGTGTTTGATTTGGGACTCAAGGGTAGCATAGCTTTGAGTGATAACTTAAATTGACAAGAGGCTGGAGTACTTTATTGTAACAAAATTTCAAGGTTTTATGACGCTCCAGTAAAAAGTTACAAGCAGTAGTATGTTGCAAACTTTGATAGGTGTAGGACGTACCGTATAGAAGTTAGGTCCATTTGAAGTTTTATCAGTGTTCGATTTGGGACTCAAGGGCAGCATAGTTTTGAGCGATAGCTTAATTTGACAAGAGGCTCGAGTACTTTTTTGTTACAAAATTTCAAGGTTCTATGACGTTCCAGTAAAAAGTTACAGGCATTTGTATGTTGCAAACTTTGATAGGTGTAAGACGTAACGTATAGAAGTTAGGGCCATTTGAAGTTTTATCAGTGTTTGATGTGGGACTCTAGGGTAGCATAGCTTTGAGCGATAGCTTAAATTGACAAGAGACTCGAGTACTTTATTGTTACAAAATTTCAAGGTTTTATGACGCTCCAGTAAAAAGTTGCAAGCATTTGTATGTTGCAAACTTTGATAGGTGTAGGACGCACCGTATAGAAGTTAGGGGCATTTGAAGTTTATCTGTGTTTGATTTGGGACTCAAGGGTAGCATAGCTTTGAGCGATAGCTTAAATTGACAAGAGGCTCGAGTACTTTATTGTTACAAAATTTCAAGGTTTTATGACGCTCCAGTAAAAAGTTACAAGCATTTGTATGTTGCAAACTTTGATAGGTGTAGGACGTACCATATAGAAGTTAGGGCCATTTGAAGTTTTGTCAGTGTTTGATTTGGGACTCAAGGGTAGCATAGCTTTGAGCGATAACTTAAATTGACAAGAGGCTGGAGTACTTTATTGTTACAAAATTTCAAGGTTTTATGACGCTCCAGTAAAAAGTTACAAGCATTAGTATGTTGCAAACTTTGATAGGTGTAGGACGTACCGTATAGAAGTTAGGTCCATTTGAAGTTTTATCAGTGTTTGATTTGGGACTTAAGGGTAGCATAGTTTTGAGCGATAACTTAAATACAAGAGGCTCGAGTACTTTTTTGTTACAAAATTTCAAGGTTTTATGACGCTCCAGTAAAAAGTTACAGGCATTTGTATGTTGCAAACTTTGATAGGTGTAGGACGTACCGTATAGAAGTTAGGTCCATTTGAAGTTTTATCTGTGTTTGATTTGGGACTCAAGGGTAGCATAGCTTTGAGCGATAGCTTAAATTGACAAGAGGCTCGAGTTCTTTATTGTTCCAAAATTTCAAGGATTTATGACGCTCTAGTAAAAAGTTACAAGCATTTGTATGTTGCAAACTTTGATAGGTGTAGGACGTACCATATAGAAGTTAGGGCCATTTGAAGTTTTATCAGTGTTTGATTTGGGACTCAAGGGTAGCATAGCTTTGAGTGATAACTTAAATTGACAAGAGGCTGGACTACTTTATTGTAACAAAATTTCAAGGTTTTATGACGCTCCAGTAAAAAGTTACAAGCAGTAGTATGTTGCAAACTTTGATTGGTGTAGGACGTACCGTATAGAAGTTAGGTCCATTTGAAGTTTTATCAGTGTTTGATTTGGGACTTAAGGGTAGCATAGTTTTGAGCGATAACTTAAATTGACAAGAGGCTCGAGTACTTTTTTGTTACAAAATTTCAAGGTTTTATGACGCTCCAGTAAAAAGTTACAGGCATTTGTATGTTGCAAACTTTGATAGGTGTAAGACGTAACGTATAGAAGTTAAGGCCATTTGAAGTTTTATCAGTGTTTGATGTGGGACTCAAGGGTAGCATAGCTCTGAGCGATGGCTTCAATTGACAAGAGGCTCGAGAACTTTATTGTTAGAAAATTTCAAGGTTTTATGACGCTCCAGTAAAAAGTCACAAGCATTTGTATGCTGCAAACTTTGATAGGTGTAGGACGTACCGTATATAAGTTAGGGCCATTTGAAGTTTTATCAGTGTTCGATTTGGGACTCAAGGGCAGCATAGCTTTGAGCGATAGCTTAAATTGACAAGAGGCTCGAGTACTTTATTGTTACAAAATTTCAAGGTTTTATGAAGCTGCAGTAAAAAGTTACAAGCATTTGTATGTTGCAAACTTTGATAGGTGTAGCACGTACCGTATAGAAGTTAGGTCCATTTGAAGTTTTATCAGTGTTTGATTTGGAACTCAAGGGTAGCATAGCTTTGAGCGATAGCTTAAATTGACAAGAGGCTCGAGTTCTTTATTGTTCCAAAATTTCAAGGTTTTATGACGCTCCAGTAAAAAGTTGCAAGCATTTGTATGTTGCAAACTTTGATAGGTGTAGGACGCACCGTATAGAAGTTAGGGCCATTTGTAGTTTGTCTGTGTTTGATTTGGGACTCAAGGGTAGCATAGCTTTGAACGATAGCTTAAATTGACAAGAGGCTCGAGTACTTTATTGTTACAAAATTTCAAGGTTTTATGACGCTCCAGTAAAAAGTTACAAGCATTTGTATGTTGCAAACTTTGATAGGTGTAGGACGTACCATATAGAAGTTAGGGCCATTTGAAGTTTTATCAGTGTTTGATTTGGGACTCAAGGGTAGCATAGTTTTGAGCGATAACTTAAATTGACAAGAGGCTCGAGTACTTTTTTGTTACAAAATTTCAAGGTTTTATGACGCTCCAGTAAAAAGTTACAGGCATTTGTATGTTGCAAACTTTGATAAGTGTAGGACGTACCATATAGAAGTTAGGGCCATTTGAAGTTTTATCAGTGTTTGATTTGGGACTCAAGGGTAGCATAGCTTTGAGCGATAACTTCAATTGACAAGAGGCTGGAGTACTTTATTGTTACAAAATTTCAAGGTTTTATGACGCTCCAGTAAAAAGTTACAAGCATTAGTATGTTGCAAACTTTGATAGGTGTAGGACGTACCGTATAGAAGTTAGGTCCATTTGAAGTTTTATCAGTGTTTGATTTGGGACTTAAGGGTAGCATAGTTTTGAGCGATAACTTAAATTGACAAGAGGCTCGAGTACTTTTTTGTTACAAAATTTCAAGGTTTTATGACGCTCCAGTAAAAAGTTACAGGCATTTGTATGTTGCAAACTTTGATAGGTGTAGGACGTACCGTATAGAAGTTAGGGCCATTTGAAGTTTTATCAGTGTTCGATTTGGGACTCAAGGGCAGCATAGCTTTGAGCGATAGCTTAAATTGACAAGAGGCTCGAGTACTTTATTGTTACAAAATTTCAAGGTTTTATGACGCTCCAGTAAAAAGTTACAAGCATTTGTATGTTGCAAACTTTGATAGGTATAGGACGTACCATATAGAAGTTAGGGCCATTTGAAGTTTTATCAGTGTTTGATTTGGGACTCAAGGGTAGCATAGCTTTGAGCGATAACTTAAATTGACAAGAGGCTGGAGCACTTTATTGTTACAAAATTTCAAGGTTTTATGACGCTCCAGTAAAAAGTTACAAGCATTAGTATGTTGCAAACTTTGATAGGTGTAGGACGTACCGTATAGAAGTTAGGTCCATTTGAAGTTTTATCAGTGTTTGATTTGGGACTTAAGGGTAGCATAGATTTGAGCGATAACTTAAATTGACAAGAGGCTCGAGTACTTTTTTGTTACAAAATTTCAAGGTTTTATGACGCTCCAGTAAAAAGTTACAGGCATTTGTATGTTGCAAACTTTGATAGGTGTAGGACGTACCGTATAGAAGTTAGGGCCATTTGAAGTTTTATCAGTGTTCGATTTGGGACTCAAGGGCAGCATAGCTTTGAGCGATAGCTTAAATTGACAAGAGGCTCGAGTACTTTATTGTTACAAAATTTCAAGGTTTTATGACGCTGCAGTAAAAAGTTACAAGCATTTGTATGTTGCAAACTTTGATAGGTGTAGGACGTACCGTATAGAAGTTAGGTCCATTTGAAGTTTTATCTGTGTTCGATTTGGGACTCAAGGGTAGCATAGCTTTGAGCGATAGCTTAAATTGACAAGAGGCTCGAGTTCTTTATTGTTCCAAAATTTCAAGGATTTATGACGCTCTAGTAAAAAGTTACAAGCATTTGTATGTTGCAAACTTTGATAGGTGTAGGACGTACCGTTTAGAAGTTAGGGCCATTTGAAGTTTTATCAGTGTTTGATTTGGGACTCTAGGGTAGCATAGCTTTGAGCGATAGCTTAAATTGACAAGAGGCTCGAGTACTTTATTGTTACAAAATTTCAAGGTTTTATGACGCTCCAGTAAAAAGTTACAAGCATTTGTATGTTGCAAACTTTAATAGGTGTAGGACGTACCATATAGAAGTTAGAGCCATTTGAAATTTTATCAGTGTTTGATTTGGGACTCAAGGGTAGCATAGCTTTGAGTGATAACTTAAATTGACAAGAGGCTGGAGTACTTTATTGTAACAAAATTTCAAGGTTTTATGACGCTCCAGTAAAAAGTTACAAGCAGTAGTATGTTGCAAACTTTGATAGGTGTAGGACGTACCGTATAGAAGTTAGGTCCATTTGAAGTTTTATCAGTGTTCGATTTGGGACTCAAGGGCAGCATAGTTTTGAGCGATAGCTTAATTTGACAAGAGGCTCGAGTACTTTTTTGTTACAAAATTTCAAGGTTCTATGACGTTCCAGTAAAAAGTTACAGGCATTTGTATGTTGCAAACTTTGATAGGTGTAAGACGTAACGTATAGAAGTTAGGGCCATTTGAAGTTTTATCAGTGTTTGATGTGGGACTCTAGGGTAGCATAGCTTTGAGCGATAGCTTAAATTGACAAGAGACTCGAGTACTTTATTGTTACAAAATTTCAAGGTTTTATGACGCTCCAGTAAAAAGTTGCAAGCATTTGTATGTTGCAAACTTTGATAGGTGTAGGACGCACCGTATAGAAGTTAGGGGCATTTGAAGTTTATCTGTGTTTGATTTGGGACTCAAGGGTAGCATAGCTTTGAGCGATAGCTTAAATTGACAAGAGGCTCGAGTACTTTATTGTTACAAAATTTCAAGGTTTTATGACGCTCCAGTAAAAAGTTACAAGCATTTGTATGTTGCAAACTTTGATAGGTGTAGGACGTACCATATAGAAGTTAGGGCCATTTGAAGTTTTGTCAGTGTTTGATTTGGGACTCAAGGGTAGCATAGCTTTGAGCGATAACTTAAATTGACAAGAGGCTGGAGTACTTTATTGTTACAAAATTTCAAGGTTTTATGACGCTCCAGTAAAAAGTTACAAGCATTAGTATGTTGCAAACTTTGATAGGTGTAGGACGTACCGTATAGAAGTTAGGTCCATTTGAAGTTTTATCAGTGTTTGATTTGGGACTTAAGGGTAGCATAGTTTTGAGCGATAACTTAAATACAAGAGGCTCGAGTACTTTTTTGTTACAAAATTTCAAGGTTTTATGACGCTCCAGTAAAAAGTTACAGGCATTTGTATGTTGCAAACTTTGATAGGTGTAGGACGTACCGTATAGAAGTTAGGTCCATTTGAAGTTTTATCTGTGTTTGATTTGGGACTCAAGGGTAGCATAGCTTTGAGCGATAGCTTAAATTGACAAGAGGCTCGAGTTCTTTATTGTTCCAAAATTTCAAGGATTTATGACGCTCTAGTAAAAAGTTACAAGCATTTGTATGTTGCAAACTTTGATAGGTGTAGGACGTACCATATAGAAGTTAGGGCCATTTGAAGTTTTATCAGTGTTTGATTTGGGACTCAAGGGTAGCATAGCTTTGAGTGATAACTTAAATTGACAAGAGGCTGGACTACTTTATTGTAACAAAATTTCAAGGTTTTATGACGCTCCAGTAAAAAGTTACAAGCAGTAGTATGTTGCAAACTTTGATTGGTGTAGGACGTACCGTATAGAAGTTAGGTCCATTTGAAGTTTTATCAGTGTTTGATTTGGGACTTAAGGGTAGCATAGTTTTGAGCGATAACTTAAATTGACAAGAGGCTCGAGTACTTTTTTGTTACAAAATTTCAAGGTTTTATGACGCTCCAGTAAAAAGTTACAGGCATTTGTATGTTGCAAACTTTGATAGGTGTAAGACGTAACGTATAGAAGTTAAGGCCATTTGAAGTTTTATCAGTGTTTGATGTGGGACTCAAGGGTAGCATAGCTCTGAGCGATGGCTTCAATTGACAAGAGGCTCGAGAACTTTATTGTTAGAAAATTTCAAGGTTTTATGACGCTCCAGTAAAAAGTCACAAGCATTTGTATGCTGCAAACTTTGATAGGTGTAGGACGTACCGTATATAAGTTAGGGCCATTTGAAGTTTTATCAGTGTTCGATTTGGGACTCAAGGGCAGCATAGCTTTGAGCGATAGCTTAAATTGACAAGAGGCTCGAGTACTTTATTGTTACAAAATTTCAAGGTTTTATGAAGCTGCAGTAAAAAGTTACAAGCATTTGTATGTTGCAAACTTTGATAGGTGTAGCACGTACCGTATAGAAGTTAGGTCCATTTGAAGTTTTATCAGTGTTTGATTTGGAACTCAAGGGTAGCATAGCTTTGAGCGATAGCTTAAATTGACAAGAGGCTCGAGTTCTTTATTGTTCCAAAATTTCAAGGTTTTATGACGCTCCAGTAAAAAGTTGCAAGCATTTGTATGTTGCAAACTTTGATAGGTGTAGGACGCACCGTATAGAAGTTAGGGCCATTTGTAGTTTGTCTGTGTTTGATTTGGGACTCAAGGGTAGCATAGCTTTGAACGATAGCTTAAATTGACAAGAGGCTCGAGTACTTTATTGTTACAAAATTTCAAGGTTTTATGACGCTCCAGTAAAAAGTTACAAGCATTTGTATGTTGCAAACTTTGATAGGTGTAGGACGTACCATATAGAAGTTAGGGCCATTTGAAGTTTTATCAGTGTTTGATTTGGGACTCAAGGGTAGCATAGTTTTGAGCGATAACTTAAATTGACAAGAGGCTCGAGTACTTTTTTGTTACAAAATTTCAAGGTTTTATGACGCTCCAGTAAAAAGTTACAGGCATTTGTATGTTGCAAACTTTGATAAGTGTAGGACGTACCATATAGAAGTTAGGGCCATTTGAAGTTTTATCAGTGTTTGATTTGGGACTCAAGGGTAGCATAGCTTTGAGCGATAACTTCAATTGACAAGAGGCTGGAGTACTTTATTGTTACAAAATTTCAAGGTTTTATGACGCTCCAGTAAAAAGTTACAAGCATTAGTATGTTGCAAACTTTGATAGGTGTAGGACGTACCGTATAGAAGTTAGGTCCATTTGAAGTTTTATCAGTGTTTGATTTGGGACTTAAGGGTAGCATAGTTTTGAGCGATAACTTAAATTGACAAGAGGCTCGAGTACTTTTTTGTTACAAAATTTCAAGGTTTTATGACGCTCCAGTAAAAAGTTACAGGCATTTGTATGTTGCAAACTTTGATAGGTGTAGGACGTACCGTATAGAAGTTAGGGCCATTTGAAGTTTTATCAGTGTTCGATTTGGGACTCAAGGGCAGCATAGCTTTGAGCGATAGCTTAAATTGACAAGAGGCTCGAGTACTTTATTGTTACAAAATTTCAAGGTTTTATTACGCTGCAGTAAAAAGTTACAAGCATTTGTATGTTGCAAACTTTGATAGGTGTAGGACGTACCGTATAGAAGTTAGGTCCATTTGAAGTTTTATCTGTGTTTGATTTGGGACTCAAGGGTAGCATAGCTTTGAGCGATAGCTTAAATTGACAAGAGGCTCGAGTTCTTTATTGTTCCAAAATTTCAAGGATTTATGACGCTCTAGTAAAAAGTTACAAGCATTTGTATGTTGCAAACTTTGATAGGTGTAGGACGTACCGTATAGAAGTTAGGGCCATTTGAAGTTTTATCAGTGTTTGATTTGGGACTCTAGGGTAGCATAGCTTTGAGCGATAGCTTAAATTGACAAGAGGCTCGAGTACTTTATTGTTACAAAATTTCAAGGTTTTATGACGCTCCAGTAAAAAGTTACAAGCATTTGTATGTTGCAAACTTTGATAGGTGTAGGACGTACCATATAGAAGTTAGGGCCATTTGAAGTTTTATCAGTGTTTGATTTGGGACTCAAGGGTAGCATAGCTTTGAGTGATAACTTAAATTGACAAGAGGCTGGAGTACTTTATTGTAACAAAATTTCAAGGTTTTATGACGCTCCAGTAAAAAGTTACAAGCAGTAGTATGTTGCAAACTTTGATAGGTGTAGGACGTACCGTATAGAAGTTAGGTCCATTTGAAGTTTTATCAGTGTTTGATTTGGGAGTTAAGGGTAGCATAGTTTTGAGCGATAACTTAAATTGACAAGAGGCTCGAGTACTTTTTTGTTACAAAATTTCAAGGTTTTATGACGCTCCAGTAAAAAGTTACAGGCATATGTATGTTGCAAACTTTGATAGATGTAAGACGTAACGTATAGAAGTTAAGGCTATTTGAAGTTTTATCAGTGTTTGATGTGGGACTCCAGGGTAGCATAGCTCTGAGCGATAGCTTAAATTGACAAGAGGCTCGAGTACTTTGTTGTTAAAAATTTCAAGGTTTTATGACGCTCCAGTGAAAAGATACAAGCATTTGTATTTTGCAAACTTTGATAGGTTTAGGACGTATCGTATAGAAGTTAGGGACATTTGAATTTTTATCAGTGTTTGATTTGGGACTCAAGGGTAGCATAGCTTTGAGCGATAGCTTAAATTGACAATAGGCTCGAGTACTTTATTGTTAGAAAATTTCAAGGTTTTATGACGCTCCAGTAAAAAGTCACAAGCATTTGTATGCTGCAAACTTTGATAGGTGTAGGACGTACCGTATAGAAGTTAGGGTCATTTGAAGTTTTATCGGTGTTCGATTTGGGACTCAAGGGCAGCATAGCTTTGAGCGATAGCTTAAATTGACAAGAGGCTCGAGTACTTTATTGTTACAAAATTTCAAGGTTTTATGACGCTGCAGTAAAAAGTTACAAGCATTTGTATGTTGCAAATTTTGATAAATGTAGGACGTACCGTATAGAAGTTAGGTCCATTTGAAGTTTTATCTGTGTTTGATTTGGGACTCAAGGGTAGCATAGCTTTGAGCGATAGCTTAAATTGACAAGAGGCTCGAGTACTTTATTGTTACAAAATTTCAAGGTTTTATGACGCTCCAGTAAAAAGTTACAAGCATTTGTATGTTGCAAACTTTGATAGGTGTAGGACGTACCATATAGAAGTTAGGGCCATTTGAAGTTTTATCAGTGTTTGATTTGGGACTCAAGGGTAGCATAGCTTTGAGTGATAACTTAAATTGACAAGAGGCTGGAGTACTTTATTGTAAAAAATTTCAAGGTTTTATGACGCTCCAGTAAAAAGTTACAAGCAGTAGTATGCTGCAAACTTTGATAGGTGTAGGACGTACCGTATAGAAGTTAGGTCCATTTGAAGTTTTACCATTGTTTGATTTGGGACTTAAGGGTAGCATAGTTTTGAGCGATAACTTAAATTGACAAGAGGCTCGAGTACTTTTATGTTACAAAATTTCAAGATTTTGTGACGCTCCAGTAAAAAGTTACAGGCATTTGTATGTTGCAAACTTTGATAGGTGTAAGAACGTATAGAAGTTAAGGCCATTTGAAGTTTTATCAGTGTTTGATGTGGGACATCAGGGTAGCATAGCTCTGAGCGATAGCTTAAATTGACAAGAGGCTCGAGTACTTTATTGTTAAAAATTTCAAGGTTTTATGACGCTCCAGTGAAAAGATACAAGCATTTGTATTTTGCAAACTTTGATAGGTGTAGGACGTATCGTATAGAAGTTAGGGCCATTTGAATTTTTATCAGTGTTTGATTTGGGACTCAAGGGTAGCATAGCTTTGAGCGATAGCTTAAATTGACAAGAGGCTCGAGTACTTTATTGTTAGAAAATTTCAAGGTTTTATGACGCTCCAGTAAAAAGTCACAAGCATTTGTATGCTGCAAACTTTGATAGGTGTAGGACGTACCGTATATAAGTTAGGGCCATTTGAAGTTTTATCAGTGTTCGATTTGGGACTCAAGGGCAGCATAGCTTTGAGCGATAGCTTAAATTGACAAGAGGCTCGAGTACTTTATTGTTACAAAATTTCAAGGTTTTATGACGCTCCAGTAAAAAGTTACAAGCATTTGTATGTTGCAAACTTTGATAGGTGTAGGACGTACCGTATAGAAGTTAGGGCCATTTGAAGTTTATCTGTGTTTGATTTGGGACTCAAGGGTAGCATAGCTTTGAGCGATAGCTTAAATTGACAAGAGGCTCGAGTACTTTATTGTTACAAAATTTCAAGGTTTTATGACGCTCCAGTAAAAAGTTACAGGCATTTGTATGTTGCAAACTTTGATAGGTGTAAGACGTAACGTATAGAAGTTAGGGCCATTTGAAGTTTTATCAGTGTTTGATGTGGGACTCAAGGGTAGCATAGCTTTGAGCGATAGCTTAAATTGACAAAAGGCTCGAGTACTTTATTGTTAGAAAATTTCAAGGTTTTATGACGCTCCAGTAAAAAGTTACAGGCATTTGTATGTTGCAAACTTTGATAGGTGTAGGACGTACCGTATAGAAGTTAGGTCCATTTGAAGTTTTATCAGTGTTTGATTTGGAACTCAAGGGTAGCATAGCTTTGAGCGATAGCTTAAATTGACAAGAGGATCGAGGTCTTTATTGTTCCAAAATTTCAAGGTTTTATGACGCTCTAGTAAAAAGTTACAATCATTTGTATGTTGCAAACTTTGATAGGTGTAGGACGTACCGTATAGAAGTTAGGGCCATTTGAAGTTTTATCAGTGTTTGATTTGGGACTCTAGGGTAGCTTAGCTTTAAACGATAGCTTAAATTGACAAAAGGCTCGAGTACTTTATTGTTACAAAATTTCAAGGTTTTATGACGCTCCAGTAAAAAGTTACAAGCATTTGTATGCTGCAAACTTTGATAGGTGTAGGACGTACCGTATAGAAGTTAGGGCCATTTGAAGTTTTATCAGTGTTCGATTTTTGACTCAAGGGCAGCATAGCTTTGAGCGATAGCTTAAATTGACAAGAGGCTCGTGTACTTTATTGTTACAAAATTTCAAGGTTTTATGACGCTGCAGTAAAAAGTTACAAGCATTTGTATGTTGCAAACTTTGATAGGTGTAGGACGTACCGTATAGAAGTTAGGGCCATTTGAAGTTTATCTGTGTTTGATTTGGGACTCAAGGGTAGCATAGCTTTGAGCGATAGCTTAAATTGACAAGAGGCTCGAGTACTTTATTGTTACAAAATTTCAAGGTTTTATGACGCTCCAGTAAAATGTTACAGGCATTTGTATGTTGCAAACTTTGATAGGTGTAAGACGTAAAGTATAGAAGTTAAGGCCATTTGAAGTTTTATCAGTGTTTGATTTGGGACTCAAGGGTAGCATAGCTTTGAGCGATAGCTTAAATTGACAAAAGGCTCGAGTACTTTATTGTTAGAAAATTTCAAGGTTTTATGACGCTCCAGTAAAAAGTTACAAGCATTTGTATGCTGCAAACTTTGATAGGTGTAGGACGTACCGTATAGAAGTTAGGGCCATTTGAAGTTTAATCAGTTTTCGATTTTTGACTCAAGGGCAGCATAGCTTTGAGCGATAGCTTAAATTGACAAGAGGCTCGAGTACTTTATTGTTACAAAATTTCAAGGTTTTATGACGCTGCAGTAAAAAGTTACAAGCATTTGTATGTTGCAAACTTTGATAGGTGTAGGACGTACCGTATAGAAGTTAGGGCCATTTGAAGTTTATCTGTGTTTGATTTGGGACTCAAGGGTAGCATAGCTTTGAGCGAAAGCTTAAATTGACAAGAGGCTCGAGTACTTTATTGTTACAAAATTTCAAGGTTTTATGACGCTCCAGTAAAAAGTTACAAGCATTAGTATGTTGCAAACTTTGATAGGTGTTGGACATACCGTATAGAAGTTAGGTCCATTTGAAGTTTTATCAGTGTTTGATTTGGGACTTAAGGGTAGCATAGTTTTGAGCGATAACTTAAATTGACAAGAGGCTCGAGTACTTTTTTGTTACAAAATTTCAAGGTTTTATGACGCTCCAGTAAAAAGTTACAGGCATTTGTATGTTGCAAACTTTGATAGGTGTAAGACGTAACGCATAGAAGTTAAGGCCATTTGAAGTTTTATCAGTGTTTGATGTGGGACTCAAGGGTAGCATAGCTCTGAGCGATAGCTTAAATTGACAAGAGGCTCGAGTACTTTATTGTTAAAAATTTCAAGGTTTTATGACGCTCCAGTGAAAAGATACAAGCATTTGTATTTTGCAAACTTTGATAGTTGTAGGACGTACCGTATAGAAGTTAGGGCCATTTGAAGATTTATCAGTGTTCGATTTGGGACTCAAGGGCAGAATAGCTTTGAGCGATAGCTTAAATTGACAAGAGGCTCGAGTACTTTATTGTTACAAAATTTCAAGGTTTTATGACGCTGCAGTAAAAAGTTACAAGCATTGTATGTTGCAAACTTTGATAGGTGTAGCACGTACCGTATAGAAGTTAGGTCCATTTGAAGTTTTATCAGTGTTTGATTTGGGACTCAAGGGTAGCATAGCTTTGAGCGATAGCTTAAATTGACAAGAGACTCGAGTTCTTTATTGTTCCAAAATTTCAAGGTTTTATGGCGCTCTAGTAAAAAGTTACAAGCATTTGTATGTTGCAAACTTTGATAGGTGTAGGACGTACCGTATAGAAGTTAGGGCCATTTTAAGTTTTATCAGTGTTTGATTGGGACTCTAGGGTAGCATAGCTTTAAGCGATAGCTTAAATTGACAAGAGGCTCGAGTACTTTATTGTTACAAAATTTCAAGGTTTTATGACGCTCCAGTAAAAAGTTACAAGCATTTGTATGTTGCAAACTTTGATAGGTGTAGGACGTATCGTATAGAAGTTAGGGCCATTTGAATTTTTATCAGTGTTTGATTTGGGACTCAAGGGTAGCATAGCTTTGAGCGATAGCTTAAATTGACAAGAGGCTCGAGTTCTTTATTGTTCCAAAATTTCAAGGTTTTATGACGCTCTAGTAAAAAGTTACAAGCATTTGTATGTTGCAAACTTTGATAGGTGTAGGACGTACCGTATAGAAGTTAGGGCCATTTGAAGTTTTATCAGTGTTTGATTTGGGACTCTAGGGTAGCATAGCTTTAAGCGATAGCTTAAATTTACAAGAGGCTCGAGTACTTTATTGTTACAAAATTTCAAGGTTTTATGACGCTACAGTAAAAAGTTACAAGCATTTTTATGTTGCAAACTTTGATAGGTGTAGGACGTACCGTATAGAAGTTAGGTCCATTTTAAGTTTTATCAGTGTTTGATTTGGGACTTAAGGGTGGCATAGTTTTGAGCGATAACTTAAATTGACAAGAGGCTCGAGTACTTTTTTGTTACAAAATTTCAAGGTTTTATGACGCTCCAGTAAAAAGTTACAGGCATTTGTATGTTGCAAACTTTGATAGGTGTAAGACGTAACGTATAGAAGTTAGGGCCATTTGAAGTTTTATCAGTGTTTGATGTGGGACTCAAGGGTAGCATAGCTTTGAGCGATAGCTTAAATTGACAAGAGGCTCAAGTACTTTATTGTTAAAAATTTCAAGGTTTTATGACGCTCCAGTGAAAAGACACAAGCATTTGTATTTTGCAAATTTTGATAGGTGTAGGACGTACCGTATAGAAGTTAGGGCCATTTGAAGTTTTATCAGTGTTTGATTTGGGACTCTAGGGTAGCATAGCTTTGAGCGATAGCTTAAATTGACAAGAGGCTCGAGTACTTTATTGTTACAAAATTTCAATGTTTTATGACGCTCCAGTAAAAAGTTACAAGCATTTGTATGTTGCAAACTTTGATAGGTGTAGGACGTACCGTATAGAAGTTAGGGCCATTTGAAGTTTTATCAGCGTTTGATTTGGGACTCAAGGGTAGCATAGCTTTGAGCGATAGCTTAAATTGACAAGAGGCTCGAGTTCTTTATTGTTCCAAAATTTCAAGGTTTTATGACGCTCTAGTAAAAAGTTACAAGCATTTGTATGTTGCAAACTTTGATAGGTGTAGGACGTACCGTATAGAAGTTAGGGCCATTTGAATTTTTATCAGTGTTCGATTTGGGACTCAAGGGCAGCATAGCTTTGAGCGATAGCTTAAATTGACAAAAGGCTCGAGTACTTTATTGTTAGAAAATTTCAAGGTTTTTTGACGCTCCAGTAAAAAGTTACAAGCATTTGTATGCTGCAAACTTTGATAGGTGTAGGACGTACCGTATAGAAGTTAGGGCCATTTGAAGTTTTATCAGTGTTTGATTTGGGACTCAAGGGTAGCATAGCTTTGAGCGAGAGCTTAAATTGACAAGAGGCTCGAGTTCTTTATTGTTCCAAAATTTCAAGGTTTTATGACGCTCTAGTAAAAAGTTACAAGCATTTGTATGTTGCAAACTTTGATAGGTGTAGGACGTACCGTATAGAAGTTAGGGCCATTTGAAGTTTTATCAGTGTTTGATTTGGGACTCTAGGGTAGCATAGCTTTGAGCGATAGCTTAAATTGACAAGAGGGTCGAGTACTTTATTGTTACAAAATTTCAAGGTTTTATGACGCTCCAGTAAAAAGTTACAAGCATTTGTATGTTGCAAACTTTGATAGGTGTAGGACGTACCGTATAGAAGTTAGGGCCATTTGAAGTTTATCTGTGTTTGATTTGGGACTCAAGGGTAGCATAGCTTTGAGCGATAGCTTAAATTGACAGGAGGCTCGAGTACTTTATTGTTACAAAATTTCAAGGTTTTATGAAAAACGTACCATATAGAAGTTAGGGCCATTTGAAGTTTTATCAGTGTTTGATTTGGGACTCAAGGGTAGCATAGCTTTGAGCGATAACTTAAATTGACAAGAGGCTGGAGTACTTTATTGTTACAAAATTTCAAGGTTTTATGACGCTCCAGTAAAAAGTTACAAGCATTATTATGTTGCAAACTTTGATAGGTGTAGGACGTACCGTATAGAAGTTAGCTCCATTTGAAGTTTTATCAGTGTTTGATTTGGAACTTAAGGGTAGCATAGTTTTGAGCGATAACTTAAATTGAGAAGAGGCTCGAGTACTTTTTTGTTACAAAATTTCAAGGTTTTATGACGCTCCAGTAAAAAGTTACAGGCATTTGTATGTTGCAAACTTTAAAAGGTGTAAGACGTAACGTATAGAAGTTAGGGCTACTTGAAGTTTTATGAGTGTTTGATGTGGGACTCAAGGGTAGCATAGCTTTGAGCGATAGCTTAAATTGACAAGAGGCTCGAGTACTTTATTGTTAAAAATTTCAAGGTTTTATGACGCTCCAGTAAAAAGTTACAAGCATTTGTATGTTGCAAACTTTGATAGGTGTAGGACGTACCGTATAGAAGTTAGGGCCATTTGAAGTTTTATCAGTGTTTGATTTGGGACTCAAGGGTAGCATAGCTTTGAGCGATAGCTTAAATTGACAAGAGGCTCGAGTACTTTATTGTTACAATATTTCAAGGTTTTATGACGCTCCAGTAAAAAGTTACAAGCATTTGTATGTTGCGAACTTTGATAGGTGTAGGACGTACCGTATAGAAGTTAGGGCCATTTGAAGTTTTATCAGTGCTTGATTTGGGACTCAAGGGTAGCATAGCTTTGAGCGATAGCCTAAATTGACAAGAGGCTCGAGTACTTTATTGTTACAAAATTGCAAGGTTTTATGACGCTCCAGTAAAAAGTTACAAACATTTGTATGTTGCATACTTTGATAGGTATTGGACGTACCGTATAGAAGTTAGGGCCATTTGAAGTTTTATCAGTGTTTGATTTGGGACTTAAGGGTAGCATAGTTTTGAGCGATAACTTAAATTGACAAGAGGCTCGAGAACTTTTTTGATACAAAATTTCAAGGTTTTATGACGCTCCAGTAAAAAACTTTGATAGGTGTAAGACGTATCGTATAGAAGTTAGGGCCACTTGAAGTTTTATCAGTGTTTCATGTGGGACTCAAGGGTAGCATAGCTTTGAGCGATAGCTTAAATTGACAAGAGGCTCGAGTACTTTATTGTTAAAAATTTCAAGGTTTTATGACGCTCCAGTAAAAAGTTACAAGCATTTGTATGTTGCAAACTTTGATAGGTGTAGGTCGTACCGTATAGAAGTTAGGGCCATTTGAAGTTTATCTGTGTTTGATTTGGGTCTCAAGGGTAGCATGGCTTTGAGCGATAGCTTAAATTGACAAGAGGCTCGAGTACTTTATTGTTACAAAATTTCAAGGTTTTATGACGCTCCAGTAAAAAGTTACAAGCATTTGTATGTTGCAAACTTTGATAGGTGTAGGACGTACCATATAGAAGTTAGGTCCATTTGAAGTTTTATCAGTGTTTGATTTGGGACTCAAGGGTAGCATAGCTTTGAGCGATAACTTAAATTGACAAGAGGCTGGAGTACTTTATTGTTACAAAATTTCAAGGTTTTATGACGCTCCAGTAAAAAGTTACAAGCATTAGTATGTTGCAAACTTTGATAGGTGTAGGACGTACCGTATAGAAGTTAGGTCCATTTGAAGTTTTATCAGTGTTTGATTTGGGACTTAAGGGTAGCATAGTTTTGAGCGATAACTTAAATTGACAAGAGGCTCGAGTACTTTTTTGTTACAAAATTTCAAGGTTTTATGACGCTCCAGTAAAAAGTTACAGGCATTTGTATGTTGCAAACTTTGATAGGTGTAAGACGTAACGTATAGAAGTTAGGGCTACTTGAAGTTTTATCAGTGTTTGAAGTGGGACTCAAGGGTAGCATAGCTTTGAGCGATAGCTTAAATTGACAAGAGGCTCGAGTACTTTATTGTTAAAAATTTCAAGGTTTTATGACGCTCCAGTAAAAAGTTAGAAGCATTTGTATGTTGCAAACTTTGATAGGTGTAGGACGTACCGTATAGAAATTGGGGCCATTTGAAGTTTTATCAGTGTTTGATTTGGGACTCAAGGGTAGCATAGCTTTGAGCGATAGCTTAAATTGACAAGAGGCTCGAGTACTTTATTGTTACAAAATTTCAAGGTTTTATGACGCTCCAGTAAAAAGTTACAAGCATTTGTATGTTGCAAACTTTGATAGGTGTAGGACGTACCGTATAGAAGTTAGGGCCATTTGAAGTTTTATCAGTGCTTGATTTGGGACTCAAGAGTAGCATAGCTTTGAGCGATAGCCTAAATTGACAAGAGGCTCGAGTACTTTATTGTTACAAAATTGCAAGGTTTCATGACGCTCCAGTAAAAAGTTACAAACATTTGTATGTTGCATACTTTGATAGGTATTGGACGTACCGTATAGAAGTTAGGGCCATTTGAAGTTTTATCAGTGTTTGATTTGGGACTTAAGGGTAGCATAGTTTTGAGCGATAACTTAAATTGACAAGAGGCTGGAGAACTTTTTTGTTACAAAATTTCAAGGTTTTATGACGCTCCAGTAAAAAACTTTGATAGGTGTAAGACGTAACGTATAGAAGTTAGGGCCACTTGAAGTTTTATCAGTGTTTGATGTGGGACTCAAGGGTAGCATAGCTTTGAGCGATAGCTTAAATTGACAAGAGGCTCGAGTACTTTATTGTTAAAAATTTCAAGGTTTTATGACGCTCCAGTAAAAAGTTACAAGCATTTGTATGTTGCAAACTTTGATAGGTGTAGGACGTACCGTATAGAAGTTAGGGCCATTTGAAGTTTTATCAGCGTTTGATGTGGGACTCAAGGGTAGCATAGCTTTGAGCGATAGCTTAACTTGACAAGAGGCTCGAGTACTTTATTGTTACAAAATTTCAAGGTTTTATGACGCTCCAGTAAAAAGTTACAAGCATTTGTATGCTGCAAACTTTGATAGATGTAGGACGTACCGTATAGAAGTTAGGGCCATTTGAAGTTTTACCAGTGTTTGATGTGGGACTCAAGGGCAGCATAGCTTTGAGCGATAGTTTAAATTGACAAGAGGCTCGAGTACTTTATTGTTACAAAATTTCAAGGTTTTATGAAGCTCCAGTAAAAAGTTACAAGCATTTGTATGTTGCAAACTTTGATAGGTGTAGGACGTACCATATAGAAGTTAGGGCCATTTGAAGTTTTATCAGTGTTTGATGTGGGACACAAGGGTAGCATAGCTTTGAGCGATAGCTTAAATTGACAAGAGACTCGAGTACTTTATTGTTAGAAAATTTCAAGGTTTTATGACGCTCCAGTAAAAAGTTACAAGCATTTGTATGCTGCAAACTTTGATAGGTGTAGGACGTACCGTATAGAAGTTAGGGCCATTTGAAGTTTTATCAGTGTTCGATTTGTGACTCAAGGGCAGCATAGCTTTGAGCGATAGCTTAAATTGACAAGAGGCTCGAGTACTTTATTGTTACAAAATTTCAAGGTTTTATGACGCTGCAGTAAAAAGTTACAAGCATTTGTATGTTGCAAACTTTGATAGGTGTAAGACGTACCGTATAGAAGTTAGGGCCATTTGAAGTTTTATCAGTGTTCGATTTGTGACTCAAGGGCAGCATAGCTTTGAGCGATAGCTTAAATTGACAAGAGGCTCGAGTACTTTATTGTTACAAAATTTCAAGGTTTTATGACGCTGCAGTAAAAAGTTACAAGCATTTGTATGTTGCAAACTTTGATAGGTGTAAGACGTACCGTATAGAAGTTAGGGCCTTTTGAAGTTTTATCAGTGTTTGATTTGGGACTCAAGGGTAGCATAGCTTTGAGCGATAGCTTAAATTGACAAGAGGCTCGAGTACTTTATTGTTCCAAAATTTGAAGGTTTTATGACGCTCTAGTAAAAAGTTACAAGCATTTGTATGTTGCAAACTTTGATAGGTGTAGGACGTACTGTATAGAAGTTAGGGCCAATTGAATTTTTATTAGTGTTTGATTTGAAACTCAAGGGTAGCATAGCTTTGAGCGATAGCTTAAATTGACAAAACCCTGGAGTACTTTATTGTTACAAAATTTCTAGGTTTTATGACGCTCCAGTAAAAAGTTACTAGCATTTGTTAGTTGCAAAGTTTGAGAGGTGTAGGACGTACCGTATAGAAGATAGTGTCATTTGAAGTTTTATCAGTGTTTGATTTGGGACTCAAGGGTAGCATAGCTTTGAGCGAAAGCTTAAATTGACAAGAGGCTCGAGTACTTTATTGTTACAAAATTTCAATGTTTTATGACGCTCCAGTAAAAAGTTACAAGCATTTGTATGTTGCAAACTTTGATAGGTATAGTATGCACCGTATAGAAGTTAGGGCCATTTGAATTTTTATCAGTGTTTGATTTGGGACTCAAGGGTAGCATAGCTTTGAGCGATATCTTAAATTGACAAGAGGCTCGAGTACTTTATTGTTAAAAATTTCAAGGTTTTCTGACGCTCCAGTAAAAAGTTACAGGCATTTGTATGTTGCAAACTTTGATAGGTGTAAGACGTAACGTATAGAAGTTAGGGCCACTTGAAGTTTTATGAGTGTTTGATGTGGGACTCAAGGGTAGCATAGCTTTGAGCGATAGCTTAAATTGACAAGAGGCTCGAGTACTTTATTGTTAAAAATTTCAAGGTTTTATGACGCTCCAGTAAAAAGTTACAAGCATTTGTATGTTGCAAACTTTGATAGGTGTAGGACGTACCGTATAGAAGTTAGGGCCATTTGAAGTTTTATCAGTGTTTGATTTGGGACTCAAGGGTAGCATAGCTTTGAGCGATAGCTTAAATTGACAAGAGGCTCGAGTACTTTATTGTTACAAAATTTCAAGGTTTTATGACGCTCCAGTAAAAAGTTACAAGCATTTGTATGTTGCGAACTTTGATAGGTGTAGGACGTACCGTATAGAAGTTAGGGCCATTTGAAGTTTTATCAGTGCTTGATTTGGGACTCAAGGGTAGCATAGCTTTGAGCGATAGCCTAAATTGACAAGAGGCTCGAGTACTTTATTGTTACAAAATTGCAAGGTTTTATGACGCTCCAGTAAAAAGTTACAAACATTTGTATGTTGCATACTTTGATAGGTATTGGACGTACCGTATAGAAGTTAGGGCCATTTGAAGTTTTATCAGTGTTTGATTTGGGACTTAAGGGTAGCATAGTTTTGAGCGATAACTTAAATTGACAAGAGGCTCGAGAACTTTTTTGTTACAAAATTTCAAGGTTTTATGACGCTCCAGTAAAAAACTTTGATAGTTGTAAGACGTAACGTATAGAAGTTAGGGCCACTTGAAGTTTTATCAGTGTTTCATGTGGGACTCAAGGGTAGCATAGCTTTGAGCGATAGCTTAAATTGACAAGAGGCTCGAGTACTTTATTGTTAAAAATTTCAAGGTTTTATGACGCTCCAGTAAAAAGTTACAAGCATTTGTGTGTTGCAAACTTTGATAGGTGTAGGACGTACCGTATAGAAGTTAGGGCCATTTGAAGTTTATCTGTGTTTGATTTGGGACTCAAGGGTAGCATAGCTTTGAGCGATAGCTTAAATTGACAAGAGGCTCGAGTACTTTATTGTTACAAAATTTCAAGGTTTTATGACGCTCCAGTAAAAAGTTACAAGCATTTGTATGTTGCAAACTTTGATAGGTGTAGGACGTACCATATAGAAGTTAGGTCCATTTGAAGTTTTATCAGTGTTTAATTTGGGACTCAAGGGTAGCATAGCTTTGAGCGATAACTTAAATTGACAAGAGGCTGGAGTACTTTATTGTAAAAAAATTTCAAGGTTTTATGACGCTCCAGTAAAAAGTTACAAGCATTAGTATGTTGCAAACTTTGATAGGTGTAGGACGTACCGTATAGAAGTTAGGTCCATTTGAAGTTTTATCAGTGTTTGATTTGGGACTTAAGGGTAGCATAGTTTTGAGCGATAACTTAAATTGACAAGAGGCTCGAGTACTTTTTTGTTACAAAATTTCAAGGTTTTATGACGCTCCAGTAAAAAGTTACAGGCATTTGTATGTTGCAAACTTTGATAGGTGTAAGACGTAACGTATAGAAGTTAGGGCCACTTGAAGTTTTATCAGTGTTTGATGTGGGACTCAAGGGTAGCATAGCTTTGAGCGATAGCTTAAATTGACAAGAGGCTCGAGTACTTTATTGTTAAAAATTTCAAGGTTTTATGACGCTCCAGTAAAAAGTTAGAAGCATTTGTATGTTGCAAACTTTGATAGATACGTACCGTATAGAAGTTAGGGCCATTTGAAGTTTTATCAGTGTTTGATTTGGGACTCAAGGGTAGCATAGCTTTGAGCGATAGCTTAAATTGACAAGAGGCTCGAGTACTTTATTGTTACAAAATTTCAAGGTTTTATGACGCTCCAGTAAAAAGTTACAAGCATTTGTATGTTGCAAACTTTGATAGGTGTAGGACGTACCGTATAAAAGTTAGGGCCATTTGAAGTTTTATCAGTGCTTGATTTGGGACTCAAGGGTAGCATAGCTTTGAGCGATAGCCTAAATTGACAAAAGGCTCGAGTATTTTATTGTTACAAAATTGCAAGGTTTTATGACGCTCCAGTAAAAAGTTACAAACATTTGTATGTTGCGTACTTTGATAGGTATTGGACGTACCGTATAGAAGTTAGGGCCATTTGAAGTTTTATCAGTGTTTGATTTGGGACTTAAGGGTAGCATAGTTTTGAGCGATAACTTAAATTGACAAGAGGCTCGAGAACTTTTTTGTTACAAAATTTCAAGGTTTTATGACGCTCCAGTAAAAAACTTTGATAGGTGTAAGACGTAACGTTTAGAAGTTAGGGCCACTTGAAGTTTTATCAGTGTTTGATGTGGGACTTAAGGGTAGCATAGCTTTGAGCGATAGCTTAAATTGACAAGAGGCTCGAGTACTTTATTGTTAAAAATTTCAAGGTTTTATGACGCTCCAGTAAAAAGTTACAAGCATTTGTATGTTGCAAACTTTGATAGGTGTAGGACGTACCGTATAGAAGTTAGGGCCATTTGAAGTTTTATCAGCGTTTGATGTGGGACTCAAGGGTAGCATAGCTTTGAGCGATAGCTTAACTTGACAAGAGGCTCGAGTACTTTATTGTTACAAAATTTCAAGGTTTTATGACGCTCCAGTAAAAAGTTACAAGCATTTGTATGCTGCAAACTTTGATAGATGTAGGACGTACCGTATAGAAGTTAGGGCCATTTGAAGTTTTACCAGTGTTTGATGTGGGACTCAAGGGCAGCATAGCTTTGAGCGATAGCTTAAATTGACAAGAGGCTCGAGTACTTTATTGTTACAAAATTTCAAGGTTTTATGACGCTCCAGTAAAAAGTTACAAGCATTTGTATGTTGCAAACTTTGATAGGTGTAGGACGTACCATATAGAAGTTAGGGCCATTTGAAGTTTTATCAGTGTTTGATGTGGGACACAAGGGTAGCATAGCTTTGAGCGATAGCTTAAATTGACAAGAGACTCGAGTACTTTATTGTTAGAAAATTTCAAGGTTTTATGACGCTCCAGTAAAAAGTTACAAGCATTTGTATGCTGCAAACTTTGATAGGTGTAGGACGTACCGTATAGAAGTTAGGGCCATTTGAAGTTTTATCAGTGTTCGATTTGTGACTCAAGGGCAGCATAGCTTTGAGCGATAGCTTAAATTGACAAGAGGCTCGAGTACTTTATTGTTACAAAATTTCAAGGTTTTATGACGCTGCAGTAAAAAGTTACAAGCATTTGTATGTTGCAAACTTTGATAGGTGTAAGACGTACCGTATAGAAGTTAGGGCCATTTGAAGTTTTATCAGTATTCGATTTGTGACTCAAGGGCAGCATAGCTTTGAGCGATAGCTTTAATTGACAAGAGGTTCGAGTACTTTATTGTTACAAAATTTCAAGGTTTTATGACGCTGCAGTAAAAAGTTACAAGCATTTGTATGTTGCAAACTTTGATAGGTGTAAGACGTACCGTATAGAAGTTAGGGCCTTTTGAAGTTTTATCAGTGTTTGATTTGGGACTCAAGGGTAGCATAGCTTTGAGCGATAGCTTAAATTGACAAGAGGCTCGAGTACTTTATTGTTCCAAAATTTGAAGGTTTTATGACGCTCTAGTAAAAAGTTACAAGCATTTGTATGTTGCAAACTTTGATAGGTGTAGGACGTACTGTATAGAAGTTAGGGCCATTTGAAGTTTTATTAGTGTTTGATTTGGGACTCAAAGGTAGCATAGCTTTGAGCGATAGCTTAAATTGACAAAACCCTGGAGTACTTTATTGTTACAAAATTTCTAGGTTTTATGACGCTCCAGTAAAAAGTTACTAGCATTTGTTAGTTGCAAAGTTTGATAGGTGTAGGACGTACCGTATAGAAGTTAGTGTCATTTGCAGTTTTATCAGTGTTTGATTTGGGACTCAAGGGTAGCATAGCTTTGAGCGAAAGCTTAAATTGACAAGAGGCTCGAGTACTTTATTGTTACAAAATTTCAATGTTTTATGACGCTCCAGTAAAAAGTTACAAGCATTTGTATGTTGCAAACTTTGATAGGTATAGTATGCACCGTATAGAAGTTAGCGCCATTTGAATTTTTATCTGTGTTTGATTTGGGACTCAAGGGTAGCATAGCTTTGAGCGATATCTTAAATTGACAAGAGGCTCGATTACTTTATTGTTACAAAATTTCAAGGTTTTATGACGCTCCAGTAAAAAGGTACAAGCAATTGTATGTTACAAACTTTGATAGGTGTAGGACTTACCGTATAGAAGTTAGTGCCATTTGAAGTTTTATCAGTGTTTGATTTGGGACTCAAGGGTAGCATAGCTTTGAGCGATAGCTTAACTTGACAAGAGGCTCGAGTACTTTATTGTTACAAAATTTCAAGGTGTTATGACGCTCCAGTAAAAAGTTACAAGCATTTGTATGCTGCAAACTTTGATAGGTGTAGGACGTACCGTATAGAAGTTAGGGCCATTTGAAGTTTTACCAGTGTTTGATGTGGGACTCAAGTGCAGCATAGCTTTGAGCGATAGCTTAAATTGACAAGAGACTCGAGTACTTTATTGTTAGAAAATTTCAAGGTTTTATGACGCTCCAGTAAAAAGTTACAAGCATTTGTATGCTGCAAACTTTGATAGGTGTAGGACGTACCGTATAGAAGTTAGGGCCATTTGAAGTTTTATCAGTGTTCGATTTGGGACTCAAGGGCAGCATAGCTTTGAGCGATAGCTTAAATTGACAAGAGGCTCGAGTACTTTATTGTTACAAAATTTCAAGGTTTTATGACGCTGCAGTAAAAAGTTACAAGCATTTGTAAGTTGCAAACTTTGATAGGTGTAGGTCGTACCGTATAGAAGTTAGGGCCATTTGAAGTTTTATCAGTGTTTGTTTTGGGACTCAAGGGTAGCATAGCTTTGAGCGATAGCTTAAATTGACAAGAGGCTCGAGTACTTTATTGTTACAAAATTTCAAGGTTTTATGACGCTCCAGTAAAAAGTTACAAGCAATTGTATGTTACAAACTTTGATAGGTGTAGGACGTACCGTATAGAAGTTAGGGCCATTTGAAGTTTTACCAGTGTTTGATGTGGGACTCAAGTGCAGCATAGCTTTGAGCGATAGCTTAAATTGACATGAGGCTCGAGTACTTTATTGTTACAAAATTTCAAGGTTTTATGACGCTCTAGTAAAAAGTTACAAGCATTTGTATGTTGCAAACTTTGATAGGTGTAGGACGTACTGTATAGAAGTTAGGGCCATTTGAAGTTTTATTAGTGTTTGATTTGGGACTCAAGGGTAGCATAGCTTTGAGCGATAGCTTAAATTGACAAGAGGCTCGAGTACTTTATTGTTACAAAATTTCAAGGTTTTATGACGCTCCAGTAAAAAGTTACAAGCATTTGTATGTTGCAAACTTTGATAGGTATAGGACGTACCGTATAGAAGTTAGGGCCATTTGAAGTTTATCAGTGTTTGATTTGGGACTCAAGGGTAGCATAGCTTTGAGCGATAGCTTAAATTGACAAGAGGCTCGAGTACTTTATTGTTACAAAATTTCAAGGTTTTATGACGCTCCAGTAAAAAGTTACAAGCATTTGTATGTTGCAAACTTTGATAGGTGTAGGATGTACCATATAGAAGTTAGGGCCATTTGAAGTTTTATCAGTGTTTGATTTGGGACTCAAGGGTAGCATAGCTTTGAGCGATAGCTTAAATTGACAAAACCCTGGAGTACTTTATTGTTACAAAATTTCTAGGTTTTATGACGCTCCAGTAAAAAGTTACTAGCATTTGTTAGTTGCAAAGTTTGATATTTGTAGGACGTACCGTATAGAAGTTAGTGCCATTTGAAGTTTTATCAGTGTTTGATTTGGGACTCAACGGTAGCATAGCTTTGAGCGAAAGCTTAAATTGACAAGAGGCTCGAGTACTTTATTGTTACAAAATTTCAATGTTTTATGACGCTCCAGTAAAAAGTTACAAGCATTTGTATGTTGCAAACTTTGATAGGTATAGTATGCACCGTATAGAAGTTAGGGCCATTTGAATTTTTATCAGTGTTTGATTTGGGACGCAAGGGCAGCATAGCTTTGAGCGATAGCTTAAATTGACAAGAGGCTCGAGTACTTTATTGTTACAAAATTTCAAGGTTTTATGACGCTGCAGTAAAAAGTTACAAGCATTTGTATGTTGCAAACTTTGATAGGTGTAAGACGTACCGTATAGAAGTTAGGGCCATTTGAAGTTTTATCAGTATTCGATTTGTGACTCAAGGGCAGCATAGCTTTGAGCGATAGCTTAAATTGACAAGAGGCTCGAGTACTTTATTGTTACAAAATTTCAAGGTTTTATGACGCTGCAGTAAAAAGTTACAAGCATTTGTATGTTGCAAACTTTGATAGGTGTAAGACGTACCGTATAGAAGTTAGGGCCTTTTGAAGTTTTATCAGTGTTTGATTTGGGACTCAAGGGTAGCATAGCTTTGAGCGATAGCTTAAATTGACAAGAGGCTCGAGTACTTTATTGTTCCAAAATTTGAAGGTTTTATGACGCTCTAGTAAAAAGTTACAAGCATTTGTATGTTGCAAACTTTGATAGGTGTAGGACGTACTGTATAGAAGTTAGGGCCATTTGAAGTTTTATTAGTGTTTGATTTGGGACTCAAAGGTAGCATAGCTTTGAGCGATAGCTTAAATTGACAAAACCCTGGAGTACTTTATTGTTACAAAATTTCTAGGTTTTATGACGCTCCAGTAAAAAGTTACTAGCATTTGTTAGTTGCAAAGTTTGATAGGTGTAGGATGTACCGTATAGAGGTTAGTGTCATTTGAAGTTTTATCAGTGTTTGATTTGGGACTCAAGGGTAGCATAGCTTTGAGCGAAAGCTTAAATCGACAAGAGGCTCGAGTACTTTATTGTTACAAAATTTCAATGTTTTATGACGCTCCAGTAAAAAGTTACAAGCATTTGTATGTTGCAAACTTTGATAGGTATAGTATGCACCGTATAGAAGTTAGCGCCATTTGAATTTTTATCTGTGTTTGATTTGGGACTCAAGGGTAGCATAGCTTTGAGCGATATCTTAAATTGACAAGAGGCTCGATTACTTTATTGTTACAAAATTTCAAGGTTTTATGACGCTCCAGTAAAAAGTTACAAGCAATTGTATGTTACAAACTTTGATAGGTGTAGGACTTACCGTATAGAAGTTAGTGCCATTTGAAGTTTTATCAGTGTTTGATTTGGGACTCAAGGGTAGCATAGCTTTGAGCGATAGCTTAACTTGACAAGAGGCTCGAGTACTTTATTGTTACAAAATTTCAAGGTGTTATGACGCTCCAGTAAAAAGTTACAAGCATTTGTATGCTGCAAACTTTGATAGGTGTAGGACGTACCGTATAGAAGTTAGGGCCATTTGAAGTTTTACCAGTGTTTGATGTGGGACTCAAGTGCAGCATAGCTTTGAGCGATAGCTTAAATTGACAAGAGACTCGAGTACTTTATTGTTAGAAAATTTCAAGGTTTTATGACGCTCCAGTAAAAAGTTACAAGCATTTGTATGCTGCAAACTTTGATAGGTGTAGGACGTACCGTATAGAAGTTAGGGCCATTTGAAGTTTTATCAGTGTTCGATTTGGGACTCAAGGGCAGCATAGCTTTGAGCGATAGCTTAAATTGACAAGAGGCTCGAGTACTTTATTGTTACAAAATTTCAAGGTTTTATGACGCTGCAGTAAAAAGTTACAAGCGTTTGTAAGTTGCAAACTTTGATAGGTGTAGGTCGTACCGTATAGAAGTTAGGGCCATTTGAAGTTTTATCAGTGTTTGATTTGGGACTCAAGGGTAGCATAGCTTTGAGCGATAGCTTAAATTGACAAGAGGCTCGAGTACTTTATTGTTACAAAATTTCAAGGTTTTATGACGCTCCAGTAAAAAGTTACAAGCATTTGTTAGTTGCAAAGTTTGATAAGTGTAGAACGTACCGCATAGAAGTTAGGGCCATTTGAAGTTTTATCAGCGTTTGATGTGGGACTCAAGGGTAGCATAGCTTTGAGCGATAGCTTAACTTGACAAGGGGCTCGAGTACTTTATTGTTACAAAATTTCAAGGTTTTATGACGCTCCAGTAAAAAGTTACAAGCATTTGTATGCTGCAAACTTTGATAGGTGTAGGACGTACCATATAGAAGTTAGGGCCATTTGAAGTTTTATCTGTGTTTGATGTGGGACTCAAGGGCAGCATAGCTTTGAGCGATAGCTTAAATTGACAAGAGGCTCGAGTACTTTATTGTTACAAAATTTCAAGGTTTTATGACGCTCCAGTAAAAAGTTACAAGCATTTGTATGTTGCAAACTTTGATAGGTGTAGGACGTACCATATAGAAGTTAGGGCCATTTGAAGTTTTATCAGTGTTTGATGTGGGACACAAGGGTAGCATAGCTTTGAGCGATAGCTTAAATTGACAAGAGGCTCGAGTACTTTATTGTTCCAAAATTTGAAGGTTTTATGACGCTCTAGTAAAAAGTTACAAGCATTTGTATGTTGCAAACTTTGATAGGTGTAGGACGTACTGTATAGAAGTTAGGGCCATTTGAAGTTTTATTAGTGTTTGATTTGGGACTCAAGGGTAGCATAGCTTTGAGCGATAGCTTAAATTGACAAGAGGCTCGAGTACTTTATTGTTACAAAATTTCAAGGTTTTATGACGCTCCAGTAAAAAGTTACAAGCATTTGTATGTTGCAAACTTTGATAGGTGTAGGACGTACCGTATAGAAGTTAGGGCCATTTGAAGTTTATCAGTGTTTGATTTGGGACTCAAGGGTAGCATAGCTTTGAGCGATAGCTTAAATTGACAAGAGGCTCGAGTACTTTATTGTTACAAAATTTCAAGGTTTTATGACGCTCCAGTAAAAAGTTACAAGCATTTGTATGTTGCAAACTTTGATAGGTGTAGGATGTACCATATAGAAGTTAGGGCCATTTGAAGTTTTATCAGTGTTTGATTTGGGACTCAAGGGTAGCATAGCTCTGAGCGATAGCTTAAATTGACAAAACCCTGGAGTACTTTATTGTTACAAAATTTCTAGGTTTTATGACGCTCCAGTAAAAAGTTACTAGCATTTGTTAGTTGCAAAGTTTGATATTTGTAGGACGTACCGCATAGAAGTTAGTGCCATTTGAAGTTTTATCAGTGTTTGATTTGGGACTCAAGGGTAGCATAGCTTTGAGCGAAAGCTTAAATTGACAAGAGGCTCGAGTACTTTATTGTTACAAAATTTCAATGTTTTATGACGCTCCAGTAAAAAGTTACAAGCATTTGTATGTTGCAAACTTTGATAGGTATAGTATGCACCGTATAGAAGTTAGGGCCATTTGAATTTTTATCAGTGTTTGATTTGGGACGCAAGGGTAGCA
Source organism: Clusia tigrina (assembly GCA_920105625.2). Classification (NCBI taxonomy): domain Eukaryota; kingdom Metazoa; phylum Arthropoda; class Insecta; order Diptera; family Clusiidae; genus Clusia; species Clusia tigrina. Next base: position 102,982,135 of record OV050033.1, on the reverse strand, counting down.
TAGCTTTGAGCGATATCTTAAATTGACAAGAGGCTCGAGTACTTTATTGTTACAAAATTTCAAGGTTTTATCACGCTCCAGTAAAAAGTTACAAGCAATTGTATGTTGCAAACTTTGATAGGTGTAGGACGTACCGTATAGAAGTTAGGGCCATTTGAAGTTTTATCAGTGTTTGATTTGGGTCTCAAGGGTAGCATAGCTTTGAGCGATAGCTTGAATTGACAAGAGGCTCGAGTACTTTATTGTTACAAAATGTCAAGGTTTTATGACGCTCCAGTAAAAAGTTACAAGCATTTGTTAGTTGCAAAGTTTGATAGGTGTAGGACGTACCGTATAGAAGTTAGGGCCATTTGAAGTTTTATCAGCGTTTGATGTGGGACTCAAGGGTAGCATAGCTTTGAGCGATAGCTTAACTTGACAAAAGGCTCGAGTACTTTATTGTTACAAAATTTCAAGGTTTTATGACGCTCCAATAAAAAGTTACAAGCATTTGTATGCTGCAAACTTTGATAGGTGTAGGACGTACCGTATATAAGTTAGGGCCATTTGAAGTTTTACCAGTGTTTGATGTGGGACTCAAGGGCAGCATAGCTTTGAGCGATAGCTTAAATTGACAAGAGGCTCGAGTACTTTATTGTTACAAAATTTCAAGGTTTTATGACGCTCCAGTAAAAAGTTACAAGCATTTGTATGTTGCAAACTTTGATAGGTGTAGGACGTACCATATAGAAGTTAGGGCCATTTGAAGTTTTATCAGTGTTTGATTTGGGACTCAAGGGTAGCATAGCTTTGAGCGATAGCTTAAATTGACAAGAGGCTCGAGTACTTTATTGTTACAAAATTTCAAGGTTTTATGACGCTCCAGTAAAAAGTTACAAGCATTTGTATGTTGCAAACTTTGATAGGTGTAGGACGAACCGTATAGAAGTTAGGGCCATTTGAAGTTTATCAGTGTTTGATTTGGGACTCAAGGGTAGCATAGCTTTGAGCGATAGCTTAAATTGACAAGAGGCTCGAGTACTTTATTGTTACAAAATTTCAAGGTTTTATGACGCTCCAGTAAAAAGTTACAAGCATTTGTATGTTGCAAACTTTGATAGGTGTAAGACGTACCGTATAGAAGTTAGGGCCATTTGAAGTTTTATCAGTATTCGATTTGTGACTCAAGGGCAGCATAGCTTTGAGCGATAGCTTAAATTGACAAGAGGCTCGAGTACTTTATTGTTACAAAATTTCAAGGTTTTATGACGCTGCAGTAAAAAGTTACAAGCATTTGTATGTTGCAAACTTTGATAGGTGTAAGACGTACCGTATAGAAGTTAGGGCCTTTTGAAGTTTTATCAGTGTTTGATTTGGGACTCAAGGGTAGCATAGCTTTGAGCGATAGCTTAAATTGACAAGAGGCTCGAGTACTTTATTGTTCCAAAATTTGAAGGTTTTATGACGCTCTAGTAAAAAGTTACAAGCATTTGTATGTTGCAAACTTTGATAGGTGTAGGACGTACTGTATAGAAGTTAGGGCCATTTGAAGTTTTATTAGTGTTTGATTTGGGACTCAAAGGTAGCATAGCTTTGAGCGATAGCTTAAATTGACAAAACCCTGGAGTACTTTATTGTTACAAAATTTCTAGGTTTTATGACGCTCCAGTAAAAAGTTACTAGCATTTGTTAGTTGCAAAGTTTGATAGGTGTAGGATGTACCGTATAGAGGTTAGTGTCATTTGAAGTTTTATCAGTGTTTGATTTGGGACTCAAGGGTAGCATAGCTTTGAGCGAAAGCTTAAATCGACAAGAGGCTCGAGTACTTTATTGTTACAAAATTTCAATGTTTTATGACGCTCCAGTAAAAAGTTACAAGCATTTGTATGTTGCAAACTTTGATAGGTATAGTATGCACCGTATAGAAGTTAGCGCCATTTGAATTTTTATCTGTGTTTGATTTGGGACTCAAGGTTAGCATAGCTTTGAGCGATATCTTAAATTGACAAGAGGCTCGATTACTTTATTGTTACAAAATTTCAAGGTTTTATGACGCTCCAGTAAAAAGTTACAAGCAATTGTATGTTACAAACTTTGATAGGTGTAGGACTTACCGTATAGAAGTTAGTGCCATTTGAAGTTTTATCAGTGTTTGATTTGGGACTCAAGGGTAGCATAGCTTTGAGCGATAGCTTAACTTGACAAGAGGCTCGAGTACTTTATTGTTACAAAATTTCAAGGTGTTATGACGCTCCAGTAAAAAGTTACAAGCATTTGTATGCTGCAAACTTTGATAGGTGTAGGACGTACCGTATAGAAGTTAGGGCCATTTGAAGTTTTACCAGTGTTTGATGTGGGACTCAAGTGCAGCATAGCTTTGAGCGATAGCTTAAATTGACAAGAGACTCGAGTACTTTATTGTTAGAAAATTTCAAGGTTTTATGACGCTCCAGTAAAAAGTTACAAGCATTTGTATGCTGCAAACTTTGATAGGTGTAGGACGTACCGTATAGAAGTTAGGGCCATTTGAAGTTTTATCAGTGTTCGATTTGGGACTCAAGGGCAGCATAGCTTTGAGCGATAGCTTAAATTGACAAGAGGCTCGAGTACTTTATTGTTACAAAATTTCAAGGTTTTATGACGCTGCAGTAAAAAGTTACAAGCGTTTGTAAGTTGCAAACTTTGATAGGTGTAGGTCGTACCGTATAGAAGTTAGGGCCATTTGAAGTTTTATCAGTGTTTGATTTGGGACTCAAGGGTAGCATAGCTTTGAGCGATAGCTTAAATTGACAAGAGGCTCGAGTACTTTATTGTTACAAAATTTCAAGGTTTTATGACGCTCCAGTAAAAAGTTACAAGCATTTGTTAGTTGCAAAGTTTGATAGGTGTAGAACGTACCGCATAGAAGTTAGGGCCATTTGAAGTTTTATCAGCGTTTGATGTGCGACTCAAGGGTAGCATAGCTTTGAGCGATAGCTTAACTTGACAAGGGGCTCGAGTACTTTATTGTTACAAAATTTCAAGGTTTTATGACGCTCCAGTAAAAAGTTACAAGCATTTGTATGCTGCAAACTTTGATAGGTGTAGGACGTACCATATAGAAGTTAGGGCCATTTGAAGTTTTATCTGTGTTTGATGTGGGACTCAAGGGCAGCATAGCTTTGAGCGATAGCTTAAATTGACAAGAGGCTCGAGTACTTTATTGTTACAAAATTTCAAGGTTTTATGACGCTCCAGTAAAAAGTTACAAGCATTTGTATGTTGCAAACTTTGATAGGTGTAGGACGTACCATATAGAAGTTAGGGCCATTTGAAGTTTTATCAGTGTTTGATGTGGGACACAAGGGTAGCATAGCTTTGAGCGATAGCTTAAATTGACAAGAGGCTCGAGTACTTTATTGTTCCAAAATTTGAAGGTTTTATGACGCTCTAGTAAAAAGTTACAAGCATTTGTATGTTGCAAACTTTGATAGGTGTAGGACGTACTGTATAGAAGTTAGGGCCATTTGAAGTTTTATTAGTGTTTGATTTGGGACTCAAGGGTAGCATAGCTTTGAGCGATAGCTTAAATTGACAAGAGGCTCGAGTACTTTATTGTTACAAAATTTCAAGGTTTTATGACGCTCCAGTAAAAAGTTACAAGCATTTGTATGTTGCAAACTTTGATAGGTGTAGGACGTACCGTATAGAAGTTAGGGCCATTTGAAGTTTATCAGTGTTTGATTTGGGACTCAAGGGTAGCATAGCTTTGAGCGATAGCTTAAATTGACAAGAGGCTCGAGTACTTTATTGTTACAAAATTTCAAGGTTTTATGACGCTCCAGTAAAAAGTTACAAGCATTTGTATGTTGCAAACTTTGATAGGTGTAGGATGTACCATATAGAAGTTAGGGCCATTTGAAGTTTTATCAGTGTTTGATTTGGGACTCAAGGGTAGCATAGCTCTGAGCGATAGCTTAAATTGACAAAACCCTGGAGTACTTTATTGTTACAAAATTTCTAGGTTTTATGACGCTCCAGTAAAAAGTTACTAGCATTTGTTAGTTGCAAAGTTTGATATTTGTAGGACGTACCGCATAGAAGTTAGTGCCATTTGAAGTTTTATCAGTGTTTGATTTGGGACTCAAGGGTAGCATAGCTTTGAGCGAAAGCTTAAATTGACAAGAGGCTCGAGTACTTTATTGTTACAAAATTTCAATGTTTTATGACGCTCCAGTAAAAAGTTACAAGCATTTGTATGTTGCAAACTTTGATAGGTATAGTATGCACCGTATAGAAGTTAGGGCCATTTGAATTTTTATCAGTGTTTGATTTGGGACGCAAGGGTAGCATAGCTTTGAGCGATATCTTAAATTGACAAGAGGCTCGAGTACTTTATTGTTACAAAATTTCAAGGTTTTATCACGCTCCAGTAAAAAGTTACAAGCAATTGTATGTTGCAAACTTTGATAGGTGTAGGACGTACCGTATAGAAGTTAGGGCCATTTGAAGTTTTATCAGTGTTTGATTTGGGTCTCAAGGGTAGCATAGCTTTGAGCGATAGCTTGAATTGACAAGAGGCTCGAGTACTTTATTGTTACAAAATGTCAAGGTTTTATGACGCTCCAGTAAAAAGTTACAAGCATTTGTTAGTTGCAAAGTTTGATAGGTGTAGGACGTACCGTATAGAAGTTAGGGCCATTTGAAGTTTTATCAGCGTTTGATGTGGGACTCAAGGGTAGCATAGCTTTGAGCGATAGCTTAACTTGACAAAAGGCTCGAGTACTTTATTGTTACAAAATTTCAAGGTTTTATGACGCTCCAATAAAAAGTTACAAGCATTTGTATGCTGCAAACTTTGATAGGTGTAGGACGTACCGTATATAAGTTAGGGCCATTTGAAGTTTTACCAGTGTTTGATGTGGGACTCAAGGGCAGCATAGCTTTGAGCGATAGCTTAAATTGACAAGAGGCTCGAGTACTTTATTGTTACAAAATTTCAAGGTTTTATGACGCTCCAGTAAAAAGTTACAAGCATTTGTATGTTGCAAACTTTGATAGGTGTAGGACGTACCATATAGAAGTTAGGGCCATTTGAAGTTTTATCAGTGTTTGATTTGGGACTCAAGGGTAGCATAGCTTTGAGCGATAGCTTAAATTGACAAGAGGCTCGAGTACTTTATTGTTACAAAATTTCAAGGTTTTATGACGCTCCAGTAAAAAGTTACAAGCATTTGTATGTTGCAAACTTTGATAGGTGTAGGACGAACCGTATAGAAGTTAGGGCCATTTGAAGTTTATCAGTGTTTGATTTGGGACTCAAGGGTAGCATAGCTTTGAGCGATAGCTTAAATTGACAAGAGGCTCGAGTACTTTATTGTTACAAAATTTCAAGGTTTTATGACGCTCCAGTAAAAAGTTACAAGCATTTGTACGTTGCAAACTTTGATAGGTGTAGGACGTACCATATAGAAGTTAGGGCCATTTGAAGTTTTATCAGTGTTTGATTTGGGACTCAAGGGTAGCATAGCTTAGAGCGATAGCTTAAATTGACAAGAGGCTGGAGTACTTTATTGTTACAAAATGTCAAGGTTTTATGACGCTCCAGTAAAAAGTTACAAGCATTTGTTAGTTGCAAAGTTTGGTAGGTGTAGGACGTACTGTATAGAAGTTAGGGCCTTTTGAAGTTTTATCAGTGTTTGATTTGGGACTCAAGGGTAGCATAGCTTTGAGCGATAGCTTAAATTGACAAGAGGCTCGAGTACTTTATTGTTCCAAAATTTGAAGGTTTTATGACGCTCTAGTAAAAAGTTACAAGCATTTGTATGTTGCAAACTTTGATAGGTGTAGGACGTACTGTATAGAAGTTAGGGCCTTTTGAAGTTTTATCAGTGTTTGATTTGGGACTCAAGGGTAGCATAGCTTTGAGCGAAAACTTAAATTGACAAGAGGCTCGAGTACTTTATTGTTACAAAATTTCAAGGTTTTATGACGCTCCAGTAAAAAGTTACAAGCAATTGTATGTTGCAAACTTTGATTGGTGTAGGATGTACCGTATAGAAGTTAGTGCCATTTGAAGTTTTATCAGTGTTTGATTTGGGACTCAAGGGTAGCATAGCTTTGAGCGATAGCTTAACTTGACAAGAGGCTCGAGTACTTTATTGTTACAAAATTTCAAGGTTTTATGACGCTCCAGTAAAAAGTTACAAGCATTTGTATGCTGCAAACTTTGATAGGTGTAGGACGTACCGTATATAAGTTAGGGCCATTTGAAGTTTTACCAGTGTTTGATGTGGGACTCAAGGGCAGCATAGCTTTGAGCGATAGCTTAAATTCACAAGAGGCTCGAGTACTTTATTGTTACAAAATTTCAAGGTTTTATGACGCTCCAGTAAAAAGTTACAAGCATTTGTATGTTGCAAACTTTGATAGGTGTAGGACGAACCGTATAGAAGTTAGGGCCATTTGAAGTTTATCAGTGTTTGATTTGGGACTCAAGGGTAGCATAGCTTTGAGCGATAGCTTAAATTGACAAGAGGCTCGAGTACTTTATTGTTACAAAATTTCAAGGTTTTATGACGCTCCAGTAAAAAGTTACAAGCATTTGTATGTTGCAAACTTTGATAGGTGTAGGACGTACCATATAGAAGTTAGGGCCATTTGAAGTTTTATCAGTGTTTGATTTGGGACTCAAGGGTAGCATAGCTTTGAGCGATAGCTTAAATTGACAAGAGGCTCGAGTACTTTATTGTTACAAAATTTCAAGGTTTTATGACGCTCCAGTAAAAAGTTACAAGCATTTGTATGTTGCAAACTTTGATAGGTGTAGGACGAACCGTATAGAAGTTAGGGCCATTTGAAGTTTATCAGTGTTTGATTTGGGACTCAAGGGTAGCATAGCTTTGAGCGATAGCTTAAATTGACAAGAGGCTCGAGTACTTTATTGTTACAAAATTTCAAGGTTTTATGACGCTCCAGTAAAAAGTTACAAGCATTTGTATGCTGCAAACTTTGATAGGTGTAGGACGTACCGTATAGAAGTTAGGGCCATTTGAAGTTTTACCAGTGTTTGATGTGGGACTCAAGGGCAGCATAGCTTTGAGCGATAGCTTAAATTGACAAGAGGCTCGATTACTTTATTGTTACAAAATTTCAAGGTTTTATGACGCTCCAGTTAAAAGTTACAAGCATTTGTATGTTGCAAACTTTGATAGGTGTTGGACGTACCATATAGAAGTTAGGGCCATTTGAAGTTTTATCAGTGTTTGATGTGGGGCACAAGGGTAGGATAGCTTTGAGCGATAGCTTAAATTGACAAGAGGCTCGAGTACTTTATTGTTACAAAATTTCAAGGTTTTATGACGCTCCAGTAAAAAGTTACAAGAATTTGTATGTTGCAAACTTTGATAGGTGTAGGATGTACCATATAGAAGTTAGGGCCATTTGAAGTTTTATCAGTGTTTGATTTGGGACTCAAGGGTAGCATAGCTTTGAGCGATAGCTTAAATTGACAAAACCCTGGAGTGTTTTATTGTTACAAAATTTCTAGGTTTTATGACGCTCCAGTAAAAAGTTACTAGCATTTGTTAGTTGCAAAGTTTGATAGGTGTAGGACGTACCGTATAGAAGTTAGTGCCATTTGAAGTTTTATCAGTGTTTGATTTGGGACTCAAGGGTAGCATAGCTTTGAGCGAAAGCTTAAATTGACAAGAGGCTCGAGTACTTTATTGTTACAAAATTTCAATGTTTTATGACGCTCCAGTAAAAAGTTACAAGTATTTGTATGTTGCAAACTTTGATAGGTATAGTATGCACCGTATAGAAGTTAGGGCCATTTGAATTTTTATCAGTGTTTGATTTGGGACTCAAGGGTAGCATAGCTTTGAGCGATATCTTAAATTGACAAGAGGCTCGAGTACTTTATTGTTACAAAATTTCAAGGTTTTATGACGCTCCAGTAAAAAGTTACAAGCAATTGTATGTTGCAAACTTTGATAGGTGTAGGACGTACCGTATAGAAGTTAGGGCCATTTGAAGTTTTATCAGTGTTTCATTTGGGACTCAAGGGTAGCATAGCTTTGAGCGATAGCTTGAATTGACAAGAGGCTCGAGTACTTTATTGTTACAAAATGTCAAGGTTTTATGACGCTCCAATAAAAAGTTACAAGCATTTGTTAGTTGCAAAGTTTGATAGGTGTAGGACGTACCGTATAGAAGTTAGGGCCATTTGAAGTTTTACCAGTGTTTGATGTGGGACTCAAGGGCAGCATAGCTTTGAGCGATAGCTTAAATTGACAAGAGGCTCGAGTACTTTATTGTTACAAAATTTCAAGGTTTTATGACGCTCCAGTAAAAAGTTACAAGCATTTGTATGTTGCAAACTTTGATAGGTGTAGGACGTACCATATAGAAGTTAGGGACATTTGAAGTTTTATCAGTGTTTGATTTGGGACTCAAGGGTAGCATAGCTTTGAGCGATATCTTAAATTGACAAGAGGCTCGAGTACTTTATTGTTACAAAATTTCAAGGTTTTATGACGCTCCAGTAAAAAGTTACAAGCAATTGTATGTTGCAAACTTTGATAGGTGTAGGACGTACCGTATAGAAGTTAGGGCCATTTGAAGTTTTATCAGTGTTTCATTTGGGACTCAAGGGTAGCATAGCTTTGAGCGATAGCTTGAATTGACAAGAGGCTCGAGTACTTTATTGTTACAAAATGTCAAGGTTTTATGACGCTCCAGTAAAAAGTTACAAGCATTTGTTAGTTGCAAAGTTTGATAGGTGTAGGACGTACCGTATAGAAGTTAGGGCCATTTGAAGTTTTATCAGCGTTTGATGTGGGACTCAAGGGTAGCATAGCTGTGAGCGATAGCTTAACTTGACAAAAGGCTCGAGTACTTTATTGTTACAAAATTTCAAGGTTTTATGTCGCTCCAGTAAAAAGTTACAAGCATTTGTATGCTGCAAACTTTGATAGGTGTAGGACGTACCGTATAGAAGTTAGGGCCATTTGAAGTTTTACCAGTGTTTGATGTGGGACTCAAGGGCAGCATAGCTTTGAGCGATAGCTTAAATTGACAAGAGGCTCGAGTACTTTATTGTTACAAAATTTCAAGTTTTTATGACGCTCCAGTAAAAAGTTACAAGCATTTGTATGTTGCAAACTTTGATAGGTGTAGGACGTACCATATAGAAGTTAGGGCCATTTGAAGTTTTATCAGTGTTTGATTTGGGACTCAAGGGTAGCATAGCTTTGAGCGATAGCTTAAATTGACAAGAGGCTCGAGTACTTTATTGTTACAAAATTTCAAGGTTTTATGACGCTCCAGTAAAAAGTTACAAGCATTTGTATGTTGCAAACTTTGATAGGTGTAGGACGTACCATATAGAAGTTAGGGCCATTTGAAGTTTTATCCGTGTTTGATTTGGGACTCAAGGGTAGCATAGCTTTGAGCGATAGCTTAAATTGACAAGAGGCTCGAGTACTTTATTGTTACAAAATTTCAATGTTTTATGACGCTCCAGTAAAAAGTTACAAGTATTTGTATGTTGCAAACTTTGATAGGTATAGTATGCACCGTATAGAAGTTAGGGCCATTTGAATTTTTATCAGTGTTTGATTTGGGACTCAAGGGTAGCATAGCTTTGAGCGATATCTTAAATTGACAAGAGGCTCGAGTACTTTATTGTTACAAAATTTCAAGGTTTTATGACGCTCCAGTAAAAAGTTACAAGCAATTGTATGTTGCAAACTTTGATAGGTGTAGGACGTACCGTATAGAAGTTAGGGCCATTTGAAGTTTTATCAGTGTTTCATTTGGGACTCAAGGGTAGCATAGCTTTGAGCGATAGCTTGAATTGACAAGAGGCTCGAGTACTTTATTGTTACAAAATGTCAAGGTTTTATGACGCTCCAATAAAAAGTTACAAGCATTTGTTAGTTGCAAAGTTTGATAGGTGTAGGACGTACCGTATAGAAGTTAGGGCCATTTGAAGTTTTACCAGTGTTTGATGTGGGACTCAAGGGCAGCATAGCTTTGAGCGATAGCTTAAATTGACAAGAGGCTCGAGTACTTTATTGTTACAAAATTTCAAGGTTTTATGACGCTCCAGTAAAAAGTTACAAGCATTTGTATGTTGCAAACTTTGATAGGTGTAGGACGTACCATATAGAAGTTAGGGACATTTGAAGTTTTATCAGTGTTTGATTTGGGACTCAAGGGTAGCATAGCTTTGAGCGATATCTTAAATTGACAAGAGGCTCGAGTACTTTATTGTTACAAAATTTCAAGGTTTTATGACGCTCCAGTAAAAAGTTACAAGCAATTGTATGTTGCAAACTTTGATAGGTGTAGGACGTACCGTATAGAAGTTAGGGCCATTTGAAGTTTTATCAGTGTTTCATTTGGGACTCAAGGGTAGCATAGCTTTGAGCGATAGCTTGAATTGACAAGAGGCTCGAGTACTTTATTGTTACAAAATGTCAAGGTTTTATGACGCTCCAGTAAAAAGTTACAAGCATTTGTTAGTTGCAAAGTTTGATAGGTGTAGGACGTACCGTATAGAAGTTAGGGCCATTTGAAGTTTTATCAGCGTTTGATGTGGGACTCAAGGGTAGCATAGCTTTGAGCGATAGCTTAACTTGACAAAAGGCTCGAGTACTTTATTGTTACAAAATTTCAAGGTTTTATGTCGCTCCAGTAAAAAGTTACAAGCATTTGTATGCTGCAAACTTTGATAGGTGTAGGACGTACCGTATAGAAGTTAGGGCCATTTGAAGTTTTACCAGTGTTTGATGTGGGACTCAAGGGCAGCATAGCTTTGAGCGATAGCTTAAATTGACAAGAGGCTCGAGTACTTTATTGTTACAAAATTTCAAGTTTTTATGACGCTCCAGTAAAAAGTTACAAGCATTTGTATGTTGCAAACTTTGATAGGTGTAGGACGTACCATATAGAAGTTAGGGCCATTTGAAGTTTTATCAGTGTTTGATTTGGGACTCAAGGGTAGCATAGCTTTGAGCGATAGCTTAAATTGACAAGAGGCTCGAGTACTTTATTGTTACAAAATTTCAAGGTTTTATGACGCTCCAGTAAAAAGTTACAAGCATTTGTATGTTGCAAACTTTGATAGGTGTAGGACGTACCATATAGAAGTTAGGGCCATTTGAAGTTTTATCCGTGTTTGATTTGGGACTCAAGGGTAGCATAGCTTTGAGCGATAGCTTAAATTGACAAGAGGCTCGAGTACTTTATTGTTACAAAATTTCAAGGTTTTATGACGCTTCAGTAAAAAGTTACAAGCATTTGTATGTTGCAAACTTTGATAGGTGTAGGACGTACCATATAGAAGTTAGGGCCATTTGAAGTTTTATCAGTGTTTGATTTGGGACTCAAGGGTAGCATAGCTTTGAGCGATAGCTTAAATTGACAAGAGGCTGGAGTACTTTATTGTTACAAAATGTCAAGGTTTTATGACGCTCCAGTAAAAAGTTACAAGCATTTGTTAGTTGCAAAGTTTGATAGGTTTAGGACGTACTGTATAGAAGGTAGGGCCATTTGAAGTTTTATTAGTGTTTGATTTGGGACTCAAGGGTAGCATAGCTTTGAGCGATAGCTTAAATTGACAAAACCCTGGAGTACTTTATTGTTACAAAATTTCTAGGTTTTATGACGCTCCAGTAAAAAGTTACTAGCATTTGTTAGTTGCAAAGTTTGATAGGTGTAGGACTTACCGTATAGAAGTTAGTGTCATTTGAAGTTTTATCAGTGTTTGATTTGGGACTCAAGGGTAGCATAGCTTTGAGCGATAGCTTAAATTGACAAGAGGCTCGAGTACTTTATTGTTACAAAATTTCAATGTTTTATGACGCTCTAGTAAAAAGTTACAAGCATTTGTATGTTGCAAACTTTGATAGGTATAGTATGCACCGTATAGAAGTTAGGGCCATTTGAATTTTTATCAGTGTTTGATTTGGGACTCAAGGGTAGCATAGCTTTGAGCGATATCTTAAATTGACAAGAGGCTCGAGTACTTTATTGTTACAAAATTTCAAGGTTTTATGACGCTCCAGTAAAAAGTTACAAGCAATTGTATGTTGCAAACTTTGATAGGTGTAGGACGTACCGTATAGAAGTTAGGGCCATTTGAAGTTTTATCAGTGTTTGATTTGGGACTCAAGGGTAGCATAGCTTTGAGCGATAGCTTAAATTGACAAGAGGCTCGAGTACTTTATTGTTACAAAATGTCAAGGTTTTATGACGCTCCAGTAAAAAGTTACAAGCATTTGTTAGTTGCAAAGTTTGATAGGTGTAGGACGTACCGTATAGAAGTTAGGGCCATTTGAAGTTTTATCAGCGTTTGATGTGGGACTCAAGGGTAGCATAGCTTTGAGCGATAGCTTAACTTGACAAAAGGCTCGAGTACTTTATTGTTACAAAATTTCAAGGTTTTATGTCGCTCCAGTAAAAAGTTACAAGCATTTGTATGCTGCAAACTTTGATAGGTGTAGGACGTACCGTATAGAAGTTAGGGCCATTTGAAGTTTTACCAGTGTTTGATGTGGGACTCAAGGGCAGCATAGCTTTGAGCGATAGCTTAAATTGACAAGAGGCTCGAGTACTTTATTGTTACAAAATTTCAAGTTTTTATGACGCTCCAGTAAAAAGTTACAAGCATTTGTATGTTGCAAACTTTGATAGGTGTAGGACGTACCATATAGAAGTTAGGGCCATTTGAAGTTTTATCAGTGTTTGATTTGGGACTCAAGGGTAGCATAGCTCTGAGCGATAGCTTAAATTGACAAAACCCTGGAGTACTTTATTGTTACAAAATTTCTAGGTTTTATGACGCTCCAGTAAAAAGTTACTAGCATTTGTTAGTTGCAAAGTTTGATATTTGTAGGACGTACCGTATAGAAGTTAGTGCCATTTGAAGTTTTATCAGTGTTTGATTTGGGACTCAAGGGTAGCATAGCTTTGAGCGAAAGCTTAAATTGACAAGAGGCTCGAGTACTTTATTGTTACAAAATTTCAATGTTTTATGACGCTCCAGTAAAAAGTTACAAGCATTTGTATGTTGCAAATTTTGATAGGTATAGTATGCACCGTATAGAAGTTAGGGCCATTTGAATTTTTATCAGTGTTTGATTTGGGACGCAAGGGTAGCATAGCTTTGAGCGATATCTTAAATTGACAAGAGGCTCGAGTACTTTATTGTTACAAAATTTCAAGGTTTTATCACGCTCCAGTAAAAAGTTACAAGCAATTGTATGTTGCAAACTTTGATAGGTGTAGGACGTACCGTATAGAAGTTAGGGCCATTTGAAGTTTTATCAGTGTTTGATTTGGGTCTCAAGGGTAGCATAGCTTTGAGCGATAGCTTGAATTGACAAGAGGCTCGAGTACTTTATTGTTACAAAATGTCAAGGTTTTATGACGCTCCAGTAAAAAGTTACAAGCATTTGTTAGTTGCAAAGTTTGATAGGTTTAGGACGTACCGTATAGAAGTTAGGGCCATTTGAAGTTTTATCAGCGTTTGATGTGGGACTCAAGGGTAGCATAGCTTTGAGCGATAGCTTAACTTGACAAAAGGCTCGAGTACTTTATTGTTACAAAATTTCAAGGTTTTATGACGCTCCAATAAAAAGTTACAAGCATTTGTATGCTGCAAACTTTGATAGGTGTAGGACGTACCGTATATAAGTTAGGGCCATTTGAAGTTTTACCAGTGTTTGATGTGGGACTCAAGGGCAGCATAGCTTTGAGCGATAGCTTAAATTGACAAGAGGCTCGAGTACTTTATTGTTACAAAATTTCAAGGTTTTATGACGCTCCAGTAAAAAGTTACAAGCATTTGTATGTTGCAAACTTTGATAGGTGTAGGACGTACCATATAGAAGTTAGGGCCATTTGAAGTTTTATCAGTGTTTGTTTTGGGACTCAAGGGTAGCATAGCTCTGAGCGATAGCTTAAATTGACAAAACCCTGGAGTACTTTATTGTTACAAAATTTCTAGGTTTTATGACGCTCCAGTAAAAAGTTACTAGCATTTGTTAGTTGCAAAGTTTGATATTTGTAGGACGTACCGTATAGAAGTTAGTGCCATTTGAAGTTTTATCAGTGTTTGATTTGGGACTCAAGGGTAGCATAGCTTTGAGCGAAAGCTTAAATTGACAAGAGGCTCGAGTACTTTATTGTTACAAAATTTCAATGTTTTATGACGCTCCAGTAAAAAGTTACAAGCATTTGTATGTTGCAAACTTTGATAGGTATAGTATGCACCGTATAGAAGTTAGGGCCATTTGAATTTTTATCAGTGTTTGATTTGGGACGCAAGGGTAGCATAGCTTTGAGCGATATCTTAAATTGACAAGAGGCTCGAGTACTTTATTGTTACAAAATTTCAAGGTTTTATCACGCTCCAGTAAAAAGTTACAAGCAATTGTATGTTGCAAACTTTGATAGGTGTAGGACGTACCGTATAGAAGTTAGGGCCATTTGAAGTTTTATCAGTGTTTGATTTGGGTCTCAAGGGTAGCATAGCTTTGAGCGATAGCTTGAATTGACAAGAGGCTCGAGTACTTTATTGTTACAAAATGTCAAGGTTTTATGACGCTCCAGTAAAAAGTTACAAGCATTTGTTAGTTGCAAAGTTTGATAGGTGTAGGACGTACCGTATAGAAGTTAGGGCCATTTGAAGTTTTATCAGCGTTTGATGTGGGACTCAAGGGTAGCATAGCTTTGAGCGATAGCTTAACTTGACAAAAGGCTCGAGTACTTTATTGTTACAAAATTTCAAGGTTTTATGACGCTCCAATAAAAAGTTACAAGCATTTGTATGCTGCAAACTTTGATAGGTGTAGGACGTACCGTATATAAGTTAGGGCCATTTGAAGTTTTACCAGTGTTTGATGTGGGACTCAAGGGCAGCATAGCTTTGAGCGATAGCTTAAATTGACAAGAGGCTCGAGTACTTTATTGTTACAAAATTTCAAGGTTTTATGACGCTCCAGTAAAAAGTTACAAGCATTTGTATGTTGCAAACTTTGATAGGTGTAGGACGTACCATATAGAAGTTAGGGCCATTTGAAGTTTTATCAGTGTTTGATTTGGGACTCAAGGGTAGCACAGCTTTGAGCGATAGCTTAAATTGACAAGAGGCTCGAGTACTTTATTGTTACAAAATTTCAAGGTTTTATGACGCTCCAGTAAAAAGTTACAAGCATTTGTATGTTGCAAACTTTGATAGGTGTAGGACGAACCGTATAGAAGTTAGGGCCATTTGAAGTTTATCAGTGTTTGATTTGGGACTCAAGGGTAGCATAGCTTTGAGCGATAGCTTAAATTGACAAGAGGCTCGAGTACTTTATTGTTACAAAATTTCAAGGTTTTATGACGCTCCAGTAAAAAGTTACAAGCATTTGTACGTTGCAAACTTTGATAGGTGTAGGACGTACCATATAGAAGTTAGGGCCATTTGAAGTTTTATCAGTGTTTGATTTGGGACTCAAGGGTAGCATAGCTTAGAGCGATAGCTTAAATTGACAAGAGGCTGGAGTACTTTATTGTTACAAAATGTCAAGGTTTTATGACGCTCCAGTAAAAAGTTACAAGCATTTGTTAGTTGCAAAGTTTGGTAGGTGTAGGACGTACTGTATAGAAGTTAGGGCCTTTTGAAGTTTTATCAGTGTTTGATTTGGGACTCAAGGGTAGCATAGCTTTGAGCGATAGCTTAAATTGACAAGAGGCTCGAGTACTTTATTGTTCCAAAATTTGAAGGTTTTATGACGCTCTAGTAAAAAGTTACAAGCATTTGTATGTTGCAAACTTTGATAGGTGTAGGACGTACTGTATAGAAGTTAGGGCCTTTTGAAGTTTTATCAGTGTTTGATTTGGGACTCAAGGGTAGCATAGCTTTGAGCGAAAACTTAAATTGACAAGAGGCTCGAGTACTTTATTGTTACAAAATTTCAAGGTTTTATGACGCTCCAGTAAAAAGTTACAAGCAATTGTATGTTGCAAACTTTGATAGGTGTAGGATGTACCGTATAGAAGTTAGTGCCATTTGAAGTTTTATCAGTGTTTGATTTGGGACTCAAGGGTAGCATAGCTTTGAGCGATAGCTTAACTTGACAAGAGGCTCGAGTACTTTATTGTTACAAAATTTCAAGGTTTTATGACGCTCCAGTAAAAAGTTACAAGCATTTGTATGCTGCAAACTTTGATAGGTGTAGGACGTACCGTATATAAGTTAGGGCCATTTGAAGTTTTACCAGTGTTTGATGTGGGACTCAAGGGCAGCATAGCTTTGAGCGATAGCTTAAATTCACAAGAGGCTCGAGTACTTTATTGTTACAAAATTTCAAGGTTTTATGACGCTCCAGTAAAAAGTTACAAGCATTTGTATGTTGCAAACTTTGATAGGTGTAGGACGAACCGTATAGAAGTTAGGGCCATTTGAAGTTTATCAGTGTTTGATTTGGGACTCAAGGGTAGCATAGCTTTGAGCGATAGCTTAAATTGACAAGAGGCTCGAGTACTTTATTGTTACAAAATTTCAAGGTTTTATGACGCTCCAGTAAAAAGTTACAAGCATTTGTATGTTGCAAACTTTGATAGGTATAGGACGTACCATATAGAAGTTAGGGCCATTTGAAGTTTTATCAGTGTTTGATTTGGGACTCAAGGGTAGCATAGCTTTGAGCGATAGCTTAAATTGACAAGAGGCTGGAGTACTTTATTGTTACAAAATGTCAAGGTTTTATGACGCTCCAGTAAAAAGTTACAAGCATTTGTTAGTTGCAAAGTTTGATAGGTGTAGGACGTACTGTATAGAAGTTAGGGCCTTTTGAAGTTTTATCAGTGTTTGATTTGGGACTCAAGGGTAGCATAGCTTTGAGCGATAGCTTAAATTGACAAGAGGCTCGAGTACTTTATTGTTCCAAAATTTGAAGGTTTTATGACGCTCTAGTAAAAAGTTACAAGCATTTGTATGTTGCAAACTTTGATAGGTGTAGGACGTAGTGTATAGAAGTTAGGGCCATTTGAAGTTTTATTAGTGTTTGATTTGGGACTCAAGGGTTGCATAGCTTTGAGCGATAGCTTAAATTGACAAAACCCTGGAGTACTTTATTGTTACAAAATTTCTAGGTTTTATGACGCTCCAGTAAAAAGTTACTAGCATTTGTTAGTTGCAAAGTTTGATAGGTGTAGGACGTACCGTATAGAAGTTAGTGTCATTTGAAGTTTTATCAGTGTTTGATTTGGGACTCAAGGGTAGCATAGCTTTGAGCGAAAGCTTAAATTGACAAGAGGCTCGAGTACTTTATTGTTACAAAATTTCAATGTTTTATGACGCTCCAGTAAAAAGTTACAAGCATTTGTATGTTGCAAACTTTGATAGGTATAGTATGCACCGTATAGAAGTTAGGGCCATTTGAATTTTTATCAGTGTTTGATTTGGGACTCAAGGGTAGCATAGCTTTGAGCGATATCTTAAATTGACAAGAGGCTCGAGTACTTTATTGTTACAAAATTTCAAGGTTTTATGACGCTCCAGTAAAAAGTTACAAGCAATTGTATGTTGCAAACTTTGATAGGTGTAGGACGTACCGTATAGAAGTTAGTGCCATTTGAAGTTTTATCAGTGTTTGATTTGGGACTCAAGGGTAGCATAGCTTTGAGCGATAGCTTAACTTGACAAGAGGCTCGAGTACTTTATTGTTACAAAATTTCAAGGTTTTATGACGCTCCAGAAAAAAGTTACAAGCATTTGTATGCTGCAAACTTTGATAGGTGTAGGACGTACCGTATAGAAGTTAGGGCCATTTGAAGTTTTACCAGTGTTTGATGTGGGACTCAAGGGCAGCATAGCTTTGAGCGATAGCTTAAATTGACAAGAGGCTCGAGTACTTTATTGTTACAAAATTTCAAGGTTTTATGACGCTCCAGTTAAAAGTTACAAGCATTTGTATGTTGCAAACTTTGATAGGTGTTGGACGTACCATATAGAAGTTAGGGCCATTTGAAGTTTTATCAGTGTTTGATGTGGGGCACAAGGGTAGGATAGCTTTGAGCGATAGCTTAAATTGACAAGAGGCTCGAGTACTTTATTGTTACAAAATTTCAAGGTTTTATGACGCTCCAGTAAAAAGTTACAAGAATTTGTATGTTGCAAACTTTGATAGGTGTAGGATGTACCATATAGAAGTTAGGGCCATTTGAAGTTTTATCAGTGTTTGATTTGGGACTTAAGGGTAGCATAGCTTTGAGCGATAGCTTAAATTGACAAAACCCTGGAGTGTTTTATTGTTACAAAATTTCTAGGTTTTATGACGCTCCAGTAAAAAGTTACTAGCATTTGTTAGTTGCAAAGTTTGATAGGTGTAGGACGTACCGTATAGAAGTTAGTGCCATTTGAAGTTTTATCAGTGTTTGATTTGGGACTCAAGGGTAGCATAGCTTTGAGCGAAAGCTTAAATTGACAAGAGGCTCGAGTACTTTATTGTTACAAAATTTCAATGTTTTATGACGCTCCAGTAAAAAGTTACAAGTATTTGTATGTTGCAAACTTTGATAGGTATAGTATGCACCGTATAGAAGTTAGGGCCATTTGAATTTTTATCAGTGTTTGATTTGGGACTCAAGGGTAGCATAGCTTTGAGCGATATCTTAAATTGACAAGAGGCTCGAGTACTTTATTGTTACAAAATTTCAAGGTTTTATGACGCTCCAGTAAAAAGTTACAAGCAATTGTATGTTGCAAACTTTGATAGGTGTAGGACGTACCGTATAGAAGTTAGGGCCATTTGAAGTTTTATCAGTGTTTTATTTGGGACTCAAGGGTAGCATAGCTTTGAGCGATAGCTTGAATTGACAAGAGGCTCGAGTACTTTATTGTTACAAAATGTCAAGGTTTTATGACGCTCCAGTAAAAAGTTACAAGCATTTGTTAGTTGCAAAGTTTGATAGGTGTAGGACGTACCGTATAGAAGTTAGGGCCATTTGAAGTTTTACCAGTGTTTGATGTGGGACTCAAGGGCAGCATAGCTTTGAGCGATAGCTTAAATTGACAAGAGGCTCGAGTACTTTATTGTTACAAAATTTCAAGGTTTTATGACGCTCCAGTAAAAAGTTACAAGCATTTGTATGTTGCAAACTTTGATAGGTGTAGGACGTACCATATAGAAGTTAGGGACATTTGAAGTTTTATCAGTGTTTGATTTGGGACTCAAGGGTAGCATAGCTTTGAGCGATATCTTAAATTGACAAGAGGCTCGAGTACTTTATTGTTACAAAATTTCAAGGTTTTATGACGCTCCAGTAAAAAGTTACAAGCAATTGTATGTTGCAAACTTTGATAGGTGTAGGACGTACCGTATAGAAGTTAAGGCCATTTGAAGTTTTATCAGTGTTTCATTTGGGACTCAAGGGTAGCATAGCTTTGAGCGATAGCTTGAATTGACAAGAGGCTCGAGTACTTTATTGTTACAAAATGTCAAGGTTTTATGACGCTCCAGTAAAAAGTTACAAGCATTTGTTAGTTGCAAAGTTTGATAGGTGTAGGACGTACCGTATAGAAGTTAGGGCCATTTGAAGTTTTATCAGCGTTTGATGTGGGACTCAAGGGTAGCATAGCTTTGAGCGATAGCTTAACTTGACAAAAGGCTCGAGTACTTTATTGTTACAAAATTTCAAGGTTTTATGTCGCTCCAGTAAAAAGTTACAAGCATTTGTATGCTGCAAACTTTGATAGGTGTAGGACGTACCGTATAGAAGTTAGGGCCATTTGAAGTTTTACCAGTGTTTGATGTGGGACTCAAGGGCAGCATAGCTTTGAGCGATAGCTTAAATTGACAAGAGGCTCGAGTACTTTATTGTTACAAAATTTCAAGTTTTTATGACGCTCCAGTAAAAAGTTACAAGCATTTGTATGTTGCAAACTTTGATAGGTGTAGGACGTACCATATAGAAGTTAGGGCCATTTGAAGTTTTATCAGTGTTTGATTTGGGACTCAAGGGTAGCATAGCTTTGAGCGATAGCTTAAATTGACAAGAGGCTCGAGTACTTTATTGTTACAAAATATCAAGGTTTTATGACGCTCCAGTAAAAAGTTACAAGCATTTGTATGTTGCAAACTTTGATAGGTGTAGGACGTACCATATAGAAGTTAGGGCCATTTGAAGTTTTATCCGTGTTTGATTTGGGACTCAAGGGTAGCATAGCTTTGAGCGATAGCTTAAATTGACAAGAGGCTCGAGTACTTTATTGTTACAAAATTTCAAGGTTTTATGACGCTTCAGTAAAAAGTTACAAGCATTTGTATGTTGCAAACTTTGATAGGTGTAGGACGTACCATATAGAAGTTAGGGCCATTTGAAGTTTTATCAGTGTTTGATTTGGGACTCAAGGGTAGCATAGCTTTGAGCGATAGCTTAAATTGACAAGAGGCTGGAGTACTTTATTGTTACAAAATGTCAAGGTTTTATGACGCTCCAGTAAAAAGTTACAAGCATTTGTTAGTTGCAAAGTTTGATAGGTTTAGGACGTACTGTATAGAAGGTAGGGCCATTTGAAGTTTTATTAGTGTTTGATTTGGGACTCAAGGGTAGCATAGCTTTGAGCGATAGCTTAAATTGACAAAACCCTGGAGTACTTTATTGTTACAAAATTTCTAGGTTTTATGACGCTCCAGTAAAAAGTTACTAGCATTTGTTAGTTGCAAAGTTTGATAGGTGTAGGACTTACCGTATAGAAGTTAGTGTCATTTGAAGTTTTATCAGTGTTTGATTTGGGACTCAAGGGTAGCATAGCTTTGAGCGAAAGCTTAAATTGACAAGAGGCTCGAGTACTTTATTGTTACAAAATTTCAATGTTTTATGACGCTCTAGTAAAAAGTTACAAGCATTTGTATGTTGCAAACTTTGATAGGTATAGTATGCACCGTATAGAAGTTAGGGCCATTTGAATTTTTATCAGTGTTTGATTTGGGACTCAAGGGTAGCATAGCTTTGAGCGATATCTTAAATTGACAAGAGGCTCGAGTACTTTATTGTTACAAAATTTCAAGGTTTTATGACGCTCCAGTAAAAAGTTACAAGCAATTGTATGTTGCAAACTTTGATAGGTGTAGGACGTACCGTATAGAAGTTGGGGCCATTTGAAGTTTTATCAGTGTTTGATTTGGGACTCAAGGGTAGCATAGCTTTGAGCGATAGCTTAAATTGACAAGAGGCTCGAGTACTTTATTGTTACAAAATGTCAAGGTTTTATGACGCTCCAGTAAAAAGTTACAAGCATTTGTTAGTTGCAAAGTTTGATAGGTGTAGGACGTACCGTATAGAAGTTAGGGCCATTTGAAGTTTTATCAGCGTTTGATGTGGGACTCAAGGGTAGCATAGCTTTGAGCGATAGCTTAACTTGACAAAAGGCTCGAGTACTTTATTGTTACAAAATTTCAAGGTTTTATGTCGCTCCAGTAAAAAGTTACAAGCATTTGTATGCTGCAAACTTTGATAGGTGTAGGACGTACCGTATAGAAGTTAGGGCCATTTGAAGTTTTACCAGTGTTTAATGTGGGACTCAAGGGCAGCATAGCTTTGAGCGATAGCTTAAATTGACAAGAGGCTCGAGTACTTTATTGTTACAAAATTTCAAGTTTTTATGACGCTCCAGTAAAAAGTTACAAGCATTTGTATGTTGCAAACTTTGATAGGTGTAGGACGTACCATATAGAAGTTAGGGCCATTTGAAGTTTTATCAGTGTTTGATTTGGGACTCAAGGGTAGCATAGCTTTGAGCGATAGCTTAAATTGACAAGAGGCTCGAGTACTTTATTGTTACAAAATTTGAAGGTTTTATGACGCTCCAGTAAAAAGTTACAAGCATTTGTATGTTGCAAACTTTGATAGGTGTAGGACGTACCATATAGAAGTTAGGGCCATTTGAAGTTTTATCCGTGTTTGATTTGGGACTCAAGGGTAGCATAGCTTTGAGCGATAGCTTAAATTGACAAGAGGCTCGAGTACTTTATTGTTACAAAATTTCAAGGTTTTATGACGCTTCAGTAAAAAGTTACAAGCATTTGTATGTTGCAAACTTTGATAGGTGTAGGACGTACCATATAGAAGTTAGGGCCATTTGAAGTTTTATCAGTGTTTGATTTGGGACTCAAGGGTAGCATAGCTTTGAGCGATAGCTTAAATTGACAAGAGGCTGGAGTGCTTTATTGTTACAAAATGTCAAGGTTTTATGACGCTCCAGTAAAAAGTTACAAGCATTTGTTAGTTGCAAAGTTTGATAGGTTTAGGACGTACTGTATAGAAGGTAGGGCCATTTGAAGTTTTATTAGTGTTTGATTTGGGACTCAAGGGTAGCATAGCTTTGAGCGATAGCTTAAATTGACAAAACCCTGGAGTACTTTATTGTTACAAAATTTCTAGGTTTTATGACGCTCCAGTAAAAAGTTACTAGCATTTGTTAGTTGCAAAGTTTGATAGGTGTAGGACTTACCGTATAGAAGTTAGTGTCATTTGAAGTTTTATCAGTGTTTGATTTGGGACTCAAGGGTAGCATAGCTTTGAGCGAAAGCTTAAATTGACAAGAGGCTCGAGTACTTTATTGTTACAAAATTTCAATGTTTTATGACGCTCTAGTAAAAAGTTACAAGCATTTGTATGTTGCAAACTTTGATAGGTATAGTATGCACCGTATAGAAGTTAGGGCCATTTGAATTTTTATCAGTGTTTGATTTGGGACTCAAGGGTAGCATAGCTTTGAGCGATATCTTAAATTGACAAGAGGCTCGAGTACTTTATTGTTACAAAATTTCAAGGTTTTATGACGCTCCAGTAAAAAGTTACAAGCAATTGTATGTTGCAAACTTTGATAGGTGTAGGACGTACCGTATAGAAGTTAGGGCCATTTGAAGTTTTATCAGTGTTTGATTTGGGATTCAAGGGTAGCATAGCTTTGAGCGATAGCTTAAATTGACAAGAGGCTCGAGTACTTTATTGTTACAAAATGTCAAGGTTTTATGACGCTCCAGTAAAAAGTTACAAGCATTTGTTAGTTGCAAAGTTTGATAGGTGTAGGACGTACCGTATAGAAGTTAGGGCCATTTGAAGTTCTATCAGCGTTTGATGTGGGACTCAAGGGTAGCATAGCTTTGAGCGATAGCTTAACTTGACAAGAGGCTCGAGTACTTTATTGTTACAAAATTTCAAGGTTTTATGACGCTCCAGTAAAAAGTTACAAGCATTTGTATGCTGCAAACTTTGATAGGTGTAGGACGTACCGTATAGAAGTTAGGGCCATTTGAAGTTTTACCAGTGTTTGATGTGGGACTCAAGGGCAGCATAGCTTTGAGCGATAGCTTAAATTGACAAGAGGCTGGAGTACTTTATTGTTACAAAATTTCAAGGTTTTATGACGCTCCAGTAAAAAGTTACAAGCATTTGTATGTTGCAAACTTTGATAGGTGTAGGACGAACCGTATAGAAGTTAGGGCCATTTGAAGTTTATCAGTGTTTGATTTGGGACTCAAGGGTAGCATAGCTTTGAGCGATAGCTTAAATTGACAAGAGGCTCGAGTACTTTATTGTTACCAAATTTCAAGGTTTTATGACGCTCCAGTAAAAAGTTACAAGCAATTGTATGTTGCAAACTTTGATAGGTGTAGGACGTACCATATAGAAGTTAGGGCCATTTGAAGTTTTATCAGTGTTTGATTTGGGACTCAAGGGTAGCATAGCTTTGAGCGATAGCTTAAATTGACAAGAGGCTGGAGTACTTTATTGTTACAAAATGTCAAGGTTTTATGACGCTCCAGTAAAAAGTTACAAGCATTTGTTAGTTGCAAAGTTTGATAGGTGTAGGACGTACTGTATAGAAGTTAGGACCATTTGAAGTTTTATTAGTGTTTGATTTGGGACTCAAGGGTAGCATAGCTTTGAGCGATAGCTTAAATTGACAAAACCCTGGAGTACTTTATTGTTACAAAATTTCTAGGTTTTATGACGCTCCAGTAAAAAGTTACTAGCATTTGTTAGTTGCAAAGTTTGATAGGTGTAGGACGTACCGTATAGAAGTTAGTGTCATTTGAAGTTTTATCAGTGTTTGATTTGGGACTCAAGAGTACCATAGCTTTGAGCGAAAGCTTAAATTGACAAGAGGCTCGAGTACTTTATTGTTACAAAATTTCAATGTTTAATGACGCTCCAGTAAAATGTTACAAGCATTTGTATGTTGCAAACTTTGATAGGTATAGTATGCACCATATAGAAGTTAGGGCCATTTGAATTTTTATCAGTGTTTGATTTGGGACTCAAGGGTAGCATAGCTTTGAGCGATATCTTAAATTGACAAGAGGCTCGAGTACTTTATTGTTACAAAATTTCAAGGTTTTATGACGCTCCAGTAAAAAGTTACAAGCAATTGTATGTTGCAAACTTTGATAGGTGTAGGACGTACCGTATAGAAGTTAGGGCCATTTGAAGTTTTATCAGTGTTTGATTTGGGACTCAAGGGTAGCATAGCTTTGAGCGATAGCTTAAATTGACAAGAGGCTCGAGTACTTTATTGTTACAAAATTTCAAGGTTTTATGACGCTCCAGTAAAAAGTTACAAGCATTTGTTAGTTGCAAAGTTTGATAGGTGTAGGACGTACCGTATAGAAGTTAGGGCCATTTGAAGTTTTATCAGCGTTTGATGTGGGACTCAAGGGTAGCATAGCTTTGAGCGATAGCTTAACTTGACAAAAGGCTCGAGTACTTTATTGTTACAAAATTTCAAGGTTTTATGTCGCTCCAGTAAAAAGTTACAAGCATTTGTATGCTGCAAACTTTGATAGGTGTAGGACGTACCGTATAGAAGTTAGGGCCATTTGAAGTTTTACCAGTGTTTAATGTGGGACTCAAGGGCAGCATAGCTTTGAGCGATAGCTTAAATTGACAAGAGGCTCGAGTACTTTATTGTTACAAAATTTCAAGTTTTTATGACGCTCCAGTAAAAAGTTACAAGCATTTGTATGTTGCAAACTTTGATAGGTGTAGGACGTACCATATAGAAGTTAGGGCCATTTGAAGTTTTATCAGTGTTTGATTTGGGACTCAAGGGTAGCATAGCTTTGAGCGATAGCTTAAATTGACAAGAGGCTCGAGTACTTTATTGTTACAAAATTTCAAGGTTTTATGACGCTCCAGTAAAAAGTTACAAGCATTTGTATGTTGCAAACTTTGATAGGTGTAGGACGTACCATATAGAAGTTAGGGCCATTTGAAGTTTTATCCGTGTTTGATTTGGGACTCAAGGGTAGCATAGCTTTGAGCGATAGCTTAAATTGACAAGAGGCTCGAGTACTTTATTGTTACAAAATTTCAAGGTTTTATGACGCTTCAGTAAAAAGTTACAAGCATTTGTATGTTGCAAACTTTGATAGGTGTAGGACGTACCATATAGAAGTTAGGGCCATTTGAAGTTTTATCAGTGTTTGATTTGGGACTCAAGGGTAGCATAGCTTTGAGCGATAGCTTAAATTGACAAGAGGCTGGAGTACTTTATTGTTACAAAATGTCAAGGTTTTATGACGCTCCAGTAAAAAGTTACAAGCATTTGTTAGTTGCAAAGTTTGATAGGTTTAGGACGTACTGTATAGAAGGTAGGGCCATTTGAAGTTTTATTAGTGTTTGATTTGGGACTCAAGGGTAGCATAGCTTTGAGCGATAGCTTAAATTGACAAAACCCTGGAGTACTTTATTGTTACAAAATTTCTAGGTTTTATGACGCTCCAGTAAAAAGTTACTGGCATTTGTTAGTTGCAAAGTTTGATAGGTGTAGGACTTACCGTATAGAAGTTAGTGTCATTTGAAGTTTTATCAGTGTTTGATTTGGGACTCAAGGGTAGCATAGCTTTGAGCGAAAGCTTAAATTGACAAGAGGCTCGAGTACTTTATTGTTACAAAATTTCAATGTTTTATGACGCTCTAGTAAAAAGTTACAAGCATTTGTATGTTGCAAACTTTGATAGGTATAGTATGCACCGTATAGAAGTTAGGGCCATTTGAATTTTTATCAGTGTTTGATTTGGGACTCAAGGGTAGCATAGCTTTGAGCGATATCTTAAATTGACAAGAGGCTCGAGTACTTTATTGTTACAAAATTTCAAGGTTTTATGACGCTCCAGTAAAAAGTTACAAGCAATTGTATGTTGCAAACTTTGATAGGTGTAGGACGTACCGTATAGAAGTTAGGGCCATTTGAAGTTTTATCAGTGTTTGATTTGGGACTCAAGGGTAGCATAGCTTTGAGCGATAGCTTAAATTGACAAGAGGCTCGAGTACTTTATTGTTACAAAATGTCAAGGTTTTATGACGCTCCAGTAAAAAGTTACAAGCATTTGTTAGTTGCAAAGTTTGATAGGTGTAGGACGTACCGTATAGAAGTTAGGGCCATTTGAAGTTCTATCAGCGTTTGATGTGGGACTCAAGGGTAGCATAGCTTTGAGCGATAGCTTAACTTGACAAGAGGCTCGAGTACTTTATTGTTACAAAATTTCAAGGTTTTATGACGCTCCAGTAAAAAGTTACAAGCATTTGTATGCTGCAAACTTTGATAGGTGTAGGACGTACCGTATAGAAGTTAGGGCCATTTGAAGTTTTACCAGTGTTTGATGTGGGACTCAAGGGCAGCATAGCTTTGAGCGATAGCTTAAATTGACAAGAGGCTGGAGTACTTTATTGTTACAAAATTTCAAGGTTTTATGACGCTCCAGTAAAAAGTTACAAGCATTTGTATGTTGCAAACTTTGATAGGTGTAGGACGAACCGTATAGAAGTTAGGGCCATTTGAAGTTTATCAGTGTTTGATTTGGGACTCAAGGGTAGCATAGCTTTGAGCGATAGCTTAAATTGACAAGAGGCTCGAGTACTTTATTGTTACCAAATTTCAAGGTTTTATGACGCTCCAGTAAAAAGTTACAAGCATTTGTATGTTGCAAACTTTGATAGGTGTAGGACGTACCATATAGAAGTTAGGGCCATTTGAAGTTTTATCAGTGTTTGATTTGGGACTCAAGGGTAGCATAGCTTTGAGCGATAGCTTAAATTGACAAGAGGCTGGAGTACTTTATTGTTACAAAATGTCAAGGTTTTATGACGCTCCAGTAAAAAGTTACAAGCATTTGTTAGTTGCAAAGTTTGATAGGTGTAGGACGTACTGTATAGAAGTTAGGACCATTTGAAGTTTTATTAGTGTTTGATTTGGGACTCAAGGGTAGCATAGCTTTGAGCGATAGCTTAAATTGACAAAACCCTGGAGTACTTTATTGTTACAAAATTTCTAGGTTTTATGACGCTCCAGTAAAAAGTTACTAGCATTTGTTAGTTGCAAAGTTTGATAGGTGTAGGACGTACCGTATAGAAGTTAGTGTCATTTGAAGTTTTATCAGTGTTTGATTTGGGACTCAAGAGTACCATAGCTTTGAGCGAAAGCTTAAATTGACAAGAGGCTCGAGTACTTTATTGTTACAAAATTTCAATGTTTAATGACGCTCCAGTAAAATGTTACAAGCATTTGTATGTTGCAAACTTTGATAGGTATAGTATGCACCATATAGAAGTTAGGGCCATTTGAATTTTTATCAGTGTTTGATTTGGGACTCAAGGGTAGCATAGCTTTGAGCGATATCTTAAATTGACAAGAGGCTCGAGTACTTTATTGTTACAAAATTTCAAGGTTTTATGACGCTCCAGTAAAAAGTTCCAAGCAATTGTATGATGCAAACTTTGATAGGTGTAGGACGTACCGTATAGAAGTTAGGGCCATTTGAAGTTTTATCAGTGTTTGATTTGGGACTCAAGGGTAGCATAGCTTTGAGCGATAGCTTAACTTGACAAGAGGCTCGAGTACTTTATTGTTACAAAATTTCAAGGTTTTATGACGCTCCAGTAAAAAGTTACAAGCATTTGTATGCTGCAAACTTTGATAGGTGTAGGACGTACCGTATAGAAGTTAGGGCCATTTGAAGTTTTACCAGTGTTTGATGTGGGACTCAAGGGCAGCATAGCTTTGAGCGATAGCTTAAATTGACAAGAGGCTCGAGTACTTTATTGTTACAAAATTTCAAGGTTTTATGACGCTCCAGTAAAAAGTTACAAGCAATTGTATGTTGGAAACTTTGATAGGTGTAGGACGTACCGTATAGAAGTTAGGGCCATTTGAAGTTTTATCAGTGTTTGATTTGGGACTCAAGGGTAGCATAGCTTTGAGCGATAGCTTAAATTGACAAGAGGCTTGAGTACTTTATTGTTACAAAATGTCAAGGTTTTATGACGCTCCAGTAAAAAGTTACAAGCATTTGTTAGTTGCAAAGTTTGATAGGTGTAGGACGTACCGTATAGAAGTTAGGGCCATTTGAAGTTTTATCAGCGTTTGATGTGGGACTCAAGGGTAGCATAGCTTTGAGCGATAGCTTAACTTGACAAGAGGCTCGAGTACTTTATTGTTACAAAATTTCAAGGTTTTATGACGCTCCAGTAAAAAGTTACAAGCATTTGTATGCTGCAAACTTTGATAGGTGTAGGACGTACCGTATAGAAGTTAGGGCCATTTGAAGTTTTACCAGTGTTTGATGTGGGACTCAAGGGCAGCATAGCTTTGAGCGATAGCTTAAATTGACAAGAGGCTGGAGTACTTTATTGTTACCAAATTTCAAGGTTTTATGACGCTCCAGTAAAAAGTTACAAGCATTTGTATGTTGCAAACTTTGATAGGTGTAGGACGTACCATATAGAAGTTAGGGCCATTTGAAGTTTTATCAGTGTTTGATTTGGGACTCAAGGGTAGCATAGCTTTGAGCGATAGCTTAAATTGACAAGAGGCTGGAGTACTTTATTGTTACAAAATGTCAAGGTTTTATGACGCTCCAGTAAAAAGTTACAAGCATTTGTTAGTTGCAAAGTTTGATAGGTGTAGGACGTACTGTATAGAAGTTAGGGTCATTTGAAGTTTTATTAGTGTTTGATTTGGGACTCAAGGGTAGCATAGCTTTGAGCGATAGCTTAAATTGACAAAACCCTGGAGTACTTTATTGTTACAAAATTTCTAGGTTTTATGACGCTCCAGTAAAAAGTTACTAGCATTTGTTAGTTGCAAAGTTTGATAGGAGTAGGACGTACCGTATAGAAGTTAGTGTCATTTGAAGTTTTATCAGTGTTTGATTTGGGACTGAAGGGTAGCATAGCTTTGAGCGAAAGCTTAAATTGACAAGAGGCTCGAGTACTTTATTGTTACAAAATTTCAATGTTTAATGACGCTCCAGTAAAATGTTACAAGCATTTGTATGTTGCAAACTTTGATAGGTATAGTATGCACCATATAGAAGTTAGGGCCATTTGAATTTTTATCAGTGTTTGATTTGGGACTCAAGGGTAGCATAGCTTTGAGCGATATCTTAAATTGACAAGAGGCTCGAGTACTTTATTGTTACAAAATTTCAAGGTTTTATGACGCTCCAGTAAAAAGTTCCAAGCAATTGTATGTTGCAAACTTTGATAGGTGTAGGAAGTACCGTATAGAAGTTAGGGCCATTTGAAGTTTTATCAGTGTTTGATTTGGGACTCAAGGGTAGCATAGCTTTGAGCGATAGCTTAACTTGACAAGAGGCTCGAGTACTTTATTGTTACAAAATTTCAAGGTTTTATGACGCTCCAGTAAAAAGTTACAAGCATTTGTATGCTGCAAACTTTGATAGGTGTAGGACGTACCGTATAGAAGTTAGGGCCATTTGAAGTTTTACCAGTGTTTGATGTGGGACTCAAGGGCAGCATAGCTTTGAGCGATAGCTTAAATTGACAAGAGGCTCGAGTACTTTATTGTTACAAAATTTCAAGGTTTTATGACGCTCCAGTAAAAAGTTACAAGCATTTGTATGTTGCAAACTTTGATAGGTGTAGGACGTACCATATAGAAGTTAGGGCCATTTGAAGTTTTATCAGCGTTTGATGTGGGACTCAAGGGTAGCATAGCTTTGAGCGATAGCTTAACTTGACAAGAGGCTCGAGTACTTTATTGTTACAAAATTTCAAGGTTTTATGACGCTCCAGTAAAAAGTTACAAGCATTTGTATGTTGCAAACTTTGATAGGTGTAGGAAGTACCGTATAGAAGTTAGGGCCATTTGAAGTTTTACCAGTGTTTGATGTGGGACTCAAGGGCAGCATAGCTTTGAGCGATAGCTTAAATTGACAAGAGGCTCGAGTACTTTATTGTTACAAAATTTAAAGGTTTTATGACTCTCCAGTAAAAAGTTACAAGCATTTGTATGTTGCAAAGTTTGATAGGTGTAGGACGTACCGTATAGAAGTTAGGGCCATTTGAAGTTTTATCAGTGTTTGATGTGGGACACAAGGGTAGCATAGCTTTGAGTGATAGCTTAAATTGACAAGAGGCTCGAGTACTTTATTGTTCCAAAATTTGAAGGTTTTATGACGCTCTAGTAAAAAGTTACAAGCATTTGTATGTTGCAAACTTTGATAGGTGTAGGACGTACTGTATAGAAGTTAGGGCCATTTGAAGTTTTATTAGTGTTTGATTTGGGACTCAAGGGTAGCATAGCTTTGAGCGATAGCTTAAATTGACAAGAGGCTCGAGTACTTTATTGTTACAAAATTTCAAGGTTTTATGACGCTCCAGTAAAAAGTTACAAGCATTTGTATGTTGCAAACTTTGATAGGTGTAGGACGTACCGTATAGAAGTTAGGGCCATTTGAAGTTGATCAGTGTTTGATTTGGGACTCAAGGGTAGCATAGCTTTGAGCGATAGCTTAAATTGACAAGAGGCTCGAGTACTTTATTGTTACAAAATTTCAAGGTTTTATGACGCTCCAGTAAAAAGTTACAAGCATTTGTATGCTGCAAACTTTGATAGGTGTAGGACGTACCGTATAGAAGTTAGGGCCATTTGAAGTTTTACCAGTGGCTGATGTGGGACTCAAGGGCAGCATAGCTTTGAGCGATAGCTTAAATTGACAAACCCCTGGAGTACTTTATTGTTACAAAATTTCAAGGTTTTATGACGCTCCAGTAAAAAGTTACAAGCAATTGTATGTTGCAAACTTTGACAGGTGTAGGACGTACCGTATAGAAGTTAGGGCCATTTGAAGTTTTATCAGTGTTTGATTTGGGACTCAAGGGTAGCATAGCTTTGAGCGATAGCTTAAATTGACAAGAGGCTCGAGTACTTTATTGTTACAAAATTTCAAGGTTTTATGACGCTCCAGTAAAAAGTTACAAGCATTTGTATGCTGCAAACTTTGATAGGTGTAGGACGTACCGTATAGAAGTTAGGGCCATTTGAAGTTTTACCAGTGGCTGATGTGGGACTCAAGGGCAGCATAGCTTTGAGCGATAGCTTAAATTGAGAAGAGGCTCGAGTACTTTATTGTTACAAAATTTCAAGGTTTTATGACGCTCCAGTAAAAAGTTACAAGCATTTGTATGCTGCAAACTTTGATAGGTGTAGGACGTACCGTATAGAAGTTAGGGCCATTTGAAGTTTTACCAGTGTTTGATGTGGGACTCAAGGGCAGCATAGCTTTGAGCGATAGCTTAAATTGACAAGAGGCTGGAGTACTTTATTGTTACAAAATTTCAAGGTTTTATGACGCTCCAGTAAAAAGTTACAAGCATTTGTATGTTGCAAACTTTGATAGGTGTAGGACGAACCGTATAGAAGTTAGGGCCATTTGAAGTGTATCAGTGTTTGATTTGGGACTCAAGGGTAGCATAGCTTTGAGCGATAGCTTAAATTGACAAGAGGCTCGAGTACTTTATTGTTACCAAATTTCAAGGTTTTATGACGCTCCAGTAAAAAGTTACAAGCATTTGTATGTTGCAAACTTTGATAGGTGTAGGACGTACCATATAGAAGTTAGGGCCATTTGAAGTTTTATCAGTGTTTGATTTGGGACTCAAGGGTAGCATAGCTTTGAGCGATAGCTTAAATTGACAAGAGGCTGGAGTACTTTATTGTTACAAAATGTCAAGGTTTTATGACGCTCCAGTAAAAAGTTACAAGCATTTGTTAGTTGCAAAGTTTGATAGGTGTAGGACGTACTGTATAGAAGTTAGGGCCATTTGAAGTTTTATTAGTGTTTGATTTGGGACTCAAGGGTAGCATAGCTTTGAGCGATAGCTTAAATTGACAAGAGGCTGGAGTACTTTATTGTTACAAAATGTCAAGGTTTTATGACGCTCCAGTAAAAAGTTACAAGCATTTGTTAGTTGCAAAGTTTGATAGGTGTAGGACGTACTGTATAGAAGTTAGGGTCATTTGAAGTTTTATTAGTGTTTGATTTGGGACTCAAGGGTAGCATAGCTTTGAGCGATAGCTTAAATTGACAAAACCCTGGAGTACTTTATTGTTACAAAATTTCTAGGTTTTATGACGCTCCAGTAAAAAGTTACTAGCATTTGTTAGTTGCAAAGTTTGATAGGAGTAGGACGTACCGTATAGAAGTTAGTGTCATTTGAAGTTTTATCAGTGTTTGATTTGGGACTGAAGGGTAGCATAGCTTTGAGCGAAAGCTTAAATTGACAAGAGGCTCGAGTACTTTATTGTTACAAAATTTCAATGTTTAATGACGCTCCAGTAAAATGTTACAAGCATTTGTATGTTGCAAACTTTGATAGGTATAGTATGCACCATATAGAAGTTAGGGCCATTTGAATTTTTATCAGTGTTTGATTTGGGACTCAAGGGTAGCATAGCTTTGAGCGATATCTTAAATTGACAAGAGGCTCGAGTACTTTATTGTTACAAAATTTCAAGGTTTTATGACGCTCCAGTAAAAAGTTCCAAGCAATTGTATGTTGCAAACTTTGATAGGTGTAGGAAGTACCGTATAGAAGTTAGGGCCATTTGAAGTTTTATCAGTGTTTGATTTGGGACTCAAGGGTAGCATAGCTTTGAGCGATAGCTTAACTTGACAAGAGGCTCGAGTACTTTATTGTTACAAAATTTCAAGGTTTTATGACGCTCCAGTAAAAAGTTACAAGCATTTGTATGCTGCAAACTTTGATAGGTGTAGGACGTACCGTATAGAAGTTAGGGCCATTTGAAGTTTTACCAGTGTTTGATGTGGGACTCAAGGGCAGCATAGCTTTGAGCGATAGCTTAAATTGACAAGAGGCTCGAGTACTTTATTGTTACAAAATTTCAAGGTTTTATGACGCTCCAGTAAAAAGTTACAAGCATTTGTATGTTGCAAACTTTGATAGGTGTAGGACGTACCATATAGAAGTTAGGGCCATTTGAAGTTTTATCAGCGTTTGATGTGGGACTCAAGGGTAGCATAGCTTTGAGCGATAGCTTAACTTGACAAGAGGCTCGAGTACTTTATTGTTACAAAATTTCAAGGTTTTATGACGCTCCAGTAAAAAGTTACAAGCATTTGTATGTTGCAAACTTTGATAGGTGTAGGAAGTACCGTATAGAAGTTAGGGCCATTTGAAGTTTTACCAGTGTTTGATGTGGGACTCAAGGGCAGCATAGCTTTGAGCGATAGCTTAAATTGACAAGAGGCTCGAGTACTTTATTGTTACAAAATTTAAAGGTTTTATGACTCTCCAGTAAAAAGTTACAAGCATTTGTATGTTGCAAAGTTTGATAGGTGTAGGACGTACCGTATAGAAGTTAGGGCCATTTGAAGTTTTATCAGTGTTTGATGTGGGACACAAGGGTAGCATAGCTTTGAGTGATAGCTTAAATTGACAAGAGGCTCGAGTACTTTATTGTTCCAAAATTTGAAGGTTTTATGACGCTCTAGTAAAAAGTTACAAGCATTTGTATGTTGCAAACTTTGATAGGTGTAGGACGTACTGTATAGAAGTTAGGGCCATTTGAAGTTTTATTAGTGTTTGATTTGGGACTCAAGGGTAGCATAGCTTTGAGCGATAGCTTAAATTGACAAGAGGCTCGAGTACTTTATTGTTACAAAATTTCAAGGTTTTATGACGCTCCAGTAAAAAGTTACAAGCATTTGTATGTTGCAAACTTTGATAGGTGTAGGACGTACCGTATAGAAGTTAGGGCCATTTGAAGTTGATCAGTGTTTGATTTGGGACTCAAGGGTAGCATAGCTTTGAGCGATAGCTTAAATTGACAAGAGGCTCGAGTACTTTATTGTTACAAAATTTCAAGGTTTTATGACGCTCCAGTAAAAAGTTACAAGCATTTGTATGCTGCAAACTTTGATAGGTGTAGGACGTACCGTATAGAAGTTAGGGCCATTTGAAGTTTTACCAGTGGCTGATGTGGGACTCAAGGGCAGCATAGCTTTGAGCGATAGCTTAAATTGACAAACCCCTGGAGTACTTTATTGTTACAAAATTTCAAGGTTTTATGACGCTCCAGTAAAAAGTTACAAGCAATTGTATGTTGCAAACTTTGACAGGTGTAGGACGTACCGTATAGAAGTTAGGGCCATTTGAAGTTTTATCAGTGTTTGATTTGGGACTCAAGGGTAGCATAGCTTTGAGCGATAGCTTAAATTGACAAGAGGCTCGAGTACTTTATTGTTACAAAATTTCAAGGTTTTATGACGCTCCAGTAAAAAGTTACAAGCATTTGTATGCTGCAAACTTTGATAGGTGTAGGACGTACCGTATAGAAGTTAGGGCCATTTGAAGTTTTACCAGTGGCTGATGTGGGACTCAAGGGCAGCATAGCTTTGAGCGATAGCTTAAATTGAGAAGAGGCTCGAGTACTTTATTGTTACAAAATTTCAAGGTTTTATGACGCTCCAGTAAAAAGTTACAAGCATTTGTATGCTGCAAACTTTGATAGGTGTAGGACGTACCGTATAGAAGTTAGGGCCATTTGAAGTTTTACCAGTGTTTGATGTGGGACTCAAGGGCAGCATAGCTTTGAGCGATAGCTTAAATTGACAAGAGGCTGGAGTACTTTATTGTTACAAAATTTCAAGGTTTTATGACGCTCCAGTAAAAAGTTACAAGCATTTGTATGTTGCAAACTTTGATAGGTGTAGGACGAACCGTATAGAAGTTAGGGCCATTTGAAGTTTATCAGTGTTTGATTTGGGACTCAAGGGTAGCATAGCTTTGAGCGATAGCTTAAATTGACAAGAGGCTCGAGTACTTTATTGTTACCAAATTTCAAGGTTTTATGACGCTCCAGTAAAAAGTTACAAGCATTTGTATGTTGCAAACTTTGATAGGTGTAGGACGTACCATATAGAAGTTAGGGCCATTTGAAGTTTTATCAGTGTTTGATTTGGGACTCAAGGGTAGCATAGCTTTGAGCGATAGCTTAAATTGACAAGAGGCTGGAGTACTTTATTGTTACAAAATGTCAAGGTTTTATGACGCTCCAGTAAAAAGTTACAAGCATTTGTTAGTTGCAAAGTTTGATAGGTGTAGGACGTACTGTATAGAAGTTAGGGCCATTTGAAGTTTTATTAGTGTTTGATTTGGGACTCAAGGGTAGCATAGCTTTGAGCGATAGCTTAACTTGACAAGAGGCTCGAGTACTTTATTGTTACAAAATTTCAAGGTTTTATGACGCTCCAGTAAAAAGTTACAAGCATTTGTATGCTGCAAACTTTGATAGGTGTAGGATGTACCGTATAGAAGTTAGGGCCATTTGAAGTTTTACCAGTGTTTTATATGGGACTCAAGGGCAGCATAGCTTTGAGCGATAGCTTAAATTGACAAGAGGCTCGAGTACTTTATTGTTACAAAATTTCAAGGTTTTATGACGCTCCAGTAAAAAGTTACAAGCAATTGTATGTTGCAAACTTTGATAGGTGTAGGACGTACCGTATAGAAGTTAGGGCCATTTGAAGTTTTATCAGTGTTTGATTTGGGACTCAAGGGTAGCATAGCTTTGAGCGATAGCTTAAATTGACAAGAGGCTTGAGTACTTTATTGTTACAAAATGTCAAGGTTTTATGACGCTCCAGTAAAAAGTTACAAGCATTTGTTAGTTGCAAAGTTTGATAGGTGTAGGACGTACCGTATAGAAGTTAGGGCCATTTGAAGTTTTATCAGCGTTTGATGTGGGACTCAAGGGTAGCATAGCTTTGAGCGATATCTTAACTTGACAAGAGGCTCGAGTACTTTATTGTTACACAATTTCAAGGTTTTATGACGCTCCAGTAAAAAGTTACAAGCATTTGTATGCTGCAAACTTTGATAGGTGTAGGACGTACCGTATAGAAGTTAGGGCCATTTGAAGTTTTACCAGTGTTTGATGTGGGACTCAAGGGCAGCATAGCTTTGAGCGATAGCTTAAATTGACAAGAGGCTGGAGTACTTTATTGTTACAAAATTTCAAGGTTTTATGACGCTCCAGTAAAAAGTTACAAGCATTTGTATGTTGCAAACTTTGATAGGTGTAGGACGAACCGTATAGAAGTTAGGGCCATTTGAAGTTTATCAGTGTTTGATTTGGGACTCAAGGGTAGCATAGCTTTGAGCGATAGCTTAAATTGACAAGAGGCTCGAGTACTTTATTGTTACAAAATTTCAAGGTTTTATGACGCTCCAGTAAAAAGTTACAAGCATTTGTATGTTGCAAACTTTGATAGGTGTAGGACGTACCATATAGAAGTTAGGGCCATTTGAAGTTTTATCAGTGTTTGATTTGGGACTCAAGGGTAGCATAGCTTTGAGCGATAGCTTAAATTGACAAGAGGCTGGAGTACTTTATTGTTACAAAATGTCAAGGTTTTATGACGCTCCAGTAAAAAGTTACAAGCATTTGTTAGTTGCAAAGTTTGATAGGTGTAGGACGTACTGTATAGAAGTTAGGGTCATTTGAAGTTTTATTAGTATTTGATTTGGGACTCAAGGGTAGCATAGCTTTGAGCGATAGCTTAAATTGACAAAACCCTGGAGTACTTTATTGTTACAAAATTTCTAGGTTTTATGACGCTCCAGTAAAAAGTTACTAGCATTTGTTAGTTGCAAAGTTTGATAGGTGTAGGACGTACCGTAGAGAAGTTAGTGTCATTTGAAGTTTTATCAGTGTTTGATTTGGGACTCAAGGGTAGCATAGCTTTGAGCGAAAGCTTAAATTGACAAGAGGCTCGAGTACTTTATTGTTACAAAATTTCAATGTTTAATGACGCTCCAGTAAAATGTTACAAGCATTTGTATGTTGCAAACTTTGATAGGTATAGTATGCACCATATAGAAGTTAGGGCCATTTGAATTTTTATCAGTGTTTGATTTGGGACTCAAGGGTAGCATAGCTTTGAGCGATATCTTAAATTGACAAGAGGCTCGAGTACTTTATTGTTACAAAATTTCAAGGTTTTATGACGCTCCAGTAAAAAGTTCCAAGCAATTGTATGTTGCAAACTTTGATAGGTGTAGGACGTACCGTATAGAAGTTAGGGCCATTTGAAGTTTTATCAGTGTTTGATTTGGGACTCAAGGGTAGCATAGCTTTGAGCGATAGCTTAACTTGACAAGAGGCTCGAGTACTTTATTGTTACAAAATTTCAAGGTTTTATGACGCTCCAGTAAAAAGTTACAAGCATTTGTATGCTGCAAACTTTGATAGGTGTAGGACGTACCGTATAGAAGTTAGGGCCATTTGAAGTTTTACCAGTGTTTGATGTGGGACTCAAGGGCAGCATAGCTTTGAGCGATAGCTTAAATTGACAAGAGGCTCGAGTACTTTATTGTTACAAAATTTCAAGGTTTTATGACGCTCCAGTAAAAAGTTACAAGCATTTGTATGTTGCAAACTTTGATAGGTGTAGGACGTACCATATAGAAGTTAGGGCCATTTGAAGTTTTATCAGCGTTTGATGTGGGACTCAAGGGTAGCATAGCTTTGAGCGATAGCTTAACTTGACAAGAGGCTCGAGTACTTTATTGTTACAAAATTTCAAGGTTTTATGACGCTCCAGTAAAAAGTTACAAGCATTTGTATGTTGCAAACTTTGATAGGTGTAGGAAGTACCGTATAGAAGTTAGGGCCATTTGAAGTTTCACCAGTGTTTGATGTGGGACTCAAGGGCAGCATAGCTTTGAGCGATAGCTTAAATTGACAAGAGGCTCGAGTACTTTATTGTTACAAAATTTCAAGGTTTTATGACGCTCCAGTAAAAAGTTACAAGCATTTGTATGTTGCAAAGTTTGATAGGTGTAGGACGTACCGTATAGAAGTTAGGGCCATTTGAAGTTTTATCAGTGTTTGATGTGGGACACAAGGGTAGCATAGCTTTGAGTGATAGCTTAAATTGACAAGAGGCTCGAGTACTTTATTGTTCCAAAATTTGAAGTTTTATGACGCTCTAGTAAAAAGTTACAAGCATTTGTATGTTGCAAACTTTGATAGGTGTAGGACGTACTGTATAGAAGTTAGGGCCATTTGAAGTTTTATTAGTGTTTGATTTGGGACTCAAGGGTAGCATAGCTTTGAGCGATAGCTTAAATTGACAAGAGGCTCGAGTACTTTATTGTTACAAAATTTCAAGGTTTTATGACGCTCCAGTAAAAAGTTACAAGCATTTGTATGTTGCAAACTTTGATAGGTGTAGGACGTACCGTATAGAAGTTAGGGCCATTTGAAGTTGATCAGTGTTTGATTTGGGACTCAAGGGTAGCATAGCTTTGAGCGATAGCTTAAATTGACAAGAGGCTCGAGTACTTTATTGTTACAAAATTTCAAGGTTTTATGACGCTCCAGTAAAAAGTTACAAGCATTTGTATGCTGCAAACTTTGATAGGTGTAGGACGTACCGTATAGAAGTTAGGGCCATTTGAAGTTTTACCAGTGGCTGATGTGGGACTCAAGGGCAGCATAGCTTTGAGCGATAGCTTAAATTGACAAACCCCTGGAGTACTTTATTGTTACAAAATTTCTAGGTTTTATGACGCTCCAGTAAAAAGTTACTAGCATTTGTTAGTTGCAAAGTTTGATAGGTGTAGGACGTACCGTATAGAAGTTAGTGCCATTTGAAGTTTTATCAGTGTTTGATTTGGGACTCAAGGGTAGCATAGCTTTGAGCGAAAGCTTAAATTGACAAGAGGCTCGAGTACTTTATTGTTACAAAATTTCAATGTTTTATGACGCTCCAGTAAAAAGTTACAAGCATTTGTATGTTGCAAACTTTGATAGGTATAGTATGCACCGTATAGAAGTTAGGGCCATTTGAATTTTTATCAGTATTTGATTTGGGACTCAAGGGTAGCATAGCTTTGAGCGATATCTTAAATTGACAAGAGGCTCGAGTACTTTATTGTTACAAAATTTCAAGGTTTTATGACGCTCCAGTAAAAAGTTACAAGCAATTGTATGTTGCAAACTTTGATAGGTGTAGGACGTACCGTATAGAAGTTAGGGCCATTTGAAGTTTTATCAGTGTTTGATTTGGGACTCAAGGGTAGCATAGCTTTGAGCGATAGCTTAAATTGACAAGAGGCTCGAGTACTTTATTGTTACAAAATTTCAAGGTTTTATGACGCTCCAGTAAAAAGTTACAAGCATTTGTATGCTGCAAACTTTGATAGGTGTAGGACGTACCGTATAGAAGTTAGGGCCATTTGAAGTTTTACCAGTGGCTGATGTGGGACTCAAGGGCAGCATAGCTTTGAGCGATAGCTTAAATTGAGAAGAGGCTCGAGTACTTTATTGTTACAAAATTTCAAGGTTTTATGACGCTCCAGTAAAAAGTTACAAGCATTTGTATTTTGCAAACATTGATAGGTGTAGGACGTACCATATAGAAGTTTGGGCCATTTGAAGTTTTATCAGTGTTTGATGTGGGACACAAGGGTAGCATAGCTTTGAGCGATAGCTTAAATTGGCAAGAAACTCGAGTACTTTATTGTTAGAAAATTTCAAGGTTTTATGACGCTCCAGTAAAAAGTTACAAGCATTTGTATGCTGCAAACTTTGATAGGTGTAGGACGTACCGTATAGAAGTTAGGGCCATTTGAAGTTTTATCAGTGTTCGATTTGGGACTCAAGGGCAGCATAGCTTTGAACGACAGCTTAAATTGACAAGAGGCTCGAGTACTTTCTTGTTACAAAATTTCAAGATTTTATGACGCTGCAGTAAAAAGTTACAAGCATTTGTATGTTGCAAACTTTGATAGGTGTAGGACGTACCGTTAGGGCCATTTGAAGTTTTATCAGTGTTCGATTTGGGACTCAAGGGCAGCATAGCTTTGAGCGATAGCTTAAATTGACAAGAGGCTCGAGTACTTTATTGTTACAAAATTTCAAGGTTTTATGACGCTGCAGTAAAAAGTTACAAGCATTTGTATGTTGCAAACTTTGATAGGTGTAGGACGTACCGTATAGAAGTTAGGGCCATTTGAAGTTTTATCAGTGTTCGATTTGGGACTCAAGGGTAGCATAGCTTTGAGCGATAGCTTAAATTGACAAGAGGCTCGAGTACTTTATTGTTCCAAAATTTCAAGGTTTTATGACGCTCTAGTAAAAAGTTACAGGCATTTGTATGTTGCAAACTCTGATAGGTGTAAGACCTAACGTATAGAAGTTAGGGACATTTGAAGTTTTATCAGTGTTTGATTTGGGACTCAAGGGTAGCATAGCTTTGAGCGATAGCTTAAATTGACAAGAGGCTCGAGTACTTTATTGTTACAAAATTTCAAGGTTTTATGGCGCTGCAGTAAAAAGTTACAAGCATTTGAATGTTGCAAACTTTGATAGGTGTAGGACGTACCGTATAGAAGTTAGGGCCATTTGAAGTTTTATCAGTGTTTGATTTGGGACTCAAGGGTAGCATAGCTTTGAGTGATAGCTTAAATTGACAAGAGGCTCGAGTACTTTATTGTTCCAAAACTTCAAGGTTTTATGACGCTCTAGTAAAAGGTTACAAGCATTTGTATGTTGCAAACTTTGATAGATGTAGGACGTACCGCATAGAAGTTAGGGCCATTTGAAGTTTTATCAGTGTTTGATTTGGGACTCAAGGGTAGCATAGCTTTGAGCGATAGCTTAAATTAACAAGAGGCTCGAGTACTTTATTGTTACAAAATTTCAAGGTTTTATGACGCTCCAGTAAAAAGTTAAAAGCTTTTGTATGTTGCAAAGTTTGATAGGTGTAGGACGTACCGTATAGAAGTTAGGGCCATTTGAAGTTTATCAGTGTTTGATTTGGGACTCAAGGGTAGCATAGCTTTGAGCGACTCAAGGGTAGCATAGCTTAAATTGACAAGAGGCTCGAGTACTTTATTGTTTCAAAATTTCAAGGTTTTATGACGCTCCAGTAAAAAGTTACAAGCATTTGTATGTTGCAAACTTTGATAAGTGTAGGACGTACCGTTAGGGCCATTTGAAGTTTTATCAGTGTTCGATTTGGGACTCAAGGGCAGCATAGCTTTGAGCGATAGCTTAAATTGACAAGAGGCTCGAGTTCTTTATTGTTACAAAATTTCAAGGTTTTATGACGCTGCAGTAAAAAGTTACAAGCATTTGTATGTTGCAAACTTTGATAGGTGTAGGACGTACCGTATAGAAGTTAGGGCCATTTGAAGTTTTATCAGTGTTTGATTTGGGACTCAAGGCTAGCATAGCTTTGAGCGATAGCTTAAATTGACAAGAGGCTCGAGTACTTTATTGTTCCAAAATTTCAAGGTTTTATGACGCTCTAGTAAAAAGTTACAGGCATTTGTATGTTGCAAACTCTGATAGGTGTAAGACCTAACGTATAGAAGTTAGGGCCATTTGAAGTTTATCAGTGTTTGATTTGGGACTCAAGGGTAGCATAGCTTTGAGCGATAGCTTAAATTGACAAGAGGCTCGAGTACTTTATTGTTACAAAATTTCAAGGTTTTATGACGCTCCAGTAAAAAGTTACAAGGATTTCTATGTTGCAAACTTTGATAGGTGTAGGACGTACCATATAGAAGTTAGGGCCATTTAAAGTTTTATCAGTGTTTGATTTGGGACTCAAGGGTAGCATAGCTTTGAGCGATAGCTTAAATTAACAAGAGGCTCGAGTACTTTATTGTTACAAAATTTCAAGGTTTTATGACGCTCCAGTAAAAAGTTAAAAGCATTTGTATGTTGCAAACTTTGATAGGTGTAGGACGTACCGTATAGAAGTTAGGGCCATTTGAAGTTTATCAGTGTTTGATTTGGGACTCAAGGGTAGCATAGCTTTGAGCGATAGCTTAAATTGACAAGAGGCTCGAGTACTTTATTGTTTCAAAATTTCAAGGTTTTATGACGCTCCAGTAAAAAGTTACAAGCATTTGTATGTTGCAAACTTTGATAGGTGTAGGACGTACCGTATAGAAGTTAGGGCCATTTGAAGTTTTATCAGTGTTTGATTTGGGACTCAAGGGTAGTATAACTTTGAGCGATAGCTTAAATTGACAAGAGGCTCGAGTACTTTATTGTTCCAAAATTTCAAGGTTTTATGACGCTCTAGTAAAAAGTTACAGGCATTTGTATGTTGCAAACTCTGATAGGTGTAAGACCTAACGTATAGAAGCTAGGGCCATTTGAAGTTTTATCAGTGTTTGATTTGGGACTCAAGGGTAGCATAGCTTTGAGCGATAGCTTAAATTGACAAGAGGCTCGAGTACTTTATTGTTACAAAATTTCAAGGTTTTATGACGCTGCAGTAAAAAGTTACAAGCATTTGTATGTTGCAAACTTTGATTGGTGTAGGACATACCGTATAGAAGTTAGGGCCATTTGAAGTTTTATCAGTGTTTGATTTGGGACTCAAGGGTAGCATAGCTTTGAGTGATAGCTTAAATTGACAAGAGGCTCGAGTACTTTATTGTTCCAAAACTTCAAGGTTTTATGACGCTCTAGTAAAAGGTTACAAGCATTTGTATGTTGCAAACTTTGATAGATGTAGGACGTACCGCATAGAAGTTAGGGCCATTTGAAGTTTTATCAGTGTTTGATTTGGGACTCAAGGGTAGCATAGCTTTGAGCGATAGCTTAAATTAACAAGAGGCTCGAGTACTTTATTGTTACAAAATTTCAAGGTTTTATGACGCTCCAGTAAAAAGTTAAAAGCTTTTGTATGTTGCAAACTTTGATAGGTGTAGGACGTACCGTATAGAAGTTAGGGCCATTTGAAGTTTATCAGTGTTTGATTTGGGACTCAAGGGTAGCATAGCTTTGAGCGATAGCTTAAATTGACAAGAGGCTCGAGTACTTTATTGTTTCAAAATTTCAAGGTTTTATGACGCTCCAGTAAAAAGTTACAAGCATTTGTATGTTGCAAACTTTGATAGGTGTAGGACGTACCGTTAGGGCCATTTGAAGTTTTATCAGTGTTCGATTTGGGACTCAAGGGCAGCATAGCTTTGAGCGATAGCTTAAATTGACAAGAGGCTCGAGTACTTTATTGTTACAAAATTTCAAGGTTTTATGACGCTGCAGTAAAAAGTTACAAGCATTTGTATGTTGCAAACTTTGATAGGTGTAGGACGTACCGTATATAAGTTAGGGCCATTTGAAGTTTTATCAGTGTTTGATTTGGGACTCAAGGGTAGCATAGCTTTGAGCGATAGCTTAAATTGACAAGAGGCTCGAGTACTTTATTGTTCCAAAATTTCAAGGTTTTATGACGCTCTAGTAAAAAGTTACAGGCATTTGTATGTTGCAAACTCTGATAGGTGTAAGACCTAACGTATAGAAGTTA
Organism: Clusia tigrina; assembly: GCA_920105625.2. NCBI lineage: Eukaryota > Metazoa > Arthropoda > Insecta > Diptera > Clusiidae > Clusia > Clusia tigrina. The sequence continues at coordinate 102,938,507 of OV050033.1, read as the reverse complement.
GGGCCATTTGAAGTTTATCAGTGTTTGATTTGGGACTCAAGGGTAGCATAGCTTTGAGCGATAGCTTAAATTGACAAGAGGCTCGAGTACTTTATTGTTACAAATTTTCAATGTTTTATGACGCTCCAGTAAAAAGTTACAAGAATTTCTATGTTGCAAACTTTGATAGGTGTAGGACGTACCATATAGAAGTTAGGGCCATTTGAAGTTTTATCAGTGTTTGATTTGGGACTCAAGGGTAGCATAGCTTTGAGCGATAGCTTAAATTGCCAAGAGGCTCGAGTACTTTATTGTTACAAAATTTCAAGGTTTTATGACGCTGCAGTAAAAAGTTACAAGCATTTGTATGTTGCAAACTTTGATAGGTGTAGGACGTACCGTATAGAAGTTAGGGCCATTTGAAGTTTTATCAGTGTTTGATTTGGGACTCAAGGGTAGCATAGCTTTGAGTGATAGCTTAAATTGACAAGAGGCTCGAGTACTTTATTGTTCCAAAACTTCAAGGTTTTATGACGCTCTAGTAAAAGGTTACAAGCATTTGTATGTTGCAAACTTTGATAGATGTAGGACGTACCGCATAGAAGTTAGGGCCATTTGAAGTTTTATCAGTGTTTGATTTGGGACTCAAGGGTAGCATAGCTTTGAGCGATAGCTTAAATTGACAAGAGGCTCGAGTACTTTATTGTTACAAAATTTCAAGGTTTTATGACGCTCCAGTAAAAAAAAAACAAGGATTTCTATGTTGCAAACTTTGATAGGTGTAGGACGTACCATATAGAAGTTAGGGCCATTTGAAGTTTTATCAGTGTTTGATTTGGGACTCAAGGGTAGCATAGCTTTGAGCGATAGCTTAAATTGACAAGAGGCTCGAGTACTTTATTGTTACAAAATTTCAAGGTTTTATGACGCTGCAGTAAAAAGTTACAAGCATTTGTATGTTGCAAACTTTGATAGGTGTAGGACGTACCGTATATAAGTTAGGGCCATTTGAAGTTTTATCAGTGTTTGATTTGGGACTCAAGGGTAGCATAGCTTTGAGTGATAGCTTAAATTGACAAGAGGCTCGAGTACTTTATTGTTCCAAAACTTCAAGGTTTTATGACGCTCTAGTAAAAGGTTACAAGCACTTGTATGTTGCAAACTTTGATAGATGTAGGACGTACCGCATAGAAGTTAGGGCCATTTGAAGTTTTATCAGTGTTTGATTTGGGACTCAAGGGTAGCATAGCTTTGAGCGATAGCTTAAATTAACAAGAGGCTCGAGTACTTTATTGTTACAAAATTTCAAGGTTTTATGACGCTCCAGTAAAAAGTTAAAAGCATTTGTATGTTGCAAACTTTGATAGGTGTAGGACGTACCGTATAGAAGTTAGGGCCATTTGAAGTTTATCAGTGTTTGATTTGGGACTCAAGGGTAGCATAGCTTTGAGCGATAGCTTAAATTGACAAGAGGCTCGAGTACTTTATTGTTTCAAAATTTCAAGGTTTTATGACGCTCCAGTAAAAAGTTACAAGCATTTGTATGTTGCAAACTTTGATAGGTGTAGGACGTACCGTTAGGGCCATTTGAAGTTTTATCAGTGTTCGATTTGGGACTCAAGGGCAGCATACCTTTGAGCGATAGCTTAAATTGACAAGAGGCTCGAGTACTTTATTGTTACAAAATTTCAAGGTTTTATGACGCTGCAGTAAAAAGTTACAAGCATTTGTATGTTGCAAACTTTGATAGGTGTAGGACGTACCGTATAGAAGTTAGGGCCATTTGAAGTTTTATCAGTGTTTGATTTGGGACTCAAGGGTAGCATAGCTTTGAGCGATAGCTTAAATTGACAAGAGGCTCGAGTACTTTATTGTTCCAAAATTTCAAGGTTTTATGACGCTCTAGTAAAAAGTTACAAGCATTTGTATGTTGCAAACTTTGATAGGTGTAGGACGTACCGTATAGAAGTTAGGGCCATTTGAAGTTTTATCAGTGTTTCATTTGGGACTCAAGGGTAGCATAGCTTTGAGCGATAGCTTAAATTGACAAGAGGCTCGAGTACTTTATTGTTACAAAATTTCAAGGTTTTATGACGCTCCAGTAAAAAGTTACAAGCATTTGTATGTTGCAAACTTTGATAGATGTAGGACGTACCGTATAGAAGTTAGGGCCATTTGAAGTTTATCAGTGTTTGACTTGGGCCTCGAGGGTAGCATAGCTTTGAGCGATAGCTTAAATTGACAAGAGGCTGGAGTACTTTTTTGTTACAAAATTTCAAGGTTTTATGACGCTCCAGTAAAAAGTTACAAGCATTTGTATGTTGCAAACTTTGATAGGTGTAGGACGAACCGTATAAAAGTTAGGGCCATTTGAAGTTTTATCAGTGTTCGATTTGGGACTCAAGGGCAGCATAGCTTTGAGCGATAGCTTAAATTGACAAGAGGCTCGAGTACTTTATTGTTACAAAAGTTCAAGGTTTTATGACGCTGCAGTAAAAAGTTACAAGCATTTGTATGTTGCAAACTTTGATAGGTGTAGGACGTACCGTATAGAAGTTAAGAGCCATTTGAAGTCTTATCAGTGTTTGATTTGGGACTCAAGGGTAGCATAGCTTTGAGCGATAGCTTAAATTGACAACAGGCTCGAGTACTTTATTGTTCCAAAATTTCAAGGTTTTATGACGCTCTAGTAAAAAGTTACAGGCATTTGTATGTTGCAAACTCTGATAGGTGTAAGACCTAACGTATAGAAGTTAGGGCCATTTGAAGTTTATCAGTGTTTGATTTGGGACTCAAGGGTAGCATAGCTTTGAGCGATAGCTTAAATTGACAAGAGGCTCGAGTACTTTATTGTTACAAAATTTCAAGGTTTTATGACGCTCCAGTAAAAAGTTACAAGCATTTCTATGTTGCAAACTTTGATAGGTGTAGGACGTACCATATAGAAGTTAGGGCCACTTGAAGTTTTATCAGTGTTTGATTTGGGACTCAAGGGTAGCATAGCTTTGAGCGATAGCTTAAATTGACAAGAGGCTCGAGTACTTTATTGTTACAAAATTTCAAGGTTTTATGACGCTGCAGTAAAAAGTTACAAGCATTTGTATGTTGCAAACTTTGATAGGTGTAGGACGTACCGTATAGAAGTTAGGGCCATTTGAAGTTTTATCAGTGTTTGATTTGGGACTCAAGGGTAGCATAGCTTTGAGTGATAGCTTAAATTGACAAGAGGCTCGAGTACTTTATTGTTCCAAAACTTCAAGGTTTTATGACGCTCTAGTAAAAGGTTACAAGCATTTGTATGTTGCAAACTTTGATAGATGTAGGACGTACCGCATAGAAGTTAGGGCCATTTGAAGTTTTATCAGTGTTTGATTTGGGACTCAAGGGTAGCATAGCTTTGAGCGATAGCTTAAATTGACAAGAGGCTCGAGTACTTTATTGTTCCAAAATTTCAAGGTTTTATGACGCTCTAGTAAAAAGTTACAGGCATTTGTATGTTGCAAACTCTGATAGGTGTAAGACCTAACGTATAGAAGTTAGGGCCATTTGAAGTTTATCAGTGTTTGATTTGGGACTCAAGGGTAGCATAGCTTTGAGCGATAGCTTAAATTGACAAGAGGCTCGAGTACTTTATTGTTACAAATTTTCAATGTTTTATGACGCTCCAGTAAAAAGTTACAAGGATTTCTATGTTGCAAACTTTGATAGGTGTAGGACGTACCATATAGAAGTTAGGGCCATTTGAAGTTTTATCAGTGTTTGATTTGGGACTCAAGGGTAGCATAGCTTTGAGCGATAGCTTAAATTGACAAGAGGCTCGAGTACTTTATTGTTACAAAATTTCAAGGTTTTATGACGCTGCAGTAAAAAGTTACAAGCATTTGTATGTTGCAAACTTTGATAGGTGTAGGACGTACCGTATAGAAGTTAGGGCCATTTGAAGTTTTATCAGTGTTTGATTTGGGACTCAAGGGTAGCATAGCTTTGAGTGATAGCTTAAATTGACAAGAGGCTCGAGTACTTTATTGTTCCAAAACTTCAAGGTTTTATGACGCTCTAGTAAAAGGTTACAAGCATTTGTATGTTGCAAACTTTGATAGATGTAGGACGTACCGCATAGAAGTTAGGGCCATTTGAAGTTTTATCAGTGTTTGATTTGGGACTCAAGGGTAGCATAGCTTTGAGCGATAGCTTAAATTGACAAGAGGCTCGAGTACTTTATTGTTACAAAATTTCAAGGTTTTATGACGCTCCAGTAAAAAAAAACAAGGATTTCTATGTTGCAAACTTTGATAGGTGTAGGACGTACCATATAGAAGTTAGGGCCATTTGATGTTTTATCAGTGTTTGATTTGGGACTCAAGGGTAGCATAGCTTTGAGCGATAGCTTAAATTGACAAGAGGCTCGAGTACTTTATTGTTACAAAATTTCAAGGTTTTATGACGCTGCAGTAAAAAGTTACAAGCATTTGTATGTTGCAAACTTTGATAGGTGTAGGACGTACCGTATATAAGTTAGGGCCATTTGAAGTTTTATCAGTGTTTGATTTGGGACTCAAGGGTAGCATAGCTTTGAGTGATAGCTTAAATTGACAAGAGGCTCGAGTACTTTATTGTTCCAAAACTTCAAGGTTTTATGACGCTCTAGTAAAAGGTTACAAGCACTTGTATGTTGCAAACTTTGATAGATGTAGGACGTACCGCATAGAAGTTAGGGCCATTTGAAGTTTTATCAGTGTTTGATTTGGGACTCAAGGGTAGCATAGCTTTGAGCGATAGCTTAAATTAACAAGAGGCTCGAGTACTTTATTGTTACAAAATTTCAAGGTTTTATGACGCTCCAGTAAAAAGTTAAAAGCATTTGTATGTTGCAAACTTTGATAGGTGTAGGACGTACCGTATAGAAGTTAGGGCCATTTGAAGTTTATCAGTGTTTGATTTGGGACTCAAGGGTAGCATAGCTTTGAGCGATAGCTTAAATTGACAAGAGGCTCGAGTACTTTATTGTTTCAAAATTTCAAGGTTTTATGACGCTCCAGTAAAAAGTTACAAGCATTTGTATGTTGCAAACTTTGATAGGTGTAGGACGTACCGTTAGGGCCATTTGAAGTTTTATCAGTGTTCGATTTGGGACTCAAGGGCAGCATACCTTTGAGCGATAGCTTAAATTGACAAGAGGCTCGAGTACTTTATTGTTACAAAATTTCAAGGTTTTATGACGCTGCAGTAAAAAGTTACAAGCATTTGTATGTTGCAAACTTTGATAGGTGTAGGACGTACCGTATAGAAGTTAGGGCCATTTGAAGTTTTATCAGTGTTTGATTTGGGACTCAAGGGTAGCATAGCTTTGAGCGATAGCTTAAATTGACAAGAGGCTCGAGTACTTTATTGTTCCAAAATTTCAAGGTTTTATGACGCTCTAGTAAAAAGTTACAAGCATTTGTATGTTGCAAACTTTGATAGGTGTAGGACGTACCGTATAGAAGTTAGGGCCATTTGAAGTTTTATCAGTGTTTCATTTGGGACTGAAGGGTAGCATAGCTTTGAGCGATAGCTTAAATTGACAAGAGGCTCGAGTACTTTATTGTTACAAAATTTCAAGGTTTTATGACGCTCCAGTAAAAAGTTACAAGCATTTGTATGTTGCAAACTTTGATAGATGTAGGACGTACCGTATAGAAGTTAGGGCCATTTGAAGTTTATCAGTGTTTGATTTGGGCCTCGAGGGTAGCATAGCTTTGAGCGATAGCTTAAATTGACAAGAGGCTGGAGTACTTTTTTGTTACAAAATTTCAAGGTTTTATGACGCTCCAGTAAAAAGTTACAAGCATTTGTATGTTGCAAACTTTGATAGGTGTAGGACGAACCGTATAAAAGTTAGGGCCATTTGAAGTTTTATCAGTGTTCGATTTGGGACTCAAGGGCAGCATAGCTTTGAGCGATAGCTTAAATTGACAAGAGGCTCGAGTACTTTATTGTTACAAAATTTCAAGGTTTTATGACGCTGCAGTAAAAAGTTACAAGCATTTGTATGTTGCAAACTTTGATAGGTGTAGGACGTACCGTATAGAAGTTAAGAGCCATTTGAAGTCTTATCAGTGTTTGATTTGGGACTCAAGGGTAGCATAGCTTTGAGCGATAGCTTAAATTGACAACAGGCTCGAGTACTTTATTGTTCCAAAATTTCAAGGTTTTATGACGCTCTAGTAAAAAGTTACAGGCATTTGTATGTTGCAAACTCTGATAGGTGTAAGACCTAACGTATAGAAGTTAGGGCCATTTGAAGTTTATCAGTGTTTGATTTGGGACTCAAGGGTAGCATAGCTTTGAGCGATAGCTTAAATTGACAAGAGGCTCGAGTACTTTATTGTTACAAAATTTCAAGGTTTTATGACGCTCCAGTAAAAAGTTACAAGCATTTCTATGTTGCAAACTTTGATAGGTGTAGGACGTACCATATAGAAGTTAGGGCCACTTGAAGTTTTATCAGTGTTTGATTTGGGACTCAAGGGTAGCATAGCTTTGAGCGATAGCTTAAATTGACAAGAGGCTCGAGTACTTTATTGTTACAAAATTTCAAGGTTTTATGACGCTGCAGTAAAAAGTTACAAGCATTTGTATGTTGCAAACTTTGATAGGTGTAGGACGTACCGTATAGAAGTTAGGGCCATTTGAAGTTTTATCAGTGTTTGATTTGGGACTCAAGGGTAGCATAGCTTTGAGTGATAGCTTAAATTGACAAGAGGCTCGAGTACTTTATTGTTCCAAAACTTCAAGGTTTTATGACGCTCTAGTAAAAGGTTACAAGCATTTGTATGTTGCAAACTTTGATAGATGTAGGACGTACCGCATAGAAGTTAGGGCCATTTGAAGTTTTATCAGTGTTTGATTTGGGACTCAAGGGTAGCATAGCTTTGAGCGATAGCTTAAATTAACAAGAGGCTCGAGTACTTTATTGTTACAAAATTTCAAGGTTTTATGACGCTCCAGTAAAAAGTTAAAAGCATTTGTATGTTGCAAACTTTGCTAGGTGTAGGACGTACCGTATAGAAGTTAGGGCCATTTGAAGTTTATCAGTGTTTGATTTGGGACTCAAGGGTAGCATAGCTTTGAGCGATAGCTTAAATTGACAAGAGGCTCGAGTACTTTATTGTTTCAAAATTTCAAGGTTTTATGACGCTCCAGTAAAAAGTTACAAGCATTTGTATGTTGCAAACTTTGATAGGTGTAGGACGTACCGTTAGGGCTATTTGAAGTTTTATCAGTGTTCGATTTGGGACTCAAGGGCAGCATACCTTTGAGCGATAGCTTAAATTGACAAGGGGCTCGAGTACTTTATTGTTACAAAATTTCAAGGTTTTATGACGCTGCAGTAAAAAGTTAGAAGCATTTGTATGTTGCAAACTTTGATAGGTGTAGGACGTACCGTATAGAAGTTAGGGCTATTTGAAGTTTTATCAGTGTTTGATTTGGGACTCAAGGGTAGCATAGCTTTGAGCGATAGCTTAAATTGACAAGAGGCTCGAGTACTTTATTGTTCCAAAATTTCAAGGTTTTATGACGCTCTAGTAAAAAGTTACAAGCATTTGTATGTTGCAAACTTTGATAGGTGTAGGACGTACCGTATAGAAGTTAGGGCCATTTGAAGTTTTATCAGTGTTTGATTTGGGACTCAATGGTAGCATAGCTTTGAGCGATAGCTTAAATTGACAAGAGGCTCGAGTACTTTATTGTTACAAAATTTCAAGGTTTTATGACGCGCCAGTAAAAAGTTACAAGCATTTGTATGTTGCAAACTTTGATAGGTGTAGGATGTACCGTATAGAAGTTAGGGCCATTTGAAGTTTATCAGTGTTTGATTTGGGCCTCGAGGGTAGCATAGCTTTGAGCGATAGCTTAAATTGACAAGAGGCTGGAGTACTTTTTTTACAAAATTTCAAGGTTTTATGACGCTCCAGTAAAAAGTTACAAGCATTTGTATGTTGCAAACTTTGATAGGTGTAGGACGAACCGTATAGAAGTTAGGGCCATTTGAAGTTTATCAGTGTTTGATTTGGACTCAAGGGTAGCATAGCTTTGAGCGATAGCTTAAATTGACAAGAGGCTCGAGTACTTTATTGTTACAAAATTTCAAGGTTTTAGGACGCTCCAGTATAAAGTTACAAGCATTTGTATGTTGCAAACTTTGATAGGTGTAGGACGTACCATATAGAAGTTAGGGCCATTTGAAGTTTTATCAGTGTTTGATTTGGGCCTCAAGGGTAGCATAGCTTTGAGCGATAGCTTAAATTGACAAGAGGCTCGAGTACTTTATTGTTCCAAAACTTCAAGGTTTTATGACGCTCTAGTAAAAGGTTACAAGCATTTGTATGTTGCAAACTTTGATAGATGTAGGACGTACCGCATAGAAGTTAGGGCCATTTGAAGTTTTATCAGTCTTTGATTTGGGACTCAAGGGTAGCATAGCTTTGAGCGATAGCTTAAATTAACAAGAGGCTCGAGTACTTTATTGTTACAAAATTTCAAGGTTTTATGACGCTCCAGTAAAAAGTTACAAGCATTTGTATGTTGCAAACTTTGATAGGTGTAGGACGTACCGTATAGAAGTTAGGGCCATTTGAAGTTTATCAGTGTTTGATTTGGGACTCAAGGGTAGCATAGCTTTGAGCGATAGCTTAATTTGACAAGAGGCTCGAGTACTTTATTGTTTCAAAATTTCAAGGTTTTATGACGCTCCAGTAAAAAGTTACAAGCATTTGTATGTTGCAAACTTTGATAGGTGTAGGACGTACCGTTAGGGCCATTTGAAGTTTTATCAGTGTTCGATTTGGGACTCAAGGGCAGCATAGCTTTGAGCGATAGCTTAAATTGACAAGAGGCTCGAGTACTTTATTGTTACAAAATTTCAAGGTTTTATGACGCTGAAGTAAAAAGTTACAAGCATTTGTATGTTGCAAACTTTGATAGGTATACGACGTACCGTATAGAAGTTAGGGGCATTTGAAGTTTTATCAGTGTTTGATTTGGGACTCAAGGGTAACATAGCTTTGAGCGATAGCTTAAATTGACAAGAGGCTCGAGTACTTTATTGTTCCAAAATTTCAAGGTTTTATGACGCTCTAGTAAAAAGTTACAAGCATTTGTATGTTTCAAACTTTGATAGGTGTAGGACGTACCGTATAGAAGTTAGGGCCATTTGAAGTTTTATCAGTGTTTGATTTGGGACTCAAGGGTAGCATAGCTTTGAGCGATAGCTTAAATTGACAAGAGGCTCGAGTACTTTATTTTTACAAAATTTCAAGGTTTTATGACGCTCCAGTAAAAAGTTACAAGCATTTGTATGTTGCAAAGTTTGATAGGTGTAGGACGTACCGTATAGAAGTTAGGGCCATTTGAAGTTTATCAGTGTCTGATTTGGGCCTCGAGGGTAGCATAGCTTTGAGCGATAGCTTAAATTGACAAGAGGCTGGAGTACTTTTTTGTTACAAAATTTCAAGGTTTTATGACGCTCCAGTAAAAAGTTACAAGCATTTGTATGTTGCAAACTTTGATAGGTGTAGGACGAACCGTATAGAAGTTAGGGCCATTTGAAGTTTATCAGTGTTTGATTTGGGACTCAAGGGTAGCATAGCTTTGAGCGATAGCTTAAATTGACAAGAGGCTCGAGTACTTTATTGTTACAAAATTTCAAGGTTTTATGACGCTCTAGTAAAAGGTTACAAGCATTTGTATGTTGCAAACTTTGATAGATGTAGGACGTACCGCATAGAAGTTAGGGCCATTTGAAGTTTTATCAGTGTTTGATTTGGGACTCAAGGGTAGCATAGCTTTGAGCGATAGCTTAAATTAACAAGAGGCTCGAGTACTTTATTGTTCCAAAATTTCAAGGTTTTATGACGCTCTAGTAAAAAGTTACAAGCATTTGTATGTTGCAAACTTTGATAGGTGTAGGACGTACCGTATAGAAGTTAGGGCCATTTGAAGTTTTATCAGTGTTTGATTTGGGACTCAAGGGTAGCATAGCTTTGAGCGATAGCTTAAATTGACAAGAGGCTCGAGTACTTTATTGTTACAAAATTTCAAGGTTTTATGACGCTCCAGTAAAAAGTTACAAGCATTTGTATGTTGCAAACTTTGATAGGTGTAGGACGTACCGTATAGAAGTTAGGGCCATTTGAAGTTTATCAGTGTTTGATTTGGGACTCAAGGGTAGCATAGCTTTGAGCGATAGCTTAAATTGACAAGAGGCTCGAGTACTTTATTGTTACAAAATTTCAAGGTTTTATGACGCTCCAGTATAAAGTTACAAGCATTTGTATGTTGCAAACTTTGATAGGTGTAGGACGTACCATATAGAAGTTAGGGCCATTTGAAGTTTTATCAGTGTTTGATTTGGGACTCAAGGGTAGCATAGCTTTAAGCGATAGCTTAAATTGACAAGAGGCTCGAGTACTTTATTGTTCCAAAACTTCAAGGTTTTATGACGCTCTAGTAAAAGGTTACAAGCATTTGTATGTTGCAAACTTTGATAGATGTAGGACGTACCGCATAGAAGTTAGGGCCATTTGAAGTTTTATCAGTCTTTGATTTGGGACTCAAGGGTAGCATAGCTTTGAGCGTTAGCTTAAATTAACAAGAGGCTCGAGTACTTTATTGTTTCAAAATTTCAAGGTTTTATGACGCTCCAGTAAAAAGTTACAAGCATTTGTATGTTGCAAACTTTGATAGGTGTAGGACGTACCGTTAGGGCCATTTGAAGTTTTATCAGTGTTCGATTTGGGACTCAAGGGCAGCATAGCTTTGAGCGATAGCTTAAATTGACAAGAGGCTCGAGTACTTTATTGTTACAAAATTTCAAGGTTTTATGACGCTGCAGTAAAAAGTTACAAGCATTTGTATGTTGCAAACTTTGATAGGTGTACGACGTACCGTATAGAAGTTAGGGGCATTTGAAGTTTTATCAGTGTTTGATTTGGGACTCAAGGGTAGCATAGCTTTGAGCGATAGCTTAAATTGACAAGAGGCTCGAGTACTTTATTGTTCCAAAATTTCAAGGTTTTATGACGCTCTAGTAAAAAGTTACAAGCATTTGTATGTTTCAAACTTTGATAGGTGTAGGACGTACCGTATAGAAGTTAGGGCCATTTGAAGTTTATCAGTGTCTGATTTGGGCCTCGAGGGTAGCATAGCTTTGAGCGATTGCTTAAATTGACAAGAGGCTGGAGTACTTTTTTGTTACAAAATTTCAAGGTTTTATGACGCTCCAGTAAAAAGTTACAAGCATTTGTATGTTGCAAACTTTGATAGATGTAGGACGAACCGTATAGAAGTTAGGGCCATTTGAAGTTTATCAGTGTTTGATTTGGGACTCAAGGGTAGCATAGCTTTGAGCGATAGCTTAAATTGACAAGAGGCTCGAGTACTTTATTGTTACAAAATTTCAAGGTTTTATGACGCTCCAGTATAAAGTTACAAGCATTTGTATGTTGCAAACTTTGATAGGTGTAGGACGTACCATATAGAAGTTAGGGCCATTTGAAGTTTTATCAGTGTTTGATTTGGGACTCAAGGGTAGCATAGCTTTGAGCGATAGCTTAAATTGACAAGAGGCTCGAGTGCTTTATTGTTACAAAATTTCAAGGTTTTATGACGCTGCAGTAAAAAGTTACAAGCATTTTTATGTTGCAAACTTTGATAGGTGTAGGACGTACGGTATAGAAGTAAGTCCATTTGAAGTTTTATCAGTGTTTGATTTGGGACTCAAGGGTAGCATAGCTTTGAGCAATAGCTTAAATTGACAAGAGGCTCGAGTACTTTATTGTTTCAAAATTTGAAGGTTTTATGACGCTCCAGTAAAAAGTTACAAGCATTTGTATGTTGCAAACTTTGATAGGTGTAGGACGTACCGTTAGGGCCATTTGAAGTTTTATCAGTGTTCGATTTGAGACTCAAGGGCAGCATAGCTTTGAGCGATAGCTTAAATTGACAAGAGGCTCGAGTACTTTATTGTTACAAAATTTCAAGGTTTTATGACGCTGCAGTAAAAAGTTACAAGCATTTGTATGTTGCAAACTTTGATAGGTGTAGGACGTACCGTATAGAAGTTAGGGCCATTTGATGTTTTATCAGTGTTTGATTTGGGACTCAAGGGTAGCATAGCTTTGAGCGATAGCTTAAATTGACAAGAGGTTCGACTTCTTTATTGTTCCAAAATTTCAAGGTTTTATAACGCTCTAGTAAAAAGTTACAAGCATTTGTATGTTGCAAACTTTGATAGGTGTAGGACGGTCCGTATAGAAGTTAGGGCCATTTGAAGTTTTATCAGTGTTTGATTTGGGACTCAAGGGTAGCATAGCTTTGAGCGATAGCTTAAATTGACAAGAGGCTCGAGTACTTTATTGTTACAAAATTTCAAGGTTTTATGACGCTCCAGTAAAAAGTTACGAGCATTTGTATGTTGCAAACTTTGATAGGTGTAGGACGTACCGTATAGAAGTTAGGGCCATTTGAGTTTGTCAGTGTTTGATTTGGGCCTCAAGGGTAGCATAGCTTTGAGCGATAGCTTAAATTGACAAGAGGCTGGAGTACTTTATTGTTGCAAAATTTCAAGGTTTTATGACGCTCCAGTAAAAAGTTACAAGCATTTGTATGTTGCAAACTTTGATAGGTGTAGGACGTACCGTATAGAAGTTTGGGCCATTTGAAGTTTTATCAGTGTTTGATTTGGGACTCAAGGGTAGCATAGCTTTGAGCGATAGCTTAAATTGAAAAGAGGCTCGAGTACTTTATTGTTAGAAAATTTCAAGGTTTTATGACGCTCCAGCAAAAATTACAAGCATTTGTATGTTGCAAACTTTGATAGGACGTACCGTATAGAAGTTAGGACCATTTGAAGTTTTATCAGTGTTTGATTTGGGACACAAGGGTAGCATAGCTTTGAGCGATAGCTTAAATTGACAAGAGGCTCGAGTACTTTATTGTTAGAAAATTTCAAGGATTTATGACGCTCCAGTAAAAAGTTACAAGCATTTGTATGCTGCAAACTTTGAATGGGGGAGGACGTACCGTTAGGGCCATTTGAAGTTTTATCAGTGTTCGATTTGGGACTCAAGGGCAGCACAGCTTTGAGCGATAGCTTAAATTGACAAGAGGCTCGAGTACTTTATTGTTCCAAAATTTCAAGGTTTTATGACGCTCTAGTAAAAAGTTACAAGCATTTGTATGTTGCAAACTTTGATAGGACGTACCGTATAGAAGTTAGGGCCATTTGAAGTTTTATCAGTGTTTGATTTGGGACTCAAGGGCAGCATAGCTTTGAGCGATAACTTAAATTGACAAGAGGCTCGACTACTTTATTGTTACAAAATTTCAAGGTTTTATGACGCTCCAGTAAAAAGTTACAAGCATTAGTATGTTGCAAACTTTGATAGGTGAGGACGTACCGTATAGAAGTTAGGGCCATTTGAAGTTTATCAGTGTTTGATTTGGGACTCAAGGGTAGCATAGCTTTGAGCGATAGCTTAAATTGACAAGAGGCTGGAGTACTTTATTGTTACAAAATTTCAAGCTTTTATGACGCTCCAGTAAAAAGTTACAAGCATTAGTATGTTGCAAACTTTGATAGGTGTAGGACGTACCATATTGAAGTTAGGGCCATTTGAAGTTTTATCAGTGTTTGATTTGGGACTCAAGGGTAGCATAGCTTTGAGCGATAGCTTAAATTGACAAGAGGCTGGAGTACTTTATTGTTACAAAATTTCAAGCTTTTATGACGCTCCTGTAAAAAGTTACAAGCATTAGTATGTTGCAAACTTTGATAGGTGTAGGACGTACCGTATAGAAGTTAGGTCCATTTGAAGTTTTATAAGTGTTTGATTTGGGACTTAAGGGTAGCAAAGTTTTGAGCGATAACTTAAATTGACAAGAGGCTCGAGTACTTTTTTGTTACAAAATTTCAAGGTTTTATGACGCTCCAGTAAAAATTTACAAGCATTAGTATGTTGCAAACTTTGATAGGTGTAGGACGTGCCGTATAGAAGTTAGGACCATTTGAAGTTTTATAAGTGTTTGATTTGGGACTTAAGGGTAGCATAGCTTTGAGCGATAGCTTAAATTGAAAAGAGGCTCGAGTACTTTATTGTTAGAAAATTTCAAGCTTTTATGACGCTCCAGTAAAAAGTTACAAGCATTTGTATGTTGCAAACTTTGATAGGTATAGGACGTACCGTACAGAAGTTAGGGCCATTTGAAGTTTTATCTGTGTTTGTTGTGGGACACAAGGGTAGCATAGCTTTGAGCGATAGCTTAAATTGACAAGAGGCTCGAGTACTTTATTGTTAGAAAATTTCAAGGTTTTATGACGCTCCAGTAAAAAGTTACAAGCATTTGTATGCTGCAAACTTTGATAGGGGTAGGACGTACCGTTAGGGCCATTTTAAGTTTTATCAGTGTTCGATTTGGGACTCAAGGGCAGCACAGCTTTGACCGATAGCTTAAATTGACAAGAGGCTCGAGTACTTTATTGTTACTAAATTTCAAGGTTTTATGACGCTGCAGTAAAAAGTTACAAGCATTTGTATGTTGCAAACTTTGATAGGTGTAGGACGTACCGTATAGAAGTTAGGGCCATTTGAAGTTTTATCAGTGTTTGATTTGGGACTCAAGGGTAGCATAGCTTTGAGCGATAGCTTAAATTGACAAGAGGCTCGAGTACTTTATTGTTCCAAAATTTCAAGGTTTAATGACGCTCTAGTAAAAAGTTACAAGCATTTGTATGTTGCAAACTTTGATAGGTGTAGGACGTACCATATTGAAGTTAGGGCCATTTGAAGTTTTATCAGTGTTTGATTTGGGACTCAAGGGTAGCATAGCTTTGAGCGATAGCTTAAATTGAAAAGAGGCTCGAGTACTTTATTGTTAGAAAATTTCAAGGTTTTATGACGCTCCAGTAAAAAGTTACAAGCATTTGTATGTTGCAAACTTTGATAGGACGTACCGTATAGAAGTTAGGGCCATTTGAAGTTTTATCAGTGTTTGATTTGGGACTCAAGGGTAGCATAGCTTTGAGCGATAACTTAAATTGACAAGAGGCTCGAGTACTTTATTGTTACAAAATTTCAAGGTTTTATGACGCTCCAGTAAAAAGTTACAAGCATTTGTATGTTGCAAACTTTGATAGGTGAGGACGTACCGTATAGAAGTTAGGGCCATTTGAAGTTTTATCTGTGTTTGTTGTGGGACACAAGGGTAGCATAGCTTTGAGCGATAGCTTAAATTGACAAGAGGCTCGAGTACTTTATTGTTAGAAAATTTCAAGGATTTATGACGCTCCAGTAAAAAGTTACAAGCATTTGTATGCTGCAAACTTTGAATGGGGGAGGACGTACCGTTAGGGCCATTTGAAGTTTTATCAGTGTTCGATTTGGGACTCAAGGGCAGCACAGTTTTGAGCGATAGCTTAAATTGACAAGAGGCTCGAGTACTTTATTGTTACAAAATTTCAAGGTTTTATGACGCTCCAGTAAAAAGTTACAAGCATTTGTATGTTGCAAACTTTGATAGGTGAGGACGTACCGTATAGAAGTTAGGGCCATTTGAAGTTTATCAGTGTTTGATTTGGGACTCAAGGGTAGCATAGCTTTGAGAGATAGCTTAAATTGACAAGAGGCTCGAGTACTTTATTGTCACAAAATTTCAAGGTTTTATGACGCTCCAGTAAAAAGTTACAAGCATTTGTATGTTGCAAACTTTGATAGGTGTAGGACGTACCATATTGAAGTTAGGGCCATTTGAAGTTTTATCAGTGTTTGATTTGGGACTCAAGGGTAGCATAGCTTTGAGCGATAGCTTAAATTGACAAGAGGCTGGAGTACTTTATTGTTACAAAATTTCAAGCTTTTATGACGCTCCAGTAAAAAGTTACAAGCATTAGTATGTTGCAAACTTTGATAGGTGTAGGACGTACCGTATAGAAGTTAGGTCCATTTGAAGTTTTATAAGTGTTTGATTTGGGACTTAAGGGTAGCAAAGTTTTGAGCGATAACTTAAATTGACAAGAGGCTCGAGTACTTTTTTGTTACAAAATTTCAAGGTTTTATGACGCTCCAGTAAAAAGTTACAAGCATTAGTATGTTGCAAACTTTGATAGGTGTAGGACGTACCGTATAGAAGTTAGGTCCATTTGAAGTTTTATAAGTGTTTGATTTGGGACTTAAGGGTAGCATAGCTTTGAGCGATAGCTTAAATTGAAAAGAGGCTCGAGTACTTTATTGTTAGAAAATTTCAAGGTTTTATGACGCTCCAGTAAAAAGTTACAAGCATTTGTATGTTGCAAACTTTGATAGGTATAGGACGTACCGTACAGAAATTAGGGCATTTGAAGTTTTATCTGTGTTTGTTGTGGGACACAAGGGTAGCATAGCTTTGAGCGATAGCTTAAATTGACAAGAGGCTCGAGTACTTTATTGTTAGAAAATTTCAAGGTTTTATGACGCTCCAGTAAAAAGTTACAAGCATTTGTATGCTGCAAACTTTGATAGGGGTAGGACGTACCGTTAGGGCCATTTTAAGTTTTATCAGTGTTCGATTTGGGACTCAAGGGCAGCACAGCTTTGACCGATAGCTTAAATTGACAAGAGGCTCAAGTACTTTATTGTTACTAAATTTCAAGGTTTTATGACGCTGCAGTAAAAAGTTACAAGCATTTGTATGTTGCAAACTTTGATAGGTGTAGGACGTACCGTATAGAAGTTAGGGCCATTTGAAGTTTTATCAGTGTTTGATTTGGGACTCAAGGGTAGCATAGCTTTGAGCGATAGCTTAAATTGACAAGAGGCTCGAGTACTTTATTGTTCCAAAATTTCAAGGTTTAATGACGCTCTAGTAAAAAGTTACAAGCATTTGTATGTTGCAAACTTTGATAGGTGTAGGACGTACCATATTGAAGTTAGGGCCATTTGAAGTTTTATCAGTGTTTGATTTGGGACTCGAGGGTAGCATAGCTTTGAGCGATAGCTTAAATTGACAAGAGGCTGGAGTACTTTATTGTTACAAAATTTCAAGCTTTTATGACGCTCCAGTAAAAAGTTACAAGCATTAGTATGTTGCAAACTTTCATAGGTGTAGGATGTACCGTATAGAAGTTAGGTCCATTTGAAGTTTTATAAGTGTTTGATTTGGGACTTAAGGGTAGCAAAGTTTTGAGCGATACCTTAAATTGACAAGAGGCTCGAGTACTTTTTTGTTACCAAATTTCCAGGTTTTATGACGCTCCAGTAAAAAGTTACAGGCATTTGTATGTTGCAACCTTTGATAGGTGTAAAACGTAACGTATAGAAGTTAGGGCCATTTGAAGTTTTATCAGTGTTTGATGTGGGACTCAAGGGTAGCATAGCTTTGAGCGATAGCTTAAATTGAAAAGAGGCTCGAGTACTTTATTGTTAGAAAATTTCAAGGTTTTATGACGCTCCAGTAAAAAGTTACAAGCATTTGTATGTTGCAAACTTTGATAGGACGTACCGTATAGAAGTTAGGGCCATTTGAAGTTTTATCAGTGTTTGATTTGGGACTCAAGGGTAGCATAGCTTTGAGCGATAACTTAAATTGACAAGAGGCTCGAGTACTTTATTGTTACAAAATTTCAAGGTTTTATGACGCTCCAGTAAAAAGTTACAAGCATTTGTATGTTGCAAACTTTGATAGGTGAGGACGTACCGTATAGAAGTTAGGGCCATTTGAAGTTTTATCTGTGTTTGTTGTGGGACACAAGGGTAGCATAGCTTTGAGCGATAGCTTAAATTGACAAGAGGCTCGAGTACTTTATTGTTAGAAAATTTCAAGGATTTATGACGCTCCAGTAAAAAGTTACAAGCATTTGTATGCTGCAAACTTTGAATGGGGGAGGACGTACCGTTAGGGCCATTTGAAGTTTTATCAGTGTTCGATTTGGGACTCAAGGTCAGCACAGCTTTGAGCGATAGCTTAAATTGACAAGAGGCTCGAGTACTTTATTGTTACAAAATTTCAAGGTTTTATGACGCTCCAGTAAAAAGTTACAAGCATTAGTATGTTGCAAACTTTGATAGGTGTAGGACGTACCGTATAGAAGTTAGGTCCATTTGAAGTTTTATAAGTGTTTGATTTGGGACTTAAGGGTAGCATAGCTTTGAGCGATAGCTTAAATTGAAAAGAGGCTCGAGTACTTTATTGTTAGAAAATTTCAAGGTTTTATGACGCTCCAGTAAAAAGTTACAAGCATTTGTATGTTGCAAACTTTGATAGGTATAGGACGTACCGTATAGAAGTTAGGGCCATTTGAAGTTTTATCTGTGTTTGTTGTGGGACACAAGGGTAGCATAGCTTTGAGCGATAGCTTAAATTGACAAGAGGCTCGAGTACTTTATTGTTAGAAAATTTCAAGGTTTTATGACGCTCCAGTAAAAAGTTACAAGCATTTGTATGCTGCAAACTTTGATAGGGGTAGGACGTACCGTTAGGGCCATTTTAAGTTTTATCAGTGTTCGATTTGGGACTCAAGGGCAGCACAGCTTTGACCGATAGCTTAAATTGACAAGAGGCTCGAGTACTTTATTGTTACTAAATTTCAAGGTTTTATGACGCTGCAGTAAAAAGTTACAAGCATTTGTATGTTGCAAACTTTGATAGGTGTAGGACGTACCGTATAGAAGTTAGGGCCATTTGAAGTTTTATCAGTGTTTGATTTGGGACTCAAGGGTAGCATAGCTTTGAGCGATAGCTTAAATTGACAAGAGGCTCGAGTACTTTATTGTTCCAAAATTTCAAGGTTTAATGACGCTCTAGTAAAAAGTTACAAGCATTTGTATGTTGCAAACTTTGATAGGTGTAGGACGTACCATATTGAAGTTAGGGCCATTTGAAGTTTTATCAGTGTTTGATTTGGGACTCGAGGGTAGCATAGCTTTGAGCGATAGCTTAAATTGACAAGAGGCTGGAGTACTTTATTGTTACAAAATTTCAAGCTTTTATGACGCTCCAGTAAAAAGTTACAAGCATTAGTATGTTGCAAACTTTCATAGGTGTAGGATGTACCGTATAGAAGTTAGGTCCATTTGAAGTTTTATAAGTGTTTGATTTGGGACTTAAGGGTAGCAAAGTTTTGAGCGATACCTTAAATTGACAAGAGGCTCGAGTACTTTTTTGTTACCAAATTTCCAGGTTTTATGACGCTCCAATAAAAAGTTACAGGCATTTGTATGTTGCAACCTTTGATAGGTGTAAAACGTAACGTATAGAAGTTAGGGCCATTTGAAGTTTTATCAGTGTTTGATGTGGGACTCAAGGGTAGCATAGCTTTGAGCGATAGCTTAAATTGACAAGAGGCTCGAGTACTTTATTTTTAAAAATTTCAAGGTTTTATGACGCTCCAGTAAAAATTACAAGCATTTGTATGTTGCAAACTTTGATAGGTGAGGACGTACCGTATAGAAGTTAGGGCCATTTGAAGTTTTATCAGTGTTCGATTTGAGACTCAAGGGCAGCATAGCTTTGAGCGATAGCTCAAATTGACAAGAGGCTCGAGTACATTATTGTTACAAAATTTCAAGGTTTTATGACGCTGCAGTAAAAAGTTACAAGCATTTGTATGTTGCAAACTTTGATAGGTGAGGACGTACCGTATAGAAGTTAGGGCCATTTGAAGTTTTATCTGTGTTTGTTGTGGGACACAAGGGTAGCATAGCTTTGAGCGATAGCTTAAATTGACAAGAGGCTCGAGTACTTTATTGTTAGAAAATTTCAAGGATTTATGACGCTCCAGTAAAAAGTTACAAGCATTTGTATGCTGCAAACTTTGAATGGGGGAGGACGTACCGTTAGGGCCATTTGAAGTTTTATCAGTGTTCGATTTGGGACTCAAGGGCAGCACAGCTTTGAGCGATAGCTTAAATTGACAAGAGGCTCGAGTACTTTATTGTTACAAAATTTCAAGGTTTTATGACGCTCCAGTAAAAAGTTACAAGCATTTGTATGTTGCAAACTTTGATAGGTGAGGACGTACCGTATAGAAGTTAGGGCCATTTGAAGTTTATCAGTGTTTGATTTGGGACTCAAGGGTAGCATAGCTTTGAGAGATAGCTTAAATTGACAAGAGGCTCGAGTACTTTATTGTCACAAAATTTCAAGGTTTTATGACGCTCCAGTAAAAAGTTACAAGCATTTGTATGTTGCAAACTTTGATAGGTGTAGGACGTACCATATTGAAGTTAGGGCCATTTGAAGTTTTATCAGTGTTTGATTTGGGACTCGAGGGTAGCATAGCTTTGAGCGATAGCTTAAATTGACAAGAGGCTGGAGTACTTTATTGTTACAAAATTTCAAGCTTTTATGACGCTCCAGTAAAAAGTTACAAGCATTAGTATGTTGCAAACTTTGATAGGTGTAGGACGTACCGTATAGAAGTTAGGTCCATTTGAAGTTTTATAAGTGTTTGATTTGGGACTTAAGGGTAGCAAAGTTTTGAGCGATAACTTAAATTGACAAGAGGCTCGAGTACTTTTTTGTTACAAAATTTCAAGGTTTTATGACGCTCCAGTAAAAAGTTACAAGCATTAGTATGTTGCAAACTTTGATAGGTGTAGGACGTACCGTATAGAAGTTAGGTCCATTTGAAGTTTTATAAGTGTTTGATTTGGGACTTAAGGGTAGCATAGCTTTGAGCGATAGCTTAAATTGAAAAGAGGCTCGAGTACTTTATTGTTAGAAAATTTCAAGGTTTTATGAAGCTCCAGTAAAAAGTTACAAGCATTTGTATGTTGCAAACTTTGATAGGTATAGGACGTACCGTACAGAAGTTAGGGCCTTTTGAAGTTTTATCTGTGTTTGTTGTGGGACACAAGGGTAGCATAGCTTTGAGCGATAGCTTAAATTGACAAGAGGCTCGAGTACTTTATTGTTGGAAAATTTCAAGGTTTTATGACGCTCCAGTAAAAAGTTACAAGCATTTGTATGCTGCAAACTTTGATAGGGGTAGGACGTACCGTTAGGGCCATTTTAAGTTTTATCAGTGTTCGATTTGGGACTCAAGGGCAGCACAGCTTTGACCGATAGCTTAAATTGACAAGAGGCTCGAGTACTTTATTGTTACTAAATTTCAAGGTTTTATGACGCTGCAGTAAAAAGTTACAAGCATTTGTATGTTGCAAACTTTGATAGGTGTAGGACGTACCGTATAGAAGTTAGGGCCATTTGAAGTTTTATCAGTGTTTGATTTGGGACTCAAGGGTAGCATAGCTTTGAGCGATAGCTTAAATTGACAAGAGGCTCGAGTACTTTATTGTTCCAAAATTTCAAGGTTTAATGACGCTCTAGTAAAAAGTTACAAGCATTTGTATGTTGCAAACTTTGATAGGTGTAGGACGTACCATATTGAAGTTAGGGCCATTTGAAGTTTTATCAGTGTTTGATTTGGGACTCGAGGGTAGCATAGCTTTGAGCGATAGCTTAAATTGACAAGAGGCTGGAGTACTTTATTGTTACAAAATTTCAAGCTTTTATGACGCTCCAGTAAAAAGTTACAAGCATTAGTATGTTGCAAACTTTCATAGGTGTAGGATGTACCGTATAGAAGTTAGGTCCATTTGAAGTTTTATAAGTGTTTGATTTGGGACTTAAGGGTAGCAAAGTTTTGAGCGATAACTTAAATTGACAAGAGGCTGGAGTACTTTATTGTTACAAAATTTCAAGCTTTTATGACGCTCCAGTAAAAAGTTACAAGCATTAGTATGTTGCAAACTTTGATAGGTGTAGGACGTACCGTATAGAAGTTAGGTCCATTTGAAGTTTTATAAGTGTTTGATTTGGGACTTAAGGGTAGCAAAGTTTTGAGCGATAACTTAAATTGACAAGAGGCTCGAGTACTTTATTTTTAAAAATTTCAAGGTTTTATGACGCTCCAGTAAAAATTACAAGCATTTGTATGTTGCAAACTTTGATAGGTGAGGACGTACCGTATAGAAGTTAGGGCCATTTGAAGTTTTATCAGTGTTCGATTTGAGACTCAAGGGCAGCATAGCTTTGAGCGATAGCTCAAATTGACAAGAGGCTCGAGTACTTTATTGTTACTAAATTTCAAGGTTTTATGACGCTGCAGTAAAAAGTTACAAGCATTTGTATGTTGCAAACTTTGATAGGTGTAGGACGTACCGTATAGAAGTTAGGGCCATTTGAAGTTTTATCAGTGTTTGATTTGGGACTCAAGGGTAGCATAGCTTTGAGCGATAGCTTAAATTGACAAGAGGCTCGAGTACTTTATTGTTCCAAAATTTCAAGGTTTAATGACGCTCTAGTAAAAAGTTACAAGCATTTGTATGTTGCAAACTTTGATAGGTGTAGGACGTACCATATTGAAGTTAGGGCCATTTGAAGTTTTATCAGTGTTTGATTTGGGACTCGAGGGTAGCATAGCTTTGAGCGATAGCTTAAATTGACAAGAGGCTGGAGTACTTTATTGTTACAAAATTTCAAGCTTTTATGACGCTCCAGAAAAAAGTTACAAGCATTAGTATGTTGCAAACTTTCATAGGTGTAGGATGTACCGTATAGAAGTTAGGTCCATTTGAAGTTTTATAAGTGTTTGATTTGGGACTTAAGGGTATCAAAGTTTTGAGCGATAACTTAAATTGACAAGAGGCTCGAGTACTTTTTTGTTACCAAATTTCCAGGTTTTATGACGCTCCAGTAAAAAGTTACAAGCATTTGTATGTTGCAAACTTTGATAGGTGTAGGACGTACCATATTGAAGTTAGGGCCATTTGAAGTTTTATCAGTGTTTGATTTGGGACTCAAGGGTAGCATAGCTTTGAGCGATAGCTTAAATTGACAAGAGGCTGGAGTACTTTATTGTTACAAAATTTCAAGCTTTTATGACGCTCCAGTAAAAAGTTACAAGCATTAGTATGTTGCAAACATTGATAGGTGTAGGACGTACCGTATAGAAGTTAGGTCCATTTGAAATTTTATAAGTGTTTGATTTGGGACTTAAGGGTAGCAAAGTTTTGAGCGATAACTTAAATTGACAAGAGGCTCGAGTACTTTTTTGTTACAAAATTTCAAGGTTTTATGACGCTCCAGTAAAAAGTTACAAGCATTAGTATGTTGCAAACTTTGATAGGTGTAGGACGTACCGTATAGAAGTTAGGTCCATTTGAAGTTTTATAAGTGTTTGATTTGGGACTTAAGGGTAGCATAGCTTTGAGCGATAGCTTAAATTGAAAAGAGGCTCGAGTACTTTATTGTTAGAAAATTTCAAGGTTTTATGACGCTCCAGTAAAAAGTTACAAGCATTTGTATGTTGCAAACTTTGATAGGTATAGGACGTACCGTACAGAAGTTAGGGCCTTTTGAAGTTTTATCTGTGTTTGTTGTGGGACACAAGGGTAGCATAGCTTTGAGCGATAGCTTAAATTGACAAGAGGCTCGAGTACTTTATTGTTAGAAAATTTCAAGGTTTTATGACGCTCCAGTAAAAAGTTACAAGCATTTGTATGCTGCAAACTTTGATAGGGGTAGGACGTACCGTTAGGGCCATTTTAAGTTTTATCAGTGTTCGATTTGGGACTCAAGGGCAGCACAGCTTTGACCGATAGCTTAAATTGACAAGAGGCTCGAGTACTTTATTGTTACTAAATTTCAAGGTTTTATGACGCTGCAGTAAAAAGTTACAAGCATTTGTATGTTGCAAACTTTGATAGGTGTAGGACGTACCGTATAGAAGTTAGGGCCATTTGAAGTTTTATCAGTGTTTGATTTGGGACTCAAGGGTAGCATAGCTTTGAGCGATAGCTTAAATTGACAAGAGGCTCGAGTACTTTATTGTTCCAAATTTCAAGGTTTAATGACGCTCTAGTAAAAAGTTACAAGCATTTGTATGTTGCAAACTTTGATAGGTGTAGGACGTACCATATTGAAGTTAGGGCCATTTGAAGTTTTATCAGTGTTTGATTTGGGACTCGAGGGTAGCATAGCTTTGAGCGATAGCTTAAATTGACAAGAGGCTGGAGTACTTTATTGTTACAAAATTTCAAGCTTTTATGACGCTCCAGTAAAAAGTTACAAGCATTAGTATGTTGCAAACTTTCATAGGTGTAGGAAGTACCGTATAGAAGTTAGGTCCATTTGAAGTTTTATAAGTGTTTGATTTGGGACTTAAGGGTAGCAAAGTTTTGAGCGATAACTTAAATTGACAAGAGGCTCGAGTACTTTTTTGTTACCAAATTTCCAGGTTTTATGACGCTCCAGTAAAAAGTTACAGGCATTTGTATGTTGCAACCTTTGATAGGTGTAAAACGTAACGTATAGAAGTTAGGGCCATTTGAAGTTTTATCAGTGTTTGATGTGGGACTCAAGGGTAGCATAGCTTTGAGCGATAGCTTAAATTGACAAGAGGCTCGAGTACTTTATTGTTCCAAAATTTCAAGGTTTAATGACGCTCTAGTAAAAAGTTACAAGCATTTGTATGTTGCAAACTTTGATAGGTGTAGGACGTACCGTATATAAGTTAGGTCCATTTGAAGTTTTATCAGTGTTTGATTTGGGACTCAAGGGTAGCATAGCTTTGAGCGATAGCTTAAATTGACAAGAGGCTCGAGTTCTTTATTGTTCCAAAATTTCAAGTTTTTATGACTCTCTAGTAAAAAGTTACAAGCATTTGTATGTTGCAAGCTTTGATAGGTGTAGGACGTACCGTATAGAAGTTAGGGCCATTTGAAGTTTTATCAGTGCTTGATTTGGGACTCTAGGGTAGCATAGCTTTGAGCGATACCTTAAATTGACAAGAGGCTCGAGTACTTTATTGTTACAAAATTTCAAGGTTTTATGACGCTCCAGTAAAAAGTTACAAGCATTTCTATGTTGCAAACTTTGATAGGTGTAGGACGCACCGTATAGAAGTTAGGGCCATTTAAAGTTTATCTGTGTTTGATTTGGGACTCAAGGGTAGCATAGCTTTGAGCGATAGCTTAAATTGAAAAGAGGCTCGAGTACTTTATTGTTAGAAAATTTCAAGGTTTTATGACGCTCCAGTAAAAAGTTACAAGCATTTGTATGTTGCAAACTTTGATAGGTATAGGACGTACCGTACAGAAGTTAGGGCCTTTTGAAGTTTTATCTGTGTTTGTTGTGGGACACAAGGGTAGCATAGCTTTGAGCGATAGCTTAAATTGACAAGAGGCTCGAGTACTTTATTGTTAGAAAATTTCAAGGTTTTATGACGCTCCAGTAAAAAGTTACAAGCATTTGTATGCTGCAAACTTTGATAGGGGTAGGACGTACCGTTAGGGCCATTTTAAGTTTTATCAGTGTTAGATTTGGGACTCAAGGGCAGCACAGCTTTGACCGATAGCTTAAATTGACAAGAGGCTCGGGTACTTTATTGTTACTAAATTTCAAGGTTTTATGACGCTGCAGTAAAAAGTTACAAGCATTTGTATGTTGCAAACTTTGATAGGTGTAGGACGTACCGTATAGAAGTTAGGGCCATTTGAAGTTTTATCAGTGTTTGATTTGGGACTCAAGGGTAGCATAGCTTTGAGCGATAGCTTAAATTGACAAGAGGCTCGAGTACTTTATTGTTCCAAATTTCAAGGTTTAATGACGCTCTAGTAAAAAGTTACAAGCATTTGTATGTTGCAAACTTTGATAGGTGTAGGACGTACCATATTGAAGTTAGGGCCATTTGAAGTTTTATCAGTGTTTGATTTGGGACTCGAGGGTAGCATAGCTTTGAGCGATAGCTTAAATTGACAAGAGGCTGGAGTACTTTATTGTTACAAAATTTCAAGCTTTTATGACGCTCCAGTAAAAAGTTACAAGCATTAGTATGTTGCAAACTTTCATAGGTGTAGGATGTACCGTATAGAAGTTAGGTCCATTTGAAGTTTTATAAGTGTTTGATTTGGGACTTAAGGGTAGCAAAGTTTTGAGCGATAACTTAAATTGACAAGAGGCTCGAGTACTTTTTTGTTACCAAATTTCCAGGTTTTATGACGCTCCAGTAAAAAGTTACAGGCATTTGTATGTTGCAACCTTTGATAGGTGTAAAACGTAACGTATAGAAGTTAGGGCCATTTGAAGTTTTATCAGTGTTTGATGTGGGACTCAAGGGTAGCATAGCTTTGAGCGATAGCTTAAATTGACAAGAGGCTCGAGTACTTTTTTGTTCCAAAATTTCAAGGTTTAATGACGCTCTAGTAAAAAGTTACAAGCATTTGTATGTTGCAAACTTTGATAGGTGTAGGACGTACCGTATATAAGTTAGGTCCATTTGAAGTTTTATCAGTGTTTGATTTGGGACTCAAGGGTAGCATAGCTTTGAGCGATAGCTTAAATTGACAAGAGGCTCGAGTTCTTTATTGTTCCAAAATTTCAAGTTTTTATGACTCTCTAGTAAAAAGTTACAAGCATTTGTAGGTTGCAAGCTTTGATAGGTGTAGGACGTACCGTATAGAAGTTAGGGCCATTTGAAGTTTTATCAGTGCTTGATTTGGGACTCTAGGGTAGCATAGCTTTGAGCGATACCTTAAATTGACAAGAGGCTCGAGTACTTTATTGTTACAAAATTTCAAGGTTTTATGACGCTCCAGTAAAAAGTTACAAGCATTTCTATGTTGCAAACTTTGATAGGTGTAGGACGCACCGTATAGAAGTTAGGGCCATTTGAAGTTTATCTGTGTTTGATTTGGGACTCAAGGGTAGCATAGCTTTGAGCGATAGCTTAAATTGACAAGAGGCTCGAGTACTTTATTGTTACAAAATTTCAAGGTTTTATGACGCTCCAGTAAAAAGTTACAAGCATTTGTATGTTGCAAACTTTGATAGGTGTAGGACGTGCCATATAGAAGTAAGGGCCATTTGAAGTTTTATCAGTGTTTGATTTGGGACTCAAGGGTAGCATAGCTTTGAGCGATAACTTAAATTGACAAGAGGCTGGAGTACTTTATTGTTACAAAATTTCAAGGTTTTATGACGCTCTAGTAAAAAGTTACAAGCATTAGTATGTTGGAAACTTTGATAGGTGTAGGACGTACCGTATAGAAGTTAGGTCCATTTGAAGTTTTATCAGTGTTTGATTTGGGACTTAAGGGTAGCATAGTTTTGAGCGATAACTTAAATTGACAAGAGGCTCGAGTACTTTTTTGAAAAAAAATTTCAAGGTTTTATGACGCTCCAGTAAAAAGTTACAGGCATTAGTATGTTGGAAATTTTGATAGGTGTAGGACGTACCGTATAGAAGTTAGGTCCATTTGAAGTTTTATCAGTGTTTGATTTGGGACTTAAGGGTAGCATAGCTTTGAGCGATAACTTAAATTGACAAGAGGCTCGAGTACTTTATTGTTACAAAATTTCAAGGTTTTATGACGCTGCAGTAAAAAGTTACAAGCATTTGTATGTTGCAAACTTTGATAGGTGTAGGACGTACCGTATAGAAGGTAGGTCCATTTGAATTTTTATCTGTGTTTGATTTGGGACTCAAGGGTAGCAAAGCTTTGAGCGATAGCTTAAATTGACAAGAGGCTCGAGTACTTTTTTGTTACAAAATTTCAAGGTTTTATGACGCTCCAGTAAAAAGTTACAGGCATTTGTATGTTGCAAACTTTGATAGGTTTAGGATGTACCTTACTGAAGTTAGGGCCATTTGAAGTTTTATCAGTGTTCGATTTGGGACTCAAGGGCAGCATAGTTTTGAGCGATAGCTTAAATTGACAAGAGGCTCGAGTACTTTTTTGTTACAAAATTTCAAGGTTCTATGACGTTCCAGTAAAAAGTTACAGGCATTTGTATGTTGCAAACTTTGATAGGTGTAAGACGTAACGTATAGAAGTTAGAGCCATTTGAAGTTTTATCAGTGTTTTATGTGGGACTCTAGGGTAGCATAGCTTTGAGCGATAGCTTAAATTGACAAGAGACTCGAGTACTTTATTGTTACAAAATTTCAAGCTTTTATGACGCTCCAGTAAAAAGTTACTAGCATTAGTATGTTGCAAACTTTCATAGGTGTAGGATGTACCATATAGAAGTTAGGTCCATTTGAAGTTTTATAAGTGTTTGATTTGGGACTTAAGGGTAGCAAAGTTTTGAGCGATAACTTAAATTGACAAGAGGCTCGAGTACTTTTTTGTTACAAAATTTCAAGCTTTTATGACGCTCCAGTAAAAAGTTACTAGCATTAGTATGTTGCAAACTTTCATAGGTGTAGGATGTACCATATAGAAGTTAGGTCCATTTGAAGTTTTATAAGTGTTTGATTTGGGACTTAAGGGTAGCATAGTTTTGAGCGATAACTTAAATTGACAAGAGGCTCGAGTACTTTTTTGAAAAAAAATTTCAAGGTTTTATGAAGCTCCAGTAAAAAGTTACAGGCATTAGTATGTTGGAAACTTTGATAGGTGTAGGACGTACCGTATAGAAGTTAGGTCCATTTGAAGTTTTATCAGTGTTTGATTTGGGACTTAAGGGTAGCATAGCTTTGAGCGATAACTTAAATTGACAAGAGGCTCGAGTACTTTATTGTTACAAAATTTCAAGGTTTTATGACGCTGCAGTAAAAAGTTACAAGCATTTGTATGTTGCAAACTTTGATAGGTGTAGGACGTACCGTATAGAAGGTAGGTCCATTTGAATTTTTATCTGTGTTTGATTTGGGACTCAAGGGTAGCAAAGCTTTGAGCGATAGCTTAAATTGACAAGAGGCTCGAGTACTTTTTTGTTACAAAATTTCAAGGTTTTATGACGCTCCAGTAAAAAGTTACAGGCATTTGTATGTTGCAAACTTTGATAGGTTTAGGATGTACCTTATTGAAGTTAGGGCCATTTGAAGTTTTATCAGTGTTCGATTTGGGACTCAAGGGCAGCATAGTTTTGAGCGATAGCTTAAATTGACAAGAGGCTCGAGTACTTTTTTGTTACAAAATTTCAAGGTTCTATGACGTTCCAGTAAAAAGTTACAGGCATTTGTATGTTGCAAACTTTGATAGGTGTAAGACGTAACGTATAGAAGTTAGAGCCATTTGAAGTTTTATCAGTGTTTGATGTGGGACTCTAGGGTAGCATAGCTTTGAGCGATAGCTTAAATTGACAAGAGACTCGAGTACTTTATTGTTACAAAATTTCAAGCTTTTATGACGCTCCAGTAAAAAGTTACTAGCATTAGTATGTTGCAAACTTTCATAGGTGTAGGATGTACCATATAGAAGTTAGGTCCATTTGAAGTTTTATAAGTGTTTGATTTGGGACTTAAGGGTAGCAAAGTTTTGAGCGATAACTTAAATTGACAAGAGGCTCGAGTACTTTTTTGTTACCAAATTTCCAGGTTTTATGACGCTCCAGTAAAAAGTTACAGGCATTTGTATGTTGCAACCTTTGATAGGTGTAAAACGTAACGTATAGAAGTTAGGGCCATTTGAAGTTTTATCAGTGTTTGATGTGGGACTCAAGGGTAGCATAGCTTTGAGCGATAGCTTAAATTGACAAGAGGCTCGAGTACTTTATTTTTAAAAATTTCAAGGTTTTATGACGCTCCAGTAAAAATTACAAGCATTTGTATGTTGCAAACTTTGATAGGTGAGAACGTACCGTATAGAAGTTAGGGCCATTTGAAGTTTTATCAGTGTTCGATTTGAGACTCAAGGGCAGCATAGCTTTGAGCGATAGCTTAAATTGACAAGAGGCTCGAGTACTTTATTGTTACAAAATTTCAAGGTTTTATGACGCTGCAGTAAAAAGTTACAAGCATTTGTATGTTGCAAACTTTGATAGGTGTAGGACGTACCGTATAGAAGGTAGGTCCATTTGAAGTTTTATCAGTGTTTGATTTGGGACTCAAGGGTAGCATAGCTTTGAGCGATAGCTTAAATTGACAAGAGGCTCGAGTTCTTTATTGTTCCAAAATTTCAAGTTTTTATGACTCTCTAGTAAAAAGTTACAAGCATTTGTATGTTGCAAGCTTTGATAGGTGTAGGACGTACCGTATAGAAGTTAGGGCCATTTGAAGTTTTATCAGTGCTTGATTTGGGACTCTAGGGTAGCATAGCTTTGAGCGATAGCTTAAATTGACAAGAGGCTCGAGTACTTTATTGTTACAAAATTTCAAGGTTTTATGACGCTCCAGTAAAAAGTTACAAGCATTTCTATGTTGCAAACTTTGATAGGTGTAGGACGCACCGTATAGAAGTTAGGGCCATTTGAAGTTTATCTGTGTTTGATTTGGGACTCAAGGGTAGCATAGCTTTGAGCGATAGCTTAAATTGGCAAGAGGCTCGAGTACTTTATTGTTACAAAATTTCAAGGTTTTATGACGCAACAGTAAAAAGTTACAAGCATTTGTATGTTGCAAACTTTGATAGGTGTAGGACGTGCCATATAGAAGTAAGGGCCATTTGAAGTTTTATCAGTGTTTGATTTGGGACTCAAGGGTAGCATAGCTTTGAGCGATAACTTAAATTGACAAGAGGCTGGAGTACTTTATTGTTACAAAATTTCAAGGTTTTATGACGCTCTAGTAAAAAGTTACAAGCATTAGTATGTTGGAAACTTTGATAGGTGTTGGACGTACCGTATAGAAGTTAGGTCCATTTGAAGTTTTATCAGTGTTTGATTTGGGACTTAAGGGTAGCATAGTTTTGAGCGAAAACTTAAATTGACAAGAGGCTCGAGTACTTTTTTGAAAAAAAATTTCAAGGTTTTATGACGCTCCAGTAAAAAGTTACAGGCATTAGTATGTTGGAAACTTTGATAGGTGTAGGACGTACCGTATAGAAGTTAGGTCCATTTGAAATTTTATCAGTGTTTGATTTGGAACTTAAGGGTAGCATAGCTTTGAGCGATAACTTAAATTGACAAGAGGCTCGAGTACTTTATTGTTACAAAATTTCAAGGTTTTATGACGCTGCAGTAAAAAGTTACAAGCATTTGTATGTTGCAAACTTTGATAGGTGTAGGACGTACTGTATAGAAGGTAGGTCCATTTGAATTTTTATCTGTGTTTGATTTGGGACTCAAGGGTAGCATAGCTTTGAGCGATAGCTTAAATTGACAAGAGGCTCGAGTACTTTTTTGTTACAAAATTTCAAGGTTTTATGACGCTCCAGTAAAAAGTTACAGGCATTTGTATGTTGCAAACTTTGATAGGTTTAGGATGTACCGTATTGAAGTTAGGGCCATTTGAAGTTTTATCAGTGTTCGATTTGGGACTCAAGGGCAGCATAGTTTTGAGCGATAGCTTAAATTGACAAGAGGCTCGAGTACTTTTTTGTTACAAAATTTCAAGGTTCTATGACGTTCCAGTAAAAAGTTACAGGCATTTGTATGTTGCAAACTTTGATAGGTGTAAGACGTAACGTATATAAGTTAGGTCCATTTGAAGTTTTATCAGTGTTTGATTTGGGACTCAAGGGTAGCATAGCTTTGAGCGATAGCTTAAATTGACAAGAGGCTCGAGTTCTTTATTGTTCCAAAATTTCAAGTTTTTATGACTCTCTAGTAAAAAGTTACAAGCATTTGTATGTTGCAAGCTTTGATAGGTGTAGGACGTACCGTATAGAAGTTAGGGCCATTTGAAGTTTTATCAGTGCTTGATTTGGGACTCTAGGGTAGCATAGCTTTGAGCGATAGCTTAAATTGACAAGAGGCTCGAGTACTTTATTGTTACAAAATTTCAAGGTTTTATGACGCTCCAGTAAAAAGTTACAAGCATTTCTATGTTGCAAACTTTGATAGGTGTAGGACGCACCGTATAGAAGTTAGGGCCATTTGAAGTTTATCTGTGTTTGATTTGGGACTCAAGGGTAGCATAGCTTTGAGCGATAGCTTAAATTGACAAGAGGCTCGAGTACTTTATTGTTACAAAATTTCAAGGTTTTATGACGCTCCAGTAAAAAGTTACAAGCATTTGTATGTTGCAAACTTTGATAGGTGTAGGACGTGCCATATAGAAGTAAGGGCCATTTGAAGTTTTATCAGTGTTTGATTTGGGACTCAAGGGTAGCATAGCTTTGAGCGATAACTTAAATTGACAAGAGGCTGGAGTACTTTATTGTTACAAAATTTCAAGGTTTTATGACGCTCTAGTAAAAAGTTACAAGCATTAGTATGTTGGAAACTTTGATAGGTGTAGGACGTACCGTATAGAAGTTAGGTCCATTTGAAGTTTTATCAGTGTTTGATTTGGGACTGAAGGGTAGCATAGTTTTGAGCGAAAACTTAAATTGACAAGAGGCTCGAGTACTTTTTTGAAAAAAAATTTCAAGGTTTTATGACGCTCCAGTAAAAAGTTACAGGCATTAGTATGTTGGAAACTTTGATAGGTGTAGGACGTACCATATAGAAGTAAGGGCCACTTGAAGTTTTATCAGTGTTTGATTTGGGACTCAAGGGTAGCATAGCTTTGAGCGATAGCTTAAATTGATAAGAGGCTCGAGTACTTTATTGTTACAAAATTTCAAGGTTTTATGACGCTGCAGTAAAAAGTTGCAAGCATTTGTATGTTGCAAACTTTGATAGGTGTAGGACGTACCGTATAGAAGTTAGGGCCATTTGAAGTTTTATCAGTGTTTGATTTGGGACTCAAGGGTAGCATAGCTTTGAGTGATAGCTTAAATTGACAAGAGGCTCGAGTACTTTATTGTTCCAAAACTTCAAGGTTTTATGACGCTCTAGTAAAAGGTTACAAGCATTTGTATGTTGCAAACTTTGATAGATGTAGGACGTACCGCATAGAAGTTAGGGCCATTTGAAGTTTTATCAGTGTTTGATTTGGGACTCAAGGGTAGCATAGCTTTGAGCGATAGCTTAAATTAACAAGAGGCTCGAGTACTTTATTGTTACAAAATTTCAAGGTTTTATGACGCTCCAGTAAAAAGTTAAAAGCATTTGTATGTTGCAAACTTTGCTAGGTGTAGGACGTACCGTATAGAAGTTAGGGCCATTTGAAGTTTATCAGTGTTTGATTTGGGACTCAAGGGTAGCATAGCTTTGAGCGATAGCTTAAATTGACAAGAGGCTCGAGTACTTTATTGTTTCAAAATTTCAAGGTTTTATGACGCTCCAGTAAAAAGTTACAAGCATTTGTATGTTGCAAACTTTGATAGGTGTAGGACGTACCGTTAGGGCTATTTGAAGTTTTATCAGTGTTCGATTTGGGACTCAAGGGCAGCATACCTTTGAGCGATAGCTTAAATTGACAAGAGGCTCGAGTACTTTATTGTTACAAAATTTCAAGGTTTTATGACGCTGCAGTAAAAAGTTAGAAGCATTTGTATGTTGCAAACTTTGATAGGTGTAGGACGTACCGTATAGAAGTTAGGGCTATTTGAAGTTTTATCAGTGTTTGATTTGGGACTCAAGGGTAGCATAGCTTTGAGCGATAGCTTAAATTGACAAGAGGCTCGAGTACTTTATTGTTCCAAAATTTCAAGGTTTTATGACGCTCTAGTAAAAAGTTACAAGCATTTGTATGTTGCAAACTTTGATAGGTGTAGGACGTACCGTATAGAAGTTAGGGCCATTTGAAGTTTTATCAGTGTTTGATTTGGGACTCAAGGGTAGCATAGCTTTGAGCGATAGCTTAAATTGACAAGAGGCTCGAGTACTTTATTGTTACAAAATTTCAAGGTTTTATGACGCGCCAGTAAAAAGTTACAAGCATTTGTATGTTGCAAACTTTGATAGGTGTAGGACGTACCGTATAGAAGTTAGGGCCATTTGAAGTTTATCAGTGTTTGATTTGGGCCTCGAGGGTAGCATAGCTTTGAGCGATAGCTTAAATTGACAAGAGGCTGGAGTACTTTTTTTACAAAATTTCAAGGTTTTATGACGCTCCAGTAAAAAGTTACAAGCATTTGTATGTTGCAAACTTTGATAGGTGTAGGACGAACCGTATAGAAGTTAGGGCCATTTGAAGTTTATCAGTGTTTGATTTGGACTCAAGGGTAGCATAGCTTTGAGCGATAGCTTAAATTGACAAGAGGCTCGAGTACTTTATTGTTACAAAATTTCAAGGTTTTAGGACGCTCCAGTATAAAGTTACAAGCATTTGTATGTTGCAAACTTTGATAGGTGTAGGACGTACCATATAGAAGTTAGGGCCATTTGAAGTTTTATCAGTGTTTGATTTGGGACTCAAGGGTAGCATAGCTTTGAGCGATAGCTTAAATTGACAAGAGGCTCGAGTACTTTATTGTTCCAAAACTTCAAGGTTTTATGACGCTCTAGTAAAAGGTTACAAGCATTTGTATGTTGCAAACTTTGATAGATGTAGGACGTACCGCATAGAAGTTAGGGCCATTTGAAGTTTTATCAGTCTTTGATTTGGGACTCAAGGGTAGCATAGCTTTGAGCGATAGCTTAAATTAACAAGAGGCTCGAGTACTTTATTGTTACAAAATTTCAAGGTTTTATGACGCTCCAGTAAAAAGTTACAAGCATTTGTATGTTGCAAACTTTGATAGGTGTTGGACGTACCGTATAGAAGTTAGGGCCATTTGAAGTTTATCAGTGTTTGATTTGGGACTCAAGGGTAGCATAGCTTTGAGCGATAGCTTAATTTGACAAGAGGCTCGAGTACTTTATTGTTTCAAAATTTCAAGGTTTTATGACGCTCCAGTAAAAAGTTACAAGCATTTGTATGTTGCAAACTTTGATAGGTGTAGGACGTACCGCTAGGGCCATTTGAAGTTTTATCAGTGTTCGATTTGGGACTCAAGGGCAGCATAGCTTTGAGCGATAGCTTAAATTGACAAGAGGCTCGAGTACTTTATTGTTACAAAATTTCAAGGTTTTATGACGCTGCAGTAAAAAGTTACAAGCATTTGTATGTTGCAAACTTTGATAGGTGTACGACGTACCGTATAGAAGTTAGGGGCATTTGAAGTTTTATCAGTGTTTGATTTGGGACTCAAGGGTAGCATAGCTTTGAGCGATAGCTTAAATTGACAAGAGGCTCGAGTACTTTATTGTTCCAAAATTTCAAGGTTTTATGACGCTCTAGTAAAAAGTTACAAGCATTTGTATGTTTCAAACTTTGATAGGTGTAGGACGTACCGTATAGAAGTTAGGGCCATTTGAAGTTTTATCAGTGTTTGATTTGGGACTCAAGGGTAGCATAGCTTTGAGCGATAGCTTAAATTGACAAGAGGCTCGAGTACTTTATTTTTACAAAATTTCAAGGTTTTATGACGCTCCAGTAAAAAGTTACAAGCATTTGTATGTTGCAAAGTTTGATAGGTGTAGGACGTACCGTATAGAAGTTAGGGCCATTTGAAGTTTATCAGTGTCTGATTTGGGCCTCGAGGGTAGCATAGCTTTGAGCGATAGCTTAAATTGACAAGAGGCTGGAGTACTTTTTTGTTACAAAATTTCAAGGTTTTATGACGCTCTAGTAAAAAGATACAAGCATTTGTATGTTGCAAACTTTGATAGGTGTAGGACGTACCGTATAGAAGTTAGGGCCATTTGAAGTTTTATCAGTGTTTGATTTGGGACTCAAGGGTAGCATAGCTTTGAGCGATAGCTTAAATTGACAAGAGGCTCGAGTACTTTATTGTTACAAAATTTCAAGGTTTTATGACGCTCCAGTAAAAAGTTACAAGCATTTGTATGTTGCAAACTTTGATAGGTGTAGGACGTACCGTATAGAAGTTAGGGCCATTTGAAGTTTATCAGTGTTTGATTTGGGCCTCGAGGGTAGCATAGCTTTGAGCGATAGCTTAAATTGACAAGAGGCTGGAGTACTTTTTTTTACAAAATTTCAAGGTTTTATGACGCTCCAGTAAAAAGTTACAATCATTTGTATGTTGCAAACTTTGATAGGTGTAGGACGAACCGTATAGAAGTTAGGGCCATTTGAAGTTTATCAGTGTTTGATTTGGGACTCAAGGGTAGCAAAGCTTTGAGCGATAGCTTAAATTGACAAGAGGCTCGAGTACTTTATTGTTACAAAATTTCAAGGTTTTATGACGCTCCAGTATAAAGTTACAAGCATTTGTATGTTGCAAACTTTGATAGGTGTAGGACGTACCATATAGAAGTTAGGGCCATTTGAAGTTTTATCAGTGTTTGATTTGGGACTCAAGGGTAGCATAGCTTTGAGCGATAGCTTAAATTGACAAGAGGCTCGAGTACTTTATTGTTCCAAAACTTCAAGGTTTTATGACGCTCTAGTAAAAGGTTACAAGCATTTGTATGTTGCAAACTTTGATAGATGTAGGACGTACCGCATAGAAGTTAGGGCCATTTGAAGTTTTATCAGTCTTTGATTTGGGACTCAAGGGTAGCATAGCTTTGAGCGATAGCTTAAATTGACAAGAGGCTCGAGTACTTTATTGTTACAAAATTTCAAGGTTTTATGACGCTGCAGTAAAAAGTTACAAGCATTTGTATGTTGCAAACTTTGATAGGTGTACGACGTACCGTATAGAAGTTAGGGGCATTTGAAGTTTTATCAGTGTTTGATTTGGGACTCAAGGGTAGCATAGCTTTGAGCGATAGCTTAAATTGACAAGAGGCTCGAGTACTTTATTGTTCCAAAATTTCAAGGTTTTATGACGCTCTAGTAAAAAGTTACAAGCATTTGTATGTTTCAAACTTTGATAGGTGTAGGACGTACCGTATAGAAGTTAGGGCCATTTGAAGTTTATCAGTGTCTGATTTGGGCCTCGAGGGTAGCATAGCTTTGAGCGATTGCTTAAATTGACAAGAGGCTGGAGTACTTTTTTGTTACAAAATTTCAAGGTTTTATGACGCTCCAGTAAAAAGTTACAAGCATTTGTATGTTGCAAACTTTGATAGGTGTAGGACGAACCGTATAGAAGTTAGGGCCATTTGAAGTTTATCAGTGTTTGATTTGGGACTCAAGGGTAGCATAGCTTTGAGCGATAGCTTAAATTGACAAGAGGCTCGAGTACTTTATTGTTACAAAATTTCAAGGTTTTATGACGCTCCAGTATAAAGTTACAAGCATTTGTATGTTGCAAACTTTGATAGGTGTAGGACGTACCATATAGAAGTTAGGGCCATTTGAAGTTTTATCAGTGTTTGATTTGGGACTCAAGGGTAGCATAGCTTTGAGCGATAGCTTAAATTGACAAGAGGCTCGAGTGCTTTATTGTTACAAAATTTCACGGTTTTATGACGCTGCAGTAAAAAGTTACAAGCATTTTTATGTTGCAAACTTTGATAGGTGTAGGACGTACGGTATAGAAGTAAGTCCATTTGAAGTTTTATCAGTGTTTGATTTGGGACTCAAGGGTAGCATAGCTTTGAGCAATAGCTTAAATTGACAAGAGGCTCGAGTACTTTATTGTTTCAAAATTTGAAGGTTTTATGACGCTCCAGTAAAAAGTTACAAGCATTTGTATGTTGCAAACTTTGATAGGTGTAGGACGTACCGTTAGGGCCATTTGAAGTTTTATCAGTGTTCGATTTGAGACTCAAGGGCAGCATAGCTTTGAGCGATAGCTTAAATTGACAAGAGGTTCGAGTTCTTTATTGTTACAAAATTTCAAGGTTTTATGACGCTGCAGTAAAAAGTTACAAGCATTTGTATGTTGCAAACTTTGATAGGTGTTGGACGTACCGTATAGAAGTTAGGGCCATTTGAAGTTTATCAGTGTTTGATTTGGGACTCAAGGGTAGCATAGCTTTGAGCGATAGCTTAATTTGACAAGAGGCTCGAGTACTTTATTGTTACAAAATTTCAAGGTTTTATGACGCTCCAGTATAAAGTTACAAGCATTTGTATGTTGCAAACTTTGATAGGTGTAGGACGTACCATATAGAAGTTAGGGCCATTTGAAGTGTTATCAGTGTTTGATTTGGGACTCAAGGGTAGCATAGCTTTGAGCGATAGCTTAAATTGACAAGAGGTTCGAGTTCTTTATTGTTCCAAAATTTCAAGGTTTTATAACGCTCTAGTAAAAAGTTACAAGCATTTGTATGTTGCAAACTTTGATAGGTGTAGGACGGTCCGTATAGAAGTTAGGGCCATTTGAAGTTTTATCAGTGTTTGATTTGGGACTCAAGGGTAGCATAGCTTTGAGCGATAGCTTAAATTGACAAGAGGCTCGAGTACTTTATTGTTACAAAATTTCAAGGTTTTATGACGCTCCAGTAAAAAGTTACGAGCATTTGTATGTTGCAAACTTTGATAGGTGTAGGACGTACCGTATAGAAGTTAGGGCCATTTGAGTTTGTCAGTGTTTGATTTGGGCCTCAAGGGTAGCATAGCTTTGAGCGATAGCTTAAATTGACAAGAGGCTGGAGTACTTTATTGTTGCAAAATTTCAAGGTTTTATGACGCTCCAGTAAAAAGTTACAAGCATTTGTATGTTGCAAACTTTGATAGGTGCAGGACGTACCGTATA
Organism: Clusia tigrina; assembly: GCA_920105625.2. Classification (NCBI taxonomy): domain Eukaryota; kingdom Metazoa; phylum Arthropoda; class Insecta; order Diptera; family Clusiidae; genus Clusia; species Clusia tigrina. The sequence continues at coordinate 102,900,141 of OV050033.1, read as the reverse complement.
GAAGTTTGGGCCATTTGAAGTTTTATCAGTGTTTGATTTGGGACTCAAGGGTAGCATAGCTTTGAGCGATAGCTTAAATTGAAAAGAGGCTCGAGTACTTTATTGTTAGAAAATTTCAAGGTTTTATGACGCTCCAGTAAAAAGTTACAAGCATTTGTATGTTGCAAACTTTGATAGGACGTACCGTATAGAAGTTAGGGCCATTTGAAGTTTTATCAGTGTTTGATTTGGGACACAAGGGTAGCATAGCTTTGAGCGATAGCTTAAATTGACAAGAGGCTCGAGTACTTTATTGTTAGAAAATTTCAAGGATTTATGACGCTCCAGTAAAAAGTTACAAGCATTTGTATGCTGCAAACTTTGAATGGGGGAGGACGTACCGTTAGGGCCATTTGAAGTTTTATCAGTGTTCGATTTGGGACTCAAGGGCAGCACAGCTTTGAGCGATAGCTTAAATTGACAAGAGGCTCGAGTACTTTATTGTTCCAAAATTTCAAGGTTTTATGACGCTCTAGTAAAAAGTTACAAGCATTTGTATGTTGCAAACTTTGATAGGACGTACCGTATAGAAGTTAGGGCCATTTGAAATTTTATCAGTGTTTGATTTGGGACTCAAGGGCAGCATAGCTTTGAGCGATAACTTAAATTGACAAGAGGCTCGACTACTTTATTGTTACAAAATTTCAAGGTTTTATGACGCTCCAGTAAAAAGTTACAAGCATTTGTATGTTGCAAACTTTGATAGGTGAGGACGTACCGTATAGAAGTTAGGGCCATTTGAAGTTTATCAGTGTTTGATTTGGGACTCAAGGGTAGCATAGCTTTGAGCGATAGCTTAAATTGACAAGAGGCTGGAGTACTTTATTGTTACAAAATTTCAAGCTTTTATGACGCTCCAGTAAAAAGTTACAAGCATTAGTATGTTGCAAACTTTGATAGGTGTAGGACGTACCATATTGAAGTTAGGGCCATTTGAAGTTTTATCAGTGTTTGATTTGGGACTCAAGGGTAGCATAGCTTTGAGCGATAGCTTAAATTGACAAGAGGCTGGAGTACTTTATTGTTACAAAATTTCAAGCTTTTATGACGCTCCAGTAAAAAGTTGCAAGCATTAGTATGTTGCAAACTTTGATAGGTGTAGGACGTACCGTATAGAAGTTAGGTCAATTTGAAGTTTTATAAGTGTTTGATTTGGGACTTAAGGGTAGCAAAGTTTTGAGCGATAACTTAAATTGACAAGAGGCTCGAGTACTTTTTTGTTACAAAATTTCAAGGTTTTATGACGCTCCAGTAAAAAGTTACAAGCATTAGTATGTTGCAAACTTTGATAGGTGTAGGACGTGCCGTATAGAAGTTAGGTCCATTTGAAGTTTTATAAGTGTTTGATTTGGGACTTAAGGGTAGCATAGCTTTGAGCGATAGCTTAAATTGAAAAGAGGCTCGAGTACTTTATTGTTAGAAAATTTCAAGCTTTTATGACGCTCCAGTAAAAAGTTACAAGCATTTGTATGTTGCAAACTTTGATAGGTATAGGACGTACCGTACAGAAGTTAGGGCCATTTGAAGTTTTATCTGTGTTTGTTGTGGGACACAAGGGTAGCATAGCTTTGAGCGATAGCTTAAATTGACAAGAGGCTCGAGTACTTTATTGTTAGAAAATTTCAAGGTTTTATGACGCTCCAGTAAAAAGTTACAAGCATTTGTATGCTGCAAACTTTGATAGGGGTAGGACGTACCGTTAGGGCCATTTTAAGTTTTAACAGTGTTCGATTTGGGACTCAAGGGCAGCACAGCTTTGACCGATAGCTTAAATTGACAAGAGGCTCGAGTACTTTATTGTTACTAAATTTCAAGGTTTTATGACGCTGCAGTAAAAAGTTACAAGCATTTGTATGTTGCAAACTTTGATAGGTGTAGGACGTACCGTATAGAAGTTAAGGCCATTTGAAGTTTTATCAGTGTTTGATTTGGGACTCAAGGGTAGCATAGCTTTGAGCGATAGCTTAAATTGACAAGAGGCTCGAGTACTTTATTGTTCCAAAATTTCAGGGTTTAATGACGCTCTAGTAAAAAGTTACAAGCATTTGTATGTTGCAAACTTTGATAGGTGTAGGACGTACCATATTGAAGTTAGGGCCATTTGAAGTTTTATCAGTGTTTGATTTGGGACTCAAGGGTAGCATAGCTTTGAGCGATAGCTTAAATTGAAAAGAGGCTCGAGTACTTTATTGTTAGAAAATTTCAAGGTTTTATGACGCTCCAGTAAAAAGTTACAAGCATTTGTATGTTGCAAACTTTGATAGGACTTACCGTATAGAAGTTAGGGCCATTTGAAGTTTTATCAGTGTTTGATTTGGGACTCAAGGGTAGCATAGCTTTGAGCGATAACTTAAATTGACAAGAGGCTCGAGTACTTTATTGTTACAAAATTTCAAGGTTTTATGACGCTCCAGTAAAAAGTTACAAGCATTTGTATGTTGCAAACTTTGATAGGTGAGGACGTACCGTATAGAAGTTAGGGCCATTTGAAGTTTTATCTGTGTTTGTTGTGGGACACAAGGGTAGCATAGCTTTGAGCGATAGCTTAAATTGACAAGAGGCTCGAGTACTTTATTGTTAGAAAATTTCAAGCTTTTATGACGCTCCAGTAAAAAGTTACAAGCATTTGTATGCTGCAAACTTTGAATGGGGGAGGACGTACCGTTAGGGCCATTTGAAGTTTTATCAGTGTTTGATTTGGGACTCAAGGGCAGCATAGCTTTGAGCGATAACTTAAATTGACAGAGGCTCGACTACTTTATTGTTACAAAATTTCAAGGTTTTATGACGCTCCAGTAAAAAGTTACAAGCATTTGTATGTTGCAAACTTTGATAGGTGAGGACGTACCGTATAGAAGTTAGGGCCATTTGAAGTTTATCAGTGTTTGATTTGGGACTCAAGGGTAGCATAGCTTTGAGCGATAGCTTAAATTGACAAGAGGCTGGAGTACTTTATTGTTACAAAATTTCAAGCTTTTATGACGCTCCAGTAAAAAGTTACAAGCATTAGTATGTTGCAAACTTTGATAGGTGTAGGACGTACCGTATAGAAGTTAGGTCAATTTGAAGTTTTATAAGTGTTTGATTTGGGACTTAAGGGTAGCAAAGTTTTGAGCGATAACTTAAATTGACAAGAGGCTCGAGTACTTTTTTGTTACAAAATTTCAAGGTTTTATGACGCTCCAGTAAAAAGTTACAAGCATTAGTATGTTGCAAACTTTGATAGGTGTAGGACGTACCGTATAGAAGTTAGGACAATTTGAAGTTTTATAAGTGTTTGATTTGGGACTTAAGGGTAGCAAAGTTTTGAGCGATAACTTAAATTGACAAGAGGCTCGAGTACTTTATTGTTAGAAAATTTCAAGCTTTTATGACGCTCCAGTAAAAAGTTACAAGCATTTGTATGTTGCAAACTTTGATAGGTATAGGACGTACCGTACAGAAGTTAGGGCCATTTGAAGTTTTATCTGTGTTTGTTGTGGGACACAAGGGTAGCATAGCTTTGAGCGATAGCTTAAATTGACAAGAGGCTCGAGTACTTTATTGTTAGAAAATTTCAAGTTTTTATGACGCTCCAGTAAAAAGTTACAAGCATTTGTATGCTGCAAACTTTGATAGGGGTAGGACGTACCGTTAGGGCCATTTTAAGTTTTATCAGTGTTCGATTTGGGACTCAAGGGCAGCACAGCTTTGACCGATAGCTTAAATTGACAAGAGGCTCGAGTACTTTATTGTTACTAAATTTCAAGGTTTTATGACGCTGCAGTAAAAAGTTACAAGCATTTGTATGTTGCAAACTTTGATAGGTGTAGGACGTACCGTATAGAAGTTAGGGCTATTTGAAGTTTTATCAGTGTTTGATTTGGGACTCAAGGGTAGCATAGCTTTGAGCGATAGCTTAAATTGACAAGAGGCTCGAGTACTTTATTGTTCCAAAATTTCAAGGTTTAATGACGCTCTAGTAAAAAGTTACAAGCATTTGTATGTTGCAAACTTTGATAGGTGTAGGACGTACCATATTGAAGTTAGGGCCATTTGAAGTTTTATCAGTGTTTGATTTGGGACTCAAGGGTAGCATAGCTTTGAGCGATAGCTTAAATTGAAAAGAGGCTCGAGTACTTTATTGTTAGAAAATTTCAAGGTTTTATGACGCTCCAGTAAAAAGTTACAAGCATTTGTATGTTGCAAACTTTGATAGGACGTACCGTATAGAAGTTAGGGCCATTTGAAGTTTTATCAGTGTTTGATTTGGGACTCAAGGGTAGCATAGCTTTGAGCGATAACTTAAATTGACAAGAGGCTCGAGTACTTTATTGTTACAAAATTTCAAGGTTTTATGACGCTCCAGTAAAAAGTTACAAGCATTTGTATGTTGCAAACTTTGATAGGTGTAGGACGGTCCGTATAGAAGTTAGGGCCATTTGAAGTTTTATCAGTGTTTGATTTGGGACTCAAGGGTAGCATAGCTTTGAGCGATAGCTTAAATTGACAAGAGGCTCGAGTACTTTATTGTTACAAAATTTCAAGGTTTTATGACGCTCCAGTAAAAAGTTACGAGCATTTGTATGTTGCAAACTTTGATAGGTGTAGGACGTACCGTATAGAAGTTAGGGCCATTTGAGTTTGTCAGTGTTTGATTTGGGCCTCAAGGGTAGCATAGCTTTGAGCGATAGCTTAAATTGACAAGAGGCTGGAGTACTTTATTGTTGCAAAATTTCAAGGTTTTATGACGCTCCAGTAAAAAGTTACAAGCATTTGTATGTTGCAAACTTTGATAGGTGTAGGACGTACCGTATAGAAGTTTGGGCCATTTGAAGTTTTATCAGTGTTTGATTTGGGACTCAAGGGTAGCATAGCTTTGAGCGATAGCTTAAATTGAAAAGAGGCTCGAGTACTTTATTGTTAGAAAATTTCAAGGTTTTATGACGCTCCAGTAAAAAGTTACAAGCATTTGTATGTTGCAAACTTTGATAGGACGTACCGTATAGAAGTTAGGGCCATTTGAAGTTTTATCAGTGTTTGATTTGGGACACAAGGGTAGCATAGCTTTGAGCGATAGCTTAAATTGACAAGAGGCTCGAGTACTTTATTGTTAGAAAATTTCAAGGATTTATGACGCTCCAGTAAAAAGTTACAAGCATTTGTATGCTGCAAACTTTGAATGGGGGAGGACGTACCGTTAGGGCCATTTGAAGTTTTATCAGTGTTCGATTTGGGACTCAAGGGCAGCACAGCTTTGAGCGATAGCTTAAATTGACAAGAGGCTCGAGTACTTTATTGTTCCAAAATTTCAAGGTTTTATGACGCTCTAGTAAAAAGTTACAAGCATTTGTATGTTGCAAACTTTGATAGGACGTACCGTATAGAAGTTAGGGCCATTTGAAGTTTTATCAGTGTTTGATTTGGGACTCAAGGGCAGCATAGCTTTGAGCGATAACTTAAATTGACAAGAGGCTCGACTACTTTATTGTTACAAAATTTCAAGGTTTTATGACGCTCCAGTAAAAAGTTACAAGCATTTGTATGTTGCAAACTTTGATAGGTGAGGACGTACCGTATAGAAGTTAGGGCCATTTGAAGTTTATCAGTGTTTGATTTGGGACTCAAGGGTAGCATAGCTTTGAGCGATAGCTTAAATTGACAAGAGGCTGGAGTACTTTATTGTTACAAAATTTCAAGCTTTTATGACGCTCCAGTAAAAAGTTACAAGCATTAGTATGTTGCAAACTTTGATAGGTGTAGGACGTACCATATTGAAGTTAGGGCCATTTGAAGTTTTATCAGTGTTTGATTTGGGACTCAAGGGTAGCATAGCTTTGAGCGATAGCTTAAATTGACAAGAGGCTGGAGTACTTTATTGTTACAAAATTTCAAGCTTTTATGACGCTCCAGTAAAAAGTTACAAGCATTAGTATGTTGCAAACTTTGATAGGTGTAGGACGTACCGTATAGAAGTTAGGTCAATTTGAAGTTTTATAAGTGTTTGATTTGGGACTTAAGGGTAGCAAAGTTTTGAGCGATAACTTAAATTGACAAGAGGCTCGAGTACTTTTTTGTTACAAAATTTCAAGGTTTTATGACGCTCCAGTAAAATGTTACAAGCATTAGTATGTTGCAAACTTTGATAGGTGTAGGACGTGCCGTATAGAAGTTAGGTCCATTTGAAGTTTTATAAGTGTTTGATTTGGGACTTAAGGGTAGCATAGCTTTGAGCGATAGCTTAAATTGAAAAGAGGCTCGAGTACTTTATTGTTAGAAAATTTCAAGCTTTTATGACGCTCCAGTAAAAAGTTACAAGCATTTGTATGTTGCAAACTTTGATAGGTATAGGACGTACCGTACAGAAGTTAGGGCCATTTGAAGTTTTATCTGTGTTTGTTGTGGGACACAAGGGTAGCATAGCTTTGAGCGATAGCTTAAATTGACAAGAGGCTCGAGTACTTTATTGTTAGAAAATTTCAAGGTTTTATGACGCTCCAGTAAAAAGTTACAAGCATTTGTATGCTGCAAACTTTGATAGGGGTAGGACGTACCGTTAGGGCCATTTTAAGTTTTATCAGTGTTCGATTTGGGACTCAAGGGCAGCACAGCTTTGACCGATAGCTTAAATTGACAAGAGGCTCGAGTACTTTATTGTTACTAAATTTCAAGGTTTTATGACGCTGCAGTAAAAAGTTACAAGCATTTGTATGTTGCAAACTTTGATAGGTGTAGGACGTACCGTATAGAAGTTAAGGCCATTTGAAGTTTTATCAGTGTTTGATTTGGGACTCAAGGGTAGCATAGCTTTGAGCGATAGCTTAAATTGACAAGAGGCTCGAGTACTTTATTGTTCCAAAATTTCAAGGTTTAATGACGCTCTAGTAAAAAGTTACAAGCATTTGTATGTTGCAAACTTTGATAGGTGTAGGACGTACCATATTGAAGTTAGGGCCATTTGAAGTTTTATCAGTGTTTGATTTGGGACTCAAGGGTAGCATAGCTTTGAGCGATAGCTTAAATTGAAAAGAGGCTCGAGTACTTTATTGTTAGAAAATTTCAAGGTTTTATGACGCTCCAGTAAAAAGTTACAAGCATTTGTATGTTGCAAACTTTGATAGGACGTACCGTATAGAAGTTAGGGCCATTTGAAGTTTTATCAGTGTTTGATTTGGGACTCAAGGGTAGCATAGCTTTGAGCGATAACTTAAATTGACAAGAGGCTCGAGTACTTTATTGTTACAAAATTTCAAGGTTTTATGACGCTCCAGTAAAAAGTTACAAGCATTTGTATGTTGCAAACTTTGATAGGTGAGGACGTACCGTATAGAAGTTAGGGCCATTTGAAGTTTTATCTGTGTTTGTTGTGGGACACAAGGGTAGCATAGCTTTGAGCGATAGCTTAAATTGACAAGAGGCTCGAGTACTTTATTGTTAGAAAATTTCAAGGATTTATGACGCTCCAGTAAAAAGTTACAAGCATTTGTATGCTGCAAACTTTGAATGGGGGAGGACGTACCGTTAGGGCCATTTGAAGTTTTATCAGTGTTTGATTTGGGACTCAAGGGCAGCATAGCTTTGAGCGATAACTTAAATTGACAGAGGCTCGACTACTTTATTGTTACAAAATTTCAAGGTTTTATGACGCTCCAGTAAAAAGTTACAAGCATTTGTATGTTGCAAACTTTGATAGGTGAGGACGTACCGTATAGAAGTTAGGGCCATTTGAAGTTTATCAGTGTTTGATTTGGGACTCAAGGGTAGCATAGCTTTGAGCGATAGCTTAAATTGACAAGAGGCTGGAGTACTTTATTGTTACAAAATTTCAAGCTTTTATGACGCTCCAGTAAAAAGTTACAAGCATTAGTATGTTGCAAACTTTGATAGGTGTAGGACGTACCATATTGAAGTTAGGGCCATTTGAAGTTTTATCAGTGTTTGATTTGGGACTCAAGGGTAGCATAGCTTTGAGCGATAGCTTAAATTGACAAGAGGCTGGAGTACTTTATTGTTACAAAATTTCAAGCTTTTATGACGCTCCAGTAAAAAGTTACAAGCATTAGTATGTTGCAAACTTTGATAGGTGTAGGACGTACCGTATAGAAGTTAGGTCAATTTGAAGTTTTATAAGTGTTTGATTTGGGACTTAAGGGTAGCAAAGTTTTGAGCGATAACTTAAATTGACAAGAGGCTCGAGTACTTTTTTGTTACAAAATTTCAAGGTTTTATGACGCTCCAGTAAAAAGTTACAAGCATTAGTATGTTGCAAACTTTGATAGGTGTAGGACGTACCGTATAGAAGTTAGGTCAATTTGAAGTTTTATAAGTGTTTGATTTGGGACTTAAGGGTAGCAAAGTTTTGAGCGATAACTTAAATTGACAAGAGGCTCGAGTACTTTATTGTTAGAAAATTTCAAGCTTTTATGACGCTCCAGTAAAAAGTTACAAGCATTTGTATGTTGCAAACTTTGATAGGTATAGGACGTACCGTACAGAAGTTAGGGCCATTTGAAGTTTTATCTGTGTTTGTTGTGGGACACAAGGGTAGCATAGCTTTGAGCGATAGCTTAAATTGACAAGAGGCTCGAGTACTTTATTGTTAGAAAATTTCAAGTTTTTATGACGCTCCAGTAAAAAGTTACAAGCATTTGTATGCTGCAAACTTTGATAGGGGTAGGACGTACCGTTAGGGCCATTTTAAGTTTTATCAGTGTTCGATTTGGGACTCAAGGGCAGCACAGCTTTGACCGATAGCTTAAATTGACAAGAGGCTCGAGTACTTTATTGTTACTAAATTTCAAGGTTTTATGACGCTGCAGTAAAAAGTTACAAGCATTTGTATGTTGCAAACTTTGATAGGTGTAGGACGTACCGTATAGAAGTTAGGGCTATTTGAAGTTTTATCAGTGTTTGATTTGGGACTCAAGGGTAGCATAGCTTTGAGCGATAGCTTAAATTGACAAGAGGCTCGAGTACTTTATTGTTCCAAAATTTCAAGGTTTAATGACGCTCTAGTAAAAAGTTACAAGCATTTGTATGTTGCAAACTTTGATAGGTGTAGGACGTACCATATTGAAGTTAGGGCCATTTGAAGTTTTATCAGTGTTTGATTTGGGACTCAAGGGTAGCATAGCTTTGAGCGATAGCTTAAATTGAAAAGAGGCTCGAGTACTTTATTGTTAGAAAATTTCAAGGTTTTATGACGCTCCAGTAAAAAGTTACAAGCATTTGTATGTTGCAAACTTTGATAGGACGTACCGTATAGAAGTTAGGGCCATTTGAAGTTTTATCAGTGTTTGATTTGGGACTCAAGGGTAGCATAGCTTTGAGCGATAACTTAAATTGACAAGAGGCTCGAGTACTTTATTGTTACAAAATTTCAAGGTTTTATGACGCTCCAGTAAAAAGTTACAAGCATTTGTATGTTGCAAACTTTGATAGGTGAGGACGTACCGTATAGAAGTTAGGGCCATTTGAAGTTTTATCTGTGTTTGTTGTGGGACACAAGGGTAGCATAGCTTTGAGCGATAGCTTAAATTGACAAGAGGCTCGAGTACTTTATTGTTAGAAAATTTCAAGGATTTATGACGCTCCAGTAAAAAGTTACAAGCATTTGTATGCTGCAAACTTTGAATGGGGGAGGACGTACCGTTAGGGCCATTTGAAGTTTTATCAGTGTTCGATTTGGGACTCAAGGGCAGCACAGCTTTGAGCGATAGCTTAAATTGACAAGAGGCTCGAGTACTTTATTGTTACAAAATTTCAAGGTTTTATGACGCTCCAGTAAAAAGTTACAAGCATTTGTATGTTGCAAACTTTGATAGGTGAGGACGTACCGTATAGAAGTTAGGTCCATTTGAAGTTTTATAAGTGTTTGATTTGGGACTTAAGGGTAGCAAAGTTTTGAGCGATAACTTAAATTGACAAGAGGCTCGAGTACTTTTTTGTTACAAAATTTCAAGGTTTTATGACGCTCCAGTAAAAAGTTACAAGCATTAGTATGTTGCAAACTTTGATAGGTGTAGGACGTACCGTATAGAAGTTAGGTCCATTTGAAGTTTTATAAGTGTTTGATTTGGGACTTAAGGGTAGCATAGCTTTGAGCGATAGCTTAAATTGAAAAGAGGCTCGAGTACTTTATTGTTAGAAAATTTCAAGGTTTTATGACGCTCCAGTAAAAAGTTACAAGCATTTGTATGTTGCAAACTTTGATAGGTATAGGACGTACCGTACAGAAGTTAGGGCCATTTGAAGTTTTATCTGTGTTTGTTGTGGGATACAAGGGTAGCATAGCTTTGAGCGATAGCTTAAATTGACAAGAGGCTCGAGTACTTTATTGTTAGAAAATTTCAAGGTTTTATGACGCTCCAGTAAAAAGTTACAAGCATTTGTATGCTGCAAACTTTGATAGGGGTAGGACGTACCGTTAGGGCCATTTTAAGTTTTATCAGTGTTCGATTTGGGACTCAAGGGCAGCACAGCTTTGACCGATAGCTTAAATTGACAAGAGGCTCGAGTACTTTATTGTTACTAAATTTCAAGGTTTTATGACGCTGCAGTAAAAAGTTACAAGCATTTGTATGTTGCAAACTTTGATAGGTGTAGGACGTACCGTATAGAAGTTAGGGCCATTTGAAGTTTTATCAGTGTTTGATTTGGGACTCAAGGGTAGCATAGCTTTGAGCGATAGCTTAAATTGACAAGAGGCTCGAGTACTTTATTGTTCCAAAATTTCAAGGTTTAATGACGCTCTAGTAAAAAGTTACAAGCATTTGTATGTTGCAAACTTTGATAGGTGTAGGACGTACCATATTGAAGTTAGGGCCATTTGAAGTTTTATCAGTGTTTGATTTGGGACTCGAGGGTAGCATAGCTTTGAGCGATAGCTTAAATTGACAAGAGGCTGGAGTACTTTATTGTTACAAAATTTCAAGCTTTTATGACGCTCCAGTAAAAAGTTACAAGCATTAGTATGTTGCAAACTTTCATAGGTGTAGGATGTACCGTATAGAAGTTAGGTCCATTTGAAGTTTTATAAGTGTTTGATTTGGGACTTAAGGGTAGCAAAGTTTTGAGCGATAACTTAAATTGACAAGAGGCTCGAGTACTTTTTTGTTACCAAATTTCCAGGTTTTATGACGCTCCAGTAAAAAGTTACAGGCATTTGTATGTTGCAACCTTTGATAGGTGTAAAACGTAACGTATAGAAGTTAGGGCCATTTGAAGTTTTATCAGTGTTTGATGTGGGACTCAAGGGTAGCATAGCTTTGAGCGATAGCTTAAATTGACAAGAGGCTCGAGTACTTTATTTTTAAAAATTTCAAGGTTTTATGACGCTCCAGTAAAAATTACAAGCATTTGTATGTTGCAAACTTTGATAGGTGAGGACGTACCGTATAGAAGTTAGGGCCATTTGAAGTTTTATCAGTGTTCGATTTGAGACTCAAGGGCAGCATAGCTTTGAGCGATAGCTCAAATTGACAAGAGGCTCGAGTACATTATTGTTACAAAATTTCAAGGTTTTATGACGCTGCAGTAAAAAGTTACAAGCATTTGTATGTTGCAAACTTTGATAGGTGAGGACGTACCGTATAGAAGTTAGGGCCATTTGAAGTTTTATCTGTGTTTGTTGTGGGACACAAGGGTAGCATAGCTTTGAGCGATAGCTTAAATTGACAAGAGGCTCGAGTACTTTATTGTTAGAAAATTTCAAGGATTTATGACGCTCCAGTAAAAAGTTACAAGCATTTGTATGCTGCAAACTTTGAATGGGGGAGGACGTACCGTTAGGGCCATTTGAAGTTTTATCAGTGTTCGATTTGGGACTCAAGGGCAGCACAGCTTTGAGCGATAGCTTAAATTGACAAGAGGCTCGAGTACTTTATTGTTACAAAATTTCAAGGTTTTATGACGCTCCAGTAAAAAGTTACAAGCATTTGTATGTTGCAAACTTTGATAGGTGAGGACGTACCGTATAGAAGTTAGGGCCATTTGAAGTTTATCAGTGTTTGATTTGGGACTCAAGGGTAGCATAGCTTTGAGAGATAGCTTAAATTGACAAGAGGCTCGAGTACTTTATTGTTACAAAATTTCAAGCTTTTATGACGCTCCAGTAAAAAGTTACAAGCATTTGTATGTTGCAAACTTTGATAGGTGTAGGACGTACCGTATAGAAGTTAGGTCCATTTGAAGTTTTATAAGTGTTTGATTTGGGACTTAAGGGTAGCAAAGTTTTGAGCGATAACTTAAATTGACAAGAGGCTCGAGTACTTTTTTCTTACAAAATTTCAAGGTTTTATGACGCTCCAGTAAAAAGTTACAAGCATTAGTATGTTGCAAACTTTGATAGGTGTAGGACGTACCGTATAGAAGTTAGGTCCATTTGTAGTTTTATAAGTGTTTGATTTGGGACTTAAGGGTAGCATAGCTTTGAGCGATAGCTTAAATTGAAAAGAGGCTCGAGTACTTTATTGTTAGAAAATTTCAAGGTTTTATGAAGCTCCAGTAAAAAGTTACAATCATTTGTATGTTGCAAACTTTGATAGGTATAGGACGTACCGTACAGAAGTTAGGGCCTTTTGAAGTTTTATCTGTGTTTGTTGTGGGACACAAGGGTAGCATAGCTTTGAGCGATAGCTTAAATTGACAAGAGGCTCGAGTACTTTATTGTTAGAAAATTTCAAGGTTTTATGACGCTCCAGTAAAAAGTTACAAGCATTTGTATGCTGCAAACTTTGATAGGGGTAGGACGTACCGTTAGGGCCATTTTAAGTTTTATCAGTGTTCGATTTGGGACTCAAGGGCAGCACAGCTTTGACCGATAGCTTAAATTGACAAGAGGCTCGAGTACTTTATTGTTACTAAATTTCAAGGTTTTATGACGCTCCAGTAAAAAGTTACAAGCATTTGTATGTTGCAAAGTTTGATAGGTGTAGGACGTACCGTATAGAAGTTAGGGCCATTTGAAGTTTATCAGTGTTTGATTTGGGCCTCGAGGGTAGCATAGCTTTGAGCGATAGCTTAAATTGACAAGAGGCTGGAGTACTTTTTTTTACAAAATTTCAAGGTTTTATGACGCTCCAGTAAAAAGTTACAAGCATTTGTATGTTGCAAACTTTGATAGGTGTAGGACGAACCGTATAGAAGTTAGGGCCATTTGAAGTTTATCAGTGTTTGATTTGGGACTCAAGGGTAGCATAGCTTTGAGCGATAGCTTAAATTGACAAGAGGCTCGAGTACTTTATTGTTACAAAATTTCAAGGTTTTATGACGCTCCAGTATAAAGTTACAAGCATTTGTATGTTGCAAACTTTGATAGGTGTAGAACGTACCATATAGAAGTTAGGGCCATTTGAAGTTTTATCAGTGTTTGATTTGGGACTCAAGGGTAGCATAGCTTTGAGCGATAGCTTAAATTGACAAGAGGCTCGAGTACTTTATTGTTCCAAAACTTCAAGGTTTTATGACGCTCTAGTAAAAGGTTACAAGCATTTGTATGTTGCAAACTTTGATAGATGTAGGACGTACCGCATAGAAGTTAGGGCCATTTGAAGTTTTATCAGTCTTTGATTTGGGACTCAAGGGTAGCATAGCTTTGAGCGTTAGCTTAAATTAACAAGAGGCTCGAGTACTTTATTGTTTCAAAATTTCAAGGTTTTATGACGCTCCAGTAAAAAGTTACAAGCATTTGTATGTTGCAAACTTTGATAGGTGTAGGACGTACCGTTAGGGCCATTTGAAGTTTTATCAGTGTTCGATTTGGGACTCAAGGGCAGCATAGCTTTGAGCGATAGCTTAAATTGACAAGAGGCTCGAGTACTTTATTGTTACAAAATTTCAAGGTTTTATGACGCTGCAGTAAAAAGTTACAAGCATTTGTATGTTGCAAACTTTGATAGGTGTACGACGTACCGTATAGAAGTTAGGGGCATTTGAAGTTTTATCAGTGTTTGATTTGGGACTCAAGGGTAGCATAGCTTTGAGCGATAGCTTAAATTGACAAGAGGCTCGAGTACTTTATTGTTCCAAAATTTCAAGGTTTTATGACGCTCTAGTAAAAAGTTACAAGCATTTGTATGTTTCAAACTTTGATAGGTGTAGGACGTACCGTATAGAAGTTAGGGCCATTTGAAGTTTATCAGTGTCTGATTTGGGCCTCGAGGGTAGCATAGCTTTGAGCGATTGCTTAAATTGACAAGAGGCTGGAGTACTTTTTTGTTACAAAATTTCAAGGTTTTATGACGCTCCAGTAAAAAGTTACAAGCATTTGTATGTTGCAAACTTTGATAGGTGTAGGACGAACCGTATAGAAGTTAGGGCCATTTGAAGTTTATCAGTGTTTGATTTGGGACTCAAGGGTAGCATAGCTTTGAGCGATAGCTTAAATTGACAAGAGGCTCGAGTACTTTATTGTTACAAAATTTCAAGGTTTTATGACGCTCCAGTATAAAGTTACAAGCATTTGTATGTTGCAAACTTTGATAGGTGTAGGACGTACCATATAGAAGTTAGGGCCATTTGAAGTTTTATCAGTGTTTGATTTGGGACTCAAGGGTAGCATAGCTTTGAGCGATAGCTTAAATTGACAAGAGGCTCGAGTGCTTTATTGTTACAAAATTTCAAGGTTTTATGACGCTGCAGTAAAAAGTTACAAGCATTTTTATGTTGCAAACTTTGATAGGTGTAGGACGTACGGTATAGAAGTAAGTCCATTTGAAGTTTTATCAGTGTTTGATTTGGGACTCAAGGGTAGCATAGCTTTGAGCAATAGCTTAAATTGACAAGAGGCTCGAGTACTTTATTGTTTCAAAATTTGAAGGTTTTATGACGCTCCAGTAAAAAGTTACAAGCATTTGTATGTTGCAAACTTTGATAGGTGTAGGACGTACCGTTAGGGCCATTTGAAGTTTTATCAGTGTTCGATTTGAGACTCAAGGGCAGCATAGCTTTGAGCGATAGCTTAAATTGACAAGAGGCTCGAGTACTTTATTGTTACAAAATTTCAAGGTTTTATGACGCTGCAGTAAAAAGTTACAAGCATTTGTATGTTGCAAACTTTGATAGGTGTAGGACGTACCGTATAGAAGTTAGGGCCATTTGAAGTTTTATCAGTGTTTGATTTGGGACTCAAGGGTAGCATAGCTTTGAGCGATAGCTTAAATTGACAAGAGGTTCGAGTTCTTTATTGTTCCAAAATTTCAAGGTTTTATAACGCTCTAGTAAAAAGTTACAAGCATTTGTATGTTGCAAACTTTGATAGGTGTAGGACGGTCCGTATAGAAGTTAGGGCCATTTGAAGTTTTATCAGTGTTTGATTTGGGACTCAAGGGTAGCATAGCTTTGAGCGATAGCTTAAATTGACAAGAGGCTCGAGTACTTTATTGTTACAAAATTTCAAGGTTTTATGACGCTCCAGTAAAAAGTTACGAGCATTTGTATGTTGCAAACTTTGATAGGTGTAGGACGTACCGTATAGAAGTTAGGGCCATTTGAGTTTGTCAGTGTTTGATTTGGGCCTCAAGGGTAGCATAGCTTTGAGCGATAGCTTAAATTGACCAGAGGCTGGAGTACTTTATTGTTGCAAAATTTCAAGGTTTTATGACGCTCCAGTAAAAAGTTACAAGCATTTGTATGTTGCAAACTTTGATAGGACGTACCGTATAGAAGTTAGGGCCATTTGAAGTTTTATCAGTGTTTGATTTGGGACACAAAGGTAGCATAGC
Organism: Clusia tigrina; assembly: GCA_920105625.2. Lineage (NCBI taxonomy): Eukaryota > Metazoa > Arthropoda > Insecta > Diptera > Clusiidae > Clusia > Clusia tigrina. The sequence goes on along the minus strand of OV050033.1, from coordinate 102,884,401 downwards.
TTTGAGCGATAGCTTAAATTGACAAGAGGCTCGAGTACTTTATTGTTAGAAAATTTCAAGGATTTATGACGCTCCAGTAAAAAGTTACAAGCATTTGTATGTTGCAAACTTTGATAGGTGTAGGACGGTCCGTATAGAAGTTAGGGCCATTTGAAGTTTTATCAGTGTTTGATTTGGGACTCAAGGGTAGCATAGCTTTGAGCGATAGCTTAAATTGACAAGAGGCTCGAGTACTTTATTGTTACAAAATTTCAAGGTTTTATGACGCTCCAGTAAAAAGTTACGAGCATTTGTATGTTGCAAACTTTGATAGGTGTAGGACGTACCGTATAGAAGTTTGGGCCATTTGAAGTTTTATCAGTGTTTGATTTGGGACTCAAGGGTAGCATAGCTTTGAGCGATAGCTTAAATTGACAAGAGGTTCGAGTTCTTTATTGTTCCAAAATTTCAAGGTTTTATAACGCTCTAGTAAAAAGTTACAAGCATTTGTATGTTGCAAACTTTGATAGGTGTAGGACGGTCCGTATAGAAGTTAGGGCCATTTGAAGTTTTATCAGTGTTTGATTTGGGACTCAAGGGTAGCATAGCTTTGAGCGATAGCTTAAATTGACAAGAGGCTCGAGTACTTTATTGTTACAAAATTTCAAGGTTTTATGACGCTCCAGTAAAAAGTTACGAGCATTTGTATGTTGCAAACTTTGATAGGTGTAGGACGTACCGTATAGAAGTTTGGGCCATTTGAAGTTTTATCAGTGTTTGATTTGGGACTCAAGGGTAGCATAGCTTTGAGCGATAGCTTAAATTGAAAAGAGGCTCGAGTACTTTATTGTTAGAAAATTTCAAGGATTTATGACGCTCCAGTAAAAAGTTACAAGCATTTGTATGTTGCAAACTTTGATAGGACGTACCGTATAGAAGTTAGGGCCATTTGAAGTTTTATCAGTGTTTGATTTGGGACACAAGGGTAGCATAGCTTTGAGCGATAGCTTAAATTGACAAGAGGCTCGAGTACTTTATTGTTAGAAAATTTCAAGGATTTATGACGCTCCAGTAAAAAGTTACAAGCATTTGTATGCTGCAAACTTTGAATGGGGGAGGACGTACCGTTAGGGCCATTTGAAGTTTTATCAGTGTTCGATTTGGGACTCAAGGGCAGCACAGCTTTGAGCGATAGCTTAAATTGACAAGAGGCTCGAGTACTTTATTGTTCCAAAATTTCAAGGTTTTATGACGCTCTAGTAAAAAGTTACAAGCATTTGTATGTTGCAAACTTTGATAGGACGTACCGTATAGAAGTTAGGGCCATTTGAAGTTTTATCAGTGTTTGATTTGGGACTCAAGGGCAGCATAGCTTTGAGCGATAACTTAAATTGACAAGAGGCTCGACTACTTTATTGTTACAAAATTTCAAGGTTTTATGACGCTCCAGTAAAAAGTTACAAGCATTTGTATGTTGCAAACTTTGATAGGTGAGGACGTACCGTATAGAAGTTAGGGCCATTTGAAGTTTATCAGTGTTTGATTTGGGACTCAAGGGTAGCATGGCTTTGAGCGATAGCTTAAATTGACAAGAGGCTGGAGTACTTTATTGTTACAAAATTTCAAGCTTTTATGACGCTCCAGTAAAAAGTTACAAGCATTAGTATGTTGCAAACTTTGATAGGTGTAGGACGTACCATATTGAAGTTAGGGCCATTTGAAGTTTTATCAGTGTTTGATTTGGGACTCAAGGGTAGCATAGCTTTGAGCGATAGCTTAAATTGACAAGAGGCTGGAGTACTTTATTGTTACAAAATTTCAAGCTTTTATGACGCTCCAGTAAAAAGTTACAAGCATTAGTATGTTGCAAACTTTGATAGGTGTAGGACGTACCGTATAGAAGTTAGGTCAATTTGAAGTTTTATAAGTGTTTGATTTGGGACTTAAGGGTAGCAAAGTTTTGAGCGATAACTTAAATTGACAAGAGGCTCGAGTACTTTTTTGTTACAAAATTTCAAGGTTTTATGACGCTCCAGTAAAAAGTTACAAGCATTAGTATGTTGCAAACTTTGATAGGTGTAGGACGTGCCGTATAGAAGTTAGGTCCATTTGAAGTTTTATAAGTGTTTGATTTGGGACTTAAGGGTAGCATAGCTTTGAGCGATAGCTTAAATTGAAAAGAGGCTCGAGTACTTTATTGTTAGAAAATTTCAAGCTTTTATGACGCTCCAGTAAAAAGTTACAAGCATTTGTATGTTGCAAACTTTGATAGGTATAGGACGTACCGTACAGAAGTTAGGGCCATTTGAAGTTTTATCTGTGTTTGTTGTGGGACACAAGGGTAGCATAGCTTTGAGCGATAGCTTAAATTGACAAGAGGCTCGAGTACTTTATTGTTAGAAAATTTCAAGGTTTTATGACGCTCCAGTAAAAAGTTACAAGCATTTGTATGCTGCAAACTTTGATAGGGGTAGGACGTACCGTTAGGGCCATTTTAAGTTTTATCAGTGTTCGATTTGGGACTCAAGGGCAGCACAGCTTTGACCGATAGCTTAAATTGACAAGAGGCTCGAGTACTTTATTGTTACTAAATTTCAAGGTTTTATGACGCTGCAGTAAAAAGTTACAAGCATTTGTATGTTGCAAACTTTGATAGGTGTAGGACGTACCGTATAGAAGTTAAGGCCATTTGAAATTTTTTTCAGTGTTTGATTTGGGACTCAAGGGTAGCATAGCTTTGAGCGATAGCTTAAATTGACAAGAGGCTCGAGTACTTTATTGTTCCAAAATTTCAAGGTTTAATGACGCTCTAGTAAAAAGTTACAAGCATTTGTATGTTGCAAACTTTGATAGGTGTAGGACGTACCATATTGAAGTTAGGGCCATTTGAAGTTTTATCAGTGTTTGATTTGGGACTCAAGGGTAGCATAGCTTTGAGCGATAGCTTAAATTGAAAAGAGGCTCGAGTACTTTATTGTTAGAAAATTTCAAGGTTTTATGACGCTCCAGTAAAAAGTTACAAGCATTTGTATGTTGCAAACTTTGATAGGACGTACCGTATAGAAGTTAGGGCCATTTGAAGTTTTATCAGTGTTTGATTTGGGACTCAAGGGTAGCATAGCTTTGAGCGATAACTTAAATTGACAAGAGGCTCGAGTACTTTATTGTTACAAAATTTCAAGGTTTTATGACGCTCCAGTAAAAAGTTACAAGCATTTGTATGTTGCAAACTTTGATAGGTGAGGACGTACCGTATAGAAGTTAGGGCCATTTGAAGTTTTATCTGTGTTTGTTGTGGGACACAAGGGTAGCATAGCTTTGAGCGATAGCTTAAATTGACAAGAGGCTCGAGTACTTTATTGTTAGAAAATTTCAAGGATTTATGACGCTCCAGTAAAAAGTTAGAAGCATTTGTATGCTGTAAACTTTGAATGGGGGAGGACGTACCGTTAGGGCCATTTGAAGTTTTATCAGTGTTTGATTTGGGACTCAAGGGCAGCATAGCTTTGAGCGATAACTTAAATTGACAGAGGCTCGACTACTTTATTGTTATAAAATTTCAAGGTTTTATGACGCTCCAGTAAAAAGTTACAAGCATTTGTATGTTGCAAACTTTGATAGGTGAGGACGTACCGTATAGAAGTTAGGGCCATTTGAAGTTTATCAGTGTTTGATTTGGGACTCAAGGGTAGCATAGCTTTGAGCGATAGCTTAAATTGACAAGAGGCTGGAGTACTTTATTGTTACAAAATTTCAAGCTTTTATGACGCTCCAGTAAAAAGTTACAAGCATTAGTATGTTGCAAACTTTGATAGGTGTAGGACGTACCATATTGAAGTTAGGGCCATTTGAAGTTTTATCAGTGTTTGATTTGGGACTCAAGGGTAGCATAGCTTTGAGCGATAGCTTAAATTGACAAGAGGCTGGAGTACTTTATTGTTACAAAATTTCAAGCTTTTATGACGCTCCAGTAAAAAGTTACAAGCATTAGTATGTTGCAAACTTTGATAGGTGTAGGACGTACCGTATAGAAGTTAGGTCAATTTGAAGTTTTATAAGTGTTTGATTTGGGACTTAAGGGTAGCAAAGTTTTGAGCGATAACTTAAATTGACAAGAGGCTCGAGTACTTTTTTGTTACAAAATTTCAAGGTTTTATGACGCTCCAGTAAAAAGTTACAAGCATTAGTATGTTGCAAACTTTGATAGGTGTAGGACGTACCGTATAGAAGTTAGGTCAATTTGAAGTTTTATAAGTGTTTGATTTGGGACTTAAGGGTAGCAAAGTTTTGAGCGATAACTTAAATTGACAAGAGGCTCGAGTACTTTATTGTTAGAAAATTTCAAGCTTTTATGACGCTCCAGTAAAAAGTTACAAGCATTTGTATGTTGCAAACTTTGATAGGTATAGGACGTACCGTACAGAAGTTAGGGCCATTTGAAGTTTTATCTGTGTTTGTTGTGGGACACAAGGGTAGCATAGCTTTGAGCGATAGCTAAAATTGACAAGAGGCTCGAGTACTTTATTGTTAGAAAATTTCAAGGTTTTATGACGCTCCAGTAAAAAGTTACAAGCATTTGTATGCTGCAAACTTTGATAGGGGTAGGACGTACCGTTAGGGCCATTTTAAGTTTTATCAGTGTTCGATTTGGGACTCAAGGGCAGCACAGCTTTGACCGATAGCTTAAATTGACAAGAGGCTCGAGTACTTTATTGTTACTAAATTTCAAGGTTTTATGACGCTGCAGTAAAAAGTTACAAGCATTTGTATGTTGCAAACTTTGATAGGTGTAGGACGTACCGTATAGAAGTTAGGGCTATTTGAAGTTTTATCAGTGTTTGATTTGGGACTCAAGGGTAGCATAGCTTTGAGCGATAGCTTAAATTGACAAGAGGCTCGAGTACTTTATTGTTCCAAAATTTCAAGGTTTAATGACGCTCTAGTAAAAAGTTACAAGCATTTGTATGTTGCAAACTTTGATAGGTGTAGGACGTACCATATTGAAGTTAGGGCCATTTGAAGTTTTATCAGTGTTTGATTTGGGACTCAAGGGTAGCATAGCTTTGAGCGATAGCTTAAATTGAAAAGAGGCTCGAGTACTTTATTGTTACAAAATTTCAAGGTTTTATGACGCTCCAGTAAAAAGTTACAAGCATTTGTATGTTGCAAACTTTGATAGGTGAGGACGTACCGTATAGAAGTTAGGGCCATTTGAAGTTTTATCTGTGTTTGTTGTGGGACACAAGGGTAGCATAGCTTTGAGCGATAGCTTAAATTGACAAGAGGCTCGAGTACTTTATTGTTAGAAAATTTCAAGGATTTATGACGCTCCAGTAAAAAGTTACAAGCATTTGTATGCTGCAAACTTTGAATGGGGGAGGACGTACCGTTAGGGCCATTTGAAGTTTTATCAGTGTTTGATTTGGGACTCAAGGGCAGCATAGCTTTGAGCGATAACTTAAATTGACAGAGGCTCGACTACTTTATTGTTACAAAATTTCAAGGTTTTATGACGCTCCAGTAAAAAGTTACAAGCATTTGTATGTTGCAAACTTTGATAGGTGAGGACGTACCGTATAGAAGTTAGGGCCATTTGAAGTTTATCAGTGTTTGATTTGGGACTCAAGGGTAGCATAGCTTTGAGCGATAGCTTAAATTGACAAGAGGCTGGAGTACTTTATTGTTACAAAATTTCAAGCTTTTATGACGCTCCAGTAAAAAGTTACAAGCATTAGTATGTTGCAAACTTTGATAGGTGTAGGACGTACCATATTGAAGTTAGGGCCATTTGAAGTTTTATCAGTGTTTGATTTGGGACTCAAGGGTAGCATAGCTTTGAGCGATAGCTTAAATTGACAAGAGGCTGGAGTACTTTATTGTTACAAAATTTCAAGCTTTTATGACGCTCCAGTAAAAAGTTACAAGCATTAGTATGTTGCAAACTTTGATAGGTGTAGGACGTACCGTATAGAAGTTAGGTCAATTTGAAGTTTTATAAGTGTTTGATTTGGGACTTAAGGGTAGCAAAGTTTTGAGCGATAACTTAAATTGACAAGAGGCTCGAGTACTTTTTTGTTACAAAATTTCAAGGTTTTATGACGCTCCAGTAAAAAGTTACAATCATTTGTATGTTGCAAACTTTGATAGGTGTAGGACGTACCGTATAGAAGTTAGGTCAATTTGAAGTTTTATAAGTGTTTGATTTGGGACTTAAGGGTAGCAAAGTTTTGAGCGATAACTTAAATTGACAAGAGGCTCGAGTACTTTATTGTTAGAAAATTTCAAGCTTTTATGACGCTCCAGTAAAAAGTTACAAGCATTTGTATGTTGCAAACTTTGATAGGTATAGGACGTACCGTACAGAAGTTAGGGCCATTTGAAGTTTTATCTGTGTTTGTTGTGGGACACAAGGGTAGCATAGCTTTGAGCGATAGCTTAAATTGACAAGAGGCTCGAGTACTTTATTGTTAGAAAATTTCAAGGTTTTATGACGCTCCAGTAAAAAGTTACAAGCATTTGTATGCTGCAAACTTTGATAGGGGTAGGACGTACCGTTAGGGCCATTTTAAGTTTTATCAGTGTTCGATTTGGGACTCAAGGGCAGCACAGCTTTGACCGATAGCTTAAATTGACAAGAGGCTCGAGTACTTTATTGTTACTAAATTTCAAGGTTTTATGACGCTGCAGTAAAAAGTTACAAGCATTTGTATGTTGCAAACTTTGATAGGTGTAGGACGTACCGTATAGAAGTTAGGGCTATTTGAAGTTTTATCAGTGTTTGATTTGGGACTCAAGGGTAGCATAGCTTTGAGCGATAGCTTAAATTGACAAGAGGCTCGAGTACTTTATTGTTCCAAAATTTCAAGGTTTAATGACGCTCTAGTAAAAAGTTACAAGCATTTGTATGTTGCAAACTTTGATAGGTGTAGGACGTACCATATTGAAGTTAGGGCCATTTGAAGTTTTATCAGTGTTTGATTTGGGACTCAAGGGTAGCATAGCTTTGAGCGATAGCTTAAATTGAAAAGAGGCTCGAGTACTTTATTGTTAGAAAATTTCAAGGTTTTATGACGCTCCAGTAAAAAGTTACAAACATTTGTATGTTGCAAACTTTGATAGGACGTACCGTATAGAAGTTAGGGCCATTTGAAGTTTTATCAGTGTTTGATTTGGGACTCAAGGGTAGCATAGCTTTGAGCGATAACTTAAATTGACAAGAGGCTCGAGTACTTTATTGTTACAAAATTTCAAGGTTTTATGACGCTCCAGTAAAAAGTTACAAGCATTTGTATGTTGCAAACTTTGATAGGTGAGGACGTACCGTATAGAAGTTAGGGCCATTTGAAGTTTTATCTGTGTTTGTTGTGGGACACAAGGGTAGCATAGCTTTGAGCGATAGCTTAAATTGACAAGAGGCTCGAGTACTTTATTGTTAGAAAATTTCAAGGATTTATGACGCTCCAGTAAAAAGTTACAAGCATTTGTATGCTGCAAACTTTGAATGGGGGAGGACGTACCGTTAGGGCCATTTGAAGTTTTATCAGTGTTCGATTTGGGACTCAAGGGCAGCACAGCTTTGAGCGATAGCTTAAATTGACAAGAGGCTCGAGTACTTTATTGTTACAAAATTTCAAGGTTTTATGACGCTCCAGTAAAAAGTTACAAGCATTTGTATGTTGCAAACTTTGATAGGTGAGGACGTACCGTATAGAAGTTAGGGCCATTTGAAGTTTATCAGTGTTTGATTTGGGACTCAAGGGTAGCATAGCTTTGAGAGATAGCTTAAATTGACAAGAGGCTCGAGTACTTTATTGTCACAAAATTTCAAGGTTTTATGACGCTCCAGTAAAAAGTTACAAGCATTTGTATGTTGCAAACTTTGATAGGTGTAGGACGTACAATATTGAAGTTAGGGCCATTTGAAGTTTTATCAGTGTTTGATTTGGGACTCAAGGGTAGCATAGCTTTGAGCGATAGCTTAAATTGACAAGAGGCTGGAGTACTTTATTGTTACAAAATTTCAAGCTTTTATGACGCTCCAGTAAAAAGTTACAAGCATTAGTATGTTGCAAACTTTGATAGGTGTAGGACGTACCGTATAGAAGTTAGGTCCATTTGAAGTTTTATAAGTGTTTGATTTGGGACTTAAGGGTAGCAAAGTTTTGAGCGATAACTTAAATTGACAAGAGGCTCGAGTACTCTTTTGTTACAAAATTTCAAGGTTTTATGACGCTCCAGTAAAAAGTTACAAGCATTAGTATGTTGCAAACTTTGATAGGTGTAGGACGTACCGTATAGAAGTTAGGTCCATTTGAAGTTTTATAAGTGTTTGATTTGGGACTTAAGGGTAGCATAGCTTTGAGCGATAGCTTAAATTGAAAAGAGGCTCGAGTACTTTATTGTTAGAAAATTTCAAGGTTTTATGACGCTCCAGTAAAAAGTTACAAGCATTTGTATGTTGCAAACTTTGATAGGTATAGGACGTACCGTACAGAAGTTAGGGCCATTTGAAGTTTTATCTGTGTTTGTTGTGGGACACAAGGGTAGCATAGCTTTGAGCGATAGCTTAAATTGACAAGAGGCTCGAGTACTTTATTGTTAGAAAATTTCAAGGTTTTATGACGCTCCAGTAAAAAGTTACAAGCATTTGTATGCTGCAAACTTTGATAGGGGTAGGACGTACCGTTAGGGCCATTTTAAGTTTTATCAGTGTTCGATTTGGGACTCAAGGGCAGCACAGCTTTGACCGATAGCTTAAATTGACAAGAGGCTCGAGTACTTTATTGTTACTAAATTTCAAGGTTTTATGACGCTGCAGTAAAAAGTTACAAGCATTTGTATGTTGCAAACTTTGATAGGTGTAGGACGTACCGTATAGAAGTTAGGGCCATTTGAAGTTTTATCAGTGTTTGATTTGGGACTCAAGGGTAGCATAGCTTTGAGCGATAGCTTAAATTGACAAGAGGCTCGAGTACTTTATTGTTCCAAAATTTCAAGGTTTAATGACGCTCTAGTAAAAAGTTACAAGCATTTGTATGTTGCAAACTTTGATAGGTGTAGGACGTACCATATTGAAGTTAGGGCCATTTGAAGTTTTATCAGTGTTTGATTTGGGACTCGAGGGTAGCATAGCTTTGAGCGATAGCTTAAATTGACAAGAGGCTGGAGTACTTTATTGTTACAAAATTTCAAGCTTTTATGACGCTCCAGTAAAAAGTTACAAGCATTAGTATGTTGCAAACTTTCATAGGTGTAGGATGTACCGTATAGAAGTTAGGTCCATTTGAAGTTTTATAAGTGTTTGATTTGGGACTTAAGGGTAGCAAAGTTTTGAGCGATAACTTAAATTGACAAGAGGCTCGAGTACTTTTTTGTTACCAAATTTCCAGGTTTTATGACGCTCCAGTAAAAAGTTACAGGCATTTGTATGTTGCAACCTTTGATAGGTGTAAAACGTAACGTATAGAAGTTAGGGCCATTTGAAGTTTTATCAGTGTTTGATGTGGGACTCAAGGGTAGCATAGCTTTGAGCGATAGCTTAAATTGACAAGAGGCTCGAGTACTTTATTTTTAAAAATTTCAAGGTTTTATGACGCTCCAGTAAAAATTACAAGCATTTGTATGTTGCAAACTTTGATAGGTGAGGACGTACCGTATAGAAGTTAGGGCCATTTGAAGTTTTATCAGTGTTCGATTTGAGACTCAAGGGCAGCATAGCTTTGAGCGATAGCTCAAATTGACAAGAGGCTCGAGTACATTATTGTTACAAAATTTCAAGGTTTTATGACGCTGCAGTAAAAAGTTACAAGCATTTGTATGTTGCAAACTTTGATAGGTGAGGACGTACCGTATAGAAGTTAGGGCCATTTGAAGTTTTATCTGTGTTTGTTGTGGGACACAAGGGTAGCATAGCTTTGAGCGATAGCTTAAATTGACAAGAGGCTCGAGTACTTTATTGTTAGAAAATTTCAAGGATTTATGACGCTCCAGTAAAAAGTTACAAGTATTTGTATGCTGCAAACTTTGAATGGGGGAGGACGTACCGTTAGGGCCATTTGAAGTTTTATCAGTGTTCGATTTGGGACTCAAGGGCAGCACAGCTTTGAGCGATAGCTTAAATTGACAAGAAGCTCGAGTACTTTATTGTTACAAAATTTCAAGGTTTTATGACGCTCCAGTAAAAAGTTACAAGCATTTGTATGTTGCAAACTTTGATAGGTGAGGACGTACCGTATAGAAGTTAGGGCCATTTGAAGTTTATCAGTGTTTGATTTGGGACTCAAGGGTTGCATAGCTTTGAGAGATAGCTTAAATTGACAAGAGGCTCGAGTACTTTATTGTCACAAAATTTCAAGGTTTTATGACGCTCCAGTAAAAAGTTACAAGCATTTGTATGTTGCAAACTTTGATAGGTGTAGGACGTACCATATTGAAGTTAGGGCCATTTGAAGTTTTATCAGTGTTTGATTTGGGACTCAAGGGTAGCATAGCTTTGAGCGATAGCTTAAATTGACAAGAGGCTGGAGTACTTTATTGTTACAAAATTTCAAGCTTTTATGACGCTCCAGTAAAAAGTTACAAGCATTAGTATGTTGCAAACTTTGATAGGTGTAGGACGTACCGTATAGAAGTTAGGTCCATTTGAAGTTTTATAAGTGTTTGATTTGGGACTTAAGGGTAGCAAAGTTTTGAGCGATAACTTAAATTGACAAGAGGCTCGAGTACTTTTTTGTTACAAAATTTCAAGGTTTTATGACGCTCCAGTAAAAAGTTACAAGCATTAGTATGTTGCAAACTTTGATAGGTGTAGGACGTACCGTATAGAAGTTAGGTCCATTTGTAGTTTTATAAGTGTTTGATTTGGGACTTAAGGGTAGCATAGCTTTGAGCGATAGCTTAAATTGAAAAGAGGCTCGAGTACTTTATTGTTAGAAAATTTCAAGGTTTTATGAAGCTCCAGTAAAAAGTTACAAGCATTTGTATGTTGCAAACTTTGATAGGTATAGGACGTACCGTACAGAAGTTAGGGCCTTTTGAAGTTTTATCTGTGTTTGGTAGCATAGCTTTGAGCGATAGCTTAAATTGACAAGAGGCTCGAGTACTTTATTGTTAGAAAATTTCAAGGTTTTATGACGCTCCAGTAAAAAGTTACAAGCATTTGTATGCTGCAAACTTTGATAGGGGTAGGACGTACCGTTAGGGCCATTTTAAGTTTTATCAGTGTTCGATTTGGGACTCAAGGGCAGCACAGCTTTGACCGATAGCTTAAATTGACAAGAGGCTCGAGTACTTTATTGTTACTAAATTTCAAGGTTTTATGACGCTGCAGTAAAAAGTTACAAGCATTTGTATGTTGCAAACTTTGATAGGTGTAGGACGTACCGTATAGAAGTTAGGGCCATTTGAAGTTTTATCAGTGTTTGATTTGGGACTCAAGGGTAGCATAGCTTTGAGCGATAGCTTAAATTGACAAGAGGCTCGAGTACTTTATTGTTCCAAAATTTCAAGGTTTAATGACGCTCTAGTAAAAAGTTACAAGCATTTGTATGTTGCAAACTTTGATAGGTGTAGGACGTACCATATTGAAGTTAGGGCCATTTGAAGTTTTATCAGTGTTTGATTTGGGACTCGAGGGTAGCATAGCTTTGAGCGATAGCTTAAATTGACAAGAGGCTGGAGTACTTTATTGTTACAAAATTTCAAGCTTTTATGACGCTCCAGTAAAAAGTTACAAGCATTAGTATGTTGCAAACTTTCATAGGTGTAGGATGTACCGTATAGAAGTTAGGTCCATTTGAAGTTTTATAAGTGTTTGATTTGGGACTTAAGGGTAGCAAAGTTTTGAGCGATAACTTAAATTGACAAGAGGCTGGAGTACTTTATTGTTACAAAATTTCAAGCTTTTATGACGCTCCAGTAAAAAGTTACAAGCATTAGTATGTTGCAAACTTTGATAGGTGTAGGACGTACCGTATAGAAGTTAGATCCATTTGAAGTTTTATAAGTGTTTGATTTGGGACTTAAGGGTAGCAAAGTTTTGAGCGATAACTTAAATTGACAAGAGGCTCGAGTACTTTATTTTTAAAAATTTCAAGGTTTTATGACGCTCCAGTAAAAATTACAAGCATTTGTATGTTGCAAACTTTGATAGGTGAGGACGTACCGTATAGAAGTTAGGGCCATTTGAAGTTTTATCAGTGTTCGATTTGAGACTCAAGGGCAGCATAGCTTTGAGCGATAGCTCAAATTGACAAGAGGCTCGAGTACTTTATTGTTACTAAATTTCAAGGTTTTATGACGCTGCAGTAAAAAGTTACAAGCATTTGTATGTTGCAAACTTTGATAGGGGTAGGACGTACCGTTAGGGCCATTTTAAGTTTTATCAGTGTTCGATTTGGGACTCAAGGGCAGCACAGCTTTGACCGATAGCTTAAATTGACAAGAGGCTCGAGTACTTTATTGTTACTAAATTTCAAGGTTTTATGACGCTGCAGTAAAAAGTTACAAGCATTTGTATGTTGCAAACTTTGATAGGTGTAGGACGTACCGTATAGAAGTTAGGGCCATTTGAAGTTTTATCAGTGTTTGATTTGGGACTCAAGGGTAGCATAGCTTTGAGCGATAGCTTAAATTGACAAGAGGCTCGAGTACTTTATTGTTCCAAATTTCAAGGTTTAATGACGCTCTAGTAAAAAGTTACAAGCATTTGTATGTTGCAAACTTTGATAGGTGTAGGACGTACCATATTGAAGTTAGGGCCATTTGAAGTTTTATCAGTGTTTGATTTGGGACTCGAGGGTAGCATAGCTTTGAGCGATAGCTTAAATTGACAAGAGGCTGGAGTACTTTATTGTTACAAAATTTCAAGCTTTTATGACGCTCCAGTAAAAAGTTACAAGCATTAGTATGTTGCAAACTTTCATAGGTGTAGGATGTACCGTATAGAAGTTAGGTCCATTTGAAGTTTTATAAGTGTTTGATTTGGGACTTAAGGGTAGCAAAGTTTTGAGCGATAACTTAAATTGACAAGAGGCTCGAGTACTTTTTTGTTACCAAATTTCCAGGTTTTATGACGCTCCAGTAAAAAGTTACAGGCATTTGTATGTTGCAACCTTTAATAGGTGTAAAACGTAACGTATAGAAGTTAGGGCCATTTGAAGTTTTATCAGTGTTTGATGTGGGACTCAAGGGTAGCATAGCTTTGAGCGATAGCTTAAATTGACAAGAGGCTCGAGTACTTTATTGTTCCAAAATTTCAAGGTTTAATGACGCTCTAGTAAAAAGTTACAAGCATTTGTATGTTGCAAACTTTGATAGGTGTAGGACGTACCGTATATAAGTTAGGTCCATTTGAAGTTTTATCAGTGTTTGATTTGGGACTCAAGGGTAGCATAGCTTTGAGCGATAGCTTAAATTGACAAGAGGCTCGAGTTCTTTATTGTTCCAAAATTTCAAGTTTTTATGACTCTCTAGTAAAAAGTTACAAGCATTTGTATGTTGCAAGCTTTGATAGGTGTAGGACGTACCGTATAGAAGTTAGGGCCATTTGAAGTTTTATCAGTGCTTGATTTGGGACTCTAGGGTAGCATAGCTTTGAGCGATACCTTAAATTGACAAGAGGCTCGAGTACTTTATTGTTACAAAATTTCAAGGTTTTATGACGCTCCAGTAAAAAGTTACAAGCATTTCTATGGTGCAAACTTTGATAGGTGTAGGACGCACCGTATAGAAGTTAGGGCCATTTGAAGTTTATCTGTGTTTGATTTGGGACTCAAGGGTAGCATAGCTTTGAGCGATAGCTTAAATTGACAAGAGGCTCGAGTACTTTATTGTTACAAAATTTCAAGGTTTTATGACGCTCCAGTAAAAAGTTACAAGCATTTGTATGTTGCAAACTTTGATAGGTGTAGGACGTGCCATATAGAAGTAAGGGCCATTTGAAGTTTTATCAGTGTTTGATTTGGGACTCAAGGGTAGCATAGCTTTGAGCGATAACTTAAATTGACAAGAGGCTGGAGTACTTTATTGTTACAAAATTTCAAGGTTTTATGACGCTCTAGTAAAAAGTTACAAGCATTAGTATGTTGGAAACTTTGATAGGTGTAGGACGTACCGTATAGAAGTTAGGTCCATTTGAAGTTTTATCAGTGTTTGATTTGGGACTTAAGGGTAGCATAGTTTTGAGCGATAACTTAAATTGACAAGAGGCTCGAGTACTTTTTTGAAAAAAAATTTCAAGGTTTTATGACGCTCCAGTAAAAAGTTACAGGCATTAGTATGTTGGAAACTTTGATAGGTGTAGGACGTACCGTATAGAAGTTAGGTCCATTTGAAGTTTTATCAGTGTTTGATTTGGGACTTAAGGGTAGCATAGCTTTGAGCGATAACTTAAATTGACAAGAGGCTCGAGTACTTTATTGTTACAAAATTTCAAGGTTTTATGACGCTGCAGTAAAAAGTTACAAGCATTTGTATGTTGCAAACTTTGATAGGTGTAGGACGTACCGTATAGAAGGTAGGTCCATTTGAATTTTTATCTGTGTTTGATTTGGGACTCAAGGGTAGCAAAGCTTTGAGCGATAGCTTAAATTGACAAGAGGCTCGAGTACTTTTTTCTTACAAAATTTCAAGGTTTTATGACGCTCCAGTAAAAAGTTACAGGCATTTGTATGTTGCAAACTTTGATAGGTTTAGGATGTACCTTATTGAAGTTAGGGCCATTTGAAGTTTTATCAGTGTTCGATTTGGGACTCAAGGGCAGCATAGTTTTGAGCGATAGCTTAAATTGACAAGAGGCTCGAGTACTTTTTTGTTACAAAATTTCAAGGTTCTATGACGTTCCAGTAAAAAGTTACAGGCATTTGTATGTTGCAAACTTTGATAGGTGTAAGACGTAACGTATAGAAGTTAGAGCCATTTGAAGTTTTATCAGTGTTTTATGTGGGACTCTAGGGTAGCATAGCTTTGAGCGATAGCTTAAATTGACAAGAGACTCGAGTACTTTATTGTTACAAAATTTCAAGCTTTTATGACGCTCCAGTAAAAAGTTACTAGCATTAGTATGTTGCAAACTTTCATAGGTGTAGGATGTACCATATAGAAGTTAGGTCCATTTGAAGTTTTATAAGTGTTTGATTTGGGACTTAAGGGTAGCAAAGTTTTGAGCGATAACTTAAATTGACAAGAGGCTCGAGTACTTTTTTGTTACAAAATTTCAAGCTTTTATGACGCTCCAGTAAAAAGTTACTAGCATTAGTATGTTGCAAACTTTCATAGGTGTAGGATGTACCATATAGAAGTTAGGTCCATTTGAAGTTTTATAAGTGTTTGATTTGGGACTTAAGGGTAGCATAGTTTTGAGCGATAACTTAAATTGACAAGAGGCTCGAGTACTTTTTTGAAAAAAAATTTCAAGGTTTTATGACGCTCCAGTAAAAAGTTACAGGCATTTGTATGTTGCAAACTTTGATAGGTGTAAGGCGTAACGTATAGAAGTTAGAGCCATTTGAAGTTTTATCAGTGTTTGATGTGGGACTCTAGGGTAGCATAGCTTTGAGCGATAGCTTAAATTGACAAGAGACTCGAGTACTTTATTGTTACAAAATTTCAAGCTTTTATGACGCTCCAGTAAAAAGTTACTAGCATTAGTATGTTGCAAACTTTCATAGGTGTAGGATGTACCATATAGAAGTTAGGTCCATTTGAAGTTTTATAAGTGTTTGATTTGGGACTTAAGGGTAGAAAAGTTTTGAGCGATAACTTAAATTGACAAGAGGCTCGAGTACTTTTTTGTTACCAAATTTCCAGGTTTTATGACGCTCCAGTAAAAAGTTACAGGCATTTGTATGTTGCAACCTTTGATAGGTGTAAAACGTAACGTATAGAAGTTAGGGCCATTTGAAGTTTTATCAGTGTTTGATGTGGGACTCAAGGGTAGCATAGCTTTGAGCGATAGCTTAAATTGACAAGAGGCTCGAGTACTTTATTTTTAAAAATTTCAAGGTTTTATGACGCTCCAGTAAAAATTACAAGCATTTGTATGTTGCAAACTTTGATAGGTGAGAACGTACCGTATAGAAGTTAGGGCCATTTGAAGTTTTATCAGTGTTCGATTTGAGACTCAAGGGCAGCATAGCTTTGAGCGATAGCTTAAATTGACAAGAGGCTCGAGTACTTTATTGTTACAAAATTTCAAGGTTTTATGACGCTGCAGTAAAAAGTTACAAGCATTTGTATGTTGCAAACTTTGATAGGTGTAGGACGTACCGTATATAAGTTAGGTCCATTTGAAGTTTTATCAGTGTTTGATTTGGGACTCAAGGGTAGCATAGCTTTGAGCGATAGCTTAAATTGACAAGAGGCTCGAGTTCTTTATTGTTCCAAAATTTCAAGTTTTTATGACTCTCTAGTAAAAAGTTACAAGCATTTGTATGTTGCAATCTTTGATAGGTGTAGGACGTACCGTATAGAAGTTAGGGCCATTTGAAGTTTTATCAGTGCTTGATTTGGGACTCTAGGGTAGCATAGCTTTGAGCGATAGCTTAAATTGACAAGAGGCTCGAGTACTTTATTGTTACAAAATTTCAAGGTTTTATGACGCTCCAGTAAAAAGTTACAAGCATTTCTATGTTGCAAACTTTGATAGGTGTAGGACGCACCGTATAGAAGTTAGGGCCATTTGAAGTTTATCTGTGTTTGATTTGGGACTCAAGGGTAGCATAGCTTTGAGCGATAGCTTAAATTGGCAAGAGGCTCGAGTACTTTATTGTTACAAAATTTCAAGGTTTTATGACGCTCCAGTAAAAAGTTACAAGCATTTGTATGTTGCAAACTTTGATAGGTGTAGGACGTGCCATATAGAAGTAAGGGCCATTTGAAGTTTTATCAGTGTTTGATTTGGGACTCAAGGGTAGCATAGCTTTGAGCGATAACTTAAATTGACAAGAGGCTGGAGTACTTTATTGTTACAAAATTTCAAGGTTTTATGACGCTCTAGTAAAAAGTTACAAGCATTAGTATGTTGGAAACTTTGATAGGTGTAGGACGTACCGTATAGAAGTTAGGTCCATTTGAAGTTTTATCAGTGTTTGATTTGGGACTTAAGGGTAGCATAGTTTTGAGCGAAAACTTAAATTGACAAGAGGCTCGAGTACTTTTTTGAAAAAAAATTTCAAGGTTTTATGACGCTCCAGTAAAAAGTTACAGGCATTAGTATGTTGGAAACTTTGATAGGTGTAGGACGTACCGTATAGAAGTTAGGTCCATTTGAAGTTTTATCAGTGTTTGATTTGGGACTTAAGGGTAGCATAGCTTTGAGCGATAACTTAAATTGACAAGAGGCTCGAGTACTTTATTGTTACAAAATTTCAAGGTTTTATGACGCTGCAGTAAAAAGTTACAAGCATTTGTATGTTGCAAACTTTGATAGGTGTAGGACGTACCGTATAGAAGGTAGGTCCATTTGAATTTTTATCTGTGTTTGATTTGGGACTCAAGGGTAGCATAGCTTTGAGCGATAGCTTAAATTGACAAGAGGCTCGAGTACTTTTTTGTTACAAAATTTCAAGGTTCTATGACGCTCCAGTAAAAAGTTACAGGCATTTGTATGTTGCAAACTTTGATAGGTTTAGGATGTACCGTATTGAAGTTAGGGCCATTTGAAGTTTTATCAGTGTTCGATTTGGGACTCAAGGGCAGCATAGTTTTGAGCGATAGCTTAAATTGACAAGAGGCTCGAGTACTTTTTTGTTACAAAATTTCAAGGTTCTATGACGTTCCAGTAAAAAGTTACAGGCATTTGTATGTTGCAAACTTTGATAGGTGTAAGACGTAACGTATATAAGTTAGGTCCATTTGAAGTTTTATCAGTGTTTGATTTGGGACTCAAGGGTAGCATAGCTTTGAGCGATAGCTTAAATTGACAAGAGGCTCGAGTTCTTTATTGTTCCAAAATTTCAAGTTTTTATGACTCTCTAGTAAAAAGTTACAAGCATTTGTATGTTGCAAGCTTTGATAGGTGTAGGACGTACCGTATAGAAGTTAGGGCCATTTGAAGTTTTATCAGTGCTTGATTTGGGACTCTAGGGTAGCATAGCTTTGAGCGATAGCTTAAATTGACAAGAGGCTCGAGTACTTTATTGTTACAAAATTTCAAGGTTTTATGACGCTCCAGTAAAAAGTTACAAGCATTTCTATGTTGCAAACTTTGATAGGTGTAGGACGCACCGTATAGAAGTTAGGGCCATTTGAAGTTTATCTGTGTTTGATTTGGGACTCAAGGGTAGCATAGCTTTGAGCGATAGCTTAAATTGACAAGAGGCTCGAGTACTTTATTGTTACAAAATTTCAAGGTTTTATGACGCTCCAGTAAAAAGTTACAAGCATTTGTATGTTGCAAACTTTGATAGGTGTAGGACGTGCCATATAGAAGTAAGGGCCATTTGAAGTTTTATCAGTGTTTGATTTGGGACTCAAGGGTAGCATAGCTTTGAGCGATAACTTAAATTGACAAGAGGCTGGAGTACTTTATTGTTACAAAATTTCAAGGTTTTATGACGCTCTAGTAAAAAGTTACAAGCATTAGTATGTTGGAAACTTTGATAGGTGTAGGACGTACCGTATAGAAGGTAGGTCCATTTGAAGTTTTATCAGTGTTTGATTTGGGACTTAAGGGTAGCATAGTTTTGAGCGAAAACTTAAATTGACAAGAGGCTCGAGTACTTTTTTGAAAAAAAATTTCAAGGTTTTATGACGCTCCAGTAAAAAGTTACAGGCATTAGTATGTTGGAAACTTTGATAGGTGTAGGACGTACCGTATAGAAGTTAGGTCCATTTGAAGTTTTATCAGTGTTTGATTTGGGACTTAAGGGTAGCATAGCTTTGAGCGATAACTTAAATTGACAAGAGGCTCGAGTACTTTATTGTTACAAAATTTCAAGGTTTTATGACGCTGCAGTAAAAAGTTACAAGCATTTGTATGTTGCAAACTTTGATAGGTGTAGGACGTACCGTATAGAAGGTAGGTCCATTTGAATTTTTATCTGTGTTTGATTTGGGACTCAAGGGTAGCATAGCTTTGAGCGATAGCTTAAATTGACAAGAGGCTCGAGTACTTTTTTGTTACAAAATTTCAAGGTTTTATGACGCTCCAGTAAAAAGTTACAGGCATTTGTATGTTGCAAACTTTGATAGGTTTAGGATGTACCGTATTGAAGTTAGGGCCATTTGAAGTTTTATCAGTGTTCGATTTGGGACTCAAGGGCAGCATAGTTTTGAGCGATAGCTTAAATTGACAAGAGGCTCGAGTACTTTTTTGTTACAAAATTTCAAGGTTCTATGACGTTCCAGTAAAAAGTTACAGGCATTTGTATGTTGCAAACTTTGATAGGTGTAAGACGTAACGTATAAAAGTTAGAGCCATTTGAAGTTTTATCAGTGTTTGATGTGGGACTCTAGGGTAGCATAGCTTTGAGCGATAGCTTAAATTGACAAGAGACTCGAGTACTTTATTGTTACAAAATTTCAAGGTTTTATGACGCTCCAGTAAAAAGTTGCAAGCATTTGTATGTTGCAAACTTTGATAGGTGTAGGACGCACCGTATAGAAGTTAGGGCCATTTGAAGTTTATCTGTGTTTGATTTGGGACTCAAGGGTAGCATAGCTTTGAGCGATAGCTTAAATTGACAAGAGGCTCGAGTACTTTATTGTTACAAAATTTCAAGGTTTTATGACGCTCCAGTAAAAAGTTACAAGCATTTGTATGTTGCAAACTTTGATAGGTGTAGGACGTACCATATAGAAGTTAGGGCCATTTGAAGTTTTATCAGTGTTTGATTTGGGAGTCAAGGGTAGCATAGCTTTGAGCGATAACTTAAATTGACAAGAGGCTGGAGTACTTTATTATTACAAAATTTCAAGGTTTTATGACGCTCCAGTAAAAAGTTACAAGCATTAGTATGTTGCAAACTTTGATAGGTGTAGGACGTACCGTATAGAAGTTAGGTCCATTTGAAGTTTTATCAGTGTTTGATTTGGGACTTAAGGGTAGCATAGCTTTGAGCGATAGCTTAAATTGACAAGATTCTCGAGTACTTTATTGTTAGAAAATTTCAAGGTTTTATGACGCTCCAGTAAAAAGTCACAAGCATTTGTATGCTGCAAACTTTGATAGGTGTAGGACGTACCGTATATAAGTTAGGGCCATTTGAAGTTTTTTCAGTGTTCGATTTGGGACTCAAGGGCAGCATAGCTTTGAGCGATAGCTTAAATTGACAAGAGGCTCGAGTACTTTATTGTTACAAAATTTCAAGGTTTTATGACGCTGCAGTAAAAAGTTACAAGCATTTGTATGTTGCAAACTTTGATAGGTGTAGGACGTACCGTATATAAGTTAGGTCCATTTGAAGTTTTATCAGTGTTTGATTTGGGACTCAAGGGTAGCATAGCTTTGAGCGATAGCTTAAATTGACAAGAGGCTCGAGTTCTTTATTGTTCCAAAATTTCAAGTTTTTATGACTCTCTAGTAAAAAGTTACAAGCATTTGTATGTTGCAAGCTTTGATAGGTGTAGGACGTACCGTATAGAAGTTAGGGCCATTTGAAGTTTTATCAGTGCTTGATTTGGGACTCTAGGGTAGCATAGCTTTGAGCGATAGCTTAAATTGACAAGAGGCTCGAGTACTTTATTGTTACAAAATTTCAAGGTTTTATGACGCTCCAGTAAAAAGTTACAAGCATTTCTATGTTGCAAACTTTGATAGGTGTAGGACGCACCGTATAGAAGTTAGGGCCATTTGAAGTTTATCTGTGTTTGATTTGGGACTCAAGGGTAGCATAGCTTTGAGCGATAGCTTAAATTGGCAAGAGGCTCGAGTACTTTATTGTTACAAAATTTCAAGGTTTTATGACGCTCCAGTAAAAAGTTACAAGCATTTGTATGTTGCAAACTTTGATAGGTGTAGGACGTGCCATATAGAAGTAAGGGCCATTTGAAGTTTTATCAGTGTTTGATTTGGGACTCAAGGGTAGCATAGCTTTGAGCGATAACTTAAATTGACAAGAGGCTGGAGTACTTTATTGTTACAAAATTTCAAGGTTTTATGACGCTCTAGTAAAAAGTTACAAGCATTAGTATGTTGGAAACTTTGATAGGTGTAGGACGTACCGTATAGAAGTTAGGTCCATTTGAAGTTTTATCAGTGTTTGATTTGGGACTTAAGGGTAGCATAGTTTTGAGCGAAAACTTAAATTGACAAGAGGCTCGAGTACTTTTTTGAAAAAAAATTTCAAGGTTTTATGACGCTCCAGTAAAAAGTTACAGGCATTAGTATGTTGGAAACTTTGATAGGTGTAGGACGTACCGTATAGAAGTTAGGTCCATTTGAAGTTTTATCAGTGTTTGATTTGGGACTTAAGGGTAGCATAGCTTTGAGCGATAACTTAAATTGACAAGAGGCTCGAGTACTTTATTGTTACAAAATTTCAAGGTTTTATGACGCTGCAGTAAAAAGTTACAAGCATTTGTATGTTGCAAACTTTGATAGGTGTAGGACGTACCGTATAGAAGGTAGGTCCATTTGAATTTTTATCTGTGTTTGATTTGGGACTCAAGGGTAGCATAGCTTTGAGCGATAGCTTAAATTGACAAGAGGCTCGAGTACTTTTTTGTTACAAAATTTCAAGGTTTTATGACGCTCCAGTAAAAAGTTACAGGCATTTGTATGTTGCAAACTTTGATAGGTTTAGGATGTACCGTATTGAAGTTAGGGCCATTTGAAGTTTTATCAGTGTTCGATTTGGGACTCAAGGGCAGCATAGTTTTGAGCGATAGCTTAAATTGACAAGAGGCTCGAGTACTTTTTTGTTACAAAATTTCAAGGTTCTATGACGTTCCAGTAAAAAGTTACAGGCATTTGTATGTTGCAAACTTTGATAGGTGTAAGACGTAACGTATATAAGTTAGGTCCATTTGAAGTTTTATCAGTGTTTGATTTGGGACTCAAGGGTAGCATAGCTTTGAGCGATAGCTTAAATTGACAAGAGGCTCGAGTTCTTTATTGTTCCAAAATTTCAAGTTTTTATGACTCTCTAGTAAAAAGTTACAAGCATTTGTATGTTGCAAGCTTTGATAGGTGTAGGACGTACCGTATAGAAGTTAGGGCCATTTGAAGTTTTATCAGTGCTTGATTTGGGACTCTAGGGTAGCATAGCTTTGAGCGATAGCTTAAATTGACAAGAGGCTCGAGTACTTTATTGTTACAAAATTTCAAGGTTTTATGACGCTCCAGTAAAAAGTTACAAGCATTTCTATGTTGCAAACTTTGATAGGTGTAGGACGCACCGTATAGAAGTTAGGGCCATTTGAAGTTTATCTGTGTTTGATTTGGGACTCAAGGGTAGCATAGCTTTGAGCGATAGCTTAAATTGACAAGAGGCTCGAGTACTTTATTGTTACAAAATTTCAAGGTTTTATGACGCTCCAGTAAAAAGTTACAAGCATTTGTATGTTGCAAACTTTGATAGGTGTAGGACGTGCCATATAGAAGTAAGGGCCATTTGAAGTTTTATCAGTGTTTGATTTGGGACTCAAGGGTAGCATAGCTTTGAGCGATAACTTAAATTGACAAGAGGCTGGAGTACTTTATTGTTACAAAATTTCAAGGTTTTATGACGCTCTAGTAAAAAGTTACAAGCATTAGTATGTTGGAAACTTTGATAGGTGTAGGACGTACCGTATAGAAGTTAGGTCCATTTGAAGTTTTATCAGTGTTTGATTTGGGACTTAAGGGTAGCATAGTTTTGAGCGAAAACTTAAATTGACAAGAGGCTCGAGTACTTTTTTGAAAAAAAATTTCAAGGTTTTATGACGCTCCAGTAAAAAGTTACAGGCATTAGTATGTTGGAAACTTTGATAGGTGTAGGACGTACCGTATAGAAGTTAGGTCCATTTGAAGTTTTATCAGTGTTTGATTTGGGACTTAAGGGTAGCATAGCTTTGAGCGATAACTTAAATTGACAAGAGGCTCGAGTACTTTATTGTTACAAAATTTCAAGGTTTTATGACGCTGCAGTAAAAAGTTACAAGCATTTGTATGTTGCAAACTTTGATAGGTGTAGGACGTACCGTATAGAAGGTAGGTCCATTTGAATTTTTATCTGTGTTTGATTTGGGACTCAAGGGTAGCATAGCTTTGAGCGATAGCTTAAATTGACAAGAGGCTCGAGTACTTTTTTGTTACAAAATTTCAAGGTTTTATGACGCTCCAGTAAAAAGTTACAGGCATTTGTATGTTGCAAACTTTGATAGGTTTAGGATGTACCGTATTGAAGTTAGGGCCATTTGAAGTTTTATCAGTGTTCGATTTGGGACTCAAGGGCAGCATAGTTTTGAGCGATAGCTTAAATTGACAAGAGGCTCGAGTACTTTTTTGTTACAAAATTTCAAGGTTCTATGACGTTCCAGTAAAAAGTTACAGGCATTTGTATGTTGCAAACTTTGATAGGTGTAAGACGTAACGTATAAAAGTTAGAGCCATTTGAAGTTTTATCAGTGTTTGATGTGGGACTCTAGTGTAGCATAGCTTTGAGCGATAGCTTAAATTGACAAGAGACTCGAGTACTTTATTGTTACAAAATTTCAAGGTTTTATGACGCTCCAGTAAAAAGTTGCAAGCATTTGTATGTTGCAAACTTTGATAGGTGTAGGACGCACCGTATAGAAGTTAGGGCCATTTGAAGTTTATCTGTGTTTGATTTGGGACTCAAGGGTAGCATAGCTTTGAGCGATAGCTTAAATTGACAAGAGGCTCGAGTACTTTATTGTTACAAAATTTCAAGGTTTTATGACGCTCCAGTAAAAAGTTACAAGCATTTGTATGTTGCAAACTTTGATAGGTGTAGGACGTACCATATAGAAGTTAGGGCCATTTGAAGTTTTATCAGTGTTTGATTTGGGAGTCAAGGGTAGCATAGCTTTGAGCGATAACTTAAATTGACAAGAGGCTGGAGTACTTTATTATTACAAAATTTCAAGGTTTTATGACGCTCCAGTAAAAAGTTACAAGCATTAGTATGTTGCAAACTTTGATAGGTGTAGGACGTACCGTATAGAAGTTAGGTCCATTAGAAGTTTTATCAGTGTTTGATTTGGGACTTAAGGGTAGCATAGCTTTGAGCGATAGCTTAAATTGACAAGATTCTCGAGTACTTTATTGTTAGAAAATTTCAAGGTTTTATGACGCTCCAGTAAAAAGTCACAAGCATTTGTATGCTGCAAACTTTGATAGGTGTAGGACGTACCGTATATAAGTTAGGGCCATTTGAAGTTTTTTCAGTGTTCGATTTGGGACTCAAGGGCAGCATAGCTTTGAGCGATAGCTTAAATTGACAAGAGGCTCGAGTACTTTATTGTTACAAAATTTCAAGGTTTTATGAAGCTGCAGTAAAAAGTTACAAGCATTTGTATGTTGCAAACTTTGATAGGTGTAGCACGTACCGTATAGAAGTTAGGTCCATTTGAAGTTTTATCAGTGTTTGATTTGGAACTCAAGGGTAGCATAGCTTTGAGCGATAGCTTAAATTGACAAGAGGCTCGAGTTCTTTATTGTTCCAAAATTTCAAGGTTTTATGACGCTCTAGTAAAAAGTTACAACCATTTGTATGTTGCAAACTTTGATAGGTGTAGGACGTACCGTATAGAAGTTAGGGCCAATTGAAGTTTTATCAGTGTTTGATTTGGGACTCTAGGGTAGCATAGCTTTAAACGATAGCTTAAATAGACAAGAGGCTCGAGTACTTTATTGTTACAAAATTTCAAGGTTTTATGACGCTCCAGTAAAAAGTTACAGGCATTTGTATGTTGCAAACTTTGATAGGTGTAAGACGTAACGTATAGAAGTTAGGGCCACTTGAAGTTTTATCAGTGTTTGATGTGGGACTCAAGGGTAGCATAGCTTTGAGCGATAGCTTAAATTGACAAGAGGCTCGAGTACTTTATTGTTAAAAATTTCAAGGTTTTATGACGCTCCAGTAAAAAGTTATAAGCATTTGTATGTTGCAAACTTTGATAGGTGTAGGACGTACCGTATAGAAGTTAGGGCCATTTGAAGTTTTATCAGTGTTTGATTTGGGACTCAAGGGTAGCATAGCTTTGAGCGATAGCTTAAATTGACAAGAGGCTCGAGTACTTTTTTGTTACAAAATTTCAAGGTTCTATGACGTTCCAGTAAAAAGTTACAGGCATTTGTATGTTGCAAACTTTGATAGGTGTAAGACGTAACGTATATAAGTTAGGTCCATTTGAAGTTTTATCAGTGTTTGATTTGGGACTCAAGGGTAGCATAGCTTTGAGCGATAGCTTAAATTGACAAGAGGCTCGAGTTCTTTATTGTTCCAAAATTTCAAGTTTTTATGACTCTCTAGTAAAAAGTTACAAGCATTTGTATGTTGCAAGCTTTGATAGGTGTAGGACGTACCGTATAGAAGTTAGGGCCATTTGAAGTTTTATCAGTGCTTGATTTGGGACTCTAGGGTAGCATAGCTTTGAGCGATAGCTTAAATTGACAAGAGGCTCGAGTACTTTATTGTTACAAAATTTCAAGGTTTTATGACGCTCCAGTAAAAAGTTACAAGCATTTCTATGTTGCAAACTTTGATAGGTGTAGGACGCACCGTATAGAAGTTAGGGCCATTTGAAGTTTATCTGTGTTTGATTTGGGACTCAAGGGTAGCATAGCTTTGAGCGATAGCTTAAATTGACAAGAGGCTCGAGTACTTTATTGTTACAAAATTTCAAGGTTTTATGACGCTCCAGTAAAAAGTTACAAGCATTTGTATGTTGCAAACTTTGATAGGTGTAGGACGTGCCATATAGAAGTAAGGGCCATTTGAAGTTTTATCAGTGTTTGATTTGGGACTCAAGGGTAGCATAGCTTTGAGCGATAACTTAAATTGACAAGAGGCTGGAGTACTTTATTGTTACAAAATTTCAAGGTTTTATGACGCTCTAGTAAAAAGTTACAAGCATTAGTATGTTGGAAACTTTGATAGGTGTAGGACGTACCGTATAGAAGTTAGGTCCATTTGAAGTTTTATCAGTGTTTGATTTGGGACTTAAGGGTAGCATAGTTTTGAGCGAAAACTTAAATTGACAAGAGGCTCGAGTACTTTTTTGAAAAAAAATTTCAAGGTTTTATGACGCTCCAGTAAAAAGTTACAGGCATTAGTATGTTGGAAACTTTGATAGGTGTAGGACGTACCGTATAGAAGTTAGGTCCATTTGAAGTTTTATCAGTGTTTGATTTGGGACTTAAGGGTAGCATAGCTTTGAGCGATAACTTAAATTGACAAGAGGCTCGAGTACTTTATTGTTACAAAATTTCAAGGTTTTATGACGCTGCAGTAAAAAGTTACAAGCATTTGTATGTTGCAAACTTTGATAGGTGTAGGACGTACCGTATAGAAGGTAGGTCCATTTGAATTTTTATCTGTGTTTGATTTGGGACTCAAGGGTAGCATAGCTTTGAGCGATAGCTTAAATTGACAAGAGGCTCGAGTACTTTTTTGTTACAAAATTTCAAGGTTTTATGACGCTCCAGTAAAAAGTTACAGGCATTTGTATGTTGCAAACTTTGATAGGTTTAGGATGTACCGTATTGAAGTTAGGGCCATTTGAAGTTTTATCAGTGTTCGATATGGGACTCAAGGGCAGCATAGTTTTGAGCGATAGCTTAAATTGACAAGAGGCTCGAGTACTTTTTTGTTACAAAATTTCAAGGTTCTATGACGTTCCAGTAAAAAGTTACAGGCATTTGTATGTTGCAAACTTTGATAGGTGTAAGACGTAACGTATAAAAGTTAGAGCCATTTGAAGTTTTATCAGTGTTTGATGTGGGACTCTAGGGTAGCATAGCTTTGAGCGATAGCTTAAATTGACAAGAGACTCGAGTACTTTATTGTTACAAAATTTCAAGGTTTTATGACGCTCCAGTAAAAAGTTGCAAGCATTTGTATGTTGCAAACTTTGATAGGTGTAGGACGCACCGTATAGAAGTTAGGGCCATTTGAAGTTTATCTGTGTTTGATTTGGGACTCAAGGGTAGCATAGCTTTGAGCGATAGCTTAAATTGACAAGAGGCTCGAGTACTTTATTGTTACAAAATTTCAAGGTTTTATGACGCTCCAGTAAAAAGTTACAAGCATTTGTATGTTGCAAACTTTGATAGGTGTAGGACGTACCATATAGAAGTTAGGGCCATTTGAAGTTTTATCAGTGTTTGATTTGGGAGTCAAGGGTAGCATAGCTTTGAGCGATAACTTAAATTGACAAGAGGCTGGAGTACTTTATTATTACAAAATTTCAAGGTTTTATGACGCTCCAGTAAAAAGTTACAAGCATTAGTATGTTGCAAACTTTGATAGGTGTAGGACGTACCGTATAGAAGTTAGGTCCATTAGAAGTTTTATCAGTGTTTGATTTGGGACTTACGGGTAGCATAGCTTTGAGCGATAGCTTAAATTGACAAGATTCTCGAGTACTTTATTGTTAGAAAATTTCAAGGTTTTATGACGCTCCAGTAAAAAGTCACAAGCATTTGTATGCTGCAAACTTTGATAGGTGTAGGACGTACCGTATATAAGTTAGGGCCATTTGAAGTTTTTTCAGTGTTCGATTTGGGACTCAAGGGCAGCATAGCTTTGAGCGATAGCTTAAATTGACAAGAGGCTCGAGTACTTTATTGTTACAAAATTTCAAGGTTTTATGAAGCTGCAGTAAAAAGTTACAAGCATTTGTATGTTGCAAACTTTGATAGGTGTAGCACGTACCGTATAGAAGTTAGGTCCATTTGAAGTTTTATCAGTGTTTGATTTGGAACTCAAGGGTAGCATAGCTTTGAGCGATAGCTTAAATTGACAAGAGGCTCGAGTTCTTTATTGTTCCAAAATTTCAAGGTTTTATGACGCTCTAGTAAAAAGTTACAACCATTTGTATGTTGCAAACTTTGATAGGTGTAGGACGTACCGTATAGAAGTTAGGGCCAATTGAAGTTTTATCAGTGTTTGATTTGGGACTCTAGGGTAGCATAGCTTTAAACGATAGCTTAAATAGACAAGAGGCTCGAGTACTTTATTGTTACAAAATTTCAAGGTTTTATGACGCTCCAGTAAAAAGTTACAGGCATTTGTATGTTGCAAACTTTGATAGGTGTAAGACGTAACGTATAGAAGTTAGGGCCACTTGAAGTTTTATCAGTGTTTGATGTGGGACTCAAGGGTAGCATAGCTTTGAGCGATAGCTTAAATTGACAAGAGGCTCGAGTACTTTATTGTTAAAAATTTCAAGGTTTTATGACGCTCCAGTAAAAAGTTATAAGCATTTGTATGTTGCAAACTTTGATAGGTGTAGGACGTACCGTATAGAAGTTAGGGCCATTTGAAGTTTTATCAGTGTTTGATTTGGGACTCAAGGGTAGCATAGCTTTGAGCGATAGCTTAAATTGACAAGAGGCTCGAGTACTTTTTTGTTACAAAATTTCAAGGTTCTATGACGTTCCAGTAAAAAGTTACAGGCATTTGTATGTTGCAAACTTTGATAGGTGTAAGACGTAACGTATATAAGTTAGGTCCATTTGAAGTTTTATCAGTGTTTGATTTGGGACTCAAGGGTAGCATAGCTTTGAGCGATAGCTTAAATTGACAAGAGGCTCGAGTTCTTTATTGTTCCAAAATTTCAAGTTTTTATGACTCTCTAGTAAAAAGTTACAAGCATTTGTATGTTGCAAGCTTTGATAGGTGTAGGACGTACCGTATAGAAGTTAGGGCCATTTGAAGTTTTATCAGTGCTTGATTTGGGACTCTAGGGTAGCATAGCTTTGAGCGATAGCTTAAATTGACAAGAGGCTCGAGTACTTTATTGTTACAAAATTTCAAGGTTTTATGACGCTCCAGTAAAAAGTTACAAGCATTTCTATGTTGCAAACTTTGATAGGTGTAGGACGCACCGTATAGAAGTTAGGGCCATTTGAAGTTTATCTGTGTTTGATTTGGGACTCAAGGGTAGCATAGCTTTGAGCGATAGCTTAAATTGACAAGAGGCTCGAGTACTTTATTGTTACAAAATTTCAAGGTTTTATGACGCTCCAGTAAAAAGTTACAAGCATTTGTATGTTGCAAACTTTGATAGGTGTAGGACGTGCCATATAGAAGTAAGGGCCATTTGAAGTTTTATCAGTGTTTGATTTGGGACTCAAGGGTAGCATAGCTTTGAGCGATAACTTAAATTGACAAGAGGCTGGAGTACTTTATTGTTACAAAATTTCAAGGTTTTATGACGCTCTAGTAAAAAGTTACAAGCATTAGTATGTTGGAAACTTTGATAGGTGTAGGACGTACCGTATAGAAGTTAGGTCCATTTGAAGTTTTATCAGTGTTTGATTTGGGACTTAAGGGTAGCATAGTTTTGAGCGAAAACTTAAATTGACAAGAGGCTCGAGTACTTTTTTGAAAAAAAATTTCAAGGTTTTATGACGCTCCAGTAAAAAGTTACAGGCATTAGTATGTTGGAAACTTTGATAGGTGTAGGACGTACCGTATAGAAGTTAGGTCCATTTGAAGTTTTATCAGTGTTTGATTTGGGACTTAAGGGTAGCATAGCTTTGAGCGATAGCTTAAATTGACAAGAGGCTCGAGTACTTTATTGTTACAAAATTTCAAGGTTTTATGACGCTGCAGTAAAAAGTTACAAGCATTTGTATGTTGCAAACTTTGATAGGTGTAGGACGTACCGTATAGAAGGTAGGTCCATTTGAATTTTTATCTGTGTTTGATTTGGGACTCAAGGGTAGCATAGCTTTGAGCGATAGCTTAAATTGACAAGAGGCTCGAGTACTTTTTTGTTACAAAATTTCAAGGTTTTATGACGCTCCAGTAAAAAGTTACAGGCATTTGTATGTTGCAAACTTTGATAGGTTTAGGATGTACCGTATTGAAGTTAGGGCCATTTGAAGTTTTATCAGTGTTCGATTTGGGACTCAAGGGCAGCATAGTTTTGAGCGATAGCTTAAATTGACAAGAGGCTCGAGTACTTTTTTGTTACAAAATTTCAAGGTTCTATGACGTTCCAGTAAAAAGTTACAGGCATTTGTATGTTGCAAACTTTGATAGGTGTAAGACGTAACGTATAAAAGTTAGAGCCATTTGAAGTTTTATCAGTGTTTGATGTGGGACTCTAGGGTAGCATAGCTTTGAGCGATAGCTTAAATTGACAAGAGACTCGAGTACTTTATTGTTACAAAATTTCAAGGTTTTATGACGCTCCAGTAAAAAGTTGCAAGCATTTGTATGTTGCAAACTTTGATAGGTGTAGGACGCACCGTATAGAAGTTAGGGCCATTTGAAGTTTATCTGTGTTTGATTTGGGACTCAAGGGTAGCATAGCTTTGAGCGATAGCTTAAATTGACAAGAGGCTCGAGTACTTTATTGTTACAAAATTTCAAGGTTTTATGACGCTCCAGTAAAAAGTTACAAGCATTTGTATGTTGCAAACTTTGATAGGTGTAGGACGTACCATATAGAAGTTAGGGCCATTTGAAGTTTTATCAGTGTTTGATTTGGGAGTCAAGGGTAGCATAGCTTTGAGCGATAACTTAAATTGACAAGAGGCTGGAGTACTTTATTATTACAAAATTTCAAGGTTTTATGACGCTCCAGTAAAAAGTTACAAGCATTAGTATGTTGCAAACTTTGATAGGTGTAGGACGTACCGTATAGAAGTTAGGTACATTAGAAGTTTTATCAGTGTTTGATTTGGGACTTAAGGGTAGCATAGCTTTGAGCGATAGCTTAAATTGACAAGATTCTCGAGTACTTTATTGTTAGAAAATTTCAAGGTTTTATGACGCTCCAGTAAAAAGTCACAAGCATTTGTATGCTGCAAACTTTGATAGGTGTAGGACGTACCGTATATAAGTTAGGGCCATTTGAAGTTTTTTCAGTGTTCGATTTGGGACTCAAGGGCAGCATAGCTTTGAGCGATAGCTTAAATTGACAAGAGGCTCGAGTACTTTATTGTTACAAAATTTCAAGGTTTTATGAAGCTGCAGTAAAAAGTTACAAGCATTTGTATGTTGCAAACTTTGATAGGTGTAGCACGTACCGTATAGAAGTTAGGTCCATTTGAAGTTTTATCAGTGTTTGATTTGGAACTCAAGGGTAGCATAGCTTTGAGCGATAGCTTAAATTGACAAGAGGCTCGAGTTCTTTATTGTTCCAAAATTTCAAGGTTTTATGACGCTCTAGTAAAAAGTTACAACCATTTGTATGTTGCAAACTTTGATAGGTGTAGGACGTACCGTATAGAAGTTAGGGCCAATTGAAGTTTTATCAGTGTTTGATTTGGGACTCTAGGGTAGCATAGCTTTAAACGATAGCTTAAATAGACAAGAGGCTCGAGTACTTTATTGTTACAAAATTTCAAGGTTTTATGACGCTCCAGTAAAAAGTTACAGGCATTTGTATGTTGCAAACTTTGATAGGTGTAAGACGTAACGTATAGAAGTTAGGGCCACTTGAAGTTTTATCAGTGTTTGATGTGGGACTCAAGGGTAGCATAGCTTTGAGCGATAGCTTAAATTGACAAGAGGCTCGAGTACTTTATTGTTAAAAATTTCAAGGTTTTATGACGCTCCAGTAAAAAGTTAGAAGCATTTGTATGTTGCAAACTTTGATAGGTGTAGGACGTACCGTATAGAAGTTAGGGCCATTTGAAGTTTTATCAGTGCTTGATTTGGGACTCAAGGGTAGCATAGCTTTGAGCGATAGCCTAAATTGACAAGAGGCTCGAGTACTTTATTGTTACAAAATTGCAAGGTTTTATGACGCTCCAGTAAAAAGTTACAAACATTTGAATGTTGCATACTTTGATAGGTATTGGACGTACCGTATAGAAGTTAGGGCCATTTGAAGTTTTATCAGTGTTTGATTTGGGACTTAAGAGTAGCATAGTTTTGAGCGATAACTTAAATTGACAAGAGGCTCGAGAACTTTTTTGTTACAAAATTTCAAGGTTTTATGACGCTCCAGTAAAAAACTTTGATAGGTGTAAGACGTAACGTATAGAAGTTAGGGCCACTTGAAGTTTTATCAGTGTTTGATGTGGGACTCAAGGGTAGCATAGCTTTGAGCGATAGCTTAAATTGACAAGAGGCTCGAGTACTTTATTGTTAAAAGTTTCAAGGTTTTATGACGCTCCAGTAAAAAGTTACAAGCATTTGTATGTTGCAAACTTTGATAGGTGTAGGACGTACCGCATAGAAGTTTCGGCCACTTGAAGTTTATCAGTGTTTTATTTGGGACGCAAGGGTAGCATAGCTTTGAGCGATAGCTTAAATTGACAAGAAGCTCGAGTACTTTATTGTTAAAAATTTCAAGGTTTTATGACGCTCCAGTAAAAAGTTAGAAGCATTTGTATGTTGCAAACTTTGATAGGTGTAGGACGTACCGTATAGAAGTTAGGGCCATTTGAAGTTTTATCAGTGTTTGATTTGGGACTCAAGGGTAGCATAGCTTTGAGCGATAGCTTAAATTGACAAGAGGCTCGAGTACTTTATTGTTACAAAATTTCAAGGTTTTATGACGCTCCAGTAAAAAGTTACAAGCATTTGTATGTTGCAAACTTTGATAGGTGTAGACCGTACCGTATAGAAGTTAGGGCCATTTGAAGTTTTATCAGTGCTTGATTTGGGACTCAAGGGTAGCATAGCTTTGAGCGATAGCCTAAATTGACAAGAGGCTCGAGTACTTTATTGTTACAAAATTGCAAGGTTTTATGACGCTCCAGTAAAAAGTTACAAACATTTGTATGTTGCATACTTTGATAGGTATTGGACGTACCGTATAGAAGTTAGGGCCATTTGAAGTTTTATCAGTGTTTGATTTGGGACTTAAGGGTAGCATAGTTTTGAGCGATAACTTAAATTGACAAGAGGCTCGAGAACTTTTTTGTTACAAAATTTCAAGGTTTTATGACGCTCCAGTAAAAAACTTTGATAGGTGTAAGACGTAACGTATAGAAGTTAGGGCAACTTGAAGTTTTATCAGTGTTTGATGTGGGACTCAAGGGTAGCATAGCTTTGAGCGATAGCTTAAATTGACAAGAGGCTCGAGTACTTTATTGTTAAACATTTCAAGGTTTTATGACGCTCCAATAAAAAGTTACAAGCATTTGTATGTTGCTAACTTTGATAGGTGTAGGACGTACCGCATAGAAATTTCGGCCACTTGAAGTTTTATCAGTGTTTTATTTGGGACTCAAGGGTAGCATAGCTTTGAGCGATAGCTTAAATTGACAAGAGGCTCGAGTACTTTATTGTTACAAAATTTCAAGGTTTTATGACGCTCCAGTAAAAAGTTACAAGCATTAGTATGTTGCAAACTTTGATAGGTGTAGGACGTACCGTATAGAAGTTAGGTCCATTTGAAGTTTTATCAGTGTTTGATTTGGGACTTAAGGGTAGCATAGTTTTGAGCGTTAACTTAAATTGACAAGAGGCTCGAGTACTTTTTTGTTACAAAATTTCAAGGTTTTATGACGCTCCAGTAAAAAGTTACAGGCATTTGTATGTTGCAAACTTTGATAGGTGTAAGACGTAACGTATAGAAGTTAGGGCCATTTGAAGTTTTATCAGTGTTTGATGTGGGACTCAAGGGTAGCATAGCTTTGAGCGTTAGCTTAAATTGACAAAAGGCTCGAGTACTTTATTGTTAGAAAATTTCAAGGTTTTATGACGCTCCAGTAAAAAGTTACAAGCATTTGTATGCTGCAAACTTTGATAGGTGTTGGACGTACCGTATAGAAGTTAGGGCCATTTGAAATTTTATCAGTGTTCGATTTGGGACTCAAGGGCAGCATAGCTTTGAGCAATAGCTTAAATTGACAAGAGGATCGAATACGTTATTGTTACAAAATTTCAAGGTTTTATGACGCTGCAGTAAAAAGTTACAAGCATTTGTATGTTGCAAACTTTGATAGGTGTAGGACGTACCATTTAGAAGCTAGGTCCATTTGAAGTTTTATCAGTGTTTGATTTGGGACTCAATGGTAGCATAGCTTTGAGCGATAGCTTAAATTGACAAGAGGCTCGAGTTCTTTATTGTTCCAAAATTTCAAGGTTTTATGACGCTCTAGTAAAAAGTTACAAGCATTTGTATGTTGCAAACTTTGATAGGTGTAGGACGTACCGTATAGAAGTTAGGGCCATTTGAAGTTTTATCAGTGTTTGATTTGGGACTCTAGGGTAGCATAGCTTTGAGCGATAGCTTAAATTGACAAGAGGCTCGTGTACTTTATTGTTACAAAATTTCAAGGTTTTATGACGCTCCAGTAAAAAGTTACAAGCATTTGTATGTTGCAAACTTTGATAGGTGTAGCACGTACCGTATAGAAGTTAGGGCCATTTGAAGTTTATCTGTGTTTGATTTGGGACTCAAGGGTAGCATAGCTTTGAGCGATAGCTTAAATTGACAAGAGGCTCGAGTACTTTATTGTTACAAAATTTCAAGGTTTTATGACGCTCCACTAAAAAGTTACAAGCATTTGTATGCTGCAAACTTTGATAGGTGTAGGACGTACCGTATAGAAGTTAGGTCCATTTGAAGTTTTATCAGTGTTTGATTTGGGACTTAAGGGTAGCATAGTTTTGAGCGATAACTTAAATTGACAAGGGGCTCGAGTACTTTTTTGTTACAAAATTTCAAGGTTTTATGACGCTCCAGTAAAAAGTTAAAGGCATTTGTATGTTGCAAACTTTGATAGGTGTAAGACGTAACGTATAGAAGTTAGGGCCACTTGAAGTTTTATCAGTGTTTGATGTGGGACTCAAGGGTAGCATAGCTTTGAGCGATAGCTTAAATTGACAAGAGGCTCGAGTACTTTATTGTTAAAAATTTCAAGGTTTTATGACGCTCCAGTAAAAAGTTACAAGCATTTGTATGTTGCAAACTTTGATAGGTGTAGGACGTACCGTATAGAAGTTAGGGCCATTTGAAGTTTTATCAGTGTTTGATTTGGGACTCAAGGGTAGCATAGCTTTGAGCGATAGCTTAAATTGACAAGAGGCTCGAAAACTTTTTTGTTACAAAATTTCAAGGTTTTATGACGCTCCAGTAAAAAACTTTGATAGGTGTAAGACGTAACGTATAGAAGTTAGGGCCACTTGAAGTTTTATCTGTGTTTGATTTGGGACTCAAGGGTAGAATAGCTTTGAGCGACAGCTTAAATTGACAAGAGGCTCGAGTACTTTATTGTTACAAAATTTCAAGGTTTTATGACGCTCCAGTAAAAAGTTACAAGCATTTGTATGTTGCAAACTTTGATAGGTGTAGGACGTACCATATAGAAGTTAGGGCCATTTGAAATTTTATCAGTGTTCGATTTGGGACTCAAGGGCAGCATAGCTTTGAGCAATAGCTTAAATTGACAAGAGGATCGAATACGTTATTGTTACAAAATTTCAAGGTTTTATGACGCTGCAGTAAAAAGTTACAAGCATTTGTATGTTGCAAA
This sequence comes from Clusia tigrina, assembly GCA_920105625.2. Classification (NCBI taxonomy): domain Eukaryota; kingdom Metazoa; phylum Arthropoda; class Insecta; order Diptera; family Clusiidae; genus Clusia; species Clusia tigrina. The sequence continues at coordinate 102,848,865 of OV050033.1, read as the reverse complement.
CTTTGATAGGTGTAGGACGTACCATTTAGAAGCTAGGTCCATTTGAAGTTTTATCAGTGTTTGATTTGGGACTCAAGGGTAGCATAGCTTTGAGCGATAGCTTAAATTGACAAGAGGCTCGAGTTCTTTATTGTTCCAAAATTTCAAGGTTTTATGACGCTCTAGTAAAAAGTTACAAGCATTTGTATGTTGCAAACTTTGATAGGTGTAGGACGTACCGTATAGAAGTTAGGGCCATTTGAAGTTTTATCAGTGTTTGATTTGGGACTCTAGGGTAGCATAGCTTTGAGCGATAGCTTAAATTGACAAGAGGCTCGTGTACTTTATTGTTACAAAATTTCAAGGTTTTATGACGCTCCAGTAAAAAGTTACAAGCATTTGTATGTTGCAAACTTTGATAGGTGTAGCACGTACCGTATAGAAGTTAGGGCCATTTGAAGTTTATCTGTGTTTGATTTGGGACTCAAGGGTAGCATAGCTTTGAGCGATAGCTTAAATTGACAAGAGGCTCGAGTACTTTATTGTTACAAAATTTCAAGGTTTTATGACGCTCCACTAAAAAGTTACAAGCATTTGTATGCTGCAAACTTTGATAGGTGTAGGACGTACCGTATAGAAGTTAGGTCCATTTGAAGTTTTATCAGTGTTTGATTTGGGACTTAAGGGTAGCATAGTTTTGAGCGATAACTTAAATTGACAAGGGGCTCGAGTACTTTTTTGTTACAAAATTTCAAGGTTTTATGACGCTCCAGTAAAAAGTTAAAGGCATTTGTATGTTGCAAACTTTGATAGGTGTAAGACGTAACGTATAGAAGTTAGGGCCACTTGAAGTTTTATCAGTGTTTGATGTGGGACTCAAGGGTAGCATAGCTTTGAGCGATAGCTTAAATTGACAAGAGGCTCGAGTACTTTATTGTTAAAAATTTCAAGGTTTTATGACGCTCCAGTAAAAAGTTACAAGCATTTGTATGTTGCAAACTTTGATAGGTGTAGGACGTACCGTATAGAAGTTAGGGCCATTTGAAGTTTTATCAGTGTTTGATTTGGGACTCAAGGGTAGCATAGCTTTGAGCGATAGCTTAAATTGACAAGAGGCTCGAAAACTTTTTTGTTACAAAATTTCAAGGTTTTATGACGCTCCAGTAAAAAACTTTGATAGGTGTAAGACGTAACGTATAGAAGTTAGGGCCACTTGAAGTTTTATCTGTGTTTGATTTGGCACTCAAGGGTAGAATAGCTTTGAGCGACAGCTTAAATTGACAAGAGGCTCGAGTACTTTATTGTTACAAAATTTCAAGGTTTTATGACGCTCCAGTAAAAAGTTACAAGCATTTGTATGTTGCAAACTTTGATAGGTGTAGGACGTACCATATAGAAGTTAGGGCCATTTGAAGTTTTATCAGTGTTTGATTTGGGATTCAAGGGTAGCATAGCTTTGAGCGATAACTTAAATTGACAAGCGGCTGGAGTACTTTATTGTAACAAAATTTCAAGGTTTTATGACGCTCCAGTAAAAAGTTACAAGCATTAGTATGTTGCAAACTTTGATAGGTGTAGGACGTACCGTATAGAAGTTAGGTCCACTTGAAGTTTTATCAGTGTTTGATTTGGGACTTAAGGGTAGCATAGTTTTGAGCGATAACTTAAATTGACAAGAGGCTCGAGTACCTTTTTGTTACAAAATTTCAAGGTTTTATGACGCTCCAGTAAAAAGTTACAGGCATTTGTATGTTGCAAACTTTGATAGGTGTAAGACGTAACGTATAGAAGTTAGGACCATTTGAAGTTTTATCAGTGTTTGATGTGGGACTCAAGGGTAGCATAGCTTTGAGCGATAGCTTAAATTGACAAGAGGCTGGAGTACTTTATTCTTAAAAATTTCAAGGTTTTATGACGCTCCAGTGAAAAGACACAAGCATTTGTATTTTGCAAACTTTGATAGGTGTAGGACGTATCGTATAGAAGTTAGGGCCATTTGAATTTTTATCAGTGTTTGATTTGGGACTCAAGGGTAGCATAGCTTTGAGCGATAGCTTAAATTGACAAAAGGCTCGAGTACTTTATTGTTAGAAAATTTCAAGGTTTTATGACGCTCCAGTAAAAAGTTACAAGCATTTTTATGCTGCAAACTTTGATAGGTGTAGGACGTACCGTATAGAAGTTAGGGCCATTTGAAGTTTTATCAGTGTTCGATTTGGGACTCAAGGGCAGCATAGCTTTGAGCGATAGCTTAAATTGACAAGAGGCTCGAGTTCTTTATTGTTCCAAAATTTCAAGGTTTTATGACGCTCTAGTAAAAAATTACAAGCATTTGTATGTTGCAAACTTTGATAGGTGTAGGACGTACCGTATAGAAGTTAATGCCATTTGAAGTTTTATCAGTGTTTGATTTGGGACTCTAGGGTAGCATAGCTTTGAGTGATAGCTTAAATTGACAAGAGGCTCGAGTACTTTATTGTTACAAAATTTCAAGGTTTTATGACGCTCCAGTAAAAAGTTACAAGCATTTGTATGTTGCAAACTTTGATAGGTGTAGGACGTACCGTATAGAAGTTAGGGCCATTTGAAGTTTATCTGTGTTTGATTTGGGACTCAAGGGTAGCATAGCTTTGAGCGATAGCTTAAATTGACAAGAGGCGCGAGTACTTTATTGTTACAAAATTTCAAGGTTTTATGACGCTCCAGTAAAAAGTTACAAACATTTGTATGTTGCAAACTTTGATAGGTGTAGGACGTACCATATAGACGTTAGGGCCATTTGAAGTTTTATCAGTGTTTGATTTGGTATTCAAGGGTAGCATAGCTTTGAGCGATAACTTAAATTGACAAGCGGCTGGAGTACTTTATTGTAACAAAATTTCAAGGTTTTATGACGCTCCAGTAAAAAGTTACAAGCATTAGTATGTTGCAAACTTTGATAGGTGTAGGACGTACCGTATAGAAGTTAGGTCCATTTGAAGTTTTATCAGTGTTTGATTTGGGACTTAAGGGTAGCATAGTTTTGAGCGATAACTTAAATTGACAAGAGGCTCGAGTACCTTTTTGTTACAAAATTTCAAGGTTTTATGACGCTCCAGTAAAAAGTTACAGGCATTTGTATGTTGCAAACTTTGATAGGTGTAAGACGTAACGTATAGAAGTTAGGGCCATTTGAAGTTTTATCAGTGTTTGATGTGGGACTCAAGGGTAGCATAGCTTTGAGCGATAGCTTAAATTGACAAGAGGCTCGAGTACTTTATTGTTAAAAATTTCAAGGTTTTATGTCGCTCCAGTGAAAAGACACAAGCATTTGTATTTTGCAAACTTTGTTAGGTGTAGGACGTATCGTATAGAAGTTAGGGCCATTTGAATTTTTATCAGTGTTTGATTTGGGACTCAAGGGTAGCATAGCTTTGAGCGATAGCTTAAATTGACAAAAGGCTCGAGTACTTTATTGTTAGAAAATTTCAAGGTTTTATGACGCTCCAGTAAAAAGTTACAAGCATTTGTATGCTGCAAACTTTGATAGGTGTAGGACGTACCGTATAGAAGTTAGGGCCATTTGAAGTTTTATCAGTGTTTGATTTGGGACTCAAGGGCAGCATAGCTTTGAGCGATAGCTTAAATTGACAAGAGGCTCGAGTACTTTATTGTTACAAAATTTCAAGGTTTTATGACGCTGCAGTAAAAAGTTACAAGCATTTGTATGTTGCAAACTTTGATAGGTGTAGGACGTACCGTATAGAAGTTAGGTCCATTTGAAGTTTTGTCAGTGTTTGATTTGGGACTCAAGGGTGGCATAGCTTTGAGCGATAGCTTAAATTGACAAGAGGCTCGAGTTCTTTATTGTTCCAAAATTTCAAGGTTTTTTGACGCTCTAGTAAAAAGTTACAAGCATTTATATGTTGCAAACTTTGATAGGTGTAGGACGTACCGTATAGAAGTTAGGGCCATTTGAAGTTTTATCAGTGTTTGATTTGGGACTCTAGGGTAGCATAGCTTTGAGTGATAGCTTAAATTGACAAGAGGCTCGAGTACTTTATTGTTACAAAATTTCAAGGTTTTATGACGCTCCAGTAAAAAGTTACAAGCATTTGTATGTTGCAAACTTTGATAGGTGTAGGACGTACCGTATAGAAGTTAGGGCCATTTGAAGTTTATCTGTGTTTGATTTGGGACTCAAGGGTAGCATAGCTTTGAGCGATAGCTTAAATTGACAAGAGGCTCGAGTACTTTATTGTTACAAAATTTCAAGGTTTTATGACGCTCCAGTAAAAAGTTACAAGCATTTGTATGTTGCAAACTTTGATAGGTGTAGGACGTACCATTTAGAAGTTAGGGCCATTTGAAGTTTTATCAGTGTTTGATTTGGGACTCAAGGGTAGCATAGCTTTGAGCGATAACTTAAATTGACAAGAGGCTGGAGTACTTCATTGTTACAAAATTTCAAGGTTTTATGACGCTATAGTAAAAAGTTACAAGCATTAGTATGTTGCAAACTTTGATAGGTGTAGGACGTACCGTATAGAAGTTAGGTCCATTTGAAGTGTTATCAGTGTTTGATTTGGGACTTAAGGGTAGCATAGTTTTGAGCGATAACTTAAATTGACAAGAGGCTCGAGTACTTTTTTGTTACAAAATTTCAAGGTTTTATGACGCTCCAGTAAAAAGTTACAGGCATTTGTATGTTGCAAACTTTGATAGGTGTAAGACGTAACGTATAGAAGTTAGGGCCACTTGAAGTTTTATCAGTGTTTGATTTGGGACTCTAGGGTAGCATAGCTTTGAGTGATAGCTTAAATTGACAAGAGGCTCGAGTACTTTATTGTTACAAAATTTCAAGGTTTTATGACGCTCCAGTAAAAAGTTACAAGCATTTGTATGTTGCAAACTTTGATAGGTGTAGGACGTACCGTATAGAAGTTAGGGCCATTTGAAGTTTATCTGTGTTTGATTTGGGACTCAAGGGTAGCATAGCTTTGAGCGATAGCTTAAATTGACAAGAGGCGCGAGTACTTTATTGTTACAAAATTTCAAGGTTTTATGACGCTCCAGTAAAAAGTTACAAGCATTTGTATGTTGCAAACTTTGATAGGTGTAGGACGTACCATATAGAAGTTAGGGCCATTTGAAGTTTTATCAGTGTTTGATTTGGGATTCAAGGGTAGCATAGCTTTGAGCGATAACTTAAATTGACAAGCGGCTGGAGTACTTTATTGTAACAAAATTTCAAGGTTTTATGACGCTCCAGTAAAAAGTTACAAGCATTAGTATGTTGCAAACTTTGATAGGTGTAGGACGTACCGTATAGAAGTTAGGTCCATTTGAAGTTTTATCAGTGTTTGATTTGGGACTTAAGGGTAGCATAGTTTTGAGCGATAACTTAAATTGACAAGAGGCTCGAGTACCTTTTTGTTACAAAATTTCAAGGTTTTATGACGCTCCAGTAAAAAGTTACAGGCATTTGTATGTTGCAAACTTTGATAGGTGTAAGACGTAACGTATAGAAGTTAGGGCCATTTGAAGTTTTATCAGTGTTTGATGTGGGACTCAAGGGTAGCATAGCTTTGAGCGATAGCTTAAATTGACAAGAGGCTCGAGTACTTTATTGTTAAAAATTTCAAGGTTTTATGACGCTCCAGTGAAAAGACACAAGCATTTGTATTTTGCAAACTTTGTTAGGTGTAGGACGTATCGTATAGAAGTTAGGGCCATTTGAATTTTTATCAGTGTTTGATTTGGGACTCAAGGGTAGCATAGCTTTGAGCGATAGCTTAAATTGACAAAAGGCTCGAGTACTTTATTGTTAGAAAATTTCAAGGTTTTATGACGCTCCAGTAAAAAGTTACAAGCATTTGTATGCTGCAAACTTTGATAGGTGTAGGACGTACCGTATAGAAGTTAGGGCCATTTGAAGTTTTATCAGTGTTTGATTTGGGACTCAAGGGCAGCATAGCTTTGAGCGATAGCTTAAATTGACAAGAGGCTCGAGTACTTTATTGTTACAAAATTTCAAGGTTTTATGACGCTGCAGTAAAAAGTTACAAGCATTTGTATGTTGCAAACTTTGATAGGTGTAGGACGTACCGTATAGAAGTTAGGTCCATTTGAAGTTTTGTCAGTGTTTGATTTGGGACTCAAGGGTGGCATAGCTTTGAGCGATAGCTTAAATTGACAAGAGGCTCGAGTTCTTTATTGTTCCAAAATTTCAAGGTTTTTTGACGCTCTAGTAAAAAGTTACAAGCATTTATATGTTGCAAACTTTGATAGGTGTAGGACGTACCGTATAGAAGTTAGGGCCATTTGAAGTTTTATCAGTGTTTGATTTGGGACTCTAGGGTAGCATAGCTTTGAGTGATAGCTTAAATTGATAAGAGGCATGAGTACTTTATTGTTACAAAATTTCAAGGTTTTATGACGCTCCAGTAAAAAGTTACAAGCATTTGTATGTTGCAAACTTTGATAGGTGTAGGACGTACCGTATAGAAGTTAGGGCCATTTGAAGTTTATCTGTGTTTGATTTGGGACTCAAGGGTAGCATAGCTTTGAGCGATAGCTTAAATTGACAAGAGGCTCGAGTACTTTATTGTTACAAAATTTCAAGGTTTTATGACGCTCCAGTAAAAAGTTACAAGCATTTGTATGTTGCAAACTTTGATAGGTGTAGGACGTACCATTTAGAAGTTAGGGCCATTTGAAGTTTTATCAGTGTTTGATTTGGGACTCAAGGGTAGCATAGCTTTGAGCGATAACTTAAATTGACAAGAGGCTGGAGTACTTCATTGTTACAAAATTTCAAGGTTTTATGACGCTCCAGTAAAAAGTTACAAGCATTAGTATGTTGCAAACTTTGATAGGTGTAGGACGTACCGTATAGAAGTTAGGTCCATTTGAAGTGTTATCAGTGTTTGATTTGGGACTTAAGGGTAGCATAGTTTTGAGCGATAACTTAAATTGACAAGAGGCTCGAGTACTTTTTTGTTACAAAATTTCAAGGTTTTATGACGCTCCAGTAAAAAGTTACAGGCATTTGTATGTTGCAAACTTTGATAGGTGTAAGACGTAACGTATAGAAGTTAGGGCCACTTGAAGTTTTATCAGTGTTTGATGTGGGACTCAAGGGTAGCATAGCTTTGAGCGATAGCTTAAATTGACAAGAGGCTCGAGTACTTTATTGTTAAAAATTTCAAGGTTTTATGACGCTCCAGTAAAAAGTTACAAGCATTTGTATGTTGCAAACTTTGATAGGTGTAGGACGTACCGTATAGAAGTTAGGGCCATTTGAAGTTTTATCAGTGTTTGATTTGGGAATCAAGGGTAGCATAGCTTTGAGCGATAGCTTAAATTGACAAGAGGCTCGAGTACTTTATTGTTACAAAATTTCAAGGTTTTATGACGCTCCAGTAAAAAGTTACAAGCATTTGAATGTTGCAAACTTTGATATGTGTAGGACGTACCGTATAGAAGTTAGGGCCATTTGAAGTTTTATCAGTGCTTGATTTGGGACGCAAGTGTAGCATAGCTTTGAGCTATAGCCTAAATTGACAAGAGGCTCGAGTACTTTCTTGTTACAAAATTGCAAGGTTTTATGACGCTCCAGTAAAAAGTTACAAACATTTGTATGTTGCATACTTTGATAGGTATAGGACGTACCGTATAGAAGTTAGGGCCTTTTGAAGATTTATCAGTGTTTTATTTGGGACTCAAGGGTAGCATAGCTTTGAGCGATAGCTTAAATTGACAAGAGGCTCGAGTTCTTTATTGTTAGAAAATTTCAATGTTTTATGACGCTCCAGTAAAAAGTTACAAGCATTTGTATGTTGCAAACTTTGATAGGTGTAGGACGTACCATACAGAAGTTAGGGCCATTTGAAGTTTTATCAGTGTTTGATTTGGGACTCAAGGGTAGCATAGCTTTGAGCGATAGCTTAAATTGACAAGAGGCTCGAGTACTTTATTGTTAAAAAATTTCAAGTTTTTATGACGCTCCAGTAAAAAGTTACAAGAATTTTTATGTTGCAAACTTTGATAGGTGTAGGACGTACCGTATAGAAGTTTGGGCCATTTGAAGTTTTATCAGTGTTTGATTTGGGATTCAAGGGTAGCATAGCTTTGAGCGATAGCTTAAATTGACAAGAGGCTCGAGTACTTTATTGTTAAAAAATTTCAAGGTTTTATGACGCGTCAGTAAAAAGTTACAAGCATTTGTATGTTGCAAACTTTGATAGGTGTAGGGCGTACCGTATAGAAGTTAGGGCCATTTGAAGTTTTATCAGTGCTTTATTTGGGACTCAAGTTTAGCATAGCTTTGAGCGATAGCCTAAATTGACAAGAGGCACGAGTACTTTATTGTTACAAAATTGCAAGGTTTTATGACGCTCCAGTAAAAGTTACAAACATTTGTATGTTGCATACTTTGATAGGTATAGGACGTACCGTATAGAAGTTAGGGCCATTTGAAAATTTATCAGTGTTTGGTTTGGGACTCAAGGGTAGCATAGCTTTGAGCGATAGCTTAAATTGACAAGAGGTTCGAGTACTTTTTTGTTACAAAATATCAAGGTTTTATGGCGCTCCAGTAAAAAGTTACAGGCATTTGTATGTTGCAAACTTTTATAGGTGTAAGACGTAACATATAGAAGTTAGGGCCATTTGAAGTTTTATCAGTGTTTGATGAGGGTCTCAAGGGTAGCATAGCTTTGAGCGATAGTTTAAATTGACAAGAGGCTCGAGTACTTTATTGTTAAAAATTTCAAGGTTTTATAACGCTCCAGTAAAAAGTTACAAGAATTTGTATGTTGCAAACTTTGATAGGTGTAGGACGTACCGTATAAAAGTTAGGGCCATTTGAAGTTTTATCAGTGTTTGATTTGGTAATAGCTTTGAGCGATAGCTTAAATTGACAAGAGGCTCGAGTACTTTATTGTTACAAAATTTCAAGGTTTTATGACGCTCCAGTAAAAAGTTACAAGCATTTGTATGTTGCAAACTTTGATAGGTGTAGGACGTACCGTATAGAGGTTAGGGCCATTTGAAGTTTTATCAGTGCGTGATTTGGGACTCAATTGTAGCATAGCTTTGAGCGATAGCCTAAATTGACAAGAGGCTCGAGTACTTTTTTGTTACAAAATTGCAAGGTTTTATGACGCTCCAGTAAAAAGTTACAAACATTTGTATGTTGCATACTTTGATAGGTATAGGACGTACCGTATAGAAGTTAGGGCCATTTGAAGATTTATCAGTGTTTGATTTGGGACTCAAGGGTAGCATAGCTTTGAGCGATAGCTTAAATTGACAAGAGGCTCGAGTTCTTTATTGTTAGAAAATTTCAATGTTTTATGACGCTCCAGTAAAAAGTTACAAGCATTTGTATGTTGCAAACTTTGATAGGTGTAGGACGTACCATACAGAAGTTAGGACCATTTGAAGTTTTATCAGTGTTTGATTTGGGACTCAAGGGTAGCATAGATTCGAGCGATAGCTTAAATTGACAAGAGGCTCGAGTACTTTATTGTTACACAATTTCAAGGTTTTATGACGCTCCAGTAAAAAGTTACAAGAATTTGTATGTTGCAAACTTTGATAGGTGTAGGACGTACCGTATAGAATTTTGGGCCATTTAAAGTTTTATCAGGGTTTGATTTGGGACTCAAGGGTAGCATAGCTTTGAGCGATAGCTTAAATTGACAAGAGGCTCGAGTACTTTATTGTTAAAAAATTTCAAGGTTTTATGACGCGTCAGTAAAAAGTTACAAGCATTTGTATGTTGCAAACTTTGATAGGTGTAGGGCGTACCGTATAGAAGTTAGGGCCATTTGAAGTTTTATCAGTGCTTGATTTGGGACTCAAGTGTAGCATAGCTTTGAGCGATAGCCTAAATTGACAAGAGGCACGAGTACTTTATTGTTACAAAATTGCAAGGTTTTATGACGCTCCAGTAAAAGTTACAAACATTTGTATGTTGCATACTTTGATAGGTATAGGACGTACCGTATAGAAGTTAGGGCCATTTGAAGATTTATCAGTGTTTGGTTTGGGACTCAAGGGTAGCATAGCTTTGAGCGATAGCTTAAATTGACAAGAGGCTCGAGTACTTTATTGTTCCAAAATTTCAAGGTTTTATGACGCTCTAGTAAAAAGTTACAAACATTTGTATGTTGCAAACTTTGATAGGTGTAGGACGTACTGTATAGAAATTAGGGCCATTTGAAGTTTTATCAGTGTTTGATTTGGGACTCAAGGGTAGCATAGCTTTGAGCGATAGCTTAAATTGACAAGAGGCTCGAGTACTTTATTGTTACAAAATTTCAAGGTTTTATGACGCTCCAGTAAAAAGTTACAAGCATTTGTATGTTGCAAACTTTGATATGTTTAGGACGTACCGTATATAAGTTAGGGCCATTTGAATTTTATCAGTGTTTGATTTGGGACTCAAGGGTAGCATCGCTTTGAGCGATAGCTTAAATTGACAAGAGGCTCGAGTACTTTATTGTTACAAAATTTCAAGGTTTTATGACGCTCCAGTAAAAAGTTACAAGCATTTGTATGTTGCAAACTTTGATAGGTGTAGGACGTACCATATAGAAGTTACGGCCATTTGAAGTTTTATCAGTGTTTGATTTGGGACACAAGGGTAGCATAGCTTTGAGCGATAGCTTAAATTGACAAGAGGCTGGAGTACTTTATTGTTAGAAAATTTCAAGATTTTATGACGCTCCAGTAAAAAGTTACAAGCATTAGTATGTTGCAAACTTTGATAGGTGTAGGACGTACCGTATGGAAGTTATGGTCATTTGAAGTTTTATCAGTGTTTGATTTGGGAATAGCTTTGAGCGATAGCTTTAATTGACAAGAGGCTCGAGTACTTTATTGTTACAAAATTTCAAGGTTTTATGACGCTCCAGAAAAAAGTTACAAGCATTTGTATGTTGCAAACTTTGATAGGTGTAGGACGTACCGTATAGAAGTTAGGGCCATTTGAAGTTTTATCAGTGCGTGATTTGGGACTCAAGTGTAGCATAGCTTTGAGCGATAGCCTAAATTGACAAGAGGCTCGAGTACTTTTTTGTTACAAAATTGCAAGGTTTTATGACGCTCCAGTAAAAAGTTACAAACATTTGTATGTTGCATACTTTGATAGGTATAGGACGTACCGTATAGAAGTTAGGGCCATTTGAAGATTTATCAGTGTTTGATTTGGGACTCAAGGGTTGCATAGCTTTGAGCGATAGCTTAAATTGACAAGAGGCTCGAGTTCTTTATTGTTAGAAAATTTCAATGTTTTATGACGCTCCAGTAAAAAGTTACAAGCATTTGTATGTTGCAAACTTTGATATGTGTAGGACGTACCAAACAGAAGTTAGGGCCATTTGAAGTTTTATCAGTGTTTGATTTGGGACTCAAGGGTAGCATAGCTTTGAGCGATAGCTTAAATTGACAAGAGGCTCGAGTACTTTATTGTTACAAAATTTCAAGGTTTTATGACGCTCCAGTAAAAAGTTACAAGAATTTGTATGTTGCAAACTCTGATAGGTGTAGGACGTACCGTATAGAAGTTTGGGCCATTTAGAGTTTTATCAGGGTTTGATTTGGGACTCAAGGGTAGCATAGCTTTGAGCGATAGCTTAAATTGACAAGAGGCTCGAGTACTTTATTTTTAAAAAATTTCAAGGTTTTATGACGCGTCAGTAAAAAGTTACAAGCATTTGTATGTTGCAAACTTTGATAGGTGTAGGGCGTACCGTATAGAAGTTAGGGCCATTTGAAGTTTTATCAGTGCTTGATTTGGGACTCAAGTGTAGCATAGCTTTGAGCGATAGCCTAAATTGACAAGAGGCACGAGTACTTTATTGTTACAAAATTACAAGGTTTTATGACGCTCCAGTAAAAGTTACAAACATTTGTATGTTGCATACTTTGATAGGTATAGGCCGTACCGTATAGAAGTTAGGGCCATTTGAAGATTTATCAGTGTTTGGTTTGGGACTCAAGGGTAGCATAGCTTTGAGCGATAGCTTAAATTGACAAGAGGCTCGAGTACTTTATTGTTCCAAAATTTCAAGGTTTTATGACGCTCTAGTAAAAAGTTACAAACATTTGTATGTTGCAAACTTTGATAGGTGTAGGACGTACTGTATAGAAGTTAGGACCATTTGAAGTTGTATCAGTGTTTGATTTGGGACTCAAGGGTAGCATAGATTCGAGCGATAGCTTAAATTGACAAGAGGCTCGAGTACTTTATTGTTACACAATTTCAAGGTTTTATGACGCTCCAGTAAAAAGTTACAAGAATTTGTATGTTGCAAACTTTGATAGGTGTAGGACGTACCGTATAGAATTTTGGGCCATTTGAAGTTTTATCAGGGTTTGATTTGGGACTCAAGGGTAGCATAGCTTTGAGCGATAGCTTAAATTGACAAGAGGCTCGAGTACTTTATTGTTAAAAAATTTCAAGGTTTTATGACGCGTCAGTAAAAAGTTACAAGCATTTGTATGTTGCAAACTTTGATAGGTGTAGGGCGTACCGTATAGAAGTTAGGGCCATTTGAAGTTTTATCAGTGCTTGATTTGGGACTCAAGTGTAGCATAGCTTTGAGCGATAGCCTAAATTGACAAGAGGCACGAGTACTTTATTGTTACAAAATTGCAAGGTTTTATGACGCTCCAGTAAAAGTTACAAACATTTGTATGTTGCATACTTTGATAGGTATAGGACGTACCGTATAGAAGTTAGGGCCATTTGAAGATTTATCAGTGTTTGGTTTGGGACTCAAGGGTAGCATAGCTTTGAGCGATAGCTTAAATTGACAAGAGGCTCGAGTACTTTATTGTTCCAAAATTTCAAGGTTTTATGACGCTCTAGTAAAAAGTTACAAACATTTGTATGTTGCATACTTTGATAGGTATAGGACGTACCGTATAGCAGTTAGGGCCATTTGAAGATTTATCAGTGTTTGGTTTGGGACTCAAGGGTAGCATAGCTTTGAGCGATAGCTTAAATTGACAAGAGGCTCGAATACTTTATTGTTCCAAAATTTCAAGGTTTTATGACGCTCTAGTAAAAAGTTACAAACATTTGTATGTTGCAAACTTTGATAGGTGTAGGACGTACTGTATAGAAATTAGGGCCATTTGAAGTTTTATCAGTGTTTGATTTGGGACTCAAGGGTAGCATAGCTTTGAGCGATAGCTTAAATTGACAAGAGGCTCGAGTACTTTATTGTTACAAAATTTCAAGGTTCTATGACGCTCCAGTAAAAAGTTACAAGTATTTGTATGTTGCAACTTTGATAGGTTTAGGACGTCCCGTATAGAAGTTAGGGCCATTTGAATTTTATCGGTGTTTGATTTGGGACTCAAGGGTAGCATCGCTTTGAGCGATAGCTTAAATTTACAAGAGGCTCGAGTACTTTATTGTTACAAAATTTCAAGGTTTTATGACGCTCCAGTAAAAAGTTACAAGCATTTGTATGTTGCAAACTTTGATAGGTGTAGGACGTACCATATAGAAGTTACGGCCATTTGAAGTTTTATCAGTGTTTGATTTGGGACTAAAGGGTAGCATAGCTTTGAGCGATAGCTTAAATTGACAAGAGGCTGGAGTACTTTATTGTTAGAAAATTTCAAGGTTTTATGACGCTCCAGTAAAAAGTTACAAGCATTAGTATGTTGCAAACTTTGATAGGTGTAGGACGCACCATATAGAAGTTAGGTCCATTTGAAGTTTTATCAGTGTTTGAATTGGGACTTAAGGGTAGCATAGTTTTGAGCGATAACTTAAATTGACAAGAGGTTCGAGTACTTTTTTGTTACAAAATATCAAGGTTTTATGGCGCTCCAGTAAAAAGTTACAGGCATTTGTATGTTGCAAACTTTGATAGGTGTAAGACGTAACGTATATAAGTTAGGGCCATTTGAAGTTTTATCAGTGTTTGATGAGGGTCTCAAGGGTAGCATAGCTTTGAGCGATAGTTTAAATTGACAAGAGGCTCGAGTACTTTATTGTTAGAAAATTTCAAGGTTTTATGACGCTCCAGTAAAAAGTTACAAGCATTAGTATGTTGCAAACTTTGATAGGTGTAGGACGCACCATATAGAAGTTAGGTCCATTTGAAGTTTTATCAGTGTTTGAATTGGGACTTAAGGGTAGCATAGTTTTGAGCGATAACTTAAATTGACAAGAGGTTCGAGTACTTTTTTGTTACAAAATATCAAGGTTTTATGGCGCTCCAGTAAAAAGTTACAGGCATTTGTATGTTGCAAACTTTGATAGGTGTAAGACGTAACGTATATAAGTTAGGGCCATTTGAAGTTTTATCAGTGTTTGATGAGGGTCTCAAGGGTAGCATAGCTTTGAGCGATAGTTTAAATTGACAAGAGGCTCGAGTACTTTATTGTTAAAAAATTTCAAGGTTTTATGACGCTCCAGTAAAAAGTTACAAGCATTAGTATGTTGCAAACTTTGATAGGTGTAGGACGTACCATACAGAAGTTAGGGCCATTTGAAGTTTTATCAGTGTTTGATTTGGGACTCAAGGGTAGCATAGCTTTGAGCGATAACTTAAATTGACAAGAGGCTCGAGTACTTTATTGTTACAAAATTTCAAGGTTTTATGACGCTCCAGTAAAAAGTTACAAGAATTTGTATGTTGCAAACTTTGATAGGTGTAGGACGTACCGTATAGAAGTTTGGGCCATTTAGAGTTTTATCAGGGTTTGATTTGGGACTCAAGGGTAGCATAGCTTTGAGCGATAGCTTAAATTGACAAGAGTCTCGAGTACTTTATTGTTAAAAAATTTCAAGGTTTTATGACGCGTCAGTAAAAAGTTACAAGCATTTGTATGTTGCAAACTTTGATAGGTGTAGGGCGTACCGTATAGAAGTTAGGGCCATTTGAAGTTTTATCAGTGCTTGATTTGGGACTCAAGTGTAGCATAGCTTTGAGCGATAGCCTAAATTGACAAGAGGCACGAGTACTTTATTGTTACAAAATTACAAGGTTTTATGACGCTCCAGTAAAAGTTACAAACATTTGTATGTTGCATACTTTGATAGGTATAGGACGTACCGTATAGAAGTTAGGGCCATTTGAAGATTTATCAATGTTTGGTTTGGGACTCAAGGGTAGCATAGCTTTGAGCTATAGCTTAAATTGACAAGAGGCTCGAGTACTTTATTGTTCCAAAATTTCAAGGTTTTATGACGCTCTAGTAAAAAGTTACAAACATTTGAATGTTGCAAACTTTGATAGGTGTAGGACGTACTGTATAGAAATTAGGGCCATTTGAAGTTTTATCAGTGTTTGATTTGGGACTCAAGGGTAGCATAGCTTTGAGCGATAGCTTAAATTGACAAGAGGCTCGAGTACTTTATTGTTACAAAATTTCAAGGGTTTATGACGCTCCAGTAAAAAGTTACAAGCATTTGTATGTTGCAAACTTTGATAGGTTTAGGACGTACCGTATAGAAGTTAGGGCCATTTGAACTTTATCAGTGTTTGATTTGGGACTCAAGGGTAGCATCGCTTTGAGCGATAGCTTAAATTGACAAGAGGCTCGAGTACTTTATTGTTACAAAATTTCAAGGTTTTATGACGCTCCAGTAAAAAGTTACAAGCATTTGTATGTTGCAAACTTTGATAGGTGTAGGACGTACCATATAGAAGTTACGGCCATTTGAAGTTTTATCTGTGTTTGATTTGGGACTCAAGGGTGGCATAGCTTTGAGCGATAGCTTAAATTGACAAGAGGCTGGAGTACTTTATTGTTAGAAAATTTCAAGGTTTTATGACGCTCCAGTATAAAGTTACAAGCATTAGTATGTTGCAAACTTTAATAGGTGTAGGACGTACCATATAGAAGTTAGGTCCATTTGAAGTTTTATCAGTGTTTGATTTGGGACTTAAGGGTAGCATAGTTTTGAGCGATAACTTAAATTGACAAGAGGTTCGAGTACTTTTTTGTTACAAAATATCAAGGTTTTATGGCGCTCCAGTAAAAAGTTACAGGCATTTGTATGTTGCAAACTTTGATAGGTGTAAGACGTAACGTATAGAAGTTAGGGCCATTTGAAGTTTTATCAGTGTTTGATGAGGGTCTCAAGGGTAGCATAGCTTTGAGCGATAGTTTAAATTGACAAGAGGCTCGAGTACTTTATTGTTAAAAAATTTCAAGGTTTTATGACGCGCCAGTAAAAAGTTACAAGCATTTGTATGTTGCAAACTTTGATAGGTGTAGGGCGTACCGTATAGAAGTTAGGGCCATTTGAAGTTTTATCAGTGCTTGATTTGGGACTCAAGTGTAGCATAGCTTTGAGCGATAGCCTAAATTGATAAGAGGCAAGAGTACTTTATTGTTACAAAATTGCAAGGTTTTATGACGCTCCAGTAAAAGTTACAAACATTTGTATGTTGCATACTTTGATAGGTATAGGACGTACCGTATAGAAGTTAGGGCCATTTGAAGATTTATCAGTGTTTGGTTTGGGACTCAAGGGTAGCATAGCTTTGAGCGATAGCTTAAATTGACAAGAGGCTCGAGTACTTTATTGTTCCAAAATTTCAAGGTTTTATGACGCTCTA
Organism: Clusia tigrina; assembly: GCA_920105625.2. NCBI lineage: Eukaryota > Metazoa > Arthropoda > Insecta > Diptera > Clusiidae > Clusia > Clusia tigrina. The sequence continues at coordinate 102,832,306 of OV050033.1, read as the reverse complement.
GTAAAAAGTTACAAACATTTGTATGTTGCAAACTTTGATAGGTGTAGGACGTACTGTATATAAATTAGGTCCATTTGAAGTTTTATCAGTGTTTGATTTGGGACTCAAGGGTAGCATAGCTTTGAGCGATAGCTTAAATTGACAGGAGGCTCGAGTACTTTATTGTTACAAAATTTCAAGGTTTTATGACGCTCCAGTAAAAAGTTACAAGCACTTGTATGTTGCAAACTTTGATAGGTTTAGGACGTACCGTATAGAAGTAAGCGCCATTTTAATTTTATCAGTGTTTGATTTGGGACTCAAGGGTAGCATCGCTTTGAGCGATAGCTTAAATTGACAAGAGGCTCGAGTACTTTATTGTTACAAAATTTCAAGGTTTTATGACGCTCCAGTAAAAAGTTACAAGCATTTGTATGTTGCAAACTTTGATAGGTGTAGGACGTACCATATAGAAGTTACGGCCATTTGAAGTTTTATCAGTGTTTGATTTGGGACTCAAGGGTAGCATAGCTTTGAGCGATAGCTTAAATTGACAAGAGGCAGGAGTACTTTATTGTTAGAAAATTTCAAGGTTTTATGACGCTCCAGTAAAAAGTTACAAGCATTAGTATGTTGCAAACTTTGATAGGTGTAGGACGTACCGTATAGAAGTTAGGTCCATTTGAAGTTTTATCAGTGTTTGATTTGGGACTTAAGGGTAGCATAGTTTTGAGCGATAACTTAAATTGACAAGAGGTTCGAGTACTTTTTTGTTACAAAATATCAAGGTTTTATGGCGCTCCAGTAGAAAGTTACAGGCATTTGTATGTTGCAAACTTTGATAGGTGTAAGACGTAACGTATAGAAGTTAGGGCCATTTGAAGTTTTATCAGTGTTTGATGAGGGTCTCAAGGGTAGCATAGCTTTGAGCGATAGTTTAAATTGACAAGAGGCTCGAGTACTTTATTGTTAAAAATTTCAAGGTTTTATGACGCTCCAGTAAAAAGTTACAAGCATTTGTATGTTGCAAACTTTGATAGGTGTAGGACGTACCGTATAGAAGTTAGGGCCATTTGAAGTTTTATCAGTGCTTGATTTGGGAATCAAGTGTAGCATAGCTTTGAGCGATAGCCTAAATTGACAAGAGGCTCGAGTACTTTATTGTTACAAAATTGCAAGGTTTTATGACGCTCCAGTAAAACGTTACAAACATTTGTATGTTGCATACTTTGATACGTATAGGACGTACCGTAAAGAAGTTAGGGCCATTTGAAGATTTATCAGTGTTTGATTTGGGACTCAAGGGTAGCATAGCTTTGAGCGATAGCTTAAATTGACAAGAGGCTCGACAACTTTATTGTTAGAAAGTTTCAAGGTTTTATGACGCTCCAGTAAAAAGTTATAAGCATTTGTATGTTGCAAACTTTGATAGGTGTAGGACGTACCGCATAGAAGTTGCGGCCACTTGAAGTTTTATCAGTGTTTTATTTGGGACGCAAGAGTAGCATAGCTTTGAGCGATAGCTTAAATTGACAAGTGGCTCGAGTACTTTATTGTTACAAAATTTCAAGGTTTTATGACACTCCAGTAAAAAGTTACAAGAATTTGTATGTTGCAAACTTTGATAGGTGTAGGACGTACTGTATAGAAATTAGGGCCATTTGAAGTTTTATCAGTGTTTGATTTGGGACTCAAGGGTAGCATAGCTTTGAGCGATAGCTTAAATTGACAAGAGGCTCGAGAACTTTATTGTTAGAAAATTTCAAGGTTTTATGACGCTCCAGTAAAAAGTTACAAGCATTTGTATGTTGCAAACTTTGATAGGTGTAGGACGTACCGCATAGAAGTTTCGGCCACTTGAAGTTTTATCAGTGTTTTATTTGGGACGCAAGGGTAGCATAGCTTTGAGCGATAGCTTAAATTGACAAGTGGCTCGAGTACTTTATTGTTACAAAATTTCAAGGTTTTATGACGCTCCAGTAAAAAGTTACAAGAATTTGTATGTTGAAAACTTTGATAGGTGTAGGACGTACCGTATAGAAGTTTGGACCATTTGAAGTTTTATCAGTGTTTGATTTGGGACTCAAGGGTAGCATAGCTTTGAGCGATAGCTTAAATTGACAAGAGGCTCGAGTACTTTATTGTTAAAAAATTTCAAGGTTTTATGACGCGTCAGTAAAAAGTTGCAAGCATTTGTATGTTGCAAACTTTGATAGGTGTAGTGCGTACCGTATAGAAGTTAGGGCCATTTGAAGTTTTATCAGTGCTTGATTTGGGACTCAAGTGTAGCATAGCTTTGAGCGATAGCCTAAATTGACAAGAGGCTCGAGTACTTTTTTGTTACAAAATTGCAAGGTTTTATGACGCTCCAGTAAAAGTTACAAACATTTGTATGTTGCATACTTTGATAGGTATAGGACGTACCGTATAGAAGTTAGGGACATTTGAAGATTTATCAGTGTTTGGTTTGGGACTCAAGGGTAGCATAGCTTTGAGCGATAGCTTAAATAGACAAGAGGCTCGAGTACTTTATTATTCCAAAATTTCAAGGTTTTATGACGCTCTAGTAAAAAGTTACAAACATTTGTATGTTGCAAACTTTGATAGGTGTAGGACGTACTGTATAGAAATTAGGGCCATTTGAAGTTTTATCAGTGTTTGATTTGGGACTCAAGGGTAGCATAGCTTTGAGCGATAGCTTAAATTGACAAGCGGCTCGAGAACTTTATTGTTAGAAAATTTCAAGGTTTTATGACGCTCCAGTAAAAAGTTACAAGCATTTGTATGTTGCAAACTTTGATAGGTGTAGGATGTACCGCATAGAAGTTTCGGCCACTTGAAGTTTTATCAGTGTTTTATTTGGGACGCAAGGGTAGCATAGCTTTGAGCGATAGCTTAAATTGACAAGTGGCTCGAGTACTTTATTGTTACAAAATTTCAAGGTTTTATGACGCTCCAGTAAAAAGTTACAAGAATTTGTATGTTGCAAACTTTGATAGGTGTAGGACGTACCGTATAGAAGTTTGGACCATTTGAAGTTTTATCAGTGTTTGATTTGGGACTCAAGGGTAGCATAGCTTTGAGCGATAGCTTAAATTGACAAGAGGCTCGAGTACTTTATTGTTACAAAATTTCAAGGTTTTATGACGCTCCAGTAAAAAGTTACAAGCATTTGTATGTTGCAAACTTTGATAGGTTTAGGACGTACCGTATAGAAGTAAGGGCCATTTGAATTTTATCAGTGTTTGATTTGGGACTCAAGGGTAGCATCGCTTTGAGCGATAGCTTAAATTGACAAGAGGCTCGAGTACTTTATTGTTACAAAATTTCAAGGTTTTATGACGCTCCAGTAAAAAGTTACAAGCATTTGTATGTTGCAAACTTTGATAGGTGTAGGACGTACCATATAGAAGTTACGGCCATTTGAAGTTTTATCAGTGTTTGATTTGGGACTCAAGGGTAGCATAGCTTTGAGCGATAGCTTAAATTGACAAGAGGCTGGAGTACTTTATTGTTAGAAAATTTCAAGGTTTTATGACGCTCCAGTAAAAAGTTACAAGCATTAGTATGTTGCAAACTTTGATAGGTGTAGGACGTACCGTATAGAAGTTAGGTCCATTTGAAGTTTTATCAGTGTTTGATTTGGGACTTAAGGGTAGCATAGTTTTCAGCGATAACTTAAATTGACAAGAGGTTCGAGTACTTTTTTGTTACAAAATATCAAGGTTTTATGGCGCTCCAGTAAAAAGTTACAGGCATTTGTATGTTGCAAACTTTGATAGGTGTAAGACGTAACGTATAGTAGTTAGGGCCATTTGAAGTTTTATCAGTGTTTGATGAGGGTCTCAAGGGTAGCATAGCTATGAGCGATAGTTTAAATTGACAAGAGGCTCGAGTACTTTATTGTTAAAAATTTCAAGGTTATATGACGCTCGAGTAAAAAGTTACAAGCATTTGTATGTTGCAAACTTTGATAGGTGTAGGACGTACCGTATAGAAGTTAGGGCCATTTGAAGTTTTATCAGTGTTTGATTTGGGACTCAAGGGTAGCATAGCTTTGAGCGATAGCTTAAATTGACAAGAGGCTGGAGTACTTTATTGTTACAAAAATTTCAAGGTTTTATGACGCTCCAGTAAAAAGTTACAAGCATTTGTATGTTGCAAACTTTGATAGGTGTAGGACGTACCGTATAGAAGTTAGGGCCATTTGAAGTTTTATCAGTGCTTGATTTGGGAATCAAGTGTAGCATAGCTTTGAGCGATAGCCTAAATTGACAAGAGGCTTGAGTACTTTATTGTTACAAAATTGCAAGGTTTTATGACGCTCCAGTAAAAAGTTACAAACATTTGTATGTTGCATACTTTAATAGGTATAGGACGTACCGTAAAGAAGTTAGTGCCATTTGAAGATTTATCAGTGTTTGATTTGGGACTCAAGGGTAGCATAGCTTTGAGCGATAGCTTAAATTGACAAGAGGCTCGAGAACTTTATTGTTAGAAAATTTCAAGGTTTTATGACGCTCCAGTAAAAAGTTACAAGCATTTGTATGTTGCAAACTTTGATAGGTGTAGGACGTACCGCATAGAAGTTTCGGCCACTTGAAGTTTTATCAGTGTTTTATTTGGGACGCAAGGGTAGCATAGCTTTGAGCGATAGCTTAAATTGACAAGTGGCTCGAGTACTTTATTGTTACAAAATTTCAAGGTTTTATGACACTCCAGTAAAAAGTTACAAGAATTTGTATGTTGCAAACTTTGATAGGTGTAGGACGTACCGTATAGAAGTTTGGGCCATTTGAAGTTTTATCAGTGCTTGATTTGGGACTCAAGTGTCGCATAGCTTTGAGCGATAGCCTAAATTGACAAGAGGCTCGAGTACTTTTTTGTTACAAAATTGCAAGGTTTTATGACGCTCCAGTAAAAGTTACAAACATTTGTATGTTGCTTACTTTGATAGGTATAGGACGTACCGTATAGAAGTTAGGGCCATTTGAAGATTTATCAGTTTTTGGTTTGGGACTCAAGGGTAGCATAGCTTTGAGCGATAGCTTAAATTGACAAGAGGCTCGAGTACTTTATTGTTCCAAAATTTCAAGGTTTTATGACGCTCTAGTAAAAAGTTACAAACATTTGTATGTTGCAAACTTTGATAGGTGTAGGACGTACTGTATAGAAATTAGGGCCATTTGAAGTTTTATCAGTGTTTGATTTGGGACTCAATGGTAGCATAGCTTTGAGCGATAGCTTAAATTGACAAGAGGCTCGAGTACTTTATTGTTACAAAATTTCAAGGTTTTATGACGCTCCAGTAAAAAGTTACAAGCATTTGTATGTTGCAAACTTTGATAGGTTTAGGACGTACCGTATAGAAGTTAGGGCCATTTGAATTTTATCAGTGTTTGATTTGGGACTCAAGGGTAGCATCGCTTTGAGCGATAGCTTAAATTGACAAGAGGCTCGAGTACTTTATTGTTACGAAATTTCAAGGTTTTATGACGCTCCAGTAAAAAGTTACAAGCATTTGTATGTTGCAAACTTTGATAGGTGTAGGACGTACCATATAGAAGTTACGGCCATTTGAAGTTTTATCAGTGTTTGATTTGGGACTCAAGGGTAGCATAGCTTTGAGCGATAGCTTAAATTGACAAGAGGCTGGAGTACTTTATTGTTAGAAAATTTCAAGGTTTTATGACGCTCCAGTAAAAAGTTACAAGCATTAGTATGTTGCAAACTTTGATAGGTGTAGGACGTACCGTATAGAAGTTAGGTCCATTTGAAGTTTTATCAGTGTTTGATTTGGGACTTAAGGGTAGCATAGTTTTGAGCGACAACTTAAATTGACAAGAGGTTCGAGTACTTTTTTGTTACAAAATATCAAGGTTTTATGGCGCTCCAGTAAAAAGCTACAAACATTTGTATGTTGCATACTTTGATAGGTATAGGACGTACCGTATAGAAGTTAGGGCCATTTGAAGATTTATCAGTGTTTGATTTGGAACTCAAGGGTAGCATAGCTTTGAGCGATAGCTTAAATTGACAAGAGGCTCGAGTACTTTATTGTTAGAAAATTTCAAGGCTTTATGACGCTCCAGTAAAAAGTTACAAGCATTTGTATGTTGCAAACTTTGATAGGTGTAGGACGTACCATATAGAAGTTAGGGCCATTTGAAGTTTTATCAGTGTTTGGTTTTTAACTCAAGGGTAGCATAGCTTTGAGCGATAGCTTAAATTGACAAGAGGCTCGAGTACTTTATTGTTACAAAATTTCTAGGTTTTATGACGCTCCAGTAAAAAGTTACGAGCATTTGTATGTTGCAAACTTCGATAGGTGTAGGACGTACCGTATAGAAGTTAGGGCCATTTGAAGTTTTATCAGTGTTTGATTTGGGACTCAAGGGTAGCAAAGCTTTGAGCGATAACTTAAATTGACAAGAGGCTCGAGTACTTTATTGTTACAAAATTTCAAGGTTTTATGACGCTCCAGTAAAAAATTACAAGCATTTGTATATTGCAAACTTTGATAGGTATAGGATGCACCGTATAGAAGTTAGGGCCATTTGAAGTTTTATGAGTGTTTGATTTGGGACTCAAGGGTAGTATAGCTTTGAGCGATATTTTTAATTGACAAGCGGCGCGAGTACTATATTGTTACAAAATTTCAAGGTTTTATGACGCTCCAATAAAAAGTTACAAGCATTTGAATGTTGCAAACTTTGATAGGTGTAGGATGTACCGTATAGAAAATAGGGCCATTTGAAGTTTTATCGGTGTTTGATTTGGTACTCAAGGGTAGCATAGCTTTGAGCGATAGCTTAAATTGACAAGAGGCTCGAGTACTTTATTGTTACAAAATTTCAAGGTTTTATGACGCTCCAGTAAATCTTACAAGCATTTGTATGTTGCAAACTTTGATAAGTGTAGGACGTACCGTATAGAAGTTATGGCCATTTGAAGTTTTTTCAGTGTTTGATTTGGGACTCAAGGTTAGCATAGCTTTGAGCGATAGTTTAAATTGACAAGAGGCTCGAGTACTTTATTGTTACAAAATTTCAAGTTTTATTACGCTCCAGTAAAAAGTTACAAGCATTTGTATGTTGCAAACTTTGATAGGTGTTGGCGTACCGTATAGAAGTTAGGGCCATTGGAAGTTTTACCAGTGTTTCATTTGGGACGCAAGGGTAGCATAGCTTTGAGCGATAGCTTAAATTGACAAGAGGCTCGAGTACTTTATTGTTACAAAATTTCTAGGTTTTGTGACGCTCCAGTAAAAAGTTACAAGCATTTATGTGTTGCAAACTTTGATAGGTATAGGATGCACCGAATAGAAGTTATGGCCGATTGAAGTTTTATCAGTGTTTGGTTTTTGACTCAAGGGTAGCATAGCTTTGAGCGATAGCTTAAATTGACCAGAGGCTCGAGTACTTTATTGTTACTAAATTTCTAGGTTTTATGACGCTCCAGTAAAAAGTTACAAGCATTTGTATGTTGCAGACTTTGATAGGTGTAGAAGGTACCGTATAGAAGTTAGGGCCATTTGAAGTTTTATCAGTGTTTGATTTGGGACTCAAGGGTAGCATAGCTTTCAGCGACAGCTTAAATTGACAAGAGGCTCGAGTACTTTATTGTTACAAAATTTCAAGGTTTTATGATGCTCCAGTAAAAAGTTATAAGCACTTATATGTTGCAAACTTCGATAGGTGTAGGACGTACCGTATAGAAGTTAGGGCCATTTGAAGTTTTATCAGTGTTTGGTTTTTAACTCAAGGGTAGCATAGCTTTGAGCGATAGCTTAAATTGACAAGAGGCTCGAGTACTTTATTGTTACAAAATTTCTAGGTTTTATGACGCTCCAGTAAAAAGTTACGAGCATTTGTATGTTGCAAACTTCGATAGGTGTAGGACGTACCGTATAGAAGTTAGGGCCATTTGAAGTTTTATCAGTGTTTGATTTGGGACTCAAGGGTAGCAAAGCTTTGAGCGATAACGTAAATTGACAAGAGGCTCGAGTACTTTATTGTTACAAAATTTCAAGGTTTTATGACGCTCCAGTAAAAAATTACAAGCATTTGTATATTGCAAACTTTGATAGGTATAGGATGCACCGTATAGAAGTTAGGGCCATTTGAAGTTTTATCAGTGTTTGATTTGGGACTCAAGGCTAGTATAGCTTTGAGCGATATTTTTAATTGACAAGCGGCGCGAGTACTATATTGTTACAAAATTTCAAGGTTTTATGACGCTCCAGTAAATCTTACAAGCATTTGTATGTTGCAAACTTTGATAAGTGTAGGACGTACCGTATAGAAGTTATGGCCATTTGAAGTTTTTTCAGTGTTTGATTTGGGACTCAAGGTTAGCATAGCTGTGAGCGATAGCTTAAATTGACAAGAGGCTCGAGTACTTTATTGTTACAAAATTTCAAGTTTTATTACGCTCCAGTAAAAAGTTACAAGCATTTGTATATTGCAAACTTTGATAGGTGTTGGCGTACCGTATAGAAGTTAGGGCCATTGGAAGTTTTACCAGTGTTTCATTTGGGACGCAAGGGTAGCATAGCTTTGAGCGATAGCTTAAATTGACAAGAGGCTCGAGTACTTTATTGTTACAAAATTTCTAGGTTTTGTGACGCTCCAGTGAAAAGTTACAAGCATTTGTGTGTTGCAAACTTTGATAGGTATAGGATGCACCGAATAGAAGTTATGGCCGATTGAAGTTTTATCAGTGTTTGGTTTTTGACTCAAGGGTAGCATAGCTTTGAGCGATAGCTTAAATTGACAAGAGGCTCGAGTACTTTATTGTTACAAAATTTCTAGGTTTTATGACGCTCCAGTAAAAAGTTACAAGCATTTGTATGTTGCAGACTTTGATAGGTGTAGAACGTACCGTATAGAAGTTAGGGCCATTTGAAGTTTTATCAGTGTTTGATTTGGGACTCAAGGGTAGCAAAGCTTTGAGCGATAACTTTAATTGAAAAGCGGCGCGAGTACTTTATTGTTACAAAATTTCAAGGTTTTATGACGCTCCAGTAAAAAGTTACAAGCATTTGAATGTTGCAAACTTTGATAGGTGTAGGACGTACCGTATAGAAGTTAGGGCGATTTGAAGTTTTATCAGTGTTTGATTTGGGACTCAAGGGTAGCATAGCTTTGAGCGATAGCTTAAATTGACAAGAGGCTCGAGTACTTTATTGTTACAAAATTTCAAGGTTTTATGACGCTCCAGTAAAACTTACAAGCATTTGTATGTTGCAAACTTTGATAAGTGTAGGACGTACCGTATAGAAGTTAGGGCCGTTTGAAGTTTTATCAGTGTTTGATTTGGGACACAAGGTTAGCATAGCTTTGAGCGATGGCTTAAATTGACAAGAGGCTCGAGTACTTTATTGTTACAAAATTTCAAGGTTTTATGACGCTCCAGTAAAAAGTTACAAGCATTTGTATGTTGCAAACTTTGATAGGTGTAGGACGTACCGTAGTTAGGGCCATTTGAAGTTTTATCAGTGTTTGATTTGGGACTCAAGGGTAGCATAGCTTTGAGCGATGGCTTAAATTGACAAGAGGCTCGAGTACTTTATTGTTACAAAATTTCAAGGTTTTATGACGCTCCAGTAAAAAGTTACAAGCATTTGTATGTTGCAAACTTTGATAGGTGTAGGACGTACCGTATAGAAGTTAGGGCCATTTGAAGTTTTATCAGTGTTTGATTTGGGACTCAAGGGTAGTATAGCTTTGAGCGATAGCTTAAATTGACAAGAGGCTCGAGTACTTTATTGTTACAAAATTTCAAGGTTTTATGACGCTCCAGTAAAAAGTTACAAGCATTTGTATGTTGCTAATTTTGATAGGTGTAGGACGTACCGTATAGAAGTTAGGGCCATTTGAAGTTTTATCAGTGTTTGATTTGGGACTCAAGGGTAGCATAGCTTTGAGCGATAGCTTAAATTGACAAGAGGCTCGAGTACTTTATTGTTACAAAATTTCAAGGTTTTATGACGCTCCAGTAAAAAGTTATAAGCACTTATATGTTGCAAACTTCGATAGGTGTAGGACGTACCGTATAGAAGTTAGGGCCATTTGAAGTTTTATCAGTGTTTGGTTTTTAACTCAAGGGTAGCATAGCTTTGAGCGATAGCTTAAATTGACAAGAGGCTCGAGTACTTTATTGTTACAAAATTTCTAGGTTTTATGACGCTCCAGTAAAAAGTTACGAGCATTTGTATGTTGCAAACTTCGATAGGTGTAGGACGTACCGTATAGAAGTTAGGGCCATTTGAAGTTTTATCAGTGTTTGATTTGGGACTCAAGGGTAGCAAAGCTTTGAGCGATAACTTAAATTGACAAGAGGCTCGAGTACTTTATTGTTACAAAATTTCAAGGTTTTATGACGCTCCAGTAAAAAATTACAAGCATTTGTATATTGCAAACTTTGATAGGTACAGGATGCACCGTATAGAAGTTAGGGCCATTTGAAGTTTTATCAGTGTTTGATTTGGGACTCAAGGGTAGTATAGCTTTGAGCGATATTTTTAATTGACAAGCGGCGCGAGTACTATATTGTTACAAAATTTCAAGGTTTTATGACGCTCCAATAAAAAGTTACAAGCATTTGAATGTTGCAAACTTTGATAGGGATGTACCGTATAGAAAATAGGGCCATTTGAAGTTTTATCGGTGTTTGATTTGGTACTCAAGGGTAGCATAGCTTTGAGCGATAGCTTAAATTGACAAGAGGCTCGAGTACTTTATTGTTACAAAATTTCAAGGTTTTATGACGCTCCAGTAAATCTTACAAGCATTTGTATGTTGCAAACTTTGATAAGTGTAGGACGTACCGTATAGAAGTTATGGCCATTTGAAGTTTTTTCAGTGTTTGATTTGGGACTCAAGGTTAGCATAGCTTTGAGCGATAGTTTAAATTGACAAGAGGCTCGAGTACTTTATTGTTACAAAATTTCAAGTTTTATTACGCTCCAGTAAAAAGTTACAAGCATTTGTATGTTGCAAACTTTGATAGGTGTTGGCGTACCGTATAGAAGTTAGGGCCATTGGAAGTTTTACCAGTGTTTCATTTGGGACGCAAGGGTAGCATAGCTTTGAGCGATAGCTTAAATTGACAAGAGGCTCGAGTACTTTATTGTTACAAAATTTCTAGGTTTTGTGACGCTCCAGTAAAAAGTTACAAGCATTTGTGTGTTGCAAACTTTGATAGGTATAGGATGCACCGAATAGAAGTTATGGCCGATTGAAGTTTTATCAGTGTTTGGTTTTTGACTCAAGGGTAGCATAGCTTTGAGCGATAGCTTAAATTGACCAGAGGCTCGAGTACTTTATTGTTACAAAATTTCTAGGTTTTATGACGCTCCAGTAAAAAGTTACAAGCATTTGTATGTTGCAGACTTTGATAGGTGTAGAAGGTACCGTATAGAAGTTAGGGCCATTTGAAGTTTTATCAGTGTTTGATTTGGGACTCAAGGGTAGCATAGCTTTGAGCGACAGCTTAAATTGACAAGAGGCTCGAGTACTTTATTGTTACAAAATTTCAAGGTTTTATGACGCTCCAGTAAAAAGTTATAAGCACTTATATGTTGCAAACTTCGATAGGTGTAGGACGTACCGTATAGAAGTTAGGGCCATTTGAAGTTTTATCAGTGTTTGGTTTTTAACTCAAGGGTAGCATAGCTTTGAGCGATAGCTTAAATTGACAAGAGGCTCGAGTACTTTATTGTTACAAAATTTCTAGGTTTTATGACGCTCCAGTAAAAAGTTACGAGCATTTGTATGTTGCAAACTTCGATAGGTGTAGGACGTACCGTATAGAAGTTAGGGCCATTTGAAGTTTTATCAGTGTTTGATTTGGGACTCAAGGTTAGCAAAGCTTTGAGCGATAACTTAAATTGACAAGAGGCTCGAGTACTTTATTGTTACAAAATTTCAAGGTTTTATGACGCTCCAGTAAAAAATTACAAGCATTTGTATATTGCAAACTTTGATAGGTATAGGATGCACCGTATAGAAGTTAGGGCCATTTGAAGTTTTATCAGTGTTTGATTTGGGACTCAAGGGTAGTATAGCTTTGAGCGATATTTTTAATTGACAAGCGGCGCGAGTACTATATTGTTACAAAATTTCAAGGTTTTATGACGCTCCATTAAATCTTACAAGCATTTGTATGTTGCAAACTTTGATAAGTGTAGGACGTACCGTATAGAAGTTATGGCCATTTGAAGTTTTTTCAGTGTTTGATTTGGGACTCAAGGTTAGCATAGCTGTGAGCGATAGCTTAAATTGACAAGAGGCTCGAGTACTTTATTGTTACAAAATTTCAAGTTTTATTACGCTCCAGTAAAAATTTACAAGCATTTGTATGTTGCAAACTTTGATAGGTGTTGGCGTACCGTATAGAAGTTAGGGGCATTGGAAGTTTTACCAGTGTTTCATTTGGGACGCAAGGGTAGCATAGCTTTGAGCGATAGCTTAAATTGACAAGAGGCTCGAGTACTTTATTGTTACAAAATTTCTAGGTTTTGTGACGCTCCAGTAAAAAGTGACAAGCATTTGTGTGTTGCAAACTTTGATAGGTATAGGATGCACCGAATAGAAGTTATGGCCGATTGAAGTTTTATCAGTGTTTGGTTTTTGACTCAAGGGTAGCATAGCTTTGAGCGATAGCTTAAATTGACAAGAGGCTCGAGTACTTTATTGTTACAAAATTTCTAGGTTTTATGACGCTCCAGTAAAAAGTTACAAGCATTTGTATGTTGCAGACTTTGATAGGTGTAGAACGTACCGTATAGAAGTTAGGGCCATTTGAAGTTTTATCAGTGTTTGATTTGGGACTCAAGGGTAGCAAAGCTTTGAGCGATAACTTTAATTGAAAAGCGGCGCGAGTACTTTATTGTTACAAAATTTCAAGGTTTTATGACGCTCCAGTAAAAAGCTACAAGCATTTGAATGTTGCAAACTTTGATAGGTGTAGGACGTACCGTATAGAAGTTAGGGCCATTTGAAGTTTTATCAGTGTTTGATTTGGGACTCAAGGGTAGCATAGCTTTGAGCGATAGCTTAAATTGACAAGAGGCTCGAGTACTTTATTGTTACAAAATTTCAAGGTTTTATGACGCTCCAGTAAAACTTACAAGCATTTGTATGTTGCAAACTTTGATAAGTGTAGGACGTACCGTATAGAAGTTAGGGCCGTTTGAAGTTTTATCAGTGTTTGATTTGGGACACAAGGTTAGCATAGCTTTGAGCGATGGCTTAAATTGACAAGAGGCTCGAGTACTTTATTGTTACAAAATTTCAAGGTTTTATGACGCTCCAGTAAAAAGTTACAAGCATTTGTATGTTGCAAACTTTGATAGGTGTAGGACGTACCGTAGTTAGGGCCATTTGAAGTTTTATCAGTGTTTGATTTGGGACTCAAGGGTAGCATAGCTTTGAGCGATAGCTTAAACTAACAAGAGGCTCGAGTACTTTATTGTTACAAAATTTCTAGGTTTTATGACGCTCCAGTAAAAAGTTACAAGCATTTGTATGTTGCAAACTTTGATAGGTATAGGATGCACCGAATAGAAGGTAGGGCCATTTGAAGTTTTATCAGTGTTTGATTTGGGACTCAAGGGTAGCAAAGCTTTGAGCGATAACTTTAATTGACAAGCGGCGCGAGTACTTTATTGTTACAAAATTTCAAGGTTTTATGACGCTCCAGTAAAAAGTTACAAGCATTTGAATGTTGCAAACTTTGATAGGTGTAGGACGTACCGTATAGAAGTTAGGGCCATTTGAAGTTTTATCAGTGTTTGATTTGGGACTCAAGGGTAGCATAGCTTTGAGCGATAGCTTAAATGGACAAGAGGCTCGAGTACTTTATTGTTACAAAATTTCAAGATTTTATGACGCTCCAGTAGAACTTACAAGCATTTGTATGTTGCAAACTTTGATAAGTGTAGGACCTACCGTATAGAAGTTAGGGCCGTTTGAAGTTTTATCAGTGTTTGATTTGGGACACAAGGTTAGCATAGCTTTGAGCGATGGCTTAAATTGACAAGAGGCTCGAGTACTTTATTGTTACAAAATTTCAAGGTTTTATGACGCTCCAGTAAAAAGTTACTAGCATTTGTATGTTGCAAACTTTGATAGGTGTAGGACGTACCGAAATTAGGGCCATTTGAAGTTTTATCAGTGTTTGATTTGGGACTCAAGGGTAGTATAGCTTTAAGCGATAGCTTAAACTAACAAGAGGCTCGAGTACTTTATTGTTACAAAATGTCTAGGTTTTATGACGCTCCAGTAAAAAGTTACAAGCATTTGTATGTTGCAAACTTCGATAGGTGTAGGACGTACCGTATAGAAGTTAGGGCCATTTGAAGTTTTATCAGTGTTTGGTTTTTAACTCAAGGGTAGCATAGCTTTGAGCGATAGCTTAAATTGACAAGAGGCTCGAGTACTTTATTGTTACAAAATTTCTAGGTTTTATGACGCTCCAGTAAAAAGTTACGAGCATTTGTATGTTGCAAACTTCGATAGGTGTAGGACGTACCGTATAGAAGTTAGGGCCATTTGAAGTTTTATCAGTGTTTGATTTGGGACTCAAGGGTAGCAAAGCTTTGAGCGATAACTTAAATTGACAAGAGGCTCGAGTACTTTATTGTTACAAAATTTCAAGGTTTTATGACGCTCCAGTAAAAAATTACAAGCATTTGTATATTGCAAACTTTGATAGGTATAGGATGCACCGTATAGAAGTTAGGGCCATTTGAAGTTTTATCAGTGTTTGATTTGGGACTCAAGGGTAGCATAGCTTTGAGCGATAGCTTAAATTGACAAGAGGCTCGAGTACTTTATTGTTACAAAATTTCAAGGTTTTATGACGCTCCAGTAAAACTTACAAGCATTTGTATGTTGCAAACTTTGATAAGTGTAGGACGTACCGTATAGAAGTTAGGGCCGTTTGAAGTTTTATCAGTGTTTGATTTGGGACACAAGGTTAGCATAGCTTTGAGCGATGGCTTAAATTGACAAGAGGCTCGAGTACTTTATTGTTACAAAATTTCAAGGTTTTATGACGCTCCAGTAAAAAGTTACAAGCATTTGTATGTTGCAAACTTTGATAGGTGTAGGACGTACCGTAGTTAGGGCCATTTGAAGTTTTATCAGTGTTTGATTTGGGACTCAAGGGTAGCATAGCTTTGAGCGATAGCTTAAACTAACAAGAGGCTCGGGTACTTTATTGTTACAAAATTTCTAGGTTTTATGACGCTCCAGTAAAAAGTTACAAGCATTTGTATGTTGCAAACTTTGATAGGTATAGGATGCACCGAATAGAAGGTGGGGCCATTTGAAGTTTTATCAGTGTTTGATTTGGGACTCAAGGGTAGCAAAGCTTTGAGCGATAACTTTAATTGACAAGCGGCGCGAGTACTTTATTGTTACAAAATTTCAAGGTTTTATGACGCTCCAGTAAAAAGTTACAAGCATTTGAATGTTGCAAACTTTGATAGGTGTAGGACGTACCGTATAGAAGTTAGGGCCATTTGAAGTTTTATCAGTGTTTGATTTGGGACTCAAGGGTAGCATAGCTTTGAGCGATAGCTTAAATTGACAAGAGGCTCGAGTACTTTATTGTTACAAAATTTCAAGGTTTTATGACGCTCCAGTAGAACTTACAAGCATTTGTATGTTGCAAACTTTGATAAGTGTAGGACCTACCGTATAGAAGTTAGGGCCGTTTGAAGTTTTATCAGTGTTTGATTTGGGACACAAGGTTAGCATAGCTTTGAGCGATGGCTTAAATTGACAAGAGGCTCGAGTACTTTATTGTTACAAAATTTCAAGGTTTTATGACGCTCCAGTAAAAAGTTACTAGCATTTGTATGTTGCAAACTTTGATAGGTGTAGGACGTACCGTAGTTAGGGCCATTTGAAGTTTTATCAGTGTTTGATTTGGGACTCAAGGGTAGCATAGCTTTGAGCGATAGCTTAAACTAACAAGAGGCTCGAGTACTTTATTGTTACAAAATGTCTAGGTTTTATGACGCTCCAGTAAAAAGTTACAAGCATTTGTATGTTGCAAACTTCGATAGGTGTAGGACGTACCGTATAGAAGTTAGGGCCATTTGAAGTTTTATCAGTGATTGGTTTTTAACTCAAGGGTAGCATAGCTTTGAGCGATAGCTTAAATTGACAAGAGGCTCGAGTACTTTATTGTTACAAAATTTCTAGGTTTTATGACGCTCCAGTAAAAAGTTACGAGCATTTGTATGTTGCAAACTTCGATAGGTGTAGGACGTACCGTATAGAAGTTAGGGCCATTTGAAGTTTTATCAGTGTTTGATTTGGGACTCAAGGGTAGCAAAGCTTTGAGCGATAACTTAAATTGACAAGAGGCTCGAGTACTTTATTGTTACAAAATTTCAAGGTTTTATGACGCTCCAGTAAAAAATTACAAGCATTTGTATATTGCAAACTTTGATAGGTATAGGATGCACCGTATAGAAGTTAGGGCCATTTGAAGTTTTATCAGTGTTTGATTTGGGACTCAAGGGTAGTATAGCTTTGAGCGATATTTTTAATTGACAAGCGGCGCGAGTACTATATTGTTACAAAATTTCAAGGTTTTATGACGCTCCAGTAAATCTTACAAGCATTTGTATGTTGCAAACTTTGATAAGTGTAGGACGTACCGTATAGAAGTTATGGCCATTTGAAGTTTTTTCAGTGTTTGATTTGGGACTCAAGGTTAGCATAGCTGTGAGCGATAGCTTAAATTGACAAGAGGCTCGAGTACTTTATTGTTACAAAATTTCAAGTTTTATTACGCTCCAGTAAAAAGTTACAAGCATTTGAATGTTGCAAACTTTGATAGGTGTTGGCGTACCGTATAGAAGTTAGGGCCATTGGAAGTTTTACCAGTGTTTCATTTGGGACGCAAGGGTAGCATAGCTTTGAGCGATAGCTTAAATTGACAAGAGGCTCGAGTACTTTATTGTTACAAAATTTCTAGGTTTTGTGACGCTCCAGTAAAAAGTTACAAGCATTTGTGTGTTGCAAACTTTGATAGGTATAGGATGCACCGAATAGAAGTTATGGCCGATTGAAGTTTTATCAGTGTTTGGTTTTTGACTCAAGGGTAGCATAGCTTTGAGCGATAGCTTAAATTGACAAGAGGCACGAGTACTTTATTGTTACAAAATTTCTAGGTTTTATGACGCTCCAGTAAAAAGTTACAAGCATTTGTATGTTGCAGACTTTGATAGGTGTAGAACGTACCGTATAGAAGTTAGGGCCATTTGAAGTTTTATCAGTGTTTGATTTGGGACTCAAGGGTAGCAAAGCTTTGAGCGATAACTTTAATTGAAAAGCGGCGCGAGTACTTTATTGTTACAAAATTTCAAGGTTTTATGACGCTCCAGTAAAAAGCTACAAGCATTTGAATGTTGCAAACTTTGATAGGTGTAGGACGTACCGTGTAGAAGTTAGGGCCATTTGAAGTTTTATCAGTGTTTGATTTGGGACTCAAGGGTAGCATAGCTTTCAGCGATAGCTTAAATTGACAAGAGGCTCGAGTACTTTATTGTTACAAAATTTCAAGGTTTTATGACACTCCAGTAAAACTTACAAGCATTTGTATGTTGCAAACTTTGATAAGTGTAGGACGTACCGTATAGAAGTTAGGGCCGTTTGAAGTTTTATCAGTGTTTGATTTGGGACACAAGGTTAGCATAGCTTTGAGCGATGGCTTAAATTGACAAGAGGCTCGAGTACTTTATTGTTACAAAATTTCAAGGTTTTATGACGCTCCAGTAAAAAGTTACAAGCATTTGTATGTTGCAAACTTTGATAGGTGTAGGACGTACCGTAGTTAGGGCCATTTGAAGTTTTATCAGTGTTTGATTTGGGACTCAAGGGTAGCATAGCTTTGAGCGATAGCTTAAACTAACAAGAGGCTCGAGTACTTTATTGTTACAAAATTTCTAGGTTTTATGACGCTCCAGTAAAAAGTTACAAGCATTTGTATGTTGCAAACTTTGATAGGTATAGGATGCACCGAATAGAAGGTAGGGCCATTTGAAGTTTTATCAGTGTTTGATTTGGGACTCAAGGGTAGCAAAGCTTTGAGCGATAGCTTAAATTGACAAGAGGCTCGAGTACTTTATTGTTACAAAATTTCAAGTTTTATTACGCTCCAGTAAAAAGTTACAAGCATTTGAATGTTGCAAACTTTGATAGGTGTTGGCGTACCGTATAGAAGTTAGGGCCATTGGAAGTTTTACCAGTGTTTCATTTGGGACGCAAGGGTAGCATAGCTTTGAGCGATAGCTTAAATTGACAAGAGGCTCGAGTACTTTATTGTTACAAAATTTCTAGGTTTTGTGACGCTCCAGTAAAAAGTTACAAGCATTTGTGTGTTGCAAACTTTGATAGGTATAGGATGCACCGAATAGAAGTTATGGCCGATTGAAGTTTTATCAGTGTTTGGTTTTTGACTCAAGGGTAGCATAGCTTTGAGCGATAGCTTAAATTGACAAGAGGCACGAGTACTTTATTGTTACAAAATTTCTAGGTTTTATGACGCTCCAGTAAAAAGTTACAAGCATTTGTATGTTGCAGACTTTGATAGGTGTAGAACGTACCGTATAGAAGTTAGGGCCATTTGAAGTTTTATCAGTGTTTGATTTGGGACTCAAGGGTAGCAAAGCTTTGAGCGATAACTTTAATTGAAAAGCGGCGCGAGTACTTTATTGTTACAAAATTTCAAGGTTTTATGACGCTCCAGTAAAAAGCTACAAGCATTTGAATGTTGCAAACTTTGATAGGTGTAGGACGTACCGTATAGAAGTTAGGGCCATTTGAAGTTTTATCAGTGTTTGATTTGGGACTCAAGGGTAGCATAGCTTTCAGCGATGGCTTAAATTGACAAGAGGCTCGAGTACTTTATTGTTACAAAATTTCAAGGTTTTATGACGCTCCAGTAAAAAGTTACAAGCATTTGTATGTTGCAAACTTTGATAGGTGTAGGACGTACCGTAGTTAGGGCCATTTGAAGTTTTATCAGTGTTTGATTTGGGACTCAAGGGTAGCATAGCTTTGAGCGATAGCTTAAACTAACAAGAGGCTCGAGTACTTTATTGTTACAAAATTTCTAGGTTTTATGACGCTCCAGTAAAAAGTTACAAGCATTTGTATGTTGCAAACTTTGATAGGTATAGGATGCACCGAATAGAAGGTAGGGCCATTTGAAGTTTTATCAGTGTTTGATTTGGGACTCAAGGGTAGCAAAGCTTTGAGCGATAACTTTAATTGACAAGCGGCGCGAGTACTTTATTGTTACAAAATTTCAAGGTTTTATGACGCTCCAGTAAAAAGTTACAAGCATTTGAATGTTGCAAACTTTGATAGGTGTAGGACGTACCGTATAGAAGTTAGGGCCATTTGAAGTTTTATCAGTGTTTGATTTGGGACTCAAGGGTAGCATAGCTTTGAGCGATAGCTTAAATTGACAAGAGGCTCGAGTACTTTATTGTTACAAAATTTCAAGGTTTTATGACGCTCTAGTAGAACTTACAAGCATTTGTATGTTGCAAACTTTGATAAGTGTAGGACCTACCGTATAGAAGTTAGGGCCGTTTGAAGTTTTATCAGTGTTTGATTTGGGACACAAGGTTAGCATAGCTTTGAGCGATGGCTTAAATTGACAAGAGGCTCGAGTACTTTATTGTTACAAAATTTCAAGGTTTTATGACACTCCAGTAAAAAGTTACTAGCATTTGTATGTTGCAAACTTTGATAGGTTTAGGACGTACCGTAGTTAGGGCCATTTGAAGTTTTATCAGTGTTTGATTTGGGACTCAAGGGTAGCATAGCTTTGAGCGATAGCTTAAACTAACAAGAGGCTCGAGTACTTTATTGTTACAAAATGTCTAGGTTTTATGACGCTCCAGTAAAAAGTTACAAGCATTTGTATGTTGCAAACTTTGATAGGTATAGGATGCACCGAATAGAAGGTAGGGCCATTTGAAGTTTTATCAGTGTTTGATTTGGGACTCAAGGGTAGCATAGCTTTAAGCGATATTTTAAATTGACAAGAGGCTCGAGTACTTTATTGTTACAAAATTTCAAGGTTTTATGACGTTCCAGTAAAAAGTCACAATCATTTGTATGTTGCAAACTTTGATAGGTGTAGGACGTACCGTATAGAAGTTAGGGCCATTTGAAGTTTTATCAGTGTTTGATTTGGGACTCAAGGGTAGCAAAGCTTTGAGCGATAACTTAAATTGACAAGAGGCGCGAGTACTTTATTGTTACAAAATTTCAAGGTTTTATGACGCTCCAGCAAAAAGTTACAAGCATTCGTATGTTGCAAACTTTGATAGGTGTAGGACGTACCGTATAGAAGTTAGGGCCATTTGAAATTTTATCAGTGTTTGACTTGGGACTCAAGGGTAGCATAGCTTTGAGCGATAGCTTAAATTGACAAGAGGCTCGAGTACTTTATTGTTACAAAATTTCAAGGTTTTATGACGCTCCAGTAAAAGTTACAAGCATTTGTATGTTGCAAACTTTGATAGGTGTAGGACGTACCGTATAAAAGTTAGGGCCATTTGAAGTTTTATCAGTGTTTGATTTGGGACTCAAGGGTAGCATAGCATTGAGCGATAGCTTAAATTGACAAGAGGCTCGAGTACTTTATTGTTCCAAAATGTCTAGGTTTTATGACGCTCCAGTAAAAGTTACAAGCCTTTGTATGTTGCAAAGTTTGATAGGTGTAGGACGTACCGTATAGAAGTTAGGGCCATTTGAAGTTTTATCAGTGTTTGATTTGCGACTCAAGGGTAGCATAGCTTTGAGCGATAGCTTAAATTGACAAGAGGCTCGAGTACTTTATTGTTACAAAATTTCAAGGTTTTATGACGCTCCAGTAAAAAGTTATAAGCACTTATATGTTGCAAACTTCGATAGGTGTAGGACGTACCGTATAGAAGTTAGGGCCATTTGAAGTTTTATCAGTGTTTGGTTTTTAACTCAAGGGTAGCATAGCTTTGAGCGATAACTTAAATTGACAAGAGGCTCGAGTACTTTATTGTTACAAAATTTCTAGGTTTTATGACGCTCCAGTAAAAAGTTACGAGCATTTGTATGTTGCAAACTTCGATAGGTGTAGGACGTACCGTATAGAAGTTAGGGCCATTTGAAGTTTTATCAGTGTTTGATTTGGGACTCAAGGGTAGCAAAGCTTTGAGCGATAACTTAAATTGACAAGAGGCTCGAGTACTTTATTGTTACAAAATTTCAAGGTTTTATGACGCTCCAGTAAAAAATTACAAGCATTTGTATATTGCAAACTTTGATAGGTATAGGATGCACCGTATAGAAGATAGGGCCATTTGAAGTTTTATCAGTGTTTGATTTGGGACTCAAGGGTAGTATAGCTTTGAGCGATATTTTTAATTGACAAGCGGCGCGAGTACTATATTGTTACAAAATTTCAAGGTTTTATGACGCTCCAGTAAAAAGTTACAAGCATTTGAATGTTGCAAACTTTGATAGGTGTAGGATGTACCGTATAGAAAAGAGGGCCATTTGAAGTTTTATCGGTGTTTGATTTGGTACTCAAGGGTAGCATAGCTTTGAGCGATAGCTTAAATTGACAAGAGGCTCGAGTACTTTATTGTTACAAAATTTCAAGGTTTTATGACGCTCCAGTAAATCTTACAAGCATTTGTATGTTGCAAACTTTGATAAGTGTAGGACGTACCGTATAGAAGTTATGGCCATTTGAAGTTTTTTCAGTGTTTGATTTGGGACTCAAGGTTAGCATAGCTTTGAGCGATAGCTTAAATTGACAAGAGGCTCGAGTACTTTATTGTTACAAAATTTCAAGTTTTATTACGCTCCAGTAAAAAGT
This sequence comes from Clusia tigrina, assembly GCA_920105625.2. Lineage (NCBI taxonomy): Eukaryota > Metazoa > Arthropoda > Insecta > Diptera > Clusiidae > Clusia > Clusia tigrina. The sequence goes on along the minus strand of OV050033.1, from coordinate 102,810,424 downwards.
TACAAGCATTTGTATGTTGCAAACTTTGATAGGTGTTGGCGTACCGTATAGAAGTTAGGGCCATTGGAAGTTTTACCAGTGTTTCATTTGGGACGCAAGGGTAGCAAAGCTTTGAGCGATAGCTTAAATTGACAAGAGGCTCGAGTACTTTATTGTTACAAAATTTCTAGGTTTTGTGACGCTCCAGTAAAAAGTTACAAGCATTTGTGTGTTGCAAACTTTGATAGGTATAGGATGCACCGAATAGAAGTTATGGCCGATTGAAGTTTTATCAGTGTTTGGCTTTTGACTCAAGGGTAGCATAGCTTTGAGCGATAGCTTAAATTGACAAGGGGCTCGAGTACTTTATTGTTACAAAATTTCTAGGTTTTATGACGCTCCAGTAAAAAGTTACAAGCATTTGTATGTTGCAGACTTTGATAGGTGTAGAACGTACCGAATAGAAGTTAGGGCCATTTGAAGTTTTATCAGTGTTTGATTTGGGACTCAAGGGTAGCAAAGCTTTGAGCGATAACTTTAATTGACAAGCGGCGCGAGTACTTTATTGTTACAAAATTTCAAGGTTTTATGACGCTCCAGTAAAAAGTTACAAGCATTTGAATGTTGCAAACTTTGATAGGTGTAGGACGTACCGTATAGAAGTTAGGGCCATTTAAAGTTTTATCAGTGTTTGATTTGGGACTCAAGGGTAGCATAGCTTTGAGCGATAGCTTAAATTGACAAGAGGCTCGAGTACTTTATTGTTACAAAATTTCAAGGTTTTATGACGCTCCAGTAAAACTTACAAGCATTTGTATGTTGCAAACTTTGATAAGTGTAGGACGTACCGTATAGAAGTTAGGGCCATTTGAAGTTTTATCAGTGTTTGATTTGGGACTCAAGGGTAGCAAAGCTTTGAGCGATAACTTAAATTGACAAGAGGCGCGAGTACTTTATTGTTACAAAATTTCAAGGTTTTATGACGCTCCAGCAAAAAGTTACAAGCATTCGTATGTTGCAAACTTTGATAGGTGTAGGACGTACCGTATAGAAGTTAGGGCCATTTGAAGTTTTATCAGTGTTTGACTTGGGACTCAAGGGTAGCATAGCTTTGAGCGATAGCTTAAAATGACAAGAGGCTCGAGTACTTTATTGTTACAAAATTTCAAGGTTTTATGACGCTCCAGTACAAGTTACAAGCATTTGTATGTTGCAAACTTTGATAGGTGTAGGACGTACCGTATAAAAGTTAGGGCCATTTGAAGTTTTATCAGTGTTTGATTTGGGACTCAAGGGTAGCATAGCATTGAGCGATAGCTTAAATTGACAAGAGGCTCGAGTACTTTATTGTTCCAAAATGTCTAGGTTTTATGACGCTCCAGTAAAAGTTACAAGCCTTTGTATGTTGCAAAGTTTGATAGGTGTAGGACGTACCGTATAGAAGTTAGGGCCATTTGAAGTTTTATCAGTGTTTGATTTGCGACTCAAGGGTAGCATAGCTTTGAGCGATAGCTTAAATTGACAAGAGGCTCGAGTACTTTATTGTTACAAAATTTCAAGGTTTTATGACGCTCCAGTAAAAAGTTATAAGCACTTATATGTTGCAAACTTCGATAGGTGTAGGACGTACCGTATAGAAGTTAGGGCCATTTGAAGTTTTATCAGTGTTTGGTTTTTAACTCAAGGGTAGCATAGCTTTGAGCGATAACTTAAATTGACCAGAGGCTCGAGTACTTTATTGTTACAAAATTTCTAGGTTTTATGACGCTCCAGTAAAAAGTTACGAGCATTTGTATGTTGCAAACTTCGATAGGTGTAGGACGTACCGTATAGAAGTTAGGGCCATTTGAAGTTTTATCAGTGTTTGATTTGGAACTCAAGGGTAGCAAAGCTTTGAGCGATAACTTAAATTGACAAGAGGCTCGAGTACTTTATTGTTACAAAATTTCAAGGTTTTATGACGCTCCAGTAAAAAATTACAAGCATTTGTATATTGCAAACTTTGATAGGTATAGGATGCACCGTATAGAAGATAGGGCCATTTGAAGTTTTATCAGTGTTTGATTTGGGACTCAAGGGTAGTATAGCTTTGAGCGATATTTTTAATTGACAAGCGGCGCGAGTACTATATTGTTACAAAATTTCAAGGTTTTATGACGCTCCAGTAAAAAGTTACAAGCATTTGAATGGTGCAAACTTTGATAGGTGTAGGATGTACCGTATAGAAAATAGGGCCATTTGAAGTTTTATCGGTGTTTGATTTGGTACTCAAGGGTAGCATAGCTTTGAGCGATAGCTTAAATTGACAAGAGGCTCGAGTACTTTATTGTTACAAAATTTCAAGGTTTTATGACGCTCCAGTAAATCTTACAAGCATTTGTATGTTGCAAACTTTGATAAGTGTAGGACGTACCGTATAGAAGTTATAGCCATTTGAAGTTTTTTCAGTGTTTGATTTGGGACTCAAGGTTAGCATAGCTTTGAGCGATAGCTTAAATTGACAAGAGGCTCGAGTACTTTATTGTTACAAAATTTCAAGTTTTATTACGCTCCAGTAAAAAGTTACAAGCATTTGTATGTTGCAAACTTTGATAGGTGTTGGCGTACCGTATAGAAGTTAGGGCCATTGGAAGTTTTACCAGTGTTTCATTTGGGACGCAAGGGTAGCATAGCTTTGAGCGATATCTTAAATTGACAAGAGGCTCGAGTACTTTATTGTTACAAAATTTCTAGGTTTTGTGACGCTCCAGTAAAAAGTTACAAGCATTTGTGTGTTGCAAACTTTGATAGGTATAGGATGCACCGAATAGAAGTTATGGCCGATTGAAGTTTTATCAGTGTTTGGTTTTTGACTCAAGGGTAGCATAGCTTTGAGCGATAGCTTAAATTGACAAGAGGCTCGAGTACTTTATTGTTACAAAGTTTCTAGGTTTTATGACGCTCCAGTAAAAAGTTACAAGCATTTGTATGTTGCAGACTTTGATAGGTGTAGAACGTACCGTATAGAAGTTAGGGCCATTTGAAGTTTTATCAGTGTTTGATTTGGGACTCAAGGGTAGCAACGCTTTGAGCGATAACTTTAATTGACAAGCGGCGCGAGTACTTTATTGTTACAAAATTTCAAGCTTTTATGACGCTCCAGTAAAAAGTTACAAGCATTTGAATGTTCCAAACTTTGATAGGTGTAGGACGTACCGTATAGAAGTTAGGGCCATTTAAAGTTTTATCAGTGTTTGATTTGGGACTCAAGGGTAGCATAGCTTTGAGCGATAGCTTAAATTGACAAGAGGCTCGAGTACTTTATTGTTACAAAATTTCAAGGTTTTATGACGCTCCAGTAAAACTTACAAGCATTTGTATGTTGCAAACTTTGATAAGTGTAGGACGTACCGTATAGAAGTTAGGGCCGTTTGAAGTTTTATCAGTGTTTGATTTGGGACACAAGGTTAGCATAGCTTTGAGCGATGGCTTAAATTGACAAGAGGCTCGAGTACTTTATTGTTACAAAATTTCAAGGTTTTATGACGCTCCAGTAAAAAGTTACAAGCATTTGTATGTTGCAAACTTTGATAGGTGTAGGACGTACCGTAGTTAGGGCCATTTGAAGTTTTATCAGTGTTTGATTTGGGACTCAAGGGTAGCATAGCTTTGAGCGATAGCTTAAACTAACAAGAGGCTCGAGTACTTTATTGTTACAAAATTTCTAGGTTTTATGACGTTCCAGTAAAAAGTTACAAGCATTTGTATGTTGCAAACTTTGATAGGTATAGGATGCACCGAATAGAAGGTAGGGCCATTTGAAGTTTTATCAGTGTTTGATTTGGGACTCAAGGGTAGCATAGCTTTAAGCGATATTTTAAATTGACAAGAGGCTCGAGTACTTTATTGTTACAAAATTTCAAGGTTTTATGACGTTCCAGTAAAAAGTCACAATCATTTGTATGTTGCAAACTTTGATAGGTGTAGGACGTACCGTATAGAAGTTAGGGCCATTTGAAGTTTTATCAGTGTTTGATTTGGGACTCAAGGGTAGCAAAGCTTTGAGCGATAACTTAAATTGACAAGAGGCGCGAGTACTTTATTGTTACAAAATTTCAAGGTTTTATGACGCTCCAGCAAAAAGTTACAAGCATTCGTATGTTGCAAACTTTGATAGGTGTAGGACGTACCGTATAGAAGTTAGGGCCATTTGAAGTTTTATCAGTGTTTGACTTGGGACTCAAGGGTAGCACAGCTTTGAGCGATAGCTTAAATTGACAAGAGGCTCGAGTACTTTATTGTTACAAAATTTCAAGGTTTTATGACGCTCCAGTAAAAGTTACAAGCATTTGTATGTTGCAAACTTTGATAGGTGTAGGACGTACCGTATAAAAGTTAGGGCCATTTGAAGTTTTATCAGTGTTTGATTTGGGACTCAAGGGTAGCATAGCATTGAGCGATAGCTTAAATTGACAAGAGGCTCGAGTACTTTATTGTTACAAAATTTCAAGTTTTATTACGCTCCAGTAAAAAGTTACAAGCATTTGTATGTTGCAAACTTTGATAGGTGTTGGCGTACCGTATAGAAGTTAGGGCCATTGGAAGTTTTACCAGTGTTTCATTTGGGACGCAAGGGTAGCATAGCTTTGAGCGATATCTTAAATTGACAAGAGGCTCGAGTACTTTATTGTTACAAAATTTCTAGGTTTTGTGACGCTCCAGTAAAAAGTTACAAGCATTTGTGTGTTGCAAACTTTGATAGGTATAGGATGCACCGAATAGAAGTTATGGCCGATTGAAGTTTTATCAGTGTTTGGTTTTTGACTCAAGGGTAGCATAGCTTTGAGCGATAGCTTAAATTGACAAGAGGCTCGAGTACTTTATTGTTACAAAGTTTCTAGGTTTTATGACGCTCCAGTAAAAAGTTACAAGCATTTGTATGTTGCAGACTTTGATAGGTGTAGAACGTACCGTATAGAAGTTAGGGCCATTTGAAGTTTTATCAGTGTTTGATTTGGGACTCAAGGGTAGCAAAGCTTTGAGCGATAACTTTAATTGACAAGCGGCGCGAGTACTTTATTGTTACAAAATTTCAAGGTTTTATGACGCTCCAGTAAAAAGTTACAAGCATTTGAATGTTGCAAACTTTGATAGGTGTAGGACGTACCGTATAGAAGTTAGGGCCATTTAAAGTTTTATCAGTGTTTGATTTGGGACTCAAGGGTAGCATAGCTTTGAGCGATAGCTTAAATTGACAAGAGGCTCGAGTACTTTATTGTTACAAAATTTCAAGGTTTTATGACGCTCCAGTAAAACTTACAAGCATTTGTATGTTCAAACTTTGATAAGTGTAGGACGTACCGTATAGAAGTTAGGGCCGTTTGAAGTTTTATCAGTGTTTGATTTGGGACACAAGGTTAGCATAGCTTTGAGCGATGGCTTAAATTGACAAGAGGCTCGAGTACTTTATTGTTACAAAATTTCAAGGTTTTATGACGCTCCAGTAAAAAGTTACAAGCATTTGTATGTTGCAAACTTTGATAGGTGTAGGACGTACCGTAGTTAGGGCCATTTGAAGTTTTATCAGTGTTTGATTTGGGACTCAAGGGTAGCATAGCTTTGAGCGATAGCTTAAACTAACAAGAGGCTCGAGTACTTTATTGTTACAAAATTTCTAGGTTTTATGACGCTCCAGTAAAAAGTTACAAGCATTTGTATGTTGCAAACTTTGATAGGTATAGGATGCACCGAATAGAAGGTAGGGCCATTTGAAGTTTTATCAGTGTTTGATTTGGGACTCAAGGGTAGCATAGCTTTAAGCGATATTTTAAATTGACAAGAGGCTCGAGTACTTTATTGTTACAAAATTTCAAGGTTTTATGACGTTCCAGTAAAAAGTCACAATCATTTGTATGTTGCAAACTTTGATAGGTGTAGGACGTACCGTATAGAAGTTAGGGCCATTTGAAGTTTTATCAGTGTTTGATTTGGGACTCAAGGGTAGCAAAGCTTTGAGCGATAACTTAAATTGACAAGAGGCGCGAGTACTTTATTGTTACAAAATTTCAAGGTTTTATGACGCTCCAGCAAAAAGTTACAAGCATTCGTATGTTGCAAACTTTGATAGGTGTAGGACGTACCGTATAGAAGTTAGGGCCATTTGAAGTTTTATCAGTGTTTGACTTGGGACTCAAGGGTAGCACAGCTTTGAGCGATAGCTTAAATTGACAAGAGGCTCGAGTACTTTAATGTTACAAAATTTCAAGGTTTTATGACGCTCCAGTAAAAGTTACAAGCATTTGTATGTTGCAAACTTTGATAGGTGTAGGACGTACCGTATAAAAGTTAGGGCCATTTAAAGTTTTATCAGTGTTTGATTTGGGACTCAAGGGTAGCATAGCATTGAGCGATAGCTTAAATTGACAAGAGGCTCGAGTACTTTATTGTTCCAAAATGTCTAGGTTTTATGACGCTCCAGTAAAAGTTACAAGCCTTTGTATGTTGCAAAGTTTGATAGGTGTAGGACGTACCGTATAGAAGTTAGGGCCATTTGAAGTTTTATCAGTGTTTGATTTGCGACTCAAGGGTAGCATAGCTTTGAGCGATAGCTTAAATTGACAAGAGGCTCGAGTACTTTATTGTTACAAAATTTCAAGGTTTTATGACGCTCCAGTAAAAAGTTACAAGCATTTGTATGTTACAAACTTTGATAGGTGTAGCACGTACCGTATAGAAGTTAGGGCCATTTGAAGTTTTATCAGTGTTTGATTTGGGACTCAAGAGTAGCATAGCTTTGAGCGATAGCTTAAATTGACAAGAGGCTCGAGTACTTTATTGTTACAAAATTTCAAGGTTTTATGACGCTCCAGTAAAAGTTACAAGCATTTGTATGTTGCAAACTTTGATAGGTGTAGGACGTACCGTATAGAATTTAGGGCCATTTGAAGTTTTATCAGTGTTTGATTTGCGACTCAAGGGTGGCATAGCTTTGAGCGATTGCTTAAATTGACAAGAGGCTCGAGTACTTTATTGTTACAAAATTTCAAGGTTTTATGACGCTCCAGTAAAACTTACAAGCATTTGTATGTTGCAAACTTTGATAAGTGTAGGACGTACCGTATAGAAGTTAGGGCCATTTGAAGTTTTATCAGTGTTTGATTTGGGACTCAAGGGTAGCAAAGCTTTGAGCGATAACTTAAATTGACAAGAGGCGCGAGTACTTTATTGTTACAAAATTTCAAGGTTTTATGACGCTCCAGCAAAAAGTTACAAGCATTCGTATGTTGCAAACTTTGATAGGTGTAGGACGTACCGTATAGAAGTTAGGGCCATTTGAAGTTTTATCAGTGTTTGACTTGGGACTCAAGGGTAGCATAGCTTTGAGCGATAGCTTAAAATGACAAGAGGCTCGAGTACTTTATTGTTACAAAATTTCAAGGTTTTATGACGCTCCAGTAAAAGTTACAAGCATTTGTATGTTGCAAACTTTGATAGGTGTAGGACGTACCGTATAAAAGTTAGGGCCATTTGAAGTTTTATCAGTGTTTGATTTGGGACTCAAGGGTAGCATAGCATTGAGCGATAGCTTAAATTGACAAGAGGCTCGAGTACTTTATTGTTCCAAAATGTCTAGGTTTTATGACGCTCCAGTAAAAGTTACAAGCCTTTGTATGTTGCAAAGTTTGATAGGTGTAGGACGTACCGTAGTTAGGGCCATTTGAAGTTTTATCAGTGTTTGATTTGGGACTCAAGGGTAGCATAGCTTTGAGCGATAGCTTAAACTAACAAGAGGCTCGAGTACTTTATTGTTACAAAATTTCTAGGTTTTATGACGCTCCAGTAAAAAGTTACAAGCATTTGTATGTTGCAAACTTTGATAGGTATAGGATGCACCGAATAGAAGGTAGGGCCATTTGAAGTTTTATCAGTGTTTGATTTGGGACTCAAGGGTAGCATAGCTTTAAGCGATATTTTAAATTGACAAGAGGCTTGAGTACTTTATTGTTACAAAATTTCAAGGTTTTATGACGTTCCAGTAAAAAGTCACAATCATTTGTATGTTGCAAACTTTGATAGGTGTAGGACGTACCGTATAGAAGTTAGGGCCATTTGAAGTTTTATCAGTGTTTGATTTGGGACTCAAGGGTAGCAAAGCTTTGAGCGATAACTTAAATTGACAAGAGGCGCGAGTACTTTATTGTTACAAAATTTCAAGGTTTTATGACGCTCCAGCAAAAAGTTACAAGCATTCGTATGTTGCAAACTTTGATAGGTGTAGGACGTACCGTATAGAAGTTAGGGCCATTTGAAGTTTTATCAGTGTTTGACTTGGGACTCAAGGGTAGCACAGCTTTGAGCGATAGCTTAAATTGACAAGAGGCTCGAGTACTTTATTGTTACAAAATTTCAAGGTTTTATGACGCTCCAGTAAAAGTTACAAGCATTTGTATGTTGCAAACTTTGATAGGTGTAGGACGTACCGTATAAAAGTTAGGGCCATTTGAAGTTTTATCAGTGTTTGATTTGGGACTCAAGGGTAGCATAGCATTGAGCGATAGCTTAAATTGACAAGAGGCTCGAGTACTTTATTGTTCCAAAATGTCTAGGTTTTATGACGCTCCAGTAAAAGTTACAAGCCTTTGTATGTTGCAAAGTTTGATAGGTGTAGGACGTACCGTATAGAAGTTAGGGCCATTTGAAGTTTTATCAGTGTTTGATTTGCGACTCAAGGGTAGCATAGCTTTGAGCGATAGCTTAAATTGACAAGAGGCTCGAGTACTTTATTGTTACAAAATTTCAAGGTTTTATGACGCTCCAGTAAAAAGTTACAAGCATTTGTATGTTACAAACTTTGATAGGTGTAGCACGTACCGTATAGAAGTTAGGGCCATTTGAAGTTTTATCAGTGTTTGATTTGGGACTCAAGAGTAGCATAGCTTTGAGCGATAGCTTAAATTGACAAGAGGCTCGAGTACTTTATTGTTACAAAATTTCAAGGTTTTATGACGCTCCAGTAAAAGTTACAAGCATTTGTATGTTGCAAACTTTGATAGGTGTAGGACGTACCGTATAGAAGTTAGGGCCATTTGAAGTTTTATCAGTGTTTGATTTGCGACTCAAGGGTAGCATAGCTTTGAGCGATTGCTTAAATTGACAAGAGGCTCGAGTACTTTATTGTTACAAAATTTCAAGGTTTTATGACGCTCCAGTAAAACTTACAAGCATTTGTATATTGCAAACTTTGATAAGTGTAGGACGTACCGTATAGAAGTTAGGGCCATTTGAAGTTTTATCAGTGTTTGATTTGGGACTCAAGGTTAGCATAGCTTTGAGCGATAGCTTAAATTGACAAGAGGCTCGAGTACTTTATTGTTACAAAATTTCAAGGTTTTATGACGCTCCAGTAAAAAGTTACAAGCATTTGTATGTTGCAAACTTTGATAGGTGTAGGACGTACCGTATAGAAGTTAGGGCCATTTGAAGTTTTATCAGAGTTTGGTTTGGGACTCAAGGGTAGCATAGCTTTGAGCGATAGCTTAAATTAACAAGAGGCTCGAGTACTTTATTGTTACAAAATTTCTAGGTTTTATGACGCTCCAGTAAAAGGTTACAAGCATTTGTATGTTGCAAACTTTGATAGGTATAGGCTGCACCGAATAGAAGGTAGGGCCATTTGCAGTTTTATCAGTGTTTGATTTGGGACTCAAGGGTAGCATAGCTTTGAGCGATATTTTAAATTGACAAGAGGCTCGAGTACTTTATTGTTACAAAATTTCAAGGTTTTATGACGTTCCAGTAAAAAGTCACAATCATTTGTATGTTGCAAACTTTGATAGGTGTAGGACGTACCGTATAGAAGTTAGGGCCATTTGAAGTTTTATCAGTGTTTGATTTGGGACTGAGGGGTAGCAAAGCTTTGAGCGATAACTTAAATTGACAAGAGGCTCGAGTACTTTATTGTTACAAAATGTCAAGGTTTTATGACGCTCCAGTAAAAAGTTACAAGCATTTGTATGTTGCAAATTTTGATAGGTAGAGGATGCACCGTATAGAAGCTAGGGCCATTTGAAGTTTTATCAACGTTTGATTTGGGACTCAAGGGTAGTATAGCTTTGAGCGATATCTTTAATTGACAAGAGGCGCGAATACTTTATTGTTACAAAATTTCAAGGTTTTATGACGCTCTAGTAAAAAGTTACAAGTATTCGTATGTTGCAAACTTTGATAGGTGTAGGACGTACCGTATAGAAGTTAGGGCCATTTGAAGTTTTATCAGTGTTTGATTTGGGACTCAAGGGTAACATAGCTTTGAGCGATAGCTTAAATTGACAAGAGGCTCGAGTACTTTATTGTTACAAAATTTCAAGGTTTTATGACGCTCCAGTAAAAGTTACAAGCATTTGTATGTTGCAAACTTTGATAGGTGTAGGACGTACCGTATAAAAGTTAGGGCCATTTGAAGTTTTATCAGTGTTTGATTTGGGACTCAAGGGTAGCATAGCATTGAGCGATAGCTTAAATTGACAAGAGGCTCGAGTACTTTATTGTTCCAAAATGTCTAGGTTTTATGACGCTCCAGTAAAAGTTACAAGCCTTTGTATGTTGCAAAGTTTGATAGGTGTAGGACGTACCGTATAGAAGTTAGGGCCATTTGAACTTTTATCAGTGTTTGATTTGCGACTCAAGGGTAGCATAGCTTTGAGCGATAGCTTAAATTGACAAGAGGCTCGAGTACTTTATTGTTACAAAATTTCAAGGTTTTGTGACGCTCCAGTAAAAAGTTACAAGCATTTGTATGTTACAAACTTTGATAGGTGTAGCACGTACCGTATAGAAGTTAGGGATATTTGAAGTTTTATCAGTGTTGGATTTGGGACTCAAGAGTAGCATAGCTTTGAGCGATAGCTTAAATTGACAAGAGGCTCGAGTACTTTATTGTTATAAAATTTCAAGGTTTTATGACGCTCCAGTAAAAGTTACAAGCATTTGTATGTTGCAAACTTTGATAGGTGTAGGACGTACCGTATAGAAGTTAGGGCCATTTGAAGTTTTATCAGTGTTTGATTTGCGACTCAAGGGTAGCATAGCTTTGAGCGATAGCTTAAATTGACAAGAGGCTCGAGTACTTTATTGTTACAAAATTTCAAGGTTTTATGACGCTCCAGTAAAACTTACAAGCATTTGTATATTGCAAACTTTGATAAGTGTAGGACGTACCGTATAGAAGTTAGGGCCATTTGAAGTTTTATCAGTGTTTGATTTGGGACTCAAGGGTAACATAGCTTTGAGCGATAGCTTAAATTGACAAGAGGCTCGAGTACTTTATTGTTACAAAATTTCAAGGTTTTATGACGCTCCAGTAAAAGTTACAAGCATTTGTATGTTGCAAACTTTGATAGGTGTAGGACGTACCGTATAAAAGTTAGGGCCATTTGAAGTTTTATCAGTGTTTGATTTGGGACTCAAGGGTAGCATAGCATTGAGCGATAGCTTAAATTGACAAGAGGCTCGAGTACTTTATTGTTCCAAAATGTCTAGGTTTTATGACGCTCCAGTAAAAGTTACAAGCCTTTGTATGTTGCAAAGTTTGATAGGTGTAGGACGTACCGTATAGAAGTTAGGGCCATTTGAACTTTTATCAGTGTTTGATTTGCGACTCAAGGGTAGCATAGCTTTGAGCGATAGCTTAAATTGACAAGAGGCTCGAGTACTTTATTGTTACAAAATTTCAAGGTTTTGTGACGCTCCAGTAAAAAGTTACAAGCATTTGTATGTTACAAACTTTGATAGGTGTAGCACGTACCGTATAGAAGTTAGGGCCATTTGAAGTTTTATCAGTGTTGGATTTGGGACTCAAGAGTAGCATAGCTTTGAGCGATAGCTTAAATTGACAAGAGGCTCGAGTACTTTATTGTTATAAAATTTCAAGGTTTTATGACGCTCCAGTAAAAGTTACAAGCATTTGTATGTTGCAAACTTTGATAGGTGTAGGACGTACCGTATTGAAGTTAGGGCCATTTGAAGTTTTATCAGTGTTTGATTTGCGACTCAAGGGTAGCATAGCTTTGAGCGATAGCTTAAATTGACAAGAGGCTCGAGTACTTTATTGTTACAAAATTTCAAGGTTTTATGACGCTCCAGTAAAACTTACAAGCATTTGTATATTGCAAACTTTGATAAGTGTAGGACGTACCGTATAGAAGTTAGGGCCATTTGAAGTTTTATCAGTGTTTGATTTGGGACTCAAGGTTAGCATAGCTTTGAGCGATAACTTAAATTGACAAGAGGCTCGAGTACTTTATTGTTACAAAATTTCAAGGTTTTATGACGCTGCAGTAAAAAGTTACAAGCATTTGTATGTTGCAAACTTTGATAGGTGTAGGACGTACCGTATAGAAGTTAGGACCATTTGAAGTTTTATCAGTGTTTGATTTGGGACTCAAGGGTAGCATAGCTTTGAGCGATAGCTTAAATTGACAACAGGCTCGAGTACTTTATTGTTCCAAAATTTCAAGGTTTTATGACGCTCCAGTAAAAAGTTATAAGCACTTGTATGTTGCAAACTTCGATAGGTGGAGGACGTACCGTATAGAAGTTAGGGCCATTTGAAGTTTTATCAGTGTTTGGTTTTTGACTCAAGGGTAGCATAGCTTTGAGCGATAGCTTAAATTGACAAGAGGCTCGAGTACTTTATTGTTACAAAATTTCAAGGTTTTATGACGCTCCAGTAAAAAGTTACAAGCATTTGTATGTTGCAAACTTTGATAGGTAGAGGATGCACCGTATAGAAGTTAGGGCCATTTGAACTTTTATCAGTGTTTGGTTTGGGACTCAAGGGTAGCATAGCTTTGAGCGATAGCTTAAATTAACAAGAGGCTCGAGTACTTTATTGTTACAAAATTTCTAGGTTTTATGACGCTCCAGTAAAAGGTTACAAGCATTTGTATGTTGCAAACTTTGATAGGTATAGGCTGCACCGAATAGAAGGTAGGGCCATTTGAAGTTTTATCAGTGTTTGATTTGGGACTCAAGGGTAGCATAGCTTTGAGCGATATTTTAAATTGACAAGAGGCTCGAGTACTTTATTGTTACAAAATTGCAAGGTTTTATGACGTTTCAGTAAAAAGTCACAATCATTTGTATGTTGCAAACTTTGATAGGTGTAGGATGTACCGTATAGAAGTTAGGGCCATTTGAAGTTTTATCAGTGTTTGATTTGGGACTCAGGGGTAGCAAAGCTTTGAGCGATAACTTAAATTGACAAGAGGCTCGAGTACTTTATTGTTACAAAATGTCAAGGTTTTATGACGCTCCAGTAAAAAGTTACAAGCATTTGTATGTTGCAAACTTTGATAGGTAGAGGATGCACCGTATAGAAGTTAGGGCCATTTGAAGTTTTATCAACGTTTGATTTGGGACTCAAGGGTAGTATAGCTTTGAGCGATATCTTTAATTGACAAGAGGCGCGAATACTTTATTGTTACAAAATTTCAAGGTTTTATGACGCTCTAGTAAAAAGTTACAAGTATTCGTATGTTGCAAACTTTGATAGGTGTAGGACGTACCGTATAGAAGTTAGGGCCATTTGAAGTTTTATCAGTGTTTGATTTGGGACTCAAGGGTAACATAGCTTTGAGCGATAGCTTAAATTGACAAGAGGCTCGAGTACTTTATTGTTACAAAATTTCAAGGTTTTATGACGCTCCAGTAAAAGTTACAAGCATTTGTATGTTGCAAACTTTGATAGGTGTAGGACGTACCGTATAAAAGTTAGGGCCATTTGAAGTTTTATCAGTGTTTGATTTGGGACTCAAGGGTAGCATAGCATTGAGCGATAGCTTAAATTGACAAGAGGCTCGAGTACTTTATTGTTCCAAAATGTCTAGGTTTTATGACGCTCCAGTAAAAGTTACAAGCCTTTGTATGTTGCAAAGTTTGATAGGTGTAGGACGTACCGTATAGAAGTTAGGGCCATTTGAACTTTTATCAGTGTTTGATTTGCGACTCAAGGGTAGCATAGCTTTGAGCGATAGCTTAAATTGACAAGAGGCTCGAGTACTTTATTGTTACAAAATTTCAAGGTTTTGTGACGCTCCAGTAAAAAGTTACAAGCATTTGTATGTTACAAACTTTGATAGGTGTAGCACGTACCGTATAGAAGTTAGGGCCATTTGAAGTTTTATCAGTGTTGGATTTGGGACTCAAGAGTAGCATAGCTTTGAGCGATAGCTTAAATTGACAAGAGGCTCGAGTACTTTATTGTTATAAAATTTCAAGGTTTTATGACGCTCCAGTAAAAGTTACAAGCATTTGTATGTTGCAAACTTTGATAGGTGTAGGACGTACCGTATAGAAGTTAGGGCCATTTGAAGTTTTATCAGTGTTTGATTTGCGACTCAAGGGTAGCATAGCTTTGAGCGATAGCTTAAATTGACAAGAGGCTCGAGTACTTTATTGTTACAAAATTTCAAGGTTTTATGACGCTCCAGTAAAACTTACAAGCATTTGTATATTGCAAACTTTGATAAGTGTAGGACGTACCGTATAGAAGTTAGGGCCATTTGAAGTTTTATCAGTGTTTGATTTGGGACTCAAGGTTAGCATAGCTTTGAGCGATAACTTAAATTGACAAGAGGCTCGAGTACTTTATTGTTACAAAATTTCAAGGTTTTATGACGCTGCAGTAAAAAGTTACAAGCATTTGTATGTTGCAAACTTTGATAGGTGTAGGACGTACCGTATAGAAGTTAGGACCATTTGAAGTTTTATCAGTGTTTGATTTGGGACTCAAGGGTAGCATAGCTTTGAGCGATAGCTTAAATTGACAACAGGCTCGAGTACTTTATTGTTCCAAAATTTCAAGGTTTTATGACGCTCCAGTAAAAAGTTATAAGCACTTGTATGTTGCAAACTTCGATAGGTGGAGGACGTACCGTATAGAAGTTAGGGCCATTTGAAGTTTTATCAGTGTTTGGTTTTTGACTCAAGGGTAGCATAGCTTTGAGCGATAGCTTAAATTGACAAGAGGCTCGAGTACTTTATTGTTACAAAATTTCAAGGTTTTATGACGCTCCAGTAAAAAGTTACAAGCATTTGTATGTTGCAAACTTTGATAGGTAGAGGATGCACCGTATAGAAGTTAGGGCCATTTGAAGTTTTATCAGCGTTTGATTTGGGACTCAAGGGTAGCATAGCTTTGAGCGATAGCTTAAATTGACAAGAGGCTCGAGTACTTTATTGTTACAAAATTTCAAGGTTTTATGACGCTCCAGTAAAAAGTTACAAGCATTTGTATGTTGCAAACTTTGATAGGTATAGGATGCACCGAATAGAAGTTAGGGCCATTTGAAGTTTTATCAGTGTTTGATTTGGGACTCAAGGGTAGCACAGCTTTGAGCGATATTTTAAATTGACAAGAGGCTCGAGTACTTTATTGGTACAAAATTTCAAGGTTTTATGACGCTCCAGTAAAAAGTCACAATCATTTGTATGTTGCAAACTTTGATAGGTGTAGGACGTACCGTATAGAAGTTAGGGCCATTTGAAGTTTTAACAGTGTTTGATTTGGGACTCAAGGGTAGCAAAGCTTTGAGCGATAACTTAAATTGAAAAGAGGCTAGAGTACTTTATTGTTACAAAATTTCAAGGTTTTATGACGCTCCAGTAAAAAGTTACAAGCATTTGTATGTTGCAAACTTTGATAGGTAGAGGATGCACCGTATAGAAGTTAGGGCCATTTGAAGTTTTATCAGCGTTTGATTTGGGACTCAAGGGTAGTATAGCTTTGAGCGATATCTTTAATTGACAAGAGGCGCGAGTACTTTATTGTTACAAAATTTCAAGGTTTTATGACGCTCCAGTAAAAAGTTAAAAGCATTCGTATGTTGCAAACTTTGATAGGTGTAGGACGTACCGTATAGAAGTTAGGGCCATTTGAAGTTTTATCAGTGTTTGACTTGGGACTCAAGGGTAGCATAGCTTTGAGCGATAGCTTAAATTGACAAGAGGCTCGAGTACTTTATTGTTACAAAATTTCAAGGTTTTATGACGCTCCAGTAAAAGTTACAAGCATTTGTATGTTGCAAACTTTGATAGGTGTAGGATGTACCGTATAAAAGATAGGGCCACTTGAAGTTTTATCAGTGTTTGATTTGGGACTCAAGGGTAGCATAGCATTGAACGATAGCTTAAATTGACAAGAGGCTCGAGTACTTTATTGTTCCAAAATTTCAAGGTTTTATGACGCTCAAGTAAAAGTTACAAGCATTTGTATGTTGCAAACTTTGATAGGTGTAGGACGTACCGTATAGAAGTTAGGGCCATTTGAAGTTTTATCAGTGTTTGATTTGCGACTCATGGGTAGCATAGTTTTGAGCGATAGCTTTAATTGACAAGAGGCTCGAGTACTTTATTGTTACAAAATTTCAAGGTTTTATGACGCTCCAGTAAAAGTTACAAGCCTTTGTATGTTGCAAAGTTTGATAGGTGTAGGACGTACCGTATAGAAGTTAGGGCCATTTGAACTTTTATCAGTGTTTGATTTGCGACTCAAGGGTAGCATAGCTTTGAGCGATAGCTTAAATTGACAAGAGGCTCGAGTACTTTATTGTTACAAAATTTCAAGGTTTTGTGACGCTCCAGTAAAAAGTTACAAGCATTTGTATGTTACAAACTTTGATAGGTGTAGCACGTACCGTATAGAAGTTAGGGCCATTTGAAGTTTTATCAGTGTTGGATTTGGGACTCAAGAGTAGCATAGCTTTGAGCGATAGCTTAAATTGACAAGAGGCTCGAGTACTTTATTGTTATAAAATTTCAAGGTTTTATGACGCTCCAGTAAAAGTTACAAGCATTTGTATGTTGCAAACTTTGATAGGTGTAGGACGTACCGTATAGAAGTTAGGGCCATTTGAAGTTTTATCAGTGTTTGATTTGCGACTCAAGGGTAGCATAGCTTTGAGCGATAGCTTAAATTGACAAGAGGCTCGAGTACTTTATTGTTACAAAATTTCAAGGTTTTATGACGCTCCAGTAAAACTTACAAGCATTTGTATATTGCAAACTTTGATAAGTGTAGGACGTACCGTATAGAAGTTAGGGCCATTTGAAGTTTTATCAGTGTTTGATTTGGGACTCAAGGTTAGCATAGCTTTGAGCGATAACTTAAATTGACAAGAGGCTCGAGTACTTTATTGTTACAAAATTTCAAGGTTTTATGACGCTGCAGTAAAAAGTTACAAGCATTTGTATGTTGCAAACTTTGATAGGTGTAGGACGTACCGTATAGAAGTTAGGACCATTTGAAGTTTTATCAGTGTTTGATTTGGGACTCAAGGGTAGCATAGCTTTGAGCGATAGCTTAAATTGACAACAGGCTCGAGTACTTTATTGTTCCAAAATTTCAAGGTTTTATGACGCTCCAGTAAAAAGTTATAAGCACTTGTATGTTGCAAACTTCGATAGGTGGAGGACGTACCGTATAGAAGTTAGGGCCATTTGAAGTTTTATCAGTGTTTGGTTTTTGACTCAAGGGTAGCATAGCTTTGAGCGATAGCTTAAATTGACAAGAGGCTCGAGTACTTTATTGTTACAAAATTTCAAGGTTTTATGACGCTCCAGTAAAAAGTTACAAGCATTTGTATGTTGCAAACTTTGATAGGTAGAGGATGCACCGTATAGAAGTTAGGGCCATTTGAAGTTTTATCAGCGTTTGATTTGGGACTCAAGGGTAGCATAGCTTTGAGCGATAGCTTAAATTGACAAGAGGCTCGAGTACTTTATTGTTACAAAATTTCAAGGTTTTATGACGCTCCAGTAAAAAGTTACAAGCATTTGTATGTTGCAAACTTTGATAGGTATAGGATGCACCGAATAGAAGGTAGGGCCATTTGAAGTTTTATCAGTGTTTGATTTGGGACTCAAGGGTAGCACAGCTTTGAGCGATATTTTAAATTGACAAGAGGCTCGAGTACTTTATTGGTACAAAATTTCAAGGTTTTATGACGCTCCAGTAAAAAGTCACAATCATTTGTATGTTGCAAACTTTGATAGGTGTAGGACGTACCGTATAGAAGTTAGGGCCATTTGAAGTTTTAACAGTGTTTGATTTGGGACTCAAGGGTAGCAAAGCTTTGAGCGATAACTTAAATTGAAAAGAGGCTAGAGTACTTTATTGTTACAAAATTTCAAGGTTTTATGACGCTCCAGTAAAAAGTTACAAGCATTTGTATGTTGCAAACTTTGATAGGTAGAGGATGCACCGTATAGAAGTTAGGGCCATTTGAAGTTTTATCAGCGTTTGATTTGGGACTCAAGGGTAGTATAGCTTTGAGCGATATCTTTAATTGACAAGAGGCGCGAGTACTTTATTGTTACAAAATTTCAAGGTTTTATGACGCTCCAGTAAAAAGTTACAAGCATTCGTATGTTGCAAACTTTGATAGGTGTAGGACGTACCGTATAGAAGTTAGGGCCATTTGAAGTTTTATCAGTGTTTGACTTGGGACTCAAGGGTAGCATAGCTTTGAGCGATAGCTTAAATTGACAACAGGCTCGAGTACTTTATTGTTACAAAATTTCAAGGTTTTATGACGCTCCAGTAAAAAGTTACAAGCATTTGTATGTTGCAAACTTTGATAGGTAGAGGATGCACCGTATAGAAGTTAGGGCCATTTGAAGTTTTATCAGCGTTTGATTTGGGACTCAAGGGTAGTATAGCTTTGAGCGATATCTTTAATTGACAAGAGGCTCGAGTACTTTATTGTTACAAAATTTCAAGGTTTTATGACGCTCCAGTAAAAAGTTACAAGCATTTGTATGTTGCAAACTTTGATAGGTATAGGATGCACCGAATAGAAGGTAGGGCCATTTGAAGTTTTATCAGTGTTTGATTTGGGACTCAAGGGTAGCACAGCTTTGAGCGATATTTTAAATTGACAAGAGGCTCGAGTACTTTATTGGTACAAAATTTCAAGGTTTTATGACGCTCCAGTAAAAAGTCACAATCATTTGTATGTTGCAAACTTTGATAGGTGTAGGACGTACCGTATAGAAGTTAGGGCCATTTGAAGTTTTAACAGTGTTTGATTTGGGACTCAAGGGTAGCAAAGCTTTGAGCGATAACTTAAATTGAAAAGAGGCTAGAGTACTTTATTGTTACAAAATTTCAAGGTTTTATGACGCTCCAGTAAAAAGTTACAAGCATTTGTATGTTGCAAACTTTGATAGGTAGAGGATGCACCGTATAGAAGTTAGGGCCATTTGAAGTTTTATCAGCGTTTGATTTGGGACTCAAGGGTAGTATAGCTTTGAGCGATATCTTTAATTGACAAGAGGCGCGAGTACTTTATTGTTACAAAATTTCAAGGTTTTATGACGCTCCAGTAAAAAGTTACAAGCATTCGTATGTTGCAAACTTTGATAGGTGTAGGACGTACCGTATAGAAGTTAGGGCCATTTGAAGTTTTATCAGTGTTTGACTTGGGACTCAAGGGTAGCATAGCTTTGAGCGATAGCTTAAATTGACAACAGGCTCGAGTACTTTATTGTTACAAAATTTCAAGGTTTTATGACGCTCCAGTAAAAAGTTACAAGCATTTGTATGTTGCAAACTTTGATAGGTAGAGGATGCACCGTATAGAAGTTAGGGCCATTTGAAGTTTTATCAGCGTTTGATTTGGGACTCAAGGGTAGTATAGCTTTGAGCGATATCTTTAATTGACAAGAGGCTCGAGTACTTTATTGTTACAAAATTTCAAGGTTTTATGACGCTCCAGTAAAAAGTTACAAGCATTTGTATGTTGCAAACTTTGATAGGTATAGGATGCACCGAATAGAAGGTAGGGCCATTTGAAGTTTTATCAGTGTTTGATTTGGGACTCAAGGGTAGCACAGCTTTGAGCGATATTTTAAATTGACAAGAGGCTCGAGTACTTTATTGGTACAAAATTTCAAGGTTTTATGACGCTCCAGTAAAAAGTCACAATCATTTGTATGTTGCAAACTTTGATAGGTGTAGGACGTACCGTATAGAAGTTAGGGCCATTTGAAGTTTTAACAGTGTTTGATTTGGGACTCAAGGGTAGCAAAGCTTTGAGCGATAACTTAAATTGAAAAGAGGCTAGAGTACTTTATTGTTACAAAATTTCAAGGTTTTATGACGCTCCAGTAAAAAGTTACAAGCATTTGTATGTTGCAAACTTTGATAGGTAGAGGATGCACCGTATAGAAGTTAGGGCCATTTGAAGTTTTATCAGTGTTTGATTTGCGACTCAAGGGTAGCATAGCTTTGAGCGATAGCTTAAATTGACAAGAGGCTCGAGTACTTTATTGTTACAAAATTTCAAGGTTTTATGACGCTCCAGTAAAACTTACAAGCATTTGTATATTGCAAACTTTGATAAGTGTAGGACGTACCGTATAGAAGTTAGGGCCATTTGAAGTTTTATCAGTGTTTGATTTGGGACTCAAGGTTAGCATAGCTTTGAGCGATAACTTAAATTGACAAGAGGCTCGAGTACTTTATTGTTACAAAATTTCAAGGTTTTATGACGCTGCAGTAAAAAGTTACAAGCATTTGTATGTTGCAAACTTTGATAGGTGTAGGACGTACCGTATAGAAGTTAGGACCATTTGAAGTTTTATCAGTGTTTGATTTGGGACTCAAGGGTAGCATAGCTTTGAGCGATAGCTTAAATTGACAACAGGCTCGAGTACTTTATTGTTCCAAAATTTCAAGGTTTTATGACGCTCCAGTAAAAAGTTATAAGCACTTGTATGTTGCAAACTTCGATAGGTGGAGGACGTACCGTATAGAAGTTAGGGCCATTTGAAGTTTTATCAGTGTTTGGTTTTTGACTCAAGGGTAGCATAGCTTTGAGCGATAGCTTAAATTGACAAGAGGCTCGAGTACTTTATTGTTACAAAATTTCAAGGTTTTATGACGCTCCAGTAAAAAGTTACAAGCATTTGTATGTTGCAAACTTTGATAGGTAGAGGATGCACCGTATAGAAGTTAGGGCCATTTGAACTTTTATCAGTGTTTGGTTTGGGACTCAAGGGTAGCATAGCTTTGAGCGATAGCTTAAATTAACAAGAGGCTCGAGTACTTTATTGTTACAAAATTTCTAGGTTTTATGACGCTCCAGTAAAAGGTTACAAGCATTTGTATGTTGCAAACTTTGATAGGTATAGGCTGCACCGAATAGAAGGTAGGGCCATTTGAAGTTTTATCAGTGTTTGATTTGGGACTCAAGGGTAGCATAGCTTTGAGCGATATTTTAAATTGACAAGAGGCTCGAGTACTTTATTGTTACAAAATTGCAAGGTTTTATGACGTTTCAGTAAAAAGTCACAATCATTTGTATGTTGCAAACTTTGATAGGTGTAGGATGTACCGTATAGAAGTTAGGGCCATTTGAAGTTTTATCAGTGTTTGATTTGGGACTCAGGGGTAGCAAAGCTTTGAGCGATAACTTAAATTGACAAGAGGCTCGAGTACTTTATTGTTACAAAATGTCAAGGTTTTATGACGCTCCAGTAAAAAGTTACAAGCATTTGTATGTTGCAAACTTTGATAGGTAGAGGATGCACCGTATAGAAGTTAGGGCCATTTGAAGTTTTATCAACGTTTGATTTGGGACTCAAGGGTAGTATAGCTTTGAGCGATATCTTTAATTGACAAGAGGCGCGAATACTTTATTGTTACAAAATTTCAAGGTTTTATGACGCTCTAGTAAAAAGTTACAAGTATTCGTATGTTGCAAACTTTGATAGGTGTAGGACGTACCGTATAGAAGTTAGGGCCATTTGAAGTTTTATCAGTGTTTGATTTGGGACTCAAGGGTAACATAGCTTTGAGCGATAGCTTAAATTGACAAGAGGCTCGAGTACTTTATTGTTACAAAATTTCAAGGTTTTATGACGCTCCAGTAAAAGTTACAAGCATTTGTATGTTGCAAACTTTGATAGGTGTAGGACGTACCGTATAAAAGTTAGGGCCATTTGAAGTTTTATCAGTGTTTGATTTGGGACTCAAGGGTAGCATAGCATTGAGCGATAGCTTAAATTGACAAGAGGCTCGAGTACTTTATTGTTCCAAAATGTCTAGGTTTTATGACGCTCCAGTAAAAGTTACAAGCCTTTGTATGTTGCAAAGTTTGATAGGTGTAGGACGTACCGTATAGAAGTTAGGGCCATTTGAACTTTTATCAGTGTTTGATTTGCGACTCAAGGGTAGCATAGCTTTGAGCGATAGCTTAAATTGACAAGAGGCTCGAGTACTTTATTGTTACAAAATTTCAAGGTTTTGTGACGCTCCAGTAAAAAGTTACAAGCATTTGTATGTTACAAACTTTGATAGGTGTAGCACGTACCGTATAGAAGTTAGGGCCATTTGAAGTTTTATCAGTGTTGGATTTGGGACTCAAGAGTAGCATAGCTTTGAGCGATAGCTTAAATTGACAAGAGGCTCGAGTACTTTATTGTTATAAAATTTCAAGGTTTTATGACGCTCCAGTAAAAGTTACAAGCATTTGTATGTTGCAAACTTTGATAGGTGTAGGACGTACCGTATAGAAGTTAGGGCCATTTGAAGTTTTATCAGTGTTTGATTTGCGACTCAAGGGTAGCATAGCTTTGAGCGATAGCTTAAATTGACAAGAGGCTCGAGTACTTTATTGTTACAAAATTTCAAGGTTTTATGACGCTCCAGTAAAACTTACAAGCATTTGTATATTGCAAACTTTGATAAGTGTAGGACGTACCGTATAGAAGTTAGGGCCATTTGAAGTTTTATCAGTGTTTGATTTGGGACTCAAGGTTAGCATAGCTTTGAGCGATAACTTAAATTGACAAGAGGCTCGAGTACTTTATTGTTACAAAATTTCAAGGTTTTATGACGCTGCAGTAAAAAGTTACAAGCATTTGTATGTTGCAAACTTTGATAGGTGTAGGACGTACCGTATAGAAGTTAGGACCATTTGAAGTTTTATCAGTGTTTGATTTGGGACTCAAGGGTAGCATAGCTTTGAGCGATAGCTTAAATTGACAACAGGCTCGAGTACTTTATTGTTCCAAAATTTCAAGGTTTTATGACGCTCCAGTAAAAAGTTATAAGCACTTGTATGTTGCAAACTTCGATAGGTGGAGGACGTACCGTATAGAAGTTAGGGCCATTTGAAGTTTTATCAGTGTTTGGTTTTTGACTCAAGGGTAGCATAGCTTTGAGCGATAGCTTAAATTGACAAGAGGCTCGAGTACTTTATTGTTACAAAATTTCAAGGTTTTATGACGCTCCAGTAAAAAGTTACAAGCATTTGTATGTTGCAAACTTTGATAGGTAGAGGATGCACCGTATAGAAGTTAGGGCCATTTGAAGTTTTATCAGCGTTTGATTTGGGACTCAAGGGTAGCATAGCTTTGAGCGATAGCTTAAATTGACAAGAGGCTCGAGTACTTTATTGTTACAAAATTTCAAGGTTTTATGACGCTCCAGTAAAAAGTTACAAGCATTTGTATGTTGCAAACTTTGATAGGTATAGGATGCACCGAATAGAAGTTAGGGCCATTTGAAGTTTTATCAGTGTTTGATTTGGGACTCAAGGGTAGCACAGCTTTGAGCGATATTTTAAATTGACAAGAGGCTCGAGTACTTTATTGGTACACAATTTCAAGGTTTTATGACGCTCCAGTAAAAAGTCACAATCATTTGTATGTTGCAAACTTTGATAGGTGTAGGACGTACCGTATAGAAGTTAGGGCCATTTGAAGTTTTAACAGTGTTTGATTTGGGACTCAAGGGTAGCAAAGCTTTGAGCGATAACTTAAATTGAAAAGAGGCTAGAGTACTTTATTGTTACAAAATTTCAAGGTTTTATGACGCTCCAGTAAAAAGTTACAAGCATTTGTATGTTGCAAACTTTGATAGGTAGAGGATGCACCGTATAGAAGTTAGGGCCATTTGAAGTTTTATCAGCGTTTGATTTGGGACTCAAGGGTAGTATAGCTTTGAGCGATATCTTTAATTGACAAGAGGCGCGAGTACTTTATTGTTACAAAATTTCAAGGTTTTATGACGCTCCAGTAAAAAGTTACAAGCATTCGTATGTTGCAAACTTTGATAGGTGTAGGACGTACCGTATAGAAGTTAGGGCCATTTGAAGTTTTATCAGTGTTTGACTTGGGACTCAAGGGTAGCATAGCTTTGAGCGATAGCTTAAATTGACAAGAGGCTCGAGTACTTTATTGTTACAAAATTTCAAGGTTTTATGACGCTCCAGTAAAAGTTACAAGCATTTGTATGTTGCAAACTTTGATAGGTGTAGGATGTACCGTATAAAAGATAGGGCCACTTGAAGTTTTATCAGTGTTTGATTTGGGACTCAAGGGTAGCATAGCATTGAACGATAGCTTAAATTGACAAGAGGCTCGAGTACTTTATTGTTCCAAAATTTCAAGGTTTTATGACGCTCAAGTAAAAGTTACAAGCATTTGTATGTTGCAAACTTTGATAGGTGTAGGACGTACCGTATAGAAGTTAGGGCCATTTGAAGTTTTATCAGTGTTTGATTTGCGACTCATGGGTAGCATAGTTTTGAGCGATAGCTTTAATTGACAAGAGGCTCGAGTACTTTATTGTTACAAAATTTCAAGGTTTTATGACGCTCCAGTAAAAGTTACAAGCCTTTGTATGTTGCAAAGTTTGATAGGTGTAGGACGTACCGTATAGAAGTTAGGGCCATTTGAACTTTTATCAGTGTTTGATTTGCGACTCAAGGGTAGCATAGCTTTGAGCGATAGCTTAAATTGACAAGAGGCTCGAGTACTTTATTGTTACAAAATTTCAAGGTTTTGTGACGCTCCAGTAAAAAGTTACAAGCATTTGTATGTTACAAACTTTGATAGGTGTAGCACGTACCGTATAGAAGTTAGGGCCATTTGAAGTTTTATCAGTGTTGGATTTGGGACTCAAGAGTAGCATAGCTTTGAGCGATAGCTTAAATTGACAAGAGGCTCGAGTACTTTATTGTTATAAAATTTCAAGGTTTTATGACGCTCCAGTAAAAGTTACAAGCATTTGTATGTTGCAAACTTTGATAGGTGTAGGACGTACCGTATAGAAGTTAGGGCCATTTGAAGTTTTATCAGTGTTTGATTTGCGACTCAAGGGTAGCATAGCTTTGAGCGATAGCTTAAATTGACAAGAGGCTCGAGTACTTTATTGTTACAAAATTTCAAGGTTTTATGACGCTCCAGTAAAACTTACAAGCATTTGTATATTGCAAACTTTGATAAGTGTAGGACGTACCGTATAGAAGTTAAGGCCATTTGAAGTTTTATCAGTGTTTGATTTGGGACTCAAGGTTAGCATAGCTTTGAGCGATAACTTAAATTGACAAGAGGCTCGAGTACTTTATTGTTACAAAATTTCAAGGTTTTATGACGCTGCAGTAAAAAGTTACAAGCATTTGTATGTTGCAAACTTTGATAGGTGTAGGACGTACCGTATAGAAGTTAGGACCATTTGAAGTTTTATCAGTGTTTGATTTGGGACTCAAGGGTAGCATAGCTTTGAGCGATAGCTTAAATTGACAACAGGCTCGAGTACTTTATTGTTCCAAAATTTCAAGGTTTTATGACGCTCCAGTAAAAAGTTATAAGCACTTGTATGTTGCAAACTTCGATAGGTGGAGGACGTACCGTATAGAAGTTAGGGCCATTTGAAGTTTTATCAGTGTTTGGTTTTTGACTCAAGGGTAGCATAGCTTTGAGCGATAGCTTAAATTGACAAGAGGCTCGAGTACTTTATTGTTACAAAATTTCAAGGTTTTATGACGCTCCAGTAAAAAGTTACAAGCATTTGTATGTTGCAAACTTTGATAGGTAGAGGATGCACCGTATAGAAGTTAGGGCCATTTGAAGTTTTATCAGCGTTTGATTTGGGACTCAAGGGTAGCATAGCTTTGAGCGATAGCTTAAATTGACAAGAGGCTCGAGTACTTTATTGTTACAAAATTTCAAGGTTTTATGACGCTCCAGTAAAAAGTTACAAGCATTGGTATGTTGCAAACTTTGATAGGTATAGGATGCACCGAATAGAAGGTAGGGCCATTTGAAGTTTTATCAGTGTTTGATTTGGGACTCAAGGGTAGCACAGCTTTGAGCGATATTTTAAATTGACAAGAGGCTCGAGTACTTTATTGGTACAAAATTTCAAGGTTTTATGACGCTCCAGTAAAAAGTCACAATCATTTGTATGTTGCAAACTTTGATAGGTGTAGGACGTACCGTATAGAAGTTAGGGCCATTTGAAGTTTTAACAGTGTTTGATTTGGGACTCAAGGGTAGCAAAGCTTTGAGCGATAACTTAAATTGAAAAGAGGCTAGAGTACTTTATTGTTACAAAATTTCAAGGTTTTATGACGCTCCAGTAAAAAGTTACAAGCATTTGTATGTTGCAAACTTTGATAGGTAGAGGATGCACCGTATAGAAGTTAGGGCCATTTGAAGTTTTATCAGCGTTTGATTTGGGACTCAAGGGTAGTATAGCTTTGAGCGATATCTTTAATTGACAAGAGGCGCGAGTACTTTATTGTTACAAAATTTCAAGGTTTTATGACGCTCCAGTAAAAAGTTACAAGCATTCGTATGTTGCAAACTTTGATAGGTGTAGGACGTACCGTATAGAAGTTAGGGCCATTTGAAGTTTTATCAGTGTTTGACTTGGGACTCAAGGGTAGCATAGCTTTGAGCGAAAGCTTAAATTGACAAGAGGCTCGAGTACTTTATTGTTACAAAATTTCAAGGTTTTATGACGCTCCAGTAAAAGTTACAAGCATTTGTATGTTGCAAACTTTGATAGGTGTAGGATGTACCGTATAAAAGATAGGGCCACTTGAAGTTTTATCAGTGTTTGATTTGGGACTCAAGGGTAGCATAGCATTGAACGATAGCTTAAATTGACAAGAGGCTCGAGTACTTTATTGTTCCAAAATTTCAAGGTTTTATGACGCTCAAGTAAAAGTTACAAGCATTTGTATGTTGCAAACTTTGATAGGTGTAGGACGTACCGTATAGAAGTTAGGGCCATTTGAAGTTTTATCAGTGTTTGATTTGCGACTCATGGGTAGCATAGTTTTGAGCGATAGCTTTAATTGACAAGAGGCTCGAGTACTTTATTGTTACAAAATTTCAAGGTTTTATGACGCTCCAGTAAAAAGTTACAAGCATTTGTATGTTACAAACTTTGATAGGTGTAGGACGTACCGTATAGAAGTTAGTGCCATTTGAAGTTTTATCAGTGTTTGATTTGGGACTCAAGAGTAGCATAGCCTTGAGCGATAGCTAAAATTGACAAGAGGCTCGAGTACTTTATTGTTACAAAATTTCAAGGTTTTATGACGCTCCAGTAAAAGTTACAAGCATTTGTATGTTGCAAACTTTGATAGGTGTAGGACGTACCGTATAGAAGTTAGGGCCATTTGAAGTTTTATCAGTGTTTGATTTGCGACTCAAGGGTAGCATAGCTTTGAGCGATAGCTTAAATTGACAAGAGGCTCGAGTACTTTATTGTTACAAAATTTAAAGGTTTCATGACGCTCCAGTAAAACTTACAAGCATTTGTATGTTGCAAACTTTGATAAGTGTAGGACGTACCGTATAGAAGTTAGGGCCATTTGAAGTTTTATCAGTGTTTGATTTGGGAGTCAAGGTTAGCATAGCTTTGAGCGATAACTTAAATTGACAAGAGGCTCGAGTACTTTATTGTTACAAAATTTCAAGGTTTTATGACGCTCCAGTAAAAAGTTACAAGCATTTGTATGTTGCAAACTTTCAGAGGTGTAGGACGTACCGTATAGAAGCTAGGGCCATTTGAAGTTTTATCAGTGTTTGATTTGGGACTCAAGGGTAGCATAGCTTTTAGCGATAGATTAAATTGACAATAGGCTTGAGTACTTTTTTGTTACAAAATTTCAAGGTTTTATGACGCTCCAGTAAAAAGATACAAGCATTTGAATATTGCAAACTTTGATAGCTGTAGGACGTACCGTATAGAAGTTAGGGCCGTTTGAAGTTTTATCAGTGTCTGATTTGGGACTCAAGGGTAGCATAGCTTTGAGCGATAGCTTAAATTGACAAGAGGCTCGAGTACTTTATTGTTACAAAATTTCAAGGTTTTATGACGCTCCAGTAAAAAGTTACAAGCATTTGTATGTTGCAAACTTTGATAGGTATAGGATGCACCGAATAGAAGGTAGGGCCATTTGAAGTTTTATCAGTGTTTGATTTGGGACTCAAGGGTAGCATAGCTTTGAGCGATATTTTAAATTGACAAGAGGCTCGAGTACTTTATTGTTACAAAATTTCAAGGTTTTATGACGCTCCAGTAAAAAGTCACAATCATTTGTATGTTGCAAACTTTGATAGGTGTAGGACGTACCGTATAGAAGTTAGGGCAATTTGAAGTTTTATCAGTGTTTGATTTGGGACTCAAGGGTAGCAAAGCTTTGAGCGATAACTTAAATTGACAAGAGGCTAGAGTACTTTATTGTTACAAAATTTCAAGGTTTTATGACGCTCCAGTAAAAAGTTACAAGCATTTGTATGTTGCAAACTTTGATAGGTAGAGGATGCACCGTATAGAAGTTAGGGCCATTTGAAGTTTTATCAGCGTTTGATTTGGGACTCAAGGGTAGTATAGCTTTGAGCGATATCGTTAATTGACAAGAGGCGCGAGTACTTTATTGTTACAAAATTTCAAGGTTTTATGACGCTCCAGTAAAAAGTTACAAGCATTCGTATGTTGCAAACTTTGATAGGTGTAGGACGTACCGTATAGAAGTTAGGGCCATTTGAAGTTTTATCAGTGTTTGACTTGGGACTCAAGGGTAGCATAGCTTTGAGCGATAGCTTAAATTGACAAGAGGCTAGAGTACTTTATTGTTACAAAATTTCAAGGTTTTATGACGCTCCAGTAAAAAGTTACAAGCATTTGTATGTTGCAAACTTTGATAGATAGAGGATGCACCGTATAGAAGTTAGGGCCATTTGAAGTTTTATCAGCGTTTGATTTGGGACTCAAGGGTAGTATAGCTTTGAGCGATATCTTTAATTGACAAGAGGCGCGAGTACTTTATTGTTCCAAAATTTCAAGGTTTTATGACGCTCCAGTAAAAAGTTACAAGCATTTGTATGTTGCAAATTTTGATAGGTGTAGGACGTACCGTATAGAAATTAGGGCCATTTGAAGTTTTATCAGTGTTTGATTTGGGACTCAAAGGTAGCATAGCTTTGAGCGATATCTTAAATTGACAAGAAGCTCGAGTACTTTATTGTTACAAAATTTCAAGGTTTTATGACGCTCCAGTAAAAAGTTATAAGCACTTGTATGTTGCAAACTTCGATAGGTGGAGGACGTACCGTATAGAAGTTAGGGCCATTTGAAGTTTTATCAGTGTTTGGTTTTTGACTCAAGGGTAGCATAGCTTTGAGCGATAGCTTAAATTGACAAGAGGCTCGAGTACTTTATTGTTACAAAATTTCAAGGTTTTACGACGCTCCAGTAAAAAGTTACAAGCATTTGTATGTTGCAAACTTTGATAGGTATAGGATGCACCGAATAGAAGGTAGGGCCATTTGAAGTTTTATCAGTGTTTGATTTGGGACTCAAGGGTAGCATAGCTTTGAGCGATATTTTAAATTGACAAGAGGCTCGAGTACTTTATTGTTACAAAATTTCAAGGTTTTATGACGCTCCAGTAAAAAGTCACAATCATTTGTATGTTGCAAACTTTGATAGGTGTAGGACGTACCGTATAGAAGTTAGGGCCATTTGAAGTTTTATCAGTGTTTGATTTGGGACTCAAGGGTAGCAAAGCTTTGAGCGATAACTTAAATTGACAAGAGGCTAGAGTACTTTATTGTTACAAAATTTCAAGGTTTTATGACGCTCCAGCAAAAAGTTACAAGCATATGTATGTTGCAAACTTTGATAGGTAGAGGATGCACCGTATAGAAGTTAGGGCCATTTGAAGTTTTATCAGCGTTTGATTTGGGACTCAAGGGTAGTATAGCTTTGAGCGATATCTTTAATTGACAAGAGGCGCGAGTACTTTATTGTTACAAAATTTCAAGGTTTTATGACGCTCCAGTAAAAAGTTACAAGCATTCGTATGTTGCAAACTTTGATAGGTGTAGGACGTACCGTATAGAAGTTAGGGCCATTTGAAGTTTTATCAGTGTTTGACTTGGGACTCAAGGGTAGCATAGCTTTGAGCGATAGCTTAAATTGACAAGAGGCTCGAGTACTTTATTGTTACAAAATTTCAAGGTTTTATGACGCTCCAGTAAAAGTTACAAGCATTTGTATGTTGCAAACTTTGATAGGTGTAGGACGTACCGTATAAAAGATAGGGCCACTTGAAGTTTTATCAGTGTTTGATTTGGGACTCAAGGGTAGCAAAGCTTTGAGCGATAACTTAAATTGACAAGAGGCTAGATTACTTTATTGTTACAAAATTTCAAGGTTTTATGACGCTCCAGTAAAAAGTTACAAGCATTTGTATGTTGCAAACTTTGATAGGTAGAGGATGCACCGTATAGAAGTTAGGGCCATTTGAAGTTTTATCAGCGTTTGATTTGGGACTCAAGGGTAGTATAGCTTTGAGCGATATCTTTAATTGACAAGAGGCGCGAGTACTTTATTGTTACAAACTTTCAAGGTTTTATGACGCTCCAGTAAAAAGTTACAAGCATTCGTATGTTGCAAACTTTGATAGGTGTAGGACGTACCGTATAGAAGTTAGGGCCATTTGAAGTTTTATCAGTGTTTGACTTGGGACTCAAGGGTAGCATAGCTTTGAGCGATAGCTTAAATTGACAAGAGGCTCGAGTACTTTATTGTTACAAAATTTCAAGGTTTTATGACGCTCCAGTAAAAGTTACAAGCATTTGTATGTTGCAAACTTTGATAGGTGTAGGACGTACCGTATAGAAGTTAGGGCCATTTGAAGGTTTATCAGTGTTTGAATTGCGACTCATGGGTAGCATAGTTTTGAGCGATAGCTTAAATTGACAAGAGGCTCGAGTACTTTATTGTTACAAAATTTCAAGGTTTTATGACGCTCCAGTAAAAAGTTACAAGCATTTGTATGTTACAAACTTTGATAGGTGTAGGACGTACCGTATAGAAGTTAGTGCCATTTGAAGTTTTATCAGTGTTTGATTTGGGACTCAAGAGTAGCATAGCTTTGAGCGATAGCTAAAATTGACAAGAGGTTCGAGTACTTTATTGTTACAAATTTTCAAGGTTTTATGACGCTCCAGTAAAAGTTACAAGCATTTGTATGTTGCAAACTTTGATAGGTGTAGGACGTACCGTATAGAAGTTAGGGCCATTTGAAGTTTTATCAGTGTTTGATTTGCGACTCAAGGGTAGCATAGCTTTGAGCGATAGCTTAAATTGACAAGAGGCTCGAGTACTTTATTGTTACAAAATTTAAAGGTTTCATGACGCTCCAGTAAAACTTACAAGCATTTGTATGTTGCAAACTTTGATAAGTGTAGGACGTACCGTATAGAAGTTAGGGCCATTTGAAGTTTTATCAGTGTTTGATTTGGGACTCAATGTTAGCATAGCTTTGAGCGATAACTTAAATTGACAAGAGGCTCGAGTACTTTATTGTTACAAAATTTCAAGGTTTTATGACGCTCCAGTAAAAAGTTACAAGCATTTGTATGTTGCAAACTTTCAGAGGTGTAGGACGTACCGTATAGAAGCTAGGGCCATTTGAAGTTTTATCAGTGTTTGATTTGGGACTCAAGGGTAGCATAGCTTTTAGCGATAGATTAAATTGACAATAGGCTCGAGTACTTTTTTGTTACAAAATTTCAAGGTTTTATGACGTTCCAGTAAAAAGTTACAAGCATTTGAATATTGCAAACTTTGATAGCTGTAGGACGTACCGTATAGAAGTTAGGGCCATTTGAAGTTTTATCAGTGTCTGATTTGGGACTCAAGGGTAGCATAGCTTTGAGCGATAGCTTAAATTGACAAGAGGCTCGAGTACTTTATTGTTACAAAATTTCAAGGTTTTATGACGCTCCAGTAAAAAGTTACAAGCATTTCAATGTTGCAAACTTTGATAGCTGTAGGACGTACCGTATAGAAGTTAGGGCCACTTGAAGTTTTATCAGTGTCTGATTTGGGACTCAAGGGTAGCATAGCTTTGAGCGATAGCTTAAATTGACAAGAGGCTAGAGTACTTTATTGTTACAAAATTTCAAGGTTTTATGACGCTCCAGTAAAAAGTTACAAGCATTTGTATGTTGCAAACTTTGATAGGTAGAGGATGCACCGTATAGAAGTTAGGGCCATTTGAAGTTTTATCAGCGTTTGATTTGGGACTCAAGGTTAGCATAGCTTTGAGCGATAACTTAAATTGACAAGAGGCTCGAGTACTTTATTGTTACAAAATTTCAAGGTTTTATGACGCTCCAGTAAAAAGTTACAAGCATTTGTATGTTGCAAACTTTCAGAGGTGTAGGACGTACCGTATAGAAGCTAGGGCCATTTGAAGTTTTATCAGTGTTTGATTTGGGACTCAAGGGTAGCATAGCTTTTACCGATAGATTAAATTGACAATAGGCTCGAGTACTTTTTTGTTACAAAATTTCAAGGTTTTATGACGCTCCGGTAAAAAGTTACAAGCATTTGAATATTGCAAACTTTGATAGCTGTAGGACGTACCGTATAGAAGTTAGGGCCATTTGAAGTTTTATCAGTGTCTGATTTGGGACTCAAGGGTAGCATAGCTTTGAGCGATAGCTTAAATTGACAAGAGGCTCGAGTACTTTATTGTTACAAAATTTCAAGGTTTTATGACGCTCCAGTAAAAAGTTACAAGCATTTCAATGTTGCAAACTTTGATAGCTGTAGGACGTACCGTATAGAAGTTAGGGCCACTTGAAGTTTTATCAGTGTCTGATTTGGGACTCAAGGGTAGCATAGCTTTGAGCGATAGCTTAAATTGACAAGAGGCTCGAGTACTTTATTGTTACAAAATTTCAAGGTTTTATGACGCTCCAGTAAAACTTACAAGCATTTGTATGTTGCAAACTTTGATAAGTGTAGGACGTACCGTATAGAAGTTAGGGCCATTTGAAGTTTTATCAGTGTTTGATTTGGGACTCAAGGTTAGCATAGCTTTGAGCGATAGCTTAAATTGACAAGAAGTTCGAGTACTTTATTGTTACAAAATTTCAAGGTTTTATGACGCTCCAGTAAAAAGTTTCTAGCATTTGTATGTTGCAAACTTTGATAGGTGTAGGACGCACCGTATATAAGTTAGGGCCATTTGAAGTTCTATCAGTGTTTGATTTGGGACTCAAGGTTAGCATAGCTTTGAGCGATAACTTAAATTGACAAGAGGCTCGAGTACTTTATTGTTACAAAATTTCTAGGTTTTATGACGCTCCAGTAAAAAGTTACAAGCATTTGTATGTTGCAAACTTTGATAGGTATAGGATGCACCGAATAGAATGTAGGGCCAATTGAAGTTTTATCAGTGTTTGATTTGGGACTCAAGGGTAGCATAGCTTTGAGCGATATTTTAAATTGACAAGAGGCTCGAGTACTTTATTGTTACAAAATTTCAAGGTTTTATGACGTTCCAGTAAAAAGTCACAATCATTTGTATGTTGCACACTTTGATAGGTGTAGGACCTACCGTATAGAAGTTAGGGCCATTTGAAATTTTATCAGTGTTTGATTTGGGACTCAAGGGTAGCAAAGCTTTGAGCGATAACTTAAATTGACAAGAGGCTCGAGTACTTTATTGTTACAAAATTTCAAGGTTTTATGACGCTCCAGTAAAAAGTTACAAGCATTTGTATGTTGCAAACTTTGATAGGTAGAGGATGCACCGTATAGAAGTTAGGGCCATTTGAAGTTTTATCAGCGTTTGATTTGGGACTCAAGGGTAGTATAGCTTTGAGCGATATCTTTAATTGACAAGAGGCGCGAGTACTTTATTGTTACAAAATTTCAAGGTTTTATGACGCTCTAGTAAAAAGTTACAAGTATTCGTATGTTGCAAACTTTGATAGGTGTAGGACGTACCGTATAGAAGTTAGGGCCATTTGAAGTTTTATCAGTGTTTGATTTGGGACTCAAGGGTAGCATAGCTTTGAGCGATAGCTTAAATTGACAAGAGGCTCGAGTACTTTATTGTTACAAAATTTCAAGGTTTTATGACGCTCCAGTAAAAGTTACAAGCATTTGTATGTTGCAAACTTTGATAGGTGTAGGACGTACCGTATAAAAGTTAGGGCCATTTGAAGTTTTATCAGTATTTGATTTGGGACTCAAGGGTAGCATAGCATTGAGCGATAGCTTAAATTGACAAGAGGCTCGAGTACTTTATTGTTCCAAAATGTCTAGGTTTTATGACGCTCCAGTAAAAGTTACAAGCCTTTGTATGTTGCAAAGTTTGATAGGTGTAGGACGTACCGTATAGAAGTTAGGGCCATTTGAAGTTTTATCAGTGTTTGATTTGCGACTCAAGGGTAGCATAGCTTTGAGCGATAACTTAAATTGACAAGAGGCTCGAGTACTTTATTGTTACAAAATTTCAAGGTTTTATGACGCTCCAGTAAAAAGTTACAAGCATTTGTATGTTGCAAACTTTGATAGGTGTAGGACGTACCGTATAGAAGCTAGGGCCATTTGAAGTTTTATCAGTGTTTGATTTGGGACTCAAGGGTAGCATAACTTTTAGCGATACATTAAATTGACAATAGGCACGAGTACTTTTTTGTTACAAAATTTCAAGGTTTTATGACGCTGCAGTAAAAAGTTACAAGCATTTGTATGTTGCAAACTTTGATAGGTGTAGGACGTACCGTATAGAAGTTAGGAGCATTTGAAGTTTTATCAGTGTTTGATTTGGGACTCAAGGGTACCATAGCTTTGAGCGATAACTTAAATTGACAACAGGCTCGAGTACTTTATTGTTCCAAAATTTCAAGGTTTTATGACGCTCCAGTAAAAAGTTACAAGCATTTGTATGTTGCAAATTTTGATAGGTGTAGGACGTACCGTATAGAAGTTAGGGCCATTTGAAGTTTTATCAGTATTTGATTTGGGACTCAAGGGTAGCATAGCTTTGAGCGATAGCTTAAATTGACAAGAGGCTCGAGTACTTTATTGTTACAAAATTTCAAGGTTTTATGACGCTCCAGTAAAAAGTTATAAGCACTTGTATGTTGCAAACTTCGATAGGTGGAGGACATACCGTATAGAAGTTAGAGCCATTTGAAGTTTTATCAGTGTTTGGTTTTTGACTCAAGGGTAGCATAGCTTTGAGCGATAGCTTAAATTGACAAGAGTCTCGAGTACTTTATTGTTACAAAATTTCAAGGTTTTATGACGCTCCAGTAAAACTTACAAGCATTTGTATGTTGCAAACTTTGATAAGTGTAGGACGTACCGTATAGAAGTTAGGGCCATTTGAAGTTTTATCAGTGTTTGATTTGGGACTCAAGGTTAGCATAGCTTTGAGCGATAGCTTAAATTGACAAGAGGCTCGAGTACTTTATTGTTACAAAATTTCAAGGTTTTATGACGCTCCAGTAAAAAGTTTCTAGCATTTGTATGTTGCAAACTTTGATAGGTGTAGGACGTACCGTATATAAGTTAGGGCCATTTCAAGTTCTCTCAGTGTTTGATTTGGGACTCAAGGTTAACATAGCTTTGACCGATAACTTAAATTGACAAGAGGCTCGAGTACTTTATTGTTACAAAATTTCAAGGTTTTATGACGCTCCAGTAAAAAGTTACAAGCATTTGTATGTTGCAAACTTTGATAGGTGTAGGACGTACCGTATAGAAGTTAGGGCCATTTGAAGTTTTATCAGTGTTTGATTTGGGACTCAAGGGTAGCATAGATTTTAGCGATAGATTAAATTGACAATAGGCTCGAGTATTTTTTTGTTAAAAATTTCATGGTTTTATGACGCTGCAGTAAAAAGTTACAAGCATTTGTATGTTGCAAACTTTGATAGGTGTAGGACGTACCGTATAGAAGTTAGGGCCATTTGAAGTTTTATCAGTGTTTGATTTGCGACTCAAGGGTAGCATAGCTTTGAGCGATAGCTTAAATTGACAAGAGGCTCGAGTACTTTATTGTTACAAAATTTCAAGGTTTTATGAAGCTCCAGTAAAACTTACAAGCATTTGTATGTTGCAAACTTTGATAAGTGTATTACGTACCGTATAGAAGTTAGGGCCATTTGAAGTTTTATCAGTGTTTGATTTGGAACTCAAGGTTAGCATAGCTTTGAGCGATAACTTAAATTGACAAGAGGTTCGAGTACTTTATTGTTACAAAATTTCAAGGTTTTATGACGCTCCAGTAAAAAGTTACAAGCATTTGTATGTTGCAAACTTTGATAGGTGTAGGACGTACCGTATAGAAGCTAGGGCCATTTGAAGTTTTATCAGTGTTTGATTTGGGACTCAAGGGTAGCATAGCTTTTAGCGATAGATTAAATTGACAATAGGCTCGAGTACTTTTTTGTTACAAAATTTCAAGGTTTTATGACGCTGCAGTGAAAAGTTACAAGCATTTGTATGTTGCAAACTTTGATAGGTGTAGGACGTACCGTATAGAAGTTAGCACCATTTGAAGTTTTATCAGTGTTTGGTTTTTGACTCAAGGGTAGCATAGCTTTGAGCGATAGCTTAAATTGACAACAGGCTCGAGTACTTTATTGTTCCAAAATTTCTAGGTTTTATGACGCTCCAGTAAAAAGTTACAAGCATTTGTATGTTGCAAACTTTGATAGGTGTAGGACGTACCGTATAGAAGGTAGGGCCATTTGAAGTTTTATCAGTGTTTGATTTGGGACTCAAGGGTAGCAAAGCTTTGAGCGATAACTTAAATTGACAAGAGGCTCGAGTACTTTATTGTTACAAAATTTCAAGGTTTTTTGACGCTCCAGTAAAAAGTTACAAGCATTTGTATGTTGCAAACTTTGATAGGTATAGGATGCACCGTACAGAAGTTAGGGCCATTTGAAGTTTTATCAGTGTTTGATTTGGAACTCAAGGTTAGCATAGCTTTGAGCGATAACTTAAATTGACAAGAGGCTCGAGTACTTTATTGTTACAAAATTTCAAGGTTTTATGACGCTCCAGTAAAAAGTTACAAGCATTTCTATGTTGCAAACTTTGATAGGTGTAGGACGTACCGTATAGAAGCTAGGGCCATTTGAAGTTTTATCAGTGTTTGATTTGGGACTCAAGGGTAGCATAGCTTTTAGCGATAGATTAAATTGACAATAGGCTCGAGTACTTTTTTGTTACAAAATTTCAAGGTTGTATGACGCTGCAGTGAAAAGTTACAAGCATTTGTATGTTGCAAACTTTGATAGGTGTAGGACCTACCGTATAGAAGTTAGGATCATTTGAAGTTTTATCAGTGTTTGGTTTTTGACTCAAGGGTAGCATAGCTTTGAGCGATAGCTTAAATTGACAACAGGCTCGAGTACTTTATTGTTCCAAAATTTCTAGGTTTTATGACGCTCCAGTAAAAAGTTACAAGCATTTGAATGTTGCAAGCTTTGATAGCTGTAGGACGTATCGTATAGAAGTTAGGGCCATTTGAAGTTTTATCAGTGTCTGATTTGGGACTCAAGGGTAGCATAGCTTAGAGCAATAGCTTAAATTGACAAGAGACTCGAGTACTTTATTGTTACAAAATTTCAAGGTTTTATGACGCTCCAGTAAAACTTACAAGCATTTGTATGTTGCAAACTTTGATAAGTGTAGGACGTACCGTATAGAAGTTAGGGTCATTTGAAGTTTTATCAGTGTTTGATTTGGGACTCAAGGTTAGCATAGCTTTGAGCGATAGCTTAAATTGACAAGAGGCTCGAGTATGTACTTTATTGTTACAAAATTTCAAGGTTTTATGACGCTCCAGTAAAAAGTTACAAGCATTTGTATGTTGCCAACTTTGATAGGTGTAGGACGTACCGTATAGAAGTTAGGGCCATTTGAAGTTTTATCAGTGTGTGATTTGGGACTCATGGTTGGCATAACTTTGAGCGATAACTTAAATTGACAAGAGGCTCGAGTACTTTATTGTTACAAAATTTCAAGGTTTTATGACGCACCAGTAAAAAGTTACAAGCATTTGTATGTTGCAAACTTTGATAGGTGTAGGACGTACCGTATAGAAGTTAGGGCCATTTGAAGTTTTATCAGTGTTTGATTTGGGACTCAAGGGTAGCATAGCTTTTAGCGATAGATTAAATTGACAATAGGCTCGAGTACTTTTTTGTTAGAAAATTTCAAGGTTTTATGACGCTGCAGTAAAAAGTTACAAGCATTTGTATGTTGCAAACTTTGATAGGTGTAGGACGTACCGTATAGAATTTAGGACCATTTGAAGTTTTATCAGTGTTTGATTTGGGACTAAGGGTAGCATAGCTTTGAGCGATAGCTTAAATTGACAAAAGGCTCGAGTACTTTATTGTTCCAAAATTTCAAGGTTTTATGACGCTCCAGTAAAAAGTTTCAAGCATTTGTATGTTGCAAATTTTGATAGGTGTAGGACGTACCGTATAGAAGTTAGGGCCATTTGAAGTTTTATCAGTGTTTGATTTGGGACTCAAGGGTAGCATAGCTTTGAGCGATAGCTTAAATTGACAAGAGGCTCGAGTACTTTATTGTTACAAAATTTCAAGGTTCTATGACGCTCCAGTAAAAAGTTATAAGCACTTGTATTTTGCAACCTTCGATAGGTGTAGGACGTACCGTATATAAGTTAGGGCCATTTGAAGTTTTATCAGTGTTTGGTTTTTGACTCAAGGGTGGCATAGCTTTGAGCGATAGCTTAAATTCACAAGAGGCTCGAGTACTTTATTGTTACAAAATTTCTAGGTTTTATGACGCTCCAGTAAAAAGTTACAAGCATTTGTATGTTGCAAACTTTGATAGGTGTAGGACGTACCGTATAGAAGTTAGGGCCATTTGAAGTTTTATCAGTGTTTGATTTGGGACTCAAGGGTAGCAAAGCTTTGAGTGATAACTTTAATTGACAAGAGGCTCGAGTACTTTATTGTTCCAAAATTTCAAGGCTTTATGACGCTCAAGTAAAAAGTTACAAGCATTTGTATGTTGCAAACTTTGATAGGTATAGGATGCACCGTCTAGAAGTTAGGGCCATTTGAAGTTTTATCAGTGTTTGATTTGGGACTCAAGGGTAGTATAGCTTTGAGCGATATCTTTAATTGACAAGCGGCGCGAGTACTTTATTGTTACAAAATTTCAAGGTTTTATGACGCTCCAGTAAAAAGTTACAAGCATTTGAATGTTGCAAACTTTGATAGCTGTAGGATGTACCGTATAGAAGTTAGGGCCATTTGAAGTTTTATCAGTGTCTGATTTGGGACTCAAGGGTAGCATAGCTTTGAGCGATAGCTTAAATTGACAAGAGGCTCGAGTACTTTATTGTTACAAAATTTCAAGGTTTTATGACGCTCCAGTAAAACTTACAAGCATTTGTATGTTGCAAACTTTGATAAGTGTAGGACGTACCGTATAGAAGTTAGGGCCATTTGAAGTTTTATCAGTGTTTGATTTGGGACTCAAGGGTAGCAAAGCTTTGAGCGATAACTTCAATTGACAAGAGGCTCGAGTACTTTATTGTTCCAAAATTTCAAGATTTTATGACGCTCCAGTAAAAAGTTACAAGCATTTGCATGTTGCAAACTTTGATGGGTATAGGATGCGCCGTCTAGAAGTTAGGGCCATTTGAAGTTTTATCAGTGTTTGATTTGGGACTCAAGGGTAGTATAGCTTTGAGCGATATCTTTAATTGACAAGCGGCGCGAGTACTTTATTGTTACAAAATTTCAAGGTTTTATGACGCTCCAGTAAAAATTTACAAGCATTTGTATGCTGCAAACTTTGATAGGTATAGGATGCAGCATATAGAAGTTAGGGCCATTTGAAGTTTTATCAGTATTTGATTTGGGACTCAAGGGTAGCAAAACTTTGAGCGATATCTTAAATTGACAAGAAGCTCGAGTACTTTATTGGTACAAAATTTCACGGTTTTATGACGCTCCAGTAAAAAGTTACAAGCAATTGTATGTTGCAAACTTTGATAGGTGTAGGATGTACCGTATAGAAGTTAGGGCCATTTGAAGTTTTATCAGTGTTTGATTTGGGACTCAAGGGTAGCATAGCTTTGAGCGATAGCTTAAATTGACAAGAGGCTCGAGTACTTTATTGTTACAAAATGTCAAGGTTTTATGACGCTCCAGTAAAATTTACAAGCATTTGTATGTTGCAAACTTTGATAGGTGTAGGACGTACCGTATAGAAGTTTGGGCCATTTGAAGTTTTATCAGTGTTTGATTTGGGGCTCA
Organism: Clusia tigrina; assembly: GCA_920105625.2. Lineage (NCBI taxonomy): Eukaryota > Metazoa > Arthropoda > Insecta > Diptera > Clusiidae > Clusia > Clusia tigrina. Next base: position 102,770,029 of record OV050033.1, on the reverse strand, counting down.
AGGTTAGCATAGCTTTGAGCGATAGCTTAAATTGACAAGAGGCTCGAGTACTTTATTATTACAAAATTTCAAGGTTTTATGACGCTCCAGTAAAAAGTTACAAGCATTTGTATGTTGCAAACTTTGATAGGTGTAGGACGTACCGTATAGAAGTAAGGGCCATTTAAAGTTTTATCAGTGTTTGATATGGTACTCAAGGGTCTAGTAAAAAGTTACAAGCATTTGTATGTTGCAAACTTTGATTGGTATAGGACGTACCGTATAGAAGTTAGGGCCATTTGAAGTTTTATCAGTGTTTGATTTGGGACTCAAGGGTAGCAAAGCTTTGAGCGATAACTTCAATTGACAAGAGGCTCGAGTACTTTATTGTTCCAAAATTTCAAGGTTTTATGACGCTCCAGTAAAAAGTTACAAGCATTTGTATGTTGCAAACTTCGATAGGCACCGTCTAGAAGTTAGGGCCATTTGAAGTTTTATCAGTGTTTGATTTGGGACTCAAGGGTAGTATAGCTTTGAGCGATATCTTTAATTAACAAGCTGCGCGAGTACTTTATTGTTACAAAATTTCAAGGCTTTATGACGCTCCAGTAAAACTTACAAGCATTTGTATGTTGCAAACTTTGATAAGTGCAGGACGTGCCGTATAGAAGTTAGGGCCATTTGAAGTTTTATCAGTGTTTGATTTGGGACTCAAGGGTAGCAAAGCTTTGAGCGACAACTTCAATTGACAAGAGGCTCGAGTACTTTATTGTTCCAAAATTTCAAGATTTTATGACGCTCCAGTAAAAAGTTACAAGCATTTGCATGTTGCAAACTTTGATAGGTATAGGATGCACCGTCTAGAAGTTAGGGCCATTTGAAGTTTTATCAGTGTTTGATTTGGGACTCAAGGGTAGTATAGCTTTGAGCGATATCTTTAATTGACAAGCGGCGCGAGTACTTTATTGTTACAAAATTTCAAGGTTTTATGACGCTCCAGTAAAAATTTACAAGCATTTGTATGTTGCAAACTTTGATAGGTATAGGATGCAGCGTATAGAAGTTAGGGCCATTTGAAGTTTTATCAGTGTTTGATTTGGGACTCAAGGGTAGCATAGCTTTGAGCGATATCTTAAATTGACAAGAAGCTCGAGTACTTTATTGGTACAAAATTTCAAGGTTTTATGACGCTCCAGTAAAAAGTTACAAGCAATTGTATGTTGCAAACTTTGATAGGTGTAGGACGTACCGTATAGAAGTTAGGGCCATTTGAAGTTTTATCAGTGTTTGATTTGGGACTCAAGGGTAGCATAGCTTTGAGCGATAGCTTAAATTGACAAGAGGCTCGAGTACTTTATTGTTACAAAATGTCAAGGTTTTATGACGCTCCAGTAAAAGTTACAAGCATTTGTATGTTGCAAACTTTGATAGGTGTAGGACGTACCGTATAGAAGTAAGGGCCATTTGAAGTTTTATCAGTGTTTGATATGGGACTCAAGGGTCTAGAAAAAAGTTACAAGCATTTGTATGTTGCAAACTTTGATTGGTGTAGGACGTACCGTATAGAAGTTAGGGCCATTTGAAGTTTTATCAGTGTTTGATTTGGGACTCAAGGGTAGCAAAGCTTTGAGCGATAACTTCAATTGACAAGAGGCTCGAGTACTTTATTGTTCCAAAATTTCAAGGTTTTATGACGCTCCAGTAAAAAGTTACAAGCATTTGTATGTTGCAAACTTTGATAGGCACCGTCTAGAAGTTAGGGCCATTTGAAGTTTTATCAGTGTTTGATTTGGGACTCAAGGGTAGTATAGCTTTGAGCGATATCTTTAATTAACAAGCTGCGCGAGTACTTTATTGTTACAAAATTTCAAGGCTTTATGACGCTCCAGTAAAACTTACAAGCATTTGTATGTTGCAAACTTTGATAAGTGCAGGACGTGCCGTATAGAAGTTAGGGCCATTTGAAGTTTTATCAGTGTTTGATTTGGGACTCAAGGGTAGCAAAGCTTTGAGCGACAACTTCAATTGACAAGAGGCTCGAGTACTTTATTGTTCCAAAATTTCAAGATTTTATGACGCTCCAGTAAAAAGTTACAAGCATTTGCATGTTGCAAACTTTGATAGGTATAGGATGCACCGTCTAGAAGTTAGGGCCATTTGAAGTTTTATCAGTGTTTGATTTGGGACTCAAGGGTAGTATAGCTTTGAGCGATATCTTTAATTGACAAGCGGCGCGAGTACTTTATTGTTACAAAATTTCAAGGTTTTATGACGCTCCAGTAAAAATTTACAAGCATTTGTATGTTGCAAACTTTGATAGGTATAGGATGCAGCGTATAGAAGTTAGGGCCATTTGAAGTTTTATCAGTGTTTGATTTGGGACTCAAGGGTAGCATAGCTTTGAGCGATATCTTAAATTGACAAGAAGCTCGAGTACTTTATTGGTACAAAATTTCAAGGTTTTATGACGCTCCAGTAAAAAGTTACAAGCAATTGTATGTTGCAAACTTTGATAGGTGTAGGACGTACCGTATAGAAGTTAGGGCCATTTGAAGTTTTATCAGTGTTTGATTTGGGACTCAAGGGTAGCATAGCTTTGAGCGATAGCTTAAATTGACAAGAGGCTCGAGTACTTTATTGTTACAAAATGTCAAGGTTTTATGACGCTCCAGTAAAAGTTACAAGCATTTGTATGTTGCAAACTTTGATAGGTGTAGGACGTACCGTATAGAAGTAAGGGCCATTTGAAGTTTTATCAGTGTTTGATATGGGACTCAAGGGTCTAGTAAAAAGTTACAAGCATTTGTATGTTGCAAACTTTGATTGGTGTAGGACGTACCGTATAGAAGTTAGGGCCATTTGAAGTTTTATCAGTGTTTGATTTGGGACTCAAGGGTAGCAAAGCTTTGAGCGATAACTTCAATTGACAAGAGGCTCGAGTACTTTATTGTTCCAAAATTTCAAGGTTTTATGACGCTCCAGTAAAAAGTTACAAGCATTTGTATGTTGCAAACTTTGATAGGTATAGGATGCACCGTCTAGAAGTTAGGGCCATTTGAAGTTTTATCAGTGTTTGATTTGGGACTCAAGGGTAGTATAGATTTGAGCGATATCTTCAATTGACAAGCGGCGCGAGTACTTTATTGTTACAAAATTTCAAGGTTTTATGAAGCTCCAGTAAAAAGTTACAAGCATTTGAATGTTGCAAACTTTGATAGCTGTAGGACGTACCGTATAGAAGTTAGGGCCATTTGAAATTTTATCAGTGTCTGATTTGGGACTCAAGGGTAGCATAGCTTTGAGCGATAGCTTAAATTGACAAGAGGCTCGAGTACTTTATTGTTACAAAATTTCAAGGTTTTATGACGCTCCAGTAAAAAGTTACAAGCATTTGTATGTTGCAAACTTTGATAGGTGTAGGACGTACCGTATAGAAGTTAGGGCCATTTGAAGTTTTATCAGTGTTTGATTTGGGACTCAAGGGTAGTATAACTTTGAGCGATATCTTTAATTGACAAGAGGCGCGAGTACTTGATTGTTACAAAATTTCAAGGTTTTATGACGCTCCAGTAAAAAGTTACAAGCATTTGTATGTTGCAAACTTTGATAGGTGTAGGACGTACCGTATAGAAGTTAGGGCCATTTGAAGTTTCATCAGTGTTTGACTTGGGACTCAAGGGTAGCATAGCTTTGAGCGATAGCTTAAATTGACAAGAGGCTCGAGTACTTTATTTTTCCAAAATTTCAAGGTTTTATGACGCTCTAATAAAAAGTTACAAGCATTTGTATGTTGCAAACTTTGATAGGTGTAGGACGTACCGTATAGAAGTAAGTTCCATTTGAAGTTTTATCAGTGTTTGATTTGGGACTCAAGGGTAGCATAGCTTTGAGCGATAGCTTAAATTGACAAGAGGCTCGAGTACTTAATTGTTACAAAATGTCAAGGTTTTATGACGCTCCAGTAAAAGTTACAAGCATTTGTATGTTGCAAACTTTGATAGGTGTAGGACGTACCGTATAGAAGTTTGGGCCATTTGAAGTTTTATCAGTGTTTGATTTGGGGCTCAAGGTTAGCATAGCTTTGAGCGATAGCTTAAATTGACAAGAGGCTCGAGTACTTTATTATTACAAAATTTCAAGGTTTTATGACGCTCCAGTAAAAAGTTACAAGCATTTGTATGTTGCAAACTTTGATAGGTGTAGGACGTACCGTATAGAAGTAAGGGCCATTTGAAGTTTTATCAGTGTTTGATATGGGACTCAAGGGTCTAGTAAAAAGTTACAAGCATTTGTATGTTGCAAACTTTGATTGGTATAGGACGTACCGTATAGAAGTTAGGGCCATTTGAAGTTTTATCAGTGTTTGATTTGGGACTCAAGGGTAGCAAAGCTTTGAGCGATAACTTCAATTGACAAGAGGCTCGAGTACTTTATTGTTCCAAAATTTCAAGGTTTTATGACGCTCCAGTAAAAAGTTACAAGCATTTGTATGTTGCAAACTTTGATAGGCACCGTCTAGAAGTTAGGGCCATTTGAAGTTTTATCAGTGTTTGATTTGGGACTCAAGGGTAGTATAGCTTTGAGCGATATCTTTAATTAACAAGCTGCGCGAGTACTTTATTGTTACAAAATTTCAAGGTTTTATGACGCTCCAGTAAAACTTACAAGCATTTGTATGTTGCAAACTTTGATAAGTGCAGGACGTGCCGTATAGAAGTTAGGGCCATTTGAAGTTTTATCAGTGTTTGATTTGGGACTCAAGGGTAGCAAAACTTTGAGCGATAACTTCAATTGACAAGAGGCTCGAGTACTTTATTGTTCCAAAATTTCAAGATTTTATGACGCTCTAGTAAAAAGTTACAAGCATTTGCATGTTGCAAACTTTGATAGGTATAGGATGCACCGTCTAGAAGTTAGGGCCATTTGAAGTTTTATCAGTGTTTGATTTGGGACTCAAGGGTAGTATAGCTTTGAGCGATATCTTTAATTGACAAGCGGCGCGAGTACTTTATTGTTACAAAATTTCAAGGTTTTATGACGCTCCAGTAAAAATTTACAAGCATTTGTATGTTGCAAACTTTGATAGGTATAGGATGCAGCGTATAGAAGTTAGGGCCATTTGAAGTTTTATCAGTGTTTGATTTGGGACTCAAGGGTAGCATAGCTTTGAGCGATATCTTAAATTGACAAGAAGCTCGAGTACTTTATTGGTACAAAATTTCAAGGTTTTATGACGCTCCAGTAAAAAGTTACAAGCAATTGTATGTTGCAAACTTTGATAGGTGTAGGACGTACCGTATAGAAGTTAGGGCCATTTGAAGTTTTATCAGTGTTTGATTTGGGACTCAAGGGTAGTATAACTTTGAGCGATATCTTTAATTGACAAGAGGCGCGAGTACTTGATTGTTACAAAATTTCAAGGTTTTATGACGCTCCAGTAAAAAGTTACAAGCATTTGTATGTTGCAAACTTTGATAGGTGTAGGACGTACCGTATAGAAGTTAGGGCCATTTGAAGTTTCATCAGTGTTTGACTTGGGACTCAAGGGTAGCATAGCTTTGAGCGATAGCTTAAATTGACAAGAGGCTCGAGTACTTTATTTTTCCAAAATTTCAAGGTTTTATGACGCTCTAATAAAAAGTTACAAGCATTTGTATGTTGCAAACTTTGATAGGTGTAGGACGTACCGTATAGAAGTAAGTTCCATTTGAAGTTTTATCAGTATTTGATTTGGGACTCAAGGGTAGCATGGCTTTGAGCGATAGCTTAAATTGACAAGAGGCTCGAGTACTTTATTGTTCCAAAATTTCAAGGTTTTATGACGCTCCTGTAAAAAGTTACAAGCATTTGTATGTTGCAAACTTTGATAGGTGTAGGACGTATCGTATAGAAGTAAGGGCCATTTGAAGTTTTATCAGTGTTTGATGTGGGACTCAAGGGTCTAGTAAAAAGTTACAAGCATTTGCATGTTGCAAACTTTGATGGGTATAGGATGCGCCGTCTAGACGTTAGGGCCATTTGAAGTTTTATCAGTGTTTGATTTGGGACTCAAGGGTAGTATAGCTTTGAGCGATATCTTTAATTGACAAGCGGCGCGAGTACTTTATTGTTACAAAATTTCAAGGTTTTATGACGCTCCAGTAAAAATTTACAAGCATTTGTATGTTGCAAACTTTGATAGGTATAGGATGCAGCGTATAGAAGTTAGGGCCATTTGAAGTTTTATCAGTGTTTGATTTGGGTCTCAAGGGTAGCATAGCTTTGAGCGATATCTTAAATTGACAAGAAGCTCGAGTACTTTATTGGTACAAAATTTCACGGTTTTATGACGCTCCAGTAAAAAGTTACAAGCAATTGTATGTTGCAAACTTTGATAGGTGTAGGACGTACCGTATAGAAGTTAGGGCCATTTGAAGTTTTATCAGTGTTTGATTTGGGACTCAAGGGTAGCATAGCTTTGAGCGATAGCTTAAATTGACAAGAGGCTCGAGTACTTTATTGTTACAAAATGTCAAGGTTTTATGACGCTCCAGTAAAAGTTACAAGCATTTGTATGTTGCAAACTTTGATAGGTGTAGGACGTACCGTATAGAAGTTTGGGCCATTTGAAGTTTTATCAGTGTTTGATTTGGGGCTCAAGGTTAGCATAGCTTTGAGCGATAGCTTAAATTGACAAGAGGCTCGAGTACTTTATTATTACAAAATTTCAAGGTTTTATGACGCTCCAGTAAAAAGTTACAAGCATTTGTATGTTGCAAACTTTGATAGGTGTAGGACGTACCGTATAGAAGTAAGGGCCATTTGAAGTTTTATCAGTGTTTGATATGGGACTCAAGGGTCTAGTAAAAAGTTACAAGCATTTGTATGTTGCAAACTTTGATTGGTATAGGACGTACCGTATAGAAGTTAGGGCCATTTGAAGTTTTATCAGTGTTTGATTTGGGACTCAAGGGTAGCAAAGCTTTGAGCGATAACTTCAATTGACAAGAGGCTCGAGTACTTTATTGTTCCAAAATTTCAAGGTTTTATGACGCTCCAGTAAAAAGTTACAAGCATTTGTATGTTGCAAACTTTGATAGGTATAGGATGCACCGTCTAGAAGTTAGGGCCATTTGAAGTTTTATCAGTGTTTGATTTGGGACTCAAGGGTAGTATAGCTTTGAGCGATATCTTTAATTGACAAGCGGCGCGAGTACTTTATTGTTACAAAATTTCAAGGTTTTATGCCGCTCCAGTAAAAAGTTACAAGCATTTGAATGTTGCAAACTTTGATAGCTGTAGGACGTACCGTATAGAAGTTAGGGCCATTTGAAGTTTTATCAGTGTCTGATTTGGGACTCAAGGGTAGCATAGCTTTGAGCGATAGCTTAAATTGACAAGAGGCTCGAGTACTTTATTGTTACAAAATTTCAAGGTTTTATGACGCTCCAGTAAAACTTACAAGCATTTGTATGTTGCAAACTTTGATAAGTGCAGGACGTACCGTATAGAAGTTAGGGCCATTTGAAGTTTTATCAGTGTTTGATTTGGGACTCAAGGGTAGCAAAGCTTTGAGCGATAACTTCAATTGACAAGAGGCTCGAGTACTTTATTGTTCCAAAATTTCAAGATTTTATGACGCTCCAGTAAAAAGTTACAAGCATTTGCATGTTGCAAACTTTGATAGGTATAGGATGCACCGTCTAGAAGTTAGGGCCATTTGAAGTTTTATCAGTGTTTGATATGGGACTCAAGGGTCTAGTAAAAAGTTACAAGCATTTGTATGTTGCAAACTTTGATTGGTGTAGGACGTACCGTATAGAAGTTAGGGCCATTTGAATGTTTATCAGTGTTTGATTTGGGACTCAAGGGTAGCAAAGCTTTGAGCGATAACTTCAATTGACAAGAGGCTCGAGTACTTTATTGTTCCAAAATTTCAAGGTTTTATGACGCTCCAGTAAAAAGTTACAAGCATTTGTATGTTGCAAACTTTGATAGGTATAGGATGCACCGTCTAGAAGTTAGGGCCATTTGAAGTTTTATCAGTGTTTGATTTGGGACTCAAGGGTAGTATAGCTTTGAGCGATATCTTCAATTGGCAAGCGGCGCGAGTACTTTATTGTTACACAATTTCAAGGTTTTATGACGCTCCAGTAAAAAGTTACAAGCATTTGAATGTTGCAAACTTTGATAGCTGTAGGACGTACCGTATAGAAGTTAGGGCCATTTGAAATTTTATCAGTGTCTGATTTGGGACTCAAGGGTAGTATAGCTTTGAGCGATAGCTTAAATTGACAAGAGGCTCGAGTACTTTATTGTTACAAAATTTCAAGGTTTTATGACGCTCCAGTAAAAAGTTACAAGCATTTGTATGTTGCAAACTTTGATAGGTGTAGGACGTACCGTATAGAAGTTAGGGCCATTTGAAGTTTTATCAGTGTTTGATTTGGGACTCAAGGGTAGTATAACTTTGAGCGATATCTTTAATTGACAAGAGGCGCGAGTACTTGATTGTTACAAAATTTCAAGGTTTTATGACGCTCCAGTAAAAAGTTACAAGCATTTGTATGTTGCAAACTTTGATAGGTGTAGGACGTACCGTATAGAAGTTAGGGCCATTTGAAGTTTCATCAGTGTTTGACTTGGGACTCAAGGGTAGCATAGCTTTGAGCGATAGCTTAAATTGACAAGAGGCTCGAGTACTTTATTGTTCCAAAATTTCAAGGTTTTATGACGCTCTAATAAAAAGTTACAAGCATTTGTATGTTGCAAACTTTGATAGGTGTAGGACGTACCGTATAGAAGTAAGTTCCATTTGAAGTTTTATCAGTATTTGATTTGGGACTCAAGGGTAGCATGGCTTTGAGCGATAGCTTAAATTGACAAGAGGCTCGAGTACTTTATTGTTCCAAAATTTCAAGGTTTTATGACGCTCCAGTAAAAAGTTACAAGCATTTGTATGTTGCAAACTTTGATAGGTGTAGGACGTATCGTATAGATGTAAGGGCCATTTGAAGTTTTATCAGTGTTTGATGTGGGACTCAAGGGTCTAGTAAAAAGTTACAAGCATTTGTATGTTTCAAACTTTGATTGGTGTAGGACGTACCGTATAGAAGTTAGGGCCATTTGAAGTTTTATCAGTATTTGATTTGGGACTCAAGGGTAGCATGGCTTTGAGCGATAGCTTAAATTGATAAGAGGCTCGAGTACTTTATTGTTACAAAATTTCAAGGTTTTATGACTCTCCGGTAAAAAGTTACAAGCATTAGTATGTTGCAAACTTTGATAGGTGTAGGACGTACCGTATAGAAGTTAGGGCCATTTGAAGTTTTATCAGTGTTTGATGTGGGACTCAAGGGTAGCATAGCTTTGAGCGATAGCTTAAATTGACAAGAGGCTCGAGTACTTTATTATTACAAAATTTCGAGGTTTTATGAGGCTCCAGTAAAAAGTTACAAGCATTTGTATGTTGCAAACTTTGATAGGTGTAGGACATACCGTATAGAAGTAACGGCCATTTGAAGTTTTATCAGTGTTTGATGTGGGACTCAAGGGTAGCATAGCTTTGAGCGATAGCTTAAATTGACAAGAGGCTCGAGTACTTTATTATTACAAAATTTCAAGGTTTTATGACGCTGCAGTAAAAAGTTACAAGCATTTGTATGTTGCAAACTTTGATAGGTGTAGGACGTACCGTATAGAAGTTAGGGCCATTTGAAGTTTTATCAGTGTTCGATTTGGGGCTCAAGGTTAGCATAGCTTTGAGCGATAGCTTAAATTGGCACGAGGCTCGAGTACTTTATTATTACAAAATTTCAAGGTTTTATGACGCTCCAGTAAAAAGTTACAAGCATTTGTATGTTGCAAACTTTGATAGGTGTAGGACGTACCGTATAGAAGTAAGGGCCATTTGAAGTTTTATCAGTGTTTGATGTGGGACTCAAGGGTAGTATAACTTTGAGCGATATCTTTAATTGACAAGAGGCGCGAGTACTTGATTGTTACAAAATTTCAAGGTTTTATGACGCTCCAGTAAAAAGTTACAAGCATTTGTATGTTGCAAACTTTGATAGGTGTAGGACGTACCGTATAGAAGTTAGGGCCATTTGAAGTTTCATCAGTGTTTGACTTGGGACTCAAGGGTAGCATAGCTTTGAGCGATAGCTTAAATTGACAAGAGGCTCGAGTACTTTATTGTTCCAAAATTTCAAGGTTTTATGACGCTCTAATAAAAAGTTACAAGCATTTGTATGTTGCAAACTTTGATAGGTGTAGGACGTACCGTATAGAAGTAAGTTCCATTTGAAGTTTTATCAGTATTTGATTTGGGACTCAAGGGTAGCATGGCTTTGAGCGATAGCTTAAATTGACAAGAGGCTCGAGTACTTTATTGTTCCAAAATTTCAAGGTTTTATGACGCTCCAGTAAAAAGTTACAAGCATTTGTATGTTGCAAACTTTGATAGGTGTAGGACGTATCGTATAGATGTAAGGGCCATTTGAAGTTTTATCAGTGTTTGATGTGGGACTCAAGGGTCTAGTAAAAAGTTACAAGCATTTGCATGTTGCAAACTTTGATGGGTATAGGATGCGCCGTCTAGACGTTAGGGCCATTTGAAGTTTTATCAGTGTTTGATTTGGGACTCAAGGGTAGTATAGCTTTGAGCGATATCTTTAATTGACAAGCGGCGCGAGTACTTTATTGTTACAAAATTTCAAGGTTTTATGACGCTCCAGTAAAAATTTACAAGCATTTGTATGTTGCAAACTTTGATAGGTATAGGATGCAGCGTATAGAAGTTAGGGCCATTTGAAGTTTTATCAGTGTTTGATTTGGGTCTCAAGGGTAGCATAGCTTTGAGCGATATCTTAAATTGACAAGAAGCTCGAGTACTTTATTGGTACAAAATTTCACGGTTTTATGACGCTCCAGTAAAAAGTTACAAGCAATTGTATGTTGCAAACTTTGATAGGTGTAGGACGTACCGTATAGAAGTTAGGGCCATTTGAAGTTTTATCAGTGTTTGATTTGGGACTCAAGGGTAGCATAGCTTTGAGCGATAGCTTAAATTGACAAGAGGCTCGAGTACTTTATTGTTACAAAATGTCAAGGTTTTATGACGCTCCAGTAAAAGTTACAAGCATTTGTATGTTACAAACTTTGATAGGTGTAGGACGTACCGTATAGAAGTTTGGGCCATTTGAAGTTTTATCAGTGTTTGATTTGGGGCTCAAGGTTAGCATAGCTTTGAGCGATAGCTTAAATTGACAAGAGGCTCGAGTACTTTATTATTACAAAATTTCAAGGTTTTATGACGCTCCAGTAAAAAGTTACAAGCATTTGTATGTTGCAAACTTTGATAGGTGTAGGACGTACCGTATAGAAGTAAGGGCCATTTGAAGTTTTATCAGTGTTTGATATGGGACTCAAGGGTCTAGTAAAAAGTTACAAGCATTTGTATGTTGCAAACTTTGATTGGTATAGGACGTACCGTATAGAAGTTAGGGCCATTTGAAGTTTTATCAGTGTTTGATTTGGGACTCAAGGGTAGCAAAGCTTTGAGCGATAACTTCAATTGACAAGAGGCTCGAGTACTTTATTGTTCAAAAATTTCAAGGTTTTATGACGCTCCAGTAAAAAGTTACAAGCATTTGTATGTTGCAAACTTTGATAGGTATAGGATGCACCGTCTAGAAGTTAGGGCCATTTGAAGTTTTATCAGTGTTTGATTTGGGACTCAAGGGTAGTATAGCTTTGAGCGATATCTTTAATTGACAAGCGGCGCGAGTACTTTACTGTTACAAAATTTCAAGGTTTTATGGCGCTCCAGTAAAAAGTTACAAGCATTTGAATGTTGCAAACTTTGATAGCTGTAGGACGTACCGTATAGAAGTTAGGGCCATTTGAAGTTTTATCAGTGTCTGATTTGGGACTCAAGGGTAGCATAGCTTTGAGCGATAGCTTAAATTGACAAGAGGCTCGAGTACTTTATTGTTACAAAATTTCAAGGTTTTATGACGCTCCAGTAAAACTTACAAGCATTTGTATGTTGCAAACTTTGATAAGTGCAGGACGTACCGTATAGAAGTTAGGGCCATTTGAAGTTTTATCAGTGTTTGATTTGGGACTCAAGGGTAGCAAAGCTTTGAGCGATAACTTCAATTGACAAGAGGCTCGAGTACTTTATTGTTCCAAAATTTCAAGATTTTATGACGCTCCAGTAAAAAGTTACAAGCATTTGCATGTTGCAAACTTTGATAGGTATAGGATACACCGTCTAGAAGTTAGGGCCATTTGAAGTTTTATCAGTGTTTGATATGGGACTCAAGGGTCTAGTAAAAAGTTACAAGCATTTGTATGTTGCAAACTTTGATTGGTGTAGGACGTACCGTATAGAAGTTAGGGCCATTTGAATGTTTATCAGTGTTTGATTTGGGACTCAAGGGTAGCAAAGCTTTGAGCGATAACTTCAATTGACAAGAGGCTCGAGTACTTTATTGTTCCAAAATTTCAAGGTTTTATGACGCTCCAGTAAAAAGTTACAAGCATTTGTATGTTGCAAACTTTGATAGGTATAGGATGCACCGTCTAGAAGTTAGGGCCATTTGAAGTTTTATCAGTGTTTGATTTGGGACTCAAGGGTAGTATAGCTTTGAGCGATATCTTCAATTGGCAAGCGGCGCGAGTACTTTATTGTTACACAATTTCAAGGTTTTATGACGCTCCAGTAAAAAGTTACAAGCATTTGAATGTTGCAAACTTTGATAGCTGTAGGACGTACCGTATAGAAGTTAGGGCCATTTGAAATTTTATCAGTGTCTGATTTGGGACTCAAGGGTAGCATAGCTTTGAGCGATAGCTTAAATTGACAAGAGGCTCGAGTACTTTATTGTTACAAAATTTCAAGGTTTTATGACGCTCCAGTAAAAAGTTACAAGCATTTGTATGTTGCAAACTTTGATAGGTGTAGGACGTACCGTATAGAAGTTAGGGCCATTTGAAGTTTTATCAGTGTTTGATTTGGGACTCAAGGGTAGTATAACTTTGAGCGATATCTTTAATTGACAAGAGGCGCGAGTACTTGATTGTTACAAAATTTCAAGGTTTTATGACGCTCCAGTAAAAAGTTACAAGCATTTGTATGTTGCAAACTTTGATAGGTGTAGGACGTACCGTATAGAAGTTAGGGCCATTTGAAGTTTCATCAGTGTTTGACTTGGGACTCAAGGGTAGCATAGCTTTGAGCGATAGCTTAAATTGACAAGAGGCTCGAGTACTTTATTGTTCCAAAATTTCAAGGTTTTATGACGCTCTAATAAAAAGTTACAAGCATTTGTATGTTGCAAACTTTGATAGGTGTAGGACGTACCGTATAGAAGTAAGTTCCATTTGAAGTTTTATCAGTATTTGATTTGGGACTCAAGGGTAGCATGGCTTTGAGCGATAGCTTAAATTGACCAGAGGCTCGAGTACTTTATTGTTCCAAAATTTCAAGGTTTTATGACGCTCCAGTAAAAAGTTACAAGCATTTGTATGTTGCAAACTTTGATAGGTGTAGGACGTATCGTATAGATGTAAGGGCCATTTGAAGTTTTATCAGTGTTTGATGTGGGACCCAAGGGTCTAGTAAAAAGTTACAAGCATTTGTATGTTTCAAACTTTGATTGGTGTAGGACGTACCGTATAGAAGTTAGGGCCATTTGAAGTTTTATCAGTATTTGATTTGGGACTCAAGGGTAGCATGGCTTTGAGCGATAGCTTAAATTGATAAGAGGCTCGAGTACTTTATTGTTACAAAATTTCAAGGTTTTATGACGCTCCGGTAAAAAGTTACAAGCATTAGTATGTTGCAAACTTTGATAGGTGTAGGACGTACCGTATAGAAGTTAGGGCCATTTGAAGTTTTATCAGTGTTTGATGTGGGACTCAAGGGTAGCATAGCTTTGAGCGATAGCTTAAATTGACAAGAGGCTCGAGTACTTTATTATTACAAAATTTCGAGGTTTTATGAGGCTCCAGTAAAAAGTTACAAGCATTTGTATGTTGCAAACTTTGATAGGTGTAGGACATACCGTATAGAAGTAACGGCCATTTGAAGTTTTATCAGTGTTTGATGTGGGACTCAAGGGTAGCATAGCTTTGAGCGATAGCTTAAATTGACAAGAGGCTCGAGTACTTTATTATTACAAAATTTCAAGGTTTTATGACGCTGCAGTAAAAAGTTACAAGCATTTGTATGTTGCAAACTTTGATAGGTGTAGGACGTACCGTATAGAAGTTAGGGCCATTTGAAGTTTTATCAGTGTTCGATTTGGGGCTCAAGGTTAGCATAGCTTTGAGCGATAGCTTAAATTGGCACGAGGCTCGAGTACTTTATTATTACAAAATTTCAAGGTTTTATGACGCTCCAGTAAAAAGTTACAAGCATTTGTATGTTGCAAACTTTGATAGGTGTAGGACGTACCGTATAGAAGTAAGGGCCATTTGAAGTTGTATCAGTGTTTGATGTGGGACTCAAGGGTAGTATAACTTTGAGCGATATCTTTAATTGACAAGAGGCGCGAGTACTTGATTGTTACAAAATTTCAAGGTTTTATGACGCTCCAGTAAAAAGTTACAAGCATTTGTATGTTGCAAACTTTGATAGGTGTAGGACGTACCGTATAGAAGTTAGGGCCATTTGAAGTTTCATCAGTGTTTGACTTGGGACTCAAGGGTAGCATAGCTTTGAGCGATAGCTTAAATTGACAAGAGGCTCGAGTACTTTATTGTTCCAAAATTTCAAGGTTTTATGACGCTCTAATAAAAAGTTACAAGCATTTGTATGTTGCAAACTTTGATAGGTGTAGGACGTACCGTATAGAAGTAAGTTCCATTTGAAGTTTTATCAGTATTTGATTTGGGACTCAAGGGTAGCATGGCTTTGAGCGATAGCTTAAATTGACAAGAGGCTCGAGTACTTTATTGTTCCAAAATTTCAAGGTTTTATGACGCTCCAGTAAAAAGTTACAAGCATTTGTATGTTGCAAACTTTGATAGGTGTAGGACGTATCGTATAGATGTAAGGGCCATTTGAAGTTTTATCAGTGTTTGATGTGGGACTCAAGGGTCTAGTAAAAAGTTACAAGCATTTGTATGTTTCAAACTTTGATTGGTGTAGGACGTACCGTATAGAAGTTAGGGCCATTTGAAGTTTTATCAGTATTTGATTTGGGACTCAAGGGTAGCATGGCTTTGAGCGATAGCTTAAATTGATAAGAGGCTCGAGTACTTTATTGTTACAAAATTTCAAGGTTTTATGACGCTCCGGTAAAAAGTTACAAGCATTAGTATGTTGCAAACTTTGATAGGTGTAGGACGTACCGTATAGAAGTTAGGGCCATTTGAAGTTTTATCAGTGTTTGATGTGGGACTCAAGGGTAGCATACCTTTGAGCGATAGCTTAAATTGACAAGAGGCTCGAGTACTTTATTATTACAAAATTTCGAGGTTTTATGAGGCTCCAGTAAAAAGTTACAAGCATTTGTATGTTGCAAACTTTGATAGGTGTAGGACATACCGTATAGAAGTAACGGCCATTTGAAGTTTTATCAGTGTTTGATGTGGGACTCAAGGGTAGCATACCTTTGAGCGATAGCTTAAATTGACAAGAGGCTCGAGTACTTTATTATTACAAAATTTCAAGGTTTTATGACGCTGCAGTAAAAAGTTACAAGCATTTGTATGTTGCAAACTTTGATAGGTGTAGGACGTACCGTATAGAAGTTAGGGCCATTTGAAGTTTTATCAGTGTTCGATTTGGGGCTCAAGGTTAGCATAGCTTTGAGCGATAGCTTAAATTGGCACGAGGCTCGAGTACTTTATTATTACAAAATTTCAAGGTTTTATGACGCTCCAGTAAAAAGTTACAAGCATTTGTATGTTGCAAACTTTGATAGGTGTAGGACGTACCGTATAGAAGTAAGGGCCATTTGAAGTTTTATCAGTGTTTGATGTGGGACTCAAGGGTCTAGTAAAAAGTTACAAGCATTTGTATGTTGCAAACTTTGATTGGTGTAGGACGTACCGTATAGAAGTTAGGGCCATTTGAAGTTTTATCTGTGTTTGATTTGGGACTCAATGGTAGCCAACTTTAATAGGTGTAGGACGTACCGTATAGAAGTTAGGGCCATTTGAAGTTTTATCAGTGTTCGATTTGGGACTCAAGGGCAGCATAGCTTTGAGCGATAACTTAAATTGACAAGAGGCTCGAGTACTTTATTATTACAAAATTTCAAGGTTTTATGACGCTGCAGTAAAAAGTTACAAGCATTTGTATGTTGCAAACTTTGATAGGTGTAGGACGTACCGTATAGAAGTTAGGGCCATTTGAAGTTTTATCAGTGTTCGATTTGGGACTCAAGGGTAGCATAGCTTTGAGCGATTGCTTAAATTGACAAGAGGCTCGAGTACTTTATTGTTACAAAATTTCAAGGTTTTATGACGCTCTAGTAAAAAGTTACAAGCATTTGTATGTTGCAAACTTTGATAGGTGTAGGACGTACCGTATAGAAGTTAGGGCCATTTGAAGTTTTATCAGTGTTTGATTTGGGACTCAACGGTAGCATAGCTTTGAGCGATAGCTTAAATTGACAAGAGGCTGGAGTACTTTATTGGTACAAAATTTCAAGGTTTTATGACGCTCCAGTAAAAAGTTACAAGCATTAGTAGGTTGCAAACTTTGATAGGTGTAGGACGTACCGAATAGAAGTTAGGGTCATTTGAAGTTTATCAGTGTTTGATTTGGGACTCAAGGGTAGCATAGCTTTGAGCGATAGCTTAAATTGAAAAGAGGCTCGAGTACTTTATTGTTACAAAATTTCTAGGTTTTATGACGCTCCAGTAAAAAGTTACAAGCATTTGTTAGTTGCAAAGTTTGATAGGTGTAGGACGTACCGTATAGAAGTTAAGGCCATTTGAAGTTTTATCAGCGTTTGATTTGGGACTCAAGGGTAGCATAGCTTTGAGCGATAGCTTAAATTGACAAGAGGGTCGAGTACTTTATTGTTACAAAATTTCAAGGTTTTATGACGCTCCAGTAAAAAGTTACAAGCATTTGTATGTTGCAAATTTTGATAGGTATAGGATGCACTGTATATAAGTTAGGGTCATTTGAAGTTTTATCAGTGTTTGATTTGGGACTCAAGGGTAACATAGCTTTGAGCAATATCTTAAATTGACAAGAGGCTCGAGTACTTTATTGTTACACAATTTTAAGGTTTTATGACGCTCCAGTAAAAAGTTACAAGCAATTGTATGTTGCAAACTTTGATAGGTAGAGGACGTACCGAATAGAAGTTAGGGCCATTTGAAGTTTATCAGTGTTTGATTTGGGACTCAAGGGTAGCATAGCTTTGAGCGATAGCTTAAATTGACAAGAGGCTCGAGTACTTTATTGTTACAAAATTTCTAGGTTTTATGACGCTCCAGTAAAAAGTTACAAGCATTTGTTAGTTGCAAAGTTTGATAGGTGTAGGACGTACCGTATAGAAGTTAGGGCCATTTGAAGTTTTATCAGCGTTTGATTTGGGACTCAAGGGTAGCATAGCTTTGAGCGATAGCTTAAATTGACAAGAGGCTCGAGTACTTTATTGTTCCAAAATTTCAAGGTTTTATGACGCTCCAGTAAAAAGTTACAAGCATTTGTATGCTGCAAACTTTGATAGGTGTAGGACGTATCGTATAGAAGTAAGGGCCATTTGAAGTTTTATCAGTGTTTGATGTTGGACTCAAGGGTCTAGTAAAAAATTACAAGCATTTGTATGTTGCAAACTTTGATTGGTGTAGGACGTACCGTATAGAAGTTAGGGCCATTTGAAGTTTTATCAGTATTTGATGTAGGACTCAAGGGTAGCATAGCTTTGAGCGATAGCTTAAATTGACAAGAGGCTCGAGTACTTTATTATTACAAAATTTCGAGGTTTTATGTGGCTCCAGTAAAAAGTTACAAGCATTTGTATGTTGCAAACTTTGATAGGTGTAGGACATACCGTATAGAAGTAACGGCCATTTGAAGTTTTATCAGTGTTTGATGTGGGACTCAAGGGTAGCATAGCTTTGAGCGATAGCTTAAATTGACAAGAGGCTCGAGTACTTTATTATTACAAAATTTCAAGGTTTTATGACGCTCCAGTAAAAAGTTACAAGCAATTGTATGTTGCAAACTTTGATAGGTGTAGGACGTACCGTATAGAAGTTAGGGCCATTTGAAGTTTTATCAGTGTTTGATTTGGGACTCAAGGGTAGCATACCTTTGAGCGATAGCTTAAATTGACAAGAGGCTCGAGTATTTTATTGTTACAAAATGTCAAGGTTTTATGACGCTCCAGTAAAAGTTACAAGCATTTGTATGTTGCAAACTTTGATAGGTGTAGGACGTACCGTATAGAAGTAAGGGCCATTTGAAGTTTTATCAGTGTTTGATGTGGGACTCAAGGGTCTAGTAAAAAGTTACAAGCATTTGTATGTTGCAAACTTTGATTGGTGTAGGACGTACCGTATAGAAGTTAGGGCCATTTGAAGTTTTATCTGTGTTTGATTTGGGACTCAATGGTAGCAAACTTTAATAGGTGTAGGACGTACCGTATAGAAGTTAGGGCCATTTGAAGTTTTATCAGTGTTTGATTTGGGACTCAAGGGTAGCATACCTTTGAGCGATAGCTTAAATTGACAAGAGGCTCGAGTACTTTATTGTTACAAAATGTCAAGGTTTTATGACGCTCCAGTAAAAGTTACAAGCATTTGTATGTTGCAAACTTTGATAGGTGTAGGACGTACCGTATAGAAGTAAGGGCCATTTGAAGTTTTATCAGTGTTTGATGTGGGACTCAAGGGTCTAGTAAAAAGTTACAAGCATTTGTATGTTGCAAACTTTGATTGGTGTAGGACGTACCGTATAGAAGTTAGGGCCATTTGAAGTTTTATCAGTGTTCGATTTGGGACTCAAGGGCAGCATAGCTTTGAGCGATAACTTAAATTGACAAGAGGCTCGAGTACTTTATTATTACAAAATTTCAAGGTTTTATGACGCTGCAGTAAAAAGTTACAAGCATTTGTATGTTGCAAACTTTGATAGGTGTAGGACGTACCGTATAGAAGTTAGGGCCATTTGAAGTTTATCAATGTTTGATTTGGGACTCAAGGGTAGCATAGCTTTGAGCGATAGCTTAAATTGACAAGAGGCTGGAGTACTTTATTGGTACAAAATTTCAAGGTTTTATGACGCTCCAGTAAAAAGTTACAAGCATTAGTAGGTTGCAAACTTTGATAGGTGTAGGACGTACCGAATAGAAGTTAGGGCCATTTGAAGTTTATCAATGTTTGATTTGGGACTCAAGGGTAGCATAGCTTTGAGCGATATCTTAAATTGACAAGAGGCTCGAGTACTTTATTGTTACAAAATTTCTAGGTTTTATGACGCTCCAGTAAAAAGTTACAAGCATTTGTTAGTTGCAAAGTTTGATAGGTGTAGGACGTACCGTATAGAAGTTAGGGCCATTTGAAGTTTTATCAGCGTTTGATTTGGGACTCAAGGGTAGCATAGCTTTGAGCGATAGCTTAAATTGACAAGAGGGTCGAGTACTTTATTGTTACAAAATTTCAAGGTTTTATGACGCTCCAGTAAAAAGTTACAAGCATTTGTATGTTGCAAATTTTGATAGGTATAGGATGCACTGTATATAAGTTAGGGTCATTTGAAGTTTTATCAGTGTTTGATTTGGGACTCAAGGGTAACATAGCTTTGAGCAATATCTTAAATTGACAAGAGGCTCGAGTACTTTATTGTTACACAATTTTAAGGTTTTATGACGCTCCAGTAAAGAGTTACAAGCAATTGTATGTTGCAAAGTTTGATAGGTGTAGGACGTACCGTATAGAAGTTAGGGCCATTTGAAGCTTTATCAGTGTTTGATTTGGGACTCAAGGGTAGCATAGCTTTGAGCGATAGCTTAAATTGACAAGAGGCTCGAGTACTTTATTGTTACAAAATTTCAAGGTTTTATGGCGCTCTAGTAAAAAGTTACAAGCATTTGTATGTTGCAAACTTTGATAGGTGTAGGACGTACCGTATAGAAGTTAGGGCCATTTGAAGTTTTATCAGTGTTTGATGTGGGACTCAAGGGTAGCATAGCTTTGAGCGATAGCTTAAATTGACAAGAGGCTCGAGTACTTTATTATTACAAAATTTCAAGGTTTTATGACGTTCCAGTAAAAAGTTACAAGCAATTGTATGTTGCAAACTTTGATAGGTGTAGGACGTACCGTATAGAAGTTAGGGCCATTTGAAGTTTTATCAGTGTTTGATTTGGGACTCAAGTGTAGCATAGCTTTGAGCGATAGCTTAAATTGACAAGAGGCTCGAGTACTTTATTGTTACAAAATGTCAAGGTTTTATGACGCTCCAGTAAAAGTTACAAGCATTTGTATGTTGCAAACTTTGATAATTGTAGGACGTACCGTATAGAAGTTAGGGCAATTTGAAGTTTTATCAGTGTTTGATTTGGGGCTCAAGGTTAGCATAGCTTTGAGCGATAGCTTAAATTGACAAAACCCTGGAGTACTTTATTATTACAAAATTTCAAGGTTTTATGACGCTCCAGTAAAAAGTTACAAGCATTTGTATGTTGCAAACTTTGATAGGTGTAGGACGTACCGTATAGAAGTAAGGGCCATTTGAAGTTTTATCAGTGTTTGATGTGGGACTCAAGGGTCTAGTAAAAAGTTACAAGCATTTGTATGTTGCAAACTTTGATTGGTGTAGGACGTACCGTATAGAAGTTAGGGCCATTTGAAGTTTTATCTGTGTTTGATTTGGGACTCAATGGTAGCAAACTTTAATAGGTGTAGGACGTACCGTATAGAAGTTAGGGCCATTTGAAGTTTTATCAGTGTTTGATTTGGGACTCAAGGGTAGCATACCTTTGAGCGATAGCTTAAATTGACAAGAGGCTCGAGTACTTTATTGTTACAAAATGTCAAGGTTTTATGACGCTCCAGTAAAAGTTACAAGCATTTGTATGTTGCAAACTTTGATAGGTGTAGGACGTACCGTATAGAAGTAAGGGCCATTTGAAGTTTTATCAGTGTTTGATGTGGGACTCAAGGGTCTAGTAAAAAGTTACAAGCATTTGTATGTTGCAAACTTTGATTGGTGTAGGACGTACCGTATAGAAGTTAGGGCCATTTGAAGTTTTATCAGTGTTCGATTTGGGACTCAAGGGCAGCATAGCTTTGAGCGATAACTTAAATTGACAAGAGGCTCGAGTACTTTATTATTACAAAATTTCAAGGTTTTATGACGCTGCAGTAAAAAGTTACAAGCATTTGTATGTTGCAAACTTTGATAGGTGTAGGACGTACCGTATAGAAGTTAGGGCCATTTGAAGTTTATCAATGTTTGATTTGGGACTCAAGGGTAGCATAGCTTTGAGCGATAGCTTAAATTGACAAGAGGCTGGAATACTTTATTGGTACAAAATTTCAAGGTTTTATGACGCTCCAGTAAAAAGTTACAAGCATTAGTAGGTTGCAAACTTTGATAGGTGTAGGACGTACCGAATAGAAGTTAGGGCCATTTGAAGTTTATCAATGTTTGATTTGGGACTCAAGGGTAGCATAGCTTTGAGCGATATCTTAAATTGACAAGAGGCTCGAGTACTTTATTGTTACAAAATTTCTAGGTTTTATGACGCTCCAGTAAAAAGTTACAAGCATTTGTTAGTTGCAAAGTTTGATAGGTGTAGGACGTACCGTATAGAAGTTAGGGCCATTTGAAGTTTTATCAGCGTTTGATTTGGGACTCAAGGGTAGCATAGCTTTGAGCGATAGCTTAAATTGACAAGAGGGTCGAGTACTTTATTGTTACAAAATTTCAAGGTTTTATGACGCTCCAGTAAAAAGTTACAAGCATTTGTATGTTGCAAATTTTGATAGGTATAGGATGCACTGTATATAAGTTAGGGTCATTTGAAGTTTTATCAGTGTTTGATTTGGGACTCAAGGGTAACATAGCTTTGAGCAATATCTTAAATTGACAAGAGGCTCGAGTACTTTATTGTTACACAATTTTAAGGTTTTATGACGCTCCAGTAAAGAGTTACAAGCAATTGTATGTTGCAAAGTTTGATAGGTGTAGGACGTACCGTATAGAAGTTAGGGCCATTTGAAGCTTTATCAGTGTTTGATTTGGGACTCAAGGGTAGCATAGCTTTCAGCGATAGCTTAAATTGACAAGAGGCTCGAGTACTTTATTGTTACAAAATTTCAAGGTTTTATGGCGCTCTAGTAAAAAGTTACAAGCATTTGTATGTTGCAAACTTTGATAGGTGTAGGACGTACCGTATAGAAGTTAGGGCCATTTGAAGTTTTATCAGTGTTTGATGTGGGACTCAAGGGTAGCATAGCTTTGAGCGATAGCTTAAATTGACAAGAGGCTCGAGTACTTTATTATTACAAAATTTCAAGGTTTTATGACGTTCCAGTAAAAAGTTACAAGCAATTGTATGTTGCAAACTTTGATAGGTGTAGGACGTACCGTATAGAAGTTAGGGCCATTTGAAGTTTTATCAGTGTTTGATTTGGGACTCAAGTGTAGCATAGCTTTGAGCGATAGCTTAAATTGACAAGAGGCTCGAGTACTTTATTGTTACAAAATGTCAAGGTTTTATGACGCTCCAGTAAAAGTTACAAGCATTTGTATGTTGCAAACTTTGATAATTGTAGGACGTACCGTATAGAAGTTAGGGCAATTTGAAGTTTTATCAGTGTTTGATTTGGGGCTCAAGGTTAGCATAGCTTTGAGCGATAGCTTAAATTGGCACGAGGCTCGAGTACTTTATTATTACAAAATTTCAAGGTTTTATGACGCTCCAGTAAAAAGTTACAAGCATTTGTATGTTGCAAACTTTGATAGGTGTAGGACGTACCGTATAGAAGTAAGGGCCATTTGAAGTTTTATCAGTGTTTGATGTGGGACTCAAGGGTCTAGTAAAAAGTTACAAGCATTTGTATGTTGCAAACTTTGATTGGTGTAGGACGTACCGTATAGAAGTTAGGGCCATTTGAAGTTTTATCTGTGTTTGATTTGGGACTCAATGGTAGCAAACTTTAATAGGTGTAGGACGTACCGTATAGAAGTTAGGGCCATTTGAAGTTTTATCAGTGTTCGATTTGGGACTCAAGGGCAGCATAGCTTTGAGCGATAACTTAAATTGACAAGAGGCTCGAGTACTTTATTATTACAAAATTTCAAGGTTTTATGACGCTCTAGTAAAAAGTTACAAGCATTTGTATGTTGCAAACTTTGATAGGTGTAGGACGTACCGTATAGAAGTTAGGGCCATTTGAAGTTTTATCAGTGTTTGATTTGGGACTCAACGGTAGCATAGCTTTGAGCGATAGCTTAAATTGACAAGAGGCTGGAGTACTTTATTGCTACAAAATTTCAAGGTTTTATGACGCTCCAGTAAAAAGTTACAAGCATTAGTAGGTTGCAAACTTTGATAGGTGTAGGACGTACCGAATAGAAGTTAGGGCCATTTGAAGTTTATCAGTGTTTGATTTGGGACTCAAGGGTAGCATAGATTTGAGCGATAGCTTAAATTGACAAGAGGCTCGAGAACTTTATTGTTACAAAATTTCTAGGTTTTATGACGCTTCAGTAAAAAGTTACAAGCATTTGTTAGTTGCAAAGTTTGATAGGTGTAGGACGTACCGTATAGAAGTTAGGGCCATTTGAAGTTTTATCAGCGTTTGATTTGGGACTCAAGGGTAGCATAGCTTTGAGCGATAGCTTAAATTGACAAGAGGGTCGAGTACTTTATTGTTACAAAATTTCAAGGTTTTATGACGCTCCAGTAAAAAGTTACAAGCATTTGTATGTTGCAAATTTTGATAGGTATAGGATGCACTGTATATAAGTTAGGGTCATTTGAAGTTTTATCAGTGTTTGATTTGGGACTCAAGGGTAACATAGCTTTGCGCAATATCTTAAATTGACAAGAGGCTCGAGTACTTTATTGTTACACAATTTTAAGGTTTTATGACGCTCCAGTAAAAAGTTACAAGCAATTGTATGTTGCAAAGTTTGATAGGTGTAGGACGTACCGTATAGAAGTTAGGGCCATTTGAAGCTTTATCAGTGTTTGATTTGGGACTCAAGGGTAGCATAGCTTTGAGCGATAACTTAAATTGACAAGAGGCTCGAGTACTTTATTGTTACAAAATTTCAAGGTTTTATGGGGCTCTAGTAAAAAGTTACAAGCATTTGTATGTTGCAAACTTTGATAGGTGTAGGACGTACCGTATAGAAGTTAGGGCCATTTGAAGTTTTATCAGTGTTTGATTTGGGACTCAAGGTTAGCATAGCTTTGAGCGATAGCTTAAATTGACAAGAGGCTCGAGTACTTTATTATTACAAAATTTCAAGGTTTTATGACGCTCCAGTAAAAAGTTACAAGCATTTGTCTGTAGCAAACTTTGATAGGTGTAGGACGTACCGTATAGAAGTAAGGGCCATTTGAAGTTTTATCAGTGTTTGATGTAGGACTCAAGGGTAGCATAGCTTTGAGCGATAGCTTAAATTGACAAGAGGCTCGAGTACTTTATTGTTACAAAATTTCAAGGTTTTATGGCGCTCTAGTAAAAAGTTACAAGCATTTGTATGTTGCAAACTTTGATAGGTGTAGGACGTACCGTATAGAAGTTAGGGCCATTTGAAGTTTTATCAGAGTTTGATTTGGGACTCAATGATAGCATAGCTTTGAGCGATAGCTTAAATTGACAAGAGGCTCGAGTACTTTATTGTTACAAAATTTCAAGGTTTTATGACGCTCCAGTAAAAAGTTACAAGCATTTGTATGCTGCAAACTTTGATAGGTGTTGGACGTACCGTATAGAAGTTAGGGCCATTTGAAGTTTTATCAGTGTTCGATTTGGGACTCAAGGGCAGCATAGCTTTGAGCGATAGCTTAAATTGACAAGAGGCTCGACTACTTTATTGTTACAAAATTTCAAGGTTTTATGACACTGCAGTAAAAAGTTGCAAGCATTTGTATGTTGCAAACTTTGATTGGTGTAGGACGTACCGTATAGAAGTTAGGGCCATTTGAAGTTTATCAGTGTTTGATTTGGGACTCAACCGTAGCATAGCTTTGAGCGATAACTTAAATTGACAAGAGGCTCGAGTACTTTATTGTTACAAAATTTCAAGGTTTTATGACGCTCCAGTAAAATGTTACAAGCATTTGTATGTTGCAAACTTTGATAGGTGTAGGACGTACCGTATAGAAGTTAGGGCCATTTGAAGTTTTATCAGTGTTTGATTTGGGACTCAATGGTAGCATAGCTTTGAGTGATAGCTTAAACTGACAAGAGGCTCGAGTACTTTATTGTTACAAAATTTCAAGGATTTATGACGCTCCAGTAAAAAGTTACAAGCATTTGTATGCTGCAAACTTTGATAGGTGTAGGACGTACCGTATAGAAGTTAGGGCCATTTGAAGTTTTATCAGTGTTCGATTTGGGACTCAAGGGCAGCATAGCTTTGAGCGATAGCTTAAATTGACAAGAGGCTCGAGTACTTTATTGTTCCAAAATTTGAATGTTTTATGACGCTCTAGTAAAAAGTTACAAGCATTTGTATGTTGCAAACTTTGATAGGTGGAGGACGTACCGTATAGAAGTTAGGGCCATTTGAAGTTTTATCAGTGTTCGATTTGGGACTCAAGGGCAGCATAGCTTTGAGCGATAGCTTAAATTGACAAGAGGCTCGAGTACTTTATTGTTACAAAATTGCAAGGTTTTATGACGCTCCAGTAAAAAGTTACAAGCATTAGTATGTTGCAAACTTTGATAGGTGTAGGACGTACCGTATAGAAGTTAGGGCCCTTTGAAGTTTATCAGTGTTTGATTTGGGACTCAAGGGTAGCATAGCTTTGAGCGATAGCTTAAATTGACAAGAGGCTCGAGCACTTTATTGTTACAAAATTTCTAGGTTTTATGACGCTCCAGTAAAAAGTTACAAGCATTTGTTAGTTGCAAAGTTTGATAGGTATAGGATGCACCGTATATAAGTTAGGGCCATTTGAAGTTTAATCAGTGTTTGATTTGGGACTCAAGGGTAGCATAGCTTTGAGCGATATCTTAAATTTACAAGAGGCTCGAGTACTTTATTGTTACACAATTTTAAGGTTTTATGACGCTCCAGTAAAAAGTTACAAGCAATTGTATGTTGCACACTTTGATAGGTGTAGGACGTACCGTATAGAAGTTAGGGCCATTTGAAGTTTTATCAGTGTTTGATTTGGGACTCAAGGATAGCATAGCTTTGAGCGATAGCTTAAATTGACAAGAGGCTCGAGTACTTTATTGTTACAAAATGTCAAGGTTTTATGACGCTCCAGTGAAAGTTACAAGCATTTATATGTTGCAAACTTTGATAGGTGTAGGACGTACCGAATAGAAGTTAGGGCCATTTGAAGTTTATCAGTGTTTGATTTGGGACTCAAGGGTAGCATAGATTTGAGCGATAGCTTAAATTGACAAGAGGCTCGAGAACTTTATTGTTACAAAATTTCTAGGTTTTATGACGCTTCAGTAAAAAGTTACAAGCATTTGTTAGTTGCAAAGTTTGATAGGTGTAGGACGTACCGTATAGAAGTTAGGGCCATTTGAAGTTTTATCAGCGTTTGATTTGGGACTCAAGGGTAGCATAGCTTTGAGCGATAGCTTAAATTGACAATAGGGTCGAGTACTTTATTGTTACAAAATTTCAAGTTTTTATGACGCTCCAGTAAAAAGTTACAAGCATTTGTATGTTGCAAATTTTGATAGGTATAGGATGCACTGTATATAAGTTAGGGTCATTTGAAGTTTTATCAGTGTTTGATTTGGGACTCAAGGGTAACATAGCTTTGCGCAATATCTTAAATTGACAAGAGGCTCGAGTACTTTATTGTTACACAATTTTAAGGTTTTATGACGCTCCAGTAAAAAGTTACAAGCAATTGTATGTTGCAAAGTTTGATAGGTGTAGGACGTACCGTATAGAAGTTAGGGCCATTTGAAGCTTTATCAGTGTTTGATTTGGGACTCAAGGGTAGCATAGCTTTGAGCGATAACTTAAATTGACAAGAGGCTCGAGTACTTTATTGTTACAAAATTTCAAGGTTTTATGGGGCTCTAGTAAAAAGTTACAAGCATTTGTATGTTGCAAACTTTGATAGGTGTAGGACGTACCGTATAGAAGTTAGGGCCATTTGAAGTTTTATCAGTGTTTGATTTGGGACTGAAGGTTAGCATAGCTTTGAGCGATAGCTTAAATTGACAAGAGGCTCGAGTACTTTATTATTACAAAATTTCAAGGTTTTATGACGCTCCAGTAAAAAGTTACAAGCATTTGTCTGTAGCAAACTTTGATAGGTGTAGGACGTACCGTATAGAAGTAAGGGCCATTTGAAGTTTTATCAGTGTTTGATGTAGGACTCAAGGGTAGCATAGCTTTGAGCGATAGCTTAAATTGACAAGAGGCTCGAGTACTTTATTGTTACAAAATTTCAAGGTTTTATGGCGCTCTAGTAAAAAGTTACAAGCATTTGTATGTTGCAAACTTTGATAGGTGTAGGACGTACCGTATAGAAGTTAGGGCCATTTGAAGTTTTATCAGAGTTTGATTTGGGACTCAATGGTAGCATAGCTTTGAGCGATAGCTTAAATTGACAAGAAGCTCGAGTACTTTATTGTTACAAAATTTCAAGGTTTTATGACGCTCCAGTAAAAAGTTACAAGCATTTGTATGCTGCAAACTTTGATAGGTGTAGGACGTACCGTATAGAAGTTAGGGCCATTTGAAGTTTTATCAGTGTTCGATTTGGGACTCAAGGGCAGCATAGCTTTGAGCGATAGCTTAAATTGACAAGAGGCTCGACTACTTTATTGTTACAAAATTTCAAGGTTTTATGACACTGCAGTAAAAAGTTGCAAGCATTTGTATGTTGCAAACTTTGATTGGTGTAGGACGTACCGTATAGAAGTTAGGGCCATTTGAAGTTTATCAGTGTTTGATTTGGGACTCAACCGTAGCATAGCTTTGAGCGATAACTTAAATTGACAAGAGGCTCGAGTACTTTATTGTTACAAAATTTCAAGGTTTTATGACGCTCCAGTAAAATGTTACAAGCATTTGTATGTTGCAAACTTTGATAGGTGTAGGACGTACCGTATAGAAGTTAGGGCCATTTGAAGTTTTATCAGTGTTTGATTTGGGACTCAATGGTAGCATAGCTTTGAGTGATAGCTTAAACTGACAAGAGGCTCGAGTACTTTATTGTTACAAAATTTCAAGGATTTATGACGCTCCAGTAAAAAGTTACAAGCATTTGTATGCTGCAAACTTTGATAGGTGTAGGACGTACCGTATAGAAGTTAGGGCCATTTGAAGTTTTATCAGTGTTCGATTTGGGACTCAAGGGCAGCATAGCTTTGAGCGATAGCTTAAATTGACAAGAGGCTCGAGTACTTTATTGTTCCAAAATTTGAATGTTTTATGACGCTCTAGTAAAAAGTTACAAGCATTTGTATGTTGCAAACTTTGATAGGTGGAGGACGTACCGTATAGAAGTTAGGGCCATTTGAAGTTTTATCAGTGTTCGATTTGGGACTCAAGGGCAGCATAGCTTTGAGCGATAGCTTAAATTGACAAGAGGCTCGAGTACTTTATTGTTACAAAATTGCAAGGTTTTATGACGCTCCAGTAAAAAGTTACAAGCATTAGTATGTTGCAAACTTTGATAGGTGTAGGACGTACCGTATAGAAGTTAGGGCCCTTTGAAGTTTATCAGTGTTTGATTTGGGACTCAAGGGTAGCATAGCTTTGAGCGATAGCTTAAATTGACAAGAGGCTCGAGCACTTTATTGTTACAAAATTTCTAGGTTTTATGACGCTCCAGTAAAAAGTTACAAGCATTTGTTAGTTGCAAAGTTTGATAGGTATAGGATGCACCGTATATAAGTTAGGGCCATTTGAAGTTTTATCAGTGTTTGATTTGGGACTCAAGGGTAGCATAGCTTTGAGCGATATCTTAAATTGACAAGAGGCTCGAGTACTTTATTGTTACACAATTTTAAGGTTTTATGACGCTCCAGTAAAAAGTTACAAGCAATTGTATGTTGCACACTTTGATAGGTGTAGGACGTACCGTATAGAAGTTAGGGCCATTTGAAGTTTTATCAGTGTTTGATTTGGGACTCAAGGATAGCATAGCTTTGAGCGATAGCTTAAATTGACAAGAGGCTCGAGTACTTTATTGTTACAAAATGTCAAGGTTTTATGACGCTCCAGTGAAAGTTACAAGCATTTATATGTTGCAAACTTTGATAGGTGTAGGACGTACCGTATAGAAGTTAGGGCCATTTGAAGTTTTATCAGTGCTTGATTTGGGACTCAAGGTTAGCATAGCTTTGAGCGATAGCTTAAATTGACAAGAGGCTCGAGTACTTTATTATTACAAAATTTCAAGGTTTTATGACGCTAAAGTAAAAAATTACAAGTATTTGTCTGTAGCAAACTTTGATAGGTGTAGGACGTACCGTATAGATGTAAGGGTCATTTGAAGTTTTATCAGTGTTTGATGTGGGACTCAAGGGTAGCATAGCTTTGAGCGATAGCTTAAATTGACAAGAGGCTCGAGTACCTTATTGTTACAAAATTTCAAGGTTTTATGGCGCTCTAGTAAAAAGTTACAAGCATTTGTATGTTGCAAACTTTGATAGGTGTAGGACGTACCGTATAGAAGTTAGGGCCATTTGAAGTTTTATCAGTGTTTGATTTGGGACTCAAGGGCAGCATAGCTTAAATTGACAAGAGGCTCGAATACTTTATTGTTACAAAATTTCAAGGTTTTATGACGCTCCAGTAAAATGTTACAAGCATTTGTATGTTGCAAACTTTGATAGGTGTAGGACGTACCGTATAGAAGTTAGGGCCATTTGAAGTTTTATCAGTGTTCGATTTGGGACTCAAGGGTAGCATAGCTTTGAGCGATTGCTTAAATTGACAAGAGGCTCGAGTACTTTATTGTTACAAAATTTCAAGGTTTTATGACGCTCTAGTAAAAAGTTACAAGCATTTGTATGTTGCAAACTTTGATAGGTGTAGGACGTACCGTATAGAAGTTAGGGCCATTTGAAGTTTTATCAGTGTTTGATTTGGGACTCAACGGTAGCATAGCTTTGAGCGATAGCTTAAATTGACAAGAGGCTGGAGTACTTTATTGTTACAAAATTTCAAGGTTTTATGACGCTCCAGTAAAAAGTTACAAGCATTAGTAGGTTGCAAACTTTGATAGGTGTAGGACGTACCGAATAGAAGTTAGGGCCAATTGAAGTTTATCAGTGTTTGATTTGGGACTCAAGGGTAGCATAGCTTTGAGCGATAGCTTAAATTGACAAGAGGCTCGAGTACTTTATTGTTACAAAATTTCTAGGTTTTATGACGCTCCAGTAAAAAGTTACAAGCATTTGTTAGTTGCAAAGTTTGATAGGTGTAGGACGTACCGTATAGAAGTTAGGGCCATTTGAAGTTTTATCAGCGTTTGATTTGGGACTCAAGGGTAGCATAGCTTTGAGCGATAGCTTAAATTGACAAGAGGTTCGAGTACTTTATTGTTACAAAATTTCAAGGTTTTATGACGCTCCAGTCAAAAGTTACAAGCATTTGTATGTTGCAAATTTTGATAGGTATAGGATGCACTGTATATAAGTTAGGGTCATTTGAAGTTTTATCAGTGTTTGATTTGGGACTCAAGGGTAACATAGCTTTGAGCAATATCTTAAATTGACAAGAGGCTCGAGTACTTTATTGTTACACAATATTAAGGTTTTATGACGCTCCAGTAAAATGTTACAAGCATTTGTATGTTGCAAACTTTGATAGGTGTAGGACGTACCGTATAGAAGTTAGGGCCATTTGAAGTTTTATCAGTGTTCGATTTGGGACTCAAGGGTAGCATAGCTTTGAGCGATTGCTTAAATTTACAAGAGGCTCGAGTACTTTATTGTTACAAAATTTCAAGGTTTTATGACGCTCCAGTAAAAAGTTACAAGCATTAGGATGTTGCAAACTTTGATAGGTGTAGGACGTACCGTATAGAAGTTAGGGCCCTTTGAAGTTTATCAGTGTTTGATTTGGGACTCAAGGGTAGCATAGCTTTGAGCGATAGCTTAAATTGACAAGAGGCTCGAGCACTTTATTGTTACAAAATTTCTAGGTTTTATGACGCTCCAGTAAAAAGTTACAAGCATTTGTTAGTTGCAAAGTTTGATAGGTATAGGATGCACCGTATATAAGTTAGGGCCATTTGAAGTTTTATCAGTGTTTGATTTGGGACTCAAGGGTAGCATAGCTTTGAGCGATATCTTAAATTGACAAGAGGCTCGAGTACTTTATTGTTACACAATTTTAAGGTTTTATGACGCTCCAGTAAAAAGTTACAAGCAATTGTATGTTGCACACTTTGATAGGTGTAGGACGTACCGTATAGAAGTTAGGGCCATTTGAAGTTTTATCAGTGTTTGATTTGGGACTCAAGGATAGCATAGCTTTGAGCGATAGCTTAAATTGACAAGAGGCTCGAGTACTTTATTGTTACAAAATGTCAAGGTTTTATGACGCTCCAGTGAAAGTTACAAGCATTTATATGTTGCAAACTTTGATAGGTGTAGGACGTACCGTATAGAAGTTAGGGCCATTTGAAGTTTTATCAGTGTTTGATTTGGGACTCAAGGTTAGGATAGCTTTGAGCGATAGCTTAAATTGACAAGAGGCTCGAGTACTTTATTGTTACAAAATTTCTAGGTTTTATGACGCTCCAGTAAAAAGTTACAAGCATTTGTTAGTTGCAAAGTTTGATAGGTGTAGGACGTACCGTATAGAAGTTAGGGCCATTTGAAGTTTTATCAGCGTTTGATTTGGGACTCAAGGGTAGCATAGCTTTGAGCGATAGCTTAAATTGACAAGAGGGTCGAGTACTTTATTGTTACAAAATTTCAAGGTTTTATGACGCTCCAGTAAAAAGTTACAAGCATTTGTATGTTGCAAATTTTGATAGGTATAGGATGCACTGTATATAAGTTAGGGTAATTTGAAGTTTTATCAGTGTTTGATTTCTGACTCAAGGGTAACATAGCTTTGAGCAATATCTTAAATTGACAAGAGGCTCGAGTACTTTATTGTTACACAATATTAAGGTTTTATGACGCTCCAGTAAAAAGTTACAAGCAATTGTATGTTGCAAACTTTGATAGGTGTAGGACGTACCGTATAGAAGTAAGGGCCATTTGAAGTTTTATCAGTGTTTGATTTGGGACTCAAGGTTAGCATAGCTTTGAGCGATAGCTTAAATTGACAAGAGGCTCGAGTACTTTATTATTACAAAATTTCAAGGTTTTATGACGCTCCAGTAAAAAGTTACAAGCATTTGTCTGTAGCAAACTTTGATAGATGTAGGACGTACCGTATAGAAGTAAGGGCCATTTGAAGTTTTATCAGTGTTTGATGTAGGACTCAAGGGTAGCATAGCTTTGAGCGATAGCTTAAATTGACAAGAGGCTCGAGTACTTTATTGTTACAAAATTGCAAGGTTTTATGACGCTCCAGTAAAATGTTACAAGCATTTGTATGTTGCAAACTTTGCTAGGTGTAGCACGTACCGTATAGAAGTTAGGGCCATTTGAAGTTTTATCAGTGTTTGATTTGGGACTCAATGTTAGCATAGCTTTGAGCGATGGCTTAAATTGACAAGACCCTGGAGTACTTTATTGTTACAAAATTTCAAGGTTTTATGACTCTCCAGTAAAAAGTGACAAGCATTTGTATGCTGCAAACTTTGATAGGTGTAGGACGTACCGTACAGAAGTTAGGGAAATTTGAAGTTTTGCGAGTGTTCGACTTGGGACTCAAGGGCAGCATATCTTTGAGCGATAGCTTAAATTGACAAGAGGCTCGAGTACTTTTTTGTTACAAAATTTCAAGGTTTTATGACGCTCCAGTAAAAAGTTACAATCATTTGTATGTTGCAAACTTTGATAGGTGTAGGACGTACCGTATAGAAGTTAGGGCCATTTGAAGTTTATCAGTGTTTGATTTGGGAATCAAGCGTAGCATAGCTTTGAGCGATAGCTTAAATTGACAAGAGGCTCGAGTACTTTATTGTTACAAAATTTCAAGGTTTTATGACGCTCCAGTAAAATGGTACAAGCATTTGTATGTTGCAAACTTTGATAGGTGTAGGACGTACCTTATAGAAGTTAGGGCCATTTGAAGTTTTATCAGTGTTTGATTTGGGACTCAATGGTAGCATAGCTTTGAGTGATAGCTTAAACTGACAAAAGGCTCGAGTACTTTATTGTTACAAAATTTCAAGGATTTATGACGCTCCAGTAAAAAGTTACAAGCATTTGTATGCTGCAAACTTTGATAGGTGTAGGACGTACCGTATAGAAGTTAGGGCCATTTGAAGTTTTATCAGTGTTCGATTTGGGACTCAAGGGCAGCATAGCTTTGAGCGATAGCTTAAATTGACAAGAGGCTCGAGTACTTTAATGTTACAAAATTTCAAGGTTTTATGACCCTGCAGTAAAAAGTTACAAGCATTTGTATGTTGCAAACTTTGATAGGTGTAGGACGTACCGTATAGAAGTTAGGGCCATTTGAAGTTTTATCAGTGTTCGATTTGGGACTCAAGGGTAGCATCGCTTTGAGCGATAACTTAAATTGACAAGAGGCTCAAGTACTTTATTATTACAAAATTTCAAGGTTTTATGACGCTGCAGTAAAAAGTTACAAGCATTTGTATGTTGCAAACTTTGATAAGTGTAGGACGTACCGTA
Source organism: Clusia tigrina (assembly GCA_920105625.2). Taxonomy (NCBI): domain Eukaryota; kingdom Metazoa; phylum Arthropoda; class Insecta; order Diptera; family Clusiidae; genus Clusia; species Clusia tigrina. The sequence goes on along the minus strand of OV050033.1, from coordinate 102,736,147 downwards.
TAGAAGTTAGGGCCATTTGAAGTTTTATCAGCGTTTGATTTGGGACTCAAGGGTAGCATAGCTTTGAGCGATAGCTTAAATTGACAAGAGGGTCGAGTACTTTATTGTTACAAAATTTCAAGGTTTTATGACGCTCCAGTAAAAAGTTACAAGCATTTGTATGTTGCAAATTTTGATAGGTATAGGATGCACTGTATATAAGTTAGGGTAATTTGAAGTTTTATCAGTGTTTGATTTCTGACTCAAGGGTAACATAGCTTTGAGCAATATCTTAAATTGACAAGAGGCTCGAGTACTTTATTGTTACACAATATTAAGGTTTTATGACGCTCCAGTAAAAAGTTACAAGCAATTGTATGTTGCAAACTTTGATAGGTGTAGGACGTACCGTATAGAAGTTAGGGCCATTTGAAGTTTTATCAGCGTTTGATTTGGGACTCAAGGGTAGCATAGCTTTGAGCGATAGCTTAAATTGACAAGAGGGTCGAGTACTTTATTGTTACAAAATTTCAAGGTTTTATGACGCTCCAGTAAAAAGTTACAAGCATTTGTATGTTGCAAATTTTGATAGGTATAGGATGCACTGTATATAAGTTAGGGTAATTTGAAGTTTTATCAGTGTTTGATTTCTGACTCAAGGGTAACATAGCTTTGAGCAATATCTTAAATTGACAAGAGGCTCGAGTACTTTATTGTTACACAATATTAAGGTTTTATGACGCTCCAGTAAAAAGTTACAAGCAATTGTATGTTGCAAACTTTGATAGGTGTAGGACGTACCGTACAGAAGTTAGGGCCATTTGAAGTTTTATCAGTGTTTGATTTGGGACTCAAGGTTAGGATAGCTTTGAGCGATAGCTTAAATTGACAAGAGGCTCGAGTACTTTATTGTTACAAAATTTCTAGGTTTTATGACGCTCCAGTAAAAAGTTACAAGCATTTGTTAGTTGCAAAGTTTGATAGGTGTAGGACGTACCGTATAGAAGTTAGGGCCATTTGAAGTTTTATCAGCGTTTGATTTGGGACTCAAGGGTAGCATAGCTTTGAGCGATAGCTTAAATTGACAAGAGGGTCGAGTACTTTATTGTTACAAAATTTCAAGGTTTTATGACGCTCCAGTAAAAAGTTACAAGCATTTGTATGTTGCAAATTTTGATAGGTATAGGATGCACTGTATATAAGTTAGGGTAATTTGAAGTTTTATCAGTGTTTGATTTCTGACTCAAGGGTAACATAGCTTTGAGCAATATCTTAAATTGACAAGAGGCTCGAGTACTTTATTGTTACACAATATTAAGGTTTTATGACGCTCCAGTAAAAAGTTACAAGCAATTGTATGTTGCAAACTTTGATAGGTGTAGGACGTACCGTATAGAAGTTAGGGCCATTTGAAGTTTTATCAGTGTTTGATTTGGGACTCAAGGTTAGCATAGCTTTGAGCGATAGCTTAAATTGACAAGAGGCTCGAGTACTTTATTGTTACAAAATTTCAAGGTTTTATGACGCTCCAGTAAAATGGTACAAGCATTTGTATGTTGCAAACTTTGATAGGTGTAGGACGTACCTTATAGAAGTTAGGGCCATTTGAAGTTTTATCAGTGTTTGATTTGGGACTCAATGGTAGCATAGCTTTGAGTGATAGCTTAAACTGACAAAAGGCTCGAGTACTTTATTGTTACAAAATTTCAAGGATTTATGACGCTCCAGTAAAAAGTTACAAGCATTTGTATGCTGCAAACTTTGATAGGTGTAGGACGTACCGTATAGAAGTTAGGGCCTTTTGAAGTTTTATCAGTGTTCGATTTGGGACTCAAGGGCAGCATAGCTTTGAGCGATAGCTTAAATTGACAAGAGGCTCGAGTACTTTAATGTTACAAAATTTCAAGGTTTTATGACCCTGCAGTAAAAAGTTACAAGCATTTGTATGTTGCAAACTTTGATAGGTGTAGGACGTACCGTATAGAAGTTAGGGCCATTTGAAGTTTTATCAGTGTTCGATTTGGGACTCAAGGGTAGCATCGCTTTGAGCGATAACTTAAATTGACAAGAGGCTCAAGTACTTTATTATTACAAAATTTCAAGGTTTTATGACGCTGCAGTAAAAAGTTACAAGCATTTGTATGTTGCAAACTTTGATAAGTGTAGGACGTACCGTATAGAAGTTAGGGCCATTTGAAGTTTTATCAGCGTTTGATTTGGGACTCAAGGGTAGCATAGCTTTGAGCGATAGCTTAAATTGACAAGAGGGTCGAGTACTTTATTGTTACAAAATTTCAAGGTTTTATGACGCTCCAGTAAAAAGTTACAAGCATTTGTATGTTGCAAATTTTGATAGGTATAGGATGCACTGTATATAAGTTAGGGTAATTTGAAGTTTTATCAGTGTTTGATTTCTGACTCAAGGGTAACATAGCTTTGAGCAATATCTTAAATTGACAAGAGGCTCGAGTACTTTATTGTTACACAATATTACGGTTTTATGACGCTCCAGTAAAAAGTTACAAGCAATTGTATGTTGCAAACTTTGATAGGTGTAGGACGTACCGTATAGAAGTTAGGGCCATTTGAAGTTTTATCAGCGTTTGATTTGGGACTCAAGGGTAGCATAGCTTTGAGCGATAGCTTAAATTGACAAGAGGGTCGAGTACTTTATTGTTACAAAATTTCAAGGTTTTATGACGCTCCAGTAAAAAGTTACAAGCATTTGTATGTTGCAAATTTTGATAGGTATAGGATGCACTGTATATAAGTTAGGGTAATTTGAAGTTTTATCAGTGTTTGATTTCTGACTCAAGGGTAACATAGCTTTGAGCAATATCTTAAATTGACAAGAGGCTCGAGTACTTTATTGTTACACAATATTAAGGTTTTATGACGCTCCAGTAAAAAGTTACAAGCAATTGTATGTTGCAAACTTTGATAGGTGTAGGACGTACCGTATAGAAGTTAGGGCCATTTGAAGTTTTATCAGTGTTTGATTTGGGACTCAAGGTTAGGATAGCTTTGAGCGATAGCTTAAATTGACAAGAGGCTCGAGTACTTTATTGTTACAAAATTTCTAGGTTTTATGACGCTCCAGTAAAAAGTTACAAGCATTTGTTAGTTGCAAAGTTTGATAGGTGTAGGACGTACCGTATAGAAGTTAGGGCCATTTGAAGTTTTATCAGCGTTTGATTTGGGACTCAAGGGTAGCATAGCTTTGAGCGATAGCTTAAATTGACAAGAGGGTCGAGTACTTTATTGTTACAAAATTTCAAGGTTTTATGACGCTCCAGTAAAAAGTTACAAGCATTTGTATGTTGCAAATTTTGATAGGTATAGGATGCACTGTATATAAGTTAGGGTAATTTGAAGTTTTATCAGTGTTTGATTTCTGACTCAAGGGTAACATAGCTTTGAGCAATATCTTAAATTGACAAGAGGCTCGAGTACTTTATTGTTACACAATATTAAGGTTTTATGACGCTCCAGTAAAAAGTTACAAGCAATTGTATGTTGCAAACTTTGATAGGTGTAGGACGTACCGTATAGAAGTTAGGGCCATTTGAAGTTTTATCAGTGTTTGATTTGGGACTCAAGGTTAGCATAGCTTTGAGCGATAGCTTAAATTGACAAGAGGCTCGAGTACTTTATTATTACAAAATTTCAAGGTTTTATGATGCTCCAGTAAAAAGTTACAAGTATTTGTCTGTAGCAAAGTTTGATCGGTGTAGGACGTACCGTATAGAAGTAAGGGCCATTTGAAGTTTTATCAGTGTTTGATGTGGGACTCAAGGGTAGCATAGCTTTGAGCGATAGCTTAAATTGACAAGAGGCTCGAGTACTTTATTGTTACAAAATTTCAAGGTTTTATGGCACTCTAGTAAAAAGTTACAAGCATTTGTATGTTGCAAACTTTGATAGGTGTCGGACGTACCGTATAGAAGTTAGGGCCATTTGAAGTTTTATCAGTGTTTGATTTGGGACTCAATGGTAGCATAGCTTTGAGCGATAGCTTAAATTGACAAGAGGCTCGAGTACTTTATTGTTACAAAATTTCAAGGTTTTATGACGCTAAAGTAAAAAGTTACAAGCATTTGTATGCTGCAAACTTTGATAGGTGTAGGACGTACCGTATAGAAGTTAGGGCCGTTTGAAGTTTTATCAGTGTTCGATTTGGGACTCAAGGGCAGCATAGCTTAAATTGACAAGAGGCTCGAATACTTTATTGTTACAAAATTCCAAGGTTTTATGACGCTCCAGTAAAATGTTACAAGCATTTGTATGTTGCAAACTTTGCTAGGTGTAGCACGTACCGTATAGAAGTTAGGGCCATTTGAAGTTTTATCAGTGTTTGATTTGGGACTCAATGTTAGCATAGCTTTGAGCGATGGCTTAAATTGACAAGACCCTGGAGTACTTTATTGTTACAAAATTTCAAGGTTTTATGACTCTCCAGTAAAAAGTGACAAGCATTTGTATGCTGCAAACTTTGATAGGTGTAGGACGTACCGTACAGAAGTTAGGGAAATTTGAAGTTTTGCGAGTGTTCGACTTGGGACTCAAGGGCAGCATATCTTTGAGCGATAGCTTAAATTGACAAGAGGCTCGATTACTTTTTTGTTACAAAATTTCAAGGTTTTATGACGCTCCAGTAAAAAGTTACAATCATTTGTATGTTGCAAACTTTGATAGGTGTAGGACGTACCGTATAGAAGTTAGGGCCATTTGAAGTTTATCAGTGTTTGATTTGGGAATCAAGCGTAGCATAGCTTTGAGCGATAGCTTAAATTGACAAGAGGCTCGAGTACTTTATTGTTACAAAATTTCAAGGTTTTATGACGCTCCAGTAAAATGGTACAAGCATTTGTATGTTGCAAACTTTGATAGGTGTAGGACGTACCTTATAGAAGTTAGGGCCATTTGAAGTTTTATCAGTGTTTGATTTGGGACTCAATGGTAGCATAGCTTTGAGTGATAGCTTAAACTGACAAAAGGCTCGAGTACTTTATTGTTACAAAATTTCAAGGATTTATGACGCTCCAGTAAAAAGTTACAAGCATTTGTATGCTGCAAACTTTGATAGGTGTAGGACGTACCGTATAGAAGTTAGGGCCATTTGAAGTTTTATCAGTGTTCGATTTGGGACTCAAGGGCAGCATAGCTTTGAGCGATAGCTTAAATTGACAAGAGGCTCGAGTACTTTAATGTTACAAAATTTCAAGGTTTTATGACCCTGCAGTAAAAAGTTACAAGCATTTGTATGTTGCAAACTTTGATAGGTGTAGGACGTACCGTATAGAAGTTAGGGCCATTTGAAGTTTTATCAGTGTTCGATTTGGGACTCAAGGGTAGCATCGCTTTGAGCGATAACTTAAATTGACAAGAGGCTCAAGTACTTTATTATTACAAAATTTCAAGGTTTTATGACGCTGCAGTAAAAAGTTACAAGCATTTGTATGTTGCAAACTTTGATAAGTGTAGGACGTACCGTATAGAAGTTAGGGCCATTTGAAGTTTTATCAGCGTTTGATTTGGGACTCAAGGGTAGCATAGCTTTGAGCGATAGCTTAAATTGACAAGAGGGTCGAGTACTTTATTGTTACAAAATTTCAAGGTTTTATGACGCTCCAGTAAAAAGTTACAAGCATTTGTATGTTGCAAATTTTGATAGGTATAGGATGCACTGTATATAAGTTAGGGTAATTTGAAGTTTTATCAGTGTTTGATTTCTGACTCAAGGGTAGCATAGCTTTGAGCAATATCTTAAATTGACAAGAGGCTCGAGTACTTTATTGTTACACAATATTAAGGTTTTATGACGCTCCAGTAAAAAGTTACAAGCAATTGTATGTTGCAAACTTTGATAGGTGTAGGACGTACCGTATAGAAGTTAGGGCCATTTGAAGTTTTATCAGCGTTTGATTTGGGACTCAAGGGTAGCATAGCTTTGAGCGATAGCTTAAATTGACAAGAGGGTCGAGTACTTTATTGTTACAAAATTTCAAGGTTTTATGACGCTCCAGTAAAAAGTTACAAGCATTTGTATGTTGCAAATTTTGATAGGTATAGGATGCACTGTATATAAGTTAGGGTAATTTGAAGTTTTATCAGTGTTTGATTTCTGACTCAAGGGTAACATAGCTTTGAGCAATATCTTAAATTGACAAGAGGCTCGAGTACTTTATTGTTACACAATATTAAGGTTTTATGACGCTCCAGTAAAAAGTTACAAGCAATTGTATGTTGCAAACTTTGATAGGTGTAGGACGTACCGTATAGAAGTTAGGGCCATTTGAAGTTTTATCAGTGTTTGATTTGGGACTCAAGGTTAGGATAGCTTTGAGCGATAGCTTAAATTGACAAGAGGCTCGAGTACTTTATTGTTACAAAATTTCTAGGTTTTATGACGCTCCAGTAAAAAGTTACAAGCATTTGTTAGTTGCAAAGTTTGATAGGTGTAGGACGTACCGTATAGAAGTTAGGGCCATTTGAAGTTTTATCAGCGTTTGATTTGGGACTCAAGGGTAGCATAGCTTTGAGCGATAGCTTAAATTGACAAGAGGGTCGAGTACTTTATTGTTACAAAATTTCAAGGTTTTATGACGCTCCAGTAAAAAGTTACAAGCATTTGTATGTTGCAAATTTTGATAGGTATAGGATGCACTGTATATAAGTTAGGGTAATTTGAAGTTTTATCAGTGTTTGATTTCTGACTCAAGGGTAACATAGCTGTGAGCAATATCTTAAATTGACAAGAGGCTCGAGTACTTTATTGTTACACAATATTAAGGTTTTATGACGCTCCAGTAAAAAGTTACAAGCAATTGTATGTTGCAAACTTTGATAGGTGTAGGACGTACCGTATAGAAGTTAGGGCCATTTGAAGTTTTATCAGTGTTTGATTTGGGACTCAAGGTTAGCATAGCTTTGAGCGATAGCTTAAATTGACAAGAGGCTCGAGTACTTTATTATTACAAAATTTCAAGGTTTTATGACGCTCCAGTAAAAAGTTACAAGCATTTGTCTGTAGCAAACTTTGATAGGTGTAGGACGTACCGTATAGAAGTAAGGGCCATTTGAAGTTTTATCAGTGTTTGATGTAGGACTCAAGGGTAGCATAGCTTTGAGCGATAGCTTAAATTGACAAGAGGCTCGAGTACTTTAGTGTTACAAAATTTCAAGGTTTTATGGCGCTCTAGTAAAAAGTTACAAGCATTTGTATGTTGCAAACTTTGATAGGTGTAGGACGTACCGTATAGAAGTTAGGGCCATTTGAAGTTTTATCAGTGTTTGATTTGGGACTCAATGATAGCATAGCTTTGAGCGATAGCTTAAATTGAAAAGAGGCTCGAGTACTTTATTGTTACAAAATTTCAAGGTTTTATGACGCTCCAGTAAAAAGTTACAAGCATTTGTATGCTGCAAACTTTGATAGGTGTAGGACGTACCGTATAGAAGTTAGGGCCATTTGAAGTTTTATCAGTGTTCGATTTGGGACTCAACGGCAGCATAGCTTTGAGCGATAGCTTAAATTGACAAGAGGCTCGACTACTTTATTGTTACAAAATTTCAAGGTTTTATGACCCTGCAGTAAAAAGTTGCAAGCATTTGTATGTTGCAAACTTTGATTGGTGTAGGACGTACCGTATAGAAGTTAGGGCCATTTGAAGTTTATCAGTGTTTGATTTGGGACTCAACCGTAGCATTGCTTTGAGCGATAGCTTAAATTGACAAGAGGCTCGAGTACTTTATTGTTACAAAATTTCAAGGTTTTATGACGCTCCAGTAAAATGTTACAAGCATTTGTATGTTGCAAACTTTGATAGGTGTAGGACGTACCGTATAGAAGTTAGGGCCATTTGAAGTTTTATCAGTGTTTGATTTGGGACTCAAGGGCAGCATAGCTTTAAGCGATAGCTTAAATTGACAAGAGGCTCGAGTACTTTATTGTTACAAAATTTCAAGGTTTTATGACGCTCCAGTAAAAAGTTACAAGCATTAGTATGTTGCAAACTTTGATAGGTGTAGGACGTACCGTATAGAAGTTAGGGCCCTTTGAAGTTTATCAGTGTTTGATTTGGGACTCAAGGGTAGCATAGCTTTGAGCGATAGCTTAAATTGACAAGAGGCTCGAGTACTTTATTGTTACAAAATTTCTATGTTTTATGACGCTCCAGTAAAAAGTTACAAGCATTTGTTAGTTGCAAAGTTTGATAGGTGTAGGACATACCGTATAGAAGTTAGGGCCATTTGAAGTTTTATCAGTGTTTGATTTGGGACTCAAGGTTAGCATAGCTTTGAGCGATAGCTTAAATTGACAAGAGGCTCGAGTACTTTATTATTACAAAATTTCAAGGTTTTATGATGCTCCAGTAAAAAGTTACAAGTATTTGTCTGTAGCAAACTTTGATCGGTGTAGGACGTACCGTATAGAAGTAAGGGCCATTTGAAGTTTTATCAGTGTTTGATGTGGGACTCAAGGGTAGCATAGCTTTGAGCGATAGCTTAAATTGACAAGAGGCTCGAGTACTTTATTGTTACAAAATTTCAAGGTTTTATGGCACTCTAGTAAAAAGTTACAAGCATTTGTATGTTGCAAACTTTGATAGGTGTAGGACGTACCGTATAGAAGTTAGGCCCATTTGAAGTTTTATCAGTGTTTGATTTGGGACTCAATGGTAGCATAGCTTTGAGCGATAGCTTAAATTGACAAGAGGCTCGAGTACTTTATTGTTACAAAATTTCAAGGTTTTATGACGCTAAAGTAAAAAGTTACAAGCATTTGTATGCTGCAAACTTTGATAGGTGTAGGACGTACCGTATAGAAGTTAGGGCCATTTGAAGTTTTATCAGTGTTCGATTTGGGACTCAAGGGCAGCATAGCTTAAATTGACAAGAGGCTCGAATACTTTATTGTTACAAAATTGCAAGGTTTTATGACGCTCCAGTAAAATGTTACAAGCATTTGTATGTTGCAAACTTTGCTAGGTGTAGCACGTACCGTATAGAAGTTAGGGCCATTTGAAGTTTTATCAGTGTTTGATTTGGGACTCAATGTTAGCATAGCTTTGAGCGATGGCTTAAATTGACAAGACCCTGGAGTACTTTATTGTTACAAAATTTCAAGGTTTTATGACTCTCCAGTAAAAAGTGACAAGCATTTGTATGCTGCAAACTTTGATAGGTGTAGGACGTACCGTACAGAAGTTAGGGAAATTTGAAGTTTTGCGAGTGTTCGACTTGGGACTCAAGGGCAGCATATCTTTGAGCGATAGCTTAAATTGACAAGAGGCTCGAGTACTTTTTTGTTACAAAATTTCAAGGTTTTATGACGCTCCAGTAAAAAGTTACAATCATTTGTATGTTGCAAACTTTGATAGGTGTAGGACGTACCGTATAGAAGTTAGGGCCATTTGAAGTTTATCAGTGTTTGATTTGGGAATCAAGCGTAGCATAGCTTTGAGCGATAGCTTAAATTGACAAGAGGCTCGAGTACTTTATTGTTACAAAATTTCAAGGTTTTATGACGCTCCAGTAAAATGGTACAAGCATTTGTATGTTGCAAACTTTGATAGGTGTAGGACGTACCTTATAGAAGTTAGGGCCATTTGAAGTTTTATCAGTGTTTGATTTGGGACTCAATGGTAGCATAGCTTTGAGTGATAGCTTAAACTGACAAAAGGCTCGAGTACTTTATTGTTACAAAATTTCAAGGATTTATGACGCTCCAGTAAAAAGTTACAAGCATTTGTATGCTGCAAACTTTGATAGGTGTAGGACGTACCGTATAGAAGTTAGGGCCATTTGAAGTTTTATCAGTGTTCGATTTGGGACTCAAGGGCAGCATAGCTTTGAGCGATAGCTTAAATTGACAAGAGGCTCGAGTACTTTAATGTTACAAAATTTCAAAGTTTTATGACCCTGCAGTAAAAAGTTACAAGCATTTGTATGTTGCAAACTTTGATAGGTGTAGGACGTACCGTATAGAAGTTAGGGCCATTTGAAGTTTTATCAGTGTTCGATTTGGGACTCAAGGGTAGCATCGCTTTGAGCGATAACTTAAATTGACAAGAGGCTCGAGTACTTTATTATTACAAAATTTCAAGGTTTTATGACGCTGCAGTAAAAAGTTACAAGCATTTGTATGTTGCAAACTTTGATAAGTGTAGGACGTACCGTATAGAAGTTAGGGCCATTTGAAGTTTTATCAGTGTTCGATTTGGGACTCAAGGGTAGCATAGCTTTGAGCGATTGCTTAAATTGACAAGAGGCTCGAGTACTTTATTGTTACAAAATTTCAAGGTTTTATGACGCTCTAGTAAAAAGTAACAAGCATTTGTATGTTGCAAACTGTGATAGGTGTAGGACGTACCGTATAGAAGTTAGGGCCATTTGAAGTTTTATCAGTGTTTGATTTGGGACTGAACGGTAGCATAGCTTTGAGCGATAGCTTAAATTGACAAGAGGCTGGAGTACTTTATTGTTACAAAATTTCAAGGTTTTATGACGCTCCAGTAAAAAGTTACAAGCATTAGTAGGTTGCAAATTTTGATAGGTGTAGGACGTACGGAATAGAAGTTAGGGCCATTTGAAGTTTATCAGTGTTTGGTTTGGGACTCAAGGGTAGCATAGCTTTGAGCGATAGCTTAAATTGACAAGAGGCTCGAGTACTTTATTGTTACAAAATTTCAAGGTTTTATGACGCTCTAGTAAAAAGTTACAAGCATTTGTATGTTGCAAACTGTGATAGGTGTAGGACGTACCGTATAGAAGTTAGGGCCATTATCAGCGTTTGATTTGGGACTCAAGGGTAGCATAGCTTTGAGCGATAGCTTAAATTGACAAGAGGCTCGACTACTTTATTGTTACAAAATTTCAAGGTTTTATGACCCTGCAGTAAAAAGTTGCAAGCATTTGTATGTTGCAAACTTTGATTGGTGTAGGACGTACCGTATAGAAGTTAGGGCCATTTGAAGTTTATCAGTGTTTGATTTGGGACTCAACCGTAGCATTGCTTTGAGCGATAGCTTAAATTGACAAGAGGCTCGAGTACTTTATTGTTACAAAATTTCAAGGTTTTATGACGCTCCAGTAAAATGTTACAAGCATTTGTATGTTGCAAACTTTGATAGGTGTAGGACGTACCGTATAGAAGTTAGGGCCATTTGAAGTTTTATCAGTGTTTGATTTGGGACTCAATGGTAGCATAGCTTTGAGTGATAGCTTAAACTGACAAGAGGCTCGAGTACTTTATTGTTACAAAATTTCAAGGATTTATGACGCTCCAGTAAAAAGTTACAAGCATTTGTATGCTGCAAACTTTGATAGGTGTAGGACGTACCGTATAGAAGTTAGGGCCATTCGAAGTTTTATCGGTGTTCGATTTGGGACTCAAGGGCAGCATAGCTTTGAGCGATAGCTTAAATTGACAAGAGGCTCGAGTACTTTATTGTTACAAAATTTCAAGGTTTTATGACGCTCCAGTAAAAAGTTACAAGCATTAGTATGTTGCAAACTTTGATAGGTGTAGGACGTACCGTATAGAAGTTAGGGCCCTTTGAAGTTTATCAGTGTTTGATTTGGGACTCAAGGGTAGCATAGCTTTGAGCGATAGCTTAAATTGACAAGAGGCTCGAGTACTTTATTGTTACAAAATTTCTAGGTTTTATGACGCTCCAGTAAAAAGTTACAAGCATTTGTTAGTTGCAAAGTTTGATAGGTGTAGGACATACCGTATAGAAGTTAGGGCCATTTGAAGTTTTATCAGTGTTTGATTTGGGACTCAAGGTTAGCATAGCTTTGAGCGATAGCTTAAATTGACAAGAGGCTCGAGTACTTTATTATTACAAAATTTCAAGGTTTTATGATGCTCCAGTAAAAAGTTACAAGTATTTGTCTGTAGCAAACTTTGATCGGTGTAGGACGTACCGTATAGAAGTAAGGGCCATTTGAAGTTTTATCAGTGTTTGATGTGGGACTCAAGGGTAGCGTAGCTTTGAGCGATAGCTTAAATTGACAAGAGGCTCGAGTACTTTATTGTTACAAAATTTCAAGGTTTTATGGCACTCTAGTAAAAAGTTACAAGCATTTGTATGTTGCAAACTTTGATAGGTGTAGGACGTACCGTATAGAAGTTAGGGCCATTTGAAGTTTTATCAGTGTTTGATTTGGGACTCAATGGTAGCATAGCTTTGAGCGATAGCTTAAATTGACAAGAGGCTCGAGTACTTTATTGTTACAAAATTTCAAGGTTTTATGACGCTAAAGTAAAAAGTTACAAGCATTTGTATGCTGCAAACTTTGATAGGTGTAGGACGTACCGTATAGAAGTTAGGGCCATTTAAAGTTTTATCAGTGTTCGATTTGGGACTCAAGGGCAGCATAGCTTAAATTGACAAGAGGCTCGAATACTTTATTGTTACAAAATTGCAAGGTTTTATGACGCTCCAGTAAAATGTTACAAGCATTTGTATGTTGCAAACTTTGCTAGGTGTAGCACGTACCGTATAGAAGTTAGGGCCATTTGAAGTTTTATCAGTGTTTGATTTGGGACTCAATGTTAGCATAGCTTTGAGCGATGGCTTAAATTGACAAGACCCTGGAGTACTTTATTGTTACAAAATTTCAAGGTTTTATGACTCTCCAGTAAAAAGTGACAAGCATTTGTATGCTGCAAACTTTGATAGGTGTAGGACGTACCGTACAGAAGTTAGGGAAATTTGAAGTTTTGCGAGTGTTCGACTTGGGACTCAAGGGCAGCATATCTTTGAGCGATAGCTTAAATTGACAAGAGGCTCGAGTACTTTTTTGTTACAAAATTTCAAGGTTTTATGACGCTCCAGTAAAAAGTTACAATCATTTGTATGTTGCAAACTTTGATAGGTGTAGGACGTACCGTATAGAAGTTAGGGCCATTTGAAGTTTATCAGTGTTTGATTTGGGAATCAAGCGTAGCATAGCTTTGAGCGATAGCTTAAATTGACAAGAGGCTCGAGTACTTTATTGTTACAAAATTTCAAGGTTTTATGACGCTCCAGTAAAATGGTACAAGCATTTGTATGTTGCAAACTTTGATAGGTGTAGGACGTACCTTATAGAAGTTAGGGCCATTTGAAGTTTTATCAGTGTTTGATTTGGGACTCAATGGTAGCATAGCTTTGAGTGATAGCTTAAACTGACAAAAGGCTCGAGTACTTTATTGTTACAAAATTTCAAGGATTTATGACGCTCCAGTAAAAAGTTACAAGCATTTGTATGCTGCAAACTTTGATAGGTGTAGGACGTACCGTATAGAAGTTAGGGCCATTTGAAGTTTTATCAGTGTTCGATTTGGGACTCAAGGGCAGCATAGCTTTGAGCGATAGCTTAAATTGACAAGAGGCTCGAGTACTTTAATGTTACAAAATTTCAAGGTTTTATGACCCTGCAGTAAAAAGTTACAAGCATTTGTATGTTGCAAACTTTGATAGGTGTAGGACGTACCGTATAGAAGTTAGGGCCATTTGAAGTTTTATCAGTGTTCGATTTGGGACTCAAGGGTAGCATCGCTTTGAGCGATAACTTAAATTGACAAGAGGCTCGAGTACTTTATTATTACAAAATTTCAAGGTTTTATGACGCTGCAGTAAAAAGTTACAAGCATTTGTATGTTGCAAACTTTGATAAGTGTAGGACGTACCGTATAGAAGTTAGGGCCATTTGAAGTTTTATCAGTGTTCGATTTGGGACTCAAGGGTAGCATAGCTTTGAGCGATTGCTTAAATTGACAAGAGGCTCGAGTACTTTATTGTTACAAAATTTCAAGGTTTTATGACGCTCTAGTAAAAAGTTACAAGCATTTGTATGTTGCAAACTGTGATAGGTGTAGGACGTACCGTATAGAAGTTAGGGCCATTTGAAGTTTTATCAGTGTTTGATTTGGGACTGAACGGTAGCATAGCTTTGAGCGATAGCTTAAATTGACAAGAGGCTGGAGTACTTTATTGTTACAAAATTTCAAGGTTTTATGACGCTCCAGTAAAAAGTTACAAGCATTAGTAGGTTGCAAACTTGTATAGGTGTAGGACGTACCGAATAGAAGTTAGGGCCATTTGAAGTTTATCAGTGTTTGGTTTGGGACTCAAGGGTAGCATAGCTTTGAGCGATAGCTTAAATTGACAAGAGGCTCGAGTACTTTATTGTTACAAAATTTCAAGGTTTTATGACGCTCTAGTAAAAAGTTATAAGCATTTGTATGTTGCAAACTGTGATAGGTGTAGGACGTATCGTATAGAAGTTAGGGCCATTTGAAGTTTTATCAGTGTTTGATTTGGGACTCAACGGTAGCATAGCTTTGAGCGATAGCTTAAATTGACAAGAGGCTGGAGTACTTTATTGTTACAAAATTTCAAGGTTTTATGACGCTCCAGTAAAAAGTTACAAGCATTAGTAGGTTGCAAACTTTGATAGGTGTAGGACGTACCGAATAGAAGTTAGGGCCATTTGAAGTTTATCAGTGTTTGGTTTGGGACTCAAGGGTAGCATAGCTTTGAGCGATAGCTTAAATTGACAAGAGGCTCGAGTACTTCATTGTTACAAAATTTCTAGGTTTTATGACGCTCCAGTAAAAAGTTACAAGCATTTGTATGCTGCAAACTTTGATAGGTGTAGGACGTACCGTATAGAAGTTAGGGCCATTTAAAGTTTTATCAGTGTTCGATTTGGGACTCAAGGGCAGCATAGCTTAAATTGACAAGAGGCTCGAATACTTTATTGTTACAAAATTGCAAGGTTTTATGACGCTCCAGTAAAATGTTACAAGCATTTGTATGTTGCAAACTTTGCTAGGTGTAGCACGTACCGTATAGAAGTTAGGGCCATTTGAAGTTTTATCAGTGTTTGATTTGGGACTCAATGTTAGCATAGCTTTGAGCGATGGCTTAAATTGACAAGACCCTGGAGTACTTTATTGTTACAAAATTTCAAGGTTTTATGACTCTCCAGTAAAAAGTGACAAGCATTTGTATGCTGCAAACTTTGATAGGTGTAGGACGTACCGTACAGAAGTTAGGGAAATTTGAAGTTTTGCGAGTGTTCGACTTGGGACTCAAGGGCAGCATATCTTTGAGCGATAGCTTAAATTGACAAGAGGCTCGAGTACTTTTTTGTTACAAAATTTCAAGGTTTTATGACGCTCCAGTAAAAAGTTACAATCATTTGTATGTTGCAAACTTTGATAGGTGTAGGACGCACCGTATAGAAGTTAGGGCCATTTGAAGTTTATCAGTGTTTGATTTGGGAATCAAGCGTAGCATAGCTTTGAGCGATAGCTTAAATTGACAAGAGGCTCGAGTATTTATTGTTACAAAATTTCAAGGTTTTATGACGCTCCAGTAAAATGGTACAAGCATTTGTATGTTGCAAACTTTGATAGGTGTAGGACGTACCTTATAGAAGTTAGGGCCATTTGAAGTTTTATCAGTGTTTGATTTGGGACTCAATGGTAGCATAGCTTTGAGTGATAGCTTAAACTGACAAAAGGCTCGAGTACTTTATTGTTACAAAATTTCAAGGATTTATGACGCTCCAGTAAAAAGTTACAAGCATTTGTATGCTGCAAACTTTGATAGGTGTAGGACGTACCGTATAGAAGTTAGGGCCATTTGAAGTTTTATCAGTGTTCGATTTGGGACTCAAGGGCAGCATAGCTTTGAGCGATAGCTTAAATTGACAAGAGGCTCGAGTACTTTAATGTTACAAAATTTCAAGGTTTTATGACCCTGCAGTAAAAAGTTACAAGCATTTGTATGTTGCAAACTTTGATAGGTGTAGGACGTACCGTATAGAAGTTAGGGCCATTTGAAGTTTTATCAGTGTTCGATTTGGGACTGAAGGGTAGCATCGCTTTGAGCGATAACTTAAATTGACAAGAGGCTCGAGTACTTTATTATTACAAAATTTCAAGGTTTTATGACGCTGCAGTAAAAAGTTACAAGCATTTGTATGTTGCAAACTTTGATAAGTGTAGGACGTACCGTATAGAAGTTAGGGCCATTTGAAGTTTTATCAGTGTTCGATTTGGGACTCAAGGGTAGCATAGCTTTGAGCGATTGCTTAAATTGACAAGAGGCTCGAGTACTTTATTGTTACAAAATTTCAAGGTTTTATGACGCTCTAGTAAAAAGTTACAAGCATTTGTATGTTGCAAACTGTGATAGGTGTAGGACGTACCGTATAGAAGTTAGGGCCATTTGAAGTTTTATCAGTGTTTGATTTGGGACTGAACGGTAGCATAGCTTTGAGCGATAGCTTAAATTGACAAGAGGCTCGAGTACTTCATTGTTACAAAATTTCTAGGTTTTATGACGCTCCAGTAAAAAGTTACAAGCATTTGTATGCTGCAAACTTTGATAGGTGTAGGACGTACCGTATAGAAGTTAGGGCCATTTAAAGTTTTATCAGTGTTCGATTTGGGACTCAAGGGCAGCATAGCTTAAATTGACAAGAGGCTCGAATACTTTATTGTTACAAAATTGCAAGGTTTTATGACGCTCCAGTAAAATGTTACAAGCATTTGTATGTTGCAAACTTTGCTAGGTGTAGCACGTACCGTATAGAAGTTAGGGCCATTTGAAGTTTTATCAGTGTTTGATTTGGGACTCAATGTTAGCATAGCTTTGAGCGATGGCTTAAATTGACAAGACCCTGGAGTACTTTATTGTTACAAAATTTCAAGGTTTTATGACTCTCCAGTAAAATGGTACAAGCATTTGTATGTTGCAAACTTTGATAGGTGTAGGACGTACCTTATAGAAGTTAGGGCCATTTGAAGTTTTATCAGTGTTTGATTTGGGACTCAATGGTAGCATAGCTTTGAGTGATAGCTTAAACTGACAAAAGGCTCGAGTACTTTATTGTTACAAAATTTCAAGGATTTATGACGCTCCAGTAAAAAGTTACAAGCATTTGTATGCTGCAAACTTTGATAGGTGTAGGACGTACCGTATAGAAGTTAGGGCCATTTGAAGTTTTATCAGTGTTCGATTTGGGACTCAAGGGCAGCATAGCTTTGAGCGATAGCTTAAATTGACAAGAGGCTCGAGTACTTTAATGTTACAAAATTTCAAGGTTTTATGACCCTGCAGTAAAAAGTTACAAGCATTTGTATGTTGCAAACTTTGATAGGTGTAGGACGTACCGTATAGAAGTTAGGGCCATTTGAAGTTTTATCAGTGTTCGATTTGGGACTCAAGGGTAGCATCGCTTTGAGCGATAACTTAAATTGACAAGAGGCTCGAGTACTTTATTATTACAAAATTTCAAGGTTTTATGACGCTGCAGTAAAAAGTTACAAGCATTTGTATGTTGCAAACTTTGATAAGTGTAGGACGTACCGTATAGAAGTTAGGGCCATTTGAAGTTTTATCAGTGTTCGATTTGGGACTCAAGGGTAGCATAGCTTTGAGCGATTGCTTAAATTGACAAGAGGCTCGAGTACTTTATTGTTACAAAATTTCAAGGTTTTATGACGCTCTAGTAAAAAGTTACAAGCATTTGTATGTTGCAAACTGTGATAGGTGTAGGACGTACCGTATAGAAGTTAGGGCCATTTGAAGTTTTATCAGTGTTTGATTTGGGACTGAACGGTAGCATAGCTTTGAGCGATAGCTTAAATTGACAAGAGGCTGGAGTACTTTATTGTTACAAAATTTCAAGGTTTTATGACGCTCCAGTAAAAAGTTACAAGCATTAGTAGGTTGCAAACTTTGATAGGTGTAGGACGTACCGAATAGAAGTTAGGGCCATTTGAAGTTTATCAGTGTTTGGTTTGGGACTCAAGGGTAGCATAGCTTTGAGCGATAGCTTAAATTGACAAGAGGCTCGAGTACTTCATTGTTACAAAATTTCTAGGTTTTATGACGCTCCAGTAAAAAGTTACAAGCATTTGTATGCTGCAAACTTTGATAGGTGTAGGACGTACCGTATAGAAGTTAGGGCCATTTAAAGTTTTATCAGTGTTCGATTTGGGACTCAAGGGCAGCATAGCTTAAATTGACAAGAGGCTCGAATACTTTATTGTTACAAAATTGCAAGGTTTTATGACGCTCCAGTAAAATGTTACAAGCATTTGTATGTTGCAAACTTTGCTAGGTGTAGCACGTACCGTATAGAAGTTAGGGCCATTTGAAGTTTTATCAGTGTTTGATTTGGGACTCAATGTTAGCATAGCTTTGAGCGATGGCTTAAATTGACAAGACCCTGGAGTACTTTATTGTTACAAAATTTCAAGGTTTTATGACTCTCCAGTAAAAAGTGACAAGCATTTGTATGCCGCAAACTTTGATAGGTGTAGGACGTACCGTACAGAAGTTAGGGAAATTTGAAGTTTTGCGAGTGTTCGACTTGGGACTCAAGGGCAGCATATCTTTGAGCGATAGCTTAAATTGACAAGAGGCTCGAGTACTTTTTTGTTACAAAATTTCAAGGT